>HG992203.1:5080092-9880092 GCA_905220545.2 Melitaea athalia
GGATATTTAGCAGTAGTAGCAGCTAAAACTTTCTGATGTGCGAGTAATACACTTGGATTAATTCTTGCTCGTCGAACAATAAGAGTTGCATCCGTAATACAAACTTTGATCTTTACATCGCTTGATCCAGCAATTAAATTAAAACTATCTCTTGACCGAACTAATTTTACACTCATTTCAACACCATTAATTAAAAATTTATCTTGGTTGAAAATGTCACCATGAAGATGTCCAATCATTTCTATTTCCTTACTTTCACTAGCCAAATCCTGTCTTTTAACAAATCCTAAGTTTTTATCATCTGTAGAATCCATTTTTCCTGATGTATCCTCATACCAAAGACTACAAGTAAGGTGAGATTGTTTAGCAGCAGGAGCATAGTTTAAAAGGGTTTCTATGTATGCTCGATATGCATAGGTATTATTAGGTGGTGATACAAGTTTTTGGTTTAAATAAACATCAAGTTGACTAAAAAGTGAATGCAGCCAATTATTTACAGGTGCTACTACTGTGGTCGATGTCAATTTAGTTGAATCTTGATTTAATACTTTTGCCTTTATGTGGAGTAATGTATGAGACAAATCTATGTAGTCATCGCCTGTCCCAGGAACTTGAAACTCTATAGGTCCATCATCAGCAAGAGACGAAATTGGTTTATAGTGAATCCACAATCCATTTTCAATGCTTGTTTGTGTAGACGGTAGTGCAAACAAATCTAATTCTGACTTAGCACACTCACAAGAATTATTATGAAGGAAAGACATATTTAATTTGAAAATATATCTTTGATATTTTTTGGATTTATACCAAGTTTTTTAGCGGTTTTCACTTTAGCAGTTAATGGTGGAATGAGCGAGGTCAATCGTTTTCTTTTAGTTATATACCCAGAACCTGTCATGTTTAATCGATCAATTTTGCCATCAACCTTTCGTTTTAAAATCGTACTAACTTGCTTTAGACGATCTTTTATTGATGCTTCCATAGGACGCGCTTGAATCATATCCGATAAAAGTCCTACTCCAGCGTTTAATGCTTCTTTACCAACCACTCGAGCCCCACTTGAAAGTAAAGGTAAAACTGATCTAAATAACCCCCCTAAGAAGCTTCCAATACCATGACCACGTTGGTATGGTGAACCCTTATAAATTACTCCTACCCCCGAACCAGCTTGATGTGTATAATAATTTTCATATGGGCATATATGATGATCACGAAGAGAATTCATTATCACAATTTTCGGAAATGTAGTTTAACACACACGGTTCCAAACTGGAATGGTATTTTCTGTCCTGTGCTCGATCTTATAACTATTTCCACCGTATCGAACTCTCTTCGCATAACAGGTAAGTAGTGAGGTGGAGAGAAAACGTGCATTTTATTTGCTCCATAAATGTATTTTGAAGGATCTAATGAAATTACTCTTAGCAAGGGAGTCATAACATCACCCACAATCTGAGGATCGATAATGTCGCAATATAGAAATAGTTGAGATGGTAACCCTAAGTGTAAATTAGCAGGACACTTTCCGAAATTTCTGTCTAGGAGATTTTTATTTGGTTCATAACCTAGTTGTAAACTTAATTTGGGTGATAATGTTATAGATGTTATATTTTTATCCAAAGCAGAAACAGAAACAAATTTTGTTATTTCATCATAGCGAAATTTTATGCTCTCTCCGATACCACTTAATGCTTTTAAAATATGCTCAACGTTAGCATAGCTGGTAGCTGGAATATGTTTTTTGTAGTGCACTGTGGATGGTTTATCTTCACTAGGCATTATCATGGATTTTGTAATGTATATAACATTTTCATGATCTTGAACAGTAAACATGGTACATGGATATTGAAACTCAACAACTCCAACCGACCATTCACCTTCTAATTTTATAACTTTTGGTAATTTCGTTGAAAAATTTGTGGTCTTGTTATCAGGAAAGTATTCCATTGAACTATTGCTGAGCAATGTTAAATAAAAACTTTCTTTATTCATATTTCTTTTAAACTAGAAGCTAAAATCCAACTGTTAAATTTATTTGGATAACCTCTCCACTTCACTAATACTTCTTTTCTGTTACCTGAATAACGAGTGTCAATTATTTTATCTATTTTATATTGTGAGGTGGGGTTGTAAGTGATTTTCTGTAATTCCCTTTCATAAAAAGTACCAACTATTGGTTCATTTTGTAAATCTGTTATTGTATAAACAACCCATGGAGATCTATCAATTATTGAAGTTATAATAAATATTTCATCACTCCAGTTTGATTCATATCCTTTTTGGAAAACATGTTTATATTTAGTTATTCGAACATAATCACCCACATTGAAATTTGGTTTTTGAAAGTTGATTTTGGAAAGTTTGTTTGATCGTCTATCATAAAGATTAGTCCAAACCGTCATAATATTGTTGGAATTCACATCACATGGACACATCTTAATACTAGAGTGAAAGCTGTGATTATAAGAATATATTAAATCTTGTAAAACATCTATATATCTATAAGTATTATTATGAGTGAAATAACGCCACATTTTCATTTTTAGAGTTCTTTGAAATCGTTCAACAATACTGGCCTTAATATCAGGATTGTTAGTGGTATAGTAATTAATCTTTTTGGATTTAAAGTATTTTTGTACATCTTTTGAAACAAATTCTGTACCTTTATCAGATTGTATGTGAGTAGGTGTTAAATTACTTTCAGTAAATATACTTTCAAAACATTCTTTAATAGTTTCTGAGTTTTTCTTTTTCATTGATCTTGCAAATGCATATTTACTAAATACATCAATAACACAAAGTATATAGTTGAAACCATCATTATATTGAGAATAAGTTCGCATATCACTTAAATCAGCTTGCCACAATTCATTAATATTTGATAGATTGTACCTATTACGTGGGAATTTTTTTTGAATGGGTTTATGTAATGTGTATGTTTCTTGTGATTGTAACCATTCCTTTACTTGCTTTTTATCCATTTTACCATTCATGGCTTTCGATAATTTATCAATACTACCAAAACCAGCGGGGTTAGATGGATCATAATAAATCCTGTTAATTTCTTCTAGTACGGGGTCCATTTTTCCCAATCAAACTTTTTACGTATTTTAGATATTTTATCTCGACTTCCCGGTGTAGAAAACTCTATTTTAGTTTCAGATTTTTTATCTCCACTTCTTGGTGTAGAAAACTCTTGAACTTCAGTCTCAGAGGATTTGTTTAGATCTTTTACTTGAAGCCGGTTAATAAACTCACATCTCTTTGGATTTCCAATATAAGTAAGTGGTACTTTAATATCTTTTAATGCTTTAGCAAATCTATCCCACCCTATCGGATCACTTCTTTTTAAGGGTCTTAGTGAATCATTTATTAAATCAACAATATTACTTCCAGGAATTTTTTCATTATCAATTATGACTGTGCCTTCATTATCCCAATTTATTTTACTTTTACTTGTTTCAACTAAGTTTAATAATAACTCACCTTTTTTATTATAAGTTTTTGGTATTAAACTGAGTATTTGAGCTGTTGTATAAAGTGGTTTTGTATCATTTTCTTTACTTTTAATGGAACGATTCTCTTCCAACAAAGATTCAGCATCAACTGAACTTTTTAAATCTCTATCTTTATTTTTAAATCCAATTTTAGACTCATTTGAATCTTCATTAGATGTATCAGAATAAATTGGTAATCTGAGTGGTTGACGACCCTCTTCGACAAAGTGAAGATATCTTTGTAGTGTTTGTAAATATAACATCCACTTCTTTCGGTCTTCTATCTTACTATTCATAATATTTTGCATTTCCATATCTAATCGAGACAAATTACTATTAACCTTATTTTCTTGTTTTAATTTTTCAATCAATCCAGGTTCAATTAGTATCATTTTCTTTGCATTTTCCATGTTAACTGACTAGTCCACTTACTAATCCACTCAATATTGCACCTAATATTACTGGTAAGAAAGCTCCTCCTTTTTGTATAATTATGTTTTTTCTTATTTTATGTTTACACTTACGCACCAATTTACGGAGTATATTTTTATGTTTATTCAATTTTTGTTTATCTTGATCTTTAAGAGGTACCTTTCCTTGTAAAACGTTATGAATACATTCACAAATACAATTTATTTCTTCTTCGTCACACGTTTTAAGTAATGCTCTTTGATATTTTGGTTTAAGCGTATGCAAAGCGTTTAGCAAATGCTTATGCGTTGTGAGTCGACGATGCATCATTTAGAAATGATTTGAATTGTTTGATTCTTGGTGTATTTAAACTCTTTTGTGGGGACGTAGACTGTACAGAAACCATTAAATGGGAAGACATTTGATTTGATACGACAAAAATCATTGGTATTCTGTTTTAAATCTACCATTAAATATCCATGTGCTTCTAGAGTTGCATCCCTGTAGGCATCTTCAATGAACTTTGGGTTATCCGGTGACACTTGTCGTGCTAAATATCTTATTTGAGTTTTATCTCTAGGATTTTTAAAATATATTATATAACTTGAGTTTAAAGAAATATCTCTTTGACCTTTACCCTGATGAAATAAATTTTGTGTTAAATAAAATACACTAAGATTCCTGTGATGACTACCTTTTGTAAATATATCCACAATTCTTCCATCAGACTCTCTCATCAGATCATCAATAATAACAAGATGTGGGTTTTCACCATCAAACATATTAAGATTTGGAATTCCTTGATGATAGTTAACATTTGGTAAATTATATAAAGGTTGCATTTCATCAAAGCACCATGTGATCTGATTAAAATCACAATTACATATTTCTGTAACTGATTTTATGAAATTTGTTACAAAATTTGACTTCCCACATCCACTTGGTCCTGCTACAATAGCAGTAAACGGATGGATAAAGTGAAACATTACACACGTCTAAGGTTCTAGGGGGTGAAATAAAAAATGAAAGTTTTGGTTTAAACAATTAATATAGATTTACAAATGATTAGAAAAAGAATATAATGAGTACAAAGAAGTAATTTAAGTAAACAGATTCACTAATGATCAGCTAATGACTGTCATTGTTAAAAAAGTATTTTTTAACTTTTTCACTTATCTCGCATTCTTTCGTATTGACGAGACGCACTACACTGATGAATCATACAAATTATCACTAAGGAATGTGATTTAATATTTAGAAAGTATGTTTCGTATTGACGACACGACGAGACGCGCTACGCTGATGAATCATACAAATTATCACTAAGGAATATGATTTAATATTTAGAAATCAATATAATTAATCATTCCTATGTTAACCATTGAATAGATTGGTACAGTAATAATCTACTAATAGCAGTAATATCATGGATACACTAGATGTACAACAACATCTGAAAAAGATTCACCCCAGTCTAGAAAATAATGTTTATGCTGCTAATAGACTGCCCATGTATACCCACGTACCAACGTATATAATATGCAATTTAGATACAGATGATAAACCAGGCTCACATTGGATAGCTTTACATATCGATACGAATGGCATCGGTCAATATTTTGATTCATACGGACGATCACCTGCACGATATCATCTAGAGTTTTTAAAAAGGAATTGTAAAAGATGGGACTGGAATGTTGATATGATTCAGAATGAGTGGACTTCAGTTTGTGGCGAATATTGTTTAATGTATTTGCTGTATAAGTTTCGGGGATGTTCAATGCACAGTTTTACGAGCATTTTTACAGGGAACACATTGTACAACGATATTTTAGTGGATGAGATGTTTCGCTCCTATTTTATACATAATCAACAATAACATTTTGGAAATAAAAATTGTAACAAAAAAAAAGTATGAGTTTTATTTATGACTAGCTGTGCCTGCGACCTCATCCGCGTGGAGCTTTACAAAATAGTTACTGTTCAGTGACAGACACACAAAAATTATAAATAAATATTTTGGTATATGTACTGAGTATGCATACATATGAGTTTAGTAAAACACGGTTATTTTAATATTACAAACAGACACTCCAATTTTATTTATTTTTATATATATATATATATACATTGAGAATAACAAAGAATGATAATAATATAATACAATAGCACAGATAAGCAAGGTGCATCATTAGAAACAGATAAGAGCGGCAACGACCTTTTTCGAGAAACAATGGATGGAGCACAATAGCGACGATGCTCGAGGAACGATAGATAAGCGGACAATAGAGGTAATTAAGGGTACTGGAGTTTGCAAATGTAGAAACCTAAGTCGCGAATCGTTAGAGTTAGCACAAAATGGATGCGTGCAATCGATTTAGATGACCCCAAAACCTTTTTTTTTTTTTTTTTTTTTTTTTTTTTTTTTTTTTTTTTTTTTTTTTTTTTTTTTTTTTTTTAGGATCACTCGATCAGAGGACCGACCGTTTGTACCAGTTCTGGCTCGTGAGCCAGAACTGGTACAAACACACTACTTACTTTCCGTAGTGAAAAATAAATTATAAATTTTGATAAAAATTAAAATTTATATAGAAATACACCTAAATATTCTGATTTAGAATCATAAAAGCACATTATTGATTTATTATATTGAAATTAAAAGTCGTATATTTTAATCTGTATATCACGTGACCTAAAACACGAGCCGCCATGGTGTGACGTCATACGGGCAATAACAAAGTTCTGTCAGTGCTGTCAACAGCTAGTGTACATATCTAATATCTGTAATATCTATCAATTTTAACTTCAAGGAGTAATAGTTGTGTTTTTTCGTATAATAACTCTTCATATCTTGTTCCAACTGAAATAATATGCATTCATTACTAATTTTTTGATGACTGGTAGGTTATGTTACTCTCTTACATACGTCATACAGTTTTGTTATTGCACATATTACGTCACCAAAATGGCTGGAGCGTTTTCGCGGTAATAAAAAAGGTTTAAAATTTAATTTAATTTTATGGCATGAAAACGTGTTTATTTTGCCGAAATATATTTTTTTGTGGCTTTTTATTAGAAAATCAACATTTTGAAGTACTTTTTAAAACATAGTGGAATACCCTATTGTTAAATTACAAATTTCACAAAGTTATTTTTTTCCAAACAATTTGAAAATGGAAAAACAGACAGTCTTAAAATGCGTTTATCATAAACACATGTGTAACGCGTGTTTACAGTACGTATGTGTTAAATATATTTACAATTTTGTTTTTAATAATTATTTCGATTCGATTTCCTTTTTAAATTGTGTTTTTTTTGTAATTATATTATTTTTTAAACAAATTGGTATAGGCAACGCGGCGGTGGTTAGTTGGCACACGAGGATGATTACTTGGCACAGATGCAATGTATCACAGTTGCATGTTTACGTGCATCACGCTATTCAGTTGACAATGCATTTTGAGAAAAATCTATTATTTGTGCCAAATTGAGCTAATATTTATATTGGCAGTATTTGTTTTAATGATATTTGTAGCTTCAACTGGGTGTGTTGAGATTTTTATACGTTCAGTTTTTCTATGCCACAAGAAAACAAACGTACGGTCCGCCTTGATGGTAAGCGTTTACCGTAGCCCCTAGAGGCCTAGACGCCTGCAACACCAGGAGTATTGCCAGCGCGTTGCCAACCTTACCCCCGACCTTACCCAATAGTTAATAAGGTAACCATACCTTATCTACAGAAGAAAAACAACACTAACTGAGAGCTTTATTATTTGGCTGTGATCTTCTCTAATGTTTAGTTATTTCCCCGCTCAGGCTGTATCAGAAAAATATTTCCTTCTGTTCGCTATTCCTCAGTTTTCTTACATTTTTTTTGTGTAAATTTGTATTTGAATTTAATTTTCTTTTCACAAACCTTGTCGTGGCAAATTGGCAATAACGAATAAAAAAAATAATTATAAAATTTGTTGCATTCGTTCGGAAATTCTGCTCGTCTATGTATTCATTTCGGCGATTAATTTTATTTATTTTAAATATCAATTAGTAATATGAAACACGGGCTGTTTCATCAAATTAACGTTAACACAAATCCGACTTGTTTACGTGTTTAAATGTCAACAACGTATTACACTAAAATGTGAACATTTAATTTATAATCATTTTAGATAATTGTACTAGACTTAGACTTCGCGCATATTGAAATAAATTAACGTTATTTGAATTGAAATTTTTAAGCTACATATTTTTAAATGTAAGAAATAATTTTGTTTGAAATATAAAACTTTTTTGCTATAACAATTATATTAGTTAAAATAGGATATTAATAATTAGAAATTGTATATTGTTACTTTGAGCCTTTTTTATACAATGGTTTGAATTCAGTTACTTTTTCCTTAATGTTAAGTTACATTATAATTATACAGGCTATAAATAACTTAGGCTACAACTGGCTAAGCGTGTATGGAAACACGCACGTAAGAGGTTATACTTCGTTGGCTAGCTAACTTCACTTTGCTAACTTCGTCTTCGTTGACTAGCTAAACTTCAAGGTGTCGGTTTTTTTTGTGACGGTGTGTGCGCGCATCGTAAAAATTTACTTTCATCATTTTTCAATTTTTTTTTTAAATTTCGAATCTTAAAACATAAATTATTACTTTATTAGTAAATTACTTCCAATGTTTTTTTCATTTGAAATTCAAAGACTAGACTACTAGAGAATAAGCTCTTTTTATTTATTGAAAATTGACGCATATTTTAAATTTCTCCAACCTTAAACCGATTCTTATTATTAATTTAATTACCTTCAGTTCTTTTTTCAAAATTTAAAAACTAAAAAAATAAATAGCTATTTTTTTTTTATTAACGCAAAAAAACGCTGTGTGTTTTTTGCGTTAACATTGTTAACACCCATCACTGCGTCATCGTACATCGGAGATAATCTTTATGGAGGCGGCCTTACGTCGGCGATCTCTCATATTTACGACGGCTTCACTTGATTCCGAGTAAACACGCGAGTTACTCGAATTGCGATATTTGTTGAATTAACAGATTTGATATATAAACTCACAATTCTAAATTGAAATTCTATTAAAAGATAAACTAAGCAGTAACTTTTTTATTTGAATGTTATTCAGGTCTGTTTATGAATATATTACAGAACTAAATGTTTTCGAATTAAGAACATTAAGACGAGTACGCATTGTTATTACTATTGTCGTCTAAGATAGTACAATGGTCTAGTACAGGGGAGCGTGTAAACGCGGCACAACAAGCAGACGACAACAATTACATTTGCACACAATGACGTGCAACGACAGAAAGAAAGCAATATAAGCTTCATGCTTTTCTAAATTCGTATACAAAGCGACGTTCGAAATACGAAAACGTATCGCCGATAGCGCTAGAGCGTATGCCAAAATGCCAGCGAGCGACACAAACAATTAGGAATGCGTTCTGATACAAATTCGAAATACCTATACGTAATACTAATTTAAATTTGGAATAAATTAAACGTTCCAACGTCTCCGGTTACATTATAATACGATTTTATTATAACGTTTGTATAAATAGATAGGTGAAAATTTATTATAGTTAGTTATTTATACATTGGTCCAAATGTCACGGGAACAATGGAACGGTGTCTGTACGAGATCGATGAGTAACGTATAATCCTTGTCGTTGTCGGAAGGCGGGAAGCGTCTTGCGCAAGAGAACGTCAGATTACCGAGCACGTATTATTTTCGGTAAACGATACGCATCTACGTCTGTTCCGACACAACGCCGATGTACCGTTTAATAGTTTAAGCACACGATGTGTCCGTACAAGATATGATTAATCTTGACTGGCAAAGGCGATTTCGATCGAACAGATCGCTTCGACCGCGGAATTCGGACGAAATGTCTTAGACCCAAAAACTCTTACAATAATCAATCCCTCTTAATCGCTACTAAGATACGTCTTAAAATTCTAAAGTCGCATTCATCAAAAATAAGAAAATAATTAATACTCGTTTCGGAACGTGAAACGGAGCGTTTAGAACCGAACAACGATAAAACAATACGGCGCTCGCTAAACCGAAACAAAACACAGAAAAATATGAATTCCGATCGAAACTGGCCGGGAAACAAAAGATGGCGGATTTTAATGAAATGAAATAAAATATAAATTCCTTTGAAGCGAGAATTCTTACATTTTTAATTTGCTGCCGCGGAACGGGAATGAAGCTAAAAACGGTCAAATACCACATTCATAAACGAGCGCGCGCTGATTGTGGACGGATCGATCTTAACTAAATCAATTTAACATGCAATTCTTATTTCATTTAGAGCTACTTCAAGTCATCGACATCTTAAACATTAATTAATTTATTGAACATTAATAAAATTAAAATAACAATTTCGAAATCACAAAAAAAAATGTAAATGGAACTAATATATATATATATATATATATTTTTAAAAATATTTCACATTCAATCTATTGTATTGTACCTACTAATCACGAAACGTTCGAAAACCGAATTTAAAAGAAATGACACCAAACAATTCCACGAAGATGATTAAAAGATAGATTAACATTAAAAGATAAAATATAATTTCCCACAATCTATCTATTTATAAAAATACGATTTACGATGTAGAAATAATCCAGATGCGTTATTGAGTAGCAGACGTTATGGACGGACTCACTCGCGCGTTTTTTATTTGTTTTCATAAGCACTTATGAGTAAATTATGTCAGTTCGAAAAGATATATAATAAAAACTTTATCGACATTCTGGATGTTTTACGTTTAAGATGAGTTATTTTAATTAATAACGTCGACGGATTTAGTTTGTCTGATAATACATGCTTTTAGATCATCGTTAAAGTTATGCTTTTGATTTTTCTTTTAAATACATCACGATCACGATTCAGCCTGTAATATCCCACTGTTGGGCATAGGCCTCTTCCCCATGTAGGAGAAGGATCGGAGCTTAATCCACCACGCTGCTCCAATGCGGGTTGGCGGATATATTCCCTACTATGAGTAACGATCGCTATCAGGTGTACATGATAACAACCGGGACCGACGGCTTAACGTGCTCTCTGAGGCACGGTGGGGAGATCCACAAGGACTGCACAAACACCCAGACCACAGCAAACATCTGTATGGCCAATACAAATGTTGTCGTGTGCGGGGATCGAAACCGCAACCTGCCCGCACAACAGCCAATCGCAATCCAGTGATGTGACCACTGCGCCAACGCGGAGTTTAAATACATAATGTTGAATCTATCATTACATAAATATAATCAAGTTCAATATAATTTTAGTAATGTTGATTTTTGTTACAGAAAAGCAACTCTACAAAAAAAAAACAACGACAAATATTTTTGTTGTTGTTTAAAACAACGAATGTCGGATCGCGGGAATAGCTCACGAAACCGACACAGTTTCAAAACATGAAACAGGGAAGCAATAATATCAATCATTTATGAATTGATATGTTTTTATATTCTGCTTAGCTTCTGTAAATAGAAACATCTCAATAAAGAAAGAGTAAAAAGCATAATATCTATCGTACTTATAAACTTATAAATAGCTTTTACCTTTAGATGTAAAATCTAAGTAGGTACGTACTTAATTGGTAACGATTTTGTTTTACTGGTTTATGGACTAACTCTACTTCTGGATGGTAACTATACTAATATTATAAAGAGGAAAGATTTGATTGTTTGTTTGTATTGAATAGGCTCCGAAACTACTAAACCGATTCGAAAAATTCTTTTCCTGTTGGGAAGCTACACTAACCACGGGTGACGTAAGCAATATTATATTTTCAAAAAAATTGGGGAAAAAATATTTTGTAATTTTTGTTCAATACCCGTGCGAACCCGGGGCGGGATGCTAGTATACTATAATTAAGTCAGCAAATAAGCGTGCGGTCCACCTACTGGTCAGCGGTTATAGCAGCTTGTGGACGCCTGCAACACCAGAGGCGTTGCCAACTCTACCATCAATCCCCAGGAGCTCTGGTCACCTTACTCACCACAGGTACACAATACTGTATGAAAGCAGTATAATTTAGCTGTGATTTTCTGTAAGGTCGAGGTACTTCCCCAGTCGGGCTGTTGCAGATTTAAAGCAGTGAATTCCTGCTGTGCCTTAGCTCAATGAAGTTAACCTATACAAGTCGTAGGCGATGCTGTAGCGAAAAGCTATTAAGAAGTTAATAATTTCATAGCTACATTGTATCCTTTTAAAAGATTCCTTTAAAAATAGATCTAATAACCGTTTAATGTATATTTTAAGTTCATGCTTGGTGTAATTAAATTATCTTTAATAGTTTCAAGATCTGAAGGGTCTTTATTGCTCGAGGGATGTTTAGAGATATTTAATAAAGAAGCGTGGGATTTATATCTTCAAGTACCTACCTACTCGTAGATAGACAAATATTGACTAGTAGACGCTTCCCGGTTTTAACCATGTTACTTACTATTCTTTGAGAATATATTTATTTATTTATTTATTTATTTCAATCATAACTTACTACTATCATTACAGGTGGCATTACCTAATTCGATAGTGAAGCACACATAATTTAACTTATACATTATATAACAAATAACATATAAGGCTAGCCTTGTGAATTCACTCAGTGTACAAATAAAAATATCCGTCTCCTCTATATATTAACACTAGCCTGTTAATGTGGAGCTCTCTGCCTATCAAGTGTAATTGCAATCCGATTAGTAATCTTTGCATGTAACTTTGGTATTTTGTAGTAGAATGATAGAACCATTACAGAAAGTATTGTAATAACTGAGATATTTATATCGTAATATTTACTGACTTAATATTATGTATTTTATTACAGACTTAACAGTAGTAAATCTATTAAAATGTGCTGTTTATCAAGTGATGGATCTGGCTGTTGAAGATCACCCTAAGATATTATGAAGCGAAAAACTAAGAAGAACAATCATAAATATCCACTAATAAATTCTTCACACCTCGACATCGAACCCGTGATTAACGCATTAGTCAGTTGTTTTGACCACTGAACCTTCACGTAGTCATAAATTGTAATAAAATATATTTTTCTATTGATTCTTATGTTTTTTTTTCGTACTATTAATCTTTCTCGTTTTATTGATTTACTAATTTCATATAATAAAGATGCCTAATTAGTGAAAGTTTAATTAAAGACTTCAATTTCATCAATATATTTTCACATCAGAAATAAAAACGGAAATTAATAAAAAAACGTGTATTCCTAATTAAGTAACCATTTAAAAGAAAAAAATCTTTCTCACATTATATTGTTCGATAGACATAAACATTACGGCAAAAAAATAAATAAATCGCCAATTACATAATTAGGTATACTTCTGAATCAGGTTTTTAGTTATTCCTTTGCTAAAATAATCAAACGCGTTCTTAATTTCTTCTCTGCAGAATTTATGACAAATCGCTAGTAGCTTCACTTGAAACAATACAATAAATTAATTAAACATTTTTTTAAATTATAATATTCACAAATGATCGTCTGTTCCTACGGTAACCAACATAATGCTCGTGTTCTAGGTAACAGCCGACTGCTATGGCTAAATATATTTTTATTCTGATAAATATACATGGAAATAATACACATACAAAGACATAAATACAAATATTACACTCAGACTCAGGCGGGAATCGCACTCACAACCCGAGGAACAGACTGAGAGCAGGGTCCATTGGCACAGTTCGCTACAAACTGCGCCAACGGGCTTCTCAAATTATAATATTAATTTATAAAGTGACGACACAAAAGTATTTTGAAGCCTTATTGAATGAAGTTATTTTTGATTTTGATTTAAAGAGAAAAACTTGAATTCGAAATTAAAAAAAAAATTAGTAATTAATAAAAAAAGTAAATACCCCCATATCGTCACCTCGCATATTTGCAACACAATGGAAGGCGTGGCAGACTAGTGGGGGATAATTACCTCTTACCCCCCCTTTTCCTCTCCCGCCCTCCCCGCGAGGCTTTCATTGAGCATTGTCTTCGAGATGTGACCTCTGACGATGTTGAGGCTCAACGTATACTGAGATGATAATAGCAAATTGTATGAAAAAAAACTAGCTGTTTTCCGCAGTTTTACTCGCCCAAATATTTGAGAATTTCGATATTCAGATCTTCAAATATAAAGAAATATAAAGTTTTATTTTAAATAGTTTAGCGATTTCATCGTGTAGCAAATAAACATTTATCCATCATCACATACTTGTCAGCAGTTTGTATAGAAGTATCACTTAGCGATCAATTCTTTACTATACAAAATAAACAGTACTTGGTCATCTAAAAACATAACAGAGAATTAGCTCTAGCAATAAAAACTAAAAACAAAATAGTATTTTTTTTAAGTTTTAAACTTTTATAATATTAATCATATTTACAATTCAACTTAAGAACTAAATATTTACAGATAGAATAGTAAATTAATTAAGCACGGATAAAAAAAGGTTAAGTCAAATAGTTTAAAAGGTTAAGAGCTACTGGTATAGATATAGGTAATTGTGTTTGCTCAAAAATTAAAAAAAACCGACTTCAATTACATCGACAATTAATGCAACTTATGTAGACGAAAAAATGGTCAAGTAAATACGCATTATTTGAAATAGCTTGAAAAGTACTTGTCTTGTGTAGAAAGTAAAAAGTTCTAAGGTAATAAATAAAAAGTACAGTCGAATTGAGAACCTCCTCCTTTATTGGAAGTCAGTTCAAATAGGAATTGGTCACCAGTTACTATAGAGTATAGTACTAAAGGATTTTGATTCCCTTGACAATGATTACATACCACTTAATTTATGTAGGTATCAGAAAATCTTTAAAAATGTATATTAAGCAAATTCTATTAAAACCTAGTATTTTATATTAAATACTAATTTAGAACGTGGGTACAAAATAAATTAAAAGTAATTAATACCATCCGAACAAGTTTCCAACGATATTTCTGTGGGAAAATATCAAAAATTTCTAGTTTTAGTATAAACGCAAAAAAATATTATCTTATAATATTTAATTTTTCGATTCCGTTTTTTTTTATTTTAATTTAGGAATTGAGAAATTAAGATAGTGTCTTCTACTTTTTTTATTTTATTTTATACTTTAATTAGTACTATAATTGGTAAGATTATGTAAAACGATGTGTATATTATATAAAAATATCATATAAAATTATGTTACTTTATAAGTATATTTAAGACGATCCGTGGTTTCACACGCCTATGATTAGCGTTCTAATTCTGTCATAGCGTGACGTAATAAAGCCTATATTATAGCTTCTTCAAAAAAAGTCTTGTGTTAGGAAATTTTCATTTATTTATTTATTCTAAAACATCAACGGAAAGTACCTACACAACACTTACTAATATAAAACGTTCAAAGTGCCTTGTCAAGTTCTCAATTATATGTGAACTAGCTTCTGCCCGCGACTTCGTCCCCGTGGAATAGGACCAATTCTGTCATACATGATTTATGCGAAACTTTAATCGTTTACGCAGCGGAAGTTCTCAAAAGGAAAAAAACACCGATTTTGAAACATTCTTCATTGATGCTACGCTCCTATTGGTCTTAGCGTTATTATTATATAGCCTTTAGCCTTCCTCGATAAATGGGCTATCTAACTGAAAGAATTTTTCAAATCGAACCAGTAGATCCTGAGATTAGCGCGTTCAAACAAACAAACAATCAAACAAACAAACTCTTCAGCTTTACTATATTAGTATAGATACAACTACATACACCCTCCTATCGCAGTCCACAGCTGGACGTAGGCCTCCCCAAGTTCGCACCAAACGTCCCAGCCCCCCGCACTACCCATCCAGCCTCCATAGCTGGGAATAGTGGGGCTGCCGGGAACTAAGGGCCAAAATTTTTGGTGCGTATTCATGAAATTTGCCCATAATCACCACGCTGGGCAGGCGGGTTGGTGACCGCAGTGCTGGCTTTATCGCACCGAAGACGCTGTTGCCCGTCTTCGATCTGTACACAATTACATATATAAGATAATTATAATTCTTAAGATAGTAACAGTATGGGATTAGCGAGTTCTAGCACACAAAGTAACTCCTTACTTTTATTATATTATATTACTAGCTGACCCCGCAAACGTTGTTTTGCCATATATGTTATTAACCCCCGCAACCCCCTCTTGTGGGTAGAATTTCGTAAAATCCGTTCTTAGCTGACCTCTACTCGGCGAAAGGAATATTCCTACCAAATCTCAAGTCGTAGAGACGTAGAGTCTTATGGTTCAGAGATATCGTGATGAGTCAATGGGTGGACATCTTTTTTATATATATAGATAAACAATACATACAGATGTGTTTATTTGTATAAACATTGTTAGATATTCATATGACATAGTTATTACTAAAATATGGAACCGAAATTTTTCTAAGAACGAATCAATCAAACCATCGAAACGCTCACGTCTAGACAATTTTTACTATCGTATAAATTCTATTGTACTGTCATTGGTATGAGAGGTGAGAGAAATCGCGACGGGCGAATTCTGTGCGCGTGTGCTTACGTAACGTGGCCATTGTGTATGCGCGCGTGCCAGTGGGACAAGCGGGGTGGCCGCGCGCCTTGGCGTGCCAGGCGGGACTGTTGGTCTATTGACACTGGTCAGCTCATCTATGACTGTATAGCCATTTGTTTACACATAATTCAAATTTAGAATACTTTATGACTACAATAAAATAATACAATAAAATAATACAATAAAAAGAATAAGAACATTGTATTATACCGTACCTCGATATAAAATATTGCCGGAGCGCACGTGTAACATTCGAACATTTCAAATTTCGAACGTCAGCGAAAGCTAAAAAAGCAAAACGTTCATATCTTAAACTCGTCGTTCTAAATTCAAAATATAAGTGAAGCAATTGAAAAACGAAACGAACTAACTTCGTATTACGACCGCGTTCCAAATTTAAGAGTATTCAAATATCGAACGTCGAGACGAATTATGACGCGCGGGACCGGCTGGAGAACGAATTATGCTTTCCTGCAGACTTCATTTTTTTAATACGCTAGAATCGCTAGATAAACATTTAAATTGCAAATGGGTCTAATGTGTAACGAGATTCGATAGGGAATATTTATAATATTCTATCGGAGCTCGTAAAACCATACATCTTAACTAAAACATTCAATCAACTTTGAGATTTGAATAAAATATTACTCGAACGTATAAAATCATAATGTCGGACGCGGCTAGTTTCGTTTCGGCGGAGATATGATCCCATTGATTGATGGGTGACCACGCTGCGGGACCGGGTTGCCAGTCGTGGTTGATCCGCGAAGAGAACGCGCGCGGGGCGTCTCGGGGGTCAGAGTAGAGCGGTAATCGCTTGATCTAAGAGTGTTGACCCCGAATGTGTGGTTAGAACGGAGCATGTTTTGGACTTAATTAAAAATGTATAAAGTATGTATTGCATGTCACGACCGCCCCCGTGTTTGTCGAAGTTTTAATTTTCAATCAGTGAATTGATTGAAGATAAATATTGATAGAAATTTAATTTTGTGAACATCTCGTCGAGATGTACTAAATTCAATTTTCTTTTTTGCGATACGTTCATTGTGTATTTTGAATTCGTTACAAATAGATTTAAATTAAAACCAAATTCCCGGATACTGACGCGGCCTTTTATTTGTATCCATTAATGTGAAACTAAAACTAAACGTACTAAGTAAACCTTTAATTAGGAATTTATCAATTGCCAAAGAAAAAAAATAAGTACAAAAAATAATGTGCTCAAATGCGGTTACTTCGTATTCAACAAATTTATAAATCGTTAAATATGTTTATACATTTTAGATTTCAATATTCAAAAAATTTAGATGAGTAAAAAATCTCATATTACTATCGGTATCCGCCTAATTTCCTGAACGCATCGCATGTATCGTTGACTCAGAGTCAGGACTCACAGTCTCACAGTTTTCTAAACCCACATCTAATTCCGAATGTTCCCGTTCTATTTTCAAAACATAAATTTGAATATGAAACGTCTATTCGATGATGGAACGCTCCCCGTTTGTAATTCGAAAATGGAACGTCTTGTTCTTATTATGAATGCGTTAAGGATGCACAAGAGCATGCCTCTGACGGTTTAGTAACTGATGCATTAATGCCTCGAATGATCTCTCGTCTTTTTTTTCGTCGACGCCCGGAGATTGGTCATTACACATCTGAATATGTGGACTCAACAAAAAGAGTGATCACGTTCTGATAAAAAGTTCCGAGTTGTGATGTAAGAGTGGCAAACGTGCTCTTTATGTTATTACCATTTGAAGTTTCTGGACGGAATTGAAAGTTCGAACCCGATGTTCGATTTTTAATTGACTCTATATAAATATTGTTTCGTCGTATTTTTGAACGTTTGAAAAAAAACACAATTTTTATTACGCATTTGATTCAAAACTAGAACACCAATTAAGGAATTATTTTTAAAAGTTGAATTCCCAAACGCGATAGATCAATTTGCGTCAAATGAAATATTTCGTATAATCTAAATCATTTTATTACTCGTAACGAACTGAGAAATATAATAAAATCTACCTATTTGAGTTGTATTTATTTGTTAATTTCTTTTATGTTATTGTTACTATAGTGCGAACATAATTGTCATTATTTGCTATACTCAATTGATAATTTGATTATATTTCTATACCCGAACTCTACATTTTAAAATAATAAAATTAAAAATTATAAACCAAATCATAATATATGTAATAATGCTTCCTGCTTTTAACATCTTGGATACAAAACACAGATTCAAAAACTATTTTTAAATCGTAATCATTATGAAGCTCAAATATAAAATGCCATTACGTTAAAATGCTGATAGGGATGATCTAGTCTATTGAAAACATAGGAAACAATACATTAGCGATACGATAGTTACTATTTTTGTGTTATTTTCTTTATTTCTCAAGCATACGTCAGTTTGTAATTAAACTCTATATTCCTTAAACAGTGGAATTAACCCCAATTGAGGGATCGCTCTATTTAAATTACTCATAACGTACAGCTTTGTGGAAGTTTCGACACGTCACTCTAATCTATTCCTACTCATGTGAACGTTAACGACATCACAAATTTATTAATGGAACAATATTACAAAAAATATTTCCAATTTCGAATTCAATTTTTTATCCATTTAAATACAAAAAAATATTGTCTATGCTCGTTTTTACGCGCGAGGTCGAAGCGTACTCGCACCTAGTTGTAAAATGGAACTCGTCCACGTTTGAACTTAAATTGAAAATGGCGTTTGCATTTAATTCGAAACGGCCTTGATCGGTAATTAAAATGTTTGAATACATTTTTAAAGGCCATAAAAATAAAAGTAATTAAATAAAACGTTATCTAAGACTCCAAAACCGTTTCACAAGCTCGCCGATTCAGGAAATCGAGAAAAAATCCATCAATGAATTTATAATTATCGTGTATACTAGTGAATTGAATTTTGAAGAAAGATTTTAATTTACCGTTTCCGGTTCTTGCGAATTATCATTATATAGGTATATAGTATATTTTTTCTACTTTATAATATAAATGCGTATATCCGTTTATTTTGACCTCAAATTATGTTATTATACACCGTTATAATATCATATTTGTACAAACAATGCAGCCATCTTCAAAAACAATGAGCGTTATTGTCTGTTCTTAATTCCATTTTTGAAAAAATAATCCATTTCGCATTTCATACCGCAGCTTCATTGATTGCGTACACTTTTTCGAAACTACATCTTATACATTTATCTTAGGGTTTATTTTTGAGTGGCGTCTTAGTAAGCAGCTGGTTTCTTAATTTTGATATTTGTTCAATCTGAAATGATTCGTGTGTGAACAAGTTAAGGGTGAAAATTGCGCACTAATTGGTTAATGACAATTGCATGTGCGGTGCGAGAGCGACAGACATATTACGAGAACGAGAGGGTCAAAATGCACGATTCCGCAATGTGTCCGTTTATTATGATAATTATGAGACGACAAAATCTTATTAATATAATTAATATAAAACGTTACCGCTTTCAATGTGAACAATGTTTATCCGGCAAAATTCGGTACATTAAAAGTAAAACACAATTTTTATATTAAAATCTGACTTTACAATTTAGTCGGACTTAATTTTCACTTCGATAAATTAATTAACTAGTTAATTAAGTTTAAGCACACGAGACATTTTAGTCATAAATTAAAAATGAAATACGAGCGTACGTACGTTCAATTTGTTAAAACATTCGAGATAAAATATAAATAATGACTTAATTATCGCTTCAAGTGTATTATTAACTGTAAAACGATGTCTAATTAAATTTTACTCAACAAAAACTGCGAGGACATTTTATTATACTAAATAAGGCGTGTCGGCGTAAGCGCATCATACCTAGCTCAAAATAGTCGATATAACGAGACGAAATTACCATCAAATGTCAAAAATAATAGTTTCCATACCGGTAATGGAGACATCAGTTGAATAAATTGCCAATCTGCAATTGTAAGTAACAATTAATAACCTGTATATGGACGGGATCAGGACGGTAGGACAGACAGATGTCCCAGGATACTAGCAGTGAGCTTCGACGTCGCTAATAGTGCTTAGAAATATTATGTGCAATAAACGTCGTTCACATGTCCTTATTAATATTATATATTGTAAAATTTGTATGTAAGTTCGTTGTTCATATATTTCATTAAAAAGACTCTGCTCTATGTTAAGTTACAAGGATTAACAAATTTGAATATGGAATGTCTTTGAGGGGAGAAAATATATAGTAAGTATATTTATGTGGAATGTCCAAATTCTAAAAATGATTAGAATTCTGCGCGTCTACCTATACTCTATGGTCGAAAGAACGGAAACATCCGAAATTGGAATTCCACGGACGATAAACTTTTAGCGACTTCGGAAAACAATTGGCAGTTTTGAAAAATCGAAAAATTCCTTCATCGATAACTGTTTGAGGGTATTTGAATGAGTCACGTGACGTGATTCAATACCATTGTTCTGCAATACCGGGTACGAGTGCGCGGGTCCGAGTAAATTAGGAAATGTGTTTTTTTTATTATTGAAAATCCATTCGGAATTACAATTGAAAGATATATATTATGATACACGTACGTTTCCAGTTAGCACCGTGAGAGTATTTGAATATTATCGATGTCCCGGCCGGGCGGCGAGTACGAAATGTTTATGGACATCACCGCGGCTCCGTAACAAAGAACCGAGCACAATAAAATTAAACACGATTGTTTATGGTCATAACTTTTTTTAATATATACATTTTATAGAAATATTTACAAGTAACCTGTGTTTCCCGGTTCGTATTGTTTTATTATTGTATGTGTTATTTTTTATTTATATAGCGATCACGTTCGCCACACATTGATTGTTCGGTTCGTGACGTCACCTCCGTTCGCCTGATAAGGCGGGCTTCCGGTCGAAATCCTGACGAGTGAATGGATGACCGAATGAACGGCTCGCGACCTTATCCGATATAAGAACGGATTTTTTTTTCATGACTGATAACACTGGACGTGTACACAAGCACATGCATGCATAATTTACGGTGCATATTTCGTTACTAAAGTTTAAACGACGTTACGGTTACATAATAATAAATTGTAAAAAAGGATTAATAACTAACGCGGTTTTTTTAAAGGAACACTTTTTTTAATAGATATTAATGATCTTAGACATTATGCTTATGCCTAAAATAGTATTTAAAAAAAAACAGTTTGAAATTTGACTGACAACTTCTAAGATAACATTTAAATTAACAAACAAACATAACTTGAAGATTTTATTACGCAATACGTAAAATGTTATTCCACAGTATCGGTTATTACGAATACAAAAATTCCGCGAATCATATCGTTAACAAAAAAAAAAAAACAACAAGAATTAAGTAAAACATATGCAGTAAAAACTATTTGATTATAAATAAATTAAAGTAATACGATGTTTGGGTTTTCCTTAATAATGTGGAACGTTAAAAAACTTATAATGAAACGGCAATTTATTTTATTATAATAATAGAAGCATAATTTATTAATTTTCTTAAAAAACTTAATAGTTTTTTATGTTTTTACGCCAATCCTCTTACTAGTAAAATATAAGAATCAATTTAGTTTCGAGGAAATCAGAATCGATTTTAAATCTTTTTCTTAAGCCTATTAATAATAAGCTGTTTAATTTAATAGGTTATAAAACATCACATGTATTTGAGCAAAGCAAACTCGGGTAGGTATTCGAATGATACCGCGCAGGTTAATAAATAAAATTAATAAACAACTATTATTACAAGTTTTTTTTTCTTACAAATCATTATAACATTATTAATCATCGCGGAAATTGATCTTGGAATCAAAGTATATGTAATAGCTTATATGTAATTTTATTTTACGAAATCTTATGGGAACTAGGTCCACTAGACTTCGCATGCGGTTTTTATCCGTACTATATTTACTTATTTTTATTACAATGTATTAGTATATAAAACTTGTATTGTGTATTGATAAACTAAACATTATATTGTTATTTTATGTCATTTTAGGTTATACTCCGGGATCCCTAGTACTTTTTTTCGCTTGATTACTATCAAGCTAATTTTCCGGGAGTAGCTTTATTTTGATGAGACGAACAAAAAATTCCTCTACGAAAACTCTCGATTGTGGTAGGTAATAGAGTTAGCAGGGGATAAAGCAGTGAGCGTAGGACCGGGATAACGTACCACGCAATTTGTTGAACAATATTACTATTAAATTATATAGATATTAACTAACTAAAAGAAAAAAAAAATCAGCTGGTTAGTAATAATTTTTGATGACCTTACGAGGTCATCAATTTGATGTCAAATGTTTATCATACCATCATGCATGGCCATGCATCAATCTATAAGTAGTAATAAATTACAAATATCAACATTTACAATTAAGTGAAAATCAATTCGACAAGATATTTATTTAAAGATAATATGTATATATATTTATTTAATTTAATATTTATCAATTAATGTTTAAATTGCAGTAATATTACATGTGGTGCAGTTTTTTTTTTGGGAACATTTTGTTATTTCACCTATCTGCGATTTTTGTTAAATATTATAAACACAAGTTTGGCAAAATTTTATTGCAAGATTTTTGTTAATTTTTTTTTTCCTAATCGTCATAACCGCAGTATTAAGGTAAAAGATAAGATTGGCTTTCGTTTTGATTATTGTAGTATTCTACTGATTTTTATAACAATGTGGTTATTATTTTTTGTAGCTAATGCCTGAAGTAGGTATAATGTAGAATTAATTAATAGACATAAATTGCATCAATAAAATCAAAAGCGGTTTTAGAAGTGAAACGTCTTGGGTTTTAGAAGTGAATCGTTGTGATTTGAAACTCGATAACTGTGTAGGACATAATAGGAGAATGAGGTATATTACACAGTATTTTATATTCTCGGAGACAAAAATCTTTCGTATGCTACTTTTTAGAAGTTACACTTCTGCCGTGTGTGGCTACACACACGCTTTTTGGCTTAAGAACTCTTTCATTACTCTCATTATATTATATATCTGTTAAGAACACCAGCAAACTAGAGGAGATATCTATATATATATGAAAATGAATCGCTGAATGTGTTGCTAAACGCAAATCTCGAGAGCGGCTGAACCGATTTCGCTAATTCTTTTTTTATAATATTTCTAGAAGTACCTACGAGCATGGTTATTACGGAGAGAAAATTTTTAAAAAAATCCCTGAAAAATTCTAAAAACAACAATTTTCTATATTCCCATAACTTTAATACCATACCATAAAGTTTAAGTGTTAGTGGAGGGGTTTCGGGAAGGATAAGTATAAAAAAAAAAAATTAAAGAATCGACTGTTAGCGATACGCAGTACGCCGGGTCAGCTAGTTTAGAATAAAAAACAAAAACCAACCAAAATTAAATGAATTGAATTATGTTGCAACTTTTCAAATCACATACCTACTTGCAATTTTAAGCAAAACAATAGCTAATGTAACGTAAACCCTTAGCCGTCTTTAAGTAACAAGAGGTCCGGTGTAATACATGCTAAAAACTCTATGACTATTATAGCTAGTATTCATCATTTTAGTAAAATAGATCTGGCTGTCAGTCTAATATTACAGGATATTGAATGTAGAGCTTTCTGACTTAAAAGGTACAGAGTAATAACAGAAGCCTGCAAATTCTAAGAGGAACAGAAGAAAAATACTTTTATAGTGAGCCTAAAGCCAATGATGATCGTTTGAGTTTTATGACATAGAGATGACAGTTACTCTAACAACAACACTAGTAGAACTTCATTAATTAACCTTCTGACGCACAAGGCATAAAGAGACTTGTAAATTATAAGACTGTGAGGAAAGAAAATAAGTAGTTTAATAAGAACCGAGGTATTAACTGAGGTAGGGCACAGCAGGAAATTTACTGCTCAAAATATGGAGCAGAACGACTGTGGTAGTACCTCGACCTTACAGAAGACCACAGCTAAATAATACTATTTTCAAGCAGTATTATGTTCCTGTTGGTGAGTAAGGCAACCAGAGCTCCTAGGGGGGGGGGGGGATAGGGTCGGCAACGCGCTTGCGATGCATCTGGTGTTGCAGGCGTCTATAAGCTACGGTATAAAAAAACCATGTGACTATTATAGCCATTAATTTTATTATTTATTTTTTGGTAAAATAGATCTAGAAGTAATTCTAGCAGTATCTCTACTAGAACCTTATTGGTTGGCTCCTTGAAGCAGAAGGCACATACAAGAAAAATGCCACTGCGAACTCTGTAAGGAATATAAGTTTAATACGCAAGAAAGATCGAGTGTTACAAAATAAATTACAAAAGTACATAATTAGTCGATGTAAATACATGCGCTTATGTATATTCATGAAACGTACTTAGCAAATATTCTGTCCGTTTTAATTAATCATTATCATATTAAAAGAGAGCTTTTTATATACTTTACTTCTATTAAGTTATTTTTATATCATAATAACGAATCCTTAATT
Source organism: Melitaea athalia (assembly GCA_905220545.2). NCBI lineage: Eukaryota > Metazoa > Arthropoda > Insecta > Lepidoptera > Nymphalidae > Melitaea > Melitaea athalia. Next base: position 5,105,075 of record HG992203.1, read on the forward strand.
TGTTTTTGTTATAAGTTTTTCGCAACAAGTCGATTTATACATATAAAAACTTATAGTTTTTTGGCATAATAAAAAAAAATATTTAAAAATACATTTTAAAATTATTTACGATTTTGTTATTGTATAATTATTATGGTCTAAGATCCGGAGTATATAACAAAATATTCCCTCATTTGTTAACTAGATGAAACAATTTTTATAAGCTGATTTCAATATTGTGAATTTATAAAAACAACCTCTGCCACCATAAGCCTGCTGCAAATAAAAATACCTACTTAAAAAATTCTTTTCTTCTAAAAAATCTTTTCCCTCTCATGTTAATTACATGTAGTAAGCTAAAACCGTCAATATTTTACATTATATACCTGACTATAGTAGGCACCCATCTCTATGATTGCTATACTTACCTGCAGCCAGGTTACTGCTGACTGAGGTTACTAACCTGGCTGCAGGTAAGTGTAGTAATCATAGAGATGGCATCTATAGAGATAGGAAAAACCAGCATATTTTTTTGTAATTACAAACAAATCATACGCTTTTGTTGTAACGTTAAGAAAGTAATTAAGGTATAAACTTCAAGCTATAAATAATGTAGAAAAAAAAACTTAAAATGAATATTTAAACAAAATGCTAGACACTCTGCCCCGCGGTGCTAATTACAAACTCTTTTTGTAATTACTCCGCTAACTAAATGGAACTAAATGGGAGCGTGATGATTGACCGCCCATTAGAAAGGTGTCTTTGAATCTGAATCACGCTATCATTGTTTTCTATAATGTTTAGAATGAAAATTAAAATCTCTTTCCAAACTTTGTTTGATTCTAACGATGTTCTCAAGCTTCGAATCGATATCATTAGTAGATACCTTTTAGGGCAAACATCTAGCCTGACTTTTCCTAAAATACCCTCAATTTCCTTACATACACGACTTTGTCTGTTCTTCCCGGTAACCGTTAACGCTGTAGGAATTTAGCTGAAGCGCAATCTCACTTGGTAACACACTTAGCTTTAACCCTGAGCCCTCCTAAAGAGCTTCCAATTTTCATTAACATCTGGGTCTAAGTAAGTCCTACTTCCACCAGCAATAATGTAAAGGCAACTAAGGCCGACAGAAATCACATTTCGAAAAAATTATACTAAAGTTTGTTACACCAATTATCTACGATGATATATTTAAAACGACTTCTGAACTGTAAAATTTGAAACTATATTATTAACTAGCCATGTTCCGTTGTTTCATTTAAAGCAGAATATAAAAAATATAGTTAATCTTTGTTACGATTCGAAGTTGTATCAAGATGAAACGTACACTAAAATTTAAGTCACACATACTAGATTATAAAAACGAACCGCACTTTCAAGTAATATATTTTACGTAATACGAAAACAAGTATACAGACAGACAAACGTAAAAGTTATTATTTCAGCTCTTATTGTTCTAAGAAAGGTTCCAATATTTCGTTTAACCAAACTCCCATGTACAGACATCAATAATTACAAATGAACAATTTAATTATGATTGTATGTCTTATTATGTTTACAATTATTAAAATTAAAAATTTAAGCTAATACTCGTAATAATGCTTGAATTTTGGTAATGTTTGTTTGTCATAAAAGGCTAAATACTGCAAGATAAAACTTATATAATGACATCTTTAAATCGATGTATTGTGTATTATATTATGTATTTGCGAATGAATAAGTGATTATAATAACGATTAATAATGATTTATAATTAAGAATGAACAATAAATACTAATAAATGATTTACGACAATATTATAATTAAATTATCTTAATCGTAATAAAATAAATTTTATTTTATATCAAGTTTAATTTATTATTGTAGATAGTTATTTTAACGGCTAAAAATAAAATATTAAATAGTCCATGCGATTTTGAGGTAATCAGAAATGTAAAATTGAATAAAATAATTAACAGGTTTTAAACTAAATGAGAAATAATGTAAATCTTCATCTTCACGCATCATTTTAAATATTTATAATAAGTTATTTACATTTAAAAGAAAAATAACAATAAAAGAATTTGATTTTATTTACACATTAAGCGAAATGTAGAGTTGGTTAGGTAGAGTCTTAATAAGAATTCTGTACGAAAGTTTATAATATATTTATACAATTTAACTCTAAAAATAAAATGCTATAAGTCATTTATTATATATTATTGTTTCATATAGATCGTTATTAATTCAATCCTACTACAGTATATGCGAAAAACTGTGAAGATGGATGAAAGTTTTTACTCTTTTACGCAAAAACTCTTGAATCGATTGTAATGAAACTTGGTACGTGTATACCTGGAGATCCAAAACAACACATAGGGTACTTTTTATCCCAACAGTACCACGGGATCGGAAATTACTCACATTAAACCGCGAAGTACAGCAGTGTATTTAAATTATTGAATAACATAAATTAAAAACGATTAAGTTAATTTTTCTGTCCATTATTTGTAACGCTTATATTAGTTTTTTTTGTCATAGTAAAAACGAAATATAGCTGAATGTTGAATGTAAGTTCAAATAAAAAATGTTAGATTCGAATCAAACCCCGCGCGATCAGTCGGCGACCTGTGACCCTAACATTTTCATAGGAGATACAGATTCTTCAGATAAGTGCTGTGTCGTAGCCCGTAGGTAATGAGAAAAGTTAACGGAAGTAGAGAAAAAAATTATATTTTTTTATGTATTACAATTACTTTTTAAGATCCTAATCAATTGTTATTTGTCTATTAAATTGGTTGTAAATTAATTGGTTAAATAGGTTGTAAATCTGCGAAAATAAGTTTATGCATATGATTATTACTAAATTCAATATCAAACAAGAAAAAAGTTTTTAACAATTTCAATGAGAATTATTTTATTAAAATTAAAATAAAGTTATTTTAACTTAACCAAGTATGTACTTGTTTAGAAAAGAAGTTTTTATATTTCTTCAAATACAATATTGCAATGAGTCTATGTATTATCTGTAATATAGCTCTCACTGTATTGATAAGTTATTTCGATAGTAATCATAAACACACTTAATATCTTAAGTTATGCGAACAAAATAAAAATAAAAATATTCTTACCTTAATCTAAGACATCCAAATTTGAAAGCAATGGGGGTAACAAAAGTAAGAGTCACAACAACACAATGTCACAGCGTTTGTCACAATCCTAGTCGGTCACACACAGGGAACACACACAGTTTGTACTAGTAACAACTTGACAACTGGCTGGAAAGAAAGAAAAGTTCTGAAACGCGCCCGGAAGCGCGCGAAAAATTCGAAAAAAGAACACGAAATAAAATTCAAAGCTCGTAAAGGATACAGTCGCGCGCGCCTTACACACGCGACTGAAAAAATTGCCACAACCGCGTAAGACTCGGAAACTAAATCAAAATACTCGATAGGAGAGGGACGAGTCAGCCGAGGCCCCACCCTTCCCCCACCACGCGCAATACGCAAAAACATTCATAAAAACCACGCACGATTCCACCGCGAAATTATCGATAATGTTTATAACTATACAAAAATGTAAACGATCGCGTTCCCGTCGATTAAATTAAACAATCGTCGCTATATAATTCGGACAATGTCGACATATTTGAAACAATACTCGGTTTAAATTGTACGAATCATAATATAAACAACGGACTGTGCTAATGAAAATAATCAATTCATCGGAACGCATTCCGTGCCGCCTCCGACGTTCATGTTCTTTTTTTTTTTTAAATAACCTATGGTGATTATTTTGACAGATGTCAAACTTTTTCCGCGCCCCTGGAAATTCCAAAATCGAATGCGTACGTTTATCGTCGGAGCGACCGCGCTGTGCAGCCGCTCGGCCACGAATACCCGATACTAAGCGGGTGCAAGAAGGCGAGAGTTCATTTTTTTTTCCGCCAAAAAACGTAAAGGGTCTTTTTGTTTGTAGGCCTGTAGGGTTAACTGAGAGGTCGGACGAGATGTTTTTATGAGCGAAATTGGAGCGTAATGCAACGACGCGACCTTCGACCGTTCGATTTACGGTCTGATCGATCACTTATAATATTATATAGGTCTTTGATTAGCAATGACTTAGTGATGACTTATAATGACTTGACTGTTATCATAAGACTGTTTACTTTGTGTGCACCTGCACTTAACATATCTGTTACCTACTTATAATTTTTAATAATCCAATATAATGCATAAATTAATTTTTATGCAGATTTTCATGCATCTTTGTTACTTCCGTGATAATGTTCAAGAGATTTGTACTTCGAACTTCGAAATGGGTATTTACTATATTTAAAAATACATTGTTTTATTTTTAGTTTTTTACACGCAAATTAAAAAAAAGAACAATCTATATTAGGTATCTATTAAATTTACCGCAATATCCATACCACAATGTATTTAACTAAAAATACCATTTCAATTTGCTTAAATGTATTTACCTAATTGATGGTACGGTAGCGCCGTCCAGATACCACCCATTTTGCTATACCACACACACACCCGGCTTGACTTGTATTCCAATACAATACATTTCAGTTTTGTTAGCTCTCTTTTTCAGGCAGCTCTATCTGTCTCTACTTCTCTAGGTCTAGGTTTTAAAATTAGCGTTCTAAATGAAACTCTATATTATTATTATTGTCAAGTCAGTCAATCATTCATATCAATATATCATTACAGTCAATATACAATTCAGTCAGTCATTAATATACGTTAATTTAAAATATGTATTCTAAAAATTTACTGTTTAAACTAGTATGCATTATACTATTGTAATCTGTCACAGTGGTTGCATTAAAGCTCTACCCCGGATTATCTACATTTGCTACACTGCTTTAACATTACACAGCCAGTATGAGAGGCAGTTTTGTGTACATTTTTATTTCTAGAAGATGTAGCTTACTAACTGTAAAATATTATTTTAATGGTTTTAGAAATTTAACAGTTTACGGATAAGTTGCATAAACCTCAGGCTCTACAGTTGACTATAACAAACTAGAAGCTTAGAGAAGGACAGAAATTTTAAAAAAGAAATCTATAAATTGTTGTTCTTTTTTCAAATAATAGCAACATTCTTTTAATTGTTCTTTTCAACAACAACAGTTATTTGCGATAAAACAACTAAATTATGTCATTATAAATTATTAATATGTTTGCTCCGTTTTCAGACACGGTATAAATAATTGAGCACTAATTAATGATTACCAAACAGGTGGTTATCAGTTGTCCAATTATGGTTGGCCGGGTTTTCAAGCATCAAACTGAATGTATGTGGGTCATCCGAGGGTAGTCATCTTCTTCTGTTTGTGTATGCGTATAAAGCGTTTGTACTTTCAACTTTGAGTAGGTATTCTTACATATGTCTAAAGTTTGTTTAATAATATAATTATAGTTTTAATCAACATTTATGTTTGTTCATAACTCAATTAAAATTGGCTGCTCAGTAAAGTAAGCAGTGATGCTGGTTTCAGCTCCACGATTGTGAGTTCGATTTTCACCCTAAGTCTGCTTGAATTTTTACGTTTATTAAATCTTCAAATAAACATGTAAATGTATATATCAGTCGGTTATTACGTAAAGCACAGGCTCTGACCAACTCTGACCTGTAAAAAAACCAAGTAGGCACTTTAATGAAGGTTTTGTTGACTGCACTTTTAAATTGTCGCTTCACGAAGTTTTTATTAGTTTTTAATTACTTATAGATGTGAAACTATCCGCGATTTGTAATGTAGATTCTGATGAGATCAAATGGTTAGGAGCTCAATAGTACTAACATTTACTTTAGTCGTGTGGCATTAAAGCAGACTGGTTTTTTTTAAATGTAATAATAATATTTTTTTAACTATATTCGTAATTGAAATCATAATAAATATTTAGACTTTTAAGCGTAGGTAATACGATTTAGTTAGATGATGTACATAGGTAATATTAATATAACTGTCCATTACTAGAGAATGAATATTGTTTTTCTCAATGAAATAAAAGAATTTTACAGCATTTATTTACATGAATTAACTTTATTTAAAGTTTAAACTATCTTTTTTATTTTATAAGAACTGTTACTGTTATAACCGTGTATTGGTGTGCGAAAGTGTAAATAAATAAATAAATATACTATGGCTAAAATGTTATTATTCAATTTTCAATACCTTACCTACCCCTAATTGTTGCTGCGCATAACATCTCTATATATATTTAGATACTAGCTTCTGCGCGCGACTTCGTCCCCGTGGAATAAAAGTAAAAAAACCCCGATTTTGAAACATTCTTCATTGGTGCTACGCCCCTATTGGTCTTAGCGTGATGATATATAGCCTATAGCCTTCCTCGATAAATGGGCTATCTAACACTGAAAGAATTTTTCAAAGCGGACCAGTACATCCTGAGATTAGCGCGTTCAAACAAACAAACAATCAAACAAACAAACTCTTCAGCTTTATTATATTAGTATAGATTACGTGGTTTTAGACAACTAGAAATTTTATTTAAGTACATATAAATAAAAAACCTTTTGCGCATTTATATTAATTTACACTTAAGTATAGCCAAGATTGTACATTTTAATATAACATAATTAATACCTACACGTTTTAATAATTGTGCAGCCATATATACCTATGTTATATCTCCGTTATAATTCTGTTATAAACTTTGTGTATACAAATGCGATGAGCACATCATTACCAACATATTGTAAATCAGTTTAAGAGATAATTAATGTAAAATACATACACGCAGCAGTCGTAAAACTGACGTAACGCGTACAATAAATATCATAGCTATTGTCACTAGATGCATTCCAGATTCGCACAATATATTATTAGGTTCGATTCTGTATTGCGAACAAAATGTCAGTGGTTATTTTTGTTACGGGATAACGTCTCGGATTGTCAGCGCGCTTAGATGTGGCGATGCGCCTGCGCAGCTCTACGGAGAGATCGCTAGTATTCGTTTTGATCTGGTTTTTTTTATTATTTGTTGCAGCTATTGCAGTGTAATGGGTGTAATGAAATTGTTTGAAAAAAATCGTTTTGAAGATTTTTTTTTAAATATTGAAAAAGACTGGACACAGAGATAATGTTATATAGAGGAATGAGTTTCTATATATTATAATCTCTTGTCACAATGTTTTTCCGGAGTAATATCCTAAAGTACTGTTCCGATTTTCATGAAATTTTGTACAGATATGTAACTTATCCAACTTAAATTATAGTCTATATTATATGTCGATATGTATAATTATTGTATTCACGGAAAAAAGGCGATATGAAGTTCGCCAGGTCAGCTAGTAAAATATAAATTAATATGTAAAGTCAAAGTCAATATAAGTTAAGCCGTAAAAAAAATCTCTTCTTTAAAATCTAAACTTAGCACAGCTACGCTTTAGACTGTAATATCCCACTGCTGGGTATAGGCCTCTTTCTCCATGTAGGAGAAGGGTTGGAGCTTTATTGGGTTGGCTTATATGCTACCTGCTATGAGTAACGATCGCTTTTGGGTATTTAAGATAACAACCTAGACCGTCGGCTTTACGTGCTCTCCGAGGGACGGTGGGGAGACCCACAAGGACAGACATCCAAACTGTAAAGAAATTGCGTATTTGTTAATTGGTCATACCTAAAAACTCCTAAAAAGTATAAAAAAAAACATTTAAAAAATAGCCGAATTGGTTTGGGTTAGGGGATTATCGAATTTAGAACTTAGCAAATTCTTCATCATCATATATTGGTTCCTCAAGTGGGAAAGTTAGGCTTATAGGTATAATATGAGTAAAAAAAATTACGGTCTAATGAAGTAAAATGTTTTTTGAAGTTATACTTCTTTTGGCGCGTCAGGGAGAAATGATTATAGAAAATTACGATGCGCGCGCACTCTGTCAAAAAAAAAAAACAGACACCCTGAAGTTAACTAAGTAGTAAACGAAGAAGAAGTTAGCAACGTGAAGTTAGCTAGGCAATGAAGTATAACTTCTTACGTACGTACACAGACACTTTTTGACGTGACAACTTCTAATAAATATCGATTTATTAATTTATATAACAATTATTAATATAATATTAATTAATATATATAATTAATATATAGATATAATAATGACGCCGGTGGCATATACGAAAAAGGATGACTCACTGTAGCACGCTCATTGTACGATTGCGCCGCATCTATCTCTCTTCCACTCGATTGGCCTATGCGTCCGAGGAGATGTTTTGTTATGACGTTGTCACGTTAAACTATCGTCCCTAAACCAACTTTATGGACATCCAGTTTTTTTTTACACAAATAAACAATTTTTACCCAAGTCATTTACAATTCGCTACGACTTACTATGTACTATGCAACTGTACATATATGTACTATATATCTATTATATAATGTGTACGAGACAGACAAGATAATGATGAATCATGAAGTCTAAAGATTTCAATCGTATGCCAAGTAGAGTTTAGGCTTATTGAGGTAACGATCGCTATCAGGTGTACATGATAACAACCGGGACCGACGGCTTAACGTGCTCTCCGAGGCACGGTGGGGAGACCTACAAGGACTGCACAAACACCCAGACCACGGCAAACATCTGTATGGCCAATACAAATGTTGTCGTGTGCGGAGATCCAACCCGCAACCGCCCGCGCATCAGCCAATCGCAATGTTGCTGTGACCGCTGCGCCAACGCGGCGTCAAAAGCGTTTAAGGCTCCAGGCTGAGGAACCTCCTCACAATGCGGGCCGTTTCAAGCAATACTGCCTTCTGAATCCGACCCTTGATCCAACCGTCAAGCGAGAGTTTCTTAAGGTGTTGGTCGAAACTCTTCGCTAATAAACCATTGACCGACACAACAATAGGAACAATTATTGTTGAGTCTACATTCCACATGCCGGTAATCTCGTGGGCAAGGTCTAAATATTTACTTAATTTTTCTTTTTCCGCCTTTACGAGATTATCGTCATGTGGAACAGTAATGTCAACAATAATTGCTCGGCGCGTTGATCGGTCTACTAGCACTATGTCAGGTTTATTGGCTGCAATAAACCTGTCAGTGACAATAGACCGATCCCAGTAGAGCAATGCACGACCATTTTCAAGAAATGGCGTTGGGTTATACCTATAATATGGCAACTCATTTTCAACGAGGCCGTATCGAATAGCAAGTTGTTGGTGGATAATCCTAGCTACTTGGTTATGTCTGTGCAAGTACTCACCGTTAGCAAGATGACTACAACCGGAAACAATATGTCTAATGGATTCTCCAGGCTTATGACAAGCTCGGCATATGTCTGGAGTTCCGTCTTTCATGATATGTTTCCGGTAGTTATTCGTCTTAATAACTTCGTCCATAATTGCACAGACAAAACCTTCGGTTTCTCCAAAGAGGTTCCCATGTTGTAACCAGGATATAGAGCTAGGTTGGTCTACATCTGGGTCTGTCAGAGCTTTGTAGAACCGACCATGCAATTCCTTGCTCTTCCATACGGCCACGCGGTCAACGGTACTCATTACTATAGGTTTACGCCATTTCTCTTTGCCTAAGGACAGTGGAGTAAAGCCCTTATCAACTGCAACAACGTCCATGTGTATATCGCTTTTGATGTTTAAAAAGTACTCTCTGAGATTATACAACTCACGATTGTGGAGATTTTTAACGTTTAAAAAGCCACGACCTCCACATTTTCGTGGGATGTATAATCTCATAAGAGACGATCGAGGATGGTGTATTCGGTACGCTGTTAACAGTTTACGGACTTGGCGATCAAGGGAATCTAATTCCGTTTGAGTCCATCTCAAAATGCCAAAGGTATAGACGATTAAGGGCATAACCCAACTGTTAAAGGCACGTACCTTGTTAGCGCCCGATAGAAAGCTATTGAGAACTTTCTTCAGCCGGCTAAAGAATCGTTCCTTTACCAGTTGTTTCATGGCTCCTTCATCAATGCCCAATGCCTCTGACATTCCGAGATATTTATAGGTTTCACCTTCGTTGAGAGATCTAAAAGACAAAGAGTTCGCTAGTTTTAAATTTTCTGAGGAGACAATTCTACCTCTTTCTACATGGATGACAGCGCATTTATCCACACCAAACTCCATTCTTATACAAGTGCTAAAAGTTTCTGCTATTTTTAACAACTTGTTTAAGTCTGGTAGTTTGGATGCGAAAAGCTTCAAGTCATCCATATAAAGTAGGTGAGATATTGCTTTGCTCCCTCTACGAAGGTGAAAGCCCAACCTTGAATCCTCCAATAAAGTGCTTAAAGGGTTCAAGGCTAGACAAAACCACAATGGACTCAAACTATCACCTTGAAAAATACCCCGCATAATCCTTATCGGCTCAGTCGATCCTGGAACATCGACCGCGCCCGGATAACGTAAAAAAGTGTTCCACTGTCTCATACACGTACTCAGAAAAGAGCACAAAGTAACGTCAATTTTGTACAGTTCCATAACTTTCATAAGCCATGTATGAGGCACTGAATCATACGCTTTTTTATAGTCAATCCAAGCGGCAGCCAGATTTTTCCGGTTTCGACGTACCTGTTGGCATATGGTCATGTCTATGAGGAGAAGTTCCTTGGTACCGCGACTACCAGACTTACATCCGTTCTGAGTCGTAGCCAAAATATTATTTGCACGAATATGTTTTGTAATTTTTGCGACGAGAACAGATGTAAGTAGCTTATAGATGGTGGGTAAGCAAGTTATAGGCCGGTAGTTTTTTGGATCAGCGGTACATCCCGATTTGTATAACAGGAATGTGGTGCCAGTCGTCATAAATTTTGGCAGTGAATTATTAAAAATTGCATCTTGAAATTGTGATGCCAGGATGGGGTGCGAGCTATGGAACCATTTAAGCCAAAAGTTATGCAATCCGTCCAATCCAGGACATTTCCAATTCGACGTTGAACGGATTGCATAACTTATATCTTCTGAACTTATTTTTATTTGTTCCATTTGTGGAAGTGAGCTGCACCTCCTCCTGACAACATCCATCCAATCACTCTCAATGTGGTCAATGGGGTTCGACCAAATATTACGCCAAAAATTAGTTATCGACTCTCGGGTAGGTAAATCACCATTGACCACATTAGTAGTGCACTGTTCCCAATTCCTGTATACTTTTCGTTGGTCGCTTTGAAACATGCTATTCTGATTATATCGATCCCTGCGTTTTTTATACCTCTTAATGCGTTTTGCCCATGCACAGAGCTTTTGTTTCAGAAAATCAATGCGATCTGAGACTGATGTTATGTACTCGTTGGATGTTATATTTGTACCCGCAAAAGCCTGGTGTACAAACCGCATGATTTTCGGGCGCCTGTTACCTGCCCTGAAACATGTTAATTTGGCTATTAGGGTTCTGGTCAAATTTATTCGTTTTTCAATCCTGGCCTGCCAAGCTGGAGCCGTGTGCGATGGTAAAGTAATTTTATTTGATGTAAATTTCACTTTAGCTACATTACACACAGCTGCAGCTCCACAGTACAGAACTGAGTGAGTATCAGCTAAATTTTGAGTGTTGTCTAAATATTCTTTTAAAATTGTATCCACAATACCTACTAAAGCCAAATTACGTCTGTGAATAGGCAAACGAGGTAGCTGTGGCCTAATATTTGGTGGCATGGATCTATATTTCAAAATAGCATCCTACAAAGCTCTCCTCATAGGCTCATTATCCTGTTCGTTTACCGACAAATCAACACTGTTAGGAGATATATTATTTAAATGTATTACCTGTCTTTGCTCTTTTTGTGATGTTTGTACAGCACGAATGTGACTAACAGTATTAAATTGTGGTAAATTTGTACGCAGCCGCTCAAGTACAGATTCATCCAGGAGATGACAACGCTGAATGGCTCGTACTTGATCCGATAGTCGTTGTGCGGTTACGGTGACAGCTGGTTCAAGCGCCTGAAACAGAGACAGCATCGTTGAACGATACGCAGTAAGGTTAATTCCCCCTCCTGTTGCCTCATAGTACGCTCGCATGACACTCTCATTCATTTTATGAGTCCATCTCATGCGGCGCACAGCACCACCGGCAGCGGGATTTCTTGTTGGGGCGCGTTGCCCCTGAACGTCCAAGCAAACTGGTGGCGGGCGTATGACTCGTCGACGTTTAGGTCTTCTTGTAGACGAGTCAGCATCGTCAGCATCCGATTCCGCGGTAGAGGGCGGTGTTTCATACTCATCGTCTGTTGACGACTGTGTCTCGGAGCGCGATGGTACCTTTGATGTTGATTGTGCGTTTTGTCCTCTGGCTTTATTCATTTTACATTATTGTTATTGGTCATTTTAATGATGTTTTAATTTTATTTTCGTATTTAAACACATTTTAAATTAAAAAATTAAATGACAAGATAAAAAACGCGTCATTTCAGATGACAGCTGCCAGGTTTTTTTTATTATTATTATTAATGTTATATAATGCTCTTATTGAATGATTTAAACTGTGTTGTATTTAGTTGATTCTTAAGTTTAAATGTTATTTATACCTACTCAAAAATCTGTGGATGAAATGTGATTTTGTGATCAACTTATCTAACGAATTGGTTTAATTACTGTAATGTTAGGTTTAAGTTTATGCATTAAATAAATCTTTTCCGTTAAACAAAAGACAAATTTGGAAAACGCTAAGCGCACGAAAATTGACCTTTGAACTCAAAATCGATCGTTTTCTTTATCACAATAATTTAACATGAGGAATAAAATTTAGGCGCCAAATAAATTTATAAATAGAAATAATTGCATAAACAACTCCCCATGTTAAATATAATAGGTAGGGATCCCTAGTACATTTTTTTTTCACCTGATTAGTATCAAGCTAATTTTCCGGGAGTAGCTTCATTTTGACGAGACGAACAAAAAATTCCTCCACGAAAACTCTCGATTGTGGTAGCTAACAGAGATAACGGGGGGTAGAGCAGCAGTGAGCGTAGGACCGGGATAATGTACCACGCAATTTGTAGGACATTATTACTCTTAAATTATATAGATATTAACTAACTAAAAGAAAAAAAATGTCTTTTATTACAACTACCCATGTTAAATATAATAGGTAGGGATCCCTAGTACATTTTTTTCACCTGATTAGTATCAAGCTAATTTTCCAGGAGTATATTTTGACGAGACGAACAAAAAATTCCTCCACGAAAACTCTCGATTGTGGTAGCTAACAGAGATAACAGGGGGTAGAGCAGCAGTGAGCGTAGGACCGGGATAACGTACCACGCAATTTGTAGGACAATATTACTCTTAAATTATATGTATATATAGATATTACATATTAACTAACTAAAAGAAAAATAAAATTGTCCTACAAATTGCGTGGTACGTTATTCCGGTCCTACGCTCACTGCTGCTCTACCCCCTGCTATCTCTGTTAGCTACATACCACAATAGAGAATTTTCGTTGAGGAATTTTATGTTCGTCTCATCAAAATGAAACTAGTCTCGGAAAATTAGCTTGATAATAATCAGGTGAAAAAAGTACTAGGGATCCCTACCTATAAATTAAAGATGACTCGAAATGACATTTAAATAATATTTACACCTTCGGCGAACTTATAATTACCGCAATCAACTATCTACTGCACTTAACTAATATCAAACTATAAAATATCAAGACGTCATATAATTTAAACAAAAAATATCACCAAACGAATTTGAACTCTATTGTTATCAATAATAAGAGTTAATTATGTATACGTATGTATATCATAATGCCCCATCAAAACGTCATATTTCAAGCAAAAATCAAACGAATTGAACTCTATGCATATCAAAAATAAGGGTCAATAATATATATACGTATATATAATACAATACTGCTAGTTTTAAATATGCGATAACATCACAATATGATATAGAATACTTTCGAAAGTAACACGTCGTCTGCACTCGGCCGTGTAATACTGTAGAAGTATGTATGTGTGCTGTCCGTACGAGTTGTGATGCGTGTTGTCGATAAATCATATGAATGTATTTGTGATCGAACCGCGTTAGGGAAGTTATAGGCTTGAATCGATTGATTTTGTTTTTTTTTTTGTAATTTTTATTGTTATTATTAAAGGTATTTTGTTTTTGTGGTGATGAGATGAGAGATGGTGTGTGTGATGTTACGGGAAATGTATGTAATCCGTCATTGTATACAATTCCTAGGAAATGTATGTAATTCCTAAAATCGCACGGAAATGTGTAAAATAAATTATGTTATACACATTTCCTAGGAAATCTATACATTGCCTAAATAGCAATCGGAAATGTAAATATTTGAGATATCAATGGGTATGCGGGGATAGCGGGGGAGGTCTAATTTTGAAGTTAAATAGGTAAGGGTTATTTATTTTTTTTTGTTTTTGTCACAAAATTATGCCGATAAACGGTCTACGGGTCTTAATCTAAAGACTTACCAAATATGTAACCTTAACCTATCTAACTTCAAAATTAGACCGACGCGGGTCTTGATCTAAAGACTAGCCATTAAAGTATATATATATATTATATAGTTAATTATAAAGGGTTAAAATATAAATCTTTTATTTATTCTAATATTACAAAGAAAAGATTTGGTGTTTTATTACAGAAAGCATTATTTATATACATATCCTAATACGATATTGGAATTGTATACAATTCCTAGGAATTGTGTACATTTCCAAGACATTTATGTATTAAATACCTAGTTTTTGAAACAATATTTTATACATTTCCTAAATAGTTCGGATTTATAAATTTCCTAGGATTTGTATACAATTCCTAGATGTCATACATTTCCGGTAGAATATATAACAATAAGAATGACTATTTTTTATCTTTTTGTCAATGTTTGTAAATATGGACCATATGGTGAAATATAAAGTCAATCGTAAATTTATTATTTGCTTTACTATTTTTATGTCAATATAATTTAATTACGTTTTTACCAATATATTTTCCTATTGGTTACCTTTACTTTAAAAAAATATTTAAGTTTATAAATAGACAAATAGCTATTAAAGAATATACGAGTAAATTAATATCGTTAGAAATAAATCATCGATACAAAACAATGTAGCTCATCCGTACGCACTGTGTATGTGTGTGTAAACATGTTATGAACTAGTGTGCGTGTCGTGTTGCATTTCTTTCTCGTATTGTAATTTATTGGTCTGTAACGAAGTTAATTATTGCGATTTTTGTATTAAACGTTGGAAATTATTTTTAGCCTCGGCATATGGAGCCTTTTTACTAAGAAATTGTTTCGATGTTTTTTTGAAAAACGAACGCGATCGTAAATTCGTATTGTTTAAAATTTTTATAAAGAATGATTCGAATTTATGAAATTCGAATATGGAATCTCGGATTCATGTGAGACGCGTTTTTGGTTTATGACAATCGTTTAATTCTGTGTATTTTATTTTTATGATACTGTATTTTAAAAATGTGACTGTCATTATTTTATAACGAATTAAATTAAGATTTAATTATAAAATTTTGGTCGAAATAGGAAAATAAAAAGATGGAAATTGTTTTTTTTTTTTTTTTTTTTTTATTATTTATTTATCTTCAAGAGATATTTCATTAACTCCAGTCGTGTAAATCTGTTATTACAATACCTATTTTTACAACTTACATTTGTCCTTCGGCAGTCGTTAATAGTTTTTTATCTAATTTTGCTTATCAGAGATAGAATTTTGACACAAACATACCAATATGACAAATTTGTCACTAGTAGAGATATATAGTAACATCCTATTTTTATTGGTATCGGTAGAGACGGAGCCATTCATTTATAGCATTTCTACTAGGTGTAGTACCATTCCGTCGGTCCCGGTTGTTATCATGTACACCTGATAGCGATCGTTACTCATAGTAGGGAATATATCCGCCAACCCGCATTGGAGCAGCGTGGTGGATTAAGCTCCGATCCTTCTTCTACATGGGGAAGAGGCCTATGCCCAACAGTGGGATATTACAGGCTGAATCGTAGTCGTAGTCGTAATCGTAGTACTACATATTTACTAATCTGTGACTAGGTTAACAACCTTTCTAGTGCTGTAGTGCACGTAATACCAAAATCGCAGTTTTGACTATTCTGTATAGATTATATGAACACGGTTAAAACTAAATCTTCATGGTATTTCACTTTGGGTTGGCAGAAATTTCTCTATCGTGTGAAACCATCAGCATTAGATGTGGTGGTAATTTATGTAATATCCGAGGTTGGTCCTGAGATCCACATAGACGTACATTCATACCAGAAACTATTATTTGTACAAATATTAATTTTTAACCCGCGAACGCTGGTGTTAAAGCAACTCTCGCACAATTACGTCAAACCGGTTGTTCTACAAAAATAATTATGTCAAAATACAATAAAATGCAAACAATTTAATTTTAAATACTCGTACACTTCATCGTTAATACTTGAATTAATTAAAACTTGATCAAATTAACAACAAAACATTTGTCACAAAGAACAAAGAAATAATTGACGATCTTTAACTATTAAGACGTGTTTTTATTACCTGTTGCTATTTATATTTATGAAGACACGTTGACGCAGTGGTCAGAGTAACTGGCAGTCTTTAGTTCCCGTGAGGTCGATTCCTGCGTAATGTTTGTAATGGACATACAGATTATACTTACAGATGTTTTTTTGTGGTCTGGGAGTTTGTGTTTGTGTTGTGAGTACATCTGGATCTGGACATAGAATTTTCGTCATGCTAGGGGTCGTCAAGTGTGACATATTATCCATTAAAAAAAAAGTCAATTAATATTTATTTAATGTAGACCCTTAGACAGCAATAGGCAATAACAATAAAAAGTATTAGAAAACTTAAACTAAAAAGTTAGAAAAAAAAAGAATTAAATAAGCAAAGTCGTTCTCAAGTTATGGCGTGACCAAGAGCAAACAGGGATTGATTTCAAACAAAAAGCTAAAAAGTATTGTAACAAAATAGGAGTTCTGCTATAAAGACCAAAACAGGGCAAAACATTTAAATCTAGAGTAATCCAAGCGAATAGCTTCCAAGTATTCGTGTCTTTCAGATATATTAAATAAGGCGATAATAAGAAATGCTCAGATCTCGTTCTAGATATTCAACATTGTAGTAATTATTGAGGATTCTCGATAATCGATAATTGAATTCTGAACGTATTTTCTTACGAGAACAAAAAATAATTCTTTTTAAATACTAACAGCGCTACTCTTGTAAGTACTTAATGTAAATAGTCATTGCAAAATTGATTGTTAAGTATATATAAATAGATGCTGTTTTAAACTGAATATTTTAAATCAAATTGGATAAATATGCTTGCTGTAAAGAAATAACTATTAATAGACGTGTGATTGTAAAAACTAATTACAGAGATAAACAATACCTACTACTATTACGAACTGTTGGAATATTATTGGATTTATTTTTTAGGTTACTAATCATTATAAAGTAGTCGATTTTGATTGTTTGCTAAAAATGTACAGTTGTACACACCCAAATCTCAAAAGATATTTTTAATTTTTAGTCTGCATCTAGACCACTTTGACCAAAGTAGTACAGACAGTTTTCTAGATGACAAGTCTGTTTCCATGAAATTTTTTGGCATAACGTAATGCTTGTGAGTTAGTTTTGAAGGTTTCTGAAACTAAACGTTTAAAATTTATAATTCTACATCAATCAAGGAAACTAGGAGGCTTCATAATTCCAATAAATCTGATAATCAGATAAAACACGTGTGTGGACAAATTAAATTGTCAGATATAAGCAAATGCAGCGTATAGACAGAGAACACTAAATGTGACATTGGCACTGGTCCAAATAATCCCTTCTCAAATTGAGAAGACTAGCAGCTGATATTGACAGGCATCAGATCAAAACGAGACGAGACTCAAATCCTCACGGAGAAAGAACTAGACTACGCCTAGCTTAGAGCTTAGGTCAGTGATACACTTGTGATGTATCCGATGATATGTAGAATTTGTACGTACATCCATAGATAACCATTTTTATCACGGGTGCTTTAAGCTTGTTCTAAGTCTAAGGTGACAACCCTACAACACTGTTTCGTAAAACAATAAAATAAAAAAAAAACAAAAATTAAAATTTAAGCATTATTAATTATAAAATAGAACCATATAATTTCTCACGCGAATTTTTCACTCGATACCTGTTAAATATATAAAAAGTAGCAGATCGAATTACAAAATACGCGGGGTTAAGCCGAGTTCACAATGATCGACCTCATCAGGAAATGGGGTCACATAGTTCAGATTTATCAGTTTTTTCGTAAAAAAATGTATATAGAAAAAATATGATAGCATTTTAAACGTATTACTTTTAAAGTTCGTCGAGCGTAAGGAGATAACCCTAAAATTGGGGTGAATCGTGGGAAATTGTATCAATGGGGCCTCTGCGACCGCGACCTGAATGGAGACACCAAGGTTAATGTGTATCATTTTTTATTATTTTATTTTTTAATATTAATAAAAAGCTTAAGTAATAATAAATCGAATATAAATAAGCAAAATTCTACTTTAAAGTTATATTAAACTTTGTCAAAAAATATAAAAAAAGTCATTTATCCTTTATCCATTTTATCTTATTCGTTATTTCACTATATTGCTACTAAGGTACGAATAATAAAGTAAAAAAATAAAAGAAAATATCAATCTAAATAATAAAAATTAGTATAAAATTATAAACTTAAAAATTTGTGTCTAATACAAAGTTACTCTTAAAAATATTTCACATACCTAAATTAAAAATTATTTACCAATCATCATTGTAATAATCACTTCTTTCATACTACGTATCGCCAATAATATAACAATATCGACCTTTAACCCTTTACTACCCACCGGTCGAAGTGACCCACGATCGCACACATATCGCGTTACCTTAATAAATTCACATTTCTGGAATTTAACCCGTATTATTGGCAAAATTGAACTCAATTGTCGACCTCTTTTTGATAAATACATAAGAAAGTTATTGTCCTCATACAATGGTGTATCACGTGACTTGTGACCCTGGTGATCTTTTTTTCTTCTCTGACCAGGATACTAGGGGCACCACAATAGCACGCCGGACAATGGCTCGTGATTGAAGAAAAGCAAAAAATGCAACAATGTCTGGAGGTGTTGGAATGGAAAAAGTGTGCATTTTTTTAATACATGAACTAATATTAATATAAAATTAAATAAACATAAAATTAATAATTAGTAATTATCCAAAAAATTGGTTTCATGAAATTCGCTTAAACATTAGAAAACAACGGTACAATATCAAATACTCCGAAAAACATGGAGATAAAATCACATCAGAAATGTTAAAAAATACCGTTATTTACTATTGCCAAATCATCCACAACGGTAAAATGTCTATAAAAATCTCAAATTACTGCAAACAGTTATAAATCAAGCGTACAAAAGTTGAAAAAAAAGGTATCTCACGGCTCCGATCATCTGTTACTTCCTAAAAGGGGTGAATTGTGAATTCCTTAAAGAATCGCAATCCGCGATTCTCAAACGGTGCCCTCGAAACAGTTAAGGGATAAAAAATAAGGAATATATCATCTTTCGGGAAAAGGGCGCAACTCTTTCCCATGGGTCTTAACCTTGGCGAACTTTTTTATTAAAAATTGAGACACCTTTGGCATCTTTCCAGTTTTTTGTTAGTTTTTTGCAAACGATAGATATAAGAAGGGTCGAGCCCTTTGTCCTTGCCCCGCGCTTTGTGTCCGCGTTAAGTTTTCGCAGGTGGGTCATATGGAACCCCGTCGGTATTTGAGGGTTAGATCGTTATTTTAATATTTTAATTTTGGTAACTTAATTACTTTTATCTTAAATTTATTAAGCATTTGTACAAAAAAGTACGTTTACAAACAAGAAAAGCTGTAAAATTCATGAACCGAATTTAATAGGTAAACCTTATAAAATATAATTAACCCTTAACCACTGACATTTAGTTTCATTACACTACCACTGATGTACGAGTGATTAATAAAACTTTGAAAAGCAAAATTTTCTATAGTTTTCTAATATTTTGCTTTCCAATCGTTCTCTTATCACTAGAACATAAATCCATAAATAGTAGGTATTTCTGTATACTCGTAGTGATCAGTAACCATAAATTTCAAAGTACCTAAATGAAACCGCGAGAGACTAGGTAGCATTTTTTTTTTACTATTAGTCTGTAACAAAAATATTGAAATCTTAATACTTTAGGACAAACTCCAAGTATTTCAACACTATTACTAAATGAATTCAAACGTTTCCACGAAAACAATACAATGTCAAGTCATACATTTACTCATACATTACTCATGCATTTTTATTGAGTATAAATTATCAAACGCTCAAACATTTCCAAATACGTCCTCTTATCTAAGAAACCAAACTTGACGATCTTCAAAAACTTCATTTCGGTTCATTAATAAATAATTTCCATGTGTCCAGTGCCCGTGCTGCCATTTTTGTTAAACCGTTTAATTAAATCAATAAAAAGCCCTTAACGTCCGAGTTTCGTCTGTTTAGTTTAGAGCAAACAAATCGTCAGCAATTGGGTAAAATTAAATACGATGATGTTTAGGCCGAGTTCATACTGGCGGCTTGAACGTAGCTGGCGAAATATATAAACTCCATAATAGAGTCCTCGTTATCGATACATGTTGTAAGGATTTAAGGTCATCAAAAATTATTACAAACCAGGTGATTTTTTTTTAGTTAGTTAATATTTATATAATTTAATAGTTATATTGTCTTACAAATCGCGTGGTACGTTATCCCGGTCCTACGCTCACTGCTGCTTTATCCCTGCTACCCCTATTACCTACCACAATCGAGAGTTTTCGTAGAGGAAATTGTTGGGGGTCTCATCAAAATGAAGCTACTCACGGAAAATTAACTTGATAGTAGTCAAGTGCAAAAAATGTACCAGGGATCCCGGAGTATAGATGTCCAAATTATTTAAAATTTTGTTGGGTAAATATACCATTTTATATTAATAAGTGGTAATTACAGAAGATATGATATTATTATTTTCACCAAAGCTTTCGCGGGTTCCATTCCCGCTCCGGATGGATATTTGTATTTGTATATTTCCTGTTTGGTTTCCGTCGGTCCCGGTTGTTATCATAAGTACCTGATAGTGATCGTTACTCATAGTAGGCAACGTATCCGCCAACTCGCAGTGGAGCAGCGTGGTGGATTAAGCTCCAATCCTTCTCCTACATGGAGTTAGAGCCCTATGTCATGCAGTGGGATGTTAAAGGCTGAATACATGCATGATATTATTATTTGCTCTAAGCTATGTTAATAACCAATATACATATCTATATATTACTAACAATGGTATAGTATAATGGTATAGTGTATATGGTACCTACTATACTAAAAAAGTAAAAATACTTTTAAACTACTTCTTTATTACAATTCAATAATAGTCACAAACAAAAGTATGATGTAAAAAATATATTTTGTTAGAAAATATGTTTCTGAAAATAAAATAATAAAATCATACGATTAAGATGAGTTCAATCAGTAGGTATTAGGCATTTTTACACCGCAGGAATTACAGCAGACCTACCCTTTTGCAAGACAAATGAAAAACTAATGGTCAAAAATCGTCTGTCGTTCGTATGTTCATAACTTTATAATTTTATACTTTATATGAGTAAAAAGTGTGCCATCGAAATAGGTATAATTACAGCTTAGCGGGCGGCACGTGAGGCGTTCACGAAAATTGCGCGATGTAAAAACTTCGTATTCGTAAACGTTGGTAAATGTGACGAGAAGAAAGAATACGCGCGAAACTGGGATTTTTCATTTATAATATATCAAAGATTAGTATATATATTTAAGTTTGTTGATGGAGTTTAGTGTTTGAATTTGTTGAGTAAGATGCCTTTGGCATATATTGTTAGATAATATGCAGATTAGCCAAGTAACTTATAAGTCCGTAAAAATTTCGTGATAAAAGTAGCCCATATTACTATTGATCACCACCTATCTACGTATACGAGATTCATTGCAATAGAATTAGTAGTTTTTACTTAAAACCTTGGAACTTATAAAGCCGACCGATGGCGGGGTAACCATTCAACTGCTCGTTTTCAAATACACAGACCGAAGACGGGCAGCAGCGTCTTCGGTGCGATAAAGCAAGGCCTGCGGTCGGTCACCAACCCAACTGCCCAGCGCGATCGTGGTGACTATGGGCAACACACGCCATTTTTGGCGCGAACTTGTAGAGGCCTATGTCCAGCAGTGGACTGCGATAGGCTGAGGACTAAAAAGCTTGATAAAGACCCCATTGATTTGAGAACCAATTGGCAAATAAAAAAAACTATCGCGTTAACATTAATATTATCTGCACGTCGCGGTTTCACCCCTCCTATTCTCAAATGACGTGAAAAAATCGGGATAAAACGTTGCATAAGTGTTATTTTGGAGATCCAGATGTCTATTTACCAAGATTCATAACAATCAGTTTAGTAGGTTTTGCGTGAAAGAGTAACAAATATCGATCCATCCATCCGTTCTCACAAACTCTCGCATTTTATAATATTAATAGGATTAGGATTACCATCGGCTGCGACATAGATAGTTGTCGATATAAATCTCTTACAGCACCACGTAACCACGAAAGTAAGGATTAGAAAAGAAAGGGAGGTATTAACTTTCGATACTCAGTTATAAATATAAAACAATTGAATATTCGTTCACACCAGTTTTCTACGAGAGTTTTACGCTACCCCGGGCGAGCAGTTATTATGTTGCCTACCCTTATATCTAGCCAATTACACTTATTTTAATTTAATCTAACTTAATATAAAAATACATATTATATAATCCATTTAATTCGGCGAGATAACGCTCGAAGCTGAAGCTCCAAAAATGTGACGCAAAAATTTCCGCCGCGCCTCTGCCGCCGACGGCATAGTTGTTGTCGAACAGAGAAATGTCAGTTTTGTTCAAAAAGTAAATTTTGAAAATTAATAACGGCCGGCCGCCGCATTGTTGCGCGTCCTGCCGTCCTTTAATTAGAAATATTTCGTGATTTTCGCTTTTTCTGCCGAGCGAACGGTTTCATATTGAAGTATTTTTAATTTGTTGCCGTTGACATTGATATAAAAAATATGTTCATTTCAATGTTGGTAATTTGAAAATTTTTAATATAAATCGTTTTATCGCTAAAGTTGTTATAGTATCAGCTTTTACGTAGACATTCCCAGATTGGCACAATGATATTATAAAAAAAAGAAAGATTATTTTTTTAATCTTTGCAGCAGCCAGTAACATGACACTGTAGTTTTGTCAAAATATTACATTGTAGCGACACTTTTTTTAAAAAATAACCCCTTTACGTAAGTAAGATACGGCAAGGGTTGCTATTATTACAAATATCTTTTTTTGCGCTTAGATAAAATCTAATGATATGGTTAAAATAAGATTGTACGTCACATTTTTGACTGTTACCCTAAAAAAGGTTAGAATTATGTTTGATTGAACAGCTGCTGCAGTTTAATACTTGAAAATAAAATAGAATTTAAAAATCTTATATCTACGATAATTCCAAATATTGATAACATCTGTGGAACTATTATCCTACCTTACCTTAAAATAATATACTACTATATAACTACTATTTTAACTAAATAAAAAAACTATTAAAAAATATAAACAAATCGGATTATAAAATCTTTCGTTAAATATTCGTTAATTCATAAGTATTTCAAAGTTCTAAATATGCGTCTTCCATATTTGAACGGTTTCTAAATTCAAAAGAAACTAAATTCTCATTCCAGCCGCGTCGTGCTCTAAATATAAAAACTCTTTTTTGTCAAATATGGAAGGGTTAAGTTAAAAACATTCTATTTTTGAATTGTTAAAAAGTCTTCATTGTATGGAATACGTCAAAACTCCGTAGCTAATGTAGTCAATGTAAAATTGTTAGATGAAATCTGCTTATAAATAGCATGCCTTCAAATTCAGGGATTGATTTTTTGATAAGATTACTGAAATTGTATTACTTATTGCTATATCAGAATATCCTACAATTTGACATAAATAAATATAGGTACTACAAATGATAAATTAAAATTATAAATTGAAAAAGAAGAAGCATACTTATATCAAGGAAACACGTTTAAATAATTAATAAGCATAGTTATTTGTTGAAACCGTATTCATAATTAATCTTCAAAAGACCCCTATACTATGCGAACATTACTCCTTTTTCAAATGATACGAAAGACACAGGAAACGTGAGTTTTTTGTCACTTCCACATCTCACCCGAACTGATTTATTAGTTCTATCTCGTTCACACCGGTAAAAAACTCGTTCGCACGAAAGTGACAAAGCACTCAGTACAATATTCAGGTGTGTTGACAATAACAGATGTTCATAAGATGGCGGGCGCATATTACACAATTACGATTCTATTTAATTATTTCTCGTCGTGGGCGTCGTTACTCAGCTCCGAAGACAATCGGGGATTTTTTATCATGTCATGTTTACTGAGTTCCGTTACTTTCCTAATTTTGTAATTAGAATTGACGTTTACTTTTTTAAATGTAGGTGGCGAAGGTATTATTTGATATTCTTATAATTAAGCTCGTTATACACTGGTTTATAGAAAATAGAATGATGTTAAACATTGTAGAGTTACATCTAACGTATCTTTTGTTTTATTTTATTCTATGGAGTTATGTAATTTTATTATGCTTAAAACTATTAATGAAATTTTACTTATCATTTAAGTTAGGCTAAACAACTAACGTCTATCGAAGTTGTTACGCATTTATCGAATAACGTGATGTAAGTAGAGTGCCTATTAACGCGATATTAATGCTTAAAATTACAAACTTGTGTTCAGCTAAAATTTTAATTGCCAATAAAGGGGAGGCTGAAAGTCTAAGAATTAAGAAGTTGCTCGTTTTATTTCGTTCGATATCGTTAATCTTGTTCGTCACCTCTAACTTAGTTTATCGCATTCAGCCTGTAACATCCCACTATTGGGCATAGGCCTCTTTCTCCATGTAGGAGAAGGAACTTAGTTTATTATCTAAGTCTCTACTATCTATACTTCTTTATACCGCACAGAAAGGAAAATAAAGACTGCGATTTAGCAGACTATTAATCAATATCACAGCAGTGAACAATTTGCACTCTAACTGTTGCTAGAGTCGAGGTTTTTAAATGTATGTGTATACGATGTCTGGAAGATTTTGCAGAATACTGTTGGGGTATTCTGTGATTTATAGAAGACATTTTACTGTGTGGAGCATAAAAATCTAAATAATAAAAAATAATAATAATTCGTGTATAACAGTGATAATAAAAAAAATACTCTATCTCATTGCTTTACATCTTACTAATAGAATTCAAAATGTATCGATAAACTGAACAAAGTTTCCTGGATCTATGCTAAATGGGCGTTCCACAGGAATCAATTCTAGATCATTTTATATCTATACTAATATATAAAGCTGAAGAGTTTGTTTGTTTGTTTGTTTGTTTGTTTGTTTGTTTGAACGCGGTAATCTCTGGAACTACTGGGCCGATTTGAAAAATTCTTTCATTGTTAGATAGCCTATTTATCGAGGAAGGCTATAGGCTATGTGTCATCACGCTAAGACCAATAGGAACGGAGTCCACGCCGACGAAGTCGCGCGCAGAAGCTAGTTTTTGATATAATTATGCCAATGATACTCCGTTTATCACTTATTATATGTTGGTAACATATCTGCTAATTTTAAAGCTAAGAAAAATAATAATAACGTAGAAAAGAATATCATAGGTGAGAGGCTGGATTTACAAACGCGAAAAGAGCAAATAAGTTTGTTGACGCTCTACCTACATCTAAGTTACCGCTTAATATATAACAACTCATTGTTTTTAGTAACATTACATTTCTTTTAGAGATACATTTAGATTCATACTAACCTAACAAAAAAAAATGAATGATTGATAGACATATTTGTTATGGTAATTGGGGTTAGAAAAGTTCGTCAACTAACTGTTGTCTTGAGCTTATTTTTTTATTATAGATATTTTAATAGTCTTTTTTTTATATATATAACTAGGTCGGCAAACAAGCGTACGGCTCACCTGATGATAAGCAATTACCGTAGCTTATAGACGTGGCTGTGGTCTTCTGTAAGGTCGAGGTACTACCCCAGTCGGGCTGCTCCATGTTTTGAGCAGGAAATTTTTTCCTGCTATCCTCAGCCTCAGTTAAATTAAATTCAGTCTAACGGTACCAATATTAAGAATGGATAACACTACAGATTGGAGCTCGAATCTTTTTTAAAAATGCTTAGTAAAAATAGACACTTATAACAGTATCAAAGCGTATTTATAATAATTCTCGATAGAACAGTATCAAACATAATTTTTTTTTCCTGCAAAAATCTATACTCCAAATCTTTCCTCCTATATATCCATGTCGTAGCTAGTACAGATTATTGAGAGATTCAAAAACTTTCTTTAAAGTAAATATTCAATTAATATTTGTATTTCATACATATACATAGCTGTAAAACGCGTGCGTAAAAGTTCAACCGAACAAAATTCTAAACTTTAAACCATACAATATAACACAACAATACAATCTCATTATTATAAAGAATCAATGAGAAAATACGAGATTTGACCCAAAAAACAACCCCACATTGAAGGGTTAAAAAGCGAGACAGCTACACCTTTACACACAAGTTAGAAAGAGCCAGCACAATACCTTAACCCTTTCACCGCACCTGGACGGTTTTTGTACAACTTTTTTTATAGTTTAAATTTAAAAAATGGCAAAATTTCGCTTTGTCGAGGATCAATATTTATTTTCGGGTTCAAACGCGATGCGGGCACAATAGAAGTTCGTTATCTGGTACTTTAAATGAGGCCATTACTCTTTACGTCAATGGTAAATGTCAATTTGGACGATATACAAAGCCTAATGACATTACTTATTATTTAATAAATTGAAAAAAAAATTGCGTTACGTGTAATTCAGATTTTTATAGAAGTTTTTTTTTGAGTCTAACGTTGCTTACTGTAATTTAGCGTATTTTTTTCATAGCAGGGCAATGTCTCAGTTAAGTACACAGTTTATTTTTATTTTTTTGAAAGGCGAAAGAACTCTGATAGCCATAGCTCAGTAGATAAGATGATGTGGCCTCGACCAATGTGCCTGTATGCCTAAAACTTGAAGTTAATTGATGCTCAACAAAAGTAATGGCGGTAAAAAATAGATTAGTAAACCATCGCTAGTATCTAAATAAACTCTGCATCTGTATTGAACTCATTTCGCCTCCATGTTCTAAGTTCTAACATGAAGGCGAAATGAGTTTAAATTTTTCTTCTGAAATTATTCTAGGCAACATCCAAAGTAAGTCATAAAATAATTCCACATTTTAATGCCTTTGTTTACTCATGAAACGTGTTTTCTGACAAAGAAATATCGTTATTACTAAAGAATATATATACCTATTGTATTCATTCTCATAACATGTGTTTAATACAGTGGATACAGTGGTTGTAGTAAATTATTACACTAACGGCTTTTTGACGCCAGCTAATGGCAATATATTTCTATGTCCCATACGGATGCTGTGTCTAAACCCTAAGGGCTTAAGTTTATACTGTGTAGGTACACTTTTCTGCATGTATATAGTAATATAATGAGAACCATAGACTTTTTATTTTTTAAGATTTTATTAAATTTGTATTAGTAGATAACGCTAGGTTTGACAGCCATACCTTGTATATAAGACTTGTAGGTATTAGACTCATCGAAATATATCTAGTGTAAGCATATTTAAGGGTAGTTGTAACTTTCGTAACAATCGTGCAATAATATATTATACTAATCACTAATTTATAAAATTATCTAATCAAATACTTAGTCAAATTATTATCCGTATTTTGGAGCGAGAATGAAAATATAAAAGGGACTGATATACTAATTTCTATTTCTTTTTGAAGTTGGTAACCCTACTATACTAGCTATGGATCAAGTTATGATGGGAATAACGAAGTCGTTTAGGTAATTGAATTCATATTTTTTACATAGAATTAAGGATTGGCGGATATGGATTTCTCAGAAACATGTTTCAAGCATAAAACTTGCTTTTTGATAATTATTATTAAAATAAAAATCTTTAAAACTATAAAAACAAAGGATTTGCTTCTTCGTTTTTTGTGGGCAAATACAGTAAATCGATCTAAGCTTCGTGTATCTAGATAGTAGAGAATATTAGATAAGTAGAAGTAGAGTAAATAACTAGTCATCAACAAGGGTGTTGCCTCATTGGAAGACTTGTGATTTATGCTTTGGCTTTGAAAAATCTTGTCCGGGTTCAAAGTTGAACTATAATTTTTTGCCATCTCCACCATGATAGTTTTCGTATCATGGCTTGCATACCTACCGTAAGACCTTCTATTAATTAAAGTATATGTTGGTTCTACATATTTTATAAATAGTTACTTTTTTAGATTTATGGAAGTAGCATAAAATATTCATCTACATATATCTATTTCGTAATGTAGTGTTGAATACAAGTCCAATGTTACGGCTTTGCTGCATTAAGCTAATTTAAAAATGACCATACAATTGTATCAGTATTAAGTTACGCATACACTAAATTGGCAGCAAAAGAAAAATATCTCGAATTCCATTAAAACCTAAAACCAATCAAACGAACTCCATTAAAAAATAAAAACAAACACAAAACTAATTTAAGCACAAACGAAATCATTCCACAAAACCATTTAAAAAATAATTTTTAATCACATCGAAACGAAAACTGAATCGTTACCAATATAAAAATAATTGCCACGCTAAAACCTTAACATATAAAAAATTGTATCATCCGCGAGCGTACAAAGGAGAAAACGGAACGGCGCGGGCGCAGGGCGCAGGGCAGGCGCGTCCCGTAAACGATAAAAATTATAAATTAAAACGTCTCAATGCGAGACGAACGAGCGAATAGCCGCGTAATGCAAAAACGACGAGCCCTTTAAGTAACATCTTGTAAAAAAAGGTAAAAGAGTAAGACAATCAAATGAGGGACGCACAAAAACGGGAATAAAAGGAGAGACAAAAAGCAATATGGCGGATTGTTTTTAATTATCGAGTATCGGCATAAATCGATGCACGTCGCCGCGGGCCCGCCGGAGAGCGGCGCGCGCGCATCCGTGGACCCGCTCCGAACTACAATGTATTGTTTGGATTACATTGAGTACAAGATCAATTAGGTCTGAGTAAATTTATTCAGCGATTAAACGATGCTCTAAGTGTAAAAGGTTTATTTATTTAGTAATAATTACATAAACATTATTTAAAACAATAATTCACTTATAGTATAATATATATTTTTATTAACACCGTGCTACATAGGTACGTTGGATTACATTCTGATAAGTCCTACAGATACAATCCTACGTGGAGAAAGATGCCTATGCCGAGCAGTGGTATGATACAGGCTGAATGCAACATTCTGTTAAGAAAAAAATATTAAACTAATTAATTAATTAGGTAAGCTTACTTAGCGACAAACAGATGTACTAAATGCAAAAGGTTTATTTATTTAATAAGCATTACATAAACATTATTCAAAACAATAATTATACTTTTGCTTCAATTTTTGTTATTTCAATGGCATAGTTTTTTAGATAAGTATATGATGAAAAGTTAATTAAAATGAAGAATTAGTTACTTGATAAGTAAAACAGTCGAAAAGCAATGATTATTTAGCATCAATCTGTGTATTCTGTTGATGTTCCATTACCTATCAAAGATCGTTGATCAATTTACTGTTGAATCCTAGATGGTCACGCACTTTTTCAATTTCCATTTCGCACGAACTATTTTGACTTTCTCCTATAACCATCAGTCTGTTTGTACTCATCTAATTTCTGATCACGACTTAATTAGCATCTGTCTAAATCGTGGTAAGTCCAATCTCTTGAATTATTATAAATTATATTACAACGCTTCATTCTTCAGATATAATAACTGAGTAGTACCCCTAACCTACAAGGCAGCATTCGCAATTTTTAGAGATATTCATTTTGAAGGTATTTGTAAAATAAAACTGTGGGGTATCTTGTTTTGATTCCCCACCTTTACACGTTTCGTCTCTGCGAGTATTCACATTTTACTTCATTCCTTTTTCTTGCGAGGCAGCGTCAAGACGTCTACCTAATCGTGTTAGTGAGTGTACTTACTGTAGTCGTCATAATGCCGAAACGTACGGCTGAAGAAAAAATTGATAAATACATGTAAAGTTAAATAAATGTGTTAGAGAATAGTGACTAAGAATCGTCGGACGAATAAATTGTGAGAAAAGATGAAAAGTGAAAAAAGAAGAAAATTGAAAAGTGATTGTCACTTTAAGCCTGGGGGTAGGCTTGTCCTACACGAAGGCTAGATCTTTTAGCACTTAGTCATACCTGGGGGTTGGCATTGTCTAACACGAAGGTAGTAATGACTAGTTCTTTGTTCTTATAAAACAACCTTATGGTATTATCACTCGATATTAAAAATACAATACGTATTATGCCTGGGGATTGGCTATGTCCAATACGACGGCTCATGCTTGAAATTAATGCATTTTATTTGATATATATTTCTATACCTACCTTACGGTATTGTCATTCGATATTTAAAATACGTATTAACACGTATTATGCCTGGGGATTGGCTATGTCCAATACGACGGCTCATGCTTGAAATTAATGCATTTTATTTGATATATATTTCTATACCTACCTTACGGTATTATCATTCGATATTTAAAATACGTATTAACACGTATTATGCCTGGGGATTGGCTATGTCCAATACGATGGCTCATGCTTGAAATAAGAATTGACATATTTGGTTATTCTTATCAAAGGAATACTCTCCGGCAGGGGAGTCAGTGGTATCGGTTCCAGTAGATTTACCGAAAATAGAAAAAGAGGAAGCGTTGAAGCTACCTAACAATGACATAGATATACAAGTATCTAATTCTGAATTAGAATCAGAATTACTTCAAGCACTAAGAGATGACAATATAGGAGAACTCGAGTTTCATGAGGATTTGGCCAAGCAAAATTTAAGTTTCTCAAGCTACCAACTTTAAATACCGATATACTCATAACTACAGCTCTAGTGGAGACTGTCAAACCCCGAGATAAGAAAATGAAAAAAAAAAAAAACAATCGAAAGTAGATAGCTATGGGCACAACAGCTGCAAATAAAGCTTTAATACACAGTTTATTGCTGTCAAATGGTGACAAACTGGAGGTAGTAAAACATCATATTAACTGCTGTCGAATTTTATTAGACCTTTATGCACTCGAAACAAAATGGCGCAGAATACTGGTTACCGTATCACTAGACAAATCATTTCAACAAATTGTGCAAGACTTTAAAATTGAAAATATTCTGAAAAACTAAGTTCACAATTTAAAACATAAATACCTAAATCTTTTCCTACTCAAACATACACCCGACCAGTAACAACCGGTCAGGGAAACGCCTTCAGACCTCGTCCCTCAACGAGCCGGGGAGGGGGGCGAGGTGGCCAGAAGTGATCTGCGCCAGCTCTACAGCGGCAACAACCAGCGTCAACGGCGAGGTCTTCGTTCCAGAGCATGAACAGGAGTCGTGCCCCAACGCCGCGATAATCCAGGTACATGGCCAGGTACAGGCCGAGTCCAAACTTTTTACAATTGTTGGTGTAATATTACATCAAATCGATTGATTAATCTTGGATTGGTTTAGATGATGTTATTTATGATGGTTACAAAATACCGTTTGATAAAAAAGTAACACAATTAAACGTTGCTAAGCTTTCAGTATTAAATGATAAAGATTATTTTCTTATGAACAAAGCAATATCTAAATTAATTGATTTAGGAGCAATTTTGCAAAGCTAGTTTAAAACCGGCCAACCTTTTTAGCTCCAAAACCTAATGAAGATAAAAGATTTATACTTAACCTAAAACCTCTTAATTATCAAAAAGTTATTTTAAAATGGAATATCATGGAACGGCGTTAAAATTAATTGTCAAAAATAATTATTTGGCTACAATGGACTTTAAAGAAGCATATCTATCGGTGCCTATACATAGCTCACAAAAGAAATATTTACCTTTTCAATTCCTACAGGAGTCAGGATAACAGAAATATAGTGACATACGAATTCAACGCCATGTCATATGGGCTGTGTTCAGCTTCTCGACTTTAGAAAAATAATAATTTAATTAATAATTTTAATATTTCTCGATTACGATCCCAAGGTTTTAAATCAGTGTTATATTTAGATGATATTCTAAGCATAAGCGAAAGCTACATAAATTGTCAGATTAAAAACTAAAATTGTTATCTTGCCTAGGTTTTATCATTAATTATGATAAAAGTTCACTTAAACCTAAGCAAGTTTGTAAATTCTAAGGTGTCATATGTACTTAATACTATTAATGTCATTATCACTACCTGTAGACAGGAGTTTTAATAGCGGCTTGCCCAGCCGTGAAATACGGATACACAAAACTTTTAGAAAGACAAAAATATCTTTTTCTTTGCAAATATGAAATATACGATGTAAGAATTAAATTACCTAAAATAATTCAAAAAGATTTATAATGGTGGATTTATAATATTTATATTACATATAAAAATATTCGGAGTAATCAAAATTATATTTTAGAAATTTTTACCGATGCGTCCACATCCGGTTGGGGGGCGCATATTGTAATAATATGTGTGCAAATGGCGGATGGACGAATAAATAAAAAGAGAAACATATTAATTACCTTGTGTTATTAGCAGCTTTCTAACAATAAAATTCACATAATAATTGTAGTATTCTGTTGCGTATTGACAATACCACGGCTCTTAGCTATATCAATCGTATGGGGAGTATACAACATCCGCATTTGAATGATTTAGCAAGAAACATTTGGCAATAGTGCGAGGCGCGTAATATATGGTTATATGCATCTTACATTAATACTCGCGATAGTAAAGAAGCTGATTTTGAATCTAGAAAAACAATCCTGACACAGAATGGGAATTGTCAGATAAAGCCTTTTCAGAAAAATATGATAAAATTTGGGAAAACGGAAATTGATTTATTCGCCTCTCGCACCAACGCCAAATTTAATAATTTCATGCTGTAGATGAATTCACAGTAAACTAAAAAATTATTATTTTTGCGCTTTTGCACCATCTTCAATGATAATGAAATGCTTACAATATATTTTTTTTATATAATAAGGCAACTGGTATATTGGTTTTTCCTTATTGGCAATCTCAACCGTGGTTCCCCCTGTTCCCTATCATACAAAGTATGATAGCGTCTGAAGTTCTATATTTTAAAAAGGATAATATTCATTTAATGTCTGGTTATAGCGGGATTCACTCATTACACCAGTAGCTTACCCAGGCTGCAGCGAGGCTCTCAGGTTAACCTTCCTCCGGCAAGGGATCCCTCCAGGATCCTTTGACTTAATGTTATCTTCATTAGCGGACAATACAAAAAAGCAATATAACGTTCGTTATAAGCTCTGGTGGCAATATTGTTATAGTTTGCAATAAGTCCTTTAGACGGTTCCGTTTGTAAGTTTTATCCTTTTTTAACGTGCCAATTTAATATAGGTGCTTCGTATGGTAAAATTAAAAATCACCGAGCCGTGCTGTCCCTATTATTAGGTAGAAGTATCGGGACAAATGAATACATAAAACGATTTTTAAAAGTGTATATAGGCATAAACCTATCGAAGCTAAATACTCTAATACATGGGACCCGCAAATTGTCTTGCAACGGTTATCAAAGTTTGGTGCGAACACAGAATTATCAATGAAATTACTTAACAATGAACTTGTTAATGAACTTGTTACTCTACTTGCTGTTTGCATGGCACAAAGAGTACAAACATTATCATTATTAAATTGAAATAACATCAACTTTTTCAGACGGAATTAAAATAATTATTACTGGCTACATTAAAACTTTTGCAGTAAATAGACGACAACCAGTTCTTTGGTTGCCGTATTTTAAAAGCAATCTATCTATGTTACTTACCCGGCTAACGCTATTATAGATTATATTTCTCGTACAAAAAGCTTAAGAACAACTATTAATGCTGACAAATTAGTTTTAACTAGTAAAAAACCGTAAAAACCTGCTTCATCCCAAAGCATTAGTCGTTGGATAAAACAGGTGCTTTCCGAAAGTGACATTGATATTTCTGTGTGCGGGGCCCATAGTACGCGAAATGCGTCAACCCCAAAAGCTAAAGCTGCAGGTGTTGATATAGAGTTTATTAGAAGGACAGTTGGCTGTAACTCTAAGTCTAGTATTTTTTCAAAGTTTTATCAATTACCTATTATTAATAGTATTTCAAACTTCGCACAATCTGTATGCTTAAGATTAGAAGAAATCATGATTATGATAATACTTTATTATAAATATTTTCTTATAAATATATACAAAATAGTAGTAACATTAAATGATTGTGACTCCAAGGGGGTGTAATATTATAATGGTTATTTCAAACTTAATTTTGAAATAACTGATTTGTTCTTGCAAAACTTTTTTATCTCTAAATAACTACTCAGTTATTATATCTGAAGAATGAAGCGTTGTAATATAATATATGATCAAACGAACTTACCTTAAGTGAAGTTCGATCATTATTATATGAAACGCTTCATTCGAAGATATAATCACCCTCCCTCCCACATACCTTTATCTAATAAAAGTTTTGCATAATCTCTGAAATAAATGAAGTAAAATGTGAATACTCGCAGAGACGAAACGTGTAAAGGTGGGAAATCAAAACAAGATACCCCACAGTTTTATTTTACAAATACCTTCAAAATGAATATCTCTAAAAATTGCGAATGCTGCCTTGTAGGTTAGGGGTACTACTCAGTTATTATATCTTCGAATGAAGCGTTTCATATAATAATGATCGAACTTCACTTAAGGTAAGTTCGTTTGATCATATATTATAATTCAAGAATATAATATGTGTATGTTATTACGATGACGAAAATGTGAAAATCACAGATGTTAGTTTCCAAATGCGTAGCAGGGAAACTCACATAAACCGCGGACTCAGTAATTTATGGAGACTGACAGAAAAATTATTATGTATTATTAAACAAAAAGTAACCGACATAGCCCACAGAATTAGCAAGTTGAAGTGGCAGTGGGCTGGTCATCTGTGTCGCAGGACCGATGGCCGTTGGAGCAGACGTGTCCTGGAGTGGAGACCGCGTCTTGGCAAACGCAGTGTGGGACGTCCTCCAGCCCGTTGGACCGACGATCTTCGTAAGATTGCCGGTGTAGGCTGGATGAGGATTGCGGAAAACCGGGATGTCTGGCGCGAACTTGGGGAGGCCTATGTCCAGCAGTGGACTGCAATAGGCTGAACTGATGATGATGATGACTGATTAAACAAAAACAAAACCCAAAAAACAGTTTTTAAAATATCAACCTTCCTATTTATTTAAAGAGTGCCCTAATTTATGAATTGAAAATATGTATCTACCTATAATATTGTAAAATTCGAAACAAATTTGTTACACCATTAGAACCAATAAACGTTGCCAATCACATTCCTTTGATCTTAATGTTTAATTTTAATAAAAAATGAAATAATTATACAAAATAGTATATCCATTATATTTATTTTAAATAAATAAAATACTTTTAGCACCAACACCACCTCCACCTATCCTCTGTCCTCGATTCATAAAATTCATATGTATGGGTGAAGGCATCGCGATCGCGCTGTAGTACGATATATTTAACTTATAAATAAGGGAACATTGTTGTACAGTCGGTCCGTGCGTTTGTACCCCTTTGTCAATGCCCCGAGTATTTATAGATCGGGGCATTCTTAGCAAAATCGAAATGTGCTAATTTATCTACCGATGCCCCGGGCCGCTATCTCGGGGCCCTTTCGTATTGAAAAAGTTTTAATTGCCACCACTTTGTTGGTATTTAAATTAGTCTAGTAGTACAATGGTATAGTTTCGTAAGGCCTTTAGAATCGTTTATAGATCTACTTATAATATAAGCTCAATGTAAAGGATTTCCTGTAGTTCAATTAAATTTACCGGTACCTACTAGCTTTACAAGTAAATGTTTTCCTTACGACCGTAAGTTATATGTTCTTGTTTATATCTATATGTTTTTGTTTGTATATAAAATGTTTGCTTATATGAGACAAACTGTACTTTTACATATCTCCAATAGATGGATGGATTAGATATACCTATGAATGTAATTTGTCTAACTAAATAGTTATCCAATCATTGATCAATATCCATCAATATATCTTTTCCCTTGTCTAATAGATATACGCGAAGGGAATGTTATTTTCGATACGGTAATCTCACTGATACTGAAATCGATCGAATTATATAAGAATTCCTGTAAATGTTCATACAAATAGTTGTCTAAATTAAAGGGTAAACGCGTTCCAGCTAAACTTACTAAAACAGGGGTGAGCAACCCGTGGCCCGCGGGCCGCATGCGGCCCGAATAGAGATTTTGTGTGGCCCGCCAGAGGTTTTCAAATTTTCAAAACTGTCAATTTTATTATAATAAGGCTCACCAAAATTCAATACTTGTACCATCAAGTTTTATTATGTTCCACCATTTTGTGCTTTTGGCCGAATATGAATTTTTCAAAATTTTGCGGCCCTCTAGTAAAAAAGGTTGCTCTCCCCTGTACTAAAACATTAATTTAATGAGAGGTAAAAAATGACGCTCAATGACAAACAATAACTTAGTTCATTCAATACTCTTACTGTATGTAGCTGTGTCTTGTTCCTTTCTTTAGTTGTTATTAATATTGGATGTACTCGTATAATAATGAAGTAATAGCGATTATTTTGTAAGGATATCTTTTACTTTTGACTCCTTTGCTTCATCTACGAGTATGTAGGTATATTCAGCTACGTATATACTCTTAACGTAGGTATATAATATTCCATACTGTTCTTAAACAATTAATTTTGACTTCTATACAATTTTAGTTAGCAGGTAAGGCAGTAGCGGATTTACAAATATGCCGCCAGTAGACTATTAAATTTTTGCCGCCCCTAGTGACCTCTGAAACTCGATATCTAATATTATAACGTTTCAAAAATAAAATTGCCGCCCCTAGAATTTGCCGCCCTAGGCTCCAGCCTACTCAGCCTATTGTGTAAATCCGCCACTGAGGTAAGGTACACCTTCGTAAAACGATCAGTCCTTTAAAACTATGATGTTAACTGTAAAACGAAAATTCATAAACTGTTTAAAGAATAATGTGTTATTAAAAATTTATTAGTAAAATAAAAATACAACTTTCGTTAGTTATATTATTTTTTTAACGTCTCGCATAAAACGTAATTGGATTTCTTTATGATTGTTTTATAAGCTAAAAAGAATATTATATGAGAAAATTTTATAACACAATTTTAGTCGAACGAAATACGTCGTTTAATATATTTGAACGTAGGTAGGTACTTGTTTGAAATAATAAATGTCGCAACTTTTATAACGAACAAAAATATAATTTACTCAAGTAGGTACTCTTTTACAGATTTACTCTCTTTTAAATCATCAAAATAAGAATAAGTGTTAATAATGCAAGAAAATATAAATATACTGATTCGATATCGTTAAATCTAAATTACTGTAACTTAATTTGGTACTTTTAATGCCAGTAAAATGCCAAAAATAATAAAATGTTAAACAATTAATACAAAAGTTTTTTTTTTTTTTTAATAATAAGAAGTAGATTTATAGCCTAATTTTAAAATGCTCTTATGTAAAATTCTAAGAATTCTATGAACCTATGATTGTAGAAAGTCATGCGACGATTGATGAAAGCCTACTGATGAAATTTGAAATATTTCATTCGTCTGAAATCTAACTTTAAAGTTTCCATTTTCACTGTATAAAAGTAAGGCATTTGTATTAAAACTGTTTTGATAGAGTTATTAGTAACGACCGACTGTGATTTTTACCATAATTATATCTAAGACCTTACTGTTGTACGTATAAAAAAAAACGTAGGTATTTAGAATCGGGACAAAACCACACGAAACCATGCATAAAAATATCTTTTCAACACGAATTTGAGGGTCGGTAATTCTATTTTTTTTTTTTTAAATGATCAACGACAGCTCCACAATGTCGAGCGGGGTTTTTTAACGTTTTCAAAGACGCCCTTTCTGTGAGAGACAATAAGGGTCAGCGTCCTTGAGTGTGATTTGAAGGCTGGCGAGTGGCGACGCGTTAATGTGTTATGATTCGTTTAGCGTGAACTTGGATACGAATCCCTTGCATTTTCATAAGTTATAGTTTTTTAGATTAGGTAAAAAATAAAAACGATTTTGTCACTATTTTAACATCTAATCGATATAAGTTACACACGGTCGTCTGTTCCTAAGGTAAGCGACTTACTGCTTGTGTTCTATAACACCGGCTGTTACCTACGTAACAGCTGAGTGTTATAGCATTTTTTTTTATAGATTTACATAGAAATAACATAGGTATAAACAAATGTTACACCTGAACTCAGTCGGGAATCGAACCTACAGCTCCCGGAGCAGAAAGCACTGCGCCAACGGGTTACTCAAAAATAAATGAAATTACTTCTTACCTACTGTTTTTTTTATTCGGTGTTTGCTCATTGTTCTTTTTGTTTGTCTGTTTGTCTGTATGTATGTCCGGGATAAACTCAAAAAGTACTGCATGGATTTACTTCAAATTTGGCACGAATATTGTTAAGAAGTCGGGTCAGAACATAGGCTATATATTATCACGCTATCACCTACGGGGAACGAGCAGTGAACCTTTATTTCTTCAAATGTATGTCCGGGATAAACTCAAAAAGTACT
This sequence comes from Melitaea athalia, assembly GCA_905220545.2. Lineage (NCBI taxonomy): Eukaryota > Metazoa > Arthropoda > Insecta > Lepidoptera > Nymphalidae > Melitaea > Melitaea athalia. The sequence goes on from HG992203.1 coordinate 5,143,948, forward strand.
GCATGGATTTACTTCAAATTTGGCACGAATATTATTAAGAAGTTGGGCCAGAACATAGGCTACATATTATCACGCTATCACCTACGGGGAACGAGCAGTGAACGCACGCAGACGACGTCGCGGGCAGCAGCTAGTAAAATAATAAATTAATTTCGTCTATTATATAATTATCATAATTGTCAATTTTTTTAGTATTTTATAAAAACACGTTATTAAGTGAACTCTCGTAAATGATAATATACGAGTCCACATCGGGCGGGTCGCAGATTCTATTCCGCGATAATGTTAAAAGTTATATCGATTCATTTCGACCAATTTATCCTCGTGATTGAATACGTACCTTCATATTTTACGTTTTGTACAATTTATTTAAAATTATTAAAATTTCCGTTTTGTTTTGTTTTTTTTTTTTTTGTTTAAGGCCTGTAGATAGGTATATTTTTTTTATTAAAATTTAAAATTGCGTTAAGGTGCGTTTGCGTTGCGTTGTTTAAAATTTCGTTATAAACGGCAAATTTCATTTAATAAGGACAACATTTTTAAAACTGACGTCTCTTTTACAGATAAAAAAGTATATACCTCTGTTATTAAACTAATAGGTAATATTTACATGTAATACAGTGAAACCTGGTTAATTGGGATCTCAAGGGACCAAGGATTTTGTACCATTTAAAGAGGTTTTCATTTATCCAGTTTTCCAATTAGACAGGTTTAAAATTTAGTTGTCTCATTTACAGAGGCCCCCGCTTATAGAAGTCGAAATGTACCGTTATTCCATTTTAAAAAGGTGAAAATGTTAATAAAAATGTGTGTATGGAACACCGCGTACCCGTACAATGCGTATTTTCGGTGTTATGAATTAAGTGTAGATATACATATTATATTTATTATTACAAAAAAAAAAACAATACATACCTACAATACAGTAAAAATGACAAAGTAATTGGTTATGTTTGTTTGTATTTGATTGCTAGTTGCTTGAACCTGTTTCTCAATAGAATAAATTTGATCAAAAAATAGGTCTAAATTGAGACAGTACTGACAAACAAAGCACGTGTTAAGAAATTGAAATGTTTATAAACAATCGTGTTGAAACATGTCCCAACTTGGTAAATTGTCTCACTTATAAAGGGAATTGAGCTCCAGAGTCCCAATTATAGAGGTAAACGTCGAAAAAATCCTAGACATGAAATCTCATTTAACCAGGTTCGAAAAGTCCCATTAACAGAGGTAATTCGATGAAAAAGTGCCGGGACCTCATTGTAGTTCTCAATAATAGAGGTTTCTCATTTATCCAGGTCCCACTTAACCAGGTTTCACTGTATATTTATAACGACAACGCGTTGGCGCAACGGTCACAGCACTGGTTTATGGCTGTTGCGCCGGTTGCGGGTTCGCTCCCCGCACATGATAAACATTTGTATTGGCCATACAGATGTTTGCCGTGGTCTGGGTGTATGTCCAGTCCTTGTGGGAGGTCTCCCCACCGTGCCTCGAAGAGCACGCTAAGTCGTCGGTCCCGGTTGTTATCATGTACACCTGATATCGATCGTTACTCATAGTAGAGAATATATCCGTCAACCCGCAATGGAGCAACGTGGTGAATTAAGCTGTAATTGTTCTCCTACATGAGGAATGAGGCCTATGCCCAGCAGTGGGATATTACAGGCTGAAGCTTATATAAGAGTATATTTTTAAGTTCAATAAAAATATATTTATATAATAGTAATATAATATATATATATAATATTACCTAATTTATGTTGAACAAAAGATTATTTTTCATAAATTGAACTCGAAAAACTTGTAGTAGATACTTCCTGTGATTCAAATCGATCGATCAAACGCTCGTTCCACTGGCCCACCCGGGCTCTTTGCGTACTGTCTATCTAAACCATATACCATATTCCCATATACTAACAATATTTTTTAGGTTTTTTATACTATCATTATAAAAGAAAAGATAGGTTGATTTGTTAGTAAGAGATACAAAAATAACTTCTGAATGACTAACTACTTTCAAAGGAACTAATGTAATGTTGTATCTAACTCTACAGTCTTTGCCCTGTCTTGTAAACGGGTTAAGTTTAAATAGTCATCAAGTTTTCGGATTATGCTATTTTTTTTATTCCGTAAGAACCTTCTAGAAGGTATTTAAAGAGTTAAAAAAAACATGAATGAAGTCTATGAAGTCATTTTTATATAATTTTTGGATATTGTTTCAAATTTTGCTCAGTTTTATCTTATTTGTTTAAAGGTTGCTCTTTATGATAAATTGGTTTCCAGCTTTCATATATTTCTGGAAACATGTAAAAGTTCTCTTTCATACATCCTAACTGACTGAGGTAGGGCACAGCAGGAAATTTCCTGCTCAAAATATGGAGCAGCCCGACTGGGGTAGTACCTCGACCTTACAGAAGACCACAGCTAAATAATACTGTTTTTAAGCAGTGTTGTGTACCTGTTGGTGAGTAAGGTGACCAGAGCTCCTAGGGGGGATTGGGGCTATCCCGAGTGCTTGCGATGCTTCTGATGTTGCAGGCGTCTATAGGCTACGGTCTTACCATCAGGTGAGCCGTACGCTTGTTTGCCAACCTAGTTACATAAAAAAAACCTAAGGTTGACTGGTGGAGAATGACCTGAGCATTAAACTAGAATTTTGTACAATTTTATTTACACGCATAAACCATTAAATGATGAAACATGGTGTGGAAAAAGCTGGTAGTCGACTCTATGTAGACTACTTTTAGTCAAGAGATTGTAAGTTATACAAGTAAACTCCCGTAGTATTTTCTAGATAAAGGAGTAAAAAGTCATGGCACTACAACTTAGTAGTGTAATAATGGTAGTAAATGTTTATGATGATAAAACCGTGTATGGAGTCTGTAACATACATTAATAAACAAATAACGCTTCATGTGTAACTGATTCCAATAGTATATGAATCCTGTGTCCAAGGATCAGAAAACACACACAACACAGCCACAAACGCTCAGGCTTATAATTTTTGTCATGAAAAATCGAACCCACAACCGCTCTTCAGCAATTGCTGTGACCACTGCGCCAACACGTCGTCGATATTCCTCATTTTAGTACGTAAATAAGCGGCTTTATTGAATTTCAATAACTGCTGGATTCTGACCATTAAAATTTCCTGCACATCTCTTATGAGTCGTAGCGTGTTGTGATATAGCCAACACAAAAGAAGCCTATGTTTAATTTGCTTAAAATAAATCCCTAAAAAAACCACATCGGTACCTACAGCTATTCACATTTATATATACTTAGGTACTAAAACTGTATATTAACAATTGCAAACGAAACAAATATTAAAGAAATAAACATTAAATAAATCTATTCCCTTGTCAAAACTACTCGGCGTCGACTTTAATAGTGCCACTAAAATTAATTGTTCATAAAACGGTAGCGTGGACGCGGACCCGCCATTAACTCGTGTTCGAAACGCCATTAAACGATGAGAAATTAAAAAAACAAAAACAAAAAGACGTTAGACTTCTTTTTAAATTAAGAATAAAAAATATCACGTCTCCATTCCATATTTCAATATTTATCACAGGATCGTTCTTTTTCGAACAAAATTCGAAAAGGGTTTATGTTTTTTTTTCTCCCGTCCGTTCGGTTTCTCTTATTATAAATGAACGCGGCCGGTCGGATACATTTTTTTAAAATCATTCCATTTTTGAATTTCTTACGTGATTCCGAGATGCGACGTTCGCGGGTTGATGTGGATAGGGCGGGAATTGTTTATGGTCAGGTTTCCATAACAAAGAATTCGAACTTTAATTAGATATTAATCAATGCTACAATATTTATATTATAATTTAAATTATTTTATTATTTTTTTGGTTTATAAAACTGATTTAAAATATTGTGTACGTATATTTTAAGTAGAATAATTTCAGGTAGGTACATATTGCTAGAGTGATACATTATTTTTTATATTGATAAATTGTTATTGTTTTTCTATAAAAATAAAAGAACATAAAAATTAATAAGGATTATCCCTATTATTTTATCGTGTAACGCTGTACGCAGGCGCATACCCCCATCTCATTCGTAATATGAACGATCTTTCAAGATTAATTAATACTGTTCTTATATCAGGTTGACCGCGGTAAATTCTAGATAAAAACCAATCAAAATAAAATATTTTGATTCAACTTTAAGACTATACTTAGCGCAAAGACAAATGATTAATTATATAAATAAAAAAACTAGGTTCCATTGTCGCCTTTGACATAAAAGAAACTCAGAATATATTTAAAAAAATCGGCCAAGTGCGAGTCGGACTCGCGCACGAAGGGTTCCGTACCATTGACTATACTAAATATAAGTAAATTTTCTGTAAAATATTTATTCTGTAAAATATTTATTTAATTGTGACGCCATCTATGCCGCTATTAGAAAACTATTATTAGTCTATTGACGAAGTTTTCCTAATTACTGATAGATGGTCAGGTTTTAGACTGATAAAAAACAAAAATAATTATCGCCCCCTTATATGTATATTTACTTTTATTTTGTTTTTAGTATTTGTTGTTATAGCGGCAACAGAAATACATAATTTGTGAAAATTTCAACTGTCTAGCTATCGCCGTTCTTGAGATACAGCCTGGTGACAGACGGACGGACGGACAGCGAAGTCTTAGAAATAGGGTCCCGTTTTTACCCTTTGGATATGGAACCCTAAAAATGACACATTTTTAGCTGTAAAAGAAATAATTAATATTTGTTATATAATATAAAGAAAAATAACATTTAATAATCAGATGGTAATAAAAGTAATAATGTACCTAAGTATATAAAAAAAAAACATACAAATTACAATTGATGTGAACATTAAATAAAGTAAGGGAACATACCTAATTACATATGAAACAGCCGACCATACGCAGTTAAACTATGATTATACCCAATTCTAGGCTCAACCAGTCTTATATGATTAATATGTCTTATTGTACTTCAGACTAACAAGACTAAAGTACACTGCTTAGATGTAGTAAGCTGTTTATCCCCTTTCCCCTCTCTCCTAGGTGATGTAATTTTAGATGACAATTTTAAAATAATGCATTGTCGATTTTAAATACAAATGTAGAGCAAGAATTGCGCAATGGTTTGTTAATTTGTCGCTGTCTAGTAAGAATTAAAATGCAATAATCAAGAAATTATCGCTTTTAATCTAATTTTATGCTACAGGACTCATGTGTGTATTGGACAGTTCTAAGCCAACATGAAATTATGTTATTTGGCTATTCAGTGTAGTAGGTGCCGGCGTAGTTGAGTTGATATGGACCAATGAGATATAAGACGGTCGTCATATCAAATCTTGACAACCAGGCGCTGACTTCTCAAGTGTTGTTATAAGTGTTGTTTTGTCTTTAAAATTCATTTCGTGCAACGGTGGTTAAGGAAAACATCTTGAAGAAACCTGACTCTTAATGAATAATGTGTATACATTTCACAGTCAAACAAGACTTTCCTTTTATGAAGGAAGTTGGGGCTGAAATTTCTTAGTACTATTTCTGGTTATTACTCGAAACCGAGTATAAAACAACGTACATATTACAATATATTTTTAACTCCTCACACATAACGGCCCCCACTAGGATTATCTCCAGTGTCAGGGGATCCGGAAACACACAATACACAAGCACAAACGTCCAGACCAAGGCAAACATCTGTATGGCCAATACAAACGTTTGCCATGTGCAGGGATCGAACCCGCAACCGGAAGCGCAACAGCCACAAAGCGTGCTGTGACCGTTGCGCCAACGCGTTGTCATTTACTTAGATGTATAATTTAAGCAGTCAAAACTTAAGGTAACTACGTTTTGTAACATTATCGTCACCAAGAAATATTAAAGTAAGTACTAAGCAAGCGAGCGAACCTCGGCGCAGCAGCTAGTTAAATAACATAATCCAATCCGCCGCGTCATTTCACTCAGCGTCGATTAAAAAATAATAATAAAAGTTCGTAACTCGTTTCTTGAGGATTTCATATTTTAATGTAAGTGTTTGAATGCCGAGTTAGTGCTAAGTCACGGCCGTGTGGAGTGTTTGATATTGTTAATGCTGCCCCGCGGCGATGCTCGTCTCCGATTGAAATTATCTTGTAATTGTACCGCTTTTATGTAATAATAATAATCTTACATTATCAATACATATAATATTCGATACAAGGTTATGTATATTACATTAAAACTATGTAGTAAAATAAGAAAAACAATTGACGGACAATTTAATTAATCGTAAATGTCAACAATGCTATAAACTAATTATACCTACAACATATTTTCACACAGGGGTTCTCCATTAATCATGTTCAGGCTCGAAAAGAGGGCTGTAATGAGATATCACATGTTTTTATTTTTCGTTAAACGCATGATTTCCAAACCAAATAAGCAACAAACAAACAACCTACTACTAATTTATAGAGGGGGTCGTACCTACTTTAAAACCTCACTATATATCACTCACGTAGTGTAGGGGGTTAAAAGTTGCTTAGGTACCTAATAACATCACGTGGTTAATTAAGGATCCCATATTATTTTATTGGTACTACAGCAGGGCAGATCTCATACAACCTTCAAAGTCCAGATAAATACAATATCATCATGTGAGTTAGGTGGCCAGAGCTTCTGGGTCGAGAGTCGTCGGCATCGCATTTGCGATGCTTCTGGTGTTACAGCCGTTTATCTAGGCTACGGTAAGCGCTTACCGTCAGGTGGCAATACCTATGATTCATTGCCAAAATAGTCGTATAAAAAAATTGGCAAATTCACCCATCTTCTCATTGGGTACTATTAAGAGACATTTATCCAAAATATTAAATAATAAAAACAACTTTCACCTATTCTACATTTTAATTTATATTTCTAAAAAAATAGAACTGCTATATTTATATCATATTATGAAGGTATGTATCTCTACTTTCGACAAGACTGTAAAGTTGGGTATGCGTGTATTCATTAGGTATATAATTATGTGTAATTATCATGATCTAAATAGACCTCAAAAAATTGTCACGACTCAAGAGAGAACCAGTTAAAGCTTAATTGTGTAAATTGCAATGGCTTGATATGAATACATATTATGTATTGCTATTTTTATTAAATAACAAAGAGGTATTAAACTTAAAAGTTTGTTGTTATCATTTCACCACAACGGTCATCTATTTTAAAATAAGATTAACCTACACCTCAACAAACAGACATACACGTCATGTATATACGAGTCTCGTACATAAATATTTATGTAGAAAAATTGTTCAAATATACAATTTATTTTTACAATTAAGCATTATACATATTTACAAGTCACAACTTAAGAACTAAATATTTACAGATAGTTTTGATACAAATCATGTCCGCGTGGAATTGTACCAAGAATGCTGGCAGCATTTCCCCGTTGAATCGCTATGCCGATTCTCTGGGCAAAAATGCACCAGCCCTCTTGTCACCAGTGGAGGCAATAAGGCGAGGAGTTATCTCATTTAAGAATTTTTTAGCACTGCTACTCCAAGGTCCAAGTGTTTCGACTGCAAACGGCACGAAGACGTAATTTGGAATTAGTGACGAATATTTGTGCCATTTCGTCGTTTCAGCTTTTTCCGAAAATTAGATAATAGGGAGTCCTAAATTATTTACTAACAATGCATTCTTTATTAATTATTTTATAGTGCTGTGTAGTTACGGCACTAAAGAATGTAGCCACCCCCTCTCTTCCCGTGGGTGTCGTAAGAGGCGACTAAGGGATAACACAGTTCCACTATCACCTTGGAACTTAAAAAGCCGACGGATGGCGGGATAACCATCCATGCTGGCTTTGAAATACACAGGCCAAAGACGGGCAGCAGCGTCTTCGGTGCGACAAAGCCAGCCCTGCGGTCACCAACCCGCCTGCCCAGCATGGTGACTATGGGCAAAACACATGAGTTTGCGTCGTAATGTCGGGCGCGAACTTGTGGAGGCCTATGTCCAACAGTGGACTGTGATAGGCTGAAGTGGAAGTGGCGAAGTGGCATTCTTTATTTCCAAATACTTTACAACATATTGCTCTTTCAGACTAATGATTAGTGATGAAGAAATGTAACGTAATATTATGTCTCATGAGTGATTACATCAATTATTTTGATTAAATTTAGTATATTTGAAATAGTATTCTCAGAAATTTTTCTTTGATGTTTGATATTAAATTTAATGACGTTTGTTTTTATGATCGCGCAGTATGACGTAACACAGGTCTACTACTACAACAGAAACATCCCAGTTATAATTATGTAACAGTTGTAATTACAACGACTAAGACATGATACCATTTTTTATCATGAAAAGAGTCTTATTCTTATTTTTTTTATAACAGTTGACTTTTATGTTACATTTTTTTTTAGAATAGTTAGTTGAATAATGTATTATTGCATAAAGCCTTCCCTAATCTCTGGACTAAATTAGTCTGCAAACGTTCCATTACTGAGCAAACGAACATAACAATAATTGTTTTGGATATTAGCAAAAGAGGGAAGTTTAAAAATTGAACCAAAGAATTATCAAGCTTTGATCAATAGGTACTTCTTAGGCCTATCGCTGTCTGGACTGCTGAATATAGGCCTCGCCAAGCTCGCACCAGACATCCCGGTCTTTTACAACCCTCATCCAGCCTCCACCGGGAATCTTACGTAGATCGTCGGTCCACCGGGCGTCCCACGCTGCATTTGCCAGGACTAGGTCTCCACTCCAGTGGAGGACACGTCTGCTCCAGCGTAATCAATAGCAGATATTTACCAAATTGTAGATTAAGCATGCATATACATGTGCAATGTGGAGCAGGTATTTCTCATTTGTATGATTAGAACCAGCCACGGGTGCCAAATTAATTTTCAATGTGTCGACAGGAGCTTTTCGTTTGTATGTGGGTAACAGTAGGTTAGGGGGAGAGTACTAAGGCAGCGCTTTTTTTGGCTAAGACTCTGACTGTTCATACACCTGACTCTAATATACACTTGATTAGATCTAGTTGTTAAGTACAAAGATGGTACAAAAATAATTGTTTCCTGTGAATACTTCACCAATCTTCATATGGAGGATTAAAAATAAAACAATATTATATTTTTATTTATACATATTTATTTATAAATTACGCGGTCACGTGATACAAATTAAATTATTTACAATTAAATAATAAAGTTAAATTTATATAAAAAATAATATTAAAGATTACGGTCGGCTCCGGGCGACCGTCTCGGAGGTACTCTGTGGTGGCGGACAGAATACTCGCGGGAAGGTCACCGGTCTCTACCTGACCCCAATCTAAGCAACATTCATTAATTCCAAGTTTTAATCCAGAAGCTGTGATAAATATGTTAGGTTTGGATAAGTAAAATAAATAACCATAACAATCGATTATAATAAATAGAACATTTAAACTTTAAACAGTGACTAGAGAACGTACGAGGATTCGATTTCCCAGGCGATTTCTCATAAGCTTTCGACAGGGTGTAACACTTACAGAATACTTAATAAATTAATAAATAAATAATCATATCATATAAAAAACGAACTCCTTTACACTGAGACTCCGAATCGTATAAAAATCGTTTCAGTTATCATTATTCGAATATATATAAAAAAATTAAACGGGGTACCACAAGGTGGCGTCTTGGGTCCCGTTATGTATATGTACGTCAGTCCTAGTAATGAGAATTTTCGTGTTTATTTCGCGTGTATTTTAGTTATCAGCTACATTAAGATAGAAGGCGGCGAGGGAGTCTCCCTTGGAGCCGACAGCCCGAGCTTGGTACTGCCCGGCGTCATCGGGATTACACTTTACTATCTCGATACGGTATCGCGACGTGCCTTCCATTTGGAACTTGTATCTGCTTGAAGTTTCGTCGATTGGTTTACCGTCCTTCAACCATTGAAGCTGGAGTGGTGGCTGTAACAAAAATAGATATTATCCAGTAACGTTAAAAATCAAAGAGCAAATGAAACTGTAGCCATAAATATTAGCGCATATAAAACGACAACGCTTGTCCATTACAATTTAGTTACATTTACTAACAAATCAGTCTGGTCATAGTTTTAATATACGAATTTATTTTATTCACATTTTAGCGTAACCTTTGATTATCTCACTTTCTTAATAGGGCTAATCATAAGTATGTTCTCTATACCATAATATTAACTTAATTTTGCTAACGAGAAAAGTTTTATTAAAACTTCTTATGCTGCAGATAGTACACGCTCTTCTTAAATTTATTTTGCATAGACATATAGTAGACCAAACGAAATAATAAATCTTTATATTGTTTAGTGCTCACCTTATCCAACTCAGCGAAGAAGATAGCAGGTTCGCCGCTCGACACGGTGGCTGAGTGCGGGAAGTCTGTATATTTGGGAGTGGCGACTTGTTCTCCAGCTACACTAACTACTAGTGTACACGATGAGAAAGATTCGCCGGCATCGTTGAACGCCTCGCATGTATACACGCCTGAAATGTTTTTGATATTTTGTTTGGTGATGGTGAAATTTGCTTTTTTAAACTTGTAGGCTCATACGGAAATAAGTCTAAAAAATTAATGTGGACCAATATGTCAACTCTCAATTTGCAACATTCATACCAATTTATTACTTATTGAATGCGGCTTTAATATTCGCTACCTAACTTTTGAGCTTTTGACAATCGACAAAATGTTTTATGTACAATATTGTGCAAATTGTAAAAAAAAGTAAATAAAGTGTGGTTATTTTTTACGAGCTGTTTCAAAGAACCAAATATGTAATTTTATCAGCATTTTGTTACTCAAATATTTTACAAGAAGTTCTATATAATATATATATTAGAACCAATTACGCATATTAAATTAGTATAAAACAGCGGTCTTACCGGCATCCTCCGGGAATATCTCAGCAATATGCAACTTGTGAATGTTCGCTTCACTCGAGTACTGGAAGTCTTTCGAAGGTTTGATCTCCTTGTTGTTATGTAGCCAAACTACGTCGAAACGCTCGGCGCCCGCGATTCTATGTAAATATGGCATTTGCTTTAGGTATCGTTACGAAGTATGATGGAAGAAATAGCCTTATCTGGCTATAGATTAAATATATGTATTATAAAATTTATACTTTCATTATGTAATGATAAATAGTTACTCTAATCCTCAATAAGATTCAGAGCTTTTTACCATTTATTCCGTTGATATAATACGTTGAGCTAAAACTCTTAGAAGCATATTTAATAAATCAATAAGCTACTAGTATCCCCTATCCATATTTGTTTTAGCTCATTGCAGCCTCAAATTTTGATTAACAATAAGGGGCCAACCATACATTACATCACATGAATTTCACGATTTTTTTTACCCCTCCCCGCCCTTGTAACAGATGGTCACATTTATGAGACCTACGTAATGTAACATCACATATTTTGCGTTTATACATTTATACATTTTTATTTATTAAATTAAAAGATCCCTTCAAGATTATTTTTATTTCCATTTAAATTACTTTGCAATAAAATCAAGATGAATCCAACATAAGGATGAAAAAAAATATCTTTTTAATACTAAAAATTATATCAATTTCATATTGAATATGACGTCACATAATTTTGGACTCCTCCCCAGCCCTTGTCACACAATGCCACACGTCGTGGGTGTAAACCCCCCTAAGGTGTGAAGTAATTTATGGATGGTCTTAATCCCAATTTACATATTGACCATATCTGCTTTACAACTGATCTAAGTACAAAAACTCAAACTACCCACTACTGTACAAACAGTGCCTAGATTATAGAGTTAATGTCTTGACTTGGGTTATATATGGTTAATATGGTCCAAACTCAGACCATGTCAGTATTAGAGCAGGTACTCCTGGCCCACCACGTACCTGCAGGAGAGCGTGACGGGCTCCCCGTCGTGAACATTCTGTGACTTGGCGTGGTCGACGATGCGAGGAGGTCGGTCGGGTTCAGGAGCACTCGCCTGGCCTGCGACTGAGAACACAATGGCCATTCATTATAAATTCTTCAAAAGAATAATAATTGACAACACAACATATAATATCACTGAAAATATTTAAAAAAAAGTTAGTTCAGACGTAATTTACTAATCAAATTAATATATAGATCGGAAATGGTGTCTTTACAGTAGACATTGTCAACCATACCAATAAAATCTTATTAATACACATAAGTGTCTAGAAGAAAAAAAAGTGGTAAACAAATTATAATTTAATAATTATTAATCAAAGTAAATTTTAAGCAACTGTTTTATTATAATACCATCCTGCCTAATACTATATTTTACCGAGTTAAATATAAAAGGGCCATTACTAAAGATGCTAGAATTTAATATGGCCATATAACTTGTAAATAAATCTACGATTGTATTCCTTACCTTTAACGGTAACGTTACACTTGGTCTCGATCTCTCCCTGGCTGTTGATGGCCTTCAAGGAGTAAACGCCTTCGTCTTCAGGGAACACTTCGTATATCGCTAGAGACGCTACGCCGTTCTTGTATTTGAGGTTTACGACCTGGATACAAAATTTTTGACAGTGAGTTACATTTCCAAGTACTACTCGATTCTCTCTTTAAATAAATTCGTTTTTTTTTAAATATATATAACTAGGTCGGCAAACAAACGTACACCTCATCTGATTGTAATTGATCACCGTAGCTTATAGACGCCTGCAATACCAGAAGCATCGCAAGCGCGTTGCCGATCGCAATCCCCCAGGAGCTCTGGTCACCTTACTCACCAACAGGAACACAATACTGCTTGAAAACAGTATTATTTAGCTGTGGTTTTCTGTAAGGTCGAGGTACTACTCCAGTCGGGCTGCTCCATATTCGTTACCCATTTTACAAATTAAAGTCTCCAAAGAGTGATAAGAGTGAGTTAGAATAATACTAGCAGTTTAGTTGGGACATAACACAACTTATTATTATATTAACACATTGACGTAAGTAACTTAGTAAGTCTAATTTTAGCAATAATTGTCCATTTATTTGGTGAGAAATCGGCAAACTAAAACAAATGCATATTCCCTTGTTACATTATAATTATGTAATCTGTTTACATCATAAGAATGGATACTTTTTTTTTAAATCCTATTCAAGAAGTTTGGAACGTCGATCATTGCTCTACTTTACGGATGTTGGACAGAGTGTCAAAGAATATTTGTTTGATAGAATGACGTATAAATAAGTAGTCTCTCAAGTAATGTTGTGTTCCTGTGGTAAGGGACCAAAACTTCTGGGGAGAGAGGGGGGGGGGTGCGGGTTGGGTCAGCAACGCGCTTGCGATGCGTTTGGTGTCACAGGCGTCTATAGGCTACGTTAATCGCTTACTATCAGGTGAGCCGTACGCTTGTTTGCCGACCTAGTCGTACAAACGAAAATACTGAAATATCACTAAAATACTGACCTCAGACGAATGCAAGGGCTTTCCATTCTTGAACCACTCGACCCTAGGGTCGGGGTCACCCCTCACAGCGCAGGACAGTAGTAGTGGAGCTCCGTCTTTAGCGGTGAGAGCGTCTGGTAACGCTCTGGCGAACGATGGCTTACACATTGAAGAGTCCGAGGCTGGTACTGCAATTAGAAAATATGTGATTATGTTGAGAGTTGAATATTTGATAGGTTTTTGAAGTAAAATTTCTTTACGCATGTTTGACTTGGGGAGTAAGCTAGTGAATGCGTGACGAGAGCGTTACGAAAAGTGTGATCGGGCGAGGCTAACGAAGCAAAAGTGAAAGGTGCGAGCACACATTTTCTTTCTCTCTTAGCCAGTTACGTTTCGTATATCTAAGACAAAGTGCAGGCCTATTGTGCAGAAGTTTTGCTTCTGTCGTGTAGTCTAAAGCACATCCGTTTTTTTAAACTATTTTATATTTTATTTTTGACATAAAGCTTTTTTCCTTAATTACAAAAGTTTTCTATAGGATAAATAGAAGTTAAATTGTAATAATATAGTTGTAGTTGTCCATAATTTATATGCAACAAATAAATATTTTTTATAATACTAAAAACAAAAGATACAATTTTTTACCATACACTTAAGAAATTGTCTTGAAATCATTTATGGTCAATCTGATCTAGATACTCACAGACTAGTTCCTTAGTAGCGCTCCTAGACCTTGATGAGGCGTCAGAGTCAAGTTTAGCTCCATATTTCTTCTTGCTGGCATCTACTGACGTTTGCGGTGAGAACTTTGGTCGAGGACCTGATGACTTGGCCGGTGGGTCGATTGTCACCTATGATAGAGAATCAATTTTGTAAATTGAGTAACTAGTTCTGGCACTAAATTTTTAAGATTAGCGATAAAATTAGAAAAATACTCGTCATATTTCTAATTAGTCACGAAATTTATGATGAAAAGTCTAATATTTTACTAATATTAGACAGAGAGATCATATAATACTAGGAAAAAGAAAAAAAAACAAGATATATTGGTGATAATCTGCGATTAAAAAAAGTGACGAAGGGATTAGGCCGTCAAAGCGTTACAGCCAGAATTACTATCCAATTTATATTACTATAATATTTATTATACTTCTAATTTCAACTTCGCGAATAATTATGTTCTATTTGAGTAATTATTTTCAAACAATCTGGACAATGTTACCTTAGTCTTAGTAATGATGGGTATCGGAGCCGGTTTCAGCGGCTTCTCGATATAACGTCTATCGCCCGAGTACATCAGGTTGTGAGCCAGCGCTGCTTGTTCTTCGCTTATTACTTCACCTGCATAAAATTAATAATAGTTTTTGTTATAACCATCACTTTAAAACTTATTTTTTTTATTTTTTTATACAGTGGTTCTTTGGTATAACAAGGTAGAGGAGCACTCTTTCAGAAAAATCTCTGAAGACTAAAGATTTAGGATTTATAATACTTTATAAACATTTATGTATATGTCAAGTATCTATAAAGTAATCCAGTATGAGTCCAAGATACTTTAACCTTGCTAAATAATATAAGTATACATCAATTTTTTCTAAATTTTAGAATATTATAACAACTTTTAAACTTTGGCGTTGCATTATTATGCCCCAAGGTAATATATTTTACCTTAAATTTTGTTTGCGTTAATCCCCGTGTGAACATTAAAATTTTAGAGCATGTTCAATTTTTATTTACTGTCCCCGAAGTATATATCCAAATTACGCACACACAACATGGCAGAAAATTTGAACAACCTACCTCAGCAATCTAATACGAACCAAGCAAGTTCTTATTCATACTCTACACCCCCAAACCCCCAACACCCCCGGTACTCACCCTCAACGATGACGACACAGGAGGTCTCGTCAGTGCCGTGTACGTTGGTCGCGACACACGAGTATTTTCCACTGTCCTCCGGTCGGCAGTCAATGATCTCCAGCGTCACGACTCCGTCAGACTGCGTCATCGCATAGTCATATTTGGATAGCTCGCGCTTGTCCTTATACCTGGAAATTAAAATCAAGTTTAGAGAGTGAAACATTCCTAATTTGTTTTTCAAATAAGTTGGTATTCTAATATTTATTTATTTATACTTCATTGTACACCACAACTACATTTTAAACATTAAACACATTTAAAGACATTTACAATTGTGAAGTAGTACAATGGGCGGACTTATGGCTATTTAGCCATTTCTTCCAGACAACCCACAACACATTTCAACAATATTCGTTCAGTTAGACATATAATTCCAGAAAGTATGGTTCGCTATATAAGTTCGTTCGGTATACACAGACAAAAGAGAAAATACTCGTATATTATGAGTAGTGTAACTCAAATAATTTTTTTACCATATATCTTATGAAAGTGTTTAGTAAACTTTCAGCTTCAATATAAAGCAAAATTATTTCCCGTTCAAAATGTTACCATTTAACCGTAGGTGTGGGCTTGCCGCTGAGACAGCACAGTAGTTTGCAGGTATCCCTGGCCTGCATCACACGAGGTCGCAGTTGGAACGTAAATGAAGGCGCGGTTTCGCTCCATTCTTGCCAGAATGTATAGGGCAGTGGTTCGCGACGACGAGGCTCTTCGGATACGTGTTGCCTCTGGACCTTGGGTACCGCTGGAAAGATGTGGACAGTCAATACCGATGGGGACATATTGGAGATTCATGTTTATTATTTATTTTTATAGATTTGTGCACTTATTTAGACAATTTTATACACAAATAATTTTAAGTAATAGTTATTGTAGGTAAATTTTATTCAGAGAAAAATCATCCACTCCTAATGTTTTTTGCAAATTATTTTTTGGGATTTAATTAAATGTTAATGTAAATATTAATTTTATATAACATATTTGTTTTTTTAATACCTAACCATCATCAAAATAAGTAATTTTTATATACATAAGTAGGGAGTCAAACAAGTATGGTAATAGTAGTCCTGATATTGCATGAGTACGTTACCCGCCTACCTTTACGAAAAGGTAGGCGGGTAACGTACTCATGCAATATCAGGATGAGCAGAAAAAGTGCATTTTCCATCCTCAATAAATTTGCCTTATTAGATACACTAATTTATCTATACGCTCGAATCTCCCAAACCATTATCACATTATACTGACCAAACAATCAGTTTACATTTAAGATGAGAAACTTTACCGAATCAAAACTCTAGTGGCAAATCAGCAATCTGTTTAAACTATACTTTGTAATATTAACAATATAAAAATAAAACCTACGTTCCTCCATTGCCAATTATTCTCGAATAATCCAATACAAAACTCTATATCTTCGAATCCAAACAAACTGAATCATAACGCCCAGACTAGTGCAAGATACAATTAAATCCTAGACAATCACGGAGCCAATGAACCTAGGTTCGAAAATAGACCCGTTTGTGACCTAGTTCTGTACGTTACTTTTTGTTCTAATCTCACTGTTACGTAAATAACGACTGTGTTTTAACGTCGACATGCATGATTATATTAGAATGAGTAATGTATTTATCTTTTGAGTATAATTACTGTTTGCAATTACTTTATTATTTATTTATACTTTATTGTACACCACAACTACATTTTACACATTAAACACATTTAAAGACATTTACAGACTGTGAAGTACAATGGGCGGACTTATGGCTATTTAGCTATTTCTTCCAGACAACCCAAATCATCTATATAAATATTATCTTTTTAGATTTGGTATAGCTCGAAATATTTAGAATAAATTTTTAAGATGCGTTTAGATTGAGATAGACTGCAAAATTCTTGTTAATATGACTAGAATTTAACCAGCATAAGTCACGACGAGAATGAAAAGGAACAGTAACCATTAACCTAAATAAGATTCCAGGAAATCTGACAATTCATAAGAATACTTCAACTTTTAGAAACATCCTCAACTTTTAGAAGATTTGAACGCATCTATACTAATCTATACTAATATTATAAAGCTGAAGAGTTGGTTTGTTTATTTGAACGCGCTAATCTACTGGTCTAGAACTACTGGTCTGATTTGAAAAATTCTTTCAGTGTTAGATAGCCCATTTATCGAGAAAGGCTATAGGCTATATATCATCACGCTAAGACCAATAATGACGGAGAACCAATGAAGAATATTTCAAAATCGGGTACTTTTTTCTTTTGTGAGCTTCCGCTGCGTGCGCTGCGTAAACAGTTAAAGTTACGCATGTGCTATGTAAACGAATTCACGAGTTAAAGTTAGCTTTAGTCGAAAGTAACTATTTTACGCGGACGAGGTCGCGGACAGAAGCTAGTGTAAAATATAATGGTAGTAAAAATACCCATTATATTACAGTTGTATTTAAGTAGATATTCAAAGAAATTATTCTATAATTGCATGAAACAATAATACGAATTAAACATTAAATCCAACATGGTAACAATAAATCTCTCTTCAAGACACACGCGCTACGGAGGCGTCTTGATGGATGCCCCTATGTTTAACGCGACAAATTGTTAGTCTTTTGAACTGGCATATTTATTAATTGGCATTTAACTAACCGACTTTTGTATTTAGGTTTAATTGTAAGAGATGATCGTGGTATGTGTTTAATGTTAGACAATTATTTATATTAGTCACGAAACAAGTGTCGGAATTCGTTTAAATGTTAATTTTGATTCATTGAAAATGTGTTTTATATTTATATTGTTACATTGTTTCAAATTATTTTGTCACTAATTAATGTTGCTTTTTCTTTAATAATACGATGAAATTAAATATCACTAGCATAAGATTATCTATTTAAAGAATTCATACTTCAAAGTATAAACATTTTCTTAGTAGTAAGAGTTTGATAAGCATGTAGGCCAAAAGTTTTATACAGCATGAACTAGACCAAATTGCCTATTTTTTTAATTCCACGAACTAAATTTTGACAAAAAAATAGAAATCCATATTAGTAATTTTGAATATTACCGCAGTGCTCAATCAATATTATAAATCTGAAGACTGTTTACCAAATTTAGAATTTATTGGTCAAAATTTTCAAAATTCTTTTCTCATTTCGATTCACGTTTCTCAGGGAATATTGCGATTGCATATGCTGTAAACCAACATGCTATGACACCAAGGTAGAACTGGACGAAATCTAGCTGGTAAAAATGTAAAAATAGTGGGTAACTCACGTTGTACATTCAAGAAGACGACTTCTTCCCTGAAGCCGTAGTGATTTTCAGCCCTGATGATGTACTCGCCGCGGTCCTCTAGCTTCGCGCGGTTTATTATGAAGTAGTAATCGTCGCCTGCGTATCTGTTTATATACATACAATTTACATTGTTAAGTTTCCACTAAAGTTCCTATATTATCAAAGTCTAAAATAGTTTCGATAGATTGTACACAAACTTATGTTGAGGATTTTAATACTACTTATATTTTAAAGAGCTGATCTTTTTCGAATACGTTTAGCATTCGTTAGAAAATATTCGAATAAAAAATCAGTTTTTTTTTTTGTTTTAATGTTTGACCACAATTTTTGCTATACATTTTTTTGGCTCATTACTTTTATAATTTATTAATTTCACGTACAATAAAAAGATAATAGAGTTAAGTTTGAGACAATGTGTCGTATGTTCAACTGAGGTAGGGCACAGCAGGAAATTTCCTGCTCAAAATATGGAGCAGCCCGACTGGGGTAGTACCTCGACCTTACAGAAGACCACAGCTAAATAATACTGTTTTCAAGCAGTATTGTGTTCCTGTTGGTGAGTAAGGTGACCAGAGCTCCTGGGGGGGATTGGGGATAGGGTCGGCAACGCGCTTGCGTTGCTTCTGGCGTTGCAGGCGTCTGTAGGCTACGGTCTTACCATCAGGTGAGCCGTACGCTTGTTTGCCAACCTTGTAACATAAAAAAAAAAAAATAAAAAATAAAATTAATGATAAGCACATCTATCCAATCCATCAAAGTATTATTTTCAAAATCTAACAGGCGAAAACTCTTCTTGCAAAATCTAATGCAAGAGTATTAAATACGTTAAGCTTATCTTGGGTATCAAATACTATCAATAGTTCAATATGAGTATAACTTTTTTTTGGCTATTGTACTTTTTTTTTCTTTCGAAGTAATACTTCTTTACCTACGCTTAGCTTGGAGAGTAAACTGGTGAATGCGTGACGAGAGTGTTACGAAAAGAGTGATTGGGCAAGGTGAACGGAAGTTGAGAGGGAGATTGTAGGAGCTAAAGAAATTTGCTCCAAGCATGTCTAAAGCACACTCGTTTTTTCAAGTAGCACATGTTATCCCTAGTTTAAAATTCTTCAACAAGTTAGAGCGTCACCCACCGCTTCATGTACTTGACGGACTGCCGCAGCTCGCGGTTGCAGTGCGACCAGGTGACGGTGGGCGCGGCGCACGCGATGATGCGGCAGTACAGCTTCACGGACTGGCCCTCGTAGCAGAACGCCGACTGCGGCCGGATCACGAACCGCGGCGCCGCTTGCCGACGGTCTGCACGTTCCATCGGTATTAGTATAACGTACACGGTCATCTGTTGCTATCGCTTTCGCCTGTAATATCCCACTGCTAGGCATATCCCCATATAGGAGAAGGATCGGAGCTTAATCCACCACGCTGCTCCAATGCGGATTGCCGGATATATTTCGTACTATGAGTAACGATCGCTATCAGGTGTACATGATAACAACCAGGACCGACGGCTTAACGTGCTCTCCGAGGCACGGTGGGGAGACCCACAAGGACTGCACAAACACCCAGACCACGGCAAACCTCTGTATGGCCAATACAAATGTTTATCATGTGCGGGGATCGAACTCGCTACGGCCAGCGCAACAGTCACAAACCAGTCCTATGACCTTTACGCCAACGCGTGTCGTCTGTTCCTATAGTTAGCAACTTATATTTATTTACCCTCGGTCCAGGATTTTTTAGGCAACCCGTTTTTAATATATTATCTAATATACTAAACTTATTATAAAGTATGTTTCATTATATTATCAGCTCGGTGAAGATCGATTTAGGTTCGGATCTTAGACCAAGATATAGTTATTCGTCCATCATATGATACATACATTATCATGTTTCTACGTAACTTACTAAAACGTCATTTGCAGAACTTTTTTTAAATTATATTTCAAGCAATCCAATGTTTACAAAAAAGGGAGAAAAAACAAATAAAACAACATCTAAAAAAACCATCTATACCCTGTTTTTTTTCGGTACGGACTAAATTGACACATGCAAATGTCAATTTTCGAAATAATGATACCAGCTTTTTTGTAATAGTGTTGTATACCGATTTTATGAATACAATACCGGTTTTATGAATCGTGACTTTTTACTTTTACCACATAATTTTATTATTATTTGACAATAGACGAATCTTTTAAAAATCATGGTAACTATGAAGCATCACAGAAAAAAAAAATATTTATTAATATTTAATAAAGCCGAGGATAAAATAGATAGGTAATGTCTACCGAGACAGAAATTTTGAGTAATTAAAAATTTTAACATTTTGATATAACTTAAGGTTGCTTATAACACTAGGTATATTACCTAAGTTTGTAATGTACCGAATGTTAAGATAAAAAATATATATATATTTTTATTTTATTTTATTGTTTCAGTATTTGATGTTTTACTACCTTAACATTTTTGTATCATTGTTTAGTTTTTTTTTTTTTTTTTTGTAAATGACATTTTTTTTACTTTCGTTAAGTGTGTGTATCACCTTAAGGCGAAATAAATGTTTTCATTTCATTTTAAATTGCATGTGATTACTAAGATTAATAAATACTATAAAAATAAGTGTTTTTCATTTATCATAAATCTATACATTAGCCATACAGGTACATATATTATATAGGTATGCCTATTGGTACAT
Source organism: Melitaea athalia (assembly GCA_905220545.2). NCBI lineage: Eukaryota > Metazoa > Arthropoda > Insecta > Lepidoptera > Nymphalidae > Melitaea > Melitaea athalia. Next base: position 5,165,283 of record HG992203.1, read on the forward strand.
TACGGTTGTCGCCACATTCTAAAATTTTAAAGATAAAGATTTTTGTAATTATTACTAAAAAACGATACTAGATTGTAAATTACGTAAAGTTACGGTAGTGGCACATCACTATTAATGATTCGCAAAAAACTAGCAACACAGCTTATGTCAATTTAGTCCGTACCGAAAAAAAACGGAGTATAGAGTAACATCAAAAAAAGTCATAATTCAAAGTAAATAAAGTTGTTTCATCATCCATATTTTAAAATAAAAGCATTTTAATAAATCCAGACATAAGAAATATAAAACTTACCGAATTGTCCATCGTAAATCTTCCATTTTTCGATAAGCAACTTGCGCAACGAACTGTATTCGCTGAGCCTTCCGATGGGCAGGACGAATGATGACCAGTTCTGTTTGAAAACATTATTATTGTTGAATAATATCATATTTTAATAAGTAACAGGTAAAAAGTATGTCTATATAGACAGTTATTACATCGAATTTAAGGCTATAAGATAAATTTTATTTTTATTTGGTATTAATTGTATACAACTTTCATTGTTTCATAATTGTATGAAAATATATTACTTAGTAAAAATACAGAGTGACACAAATCACAAATATATTAACGGGATTAAAATTAACAAATCACAATTATTGTAATATCTTAAGAAACCGACAACCTCAATAAAACCAAAAGTTCCAAAACTGTAGCTGCATTCTGTGATTTGATATTTTTTTTTCTTGATGAGTAGACTATTGTTACTAACCACTAAAAGTACAAATATTCTTAGTAGTGGTAGACCAAGTAACAAGTAGGCTGCCCTACACACCTCGTATCTCTCCCGAAGCCTGTTCCTCATTTGTTCGTATCTCCTCGCCTGTATGGTGGCAGTACGGGCCGCTGTGGCGTCTCCGGCCAGCCAGCGATGAGCCAGGCACTCGTGGGCAGTCAAACGCTTCCTGGAATTGGGGAGAGGTCTTAGACGCTGGTTACGTGAAAAAATTTGGACAAATTCTTTCCTCCACTTTTGGAATAATGACAAATCGTCGTTTTCTGCATTTTTTGGGGTTAGTTTCTAGTCCCGGAAAAATAAACAACTTTTCTCGTGTGTTTTGGGTTCCAAAAGGTTTCAAGCATTGTTGATACTAAAATATTGGTTTGAGCCAGATACTCGTGAGAAGTCATACGCTTCCTGGAATTGGGTAGTCTTGGTCGACTGCAGGAAGTTATTTGGACAAATTTCCTGATATCATTTCCAGTACTTACAGAAAAGTGAAAATCCTTATGGTTTTTGCACTTTAGGAAAAGTTAGTTTATGATCATAGAAAAATAGATACTTTTTTTTCTTTTTTTCGTATGTGTTTTGGGTTTAAGGACAGGTTTTAAGCATTGTTTATATTAAAATAAGTTTGAGCTGCCCAAAACTCTTTAAGATCACATTTTTTTTACTGTTCATTCAAAAATATCCTTCTAATTAAGTAAATATGTTAAGTCGAAAACTAGAGTAGTTCTCCTATCTCCATCTCTCCTTAAATTTTAACCAAATTCCAACACTACTTACTCCTTATTCTTGACCAGTAGCCGTCTGATGAAGTCCTTAGCATCATCAGATACGTGTTGGAAGGCCTCCTCGTCGAACTCCCAGTCGCAAGCCTTCACATTCTTCAAGGTTTCAATGTCGTTGTTTCCGGCGAACGGTGACAGTCCCGATAATCTAGGAACGAAAAAAAGTTGCATAAGAGTATTTTAAAAACATTTGTCTTTTTGGTACTTGCTGCCCAAAAATCTAAATACTTTAAAGTAAGAAAGATTGAAATGGGTCTTTTTCTTTTTAAGTCAAGCGTGTTTATATTTTAAATCGTGATAGATCGTGTCAGATATACAGAAAATTTAATTATACTGCAAATTAAGTAAATTTAACATAAATATTCCTAAATTCTTCGAGATAACCCAAGTACAATATTTTTAATTCCTTATAAATATGGAAATTATGATAACTTAAAACTTCCAAGATAACTTGTAAAATTCAAGAAACCAAGTGGGTCAAAATTCATTTGGCTAATTTCTCGAATCATAACCGATTAGAATTGTAAAACTTAGTAAAACGAAGACAATACTCACAACACATAAGCGAGCACTCCGACGGCCCACATATCAGTGTAGAAACCAACTGGCTCGCGTTCTACGATCTCTGGTGCTGCAAATTCCGCTGTACCGGTTGATATCTTGACCACTTCATTTGGATCCAACTTTGTGGCTAAACCGAAGTCGATAATCTAGAGAATGATAATTACGCTATAGCTTGTCAAACACATACATATACATAGATATTTCTTGGCTACTTGATAACCAATAACCGTATAAGAATATCATCTTTTAATCTCACTTCAAAATATTTTGTAACGTGTTTTTTTTTAATTTTGCTATGTGCTTATTTCACATTCGATTTAGATCCGACAAACCAATACACTTTATAAACTTAATTTCCTTGTGTAACATTCTGTTTTCAAGTCTAGCTCTGATTGATGACATTTATCTACCAATAATTCCTGTGTAAACAACAACCTCATACCTTAACATCAGTACCAGTCCTGGTGGTACACATAACGTTTTCAGGCTTGAGATCCAAGTGGATGATGTTTTGCTCGTGCATGTGTCGCACCCCTTCGCAGATTTGTCTCATGTAGTGCGCTGCTTCAGCCTCACTCATATTGTAGCCTGGTTCCGTGATACGCTCGAATAGTTCTCCACCAGACAGGCTGTTTAAAGTGTCAGGAAATTGTTTTAGTTTGACTGAAAAATTTGGTAACATTTAAGAATAAATTTAGTTGAAACAATGGTTGTCAATGACCTTTTTCTATTTCATTGTACGAAACATATAAGCCATGATATGAATCCCCAGTCGGGAGTCCGGACTTAAGCACAAGCACTAGAACAATCATCTGTATGGGCTATACAAATGTTCTTTACGTGAGTCGATAAAGCCCACGACCGCTGATGTACCAGCGTAGCTGTGACCATTACATCAGCGCGCTATCAATAATGATGTCGGGTTGGTGACCGCAGGGCTGGCTTTGTCGCACCGAAGACGCTGCTGCCCGTCTTCGGCCTGTGTATTTCAAAGCCAACATGGATGGTTATGCCGCCACCCGTCGGCTTTTTAAGTTCCAAGGTGGTAGTGGAGCTGTGTTATCCTTTAGTCGCCTCTTACGACACCCACGGGAAGAGAGGGGGTGGCTACATTCTTTAGTGCCGTAGCCACACAGCACAAATAAGATGTTTATAGATACAATTTGATTCCGTAAAAATATTGTCCGTTTTCCAAAATCTGTAGCTGCCTGGGGAAGTACTTCGACCTTACAGAATATCACAACTAAATAATACTACTTTAAAGCAGCGTTGTGTTCCTATGGTGAGTAACATTTCCTGGAGGGGATTGGGGGTAGAGTTGACCGACATCTATAAGCTACGGTAATCGCTTACCATCAGGTGAACCGTACGCTTGTTTACCGATATAGGTGTATAAAAAATGTACTCACAATTCGAATATCAGAACCATTTCGTCATCATCTTCGAAGGCATCGTGCAGATTGATCAGTTTCCTGTGATGCAGTTGATTCATAATATCGATTTCCTTCTTGATGAGCTCTTTCTCCATAGCTCCAGCGACTGGTATGAACTTAGCTGCGAAGTAGTTGCCGGTGGCGCGTTCACGACACCGATGGACTACACCGAACGCGCCTGTGCCTACGACAGTTCCCATTACATTGATTATAAGCCTTTGGTAGATTGGGGTTTTGGGTATTTTTTATTGAATATTCGATCTTTGATATGGAATTTGAGTTTCTAATTACATTTGTAAATATTACTCTTACAATAGACATATATTTAGTACCTCGATAAAAAAAAGAAGTTTATATATAATACAAGCTGGGATAATCCTTTTACTGTGTATTACAATGAACATTTAGTCGAAGGTTTTAATATAATTTGAGAAATTCTTTTTATTTTGTATTCTTAAACTTTGAAACCATGTCTCTTCTATATAATAAATTGTTAATATAACAAAATATTATGATTATGAAAAAAAAACATTTCTTAATAGTTAACTACTAGTAATCAATAATTTTATTTTAAAAATGTTATATAGAATCTACCGATAGGTATGTGCTGTAATCCTATACGTTCATATATAAATAAATATCATAATTGTATTAAAAGCGAAAAACGTGCAGAAATTTTAGATATAATAATTTAGATTTAATAAAGTAAGCGTTATTGTAAAATAAATATTCAAAAATAATTAAATTACACAGTGCGTGTGTTTAATGTTTCTATTTTTACAAAAATGAGTGTATTTTTCTATTATAGTTTTTTTTTGCCATAAAATCTTTTTGGTTACCCTAAAATACTAAAACTATTTTCTTTTAAGTAAATTTTTATGTTAAAAAAAGTTATTTCTTATTAATTTCCAAAACTTTTTAATAAACGTTTATAACGTGCCTAAGCGTGTATAATTAAATTTAAAAAAAAAGTAATAATCAGTAAAAAAAATATAAACGTATAACATTATAAATAAATAGTATGCGTGTGAGAGAGAGAGATGCAGATAGATAGAGATGCACTACATCGATCTATTCACACACAGACCTCCGAATGCTTTCCGTTTAGACGAGGCTCTCACGAAGTCACCTGCGAAATTCGACATTGTTTTCATATAGTTATCGGCACGGATATTGAGCGATAACCTTCAAATTTTCTTCAAAACTTTATAGGTATTCAATGAGTACTAAGTATTTTTACATTTTATTTATTTATATATATTTTTTCGTACTGAGCAAAATTGTTTGCAACCCCTGCACGATGCGCAAAGCGATCCCCACTCTATAGCTAAGCGCTCAATATCCGATACCTATACTAATAATGTTCAAATGAACAACTACTTTGTTAGTCATGTGTTAAGATTCTAATTTCCCAAGCAACTTCGTGAGTTAATTTTAGTTCTACGCTTTACTTTCATGCTTTTCGTTTGATTTATTTCATTTTTTTATTTGTTTTAGGTCGGTGTGGGATGTTGAAGTCTATTTTTACTCATTTTGAGTGAATTACAAGTAAAATTGTCAATTATTTTTTAGTCTATCAAAAATACTTCAGGACAGCAAGCATAATATTGTTTGCCATTATTTTGTAATTGATATAAAAGAAACGATTATAGTTTTACTTACCTCTTCATATAAACTATCATCCGTATTATATGTTGCACGTACAAAAGAAATATTTAATTGTAAACATTTTAAAATCAGAAACTTTAGAATATTATATACTATTGACAAATTGAAAATTACACACCGACAATTAAACACAACTTAAAAATAACAGTTTTATAGAGTAATTATTATTTATTATTCTAAATTACCAAACACTGTTACATGAAAAACTAGGTTTTAACTACTACTGTAGTGACTAAATTGAGTCATTCTAAAGTCCTTGTTATATCTAACCTAAATCTAATATTTCTGTTAATTCTATTCTAGTCATTGCCAGTCAACTAAGTTAATTTTCTCCACCTCTCCTTTTATGTGTGCAGATTGCTACCGAATTGTTTAGAAGCTATATCATAATATAAATGTGTATGTGTATGTGTCACGATATATATGTGTCCGGTTACGTATGTATAGTAGTGTAGTTGTTTTAATGGAAGTGGTGTTGTTTGTGCATAATTAATTTGTATGTCAGATCAGGATATGTTCTGCTTTATACTTTGTGTAGTTTTAACAAACACATTATCTATACTAATATTATTGAAGAGTTTGTTTGTTTGTTTGTTTGTTTGAACGCGCTAATCTCAGAAACTACTGAAGCTGTAGCTAATATAGTCTGAGAGATAGGGAAATAGAGTGATTTTTAGTAAAAATTGATCACATTTTTCAGCGTCTAAATTCGTGTCTAAATATCATCTAACATTTTTACTTTTGTAATAAATTTAGTCATTCGATAAGTAGTATGTGATTTTGTGCTGTGTAGTCTTATTGTGTACGAGTGTTTTTTCAATGTATATATTATAATGTGTCAAGTGTGTGCTAGTGCAGTTTGTGTCAGTATAATGTACGACAAAATTGTCGCATAATCCGGTCATTTTGTGCTATGATAATGACGTGTACTTTGAAATATTTACCACAACCCTGTAAACATTTTTAATAGTTTGATAATTTGTGTCAGTGTAATGTTTTGTGTATGCATGCATGTGTTATCTGCAATTATTATAAGTGTAAAGTGTCAAACCATTTCTATAGTGTTGATCTATAAAACTATTAATTTTTATGTGTTAGTGTAATCTGAACGTGCATAAAACATGCAACATTTTTACATAACATAAAAAAGAGTATATACGCTAGTATTTTATATACATTTAATCTGTACAAGTCTTGATAGCCAGGAATTAATTATAACTTATATTATAGTATATTTTTAATTTGAACAATAGGCCTATTTATATCGCTATAGATGTGTGTAATTGTGGTTAAAAACTTACCAATCTCTTCGAGTATGTCATATTTGTCGTATACAGAGCAAGTGCGTATGTCGACGGGTTGCGGAACGTATTTACTGTAGATGTCGAAGACATAGCTATCGTAGTCCTTTACCGGTCCGTGGTCTGCGTTCGTTCGGATACGTTTGCCAGTCTCATCAACTGGAAAGGTAAAGGTGAAAATATAATAGTTATCAAGAATTATCAATACAGTACAAATAAATAACTCAAATGAAGTGAATTTCTGTAATTCTTTATGAGAAATAAAGTTCTTTAAACATAAATCTAAGTAAAAATAATTCCCTCTCTGAATAGCTTACTTTAAAAGGTCAACTTGAACAGTGTTCTTATTTATATCTAATATATATAATCACTCAAGGCGTGGCCAGCTAAGTTACAACGACCACTCATAATTTCTTTAACGAGTATGGACTAATGGTTGATGAGTATATAAGCTTTATATTACTGCTAAAGTTTATTTTGCGAAAACTATAATAATATATACTAACTATACTATAAAACTATAATAATTATATAGATTTTAAATTTGTTAAAATAAATTTTAACTAGGCAACCATAACATACCTGGATATTCTTTCTTCTTGAACTCTTTCTTGATGATGGACTTGGTCTGTATCAGAGACGTGGGTTCACTGGGCTCCGAGCGTCCGTAAATGTTTTCAGCGTATACTCGGAACTCGTATTGCTTGCCTGACGCCAATCCTGTGATCGCCATTGTTGTGAATCTGTGGACAAAAATAAATAAATATATACATTTGTAAAAAAATTTAGTAGTTTAAAATGGAATAATTTATGTTTCCAATAGTTGAGTGGGTGCCAATTAACAAAATTTAATTTTGCGTTGACCACCGCAAATTTAAAAATAAAAGAAAATAATTTGCTCGTAATCTCGAAGCAGTCGGGGCAGGTAAGTACTCTAACCTTACAAAAGATCACAGAAAAACAATACTGCTCTCAAGTAGCTTTATGTTCTTGTGGTGGCAGTAACACAGTCAGAGTTCCTGGGAAGGGTTAGTACAGACGTCGACAATGTGCTTCCAATGGTCCTATTATTACAGGCCAGACTAATATATCTGCTTATCATTAGGCGGACTGTACACTCGTTTCCCACCTTTCTACTATAAATTAAAACATAAATAATACACCTACCTGGTGTTTCCAACTCTTATCCAGCTGGACATAGGGTGTTCCCTCTTTTCGACCAGATAGTTGGTGATGTCTGAACCGCCGTCCCACACTGGTGCCTTCCATGACAATGCCAATGAGTCCACACCGATGTTGTCTACAGCTGGGAAGCGCGGTGGGTCTGGGCGATCTGGAAGAGATTACCCAAACACTCGTGTCAACATGTGTGGCTACATTCTTTATTATATAATTTTTTTAATTCATCTGTGAGTCAATAATTTACAGTTCTAGCCAAAAGTATTTTTTTTATTTCTCATCATTAAGCTAGAGATTATGGAACTTAAATATTTGCGTTTTCTCATTGTGTTCTCAAAAAGAACCGACTTTAATTTACGGCAACAAGTAATAAAATGAGAACATCATCAATGTAGGTAGTCGAAAAAATAGTCAACTAAGTGCGTATTATTGGCAATCGTTCAAAAACGACTCGTGAAATCCCGCCTTTATTTAAATGGGACCACAAACAACAGCTTTCAGATAAAAAAAGCATTATCAAAATCAGTTTACCCAGTAAAAAGTTAACACATAAAAATACAATCGAATTAAGAACCTACTTTTTTTTTCAAATTCCATTGCGCAGTTTTTAAATCACTAAATTATAATATTATTATTACGCTTACCGCTAATTTCAATGTTGATAATGGCGGAATCCTGTCCTAGTTCGTTTTCAGCAGTTATTCTGTACGGCCCTGAGTCTATCTTGCTGGCGTCACGGATTGTGAGGATGGCGTGACGTTCTGGAATATTTAAATTGTAGGTCAGTGGGCATTTTTAAAGGTTTGAGTGTCATTGTAAATTCTCTTATTTAATTGTCAAACAGGATGTTTCCTTTCAGGTAATTTTATTGTATTAATAAAAATTTATGACAGTTGGGGAAATAATTAAAGTATCTATTAAAGGTTTCATTTTCACTATTTTAAAGTAAATTTAACTTTGAAGATCAAGTAGTAATTTTGATGCTTCAAGTTGAACTGAATTCAACTTCAAAAATACTTAATCAAAGTTAGTTTATACTTGTTGATCTTTTCTATATAAGACACCACAAAATACTCATCTCAATATTGTACGTTAAATCATCTATTTGAAATAAACTATAACTACTGAAGTAAGCCTATTCAAAACAGTAGTATTCAAGAATTTACTAAACAAATAGCCACACTTCAGCCTATTGCAGTCCACTGCTGGACATGGCCTCCCCAAGTTCGCGCCAAACATCCCGGTTTTCCGCAATCCTCATCCAGCCTACACCGGCAATCTTACGTAGATCGTCGGTGCAGCGGGCCGGAGGATGATAAATAGATAGTAATAAAAAATATAATAAAAATAATAAGGATAATCTAATAAATAGCCAACGAAACATAATAAAATAAACAAAACTCTATCTTACCTTTTCTCTCCACATGGTAGTGGTGTCCAGACTCAATCGTCTCTCCCTCTCTCACCCACGTGATCTTGGGCACCGGATGACCGGTGAATGGAATTTTGATTATCACGTTCTCGCCCTTGTCGAAGTAGGCGGTGTCGCGGAATCGCGGCGGTACGTTCAGTTTTGGTGCAGCTGGAAGAAAAAATAAGTTATTGAAGTAAAACTTCTTTACGCGCGCTTGACTTGGAGAGTAAGCTGGTAAATGCGTGACGAGAGCGGCACGTAGCGTTTACATTGTCTTTCTCTCTTTCTCTCATAGCCAGTTCGTATATCGAAGACACAGTGCAGGCCTATTATGCAGAAATTTTACTTCAGTCGTGTGGTCTAAAGCAGTATTCCGCAGTGTGTACCGCGGCACACTAATGTACCGTGTGCCTCAGAACAATAAACTTTACGTCTGTTGATTAATAATAAATATTGTTTCGATGATTAATAAGTAAATGTTGATTAATGTTACTTAAAAATTATATATAGCATATATGTATAATATTATATAAGCAGTCTTATTTAGTAGAACAGGCTAAGCGTTCAGAACCAAATTTGGATCGACGAGAGATCGAGTAGTTTTTACACTAATTTTTCAATTGGTTGGCTTGTATGTAGCATCATTCCAAACTTCACGTTGGTTTTTTTTAACATCTTATATAAGGAGCAGAAAGCAGGGCCACTAGAAACTGCGCCAACGAGCTAGACAAACGAGTTCATCACGAGGTTTAAGTCGAACCCTCCCAAGTCATATACTCACTCATGATAAGCAGCTCAGCTCTAGTGCTCTTGACTCCCGCCTTGTTCACGGCGCGGCAAACGTACTCGTCCGCGTCCTCTCCGAACACGTCCATCACGGTCAAGAAATGATTGTCACCCTCGCTCCAGATACGGTGACGGGGACCGTTGGTTATCTCACGAGCGCCTGGAGAGGTTACGATAAATAGTAAAAAAATAGCACTTTACACTCAACGGCCTCCATTAGGATCTATTCTTGTGTCTGGAAACACACACAACACACAAGTACCAACGCCCAGATCAAGGTAAACATCTGTATGGGCAATACAAAGAAATGCTTTGTGCAGGGTTCAAATCCTGATACTTTAACGTAAGAGTACGCTATATTTAGAAAACGGTTCATTTTGCTTATTGACTATTAAATTTAGAGTATTTAGAATATGTAGTTTGATTTTAAAGTCTCAGTTTGGAGTACTGTCTTGTTTCAATATCAGAATGAATTCTATGGAATTTTAGAATTTATTAACTTATCGAGACTTTCGAACGAGACTGATAAGACTTCTTCTTATTTTCTATAATTCACTTTAGTAAATGCAAAGAAGACTGATAGACAGTAAATGGTGAAGTAAATTATTTCAACCGGATTGGAGGATGTATTGTGCCATAATTTGATAAAGTGGGGCTTAAAAATCTACTTAGCAATGGTGGAACAAAAAAGAAATTACTACTGCATAAATATTATTAAATATTTTCAGAAAAGAAAGCTTTTTCAGAATCTGAGTTTATACAGACATAATCAATTCAAAGTTATTTTAAAATATTTTGATTTATCGAAAACATATTAATAATCAGTTGTATTTTTTATCAGATTTACAAAAAACATACGCCTCGAGGAAGAGACATCAGTACATTAAAAATAAGATGAAATCCACAGGTTATTCCACATATATGTATTATGATAGTATTAACATACCTTTGTACCACGTAATCGTGGGTTTGGGTGAGCCAGTGATTGTACACTGGAACTTAGCATTGTGGTACTGGATGCAGTTGGCATTCTTCAGTGGTTTCACGATTTCCGGTGGCGTGGCAGCTAAAATAATTTATTGGATTAGTTTATAGTTAAGTATAGTTAGTTTATACTTATTTAATTGTAGAATTTTCAATTCCTTAATTTTTTTATAGAAATGTTACTGTCCTTTTCCTGGAGAAACTCGTTCACATAAATATAATATTTTCTATCAATTTATAATTATATTTTCATTGTTAAAAATTTTAATCAGTATACTGAAATAGGAGAAGGAATCCTTCTCCTACATGGGGAAGAGGCCTATGCCCAACAGTGGGATATTACAGGCTGAATCATCACTGAAATAGGCAATTTTTAGGTCAACAGAAGGCAAAGGGTTTATCTCATGTGACAACTTACCCTTCGGGTCAACGACCTTGACTTGCTGGCTGTTAGTGCTGGGCGGTGAGAGACCAGCCTCGTTCTGAGCAATCACACGGAACTCGTACTGGCGACCCTCGATCAGGTTGGCGCAGTTGAGTTGATTCGGTACGCACAGTGTTGGGTTTACTCGCTGCCAGCTCATAGAGCCGACTTCGCGTTTGTCTACCCAGTAGCCTGCAAATAGAAAAGAAGATATAATTACGAGTTTACTAGACTAAAAACAGAAAAAGCAGAAAAAAATATTGTTAATAGGTTTTTTTTAAATTAGAACTAGAATCCATAAAATTACACTGTCACTAGTAAACAGTTGACGTGACACTGTCACTAGTAAACAGTTGACTTTTTGAAAGGTATTTGATTCTTTTTAATCTATAACGCTGGCAACAACGGTACGGTCTGCCTTATGGTAAGCGGGTACCGTAGTCTATGGATTCCAGCAACACCAGAAGCATTGCCAGTGCGTAGCTTACTCTATCCATCACACTGGCTACCTTACTCACCACAATAACACAACACTACTAGAAAGCAGTTCTATATTTCTGTGATCATCTGTAAGGTTGAGGTACTTTCCTCAGACGGACTGCCCAAAATTTTGCGAATGATACTTCTTCGCTGCTATGCTGTGCCTTACCTCAATGCTTAAAACCAAAATAATAACAAAAAAATGTAGAAGAAATTAAACAATATCTTACCCTGTACACGTGCTCCGCCATCGTTTTCGGGTTTGTCCCATTCGAGGTGTACGAAATGTCCGCCCACCGCGATGATACTGGGCACGCCTGGGGCAGATGGCGGGTCGAAGGGCGCTTTGGCCTGTTATAGGGAAATGACTAGATATTTATCGAAAAATATTTTCTAATTTTCTGGATTTTAGAGAAGAAACCTCTGTATTATGACAATCTTGTTTTTTTTTTATTTCGAGAATATTTCTAGTGCTTTTCTTCAACTGAAGAAGAAGATTAAGTTATCAGTAGTCATTTACGGTACAGTACTGCAATATAAGTTAAAGATTTTGGCTGAATTTGATATTACATTTGCTTAACATTTTAAATATATATAGATTTTTAATTAAAAGTTATACCTACCACAAAAATGTGATTAATCGAGTTATCTGACATAAATATACAGAGACCCCAAACCAGTATCAAGAAACGAGACGAGAACTGCAATAGCAAAATTAAATACAAAAATCCACCCACCTTAATCGGGTTAACACCCTCCAATCCTGGACCAATTCCGTTATCATTAGCAGCGTGTATCCTGAAGTTGTACTCTTGACCTTCAGTCAAACCATGCACCGTGAACTTTGTATCCCTAACCGAGGATGCTATGGTTATCCAAGTTGTACCAGAAATGTCTATCCTCTCAACCACATAGTGGGTGACTGGTAAGCCACCGTCGTACGTTGGTGGTTTCCACGTTAAAGTGCATGTGTGTTTGGTTATGTCTGTAGTCTCTAATGCTTGAGGAGGTCCAGGTAGACCAGTTACGGTCACCGAGAACGTGTCTGACGTTTCGCCGGAGTTGTTCTTGATTGTCACTTTGTATGTTCCTGGTGGACAAAAAAAATGTTAGTTATATTAGTAATCAAGGTAAGACATTACTATTCTATATTTGTTTGAATCGAGAACGGCTGGACCAATTCGGGTTAATTTTTTGTGAAGATTTTACTACTAATACTTTTTAGAAGATTTTTACGGAATGAAAAAACAAGTCTGTTGGGTTCAGCTAGTTTAAATTAAGTTTACACGTGACTTAAAAGTAGTCTAATATTTTTAATTCACTTTTTAATACATCAAGACCTATTGGCAATGTTAACATGGAATCTAAATTTTCTTACTAAGTAAGCCACCAGCAACCCCCAGGAAGAAAAAAATAATTTACCACTTACCCATATCATCCTTAGTGATATCCTTGATAAAGATGAGAATGTAATCATCGAAGACTGTGTACTTCAGATGAGGAGATTCAGTGACCTTGTGGCCATCCTTGCTGAGTGTGACATCTGCGGGCTGGTCTCCAGTGTAGAGGATCTTGATCTTGGTGTTATCGTGTTCTGGCAGGTGAAGGTCACCTGGCATACGGGTGATGCGTGGAGGACCTAACGAGTTATGACATTGTTATATCAGGTATTTTTACTATTTATTTATGAATTATTGTATGGCAAAACCAAATATCTAATAGGTTTCTTAATATCACGAAAAAAATTTATAGCAAAACTAGCAGACCCGTGCTGACTTCGTTGGGCGTTAATTATTTTTTTCTTTGTGATGCAATTACCTATGTTGTGTAGTTCTTAGTAGGTACTAATTTTTATTAGGTTCATTGTTTAGAATTTTATTTAGAGTTTTATTTCTTGTTTAAAGCTAGTATTGGACGTATAAAATCGTAATAATATCGTGTATTTATTATTTTAAATTACAGAACCAAATAACATACTAAATTTTATAGCACTTAAATAAATAATATGTTACTCCAACGCCATCTATCAAAAATCCCGAAAACGACGTCGATAGGCTAATAAATAGTCTTCTAATAGCGATAAATGGTGGCGAGAGATGGCGTTAGTATATTTACCATTTTGGAGTTATATATATTTTTATCTTTTTCTTATTTACTGAATTTTTTGTTCAATTACAATAAATTATAGCCTATGTCACTCCTGAATAGTGTAGCTTTCTGTTAGTGAAAGAATTTTCATGATCGGATCAGTATTTGCAAAGATTACCCCGTATATACAAACAAAGTTATAAACTTTTCCTCTTTATAATATTAGTATAGATAAACGATATTTTTGGGTTGTTTTTCGCTTAAACTATTTCATTTATTGCACAATGTACATATAATTCTAGATCTACGTAAGATTGCCGGTGTAGGCTGGATGAGTACTTGTTGTACTTACTTCCGATCTTAAGATGCGCAGTGCAGTATATGTGCCCAAGACTATTGCTAGCCTCACATGTGTAGTCACCCTCGTCAGCTTCGGTTGCTTCCAGAATGTTCAATTTCAGTGTACCCTCGCGAGACTCCGCAATAAATCTGTTAAACAAAAACGATTGAGCATATTAGAGTGACAGATTATTATATAGGAGTATATTACTTTTAGGTATGGGAACAGGTATTTGATATTTGTGGATAATATGACTTAAAAAAATGTTGTAGAACTTAAAAAAAAAAGACTATTAACCCAAGATTAGCACTCTGATATTTTAAATAGGTGGTCCCTAAGCTAAATAAATAATACTACCATTCTAATAACTCAATGACTTGTACAACACATATATCTACGGTAATTTACTGCGCATGGTTTATGCAAGTCTCTAGAGAGTATCTATCTATCTCTATCTATCTATCTTCTATATATATAAAATTTTTGTGTCACGATGTATGTTCCCGATAAAATCCGAAACTACTGAACTAATTTTTATCAAATTTTGTAAGCATCTGTAATTTGGTCCAACTTGGGAGATAGGGTAGATCTTATCTCAATTGGATCCTGTAGGTAGCACTGCTATCGGTATGTAAGCAATTTAATATTGTAGCTATTTTTCGGACAGGATAACGTCTGCCGGGTCCGCTTGTAGACTATAAAAATTTGGTGATACAATACACGTAACAAATCTATCCCTCTTTTAGTTCAAATGGATTTGTCGCAGCTAAGACATTGGAGCTTAAAATACATCTAAGGAAGCCGGTGCTCTTTGTCAGATTTCAGGAGACGCAGTTATGATATTCGACCTAAAATAATGAAGCCAGAATACACCCACCTGGTACCGAGAACAAGCTCTCTGCCGTTCTTGAGCCAGCGTCCAGTAGGCACGGGGCTACCGGAAGCGATACACTCCAGCACATGCGGGCGTCCCAGTGGCGCACACATCGTTGGAGGCATTTGCTTCAACCACTCGGGCTTCGCACCGCCCACCTCCTCGCCAGTACGGACCGGTGTTGTGCAGGTCGAGGGTTCGGATTTACCTGGATAGATGATATTAGGTATTAGAACCAGTGTTTTATCCATTGATCGCTCACATTTTAGACCTAGAATCATTGATTGAACGAATAGCCATTTTTTGGGCCAGTAAGGAGCAAAATATGGAATTTACTTTCTCGCTACACCAGTAAGAAGCGGATGTACGAAGTTTATTTTTTTATAAGCAGATTGATTTAGAGAGGACGAAGATTATATTAAGAAATAGCATTTATAATTTGTAAATACTTTAGTATACATTTAATGCAATTGGACACTTTATTTTTTATATTAGGATTAGAAAGTTATTTATACTGACAAGAAACAGAAAAAAAATCCTTGGTAATAAGCAAAGATTGTTTATACTATTTTATTACAATTATTATTTAGAACGAAATCTTCCTTTTGTATCATTTATAAGAATCGCCATACTGTAAATAGGGTACTTTCCGTAGTGAAAAATAAATTATAACATTTGATAAAAATTAAAATTAATATAGAAATACACCTAAATATTTTGATTTGGAATCATAAAAGCACATTATTGATTTATTATATTGAAATTAAAAGTCGTATATTTTAATCTGTATATCACGTGACCTAAAACACGAGCCGCCATGGTGTGACGTCATAAGGGCAATAACAAAGTTCTGTCAGTGCTGTCAATAGCTATCTATATCAATAATATCTATCAATTTTAACTTCAAGGAGTAATAGTTGTGTTCTTTCGTATAATAACTCTTCATATCTTATTCCAACTGAAATAATATGCATTCATTACTAATTTGTTGATGGTTGTCATAGTAATTGTAGGTTATGTTACTCTCTTACATACGTCAAACACGTTTGTTATTGCACATATTACGTCACCAAAATGGCTGTAGCGTTTTCGCGGTAATAAAAAAGGTTTAAAATTTAATTTAATTTTATGGCATAAAAGCGTGTTTATTTTGCCGAAATATATTTTTTGTGGCTTTTTATTAGAAAATCAACATTTTGAAGTACTTTTTCAAACATAGTGGAATACCCTATTCTTCGTGAATTATTCGTTAGAGAAAACTTTGTTTACAAAATTAAAAGCTATCTTAAAATTGTTTGCCTCTAAAACTAAGAAATACCAACTAGATACAAAAAAAAACTTTGATTTAAACAAAATGTCCAACTAACCAGCAGCGTTAACAGCGATAATTCTGAACTCGAAGTCAGCCTTTTCACTAAGGTTGAGAGCAGTGAATGTTGTATCAAGTACTGTATAGTCGTTACACTTGAGCCATACTGAGCTGCTGAGTTCACGACGCTCTATAATATAGCCTGTTACACGAGAACCTATGGAAAAGTAAAGTTAAAATATTAGCGAGTGTTACAAGCGCATTTTTACAATTAATACAATATGACCTTCAAATCTTGCAGATAATAATAATATAAGCGCAATATTTAACTTTAAGACTAAGGTCATACATTTTGTGCACTTATTTTATAATATAAAAATTAAAAGTGAATATTATCTCCGTCGTATTTTCTAACTTCAAGTGTCAATTTTTTTATCACGTTTTTTAGGAAAAAAATCCAATATGCTGATTGAAAATATTGCTTGCTCAACTATATAAAATAAAACTTAAGGATGATTATGATAATACAAATAAAAATGTTACAAGTAAAAAAATATGTATTGTTATTATTTTATACGTTTACTAATTATTTATTAAATTTGATAAATAATTTCTAACCTCCATCAGATGCTGGTGGATCCCAGGATACATCAACGTAGTTCCTGCCAACCCGAAGCACTCTTGGTGACCTCGGAGCTGATGGAGGATTAGCTTTTCCTCTGACCTTGAAGGACTGCGAACTGGCTGAATACTTGCTGAACCCAGCAGCGTTCTTCGCACGAACGCGGAATTCGTACTCGTGACCAGGTTCCAAATTATACGCCTAAAATTTTGGTTGGTTGTAGATATATCAAAGTAATGTTAAAAACTACTAATTGTACAAAAAAAATTTATAAACAAAGTGAGGTTATACAATAAAGATATAGAAGATAAAGATATAGAAGAGATGCGTATGGCATCTTGAATTTAAAAAAAATCTACTTTCTTTAGTTCAAATATACCAAGATATTTTCTATTTGTGCGATGCCAAAGTGATATTCCATAAATATTTTTATAATAGATATAAAGTCCATTTGTGATTATACTAAATTATTTTACCTAGGGTTACAATAACCTTTTCTATCATCAAACCATTAGATTATAACACACTAGCGACCCGACTCAAGCCGACTCGGCTTAGCACAGGTGCAAAAACTATTAGTGTTCCTTTACTATATTATGCATGTATTATGCACCTTCCTCTGGATTCACTCTATTTACTAAAGAAAACTGCATCAAAATCCGTTGCGTAGTTTTTAAGATCTAAGCATACAGACAGCGGGAAGCAACTTTATTTTATACTATGTAGTGATATTACATCTTCGTAAAGGTCATTTTTTGGACCAGACGTCATATTGTTATATTGCATACCTGGTAATTACAGTCCTTAACCAGGTAATCAGCACTGGTCCACACTTTATCCTGTACATCTCGGAACTCGATCTTGTATCCTTGGATGCGAGCACCGCCGTCTGATCTCGGCCTATCCCAGACCACGTTTGCGGTGGAACCATCCCAGTCCAATACACGTGGCACGCCCGGTGGCTCTGGTACCGTGAATGAGAACTATGGAGGTAAATTAATTGGATTATTAATCGACAAATCTATAAAAATATTTAAAAAAAAATAATTTATTTTTGTGAAAATATTGCTGTCACTACGATTAAAAAAAATTATATAGTAATTTACTTTAAAAAAAAATATGTTAATATTGAATATAGTCACGACTCTTAATAAGTTAAGGCACAAATTAATATGAAAAAATATTTGTCTAGGTCTTTTTTTAGGTTCCTCTTCTCCAAAAATTTAATTTTTCTCTAAATTAGGAGACCAAAACTAGACATTTTGTGTAAAATTAATTAGACAGATCAGAAAACCTAACTACTTCATCAATAAACATTCTAGATTCAATTCACATATAAGTTTCATAAGTCGATAAAGGACAAAATATTTTTTTAGCAATTAAAAAGTTAAAAAAGTATGAGTAATACCTTGGCAGTGATATAGTCATCCATAGTCAGCGGTTCCGAAACACCATACTGGTTCTCAGCGCGCACGCGGAACATGTACTTGCGGTTCGGTTCCAGGCCCATTACATTGTAATGGCAGTTACGAACGAATGATGAGATCTTTGACCATACCTGAAAATCAAAATCAAGTTAGTTGATCGTGTTGAAGGAGCTCTGGCTATCTTGCTCTCTAAATGTAACACTTCTTGAGAGCAGAGCTGTGGTCTTCTGTAAGGTTGAGTTACTTCTCTAGCCGGGCTGATTAAGATTTTAAGCAAGATATTTTCTGCTATATCCTTCCGCAATAAAAAATGATGAAATATTTAAGATGCTTTACGATTGATTTTTATAAACCATTTACCAAAACTATTGTCAAACTATAAAACGCTTTAATGAAATAAAAAGTTTAATAGACTTTTATGTATAAGACTTACTCCAACGTTGTCCATCTTTTCAACAATGTAGTTAGTTATGGGTGATCCGCCGTCATCTAGGGGTGGTTTCCATGACAACGTGCAAGTATCTGGAGTGATATCAGATACGTCGAGTGGGCCAACTGGTGGGGATGGTCTGTCCACTACCAGTACCTGAAAAACATAGATTAAAAAATAATAAGTAAAGAAATAAAAATACTGACTTTTATATTAATAAATTATGGAAAGAATCGTTTTTGATATGTTATGAAATTAATATTCTTTAGTTTAGCCTAAATCAGTTAAAGTCCTGATTTAGGACACAAGATTATAATATTTGATGAATACCGAAAAAAAGTCCTATAATTAAGTAAATACAGATACAGTCTAATCCTAACGGAGAATCAGACACTCGGCCAATTGTTATATGTTTTATTTTAATGCCATTGATTAAAGCATAGAAAGAATATAATAATATTCCAAGCTTACCCTGCATGTGCCACTGTCAGATCCTTCGCTGTTTATCAGCTGTACAGAATAAGAGCCCGTGTCGGAACGCTTGGCGCTCGAGTTGTGGAACACAGTGTCGACGTCAGAAGTAACGAACCTGATGCGGTTATCAGGGAACACTTCGTCGTTGTTTACTATCCATGATACCTGGGGAAGAAAAACGACTTAATGAAAATAACTAGAAGTTTGAACAAAAGTAATCTTTAGGGCTTGTTTCAGCGTATGTATTATTATTTTTCACGATCGATTTCTATTTACCTAGAAGTTGTAGTTTCTAAATTGAGGCGAGGCAGGTCCTAGCATATTCCACCTCCTACAGTTTAAGTCTATTCGTAACATATGTACAGGATAAACCTACTCTACAGCCGGCGAAACAGGCCCTTACAAATCCTTATGTTAGGTATATCCAACATATTAAAAAAAATATTTGTAAAAAAAGTTAATAGTTAAGGAAAATATTTCGAAAAAAAAAATAACTCGTTGATGAAGAAGATATTGAGATATTTTAAATTTCACTGAAACAAATTGATATAGGTACAAAAACTTGTTCATAAAATTACTAACTAACCTTTGGTCTCGGGTTTCCAGTGAAGGGCACGGTGATCTTGATTTCCTCGCCAGCGATGACGGTGATGTCCCGCAGGCTGAGGTCACTAGTGATGCGAGGCGCGTTGGGCGGTGCGCATGCGCGGATGGTGTCCGAGCTCTGTGACCACGGGCCCTGACCCGCCGCGTTAACGGCTGATACACGGAACTCATACTCATGATTCTCAATAAGGCCTGACACCTTGTAAGTTGTATCTGGAATGTGTGCATGAGACGCCTTCGTCCATTTGTCCTCAGTGATCAGCCTCTTTTCGAGAATATAGCCTGTGATGGGCGATCCTCCGTCATTGCGAGGCTTCGTCCAGGTAACAGTAATCGAGGATTCTGTTGTTTCGACGGAGCGAGGCGCGCCGGGTGCGCCAGGCGGATCGAATGGATGTCTCGCTCTGATCGGTTCTGTGGTCTGTGCGGGTTCAGATTGGCCATACTGATTCTCGGCCATCACCCTGAACTCGTAGCTCTTTCCTAC
This sequence comes from Melitaea athalia, assembly GCA_905220545.2. Lineage (NCBI taxonomy): Eukaryota > Metazoa > Arthropoda > Insecta > Lepidoptera > Nymphalidae > Melitaea > Melitaea athalia. The sequence goes on from HG992203.1 coordinate 5,185,725, forward strand.
GGTCAAGTTCTTCACCCTGAGGAACGGTGTCGTGACGTAACCGGAAACTTTGGTCCAATTAGGCGTGCGAGCTTCACGCTTTTCAACGACGTAGTTCGTGATCTCGCCACCACCATTATCTTTCGGTGGGTTCCAGTACAACGTGAGTGCTTCACCCTCGAATTCATCAGCACGTAAGTTCTCTGGTTTTCCGGGTCTGTCGAGCACGCGTACATTGATAGTAGCAGTGTCGTATCCAGACGGGTTACGTAATTGCAAACGGTATTGTCCACCGTCTGACCTCTTTGCATTCTTAACAACAAGAGACGCAGATTCTGGTGTGATTTTTTGGAATATTCTGGAGTCTCCTTCAACATCAAGCAATTTATCATCTGCAAACCAAGATGCCGTAGGTTGTGGGAAACCAGTATACGGTACATGGATGGAGAAGTCCTCGCCAGCGCGTACTGTTATATCGCGAACACCACCGAGGTCCATGCAAGGTTTGTTTGGCTGTTCAGCGATCGTAATATCGCCTGTTGGTTTGCTTGGTTCAGATTGACCAACATCATTAACAGCAATAACTCTGAATTGGTACACATCGCCTTCTTTAAGTTTCGGCACAGTGTGTACAAGATTTGGAATTGGTACGTCATTAACATCCTTCCAGTCTTTGTCTCCCTTACCCTTTTGCTGAATAATATAACCCTTGATCTTAGCGCCACCATCACTCTTCGGTGGCCTCCAAGACAACGTGACGGAGTCCTTTGTAATTCTGTCCGCTTTGGGTGCTTCTGGTGGACTTGGTTTGAGTCGTTGAGTTTGAGCAACGATAGGTTCAGTAGGCTTGCTGGGTTTACCGGGTCCTGCTTCATTGACTGCAATAACACGGAATTCATAGCGGTTGCCCTCACGTAGGTCTTGGACCGTGTAGCAAGTATTTGGTGTAGGATAGTTGTTAACCTTAACCCAATCGCCTCCGCGTTCTCTCTTCTCAACATAGTATCCAGTAATAGGTTTGCCACCGCAATTTGCTGGTGGCTGCCATTCAAGTGAGCAGCTGTTGGCACTGTATCCAGTGATTTTAGGTGTGTCTGGCGCATCTGGAGGATCGAACGGCAATTTAGCAACAATTGGCTTGCTCTCCAAGGGTTCAGAAAGACCATATAAGTTTTCAGCACGAACTCTAAATACGTATTTCTTGCCTTCAGTCAAGTTCTTAACAGTGAATGAGCATTTTGGACAGAAACCTGCGACTGTTCGCCAGTCATTAACACCAAACTCAGCTACTTCAACAACGTAACCAGTAATCTCACTACCACCGTCATCAGTCGGTGGTTGCCATGTTAGGCTCATGGATTCGTGGGTAACAGGCGTGCAAACCAATGGGCCTTTAGGCATTCCAGGCTTATCAACGACAATAACTTCGATGTCGGCCGAATCTTTTCCATGTTCATTACTTGCTGTAATTGTATATTTACCTGCATCTTCCCTTGTAGATTTTTCAATACTAAGTCTTGTTTCATCAGCTTTAGTCTCGGCGGATATTCTATATGAGGGCGCGACAGGAATCGTTCCCTTGGTCCATGTTATAGTTGGTGTTGGAGCACCAGTTATTGGAATGTTTATGTTTATCGGTTCACCAGCCCTGACTTTAATCTTACGACCGATAAGACCGTCTAACCATAGTTTAGGTTTCTCTTTCATTGGTTTGGCAATAATAACGTTCGATGGATCTGAAGGCTGTCCAGCTCCAGCTGCGTTGACTGCAGATACTCTGTATTCATATTGATGACCTTCTTGAACTCTGTCATCAGTATACTCATTGAATCGAACAGGTTCTCTGTTCACTTTGATCCATCTACCTGTGGCCTTGTCTCTTCTTTCAACGTCGTAACCAAGAATATTAGATCCACCATTTGAAATAGGTGAAGACCATTTAATTTTAATGTGATCCTTATCCGCAGATACGAGCTCTGGTTTTCCAGGTTTGCCAGGTGCCGTGTACTGATTCTTGGCTACGACTGGTTTGTCTGTAACCAATGGTTCCGAACGACCTTGTAAATTCTCAGCAAATACTCTGAATTCATATTTCGTGCCTTCAGAAAGTCGTGGCACAGTTGCGTGGTTGTTTTTAGGATTAACGTATGTGACGGCAGGCACCCATCCACCACCATGAGTAAGATCTCGTTTCTCAATAACATAGCCAGTAATTTCACTGCCACCATTATCTTTAGGCGGTTTCCACGACAGTGTTACAGATTGGGCAGTGATTTCTTCATATTCGAACGGTGGTTGCGGTGGTCCCGGTACGTCTAATACAATTACGTCAAAGCTGCCTTCATCTGAACCAGAATCGTTCTTTAGCGACAAGTGGTATTTACCAGCATCTGATCTCTTGCAATTAACAGTGTGAACTATTGTGTGATGACCGACTGAAGTAACAGTCGTTCTTTCATTAGTCACGACTGGTTTACCATCGCAAGTCCATTTGACTTCAGGTATTGGTTCTCCAATAAAGTCGATATCACAATGGAAGATAAGACCAGCCTTGATACGAATTTCTTTAAGAGGTGTAATAATCTTTGGTGCAACAAATCTGTCCTTTGCTGTGATAATGTCTGATGGTTCGCTTGGTTCAGACTGTCCAGCCTGGTTGACAGCGATAACACGGAACTCATAATCTTGACCTTCAACTAAGTCAGGAATAGTCGCATTAGTTTTGCCAGGTGGCACATGGGCAGCATTTACCCAGTACGGACTACCCTTTTCCTTCTTTTGAACAATATATCCAGAGATAGGAGCGCCACCATCAGATTTAGGTGGAGTCCATTTAAGATCGACATGATTCTTACTCCAATCGGTCGCCTCTGGTTTACCAGGAGCCGAAGGTTCATCAAATTCATTCTTTGCAATAATTGCACGGTCTAATTCTAAAGGCTCTGATTGTCCGATGGCGTTGACGGCACTTACTCTAAACAGGTATTCTTTCATATGAATAAGTCTAGTTACTTGGTGTGATAGGAAAGTGCTCATACCAGCATCAGACCAAGTTCCACGGGAAAGATCCATTTTTTCAATGACGTAGTGGAGAATTGGTGATCCACCATCATCCAATGGCACTTTCCATGATAGCGAACAGGAATCTTTTGTGACATCCGACACAACCAAAGGTTTCTCGGGTCTCGAAGGTTTATCTAATACAGTGACTGTAGCACTGGCTGAGCATACTCCAAGATCGTTCTTTAGAGTCAATTTATAAACGCCACCGTCAGCACGAACGGAGAATGGAATGTCTAGAATGACCCTATTGTGCAATACTTGAATATCAATTCTATCTGATGGGTGTACAGGCTTACCATTAATTTGCCATTCAACTGTTGGTTTAGGAGACGCCTCAACTGGGATCTCATACTGAATTCTTTGTCCTGCTTTAACAGTCTTATCAGCGAGAAGCATTTTGTCAAATGTAGGTGCACAGAATCTAGCTTTAGCCACTTGTGGTGTGGATGCATCAGATGGTTCACCATTTCCTGCCTTATTGACAGCGATTACCCTAAATTCATACTCCTCACCTTCTTGAAGTCCAGGAACTGTTGCAGTAGTTTTGTTACCAGGTACGGTAGCAGCAAGTTCCCAGGGCCCATATTTCTTCTTCATCTCAATGATGTATCCAGTAATTGGTGAGCCACCATCCTTCTTTGGCGGTACCCATTCTAAGTCCATATGGTCCTTGTCCCAGTCTTTGACAACTGGTGTTCCAGGTTTGTCTGGGGTACCGTAAGGGTCCTTTGCGGTAATAGGCTCTTGACCGACGAGCGGTTGCGACTCACCGTGCTTGTTTACAGCACGAACCCTGAAGTTATAATCGTGACCTTCGATGAGATGATCAATGCGAATATTACAGCCTTGGACTTCACCAGCTGGAATCCAGCGAAGGTTTTCTTGATCCATTTTTTCAACAACATAATGGCTGATCTCACTACCACCGTCATCTTTAGGCGGCCTCCATCTCAGTGTGCAACCGGATTTTGTAATATCATCCGCCCGCAATGGACCTTCTGGTGGAAGTGGGACATCCATAACCAATATTTTGACTGTAGCAGTATCTGTACCATTGATATTCTTGGCCTTGAGAGTGTATGTACCAGTATCAGCACGTTTGGCGTCGATGACTCTGATTTTAGTATTGTTCGCATCATTGATGACTTTGATTCTGTCAGTGTTAAGTACAAGGTTGTCTCCATGAAGCCATTCCTTGGTTGGTGTTGGTTCACCGGCGACTGGGACGTCAAGCTCGAAGTTTTGTCCAACCTTAACTTTAATGTCGAACATGAAGTTCCTATCGATCTTCGGTGCCAAGTTCTTTGGTCTGGCCAGATGCGGGGCAGTTCCGTCACTTGGGATACCTTTGCCCGCCTTATTGACGGCACGTACACGGAATTCATATGTGTTACCTTCAATTAAGTCTGGCACTTTACCGGATGTGACGTCACCTTCAATCTGTAATAGTAAATTAATGGCAAATCAGTAAAATACAATCAAGTTTATTAGATGACTGTTTTTTTTAAATATACTTTGTCTTACCTGTGCACATTCTTCCCAGTCAGGCGCAAACCTGTCCTTCTTTTCAATGACGTATCCAGTGATCGGCGCTCCACCGTCTGTGTCTGGTCTGGTCCATTCCAATTCAACAAAGTCCCTGTCAAAGTCCTTGATCTTAGGCGTTCCCGGCTTTCCGGCAACGTCGAACGGATTCTTAGCCTCAGTGGCATGTGGCGTTGTAAGAGGTTCAGATTTACCTTGCCTGGTATGAAGAAAACAATATTTTAATAAGAGTTAAATGCATTACATCATAATTACGATATGTGAGACTATATATCATTTATGACGACTAAAAATATTATAAATCTACTAACAAAGATGTTTTTATTCTCTAAACTCGATTTTTTTTTAATTTTTAAAATTTCTCTTCTCAGACATTTTTATCGGAGTTGTATTTTTGCTTATATAATATAATATACATAAAAGAAACTGACCTATTAACAGCACGGACCCTGAACTTGTACTTGTGTCCAGGCTGTAATCCATCTACAGCTAAGTTGGTCTGAGGTCCGTCCGTCTCTCCAGCGGTCACCCATCTGCCCGTAGCTTCATCCATACGCTCCACGATGTATTTCTCTATGGGTTGACCACCATCATCAGCAGGTGGGTTCCATGACAATTTGGCACCGTTGGCGTGAACGTCAGATACCTGAAAATTTAAAAACACCGTAATTAAAAATAATGTAGCATAATATTAATGGCGAATTTTTGTCAATATTTTTTTCCTTGATAATTTTTCGTACTGAATTTTCCTCATTTGATACTCCAAAACTCTTTTATAATTATTATTATACTATATTACCGTTTATGGTATAAGATTGGACGATTTTATAACGTATAAATAACATCAATAGATCAATTTATACCTCGCAACTTCGCAAGCTCGCAAATTCGACACCACTCATATTATCTCGACTGTGCACTAAGAATTTTATTTACGTTGTAGACAAAAACAAGTAATATGTCAATTATTACCTTAAGAGGCCCACCAGGTGGACTGGGTACGCTAAGCACGATGACTTCAACTTCTGCCACATCTTTGCCATTACAATTCTCAGCTGTTATGGTGTATCTTCCACTATCAGCTCGAGTGGCAGCCTTGCATTGAATCTTAGTGTTATAATCTGAGTGTTGGACTTTCATCTCGCCGCCTGACTTAACCTCCCTCTTGCCGAGGAACCATTTAGTTTCTGGCATCGGTTCACCAGTAACCTGTTATAGAATATGTAATTTATAATCAGTATTATTTGAATATTTTATTGTATTTTTATTTTTATTTTATTTTAAGAAAACTAAAGGTACACATCTAAAGTCTAATATACAAAAATCTCGTATCACGGTGTTTGTAGTCGGACTTCCCCAAAATACCACTACAGATTTTAATGAATATTTTTGAGTATATTTAGTAGTTATGAGAATATAATCACATAGGTTAGGTAATTAGGGCGTCCCTATCCAGAATGATTTTTTAAACTTCACGTGTTGTACGGTTCGCTATAGAGAATATCTATCAAATCAGCTAGTACTATTATTTAAAAAATAAACTCATAACGCAAGAACATTCACAAATAGTAAATTTCCCTCACCTTAACATCGAAGCCGAACTTCTGTCCGACCTTGATCTTGATGTCAATAAGGTTGGTCCTGTCAATCTTCGGCGCCAGATTTCTGGGTTTGGCGACTATTGGGTGTGTACTGTCGCTTGGAACTCCTGGTCCTGCCTTGTTTACTGCGCGAACTCTGTAAAATAAATTTTATAGTAAGAAGTACTTATCGAGTAATAACTATATATATGACAATCACATAAAAGTTTTTGAGTCTCGTACTTTGAAAGAAGTACGTCTCGTACTTCGAAGAGAGTTTTTTTCAAATAAAATTGGCAAGATTTGTGAGTAAAAATAAAAAGTTTCTTAAAACAATTTCCAAATTCATCTTAAAATTTCTAGAAATAAGTCCAGTAGTAATTGAAAAAATACAAATAAAATTGTTAAGGCTCCGTCGCATGACAAAAGTAGGCATTTAACGTCTACCCCGTCCCCCTTGGACACACGTCGCGCGAACTCGTTGCTGTTGAACTCAGTCCGTGACCTGAAAGCGTCAGTGGCTGTAAAGCGAACTAATTTGATTTGACTTTAAAATAGAAATGCATTTATTATGATCATTTTTTAAAGTAGTGATAAATATGTAATACTTTCGTAAATAAATGAAATAAGTAAATGATTTCAGGGTTATTTATTATAAAGACTGTTGGACATAAATAGAATAAGCTATATAAAATAAAACAAATTACATATTAAATCTATACAAATAAATAAAATTGAAGTGTCTGTTTGTAATATTGTAATACCCGCTTTTAACTAAATTACATATTATATAATATACATGGTGCAAATACCAAAATAACATTTTTTATAATTTGTCTGTCTGTCTGTTCCGGCTAATCTCTGAAACGGCTGGATCGTTTTTGACAGGACTTTCATTGGCAGATAGTTGCTGATGTAATAAGGAGTAACGTAGGCTACTTTTATTTTAGATTTTTTATTATTATTTTATAACTGCGAACTGAACAGTAATTATTTTGTTAAATTCCACGCGGACGAAGTCGCGGGCATAGGTAGTTTAAAATAATAATTATTCAATAAAACGTATCTCAATAAATTCCACAATACAATTACAATATTTAAAAAAACTAGTTGGAAAAAAAGCGGTCACCCATCCAAGTACTGACCGTCGTGACGCTGCCGCGTTACCGGTCGCTCAAATTTTATCTTAAGTAACTTATATCTCCCTCAACTTCCGTTCTCCTCGACCGATCACACTTTTCGTAACGCTCTCGTCACGCATTAACCTGCTTACTACCCAATTTAAGCGCGCCTAAAGAAGTTTCACTTCAAAAAAACTAGTTGAAAAAAAAAGCGTCACGCATCCAAGTACTGACCGTCGTGACGGTCCCGCGTTACCGGTCGCTCAAATTTTACCCCTCATGCGCCTAAAAAAGTTTCACTTCAAAAAAACTAGTTGAAAAAAAAAGCGGTCACCCATCTCAGTACTGACCGTCATGAAATTTTATTTGGCTTTAAAATAGAAATGCATTTATAATGATCATTTTTTATAGTAGTGATAAAATAATAATACTTTCGTAAATAAATAAAATAAGTAAAGGATTTCAGGGTTATTTAGTATAAATACTGTTGGACATAAATGGAATAAGAGCTATTAAATGAAACAAATTACATATTAAATTTAAAATAATAATTATTAAATAAAATTTATCTGTATAGGTACAGTAGGCAGTATTAGCTCTCCGATGTTGATGAATTTTAAAATTGCTAATTTGCTACATCGCCATAGGCGTAAAAATGTAACAGACACACTTATACTTTTGAATTTTGTACCTAATTGTATTAACTCGAAATAAAAATATAATTTAAATTATTCATTTTGAGCTGTGTAACATACGAATGTAAAGTTTGTCATGAAGCGCTGCTTAGTACTAGTGGTCTAAGATCCGAATCTAAATCGATCTTCACCGAGCTGATAATATAATGAAACATACTTTGTAATAAATTTAGTATATATATTAGATAATATTATATTAAAAATGGGTTACCTCTATTTTGAAAACTCTATTTTGTTGTTATGTATTATTATATTTTATGTATTATATATTATATTATGTATTATAATAAAAAAGAATGTTGCTAAGCGCATAACTCGAGAATGGCTCGACCGATTCGGCTAATTTATTTTTGTATGTTCCTTAAAAATTCCACAGTAGGTTTTTATATTTAATAATTCTTATTTTAATATTAATTAAATATAATATATTATAACAAAGAAAAAAAATGGCAACGTCACGTGGTGTTCCCAAGTGGTCACCCATCCAAGTACCTGATGCTGCCGCGTTACCGGTCGCTCAAATGTACCTCATGTGATGAAATGCGCCTTAAGAAGTTTCACTTCAAAAAAACTAGTTGAAAAAAAAAGCGGTGACCCATCCAAGAACTGACCGTCGTGACGCTGCCGCGTTTCCGGTCGATCAAATTTTATCTTAACCAAAATATCTCCCTCTCAACTTCCGTTCGCCTCGACCAATCACACTTTTCGTAACGCTCTCGTCACGCCTGCTTACTCTCCAAGTTAAGTGCGCCTAAAGAAGTTTCACTTTAAAAAAAACTAGTTGAAAAAGAAAGCGGTCACCCATCCAAGTACTGACGCTACAATGAGCGTAACGCTACAAATAGCGTAACTACAAATATCGTAACGCTACAATGAGCGTAACGATATAAATAGCGTAACGCTACAATGAGCGTAACGCTACAATGTGTCATCCTTTTTCATGCAAGTCGCTGCGCCGCGCGCCCTTCCCTGTCGTTTTTCCGTTGCATCTGGTTTGAAATCACAACGATTCTAAAGAAGTTTCACTTCAAAAATCTAATTGAAAAAAAAAGAGGTCACCCATCCAAGTACTCGTCGTGACACTGACGCGTTACCGGTCGCTCAGATTTTACCCCTCATGCGCCTAAAGAAGTTTCACTTCAAAAATGTTAATTTGGTGTAATATGTACCGTGTATTTATACATACATATGAATTTAGTTAAAAGACGTAATATTACAAACAGACACTCCATTTTTATTAATTTTTATATAGATAAATAGTGTTTACAAAAACTTAAACAGCAACAAAATAATTATATTAAACTAGCGGACCCGGCAGACGTTGTCCTGCCCGGAAAACAGCTACCAAATTTGATTGCTTACATACCGATAGCAGCGCCACCTATCGGGTCAAATTGAGATAAAAAATTCCCTATCTCTCGAGTTGGGCCAAATTACAGATGCTTACGAAATGTGATAAAAATTGGTTCAGTACTTTCGGAGTTACATAGCGATAGCAGCGCCACCTACCGGGTCCAATTGAGATAAAAACTACCCTATCTCGCAAGTTAGACCAAATTACAGAAGCTTACAAAATTTGATACAAATTGGTTCAGTAGTTTCGGAGTTACATACCTATAGCAGCGCCACCTACCGGGTCTAATTGAGAAAAAAGTACCCTATCTCCCAAGTTGGACCAAATTACAGATGCTTACAAATTTTGATACAAATTGGTTCAGTAGTTTCGGAGTTACATACCGATAGCAGCGCCACCTACCGGGTCCAATTGAGATAAAAACTACCCTATCTCTCAAGTTAGACCAAATTACAGAAGCTTACAAAATTTGATACAAATTGGTTCAGTAGTTTCGGAGTTACATACCTATAGCAGCGCCACCTACCGGGTCTAATTGAGAAAAAAGTACCCTATCTCCCAAGTTGGACCAAATTACAGATGCTTACAAATTTTGATACAAATTGGTTCAGTAGTTTCGGAGTTACATACCGATAGCAGCGCCACCTACCAAATTTTACCCCTCATGCGCCTAAAGAAGTTTCACTTCAAAATGTTAATTTGGTGTAATATGTACCGTGTATATATACATACATATGAATTTAGTTAAAAGACGTAATATTACAAACAGACACTCCATTTTTATTAATTTTTATATAGATAAATAGTGTTTACAAAAACTTAAACAGCAACAAAATAATTATATTAAACTAGCGGACCCGGCAGACGTTGTCCTGTCCGGAAAACAGCTACCAAAGATTGCTTACATACCGATAGCAGCGCCACCTATCGGGTCAAATTGAGATAAAAAATTCCCTATCTCTCGAGTTGGACCAAATTACAGATGCTTACGAAATGTGATAAAAATTGGTTCAGTACTTTCGGAGTTACATAGCGATAGCAGCGCCACCTACCGGGTCCAATTGAGATAAAAACTACCCTATCTCTCAAGTTAGACCAAATTACAGAAGCTTACAAAATTTGATACAAATTGGTTCAGTAGTTTCGGAGTTACATACCTATAGCAGCGCCACCTACCGGGTCTTATTGAGAAAAAAGTACCCTATCTCCCAAGTTGGACCAAATTACAGATGCTTACAAATTTTGATACAAATTGGTTCAGTAGTTTCGGAGTTACATACCGATAGCAGCGCCACCTACCAAATTTTACCCCTCATGCGCCTAAAGAAGTTTCACTTCAAAAATGTTATTTTGGTATATATACAATGTATGTATATTATACATACCTACATAATATGAATTTAGTTAAAAACCGTAATATTACAAACAGACACTCCAATTTTATTTTATGTAGATAAATAGGTATTTTTTACAAAAACAGCAACAAAATATATTAATTTAAATTTATAAATAGCGAATTCAAATTTCAGTAGGTACGAATATTGAATGCATACTAATATTTAAAAAATACGGAATACGAAATGTTGCGCGGGAAAAATCGAAAAAATTTTCACACGTCCAGCGTCTATGACGTCCGACAGGACACTGCACAGCAAAAAAGCGGTCGAAAATCACTTGAATAATCGATTAAAAAAAAATTATGGAATTAAAAAAAAAACACTTGATCAAATTATTCCAGTTATATATGAACTTTATTTTGGTAATTTATTTATAATATCAAATCAGTTATTTTAAGAATAAAACCCAATCATAGTAAATAAAATGACCCGAAAAGAGGTAACTTTGTGAATTTATTCTATCGAGCCAAATTTATCAAATCATGTTTCCGACAAAAGCCTGAACTAGAATATACCCTCAACAATATCAATTAAATTTATTAGATAAAAATTTCACTGTTTACTATTTCAAAACTGAATTCATAGAAACGTGTTTTGCAGGAATACATCAATTACCTCACCTTAATACAATATTGGCGAGAGAACAATTGTGGATTATGGAATCACGAAGTTGTTATTTTTATACCTCGCTAATTTTTATTACTATCAATACATATTATAAAACAAAGTCGCTTCCTGCTGTCTGTCTGTCCCTATGTATGCTTAGATCTTTAAAACTACGCAACGGATTTTGATGCGGTTTTTTTTTAATAGACAGAGTGATTCACAAGGAAGGTTTACATGTATAAAACATGCATAATATAGTAGATGAATAGTGATAGGTTTAGCAACCGTGCGAAGCCAGGGCGGGTCGCTAGTAATTAATCTAGTCAAGTTCCAGAGTGAAACATAGCAAACCAATCTTTTGTAGTCGAGAAGCCTAATATCTATCAAAATGGCATAACTAAACCGCATTAGCCGAAGAACGCAATTTAATTGAAAACAATATTTCAAATTAGAACCTAAGAGAAATAAAAAGCAGAATCTCACCGGAATTCATAAGTTTGTCCTTCGATCAAGTCAGGAACAGTGCAAGTGGTCTTATCTGCAGGTACTTCTAGAGCTTTCTCCCAGTTGCCGAACTTATCCTTCTTCTCCACGATATAGCCTTCAATGGGAGCCCCACCGTCTGATTGAGGGGGGGCCCATTTGAGGTCCACATGATCTTTGTCCCAGTCTGTGACTGATGGGGTGCCTGGCGCTCCTGAAGTTGGTAACGTATAATTGATTTAGTACTTAAGGAAGTAATAATAATTATAAATCAGTACTGATATTGGTCTTATGAAACTAGATTTGTTTGTCTGTATATTTGAAAGTAGTAATCTCATGAAACACTGGTTGAAAAACACTGGTTTAAAATTTATTTTAAGACACAGTGCTATAGTTATGGTAGATCATTAAATTACTGAACCAAATACATACCGGGTTCGTCAAATGGATTCTTAGCAACAATCTTCTCCTCAGACACCAGCGGTTCAGACTCCCCTTCTGAGTTGACAGCAGACACACGGAACTTGTACTCCTTTCCAGGCGTCAGTCCCGTTACCTCGCAACCTGATAAAAATTTTTTTGTTAATTAAGATGTATGTATGTAAGAGAAATGTTTATATTTGTGCGGGATCTCTTAACACAAGTGCTTATGGGCTTAAAGGCAGCTCCCAATCACAAATTAGTTTTTGTAAACCTACAAAATACACAATAAAGTTTTTTTTTTTATATACGAGTATAAAAAAAGTTCGAAAATCCTTCTTGACAATTTGACAAATCTACGTATACTGCCATTATGTACAATATAACAATATTCTACACATGTTGCTCAGTTTTCTCACTTTCTTAAATTTGTCAATAAGAAATTCGTATTTGTTGACAAACTGGACGTAAGCCGACCTAAAGCCAGTAAATAAAAAATAAATTATGAGGCTTATCAAGGCCCCTTAGCACCGTGTGTACAATATTATGACAAACCATGCTTAACATTACTTATATTGTGGCTAGTTTCACAAATGTAATCGTATTTACATATAAACGCGGTTAACGTAGCCTATGGACGCCTGCAACACCAGAAGAATCGCAAGCGCTTTGCTGACCCTAATCCAAATCCTCCCCCACCAGGAGCTCTGGTCACCTTACTCACCACATAAACTTAACACTACTTGAGAGCAGTATTAGTTATTCAGCTGTGATCTTCTGTAAGGTCAAAGAACTTCACTATTCGGGCTGCTCTAGATTTTGGACAGGATATTTCCTGCTGTGCCCTACCTCAGTATGTGTAGTTATAAATATACTCACGAGGCTCATCAGATCTGGCGCAAGGCACCCAGACACCAGTTTCGGTGTCCAGTTTGTCCACTTGGTAGTATTCGATTGGTGCTCCACCATCGTCCTTTGGTCGCTTCCACTTCAGTGTGCAACCGTCCTTATGAACATCTGAGATCTAGAAATAGATTATTACAGTAATAAAATACCCATAATATAATTCCTCGAATATTTTTTATTCTGTGGGATTAAAAAAAAAGCGGAAAAATTGAGATTAGATCATTATAGCGTACCCGCAAAATAACATAAAATACGAGTTTCAAATGTCAATCGTGATAATTAGAATCAAAAATTTTCAGTGCCCGTGAACTTTTTCTCAAATACTATACTAAAAACACCATGTATTACTAGGACAAACTTTGAAATTAGACTACGCAAATCAGATCAGGAAAAAGTTGGATTTTAACATACCACAGGGTTTGACTATAAAGAGTTACCAACCTGAATTGGTCCCTCAGGCTTGTTGGGCTTATCAGTGACCAAAACATTGATGGTAACGGTGTCTTTTCCACTGGAGTTGACGGCAGTGACTGTGTACTCTCCAGTGTCGTCTCTTCGTACTGGACGAACTACCAACTTCGTGAAGTAATCCGGACTGTCGATTGTAACCGCTTTGGACGGTCGGAGCGGCATGTTTTGGTATCTGATGAATCAAATAAAGGTTTTTTAGCACATATGTTTCTAGTAGCAAGCGTGAATATGTTGTGTACTTAAAATTAAAAAAAAGGAAATATATTTGGCGGAGATAGTCAGGAGTCAGTAAGACGAAAAGGGAAGTTTGAGTTTGGAATGGAGAAGTAGGTTGGCAACACTGTTAAGCAAATTCAAGCAAGATGGCGAAACAACGACAAGTCACACGATTGAGAAATGTTTTTAAAGAAATCATTAAAACGAAGAGAAGATTATGGCAGGTACTGAATAGTTCCTTTGCTCGATTATCCCACTTTTCGCTCACATGATGCCTGACTATAGTTAAAACAAATCAATTTGCGACATATTTTTTGATTTTCCAAATATAGGTAACTCAAAAAAGTTCTTGCTATCTTCAAATAAAATAACACCTACCTCCATTCTACAGCTGGGGCTGGTTCTCCAGTGATAGCAGCCTCCAGCTTCAAGGTAGATCCAGCAGACAGGGTCACATCCCGAAGATGTCTCCTGTCGATCTTCGGGGCCAGGAACCTAGGCTTGGCGATGAATGTCTTACTGGCATCTGAGGGCTTGCTCTGACCAGCCTTGTTCACAGCGATTACGCGGAACTGGTATTCGTTTCCTTCAATTAAACTGTGGAAAAAGTATTAGAGATTAAAAAATATGTGGATATGGCTTATGATTTTGATTATCCAGCATGTTAAGACATTTACTACTTAGACATGTGAAAAATACCCAACAAAAATTAATCCAGAAAAATTTCTGCACCGTAGGTTTTTCTTTTATACGTCTCATCTAAGTAATCAGTAAAATAGTACAGTTTAATTTTTTTTATAAAACAATTTTTCAATATACACCTATAATAGCAAAGTTAAAAGATTTTTTTTTGCACGAATTTCAAACCATAAAAAATAAGTTACCCATTAACAGTAGCAGCAGGCACAGGCGTGTGGGTCTCCACTGCCTTTTCCCATAAGGGACTGTACTTGTCCTTCTTCTCAATGATGTAACCAATGACGGGAGACCCGCCATCCGATACAGGCGCTTCCCATTTGAGGTCACAGTGAGTAGCCGACCAGTCGTCTGGTACTGGGGTCGATGGCGCGTCTGGGACGGCTGGGGAAGAATTATGATGATTAGTTGAGGTTTTATTATTGTACTATATGTACTTCTTTAGTTTAATGTTCACTTAACACGAAAGCACGTTTATATAGTTTTAAGGTATCTAGAAGATTCGGTTCGAAGATTTTTTTTTTTGGGTTACTATCAGAAAATTTTGTAAGAACCAGTAAGAAATATAAAAATTGTAATAATTAATATCTGTTGTTGAAAAAAGTATCGGAAGAAATAGACTAGCAAACTTCCGTAAGAAGAATGTTAAGCTACTTTAGTGACTATTTCTTTTTTAAATTAAATGAATATTTAAACGAAAATAATATACTTACTGAAGGGATCTTTGGCGACAATAGAACCGAATGTTTCAAGTGGTTCCGATTCGCCTTCCTTGTTGACCGCCTTTACACGGAACTTGTACTCGTGACCGGGGATCAAGCCATCGACCTGCCATTAAATTACAGTATTTTAAATATACGCCCATAATTAATAATATACGTTAAGGAAGAGTAGTTATTGTACAAAAATGTAAGCATCAAGTTAAAATGTTATTTTTAATCGTTTAGACAAAACTAAAGCGTTTGTAACTTGGATCACTTTACAGAAGAGAGAGCTTAGTCTTGGTTTTTGTGGTGACTGGTAGTTATTTATCAATCTAAAAAGTAAGCTTTCAGACCCGAAAATAAAATAATTAATGACCTAAAAATGGACCCCGAAAATGTTTTTACGGAAATGTATCTGGGTGTAGAATTAGGAAGTTGTTTCTTGGGTTGAAAAACGACCAGAATCCTATTTAAAGACGACTAAATTATTATCAGTCTGTTTACTGAGGATCGTCAAAAGTGACATAATTTATTTATATAATATTAGGCTACCAACCTCCATTTCTGGAACGTTGCCGATGGTCTTTCCAACTGGCATCCAAGCACCAGTTTCCGGGTCATATTTCTCAACGACATAAGCCTCAATTGGCTCTCCACCATCATCCTTGGGTCTCTTCCACTTAAGCGTGCAACCGTCTTTGTGGATATCTGATACTTCCAGTGGCCCTTCTGGTTTGTCGGGTTTGGCTGGAGAGTAAAGGACGTTTTAGAAAAAAAAATTGGACTAAAATTCATACAGGTGATTCTGATTTTAATATGATATTTTAAATATAACGTTTGTGTAAATTGTCTTGCCAGTAGAGAGAAATATATGTACCTGTGACATAACATATTTAACCGTTTCCTGGTTATGAAAGACAATACCTTAAGTAAAGCTAAAACTTTGTGATAGTTGGCGGAGAAATAATTTAATTCCATCTTTTGTGGAATTGAAAGCATTGATAAGAAAGTCTACTACAATACAGTATCAATAACGTAAATTTTTAGTCATCTAGAAAGTTACACGGTCTGCTACGGTGTAGTTTCTAGCTAAACAAACTTAGTTACGTTCAGTAATAATCAAATCGTATATTTTATCTTATATATCTTTTTTTTTGCACACATACTACTGTGATTAGAGGATCATGTTTCTTGCAACGCAATTTGTTTCAATTTTATCCTTTCCAAACTACATACATTAAAATCTCGTAAACATGGTATAAATAAACGAGTACTCACAAGTGACGGTGATCTCTAGCTCGGCGGTGTCCTGTCCATACTTGTTGATGGCTGTTATCTTGTACGTGCCCGAGTCCTTGCGACGTGGGCTCGAGTGTTGGTATTTGCTCAGGTAAGGCACGTTCACCACTGGACAAAAATAAATCAAGATATGGCAAACTATGTATTAACGCTCGAGCATTTGTCGTCTCCAGGCTTAATCGTTCGATAATAAATACCTAATAAATGTTGATGTTAAACTTAGTCACACAATTTTTCATACATGACATTATGCTACGTAAAATTACGATAGACTCAACACTTAAAATTACTTTTGAGTTTTTATTTCTTAAGACATTTAATATGTCTTATAAAATACCTTTTCACTGATTTTGACATTACAATAAATTTAAAACTTAAAAATCGTAAATGGACTACTGACTACTATTATAGACACGTATAAATAAATAAACCTACCAATCAATATACGATACAGATAAAAAAAAAACATTAATTTTAGTCTTTTAATGTGAATATTTGGAAAAATTACTTTATAATACTCATTAGTACACTGAAGTAAAAAAAAAAAAACATACATTTCAGTCCATTGCCACTGCTAACAGACTTTCCATTAAGTGTCCACGTGACTTCAGGAGCGGGCTCGCCTGACACTTTGACATCGAGAGCGATTGGTTCGCCTTCACGAACGTGTATAGCGCGGAGATTGCGACGATCGATCTTTGGAGCCACTGCAAATGAAAATTATTTAATTAAATAATTAAATTAATATATTTAGATGTGTCTGGTAAGTCCACAATAATCTTTCCCCTATCTGCTTTGGATATTAAATAATCGTTTATTATATATCGACACGTCCTATGTATATGGGCCAATGTGAAAAATGACAACTTTTCAGTAGAGGCTCTCAAAGTTTCAATTTGCTATAATTTTTACATGCTTCAACTTATGTTATTGAAATTTTGCATAGTTACTATGACACCTAATGTTCATTTTTCTAGCTATATTCACTTATTTGTATATTATTAGTTTTTTACCTAATGTAGATATGCCTATATACACGACTTTTTCACTTTGATTATATTGAAAAAAATAATAATAAAAAGGCCAATGAGTCATTTTGGTCAATAAACTCTGCAAAACTAATTTTAAAAGAACATTTGTTTTATAACAAATATTTAACGTAAATAAATAACTTAAATAAATGATAATAATATAATTTTTATATGACATATTATTTCACATTGACACTTATACGTTATCCGGGAGACCGTTAGACGCGGGATTCCCCCGCGTACAAGTCTCGAAATAACTGTTTGGCCTTTATACGTCAAAAATTATGTCAAATAAGCCCTTATACTGCAGAAAAAAATAGTATTTGCACCCATAAATGTGTATTTTTTTTTAATGCAACTTGTAAACTAGACTAAAAGGAAGCATTTAAAACAAAAAAGTGAAAATGCTGAAATTGTTGCTTTGGCCCTTATACATAGGACGTGTCGATATGTAGACGTGTATAGTAAATCTATAACAATCTTTTTCCTTTCTGCTATTGGATAATATACAATTTGAAACCATAATAATGTATAATATACATAATTCCTTTACTACGACTAATTTTTTGTACATGAATCCTCCTGACTAACTTTTTTTAAGTATTTTTGTGATTTAATAATAAAATCTTTTTAGGGCCAGAATAATGTATATTGAGCACCCTCGATGAGCGTTTTAAAAAATTACCAAGAAAAAATTAATGAAAAAAATGTTTGATAATTAACAGGGATTGCAGACGTTTTGTGACGCCAATAATTTTTGTCACACTATTTCCACGCTATTGTAACTTCGTAATCGTAAAGTATAACGTTAACGAAAGTGACATTTGTGTGTGTGTGTGATGTGTTTGTCGTGTAATACTCACGTCTCCTAGGCTTGCAAGTGACAGACTTGCTAGCGTCGCTGGGTTCTCCAGGGCCGGCCTCATTAACTGCCTTTACTCGGAACTCGTACTCCGTACCCTCGTCTAGGTTCGGTACTGTCGCCTTCTCATTGTCGTTTGGACCAACCTTTGACAGACAAATATCATTTAGATATAATTTAATAGTACTACTACAATAATACGTTTAATTTACTAATGGGTCTAAAGTTGTCTGAGTTTTTTATGGTTATTAATTTTAAACAAATTTTGAAAAAGAATATTTAAAAAAAAAACAGATAGATCACATTAAATACTATTTTGTAGCTTCGTACATTTAGACAATGAACCATCAAAACCAAAACTAATTAAAAAAGACTATCTATTAAAATTATAGAATACTATGGATCACCCATATATTGCCAGATAACCCAAAACATATGCATCAAGTAAGAAGTTGTATATTAAAATATAGATATGTCCGCATACCTCACAAGCCTTCACCCACTTAGGTGATCCGACCTCCCTCTTCTCAATGATATAGCCAGTAATAGGAGCGCCGCCATCTTTGATGGGTTTGGTCCATTTGAGGTCCACGTGATCTTTGTCCCAGTCCACGATTTCAGGTGTACCGGGTTTGCCGGGTTCGTCTGTTGATTTAAAACCACACTCGACTTAATAATGTTACATTTTAAAAGTATGTTATAATTAAAGGCGTACGGGGACGGGCCGGAGACGTGAAGTTTTGGAATATCGTTTCAATGTATAGCAAATAGCAAGAGATGTATAGGACAATGCATACGCAACGGAATCACGTACGGGACGGGGCACGTGATTTTGTATGAAACGAACTTCACGTCCCGTCCCGTACGGGAAAAAACACGTTACGTATGCATTGGCCTTGAGTCATATTGTTAGATGGCAAGAATTAATACTTATGGACTAGACTTTTTTGTTTATGTTGTTTTATGAGCGGATCTAATATAGAATTCGTTTAGAAGCTATTTCTTGCCTATTGCCAAAATAAATAAATATAAATAATAATAAAAAAATATTTTTTGTTGTTCGTAATGAATAAACTCAAAAACTACTGCACCGATTTATAAATTCTTTCACCAGTAAAATGCTTTGTTATTACTGAGCTATATTTTAACAGAAAACGGAACAGACATCGTGTCATCCACAAGGGCAAATGTGTTGTGGGAAATTGTGTTTTCTGAAAGCGGAAAGCTATTCTACAATGGATATTTTACTTTATTTACGAGTAGTTTACATGAGATTGGTTCGGAATGTCTCTTCACATTTAAAAATATAAACATACCGAATGGATTCTTGGCGATAATCGACTGTTCGCCTTCCAAAGGTTCAGAAACACCCTCATTATTAACTGCAGACACTCTGAACTTGTATTCGTGTCCTGGCACCAAGTTTTCTATTTCCGCCTTAGGTTCCTTGGTTTTCATGGCTGGTAACCACCTTCCGGTTTCGGTATCCAGTTTCTCTACTAAATAGTGGTCGATTGGAGCACCGCCGTCGTCTAATGGTGCGTTCCATTTCAATGTACAGCCTTCTTTGTGGACATCTGATATCTAGAATAAAAAGATTAATTAAAATCTGTTTGGACTACATTATTAGCGATCAGTTTGTTGTTTTATAATTTTGACATATTCTGTGTAATTCCTAAGTAAAAGGAAGGTTTAAAATTTCGGCTTATTGTAACAATCAAATATCTTTAAAAAAAGTTGATAAATTTAGTTAGACTGAACTTATGTTCAAACGCTTTTGCTTAAAAGAATAATTAAAAATAAATAATTTATTACCTTTTTCATCATTAAAGTAATGTTGAACTGGATGCCAATTTTTTTTTTAATCAGAAAATAAGTAGTTCGAGTAGGCTCCAAGAGCACTTTTTTAGAATTACGTTTGTTTTTGATGAATCGATTATAGAGGAAAAGTGAAGCTACCACCGATTTGGAATACAGATTCGATATTATATCGCATCTCAAATCATTATCTCTATCATCTATATAGATGGTTTTGTAATTATATCGTATTAACTCTGCTAGCCTGTCACAGTACTGTTGATATGTAGTCTTAAGTAATAAATCGCCTAATTCTAAGCGTAATGCACGATGTTTCACAAAGTCAAGGACAACTTAGAGCCTGATATCAGATGTTAATTTGAAATTTGAAATATTTATATCGTACTAGCTGGGCTCCGCGGTTTCACCCGCGTTGATTTGAGAAATAAATAGCCTTCCTATTTCTTAAAGCATACCTAACCTTACTTTTTAAATAGTTTAAATTTTTTAGTTGTGGATGCCGGTAGAGCAAGCAATTATCTATAAAATGATATATAATTTATGAGGAATAATTGTGAGGTTTTTTCTAAAAAGGGAGGCAAACGTCTTAACCTTACCGTATTACTATATTTATATCATATTTACAACACATTTAATTTACCTTAAGCGGTCCTTCAGGCTTGGCAGGTACATCAAGTACGATCACTTGTATGCTGGCCTCATCTTTACCGCTACTGTTCTCAGCCTTTAGCACATATGTACCACTGTGTTTGCGGGTAGCGGCCATTACTGAGAGCTTCGTCTTGTAGTCTTCTACGTCTACCGTGAGGTCATCTCGAGTGGACAGACGCTCTTTGTTTTGGAACCTGATAAAATCGAGATTTATTTTCAATAATCAGTAAAATCTAAGGAAAAGTAATCTGGTTGTTTTTAGACGATACGTAACTAAACAGACTGACAGAAAAGTACAAAATAATTTTATTATGGCCTATACATTCTCTAGTATGTCTATCTATTTAATATATTTCATATTTTTGTAAATGACCACCATCTATATAACCTGTTGTTTACGCCAATCGCGTCCCTAAAGCGATTGCGTTAGGACTCACATACACATATTACATATGCTATACAATGTAATCTAGCCCCATATTTAAGCAAGTGACATTTTGTATATATGCTTTAGTACATAAATCTATATCATATTATAAAAATATTCGCTATATAATTTATTCATTATTTTAAGACTAAACTTACCATGTCTTGGTCGGTGGAGGTTCACCAGTGACCTTGACGTCCAACCTGATGATCTGTCCGGCCTTTAGTGTAAGGTCACGCATGTTAGTGCGGTCGATCTTCGGCGGGGCTGTGAAATATTAATCATTTATTAACAATTATTACACATGCTTAATTATAACTATATAAGAACAGTGGTCTATACAAGTTAGGAAATAGTAAGACAGCGCTATCGCCTAGCTTCGCTCCTTAACCAATTAAATCGTACTAAATTAGGATGATGAGTCACTATTTTAACGCTCATAGACCATCAAGCTATTGTATTTAAGTATCCGCCAACCCGCATTGGAGCAGCGTGGTGGACTAAGCTCTGATTCTTCTCCTATATGGGGAAAGAGGCATATTCCCAGCAGTGGGACATTACAGGCTGAAGCGAGCGTATTTATGTATCAGAAAGTTAGAGGCAGAAATCTGCTCAGGATTTAAAAACTCTAAATGTTAACTTCTTCGTATTATGAACGTTATAAGTGATTAGTAGAACCCAAAATTTTCTATCCCATCGAATTGTATCAATCAGCTAATCAATTAAATTACGCACTCTACTTCAGGTGGTTTAAAGTTAGACTAATTTCTAGTATTATTATTTCTTGGGGGTAAAACTTACCAAACCTATCCTTAGCCAGTAAGCTGTCAGAGGCAGCGGAGGGTTTGCCCGGACCGGCCTTGTTGACCGCCTTCACACGGAACTGATATGTCTTGCCTTCAATCAAGTCGGGGACGCGAGCTTCTGTCTTGTTTCCAGGTACCTTTGATTATAAAAAAAAATGGTCAGCACAAAATGGGGATTTAAAAGTCAAGTAGGAATAATACGCAAATCTCAACCCGTAAGATCAAAGAAAAGTTTAGTTATAAAACTTTTTGAAAGTTAAGTCAATCTTAAAGGTAAAGGCAGTAAATAAATAAACGCTTCACACTCAAATAATGGTTAATTTTAAATTCGATTGACCAATGGAACATATATAATACACCTTTCTAGCTATACTAAATTGATTCATGATTTTCAATGTTTATTGTCTACGTAGAAACGAAACCTTGTAATACAGCGGGGAAGCCCCTGGATACAGAGGGAATAGGACCGGATGGAGTGGCGAACATTAGGGGAGGCCTACGTCCAGCATTGGACTTCTAAAGTAAAGATAGATGGATGGATGGATGGATAACTAATGAGCTCACCTCAGCCGCTTTAACCCATTTTCCAGTGTCTCTATCTTTCCTCTCAACAATGTATGCAGTGATGGGAGCACCTCCATCGTTGGGCGGTTTCTCCCACTTGAGATCCACGTGGTCCGCACTCCAGTCCTTGAACTCTGGCTTGCCAGGTGGGTCAGGTTCGCCTGTTGATGGATAGAAGTGTAAATAACGTAACTATGCCAATACAAATAATGCAATTAAATTAATTGATTGATTGATTGAAAAAATTGATTTGTCGGTGATAAAACGTATAAACAATGACGTAACTAAGCCAATACAAATATTGCGATAATATAAAATCAAATAAAAAATGGTTCATGGTTATATTTTTCTGTACAGCATTAGGCCAACTAATAGGCAATGGTATTTTATTATTATCCATACTTATTTAACTTTGCAAGTACTTTTTATGACCTTGCAGAAAAATAGACAAACTGTGATAATTTCTGAGTATTTCTAAGTTAATAACTAAATACTACTTAAATATAACTCACCATACGGATTCTTAGCGGTAGTGGCAGTTTCGGTGACTAGAGGCTCACTCTCACCCTCAGGGTTGACAGCCTTCACCCTGAACATGTAGTCTTTACCCTCGTTCAGACCAGTCACATCAGCTTCAGGAGTCTTCGTGGTGCAGACTGGTACCCAGCGGCCTGAGTCTGTGTCCATACGTTCAACGACGTAGCTTTCTACTGGTTCGCCGCCATCGTCTTCTGGTGGTTCCCATTTAAGTTTGCAGCCATCTGCTACTACGTCAGATACCTATAAAAACGTTTAGGATAATATTAAATGTTTTTAAAGTTCCTCTAAGTTTGTGAAATATAAATCATATATATCAGTTGAGAGCAAGGATATTAAATTATAAGAAAAGTGATTTGACTATTTAAAAACGTGATTAGATTATCCATCGATGGTCAAAGAAGTTATAAATACTATTGCACGTTACTTATTAGGCAATGGTTGTTGAAATCAAAATTGCATGAGTTAGATCTAAGATTCTAGCTAGGGTCTTAAATCTTTTCTGTCTTTTTTGTGTTTATATAATTATTGTTTTGTTTCTATAGCATATCTTTTATGTAAAATTCCTAAATCTTCTAAAGTTTTTACCTTCAAAGGTCCCTTCGGCTTAGCTGGTTTACTGACCACCGTGATTTCAATTTCAACTGTATCGGTACCGGAGTCATTCTTAGCTGTCACTACATATTTACCACCATCCTCACGTTTCAACTTCTGTAGTGTGAAGGATGTGTGATAATCCACATTCTCAATTTTCAGCCGGTCATTACTCTTAAGAGTCTGGTCCTTGAGGGTCCATGTGATTGTCGGTTCAGGCTCACCCTTGACATCAGCCTCCAACTTGAGCACTTGCCCAACTTTGACCTTGCGGCTTTGGAGGTGTTTGCGATCGATTTTAGGTGCCACTAAAATAAAAGCGGAATTTTAGTCCATCATAAAAAATAAAACATTAAATCCATTGATTTCCCAAATGGCCTCTGTTTACAATACTCTTACTGTATATATTTGTATTCTAGAGTAGAATGAAAGATAAACAAATAAAATAAAAGTTCTGTCTTTATCATCAGGCAACACACTATTACAAATATCGGTGAATATAACCAGTAACACGATTTTCTAATATATCCGTAATCAAGCAATTTCAATGAGGTAGGGCACAGCAAGAAATATCCGGATTTTAGTCTAGAGCTGCCCGACTGGGGAAATTCCTCAAGCTTACAGAAGATCACAGCTAAACAATACTACTCTCAAGTATTGTTGTGTTCCTGTGGTGAGTAAGAGGGCCGGAACTAATGGGGATGGTCAGGGGTAGGGTCAGCAATGCGCTTGCAATGCTTCCGGTGTTACAGGCATCTATTGGTTACGGTTACCACTTACCATCACGTGGTCAATATTCTATATATCTATGAATTTGGTTATTATATAATTTTGACTTGAGCTCCAAAAAATCGTGTCAAAGATCTATCGCTAGTGGGCAAAACCAGAAATTTATAGATTATTAAAACCAGCCATAAGTCAATTAAAAATCAAATAAATACTTACAGAATCTAGGCTTGGCAGTAACGGACTTGCTGGGCTCTGAGGGTTCAGATTGACCGGCCTTGTTAAGGGCTATCACTCTGAACTGGTATTCGTGACCCTCTTCAACGTCAGTCACGCGACCAGTTGGTCTGTCGCCTGAAGTACGAAGGCAGTCTTGCCATGACCTGATGGGGGAAAAATTATCTTATTATGTATATGACAAATTTTTATAGTAGTCATTTTATAGTTAAATCTAATGCAAATTCTAGGTTATCTCTAAATTATGGACGTAAAATAAGTATTGGGTTAGGTTATTGTCTGAAGACTGAAATAAGTCTAGATTTGCTAGTAGTTAGTTACCAGTATTGGTCATGTAACTTTCAAAAATTTGCATTCGAAATTATCTAAAAATAGTTTATTTCAATTTATAAATTGTTTCACTAATCTTTAAAATAAAATTACATATAAATCAACCTATTTAGTTTAACAGTTTTACTGCTTAAATTTTGACTCTTATCACGATTGAAGATTCAGCCTGTAACATCCCACTACTAAGTACAGGCCTCTTCACCATGTAGGAGAAGAATTGGAGTTTAATCCACCACGCAGCCCCACTACGTGTATTCGAATATATTTTCTGCTATGATTATCGATCACTATCAGGTGTTTATGATAACAACCGGGACCGATGGTTTAACGTGCTCTCCGAGGCACGGTGGGGAGACCCACAAACAAACAACACAAACTGGAAACAAATATTTGTACTAATACAAATATCCATCCCGGCCGGGAATCGAACCCGCAAACCTTCGGTGTTTTTTCTTTTGTAGTGTTTTGTGAACCACGCAGTACATTAGAATGGTTTTTCAGTATAAAATTCAAAGTAAACATGTATCCATAAATATACCTTCCACCCTTTTCTCTCTTCTGTATAATGTATCCAGTGATGGGGGCGCCGCCGTCGTCTTTGGGTGCGCTCCATTCCAATTCCACAAAGTCCTTGTCCCAGTTTCTTGGTTCCGGACGACCGGGTTTTCCGGGCTCGTCTGCAAGAATCGTCAAATAAAATTATAAAATTCTTCACGAGGAAAAAAAAATGCTTTTATGTGCAATTACACATATGTATTTAAAAAGAATTACATGTAACCAATCTTCAATAGAAGAATCAGGCCGAATATACTTATTATATATGTATATAGGTACGTATTAGTAAATTAGAATAAAATAAAAACAACGATCAAATCTAAATACGAAAACTTTAAGAATAACTTAGAAAAAATCACGCAAAGAAAAAGTAATAAAACATCGTCATAATTCTCACCGAATGGATTTTTGGCAATGATGGACTTTTCAGTCTCCAATTCCTCAGACTCGCCTTCTTTGTTGACAGCCTTAACACGGAACTTGTAAGGCTTGCCCTCTTGTAAACCGGTCACATTTGCTTTCGTGTCCTTGGCTGTACCGCACGGTATCCATTGACCTGGAAATAAAATATTGTGCGAAATTTGTGATGACATGAATTTAAAATACATGTTATAACTATTTTTACTATTGTTGAAAGTGGAATCGAAAGTTACATCTATTGCCTTAAATATTATCTGTGTATTGGCGCAACAGTCACAGCACTGGTTTGTGGCTGTTGCGCTGGCGGTTGCGGATTCAATCCCCTCATACGACAACATTTGTATTGGCCATACAGATGTTTGCCGTGGTCTGGGTGTTTGTGCAGTCTTTGTGGGTCTCCCTACCGTGCCTCGGAGAGCACGTTAAGCCGTCGGTCGCGGTTGTTGTCATGTAGTATACCTACCTGATAGCGATCGTTACTCATAGTAGGGAATATATTCGCCAGCCCGCATCGGAGCAGCGTGGTGGATTAAGCACTGATGCTTCTCCTGCATGGGGATAGAGGCCTATGCTCAACAGTGGGATACTACAGGCTGAAGCGAGCGAGCGATTATCTGTATCTGTTTATTATGATAAACTTACCAGTAAGCGGATCAAGTTTCTCAATCTCGTAATATTCGATGGGTGAACCACCATCATCTTCTGGTTTCTGCCATGACAATGTACAGCTGTTCTTTGTGACATCTGCCACTTCCAATGGTCCCTTGGGTTTGGATGGTTTGCCTGGTGAACAAAATCACGCTATTAAATCTTCTTCTCTCTTCTTAATCTCTTGTTAAATATTTAGTAATGCGGGGACAATCTTTGTTTTGACAAACAGACATGAAATAAATTGATTTGGCCATCTAGCAAATTACCTCCAAAACTTTAAAACAATATATGTCGTGTATTTTGCCAAGTAGGAAAGTACCTAATCTTAAACCGTTGGTAACTTCAGTTGAAAATTAAAAAAATATTTAAATATTACAATTCAAAGGTTTAGGAAAGCACTTACGTTAATATAATATATTTCGAATACAATATCTAAAAAAAGCATATTAGTAGTAGATAGATCTTTTTCTTATTTTTATCAAGCAATTCTTTTCTGGACACCAGGTATTTCCTTGTTTTTATGGTTTCCTAAATATTTTAAATCAAAACACTTACCGACAATTATAATTTCAACTTCGGCTTCATCCTCACCAACCTCGTTCTTCGCCTTGATGACATATTTTCCACTGTTCGCTCTCTTACTCTTGGTCATGAGGAACTTAGTATTATAGTCCACATTGATAATCTCCAGATTTTCTCTATTGGATAACTCTTGTCCCTGGAAGTGCCAGGTGACTGTTGCTGGTGGTTCTCCAAAGACCTTGACGTCGAGGGATACCGGTAGACCAGCTTTCACGGTTATTGGGTTCAGGTTTGTGCGATCGATTCTTGGTTTCACTGTTGGTTAAGTGAAAATAAAGTGTTATAGTAAATACATTTTTTTCAAGAATTTTTCTTTTCATAAGTAAGTCTGACTACAGAGGATTTTAGGTATTTACTGTAATCAACGTTTTAGATAAATTGGCATTATAATTTGACATTTGGTTGTCCTTAGAATAACCTTTTTTTGTCTTTAATTATTAAGGAACTGGATTTATTTCGGTCATGAAAATTTAGATAGAAATAAAACAGGTATATTCTTTGAAAACACCTGTTTACTTATTACCAATTTCTATTTAAACTTGCTAAAATTTTTATAAATATGGATTAATAAAACTGTGACACGTAAAGAAAAAATAAAATAATCGACAACTATTACACTGAGAGTAAAATTACGAAAAAAAAAAATAGTACTAATTCAGAAACCTAAACAAAGGTTTCTTTTATTCTTGACTTTGATGATAAAAATAAGTCCTGCATTGTTTCTATATTTTAAATAGTACTTTTTTTATATAACTAGGTCGGCAAACAAGCGTACGACTCACCTGATGGTAAGCGATTGCCATAGCTTATAGACGCCTGCAACACCAGAAGCATCGCAATCGCGTTGCCGACCCTATCCCCAATCCCCCTCAGGATCTCTGGTCATCTTACTCACCAATAGGAACACAATACTTTTAGCTGTGGTATTCTGTAAACTCGAGGTACTACCCCAGTCGGGCTGCTCTATATTTTGAGCTGAAATTTTCTACTGTGCCCTACCTCAGTTAAAAGTACATGAGAAATGGTATAATATGTTAAGAGATTGATACTTACAGAATCGTGGCTTAGCAGTGTGCCAGTTGGTGTTCTCCGAAGGTTCGGACTGACCCGCCTTGTTCACCGCACGTACGCGGAACTGATATTGGTTCCCTTCCTCTAGTTTAGGCACTGTGCCTTGACAGACATTGCCGTGGACTTCAGCGGCCTGTCCAATTGTTTGAAATAATTAATAATCATGTTCGTTTCAAAATACGGCTAGAAGATTAGTGTTCGGTCGTGTAGTAGGTGTATTTAGGAAAAATTTTAAACGATTTTTTATTTACAAACTACAAAATGATGGCTTTTAATTTTTTGATAATTTCAGAGGAAGTTCAACACATCTACCCCTTCTTTCTTCATACCATAATAAGGCCAATTAAATCAGACGACGTTTACTTACTTTCCCTTTTCTAATACTAAAATAATAAAACTTAGGCCTAGGTTTTTCAGAAAGTACATTTTATATAA
This sequence comes from Melitaea athalia, assembly GCA_905220545.2. NCBI lineage: Eukaryota > Metazoa > Arthropoda > Insecta > Lepidoptera > Nymphalidae > Melitaea > Melitaea athalia. The sequence continues at coordinate 5,214,557 of HG992203.1, forward strand.
TTTGAATAAGAAAATTGACTTAACAGAAAATAAAAACGAGTGTGCTTTAGATTTAGACCACAACACTGAAGGAGAGAAAGAAAATATGTGCTCGCACCTCTTTCTCTTGCTCTGATCACCTCGTCCGATCACACTTTTCGTAACGGTCTCGTCACGCACTCACCAGCTTACTCCTCAAGTCAAGCGTATGTAAAGTACTTTTATTTCAATCAACTCACCTTAACAAACTCTCCCCTATCTCTGTCCATAACTTCAATTACGTATCCCGTGATAGGAGCTCCGTTATCCCTAATGGGAGGCTCCCATTTAAGCTTGGCCGACTTTTCGTCCCAATCCACGATATCTGGCAGGCCAGGAGGCGCTGGTACATCGTATGGATTCTTGGCGAGTATACCATGGTCAGTTTCTAGTGGTTCTGATTCACCTTCTTCGTTCAAAGCTTTTACTCTGAACTGGTATGTACGACCCGCTTCGAGGCCTAAAAGATTTTATTTTTGATTTTAGTGTTTGCTAATTTTGTGGTATTTTGGATTTATTTTGCGTATTTGACATGACAAAATATCTATTTCCACAAACTAGATATTTCAATTTTATTCAAGAACTTAAACTAATTTGTTCAATAAATATAATTTCATTTCAAACTGTAGTTCATTTTACACTGGAAAAATCTTTGTCAATTTTTTTTAAGAATAAAAAATAAAATCTATACTTATAGATAAAAGCGAATATACATAACTTCCTAACCGCTGCACTAAATTGAATAATTCTTTTTTTTATGTTCATTATTTTCAGAACAAGATTTGAATAAAAGAAAAAAAAATGATATTTACACAAAAAAAATGTACAAAATTCGCCAGGTGGTCATATTATATAAAATTCTCACCAGTAACAGTAGCCTCAGTGACATCGGGGTCGATGGTACCAGCGGGACTCCACTTGCCGGTCATGACGTCCATCTTCTCAACAATATAGGCGCTGAGTGGCAGACCACCGGTGTGCTTCGGTTTGTTCCACGATAACTTGACATGGTCTGCGTGGACGTCCGATACTTCGAGAGGACCTTCGGGTTTGCCTGGCTTGTCTGGGGGTTGGAGAAAATATAGTTTACACTTAGGATATTTATTACATAATGTTGCATTGGAGGTTCGGAAATGTGTACATAGACAAAGTTAGCTAAACGAAATTGGCGAGTAGGATAACATTATAGCCTTAATACTTCATAGGAAGTGTTTTATGCTAAGTAAGGTAAGCTTGTGGGACAGTTCTGTCAGTCTCAGTCTCAGTTTCTTAATTAATTACAAAAAAATAACGATGTAAAATATTTTAAAAATTTTAAAAATTCCATTCTGACGAAAATTAGGACGAAAATATCCAAGAACGGCAGGTAGAGCTATAAAATACTTACCAAGAACGGTAACCTCTACAGTAGCTTCATCTACACCAGAGTCGTTCTCTGCCTTCAATGTGTAGATGCCGGAGTTCTTCCACGAGGATTCGAAGATTTGCAGTTTCGTATTGTAATCCTCGTTTTCCAGTTTGATTCCTGGGCCGTTCTCGACAACCTGGACAGAAACGCTATACTTAGTACAAAGATAAATTAACTGCCTGTGTTTAAAAGGTTTGATAATGTATTTTACTAGTTTTCACAGCTTTGCCGGCGTGGATTTACACGATTTTGGCCGTTTCATTTTTTTTTTTTTTATTAAATATAGTCTATAAAAAAAATTTAAATCTCTTGTTTTAATTTAAAATTTTACTTTTGATTGGATTTGAGATTTCGAATTTAATATAATTTGTTTGTCACAATTATTAAATCTGACATAGATTAAGACAAAATGTAACTGACAAAAATATAGACAGATGTCTGCAATAAATTATTATTATTATTTAATAATATAAATACTTGTCGTCAAATATACACATGTTTGGCAGTATTTTATCCAGAAGATTATTTCAATAAATCTGTGTTCATAGTTGTTTCCTTAACAAGATATAATAGTTTTCCTATGTCAGTACCTTGTTAGCGAAGGTCCAGGTCTTGGTCGGTGGAGGTTCACCCTTGATGTCCACATCTAACTTGATAGTGGTACCAGCTCTCACACGCACAGCGACCATCTTGTCGCGATTGATGTGAGGTTTCACTGGAAATAACATTAAAATAAGTTAACTATTTATTATACGTTGTCTAAACCAAATTTAAAGGTAATTTAAGCTGAGCATTCATAAAAAATGTGATTAAAACGTGAAAAATATTCTTTATCAGAGCTTTTGATTCTTTTGACGCTGTGTGGTTACCGCAGTAAAGAATATAGGCACCCCCTCTCTTCCCGTGGGTGTCGTAAGAGACGACTAAGGGATAACGAAGTTCCACTACCACCTTGGAACTTATAAAGCCGACCGATGGCGGGATAACCATCCAACTGCTGACTCTGAAATACACAGGTCGAAGACGGCAGCGTCTTCGGTGCGACAAAGCCAGCTCTGCGGTCATCAAACCACCTGCCCAGCGTAGTGACTATGGGCAAAACACATGAGTACGCGCCATAATGTCTGTCGCAAACTTGTTGAGGCCTATATCCTGCAGTGGACGGATGACGTGAATTTTGACGTATAATTTTGGAGATCATGTAAAATCCGCAGCGCGTTAAGTTTAAAATGTTTTATTACGTTTTTTCCCTAAAGTTAAGGTGAAACCGCGGGGCACAGCTAGTATATATAAGGTTACTTACAGAATCTAGCCTTAGCGACGTGAGGCTGTGTCGGTTCCCCGGGCTCACCGGGACCGGCCTTGTTGACCGCTCTCACGCGGAACTGATACGTATTGCCTTCTTTCAGATCTGGCACACGAGCTTTGCATTCTGGCGTCTGTTGGACACAAAAGTAATTGTTATAATAAATCTTTTAGAGAACGTAAGTTACTGATATGTTATGAGAATTTTTGTGGAGACCATTTTTAGGCCCTTGATACCACCGCAGCTAACAAACTAATTGAGAGTAGAAATACCCGACTGGTAAAGTGTATCTTGATATTGAAACAGAGAAACATACGAAAAAAATTTATAAATATGAATATTACAACCAGACCTGAAGTGAAAATCAAGGCCAACGATATCGTGAAACACGCATTGCATATTATTATGGCATAGAAATATCTGTGCTAATATTAAGAAGAGTTTAGTAAGAATCTGAAGAGTTTTTTTTGTTTTTTAACGCGCTAATCTCAGCGACTACTTGCTCAAATTGAAAAATTCTCTTTGTTGAATAGTCCATATACCAAGGAAGGATGTAGGCTATTCAATATTTTAGCACGTTTTTTTCCCTCAAATGAACGCTGGTGAAACCGCGGTGCACAACTAGTGAAAAGGCAAATCGTACCGTAGTAACAAGCGCCTCCTGCCAGTGGCCATATTTCTCCTTCTTTTCGATAATGTATCCGGTGATGGGGGCTCCGCCGTTGTTCTTGGGCGCCTCCCACTTGAGGTCCACGCGGTCCACGTCCCAGTCCTCCAAGGTGGGGACGGAGGGTTTTCCGGGGATATCTGGAGGAAAAAGTAAAATAAACTTGTTTATTGGCCATACATAAAAAGTTTACAGATTATAAAAATGAAGTAGTCTAAAATAATAACAGCACGAACATAAAATAATATAAAATAAAAAGGAATAGAGAACACAAAGATAAATATATAATAAATATTGGTTGTCTGTAAAGTTGGTTTACGGACGATAGTTTAACGTGACAACGTCATAACGGAGTGGAAGAGAGATAGATGCGGCTCAAGCGTACAATGAGCGTAACGCCACAATAAGCGTAACGCTACAACGAGTCATCCTTTTTCGTGAATGCCGCCGGCGTTCATCGATTTATTAGACGTTGTCACGTCAAAAGAAATTGTGCGTGTTATCGAACTGGTGTCCTTTCGTTTAGGAACATATAGACACACAACATACTATGATGCCATAGCCGAAATTATACGTGAAAAAAATGAAGCAATAGTAAGTATTTATACTTATTACTACGTAACTTTAAAATCGACAAATTTAGAAACCGGGTTAAAACTTCTTTATAACAATTATTTAACTCACCATAAGGATTCTTAGCAATGATCGAGTGGTCAGTCTTCAAAGGTTCAGACTCTCCCTCATCATTGACTGCCTTCACCCTGAACTCATACTCCTCGCCTTCCTGGAGACCCTTGATCTCCATCTCGGTGTCATCTGTTTTACCGACCGGTACCCATCGTCCGGTGGCTTTGTTTAGCTTCTCGACCACGTAACCTGTCACTGGTTTACCTGGAATTTGTTTATTACTTAGAAAATGTTGTGGATTCTCGGATGTCGATGACAAAAACTAAATTTTGTGGCAACACTTTCAATTTTCTAAAAGCTTTTCTTTATAATATGAGAGATTCATGTATATTTACTAAACAAAATAATTTAGTTTTTCTTTTTAGTCCGAAATTATCGTAAGTAAATAAACGGTGTTGTTTAGGATGGGAGGGTTTTGGTACCTAGAAGTTTCTAAAATGATAAATTTTGGAGGTAAATGCTCAGTGGTAAAGGTGCTGGGAAAATTTGAAAGACTAAAAGCATTTCTAGAGGCAGAAATAGTGCCTAGGTTCAATCAATTTTCTGCAAGACTATGGTAAGTTAATTCAGGCAAGCTCCCTGGGGGAAATTGGGGTTAGGGCTGGCAACGACTTTGCGATGCTTCTGGTTTTGCCGACGTCTATACGCTACGGTAATCGCTTACCATCCGGTGCTCTACGCTTGTTTGCCAACCTAGTTATATATATAAAAAAGCTACAGGCCACATTCAAACTAAAGGCCATATAACAGATCTACAACTAATTTGCATATTACTAGAGTTTACAAATACCACTTCTAAAACACTTACCACCATCGTCTTCTGGTTTCTTCCAGGACAGTTTGCAACCATTCTTTGTAACATCAGCGACCTTCAATGGGCCTCCAGGCTTACTGGGAGCCGATAGTACTGTGATTTCAACTTCGGCCTCATCTTTGCCATGTTCATTGGTAGCCAAAATGCGGTAAGTACCGGTCATAGCTCTTACAGCTTCTTTGATATCCAACTTTGTGTTGTAGTCAACGTTGATAACATTTTCCGTAACCTGTAGAAGATTTGGCATGTATTAAATTGTATTTTTTTTTTAATTTGAACAATGTAGGTAACAAGTTGCGTTATAAGAATAGGTTTAAAAATATTTCTTGATACGGTTTTAGTTTTTTATGCATATTTATTGGAATATTTTTGTTGATTTGACTTTCATTTATGAATATATAGATAAATACATTTATATTTATAACTAACTAGCTGACCCGGCGAACTTCGTACCGCCTAACAGTCGATTCCTCAATTTTTAATTTTTTTTAATACTTATCCTTGCCGCTACCCCTCCACTACACTTACATTGTATGGTATGGTATTAAAGTTCAAATTTACTTTTAAGTATTATTACGAATCTTTTGTATGGGAATATAGAAAAGTGTTGTTTTTAGACTTTCTCAGGGATTTTTTAATTTTTTCTCTCCGTAACAACCATCCTCATACTTCAAGGAGTATTATAAAAAAAGAATTAGCGAAATCGGTTCAGCTGATCTCGAGATTTGCGCTTAGCAACACATTCAGCGATTCATTTTTATATATATAGAGATAATTACCTCTTTCTCATCTTTCTTCCATTTCTGGAACCATTGCACTTTGGGCGCCGGTTCACCGCGAACGTTAACGTCGAAGAATATCGACTTGCCCGCCCTCACAGCGACCGCCTTCAGGTTTGTACGGTCGATACGTGGTTTCACTGAAAATAAATGTTTATGAGTATCGGTCGGTTTGGATATGGTACAGTACAGAAGGTATTTTGGTATCATTTTATTGATTAATTTTACATTTTTATAGCATATCTTCTAAAAATTAGGGGTGAATTTATATTAGTACACATGTGGCGCTTGCAACCATCAAATCTTGCAAAATATCACGATTTCGTATAAATTATAACAAAATTACCATTTTAACCTATTAAGCAAGTTTAAAAAAAAGGAACAAGTATTATCTAAAAGGTATGAATGAAATATCAAATATTGGTCTTGAAGTCAAACTTTGTCTTGAAGCACACAAACCATCTGTAAGGGCCTATGCAAACCGCGTTTTTTAAACGCAATACAGACGCGATGCAAACGCGCGTGTGACGCGATACAAACGCGCCGTCGACGCGCGTTTGAATCGATACAAACGCCAACAAACTGCTCTGTAGGATAAAAACGCGCTGTCGACGCGGCGCGATTAAAAAACGTGGTTTGCATAGGCCCTAAGAGTACAGACAAAATTAGTACTTACACGAGGTACAATATTTAAAATACTTACAAGCCTTATGTCTTATTGTAGTCATCTTTGTAGGCTCCGAAGCCTCAGATGGACCAGCCTTGTTGACTGCGATCACGCGGAACTCGTATTCGCTACCTTCGGGTAGACCTTCCACTTTTCCGGAGGTCGCTGTTCCAGGTACCTGAAGAGAACAAAGTTTAGTTTTAAACATTGCAATTAGGTTTGATAATATTATAATTTCCTATTTTTTGATAACCCAAAAAAAACGAAAATGAATAGGTCATTTAAAAGTGCATTAATACAAAAATAGACAAATAGAATTTTGGGTTTCAATACATTAAGGAAAACTGTATCTTGGTTACTTTAAATTTTTTACTAAGATATATCTGAAAAAAGCTAATCGTAAGTAATTCGTGTAAACGGGTACAAAGTTTTTGCTTCAGGTATTATACATAATTAATTAAATATAATACACACCTCCGCAGCATTTTCCCAATCACCGCCTTTAGGTCTCTTCTGGATGATGTATTTCTGAATGGGCGCTCCACCGTCTGACTTAGGCGGGTCCCATTTGATTTCCGCGCTTTGATTGTCATGATCTGCCACTTCGACGTTTCCTGGCTTATCAGCGACATCTGTGGGTAAAAAGAATGACTTTACTAACGTCTTTACTAAATATTCTTAAATATTCCGACGACACCGTGAATTCCTACGACACCTGACAGGGAATGACCTGACGTTGGTAATATTTTAAAAAGGTGGAAACCTTAAAGGTTATAGGACAAGGGTCCTCGGGCCCAAATGACGTGATCCCGGAGGCAACGTGCCCTATTGATGAAAGCCCGAGTAAGGAGGTTAGCCTCAAGGCGTACCCAGGTAGGCTCTCGGGCATGTCAGGAAGATCCACACACATAAATATTAATCTACGTCATGGTTTTATTATATATAATTTCATAAAAGTGATGAATTACGATTAATTAGCCTGTAATTGTATTGTTTGATGATAATATTTTTTTTTTTCAGAAATTGATGTAGCATTGTACACTGTCTTGGCTTCCTAATAAGTAATTTTCACACTTTGTTTTACCCAACTAACTGCTCGACTGTACTTTTTAAAAGAACTATTTAGACGTTAGAAGGTTTGTTCATTGACGCCATAAAATGGTATGTATAGCGACGCATACCCATAGTAGCGAAGCAGTAATCGTAAAAGTGAGTAAAATAAGCGATTCTTGCAATGTAGGCAGACTTCTAGAATAGAACTTTGCTTGAGATTTAAAACTTTTACATTTATAAAATGGAATATCTACCATGTTTGCAGTGACGTAGTGAGCTTAACTCGCACCCGAGGCACAATACCTTTTTAGCCCCTCTACCTCATTCGAAAACCAAATAATATGTCTAGCAATTTTTAGTTGGGCGGACCATTTAACCGCCTCTTTGTAAGTAGCACCCGGAGCATGATGCCCTTACTCCCCCCCCACTACTCACTATGCCACTGCATGTTTGTTGCTAGAAGTTAAGAGTTCCCAACAGCCTACCGAAAAGTGTACGCATTATAATTGTGCTTGATATAATGTCAAGATATCGAAAACTCAAAATAGTAAACGACAAACATGAGAAATATACAGTTTTACGTATTATAAATGAGTAAACTTGGTTTACACCGTTTTAAAAAATTGCCTATAATTATAAACTCTCAATTTCGTCCGACAACAGTGGCAAAAAAGAAAACAGTGAAATAATTAGACACCCAAATCAATTACAAAAAACAGTACTTACCGAATGGATTCTTAGCTAATATAGCCTTCTCTGTCTCCAAAGGTTCAGAGTCACCCTCATCGTTGACCGCTGTCACCCTGAACTTGTACTGGTGACCGGGTTCTAAGCCTGTCACCTCCATTTCCAATGGTTTCTTGTCGCCAGCAACTCTGTTTAACACATAATTATTGATTAACGATGATTCTGCCTGTAGCATCCCACTGCTGGGCATGGGCATCTTTCTCCATGTAGGAAAAGGTTTGGAGCTGAAAGGATTCATAGGTATACATAGGAATGTATACCTTTCTATTACTAATAATATGAAAACTAACGGATCGAATACCACATAAGTAAAAGAAGTTAATGATAAAATTGGGCTTTCACTTTAAAATGGAAACAATATTCACAAAGAAAAAAAAATAGATTTATAAAAATAAGTGTTATTAAGTTTAAAAATAAACTAATTTCATATTTTCTACATATTTCTTTTTGTATATGTTGTACTTGCGATATAATAATAATTAATATTATAGCTTTTGTACAAACATATACCTAACGAACTTTCTTTGAGCTAGACATGTAAAATTATTTTTTATTAGAAATTTTAATTTTAAAATTGCTTCTTTTGACACATGTTATTAATACCAAAATAGATTTAATATTTATATTTGTTAGATAGACTAACCTGCCCACGCGGACCCATTTGCCAGTGGCGAGGTCCATCTTTTCAAGTTCGTATTCCTTAACTGGTGAACCGCCGTCATCTTCGGGTTTCTCCCATTTAACTTTGCAACCTTCGGCGTGGATATCTGTCACTACCAATGGTCCTGAAAAATAAGATTTGAAGTCCGTTTAAAAGTCGGTTTGAATAGCCCATGACAAGTTAAAATACTGCGAAAAAAGCTAAAATTCTTTTCGTTAAGAGGTTAACCTGTATTAGTCAGCAGAAAGACATTCATAGACTGCATAATTCTTATCATAATGATCTTTGTTATGCTGAGATGAATAAATATTTTTACAAGTTATTAAGTGTTTATTGCAGTTTTAGTTCCATGGTCTTAAAACAATGACTAAGTTTAAAGTTCTTTTGAATAATTAGTTTACTCTTTTTTGCATTTAGGGCATATAAGCGTAGCCAAAGGGCGCCTACAAGGTCTAGAATCTAGATCATCACAACTGTGTAGCTGACCCTACCCCCAACCCTTCTTTCTTCCAGGAGCTCTGGTTATCTTACTCAATACTGGAACAAAAGACTTTTTGAGTGCAAATTATAAGGCTGTGATTTTCAATAAGACTGATATAATTTCCCAGTCGTAAATAGCAACCAGTATAGCAACAATAGACTGAGGTAGGGCACAGCAGGAAGTTTCCGACTGTGGTAGTACCCCGACCTTAGATAAATAATAGTGTTTTCTAACAGTATTATGTTCCTGTCAGTGAGTAAGGTGACCAGAGCTCCTGGGGGGATTGGGGATAGGGTCGGCAATGCATTTGCGATGCTTCTGGTGTTGCGGTGCTGTTGGTGGTGTGTGTAATCGCTTACCATCAGGTGAGCCGTACGCTTGTTTGCCGATCAAGTTATATATATATAAAAAAAAACAATAACTTACCTTTAGGTGAGCTTGGCTTGCTCAACACAGTTAGTTCAACTGTTTCTTCATCAAAGCCATTGCAGTTCTCAGCTCTGAGCGTGTATTTGCCGGTGTCGCGACGCACCGCGTTGACAATTGTGAAATCTGTGTGGTAGTCCACATTCTCAATCTTGATACGCTCCGTGTTCACCAGTTTTACATTTTCGCGCCATGACCTAGGAAAGAAAATTTATGGATATAGGTGATTAAGTTTCTAGAGTAAGTCATAGGGCCTGTTTCACCAGTTGTCTAACAGATAAAAAATTTTGATGTATTGTTCTCTTTCACCATCAAGTTCCACTGTATTTATGAGATAATATTATTTTCTATTCGCAAAAATGAATGTAGTTGTAGTTTATTAATTGAGATGAAAAAGGTCTTAATGGCCTATTTTACCTCCTGCTGTTAAAGTTTAGGTGCCTTTAATTATAATGAAACAACTTTTCCGATTTCATCGCGGTTTATTAAGTTTTAGATGCCCGACGTTTCGGATACTTTACAGCCACCATGGTCACGGGCCGACACGGGCGGACTCAGTGCCTTTTTTAATGGCCAAACTGCAGTAGAATCCATGTTTAAAAGGCAGATCTCGATTATGATTAATTTTGCTTACTAGAAATGGAATTTTTGACTTAATGTAGGTAGCTATGTACCTATAATTTACTATTTGCGTATGGCTTATGCTTTTGACCCTTGTCCAACATGGAGAAAGATTCCTACATCCAGCAGGTGGTAAAAAAAAGAATGTCGGGCAAAATTTTTTTTTAAGTTGATAATTTTTTTGTTAGTAATATCGATTGATTAATTATTATTATAAAAATATATTTTATATTAGATTTAGATGATACTTTATAAGTGTCGCTATTGCCATCCATATTTTCTAATATTCTTTGAACGTCCGACAGAGGACAACAGACAACTTTAATTCTCTTCGAAGGGGACGGCGCGTACGCAGTCCCCACTACCAAAAATTACGCGTCCGAGTTATCCGCATTAGGGATAATCGCAGAGGTCAACCCCACCGCAGTGCAATGGTGAGGCCTCGCTCTGGGGGAACCGCCTTCTTGATCACGGTGTCCCCTACGCCAGGTAAGTATGCTTGTTTTAGATCGGGCCCGTGGTAGTCATTATTCATGCAAAAATCTAGCCAGCGCGATTCAGAAATAGAAGTTTAGAGTATAGTGACATCTAGTGGTGCACGCGTAAACTAAATATTTATTTGATCCTTACTTTTATTGAAAGAAATTATTTGCGTATGGCTTATGCTTTTGACCCTTGTCCAACATGGAGAAAGATTCCTACATCCAGCAGGTGGTAAAAAAAAGAATGTCGGGCAAAATTTTTTTTAAGTTGATAATTTTTTTGTTAGTAATATCGATTGATTAATTATTATTATAAAAATATATTTTATATTAGATTTAGATGATACTTTATAAGTGTCGCTATTGCCATCCATATTTTCTAATATTCTTTGAACGTCCGACAGAGGACAACAGACAACTTTAATTCTCTTCGAAGGGGACGGCGCGTACGCAGTCCCCACTACCAAAAATTACGCGTCCGAGTTATCCGCATTAGGGATAATCGCAGAGGTCAACCCCACCGCAGTGCAATGGTGAGGCCTCGCTCTGGGGGAACCGCCTTCTTGATCACGGTGTCCCCTACGCCAGGTAAGTATGCTTGTTTTAGATCGGGCCCGTGGTAGTCATTATTCATGCAAAAATCTAGCCAGCGCGATTCAGAAATAGAAGTTTAGAGTATAGTGACATCTAGTGGTGCACGCGTAAACTAAATATTTATTTGATCCTTACTTTTATTGAAAGAAATTTATTTATTTACAATTTTAGATAGTGAATAAATAATAATAATTGTTACATTAAAAGTGAATACTAATTTAGCTTTTGATTTATATAGGTACCTACTTTTTGAAATTGTCAACATTTCCACAGAACTGCTATCTAAGCTTGAAGTAGTTTATTACACAATAGGTAGAGGGCGTAGTTTTGTATTAAACTAAAATTTAGAACTGTCAAAATTGTTTAAAGTTTAAACATGGTTTAAACAAAGAATGTACATAACTACATACCTAATTCGACCTAATTTAACTATAATGTTTTATTAGTATTAGGTTTTAATTTAAATATATTAAAGGATTGAATTGTTGAGTCGGGTCCTAGAGCAAAGGTGTGAAAAAAACTGTAGGTACTTTTACCATTGTAGTAGAAATGGTAAAAGATCTGAATTACTTAGGTACTTAGTGATTACTATTTATAAGTTGTAAAAAGCTCACATAATTCTAATTTGGTGTTGTTAAGCCCAAACCCTAGTATCCAAAAAATAATAATAATGTGTGAAAATTTTCAAATTTGCATTTATATAGGTACATATTTTGTTTTGCTTGTCTACAATGAATGGAATAAATAAATAAAATACTATTAATAATGCCTATACAAGAACAAAACAAAAAAGATTTAAAATTGTTAATTAAACATTGTCACCCTATTTATTATTATTTATTAGCTATAATGCAAAAGAGGTAGAAATTCTTATATTGGTTATAAAATTAATAATTATGTACAATGGAACTATTATAACTAAATATCCCTGTGGTGTGCACATCTATGTAAAATATTGCCTGCATTTAAAAAGTTATAGTTCATAAATTTTTGTCATTCATTGTTTTCAATAACTAAATTTTTAAACCATTTTTTCCATTTACCCAGTTGTGTCATGTTATCAATATTTTCTTAATTGTCAGCGATTGTCTATAAGATATCAATATAAAAAATTAAAAGTATTCTTCAAATGAAATTGCAGGAAAAAATCATAATATTCATAATTACCATTTACCCAGTTGTGTCATGTTATCAATATTTTCTTAACCTTTAACCAGGGACGTGACAAATTTATAACACTTTAGGGGACATGACGTCTCACAGGCTACTACTTCGAAATTAAAAATTTGTCAAAATTGCATGTATATTATTTAAAATTGTGTTTGTATTTAACTATTGGTATATAATAAAACAAATGTAAATGAATTCAATCATTTTTTTATAATAACTTAGAAAAAAAACTATAATTAACAATTCGTGGTAATTTTCAGCCTTAAATGACATGAGATCCTTTTTTAGCATTTTAATAGACTTTATATAAATTCTTTGACAAATTTCACACTTTTCACTTAAAATCTAATAATAAAGAAAACAAAAAAACATAAAAGCTACTTCTGAAAACTAAAAATAAAAATTCTGACACCCGCTCAACTTAGCATAAAATCATTGGCGATTTTTGGACAAAGGGCGAGAAAATTGCAAACATATTCATATATATATGTATATCCTGACGACTATAACATATTCTGAGGAGCAAACTTTATTCTGTAACTGGAGATTTTTTGTTGTTCCATTTCAAAATTTGTTGAAGCATTTTTTGATCAAATAATTTATGCCAAATGCTGTAGGCGTCTTAGCATCCTCGCCTAACAATTTCGAGACACAAGCACGAGTAATTATATTATGTTGAGGCGTGCGAACCCTAGTATTAGCAGGTGTCTTTGACCATTTATAACGATTTTTTCCGTAACAATAATTCGATCACTGTAATTCCGAATGAGGCGCGTCATGGTCAGAACTATTGGTACAAACAACTTCTTCAGTGATCTGTCTCCTCTCATTGCTGCTACCTTCTTCTGAAATGTTCTCCTCTAGGTCTGCATCTTGATCACTCTTACGAAGATGTAAAAGTTTACGATCGGAAACCAAGAACTCGTGAATGTCACATTCACTCTCAGATTGGTCTGACGCCAGCATGAGGGCGAACCCCTCTTGAAACCCTCTTCAAACGATGGACTGTCTGTTCATAATATTTTATTCTATGAATTCATGGGCTGGAGTTGACGTTACCTAGCGTTTTCTGCAATTTTGCACTAAAAATGAAAAAGTAGTTCGTAAAAGTATTTGTATGACAACTAGGGACATGTAGCCTCACAGGCTACGGTCGATTTTCTAATTAATATTACTTACGTGTAAAACAACCGATAACACATCTGCCTTCTTCACTGGTCCTTTTAGAACTAAAACAAAAGCTACTAAGACGCTGGGTCGTGGAAAGCGGGCGGAAGTGGTCAATTCTAAAAATTTGCAAAACACGCGACGCCTGTGAGACTACACGTCCCTGGTTAAAGGTTAATTGTCAGCGATTGTCTATAAGATATCAATATTAGTGATGAGTTGATGACCCCACACCTTATTGAGTTAGAATATTATTATTTTATATAATGTATTTTTAATTGTGTACTAAAATATTAAAAAATAAAAGTATTCTTCAAATGAAATTGCTCGAAAAAATCATAATATTCATAATTACCATGTGGTCTCCGGTGGTGGTTCACCGATGACGTCCACAGACCACTTGTGTGTACGTCCGGCCTTGATGATCACCGACTTGAATGTGCTGCGTTCGATGCGCGGTTTCACTGTTAGAAATTAATTTAAGTTAATAATTTTTTAGATCTATTTTTTGTCAAATTCCTGTTGAGCAATCTTATTACACAGTCAATAATTTCAAAAATATTTTATATGTTATCTTACATATGTCAGTATATACCTACATGTGTAATATATGTGGTATTGATGACCTTAATAAATAAAATAATAATAAATATGAAATCTACATAGTAACAAGGCTAGATCCGTTATTGAACCCCTCTTTTACACCAATAAACTTGTTAAAACCATAATTTTCGAATTATCGATTATTACCATTACATATGTACTTATTTTAGTAAATATAAATTTTAGTAAATATAAAAACAGCCATATTTTCTTTTATCATTGCTATATGAAAATTTCCTACATCTATATATTCAAACTTTAGATTGATACAACAAGAAAGATATAATTTTTTACAGGTTTATATTTCAATAACCAACAAATTCAATAAATTTTATGTCTTGTATGCGGCTACAAGGGTTACATGCGTTACAAGGAATACATACATAGGTACATAGATTCCTTATTTACTGATCAAGTATAACAAGAAAACAGAAAAGCCATTATGTTTTTTCTTTCAGTTTATCTGCAATCAGTCTTATGACTTTAATCAGAATTGATGTATGTGGCTTTTGAAATCTATTATCCTATGGTTTGTAAATCTTGTGTATTCAGTTTATTAATTTCACTTCTTTTTTTTTAAACAAAGTGGCTATGATGATAGGTTGTAGTACCGAAGCAGAATTATAAATAAAAAGAAATAAATACTTTTAAGGCAGAAAATGTAATATATTAACTCACAGTTCCTGTGCTTGCAAAGGTGGTTTTCAGTTGGTTCTGAAGCATCACCAACCCCAGCCTTGTTGTAGGCCTTCACACGGAACTGATAGATCATTTTCTCTTTCAAACCTTCCACTTTAGCCTCGGTCTTTATGTCTTCAGTCTTTTTCACCTAAAAATAAAATTAAAATATTATTTCTTTGCCATGAATATAAGGAACAATATATTACTGGTTTGTAACAAGTAAAAAGTAATCAATATGGTTTTAACTAAAACATTTTATTACATTGTGTGGTGGGTTATATTCTTGGTAATTCTCAGAACCAGCTTTCAAATGCGAAATTTGTTTAAAAGTAATAATATGCATTACAGTAAAGAAAAGCTTTATTAGGAAACTTTATATCTCGGAAAAGAGCTTTGATACATGTGCATTAAACAACCCATTGTTAAGAAGCAAATTTCTTATATGGGCAAGTAGCAAAATATACCATTTTATTTATTAAAAAATAAATTAAGAATTTTTTAATACAAAAATGAAAATAAAAAAGACAAGTTATACATAAATTACTCATGTTTATTAATGTTATTTACAAATAAATTATTATAGTGTTATTCTTACCTCAACCCAGGTTGCGGTGAATTTATCCTTCATCTCAATAACATAACCAAGGATTGGGCGACCACCGTTGTCTGTCGGTGGCTCCCATTGTAGCGTAACGGACATGTTGTCATAGTCAATGATGTTAGGCTTGCCTGGTGCTTTTGGTGGGTCTATAGATAAAAATTGTTGATGAAGTTAATACCTATTGTTATTTTAATACTAGTGAATTAATATCGCTTCAGCCTGTAATATCCCATTGCTGGGCATAGTCCTCTTTCCCAATGTAGGAGAAGGATTAGACCTTAATCCACCACGCTACTCCAATGCGGGTTGGCGGAACCTACTATGAGTAACGATCGCTATCAGGTGTATAATTATGATAACAACTGAATTAATATCATTTAAAACAAATATATTTTTAAAGTGAGCAGTTTGTGTTCGTTAAACATAATGTTGATATAGACTCCTTGATTATTTAATTGATATAGAATAATCTCTGAAATAGGCTTCTTTTCTAATATTACATATATATTATCGAAAGAGTTTAAATTTCAGTATTCGTATTGGACTATAGCGGTGGTTATGATACTTATAATGGTAAATCACAGATTCATTCTGTTATTATTTTGTTTTTTATCCTATAAATAAAAAATACTTAAGTTTTTGTTTAGAATAGTCACAATTTTAACGTTAATTTTAAATTTCATTTAGATAAAATATAATTTTAATTATTTAATTGTAGTATTCAAATGTCTATAACAATATAAAGATAAGTAGTTGTATTCTTGTAAGTAAATAGGAAGTTTTTACCGGTGTCATTTTAATAATAAATAAACCTTCTTTTGAATTTTGTTTGTAAACAAACTATTACGTCAAATTAGATGACATTGACATTGAATAGGAATTTTGTAAAACGTTCCATTTCGCAGATTTCATGATAATTTTGTTATAAACTACTAAGCTATACCCCGTCCGGCGACTATACCCCGTCCGGCGACTATACCCCGTCCGGCGACTAATGATCTTTTTGACACTTCAAGAAATGTTGACATTAGTGACTGCCTCACACGTTATTTATTCGATTCGAAATAATAATCGATTTTATTTAAGAAGAACTTTCAATCGATTTAATTAAATACATTTAGTTTAAAAATATTATTTATTTATGCGTTTATTAGTTTTTTTAATTATAAATGAAATATATAAATAATAAATAAATGAATTAACAGAGTTATTGCTCTTTATTCTTGGTTTGCAATTAAATTTCAAGATTTCGACTTAA
This sequence comes from Melitaea athalia, assembly GCA_905220545.2. Taxonomy (NCBI): domain Eukaryota; kingdom Metazoa; phylum Arthropoda; class Insecta; order Lepidoptera; family Nymphalidae; genus Melitaea; species Melitaea athalia. Next base: position 5,231,448 of record HG992203.1, read on the forward strand.
TTCCTTGCAAGTAATCAATCTTGGAGTCATAGATACCATTTTTATTACTTTTTTTTATTAAATTTATAGAAACAATAATCACATGACGTAAAATTATTTTTATCATATGATCGATTTATTATCGATTTATTATTTCAAGAACTGTTTCATAGTCTGTGGTTGTTTGTTATGCACAGGGTACTTCACTCAATCAATCAAATCGTCAATAAAGTATGACATTACAGTAGAATTTTACTACGTTATTCCGAAAAAAAAAACAACTGTAATTTATAGGCGTGGGCTGTCAAAAAGATCATTAGTCGCCGGACGGGGTATAATGATCTTTTTGACACTTCAAGAAATTTTGACTTTAGTGACTACCTCACACGTTATTGATTCGATTTGAAATAATAATCGATTTTATTTAAGAAGAACTTTCAATCGATTTAATGAAATACATTTAGTTTTAAAATATTATTTATTTATTCGTTTACTTATTAGTTTTTTTAAAATTATAAATGAAATATATAAATAATAAATCAGTAAAATAGAAATATTTATACATATAAATAATATAACTTTATAGCGCATTATAGGTTTAATGTATATTTATTTTCTCATCAAAAACACAGTAACTTACAAAATATAATATCAACATTTTATGTGGGTAAAATACAAAAATTGTCCAGCAGTTCACAGATACATTACGATTTGTTTTATGTCTAACACTGTACTTACTACAGAATTCCAATCACCAAACATTTTATACACACTAAATTAGACCATTCCTCAATTCATATAAATTATTATCTAACTTGAACTCAAAATAAGTGTTCCTTATAAACTTTTTCAGTATTGGTTCTCTAGTTATGATTAAATAATGTTTTTATAATTTTATATTGTACTAGCTGTGCCCGCGTCTTCGTCCGCGTCGAATTTAACAAAATATTCATTGTTCAGTTCGCGGCGAGCATCTCAAGGAAATAACGCTGGCTCGCCGAGCTTCAAATGTTTCGCTGCTAATTACTTCTAACGACGATATCTCAAAAACTATTCATCTGATTGATATAGTGTGAAGGGCAATTTTAATCTACATTAAATTCCCAAGTTAACTAACATACTAATTTGGATAAGGATTAATACTGAACTAAGGAGAGTAGCTTTAAAAATAACGTGTTGTTAATTAAATGTTTTTAATTAAAAATTTGAACATAACAGTGGTTATTGTAAGTCAACCATAAGAGATAGAGATAATTATGCTATCGCGGACTTTTTTGTAGTATTTTAATAGATTTTGAATTCGCTTGTACATTACTTAACTATATCTTTGTTAGTTGGTTTGGAGTCATAGATAACATTTTTATTACTTTTTTTTTATTAAATTTATAGAAACAATAATCACATGACGTAAAATTACTTTTATCATAATTATGATCGATTTATTATCGATTTATTATTTCAAGAACTGTTTCATAGTCTGTGGTTGTTTGTTATGCACAGGGTACTTCACTCAATCAATGAAATCGTCAATAAAGTATGACATTACAGTAGAGTTTTAGTACGTTATTCCGAAAAAAAACAACTGTAATTTATAGGCGTGAGCTGTCAAAAAGATCATTAGTCGCCGGACGGGGTATAGTAGCAATCTTTTTCAATCATCCGAACTTAATATAAAAAAAATAATATAGAATTATCAGCATTTTAAGAAGTACAATAAATATAACTACATAATTTAATTCTGAAAAAATTCATAAGTATCATTTTTTGCGTTTTGATTCATCATCATCATCATTTCAGCCTATCGCAGTCCACTGCTGGACATAGGCCTCAACAAGTTCGCGCCAATAATGGCGTGAACTCATGTGCTTTACCCATAGTCACCACGCTGGGCAGGCGGGTTGGTGACCGCAGGGCTGGCTTTGTCGCACCGAAGACGCTGCTGCCCGTCTTCGGCCTGTGTACTTCAAAGCCAGAAGTTGGATGGTTATCCCGCCATCTGTCAGCTTTTTAAGTTTTTAAGGTGGTAGTGAAACTATGTTATCCCTTAGTCGCCTCTTACGACACCCACGGGAAAAGATGGGGAGGCTAAATTCTTTGCCGTAGCCACACAGCGTTTTGATTAAACAAAATTAAAAGCTTGATATAATATGCCCAAACTTACCATAAGGATTCTTAGCAACGATAAATCCATCTGTTTCCAAAGGCTCAGACTCGCCCTCCTTATTTACAGCGCGTACCCTGAACTTGTATTTGTGGTTAGGCGTTAGGCCTTTAACCGTGAACTCTGTTGGCTCAGCGCCACATTCGCCACAAGGTACCCAGTTGCCAGTATCTAAATCCATTTTTTCAAGAGTGTATCCAGTGATATCAGATCCCTGCCAGTCATCAGGCTTCTGCCATTTGACAGTCGCCTTCTCAGCACGGATATCTGTGACTTCAATGGGACCGTTTGGTCGGTTTGGTTTGTCTGAAAACGAATATTAATTTTATACGAATGTAAAAAGTTATAAAGATAAGCATAAATAAATATTACTAATAAACAGAAGTATCTGTCGTAACGGGAATTAAATATTACTCTTAAACTACGGAAAAAGGTGGAAAAATAAATAGTTAATTGTCGATCATTTACAAGTCTGTTACGCATTAATTGCTTTTATATTGATGACTATTTCAGTCTTACCGAGAACAACAACATCGGCGATGCTCTCGCAAGTTCCCGATGAGTTGGTGAGTACCAGCTTGTATTTTCCACTGTCGATTCTGGTGGTTCTTCGCACCGTTAGGACAGTGTTTCTCTCATATTTGTCGATAGTAATTCGGTCACCATCGTCATTAATTTCCTGTTCAAACACTAAATGTTAGAAAATCTTTACTAATTTGGGGTAAACATTGAATTTCAAAGGAATTTATCATATTTACTTAATATCAATAGTAGGAGTAATATTATGATTAATTCCATTGAAATAATAAACAAAATGTCACAACATCAAGTGTTTAGTGATAGTGCATACAACGAATCGTGTTAGTGTATGTGTATACAAGGAAGGACGGTTATCCTTCGATAAGAATGTTAACCACAGTAAAATTTCACCGTACTGTCCTCTTTTGAGAACGTTTTCATTGTTCCTATACGGTTTTAATGAAAGTAAAAATAAGAGTAGACCTGTGACAAAATGCACATACTCATATTTCTCGATTGTTTGAGATGCACTCAAACGAGAAAACATCAAATATTCTTGTAAAGGAATTTTACAAGAATATAGATATGATGAAGAATTATTTACTTTGCTTAAAATGTAAAAGTCATGCGTGTTTTGAAAAGAATAAAGGTCATAGCTCACTACAGCCTCCCCAGAACGCCCCCTCGCTCAGCGTCCACTCGTTGTCGACAGGTGGTCTACGGACGGACGACGCATTGTTACTTATGAACGCCGAGTGGTCAACCAGTGAACCTCGCGTGGCACATGAGTTAACATCAGGTGGTCAAGCAGTGAACCTCGTGAAGCCCACGAGTGAACGCTTGATGAAAACGAAAGACGAAAGAAAGGCTGGGAATGAACCGAGGGTGGTGAGTGGCGCATCGGCGACGCATCGTCCCCGCGTGAATCTCTCTCTCCCGCTTGAATCTCACTCGGGAGTTATACGCGGTCAAAGGAAGACAAGCTTGCGAGCAGCGAGTTGTCACCGAGTGGTCCACTCGCCGTCCACGCGTGGACAGCTTGTGAGCGAACCAATCCGGTGACGATACGGCGTTGATGTAGTGAGCGCATATCCATACAAGTCCGTAGAAAGAATACTAACCGCTGGAGGCGAGGCGGTGCTGGTCAGGTGCCGGGGTGGCTCTAATGAGCTATGACCTTAATGCAATGTTACTTAAGAGTAACTCGCCTTAATGCATCTTTACAAATATTTTAAGACATACATTATACATTTAATACAACATCGAAAGCTACATCGTTATAACGATGTAATTCATAGCAGTCACTGCTATAATTATTATTAATGCATTTATGTTTTTCAGAGTTATTAGCACCGTTTAAATAAATTTGATTTAATATTTTTAGTCACTAAATATTGACTTTGTAAAATGAGCCCAGATAATTACTATCTCTTAAAAAATGCTTTTGTATATGTAAAAAAATTTAAGCACGGCATTACAAGGTGCTAATATATTTTGAAAAACATCCAGTGTGGCGACTATATGTATGTTGTGTAGTCATGTTAGCACATAATAGAAGTGTAGAATAGAGTGTATGAGTAATTATTTAGAACATTATTACAACATTTATTTTCAACCATCAGTCTGACCTTCTCCGTGTACGCCTTTCCACGTTTCTTTTTTGGACAAAATAAAAATTTATTAATAATTGGTTTCTTTCATAGCGCAAAATCAATTTAGAATATATAAGCTCAACTTTATAATCGTATGAAAATCTTCATCATTTCACCTTTACAATACTATGTGGTGTGTTGATAGCTAAATAAAATTTTTAGTAAATAAAAATTACGAAAATCACAAATTACCTCTTCTCCTTGAAGCCACTTGACTTCGGGCTCAGGTTCACCTCCATACTTGATGTCGAAGCTAATAACCTGGCCCTTTTTGATGATCATACTCTGAAGACCCTCACCGATAATGTAAGGCTTAACTGTAAAATAAAATATTCCAAATAATTTCGATTTCATAATAACCTAAAACTTATAATTGCATCTTGAAGTTTACAACAATATGAATTTTCTTACCGAATCTGCATTTAGCAACGACAGGTTTTGTGCTGTCGCTAGGTTCACCAGGACCGGCCTTATTCACAGCACGAACCCTGAACTCATATGTGCAGCCTTCTTTAAGCCCATCTTGAGTAGCAGATAAGGCGTCACCGGGTACTTCTACACCTTTTACCCAGTCTTTGCCGAATTTCTCCTATAATACATACTTGAGATGGATTATAAAATCTTTACCAATATTTTAAAGCTATATTTATTGAGGAACGCTATACCTATAAAGTTTTAGTATTTCAACAAATTAACGTCGGTGAAACCGCGGTCACAGCTAGTTAATAATTATAGAGTATTTTTAGCATAGTGCTTTCAAATTCATACCTTGTATTCAATAATATATCCGGTGATTGGTGCACCACCATCGTTGTCTGGCTTTTGCCATTTGATATCTGCGTGATCTTTGTCCCAGTCGGTGAGTTCCACACCCTTTGGTTTTGATGGTTCGTCTGAAAAAGAATATATATGAATAATCAATATTCTTCAACGTTTTACCACAGTTGTTTAATAAATAAAACACACTCACCCCATGGATCTTTGGCCAAAACAGGTTTGGCGAAAAGACCAGGTTCACTGGAACCAATCTTATTAATAGCACGGATTCTGAACTTGTAAGTTTTCTTTGGAATAAGATCTTCAACCTTATACGTAGTGGGTTCACCATGAGCCACTTCAGCAACGCCATCCCAAGCAGCCTTGAGAGATAGATCCTGATTTCAAATTAAATGATGATTAGTTATCATCGTAACTTATATTTATAGATTTTTTTAAATGGCATCAATGGTCTATTTACCTGTCTCTCGATGACGTATTTGATGATTGGAGAGCCGCCATCGTCTTGAGGTGTCTTCCAGGTAACAACACACGATGTTTGGAAGACCTCTTTGACTTCAACATTCTGAGGTGGTGTAGGTGCAGTCTGCATAACGATGTTAACATCTTTGGAATCTTCTCCCTGGGCGTTGGAAAGTTTAATCTGGTATTTTCCAGAACCTTCTCTTGTCGGTCTCTTGATTTTAAACAGAACTTTTTCTTGTTCAACGACTGCTTCAACCTCTTTATTAGCCAATATTTTTCCGTCTTTGAGCAATTTCGCCTCGATTGGCGTTTGACGAGTGCCAGTAACTGTAAAAAAATAATTTATGATATAAAAATAATGTTTCAAAAATTACCTATTATCCCAACAAATGCTCAATCGACTTACTTTTATAAGGCACTTCGATGACAAATTGTTGTCCGGCTGGTCCGTTAAACTCATCGGAACATTCAATCTGAGGTTTGGACTCGCCTTTTTTGACGCTAAGTTTACAAGATGAACTAAGTTTGCCGGATTCACAGAGGATTTCACCATCATCCTCCATTTCTATCTTATTAAAGATAAGTTGGTGTTTACCACCGCCCAGGTTCTTTATTTCAATCCTGTTAATAAATAATAACATTTTAAAATAAAAATAATATAGGTTTTACAAGATTATTCTAATTAATAGAATTAATATGTTTTTCTTTCTATAATAAGAATATCTATAATAATAATAACTGGGTTCTATAATAGACATAATAATAATAATAATAATAATAAAATGATGAATTTCCAAATGAAAGTATTTATATTGTAAACGAAATTATATTTACCTGTCATTAGGCACTATTGGCACTCCATTGAAAGACCAAACAGCTTCAGCTGTTTGATCCTGCAATTCCACCTCGAGAACGATTTTGTCTCTTTCAATTGCTTCTGTGTCCTTCAACTTTTTGTTGAAGCGATTAGAGTCTAAGGAATAATATTTTCGATTAGTAGTTATTTTAGAAAAACAAAAATAAAAAATAAATTAAAATGCAGAATAGGGTTGTGTTCGCTATTAAACGTTCACTTAAAATGATCATATTGCTTCTTCCTATCAATGTCTAGGTCTAGTAACTTCAAACAATAGGCAATAAACCCATCCCAGTGTAAATGTCAGGTTTCTAAGAATTAAATTACATATTATGGATATTTACACTACTAAAATGGTAAACGTGAAATATGTTTACAATTAATATAACAACATATATTAGACGGATTTATCATATTTCTCCACGTATTTGTTTCATTTAGTAAATAAAAACTAGATTAAAAGTCTAGGTATCAGTACTTGAACTTTAATATTTATAAAGATATGCCACGAATCTCAAATCACGCTTCAAAAATACTTTTTTCAAAAACAAACTGCATGAATTTAATGAGTCTTTGTATCCAGATAAGCCCGTGAGGTTTTCGCGGTACTCAAATTTTAAAAATATTATGTAATTATTTTTATCAGATAAACTTACAATTGACAATCAATTCGCAAGCAGTCTCGTCGGCGTTACTGACACACTTAAAGTTTCCGGCATCAGTAACCTTCGCATCCTTGATGACCACCTTTCGTTTGCGACCCTCCTTTACAATTGTAATACGTTTATCTGCCTTAAGCTGTTGATCGTCCTTGTACCTGTTATTAATTTTATTTTCTGCTTAGTATATATGTATTTTTATTATTTGAGTTACTAAAGATTTCTTTTTTTATTTTAACGGTTTTTCTACGTTTCTAAGTGCCAACTTACCATTTTACATCACCTGCAGCATCATCCAGTTCGCAAAGTAATGTAATCGTATCTTTTTCAATGGCTTGTTGTGATTTAAGCACCTTCGTGAATTTGTATGGGTATTCTGTAAAAAATAATTTGAATTTATAAGGTATCAACGCAGATTATAATTCATACAATCAGTGTTTTCAAATTGGATTCTTTATATTATCAATTTACTTACCAATAATTTTAACATCACATTCAGTTTTGTCTGGTTGTTTCTCAATTTTACAGGCGTACTTTCCAGCATCTTCTAATTTTGCTTTCTTGATTAACAACTTACATTGACCAGACAAATCTTTAGAGATTTGGAATTCTTCACCATCTTCGAGTTTTGTTTCTCCCTTCCACCAAGAAACAATAGCCAAACTATTTGAAACAGCACATTCAAGTATAACTTCGTGTTTCGTGTAACCGGTAAGGGTTTTCTTAAGTTGTTTTGTGAAATTATAAGTGGGATCAGGTTCTTCAACTTGTAAAAAGGCTGTACTACTGATACCACCAATTTCAATAGTAATTTTGCCAGTGTCTTCGACTTTTGGATTAAAAATAATCAGTTTATATGAATCTTGTTCATTTGTCATCTTGTATTTAGAACCAGGGAATAATTCCTAAAAATAAATAGATTTTAAGTAAAAATTTGATACTGTTGTTATGTAATAAAAATAATTTTTCTATTAATGCGATAACTTACATCCTTGCGGAAGAACCACTTTGGCTTGGCATTTGGTTTCGTGAAAATCGCTTCGAATGTCACTTTCTTATCCTTACCTTCCTTTGCAAATTGATCTACGAGAGGCTTCAAGAAGGATTCTTGTTTCTGAAATTATTGTGTGTACAATTAATATACCTTGTCAGCGTAAGGTTCGATCGGTGCATCAACAAAAAGTGCTTGTCAGACAAAAGCTGTGTGCTTATCACCCGTAACCTTGACTTCACATTTTAAAATTGTACGATCATACAATATCAGAAGTGTCACAGTAATACAAATGCGTGAAAGTGAATGGAACACTTAAAATTTTATAATGACATAATCCAGGCGATATCCAGGCGTTAAATTCATCAGCCGTTCTTTCATCGCCACCCATAAATTCAAACAACATGCGTCTGTACAGAAATTGGAATTTTTTCTTGGTATTGAAGAATTGTGCAAAAGTGGGCGAGTTCGAAGTCTTCCTTACCAGTGTACACATATGTAACTCAAAAATAATGAATAGATATTTCATTCTTATTACAAGTAGAGTTGCAGAATAAATAGATAATATAACAACTTAAAATATTTGTTCATTATTTTTGAAAAAAGAAACACGAAATTATACGTAAACATCGATGTCATTGTACAAATCCAGTGCCAGGTGCTGCTATTGAAAATATTGTAGAGTGCAGAAGAGCCTGAGAGGGAGAGAAGAAAATAGATGGAACATAGATGTGCTTTTCTATAATGTTTGAAGTGAATTTAGATTTTCGTTAAAATTTCTGAGTTGTTTAGTACTTGCACTGATAACTAACATGACTCGTCCTGTTGAGCCATGGTATAAGTGCCGTGAAAGCTAAAAACCCTAAAATCAACCAAATAAACTACGTTAATATTTGGAATGTTGTAAAATAGATATGAATTTCTGAAGGTAGAAACTTTACATCATTTTATCAGATTTTACTATTTAAAAACTAACTTTAAATTTATTATAATACAAAACAAATTAATATCTGTTGTATTAAAAACAAATAATAATACTTCGTACATTATAAATTTAAAATTTCACGGCCATCGTTATCATATATACATCGTAAATCATTCTTTGTAGGCCATCGCTTGATATAAATTAATATTAGATATCAGTGCAAGACGATCATTTCTAATCTTGCTGGACAGATTTATGCTCAAGTGTAGACGTAAAACATATTCTTGTGCGACAAATTGCATTTAGTGATACAATTCAAGATGCATTGTGTCATCTACCGACGGACAAACTCGGTGTCAAACCTCGTTTCTTTTGAACGAGTGCAGCACCGGCCAATCTGGAATCAGTTCCGCTAGAGACTGTCTTCTATTTTGGGATTTCTATAAAATATCCACAAATCCTTAGTGAATGAAGTCTTAATGACTATTTTCTTAAAAGTGATAGCGGACTTTACGAATGAACGAATATTGGGGTAGTGTGAGGAGTACCGCTTTTATTTCAGTATGTAATGTATTTATGTGAAGTACGTTTTGAGTACCTATGTCAAATACCTGTGTTTATACACATATACGAGTAACCTGTCCGTAAATCAAGTGCCACTTTTATGAGTACTTCGATTTATATATTTATAACTAAAATTCCAAAATCTGAGTACACCGAATGCATCAACTGAAATTAATAATGATTTCAATGAATATTTAATTTTAATACAAAATGACAAAAGCTCCTCAAATCGACGTCACAGAAACCTGGAATCAAATTTATTTAACAACAATCCAAGATCAAGTAAATGATCATCAATTTCATTCCACTTACATTCCCTGAAAAAATGTTAAGAAGAAAAGAGTGTAGTGGTAATAAAAAAAACCTTGTGCAAGTTATTTAAAATCCATTGTTTATGCAGTGTTTTTAAGTCGCTCATAAATTACCATTTGCAACTTAAAAATACAAAGCTATTGATTGAAGTACTAAATATTGCGTTGAAAATGGTAATTTAAGAGGATAAATTTAGTTATTTTGTTTATAGTTTTATATCATTCCATTATTTAAAATAGACTTCCGATCATATTCGAACTACATAATTATCTATTAATTTATTTTATAAAAATTTTCGTTTAATACACTCGTTAAATAAGTTTTTTTTGATGTTCCAATAAAAAGAGAAGTCTATCGATTTAAAATTTTATTTTTATTCGTCCATTTTATCGAACCTTTATTTTGACAGCCTCCATCAAATCGGGCCAATCGGGTATTAATTCGGGGAGAGACATACGTCTCCTTATCTGATATATACCCTAGAATCGACAGTAGATGTTACAGACACGTTGTAAACTGTATTGTGTAATGATGCCAAGCCATGTTAATATCAAGCTGTGTGCAATGATTCCCGTGATGCTATTCAGACTATACCTAACAGAGTGTTAAATAATTTTCAAATTTAATTTTACGTAAAATGTACTAACGTGAAAAAACTCTAACACTTTTCGTAAAAATCCAGCCATTTTTTATTTGTTTTTAATCCCTCATACAATAACGTCGTCACAAAACGAAGTATGATAGATTGTCATTGCAATAGCAAAACAATTGTTTCTCTAAATTGTCATTGACACTAAAGAGTTTTTAATTGTAAATAACAAATACATCTGGTGTCCCATTAACCATTTGTATAAAATTAAAGGAAGTGTAATAGAAACATAAGATGGAATGAACGATGATATTTTATATCTGGAATACTGAGGACCTTAAACCAGGACCAATTCGAGGAGTTTCTGCGTCTGTCAGCCGGGAATCTAAGCATCTCGACACCTTCCGATATTACTACAATTTGATCTTCGTCTTCGAAATATCCAGTCTCTAATCCCTAAGAACCAAATTGAATGATGCACACGATGTTCTACAGATTTGTAATTTTTACTCACTTGCAGCAACTTTCAATATTTGTAAATGAAAGTGTTGTCTAAAGTGAACTTGTGTTGTCATATTGTTGTTGATGTATGTATGTTGTTGTAAGTATTTTGTTGATGCAAGTTTGTATTTAAAATCTTGTATTCTAATCGTAGTGATAGTTGAGCTAACTTTTATTATTATCATGTGTAAGTGCAACATATATATATATATGTATGGCATTTATGGTACCTTCAAAAGAGACGTATACTGCCTTTGATTTTTAATTGCCCTTATAGCATTTATAATGGCGTTGGATTGGCTTAAGGAATAAATATAGTGAATTGATACAAAAAGTTGAACCAAAGTCGTCGATTAGTGAATTTGTAACCTGATGGAGCTGTCTTTTAAATTTAATCAAAATTTAATGGTAAAATTATTAAATATCAGCATTAAAGTCTTACATTGTTAAATATTAATAATTGTACCATTAAAATTCTTAGGTTTTATCTTTTATAGATTATCACTTTTATTTATAGTTCGTTTTAATTTCATTTAGAATTTATACCACCATCATATTAGTACTTCAATAAAGTAGTCATTTATATAATTATTTTACATTGCCTATTAAAATATAATAAAAATTAGTCAGATTAAAAATTATGAAAGATTCTTATTAGTACATTTCTACCGTACCTTTTCGACTTTCTTTAGAGGTGGTATTGGTTTCTCAGTTTCCTTCAAGTCACCCCAGTCAGGATCTTCTTTCTTTTCCCCCCATTTGGCGTATTTCCTCTTCTTGAGCAGAGCTCGGAAGTCCATACCACTGGCATCTAATTAAAATATTATAATGTCGTAACCACATACCAGTTCAACTTTAAGTCTAATATTCCCATTTATAGTTGATACCGCTATAATTTTTAATTATGTTCTTCCACTAGTTTTATTTTCTACTAAATAAATTTTCATACCACTTACCGGACACATAAAGTTGCATTTCAGCTGAGTCCTCGCCGTGAATGTTGCTAACAACCACCTTGTATTTGCCTTCATCGTTGGGTTTTACTTTTCTCATGCACAGAGTGATAGTACCGGTTTCACCATCTGTGACGTACTTGAACCGACCACCCTCAATGATTTCAGTAACACCTTTGTAGAATTTGAAAGTCGGTGCTGGGTTACCCTCTACTTGAACTGTGAGGTATCCAGTTTGATCTGTTTGGAAAGTAAGATTGTATTAATAATTAACAATCGGGACCGACGGCTTAACGTGCTCTCCGAGGCACGGTGGGGAGACAAGGACTGCACAAACACCTAGATCACGGCAAACATCTGTATGGCCAATACAAATGTTGCCCGCGCAACAGCCAATCGCAATCCAGTGTTGTGGCCGCTGCGCTAACGCGGCGTTATTAAAAGGCTCGTAGGTATAGGTAAGCCTACTCGAGCCGTAAATTAGTAGCTCTAAATACTCGTAAATTACAAGGTAACGTATAGATCAATAACTTTCCATGCATGTTTCAGTAACACATGACCAAAAAGGAACTCGTAGAGAACTTAATACTAAGGCTGCTGATACTCTGTATCTCTAATCTATCAGTTTTTGTATCGTATTAAATATTAAAAAAGAAAAAAAAAACTAATCAAGTAACTACAATAAAAAAAATTATTCAAATATAGTAATTAAGACCTATACGATTTTCGGTCGATTACCAATAAACCAAAAGTTAACTTTAAACTAATATAAATCAGTCTTCTAACAGATTAGGGGAATTTATTTATAATATAAAACTAGCTGTACCCTGCGCGCGTGCGCAGGGTACAGCTAGTTAACAATCCTCCAATCCAATAAACAATCTGAGTTGGTACGACCAAAAAAAAAGCGTAGCGACGCCGCTATGCTTTTTTTTTGGTCTATAGACAAACATTCATATATAGATTTTTTTAAATATTATGATAGGCTTGCGTTTGACCACTATTAATTCACCTGATGTTAAGTGAAAATACGGTCTAGGATGGAGCACGCTTACCTAGAAGTAATCTATTCACTCGCGACTTAAAGATCCCAAGCCCCCCTGCCAAGTTGACAATCTACATTCAACAACGCTATTGTGACGCTATTAGGCCTCGTTTACGGAGACGCGGAGCGTAGTGCGTAGCGTGTGGCGTGGCGGAACGCACTAAATTCAAACGTAGGGCGTTGTATGAGTGCGTTTACGGAGAAGCGATTTTACACGCGTTCATTTTCATACATTTTGACACACGCCACACGCTACGCACTACGCTCCGCGTCTCCGTAAACGAGGCCTTAGAAAACTAACAAATGTATGTAGTACAGTACGAGATGGCGCATGAGTTCCGAAAACTATTCCACCTCAATTTTTTTATGCGATCCTCTTCAAATAGCCCTACTGATGATATAAATGCATGTTGCCAGGGGGAAATCCGGGGCCATATTTTTTAAACCAATTTTTTTTTCTCAATTGCAAGGAACTGTTATTTTTCAACCGGACAAATTTTTTTTATATCACTACATAGTATAAAACAAAGTCGCTTTCTCTGTCCCTATGTCCCTATGTATGCTTAGATCTTTAAAACTACGCAACGGATTTTAATGCGGTTTTTTTTAAAAGATAGAGTGATTCAAGAGGAAGGTTTATGTATATAATTTAGAATAGTTTTATGTAAATTAGCAGAAATACGGCGATAAATGTTGAAGAAGTCGCACAAAATCGGGCCAACTGGGAGCTTTCCACGCAAACGCCGCGTAAACTAGCAAAGATACAGTGGAGTAATGTACTAGCGAATTCTAAATCTATAAAAATGCTACAAAAAAGTCCGCGATAGCATATCTCTATCTCTTACGGTTGACTTACAATAACCACTTTTATGTTCAAATTTTTAATTAAAAACATGACGCTATTTTCCAAGCTATTTTCTTTAGTTCAGTATTAATCCTTATCCAAACAAATATTTTAGTTAGCTTAGGAATTTAATGCAGATTAAAATTGCCCTTTACACTATATCAATCAGATGAATAGGTTTTCAGATATCGTCGTTAGAAGTAATTAACAGCGAAACATTTAACCCTTTAACCGCCATCGCCGTAATATTACGTGTTGTAAGAGTAGTACCTCAGCCGCCACGTCGGAATATTACGTAAAGATCCTGTCATTTAAAAATGTCATCATTGCACCCGTGCGAAGCCGGGGCGGGTCGCTAGTTCTTTAATAAAATACAAATAAAAAAGGTCCTATGACTTTTCACGATAAAGTTAATATTTTTAGAGATATGAATTTTTAAAGGTTCGAAAAATCTCAAATTTGGGTACTTTTGACCCATGAAATATATATTAAAGACTCAAATAAAATATTAATTATATATTTTTTTAAATTCTTTATACACTAATTAATAGTTTCCTGATGGAGATTTAAAAAAAATTCATTGTTTATACCTGTTTTTTAATTGTTAACTTCGCGCGCTCACAAGTATTCGCTGCACCAGGCTCCCTGTGTCCTGAATCATTATTTATCATTTATCTTAAAAACTATTAACTGTATCAAGATTGTTAAAGAGTGTAATGTTATTAATAATTAAATTCTCTATAATTTGTTTTTAACAAACTTTTTTCTGGAATAAATTTAACAAAAGTTATTTAAGCATGAATCGGAACATGTAATTAAAAGTACATTTTTATCAGTTTATATTACTTTTTTGTTATTAAAGCAGAAAGTAATTACATTGAATAACTTCTTTAGACGAAGTTAATAGATGTAAAAGTCAGAAACCTTAAAAAAAAACAAAAAAAAATCTTTTCTCTACCTACTTAGACACAATCTTACACACCATGATACATTATATGCATTTAGGTATTTTTTATTTTATTATATTTCAATTCGAACATTAAACATATATGTGTATAATCACGCCTCTTTCCCGTAGGGGTAGGCAGAGACCACTTTTCGCCACTTGCTACGATCCTTACATACTTGTTTCGATTCGTCCACTTTCATTATTCCTTTCATACATGCTCTTCAGTTTAGGGTACTCTTGACCTGGCCTTTTTTCAGGACGTCCCTAATTTGATCTCGAAACTTCCGCTTAGGTCTTCCAACACTTCCATTCACACTCGCCTTATACACTTTTTTCGTCAATTGTTCTTCATTCATTCTCTTGACATGGCCAAACCATCTCTGTATACCTTTCTCAATTTTTTTCACTACATCTTCTTTCAGACCACAACGTTTCCTTATCTCACTATTTCTTATCCTGTCACTCAGTTTAACTCCTATCATACTTCTTAACGCTCTCATCTCAACTGCATTTATTCTACTTCTATGTTTCTTCTGCCATACCCAACTTTCACTTCAGTACATGAGTCTCGGAACCAACAACCCCCCATTGCACAGCCAAACGAGCCTTGTTAGACACCCTTCGACTGTTCATAAAGGAATGCAAAGCTCCATTCACCATGTTTCCAGCATTCACTCCTCATTCAATTTCACTCTCACACTTTCCATCTCTTGTAAACTTTGAGTCCAGATACACAAACTCATTCACCAGTTTAATTTGTTCATCTCCAATCACGATATTGCAGTCTGTCACTACCGCATCTCTTTCAAAAACCATCACTTTCGTCTTCTTTACATTCATCTTCAAGTTAAGTTAAATATGTACCAATATCTTTTTATTATTTATACATAGCTGTGATTCCTTCAAATACCAATATAAACTGATAAAAA
Source organism: Melitaea athalia (assembly GCA_905220545.2). Classification (NCBI taxonomy): domain Eukaryota; kingdom Metazoa; phylum Arthropoda; class Insecta; order Lepidoptera; family Nymphalidae; genus Melitaea; species Melitaea athalia. Next base: position 5,247,118 of record HG992203.1, read on the forward strand.
TGTACTTTTAACTACATGTTCCGATTCATGCTTAAATAACTTTTGTTAAATTTATTCCAGAAAAAAGTTTGTTAAAAACAAATTATAGAGAATTTAATTATTAATAACATTACACTCTTTAACAATCTTGATACAGTTAATAGTTTTTAAGATAAATGATAAATAATGATTCAGGACACAGGGAGCCTGGTGCAGCGAATACTTGTGAGCGCGCGAAGTTAACAATTAAAAAACAGGTATAAACAATGAAATTTTTTTAAATCTCCATCAGGAAACTATTAATTAGTGTATAAAGAATTTAAAAAAATATATAATTTATATTTTATTTTAGTCTTTAATATATATTTCATGGGTCAAAAGTACCCAAATTTGAGATTTTACGAACCTTTAAAAATTCATATCTCTAAAAATATTAACTTTATCGTGAAAAGTCATAGGACCTTTTTTATTTGTATTTTATTAAAGAATATAAAAAAAATTTGTCCGGTTGAAAAATAACAGTTCCTTGCAATTGAGAAAAAAAAATTGGTTTAAAAAATATGGCCCCAGATTTCCCCCTGGCAACATGCATTTATATCATCAGTAGGGCTATTTGAAGAGGATCGCATAAAAAAATTGAGGTGGAATAGTTTTCGGAACTCATGCGCCATCTCGTACTGTACTAATGGGAATGACACTAGCGTTCGACGTTGTTCGTCGATTTCGTTATCGATTGTAGATTGTCAACTTGGCTAAGGGGGCAGGTTATAGTTGTTACAGATTACAAAAGTTCCACTGCTGGGAATTAGACTTTCTTTAAAAAAATAATTATATTATGGACTTAATTCCCTGTTTTACTGAACGTTGGTAGAAAAATATAATATACATTGTTGTTTTGTAATGTTCACGCGAATTTTACTCATTGAAATGAAACAACTTTTTCGGATTTTATCGCAGTTTATTAAGTTTTTTAAATTCCCCATGTTTCGGATACTTTACAGCAACCATAGTATTAAAATTTAAAAAACTTAATAAACTACGATAAAATTGGAAAAAGTTGTTTCATTTCAAAAAAATAATACTATAATAATTTCTTTTGGTCCATGACGTTTTTCTTACAGTTTTTAAATGACAACCGAGCGTTTCTCAAAACAGCGTTGCCAGTCTGAATTTAACCTTTTTAGTTTCGAATATTATCTTTTGAATCAACTCGGCGGACAAATTTAAGATTGATAAATAGTTCTATAAATACATTGTATAAAAATACCTTCAACAGCCGAATTGCTTTCTTGTACATCGACGATTTGTGGAGGTCCCTCATTACCAAGTGGCTTGAGTGGAACTGATGGTTTGTTAATTAAGTCTTCTAGATCTTGGATTGACGGTCTTCTTGTGTCACCAGACTTCCTTCGCTAAATTTATAAATCGATCATAAAAATCTCAACATATATTTGGCAGTCACAGTTGTTAATCACATGTAAACCGACATAGATGTAATAAATGAAAACCTGATTTAAAATTTTTCATTGCATAAAAAAATGTTAGAAAACAAATATAAAAAGTAAACATGAATATGAAAGTTAAAAGTAATAAAATATTAGCAACAAATATTGATCCATGTTTAATAATATTTGAAGTTTAAATTTATTTATTTATTGTAGTACGTCCCATATTTGAATGGGGGTATTCTTGTAAATAGGTATTGAGTAAATTGAATTTAGGAAATATTTAAGACCTTAAACTTAGAAGTTAACTAGTAAAAAGTCATCGAGATAAGTTTGAAACGATTTGGTACTGTTTAAATATAGATTGAAAAATTATACTGTAACTAAATACAAGACATATTAGTTGTGTTATGACAGATGCTGTGCATCATGTGCGTTAGCCAAATGACTCGACAATGAAGCTCTGGACTTCCTGATAAATGTAGCGCAAGTGTTGAGGCAGCACTTGGAAATAATTACAAGCGTGAATTATAGTTGCACTTTTGAAATTTCGAATGGCGTCATTGATTATATTTATGTATTTAAAAAAAATATTGATGAAAATTGCAAGTCAACCGACCTCACCAGATGTAGTACACACATAAAATCCTGGTGTTACAGTTAGTCCATTTGATATTAGCGATGCGCTAGTAAAAAAGACATTAATTGACCGTTTTTATTATTACTTAGGATTTGTATTTGCTAATATGTCTTTTAGTATTTTAATGTTCTCACGGGGATTAACGCGAACAGAATTTAAGGTAAAATATATTACCTTGGGGCCTGACGTTTCGGCTAGGTTACACCAGCCGTGGTCGCAGGCAAACTGATGGCAGACTGAGGCCCCAAGGTAATATATTTTACCTTAAATTCTGTTCGCGTTAATCCCCGTGAGAACATTAAAATATAATAATGCAACGAGAAAGTTTAAAAGTTGTTATGTCTTTTAATAGACAAAATAATGTATGAAACTATAATCTATTTTTTTTAAATTGTGGAATGGACAAATCTAACGACACCACCAGTTTAACTCTTAAAAATATCAAAGTAAAATTGTACACGTAATGTAAACTATTGATATGTTAAAACTTTCAAATTAAAAAAGTGAAGGAACCTTAGTGAAGGAATTAGTTTTATTACTTATTTTGATAGTGGTTATCGGCCAGTTTTAAAACTCTATCTATATTGTTTTCTAATGTTTAAACGCGAATGTTATTCATTGAAATGAAACAACTTTTTTGCCACCATGGTCACGGGAGGATTGACCATCCTCTCGTGAGCATGGTTGCTGTAAAGTATCCGAAATGTCGGGAATTAAAAAAACATAATAAGCCGCGATAAAATCCGTAAAAGTTGTTACATACTCTATCTCTGAATTTGCTTACCAGGACTCTATACAAATTATGTCAAAACTTATCGCTAGTAAGCAAAACCAGAGATATTAAGATTATTGAAACCAGCCGCATGCCGTAGGCCTTACGTATGTACATTAAATTTCCTTTATAAAGTTCCTTCGTTATGGAAAGAGAATTAAATTATTTTTATTGAAACTATTTAAAAAAAAAAATAGATATTACGAATGGAAGATAGTTTAGTATTTTTAAAATGGACATTGGTTTGTACACTCTAAAATTTAGTCAAGTGGGTAAATAATAATAATAATAATAATATTTATTTATTTCAGATTTTAAATCCATTAAATTGTTAGTAACATATGAAAACTTAGAAATTAATGTTAGTACCTACGACACATTTTTTACATTCATTAAATTGTTAGTAACATATGAAAACTTAGAAACTAATGTTAGTACGACACACTGTAACACAATTTGGTTTCTTATGAATCTGCACCCACCGATACATTAGTGGTGAGTCCCACCGATCAACAAACACACTCAGCATTCCGTTGGAAGAGCCGCGTAGGCGGGCTAACATGGAGGCGCACCGTTTTCTCATAACAGCATAAAAGTCATCCGTATGCGCCTCCGCAAACATGCCTGAGGCACTGCACTGCCGCGGCAGCCCCATCAGAACCCTGAATGCGTTGTTGTACTGGACCCGTAGATCGCTGTATGCCCGCTGCGTGTAGTCAGCCCAAAGACTGCAGGTGTAAAATGACTGACAATATGCTTTAAAAAGCGTCAATTTGACGGGCTTAGTACACCTAGCAAATCTCCGAGCTAACATGTTGCATCGGACAGACAGCGACCTACGTTCCCTCTCAATATCACATTCATCCTTTAAATTGTCGGTAACCCAGTGGCCCAGGTATTTGAACTTATTTACTCGACACAGCGGTGTGCCACAGAGCGAGACTACCGGTATCTCTGAATAGGTCTTAGAACCAGACTTAAAAACTATAAGCTCACTTTTCACAGCATTATACCTGAGCCCGTGAGCCACCGCATAGGATTCACATATTCGCAAAAGGTCCCGAAGAGCGCCAATGGATGGGCTCAGCAGCACCATGTCATCCGCATAGCTGATATTGTTCATACAAACTCCATCAACATGACATCCGACATTAGAGCTACTGAGCTCACCGATCAGCCGGTTCATGTACAGATTGAAGAGCCGGGGCGAACTCAACCCCCCCTGCCGCACCCCGCACTCCAACCTGTACACGTCCGAGAATGCTCCAGCCCACCTCACACAGTTTGTTTGGTTTTGATACCAATATTCAAAGACAGATATTATTTCAGGCGGCAACGTGGTATCCTTAGACATTTTATCCCACAGCACATCGTACGACACAAGGTCAAATGCCTTTGACAGGTCCAAAAAACAAGCAAATACTGGCGTTTTTCTAGCTGTGTAGTACTGCACAGTTTGCTTGAGACACAGTATGGCACTTTCCGTGGACAGTCCGGGCCTGAACCCAAACTGAGCGTCATGGGGTTCAAAGTGTTCAGCCACCTATTTGTCAAGCAAACTGTCCAGCACCTTAGCAACAACAGTAGCCAAAGATATGGGCCTATAATTGGACATGTCAGAGGCATCCCCAGTCTTGTTTTTAACAATAGGAACAACTACAGTATGCATCAAATCCTGCGGTAGGTATCCGTGATCAACGCACAGATTAAAAAACAAAGCTAGGACCCGTGGCAAATGCGGGCCAGCGCACCTAAGGTGCTCAACGCTGAGACTATCGTGACCTGGAGACTTTCCTCTTACCATAGTATTAATAACAGAGGCAACTTTCTCCGCCGTGAACATGTTAGAAACCTTCTCAGCACTGGACTCAAGAACTGTAAACCTATCTTAGTTATAAAATGATCTGTATTAAGAAGAAACAGCTCGTTTTCCTACATTTTTTCTTATTATATAATTCTGGACAAAAAAATAAATGTATAAACACAACTAATATCATTTAATAAAGTACCTTTAGGTTTCAAATTTATCCGACGATCAGGTTTGAATTTCAGTCTCAGTTATTAAGGAGTCATGCGTACTTACCCCGGTATCTTTAGGAACAGCTAAAGAAGATCGTTTTTTAGCTACAGCGGCCATTGTGTTAAGAACATTTAAAATTTAAGATGCCACAATACATTTGAAAATAACTACCGCAATAATTTTTAATATCAAGAGTTCACCTCAATTGTAATTACATCACACGAGTCTAAAAAAATCATCGTCGTCAAATTTTGATTATTTTTTTACAAATACACATAATATATTCACTGAACATCTTCCAGTTTTATTTGAAAACTTGATTTTTATTTATTTATTTATTAATTTAATTATTATATTCTGATTAAGATTTAACTATTTTTAATCGATAATTTTCATCTAGGTTCAGTTCGATAAATGTCGTTCCAAGTAAAATGGGCGCGAATCTGAAGACTGAAGGGGGTCGCGCCTACATCGGTTGCCTGGTTATGGAGCGGGGTAGGGATGGGGAGGGAGGATATCTATTTGTGATCAGCACAAATCAGCAGACCAATTCGATTAATTATTAGATTAAGGTGAGCATCCGTGCGTACTTGGATGATGCTGTTAACATATGTGTGAAGTTGTCGTCAAACGGTAACTATCGTAATTTATCCGATATATTTGGACATAAGGAAGTGTATTTGCGACAGATACAGTTGTATTAGTTTATCATCGTCGCTTCATTCCAGTGCTTACTAAACATCGTGTATAAATAGTTCAATATTATTTTGCCATTCGAATTCATCATTCACTAATATCAATTCATAGTATTTGGTTGTTTATTTAGTGTTCTTATAAGATACCAATATCATACGAATTCGGATTATCAATTTTGAGCGTCGTCAAATATGTATTTAAAATCATTTTTCAATTAAATATTACCTAAAATCTAAGTATATTCATAATCAAAATCCTCTATTTCTGGTAAGTTACATAGTTTTTTGCTCTGGCTTATATTATTATCCACCAAGTAGAATTGGAATGTCTTTGTTGCATTTAAAGCTATGATCATTAATAATTCCCTTTGTTCTTGTAATTGTTTTTTTTTTTTTAAATATGTGAAATGTGACTTTTTACACAATTTTTAATGCATGCATTTTACATTGTTTTCCATTTTATAAAATTATTCACTTATTCCTAAAGCTGCATAATATCAGATTTTAAACTGTCCTGACTTTCTTAATTTATGAAATATTCACAATTTTAAGTAGGATATTCAGTAACAATTTTTATTTATCATTTTTGAATAGAGCGTGTTTATATGTATATTGTGTACGCCAATTAAAATAACATATAATTTCGGTAAAAGTAAGAGCGTTTTCCTATGGCTGATGTCTCGTGTAATGGAGAACTGGATTCAAGCTTAAAAACGAATTTTTAAAAGTTTCAATTAAATTTTTTTATCCTGTTATCTATAAAGTCTGTAATAGCGTTCCTTTACTATTTCTCGTAATATTTATGTAGTTTTAATAAGTTAGCAATTAAAAAAAATCGATTTAGAAACTTTTCTTAGAACATCACGAGACCCATTATAAACTAATTTAACTTACTCTATAGTGAGAGTGAGATAAATCGTTTTAGAAAAACACCTGTCAATAAAGATATTGATACTAGGAGTCCATAGCCAATACTTTTATGAACTGTATCTATGCCAAGATTCAAGATATCATATCATCCCACAGCTAGGACGGTCAACCCACGCGGCGTGGCTTGGTATGAACCATCTCTGCATCTATCAGTCAATCACATTTACATCTATTCTTGTCTATTTTCAACTTGTCCTTGTCTTTAATAATAGTATTGTCTAATTATGTGACGCTATGGAATGCGAAAAGAACTTCTTCGATCTATTTTAATTTTATCTTGTTTGTGTCTTGTTTATTTTTATGTTGTTTCTTCTTAACATTACCTAAATAATTTGAACTCTTTATTTGATCTTTAGTACTAACTAACTAGGGCTTTATAGAAACATAATTTTCAAGAAACGAAACTATCTTCTGCATGTACTGTTCGTGTGATTACTTCTTATGTATTTTGTTAAAGCGTAACTTTGAAACGATAACATTTAACATTAAACATGGTTTTAGAAGCACCAATTGCATTTTGTGATATTTTTACATGTTTTTTGTTTAACTTTGAAAATTTTATTTAATACTAGCTGCCCGGACAGACTTCGTTCTGTCTGTTATATTTTTTTTTAGTATAAAAACCTTCCGTGGGATTTAAGGAACATACAAAAACAATTTAGCCGAATTGGTCGAGCCATTCTCGAGTTATGCGCTTAGCAACATTCATTTTTATTATATAGATTATTTTTATAAGCCTGTTCGCTTGATATAAAAGAAACTTTCTAATCAGTTGTTTTTGTGTATATATTAAGATCATTTGTTTCTGACTTTTGTAGGTTTCACACAAAGTAATAGGTAGGGATCCCTAGTACATTTTTTTCACCTGATCAGTATCAAGCTAATTTTTTGGGAGTGGCTACATTTTGATGAGGCGAACAAAAAACTCCTCTTCGAAAACTCTCGATTGTGATGACCTTACGAGGTCATCAACTTGATGACCTCGTAAGGTCATCAAAAATTATTGCTAACCAGCTGATTTTTTTTTCTTTTAGTTAGTGATTATCTATATAATTTAAAAGTAATATTGTCCTACAAATTACGTGGTACGTTATCCCGGTCCTACGCTCACTGCTGCTCTACCCCCTACTATCTCTGTTAGCTACCACAATCGAGAGTTTTCGAAGAGGAGTTTTTTGTTCGCCTCATCAAAATGTAGCCACTCCCAAAAAATTAGCTTGATACTGATCAGGTGAGAAAAATGTACTAGGGATCCCAACCTATAATTGATGATGGTTATTTAAAAAAATATCTGTAATTGTCTATGTAAGTATTCTATTAATATGAAACTGAATCAATAAGTCATGAGTTTTGGCAACTTGATATCACAAAAGCGACCAATCAAAGTTGGGGTTCACCTTGGCCTAGCTCCTAGTCTTTATTATAGGAGTAACTATCAATCATTGGAAATCGCGAAAGAGCTGGCATGACTGGTTGGTCAATGTCTATCTTCTTGATGAATTTTACTGGTCACCGTTCTGATTTTAGTCACCATTCGAAAATAGCCACATCTCTATTATTGACATTCGAAACTTTTAGCTTTCATTTCTTAATCCTACTAATATTATAATTGTGAGAGATTGTGACGATGCATGCATGTATGTTTGTTACTTTTTCATGCAAAAACTACTGGACCGATTTTAATCAAACTTAGTACGTAGATAGTTAAAGATGTAGAATGACACATAGACAACTTTTTATCCGCTCGTCGCAGCTTGGATTTCATATAATTTCCACCAATCCGCGATTGTTTTCAATTTTTAGCGTTATCACTCTTTATTTTATTTTTGGTCGTAATATTTTTAAATCATTTACACATTAATTGGATTGTTACTTACAATTGAAGAATTCAGCAGCTGTAAACTTATCATTAAGTAATATTATTTATTTTAACACTCATGCGACGTTGATACAATTTTGGCTCTAAACTAAATTCATTAGTCGATAATTATAGATCTTTGTTTAGCTTCCGCTTCTATATTCAATATATTTGATTTATAAATTACATACGACATAATTAGACACGACATTGTTTTGGAATGCAACTTATATGTTTGCGTTCGACATTCTTGTGGCACCTTTTAACGTTAGTAACTCACTTATCATTAGTTTTAACTTTTTCAAGCACAGTAAAGCGTACACATTAATACATTACATTTATAACATATAATTAAACAGCGATTTACAATTACAGTAACATTAATTTTATTACGTGGCAAAGCAGTAATTTATTAGGGTAGCGTGGGTTGAAATTATATCTATTAAGATAAATCAATAATAATGTTAACACATCCATTTGTCGACTTACATATTAAGGTAAAACAACATGCAAAATAACCATGCGAATTTTAACATGTTTTGGTTTTTTTGCGGAAATCAGTTAGGGTTGAAGTTTAATTATATAATTAGAACGATAAAGTGTTAGTTGCACTATTGACTAAACTCAGATACGACGATGATATTACAGAAGTCTAAATTTATTTTACCCTTGCTTATAACATCTTCTTTAGATCGAGAAACAAATTATATTACGGCTGCAGTGCTCGCTTTATAATAAGTTTTCCCAACGATTGTATCATTTTTATGACATATAAAATTAATCACTGTAAAAAAGTCTATGTTAGCCACGAATCTAATAGAATTGTTCTCTATAACATTGAGATCTAAACATATATAATTCCACACAATGTGTACCTCGTCCGATAGTTCACCCGGCCTGCCGCGTTTCTTTTTTGGAAAAAAAATAAATGTTTTAGTATAACATTCCTGTTAATATTGTGCATAAATTAATATATTGTAGTAATGAGTAAGTTTGTGAATGTGTGCAATATGCTATCTGTACTTAGTTGGATGTTAACATGTTTGAGTGTAGATTTTCTTTAAAAGTTGTAATTAGTGTCTGTACAGTTCAAAAGTTATTTGAATGATAACGATTGTCTAATACTAATGCAATTTAGTAAAGAAATAAGAAGATTTAACTACTCTACGACGAGAAGAATTTAGTATGATTGAGATTATGCCATTCTAGAATTTTTCTAATGCTTTATTTGTTAAAGAATCATAACATGAAATTTTTAATGTTTCTTTAATTATGATTCCTTAAAAGCCAAATAACAAAAACAACTAATTTGCTAATCTGCCAATTGCTTTTAAAGAAATAACTCCGCTAGTCAATGTAGCGGCGTAAATGATTTTTGTCAAGTATAGGGTTCAAGTCAAGAAGGGCTAGAAGAAGTGTAATCTATAAAGAAGGATCAAATGAGCTACTTGGGGTAAGTCTTCACTTTTGTACTTGTGATAAGGCAATTTTAATTAAGATAGTAAGAGGAATAGATATCACAAAAACTCAAGAGTATGACACAAGTGATTTTTTTTTAAATAGTGAACTATGGTGACAAATAAAAAGATGTAATTGTGTAAAAGGTAAATTGTGTGATCCTACAAAACATTGTCCGTAAAGTCGTGTATAGTGTAAAAAAAGAAAATTTAACAAAATGCTTTGCAAAGCGAGCAGCGTCCACCTAAATTGACCAGACCCAAAACGATCTCACCTTTTTCTCGTCTAAAACTTCTCCAGGACGTAATTTCGTGACCTGTTGTTAAAAAATAGTGATAATAACCCCATAATATGTTGTTATGTTTAATTATAACTTGCCTATCTGTGCCACCGAACCTGAGAACCCTACAGCCCTAACTTTAAAACCTGGAAAGTAACCTAGACCTTGTGAGTAGTGCAGCGTTATTAAAATAAGTGTTGCACCTCTGTGTTATTTTTGTTAGTTTATTTTTTAGATGTGTAAGAAATATTTTCTTACATCATGTGCGTTATTACCCGTATTTTAAAGTACCAATCTTTGTGACCGTTATTTGTGTGCAGACGTGCGTACAAGCTGTGCAGTTTACGTGTGCTTTGTGTCACAAAAAAAAATGTGCAGTAGCTCGGTGCGTAGTACGAGAATTTGTCTCCAATACAAGGGCTGGATAATCATATGTTACATGTATAAAAAAGCCATGAACTAATTTTCTTTAAAAATTAATTTCATGTTATAAATCAGCTGTACAAATTTTTTACAAGTAAGCTCATATAGACGTATAATTCGCGATGGACCTTTAGGTATACATTTATCAAACAATGCAAAAAATACATTTCAATCTACTATATAGGTTTCTTCCACACATGATTATCCAGATCGCTTCCCTTGACAGTGCTTAAAATCGCGTCAGCTGCAAATGCATTAACATAATTCCTTTGACAGAAATTCAGTTAATTTTTTTTTCACGGCAACATCATAACGGATAGCATTCAACGTAATAATATTCGTAGCCATTCTGCCATTACCTTCTTCTCTTCTATCACCTCTCCTGGTCTTAATTTTCTATTCTCCTGTGGATTATGTTTTTTACCGACTTAATTTCTACTACTAACATTGATTATTATCAAACGTTTTGTCCGTGATACGGCCTATTGTGTGAATACTAAATTCTAAAAAGCCAGGAATAAGGGAATCTAAGCTTCATATCAATCAAATAAGTCAACTAATCATCATCGTTACTCAAGCACGAGGTTCACTTAAGCATCATCATAATACTGATGATTATTAGCGTGATTTAAAGGAGATATATTTAGGGTGTTTTATTGTTACGGGTTCGGCTCGACAGAATAGGGACTACAGGGTTCAAAAAATCCAAAATTATTACCACGCACCTATTTGTTTGGCATTGTGAAAATGTATCAGTTGTGTGTAAATATAACCATCGCAGTACTTGTAAAAATAAGTGCGTGCTCTAAATAATAACCATGAGTTTTCCTATAGTATAATTCTATACTACCATCAGACATCACAATACATAGGTCTAAGGGATTTGGCATACCTTCATATTTGATATTATATATCAAATTATATTTTCTCTTATCAATTTTGTAAGTTGATTCGATACTATTTACATAAATTGTACATACCTCATCGCTGATGATCAGTGAAGGGCGTCGACCCATTTCCTCTGGAGGAGGAATGAGCGAGCCTCTTCTGGCTGGAGGAGCTGGTGATAGTGACGGTTTTCTTGGAGCTTCCGGCTTAGGAGACTTCTCATGTACAACCTCAATTTTAGGTGCAACTGGCTTCTCTTCTGGGGCTTTAATTTCCGGCACCTTTGGCTTTTCGGCCGGCTATACAACATTTTAATCGTCTTTTAATCAACATATTACCAAAAAGAATATGTACATATAGTTATTAGTTAAGTAAAAAGTTTTTAATTTATGAACATCAAAATAAAATTTGCGTACCTTATCTTTTTCTGGTTTTTCTCTTGTGGTCGGTGTCGGTGAAATCTTCTCATATTTTTCGAGTTCAGGTCTATCATAGTCGGGGATTTCAGGCAAATCTTCTGCCTTCTTCTTGACTGTTGAGACTTTTGCTTTTTTGGCTTCTTCCTGAACGTTTTCCTTTTTAATCTCAACTTTCTGAAAGTAGATATATATGTTAAAGTTTATTTAAAATTAACGTTTTTCCTGCAGTTTTCTGAAACAAAACTATTAAAACTCGTTTTATATATTTTTTGTGTGCATCTTCTTGTATTTTGAACAATAACACCTGGACCTATTTGTACAAATAACACATTAATTATAAAGGGTATTACTTACCTCTCTTTTACAAAATCGAAACAGTATAGGTACTGTTACTTTGTACAAAAACGTAAAAGTATGTGTTGTTACTAAGCAGAAGCAAAAGCAAGGAAAATGAGTCTACATAAAAAAGAGAAGCAGTTAAAAACATTCACTGCAACATCACCATTGATAACAAGTTTGTTTATATTTACAATATATACAATTTTTTATTCTACAACTATATATTTTAATTATTTATTTACCATGCAAATATTTATAGGAAAAAGTAACTACTACTAATTCTTATATTAAATGTTATAACTAAATAAATAACTTTATGTACCAATATAAATTCGTAAACATAGATCTATACTACAGTGACAAAGATAAGTAAAAAGTCTGTGTGTGTGTATTTGTGTGTGTGTGTGTGTACTTATGTACGCACGTAAGAAGTTATACTTCATGGGCTAGCTAACTTCACGTTGCTAACTTCTTCTTCGTTGACTAGCTAACTTCAGGGTGTCGGATTTTTTTGTGATTTTTCCCTATCGCGCCAAAAGAAGTATAACTTCAAAAATATTATAGGATAAAGTTCCGATAAGCCCGTACCGCTTTTTTCAAAACTCAGAAAATTGCCAAAAAAATATTTATAAAAAACCTAACCTAATCTAGTATTGAAAAAAAAAACAATATACAAAAAAGTGAAAAAATTCAAGAAACGAAAAATTAAAAAAATAAATAAAAAACAAGTAAAAAAAAATAACCGAACCGAACCTAACCTAGTATAGAAAAAAAAATAAACAAAAAAATACAAATAAAACGAAAAATTAAAAAGAAAAAACAAGAAAGTAAAAAAGGCTAACTTAACCGAGTATTGAAAAAAACAATGAACAAAAAAGTAACATAAACGCACTTTAAAGCTTGCTTTGAAGACTCCAACCTTCCCGCAGTGACAACCGTTTTTCCCACTTTTCTCTACAAAATATTTTTTTAGACAAAAAATGTATAGACATAAAACTTGCATTTTTTGATAATCTACAACTTCTATGGAATTTTTTTTTCTCTAAGACCAATATTTATTGAGATAGCGTAGAAAAACCTGTGAAAATGAGTTTTTTATCAATTTTTCCGAGTTTTGACCTTGAAAATGAAATTTTCGCCAATTTTAACTATGATATTTGTGATTAGCGAGTCAAAATACATAGGTATACGAAATTTCAAGAAAAATAGCGGTACGGGCTTATCGGAACCTCACCCCTATTGTGCAATTCTTTCTCCGTAGGTAAAAGTCGTAGGAATAGATTGTAGTCATACTCTGGGTATGGTTATTGTAAGTGTTCATTGCGGTCCTTATGTAACTGCAAAGACTTGTGTGTGAGTACTAACTACTTCAACGTTTTATGTGCTCAACTACTGTGTAGGTGCAAGTGCATTGTGCAGGCATCGAATACTGTAAAAAAGTTTGTGCATAGTGCCAAATTTCTTAGCCGTTGATCTACTGCCAATTTCTATACCTCGTCGGGTTGAGGTCTGCTGCTTATAGCGGGTTGTGGAATTTCTAAGGAAGCTGGCTTTTTCTCGTTTGTGCTCTCTGATTCGGCCTAAAGATTAAATTAATTATTGGCGACCATACGAAAATAAAGTGTAAATGAATGTCTAATCCGAAAATGTAGTTTTTGTAAAATGTGCATCAGTTATGTACTTGAATATTTAATATTGTTTGTACTCATAAAATGACAGCAAACTTTTACACTGGTGTCAATTTTACATTTTTAGATTTTACAGGTGTAGAGAAAAATGTAGTTTGTGAATAAGAAATTCATTTTATGACAATTTATGTGTAAGAACATTGTGCAAGATGTATGATTGTGCATGTAAGTGTAGTGTTAAAGTGTGTACCTGAGGAGAGCGAGACCTTCTCCACGGTACAGTTGTGTCGTGTGTTTCTTGTAACGTGGGTATGTATTTATCCTCTAATTCCGGTGTTTGTTCAGCCTGATTTAAAATATTATTATTAATACATGTTTTTGTATTATTATTAATAAATTTTATTACAATCATTTATACCTGTGGTATTTCAGGAATAACCTGCCATGAGACTGGTACTTCCTTTTCTTTTTCCGGTTCCGGTGTTATGAGTATTGGAACCTGATAAAGGGACTTAATTATATACAGTGAATTTATTTTAGGCAACAATCGAACAAGGAACTACAAAGTGTGTATACCTCTTTTGTTTTAGCCCATGGATGAAGTGTTTGTAATTTTTCTGTGTCTTTTGTCGTATCGTCTTTAATACTATCGGGTACCTAAAGATATTTCGATATTATTAAAATGTAAATTTAAGTATGTTTAAAACAAAGAATGAATTTATGTTCTTATTTTTATTACCTTATCTTTAGCGATTTGGTCATTTGGTTTATTGAAGGTGTCATTAACTTTTTCAGGTTCCTAAAATACGTATAAAGAATTGATGAATTGATGAAGAATGATATTTTAAATACTTATAAAAAATTAAGAGAAATGAAACGAAGACTACCTCCTTAGGTTTACTTGGGCGACGCCAAGGATAAGGCGATTCTTGTTCAGTAACTACCTTATCATCTTTGTCAGTTTTCGGTGTTTCCTCTTTGTCTACTTTATCTGACTGCGAATCCTATATACATTCATATTAATTTATAATTCAAAATTTTCATCAATTTATCTCAATTAATTTTATCTTACTTTGAATAGGTTTCGTATCTATGCTCTCTATGTCTAGCTTAAGTATTTTCTTGCAGAATTAAATTGTAACAGTATTAGTTTCTACGTATTAATAGTTTGTAGAGAAATTATGAGAAAAAAAAATGAAAACTGTACCTACAGAGGTACAGTTATTTTGTACTGCTTCATTAATATCTGCTACTATTTTTGATACTAGTTTTGCTTTATTAACTTTTTTGGAATGACAAATTTAGGAAGTTTTAAAAAATAATTTTATTATAGGCTATAAAAGAATTTAAAATTTCTAGAAGGATATTTCGTATACAATTTTTATTACCTCTTTTAATTTTGGAGTAGTAGGATACGCAGGTTTAGGTGTAGGCTCTGAAGTTTTAGACTTATCAACAGATTCAACATCATCGACTTCCATTGAAGTTTCATAATCCTAATGTTTAAAAAAATCGTTATTTTTTAAGCTTATCTATTTTAATGTATAACAAGTACCGATAAAATTTTGATTTTAATTACCTCATCGACTTTAGCCGGTCGCCAAGGATAAGTAGGTTCTGTAGGACGATCGATAGATACCTTTCGTTTTATTTTTGACTTTTCTATATATTCAGATTCTGTCTCATCAATATCCTATTATAAAATAACATTATTAATTAAACTGCATAGTAAAATAATAACAATATTAATCTGGTATAATAATACCTCAGTTTTACTATGGCGACGTCTAACTGGTTGATCGTCTTTTGGCTTTGGCTGATCCAAACTTAAACTACGTTTTGGTTGCGTTTTTTCCTTTACATCCTAATTAAAATAAACAGAATAATGTAATTTATGTTCAGTGTAAATTGTAATGTGTAAATTTGAGTGAGTGATGTGTGTGAGTGTACCTGTGTGTCTGTTTTCGTAGGTCGCCAAGGATATACGTTCTCTTTATTCGTTTCGTCGGAATATTGTCTTACCGTATCTTCTGTGGGCTTAGTGTCATCCTATTCAAAAGTAATATATATTACAGAAAATAATAAAATTGAATTAACTTATTTTTGATGTGTGCTAGTTTTATACAATCTTGGACGTATACAAACAAAATATCCACATGAATACAACGACAACGTGTAATACTCTGCTTGAGAATATGGACATATTTACAAAAGCAGATATTAAGTAAACGTTCTTCGTTTGTTGTGCTTATATTTACATATTATGGACGTATACAGGTTCATGCAAGGACGCCTAGAAGCGAACTCACCTTAAGCTTAATTTGTTCTAATTCATTGACTACTTCTGGTTCCTTTACAACCTTGGTCTAAAATCAATATTTCAAAAATAAGCGTTGGGTTCTATATACTTTGCGATATTGAAAATAAAATCAATCCAAAATGCTAATGTCTTATTTCGAAAACTTAAAAACCTTTGAAATTTTAGTTCAATCAGGTTAAATTTTTCTAAAATTAAATTAAATCGAAAAAGTAATAAAAATAAGACACTAACAAAACTTTGCAATCACTCATCTCGTCAACATGGACGGGTACTTTGGCTTTAAGCTAAAAAAAATTTTTAGTACAATATGCGAAGCATAATTTGGAGTTCTGAACCAACAATCTAATAAAAATAAAAAATGAAAATAAAATGCAAGGTCTACTTATAAAAATAATAGGATTTGCTTTGTGGGGGTTCGCGTTGGCATAATGAAAAGGTACCAATATTTAAAAGTAACTCAAATGTCTTTTAAGTATCAGTTGAAAAGCTATTGCGATGCAATCGTTCCTTACCTTCAGTGCAGATTTTTTAAATTGTGAAACCTGTTCTTGTTCGGAAATCGATGCCACCGATGATTTTCTGCTATCCGAAGTCTCTTTAGTGTACTGTAAAAAAGAGATTCGATGACACTTTTATTGCTACGTTAATTTATTACTTTGTTACAGAAAAGAATTCTAAACAATAAATTAAATCTAAAGTTAAATTAGATACATTTAAATCGTCCGTAATTCTGGCACGTCCACAATCGACTTGCGTTACAGTAACAGCTTTATAACTGTTTATATTATGAGCTAAGATTAATTTTATTTTATTTAAATATATAATTAATTTTTTGAGCAGAAAAGTCGTCTATGATTTGTTATCTGCTAGTAACTAATAAAGTTTTTTTTTAAATGTTACTAAGTTGACAAATAAGCGTACGGCTCACCTGATGGTAAGTGACTACCGTAGCCTATAGACGCCTGCAACACCTCAAGCATCGCAAGCGCGTTGCCGACCCTATCCCCAATCCCCCCAGGAGCTCTGGTCACCTTACTCACCAACAGGAACACAATACTGCTTGAAAACAGTATTATTTAGCTGTGGTCTTCTGTAAGGTCGAGGTACTACCCCAGTCGGGCTGCTCCATATTTTGAGCAGGAAATTTCCTGCTGTGCCCTATCTCAGTTACCTTTTATTTTCAAGATACCAATTTGTTTTTACTTAATGTTTCATCATTAACAAAAATTGTTTAATTATGTTTTATATTTGAGAAATCAGTAATGAATTTATTGTTTCATTTATAAAGACAATACCTGCGTTGGATGGATAACATCGCGAGCAAAGGTATGTTTTTATTATAGCTAACAATATAACCGCTACAATGCGCCATACCACCTCGCGGCGACCCTCGCGAGTGGCAAGCGGCCAGCTACCGTTTTTTAGTAACCACAGGTGTTCGACATAAAATGAAAAGTTTAAACAATTTTTCACTTTCCTCTCATCATACTTATAATAAAAATGTAACGTGTCGCTATCAGCTGCTAATAAATTTGTATGTACCTAAATATTTTTAATTGACGAGTTTTTTTGGTTTTTTTTTTGAGAGAATTTTTGTTTAAATATGACATTCGTATATTTGAATAAATATGTCATTACGATTAAAATTAAACATAATGATTAGTCATAAAAACCATTGTTATTTTATATATAAAAAAAACTCTATGGTCTGTCTTAAAATACACGCGAGTAAAATTAAATGGTAATACGTGGATTTTGTATTTTATTTTTTGGAAAGTGAGATCCCTATTTTATTGCTTCAGATAAATGGGTAGGTATATATAATCTATAATTATATAAAAGAGATTTCCATCCATATATTGACTCATCACGATATCTCTGGAACCATAAGACGTAGAGACTTGAAATTTGGTAGGAATATTCCTTTCGCCGAGTAGAGGTCAGCTAAGAACGGATTTTACGAAATTCCACCCAAAAGAGCGGGTTGCGGGGGTTAATAAAATATATGGCAAAACAGCGTTTGCGGGGTCAGCTAGAGATAAAATATAGGGGTAAACATTTTTTTAAATATTATATTTAAAAAAAAACTCACCTTAAGCGATTTGTTTTCGATGATAGAGCTACGTCGGCTTTCTGTTTTGACTTCTTGTACCTAAGGTAAAAAAGTTATTATTATAAACCAACAAATATTATACTTATATAGAGTTGT
The DNA here is from genome assembly GCA_905220545.2 of Melitaea athalia. NCBI lineage: Eukaryota > Metazoa > Arthropoda > Insecta > Lepidoptera > Nymphalidae > Melitaea > Melitaea athalia. The sequence goes on from HG992203.1 coordinate 5,265,421, forward strand.
TTGGAAAAAATGGCTAATCAGCTATAAGTCCGTCCATTGTACTACACTGTCTGTAACTATCCATAAGCTTTGTTTGTAATATATGTATTTATGGTGTACAATAAAGTATAAAATAAAATAATAAAATAAAATAAAGTGAAAGTTTTAACGTCTGAAAATTCGCAAATCGCTGTATTTTTATAACATTATATATAATGTTTTTCTGTATTGAATGTCATCTATTTTTATTTGTTTACGAACAAACAGATTTCTAAAAATAAAGTTCGATTTTGATTAAAACATCGAGAGCTTGTTGAATGATTTATATAAAAAGTTATTTCCTGTCACAAGCAAGGCGTAGGCGTAAACATTGTAAATGTTTTATTGGGTTAGTAATAGGTCTAGTATGATAAATAAATAAGTACCTAAATAAAATTCGTGATTGAAAAAATATCTATTACTATTGAAAATATTTGCATATATAACTAGGTATATGTAACTATGTTTATTAATCGTACTATTCGCTTTAGCCTGTGATTTGCCCCTGCTCGGCATAGGCCTTTTTCCCCATGTAGGAGAACGATCAAAGCTTAATCCACCACGCTGCTCCAATGGGGGTTGGCGTATATATTCCCTACTATGAGTAACAATTGCTATCAGATGTACATGATAACAACCGGGACAGTGCAGTGGGGAGACCCGCAAGGATTGCGGAAACACCCAGACCACGGCAAACATCTGTATAACCAATAAAAATGTTTGTTATGTGCGGGGATCGAACCCGCAACCGCTAGCGCAACAGCCACAAACTAGTTAGTGCTGTAACCGTTTGGCCAACGCGTCGTCAATCGTACTAATTATTAATCGTACTATTAATACTAGTACTAATTATTAATCGTACTATTAATATACAATTAATAAATTTGCAAATTAGTGTATCAATTTGCAATATTCCGCAAAGTGCTTAGTGATTCCGTGCACAAAGCACCACACACACGACGCCACAGTTCACTACCACTACACATCACATAGCACTAACCGTTATACTCTTTATATCGAGAGTATTCTCGACGTAGGTTTCACTCTTTCGAACCGACCGAAGCATTATCGAACTTTAGACTTCGCGACGGACAATCGCAAAGTGAGCACTCTTGCCAAAATTTATAACTTTTATAGACTCCGTTCGAGGCAAAATTTCTTCCACCACCCACGTAATACCCTCGAACATTGATGTGAGGTAACAATGAACTTAAATTCAGTCTACATTCAGTGACGCTATTGCATTGTTCTGCATTTTCTTATGATAAAACAAGTTGAGTGAATGTGATAATATTTGGCATAATCGTGTTACTAAGTAAGCGGGACAATACAATACTATGTGACCAATTTGGTGTTCATAAAAACCGCATCGATTTCTTCAGTGTTAAGGTTTAATTTTTTTGTTTATGGTTTATGTTTTGGAGAAAAGGTTTAACATAAATAAATGTAATCCTAAATATAAAATAAGTAACACAGCGATTTACGATTTTTCGAATATGTACTTGCGTCAAATTTTTGTGCATTTGTTAAATAATTATACGTACTTACGTATAAAAAAATGCCACAAATATTTTTTTCGATCATCGTTTAAGTTTCTATTGACAGATATTTTTTACTTTGTGAAATTTCTCAGTAGGTATAGACACATTGCTGAAAAATATTTATATAGACACAAAAAAGTGTATATTTACAAAATAATACTAACCTCACTTTGAATGGACTCTCTTCGGCTTTCAGTCTGTAAAATGAATATTTTACATATAATGTTACGTGCATGAAACAAATATGCTGTCATTGAAAAACATTCCAATAATAATTAACACAAATGAATACATAAGTAGTAATAGCTGTATGTTTTTATTTTGTAGAATTATTGTATTGTGTAGAATGGTATCTTTTAGACATTTTTTTATATGTAGAAAGTGAACAATGTCCTGATTTTTCGTTATAATAAAATAAATTTCACATTTGACAATAATCATTTTACGGAAAATGTTTTCCATTTTGTTGTTAAATGAATTATAGAATTAGTTGATAATGCCTCATAATTTTGTAAAACCTTCCAGCTTTATGTTGTATCTGTGTGTGTGTGTGTGTGTGTGTGTGTGTATGTGTAAATATCTGTGATTATAATGATATAATCACACGCGATAATGATAACACACAAAAAAAAAACACAAACACAGTAAACCTGTTTTTGGCGCCAAGTAATTAAAACAAAACATAAACATGTGAAAAAAACACTCATTCCCTGTCCAAAAGGAAAAAAAATAACTCTCATGTTTTCAAATGTCACCAATGACAGCGATAAATTTACGAATTCTCGTCTTTTTGTATATATATACAATGTGTAAATTAAGGCTGAATTTGTTTTCTGGTCTTAAAATAATGTATTTATATGACCTATATACAGAATGTTAAAAGGGGTCACCAAAATAATACCTGTACAGCAAGAAACTGTTGTTTCTCAACTTGCATCTGTTTGATTAAAATTAAATTCATTAGAATAAGATTATTCACTAATTATAAAATCATTTTAATCATTTTATAATTTCAAACTAAAGTTAAGATCTACAAGTAGGTATATATTATTAAAAATCTAGAAAGTATAATCTAAACACAGCAAACCTTTTTGAAACAGAAATAAAGGTTTTTACAATGACTAAACATTGTTAAATTGGATAGTTTTTTTTTTTCTTGAAAGATAATAATTACTACTTTACTATTACGGTACATACTTTGGCTAATAAAAAATATATATCGATCGATACTAACCTCGCTTTGAACTGATGTTCTTCTGCTGTCAGTCTAGAACAAAAAAATAAAATGATTACTTGTCTGTTCGATTTTTATTTTAACTTAAATGATTGATATTTTTTTATTAATTTAGACTTTAGAGGCACAATTCAGCATAGAATCGAAGCCAAATATCTGCATTTCACGATTCAGCCTGTAATATCCCACTGTTGGGCATAGGCCTCTTCTCCATGTAGGAGAAGGATCGGAGCTTAATCCACCACGCTGCTCCAATGCGGGTTGGTGGATATATTCCCTACTATGAGTAACGATCGCTATCAGGTGTATAATTATGATAACAACCGGGACCGACGGCTTAACGTGCTCTCCGAGGCACGGTGGGGTAACCCACAAGGACTGCACAAACACCCAGACCACGGCAAACATTTATGTATGGCCAATACAAATGTTGTCGTGTGCGGGAATCGAACCCACAACCGCCCGCGCAACAGCCAAACGCAAGCGCCAGCGCTGTAACCGCTGCGCCAACGCGGCGTCTAAATATCTGCATTTTTTTAATGTTAATTTTTATACGCTATATGTATATCTTGTATAAGGGGTTACGATTTCAAGTCCATTATTGAGATGGTAATATAATAAATATACCCAAACAGTTATTGGAAAAGCAAAAAACAGGGCATGAGACTATTTTAAGTAAATAATTTATCAATGATTTTAACAAGTGTATTTTTATTTCTTTCAAACGTTCTTTACAAAAATTGGCAGTTTATTTATAAAAATCAAAGATATAAATTACGAAGTTTGAATAATTAGGTAATATAGATAAATGACACCTATTTATGTAGCCTGCAAATGTAGCTACAATATCCAGTATGATATATTGACGGTAAGATTATTGTAAAACTTGGGTAAATCGAGTAACGTTCTCTTACCTTGGTCACTTCTTTTTCTTTCTTTTCCTTTACAAGTGGTGTTGGTGATATCTTTTCATATTTCTCAAGAACTGGTCTCTCGTAATCGTCGACGAAATCCAATTCATACTGTAATAATTGGGAACGATTTTAGTTTAGTCACGTTCAAAATTATCATAACTGTTAAAAAAAATATCAAAAGAAGATATTTGAATTTAGAATAAAAAATAAGTATTTGAATACCTACTAACCAAACCTGTAAGAGAAAACGTAAAACATGGAACACATATATATACAAGCAACATGCGACTTTAACAACCTTTTTCCAAACAACGAAGATCCAGCGAAGATAGAACCAATGAAGAATACCGCCAATTTTGAACATTTTAAATGTACATTTTTTATTTAGGATTTTCGTACCTGTAAATACTTGTAAATACTCGTAGCTGTGTGTAAAAACATATACGTGTAAATGTGCGCCGTGAACTAAAATATGTTAAAATTTGCGTAAAGTGTAAGTGTAAAAAAGTAAACGAGAAAAAAAGTGTACGAGAAAAAGTAGTGTAAAGTGATAGATGTGTTGGAGGCAGAAGATCCAGAAAAGACAAGTAGAGAGGGGACGTCACGAAAACATCTCAGTATTGTAAAATGTTTACCCCAACGTCATTGCTATAATCTGTAGTATCAGAAGTAGCTTTTTTAGGTTTTTCAGTTATTTTCTTGACAACTTCAACTTTCTTTAGTTGTGGCAACTCAAATTTACCTCCTTTGACTGTCAGAGGTTCCTAAACACGCATTACAAACAATTAATTGTAAATATTCACTACGAATTGGAAATTCTACATTATTAAAGCTTTTTAAACTAGTGCGGGGTGCTCTAACGTTAGTATGTTCTGTGCATTTACATCATTTTCTATCTAAATTGTGCAATTAATAAGAGTTATACTAGATTCTAAACTGAAATAATATTTTGTAACTATCTCAGCGATGCTATAAATATGAAATATATTTACAGAAAATAAATTAGAATATATTTTATCTACCTCGTTTTTGGGTTTCTTTACAACGGCGGGTTTTTTGACTTTTAGTTCTGCAGCCTCTGAACCCTCCTAATAAATATAATGACCATTTAATTTTTGAATAATCATTTTCACCATATAAAAAAATATATCTACAGGCTGAGATAATTATAAAATATGAAAATTAATAGTACCGTGGGTTTTTTCTGCGCAGGTTTCTTTTGCGTCAGTGATGCCTCTTCAGGGGCAGTTGTGCTAGTCTTAGTTCTCGGTTTGGTGAGACTGACAGATTCCTCAGTATCCTCGCCCTGAGTCTGTGAGTTTTCGCGAGGACAGAAAAAGTTGTGTAAGAAACTATGCAAACCAGTGACTAAGAGTAAAAACCAAACCACTTCTACGTGCATTTGTATACAGTTATTGAAGAATAAGATATGTGTTGAAGTCACATTTCCAGAATATGTTTTAGGAAAAAAGTAACTTTTAATGTTAGATAAACTAAGTGTAAAGTAGTAGCTGCTTGTGTTTGTGCTTTCGTACAAAAAAGATCCTAGTGCAAATTTTGGTTTCGATTATTTAATTCAGGTCTACGTATACTACGTATCAATCTAAGATCTACTAGATTTTTGTACCGCAAAAAGCGTTACCTTTACAAGAATTAATACTCGGTCTAATATTTGAGGTACTGACATAGATATTACATTATCAGATTTCATTTCAGTCTGTGAAAAATTTTGAATATTTTCACCTGTCTTTTGTACCTAAAATCAATATACTTAAAAATATCTATCAATTTACTTATCCAAAGTAAATTCATCAATCCTACCTTTTCGTCTTTATCCTTAGCGGTTGGTCGTTTAATAGTTTTATCTTCGACGATTTCAGGTTTCTTAATTTTGAGTTTAGCTTCAGCTTCACCCTCCTAAATAAAATATTGTAGTGCATTACTATTTACTTTCCTATTATTTTAATATAGTCATTAACTGCTTTTGTAAAAGTTTTTCAAGAAGCATTTCATACGAACCGTTGGCTTAGTTTCAGCCGGTGTTTTGTGAGTGAGTGAAACGTCTTCGGGTTCTTGACCCGGTTTAACTGGAGTTTTAGGCTTTTCAACACTAACTACTTCATCGACTTCCATTGGCTATTAAAACAATACTTAATATTAGTTTTAAGTATTTGAAAGAATAGGTAAAATATTATTTACTGTGTATTATTGTACCTCAGGCTTATCTTTATCTTTAACTGAGCGTCGCCTTTGCGCCGTTACTGAAGAAGTTTGCTCGTCTGGTTTTTTTTCCTCCTAATTAAATATAGAATGAATACTAAGAACCTGTATAGACTTTTACACTATTTATATTTTAAAGCGTGTGCTTAGGGTAAAAGTATGTTGAGTAAGAGAAAAGGTGTATAAAAGCTATATTGAATATGTCAATGTGTACCTTTTTCTTTTTCTCGAGTGGTGTGGGGCTAATTTTTTCATATTTTTCGAGAACTGGTCTCTCGTAATCGTCGATAAACTCCTCTTCAACCTTTAAAATTATTATTGTAAATTTAAACTATTATATTAAAATTATTGAACTATTAGAATTATCACTCACCATACTCAATTTAGGTTTAGTATAGCATAAATGAAATTTAAAGATTACTATACTCTTAAATGGAGTAGCCGTAGTGTTTTTAAACATTTTTGTGCTGTTGTAAAGCATAACTTTTAAACACACACTGAATAATATTAAACTTTAAATATATATTTTTAATGTTAAAAATAAAAAGTAGTGCATGTTATAACTAGCGAGATTTATTTTTGTGTAAAGAAGAGCAGAAAGAATACGAGAATAAAACCGCGAAGAAATAGTAGTGCTTCATTAAAACTTTGTTAAATATGTGTTATATTTTGTGAGTGTGTTATGTTTTAGTTAATTATTATTCATTTGTACCTCCTTTTCTTTGATAGAGGGTCGTTTTTTAGGTTTTGTTTCATCTTTTTTAACAGATTTTGGTTTTGGTTTCTCATCCGGTTTTTTCTCTTCTTCCTAAATAACATAAATATTTTATATAATTTTCGTTTATTACTTTTTGTTTGACATTGTTTTATTGTATTTGATTACTACCTTATCTTTAGCCACAGATCGTTTGCGTAATGTTGGCATTTCTGGTTCGTCTTCTTTTGGTTTTGGTTTTATTTTACCTTTCATCATGTCAGTTTCATCCTTTAAAAGTTAGTTCATATATTAGTACAATAATATAGTTTTATACGTTTATTTTTTAAAGGCATTTTTAATACCTGTGTGTCACTAGGACGACGTTTGTCTTTAGGTGTAGGTGAAACTTTTTCATATTTTTCAAGTTCTGGTTTTTCATAATCATCAACGAATTCAGGCGATTCCTACAAAAGTTTCTTCATATTTAAATTTTTTAGTCAAAACAATATATTAAGCTTTATAACAAATTATTATAATTTTTTGCGTGTTAAAGTAAAAGCGTAAGAGACGATTGACGTTTTTTATTGTACACCATAAATTGTAAGTATTAAAGTATACCTCACGAACTCCATTTTGTTTCTTTGTCCTATCAGATGGTGTAGGAGTAACTTTTTCGTACTTTTCTAGATCTGGCCGTTCATAATCATCAACGAATTCTTTTTGTTCATCAGGCTACATAAAAAATAAATGATTTGATTTTATATTTAGTGTTATTATTTACATTTAAATAATTTATTATTGAATTTTTATCCTCCGAAAATGAAAGTCTACCTTTTTGACTGCTTTTTTGCTCTGTGCTACTTGTGGTTCTTCAGGGGTTTCAGTCCCAGGCTTTATTGGAGCCTTAGACAATTTAATTTGAGTTAATTCGTCAACGGGTTCTTCAGGTTTAGGTACACCTTTTTTAATACTTGTTCGTTTGGTTTCTTCTTTAACCTATTTCAATAAAAACGTAAAAAATATACTTTAAGCTTTAAAAGTTTACGAAAATATGAGACTGCTACTTATCGATATATTATTTTTTGTATAAAATTATATAATAGGGAAAGGGTATCAAAAATGTAGATATTATTATATACCTTTTCTTCAGTTTCAACCTTCGTTTTTTTATCAGGTACCGGAGTAGCCACTGAAGGTTCCTCCTCACTTTCATCAGGTTGACTTTCAACACTCTCAGCTAACGATGCACGCTTAGTCTAAATTATATAATAAATTTTGTGTAAATAGAGTACAATATATTCCTAGAAAATATCTGTGTTGAATATTTAACGATGTATTTAGGTGAAGTACTTTTTGTGAAGTTACCTTTGGTGTGTCACTAACTCTTTGTTTCTTTTCAAGTGGTGTTGGTGTAATTCTTTCATATTTCTCCAGAACTGGACGCTCGTAATCATCAACAAACTCCAATTCCTCCTAAATTAAATAATGTTTTAGCACTCCTAATGTTATCACAACACACAACGAATAATGGGGTTAATATTGAGTATTAAATACTAGAACATCAAATCTGAAACTGATGTTTGTTACAACTTTCAGATATCTTTACATACAACAAATATGCGAATTTGATTTTTCATTGTAGACAAAATTTTACATTGTAATAATAAAAATAAATTTACTTACGTCTGCTTCCTTCTTTTTAGAAACAACCTTCTTTTTAACAACTTTCTTCTTTTCTTCAGACTTTTTAGTATCTTTCTTTTCTTCAACGGGTTTAGGTTCTTCTTTGGGTTTCACTGGTTTTAGTTTTGGAATGCCTTCTATTTTTGGTTCAGCTTCAGGCGCCTTCTCCGTTTTCTTTTTCTCAATTTTCTCTAGAAGTGCTTTCTTTTCTTCTTCTGTCTTAGCTGTTTTCTTCTCCAAAATTTTTTTGGCCTCTTCTATTTCAGCCTCAGTTTTCTTTTGCTCTTGAACTTTAGTTTCAACTTTCTTTGCTTCTACTTTGGCTTCAGTTTTCTGAGCCTCAACTTTAACTTCTTCATTTTTCGCTTCCATTTTTATTTCTTCTTTCTTTGACACCTTTTTATCTGCTGTTTTCTTTTCTTCGACAATGGTTTCCTCTTCTTCTTGATGTTTCCTTTTCTCTTTCTGCTTTACATAAAAATGTTTTCAATTATCATTATTTAATACTAATTAAAACTTTATAATTATAATGATATTTATGTTTGGATTTTCTTTCAAGAATGAATCTACTTACCTTTTTCTCTTCAATGTGATTTTCTTCAATGATAGACTTCTCCTCAACAATAGACATTTCTTCTTCAGATTCTTCTATCACTGTTGTCTCTTCTTCTTCCTCTTCCTTTTTCTTTTTCTATAATTTAAAAGCAAAAGTTTGAAATTGTACTATAATATCTCATAGAATGTAACAATATAGTTTTAAAAAGGCTTAGAATGTATACCTTTTCTTCAACAATGGTTAAATCAGCACTAGATTCGTCTTCACCGAATTCGTTTTTGATAACCACTCTGTAGTTAGCTACATATTTTGATGATACTTTTCTTATTATTAAACGTGCATTTGTGCCATCAAACGATGTGTTAATATCTGAAGACTCTCTAATGACTGTCGAGTTTTTATACCATGTGCATCTACATGATTGATCTGATGTTTTAAGAACTGCTACAAACTCAGCTTCTTCATTTTCTTTCTTAGCCTAATAACAGAAGAAATTATTTAGATAATTACAAGTTGACAGAATGAAAAAATTAACGTAAATAAAATTAAACGAGAGTACATACTAAGCTTCTGAGGTGTTTGATGATATGTGGTTTGTCTCCTTTTTCCTCTGGAATATCAGTGACTTCAACTTGTTGTGACACTGCTTCTCCCTTCTCATTCTTTGCGACAAGTTTGTATGATCCCTTGTCTTGTTGTGACACATTAGAGATCTCTAATTTGACTGCGAACTCTCCCTATAATACAAAAAACATTTTAAGTGGCCCTAAATGTATAATATAAAAAAATAAAAAAATATAAATAACAAAAACCTTACTTCTCTAACAGGTTCAATTAAAACAGTGTGCCTAGAATCTTCCTTGACAGCACTGGCTTCTTTAAACCACGTACAAGAAGGTGCAAATTTACTTAATACTTTACATTCAACGATCACAGTCTTCTTAACTATCTTAATGATCTTTGGTTTTTCTTTAATAACTGGAATGACTGCAAGAAAAACCATAACATCATAAATGTGTCTAATAGAAACAAGAAAACAAAAAAAATACATGATGTCAAAAACCTACTTTCTATATTGAGCGTTAGATTAGCATTGAGCTCTCCAAGTTCATTTTTGATATTACATTTATACAGTCCGGAGTCTTCAATACCAGGGTCGACTAGTTCCAAAACGATAGTGTAAATATCTTCTTTTACTTCGACCCTGGTTTTTATTTTCGACGAGTCCCGAATTTCCTTACCCTCGTGGTACCATACGATCGTTGGTCTCGGGCTAGCTTTCACCTTACATCCCATTATTACAAGTTTACCGTTCTCCTTAGACTGAATTGTGGGTTTCTCAACAAACGTTGGTCCCTCTCCTTCAGGTTCAGGCTCGGCTTCAATATTAAGGTTAAGATTAGCATTGCTTTCACCGAATTCGTTTTGGACATGACAACGGTAAGCGCCACCATCCGCTGCTGTCGGGTTCGATAAAAGCAATATTAACTCGTAAACGTCTTCGCTTATTACAGATGATTTAATTTCAATTTTACTGCTAGCCTTAATAAGTGTCGTGCCTCGGTACCACTTAACTTCAGCCGCCGGCTTGGCTTTGCAGACACAACGCATTGTAATGAGTGTGCCATCTTCATTGGGAATGATTCGTGGTTTTTCCACAAACGAAGGTGCAAAACCGTTTTCATCATCCCCACCTAAGTAACGAAAGAAAGAAAATTAACATCGATTTATGAAAATTTGCTAATGAGTTTCATGCAGCTTATAAGCTTTAAGCTTATCATGCACTGCTACTGTATGCGTACTATATTTATTTTTTTATTTGTCTTTTAAGTCAACCTCTTATGGAAGGATTACCTTGGAAGTTTAGAGCAATGTTGGCATTGCTCTCACCAAACACATTAAAAGCGTTACATCTATAATTTCCACCATCTTCCTTTGTGGGACCTAAAATTTCTAAGGTGAGGTTAAATGTATCCTTTCCAACAGCTTTTCTAGACATTTTCATTTTATTTCCGTCCCTAATTTCCTTGTCTCCGTGATACCACGTAATATCTGGTACCGGATACGCTTCAAGAATACATTCCATTATTAAAATATCCCCTTCTTGTCTAATAGTAGGTTTTTTTGGGAATCTAGGTGCTTTGCCATCGGGGATTCTGTTCAAGAGAGACAAAAAACAAACTTAATGAAAAAGAACCCTGATCTTTGTATTTATTTCACAGCGATTTAATATTAAATGACGCTTACTTTGGTTTATCCCCACCCTGGAAATTTAAGTTTATCTTAGCTATGCCTTCACCGTGTTTATTTTTAGCCACAGCCCTGTATTCTCCTTTGTCAGAATTTTCTACGCCTATAATTTCTAGCCGCGCCATGTGATATAATGTTTGATCCTCGTCTAATGTTATTTTGTAACGGTGACTTTCTTTTATTAATTTCTTTCCATGGTACCTGTTTAAACGTCCATACAATATTTTATCATTTTCAAATATGAGGACGTATATGTAAATTGAGTTTTCTATAAATTTGTTCTTACCATGCTATGGTTGGTTTCGGTTTGCCAACACATCGACATTCGAAAGTGATTTTGGTACCATCTTCCGATTGCCTGATGACAGGTCTCTCCGTAAATGTCGGTTTGATAAAATCTTCAGGCACGGGCGCTTCGTCGCCTATATCAGTTTTTACATTAGTAGAACCTAACTTTCATAAAATGTTCACGAAGATTTGCAGCTTTTTCGTCTACATCTGATTGAAATACGTATATTTAAGATGTTTTCTTATGACTCGTGTATGTATATTAATTACATCGTCAGGTTGGTATATAAGAGTTAATCAAGGGATAGAATATAGTTAATAGTTTCAAATAGATATATAAATAAATTTGGATTATACTTTCAACAAATTTCTCTAAAATATTTTTTAAATCAGTACGCATTACAGTCGCTAATGTTACAAATATTTATATAATACCTACTGCGTACGCTGAAGCAAATAACATTTAGCACAATGAAATAGGCTTGGAGTAAGAGGTTAGTCAAGCTCTTAGCGAAACATAATATTATACTAAATGATATTTTAAATACATAAAGATAATACATATTAGTAAAATGCAACAATAAAATACATGTATACGTGCTTTAGAGTGTGTGTATTTGAAATATTGTGTATTATATAATTCGTATCGTCGTATTTATATAATTTTAATTCTGTTTAATTTATCGTATAGTTTGTCTTTCAGAGAAAACATCTTAAAATATAAGCTGAAAGATAAAGTCAAAATGTTTTCATATTCGAAAAATTAGTTAATAAATAAATAAGCTGTGCTGCAAATACTACGTTTTACAATAAGAATTCATTATTACATTTACTGAATTAGAACCACACAAATACAAAGAAGCATAGCACCGTAAGCAATATTTAACTGACTCTTAAATTTGGTCGGTTATTTTTAAAATGAAATAATCTTTCTTTTTGTGTGTATGTATTAATAAGAGAGTATAGGTTCATATACATTGTTACTTGGCACTACACTCTTTAAAAAATAGGTGATTTCTGAAATATTTTTTTGTGTGTCTGTGTTGAAGTAGGTGTATTTGCGTGTATTGATGCTGATACGCTACAGTAGTGTGCGAAACTAACGACGTTATGTACATGCTTTACTTGTATTTTTATTTAAATGATGATGTTTAATCTTTTAATTACTTCATTTATTTTTAATAAAACATATTTAAGGTAATTTAATTTTTCGTATTTTAAATTTTATAGGTCTTACTGTCGATATATTTAATATGTATGTGGATGACTTGATATTCGATTATCATGTATAGGTATACAGCAAGTTTATTTCCTATTTTATCTTCAAATTTACATTTTACCTTTTATTATATAATTAGTTAGCGGACTTACTGTCGAAATTTAAGCTGATCGTCGCGTTACTCTCTCCGAGTTCGTTTTTGGCCGTTACCCGGTACTTTCCAGCGTCTTCAACTGTCACATTGTTGATTTCTAAAGACGCATGATAAGACTTGCCGTCTTTGCTTACTGATAACTGTAAGAAAAAAATATTAAGACATTATGCCACTTTTGTTTCCAAATTATCGACAAGTTTTCGTAAGTAAGGTAGGGCACAGCAGGATATTCCTGATCCAGATTTGACCAGAATTTTCCTGCTCAAAATCTAAAGCAGCCCGACTAGGGAAGCTCCTCACAGAAGATCACAACTAAATAATACTAGTACTTTCAAGCAGTGCTGGTTTCCTGTGGTGAGAAAGGTGACCACAGCTCCGATTGGGGGTAGGGTGGACAACGCGCTTGCGATGCTTCTGATATTGCAGGCGTCTACAAGTACAAGCTACGGTAATCGCTTACCATCAGGTGAGCCGTACGCTTTTTTGCCGACCTAGTTGTATATAAAAAAAAAGTTTCTGTTTAGAAAAGTTTTTCATAATAAGAAAAAAATATATATTAATTGTTACATAACGGCAATGATTAATATAATTCGCCTTTTTTAAAAGTACTATCGTAGCATCAAACGCTACGTGCAAAAGTAATTAAGGTTACGAGAACATACTACAAATAACTATTACAAAATAATATATGGGTCAAGGTCATTCTCTTATTAAATGTTTATGTTGCTCACATTTATTCGCTTCATGAATTAATAATAATTAATGAATGAAAAAACCTTATTTATTATGAGGTAAAAACGTGATAAATTTATAACCAATAAAATAGGTAGTGGGATAGATTTAAATAATGAGCAAATAAATAAATGTCTTTGACATACACGCATGGTCATGTATTCCTAAGATAGGTGATTTTAACACCAGTGTTATAGGTAACTGCCGACTGATAGAGCAACATTTTAAACATACGAATATATTACACTCAGACTTAGGGCGGGAATCGAGCCCTCCAGGCAGAAAGCAGGGTCAATTCAAAACTGTACCAACAGGCTAATCTCGTGTACAACTTTTAACTGAGGTAGGGCACAGCAGGAAATTTCCTGCTCAAAATATGGACCAGCCCGACTGGGGTAGTACCTCGACCTTACAGAAGACCACAGCTAAATAATAGTTTTCAAGCAGTATTGTGTTCCTGTTGTTGAGTAAGGTGACCAGAGATCCTGGGGGGATTGGGGATAGGGTCGGCAACGCGCTTGCGATGCTTCTGGTGTTGCAGGCGTCTATAGGCTACGGTCTTACTATCAGGTGAGCCGTACGCTTGTTTGCCGACCTAGTTACATAAAAAAAAACATAGGCTTATAAAAAGTCGCTATGTCGCATACTATACGTTGTGAGATTTAAATATAAAAGAAAACTCAAAATAACGTAATGTTTAAAAGTTGTCATTTCTACTTTTCCACTGTTCTATTCAAAACAACATTTAAAAATAAATCGTACGAAATGAATTCACGTTTTATTAGCCTTGATTTAAAAGGAATTAAATTATATTCCAAAGGATGTGAAAAACTGAGTTCGAAATTCAATTTTAGAGATGACCACTTTTGAAAATGATCACGAGAATTGGTCTGAATGATTTGTAACAAGGTTATATTATAACCTTATGTCTTGGTCCTGGTGTGACCTCGCCTGTGTTGTGGAACCAGGCTACTGTGGGCACCGGTTCGGCCTCGATACGGCACTCGAATATCAGTCGCTTGCCATCGTCCTCTTGACGGATGGCCGGCTTGCGCGCGAACGTTGGCGCTTTACCGTCTACTTGCCTGTAAAGAAATTCACATCACATGAATTAACTGTACGATATTTATCAATTATCATGATCCAGATACATTTTATAGTTACTTTTTTTGAATTTTTCTGTTCTTAATTTTTTTTTAATACTGTTTTGGGCATTTATAACTAAAGTTTTCTAAGTACCTATATAGTATCTATTATTTACAGATATCTATAGATCATAATTATAATACATGAAAATATGTAGATCATAAATTAATTCAGTGTACGTATAACTTGTTCTTTAATGAGTTTTATCAATTACTTATACATCAATTATACTTACTTATTTATAGAATCTAAAATGTTTTGTAACTAAAAGAAAAAAATGTTGGTAATAAATGTGGGTATTTGTATAAACTTACTTTTGTTTTTCTTCGTCAGCGGCTGAAAAAAAAAAGAAAATGCATTAAGGCGAGGTATTTCAGATATTCCTGCAAAACACGTTTATATTAATTCATTTTTGAAATAGTAAACAGTGAAATTTTAATCTAATAAATTTAATTGATATTGTTGAGGGTATATTTTGTCCATTTTTGACGTTGGAAACATGATTTGACAAATTTGGCTCGATAGAATAAATTCACAAAGTTACCTCTTTTCGCTTCATTTTATCTACTATTTTCGGCTTTATTATTAAAATAACTGATTTGATGTTATGAGTAACTTACCTAAATAAAGTTCATATATAACTGGATCCGCTTCTGCCGCTTTTTAATTTATTTATTACATCTATTTTTTTTAATCGATTATTCAAGTGATTTTCGAAGCGCTGGGCGCTCTCGCGGCACTCACACTGTCCCGTTGGACGTTACAGAGGCAAGACGTGTGCAAAATTTTTCAAAAAAGCGTTCCGTCTTTTGTATTTTTAATATTACGTAGTATGCATTCAATATCCATACACCTACTGCCCACAGTAGTAATAAAATTTAAATTCGCTATTTATTTTAAATCTATAAATATAAAAGAAAGTCGTGTAATCGTGTTAGTTACACTATTTATAACTCAAGAACGGCTGAAGCGATTTGGCTGAAAATTGGTGGGGAGGTAGCCTAGAACCAGGAAACGGGCATAGCATACTTTTTATCTCAATTGTACCCGGTAGGTGGCGCTGCTATAGGTATCTAACTCCGAAACTACTGAACCAATTTGTATCAAATTTTGTAAGCTTCTGTAGTTTGGTCCAACTTGAGAGATAGGGTAGTTTTTATCTCAATTGGACCCGGTAGGTGGCGCTGCTATCGGTATGTAACTCCGAAACTACTGAACCAATTTGTATCAAATTTTGTAAGCATCTGTAATTTGGTCCAACTTGGGAGATAGGGTACTTTTTTCTCAATTAGACCCGGTAGGTGGCGCTGCTATAGGTATGTAGCTCCGAAACTACTGAACCAATTTGTATCAAATTTTGTAAGCTTCTGTAATTTGGTCCAACTTGAGAGATAGGGTAGTTTTTATCTCAATTGGACCCGGTAGGTGGCGCTGCTATCGGTATGTAACTCCGAAAGTACTGAACCAATTTTTATCACATTTCGTAAGCATCTGTAATTTGGTCCAACTCGAGAGAGGGAATTTTTTATCTCAATTTGACCCGATAGGTGGCGCTGCTATCGGTATGTAAGCAATAAAATTTGGTAGCTGTTTTCCGGGCAGGACAACGTCTGCCGGGTCCGCTAGTTTAATATAATTATTTTGTTGCTGTTTAAGTTTTTGTAAACACTATTTATCTATATAAAAATTAATAAAAATGGAGTGTCTGTTTGTAATATTACGGCTTTTAACTAAATTCATATGTATGTATATATACACGGTACATATTACACCAAATTAACATTTTTGAAGTGAAACTTCTTTAGGCGCATGAGGGGTAAAATTTGAGCGACCGGTAACGCGTCAGTGTCACGACGAGTACTTGGATGGGTGACCTCTTTTTTTTTCAATTAGATTTTTGAAGTGAAACTTCTTTAGAATCGTTGTGATTTCAAACCGGATGCAACGGAAAAACGACAGGGAAGGGCGCGCCGCGCAGCGACTTGCATGAAAAAGGATGACACATTGTAGCGTTACGCTCTATGTAGCGTTACGCTCATTGTAGCGTTACGCTATTTGTATCGTTACGCTCATTGTATCGTTACGCTCATTGTAGCGTTACGCTATTTGTATCGTTACGCTCATTGTATCGTTACGCTCATTGTAGCGTTACGATATTTGTAGCGTTACGCTATTTGTAGCGTTACACTAATTGTAGCGTTACGCTATTTGTATCGTTACGCTCATTGTATCGTTACGCTAATTGTAGCGTTACGCTCATTGTAGCATTACGCTCATTGTAGCGTTACGATCATTGTTGCTTTACGATCATTGTAGCATTACGCTATTTGTAGCGTTACGCTCATTGTATCGTTACGCTCATTGTAGCGTTACGCTCATTGTAGCGTTACACTATTTGTATCGTTACACTCATTGTATCGTTACGCTAATTGTAGCGTTACGCTCATTGTAGCGTTACGCTCATTGTAGCGTTACGCTCATTGTAGCATTACGCTCATTGTAGCGTTACGATCATTGTATCATTACGCTATTTGTTGTAGCGTTACGCTATTTGTAGCGTTACGCTCATTGTAGCGTTACGCTATTTGTATCGTTGCGCTCATTGTAGCGTTACGCTATTGTATCGTTACGTTATTTGTAGCGTTACGCTCATTGTAGCGTCAGTACTTGGATGGGTGACCGCTTTTTTTTTCAACTAGTATTTTTGAAGTGAAACTTCTTTAGACGCGCTTAAAACTTTGGTAGTAAGCAGGTGCGACGAGGGCGTTACGAAAAGTGTGATCGGTCGAGGCGAACGGAAGTTGAGAGGGAGATATTTTAGTTAAGATAAAATTTGATCGACCGGAAACGCGGCAGCGTCACGACGGTCAGTTCTTGGATGGGTGACCGCTTTTTTTTCAACTAGTTTTTTGAAGTGAAACTTCTTAAGGTGCATGAGGGGTAAAATTTGATCGACCGGAAACGCGGCAGCGTCACGACGGTCAGTTCTTGGATGGGTGACCACTTGGGAACACCGCGTGCCGTTGCCGTTTTTTTTTCTTTGTTATAATATATTATACATATTTAATTAATATTAAAATAAGAATTAGATTATTGATAAAATATGAAGCTACTTTATTGAGATACATTTTATTGAATAATAATTATTTTAAGCTACCTGTGCCCGCGACTTCGTCCGCGTGGAGTTTAACAAAATAATTATTGTTCAGTTCGCAGTTATAAAATATTAATAAAAAATCTAAAATAAAAGTAGCCTACGTTACTCCTTATTACATCAGCAGCTATCTGCTAATGAAAGTCATGTCAAAAACGATCCAGCCGTTTCAGAGATTAGCCGGAACAGACAGACAAACAAATTATAAAAAAATGTTATTTTGGTATTTGCACTATGTATATATGTAATTTAGTTAAAAGCGGGTATTACAATATTACAAACAGACACTTCAATTTTATTTATTTGTATAGATTTAATATGTAATTTGTTTTATTTTATATAGCTTATTCTATTTATGTCCAACAGTCTATAATAAATAACCCTGAAATCGTTTACTTATTTCATTTATTTACGAAAGTATTACATATTTATCACTACTTTAAAAAATGATCATAATAAATGCATTTCTATTTTAAAGTCAAATCAAATTAGTTCGCTTTACAGCCACTGATGCTTTGAGGTCACGAACTGAGTTCACAAGCATCGAGTTCGCGCGACGTGTGTCCAAGGGGGACGGGGTAGACGTTAAATGCCTACTTTTGTCAAACGACGAAGCCTTAAAATTTTCACTCAATACTACCTATCAATTATATTTTTTACAATGTTGTTTAAAAATAATGTGATAAGAAAATATTGTGTACCTAGTGTTTATAAAAATAGCAATTTCTTTTTAACGCTAATTTACTGAATTCACTAAAATATATCAGATTCATGAAATACTGCTACAACCGTTTGTGGGTTTGATAGTTTACTTTGAATAACATCGAGCAGACGTAAACATTTGAAATCGATATAGGAATGATCTCAGAATGAATCCAGGTGTTCGATATTTCTAGCATCTTCTGTAATTACTAAAGCTCGTCAGGGCTGATCTAAAATATACTTCGGCAACTAGGAATTGTTATTCGTAAAGGATTTTATATTTCAATAAAATAACGGAATACTAGAAAATTATATTTATGTATATAATTAATTAATGTTAATAATATGTCTGAGGACTCTCAATTAATGATGTGATTTGAATATTTGTAAACTCCAAGAAATTAAGATTTATTTTAAACTTTTAGAAATAGTTTTGAGTTGTTCAAATGTTATGCATCATTTTTCTGCAAATCTATATATATAAAAGAGATTTCCACCCATATATTGATTCATCACGATATCTCTGGAACCATAACAAATTAATATAATGGCAAAACAACGTTTGCGGGGTCAGCTAGTTAATTATAATCTAAGTATTATTCAGACGACCAATACGACCTAGCGTATGAAACTTAACTTTACTCAAAACAATTTTGTGGATTTGTGATAAAACATCCAATTTTTGCTCGTACAAAATATATTTTGTTCAAGCGTTTTCCCTAATATTCATCTCGTTTACTCCTGTTGCAAATAATTTTAGCTACGTTCGTCATGAGACAGTAAATTTTTTATGTTTTAGTCTCTGACTAATAATTTTGTTTTGAAATAATTTATGATAATATTTTTATAAAAGTATCTAGTTACAAATATTGTGACTATAAATACTTAGTTTATTATTAATATCTTTATTTAGGGACTTTTATACATATGTACATGACAGTCCAAATACTTAGTTACTATAAATACTAAATAATATTAAATACTTAGTTATAGTAGCTGGTTTTTAACCGACTTCCAAAAAAGGAGGAGATTCTCAATTCGTTTTTTTAATGTATGTTTGTTACCTCTGAACTTTTGAATGGGTGGGTTGATTTTGAAGATTTTTATTTTAATCGAAAGACGGTGCGTGTTATGTAGTCTCATTTGAATTTAATTGAGATCTAACAAGTACCTACTTTGTAAGTTATATCTAATAATTCGTATTTACTTGAATTTTTTTTGTCGACCTACGTTGTATTATACCGCATAACTTTTACACACCGATTTTGATGATTCTTATTTGAATCGAAAGTTGATGCTTGTTTGCTTGTCTTGTAGTCCCATTTAAATTTGATCGCGATTTGATTACTATTTTTTGAGTAATATTTGAACGCGCATATACTTGACTATTTTTTCGTCTACTTACGTTGCGTTACTTGATGATGGGTTACTCTATACTCTACGCAAATACAATAATTACCTATTATTTGTTTTATGAATAGTACTAGCGAACTCTGCCCGTCCATATTTTTTACACGATAAATAAACACCAACATATCATGCACTAAAACCTTCTCCGAAACACGCTGCATCTTATGGTATAAGTATTATTGCAATCGGTTGAGTAGTTTTTGCAGTATAACCGAACAAAAGAACTGGTTCTCTGATTTATTAGTAGGTATAGATAGAAGAAGAAGATTTTGAAACTAACTCTTTAATAAATTTTCATTTGCCATAATAGCAATTATAAATTTGAATCATCGGTTTTTGATTTTTAAACATTCTATTGATATTTTTTATATTTTCTATGTCTGTCGTCAGTGATAAAAAAAAATTAGATGTAAGAGTTCTAAGACTCTATTAAGAGCGAGTCATAGAGTTATGCTAGAATCTTTAATATTTTCCAATAACCATTCCTATCTTCTAATCTGAGCAACAATTTTTTTTCCTTAATGAAACAGATTTGCTCTAATGAAAATTAGATTCACAATACATAGAATATAGAAAGCAGAGTTCTGGAAATAGATGATTATAAATCACGCTCAACTCAAATCGACAGTGAAGAACATTTTTTTGAGATATATTTACACGTTTCAGAAGAAATTCCGAGACATATCTTAATAGTTTTAAAAGAGTAACTGCGGAGTTTATTGCCGGTTCTTCTCTGCAGAATCTACATTCCGAATCCTCTGAATCTCGACTTTAAGTATAATTAATTCATTAAAAAATATAATATGATTTTGAATTTTTAGAATGTCGATTCAAAAGCGCTTGTGAATCCTACTTAAAAAAAAATAATTTTGATTTTTGAGTAACACGTGAATAAACTTTTACTGGAAGCTTTCGTCCAGCAGTGGGACATTTGGAGACTGTTAATTATAAAAGATTGTTAACTCACGGCTAAAGTTAAGGTTGATGGAGGCGGCCACCTCGCCCATCTTATTTTTAGCCTTAACCTTGTAGAGCCCCGCGTCTGTCTCGATCACGTCGTCCAGTTCCAGCACCACCAGAAACTTGTTGTTTGCGATGGTTTGAATCCTGAAGAAAAATGGTGATTAGAATGACGTGTACTAAGACAAGTTAGCGTGAATTGTTAACTATAAATCGTGTGTAATGCATCATTGTAATGATCACATGTAAACCGTCCTGTTAATATAAATAAATAAATAAATATTAAAAAAAAATATCTAAAACACACACACGGTCGTCTGTTCCTAAAGTAAGCAACTTCATGCTTGTGTTATAGGTAACAGCCGAACGGTATAATTACTTTTTTTTTTTCGATAAACATACGCAATATAAATACTACCTACATATAAAAATAAATATATATTACACCCAGACTCGCGGTGGGAATCGAAACCACAAACCCCGAAGTAGAAAGCAGAATATAAAAAATGCTACTTGAATACAACAACTATTAGAACATCAATCTAGAAGTAAATAAGTCATCTGATTTCATCTTGTCTTTGCATTACACACGAATATATTTTATGGCTGAGACTAATTAAGGAGCCGGAAAGGTAGTGGTTGGTCCAGCACAGATACATACATACTACTACTTTTAGTCACATGTTTTACTAGACTACTACTGCATTATAACTTTCTATTGCGTATCTTTATACTGCGAAAGTGAATAAGCAAGATTTTGTCGTATAATGTTGCACAGTAAATACTAAGACTAATTTCTGTATTATCTGTAATTTCTATGTTTATTGCTATCGTTTAAATTGTATGTATTTTAAGTAAATTTCATTTTAAAATAATATAATAATAATGTCGGGCGCGAACTTGTGGAGGCCTTTGTCCAACAGTGGACTGTGATAGGCTGTAGTGTGTAGTGTGTGTGTGTGTCATTTTAAAATACTTATTTTTCTTTACAATAAGGTTGGCCTAAATTATTATTGGTAATTCATGATTAGATACCCACTTCAGCCTATCGCAGTCTACTGCTGGACATAGGCCACCCCGAGTTCGCGCCAAACACCATGGCGCGAACTCATGTGTGTTGCCCCTAGTCGCCACGCTGGGCAGGCATGTTGGTGACCGCAGGGCTGGCTTTGTCGCACGAAAGACGTATAAACGTATTCATTCATGATTAAATTGTTGTTAAATGGTACACAAAGCACCATTGTTTTAGCTAGTAGTCACATATTCTTATATATAGAGCTTTTCTATGTGGCGACTTTAATTCACATCACGTGTTTGTCAGGGCAATCTCCATTAGAATGTGTTACGTTACCTATCTAGTACAGCAGAGATATGCTTTGCAATTACCTACACTAATATTACTTTTTTTTAATAAAAAGGCGGCAAACGAGCAGATATTACTTGATGTTAAGTAGCTACTGATATAGTACAATAAACTGAATTAACTGAGGTAGGGCACAGCAGGAAACCTGCTCAAAATATGGAGCAGCCCGACTGGGGTAGTACCTCGACCTTACAGAAGACCACAGCTAAATAATACTGTTTTCAAGCAGTATTGTGTTCCTGTTGGTGAGTAAGGTGACCAGAGCTCCTGGGGGGGGGGGGATTGGGGATAGGGTCGGCAACGCGCTTGCGATGCTTATGGTGTTGCAGACGTCTATAGGCTACGGTCTTACCATCAGGTGAGCCGTACGCTTGTTTGCCAACCTAGTAACATAAAAAAATGCCTTTCATTCCTTAAAAATTAATATAATATTTAACTACAATCATGTTGTCGGTACATTTTCTTAACGATACAAATATATCGATACGCTTTTGTCCTTTTTATTTGACTCGACACGGTCGGCCGCCGGCCGTGCCAAATGTGTCAACTTTCGATTGTCTTGGCGTATGTCACTATCAAAAGGAGCATTAGGAATTGTGAGTCGGTCAGGCGAATGGGTCGTTGACCCTATTGATGTTAATTAATTGATCTATGCCAGTTCAAATGCTTAAGAACAATATCTTAAGCAAACACATTATCTAAATAAAAAATACGAGCCTTTTTATTGATTGGTTGATTGGTTGAAACGATTGTTTGGAATCTTTCTTGATTTGTATATTTGTGGCGTTATAGCTTTTAGTGAATGAACAGAATCACATGTTCTAGTTAATGTGTGAATCACTCGTGTAAACAGTTTATTTTTTTTCTGATGATTTAAAACGATACAAATTTAGAGAAAACTAATCTTCCAACCAAAAGCGTTCGTTTAGTTTATAATACTTATCTCGGATATTAACAAATTGCTGATGACCAATTTTATTAGTTTTATTAATATTCTATGTATAATTAAAACTGTAAACTTACTTGAACTGTGTTCTGTTGTCCTCCTTGAGCAGTTCATCGCTGCGATACCAGCTGATCTCAGGCTTGGGCGACGCAAGGAGCTGGCACTCGAACACCAGCTTGTTGCCATCATCTTCCTGACGTAGCTGAGGCTTCTGCGTGAAGCTCGGGGCAAAGTCGTCAGTCACCCCCATATTCCTAGCTGTTTGTCATTACTGGTAGAATTCGTGTTTCGCTTCTTGAAACGGTCGAAATACCTGTTAAAGGAAAATAAAATTGTATTGGAGAAAATTCTGTATTGATAGTTGTTGAAATTGTTTAACACAAGAAATATCCTAAACATAAAAGAACGCTAAAATTAATATGGTTGATCAAAACAATAAGTTTCAAGAAAATAAGGTATGCACACCTTTTGCAACTTTGTATAACTAGACGAAAACAATGATGTTTTTTTTTAATTGTACGTTTTTTTAGATTTAGAAGGCTTTCGCAAAACAAAGATGTTCTACCAATCTGAATAGTTGGATAATAGTATAATAAAATAATACTTAGTTAAATAAAAATAAATAACGACAGCAATTAAATATTCTCTTGTTTTTCTAAATTTATCACTTCAAGGCTAATTTTACTATAGTGTCATATCGATGTAATCACAAGTGAAACAGAAGCATTAATATTGTTTTTACGCAAATCATTCAAAAATACAGATATATCAACAATCTTTTTTTTAATAACAGAACTGCTACACTACAATGATGGCACATGACATGAGCGGTCAATACATTTCAGCTCTACATTACATTGGATAATATTCTAAAAAAACAGTTCAAGCAAAAAAAA
Source organism: Melitaea athalia (assembly GCA_905220545.2). NCBI lineage: Eukaryota > Metazoa > Arthropoda > Insecta > Lepidoptera > Nymphalidae > Melitaea > Melitaea athalia. The sequence continues at coordinate 5,289,504 of HG992203.1, forward strand.
AAATAGTTTGCATTTGGAAATAAATAGTATTATTGTTCCAAGTTATTGATTTTGTTTGGCCACCGTCCGTTTCATGCAATAAACGCAAGCAGAATATTTTGTACATTAAGACAAAGGAGAACTGAAAGACTACGATAAAATTTTGTTAAATTGCATTCTGTAACATGATCACACCTATAGAAACCATCGGGAGTTTGTCCCATAGAATGAAAAGTAACTATAGAAACCCCTTGTACATCTATACTAATATTATAAAGCTGAAGAGTTTGTTTGTTTCTTCTTCTTCTTATAGTGCCATCTTCTCTCGAAGTTCGGCGATCATTTTGGCAACTTGTACCCTTGATACCGCGGCCCTGAACAACGAACGGGTGCTTTTCCCAAACCATTGGCGTAGATTTTTCAGCCAAGATGTTCTTCTACGACCCACACTGCGCTTTCCTTGGATCTTGCCCTGGATAATAAGTCGAAGCAGTTGGTATTTAGAGTTTCTCATGATGTGGCCAAAGTACTCAAGCTTTCTTTTCTTAACCACATACACAACTTCCGCTTTCTTCTTCACACGACTTAGCACAGTTACGTTCTTTATTTTATCTCTCCAGGATATCCTTAACATTCTCCTGTATACCCACATTTCAAAAGCTTCAACCTTCTTACAGGTCGATTCGGTGAGGGTCCATGCTTCAACACCATACAAGAGAATGGAGAAAACGTAACAACGTGCTAATCGTACTCGTAGCTCGATCAGCTTTTTATTGCATAGAAGTGATTTAAGTTTAAAGAAAGCACTACGGGCCTGTTCTATGCGGCACCTTATTTCTAGACTGTGGTCTCCCGTATCATCGACCCAGCATCCTAAATATTTGTATTTGCTAACTTTTTCTAGTGGCTCTCCATTACAAAATAGAGTGGTTTGTTTGTTTGAACGCGATAATCTCAAGAACTACTGGTCCGATTTGAAAAATTTCAGTGTTAGATAGCCCATTTATCGAGGAAGGCTATAGGCTATATATCATCACGCTAAGACCAATAGGAGCGGAGTCCACGCGGACAAAGTTGCGCGCAGAAGCTAGTGATATATGAAGATGGACATAAAATATATTACCTAAGCCTTCTGAAAAGGTTGCCTTTAGTAGTTTACTTATTAGGAGTACATTTTATACGTTATTTGTAATAGTTCAGGGCACATCAATAGATTACAAGATAATATAGAAGATATCATATACCTTAATATTTCAGAAGAAGTACATATTCATTCCGCGATCCCTAGTAGTTTAGTGTAGTTATAGTATATAGCGTAGTTATAGTATTAGTATCCCTAGTAGTTACTCGTAGCAATAAAGCTTCAAATCTTTTATTTCCAAGAGGATGCCTAACAACTAACTAAATATCCTGCTTAAATCTGGAGCAGCCCAACTGTGGAAGTACTTCGAGCTTACAGAGTATCATAGCTAAATAATACTGCTCTCAAGAGTAAGGTGACCAGAGCTCCTGCGGAGCGTCAGCAATGCACTTGCGATGCGTCAGGCGTCTATAAGCTATGGAAATTAGGTGAGCCGTACGTTTCTTTGTCGACCTAGTTTTATAAAACAAATACTTGTTATGTACAATTTAGAAGAAACGTACAATAACAATAGCGCTTTATTAATTAACTGATTTTTTTTAAATTTGAGGAAAATTGATGACGGCTAATATTTAAAGAAGTTATAGTCTAGTCTTTACAGACTGCCTGACAGGTTTTACCTTTTTTAAACATCGTATGGTTTAAAAAAATGAAGCGAGCTTTTTGGGCTTAGCAATAACTAATTGATTTAATTTTCAGTTGAATATTAATTAAATTACATTTTGTAATTAAATTTGATGGCTACAAACGAGAAAAACGTATTTCCATCAATATTAAAAAACTGTTGATTTTGTTAGTCTCGTTATCTGATAAGGGCTTCCACGGAGACAATTCTCGTAACACATTTGTATAACAAAAGTAGATTAAAGATATCTTAAAGGTAACTTTGACAGACTTGGAGGTCTGTTATTAATGAATATATTAATTCTTGCATTTAATAGTTTTGAGTGGTGCCAGGAAGGCACAGTTTTTGTCACCTATGTCACATAGGATAGAAAGACATGATGAAGAGTGATGTGTGTGGTTGACATTGTGGTGTAGTGCCAATAAGCATACTTGGTTAACCTTTGACATTTGTGACTTTCTGTTAAAACGTCACGTTCACACTCACATGACATCACTACATAATAAAACCTTTTAATAAAACAATGTCGCTTCCCGCTGCCTGTATGGTTAGATTTTTAAAACTACACAACGGATTTTGATGCGGTTTTCTTTAGTAAAGAGAGTGATTCCAGAGAAAGGTTTTATGTATAATACATGCATAATATAGTAGAGGAACACTAATTGTTTTAGAGGTTTCTAATGTGTCTAATGTGATGTCGAAAATAAACACATTTTTTGCGCATATATTATATTTATTTTATTTTTTATATTTAGTATTAGCATTGCTAGTTTTAAATAAACGTTATGAATAACTAAAAAACATTCGTGTAGTATAATCTGCCTATTTCATACAAATTTGATGGTACAAGTTTTGATCAGATAAGCCAAGAAACTCAGTCATAAGTTATCTCACTATCACATTTCTACGAAAAAAAAACGTAATATGAGATTTACTTAACAGTTATTATTTTTGCTAAAAAAGTTTAAATTCATTTTCATTAATTTAAAACAATAGGTAACAGTCCGGGATCCTTAGTACCAAACGTCAATCGTCAAATAGTATCAACGTCAATTTTTGATGACCTCGTAAGGCCAACAAAAATTATTACTAACTACCTGATTTTTTTTCTTTTAGTTAATTAATATTTATATCTATATGTTACAGTCAAAACTCTTAACCAGTCAAAAGCACTATTGACTAGCAAAATCAGTCAAAAGTAGTTTTGCCCGTTTGCTTTAGTCAATAATACTTTTAACTAAAATAACAGTTAAAAGTACTTTTGCCCAATGGAGCTGGTTAAAAGTACTTTTGACTAAATGATTCCGTCAAAAGTGGTTTTGACTGGTTGTATCAGTCAAAACTCTTAAAAAGTAAGGTGGCCGATATTTGGTAAGTCTTTAGATTAAGAACGGTTGACTGTTTATCGGCATATTTTTGTCACAGAAACAAAAAAAAATAACCCTAACCTATCTAATTTCAATATTAGACTGTTTATCGGCATATTTTTGTCACAGAAACAAAAAAAAAATAACCCTAACCTAATTTCCGACCGACCGACCGACTCCGTTCTTAATCTAAAGACTAACCTAAACTTTTATATTAATAGTGCTTTTGACTGACGCTTTTTTGCAGTTAAAACTACTTTTGACGGAGAGCATTTGTCAAAAGTATTTTTAACCGCAAATTTGCAGTCAAAAGTACTAATAACCAATAATTTTCCGTCAAAACCACTTTTGACCAACTCGTCTAGTCAAAAGTACTTTTGACTGATTTCGCTAGTCAATAGTACTTTTGACTGATTAAGAGCTTTGACTGTAACATATACATATAATAAAATGATAGGAAAGTCAATGTATGTCCGGGATAAACTCAAAAAGTACTGTATGGATTTACTTCAAATTTGGCACGAATATTATTAAGAAGTCGGGTCAGAAACTCAGAACATAGGCTACATATTATCACGCTATCACCTACGGGGAACGAGCAGTGAACGCACGCAGACGACGTCGCGGGCAGCAGCTAGTAATATAATAGTAATATTGTCCTACAAATTGCGTGGTACGTTATCCCGGTCCTACCCTCACTGATGCTCTATCCCCTGCTACCCCTATTACCTACCACAATCGAGAGTTTTCGTAGAGGAAATTTTTGTTCGTCTCATCAAAATGAAGCTACTCGCGGAAAATTAGCTTGATAGTAGTCAAGTAAAAAAATAATATATTTTCTGAAACAAATACTTGTCGACCGCTCTGGTGTAATGGTGCGTGGGCCGTGTCGACGGTCGCAGGTTCGATTCCCGCTCGGAGTGGATATTTGTGTTTATACGAATATTTGTTTCCGGTCTAGCTGTTAGTCCTTGTGGGTCTTCCCACCGTGCCTCGGAGAGCGCGTTAAGCTGTCGGTCCCGGTTGTTATCATGTTGATAGCGATCGTTACTCATAGTAGGGAATATATACGCCAACCCGCATTGAAGCAACGTGGTGGAAAGCTCTGATCTTTCTCCTACATGGGGGAAGACGCCTGTGCCCAGCAGTAGGATATTACAGGCTGAAGCGTATAATATTATAAGAAATATAAACTTAAAAGCTCTTAAAAGATCTATACTAATATTATAAAGAGGAAAGATTTGATTACTTGTTTGTTTGCTTTGAATAGGCTCCGAAACTACTAAACCGATTAGAAAAATTCTTTTACTGTTGGGAAGCTACACTATCCGCGGGTAACATAGGCTATAGGTATAATATTTTCAAAAAAAAAAATAGGGAAAAAAATTATTTAGAAATTTTTGTTAAATACCCGTGCGAAGCCAGGGTGGGATGCTAGTTGAAGATAAGCTAACATTCGTTATAAAAATTATACAATAAGTAATAAAATTTAAAGTACTCGTAGGTACGATTAGATTCAACAGAAGGAAGAAAGGATACTTCCATCCTTGATGATCTTGTCATTGATTTTCTTTTAATTTCCGTAAGTGTGTATATGTTACTGTAAATGCACGAATTACGGTAAATCCTAAGATTTAAGAGTAAAACCTAAGATTTACCAACTCTTAATGGTAAAAGGCCGAACGATTTTGCGATTCGCACTTTTACTACCATTCACTTGGTAACTCTTAGGATTTACATTAAGGCACGGTAAATGTTGAAAAAGGCATGTTATAACGTGGCTAGTCCTTAGATTAAAACCTGCGTAGGTCTAATTTTGAAGTTAGATAGGTTAGGGTTTTATTTTTGTAATGAAAGTATGCCAATAAAGGGTCTAATTTTGAAGTTAGATAGGTTAGGGTTATTTTTTTTTTCTGTGACAAAAATATGCCGATAAACTGTCTAATATTGAATTCAGATAGGTTAGGGTTATTTTTTTTGTTTTTGTGACAAAAATATGCCGATAAACAGTCTAATATTGAAATTAGATAGGTTAGGGTTATTTTTTTTTGTTTTTGTGACAAAAATATGCCGATAAACAGTCTAATGTTGAAATTAGATAGGTTAGGGTTATTTTTTTTGTTTCTGTGACAAAAATATGCCGATAAACAGTCTAATATTGAAATTAGATAGGTTAGGGTTATTTTTTTGTTATTTTTTGTAACGAAATTATGCCGATAAACGCTCTAATTTCGAAGTTAGATAGGTTAGGGTTATTTTTTTTCGTAACGAAATTATGCCGATAAACGGTCTACGGGTCTTAATCTAAATACTTACCAATTTAAGTTTTTGACTGAAATAAATGAATAAGAATTTATCTTTGCTTTATTCTCAAAACCAACTTTTACTAAGCTGCAGTCGTCAGACCTAGCATGTACTAAATTCTAATAGTAAAAGCCCGAAAAAAATGTCCCGCTTTCATAAATTCTTACATTTACCAACTCCTGTCGGTAAATCCTAAGACTTACTCTTAAATCTTAGGATTTACTGTAGTTCGACCTTTTACAGTAACATATAAATTGGCAAATCGTTGTCTACTACCTAAGTAATAATAATAATATAACTTAGTCACGACAACATTTGTATTAGCCATACAGATGTTTGCCGTGGTCTGGGTGTTTGTGCAGTCCTTGTGGGTGTCCCCACCGTGCCTCGGAGAGCACGTTAAGCCGTCAGCCCCGGTTGTTATCATGTACACCTGATAGCGATCGTTACTCATAGTAAGAAACATATATCCACCAACCCACATTGGAGCAGCGTGGTGGATTAAGCTCCGATCCTCCTCCTACATGGGGAAGTGGCCTATGCCAACAGTGGATATTACAGGCTGAATCGTGATCGTGAACTTAGTGCATAGTGTATGTGTAAGCACAGACAGATTTTATTCTAGTATTGCAAAATTCAGATACAATACCAAATTAAATCTAAAATTGAATAAACGAATAATTATAACAATCGTATTAATTGCCATCATTTCTCATGACTCATGTGTCACAGCGCAAATACTTAGATTGAAAAAAAAAACAGGTATTTTTCAGGAAAGAACAAAATTGGGTCGAAATACAAACCCGATGCCTCAGCCATAAAAGTCATACGTGAAGAGCATTATCATAGACTTTAATTTTTGGACCTAAAAAGAATATTTTTTATTGTTAGATTAGAGTAATCAGAGAAGATTGATTTTTGAGATTAAGATTGAGATCCCCATGTACATATGTATGTATGTTGGCACTTGGCGCATACATACTCCCAGTAGGGAGTAAGCTAGTAGGGAGGGAGTTAGTTAGGGAGGTTGCTATCATGTACACCTGATAGCGATCGTTACTCATTATTATGAGTAACGATCGCTATCAGGAAAAAATTTAGCAGTTGATAGGGGTGGTTTCTACCCCTAAAAAGTGAATTTCCGCGGTGCTACAAGAAAGCAGACATAACTACGAGTATTTAAAAAAAAATATCATTTCATTTGGATTAGATTTACTGCCTCGCACGTAGTTTTGATCGTTTTCTCCCACTGTGCGACGGCTTAACGTTTTCTCACTAAGAGCATTGTTTTACTCTTCATTAAGTATTGAGTTAGTTGGCTGGGAAAGAACAATGGTAACAACTAATCTCCTTCTGCACTTATCGTCATATCGCAGTGTAACTAGGCAAGCATTGTCCTAAAACTCTCTAGTGAGTCATTTACATAGCGGTCAGCGCCATCTAGTGGCAAGGTGAAGACTGCGTGTGGGTGTTCACTTTTAGAAATTTCAGAAGTATAAATTAAACGTCTCATCTATTTCTGTAATCGTTGAAGGCCTCGGAGAACTTTTTAGTTTCGTGAAAAATCCGATGGTTATCTAAGGATTTTATTAGTTTAGTTCCAGTAAACTAAATTATGATATTTAAACTATATTTTTCGTAATTCGTTACAGATTTGTAAATAAAAATAATGTATAATAAACTTTACGGATATTAATTTTTTTTAAAAGTAATTATGTGTAGAGTACCCATGTAATAGAGTAATAGGTCTATTAAACTACTAAATAATATTATAATAACTTTTCTTTTCTATAATTTTTTTTTAATACAATACCACACAACGTACCGTTTGATGACTGATCAAATAATCCAAGAAACACAAATAGTCAATGCACAATCAAAACACAAACACAATTAGTCAAATAATCAAACGACGATGTTCGAGAAAATGACAAAGGTAAAGCAAAGAAAAATTTGAGAAAAAGGGTTGTCGCCGGCGGCGGGACGCGTCGGGTCGTTTTCGAAATCGTAACTAAACTATGAAAAGTTGGCGGACAGCCGAGGCGGTTTGAGAATTCGCGTGGGAAGCTGCAGCCGGTTGGATAACGAAAAGTGACGTTCCCATTGCAGAGGTGTTTTCCGTCGAAGATAGAATATGATCTAACGTGTCATAAGGGTTGAATAGGACGGATACTTGTAATACTAATCGATTCATCTGATAGAAAAATTTTGTATGTAAATGTGTGCAGATTTGAAAATTTTAGAGGAATGCGGTATGAACTACAAATACTACAAACTGGGGAAGGGCACAGTAATTGTATTCAGAACTCCAAATTTAACAAATAATTTTGCATACCGTCCTCCAACTATTCAAGTAAAGCCCCAACATAACATCCTAAAATAAAACATCATATTATTTATTTCCTAATTTTTAAACTTTTATTGAAATCTAATTCGTATCATTTGTCAATAAAACAAAAGTTTAAGACATAAATAACGAGTCAGTTTATAATATCCTGCTGTTGGGATATGTCTCCTTTTCCATGCAGGCACAGGAGAAGGATTAAAGCTTAATGCAATTCAAAAAATAAGCTAGTAACAAAATATACCTACTCATTATTTCGATTAAATATAATTGCTAATTTTTGTCAATTTATTCTTTAAAGTAATAAACGTAATTTAGTAATATAAACGTTATATTTAGATATCCCTCAGAAGGTTTTATGAAAAAAGTTAGGTCACCGACATTTAGAACCAATGAATTATACAACAAGATCTATTTAACGGATAATGAACTCGTCAACGAAAATAAGATTTGGTAACAATCAAATCTTATCCGTCAAGTATCCTGTCATTAATCGTCGAACATTAGAATAGATCACCAAGTGTATCTGTATTGTATTCATTCTAACGAATCAGCGCCTGTAGCTTATTCGATATATGAAGCTAGAAGCTAATGTCATTCCCATACATTGAGAATTCTATTCTATTCTATTCGTTTAGCTTTTATGCCACTTGTCTATAACAGGGGCGGGTATAGGTTTAAGGTGTCCTTTTTTCCGAATTTTGCTGAGCTATATTGATTATATGTATAATTAATTTACTCTTATTCAAAACTCAACTTGATAGAATTTTTAACGATATGACTGTATTTTTAAATTCTTTGAATTTGAAAGAATATTCCATTAAGGGTATAAAAATCGTTTTATCAATCTTACCGCGCGGCCGACTGTCACGCGACATGCAACACACAGACAGTTTGAGACGATGTAATAAAAGTTTCACTTCAATTTTTGAAGTTATACTTCTTTTGGCGCGTTAGGGAAAAATGATGAGAGTAAATTTAACACCACCGTCACGAAAAAAACCGACACCCTGAAGTTAGCTAGTCAACGAAGAAGAAGTTAGCAACGTCAAGTTAGCTAGCCAATGAAGTATAACTTCTTACGTGCGTACATAAGTGCACACACGCTTTTTTAAATTAGTTTACCAAAATAAGTTTCACTTCTGACATGTGTACTTTGTACGCAAGCAATTTTTTTAAAGTGAAGTGTTACATGCTCTAAAGATCTGGTTTACTTCCTCTGACAAAGCCTTTCATTAATTAATGTGCAAGAGGAAATTTATTGGTAACCAGTGAAATGTAAAGTACAGAATGGCGTCGGTGTTGGTGTGCTAGTGATGGGTCGGTGTGTCTGGAGTCTGTCTCGATACAATCTAGCGACTGTCTCGGTACAGTCTGACGTATGTCTCAATACAGTCTGACGTATGTCTCAATACAGTCTGACGTCTGTCTCAATACAGTCTGGCGTCTGTCTCGATACAATCTAGCGACTGTCTCGGTACAGTCTGACGTCTGTCTCAATACAGTCTGACGTCTGTCTCAATACAGTCTGACGTCTGTCTCAATACAGTCTGACGTCTGTTTCAATACAGTCTAGCGTCTATCTCGGTACAATCTAGTGACTGTCTCGGTACAGTCTACAATAATAAGGCACAAAGCTACTTATCCCTTATCTTATACAAAAAAAAAATTAAAGATGATAAGCGATTCTAATAACGGGTAATGTTAAACAATTACTGTAATCTCTAGACACTAGTAACAGCGGGAGCATACACAAATTAGGGGATTAAAATCGCTTTATCTATTTACCGCGCGGCCGACCGTCACGCGACATGCAACACACCGACGAAAAAGTTTGAGACGATGTAATAAAAGTTTCACTAATATTTTAAATTAAAGCAATTATAGTGTATTTGGGACATAAAAAGGTATGTTTTCACTAAATTTCGAAAAAAAAAAATTGTAAAAGAAGAAGAAGAAGAATTTTGAATTTTCCACATTAATTTTGAGGTTATGTGAAGAAACTGTAAATACAAAAGTTGTAAATATTTTTATTACCTACAACTTTGTCAGTGAACTTTTTTCCACGGAGCTTGTAGTTTAGCTAGAAATCGAGATAAACCGTCTTTTACCCTTAAACCACCACTCCCCACCACTTTCCGACCTCAGATCGACCGTAATTTATTTTTCCTTTCATCTTCGTTGTATTCTCTTTCTTTTCGAATGTGTTTCATCCTACTATAATTCTCTTTGGTTTAAAAAGCTAAAAGCACTGGTCTATACGTTTCCGAGCCTAATATTAATTACACGAGTATACACTTTATCCCTCAAGAAAACGGATTCGGTATTATTGGCTTCCATTTATTTCATAATGTTTTTCAGTTTCTTCATTAAATTGTTTCTTGGCAACAGGAGAGTGGTCAGGTGACAAATAAATTGTCAGGTAGGACGCTTTAAGTTCGTCATTGTTGAGGCAATGAGACGTACCAAAATACATTTACGTAAATGTGATGAAAACTCGGATGACACCAAAGTCAAATTCTTGAAAAAAGAGTTTGACTGAAACATTGATGGCTGAGTGAACAAAAGACATATAAAATAAAAATAAAAAATAAAAATATACATATAAATACATAGTACGTGTGTTTGATCAAAAGCCACGGGTAATTTAAAACCCGTAGATATTCTTTATTTTAACAAAGAAAAAAAATGATTTTTCTTAATAGATTAAAAATCTACCTATTAAGCAGTAAAGTACACACATACATGAATGAGATATTTAGTATTTTAAAAACAGTTAAAAATAATTATTTAGAAACAAGTGTTGAGTAACCTTTTCTTGCTTCTGTTCTATTTGTAAACACTGTCAATGTATATTTGGCACGCTCATTTATTGCAAAAAATCTGCATTTACAATTATATTTAAAACTATTACAAGATTTTCAGATAATTGTGCGGTGTCTTTTAACTTAATGTGTAATTATCATCTTTATAATAGAGGGCAAAATAATAATTATAATAGTGTAAATAATCTCAATTTTTCTTGTCTTTATTGTTGTTAACTAACTTCGTCAAAATTGTTATCATCTAAGTTAAAATATCTATATATTTTTTTGTAATGGTCTATTTTTGTAATTTCATTATTTTTGGTCCATATTTTGTTAGTGATACAATTAAAAAAATATATAAGAAATAAACTACAAAATTTTAAACCTATAAAAAATTTAAATGCAATTCAGTTCAGAAATATTTTAAACAACGTCAACGAAACATGCGAACGATTCCTTAGCCAAATTCTCAAATTAAATTATATCGAAGAAATGCTATTGTTAAACGTTTATTTCCCCAATTTATAAACCACTTTACGACTTTCAAGCTACTTTACTGAAAGAAAGAATTATTATTAATTCAGACGCTATGTCCTGAGTATGCAAAGCACCAGATGCGTAGGACGTTTGTTTATTTGTTTTGTCTGCTATTGTTAATGTTTGAATTAAATTTCCTGTGATTCTGGTTTCGTTATTTGTTGCTACGTTGTAATTATTTCTGTTGATAGATTTGCAGTCACCATTATTGTTAACATTTTCATGTTCGCTGCTACTGTTGCGTTCCTTAATTTTCTTATTATTTAGCATCACTTCTATTTCAACTTTCTGTATTTTGTCTTCAAAGTTTTTTCTTGTTGCCGTTTATGGCTGTTAATGTTGTCAATTAATATTTTACGTCTCTACCCACATTATAACAATAAGTTCTCTGATAGTCTTATAGCAATTTAATGCTTCGTATTCAACAATAAAACCATTCACACGTAAAATTACTTAATGTAATGAAAATATATATTATTACTTATCTAATTATTTATTTGATAAAAAAGACGACAAACCGTAAAATTACAACTTAGTCATTTATAAACAACAAAGTTACTCAACCATAAACAGAGGTTTATCAGACAGTCACGAGATTATTGACAAATAAATAATCTTGTCAAGAATTCATTGTAATATGAAACTTTGAATAGTTGGGTGCTAATAAAAAATTTCGATTCGGTGGCTACATCGTTCCATAGCTTAATGGCTAGAGAACCGAACACGGTATATCGAGGTGCGGGTTCGAATCCCGCTGGATCGAAATTTTGATATGATAATAAAAGAACATTTTAGAATTTCCTCATGTGTGGGAAACATAAAAATAAAATAATACGAATTAAATTAATAGTTATCATAAAAGCACAATCGCTTGTAGATAGTACATAATTATAATTAAGGCATATTGTTTGAAAAAAAAACACGGGCAATTAAGAACCAGTGAATGTCGTTCTTTAAAAACATATTGAAAAATAACAACATAGTCAAAAGCAAAGTCGAGAGTATGTTTTTTTTTCGAAACCTAAAACATAAACTATGTGAGTTGTCGCGTTTACAAATTAATGATCCAACATCTCGGGATTTGGCCTCGTCTGTAAGCACGTGAACTATGATTAATTCTTGAGAAATTACTAAGATTTCAGATACGTCTCATAAGGCACGTATGCCTGGGTGACAAGTGTATGTGTGAAAAATTAGTAATAGATTTATTTTTTGAGATGATTAATGGTCTAAGATCCGAGATAGCTAAATATTCCCTCATCTGTTAATTAGATGAAACAATTTTTTATAGGCTGATTTCAATATTGTGAATTTATAAAAACAACCTCTGCCACCATAAGCCTGCTGCAATATTTTTTTTATCTTTTCCCTCTCATGTTTATTACAAGTAGTAAGCTAAAACCGTTAATATTTTACATTATATACCTGACTGTAGAAGCCACCCATCTCTTGCTACGGAGTTAGAATGGCTTATGGGATTAGAGAGCGTCCCACCATTCCAACCCGAGACCATAAGAAAGAGAAGAGTTAATTAATTTTAAAAAATATAATTCTACTAATTTAATTAAATTTTGGATTTAGAGTTATAATAAAAGAAATTATTACACCATTTAATAATTTATTGAACAAAACAAAATATGGGGCTTATTCCTGCCACGTGGTTGATGGAGAGAGTTTTAGACTTAGCTGCGTCCTTGGGTTGGCCCTCAGCACACGACGGAACCGCACTTCCACGCCACGTGGTCGGGCGTGGCTTCTAGATGCCGCCAGAGCCCAAAAAAATATGGCTGGGTCGACCCGCCGTCCGTCGCTCACACCCAGGTCCCGAGAGAGAAGGTTCCCAGGGTGGTTCCCTCTGGTTGTGCGGAATTATGTGGGATAAGTGGGGCAAGTGGGGCCCCTGGCAGAAAGTAAGCCACGTGGTTGTCTCGACCTTCGCCGACCGCCAGACGCCACGCCAAGGACCCCACTATAGAAATTATGCAACCACAAGAACTGGTGCAAGACGGACGATGAAATGCCCGAGCCAACAGCGACAACTGCATATAAACGAAGGCCGAAGCCCCTCGCATCGCAAACCTCACCCCGGACACGAGCCTAGCGACAGATGTACCGGACGAGGCGCTACGCGTCATCACACAAAAAACCACTTCGATAAGCCATATAATAATACATATAAAAATATATATATGTTACAATACCCCCCCCCGTCAGAGAAGAATTTTGCGTCTCTAGGCAAAATTCTAAAAAAAAAAAAATTATGCAAGGAGAGGATCTGGTAAGCTCGCAAAGGAATTATAAACTTTACCTCATACTAAGAGAAAACAATTTTTGATAGATTAAATTTAAAAGATAACTGAATTACAAAACACCAAGTATAATTTTGAATTCACTGCAACACTAACATACGACCCCAAACATACATCACTAACATTCAACATCCTGAACTTCACCTAACAATGTGCGTTAATCGACCTAGACAAGCGCCCTAACACACAGAGTAACGATCTATAGATGAACACTACTCAGCAGCAAAAAAAAAAAAAATTTCTTAATTCAACAATATTTTATTTTTATTTATTTATTTATTTTTTAAATCTACATTTAATACCGTATTCCTGATGTAGGCTTTTAGAATATAAATATGAATTTTTGGAATCGCCACCCGTTCCGAAATAAAGGCGTAGGCTTAACAGAAATAATATGAGTTATTGCTCAGTGGAATAACCTCATATAACAATACAATGAGTACATTAGAGATGTACCCAACACACCACTAGTCAAGTCATTGCTCAGTGGAATGACCCAACATTTAAATCAACATGAGTACATTAGAGATGTACCCACCACACAACTATCAAAAGTCGCGTAAATGCACAAAATAATAAAAAGCGATCATCACCCGTCGCTAAATGGAATACGTATTATAGGTTTTAAACAAAAAGAAAACAACATTTAATTATCCTTACTACCAGAACTACCCGTTAACTTCAAATCTTTAATATGCCAAACCCCAAGATCTTTACCATTCATATCCTGCAATACATAAACAAGAGGAGACCTTTTACCCACAATTCGGCATTTAATAAATTTAGGTGCTAATTTTTTAGAAAAGTATTTATCTTTATCACTCAAGAAGTAAGTTTTCTTATAAACAAGATCACCAACATTAAATTCAGCAGTCTTTCGACGCAAATTATAACGTGAAGTATTTTTTAAATGAGCAGCATACAATCGAAATTGAACTTTATCAAAAATACTAGCCAACCGACCTAAGTTTTCCGCATAAACATCCCTAGGGGTAAAAATTAAATTCTCAACACAATCAGAGTCCAAATAATGCGAACCACACGATACTAATTCCCTACCGTACACTAAGAAGGACGGAGTGAAACCTGTAGTTTCATTCACCGCGCTGTTAATTGCAAATTGAATTTGAGGTAAGAACAAATCCCACGATCTATGATCTTCATCGACAAAAGATGCAATACAAGTTAAAATAGTACGATTATATCTCTCAACCGGATTAACCTGTGGAGTATAACGAGGAGTAAAATGAACATTAGGTACATTATAACTTTTAAAAAAATTGATACACTCATTACTAATGAATTGCGTACCATTATCTAATATTACCGACTGTGGAATACCATGAACTAAGAAAACATTATCCTCAATTAATTTAATTATTACTTTGGAATTTGCACGCCTCAAAGGGAAAATTAAACAAAATTTTGAAAAACAACAAGTTACAACCAATATATAATTATTTTGTTTTCTACTCGTAGGCAAAGGACCCATAATATCTATAGAAATAACTTGCCACGGACGGACACAATTCTTAGGACGACCCATGTCACCTAATGTCAAATGATTTTGAGCTTTATATTCCAGACACTTAGAACAATTATTAACATAATTTAAAACATCTTTATACATTTTCGGCCAAAAATACTTTAAATTTAATCTTTTAAGAGTTTTAAACATACCTAAATGACCCGCAGTAGGTACATCATGATTAATTGAAATTATTTCAGAACGATGTTCCATAGGAATCACCTCCTTCCAATCAAATTCCAATGTTAAATAATTTTTATTTTTAGACAATCTAAATAATTTATCATTTTTAATACAATAATTTTGAAAAGATGCTGGCTTATTAGCACAGCCATTAAAAATATTAAGAAACCATTTATCATTACCTTTATAATTTGAAATCGAAAATATACTACTCACGGGAACCGAACGACTCAACGCGTCAGGAATGACATTATCACAACCCTTACGATGTTTAATCTCAAAATTAAACTCTGACAATCTAGTACTCCACCGAGCCAAACGACCCGACGGGTTTGACAATGATAAAAACCACTTAAGAGCACTATGATCTGTGTAAACTGTAAATTTTTTACCATTGTCGAGATAACAACGCCAGTGTTCGACCGCTGCCAAAACCGCTAATGTTTCCCGTTCCGTAATACCATAATTTTGTTCCGGCTTTGTAAGTGACCTACTCATATATGCGACAGGATGTTCTTTACCTTCAAAGGTCTGAGAGAGCATCGCACCAATACCATAACTGCTCGCATCCGTGTGAACTTCAAAAGGTTCATTATAATTAGGACACCTGAGAACAGGAGCCGAAACCAAACACTCCTTAAGCTTCCTAAAAGAACTATCCGCCTCCTCCGTCCATTTAAATGGAGGTGCACCCTTACGAGTAGAAGTTAATTTATTTAACGGCGCTGCCAAAGTACTGAAATCTTTAATGAAACGACGATACCAAGACGCAGTTCCTAAAAAACGTTTTAAACCCTTAACATTGGTTGGAGTGGGAAAATTAACTATAGCAGAAACCTTATCCGGATCTGTACGCAACCCGAATTTATCGATTACATACCCCAAGTATTTCAACTGACTCCTAAAAAAACGACATTTTTCAAAATTAATAGTAAGATTACATTCTTTTAAAATTTCCAATATTTGTAATAAAATAGAAACATGTTCATTGAAATCCGCAGTTGCAATTATTAAATCATCAACATAACAACAAACTTTAACCCCGAAACGGTTTCCAAACAACTTATCCACTAATCTCTGTTGCGTGGCCGGAGCGTTAGTTAAACCAAAAGCCATCCGTTTAAACCTGAATGTACCTCGTGACGGAATATAAAAAGCAGTTTTATCCCTATCCGATTCCTGAATCTGAGTTTGAAAAAAAGCACTACAAAAATCAATTGTCGACAAATAATGAGCATCCCTAAGATTATCTAAAATCTCAGATATATAAGGTAAACTATATGCATCCTTTTTGGTTACCGCATTCAATTTCCGACTGTCTAAACATAAACGATAACTACCCGTATCTTTACCCTTAGGAACCAAAAGTACCGGAGAACTCCACTCACTCTGACAGGGTTCGATGACATCCATTTCAAGCATCTTATCAACCTCCTCCGAAAGAATTCGTTGTTTCTCAGGAGACATCCGATAATAACGCTGCTTAATGGGAATAGCATCCCCCGTATCAATTTTATGAGTCACCACGGTAGTCAACCCCAAACCTTTAAGCTCAAAAGAAACAGAACGAAACTGATTAATGATACTATCAACAATTGAACGCTGATCGTTATTTAAATGTTCATAACCCGTAATGACGTCATCCGAATTATTACATAAAATGGATTCCTGATTAAAACTAACTGAATTAATATACTTCGGACAAATTTTGAATATTTTCCAAAAGTCAATGCCTAAAATGATATTTGAATTAATTTCCGGAAAGACAAAAAATTTTATAAAATGAAGTTGATCTTCGAACGCAACCGGTAAACACAAGTAACCAAGAGAAAACAACTTGTTCCCGTTAGCCACAACAGCAGAGATTACCTATATTATCTTTAAAAAGAGTATAACCCCGTTGTAAAAAATCTTTATAAAAATTACCCCCCAAAATAGATATAGACGCACCAGTGTCTAAGAGACCCGACAACTTAATACCATCTATATGTATAACAGCATAAGGCCTATTTTCAATACAATTATCATTACACAGAACCGAGTTTAATTTATACGATAAAAAATAAATTGAAATTGTTTGAAGCCAAGAATTCCACTCAGATTTAGAAAAATTAATATTATTACTAGTTTTAACTCGGTTCCGATCTACGAGTTTTTTGATTTTTCAATTTTATTACTATATTTCGATTTACATTTAACACAATCGGGACGCTTCACATTAGGTTCACCACAACCAAAACAAAACACAACATTCCGATCCTTAAAACAATCGGCATACGAGTGAGAAAACGACTTACAACGTTGACAATATACGGTACGGTCCGCGCGCTCAGCGACGGAGTTAATGTTCGGCTGCATTTTACTATTACTATTATTACTAGGACCGGAATGTTTACACTGTGCCGGTACCGGTGTATGCGAATTAGCCGAATGATGAGAATCATTATAAGACGAGTTACGTGGAGTCGAGAAATGACGAGAGAATTTATGCGAAGAAGGAACAAAACGATTAGAACTAAAACGATTATTTTTATTAAAATACCCCTGACTATTAAAATTATTCGATTGATTAAATTTATTGAAAGAACTTTTAAAAACATTTTTAACACCAGTATTATAAGCTAAATCGGGTGCAACTAAATCTTCCGAAACAGACTGAGGTTCATGAAAATCTAAAAGTCTACTTTGAACATTCTCATAATTACGACACACATTTCTAAGCTGGTCAATTGATGTTATATCCGAAAACGCTAACATCCCCGCGTAACACGGTCTAACGTTATGTAATAAAATTTCTAATTTAAATTTTTCCTCAAGAGGAGTAGTTAAACGGTTAAACATTTCATCCATTACTGCCAAATAAATTACAATAGACTCATTCACCCCTTGTGTTCTATTTTGAATTTCCCTTAATCGAAATCTGGTTTATCGAAGTCCCTACGCAAATATTCTAAAACTGTTTTCCAATCCGAAACACCAGCACACACACTCCTATACCATTTTAAGGCATCGCCTACAAAAAGCTGTAACGCAAAAGATAAAACTTTGTCATCCGCAATGCGGTGAACAGTACAATGTTCCGTAACCCGACGTATAAAAGAGCGAACACAAGATTTACCATCGAATTTAATTTTACTTAAATCTCCTAAACTATTATGATCACAATGAACCGTTACATTCAAAGGATTACTAGGTGATAACGAAGAAACTGAAATTAATGGAGATTTATTAGACGACTTTAAGTTATTAACTACCCCACAATAATTATTAAATTGATCGACACACAAATCATACGTATCCTTATTTTTCTTCACCTCATCCTCATCCAATCTGCCAATCCTATGATATAAATGAGTTAACAAATTCTCTGCCCTCAACAAACTATTAAAATTCGGATTAGAATTAATAATTGATTTTACTTTTACTAAAGTAACACTAATACCACTTAAATCGATTACGATATCTAACGGACTGACCAAAATCTCCTCTGACGGTAATAATTCCGATAATTTTAATATTTGTTTCCGTAAAGCTAAAACTGTGGCAGCTGGCTCCTCATTTCGAATAACCACCTCATATTCTAATTCGGCCTTAGGCAGAGATACGAATTTAATTACGTGAGTCATTGTAGTACAATAACAAATTTAAACGAAACAAAAGTACAACAACAAAAAAAAAATGTTCGATTTAAATTAATGCTAAAATATTATAAAGATGTACAAAGTACTCAAAAATATTAGTTAATGGTAGTAAATAGTAGTTATGGTAGTAGTAGGTAGTTAAAAATATTTAGTTACGGCAAAATTATTGAGTAAGAAAAAATTAATACAAAAGTAGGTAAACTGAGAATTTTAACAAAGAATCTATTAACAATGAAAAAACCTCGACTATGCTCTAACAAAACTTTAAATTTAAATAAAACTTTGAATATTAACATGAAATTTTAACTTTAATTTTTTAAATTTATATTTTAAACACTATAAATACACAATCTAAACGAAACAGTAGTAAAATTTAATTAACAAAATTAAGAGTAATAATTTTAACACTATACACACAACACATAAAGACACACAGACAAAACCGTTTCCGAACCCAGAGAAACCACGAGCCAGGAATAAGAAAAAAAAAAAATAATAATCTCAGATAATTTACGAACAAACAAACAAATACAAATATTAGAGATTAGAGAATTTACGTTGGGCGCCAGATGCTACGGAGTTAGAATGGCTTATGGGATTAGAGAGCGTCCCACCATTCCAACCCGAGACCATAAGAAAGAGAAGAGTTAATTAATTTTAAAAAATATAATTCTACTAATTTAATTAAATTTTGGATTTAGAGTTATAATAAAAGAAATTATTACACCATTTAATAATTTATTGAACAAAACAAAATATGGGGCTTATTCCTGCCACGTGGTTGATGGAGAGAGTTTTAGACTTAGCTGCGTCCTTGGGTTGGCCCTCAGCACACGACGGAACCGCACTTCCACGCCACGTGGTCGGGCGTGGCTTCTAGATGCCGCCAGAGCCCAAAAAAATATGGCTGGGTCGACCCGCCGTCCGTCGCTCACACCCAGGTCCCGAGAGAGAAGGTTCCCAGGGTGGTTCCCTCTGGTTGTGCGGAATTATGTGGGATAAGTGGGGCAAGTGGGGCCCCTGGCAGAAAGTAAGCCACGTGGTTGTCTCGACCTTCGCCGACCGCCAGACGCCACGCCAAGGACCCCACTATAGAAATTATGCAACCACAAGAACTGGTGCAAGACGGACGATGAAATGCCCGAGCCAACAGCGACAACTGCATATAAACGAAGGCCGAAGCCCCTCGCATCGCAAACCTCACCCCGGACACGAGCCTAGCGACAGATGTACCGGACGAGGCGCTACGCGTCACCACACAAAAAACCACTTCGATAAGCCATATAATAATACATATAAAAATATATATGTTACACTCTATGATTGCTACACTTAGCTGCAGCCAGGTTAGTGACCTCAGTCAGCAGTAAGATATATAAGACAGATGAGGGAATATTTTGTTATATCAAACATAAATTTTTTTTTTATGTTGTCTAAAAACACAGACAAATCTAAAACAACGCCCAATCTACGATGAACACCTATACTATCTTTACAAACATTTGTCATGATCGCTCTAGTCTAGACAAATAGTTGTGTAATTTATACAATTATCTGTACGTTAAACGAATCTTAATGCTTTTACATATTATTAAATATTCTTGTAATTATGTACGGATTTACTACGAGTAAAAAAGAAAAACAATAACTTTTGAAGATATCATTTGTCTACCCGAACGTGTCATGTCAGAAAAAATTAAATCTGAAAAACTTTGAGAAAAAAGATATGATGACTGAAAGTGAGTGCTCAAATATTTACTCGTACGTTGTTCGTTTAATAATATTATTATATATTAAGAAATTAGAATGACAGAACTGTTTCTTGTTATCTATACTAATATTATAAAGAGGTAAAGTTTATAACTTTGTATATACGGGGTAATCTTCGCAAATACTGATCCGATCATGAAAATTCTTTCACTAACAGAAAGCTACACTATTCAGGAGTGACAAGATAAAAGGAAAAAGATAAAAATATATAAAGATTTTAAATCACCAGGATTTGAACCTGCGTCCTCTGACGTGCCGTGTCAACAATTCAATCTAATCAAGCATTATTATTTGCCTTAGAAATTAATTGGTGATTTTAAAACATTTATATTTATCTGATTTGCTGAAAATAGTGAGAGGCTACACTATTCAGGAGTGACATAGGCTATATTTTATTGTAATTGTACAAAAAAATTCAGTAAAAAAGAAAAATATTAAAATATATTATGAAAATGACAAAGAAACGAACGCCATCTATCGCTGTTAGATTTAACTATTTAATACTCTATTTTATTTACTGTCTATTTGAATCTATCGATGACGAAGTTTTTACGCTTTTTGATAGATGGCGTTGGAGCAACATATTATTTATTTAAGTGTTTTAAAATTTGTTCTTTATAGTATGTTATTTGGTTCTGTAATTTAAAATAATAAATACGCGATATTATTACGATTTTATTCATCGCTGTAGGCGCCCGCTGCCGTTTATTTTTTATTTTATATATTTTCTCTTTACTTTCTGTTTTACTTTATCGGTACTCCGGACGTAGTTTTGGTCAAAAGTTTTCTTCAAAACTATTTTTGCATTTTAAAAAAGATAATTAACGCCCAACGAAGTGGGCACGGGTCGGCTAGTCAGTTTATATTTTTACAAAAAAGATTTTTTTAAATCTGTAGCAAAGTTTATCCTAAATATATTTAAAAGAAGTTATTCTACTAGAAAAAATTAGGAATGACGTTTTTTTATTCTATATTCATTATAAGTAGTATATATATATTTTTGTATTAGAGTCATCAGGCAGACAGACTCATCGCCGAAGGACTAAGTTTTGTCCATACCACTTGGATGCTAATGAGTTATCAGAGAAAAACTTATTCTTTGTAAAATTTGGCAAAACTTTTTTCTATATTCTTGTATGTTAGTCATCAGACTTGACTTTGGGTACATTATTGTTTACGTATTTCAGTGTTTAAAATAAATAATTAGTTAATTTGAAACGACTACCTGCGTGGGTCGTCCGCGTCTCCTTATTGTTTTCGGCATGCGTGAGTTCTTTAAATAAATTGTGATTTCTTACTGTAATAGATATTGCAACTTCATATTTTGTATTGAAAACATTATTGTTGAGTTAATTATTTATAAAACATACAATAAATACAATGTCTGCAAAATGTACAAACAAACAAATGTACAAAGTACACATGTCAGAAGTGAAACTTCTTTGCCAACTAATTTAAAAACTATTTACAAAAAAACGAATATAAATTAAAAAAAACTAATTAAAAAAACAAAAACAAAATGCCAACGTTACGCGGTGTTCTTAGGCGGTCACCCATCCAAGTGACTGTCTCTGACTGTCTGTTGCCGGGCTAGCGGTCGCTTTAGCGCGCTTCAGTAAACGAACTTCTCAAGTTATACTGTCGAAAATAAATAAATAAACTCCTCATACTCAACGACCCTCACTAGGGTTTACGCCTGTGCCGGTCCGAGCCCGCAACACATCTGTACGACCAATACATTTGTATGTCATGTGCGGGGATCGAACCCACGACTGCCAACGCAACAGCCATAAACCAGTGGTCTCGTAATTGCGCTAACGCATCGTAGTCGTCGAAAACAATTATAATAGGTTTAGTCTAATGAGGAAAAAACTGAAATATAAGTACTCACTACCCACACACTTCAGCGCCGCCCACGTAATCCGACCTACGCGCAGGCATTGTTTGCGTCCAAGTATTTCAGATGCAGTGATTCTAAAATTATATACTTGATTCACTTTTGTAATCTATTTTGAATTTACTTTGAAAACTATTATGATTGAGCAAATAAGTTGATATAGGTAGTGTATTTTCAATTGTATATTATTTCAATATAATATACTGTAGGTACTAACGACGCCGCGTTGGCGAAGCGATCACAGCACTGGTTTGTGTATGGCTGTTGCGCTGGCGGTTGCGGGTTCGATCCCCGCACACGACAACATTTGTATTGGTTAAACAGATGTTTGCCGTGGTCTGGGTGTTTGTGTAGTCCTTGTGGGTCTCCCCATCGTGCATCGGAGAGCACGTTATATCCGCCAACCCGCATTGGAGCAGCGTGGTGGATTAAGCTCTGATCCTTCTCCTACATGGGGATAGAGGCCTATGCCCAACAGTGGGATATTAAAGGCTGAAGCGTATATACTGTACTAAATTATTAGTTGTTGTTTGGTTTTACCTTTAACATTAATGATTACTTACTCAAATAATTCCTTTTGTTTCTAATCATGTCAAACCTATGACAAAGGAGCTATGTTGGTATTCATGTAAAAGACACAGCGATAAGAAACTTCTTGGTGTCGTTATTGTAAGCACACCAAAACTGAGACAAATAATAGCATTCAAAATTTAGCCTGTAACATCCCACAGCTGGACATTGGCCTCTTTCTTGATGTAGGAGAATATTTGGGGCTTAATCCAACACGGTACTCCACTGCGGGTTGGTGGAATAATAACATTTAAAAGTGCAATATAGGTTTAAATCAAATGTGCTTAGTAGAACCATTACAGTTTCATGGCGCCCAACGTGGGACACTTCATAATCAAGTCGAGTACGGGTTGTTTAGTACAGTTGCAGCACCGTAATTTTGTTTGTAGATTATTTTAAATAATTCATTTCTCATTAAAGGTAATTATTTGTCGATAATGAAAAAAAATAAATAACCACTGCACTCTCAACAGCCCCCAGTAAGATTTTTTTTCCAGTGTCGGGAGTCCGTAATCACATTACACAAGCACAAACACCCAGAACACGAAAAACATCTGTATGGCCTACAAAAGTGTATGTCATGAGCGGGGTTGAATCCGCGACGGCAAGCGCAACAGCTAGCGATGTGACCGCTGCGCCAAGGCGTCATCCAAAGATATTTGTATATAGACCATGAAAAATGTTATCTTTTTTCATAACTTCATTCTGACGGATATATAATAACAAAAATTGCATATACTTAATCAAAAAGATATCGTTAAGAAAAAAGAGTCTATACGTGAAGCAAAAACTTTGTAGATACCCCATTTTACGAAAATTGCATGGACGGAGGATAATGAAATTTCGAACACTTATAGTTTGTATAGAGAAGGAGTGCAGAATGCTAATTTTTTTAAAAATATTATGCATAAAAATACTTTAAATCAATGAAAAAACATTACACACACTCTCATGTAGGTATTTGACACACACGCATATACACTCTTTTGTTTAATGTTTAAACTTATAATTTAAATTAATTATGATCGAATTTCGACCATTGCGCGACCACTAGTTTACATAAATTCATATAAATATGTAACGAAATTGTTTATTAGTTTTATGTTTCATGAAATATATACCTAATACTAGCTTCTGCGCGCGACTTCGTCGGCGTGGACTCCGCTCCTATTGGTCTTAGCGTGATGATACATGGCCTATAGCCTTCCTCGAGAAATGGGTTATCTAACACTGAAAGAATTTTTCAAATCGGCCCAGTAGTTCCAGAGATTACCGCGATCAAACAAACAAACAAACAACCAAACAAACAACCTCTTCAGCTTTATATATTACTATAGATTTGACTGAAATCATAATAAAATACAATATGTATTGCCTGTTAACTCACATGGAAAGCGATTACCACATCCTCTTAGGATGCTTACATCAAAGAGCAGATGCTTTTGGTATCGTGACTCATAATAATATGTATTTTACACATGTGTAACCTCCTATGCGTGTAATGCCAATTTCCAGGTCAAGTTCGATAGGCTTTGAAGTAAAGGCTTTTAGTTATTATCTCCTAACAAATAGATATAGAAAGTTAGATTTGTGATATAAAGTTATTGATCATTCCTCATAGCAAGATTGTGATTAATGAGGGCATATTTTTTAGGGTTAGTATATTATTGTCTTCTACGAGAACATTTTTATTTAAATTATCAATTAAGTTTTACAAAATTTTCTGTCATTTACTTAAGTTTAAGTAAAAAACTCGGAAAATATTAATTATTTAAGTTTTTTACTTAAACCTAAGAAATGTTCTTGATTAAACTGTAAGTAATCAATTACACGTGCTTCAATGCTTATTGAAAAAATGTCGTCTTGTGCGTAGCATTTGAATTAAACAGTGATAATATCATTTTTCTACATTTATTACTCATTTGACCTCAGGAAGATAGTTGAATATTGTGCCAAAGTTCTCGAAGAAACTGCATTATTGTCTAATTGATATGTCTTGATGACTATGCACTTATTATTTATAGTTGTAGGCGTGCCAACAATTATTTTAAATGAAAACTTTAGTCCTTAACCATTACATTAAATCACTGTTATTATAACCGGCAAGGCTAGAAGCACGTTAAAATTTGAAATGTCAATGTGAAATTTCGTTGCCGCCGAGACATTATTTTACAACACACAAATACGTAAATAGCTCCTACAATACTTTTTATAATTATATTTTATTATTTTGTTATTCTATCTTGAAAATATTATATATGAGAAATTATGAATTTTTATGGTGATATTAGGCGCGATGATAACATTTCGTCTTCGAATTTTGCACTTTAATCGACACATTTAACTAATAATTCTTATTTATACAGATTAAGCTATTAAGTTTAGTATTTTCAAAATTTAAAATATAATAATTTAAAAACATTGTATATATTAACATAGAACACATAATGAAATTAAAAAATTATGTACCAGTGTACGAACAAATAACAAAACACTAATTTGATGTATCATTAAAAGATGATAATTTTCAATTTAAACCAAATATTAAATATTCGAAAGAACTAATTTCAAATAAATAAATAAACGCTTCACACTCAACGGCCCCCACTAGGATTTTATCCTGTGTCGGGGGTAGGGGTAAGGGATAATCATTCATTAATACAAATAAATAAAATTGGAGTGTCTTTTTGTAATATTAAAATAACCGCTTTTTACTAAATGCATATTGATCTAGGTATACGCGGAACATATACCGAAATAACATATTTTACAATTTTTGTCTGTCTGTCTGTTTGTTCCGGCTAATCTCTGAAACGGCTGGACCGATTTTGACGAGAATTTCACTGGCAGATAGCTGATGTAATAGGCTACTTATGCTTCTTTTATTTTAGATTTTTTTTATAACGACGAACTAAACAATAACTGTTTTGTTAAATTCCACGCGGATGAAGTCTCGGGCACAGCAGCTAGTATGTCATAAAATTATTACAAATCGAAGGCATAATTATTTATCAGTAAGAAATCATTATTATTAAATAATACTCTTAAGTTACAAAAAACGAGTGTGCTTTAGATCAAACGACTGAAGTAAAACTTCTTTAGCTCTATCTAACTTATATCTCCCTCTCAGCTTACATTCACCTCGCCCGATCACACTTTTCGTAACGCTCTCGTCACGCATTTGCCACCTTTACTTTCCAAGTCAAGCGTTCGTAGAGAAGTTTTATTTAAATAAAATGAATACGAAGTTAATTTTTTTTGTTTTATCTATTTTACAGTTCAACAGCGTTAGGCCAACGAAAGTCCTCGCATGGCCTATCATCACATAGGGATGGCATGCACTGTAACAAGCCATTTTCATTGTTATTAAAAAAGTTTTACTTCAAAAATTAATCATCCAAAGTGTTATCCGCTTGCGACAATCGTCCAGTTGTGAAAACGTAAGTGCAAGCTTTATTAAAATCAGTTTTCGTAATTAGATTATATATTTCGTAACATGTCGGTTTGGCAGGTAGCCATCTGAAGAGAGACAGCGATGGTTTTTTGCATGAGTTGAAACGGGACAGGTGATAATCTTGTGTGAAAAATATTTATGTTAAGGCCTTCTGTTGCTATGAATTCAACTATGAATAGATGGACGTACGGTTATTTCTGTGATGTGTATGAAGGTTAACTGATTTTCGTTTCGGAACTTTCTGGTTAACCTTAGATTGAAAATTTTACTATTGACTGTGGTATTTTAATGATTTGAAAATTTGGTTAAAGGAAATAAATTCTTTATTTAACATGTTTAGATATCAGTTTAGTTTTGGATAAATTTATGTTTTAGATTTTCGTGTTGGAAATACAAATGTTTGATACAGATGTTCGATTGGGATGTTTGAATTATTGATTTGGAGTTAGTTTAATGTTTTAATCGAAACATGATGTTTATTTATTTTATAATATTCTAAATTAATTAACATGAAAATAATTTTAAATCTCTATCAAGATTTCAATAATATATTTAATATAATGTATATAAAGTACAGATAATAAATAATTTTAGAATTTTTGGGAATAACTAGATTGTTGGTTTGTAAAAGAAATATAAGTTAAAGAAATCATAGCAGACGCGCTTCACGATCACGATTCAGCCTGTAATATCCCACTGTTGGGCATAGGCCTCTTCCCCATGTAGGGGAAGGGTCATTATCATAGCAGACATATAGTATAAATAGTAAGTTTTTACACGCACTGCCTTACTTTTAATGAAATATTCAAAGTGTGATAATTATGACAAGAATGTAGCCTCCCCCTCTCTTCCCGTGGGTGTCGTAAGAGGCGACTAAAGGGATAACACAGTTCTACTACCACCTTGGAACTTAAAAAGCCGACGGATGGCGGGATAACCATCCATGCTGGCTTTGAAATACACAGGCCAAAGACTGGCATCAGCGTCTGCAACAAAGCCAGCCCTGCGGTCACCAACCCGCCTGCCCAGCGTGGTGACTATGGGCAAAACGCATGAGTTCGCGTCATAATGTCGGGCGCGAACTTGTGGAGGCCTATGTCCAACAGTGGACTGTGATAGGCTGTAGTGGTGGGGGGTAGTGGTGGATAATTATGATTGCTTTTAGCCATATTTTTTTCTGTCATGGGAGACTAGAACAAGAAAAAAATTATTTTAATAATTTATTTAGTTGAAATATTAATTGAAAGCTAGTTTCATTTTTTCATGTTGCCCATAATTCTTTTTACATAATATTACTTAAACCACTACAAAATGAACAATACATTAAGCCAGTTTATTGTTAATATTATTAAAGAAATAACGTTGTTTCAGAATATAGAAAATATCATAGGTGTCGGTAATGTATGTATCACAAAATGTATGAGTGTGGGATCATATCAGTGCCAAAATAGTTGAGACGAAGTGATGACGTCGAGATTCACGACTAATGATTCATTGTATCATTCACCTATTAGAAATGGTGATATGATCAATGGATAATGTGATGATATTATATAAAGACACACATGAGTATTATATAAAGTCATATATATATATATATTATAATATAGTGAAATAAGAAAACAAGAATATTTCAGTCATTCACATTATCATGTTAATATCAGAATTGAATATACCGAATAGAAAGATTTAAAAAAAATAATAATTTCGAAACGTACGTAAACGTACCTACAACATACGCACTACCCGGGAGCTTTTTAAATGGTTACGAAAGTAAGACTTGAAGAGGTTCTAATGCGTTCAACTAAACTTTTAAATTTGATTGGTTATACTTTTGACACTTCTGTAAAAATAAATGAGTACAAATCAAAAGCCGTTTTAATGATTTTTTTTAATGTCGTGTGAGTAAGAAACCACAAAAGTTCGGTAGATAAGCCTAAAATGAAATAATAGGAATTTTTTAGGTTGAAAATTTTATTATTTTTTTATGCTTCAAGGGTGGCAAAGCTTTCGCCTGATGGTAAGTGCTCTACCATAGCTTATGGACGGCTGCAAGGCTACATTACTCACCGAAGAACACAAAACTACTTAAGAGCAGTATTTTTAAGCTGTGGTCTTTTGGAAGGTTGAGGTACTTCCCCTTTCGGGTTGCTCCAAATTTTGGGCGAGATATTTACTGCTGTAGCCAACCATCCCCAATATCTTATATTTAATATGAGTATCATATTATATCAATTTGTACATAATTATGTAATTTGAAGAAAAGAGTACTTGAAATAAATAAAGAGTTCGAAATTTCGTCGCAGCATCCGTTCGACTGTTTCTTAGAAATATTTTTCTCAAAGACCGAGCCAGATCTGATAAACACTAGATCACTTCTCGTTTCGCTTCAGTTGTCGAACAATAAATACTAATGACGCAATTAGTACAATTAAAAATACCTAAAATAACAACGTGACTCAATTTTAACGTATAATATTACGTTCGAAAATTTTTGTACGATTAATCATTTGAGCTGGAATATATTATTAATGAATTATAATGAACTGCTTGTTTATACTAAATCTTTGTTATATAATGTTAAATTTTACTGGGGGTACGAATGATTACATGAAATTTGTGTTACCATCAAAGTAGTAACGTTTAGAGAGATGTGGATTTCCTCGCCTTGATTTTAAAATTCGGTAATTTGATCTCATCAGTTTTATCATAATATTTCTTACTGAATTAGTATTAGATGAAAGTAACGTAGTATCTGTAGACCTATAACATTCAACAGTACACGGACTATCTAAAGGTAAATCTTTTTATAAAAATCGAATTGATAAATCCTGAAACGAGCGTGTTCATGCAAATGGAATAAATTTTGTAGATATAAATTTCGGACCAAATAAACCTTGTTGTTCAAATACTATTGAGACGTACATACATATGTGTGAACTTTTTATATTAGGATAATATCAAGACTCATTTTATTTTTATACTTTTAGAAAAATATCTTTTTGATTGATGTTGATAATTTGTATTTTACATTTATTGATTACAGTTTATATTTTGTTATGTATAGGTAGTTTTTGTCATTTTATTCTAAATTAAAAAGTTAGCAAATTCAAGCCTATTTTATTCCATTTCAACGAAACGTAACTGAGGTAGAGCACAGCAGGAAATTTTCTGCTCAAAAGCCCGACTGGGGTAGTACCTCGACCTTACAGAAGATCACAGCAAAATAATACTGTTTTCAAGCAGTGTTGTAATCCTGTTGGTGAGTAAGGTGATCAGAGGCTCCTGGGGGGAAATGGGGATTGGGTCGGCAACGCGCTTGCGATGTTTCTGGTGTTGCAGCCGTCTATAAGCTACGCGGTAACCGCTTACCGTCCGTCCGTCAGGTGAACCGTATTACCGTACGCTTGTTTGCCGATATAGTTATAAAAAAATATAAAAATAAACTATTGCCGAAAAGAAATAAAGAAAAGGTTGCGCTCGTAAACATGTAAATGTGTAAAGTGAAAAGCGTGGCGTCGTCTTGGAGCTTTTTTTAACTTTTTATTGATTGCTTTTATCTTTCATAGAAAAGTATTTTGCTGACACCTGATAGCAGACCGAATTACACACATGTAATTGCATTTTAAACATGCGGATGGGCTAATTTCTACATACTTCTTAGTTCTTAGACAATTACTGACTCTGTAAAAACTATAGTACAGTTATATTTGCGAATATTCTTCTACCATCTTTAATCCTTGTACGAAACTTTAAAATGTATATTCAAGAGAACACAAACACTTCTTCCTTTGGATTCAGTCAAACATTTTTGTCAATATCATCTTCAAAGGATCCAAGTGAGTCACCATAATTGTTGAAAGAGTTTAAATGTTTTTGATTTTAGAATCAATTTGGTTCTAGTCCAAGATCATCTATAACTTTACCTTTTAAGTAATTTTGGCTGCCTTTCAATGTACTGACAGTTATACTAACATTGTCATAACCTACATATGTATATTAATAGAATATCATTATGAAATATATAACCAGAACATGTCTTATAAATTTTATCTATACTAATATTATAAAGCTGAAGAGTTTGTTTGTTTGAACGCGCTAGTCTCAGGAACTACTAGTCGGATTTGAAAAATTCTTTCACTGTTAAATAGCCAATTTATCGAGGAAGGCTATTGGCTATACATCATCACGTTAAGACCAATAGGAGCAGAGCAACAATAAAGAATATTTCAAAATCGGGAGGATTTTTCCCATTTTGAAACCTTCCGCTGCGTGCACTGCGTAAACAGTTAAAGTTTCGAAAAAATTATGTATGATAGTATTGTTCCCCTTTAAAATTTCTAAAAAAAAGTTCGTGACAGCATGATTATGTCTATCTTTTTTTCTCTAAGCAAATTTGTTTTAAAATAATGCATTATTTGTAAAGGTGTTTTATAAACATGATATTAATCCTGATACAAAATAAAAACGTTATCCATCACAAGTAGGTATATCCTATTTAATTTCAAACAAAATTGCCCTCTACATCATTCGATTTCAATGAATATCTTAGAAGATATCGCAGTTTAAAAAAAAAAACATCGCAACAAAAATATTATTAAGCTGAAAAGTTTGTTTGCTTGAAAGCGCTAATTTCAGAAACTAGGTACTGGTTGGAATTAAAAAAATATTTTTGTGTTGGACAGCCAATTTAACGAGAAAGCCTATGGACTATTTTTTCCTTAAATTAACGCGTGGGAAACCGCGGGGCACAACTAGTGTTTAATACAAAATAAACTATTTCTATTGATTATAATGAAACAACTTACTACGCAATTGCACTGCAAATGTCTAACTGGCGCACATTACAAAGTTGTCACGTTCAGGGCAATTACTTTGCGTAAAACGAGTTATTTGTCAAATCTGAATAAGAGTAATGAAACACATGATATTGAAATTAAATTCTTGTAAAGTAATAGAATTAAAATAAAACTTTACTGTATATTGTAACCTCTCAGAATTATATTTCTTTTACTTTATTAACCGACTTCAAAAAAGGAGGAGGTTACTCAATTCGACCATAATTATATATGTTTTTTTTTTAATGTATGTTCGGGGATAACTTCGTAGTTTATGAACCGATTTTGATGATTCTTTTTTGTCGGAAAGGAGATATCCCAACTTAGGTACCATGATAAGGAAACCAGGATCTAATGATGGGATCCTAGTGAAATCGAGGGGAAACCTTGAAAATCGTAGTGACGACTAGTGCGTTTGTTAATTTATTTTTTATTTATTACTTTCCGATGCAATTGAAGTCGGTTTTTTTCGTTTTCTAGCAAACACAATTATTTTGACGTATGCATATTATGTACTCCTGATTTTTTCAGTCTTTATCATCACTGCTATAAGTATGAGTACTTATATTATGAGTAATATTGTCACTTAGGTATTTGGATCTTTATTGGTCTTTACTGATATATCATGTTTTGTCTACTGTCTTGGATATGCGATTAAACGAGGTGATGTTGCCAGTATTTTTGCAAGCTATTTAATTGGGGAGTAAGCTGGTGAATGCATGACGAGAGCTAACGCTCTCAACGTTCGTAACCGAAAAGCGTGATCGGGCGAAGCGAACGGGAATTGAGAGGAAGTTAGATGGAGCTATTGAAGTCTTAGTTCAATCGTGGGGTATAAAGCATACTCGTTTTTTTACTAATGCGAAAACTCAATAACTAAATAAAACTAAAATGAAACTAGTATTCAATACTGATTCAAATTAATTTCAGTTTATTCAGTGGGTATATTTTTCTAAAAGATAAACAACTGCAAATCGACTACAAAAATTTTAGTAAACCTGTCAGGTCTAGAAATAAACCAGAAAATAGGTAAGTAATAAAAATGATCAGATAAAACGAATTAGTAGTAAGCGGAATATTTTTTCTCTGTATTTTAAACTGTTAAAAAAATTCAAATGTATTTAGACATTAACATATTACAAAACGAAAACACTAAGCCAAGATTCTATGTACATTGTCAATTCCGCTAAACAATTCGCTTGTAGCAAGTCAAGTGACAAAAAGACACAATTTACAGGTTAAGACTAATCGATCGATATTTACAATGGGATTAATATCGAATGGTGATAAATAGATTGCAATCGAACTGATAAATCTATTTCAATTCAGAACACAGTCGAGACGGGGAATGTAGACACATCATTGATCAACGCTTTAGAGAGATAGTTTCTAGAACCACAACTATATCAAGTAGGTACTACGGCCCATTTCACATTAGTCATGTAGAGTTAATTATATCATCACATTCACTGAATTACATACACTTTTCTTTATCGTTTTGATTTCTGTGGATTCATGTGACTCTATAGCAGATTAGCATACGTCAATCTACTATTTCGACTACTACTTTTCAGAGAAGTTGACTACTATTTTGGTAATAAATTTCAGCTTCTAACTGTTTTTAAAATAACGGTTGTTTCGTTTAAAATATATTATTGTCAGAGCTTAATAACCTTATGTAGTAAGCTTTTTGATTCTGTAAAAAACTGATCTTGATAATATGTATATTGCTGATTTATGTATTTTTTTGCCTGTAACATCCCACTGCTGTGCATAGGCTTTATTCAGCATGTAGGAGAAGGGTTGGTGCTTAATCCATCACGCTGCTCCACTGCAGGTTGGCGGATATGTTTCCTACTATGAGTAACGATCGCTATCAGGTATTTATGATAACAACTGTGACCGACGGCTTAACGTGCTCTCCGAGGCACAAAGACAGATATTCAAACTGAAAAGAAATGTTTTTACAAATACAAATATCCCTCTCGTGCAGGAACTGAACCCGTAAACCGTCGGTGTTTTAGGCGACTACTCGCACCACTACACCAGAGCGGTTGTTTATTGCTGATATAACTAAACTTTTACAAGTTGTAATTTGATATTTATTAAATCGAATATGTCTTTGTAGCAATATATTTATTAACATAAACTTTTTATTGTGCAAGTGGATACAGTTAAACTAATATATTATTTATATATTGCACATTCGAAGTCTCCTAGACTTCAAAAATGGAAAACACTTAGAACCAAGCATAAAGTTGAGAATCTTATTTATCCGTATGTTTTGTGTTTGTGTATTTGTGTGTCAGAGATTTTATTTTTGAGGTTGTGTAAGTGTGTGCATGTGTATTGGGTGTGTTGTGTGTGTGCGTGTGTTTGCACAGAACAAAGAGCAACTCTTATCGTTTGTAAGCTACGATATATTGCTTGAAAGTAATTGGATTTCATATATGTATGTACCTATATATAGCTAACTGTAACAAGCGACTATACTTTTTTCTCTCACCTTTTTTTTTCAAAAGATTAATTTATTTTCACTAAAATTTTAAGGTATCTATTGATAAAATTTACTGTACTAGTTATATAGCTAGTGAAGTGGTTACAAAAAGAGAAAAAGTCTGTAGACTGTGTCTACTTTTTAATAAAACTCTACCTTTTAGCATCGTCACCACTGTAATTAAGCCGGTCCGACCGTGTACCGACCACATAATACTGGATCGAAATCCTGGCAAACACTTCACAATCTATATTGTGATACGTGGTCATGTTATAACTTATGTTAAATAAACCTTTCTTTTTTATACGAATAATTGTGTTTGCTAGCAAACGAAAAAAAACCGACATCAATTACATCTACAAGTAATACAACGTAATTAGACGAATAAAATTAATGAACGCACTAGTTATCACTACGATTTTCGAAGGTTCCCCTCGATTTCACTGGGATTCCATCATCAGATCCTGGTTTCCGTATCATGGTACCAAACTTGGGATATATTATATATACGGTCGAATTTAGTAACTTCCTCCTTTTTTGAAGTCGGTTAAAAAGGAAGGCAAAAAAGCAAATGATCCTCCTGATGATAAGCTGTTACTTATAGCCTATAGACACCTGCAACACCAGATGCATCGCAAACGCGATTGTGCAACGTAAGTATTGAATCTACATATTACTCTATTGTTCCAAGAGTTTGTTTAAATAATAATTTTAGAATTTCGTAGATAGAATTGAAAAGGTTTTTTTTGAAAACTCTATTTATTAGACGATTATAATTAAGTAGTGAAATAGAAATAGTATCTAGGGTCAAAATTGGGTGAGATATGGACATGAGATCCATTCAAGTGGTTATTTAAAAAATTATTCTGAATTAGAATTAAGAGTGGCTATTGGCCTCTTTCTCCATGTAGGAGAAGGATCTTAGCTAATTCACCGCACTGGCTGGCGGATACTTTTGGAATACTTTAAATTTTTGTGGATCGACTATAGTGTTCGATTCTGTATTTCATTTCTTAAGGATTGGATGAAAGTAATTTAAGAATCAAAACCAGAAAATAGAACTGAAAGATGATATAAAAACTGAATGGTATAATGTGTTATCAATTACCATCCTGTCACAATGGACGACAATGTCACTGCACAATGGACATTAAGTACAAATTATCACGTGTTCCAAAAAGTATTTGCCATAGAATAGTCCTTGGATCGGACACAAATATAGGCTATTTTTTATTACAAAGGTGGTAAGGCGTATGGTCCGCCTGGTGGTAAACGGATACTGTAGCTGATATGGACGCTTTCAATACCAGGAACATTGCTTCTGCAGACAGGCTGTTCCAAAGTTACCTCAATAAATCATCTTTATTATGTTATCTCTTCTGCCATTGGAAAAGGCCCTTTGAAGGACATGTTTTTAAAGGAGTTAGTTACGATGAACGTTTCTGGTGTAGTGGCGTTAAAAAGTTTTTCCGGTACAGTTTCCGTTCAGAGCTAATATTTACTTTTGTATAAACCTCCATGTGGACCTCTGTCTGGTCGTCCGATAATGATCACTACTCTACATTCATGCTCTTGACAGGATAACTATTCTAAAATCCACAATAATGTTCAAATAAATCAATGTGGATTAGCTTCAAACTAGTAGTAGTAGACTGTGTGTGTAGTGTGGAGAATGACCGTGTTGTGCAGCAGACTACTTGGGAACAGCTTCAGTAGAAATTGTTTCGAGAATTAGTCAGAATTTTACTTGATACATAAACAATTCATTATTGAAATTAGTATTATTGATTTAGTTACATTTATATATATTTCGGTAAATTGTTAGTAGGTACTATGTCATATTTCATTTTCTTCGTTTTATTCTCAACGTTCGTTAGCCAGGTGGTTTTCTCTACTTTTCTCTACTCTTTCGGGGTAGGATATTGAGCAGATCTGTCAAAAACTCACGTTATTGATGATTATAATTAGGAATCGCATTTTATCATTGTAATAAAAAAGTCAAAATATGCTTTATTTCAGCCAGTTTTCTAATATCTCAGTCACAGTGTTATGATATTATTCATTTATTTGGAAGCTAACGCTACCTTGAAATATCGATTCAGATTATTTCTGAAACGAAACGAAATGACGGCAAGAACCTAAACAGTTATTCTTAACTGCGTTATTTTTTCACGGCCTACATTGAGATTAATATCAAAAATAAATATATTTGGTCAATTCGGAGGTTATTCGACTATGCTCTACTTTAGATAATTGGGGAATCTACGTGCGTCAAGATGTAATTGTATAAACATATAGAATTCCTCAAAATACTTTTTACCAAATAAATTATACACAAGCTTTTGAACTTCAATAAATTCAAAATCAATAGTTTTCAGTTTTTGTTTAAAACTATGAAAAGATAAAAGACTGTAGACGTAATATGAGATTTTCCTAAATATTGTGACGTAACTGACATCCTCTCAGTGGCTATAAACCACGTGAAAGATTAATATTCGTCGCTTTAGAGTTATTTTAGGAGGATACATGAGTTTCATCACACCAAACAAGACATTATCTAAAACGAGTTCTGCGAATGAATCGATAAAATTTTATTAACGTAACATGCAAAGCACTTCTGACTGATGTTTCCACTAAAATTGATATGATAGTAGTAAGTTTCATAATCCTGAGATTAGCGGAGCGCCCGACGTCGTCGGCGGCTCTCGGAGTATGGCCGAAATATCTCGCGGCGTCGCAGTTCAAAAATAGTCTGCGCCGACCGACGCCGGGCTGCATACAAAAGTGGTCTGCGGGACGACCAACATATCGCCTTATCAAATTTCCCTGCCCACGCCCACCGCCCACGCTCCACTCAAAATTCCCATACCGACCCCGACCCCCGCTGCCGACGGTCATGCATTAGTATGTTAGCACAGCAATACTTCCACTTAATCCAGCGCCGACACCGAAGCACTTCGAAGCATTAATCGATTAATAAGCGCACCTCCTAACTTACACTCTGCACTGCACTGCTCACTCGGTAACCGGTAACGTTCGCGATGCCGAGACGGTACGCGCTCGGCGCTAGCCACTGCTAAACTGCTTAGCATGGACCCGACCCGAGGCGAGTCGCTCCAAAAATACCCATCATTGTGTGTACATTCACAACACTTATAATACCTAGGCTTTAGTATAAATCTCTGAGAACTTTATAAATAGGATTGATCGATACAGCAAAGGTATAAAGCAGTAGATGCAGTTGGTGCTATTAACCCAAATGATTTAACCTGGATACGGTGCGACGAATGGCACACTAACGCAGGAGATCGCACTGATAGATCGATAGCAGTCAGACAGTTCCATAATACTATCTCAATACATTTCCGATGCATGCAATTAGTATGGAATCATTTTTATTTTTCTAACCTTTGTTATTATTAGTTTATATTTTTTTAGATATCGACTTGATGATTATCTTAACTAAGATGGAAACGTCATTTAAAAAAACTTAATAAGCCGCGATAAAATCTGATAAATTCATATTCACAAATATACAGGGTGATTGGTTATAGGTGTAAAAGCTCTGGAGAGGTTAAAGTATAGCTCGTTTCCTATCTTTCTATGTATGGAATACCCCATCCAAAAACAATGGTTCTGGAGTTATTGATTTTTTTAATATTTTTCAAAAAATTCCCGATTTTCTAGGAAAAAATTCGATTATTTTATTTCTTACTTATTTCTACACAAATTTTAATGTGATAATTATTGTTTAATCATTGTTTTATTGAATCAAATTAATAATCATCACTTAGAGGCTAAAACTTTTAAATTAGGGTCTTTGAAAGTCGTGACAGTAAAAAAAAAGGCGTCATACTTTCATTTTTATTTAATCGTAGAATAAAATATTATTAATAAAAAATACGTACAAAACACATAAATAAGTACCTGAATTCAATATCTATCCAACGAGGTATAATAAAGTACATAAAGTTTATAAAATTTAGAAAAATACACTTTTTAATAAAACCAAGTAGCATGAAATGTCAAACTGTAGAGACTCATAAAAGTGGACGCCGCGCCGGCCCTTTTGTTTTTATGGTAACACGTGCGAGTCTATTCGCCATTGAAATTAAATGTATTTGGTAAGGAAAAGAAAAACTATGTATTCAGAAATAAGAAGACAACGATAATGTACGTCCGCCCACGAAAGTAGTTAAATTTTAACTGTTGTATTGACTCGTTAACTAAAAATGAAATTGCACATGTTTTACAATATCTAAAACATCTCGAACGACAACAATAGACTCGCACGTGTTACCATAAAAACAAAAGGGCCGGCGCGGCGTCCACTTTTATGAGTCTCTACAGTTTGATATTTCATGCTATGTTCATGCTACTTGGTTTTATTAAAAAGTGTATTTTTCTAAATTTTATAAACTTTATGTACTTTATTATACCTCGTTGGATAGATATTGAATTCAGGTACTTATTTATGTATTTTGTACGTATTTTTTATTAACAATATTTTATTCTACGATTAAATAAAAATGAAAGTATGACGCCTTTTTTTTTACTGTCACGACTTTCAAAGACCCTAATTTAAAAGTTTTAGCCTCTAAGTGATGATTATTAATTTGATTCAATAAAACAATGATTAAACAATAATTATCACATTAAAATTTGTGTAAAAATAAGTAAGAAATAAAATAATCGAATTTTTTCCTAGAAAATCGGGAATTTTTTGAAAAATATTAAAAAAATTAATAACTCCAGAACCATTGTTTTTGGATGGGGTATTCCATACATAGAAAGATAGGAAACGAGCTATACTTTAACCCCTCCAGAGCTTTTACACCTATAACCAATCACCCTGAATTCATTCTATATAACTAAAATCCGCAATTTCATTATCTTTATGAAAATATCTTACACGCAAAAAAAGGTGCGTATAATTCAGTCAAAATTTGTACTCTAAAGGGTTGCTAGTGGGGAAGTTTTGGGGTAGTTCTGATCTCTTTCATTCTACATGTATTTTGAGGCGCTGAATCCGAATCTGACTCGAAAACGATAAAATTTTAGTTAATGGTTTGTTTACAGAAACTAAAGTTCTTAATATTCGCTATAAATATTACTATTTAGTTGGGTTTTTTTTTTTAGACTAACCGTTCGGTCTCAAATGCGAGTTGAAAATTGACAATTTTCAGCGATCTCTGCAAAACCCACTTTTTACATTCCAAAACTTAATTTTTCATTACAATGTTAAAATGTTATTTGATAAATTTCTCCTAGTTTACTGCACAAGTAACAAAAAAGAAAAAAAAAGGATCGAAACTATTAAAATTCAGTATCAAAAAACCGGCCAAGTGCAAGTTGGACTTGCGCACCGAGGTGTCCGTACAAACCTGTAGGTATATAATAATTAAAAATATTTTTATTATATGATCCCTTTATCTGTGCTATAAGACGTTGCTTCGTAACAAATTTCAAGATTCTGTGTTCACGGGAAGTACCCTGTAGGTTTGGATTCCCTTGTGCGTGTCGAAAATTTGCAGCATAATTTTTTGATTGCGTTGGCTTAGAAGTTTGATTTTAAATACTATGTTATTTAGTAATAAGTTAAGAGAAAATTGAAAAATAAGTGAATTTATTACAAAAAAAGTATCATATTTATAATTAACTAGCTGTGCCCGCGACTTCGTCAGCGTGGAATAGTGACTTTGGACAGCATCTTTTGAATCTTTTGGTATATTTTGGACATCAGCATAGCTCTAATATTTTGTCTCTTGTCGCAAACTTATAAAACATTCACCTACATATATCTTAGGTACACATTTCTTTACAAACTTTCATCCTCAATTCCTTATTATTATTTTACACCCTTATGGGTAAAACTTTTACAAAATTTGAATGTCATATTTATTTATATTGAATCAACAGCCTAAAAATAAGTTTCAAGTTTCTAGCTCTAAATGATGATACATTTCTTCATCCCCACCTTTCAACCTTTTACACGCCTTTTTTCGGAATAAAAATTAGCCTATGTCCTTTTTCAGGGTCTAGACTATCTGTGTACCAAATTTCATTTAAATCGGTTTAGTAGTTTGGGCGTGAAAGCGCGTTATAATATTAGTAAGGATATGTTTATGTAATTTATTTATTATGTATATTATATTAATCATATAGAATAAAAATGAATGTTGCTAAGCGCATAACTAGAGAATGGCTCGACTGATTCGGCTATTTTTTTTTGTATGTTCCTAAAAAATCCCACGGAAGGTTTTTATGCTAAGAGAAAAAAAACATAACAGACAGAACGAAGTCTGTCCGGGCAGCTAGTATTTAATACATTTTAATTGTTTATAGCCAATTGGTCTTGTCCATGGTCCAAATTTCTATGTTATTGTAGTTATTATACCTTTTATTTCTGTACTTCTATTAGTTTGATACTATTTCTGTATAACTTTATAGCGGAATCACGTTCACCGTCTGCCAAAATTCACACTTTGCTTATTACTGTTTCTCATGAGTTTTAAACACACAGCGAATTTTCTAGTTACTCGTAACTAATTACCATTCGCCGTTTTACTAGCGTTTTCGATTTCGTGGGAAGGCTTTATTAAGACTGTAGCTAAACTAGGTGGTTTTACGACGACTACTAACTTGTATCCATAAATTCTTCTTTCTGATTCCGCAAGATTTAACGAGTGTGTTGAGAAAATTATAGAAAAAATATTTGATTAGAATTCAAAGTTAGTTTTTGACGTTTCATTACATCTGTGAAATACCCAAACTACTTCACCTCGAAGAATTATCAGAATCCAAAGTTTATGACCCTGTTTCCAGTAGATCATCGACACCATCAAAATATACGTATTTATATGAATAGGTTTTGCATGACGCCTATTTTATCAATCTACCGAGCAAAATGGAAAAATGTCCAAATTTTTCTTTAATATTTTGAGAAATATTTTTTTTATTTTTATTTTATTTCGATTCAAACATCATGTGCGTTCGGAAAAGGTATATAAAACTTTAATACAAATAGAGTCGTCAATAAAATGATACATTCTGATTATAACTGTTTACACAAAACTCATATAATAATTATTAATAGTGTATTCCAAATGAGTTTTTAAGAGTGAAATATATTTATTATTAGAAAAAGTGTGTGTGAAACGGCCAACATTTTCCTCCGTAATAATTCTCGATACAGTTAGATATTGTAGTGATCTACAATAACCGCTACGATACATCCTAGGGGTTTAAAAATGCAACCATTAATACTATCGTACACCATTCTATCTCTTGCGTAAATCGATCTCAAGCGTTGGTGATCTTAGGAGATTAGGTCCTACATAGTATCTACTTTCAGGTTCCAGGGTAGACCTGGTCTTTCTATACTGGACTTCGTGTTTTAGAGTTGCTATTTAATAATCTAAAATACTTGTATTATTATTCTAGTAAAAACACTTTAAGTAATTTATATATTTCGAAACCATGATAATATTTCAATCTCGTCTCCGATTATTTTTAACGCAATGACTCAAACAGTACGTCATAAAACAAAGCTTAAAGATCTTTTATCTATTTGTAGTGTCCGTCAATCATAGATGTTAAACTATTTTAGACGCATGACATTGTTTTTCGATCACTTTTTAGACAGACATTCCTTCATATTTATAAAATAATTTTCTTATTATTAATCTGGATAATTTAGTTTAATTAAACTTAACTATCCGCCAAGCCGCATTAGAGTAGTGTGGTGGATTAAGTTCTTCTCCTACATGGAGAAAGAGCCCTATGCCCAGCTGTGGAATGTTACAGACTAAATTGTGCTCGTAACACGGATACAACTTCGGTTCATGGCTCGTAACAACTCTGAGTACATTTCGATATCCACATAATATAAAGACTAGATCAATGATGTAGAATGCATTACCAGAAAATATAAAAATCTTGTTTACCTTCCAAATCTTTTATTTCTTTACCTATTTATTTAAATTTTTTATAATAAATACAGAATATTATATTATATATATTTTATAGAGGGGGATATATTTCTTCTATCTCTTCCTTGCCAATGAGTTGTCAATTATAAAAAAAAGAAACTAGAAAACAAGTCAGTCTATCTATTAAGAAGTGTATAATTATATACACACATCTTGGATAATTTAGGTAAAAACTAAAAAAAAAAAGTGTTGAGGCTCAAAAATAATCGGAATAAACTACTGTAGTTGCATATTTTATGCGGACGGAAAATTAAGTATATTAAGAAAATTACATTTGTATCTAAATATCGACAGCCCCTTGGATCAGTTTGTAGTGGCCCTGCTTTCTGCTCCGCAGGTTACGGGTTCGACTCCCGCCTGAGCAAGGGCGGATCCAGCTTTGGCGCCAGGGGGGGTCACAGTCATGGTCAAGGCGCCAGGGGGGGGGGTCACAAAGTCGTGGTCAAGTAAAATGAAGTTATAATTTAAATTTTATAATGATAGATACAGATAAAAAGTAGGTATTTTATTAATCTATGTACGTAATGTACTTAAAAATACCTATATTGTGACAAAAATCTTGTTTAACAATTTTAATTAGTGGTCCACCAGGTCCTGACACAGCCCGCGGGGGGGGGGGGTCATGACCCCCGTGACCCCCCCTCCCTGGATCCGCCAGTGCGCCTGAGTCTGGGTGTGATACTTGTATTTATATTATATGTATAATTTCCATGTTTATTTATCAAAAAAATATTTAGCTATAACAGTCGGCTGTTACCTATAACACAAGCATTAACTTACCAAAGGAACAGACGATCGTATAGGTACCGTAGACCAACCGACATATTATGTTTTATTTTTTTATATAGTTAACATTTTTACATTCATACATATTGAACTTGGCAAACACGTGAAAAGTTGGATCCTGCAAACGCACCTCATCGCCAATTCCCCCCAGGAGCTCTGGTCACTTTACTTGCCAACAGGAACACTGCTTGAAAACAGTAATATTTAGCTGTGATCTTCTGTAAGGTCCACATTTTGAGCATTTCATGTTTTCATTCATGAAATTTCCTGCGGTGCCCTACCTCAGCTATAAATATTTAGTTCTTAAGTTGTGAATTGCAATAATAAGTTTCGAAATAAATGTGTCAGCCTCATAGACAGACAGTAAATATATGTAGTTACAGAACTACATAATAATTAAAATTTAAGAAGTTTGATGGAAACACATACGCACACGACGATGAGGTCACTCAATGTCGCCCCAAATGTTCACTTGACCTGAATATTTATTTTAGTAAAATAACTGTTTTGAAAAACACATAAGATATTTGTAATAGGAGAAAACATTATTTAACTGACAGGCAAATCTTTCTTATGTAAATACATATTTAAGTTTTTAAATTAATAATACAAGTATGTTAGTTAAAAAGGAAATTGAAGAATTGGAAAACTACAGGAAAGATTAGTTTACACGCTGGAAACTATTAAATTATTCGAAAAATTAAAATACGCCTTTTTATCTATTAACATTTTCCCCTATATTTGTCATAAGCAAGCTTTTAAGCTCTATTTAATTTTAATCCTATATGTTTTAATTCGTCCGAACTATAGCTGTGCTTTAGCTGTATTAAAAAATTTTTGATCTTGAAAATTAAATGTAACAAGATAAACATAAAATTATTTAAATAATTTATGAGTATGGATTGCCTCAAAGTAATTAATTTAAAATAGTACCATAAAAACTTCCTGCTATAAGATTATAATTTATATATTTTTGTCGTGTATTATAATAATTTTGTCATATAAATGAAAGTGGAATCAGTTTGAATCACTACAGAATTAAATATGAATTTAAGTAATACTTACCGTAATTCAACGATTTTGGCAAAACAACATCAAGTAATTAGGTAAGGAATCTATTGCCGCAAATGCATACATATTCATTTTATTACTAATATATGAACCAATAAAACCCTTACAGAGTTTATATAAACTAATTTGAAGTAATAATCTAATTTTGCCATGTTTACTGTATAAATCTGATCAAAAAGATCGTATACATGCAATACAATGTCACGTCAAATAAACTGACATTTTAAAAGAGGATCAAAGAGCTTCGACCTTGTGACGGATGACAGGAAAGAATAAATTAATCAACAAACTACCAATTAATGTCGGGTCAAAATTCACGGATGGTCAAACAAAATCCCAAAAAATTAATCATCATGTGAGACAGGACTATCATGATAAGTGTCAGAGGCATCCTCATTGTGATGTTGAGGAGTGCATTCGTCGTCGCTTTTCTCAGCATACCAAATCCTGTCGTCGCCTTCACAGGACTGAAGAACTGGTCCAAAAAGGCGCTATACAATAAGATCGACCTCTGTACACAGTCCTGTTACAGCCAGATCATCCCAGGCCTCTATTTGAGCAATGCAAGGGCTGCCTGCGACAGAAATGTGCTCGATCATCTTAACATCACCCATGTGCTCACAGTTGAAACCCGCAGGCTACCGAAGTCTACTTTCATCGATAGCAACATCAGTACACTCTTCATTAGGGCCTACGACACTCCTTCCACCAATCTCCTGCCCTACTTTCCAATGGCCAACGCCTTTATCGAGGAAGGTGTGCAGAAAGGGAATGTGCTTGTCCACTGCCATTTTGGAGTTTCCAGATCCGCCACCCTCGTCATTGCTTACATCATGGCGAAGTATAAGTTGACGTTTGAACAAGCCTTTGCATTTGTGAGACAGAGAAGGAAGTTCATTAATCCGAATCCAGGTTTTGTAAACCAGTTAAAACAATATCACAGGATGAACTACGATGTCAAAGGGTATCAAAGGTTTGAAGCATATATGAACGTGAATGCAAGAAAACATAAATATAAGATCGCGTCGCTAGCTGCTGTAGTTGTTGGGATTCTCGTACCTCTTGCTGTTTTAATTTGAATGTAAGATGCAAGTACTACTAAACATGCTAAATAGCTGATTTTAATTTTAAATAAATCATTTTATTTATGAGCAACTATAGTTTTTTTTTTATATTAAAATGTCCATGCTCTTTATATCCATACTTGTTTTCGACAAAACAAAGCCTAAAATAATACAAGTCATTTAAATTTATTAATGTTGTAAGACCTTTCTTGTC
This sequence comes from Melitaea athalia, assembly GCA_905220545.2. Classification (NCBI taxonomy): domain Eukaryota; kingdom Metazoa; phylum Arthropoda; class Insecta; order Lepidoptera; family Nymphalidae; genus Melitaea; species Melitaea athalia. The sequence goes on from HG992203.1 coordinate 5,334,421, forward strand.
TCGACTTGGTTTCATCTACTGTGTAGAAATCTCACCATGGAAACTTCTATTATAATCATGTACATATGCTACAAAGACAAAAACATATTTTCTATTAAGCATTTAATTTTAAACGACTTTTTTCTTTAATGATTATTAATTTATTTATCTTAATGACTTTGAATGAATAAAATAATTATTAAACATTAAACGCCAGTTTCTTCAGAAATCCGCTAATATGATAATGTAGTTTAAATAATAGATTGATTGCATTTTTAAGAAAGAATAATAGCATCCAGAGGCAGCACTACAGCAAATTCCTATAAAATTAGCGTCATCTTATCACCTACATGTCATGACTCATCATCACTTCAGCCCATCGCAGTCCACTGCTAGACATAAGACCTCCACAAGCTCCACAACTCATGTATTTTGCCCATAGTCACCACACTGGGCAGGCGGGTTGGTGACCGCTGGGCTGGCTTTGTCGCAAAGAAGACGCTGCTGCCCGTCTTCGGCCTGTGTATTTTAAAGCCAGCAGTTGCATAGATATCCCGCCATATCGGTCGGCTTTTTAAGTTTCAAAGTGGGAGTGGAACTGTGTTATTCCTTAGTCGCCTCTTACGACACCCACGGGAAGAGAGGAGGTGGCTATAATTATTCTTTACTGCCGTAACCACACAGCAGTATAGCCGTATCAACTACGTGTACCAATTCTAAATAATGTATGTATATGTGTTATTTGAGTTGATGTATCGACTAAAATATCTTTGTTACAGTATAAAATGACTAGTAATAAAGAATAAACTAATTTGTTTATATGTATATGATGTATATATTTTGTACGTATTCAGATTTAAACTAACGTTGGTTTGTATTGCCTCGAACTTAGAGTGAACATTTGATACATGTGAGAACATGTGATAAAATCACATGCTCTTTTAATAAAATTAGAGATATTAAATCAGGCGTGAAATCATAACACCCACTAATACTTCGAATGTAATAAATATCTTCCAAGTCGTCGACTAATCCAGAACATTTAAAGTTGTAAATATTCTTGAATAAAGATATTAGAAATTTTTTCAGTGTTACAAAGTAGTTCGTAAAATTTAATTTTTTTGTCAAAATTTTGATTTTTGTTTTGTTAATATTCTAGTTAAGATAAAACTTCTAAAATGAAGTAGTATTAAAATAATAGTACAAACAACAGTTAAAGATTTTCATTTAAAAAGTTATTATAACATATCAAACAACAAAAATGGCTTAATCCGTCTCTCCGTATTTATAAAAGAAATTGTTAGAATTTGTTTGGACGCCTTAATAATAATAATTATACAAGCTATATCCTAGTCTAAGAACTATTTTTTCGTTTAAAAATCTATTTCTTGACGTTAATTATATTTATTATTTACGCTATATATGATGTAACCAATATGATTATAACCAATAAAATAAATTAGGTAAAACCAATCGGGTCTTCTTGTAAAACAAAATAATATTACACAACCCATAGTGCGATAACAACACCTATTTATTGCGACTAACCTTAAACAGCCAGAAATACATTTAATAAACTTAAAATTTATTTATTGCGAACTGAACAATAACTTTTTTGTTAAATTCCACGCGGACGAAGTCGCGGGAATAGATAGTATTATAATATTAATGTATTAATTTTGCAGAAAAGGCTATTCGCGGCTACTATTATTTATGATCTCGGGAAACATTAAAAAGCACAAACAAATACAGAAACAAGATAGGCGAAAAAAATATATTAGAAAAATCATTTAAATTCAATGATTCTCAACTGTAATGCGACGAACTAACAGGAAAAGCAAAGAGAAATAATATTATTAGACTGAAATTGTTATATTTGACCAGAAAACCTGTGCAAATTGTAACTATGTATAGATGTATACTTATCTATATATAAATCAATTGCTGTTCGTTAGTCTCGCTAAAACTCGAGAATGGCTGGGCCAATTTGGCTAATTTTCATCTTGAAATGTTTGTGGAAGTTCAAGGAAGGTTTAAACGGTGAGAAACATAAACAATATGTAACGGAAACTACAAAAACGACAATTTATTTTCCATTAAAAAATGTTCTTAGCGGGGAAATTTAATGTTTTTTGTTAAAAACGTTGTCAATTGGTTGTCAAATATTTATAGGTGCGTTCAGAAAGTGTTTTGTGTATATTTTTCACAAATATACGTAGGTGATACGAAGTTCCGCTTTTTACTAAATGCATATGGATGTATATGTTACTGTAAATGCACGAATTATGGTAAATCCTAAGATTTAAGAGTAAAACCTAAGATTTACCAACTTTTAATTGTAAAAGCCCGATAGATGTTGCGATTCGCACTTTTACCACCATTCACTTGGTAAGTATTAGGATTTACATTAAAGGCACGGTAAATGCTGTGTGGTTACGGCACCAAATAATGTAACCACCCCCTCTCTTCCCGTGGGTGTCGTAAGAGGCGACTAAGGGATAACACAGTTCTACTACCACCTTGGAACTTAAAAAACCGACGGATGGCGGGATAACCATCCATGCTGGTTTTGAAATACACAGGCCAAAGACGGGCAGCAGCGTCTTCGGTGCGACAAAACCGGCCCTGCGGTCACCAACCCGCCTGCCCAGCGTCATAATGTCGGGCGCGAACATGTGGAGGCCTATGTCCAACAGTGGACTGTGATAGGCTGAAGTGGTGGCACGGTAAATGTTGAAAAAGACATTTTATAACGTGGCTAATCTAGATAAAGACCCGCGTCGGTCTAACTTTCAAGTTAGATAGGTTAGGGTTTTTTTTGTAACGATATTATGCCGATAAACGGTCTAATTTTGAAGTTAGATAGGTTAGGGTTATTTTTTATTATTTTTTTTGTAACGAAATTATGCCGATAAAAGGTCTACGGGTTTTAATCTAAAGACTTACCAATTTAAGTTTTTGACTGATAAATGAATAAGAATCAATCTTTGTTTTATTACCAAAACCACCTTTTACTAACTGTCAGTGGTAAAACCTAGCATGTACTAAATTCTAATAGTAAAAGCCCGAAAAAAATGTCCCATGTTCATAAATCCTTACATTTACCAACTCATGTCGGTAAATCCTAAGACTTACTATTAAATCTTAGGATTTACCGTAGTTCGAGCTTTTACAGTAACATAATTATACACGGTATATATACCAAAATCACATTTTTTCCATTTTTGTCTGTATGACTGTTTTTTTCCGGCTAATCTCTGAAAAGGCTTCCGCGACTTCCACTGGCAGATAGCTGATATAATAGGGAGTAACTTATGCTACTTTTATTTTAGATTTTTTTTATTACTGCGAACTGAACAATAACTTTTTTGTTAAAGTCGCGGAAATAGCTAGTTAATAAATAAAATTAATCACATTTCCATAACATATACAGAAAATTATTGATTATTATCAGTTTATTATGAAGAGCAGAAATCTCGTCATCACTGTAAAATAATGTTATCCATATAGCAGCAGAAGCGAGGTTTTTGATTCTGAACAAAAAAAAAAATTTATTGGGAGGGAAGACAAAAACTTGTTTGGTATAATGGTAGCTATTAACAGGTTAATTCTTTTAAGTTAAAGTATACTTGTAGTTGTAGTTTTCAGTTAACCTATCATTATTTTACAATTTACAACAAAATGACCATTCTAAGCGAAAAAATTGTACGAAAAAAAAATGTGAAAAAAGCGGATGTTATCTATTAACACCAGAATTTCGACATTAATGTTCCTCTTGTTCCAAGATTCGAGTTATGAAGCCACTAAACTTAATCTAGTCTGACAAACAGGTTGTCGCTCATGAAATTTTTTTTCACACAATAATCTCCCATCTGTGCCAAGTACCCTTCCCCAAATATTCTCTCAAACTAAAAGAATCATACAAAAATATCTTCTATTTCATAAAGCTTAAATGCCAAAATCCCATGATAAGATAAGATCCAGTAGTTCAGTGTATAGTGCATATATTTGTTTCGTTCGCTATTAATTGGAATGGTATTTTGGTTCAGCTAAATATAAAACAGAGGTTACTACTCACAGGTGCTTTAAGTATGATGAAATATAGATAGAGGATATCGTAAACAATACCTTATGATATTGGACCTGATGTCAATGTTAGGTAAAGGTCTAGTACATATTATGGAACTATAAATATTCTTATACACAGACGTAGTCATAGTTTTATTTGTAAATTATTGTCGCTAATTTCCTAATAAGTGAATATAAAGAACATAGACAAACTATTGTCTTTTGCTGTCATCTATACTAATATATAAAGCTGAAGAGTTTGTTTGTTTGGTTGTTTGTTTGTTTGTTTGTTTGAACGCGGTAATCTCTGGAACTACTGGGCCGATTTGAAAAATTGTTTCAGTGTTAGATAGCCCATTTATCGAGGAAGGCTATGATCATCACGCTAAGACCAATAGGAGCGGAGTCCACGCCGACGAAGTCGCGCGCAGAAACTAGTTCATGAGAAAGCGTAAGTACACAAATATATATTTATTTTTTTGTTACTAGCCTATAGACAGACGTCTGCAACACCAGAAGCACCGTAAGCGCGTCGCCGACCCTACTTCTAATGCCCCAGGAGCTCTGTTGACCTTATTTACCACAGGAATACAAAACTGCTTTAAAGCAGTATTATTTGGCTGTAATCTTCAATAAGGTTGAGGTACAACCCTAGTCGGGCTGCTCCAGATCTTGAGCAGGATATTTCCGGCTGTGCCCTACCTCAGTTCAATTGAAAATCTATGTTGCCATTACCATCATCAGTCGATGGGCGATCGACCTCTGATTAACAGTTAACTTATTTTCTACAGTCGATACCTTGTGACATATGAAATGGGTGAAATTTACGTTGTTCAGATTATTTTTTTCTGCCGGTTGCTGCTATGGGTTTATCAATATCTATAGACAATTATATCAGCAGAAGCATCGCAAGCGTGTTGCCAACAATACCCCGTTGTCTTCACAGAGCATCCCACAGGAACACAATACTCCTTGAGAGAGAGTGTTATTTGCCTATAATCATCAAGTTAAGGTGAGGTGCCATATAGTTAAGGTGATTTCGCAGTTGGGCTGCTCCCTATTTTAAACAACATATGTATTTAGTATTGCTTTGCTGAACAATAGTTTTATTTGATGTAGTGTCTATATGTTTAGGTGTTTTAATAAAAAAAGAAACAAATATGTAGTATAGATATAATAATTACAATAGACAAAGCCTGAGTAGCTCTACATAGAGCTAAAATATATTTAAACCACCGTTTTAGTACTCTTACGTAATCTATTTAATGAATACTAAAACTTGTCTGCTACAAAGTTTTATTAGACTCATCATCGATAGAGCATAATTATTTTAAAATAGGCCACCTGACTTCTTATACTGTTTTTTTATTGCATCTTAAATATATCAAGTACGTTCCTCTGTTTAAATGGTTTCATTTTCTGATCTAACATTGAATATGTTTAAATACGCATCTATAAATAAATCAAAACAACTGTTAAACAACACAACTTTAAAAAAACAACTACCCTGATGTAGTGATGCGAGTATTCGCCTAAAACACCGACGGTTTGCGCGTTCGAATCCCGCTCGGAGTGGATATTTGTATTTGTACAAATATTCCTTTCCGGTTCGGATGTCTGTTCTTGTGGATCTCCACACTGCCTCAGAGAGTACGTTAAGCAGTCGGCCCCGGTTGTTATCATAAATACCTGATAGCGATCGTTACTCATAGTATGGAATATATGCGCCGACCCGCAGTGGAGCAGCGTGATGGATTAAGCTCCAATCCTTATCATACGTGGAGAAAGAGGCCTATGCCCAGCAGTGGGATTACACAGGCTGAATGCATGTAATGCTATAAATAAATTAAATCGTATCGAGATGAATTCTGCTAATTAAATATTTTTGGAAACATTATTTGTCACAATACATCTGATAGCAATCATTGCCCATTGTAGGTAAGGATATTATTCATCAAACCAGAATGAAACAGCGTACGAGATTAAGCTGCAACCCTTCTCTAATATGAAAAAGAATCATTTGCCCATCTGTGGGATGCATACAGACTAGTAGTAGTAGTTCATTATACACCTATAACATGGTAGCCAAATTTTTGTTTCTATATCAGTATGCTCCGGGGTGGTGCGAGACTATGATGACCTGTACTACACGTAACTCCATACCTAGCATAGGCAATAGACTCACATCAAGATTGACAAGGTTCGATATTAGGTAAACGATAGTTATTCTGGACGAACGTATTGAGTGTCTAATTACTTTGATTGTTAATGTAAATGAAAAAAGAACCTGTACAATAAAACTGTAAACCTGTGATTTGCTGTACCTGTAAAATTGTTATTTTCTGTGTAATGCTTAGTAAATAAATACGTAAATAAAAAAATATATATTGTATTTATAGAAATTCATAAATCTTCATAAATAATGAATAAACTTTGACTACATTTTGAAAATGTATATAGAACATAGACTTAGAACATAAGCTACCGGATTTTCAAATAAGTACCTACAACAATAATCCCAACATCAACTACAGTAAAACTGCGTGTATTAATTAGATAATACGTATTTTTGTATTCTGGATACATTTTACGATCTAGAACACAACTTTGTGGGCTGTAACAGCTAAAATGTCTTACGTCGAAAGGTTTTCTTGTTATTACATTGTATTTCTTCGTAAAGATGACGTAAGCTAGTTTATTTTGGAGATGTTTAAAGATAACTAATTACCTTCTCGTATTTAAATATCACGTTGCTAATGAGAAAATCGGTTAACAGAACGTTGAAGATCTTGGAATGGTGACTCTGAATTTGGTGGCGCCAATGTTGGCAGGGATGATATATTAAATTAATTTTCCGGGCTTTGCTAAAAAGTGCAATGTTTTTATTATGAAGAAGGTTTGGTATGGTTTTTCTTGTTTAAGAAAAGTTCAATTCAAAACATTGTTAACATTTATCTAAGGAAATTGATGTAACAAGTTATAGAATATTAGATCTTTTATTATTAATCATATAATATTCATTCATACATTATTTAATTTTGATTATTTTGATACTATATTGGTACCTACTGTGAGAATATGATTAACCTCACTTTATACTTTTTTATAAATCAGTACGGTTTTATTATTATTTTCTTTGAAATCACCTATTTTGATCGATATTTCATTCTTAAGGAGCAGGAATTCAAAATATATATGGTGATCATAGATTAATATTGTGGCAAGCGGGTCCTATAGCTAGCTTTATGTGTTTACTACTCTGAGCTATGGTGGATAAAAATTCAGACCAGAAATAAATAAGTTTTTATATGAATACAAATATCTGAATGAAGACACATAAACGAACATTTAAATTGTTTTTACTGGTGTTTTAGTGATATTTACTATATTTATATTCTATATACGTATACAGTCATGTATAAGTATAGTTGTAGGTATACTCGTACCTAAAGTTCATGTAATATGCTCAAATATAAAATGGGCTTTTTTTCTCTAAAGAACTTAGTTAAATAAAGGAAAATAAAGACTTCGTAATAAAGCTAGTAGGATTATCCTTAATTGTTTAGTTTTTATTTTCTTTTATTAATTTAATTGCTTCCAGTAGAACCAAAAAACCTTAATACTGTAAACTACAATAAATGCCATTAAAAAACAGAAACTACAATGTTTTTCGATTCAACAGAAAGACGAGATTATTTTTCGATTAAATTAATTTTTAGTACTTCTGTTTTCAAAAAAATAACAAGTAAATAATATGTATAAAAAAAAGAAAAAAAAATACGCGTCATTTTAAAAATTATTTACTACAGCTTTTTTTAAAATTACAGAGACATTAGAATTAACTTTGCATTATACATCTATATGTAGGTAATATAATAAAGCTGAAGAGTTTGTTTGTTTGATTGTTTGTTTGTTTGTTTGAACGCGCTCTCTCATCTCAGGATCATCTCAGGATCTACTGGTCCGATTTGAAAAATTCTTTCAGTGTTAGATAGCCCATTTATCGATGAAGGCTATAGGCTATATATCATCACACTAAGACCAATACGAGCGTAGCACCAATGAAGAATGTTTCGAAATCGGTTTTTTTCCTTTTGAGAGCTTTCGCTGCGTAAACGGTTAAAGTTTCGCACAAATCATGTATGAGTGTATGACAGAATAGGGGATCGGACAAATTTTCAAAAAGTGTTTTTAATTAATCTTTATGGATACTTATACCCATAAAAAAATAAAATTTTATTAATTTACAGCCTTTTAGGTATAGTACCCGGCCATAAATATTGCACATCGACCTTTGGAAAGAGACAATCGGCTAATTTCGACTTCGTAGAGCGTTATAGTCCAAGATCCCAGACCCCAGACTTCCTTGTTTCTAATTGACAAAACATTACAGTATACATCGTAGTATAAAGAGTTGCTAAAATATTTTCTACAGGTTTTAAAATATAGTAATATAATTAGTGTCTGGCGATAAATACTAAAATAGCTGGTTAATAACATTTTACGTATATAAAGCAGCCAAATTTAAAAAAATTGTGAAAGAACGATTGTGTACTAAAGGATATTATTCGATTAACGATTTTATAGAAGACAGTACGCCTTGGGAATGATGTGATCGCCGCCAGGCTATTTCAACCTATAAAATTATTGTAAATTTCAATCTGCTTTGGAAAAAAAACATGATTAAAAAAAATGATATTAGTCCCGCTGAGTTTCTTTCGCCAGTTCTTCTCAGGTCAGAGGCTTTTTCTTTCCGAACTGGTAGTAGACTCATGACGTTCAGTAAGAAATTGTAATAATTTTATGCTGAATAAAATATTTTGAATTTGAATTTAATATATTTTGTCCTTCAAAAAAATATGACAGGTGATCTGGGAACTGGGTTCTTACACTATTAGATCTGTCATATGAAATACTGACAGTCCGATACGTCTCATAGGTAATGTGCGTCAGAGATAACGCTCTACAAAGTTCAAATTAGCTGATTGTCTCTTTCTAAAAGTCGATGTGCATTATTTACGGCCGTGTACTATACTCAAAATCATGTTTTAATATTGTTTGTTCAAAAATCCCGCCAAAACGCCACGTTATGACATCTGACAGCGCGTGACGTCAATTGTGGGTCATAAACATAGAGTATATAAAGCACAGAATACGTTGAACATACGGATAGAATAACCCGTGCAGTCAATGCTTGCTCTTTTCTAAAGTACACCTGTGGCTTGTAACCAACAAATGACGTCACGCACTCTAGTTGGTGTTTTAGTACAGATTAATAATATTGTAAATAACAACATTTTATTTTTTCATTTAAAAATATTTAAATGAATTATATTAAATTATTATTCGATAAATAATCGTAAAACAGTATATTTATTCTATCTAAGTACATTATAGATTTTCATCTGATTACTGTCCGATCCCCTATTGGTCCTATTCCACGCGGACGAAGTCGCGCGCAGAAGCTAGTTTAATCATAAAGTAGTATAGTAACAATAATAATTATAAATTTCATGACGCAAACTTTACAAAGAAAATCAAAGTTTTCGCTAAAACATGCGAAATCAGTTTTTCTCAACGTTTTATTGATAGCGTCTGCTGGCAACACATTCCAAAATAATCGTCTATTTTTGTGTGTCCGACGTAACGGGATGGAATGTATACGACAACAGGCGTTATTTTTGTAATGTCATCGATTTTGTATATTTCTTTTTTTAATTTGTTGTAGGCATTAAGAATTTTTTTTTGTTTCAGCCAGCATTTGCTCTGTATTGTATGAAAAAATCATGAAAACAAGACTTAGATTTTCTGTTTTCCACGATAGTTGCAATATTGATATTACGCAATACAATTATAGTTAAAATTTGAAATGGTTTTATTTTTATTTTCAAATAATAGAGTGATAATGTAAGGCGGCGATTACAGTATATTATGTAGATTGTTATACTTATTAACCCCCGGAACATAAAACAGCTTGCGAGCAGTACTATTTGGCTATCAAATGAAATGAGCATTATCTTTTGTACGGTTGAGGTACCTATTCACACGAGCTGCTCTAGATTTTGAGCAAGACATTATTTAGCACAAATTTAAGAAGTTCCAATAGAACCTCAAATATACGTATCAATACAAATGTTCTCTTTCCCGGGCCGTCTCCTTACAAAATTGTAATATTAAAAAAAACTGTGTATAAAATGAAAGAAGGACGTAATATAAGAAATTTATTCAATAGTTTCATTAAAATTAACATTCTAAAATGTTTACAATTTTTTTTTACAAACAATAATTTATTACAAAATACACTTTCTCCGTCTATTACACTTCATTTGTGCGTTGTTCTTGTTCATTTATCGACTTTAAATAATTATAACAATATCTAAACCTAGTAATCTCATATAAAACACTATTCTAGGAGATTCGTTGTCTTCGAAACATCGCTTGATATATTGCAATAATAATATAAACTAAAATAATCCTACAATTTAATACTTAAAAATAAAGTTACAATTTTTTCTTTCAACAATTGTAAAAATTCTAAAAAAAATCTACTTTGTACAATTACATTTATTTAATAATCTCAGTGGGAACTTATATTTAGTCTAAGAATATATTTATGTAACATAATTAATTTAATTATTATCATGGTGCCTTAGCACCATTGAACATATTTCGTGTTACAAATACAAAGGCACATTTTCAAAATTCTTGGTTAAATTTACAATTATACATAGGCACTTATTTTTACTTAAATTTGAGTTAATAGTTATTGTACTTACAAAAGTTGGAAGACATGTACTTAGTAAAAAAATTATACATTATTTACAAAGATTTAATAAGGTTTGTGCATCTTTTTCACCAATTCCAACAAAAAGGATGAGGTTACATAATTATGTTTATCTATACCTACTTTAGTATGTGTTATTGTGTATATGTGGTGCTTTTTTCTAGTAAATTTAGATCATAACACTAAAATAGATAAAGATGAACACAAAATTCTATTTTGTGTTATGCAGGTATTTATTTTTGATGAAATTTTTTTTTAATTTTCTTATTAAAGCACACCATTTAACTAAACTAAGAAAATTTCCATTTTTGAAAATAATAAAAGTATACATTAAAAGCAGATTAAAGTAATCTATTTATATTGTGCGTCAATTTAAAATAATGTTATACTTATGTTTTAATAAAGTAAGAGGAACAATGTACTCGTACATTTGTTAAAAAGGAAGGAAATTTAGAATTTAAAATTAATCAGTCTCTTGCACTTTTAACCTGTCTGTCGTCCACAACCCGTTGATTTCCAAAATTGCTTAGCATTTAAATCACCAAGCAACTTAAAACTACTATTGTATCAATTGCAAATATTGATTCTCTTCATAAAACGAAGTTAATGAAGTTTGGAGATCGTTCACAACCATATTGTCGCCGCCATTCAACGGATGTGTGCTACTCGAAACCATTTCAGAACTCTTCCAGTTCTCACAGTTCTCCACGTATTCTAACGTTCTCTGATAGGTTTCTTGGCGCATCGTATTCTGATTCTTCTTCCTTCCGTTCGAAGCCTCTATTTGGGATTGGGATATGTCCCACACTTGGACATCCGCCTGATTGTTTTGACCCCGCAAACTGTTCATACTGCAATCGGTTTGTTGCTCTCCATTTTTTGCCATTTGATTGCAATTCATGGGTATCCGCGTACCGTTGATTGGTTTTTGACTTCCAGTCGACATGTTTACTGAGTTTTGCATTGATTTTTGCATGTTATGTTTGTTGAATTGATTGCCCGGATAATCCCATTGATTGTAGGATCTTTGATGGTTATAATATTGATTGTTATTCATCATTGCTTGGTTATATTGGTGGTTGTTTTTCGGAGGCGGTGGACCCATTACATGGGAAGCATTTGTCGCAGAATTGTATGGAGGCGGTTGAGGGTATTGCATATTTTGGTTGTACTGGACGTTTTGTATCGGTTGGCATATATTTTGTTGTTCACAGTAACTGTTCAATGCGCCACGGCTCATATTACCACTATTATCGACACTCATCATAGATGACCTTGACATTTGCATTGGGTGCATCTGATTACTTTGGTTTGGATAGTTTATCGGTTGAGCATAATTTGTCATTTGATTATTATATACAAGATTCTGGTTATTCGGAGTCATAACATTAAATTGTTGTGGATTGTGATTAAATTGTTGCATTGTTTGGTATTGTTGCATGTTTTGATTCCTCATATTAATATTTACTTGGTTTTGGATAGGGTAAGGTTGTGCTTGATTATAATTTTGGTTTTGGTATTGATTAGGAACATTATTATAGTTTTTATTAGGAATTTTATTATTACTATTCTGGTGATTATTATACTGCGGAGCTGACATTATTTGTGGTGAATTCATATTAATCATCATATTTTGATTTTGAACCGGCTGACCATTCATTGTCATGTTAGAAATATTCTGTACCATGGGGCTTGTAATAGGGCTTTGTAATCCTGAATGCATAGGACTTGGCATGCCATGACTCATTGGACTAGCAATATTTTGAGCCATAGGACTGGCCATGTTCATCTGCATAGGACTAGCAATGTTTTGGGGATTAGGACTTCCAATATTGGTATGTCTAGGACTCATCATCATTTGGTTTGGTATCTGAGGACTCAAAAGGCTTTGCATACTTTGCGGACTCATAGCATTATGCTGTGGAGACATCACGCTCATAACACTCTGCGGACTCATAACATTATATATACTTGGAGGACTCATGATACCATGAGGCATATGTTGCGGACTTCTAACACTTTGAGGACTCATGATACCATGAGGCATATGCTGCGGACTTCTAACACTTTGAGGGCTCATTGAACTATGTGGAAGACTCTGAGGGCTGAGCATGCTATTGGCCAAATTTGGGCTCATGACTGTTTGTGGGCTCATAACAATAGTCTTAGGACTCATTGCTTGTTTTTGAGGTAGTGTATTGCCCATTCTCATTCGATTAGATTGTTCAGTTTGATTCGCTGTCATAGTCTGTAAGGATTGTAAGGGATTGTTTGCTGCAACATTTGTTTTTTGAGCTTTTGAAAAATCTTGTTCAGATTTTTCATTTGTCACTTCAGGAATGACTTGTTCTTGAAGAGGAGTACTTTTGTCATCTGGAGATTTAGCTACTAAGAGAGAGCCACTGTTACCAGACATACTAACGTCTAACGACCTTAAATCAACATTGATATCACTTATATTGAGATCACTTCCTATGGCACCTAGATTTTTAAGAAGAGAATCGTCACTTGTGGCGACATCACTGATTTTGTCACTGGAATTGTTCGTATTTTGTATTTCACTGCTTATAACGTCTTTGGTAGTTGTCTCTTTTTCATCATTCGTTGCTACGGGTTCTGGGTTGGTGGAGTCCGTTTTGGCTGGTGCTACCGACTCGGTTCCCAATATTGATTGGTTAAGATATTGCATCATTTCGTCTGGTATCACCAGCTTATTCTCCACCATTTCTCCTTCAGCGACCTTATGCAAAAAAATACTCATGTTTAGTTACAAACAAATGATACATTTAGGAAAATATTGAAGTTCATTTTCTGAGGAAAATAGTTTTCAGTATTCAAATTATAAGTCGAAATTATTTAATTTATAACTTTAATACAATTTTAAATTTTTTGTTTACGTAAGTTAACGTAAGCTCCGATTTTATAATGTTTGACTAATAATAGCACATAACTGAAATTTTACAAAATTTACCTGTTCCAGGTTAACCTCTTGGTTTGGGTGATGAACTTGTGCTGTAGTGATGACCACAGTATTAGTTGAGTTCGAACGAGATTCTTTGTAATTCACCTCGTGGTCATCTTCTGTTTTGAATGGAAATGGTGCATCACCCTGTAAAAATGATTTAATTATAAATACTATACATATAAAATTTTTCTTATTTTAAATGTGTCTACATAAATACAAAATAAATTTTCGGAATTACAATTTGATAAATGAATCAAAGTAATAAGTTTTCGGTCTTATTATGTGGACAGATTACTAAAACATATTTACTTACCACATCGTCATTATTACAGGGGTATGGTTGGTAGCCTTGTGCTTGGTCACTGAGGTTCGACTGTTCCGACAGTCTTCTCGCTTCCTCCTTAACCTGCACGTTGGGATCAAGTTCGAGAGCCAATTCCTCTGCTCTTACTTCAGAACATGTCACTCCTCGCAGTAATACCGCCTGAAATGATGAAAATATTGTTTTCTAATGTTTACTCGAATTTCCCTCATTATAATGAAACAACTTTTGTGGATTTTACCGAGGATTCAGTCCTCCCGTAATAATGATTGCTGTAAAGTATCCAAAACGTCGGGCATTTAAAAAACTTAATAAACCGCGATAAAATCCGAAAAATTTGTTTCATTATAATGATGAAAATGTTTAAAATGTTGTGTTTATAAATATTTTGGTTAGGTTAGTATTTTATTTATGTAGCGAATTATTGTGACTTTTTAAATAATTATACTAATCAAAACCTTAATTTTTATGAAGTTAAACTTAGCAAAATTCATATTTAATGAGCACATCCATTTAGGGGATGACTGGAAGAAATGGCTAAATAGCCATAAGTCCGCCCATTGTACTTCACTGTCTGTAATTATCCTTATTATTTGTATTTTAATATTTTTCTGGTGTACAATAAAGTATAAATAAATAATAAAAAAAAAAAAAATCCATTTAGGGGATTTACGTAGTGCACTATGTTTTATTACCAAAAATGTCAAGTTATTATACTTATTCAATTACCTGATTGCCTTGCGAGGTCCTCACAGCTTGAACAGCCGCCAGCGCTGACGATGGTGGTGGCGCGTATCCCACACATGATACTTGACTAGATCTGAAATAAAATATTTATTTATTTACGAAAGTTGATATTATTGAAATATTTTGCCATAATCAGTTTTAACCAAATAGAAGGGCAATGTACCGACTTATTGTCAAGCTAAGCATACTTTTGGACCAAAATCAATCAAACAGTACATTAATGAAAAAAAACTTGAATGTCAACTAATACAACTAGCCCGTTAGTACAGTGGCGGTTTCTGCTCCGGAGGTTTTGGGTTCGATTGCCGCCTCGAGTCTGGATGTAATTTATGTCTTATTTATATAATTATACAACTATTATTTATACGTATTTATAGAAAAAAATGTAGCTATAACAGTCGGCTGTTACCTATTACACAAGCATTAAGGTGCTTTCCGTAAAAACAGACGACCGTGTGTTTATGTTATAAATCATTATTTATTTATTTATGTGACACCTGGACGTCAAATACATAAGTTTATGAATGAGGAAGCAGTTTGCTAGGAGAAGGTCTAAACTATCCATCAACTTGCAATAAAGTAGCGAGGTGGCTTTAGCTTACAAGGTAGTACTTATTGATCAATAAAACTTTTCTGAGAAAAATTTGTTACCTTCGGCTGCTGTCCGGGGAAAGCTGGTCGTAAACAGTGGAATGGTGTGACATGAGGCGCTGTGGGCCTGCAATGCCTGTAGTTGTAGCTACAGCCCCCGATACTACTGATGCTTGGCTGCTTTTACGGGAAATATCAGAAGACCTAGAGTATAAGAACAGTAATTAATTTAAATCTGTTTAAACTTAGAATCAGACAATTTCTTCAAATTTTTTTTTTTTTTTTTGGAATATATTGATTGATTATTTTCTCCCAAAGACTCAGTGATGACGTCATTACACATGTTAAATCGCCTCTTTTAAACTCGAAATCAGATTTTTTTTTGTAAATATTTTTTGAATAAATTTGATTGATTTTTTTTTCAAAAAGTCGATGACTTTAAATTCGTTCTAGAGGCTACACTTTAAATGTTTATATGACAGTTCTATTACTTCTGTGTTTAGTTGCTAATGTTATTAAATCAAAATAGTGAATTACCTGGCACTGTACAAACTGCTGCCAGATGAAATACCGGAATCTCGCCTCGTGTTCGGAAGACCGGTCTTCAATTCTACCGCCACATTTGTACTACCAAGCTCTGTCCTACCGGGCATCATCCCTAAAAATCAACATTTAACTTTTATTAAATAATCTTTTGGCTGTGTGGCTACGGCGCGGCAGTAAAGAATATAGCCACCTCCTCTCTTCCACCGGGTGTTGTAAGAGGCGGCTAAGGGATAAACAGTTCCACTACCATCTTGGAATTTAAAAAGCCGACCGATGGCGGGATAAACATCCAACTTCTGACTTTGAAATACACAGGCCGAAGACGGGCAGCAGCGTCTTCGGTGCGACAAAGCCAGCCCTGCGGTCACCAACCCGCCTGCCCAGCGTGGTGACTATGGGCAAAACACATGAGTTGGCGCCATTTTTGGCGCGAACTTGTGAAGGCCTATGTACAGTAGTGGGCTGCGATAGGCTGGAGTGAAATAATCTATACTAATATTATAAAGCCGTAGAGTTTGTTTGTTTGTTTGAACGCCCTAATTTCAGGATCTACTGGTTTGATTTGAAAAATTATTTCAGTGTTCGATAGCCCATTTATCGAGGAAGGCTATAGTCTATATGTCATTACGCTAAGATCAATAGGAGCGTAGCACCAATGAAGAATGTTTCAAAATCGGCTTTTCTTTTCTTTTGAGAGCTTCCGCTGCGTAAACAGTTAAAGTTTCGCACAAATCATGTACGACAGAATTGATCCTATTCCACGCGGACGAAGTCGCGCGCAGAAGCTAGTCTTTCATGTTTATTTCATTTTTCTTCACTGTAGGTCAGCAAGACCTGGTGTATAAAATAAGGCATGTTCCTCACCAGATCCCACGTCAGCGTGGTGGTGCACGAGGCGCGCGACCGCCATCTTGCCCCCGAGGCGCGGCGCGAGGTGGTGCGCGCGCGGCTCGCCGATGGCCACCATGGCGCGCAGCATCAGCGGCAGCTGGCCCACCTCGCCCACAACTTCCTGCTCCACCTAAAACATTCATTATATTAATAGCATATTCTCCAAAATTCTAAATTACTTCTAAATTACTAAAACTAGCTGCCCGGACAGACTTCGTTCTGTCAATAGTTATTACTATTGTCCATGCCATTTATGTCTTCATGTTGTGCGGAGTGCGCTTTTGCGCACCCAGAGAGCAGCCCTGGTTCTTCTGACCAGGGCGTATCGCTGGACGAGCTTTGACGGACTAACGGTTCTGGCCGGTGTGTTACCGGCCGACTTCGAGGTGGTCCGGGCAGGCAGACTAGGCGCTGGGCGCGAGTCTACGGCTACCAAAGAGGAGGTGCGGTGTGCCAAACTCAGTGAGGCTGAGTCCGCTCTTGCCGCATAGCAGGAGCGTTGGGACACGTCGACCCATGGGAGGGAGCTATATCGGTTTTTCCCGGAGGTGAAAGTTCGCTTCAAGGCGTCTTGGATCGAGCCTGACTATGAAACGTCCCAAATCTTGACAGGTCATGGGTGTTTTAGGGCGAGGCTTCACAGAATGAAATTGTCCGCTGTGGGTCATGCTTCTGTTGTGATGCCGCAGAGGAAGACGTACACCACGCACTCTGGGAATGTCCTCTATACAGGGATGAGCGTAGGGAACTGCTGGACGGCATCGAAGTGTAAGAGGTGGGTCCGGTCTATTATCGCGATCTCGTAGCTTCGGTGGCGAACTTCGGTAGACTACGGGATTTCGCGCGGCGATGACACAGAAGAAGGAGCGACCTCGAGAAGAACGGAGGCAACGTCAGCGGATACCAAGATAGGTGATGAAGACCATCGCAGATAGCAGTGCGTACTGGAGGCAGACACCGAAGGCGTATCGGTGTCGTCCGCCCCAGAAAGGGGAGAAGGACTGAGGGACAAGAAGTAGAGATTTAAGTAATTTGTCGGGAATGGAAGCGTGCGCACCTGAAGGGAGAGAACCCGAGACAGTAGGGTGCGTACTCCCATGTTTGGGCCCGTATAACCACGACTGGTTGATAGAGCCATGAGTTGGAGGTGGGACTTGTCCATGCAATTATTGTTTTTAATTATTTTTTTTAGGTTTAAAACCTTCCGTGGGCCTAAGGAACATACAAAAAAATAAATTTGCCGAATTTCTCGACCCATTCTCCAGCTATGCGCTAAGCAACATTCATTTTTATTATATAGATTATTTAAAAACGGAATATTTACCAATTTTTTATTTTTGCGGAGCTCGATATTTCGACATTTTCCTGATATTATTTAAACGTACATATTGACGAAGAATTGATAAAGCAGTCACGGCACCAGCTGGCTGGCAAGCGGTCGCAGATTCGATCTCCGCTCATGGCAAACATTTGTATAGGCCATAGAGGTGTTATGCGTAGTCTGTTATGCGTAATATTGCGTGTGATTCCAGACCCCCAATACAGGAGAAAATCTTAGTGGGAGCCTTTGAGTATTAGATCTTTATTTATAGTACATTTATGTAAAAAAAAAAACGTGTCTAGTAAATACGAATCCCGCTGGATCGAAAATTTTGATATGATAATAAAAACATTTTCAAATTTCCTCATGTGTGGGTAACACAAAAATAAAAATAATACGTAGTAAATACTCGTTGAAAAAGCCTCTTTGTCAGTATTTTCAAAGCATTACGAATTTATATAAATGCGATCACATTTTTGTATTTTTTTTTGTCATGATTTTTGACCGAACCAGTCCAAAGCCGATAAGTTCACTTGTTTTGTACACAAAACAAACAGATATTCTCAAATCTTTTGATACTGCATTTCTTTTTATGAAGATACGGAAAAATACTTTTAGTTCTCGACTTATCTGTAATAAAATTTCGTATTACCTCGCCATCAAGTCTGAAGTAAGGAGCGCCATTTTCATCACTGAAGCCTCCAAGACCTGAACCGCCGAAGTCTAGATCACCTCCACATTGCGCTGATAGCTGTAATACATATTATTCTATTAACTCTTCTGGATTTCAACAAAACATTCAGATTAATTGACTTCTTGGATAAAGTTAAGTAAACCGTAATCTGAACAAAGAATTTAACTAAGTATTAAATACTTAAAATACTTTTTTTTTAGTTGGATGTTGTCCCAGTTTGGTTGGTTTTTAGTAGGACACTAAGTACTCCCGGGGACTATGTGTAAGGAAAAAAGAAATACAACGAAACATTTGCATATATGTTTTATATTATACTAGCTGTTCTCAACGGCTTTCACCCGTGTCCGCAAACAATTTCCCGTAGGAACCTATTATTTACCGGGATAAAAAGTAGCGTATGTTACACAGGGATAACTAAGCTTTCAAACGGTGAAAGAATTTTTTAAATCGGTCCAGTAGTTTTTGAGTTTATTTATTACAAACATACACACAAAAATACAAATCTTTGCTCTTTATAATATTAGTATAGGCATACTCGTAAAAACTATATTCGTAAAAACTATTTTCACATGTATATTTGTGCGTCCTCAAAAAAAAAACCTCAATATACCCAAATCTTTTGAAAAAAAAAACAAACTTTGTTTCAGTTTGCTCAGCAGATCTAATCGTAGGTAGATTCTAGCAAATATTTTGGTAAGCAATAGAATAGTACACACCTGATGAGCCGGTGTGTGTAGACCGTGAGGCAGGGGAGACGCGGGACTCTCGCTCTTGACGGAAGCGGAAGACGCGTGTCCTCTAACCCCGAGGGGAACTCCGCCCTCCTCTGAACGAGGGGATGATCCCGCCCCACCACCTCCAGACTCAGCTGAGTCATCGCCACGACTGCAACCTGGAAATACAATACGTAATTTAATTATGGTTACTTTAAACATTTCGTCTTATACCAATACGGTGACTATAAGCACCTTTATAGTAAAAAAGGCAGATACCATAGTTTTTCGATAACTCTATGAGCATTGCAAGCTGGTTGCACCGTAAAGCACCACAGGAACACAATACTACTTCAGAATCTACTTTCCAGTTGAGCGTCTATAAATTTTGAGTCAGATATTTCCTAATGTTATATAATATTATCTCTATAAAGTACTAGCCAAGGTTGGAGAAGACAAAGCAGAAAGAAAAGAAAATGGACCCATAATTATTCACAAAAAGACTTTAAATGGCTCACAATACCACAGTGTCAATGTAAACTAAGGGCCTGTGCAAACCACGTTTTTTAAACGCGCCTTTTTTCCTACAAAGCAGTTTGTTGGCGTTTGTATCAATTCAAACGCGCGGCACCGGCGCGTCAGTATCGATACACACGCGCGTTTGCATCGCGTCTGTATCGATTCAAACGCGTATTCAGATGTGCAAAGGTCTACAGGCTGCGTCTGACTCGCGTGTGTATCGCGTCTGTATTGCTACAAACGCGCGTCGACGGCGCGTTTAAGAACGTGGTGTGCATAGGCCCTATGTTCATTACCATATTAAGTAACGTTAAACGTCAAACACCAGTTATCCAATAATATAATTAAATATTTACCTTTATGTTTCTTACTGGCGTAGAATTCTGCTCCGTGTACTGTCTTAACATGCTTCCGGAGAGATGAAGGATCCGTGTAACGCTTCGTACATCCCGGTGCTTTACAAACGTATGGTTTCTGCAAACAATCACATTTGGGCTTAACATTTAGCAAAATTACTGGGAAAATCTACTTTTTACCCTAAAAACTAATATAAAATCTATGGTTTTTTTTATGTTACTAAGTCTACAAACAAGCGTACGGCTCACCTGATGGTAAGTGACTACTGTAGCGTATAGACGCCTGCAACACCAGAAGCATCGCAAGCGCGTTGCCGACCCTATCCCCAATCCCCCCCAGGAGCTCTGGTCACCTTACTCACCAACAGGAACACAACACTGCTTGAAAACAGTATTATTTCGCTGTGGTCTTCTGTAAGGTCGAGGTACTACCCCAGTCGGGCTGCTCCATATTTTGAGCAGGAAATTACCTGCTGTGCCCTACCTCTGTTAACATAAAGACTTTTTATTTTCAAGAGTCTAAAACAGATTAATACTATTTTCTTTATGAATGTGTTACCAACTCTTTTACTATTACAATAGTTAAACAAAGCAAAACTTATTAATTATTTTAAGTGACCAAATAATTTACATAATTAATTTAGTAACCAAATTTTTTTAAATGTTTTATTATAATCTAGTGGCGTATTTTAAGATTCAGTGCCCCGGGCCGTTTTAATTTGCCGCAATCATAAATTAAGGGAAAAAGGCACAAAAGCGACAAAAGGGTATAGTTAGGGATGTGACATTTCGGAATATAATCGAGTAATATAATTGACAATTGAGTTTAGAAAATTTTCGGCTGACCTCTTTTCAGGCTTTATTTTCGAAATATGTTCGAATAATTTTCAAATAGTACTCGATGAAACTAATAATATATTTTTTTAGTTTCTACATAATAGTAATCATCGAATATAACAAATAATTATCGTTTCTTGTAAACATCGATTATTTTTTTACATCCCTCGTACGTATGCTCGGCGTGCGTTGCATTACAAGATTCCGCCCCGGGTCATGCTCCTTTTGGCCCTAGGGTAAATACGCCCATAGAATATGTTACCAACATATTCTGTGGGCGTATTTACCCTAGGCCAATCTAGTTATACTTACAACTAGGTTTGTCCATGTAAAGAAACAGTTTTTACCTCGTTGCTATGTGTCCTGTTCTGATGTTTCGCCCGGTCGCTAGCATTAGAAAAGGCTTTCGCGCATCCAGGATATTCGCAAGTGTACGGTTTCTCTCCTGTATGACTTCTTAAGTGAGTCTTCAGGTTTTCTAACCTTGAGTATGCTTTACAGCATCCCTCAAACTAAAACGGACATTTAAAATTAATACCATAAATACTTTAAGTAAACAAGCTATTGCTAGGTAGTAGGTACTTAGTATATTAACAATAACTGATTTTAATTGACTTAAATGAATAAATTCTTATAAAAAATTTAATGATGCAATTATGTCTATCGGTACTTCTAAGTCATATAAAATTCTACGTGAAATATAAAATAGAATGTACCTATAAATTTTAAATATTAACGTATTTTATGTGTTCTACTTCTAAATGAAAACAATTTTTAAATTTCCTCTACAGCGTTTGTGTGAAACGGACTCTATGTCAATTACGTGTACCAATAAATAACAGTCAAAATTTTCGGTAATCATTTGTTAAAAAACAAAACAGATTATAGATATTATGTTATATATTACTAGAACATTCAAGTAGGTAGTAGTTACAGTGAAGTGAAAATAATTATATTAACAACAATACTTACGGTACATTTATGAGGTTTTTCACCAGTGTGTCTCCTCATATGAACGACCAACATATACTGGGCTTTGAAGGGTTTCTCGTCCCTGGAACATCCGACCCATCGACACACAAACGCCTTTTTACTTGCGTGTATGTGGTCCGTATTTATATGCTTTACGAGGTCATCTTGCGTTGGAAATTCTAATTTACAGTCGACCTGAGGAATCAATAGATTAGTCTTAAATTTTTTTATAGAAAAATAAACACAAAAATATAGTTTATTAAAATAAATAAAAATGTGACCCAAAAATTTAGCAATGATTATCCAAAAAATTAAAAAATAAATGTTGCCAGGTTGCCTGGAAGAGATCGCTTTTCAGCGATAAGGCCGACCTTTGTACCTTATGATATTTTGTAAAAAAATCTGATATGTATTATTTCTGTTTTGGTGTACAATAAAGTGTATTGTTATGTTATGTTATGTTTTAATAGAAAAGAAAAAAAAAATTTTGACCACGCCGAGCTTACCCAATGACAATTGGTTTCAATGAAGTCGCCAGGTTCATCTTTCGAATCTAAGCCATCAACTGTACTCTCCGCGGCGGCAGACAATGGCTTGTTACAGTGCATGCCATCCCTATGTGATGATAGGCCATGCGGGGACTTTCGTTGGCCTAACGCTGTTGATGCACTGTAAAATAGATAAAACACAAAAAAATTAACTTCGTATTCGTTTTATTGAAATAAAACTTCTTTACGTACGCTTGACTTGGGGAGTAAGCTGGTGAATGCGTGACGAGAGCGTTACGAAAAGTGTGATCGGGTGAGGCGAACGGAAGTTGAGAGAGATAAATAAGTTAGATAGAGCTAAAGAAGTTTTACTTCAGTCGTTTGGTCTAAAGGACACTCGTTTTTTTTTTTAAAGTTATTTAATGATCAAATTAATTGTCGTCATGGTTGAATATCGAATCTATTGTGGTCAAACTTATATGACAGTCATTGAAGTTAGATACAATCACTTTCGAAATTAATATTAATAAGTACAATGAATGTATTTTTGCATTAAAAATACAATAATTAAACTAAAAATGCTCTTGATTTAATCATTATTTATGTATTAATTTCAGCAGATGATTCATCTAAGTTGTAACGTGAATATAATATACTAATATTATACAGCTGTAGAATTTGCTTGTTTAAATGTGATTAAAAACGAATTGAAAACTAAGGTGAAACGGGACACGAAGCGGGTGACACCTTTACCGGACGAAGTAGGCAAAACGTCGCCGTTTCATTAAAACGCGTTGCCATTTCATCCGTAAAAAAATTCAACTCATGCGCCTTCTTTAAAATTAACATTTCTCCTCACCTATCGGCTTCCATCACACTCGTGATTTCAGGTTGCTGTGGTGGTTGTTGCATGTGTTGAGGTGTTCCGTCCAGACCGAGACCTGGTCTTACATCCACCGGCGCGCCTATTAGTAACTGCGTCGGCGACGATATGTGAGATCTAAAACAGAAAGTATTTATTAAGACTATTAAATTATGAGTAAACGTAAATGAAAGTCTTTATTTTAACATAAAAAATGAGTAAGGCTAATAAGATCGAAGTTATAAAATATACAAAATATAATCTATAGCGGTAGAATTTTTGAAGATCTATCTGAAATACATTAATTTAATAAATGGATTTTAAAATCTTTATTATCACTAAGAGTTTGTGTGTGTGGTTTACGAGAGTAAAAACAACAGCCAAAATAGTGTAAAGCACGCTGGCAAAGTCGCGAGCGGAAAGATAGAATTTTTTTAGAGAACTAGGTCGGTAAACAAACGTTTGGGTTACCTACCTTACGATAAGCGATTACGAAGAAGCATAGCAAACACGTTGCTGACACTACCCACAATCCCCTCCAGGAAACCTAGTCACCTTACTAACCAAAGGGGCACAACACTGCTTAAAAGCAGTATTATTTAGTTGTGATCGAAAGTCGAGATACTTCCCAAGTTGGACTACTCCAGATTTTGAGCAAAATGAGATGCTTATTTCATACCTCAGTTAAAATCAGTTTTTTATAAAATTCTATACCTGTGAATTCCAGCAACAAGATGAGCATGAGCAGCATGGTGTGCTGCAGCTGCGGCCGCTTGTTGGTGAGCAGGGTCGAGGAGAACACCCCCCGGGAGCACCCCACTCCCCCCCACAACGCCACCGCGGGCCAAAAGTTGTTGCGCCAGTGATGCGTGTGAAAGGGATAGCGCGGGAGATATTGCACCTATGAATAAGGAGATAATTGTTTTAAAATATGAACCAAAATTAAGGCTTTCATAATAAACATCATGGGGACTATCATAGCACTACACGTATAAATTAGAGCCACGCTTTTACTTTTTCAAAACACGTAAATCCTTTAGGCAGCGGGCAATAATATATTTTTCTCCAAAACCAATAGCAACGAAGAAAGTAAAATAATAATAACATGTCTGCAGTGGCTTCAGCAACAAGTCTTTGTATCTATTTATCACTTAATTTATGTAAAAAAAAAAACCTGTAAGGCAATAGGTATGTATATGTAAATTAGCTTAAGATACGATGATACTGTAAATTAATAAAATATCTTTGATAAATTGTAGTCGCATTTACTTAAAATAATTGTGGCACGACGCCACAATTATTTACTGTCGAAAGTGGTGATGTAGTGGTCGGCATTAACCGACCAAATTAAGTATCGTCGTGCTTGAATAGAGAATCAACAACCGGTCACTAAGTTGTGGTCAAACTTATAAGACAATCACCGAAGTTCGATATGATCACATTCGAAATCAATATTATGGATCAATCAATAGAAAAACTGTTAACCTGTTTCACCAATTCGTGATAAAGCCGTCTGATGAACGATGGTATACACTTTATTTGTCAAATATTTATTTATTTAAAACCTTAGTCTATTAATTCTAAAATTATAGTTTATTGCTTGAGGTAAAGCAAAGCTAGGACTTAAAGTTAAAGGCTTGTTTTTCTTTCTGATTATAAGCTTTAAGTAACCTATATGCAATTTTAGCAACTGGATCAACAGAACGTTCTTTGTTAAATTGTCTATGAAATTCTATATTTACAAGATTTCTAATGTAACTTACCGGCACTAAGATGTCCATAGCTGCCGGTAGATGCTGCCGAAGGTGCTCTTACTGCTAAACTAGCAGGTGACGCTCTTATCACGGCTGCCAGGTCTAACGACTCAGCTGAATAGGGACTCCAAGACACAGCTCTTTTTCTATTAGCGGAAGCCCCAATAGCTCCCCCTGATAACCTAAGACGATTTGGCGAAGCTATCCTTGACCCTGCAAACGTATGGCATAAAATTACAGTAAACTATTCTGTTTGTGGTTATTGTTTGGATTTGTAAAGTTGTGATATGGTCTTAATAAAATAGTTGTATTGTATAAAATAAGCTACAACATTCATATGTAGGTATGCCTGGTAAAAGACTTGAAATTATTACGCTAATAGGAGTAAACTAAGTAATTAGTTTTTTTAATAAAGTATTTAGCTCACGAGTATATATTTTGTAAAGTAATTGTGGTCTGCATTTTACCGTCTAAACTAAGTTGGAAATCTTGACTTGCTAGCGTGCTTCCTGCATGCAATTCCGGGTGTAAACTGCGCGCTGCACTCAAATATTCTAAGCCTGCAACAAAAATAGATAAATTTCTTAGTTATAATTTTTTAAAGCGTACAATGTGCACACTGTTACTAAGGTATATTCACATTAAGTTTTTATAAATAGATTAGACACGCAACAAAAAAAGAACCACAAAAACTATTACTGGTTAATATTTTTGATTGATAAAATAGATATGTCATAGATAATTCCTGATGAAATCGAACTCGTGGACTGTTAATAATTTATAAACCGTTTAATACAAATAAAGCTGTAATTTAATACACTACATTAATAAACCATAGAGACCGATTCGCCGAATGCATGACGAAGTCGAGTCCATTTAAATTCAGACACAAATCAAGTTACCTCAGTCATTCTAGACCTTAATTTCAACAGATTGAGATGTCAACAGTGGCCCGCTTTGAATATAAAGTGTCCACTTAACATTGAGGTGATTAATAATGGACCGCTAGACGTTTACGAGCTATTTCGCAGATATCATTTTATGCTCGCTAAATTAAGACGCTTCCAAATATGCGACGTTAATTGGCGTCCCTGGGTTTCGGTGTCCACCACATTCTCTCGTTTGTAAGAATTTTATGACTCATTTTTGGATTAATTTAATTAAGTCGAAATTGGAATGTTTGTGAAACTTCATTTGTGATATATCCTCGTGTGTTAAATATGTATTGAAAGACAATTTAATTATAGGAGAGATACAAGAGGTTTTTTTGTGGTATTGTTAGCATATATCTAGCATTTATTAGTTCGTGTGATATTAATTCGTATATTTAACAGGTATCAAGTTTTAACAACCCATTTGACGTATTTTTTGCTCACAATGTAAATACATTCACGCCGCAAAAAGGTTTAAGGCAAAAAATTAACGAACAACCTCACATATTTTATGCCGCTTAATTATAGCGCTAAGCAAAAACAATCTATTACTTTACCGTGATTATTTAGTTATTAATCAAACCTAATCAACTTAAAGCTTCGTCACGAACGTTATTGCTCGAGAATCTCCATTATAATTACATGCCATATACCTTCAAAAACAAACACGTTTTTAAAGCGCAAAAAGAGCAAGACATCTTGATTTGTTGATCACGCTCGTTCGAGCCGAGGCGGGCGATTTGGACTGAAATAATAGGTTGATGCAAAAGGCGCGAGGGACCACCAATTTGACGGACACCCACACCAGCAAGAAAACGAGCGCGATTCCGAAAACCTCCCGAAATGTTGCCTGTGGTCCATTTGACGCGCCGACGGACTACCAAAATTTTTATGTCTTCATCCTCAGTGAGAACCCGCGGGGACTTCGATATATCGCTCCGATAAAAAGCGATCATCGATTGTCTCGGCCAATCTGGTCCGTTTCGAATTCCATCGCTCGCCGCTCGATGGTCACCCTAACGACATTCGTGTAACCGCCCGCAAAAACATTATACGAATACTGTCTCTATATTCTTTTTTCGTTTAGTTGAATATTGAGCGATCGGGCGAAACGAGTCGGTCGCTTTTTGCTCGTCGATTGTTCGACTGCGGCCAAGTCGGTTTCCGACTGATGTATTAATTTTTATCGCTCTCGATTGGGCGTAAAATTAGTTGGGATGGACGACATCTAGTGTGGGTTTCGTGGTCACGTTTGGCGTTAAAATATGAATGTCAATAGCTTTGTTCGGCGGTGTCTTTATAGCGTTCGTAGCGACTTTGTAGCGTCGTATACTAATGAGACCGGCAGTAAATTATGAGTTTAGTTATTTCACGAAACGCGGTGAGATGAAGGCGTCGCGATGTAAATTTTAATACTGTAGTTGTATCTTGAATATTCACGATCGACAAAAGATTATCTTCCTGTGACCGTTAATGGGTCAAACGACACGACACGCTGTAACAGAATCTTAGATCAGTTTTCTGCCAATTATCCTTTTAACCAATTAGTTATAAATCAAGATAATTACTTATTTTATACGTCTTCTAATTGTATGAATTCGAATGTTTGTTAGGAATCCAAGGGAAGCATGTATATTACTCCGTTAAATAAAAATAATAAACAATAAACTTAGAATTTAGACAATAGAAAGCCTTACTTATCTTTATCTCAAACATTAAAAAAATATACACGTAGCAAAAACACATATATATATAGTAATTTTTATCTATAATCTATATATATGAATATCAATTGCTGTTCGTTAGTCTCGCTAAAACTCGAGAATGGCTTGACCGGTTTAGCTAATTTTGATCTTGAAATGTTTCCGGAAGTTCAGAGAAGGTTGAATAATATGTAACGGAAAACACTAAAAACGACGATTTAATTTTCCAACACAAAATGTTCCTAGCAGGGAAATCT
Organism: Melitaea athalia; assembly: GCA_905220545.2. NCBI lineage: Eukaryota > Metazoa > Arthropoda > Insecta > Lepidoptera > Nymphalidae > Melitaea > Melitaea athalia. The sequence continues at coordinate 5,362,722 of HG992203.1, forward strand.
AATGTCTTTTGTCAAAAACGCTGTCAATTGGTTGTAAAATATTTATAGGTGCGTTCAGACACAAATATACGTAGGTGATACGAAGTTCACTAGGCCATCTAGTTGTGAAATATAAATTGTTTTTATAAATGTATAAAAACAAAATGATATTTTACATTATCCTTATATACAAAGTTCATAAATATTTGGGTACGCTTCAAGCCTAAAAATATTTTTTTTTCAAGAAAAATAATTATCAAACTCGGATTGAGTCCTAATGACGAACTGACTAATATCTGAGTTCTATAAAATAAAAGTCAAGTCCCCGCAAGTTACCGACTATAATATACCTACCGTTTTAAAATGTTTCTAATTAGGTTTAAAGAACTTTATTTTTCTCATGAACATTAATTACACTTCACTTATGAGCATAGTATTGTACATAATATAGATACTTTATTAAATATGCAACAAACAGTTCGACCGTTTTTATTTAAATATAGGTAATGAGGTAATGACTCAAAAAGGAAAAGGTAGCAATAACGAATCAAGTTTATTTATTTGTTTAATACGATTATTATCAATTTTAAGCATGGTTTACTTTGTATTTTCGTTTGATTGTTGGTAGTTTAATAAGATAATGTGAAAGTTTATGAGTAGGTAATTTTTTTTTGGTGTAATTGTTATCTTTTAAATTAATGTTACGAATCACTCACATAATAAACATAAATTATACTTATTATATTTTCTAAAATGCTTCTTTATATCTATCTATATAAACTACACATTATTCCATCTTAAATCTGACTTGCAGAATATTATCAGAAATTAATCTCTAAAACTTAAAGGAAAGGTTCTTAATAAGAACTGACATAATTGTAATACAACATTATAAAGACTTTAATAACCGATTATAAACAAAAATAACCTACCAATATATTACACACAATATAAGAGGATAAGTTATAAATGCAACAAACTAAACAACGTTAAATTACACATCAGAAATGCACAGAATCCTAAAATATTTTCATTAAAACATCACTTGTCATAAAACGATTAGCCGCGAGTGAGATCCGCAAAAAAGTCCTTAACGAGGTTTTTATAATCAAAGGCAACAGGTAGTGGCGAGATATAACGCAGGTGCTTCTTAGAATTGAGTGAAAAAAAATATTAAAATCGGAACGGGGTTGATGCCGCTGAATTAAAATTAAGTTTTTTTTTTTTATTTGGAGTTCAAGCGCAAACTGTCGGGCGCATTAACTTAAATAATTTAAATAAATTAAGCACACAGGACATTTTTAAGCTTTTAATCTACATTACGAATATGAAAGAAAAAACGCAAGCTATTTTTATACTTCTTTTTATAAGATTAGCGGTTACCGTAGCCGTTAAACGCCTGTAAAATTGCTTGCATCTCCCCAGGAGCACAAGTATTATGTCATTTGTGGAATATAATATTATATAACCGTTTTATCGTCAAAAATAACTATTTTTAAATTAATACCATCAATATTAAAATACCAACAATCTTTTAAACATTATGTAAATATGCATCTCAATCTTTTCAAAAGGTATAAAAATAAAATTATAATGTGACTTAGGCGCTGCGGTAACACGTAATTAACCTAAACGACATAATTATAGGTCGACCCATGTTATATAATATAGCTATCCCATTTATACATAAGGGAATTCAAATTTGCTATCTCATTTTACCATTTGCAAGATAAATCGCCGATGATTTATTCATAAATCCGTTTAAAATTCTTGCTTCTTAATTCAGCTTCCAGACTCCTATAGTTAGTTAGGTATTAGAATTTATAGTGTTATAAATGTGCGTCTTTCTATACTAACATTAATCATTGTGAAGTAGTGTTTAGTGTGATTTGATTTTTTGTTACATTTTAAAATGGTTTTTTCTCATATCTGTTTTTTTTATGTAACTAGGTTGGCAAACAAGCGTACGGCTCACCTGATGGTAAGACCGTAGCCTATAGACGCCTGCAACACCAGAACATCGCAAGCGCGTTGCCGACCCTATCCCCAATCCCCCCCAGGAGCTCTGGTCACCTTACTCACCAACAGGAACACAATACTGCTTGAAAACAGTATTATTTAGCTGTGGTCTTCTGTAAGGTCGAGGTACTACCCATACTTTGAGCAGGGCTCGGGCTACTCCATATTTTGCGCAGGAAATTTCCTGTTGTGCCCTACCTCAGTTAGTCTGTTGCTAGAGTTACGTTTTATGGCTTATCATAAATTGTCGAATATTGGTAGAAAAATTCTGAAGCGAACCGGAAGCGATTTCGCACGTTTTGGTTTAAATTAGAACGGACCATTTCAAATTCACAACAAAGGCCGCGCTTTGTTGTGAATTTGAAATGGGCTAATATCACATTAGAGCATTTAGAGCGAAGCCTTTATTTGTGTTTATGTGAAAATAAATCGCTTTAGCATGTAATATCCCACTTTTAGGCATAGGCTTCTTTTCCCATGTAGGAGAAGGATATTCAGAGCTTAATCCACCACGCTGCTTCAATGCGGGTTGGCGGATATATTCCCTATTATGAGTTAAGATCGCTATCAAGTGTATATGATAACAACCGGGACCGACGGCTTAACGTGCTCTCCGAGGCACGGTGGGGAGGCTCACAAGGACAGCACAAACACCCAGACAACGGCAAACATCTGTATGGCAAATACAAATGTTGGGGATCGGCCTGCAACAGCCACAACAAACCAGTGCTGTGACCTTTGCGCCAACGCAACGTGAAAAAAAATAGACATTGCTATTATTTACCTATTAAAATAGTTACGCATACCTATACAAATAGATATTTTGCAAATGATTTGAACGTTGTTATAAATATACTTACTAGAAACATTTAAATTACTAAATACAGTCAGTGTTATACTAGTGTAATAATGCATTGATAATAATTAATTAAATAAAATCAGTCAATATCACACCTCGACGCGAGTAAAACCAAGTGAGACGACTGGTATATTTGTTTATGATGTCATAAAATGTTCACCTTCGCTTTTTAATCGTATATTAAATACTCGTACATAAAGACCGACACGATATTGCTCTACGCGCTTTGAGAATAAAAGCTCATAAATATCTAAGAGTTCGTATCTATATCTATACTAATATTATAAAGAGGTAAAGTTTATAACTTTGTTTGTATATACGGGGTAATCTTCGCAAATACTGATCCGATCATGAAAATTCTTTCGCTAACAGAAAGCTACACTATTCAGGAGTGACAAGATAAAAGGAAAAAGATAAAAATATATAAAGATTTTAAATCAGCAGGATTTGAACCTGCGCCCTCTGACGTGCCGTGTCAACAATTCAATCTAATCAAGCATTATTATTTGCCTTAGAAATTAATTGGTGATTTTAAAACATTTATATTTATCTGATTTGCTGAAAATAGTGAGAGTGTATTGGAACATATCAAATTTCACCGTACCCTTCTTATGTGAAATGGATTATAACGCCCAACGAAGTGGGCACGGGTCGGCTAGTTTTATATAAAGTCGTTTGAAAGTTCATATCTGGTCTATCAGCCCGACTTGGAGATCGCTTTTTTTAATCGTGTGTCCTGTTCATTTAACGTGTAGGCTACGAAACACACACATTCGACTTATTTCAATAGTCGTTTATTAATCACGTCATGTTTCTGTATGATCGTATTTTTTTGGGGATACGTACTTACTGACATTACAGACTACATCTCAAATACACTCATGAGACATGAGGCCCTTCCACTTGTGATATTTCCTGATTTTTCCCACATCCCGTTCCCACCTTTGATGTGATTATTAATCATTCGACGATTCTTTATGCCATAATAAATCGATTGCTAATATAGTATACATATATGAGTATGCATATCATTTACGAGTACCTACAGACATACATTCTAACACAGGCACATTTTTTATACTTATCACCTGATGGTAAGCGATTATCGTATATAGACAGCCTATAGACGCCTGCAACATCGAAACGCGTTGCAGACCTTACCTCTAATCCCCCCAGAAGCTCTGGTAACCTGACTCACCGCAGGAACACAGCACTGCTTGTAAACAATATTATTTAGAAGTGATCTTCTGTAAGGTCAAGGTACATCCCCAGTCGGGCTGCTCCAGATTTTGAGAAAGATATTTCCTGCTGTGCCCTACCAACATACATGCACGCATAATACACCTACATAACGATCTACAGAGAAAATATGAATACACATTAAAATAAGCCGTCTAATTTAATATTGATTTCAAGTAATTAATCTTAAATCACTACAGCAAAAATATACCGGTTTAGTCTAAACTTCAGATTTAGAAACGAAAAATTTGTATTCAATAAATGGCTCATTCAGGCATCGAACACTGTCTCACACACGTCTGGAAATACTTCAGACTAGATTTTATCTACATCCACTCACGCTTTAATGGTTGAACGATTTTTTAATGAATTTCGACATAAATATAAGATAGGTCTGAAAACCAGGACAGAATGTTCACACTAACCAAATCTAGACTGACACTAACAAGCTTAGTACTAGATTTTATACTGATTATATCCACTACCTAGTACCGGTATGACGGCTTTAACTTTGATATTTGACTTTCACGGTACAAGTATTATGTAGATTTTGACTATTATTATGATCGTTTTTAAAAATATGATATTTATTCTGCGATAGTTTTACGAGTTGCCTTAACGTCAAGGAGACATGAGTTCGTTTCCCGTTCGTCGTAGTTATTTGTATTTGTACTAACTTTTGTTTCTGGTCAGTGTATATCCCTTTAGACCTCCCAAAGTCCCAACTGAGCCTCGGAAGGACTAGAGAAGAGTGAAGACACGTAAAGCCGTCCTTTAGCGAGTAAAAGTTGATCAAAGTCGCAACGTGTAATCACTACCTACTGAAGTCGTAGTCAAGGCTTGTATACAATACTAGCGACCTCTGTCGGTCCATATTTTACACGATAAGTAATCACCAATACATCATAATTATGCTAAAACCTTTTCCGAAACACGCTCTTATGGTATAAGTATTATTCCGATGGGTTCAGTAGTTTTCGCTGTATAACCAAACCAAAAAACCGGCCATTTATTAGTATAGATAACTAGATACAACGTGCAACCAACCGAACATAATAAATCCTAAGCTAGCACCTGAAATAAAGCTACATCTTGGTTTACATAAGAATTTAAATAGAAAAAAGGTGTATGATTACATCAAAGACATAAAAAAAACATCCGTTACTTATTCGTTACATCGCTCTGATTGCTTATGTCTTAATAATATTAAAGAAACTCACGCTTAGTTGGACAAAACCGCAGAATTAAAAACGATATCTAATTATCCTACTAATACTACCATTTAGAAAGATTTATTTGATTGATTCTTATCTATATATGTATACTGATGCTATTGAACCGATGTTAATTATTCTTTCACAATTAGAAAGGCACGTTATCCGGATGAATCGTAGGCTATAAAATATCACGGCATAGAAGCAAACTTAAAAACATAAATGTGATAGTATTTAATTGGTCTTAAAACTTGGTGGGGAAACTTTAGTGTAATTTCACATTTATTTTATAATTTTACTTTTAGATTTGGATTGTAGTATTACACATTTCCAAGCGGAATGGTGCTACGAATGCTGGCAGCATTTCTCAGTTGAATCGCAATAACGTTTCACGAGGCAAAACAGAGTACCAGCCCTCTTGTCACCAGTCGAGGCAATGAGACGTGGTGTCAATTAGTTTAGATTTCTTTTGCACTGCTGCTCCAAGGTCCAAGTCTTTCGACTGCAAACGACGCAAAGACATAATTTGAAGTTGTCTTTCCAACTGATTTCTCTCCTACTTGAAAGGCCTTTCATTGTCTATTTTACCATTAAGAATAGACGTCGATGGCAATGACTTAATTTTGAAATGATTAAGTTTACATTTATATGGCTCGGATATTTCTGCAACTTTGAACGCGTTCAATCCTAGCAATGTATGTTTAAGAAGTTAGAGACCAAACCTGGCAGCGGTATTCCAATCTGTACCTGACAATACTATTATATATCTGCAATATAGTTGAAGCATTTTTAGTCTATGGTTTATCTAAGAACAAAACCTAGCGAACTGCGATGCACTTGCAATGGAATTTATATGTTTGTCAAATTTTAAATGTGTATCTAAAAATAACTCCCAAATCTCAAATATGATCAGTTTCTTTTAACGTTTTGCTCTTAATATTGTGTGAGTTTATTATTACCCTTACCCTTTCCTTGTGAATTTATTAAATTACATTTGTCAGGGTTAAGACACATACTAGGTATTCCTGCCACTCCACACACCAATCGACAAATCTATTTGAGTTAGCTTAGAGATCACTCATGGCAGACTCCTAAGTCAAGACTTTCACTGTTTTAATACAAGCAACTATATAAATTTGAAAATTAATAATTAATAAAGAAGAGAAGGCCCCAAATTTGAAAATGTGTAAATGTGTGATCCCTGTGGCACACAAGAAATAGCTTGTTATTCTTTCACTGGTTTGTTACTCTTTCACACAAAAAGTACTGAATTTATTATAATGAAACTTGATATGCAGATAGCTGAAGATAGAAAATAACACCAAGGCTACTTCTACCAATGTTTAAAAAGGTTCCGTATTAAGTAAAGTAAAACCGCGAGGCGTATCTACTGCTATATAAAAATATAGTTTATAACGAAACAAATTCAGCCTATTTCAAGACTAACATACCGAAGACACTCAGACGCAGCAAAATCAGAAATTAGATATATTTGACCATTAATTGTACATAAATGTGGACTTGCTGACATCCACACGGATTTATAAGTTGTCATCTCGTGATTTATGTTATGACGAGGCGACGTACGGACTGACAAATGGCAAGAGTATATATTTAGAAGACAATTTCAGATAATAACGCGTCTTAGAGGTATTATATATTACCTACTTTATTCGGTTTTAGTTTGTAATAAATAATCAGTTTCACAAATAAAACTAAAATATCACGTGATATCATCATGATTTACACCAGAAGACGTATTCTAATACTGGGTTTTAATTATTACTTTCTAGATATAAATCAGAGCTTACTCTAAAATAATAACGGGTTTGAACAAAATAATCAACTGATAATTCAATTGCAACTATTTCAGTATCACGTGGGATGAAGAAGACACAAACGAAATTGTGACGCGTTCGAGAAACTAATCTAAATAAAAAATTTCCGGACACAAAGTATCTTTGATTTTATTTTTAAAATAACAGTATATAATTAAAATAAACAAGGAGATGTTTTGATATTGTTGACGGTTGACAGGAAATCTTTCAAAATTCATCAACCATTAAATTAAATCTCATCATCAGCTCTAGAGCCTACACATACGTGTACATACGTACATAACTAGGTATATACTATATACCTACTTATAAATTAGGTTTTAAGTTGTTTATATGTCCCAATTTTTAAGTTAATAATAAACTCGTCTGGCATATAAAAACTCATAAAAATTATTTTCAACAATAGGTATTAAAATATAAGTAACCTTTTTAACTTTTGCATGTATGTAGTAACAATTAATTGTAATTTAGTAAATCAAATACAGATATTAGGAAGTTCATATAGACACGAGATTTTTACTCTTTTTACCCATTTAATCACAACGTTGTTTAATTAATAATAATCTATACTAATATAATAAAGCTGAAGAGTATGTTTGTTTGTTTGTTTGTTTGAACGCGGTAATCTCTGGAACTACTGGGTCGATTTGAAAAATTCTTTCAGTGTTAGATAGCCCATTTATCGAGGAAGGCTATATGCTATGTGTCATCACGCTAAGACCAATAGGAACGGAGTCCACGCCGACGAAGTCGCGCGCAGAAGCTAGTAATAACATAAAGAAGATGTTAGACAGCATTCTAAGACAGTTCTATTAAAAGTCTCAAAGAAATGACTACAGTAATTATCGGAAGAAATCGAATACCGGCAAGCTGCACACACATGCCCTTCCGGCAACTAATCACAAAGGGTCCATTTAATTATGCTTCAGAATAGTATTGGTTTGTTTTCGAACCCTTAGGGTGTTAACTGTGACGGTCGGCGTGAAGATTTACAACCTTCAAGGGCTGGAATTATAAATGATAAATGTATTTTGTTTACGTATTAAAATAATTAACTGTTTGTTTTGTAATAATTTAAAACATAAAACAGCCGGCTATTAAACAAAGATAGAGAAGGAATTAAGATAAATATCAAAATTAAGATAAGCACAAGGGATTACTTTTAAGTTATGGGTTTTGCTTTTCAATACAATACAGGAAAATATTTCGAATTGATGGAGATTCAATTGAGATATCCATTTTAGTAATTATTTTTAGTTTAGTATTTTTTTATTATTTTAGTTTTCAAAGTTTATTTTTATTTAGGTCAATCTCACTATGCTTTTCCTTGAAATGTCGATCATTGACACAAATTCCTAAATGGATTATGTATGTTTTATTGGCGAATAAAACAAAAAAAAATATTGCAATAAAACCTGTGTAGGTAATTGACTGACTGGTCGACTACACCACCTATATATCGTTAGCTCGACCAGGTTTGTAGTCTTAAAACGACATGAAATCGACACTTTGGCTACATTTCATACAACCTATGTAAGACAATTGGAAGACAATTCCCTCCTACGCATTAGTACACTTCTACCAGTATATCCCTAACTACTAAGTAATTCGTAGCTAGACGGAGACATTGTGTAACAGTGATAACTTGTAAATTAATAAACAAATCAACATGTTGTTACAAATATTAACATCATATTAACGGTAACCCGAGTTGGCGACGCACATAACCGTGTTTCTCCAAAAATATTATTAAAGAAAAACACACCGTCACCACATGTGGGAATTTGCGTCTTCAGACAAAAACTCGTGTTAAAGCGATAATGAGCTTTCTCAGAAAGCGGAACCACAAAGCTTGATTTATACATCCCTCACTCGAACGACAATTAAAAAATTATAAACCAATTATAGAATAATAAGCAATTTGTGTATCTTGTCTGCACTAATGTACAGATGAAAGTTTGTTTGACTTTTTGCACTTTATTCTTTAAAAAAAAAAAGTTACTTAAAGAAATTATTTTGAGGAAGAATGTATTAATTAGCACATGTCAAGACTGGCACTAAATCGACTATACCGGTTAACAGTTTAACACATAAATAATAAAAAAATGTATTTGTAAAGTAGGGCAAACTCTTTTTGAATGCTTTTTGACTTTTATTTTACAATAATAACTATTAAAAAAGAAGTTTTCCTTAAAAACCGCCTTGTTAAATGAAGCGTTTAGAAAGAGAATTACTGTATTTTTATTGATTCATATATTGGCAAAGCAATTGATATAACAAGAATGGATTTAAATCATCAATAGAAAATTCAATACTCTATTTAAATGCTATATGAACACAATCGAATCTCATAACTGCAATTAATTTTAAAATATATCGAGTAAGAATTGTTATTAAAAATATTTAAAAGTCAACGACCCCAATGATTACAAGTTTATTACTATTAAAATGATTCTAAACAACGTCTTAATGGACACCGTTGTAATCGATTTCCACACACGATAACTAATACTGGAGATTATAATTTAATCGTAATAGACTTGCGCTCTACTAATCATTTAGCGCTATATCTAGCGAATACGTGCTAAAATTGTGAGGTGTTGTCTATAAGAGATCACTATTAGTGACAAGATCGCCTTTGTACTTTTATATACATATACATATATTTAATTGATGTAATTTTAATTGTAATGAATAATATTTTCGCTTCGTCGAATGATAAATTGTGTAGTTATACTTTTTACTTCTCAGAAGTAAATAAAAACAACTTAAATACCTCGCAAATCATTGTAACAAATAAATTTATGTGAAATATAAAGTTAATCAGCGTTACAAACGTTTTTATATAATATTTTTTCGCTAAAAGTTTTAACGAAGTCAAATACGAAATAAATTCAAATAATTAGAATAATAATTCTTTTTTTAATAAAACTTGAAAACGTTCAATTTTCTTGAGAAATAATTTAATTTATAGAATCTTTAATAACTTATTTAAAGCTTTATGGCATTACAAAGTTTCGCTCATCAATGTAGACAATGATGTTAAACATTGGCAAAACGTCGAACGCATTAGGATTAGCCCCTCGTACGTTTTACACATAAAGTAATTACGTTTTCTATCGAAGAAGGCTTGAAAAAAACGGGAATCAATGTTTTGGGAACAATTATGTGCGTGTGTCGTGGGCGGAACGACGCGGTACAAGTTAATAAAGGATGCGTTTTGTGCTTAATAACAAGTATGTATTGAGTGTTTTTGTATTTATATGTCTTCATGACTACACATTTTTACTTATTAGAACGTTGCAAGGGTCTTAGTTAAAAAGTATCGTAAATGCCAAGTGCTTTTTTATTATCATAACCATTTAACAAATTTGTAATTCAACTTAAGTTTAAAAACGCTACATAATTAGATTTATATAATTAAAATTTAACATAAATGGTTACATATAAATCAAAAGCCTGTTATAATATGTGTGAAACCCGTTTGCAAGTATGAAAAACGTTAATGTTCTGTTAATCTTAAGAACACAATAAAAACATTGGAAGGCGATTAAGTAAAAACCGTTTTAAACAGTAAGAATTTTAATCAAGATAATACAATTTATTGGATCAAATATCTAATTGATGATTTAAAATTAAAGTATAAATATAAAATGTCAAAAGTTTCTTCATAAGATTTTACAGAATTAAAATAAGAAATAGTTATTAAGTGAGTCATCGCTACCGCTTATAACTGGCACCCATGAATCTTACACCAATAAGATGAAACTTGTTTCAGAGATGTCTCAATCTCGATACGGACCGGATCAATCGTACCGACGGGTTTTTTCATCGGACATGATCGAACAGGTTCCATGAAGGAATTGTTAACTATCGCTCAAAACATTTATCGGGGGGCACGGCAGTGCCCCCGCCAAGTCGAGCGCGAAGCAAACACTGCCGTACCATCCTTTACCCGAACCATTTCGCCGCATTTTCAGGCCCCTATTTGAGAACCTCTGGATAAGACCAGAACGCTGAAATTTTCGTCATCGAGTAAGCTATAATTACATACTTAAAATCCAAAATTTCAAGTCTGTAGGTCATTTAGTTCCGAAGTTAAGCGAAAGCAAAGTTTCGCATTTACGACACTCACTCACTCATGATCATCAAAATAGAACTAGTACTTCCCATAAACTCAGAGAGCTGAAATTTGGTACAGAGTTAGGGTTTAATGGCTACATAAAGGGAAAACTATAAAAACTAGGATAATCGAAGATCTGGAGTACCTGGTGACCCTGATTAAAAAACACAAGAGCACAATCAAACTATTAGAAGAGATCGATATACCACCTTTACATAAAATATAATGCGAAAAACAGGGTGTAAGGGGTTGAAAGGTGGGAATGAAAATTCGTATGGAAGTATATGTATATAATGTTCCTGTTTCGTAACTGTCAAACATTTAATGTTCATCTCGTCGATATGGTAAACTCTACCCTTAAATTAAAGAACGTATTTAAATAAAGGTTTCGAATCGACAACATATATCCACAATATACGGATATTGGCGTATTTTAGATATTAAAAATTAATAATAATGTCAGTAATGAAAACGGATTGACATTATACATATTGGTTGTCAAATATTTATGCGAGCGTTCAGAAATTTATTTAGTGTAAACTAAGGAAAATTATCAAGCTACTTAAATATACAATAAATAATAAATGTACAAAAGAATTAGATTACAAAAAAAGAAAGTTCAATTGATTGAATTAGATACAAAAAAAAAGTTCAATTGATTGGTCTCCTTGAAAAATTCCAGATTATTCTGTCAATCCAATCAAAGTCTTAAATCATATAAATATTTTCGCCGCGGAAGTGTAAAAGATATGTTTTATATATCTTAATCTGTACTAATCTATACTAATATTGTAAACCTGAAAGTTGAATTGTTTGTTTGTTTGTTTAAACGCGCTAATCTCAAGAACTATTGATTCGAATTGAAAAATTCCTCTGAGGTGGATAGCCTATTTAAAGAGAAAGGTTATGCTTTAAGAAGAAGGAAGGCTATTTTTTTCCTCAAATCACAGTGGGTGAAACCGCGAGGCCTAGCTAGTTGGTACATAAAAAAATCGACTGTCATTGCAAAAATCAGATCACATCTTCTAATTTAATCTAGCCTATAGCGTCCCACTGCTGGGCGAATGCCTCCCCTCTGCCTGCTCTCTTAAGAGCGCGCATAATGCAAAATTATCAATCTTCTATTTGTTTTGACATGAAAAATTCCAGACCAAATCTTAAAATAAAAATATATGACAAACTACGTGATATTTGCAAGGGTTAACCTTTATCAAAAACATAAAATAAGGAAATTTCCTCGATAAAATATAATCACGAAGTAACCTCTAATTTTTATATTTTTTCTTTTTATACTCGATATGGTTATGACCATTAAGACAAAAATTTGATAATTAATTACATTTAAATATGAGTAAAGGCTATGCTTAGGCATTTAATGTAATTACTTTTAGTTTTGGAATTATATATAATATAAACATATTTGTCGTTTTTTACATTCGTAAGGCGCTCAAAACTATATCGTCTATCGCACTCTGACACGAGGCTTTGTGTATATTTTGTTTCATCAATTAGTCACGGGCGCGCGGGTGTAATCTGATTTTTTGCTCGCTTTATGCGCCCTCTTAACTTAATTCTACTCGAATATTACACAAATTACACTAAAATATTAATTTCGCTCAAAATTTGGTCAAAATATAATGCATTGGACTAAGAGTGGTGGTGATACCAACACGTCAAGTACAAGAATCAGAACCGGAAGAAAGGAAAAGAAATATTTGTATTGTAATAATAAAAAAAAAAACTGTTACTAAAAAGAAAAAAAAATGTGTCAAATGAGAAATTCTAAAAAATAAGTCAATATGCCTGAATATGCCCACGTTTCTACTTTCTACAAAAAGCAGTGAAATCCCACAAAAACATTCTGTAAAAAAACTAGCCAAGTCTCGATGGAGCTGCTTGTTTATCTCTAAAAAGTAATGAAATCTAGACAAAGTCGTACCAAGTCTAAGGTTCATTACTGCGATTTCTTTATTATTATAGTTAATGTTGTGTGACTTGGCCGTTGAAGGGTACACTAGGGTACAAAACCAGGTGCTACATGACACCATTGCACCAATCTGTCGCCAGAACCGCGAACGCGAACGCTGGAAAACGTTGATTGAATAACCAGTCAATTGTAGGCTTGATAAAGCTGCGTATTTCAATAATACTTTTGTATAGGCAAGCCTGAAACAAACTGTATAAAAAATTATTTCCAGTACCAGCGGATTTCTAATCATTGATAGAAGTCCGTCTGTACGTCTATTTTATGTTAGATCGGTGGTCGATTTAACGCTCCAAAAATAAGAGAACAGAAGTCAGCATTGTCAATGCTGAATTCATGTGTTATCAACAACTGCCTAAAATGAGACACTAGTGTCCAATTACCAATACCAGTATGGGATATTATTCTTAGTTTTGTACCCTTGTGTACCCTTTAACGGCCAAGTGACACAACATTAACTATAATAATAAAGAAATCGCAGTAATGAACCTTAGACTTGGTACGACTTTGTCTAGATTTCATTACTTTTTAGAGATAAACAAGCAGCTCCATCGAGACTTGGCTAGTTTTTTTACAGAATGTTTTTGTGGGATAGCTATTTGTCTATCTCCTACTACGATCAAATATTTTTATTAATATTATTTCACATTAACTTATAATGTTTTGACACTAATTAAGAAATATGGTGATGCTGTGTGCATTATCTTTTAATGATATTATCTAAAATGATGTATGGTAAAAATAAATTTCTCATAAGGTTTAAAAAGGAGCTTGAAGATATTTCCTAAATGAATGTTTGTAATTTTATACCACTATTGTATTGTGTGCACAAAAACAAATAAAATGAAAATGAAGCGAAAATTGTTAAGCTAACTATTAACGTATCAAATAAGTATAACATCAAACACAATGGTAATAAAGAGAACAAAAAGAATAATGATGATGATGGAGAAATGAATAATGTTAATGCCGAGACGATAAACCACAAAGAAATTATCGCCATTAAAGCGGAGATAAAATATATTTATTAAATTGTTTCACTTGCTACAAGCGCAGCAGGTCAGCCATCGGATATGGACGTCGTCAATCACTGAGTAAGAACCGAGTTGATAGTGGTTGCTCTCAACACAACATTAAAAAAGAAAAAGTATTAGAGTGATAGTAATATCGATCTTGGCCTTTCAACGACTTTTTATTAAAAATAAATAAGATACTTGGAAAAGAAATATATTTCGACATCGAAGCCTGCATTTTTCAGTTTGTTTTTCTTTTAAAGACAGAAAAAGAACAAAATGTATTATAAAGGTACAAATACTGGAATAAAGGAAGTATCTCAATTAAAGTTCTGGGTTGTTCGATTAAACAATGCTCTGTAAATTTGATACAAAAATTTTATAAGGCAATAAGAATATAATACAAATGGTTTCTTGTTCGAGAAATGACATTCTTCGGACCATTTCGGTGGAGCCGAATAAAAAGTCATTCAATTAAAGGATCCGAAATCAGAATTAAGCCTTCTACGTTTAAAATGCATTAATCCGGTCACTTGTCATGCGCGGGCGCAATCTCTGCGTCTCTCTCTAAAACCCGTTCCGGTTCGCCTCTCGTTTCATCTTGACAAAGATTAGGGTCCAGATACATGCTTCTTTGACAAAGGCAATTAAGAACATGGAGAGTGTCACTTTTTGGATTTAGGTACTATTATCATCTAAAAGAGAAATTCCGAAAAACCTTATACAGTATCTGTTTCTTTACTCAATGACCACAATTAGCCTACTTATCTACATTTCATTAATTTTTGGGAACAATTCTCAATCTATCAATATCGATATCTTGTCCATCCGTTTGACATATGCTATCATTCTTTCTTTTTTTACAGCCGCAGTGCTTAAGCCTTTTAGTTTTGTTTTAATTTGGAAGTAACATGAACTCTCAATCTTTCGTTCACAGTTTTTACGCTCGGTTAAGTCAGAGTTGGGCCTTAATTTATGATTATCGAAGGTCGAAGACGCATATATCGACTTCGAACATACGAAATAATAATTTTTCGATGCATCGACTTTTACGATACCAACGCTTAACGATTTTATAATCTCACACTCGCAGCATAAACAGTTTATGACTTTAAAATTAATGCGAATCGGTACCGGCTGATTGCAAATTCGAGAACTTTTCTTTTTATTAATATCATGTTAATAATACCAGATCGTTTTCTGGATTCTATATAATCATTTTAATTCTCGTGTCTGGTGGTTTATTAAATCATTTCGAGAATTATTCTCAGCGAGCTGACAAGTAGATAAAGTAATTAAGGTTTGCCGAGAAAATTCTTCACACGTAATAAAGAGGATCTGTGTAAACGACTCCATTATGGTAAATGCGAAGGCTTAATCAAGTGCTTGACAGGATCTCTCTGAAGACCTAAAATAAAATGAAATCACGACACAAATTGCAGTTTTAGTCAATGTTAATACAGGATATATGTCATGTTCTTGCATTTTATCAAAGTGTTTGACACTTGGGTTTACATTTCTTCGAAATCGTTGACTTACTTGTTGTCTTAACTTTAATTTGAGGATTCGTTTGGATGCGACTTCCTTCGTGTTTCTCTTTGCGTACCTCTAAAAGTAATGTAAATGAATCAACATCTTTATTACAGTAGCTTTTAAGCCCGAGTTCCTTTGCTTTTTTTCTTTTTTGTGATCATTTATACCATATAACATTTTAGTATATGCAGAATTTTAGACTCTGTCATTAAATGTTAAGGTAGGATTCCCTTTGAGTTTTTATTTCGTAGGAGTAGTTATTTGTTTTAAAAGGACTTTATCGCGGCACGTAGGCTCGATTTGAATAAAAATACAATTTATATGTGTCGGAGAGTTCGGTAAGGCAGTGTTGGGTTACGAAGCCGGTCGGACGACTTGGCTCCCAATTTGTTGGTGCATTTCTGAGTAAGTTATTAAGTTTCGGCTTGTCACTTCGGTTGCGAAATTTCGCAGTCCACTGATGATGTTTAATATTTAGCATAAGAACGCAGATGTGCAGTTTTCGAGATTTTTTTATTATCATAAACGTTTACATTAGCGTTACGATTTTAAATGATTTACGTTCAGTCGAATACACTAATATACAAATCGAATTAGTCATTTTTTTCGTCGAATAAATTGATTCAAAGGAATCAACGACACAAAATTAATTGGAAGCGATGTTAACTATAAAAAATAATTATCAGTAGCGAAATATATTTTATGAGTATGAATAACAAGGTAATAAAAATAAGGCTAGACAACGAAAGGTTAAGAGTTACTATCCAGGTGGCTATCTAAATAACTCATTCGATTGTAAAAAATCGTATCATTATTAGCTATAAATAATAATTGTTTTAAATTGTATTCAAGCGTATATTTGAACCTAATTACTTCCGGCTGTGTAATACACGGGCGATTATTATATTGAAATTGTAACAACATATCGATTACGGTTGCTTAATGAAATTGTATGATTTATTGTTTATTGCATATGTTGCATGCGGTATTCACATGAGTAATGTATTTATTTACAAGTAGTTTGTAATAAAAATATTTAATGTCTTAATAGCCTAATTTTAATCATGTATACCCGGTGAATCGAAATAATAATAACAAAGTACCTGGATGACCGAGCTTAGCGGTATTTTTTTTTTGTTGTAATTCTTGTGTTTTGGAAATTATATTTAAATACGAATTATATACAGATGAAATATAAACAATATTTTTCTATCTTACCGACATAATAGATACTAAAAATATATAAACTTTTAAATAATAATTATATACCTATGTATACTTAGATACGAATTAGATGCGTTGATAAAGGGCTCTCAATAATCGTTTTTCTCACACAAGAAGGAACTTAAAAAAAGTAGGAAAAAATAATAATCGGACTGGAGACATTTTCGACATTCGAACCTGGGCCTTCTGGTTTTGGGACCGCCCAATTTCTCCCACCTGAGCTATAATAATGATATTGTAGCAGCTTTTAATTTGCCTAAAACTCGAATAAAACGACATTTTCTAAAAATGAATTCCTAGCTAGATCGATTTATCGCCCCCGAATCTCCCTGACTACTAAATAAATTTCATGAAAATCGTTTCCGAAACTCAGATTATGTATAATAATATATAAGAATTGCTCGTTTAAAGGTATTATTTAGATTTAGTTAAATATTTATTGTGGTACAGGTACCTACGTTGCGACGTAACTACATAATCAGACTTCCACTGTAGTGAAAAATTGATTATGGGATTGGAATGATTATTTTGTCAAAACAGTATTTACAAGACATTTAAACAACACGACTGAAGTAAAACTTACTAAACGTAACTCTCTCTCTTTCTATGTTCACTAATTTATATCTCCCTCTGAATTTTCGTTAGCCTCGCCCCATCAAACTTTTCGTAACGCTCTCGTCACGCATTCATCAGCTTACTCCTCAAGTCAAGCGTGCGAAAAGAAGTTTAAGGCTAAGCGTGCACTAGTGAATTTTGTCACCGTGACTTTTCGTCACTGTCACCGTGTCCATAGATTTTATTGCGTGACTCACGTATCCAAATGCGCACACCTTCATTAGTGATGATGGACGCGGTGACAGTGACGCAAAAGTCACGGTGACAAAAGTCACTAGTGCGCGCTTAGCCGTACTACAAAAATTACGGAATATTCGCAGCCTCATTGTCTGTGATTACTTTCCAAGTGCGAGAAAATATTGTGCTGGATTTTTGCTAAATTTTACAAGTGCAAAACAAAAATTTTTCAAAGAATAAATTGACATTTAAACTCTAACCGTAATAACGATATCAAATACCAAACTTAAACAATAAAAATATATAAAAGAAACAAACGGTATTAGGTATCAAAAAAATTTTACCCGAATTTCGGACAAAACAAGAAATAAACGTAAAGTTTTAACACGAAAGTAACTTAACCCTTCACGGCCGAATGTATTTTCTGCATCGAATGGAAACTGTTTATGGTTAAAAGAAAAAATTGCAATCTGTATCGGATTACAACGGCTGCCGAGGTCTCCTTACACGTCTTTAGATAACGCTCAATTAGGTGCCATTTTTTTATTTTGGATGGTTTTATGCGAAATATGACGGATATAATTAGTTTTAAACTATCAATGACGCTTATCATAATTGTTTCACAACTGTGATATTTTGTATGATGTCTTACTATAGCATGATATATGATTAGAATTTAATGAAGACAATGAAACAAACCATTCGTGATGATAATAACAGACTAAGTAGTTTATTAAACCAAACTTTTAATAAAGTTATTAATAAAAAATCAACACATTTATGTAATAAAAACATAATTCTATTAACAAAATCATTTTAAATTCAACTTCCCTCATATGTAATGACTTCATTGTAAATTGTTGTCGTGTTTCGTCGACTCACTTAAGTTATGACTGGAAGCAAGTGGTCCCACTAGCCCTTTAATTGGTCTGTAAACACACGTTGGCATTTAAGACAAATCGTTGCAAACTTACGAATGACAATGTTAAAATTGTTATATTTTTTATTTAACTGTCCACTTGATTGTAATATTTAATTATAACGATATTTGTGTAATTATACACACAAATATCATTTTAATTATGCTTTTATAGCCGCGTTGTTTTTTTACTTTTAGAAAACTATTCAATAGCTCAAAAACTCGAATAAATTAAAAAGAAAATATATGAAAACACTAGCCGACCTGTGCCTACTTCGTCGGGGGTTAATTAATTATTATTTTTGTAATGCAAATATATAGTAAAGTTTTCATCTCGCTCGCATTTCTACGGCTTGATTTACATATTCTATTATTTTTCACTGAATTTTTTGTTCAATAACAATAAAATATAGTCTATATCACTCCTAAATATTGTAGCTTTCTGTTAGTGAAAGAATTTTCATGATCGGATCAGTATTTGCAAAGATTACCCCCTACAAATAACTTGATCAAACAATGTTAAACAATGTTAAAAACTTTACCTCTTTATAATATTATTATAGATATACATAAAACAATTCATGCTAGCATAGCGAAAAGTACTGATATATAAATGTTTGTATCAAGTAATCAAAAATAAAGTTGTTATTTAAGTGAGAAAAATAAAATAAACGCATCCATTAAACTCTACGATTTTAATCATCAATATAGAGAGGAGCTAACGTTAAAGCTATTTCCGCGACATTTTATTTTAAAACATAAAACAATTTATTTATAAAATTAAGAAACGAAAAAATCTTGGCTACATCCTGCATAACAACTAGTATAATGAATTGTTTACCCAGTACTCATTAGTCGATTATTTTTAATCTGAGCCTCAGGTTTCCACCGGATGGCCTATAAACTACAGAGACTACAGACCTACTGAACTACGCAACTGTTACGTGTTTAGACCAGGACCTTCACACGGTATATCATGTGTCTATAGGTCGTCTATGATATTCTTTTAAAAATAACTATGATAAAAAAAATACTAATTTAGAACTTGACTCGTTGGCGCAACGGTGACAGCACTGGTTTGTGGCTGTTGCGCTTCCGGTTGCGGATTCGATTCCCGCACATAACAAACATTATTGAATTGGTCATACAGATGTTTGCCGTGGTCTGGGTGTTTGTGTCCTTGTGGGTCTCCCCACCGTGCCTCGGAGATCACTTTAAGCCGTCGGTCCCGGTTGTTATCATGTACACATAATAGCGATCGTGCACTCATAGTAGCGAATATATCCGCCAACCCGGATTGGAGCAGCGTGGTGGATTAAGCTCTGATCCTTCTCCTACACGAGGAATTAGGCCTATGCCTGCCTAGCAGTGGGATATTACAGGCTGAAGCGTAAATAACCATTGAAGTAATACTTGCTTCACAAAATATTATTAAATTTTGGATTTTAATTGATATAAGTACAATTTAAGAGTTAAACAAATTTATTGTTGAGATAGCGTGTCTCGATGTTTTGTAGATTAACAAATGTAAATTTAAAATTCAAATCACCCCGTGTGTATCCAGAAGCTACTGCGACTGCATAATTTTGTGATTGATTGTAGTTATGTAAAAATGTTGATCGTATTGTTACTGTTAAGTTGTTATATGCTATTGACTTATTTTTGATATTGTGAGCGTAATGATGTCGAATGCCGGTGTACGGATAAATCAACAATAATTTTTATCACACCGTTGAATGCTAATGTTTTTCTTTTTAGTTAAGATTCTTTTTATTTTTAAATAAGTAAATGTGTGTGTTGAAACAGAAATTACATTAATAGAAACGAAATATGTATTCTTTATCCTACGTTATATTGTACTATTTCTATATAATTAAACATCTAACAAAAACTATTTGAATGAAAAATTAAAATATAGACGAATGAAAATTGTAAAAAAAATAGTCAATTCACAACTTATTAAAGATCAGAGTCAATTTAAACTTTAAGTACATTTAATAGCTAAACTAAGTAAAAAAATACATAGCAATAACGTGACGAATAGCTTGAGTTCATGGGGCAGAAACATCAAGAGACAAGCTTAATCCTATATTCAAAGCAGCACAGACATCCTCATCGAATCGCTAATGTCCTCTCGAGGCGTTGGTTCATGTAATATGAACGCTGCGTTACAAAATATTAGCATAGGTCAGTACTAAACGTTATTATAAATCTATGTAAGTAAACTATACCTACGCCCGTTTCGATGTTCCTCGCTTTATTTTGAGACTATGTATTTTGTTGCTCACAATGGTTATTATAATTAAATTTTATAATTACCAGGTTTAATAACATAAACTTTTTTTTTCAAATTTTGAATATTAAGGAAGCAAAATAAAATGATGTAGTTTTTGTAATCTACTTTTTGGAACCAATGCCGCTTGCCACGGCTGTATCTACGGAGTCCATTTTCATAGGATAACAGATTCCTCAAAACCTTAAAACCTATTTATTTTCAATTAAACTTTTGTTATGAAAAACATCAAACCTATGATTTAATTATTTTTTTAAATATAAGAAAAAAATCGGCCGAGTGCGAGTCGGACTCGCGCACGAAGGGTTCCGTATCATTGGCTAGGTAAACACCAGTATGTACGTTGATTTTAATATCGGGCAAAATCGGCAAAAATGTCATTTTCGTTGTATGAGCCCCCCAATTATTTTTATTTTAATTTTATTATTTATTATTAAAGTAAATACACAATTAAGTAGGTATTTTGGAATATTTCAAGTGCCTACCTCTTACCATTTATTGATATCGAGCAAAAATAGGCAATAAATCGCGTTTGTTGTATGGGAGCCTTCCTTAAATGTTTATTTTATTTTGTTTTTAGTATTTGTTGTTATAGCAGCAACAGAAATACATAATTTGTGAAAATTTCAACTCTCAAGCTATCGCCGTTCTTGAGATACAGCCTGGTGACAGACGGACGGACGGACGGACGGACAGCGAAGTCTTAGTAATAGGGTTCCGTTTTTACCCTTTGGGTACGGAACCCTAAAAAACGGAGCACGCAATTAGTTTTAAAAATCAAACTTAAAAAAAGTTATCCTCGCAATCGTCCTAAGTTAAAAATATATTTAAAAATAATTATACCGTAAATGGTAACGAGTTTAATCTGTATAAAATGTCTTAATTGCAAGGTCGCAGTCCAAACCCTTCGTTACTAAAATGCATGGCAATTTCAACCCGTGACTTAAGTACCGTCTGTCCTTTAATAGCCCTTTACGTATCTCAAATCGCGAAAATCCTTAATTCATATTGTGTTTGAATATAATGGATATAAAGTTTAAAATCGTTTGGAGTGACTTAGGAAATAAATGGTAGCAGTCGTGAGTTCAAATCCTAATTAACACCTCCGTGTATAGATAAATTGCACCGATAGTGTACGGATGTGGCGTTTGCCAGGTTTTTGTAGTATATTTACGGTCCTTATTGAATTTTTGTATATTTTATTATACGTTTGGGTATTTGACTCTGAAAGAAAAAAAGATCCTTCCAAATAATACAAACATACAACACTTTAATTAAGACATTTTTTAATTTACGATTTATAAATGGATTTATCCAGTAACCAGTTGATCAGTTCATCGATACCTAATGAATTAACTACAAAATATACGTCACTAAAATGGCGAAAAGACAGCAAATAAAATAATTGTGTTGGCTAGCAAATGAAAAAACCCGACTTCAATTAGATCGACAAGTAAGACAACGTAAGTAGACGAAAAAAATTAACAAACGCAGTAGTCGCCACTACGATTTTCGAAGGTTAGCCTCGATTTCTCTAGGATGCCATCATCATATCCTGGTTTCTTTCTCATGGTACCACCCCTGGGATATCTCCTTTCCAACAAAAAAAGAATTATCAAAATCGGTTAACGTACGACGAAGTTATCCGCGAACATACATAAAAATATATATATTACGGTCGAATTGAGTAACCTCCTCCTTTTTTGAAGTCGGTTAATGAAATTACAAAAATTGCATTATATGCATGTTAAAACGGATAGTGAGATAGCAACAAATTCACAACGTGAGAAATGGACGACAACAGACCGCATTATATTATGACTGTTATCTTCAAGCTGTATAATGTTACAGCGTTATCACCGTAACGTTACCGTCTTGTACGAACTGCATTTCAGTCTCCATTTCGATTGGAGTCACCTTTCATTGTTTCCACGATGTGGGTGGAAAGGGCGAGTGTCTGATAACGCATCGAGACGTAGGTATTATTCGTAAGGTTAGTCTTTTTTATTGGCTCATTTTATTTTTATTATTTGTTTCACATTTCTTCAAAAGTATTTATAATAATAATCCTTGGCATAACACTTTAAAAATGAGCTGAGATTCTGAGTAATAATCTTATTCTTTTAACTGAGGTATCAGGTAGGGCACAGCAGGAAATTTCCTGCTCAAAATATGTAGCAGCCCGACTGGGGTAGTACCTCGACCTTACAGAATACCATAGCTAAATAATACTGTTTTCAAGCAGTATTGTGTTCCTGTTGGTGAGTAAGGTGACCAGAGCTCCTAGGGGGGATTGGGGATAGGGTTAGTAACGCACTTGCGATGCTTCTGGTGTTGCAGGCGTCTATAAGCAACGGTAATCGCTTAATATCAGGTGTGCCGTACGCTTGTTTGCCTAGTTATATTGAACAAAAAATCTAATTCCTTAACTTCCTTTCTCATGAAAATTTAGGAAAGCAAAACCTTAGATGTAAGTTGGATCTTTTAATGTTAATAGAACTTACCTCTTAAAGTGTTAGCACCATACAGTGCATGGTCATAAGGTACAGCGCGGTAGGCAGGGTGAAGAGCAGCAAGATAGCTTAATTCACTCGTTGCTCCAGCTGCAGCTGCCGCAGCGGCTGCTAATCTGCAATCAAAGTAGTATAATTATAATAAATGGTTTAAACACTTCTATTTTTCTGCGCCGCTTAAAGCTGATACATATAAAGAAATATTTCTTTATATGTATCAGCTTTAGCTACGTTTCTTTATGGTGAACAATAAAGAGTATTATTATTCTTATTATAAATTTATTTTAAATGTATACTGCTACTAAAATAAAGAATTCTGAAATACATTATTAGATACATGTATTTGTCACGATGTAAAGTATTTCATATAAAATCTCAAACACTTTTATTCAGAGGAAATGCTCATTATATCACATTCTTTAGAAGTCTAACGCATGTGAAAATTCTTACGAAAAGCCCAAATTTTTGGAAGCATACTCTTAGAGTAAATATTCAAAAAGAAATCTCTGATTATAATTAACTGGACCGTTTGGTACATAGAATTCTCAATCCCTAAAGTTACTGCGCAGTTGTTTTGATTTTTTTTTAAGTTATTATAGGAATATTAGTATTGGCATATATTTCAAGCACTTTAATTTAAATCAAGATATTTGATGGTTAATACTTACAAAAAGGAAATAAAATTTAATCGAAATCTCATCGATCGTTTTTTCAAAAACATTCAATCCTCTAATTTCGGTTTCTTAATTTTAATTTCGACGACAGCTAATCTATTCTATTACCCTAATGTTTAATCATGAGATCAAAATCAAAAGATAAGCGTAGGATCTGGAATTCGGTTCTGCTTTTCGAAAGCAATTATACGACTACCAGGCACCAATAGGAACAGTCTGACAAGTCATAAAACTCCAACGACACAAAGGACACACACTAAAAAATCACCTGCCCTATTCAAAGTATTCGGGCCATCGGTGCGGACCTCAAGGCCTAACAGTGGGATATCGAGCGAAAAAACACGTGAAGCACGACTCTACCATCAATTTTGCTGTTCAAATATTTTTATACAATTTCAGGCAACGTTTGGAGTACAATGGAAGCTATTACTTGCAAAATTTCTCTTGCACCAGAACTCTATACAAGATTTTTTACTCCAATTTCATTTTCAATGAGTTAGTTTCTAATACATTTTTAACATTGTTCAGGTGTAGAGCGTTTGAGGAACCCTAAAAGTTCGAGTGAAAGCATCCGTGATGTAAAATGTCTGGACATTTGATAGGGCAATAAGCGACGTCTGGACGACATTTTTGGTGCAAATTAAGGAACAGTAGGGGAAAAAAGAAGGGAATTTTGCACATTTATTTGCACATAAGTAAATATCTTTCGTGATTGTTTAGGGGGACAAAAACTTCTATGAAACCTCATTATAGCCGAAGCATTTTAGACTTATAGAGAATGAAATACCTATTTTTTTATAATTACTATATTATTTGAAAAACAATACATCATAATTATTATTGTCAAGTAACATTAATAATAGATAGGTACTAGAAAAAAATGTGAAAGAATTTTTATTACAAAAAGAGCAGTCAAAACTACCCTCAATGTGATACAGATCGTAAAATAGACAAACAATATCAAAACAGTACTCCTTTCCCACGTTTAAATGTAAAAAGAAATCGAGTAAAGCGATTCGCTAGCGAATAAAAGCACAATAGCGCACGCGCAATGCGCCCAGTAATAAAATTATTAAACAAATCAAACTCATAACATAATAATGCGGCAAGAAAATTGTCGGGTGGGCTCGGAATAAAGAAATTATCCAACTTACTGGCCAGACGATTGCGTCCCTCGAACAAAGACGTAGCATTGAGAAACGAAAGAAAAAGAACAAAATATGGCGGCTAACAAAATAAATAAAACAAGTGCAAGAACACGCGCGCCTGCGCCCCGCGTGACGTCTTCATGTACGCTGTCCTTGTCTCGCTTGGGATCTTACCTTTCTACCCGGTAGGTGTGACAGGGACGGTAATAAGTAAACACTTCCTCTAAACGGGAAGAAAGTTTAAAAACAGTGCTGGATGTGAAACAAGTTTTACAGATTTCGCGCAGACGACCTCTTTTCGATTTTGATGTTTTATTTAGGGTCATTCAAAATGTGTATGTTATTCGACATAATTGAACGTTGACAACGTGTTACTAAAACGGAACATTTTTAAGAATTCAGTGTTAACGGTTTGAGAGGTATTATTATGTTAATTTACTGCGTATTACCTACTGTCTGACGCATTTCGCTTTTTTGTTTAAGTACCTAATTATTCCAACAATTATTTAAAAAAGTCTAGCTTATTGCACTTAATATACCATACTTCATTGTTATTGCCGCTAAACGCTAGATTCGTTTAAACCAGACGTTCAGCGTGGTTTTAGCCGTAACATTCGCGATTACTACATCATAGTAGGAGATCCGAACCAGAGACGAACTTCAACCATCTGATTAATGGGTAAAAATTATTTTATATTTATTTTAGTATATTATAAAAATAATCGCGAAGAGGTCATCTGAAAAATCCTGACCAGGCTTTATTTAATTCAAATTGATAAAAATATTTGTATAAAAAATGCATACGAGCTTAAAGAATAAATTCAATAACTACTGACATATAGGTAGGGATCCCTAGTACATATTTTTCACCTGATTACTATCAAGCTAATTTTCCGGGAGTAGCTTCATTTTGATGAGACGAACAAAAGTTCCTCTTCGAAAACTCTCGATTGTGGTAGATAATAGAGTTAGCATGAGATAGAGCAGCAGTGAGCGTAGGACCGGGTTAACATACCACGCAATTTGTAGGACAATATTACCATCAAATTATATAAATATTAAACAACTAAAAGAAAAAAAAAATCAGAAAAAAATCAATTTTTGATGACCTCATAAAATTATTACAAACCAGCTGATTTTTTTCTCTCAACTCTATTATCTACCACAATCGAGAGTTTTCGAAGAGGAACTTTTTGTTCGTCTCATCAAAATGAAGCTACTCCCGGAAAATTAGCTTGATAGTAATCAGGTGAAAATATGCACTAGGGATCCCGTACTAATAATGAAGCCTGTAGAAAAGGCAAACAAACGGGTGCCGAATATAATATAGCATAGCCAGGAATTTTCCACCCACAAGTCACAACTTTTTCGCGATTTATTATTAACCTACTAAAGTAATAATTATTTAATTTCTATCCACTAAGCAGATGGGTCAAGATCATCTAGTTCGGATTTTAGACTATTATTCTTATTAGCCGTGACGACGCTCAGAACGTCTATAGATTTTAGAACCTCACTCTACCATGTTAGCTGGATTCCATTTTTTTTATTTTAGATTTTTCGCGATAAAATCCGAAAAAGTTTTTACTTTTTATTTTATTATATTTTTATTTTATGAATATTTTTATGAATTAAGTGTGAATAAGAATATAAAAAGGTTACAATACTTTTCCTAACTCACACACACATTTAATTCTTCTTCATCGATTCCTTGTTATGTAATAACTTATTTTTTTTTTTGCTTTTGCATTGTTCTTATTTTCGAAAATACTAGACAGGAAATATAAAAATATATCGACAAAAATTACATCAAATATTAGTTTTGTTTATTTATATCTGTATAAGTAGGTACCTATATTATTTTCTATACACCAAGAACTGATCATTTCTAAAAAATAATAAATTCAATTAAGTATTTAAATGTAATTTTAGACGTATTTCGAGTAATTTAATTTTATTGCAAAATACGTCGGACTGTTTAAAAAGGGTTGCTTTAAAGCGAAGATTACAAGTAATAAAGTTCGCTAAACGCAGACAGGGTAATTTATTTTATTGTAATAGTGATTAAGGTTTTAATACGTTCATAATAATATGTAATTAGCGTTAATGGATTTTGTACTTCTATTATTTTAGACTTGTAACATAAAAACGTTTCTATTACTTAAAATTGTTTTATAATTACTTATATTTTAATTTTCGATTTTAAAGCTATGCATTTCAAATGTAATTTGATATTTTTATAATAAAATTAGACATGAAGTAAATGACTCAAAAATAATTACATAGTTCAAATTAAAAAATAAACAATTAAGCTATTAAACGATTATATAATTATAAAAATATTTAAACGTAAAAATATATTAAAAAAGCGATGATCAGATCAATTTCGAACAACAAATATTCCTTGTAAAAGCATCGAAAGCAAATTATAGCGATACTCGAGTATACGGAACTTTCGCTCTTATTTTAATGGGGGGACATGTCAGTATGGTGTGTGTTACCGTATCTGATGCTACGGTGTCATCAATAACTTGATCGTAGATAGCGACAGTCGTCGCTTGCATGTTCCTTTACGGCGTGTTGGTTGTATGACGAGACGACGGAAAGCGTTAGTATAGATATCAATAAAATGAAATACTATATTTTTCTATAACGTGGGAAACGATAGAATATAAGATGCGATTAAATTTTTAAGACATTGCTTTGCAGTTGCTATTTTGCTGCAATTCTCCTATTACGTCGATCACTGACATAAATTAATGGTTGGCTTTATCAGTTAATTAAAATTGAGTAAGCTCAAATTGTCTTAAAGTTTACTCGAAATAGATATAGTTTCTTGTACGAATTTAACAGAACATATAAACAGACAAAGTCTACAATATTTAAGATATATAAATCAAACAACACGTAAAAACGTTGATACAAAAAAACTTTATTTAACCTAAAATATAACTCTAAACGATCAAAAACACATCACGAAATTCCTTACAAATATCGGCCGATTGTAAAAAATTCCACACATTTTACGAAGATTTTAAAATATATAAATTTTCACGTACTAACGTAAGAAGGTTTTATGTCTCCATAACATTCACGCCTCGTTTAAATACGGACAAGTATACACTCGTTTATAAAGATTCCTTTGACAAATAATGCTGTGGTTAAATTCTCAGATCCTTAACACGGCTAACGTTGATTTATGGAGGTAGTTTTTGATAAATAAAATTAAAAAGTTAATCTTCTCAAAATGGCCGGAGCTAAAACACAAATAGGTCTACTTAAGACTAGTGACAATGGAGACGCATAAATTCAAAATATATATGGAACTAAATTTCTTCGTTTTTATAAATCGTTGCGTGATGTTCTATAGCCTAAAATCTTCCTTGATACAGGCTAACGAAGGAATAATGTAATCTAAAGTCATAATCTGTTGAGAAGTAAATAAGTATTATAATTATGTTAGTTATTTTATAATCACTATACATATCTATATATTTATTAAATACTAGCTGACCCGGCGAACTTCGTACCGCCTAACAATCGATTCTTTAATATTTTATTTTTTTAATACTTATCCTTCCCTCCACTAACACTTAAACTTTATCGTATGGTATTAAAGTTCAAGTTGACTTTTAAGTATTATTACGAATCTTTTGTATGGGAATATAGAAAAGTGTTGTTTTTAGACTTTCCAGGCAATATTTTAAATTTTTCTCTCCGTAACAACCATCCTCGTAC
The DNA here is from genome assembly GCA_905220545.2 of Melitaea athalia. NCBI lineage: Eukaryota > Metazoa > Arthropoda > Insecta > Lepidoptera > Nymphalidae > Melitaea > Melitaea athalia. The sequence continues at coordinate 5,391,824 of HG992203.1, forward strand.
TTCAAGGAATATTATAAAAAAAAGAATTAGCGAAATCGGTTCAGCTGCTCTCGAGATTTACGCTTAGCAACACATTCAGCGATTCATTTTTATATATATAGAGATAGAGATAGAGACAGAGATTATGACTATAACATATATTATAAGTAAACATTCCATATACAGGAAAAATCTTACTGTCACGGTGTTACGAACTGAGTACAGGTAGAGTCGTAGATCTAGGTGTCTCACTAAGGAGTTTTTCATAAAGATTTTTAGAGCCGGTTCTATTTGCCTATGCACATTATCAACATAAATGCTTTCACCAAGAGCTCTGGTTACCTTACTCACCATAAAAACATAACACTTGAGAAAAGAGTAATTTGACTGTGATCTTCTGTGAGGATGAAGTACTTCCCAATTCGTGCAGTTCCAAATTTTGAGTAAGATAATTCCTGTTGTGACGTAGCTCAATAATCAAAGAACAGAACAGTGAGATTCTGTTGTAGAATATCTGACAATATCTAGATAAGCTAATTTTCTTTCATTCATATCAATTTACTTTCGCAATAGTCTTTAACTAGACAAATTCTTAATTATTCTTAATTGCTCACAATGCCAATGGCGCGAGTATCAATTATTATTATCGCTCGCGGAGATAATTAAACTTTCATCATCAAAATATACCGTTTTTATAATAGATGCATAATGGAATATAATCTATTCATTGTTATTAGAATATTTATTTTAATAAATACTACCTGTGCCCAGTGGTTTCACCCGCGCTAACTTGAGGAAAAAAAAATTATCCTGTAGTCTAGCTCGGATAGTGGACAATCGGGATCAAATCAGAATCTAGACAAAAATAATTTTTCAACTTGAAACAGTAGTTCCTTAAATTAGCGCATTTAAAAAAACAATCAAATTAACTTATCAGATTTATAATGTTACTATAGACAAATATTTTAATAACGATGAAAAGACGTATACAGAATAAAGAAGAGAAGTTTTAGAAATTCATCTCCAAATTATAGATTTTAATAAAAAAATGAACGCGTAATTTATTTTTCAAAATACCACATTTATAATTAAAAATTTATTTATCAGATAATGTTAAGAATACTTTATTTCATTATTACATTTTTAATATAAATTATTATTATTTTTTAATTAAAAAAAAAATATTTTTGCATCTTCACTTGAGCGGAAGTACAACTACAAGTAACATTCTTCCTTGAGAATCATTTAAAAAAATTAATGTCATTAAACAAAATGCCAATATCGGAATGTAAGGTTAATGATATAAACCATGTAACAGACTATACTTAATTATATTATCGACTACGTTTAGTCCGCGGCATTACTTGCAAAATAAAACAATTATAGGTGTTAATTTTTTTTTATTACTACTACAAAGAGTTTTAGGATAATTTATCATATTTTAAAATTTTATACCGTTTGCCTATTTAAAGTTAACTATAAAACACGCAATATTTATACGGTCTTGAAAATTTTATTAAGACGCTTATCTCACTACGTCACATCTTTAAAATCATCCCTGCTGTTTAGGCACTATGGGAATCATTTATGCCTATTTATATCAGATCAGACTTTTGTTTGTGGTGAATTCTGCTCTGTAATTTTTATTAATTTGTTGTATTTAGACAAAATAGTGCAGGGTTTATACAGTTTTAAATTATAAGCACACACAAATAATTACATAGTTGATCAGATTTCTCATCGCTCAGAATTACATACAGACATGCCTCTTAATTCTATCACATTAAAAATATCGATAAATGATTCGATTATTTTAATAAATCACCAACTAAAAATAAGCGTGACCCCAGCAACGTATCACTAATAACCGTCCAACCACCCGTTGCGTGAACATGGTCCACAGTTCGACATTTTATTTTTCATTACAAACGGGCGATAGCTCAATTAAAATAAATGAAACGAAATATGAGTGTGAAGGTGTTCCGAGAAGGCAGTCAGCGGGTGACTGGCCATTGTGAGCATATCTCATACAGTTTTTATGGTCTAACTTCTAGTACATGGGCTAATATCCCGTTGTGATCCTATAATGGCGAATAGTTTTTGTATTTAGATGACATGTGACGTCACCTATCCTGTTACTGGACAAAGATCTTGCCTATTATTCTTCTATCCTTGAAAAGGTTCGCTTATTTATTCTAACATGATTTTACCAGATTCAAGTTTATATAGATCAATTTCCTTTCTCATTGAGGTAGGTTATTAGATATATTTTACATATTATTTACTTTTAAAATGTTTTGTACAATACTTAAGAGACTCGATGTAATTATTGGAACCTTCTATACAGCTAGCATTGTCCCTTGTGTTTAAAAAGTTGTATTTTATTCTAGACTAGCTTCTGCGTGCGACTTCGTCGGCGTGGACTCCGCTCCTATTGGTCTTAGCGTGATGATATATAGCCTATAGCCTTCCTCGATAAATGGGCTATCTAACACCGAAAGAATTTTTCAAATCGGACCAGTATATCCTGAGATTAGCGCGTTCAAACAAACAAACAAACAAACAATCAAACAAACTCTTCAGCTTTATTATATTAGTATAGATTAAACTGGTTTCTTGATTACATAGAGAAAATGTTTTACACTCTGAGGTTAGGAATTAAATATTATCGAGTAAATTGTCTTAGCTAAGATTAAGGTTGGGTTTTAAATAAAAACTAAATATCTTATAACATACACACACGTTCGTCTGTTACTATTATAAGCAACTTAATGCTTGTGTTATATAGGTTACAGCCGACTGTTATAGCTATTTTTTTTAAATAAATATATATACATAGAAATAATACATATATAAATACAATTATCACTCTTAGACTCAGACGAGAATTACAACCCGCGGAACATTTCAATCAGGGCCAGTACAAACTGCACCAACGTGCTAATTAAAAGTAGGACATAGTAAAAATATAGGTAGGTAATAGGTAAAATATTTAAGTTCAAAGTTAATTTCAAACAGAAAAATCTCTTTAAAGAGTAAAGCACTTTCTTGCCACATATTTTCAAAATACACATTTAAGAACCCGTTTGTTCCACTTTAATTATTTCAGTTCTGCATATTTTCCATTTTCAATATTCTTTAAAATAAATGAAGATTTACAAGTAAACGTTCTTTCAAAATAATACAAAACCTAACTTAAAATAACTCTCGCTTTACAAACAATACCACAGTGACTCTGAAAATAGCTCCATAAACTCTAAGCTAACAATTTCGATAAATCATAAACATTAATAGACAAGTGAATTAATAAATCGACTTGTAATACGTTATTCAGTATAATAAAACATTTTAATTATTCCAGACAAACGAACAGTAAACAAGATTGTGTTGAAACTAATCAGGCAACATAATGCAACAAGAACTAACAAGTTATGTTACAACTCCATAATGTCTAGGCACAAAGGTAGACCGCGACGTTGGAGACTAGGACTTAAATAAGTAGGGTGTGTGAACATCTAGAGCTTTAAGGACTGTCCCGTTTTATATATTTTTTATTTGCATCTTTTAATTACATATTAAAGTTATGTATCTATCCATAAACTACCCAAGCTGTACGAAATATGTTGAACGAAGAAAAAAGTTCCATAACACATAATAAAAAAAACAGTATCAGTCTTTGTTAAGTATAATGCAAAGTAGTTACGTATTTGGAGGGACGTTTCATTTTTATCTTATACTATTAAACGAGAAATTCTTGTATATATATATATATATATATATATAATCTGAATCTCGGAATCGGCTCCAACGATTTTCGTGAAATTCAGTATACAGAGGAATTCGGGGGCGAAAAATTGATCTAGCTAAGATTCATTTTTAGAAAATTTAGTTTTATACCTGTTTGCAGGCAATGAAAAAATGCCTAAAATATCGTTAGAATAAGAAGGTAATTTTCGCAAATGTCATTAAGGTAAGCCATAGCTCAGGTGAGAAATCGGACGGGTTCAACCGAGAAGACCAATGTTCAAATCCACGTCTACAAGCGATAATTTTTTTTCATTTTTTTCTAATTGCACTCGTTATTTTTTATTTAAATTAAAATAAAATATAAAAATACAGAGAGAAAAAAACAAAACAAAAAAATACTAAAATACCGACTACCGAGCTAGGCTCGGTCACCCAGGTAGGTACTACATATTTGTATTGTAAAGAGTAAAAACAACAAGCATCAGTTGAAATGTAATTAGGAATCGTAAATAAGCTCAAATTATTCTTACTGTATTACACTACACTAAGTTTTTTTTTTACCAAACGAGAAAGTAAGTCAAGTCCATTGAAATAGTGACTACATGGACACCCTAACTGTCAGCTCAAACAAGAGGTCGTTTAGAATCGACAGTAAACAGTCGCTTCGCTGTTAAGAGACGAAATTGACTTGTCAGCTTAAAACATAAACATCACATTACTTGTTGGTTTACGCTCTTTTAGGAGAAACGTATATTATATTATGTAATAATCTATACCAAAAGGACGAATTAAAGCTTTTGCCTAGCTACCAGTCGACGCACAATAAAATATTCTTCTAAATAGACTTAGATATTTTGGCTTAGATGTGGGACATTTACAGGATTTTTAAATTTTGTTCTGGCGTCTAACCTCCAGTGCCAATTTAGGTATACCGCTCACATCGTTTCTACTACTACCACTGAAACAGGCTTTAAATAATTAACTGCTAGTCAAAGGTCTCTTCTGACACTTTTCACATTTTAGCTAAGGACTCTAGAATGGCTAAACCCAATATAAAAAAAACATAGTACAGATAAAATGTCAGTGTCAACAAGTGTCTTTCGAATAAAACCATTAGCTATTATAATAACAGAAAATAAAATAAAAAAACTCTCAGCTGTATTCAACATAATAAATTAGTCGACAACATATAATTCGTAAAATTTTCTATCATTTGACCTAAATGGTTACATACAATTTAGATAAACGTCAGGTCAGAGATCGCAGCGCTTGTACGGTTAAGTACCTAATCTATGTATTTACTTGGAGTTTGGCTGTTAAATGATACTTCCCTACCAATATTCCATAAAATAATGTGTGATGATGACAGTTTTATAACCAATATATTTTAGACGATAATTATGAATGAGTGTCACACTTTTACTGTAACCATAAGCATATTTCCAGTCATTAAACACAATTTTAATTAAATCATCGTAAATTTTTGTTTATGTACAAATACCATATAAAAAAATATAAAATATTTTTTTAGTAGTTCAGTAAATTTTTTCTGCTTTGTTTACCTACTGTTATTTTGTGTATAGACTGCATATTTTTTTAAGTTAGATGGTAAAAACAACAATTTTGTAAATGTTTAAAATTACAACTAGGTAACATATCAATGAAAGTAACATTTTTTTTAAGTGAAACTTCTTTAGGCGCATGAGGGGTAAAATTTGAGCGGCCGGTAACGCGGCAGCGTCATGAGTGACTAAGAGTACTGACCAGTACTTGGTTGGGTGACCGATTTTTTTAACTAGTTTTTTTTGTATATTTTAAATTCGTTTTTTTTTTAGTGCTAATTCCCAAAAACCTTGTCCAACACAACCAGGAACACAAATAAAACCAGTACTAGAGATGCTTCAACTTAATATATTGGGTTGTTCAATAATTACTAATTTTTCAATTCTTTTTTTTAATTAGTTTATTTTTTCTTTTTTTAATTGGTTTGCCAAAGAAGTTTCACTTCTGACATGTGTATTTTGTACGCACGCATTTTTTTTTAAATTGTTGGTAGTAGATATACTGTAACAAAAATAATTAGATTTTATAGCGATACTGATGAAGAAAAACAGACTTTAATATAATGAAACCAAAAAATTATTTACCATTTAAGTAAGATTAGCTGTACTTGCTCATGTGTACAACATATTAAGGAAGTTTTAATTATTCCAAAGACTACTCACGAAGCTAGACACAAAAAATATTAGCTCACAAATTGCGCTGTAACAGGCGCCATTTTATTTATAAACACTAATAACACTTAATGTAATATTCGTCAGGACCAATTAATCATTATAACAGAATACGCACGCATCCCTCAAGGCACTTATATTGGCCCTCAACTTTACCTCGCCTACAACAAAGACTCCATTCATTTGACAGATTCATGTTCAACAACACTGATGGCCTGTAGAATTGGTTTAATTGGTCCATAAATTACACAACAGTGTTTGTATGGTCATAGCTTTCGCAATAAATATGATATGATGATAATGCCTCTAATGTAATTGGGTTGATAACGTTTGGCGCTTGTTAACGTTCTTCCTAGTTGATACATCGATACATTTAGAACAATCGCTTCGTTTTATGCTTTAATTAGAACTCCCTCATCGAAGATAATAGTAAAGAAGCTTTTGATATATTAATTGTACCAATATTTACCATAAATCAATATTAATAACTATTATATACATAACTTAAAATTTATTTACTTTGTTGAATGTTACATTTGAAAACACCAAACTTATCTACACAAATATTACAATGTGTTTTTTTTTTGTATTTTTGGATAATCAATTAACCGAGAAAGGCTATAGGAGACATAAAATCGTGCTACGACAAATTATAGGAGAGTATCAATAAAAAATATAGCAAATGCGAGATCTGCCAGTTGCATTACAGACATACAAAAATATTCCCATTTGCTTCAGGTGCAGCTGCGGGTGAAAACTAGTCTAAAATATAATCATGATAATAACTAACTCATGCAAGTTACATAATCCGCTTCCTAGCATCAACTTTATTACACAAACTTACAAATGAATATCGCCCATAAAAAATAACGTAGCTTGTAGAGAACTACTAAAAATAATAGATTTACTGCCACGAATAGATAGACACGTGTCGAAATTATATTTTTATGTATATAGTTCACATGTTTACGAGTATGTCAGTTACGGTTAACGATTTTAATATTTTTGAACAGTTTTTATTTTCATCATCTCAATTACTCAACCTCAATGCACTTATAAAAGGTATGATAGCCAAAAGAATAATATAAAAAGAAAAACAGAATTAATTGAATAATTCATATTATTCATTCAGTATCAAAATCACATTTAAAAATACGAACTGTAATTGTACTTGTTTCTTTTCGTTTGTTAATTTAATATTTATCAAGTTTAACTTTCTCATATTTGTAAAATGTTATTGCGCTAGGATTGACAACAGCGTACGACTAATCCTAATAACAAATAATATGGGTAAAACCAGTATTGAACGAATTTCTACCTAACCTTTACTGACAGACTTAAATACCAGATTTTCAGAAAGTACTATGCAGAGCCATAATGTGGTGTGCTAAATAGTGACCGATTATTATATTATATCAAATATCAATACATTTTCGATCGCTTAATATATTTGGATCAGGAAAATTGTCGCCAACATTTTGAACACCGTTTCACGTGGACATGATTTATACAGCATCGCATCGCATTCAGCCTGTAACATCCCACCGTTGGGTACAGGCCTCTTTCTCCATGTAGGAGAAGGATCGGAGCTTAATCCACCACGCTGCTCCACTGCGGGTTGGCGGATATATGTATACTCTACTATGAGTACCTAACGATCGCTATCAGGTATTTATGATAACATCCGGGAGTGACGGTTTAACATGCTCTCCGAGGCACGGCGGGGAGATCCACAAGGACCGATATCCAAACCGGAAAGAAATATTTCTACAAATACAAATATCCATCCCGAGTGGGAATCGAACCTGCAAACCGTCAGTGTTTTAGGCGACTACTCGCATCACTACACCAGAACGGTTGTTAATATTTGTATGTTGTTAATATTTGTATATATTGTTTGTTGAACGGTTGTTGTTGATCCCCAACTCTGTAAATATTATCTTAAATTGTAAATGCTCTATATATTTAGTAAGCCCCAAGCTGTATTATGTGAATACAGCTTAACATTGTAAAATTTTAAAATAAATTTGTATTAATTATTTCTATTCTATTCAGTCGTATATTTGTATATATATTGGGTTCGCTTCCAACATTTCTCATCACTTTGATACGTTTAGTTATCAACTGCAAAGTTATTATACTTAGTACTTATTGAACATTCTATATAATTATAGCTACATACAAACAAACACAAAACGGATATCTATGTAAATTTATAATTAAAACTCCATCCTTCCTAAATTCATCCAGTTCATAAAATATAACACGTTGTTTAAAAAGGAACATCTAATAACGCCTTGAATGAACTACGGCAGCTTTTTAATCCATATGAAGCGAAAATAAACATACGTTTATTGTAAACAATCAGTGTGTATGTACATGCGTATGAGCGGACGGTGTTAAGAAACGTTTTATTTATTTTTTATGTAGACGAAAAAAGTTCATATGTCACAATATTTAAGTACCTACATGCGTACATAATTGCATTCTATATTATGTTAACAGTTAGTTTTGATTTAATATTTTTTTAGAATATGTATTTAATTAACACTGTCTTATTATGTTAACAGTTAGTTTTAATTTAATATTTTTTTAGAATATTTAACTTAACACCACCTGAAATGACACCTGAAATCTCCATGCTGAAATAACTTTTTCATTAAAAAAATTGATGAATATATAAAACCTCCTTTTTAAAGTAATTTAAAAATGGAAATAAATTAGAATATCTTCTCTTGTAATTTAAACGTATCATTATCGTTTTTACTATAATTAAAAAAATATTAAAAATAAGACCTGCGCGTAAGCAATACGCATACACATATTGCACCCACGCGTTGACGTGACTCTGTTTACAAATAAATCATCTGGGCATTATATGATTGCGCCTGCGCCGCGGTACGCTTCCGGTGGGGTCATCGCACTCGACACGTGAATTATGACGTTAGATGCTGGGAAAACCTTCAGATTTATTCAAAAGCCTATCCGAGAACAAAATTACTATGTACAAATCGTTGTAGCTAAAGTTGCTGCAGGGCATGTCCAGATTAAATAGACCCATATAATTACTAATTTTAGTTATCTGAAAGTTGAAACTTTTACGCAATAAAATATGTACTAAGTGTCTTGGTGTAGTAACACTATGTTAGTTAAGGAACTTTAAAGTTAATTAAAACGCTAAAAAGTTAAAAGCGTGTTTTTTTGGACACTCATTGGCTATAAAACATTATATTACGACTTTATAGAAAAATAACTTTTTCGGATTTTATCGCGGTTTATTAAGTTTTTTTTTTTTATTCTCGACGTTCCTCCCGTGACCATGGTTGCTGTAAAGTATCCGAATTCATTATAAGTAATGAATGAGATTCGCGTAAACATTAGAAAACATCATGTTACGACTCTCAAGAGCGAAGCAATAATTAACGATTTAATAATTATGTAAGTACATCATAGTTAATGAGAGATAAAAATTAACTGTGATTTTTTTTATTCATACAAACAAGACTAAAACCTACAAATGACATTGAGAATATCTTAATTAGAAGTAAGAGACAAAAGTAACTCTGTTCGATAAATTAAATTATTATCAATATAGGTAACTGAACAATTTTTTTTACAAAAGGTTATCTTAACTCGACCTCGCTATCTTATTATATTACTAAACGGTCTTCGCAATTTTGTCCGCGTTTTTCTGTATTTAACTCGGATTTTCTATTAGGCCTCGCTTTTGCACATTTTTCATTGATGGTCCGTACGTGGTCCGTACCTATTCGTCGTTCGTAATGTAGCATAATAAAACATAGCCCATACTCTTCCTCGATGAGTGGAAGTATCGATAACTGAGGGAATTTTTCAACTCTAGCTACCGGGACTACTGAGGTTCTTGAGATTAACGCATTTATTAAAACAAACTTTGCACACTTATCTATACTAATATAATAAAGCTGAAGAGTTTGTTTGTTTGTTTGTTTGAACGCGCTAATCTCAGGATCTACTGGTCCGATTTTAAAAATTCTTTCAGTGTTCGATAGCCCATTTATCGAGGAAGGCTTATAGGCTAATATATATCATTACGCTAAGACTAATAGGAGCGGAGTCCACGCCGACGAAGTCGCGCGCAGAAGCTAGTAGTTCATATAGAGAAGCAGTGCAGAATGCTAATATTTTTTTAATTATTCATAAAATATACATTAAATCAATAATAATAAAAAAACATTACACACCACTACCCCCCCACCACTACAGCCTATCACAGTCCACTGTTGGACATAGGCCTCCACAAGTTCGCGCCCGACATTATGACGCGAACTCATGTGTTTTGCCCATAGTCACCACGCTGGGCAGGCGGGTTGGTGACCGCAGGGCTGGCTTTGTCGCACCGAAGACGCTGCTGCCCGTCTTTGGCCTGTGTATTTCAAAGCCAGTATGAATGGTTATCCCGCCATCCGTCGGCTTTTTAAGTTCCAAGGTGGTAGTGGAACTGTGTTATCCCTTAGTCGCCTCTTACGACACTCACGGGAAGAGAGGGGGTGGCTACATTCTTTAGTGCCGTAACCACACAGCACACACTGCCATGTATTTGACACACACGTGCATATTTTTACTCTTTTGTTTAATTTTCAAACTTATAATTTAAATTAATTATGGTCGAATTTCGAACACTGGGCGATCACTAGTATCAAGATTAATGCAGATATGCAGCAAGTTATTTAAAGTTATCATGAATATACAAGAGACATCTTCATAAGATTTTTTACGAGTAATTTCAATTTCAATGATTATTGCTGTTTGCTTTTAGCTGTGTTATCTATACTGTTATGGAAAGTATGTGTTAATGTTTGTTTCTTGACAAACTAATTGATTTTGATGAAGAATAATTTGATAGATAAACGGTTTTATGTGTTAAAATTTCTAATTTTGAGGACATTATAGATAACACAAGTGTTAAGCAATGAACTAGCTTAGTTCAACCAAGGCTAGAGAGGTTGAAAGAGATATGAAAATATGTATTGGCAGTAATGTTAGAAATCATATGTAACTCGTAGAGCATAGTGGTAAATTAAGCTTTAACCCTTCCTTCATCTACCCTTTTTCTAGCACTGCGACTTAATATCACTATATATAAAGTTCATATGAGTCTGCAAAAAAAAATAACATACTGGTGTTCAAATTGTGGAAAAATGATTTTCAAATGGATTGCGAGTGGTTGTAAAAAGTTATATAGAAAAACTCACACAAAAAACATTACAGATTGACTCATAGTAATAAATCAATCTCACGTGCCACTCCAATTTTAACAAACTTAAAATTTATCAAAAGCAGGTGAAACTGAGAGGCATATCGTGTCTTAAAAGTAAATAAATACAAGTATACAATGTGTCTTATGAAAGATCGTCGTTTATAAACATGACATAAGCGAATGTTATACGTATACGCTTAGATTCGATGAAAAGTGCATTCACCGCTTTTATTAGTAAGTAGATATTGATAACTTCGCCCTTGTCCTGTCGTTTATATTAACCTCTCTTGTTCGACTCAAACGATTGCTGGCCACTTTCTACGATGCCGTCATCGTGCAGATATTTGTATGAACTAATCTTTTGTTTACTGTATACCTAATTGAGATTATTAATTATTATTTATGTTTATGTAACATTGTAAAGTATTGATAATTGTTTGTATCAAGACAATATTGTCGTGTGTCTAAGTAATTTATATAAAAAAACATTTTGTTTAGTTTTTGCCCATTGGAATAGTGAGGTTGATTAAATTCCAACGCTTGATTTTGAGACAGATTTGAAACTTGAAAAATTACAATACATTGTTTACGATAAGAAATAGATTTATGAAAGTATAAATAAATTAAGTATATAATTTAAGTATATACTTTAAGTAAACACTAATTATATAATTAGTGTTTACTTAAACGATGATTACATTTAATATAATAATACATCAAAGCATTATTAAGAGTATCTTATTAAAGACACACCTGTTTTTATACTTTATAATCTATCCTAAATTTAAGTAGTTTGTAAAACGAGTGAAGTATAACAAAATGATAACAACGTCGTTTTAAAACGCAGGTACACGCAACCGATTATTATTTTTACATATTTATTGTAACGGAAATGACCAGACACCGTAGACGCGTGTCAGTATTTAAGGAACAATAAAATACAGCATCTATCTAATTAGATAACGTGTAAACAAACAAGACGAGATGTCCGGGTTTAAATTTCCTCAACTTTTATTTAGGTGTCCAGACACTGTGTTTACTAAAAATATATTTATATGTATAGCCGTTATAAAACTCCAAATGAGTCGTAAAAGGGCCAGTTGCCAGCGCTAGGGTTATTTTTTTATTGAGATGCTGGGTTTAACGACCGCAAGTCAGCCCTTGGTAGGGTTTTGACCTGTAATAGTAACAAAGGTTACTAAGATATGCATATACTTCTGAAGCTAATTAGCTGTACCTATATATACCAATGTAGAACCCTATATCTATCTATACTAATATATAAAGCTGAAGAGTTTGTTTGTTTGTTTGTTTGTTTGTTTGTTTGTTTGTTTGTTTGTTTGAACGCGATAATCTCTGGAACTACTGGGCCGATTTGAAAAATTCTTTAACTGTTAGGTAGACCATTTATCGAGGAAGGCTTTAGGCTATGTATCATCACGCTAAGACCAATAGGAGCGGAGTCCACGCCGACGAAGTCGCGCGCACAAGCTAGTACTAATATATAAAGCTGAAGAGTTTGTTTGTTTGTTTGTTTGTTTGTTTGTTTGTTTGTTTGTTTGTTTGTTTGTTTGTTTGTTTGTTTGTTTGTTTGTTTGAACGCGGTAATCTCTGGAACTACTGGGCCGATTTGAAAAATTCTTTCAGTGTTAGATAGCCCATTTATCGAGGAAGGCTATAGGCTATCTGTCATCACGCTAAGACCAATAGGAGCAGAGTCCACGCCGACGAAGTCGCGCGCAGAAGCTAGTATTCACTATATAGAATTCTTCCCCATCTAGCATTTATCAGAAAGTATGATTTTCTATAGTTAGGTAATTTTTCGGAATTTTCCTATAGTTTTTAACAAACTTTGAATCAATAATAATGTACTACGATAATTAAAATCGTGACTAAATTTTATTATAATTTTTGAGGATTATAGTTTTACAGAATCGGTGGTCCATTAGCACTGCGATGCGGGTCTGTTTCAAGCGACAAAAATTTTAAAAAACGAAATTCAACTGTTACTTTTTATAATTTAAATTGACATTTTTATGAGATGATAAAATTTTTATCATTTCTGTAAAGTGCAAGAACATAAAATCGTAATAACATTTTAATAAAGGTTCACTTAGCGTATCGTCTTATTTTTTTTTTTTGCATTTTTATATTTATTTAATTAAAACATGATTATTTACTTAAGCTCAGTTAACAAGATAACAGCAAACGATTTTTTTCTTACGATTACAAAAAAAATCTTTCTTTTTGTTACTTAATATATTTAGTTAATACATTTATATAAATTTCAATATTATAAAGGTAAGTATTACTAAAATTAGTTTTAAAAAATTTATAAATTAAGTAATAGAACACAACATTTATAGACTACTAAATTCACATCATTTATTTTCAATTAAAATATACCTATTTTGTTATCAATTAATTTGAAACCAGATTCAGTCGAACTTAAAAATACCTCCCCTGTTATATTAAATATACATATATAAATGTAAATAATATTTATATAAATAGCAATATATATTATATATTATGTACAATATGTTTGGTGTTAAAATGTTGTCTCTATAAACAAGTAAACAGGTGCCATCTTTCTAAACGGTCGCTTTGATACCGTATTGTGTTACCGAGTTTAACTTAACATTTCTATATGAGTTTTATTTAACTTTTAACAAGCTCTGTTTTACCACATTTTAGTTAAAATAAGAAGAAAGTAAAGATTAGTAATTGAATTGGAAAATTGAGTTAGAAAATACTTCGTATAATTCATTATTAATATTAATAGTATTCAATTTGCCCTCTTTATATATTAGCATACATTTAGTAAATATAAATTTAAATATTAATCAATTAAACTACACATTTAACATTTTATGCATTTATAAGTTACAAAACTTTAAGATATAATACTTACAAGTACGCTTAAATATGAACAGTATTCAACATTACAAAAAACATTCGTAAATCATAAAAACTCGCAAAACATAAACCAAAAGAAACATAAAACGCAAGCGCAGAAAAATAAACACAAATTCGGAACAAAATTAAGGCTACATTAAGGTTCAATTGAATCGGAGCTCATTTTTGGACCTAATAATCTCGGGAGCCGAATAAAAATCGAAGAACAAAAATCATAGCATGCAACGTTGCGTGCGCACAGTAGCTAAACAATCGCGGTTTTCTTCGCTGTTCTCATTATAAAGGTGCGTGTTACGTTTCAGATCGCTTTAATGGCTTCAACGAGGTATTTATTAGGAGATTTATCAATTTCTAATACATTTTACTTTATCAGTACTTATGTATAGGTATATACTAATTTATAATAAGATATGAACATATAATTTGTACTATGCATGTATTAGTTTATTTTCGTGATGATAGCCATGTGAAACAAGTAACCTGTCTGCTCCAGACCACCATAACAGCTGGCAAAATAGGAAAATGTCAGGTTGCTCTCTAGGATTACCAATCCAAATGGAAAAATTGATTTGTTTTTGAAAGCTAATTTCTAAGGCATGTAACAAGAACATAGCAGTAAACATAAACAAATTAATATTACAAAATCTTGTACAGAAAATAAATTATTAAAAAAGGTATATAATGATATTTCTATTTAAGTTTGAAATCGTTAAAATACTAAGTAGTCGGTCGTTGTTAAGTTTTTTTTTTTTTCTTTTAGTGCATACACATTTATCAAATGAAAACGCTATAAGGCTTTCCGTTATATATGACAAGAGGAGCAGTAACCGTAAACGTCACAAATCTGATGAGTATCGTTTAGTGCAGGTGAAACTACGAGTAGTAATATAAGTCTAGTAACGTAATAAAAAATTAAGCCGATGACGTATGAGCGTTTTTTGAGCGTTTTTTGAGCGTTTTTTGAGCGTGCGAGTTTATTCGACGTCTGACTGACGTCTTTGTAGCGCGTAATTGCGTTTATTTCGTAGCGTGTGAAAGCGTCTCATTAAAAAGGAGCGCTAGGCTACGAAACGCAAACGTGCTCGTAGCACTGGCATCAAGCGAGCGTCAAAAAAACGCGCACTCTTAAGAAAGGTAAGTACTTAAACTGCCTTAATAATAATAAAAATATGACTCTCGTTAAGCCGTTTTAATGCCGTTTAGCTCCTGTAATACGAAGTACAGAAACTATGAACTTTTTTCATTATGCCCGAGTTTAATGTGACTCAGTACTGAATGAGAACAATGAATTGTAAAACGATACGCGATTTATAGTTTTTAAACGATTAATGAAATAATGAATTTTTAATTTATGTACAATGTTTTATTTAGAAAATGATTTGATAATTAATTAATTATTGTTTTTAGAACTTGAAATTTTAGAACGTACCTACATATATAAAATTGATCTCTTTCTAGAGCTAAAGGAAGATTGTTAAATTCATACCTTCATTTATTACATGAAACTAAAACTTCCTAACAGTTTCTCGTGTGTTACTCTGTGTACATTTATATATTTTTTAACATAATTATCTATAGCTCTAAATCTACGTATAGATACGCATGTGAAAAAAATATATAAGAAAATACAAAATCAAAGTATTTTTGTGACATTTTGGTAGTGCGAGAAACAGGCTGCTAAGTTCCTCATCGACCATCCCAAAGGGAGGATCCTCCGGCCAGACGGAAGTTGTGTCTGGTGGGCTTCTGCCCCAACGGTTGTTGTCGGGTTCTTGTATATTATATTCAATCGCTCAGGAAACTTCAATAGCGCGATGTAGGATATGCAAGTTCGTATGTGGATATCGCGGTAGATGTCGCCACATCACTCCCCTCCGAGACCGGAGGTCGATAGCGCTTGAGTCCGTCCATGATTGCCGGGCCAGTGGAATAATGCCCCAGTGAGCCGGGGTGATGCTGCATATGCTCCAGTGAGTCGGAGTGGTGCAGTGCTGGTATTGGCTGGCTGCTGGGTCGACTAGGAGAAAAGTGCGTCTCTGCTTGCTGACCGGCCGAAGTGCAGTGTGCTGTACCAAGGTCGCTGAGAAGGCTGTGGGCGATGACCAAGAATGCGCGTCCGCTGCATGCTGGTGGTCAGGATACCCGTAGTAGCCGTGGATGCTGGCTGGCTGTATGACTTGCTGATCGAAAGTGAAGAGAAGTGATGATGACGTAGATTGACGAAGGCTACGCTGATGTTCATGCTTGGGGTAACCAGTTTGGTAGTGCGAGAAACAGGGTGTTAAGTTCCTCATCCACCACCCCAAAGGGAGGACCCTCCGGCCAGACGGGAGTTGTGTCTGGCGGGCTTCTGCCCCAACGGTTGTTGTCGGGTTCTTGTATATATATTCAATCGCTCAGGAAACTTCAATAGCGCGATGTAGGATATGTAAGTTCGTATGTGGATATCGCGATAGATGTCGCCACAACATAAATAAATAGAGCTTTTATCAAAATTATAATGATATCTATACTAATATATAAAGCTGAAGAGTTTGTTTGTTTGGTTGTTTGTTTGTTTGTTTGTTTGTTTGTTTGTTTGTTTGAACGCGGTAATCTCTGGATCTACTGGGCCGATTTGAAAAATTCTTTCAGTGTTAGATAGCCCATTTATCGAGGAAGGCTATAGGCTATGTATCATCACGCTAAGACCAATAGGAGCGGAGTCCACGCCGACGAAGTCGCGCGCAGAAGCTAGTTATTATTAATATCATTAGTGTACACCTGCAAAGATACAGAAATTATCTGTATGCAGATGTTTCGTAAAGTTTAGCTTCAGTTTGTGATATTTTTAGTTGATGTGGGACGAGGTCGGTGATGAACGATGATAATTTAAAAGTGATTAGCCTAAATAATATGTATTTACATAATAACCGTTTATTTAAAAACCTGTTTTTAATTTTTTTTAATAACGTAATAAAATTAAAATAAACAGAGTCCTACGTTTTAAAAAATACTGAGTTTGTAAAACTAAACACAACTCTCACATAATTTCTTTGAAAATGTTCTCTAATATAATGTTAACACAATTTTGTTTTGCAATTATTGGTATCAAAGTAGGTGGTATATATGTAGTTAAAAATGAAAAAAAAAATCTTTTAAAAAGGTTTTAAATATGGTTATTGTCTGTAAGATGAAGAAATAAAATCAAAACTATAACATTGTTATACGCTAAACAAGTGCTATAATTCATTCCGAATCAATAAAAAAAATTGCACAAAACTGATCAGCGCCATTTAGTTAAAACAACATTAAAACCAAAACCTAGTACTAAGCAAGATGTATGCAATAGTAAATACAAATGAAATCCAATAAAATTACAATGTATACATAATCGACGCACAGACTCGACTCAAGCCATCTATTTATAAACGGTTATGACAATAGTGAACTGTTACAGGATGCTGGGAGTGACCAATTTATGACCGGAACCATTTTATGAGACGACTGACCGATTGGTACTTTTAAGGGATGAGGGTCAGAGCAGACCTATTTGACAGGAAATAGAACAATTTTAGGACGATTTAGCTATTAAGGCATAATAATGTATCATACATATCTATCGTTTTTTTTTAAATCATAGAATAGAATATACTTTATTGCACACCACAAAAAATATATATATTAATTAGTCATTTGAGCATACAGATAGTAATGTACTATAAAGGCATAATATACATAGTACATTTGTTGGTTATGAAAAAACATTTTATCGAAATATACATTATTTTTTAGAAAAAATACGTTTTCGATTGGTAATTACTGTTAATTCAAGAAACATTTTTTGAAGTGTGGTATAATATTAGATTAACGATCGATTTTACTAATTTTTAGTTAAGTTATATTCGAAATTGTTTACCAAATCTTTTTTTATATTTCAGCATTTTTAAAGAACCAGTGTGCATTCATATTTTTTGACATTTAATTCTATTCTCGAAACGAAGGGCAGACGTGCCTTTAAGACAAACATATAAATCACTCAGAGCGAACGTGCTAAGTTAAGTTCGAGCAGTTTTTGCATTTCTGAGAATAATAATTGGACAGACGACCAATGGGAATCGCTATAAACTCGGTCTATTCACGTTGCAGGAACATTAACTTATGTACTTCCTACAAATGAGACCGACAAGCACCTTTTAGTTATACAATATTTGTATTCAATTTAAGGTTTCCAGGTATAAATTTATTATTTTCTTGAATAAAAGTATCTTGTGCTGTAACATGTGTATTAAAAATCGTTTTGTCTTAACTCTCAAATAATTTTACTCTCGTTCAATATGTAATAATGTTAGTAAACACTACGGTATACAATTTTTTACTTATTGAAATCTAGAAAGCTACTGAGTCTATTTCAACATGCTTTTTATCATTAAAATACATGTATAATATAAAATAAACAAAGGCTAAACACGTTACGGCTTTTAGCAGAAAAATAACCACAAATATAAAAAAAGGTGAAGCGAGGATTATGTACCTATTCATGTACATAAAAATTTGTTCCCTCTCAAGATTATGTGTACCGATAAACTGGCATCAAAAGGACTATAAAGCCACTTACATGAACTTTCATCTAACACATGTCCCCACAATAGTTTCCATGGTACAATGCACCATTCTCTCGCCCGCATCCTGACCTCATTGTACACGCTGTCTTCACAAATCATTGGGGAAAATATAAAATAGAATGCTAAAACAAAAGCATTATCATATTGTTCGACGTGTGTGGCAATTCGTTATGTAACATGTGTCGGCAATTAGATGCTACGTATTTATCAGAACTATCAGCTAGGGATCTGTTTACGTTGTTTTAATATGATATTTTGTAGAGATTTATCGTTTGCGTCATATTTTATTAGCGTATTGTCTTAACATTTCCATAAAAATACAAGGATATAAAATAAACAAGTGTAGCTAACATGTTTCTGTACAATTTAAATATAGATGTAACTTTCTACATATCTCCTTTAGCTAAACGTCTTTCAAATGTAAATCACAAATTAAATTCCTATAAGCTGATTTCAAAGTAAACAGTAAATCCTCGATGAATGCTTAGAAGTTGACATGTGAAAAACGCATTAAAATACCAAAGCTCGGAACATTCAATGATGGGAAACTAAAAAGGCTGTGAGTATTAATAGGTGACAAGGAACGAGATGTCGATTCATCAGTTCAAAGGCTTACAACTAATGAATTAAGCGACAGCCGACTCGCCTCCTTGAGGCAGGACAAAATTGACTTTGACGAAGCAAACGAAGCCAAAATAACTGATCGTGTCCAACCCATTGTGCGTGATAAAATTAGAACGCTTGGAAATAAACACGTGGTGGCAATTATCGCAGCAGCGGGTTAAATGAGGCACCGTGGAGTCGTTAATGGGTACACTCGGTCTCGCTTCCGGCGTCGGAATTCTTCCCGAACCGAACGGACAGTGGACTTCAGAGGCGGAATACCCATTACCATTCATCATTTGTGTGATCAATATACCTTGATTTAATTACGTTACGTTTGAATTTAAACATACAAAACGAGCGAGTTTATTAAAGAATGTATTTTAAAATACGAAATAAATTAAAGAGTGACGTATCCATTTCGACACAAATGATTTAAGAGACCGTTTCCTATAGAACTGCAAAATACACTTCACGAACAAAGACTCCATTGATTCTCGTTCCAATAATAATAAAGTTAAAGTTATACGTACGATTACATAGCTACGTTAACGTCACATCAATCAGTTTTCTTAAAAGACTTAGTCAATTTTTAAATTTTATTTCTTAAAACATTTCGCAAGGTAAAGGGTATTCGAAACCGAGAAAACATTAATCACCGCACTCGGGCGAACTAACTACAGTCTTCATACATCACATATCCTTTGAGTGAAGCGAGTAACTCATTTGTTGAAAATCACCGTCCGGCTTTTATTAATGTCCGCCCTAATATTGTAAACGTCTCAATCCCTTTGATGGCTTCCTGTTCATCATTTCGTAGTGGCTCATTGATTCATCTTTTTTACTCTACTATTATGTCCGGTTATATGAGATTAATGCTGTCAACTTGATCTCGCGTCCGTTATTGCAATATTAAAATTATATACATTAGTGAGAGTTATGTATCTTGTTCGTCATAATTATAATTCAAATGAGACCCATCGTAATATATTTTAACTTTTCTCATTTTAATAAATATAAGAAATAAAAACTGGAGTAAAAGATATTTTCAATTGTATCACCTTGTCATCTACAACATTATCGTGTAGGTAAAACATAAATTTGAAATTAATTGAACGCAATACCAAATAAACATAATTATGTGCAAAACATACTCAATGCCTGAATGTAATTAGTACATGAAAAGGTAGCTGTAGTTATGCAATGAAATAGGCACATGGCATGCACAGGGACAAATGCTTAATGAACCACTCTATTTTATGGACTAGTCCTATAAACGAACTTGGCGTTTCGGAACGAGCCCAGTGCACGAAACGGTCGTAATACTAAAGGACACTTAACTTACCGGCGTATATAATCAAATTACGCATACAGATGGATTCATGCGATATGAAAATACTTCGATAATTTGATAATAATACCAGAAAATAATGACAGGATCTAGACGCTTAAATAGCAATAAAATTTTAATATATTGAAGATAATACGTGGATACACATGGTGTTACAAAATATAAAGAAATGCTGAGATACTATAACGTTTTAACGGACTTTATATTATAACATTAAACTGTCAAAACCGAACGACGAGTTGTGGTGATAAAAGAATTTTTATTGGCAGGTGTTAAGTTTTAACAGGAGTGCACACCATCAAATTTTTAACGCTTATAAGTTACAGGCAAGGTGAAAATAAGATATGAATAAATAAACTTACTGTGCGTGATGATGATAATGCGTCGCGTGGTGCATGGCAGTCGCGGGGGCGCTAGGAGGTGTCGAAGCGTGAAAAGCCGCAAAAGCCGAGGGGAACTGTAGAGGTAGGAAACCACCGCTGCCTGCAGTCCCAGGACCTCCTACCGACTCCCGATCAGGCATTATTTAAAGTCCTAAAAATGTGTCATCACCTAGTCCCACTACACTAATAACTTTTTTAGTTTTATTATAAGCATCACTGACAAGTTCAAATACACTTTGGCACAAATTGAATCTTTTGTCAAGTTAACTCGAATCTTAGCAACTCCGTTATCTTTTTCATCGTCATTATATAGTTGCAATCGATTTTATCGTGCATTATTATTGATTATACAATTTTCTTGTTGACTTCTCGCTTTTGCTTTTTTATCTGAAACAAAGAAATGATTAAACATTAATTATGTCTTCCTTTTAAATTCGGTGGCAGTCTTAAATTATGCTTTAATTTATCGTATGTTTGGGTGTTAAATAATAAAATTTAAAAATTTGTTAAGTTTGCGTGACCTATTTCTTTTGTATTGGCTCTATAATATCTATTTCATTATGTAGGAAAGATATATTATCAACATAGTTATATTCTATTAGTAATTCATGTTATTTTGGTAGTAAATCTTCATAACTTTTTATTTCATTTCGTTTGTATCTATTCTATAACATCTAATGCTCAAAACAATGACAATTCGTCGTCTATTACACAATTCTTTTTTTAAATAATTATGCAATGAGAAGAAGACCACGCTGATTTAGTATACTTCAAAAATCGTTTAAGCATACAAAAACAATTATTCCATAATAAGTGCTCGCTCACATACGTATCCCCATTTGTTTAATCAAAACAAAATTACTGACAACGGAATGAGTGTTAATTACTGTTAAATCTTAACAAGCCGGTGGTATGGCAAAAAATCGAGTGACTAATTAATCGAAACAGTCCACTGGACCGTCATTATCACATACAGAGAAGTCGATTCAGTTCATGGGGAGATTTTTTTACACATTTTTGGAAATGATTAAATCAATCAAAGAACAAAATTTTTGAGACCTGTTTTCCTAACAAAAATTGAGTGGAATTTTTTAAAGAATATATCAAAAACGAGACTACCATACTTAAATGATATAGGCTCATTTTGGCGGACCAAAATTTAATTCACATATCGTTCCTCAAAATATAAGAAAAAGTGTAATTTGTATTAAAGTTCCTCTGAATGCCTTATTTGGCAGAATTATGAAATCATATCAAGATTACCAAGTAGCCCCGTTCTGTAGATGGCGAACATTTAAATTCGACGGGTTTTTGTTGCGACGAGTCCGCTTTTCACTCTTAACTTATACTGCCATTTTAAGAAGAAGCTATCACGGAAAAATTCCTGACGTAATTAATGAAGATGTGATTGTTTCAAACGTGCCTCGATCATTGTCCCCTTAATAAGGCACAGCTTATAGTTACGTAATTTTAAAACATATCGATAGTCGATATAATGCGTATCGATGAAAAAGATTTACGATGTTTATGAAAGTTAAATTGGCACGCATCGAATATCGAATTTTATTGACCATTCAAAAATCTAACTGAATTGTTTAATTTATTATTATTATTTTTAATCAAATGAAGGTTTCAAGTAGTTAAAAATGATGTTGCTTTTGTGTAGTGAACTTTTCGTGTAAAAGAAAAAGATCAAAGCTTGAAATAAGCAATAATTTACCAAGAAACTTGTTCAATTTACATAAATTTCTGCATTGCATTATTTGCCTGCATAATAATATTACTTTAAAAAAAACTATTTAAGAAAATTAACTACATAATTAATAAAAATACAGTAAAATCATATCGATAAAATATCGTCACGTCACTACCCTCTAAAATGTGTGCCGTAATGCGCAGGCGCATGCCTCTCTCAATACGGCCCTTAATTACGATTTAATTGTTTTTTAGCCGACGAATTGTTTTGTACCTTCTTGGAATCATGGTCTTATGGTGTTACGGGTCTCAGTTATTCTATACTTCACCATCGATTTTTTATTGACAGTTCGATAAACTGAGTACGATGTAACTGCACATAAATATTTAGGTTAAACATAAAAATTCTCGACATATTTTTTGATACTTGTATAATTGTAATTTGTAGAAATTAAGATGTTAAGTATTTAATTGTAAATTGCTTCAGAAATTCTTAAAACATCTGATTCTATCGGTGCGCATTAAGTGATTGGATGTTATTTATGGTGTTCAGTATTTTTTCAGAATTCTACTGTAAAATAAAAATGTAAAAGTTGAAAATGTTGCTATTGTAAATATAATTTGTACCAAAATTGTCTAAATACACCAATATTATAAAAAATTTCAGCCCGATGACGAGAAAAGTTTGTTGGCAGCATCTGCTATAAAGATGGTTTTATTTTATTTTATTTAATAAAGGCTTTTATTGTAAGTTACTATTTGCACCAAGCCCTAATTTATGTGACAAGAATTTTAAAAAATATGTGTCATCTATATCTAGAAAAAAAAACATGAACAATATTGATTGTTTTATTGGCGCAGTTGGTAGTGACCCTTTCTATTCTAAAGTTTTGGATTCGATTCCAGAGTTCTGGATATTATGTCTCTATAATTATGACATACAATTATTTAAAATGATCATCAATTGGCTTTTAAGAGACACAGAGGCATAAAATTGTTAAACATTTTTAAACGTATAATTGATAATTGGCTTAGCAAATTACAAGGACTTTAAAATCATTAGGAAGCTAAACTATTCATCAGTTCCTCAGTCAATCAAAATCTTAAAAAAATTTAAAAAAATAAAAAGATTTAAAACATTTAAAAAAATATTCACGATCAAACATCAAAGTGCAGCACAATTCACATTCAATAACAAATCACTGCCAATTATGCGTCAAGCGATAACCAAAGATGTTATAATGAAGCATTAGTCGCTTCTATCACGGCTCTATTCTCAACACTACATATAAGTCAGGTAGACAATAGTGACACTTATATTCTCATTAAATATGGCCTCTACTTGACGCGTTGTGTCGAGCACACGAATTGTCTTATTAAATCCGTCTCGATCGTAATTTATTCGCTGGTGACACGTGACAGTCGCAAAATAGACGTAGAAATAATTTCATTTATATAATACATTTAATTTTAATAGTAAATAGCATAATAATTGATGTTTTAAATGTTTTTTTTTTCGGTAAAGTAATTAATTTAGCTATTACTTCTTAGTCGTGCCAGGGCATTGAGACAATAATATATAACGCAACGAATAGGCGAAAGCTATAAGTATATAATTAACCAAACATATTTTTGAGACAAGATTAGGACAATCTACATACATACATACATAGTTACATATAATCACGCCTCTTTCCCGTAGGGGTAGGCAGAGACCTACATATATTAGGACAATCTAATTTTACATAATTATACTAACTCGAATATTAATTTTTAAATATAATTCTTTTAAAATGTAGGCTATAATAATTATTATTATATACATATTTTAGGGACAAAAATTGACTTCAAATAAGAGCGCAGGACCACAGACCACAGAAATACTACGCAGGACGAACACTGACAGCAATCATTTAATTAGTAAGACTTGGTTAAGATAGTACGAGTAAAATAACTTGATAGTCTAGTACAGTACTCTGTGAAATACCACTTATTTTTCACTAATTAATTATCAAGCCACTAATTAATTAGTTATCACACATCAACATACATATAAAATACTTTCCGTTAATAAAAATTAGATTTTTAACATTTATAACGTAAAAACGTAATTGCTTAATTTGAATAAACATTGATACGCATAAAAGTGTAATAAAACTATTATTACCAATTAATTCTAAACGTTTTTCTTTAACGAGTAATTATAATTACAGTAATATTAATTATTGATAAAAAATTAAAATTGTTAATTACAATTAAAAACCAAATATATCCCGATTAAAACAATAAATTAAACAACTGAAGCAGAAAATAGGTTAACTTGCCATAACTAACCCAGCACCTGACAAACCAATAGGCAATAACCCGGATAGCTTGAATAAATCATGTAAGGCACTCGAGACCGCGGCTAATCCTTTTCAACTTGACTTAACATTCGCGGTAGTTACCGTGTGGACATCCATAAATTACAATGAGCTCAACGCTGCTTGGGTCGAATATGGCCCTTGATCCAAAAGAGGCGCATACGTGCGCGTCCGGCGTGTTAGGGAATGTTGTCTAGTCGATGTAAGATATTGGTCGCAGTTTAATTGTTGCGATAAAAAATATTTTTTCATAATTAATAAAACTGAAGTAAAAAAAATATTAGTAAAAAAGTTTGACGATTAACTACTATTTAATTATTATTATTATAATGTTAACAATGTACCCACAATAACTTGCATGGATCCATCGGACCTATAATTGACATTGACTTGACAGATTTTTTATGGATCCTACAGATGTTTGTTTCGTGAAAGTTAGTGTTTGTTACGCGTATTTCCGGACATTAACTTCTTATTCCAGTGAAATTTCATTGAGTTTGATATTTAACTTTTTTTATATTTAATTTTTTCAAAATTACTTTGTAAGGAATCTCACACACATGCATAAATCCCATTAAAACTCGAAAAGTTTCGTGTACTTTTAGAAAAATAAGAACAATTTAAGCTAACGAGTAATAAGTCCACATGGACTGTGTAATATAGTTGTTACTAGCGGCCTCTGTCCGTCCATATTTTTTTCACACGATAAGTAAGGGGTCGTTCAAGTATTACGTAACGCAAATTTTGAAGATTTTGGACCCCCCTCCCCCCCATGTAACGCGCCGTAACGTTTTCCTGTACCCCCCCCCCCCTAGCCCATAAACGTTACGTAACACCCCAACTGACCATTTTTACCCAAATGTCACAACTATGTTGCGAAAACTACCGAAAAGTCGCTTAAAAAAATCGCGTTTGCGGTAAGTATAAATATATATATACAAAAAGGGATATAAAGTATAAACAAAAAGGGTTGCCAATTTGCGAGATTTTAGTACACTAGTTTTTTTTATTTAAGTAAATAAAAAACAACGTTACGTAACGCGTTGCTCGAGACCCCCCTTCCCCCCCTGTAACGCATCGTAACGTTTTACAAGACCCCCCCTCCCCCCCTAATTGCGTTACGTAATACTTGAACGGCCCCTAATCACCAACATATTATATACTAAAACCTTTTCCAAAGCACGCTGCATCTTATGGTATAAGTATTATTCCGATCGGTTCAGTACTTTCGCAGAATAACCGAACAAAAAAACCAGCTCTCCATTTATTAGTATACATCATTATTTACGAGTATATCTTTAAATGGTGTACATGCTTTAAACGTATATTTGTACGATTTGTCAAGCTAGCGAGTCCATTCACCGTTTCGCGTTCCGGAGTGTTTTGTATCCTATCAGTTTACGCGTGCGTTTTTAAAGAAAACGTTAATATTTATGAGTTGACTGGACCCGTTACCTGACTTTGCTTGACATGTATGACAAAAGGGTCGTTTGATAATTGATGTTATTAGAATTTATTCTAGGTCGATATTCTTTTAAATTTTAAAATAATCATATGTTACTCAATGTATTTACATTTACCTATAAATAGTTATATTAGTATGTGTTGAGATGTACGAAGTTCATTGAGTTATGTTCTATATATAAGCGCTAAATGTTTTTTTCACAGAGTAATGTTTACCTTTATTTTAAAACTAGCCGACCCGTGCCCACTTCGTTGGGCGTTAATTATCTTTTTCTTTGTGATGCATTACCTATGTTGTGTAGTTCTTAGTACTTACTAAGTTCTATTAGGTTCATTGTTTATAGCAAGTATTGGACGTATACACTCGTAATAATATCGTGTATTTATTATTTTAAATTACAGAACCAAAAAACATACTAAATTTTATAGCACTTATACCCCGTCCGGCGACTAATTAGCTTTTTGACAGCTCACGCCTATAAATTACAGTTTTTTTCCGGAATAACGTACTAAAAATTTTACAGTAATGTCATACTTTATTGACGATTTGATTGATTGAGTGAAGTACCCTATGCATAACAAAGAACCACAGACTATGAAAGAGTTCTTGAAATAATAAATCGATAATAAATCGACCATATGATAAAAATAATTTTACGTCATGTGATTATTGTTTCTATAAATTTAATACAAAAAAGGAAATAAAAATAGCATCTATGACCCCCAAGATTGATTACTTGCAAGGAATTAAGTCGAAATCTTGAAATTTAATTGCAAACCAAGAATATAGAGCAATAACTCTGTTAATTCATTTATTTATTATTTATATATTATTTTCATTTATAATTAAAAAAACTAATAATCGCATAAATAAATAATATTTTTAAATTAAATGTATTTAATTAATTCGATTGAAAGTTCTTCTTAAATAAAATCGATTATTATTTCGAATCGAATAAATAACGTGTGACGCAGTCACTAATGTCAAAATTTCTTGAAGTGTCAAAAAGATAATTAGTCGCCGGACGTGGTATAAATAAATAATATGTTACTTCAACGCCATCTATCAAAAATCCCGAAAACGACGTCGATAGACTAATAAATAGTCTTCTAATGGCGATAGATGGCGGCGAGAGATGGTAGTACATTTACCATTTTTAAGTTATATTTTTATCTTTTTCCTTTTATCTTGTCACTCCTGAATAGTGTAGCTTTCTGTTAGCGAAAGAATTTTCATGATCGGATCAGTATTTGCGAAGATTACCCCGTATATACAAGCAAAGTTATAAACTTTACCTCTTTATAATATTAGTATAGATAATCACATGACGTAAAATTATTTATATCATATGATCGATTTATTATTTCAAGAACTGTTTCATAGTCTGTGGTTGTTTCTTATGCACAGGGTGCTTCACTCAATCAATCAAATCGTCAATAAAGTATGACATTACTGTAAAATTTTTAGTACGTTATTCCGAAAAAAAAACTGTAATTTATATGCGTGAGCTGTCAAAAAGCTAATTAGTCGCCGGACGGGGTATAGTGCACGTGACGATATATTTCAATAATGCAATTTGCTTTCAGATCGACGAAGTGTTAGACAAAAATAAAATAGAGAAATATTTGTATTGTAATATTGAAAAATCGAAATAAATATCCCGAAATTTTAATTACCTGTAAGTAATGTATCTAAGCCGATAAAATAAAACAGAAAGTAAAGAGGAGAAAGTAAGACTGAAGCTAAAGAAACAAAAAATTATGATAAACACAAATTAGAATTATTTCTGAATAGACTAAACAACAAATAATAACTATAAGAAATATTAAAACAGAAGTAGTTATAGTACTTAGTAGAAATTAAAATGCAAAAATAGTTTTGAAGAAAACTTTTGACCAAAACTACGTCCGGAATACCGATAAAGTAAAACAGACAGTAAAGAGAAAATATATAAAATAAAAAATAAACGGCAGCGGGCGCCTACAGCGATGAATAAAATCGTAATAATATCGTGTAAGTATTTATTATTTTAAATTACAGAACCAAATAACATACTATAAAGAACAAATTTTAAACCACTTAAATAAATAATATGTTGCTCCAACGCCATCTATCAAAAAGCGTAAAAACTTCGTCATCGATAGATTCAAATAGACAGTAAATAAAATAGAGTATTAAATAGTTAAATCTAACAGCGATAGATGGCGTTCGTTTCTTTGTCATTTTTATAATATATTTTAATATTTTTCTTTTTTAATGAATTTTTTTGTACAATTACAATAAAATATAGCTTATGTCACTCCTGAATAGTGTAGCCTCTCACTATTTTCAGCAAATCAGATAAATATAAATGTTTTAAAATTATCAATTAATTTCTAAGGCAAATAATAATGCTTGATTAGATTGAATTGTTGACACGGCACGTCAGAGGACGCAGGTTCAAATCCTGGTGATTTAAAATCTTTATATATTTTTATCTTTTTCCTTTTATCTTGTTACTCCTGAATAGTGTAGCTTTCTGTTAGTGAAAGAATTTTCATGATCGGATCAGTATTTGCGAAGATTACTCCGTATATACAAAGTTATAAACTTTACCTCTTTATAATACATATTAGTATAGATTTAAATAAATAAGTTAAACACTGTGGTTTTACTTACATAATTACGTCCTAACACTATGATTAATTAATAATTACTAAAACATGATAATCCAAATTTAAAATTAATATAAATTAAAAACAATTTATTAAAATAAGCTTTAAAGGCACATAATATAATATCATGATTATGTATAACTAAAAGGTGATATGTCAATGTAAAACTACTGATTGGGAATACAGATTCAGCTCAAAAAACTCAATAGCTATTCATATAAAACTGACAATTTAATAATTATAAAAATATAACAACAATGAAAAACACCTATAAATAATTTTTTTGTTTAATAATGCCATAGTGATAAAATGTAGGTACAGGCTATAAAAAGCTACCCATAGGGGTTTGGCAGTAACCTGCACCTTCAAAAGTTATACCGCGTAGGCTGTTACCGTTTTATTATATTGAAATATAAAATAAGATACATTAAATAAATTATTAGTTAATTTTACCGAATTTAAAAAGTAAAACAATACCTAAAACCTTTTTATTTAAATAATTACGACGTATCTCATTAATTCTCACCCTGATTAAAATACCATAAACAGCCGTACATAACAATAAAACGTCCATCGATATATCAATTCCCATTAAAACAAATAAAATTTATATATTTTCTGTAATAAAACAAACGTAAAGCGGTCCCCAATAAATCAATGCGATCACTTCCAATCAAGTATAAAAAACAAGTAACCGTAATAAATAAATTTTAACTCGAAATTTTATTGTTCAAACCTTAAAATTCGGGATTGACATATTTTATGCCTCACTTCCTCTAACCACGTCGGGAATTATAAGACAAATACGTCAAAATAGACAACAGTATAGAATGTGGAACGCAAAGAAATATAGACTTAAATGGTTAAGAAATAGAATTCTTAGAAATTTACTGAAATGCAAATTTAAATTTGTAACGAAGGCGTCATGTTATTAAGTAGTCGACGGTGAGGAGTAATAAAAAAAGCATCAAGTCGTATGGAGGTACAGTACGCATCTTTAATATGGGTGAAGTTTGGCGCCGAATTAATTAATTTGAGTGCCGACATTGTCAATGTTATACCTACATTGTCAATGTTGTACCTAGTTGATATTTTTGTCTAGACTTAAATACCAACTATCCTATCAAACTGGGATGCAAGCAACTTGTTAAACTAAAACATAGCTTTTGTTTATATTTTGGTTGAGTCCAGTAGCACAAAAAGTACTACTGTACAGTTGCGTCTGAAAGCCGAAAGTTATAACGCCCTTTCTTTTTCCATCCCTAATTCCCTTAATTCCTGTAGTCAGCAACACAAGTGCTGGTTACAAAATAGCTTTGATTTTTTTTTATTTATGCTATAAAAATATTTGCACAAACCAATGGCGTAGCGAGGTGTGGGCAATGGCATCATGCCCCGGGCGCTACTCACAAAGGGGCACCAAATGTCCCACAAAACTAAGAATTGCTGGACATAATATTATATAGTTTTTGAATGAGGGGGACGATAAAAAGGTATTATGCCCCGGGCGCGAGGAGTGAGGGGGGCGCTAAAGAGGTATTGTGCCCCGGGCGCGAGGAGTGAGGGGGGCGCTAAAGAGGTATTGTGCCCCGGGCGCGAGGAGTGAGGGGGCGCTAAAGAGGTATTGTGCCCCGGGCGCGAGGAGTGAGGGGGGCGCTAAAAAGGTATTGTGCCCCGGGTGCGAGTTAAGCTCGCTACGCCACTGGCACAAACACAAATATACTCTATGATGGAATTGAAAGTGAAACACGTCCTTTGGCATTAAAGTATGGAATGAACAGTTGTTAAAATAAGCTTACATAAAATTAATTACTCAATATCTATTCCCGAGTATTTTAAAGTTTTGCACATTTTTAACATTCTCAATTAACGACGTTAACTAAAGAATAACAACACTCAAAATATTTAAACCGACGTTCTACATTTAAAATTCGCGTATTTTAATATCTGGACTTTAACTCAATAAAAACATTTGCTGAATTTTATTTGAATGGAAGCCAAATCGAAGTGCATTAACTCATTCCGAATCGTTGAAATGCTCTTGATACTGTTTATTACGCATCTCGATTGAAATGATTTTATTTTTGTCGTTATAAATATTTCTTCGCCTTGTACTTTGTATTTTGTTTTAGGAATAGATGACGGAACGATGGCTTATGTTATACTGTAGGTTTGTTTCTTACGTCTTATATGAATTTTATTTCACTACATATATTATAAAACAAAGTCGCTTCCCGTCTGTCTGTCTGTGTGTATGCTTAGATCTTTAAAACTATCCAACGGATTTTGATGCAGTTTTTTTTAATCAAGAGAAAGGTTTATATGTATAATACATGTATAATATGTTAGAGTAACACTGATAATTTAAGAGGTTTGTAACGTATCTTTTGTTGTAGATAGTATTTATTATCAGCACTAGCGACCCGCCCCGGCTTCGCACGGTTGCAAAAATGATCAGTGTTTCTCTACTATATTATGCATGTATTATACATATAAACCTTACCCTTGAATCACTCTATCTATTAAAAAAAACTGCATCAAAATCCGTTGCGTAGTTTTTAAGATCTAAGCATACATATAGACAGACAGACAGACAAACAACGGGAAGCGACTTTGTTTTATAAATTATGTAGTGATGATTGCACCCGTGCGAAGCCGGGGCGGGTCACTAGTTGTTATATAAAAGTATTTTTTAAATATTCATATTATTTATATACAATTAATTTTGTCTAAATAAAAAAGTACTTACTTTACTTTTGAAAAATAATTAAAACTTAAATTTTCTAAAACTTGTTAAAAATATTATTTATATCGTAAGTCTAGAACTCTAGAAGAACATTAAAATTGTATGAATTAAAAATGTATTAAAAATGTTTGAAATTCAATATTTACCCTGTACCTGTATTTTAGGTAACAGCATATTATTATTAGATTAAATTTTGTCACAGTTTTAAAAGTCACATATCGTCATAAGAGTTTAACAATGTCTAAAACACGGTAGTTAACAATTTTCTATATGGAAGTCACATGCGGTCACAACCAGCGACTACCTAGGAAACCTACTGCCTACGTAAGGTATATGTATAAAACAACAACATCGTACAACATTGACAACAATGTTGTAAGAACATAATTAATATTCGCAGCCTATTACCTACTACCTTTACCCACTTTCTACCACGAATACCTTTTCGTCGAACCAATCTTTCGTCTACAAATCTACCGACAACACACACTGAATAATATCGTCAGTAATCAAGTAATTATTATTACGAGTACGTCATTCGGACAGTATTTAAAGAGAGGTGTAAATTACTTAAACTCCAAACGAATACTAATTATTTACTAAAGTTATTAAATTATTTTATGACGTCTGCGTTTTAATGGCGGTTCAAGTCTGAGGCGAAATTCTTAAAGCGGATATCCGTCAATCCGTGACACTATGAATTAAATAGTGTTAGTATAAATTTATACAACAAATGCAGACAGACAACACGAACGTAAAAATAGAGAAGAAAAGATAATACGTGATTGCTCCTAAATTGACCAGCCCGCAATGGAGCAACACGATGAGTATAGACTCGACCCTTGTTTTTGATAGATAAATAGGAATATGGCCGCTGAGAAAGCAGTAAGACTTTTTCATACACTCCATGACATCGCGATGACTTCGAAAGTGACCTAATATTACCAAACAAAAGTGATTGATAGCACCACTCCAGTAATAAATACAATGTTCTAATTACAAGACTTAGTAATAAGTTAATCTAAGAGTCGAGTTAAAGTGAGTAGTTGTCTCACAAAAGGTAATATTAAAATTTATCTATTGCCACCAAACGGGGGAAA
This sequence comes from Melitaea athalia, assembly GCA_905220545.2. NCBI lineage: Eukaryota > Metazoa > Arthropoda > Insecta > Lepidoptera > Nymphalidae > Melitaea > Melitaea athalia. The sequence continues at coordinate 5,424,906 of HG992203.1, forward strand.
CAATTGGTACAGAGAAATTAGTTACATAATTCATACCTAACTAGTAACGTTTTTCAACATGAAAGAGTATACAAGAAATGCATTCACAGCATTCTTGGACAAAACCACATAATACAATTAACTCACTCGTGCGCGTGCGAGCTCTGCGGTTGAACAACTACAAGTTTTTTACACTCTCCAACTAACCAGTAAACTGTTAACCGCATGCAGCATACTAAAATTAAGTTCTACGTACCAACGACGAAAAAAAACATATTTTATATAAAGAATTATATGTTACACGTAAACGCTTACAACAAAATATCAAAATGGAAAAGTACGTAGCATTGTTTCAGTTGCATTTTTAATCTTTTATGCGTCTTTACTTGAGTAATAGTGTTTGAAATCTTGATACATATTAATGGTCTAAGATCCGGAATATAACAAAATCTTCCCTCATCTGTTAATAAGATGAAACAATTTTTTATAGGCTGATTTCAATATTGTGAATTTATAAAAACAACCTCTGCCACCATAAGCCTGCTGCAAATAATAACACTTAAAAAAAAAATTTTTTTTCTTCTAATAAATATTTTCCCTCTCATGTTAATTACACGTAGTAAGCTAAAACCGTCAATATTTTACATTATATACCTGACTATAGTAGGCACCCATCTCTATGATTGCTATACTTACCTGCAGCCAGGTTACTCTGACTGAGGTTACTGACCTGGCTGCAGATAAGTGTAGCAATCATAGAGATGGCTGCCTACTACAGTCAGGTATATAATGTAAAATATTAACGGTTTTAGCTTACTACATGTAATTAACATGAGAAGGAAAAGCTAAAAAAAAAAAAAAAAATTGCAGCAGGCTTATGGTGGCAGAGGTTGTTTTTATAAACTCACAATATTTAAATAAGCCTATAAAAAATTGTTTCATCTAATTAACAGATGAGGGAAGATTTACCTTCTCGGATCTTAGACCATAAGTACCTACCTAAAAAAAATCTTATTTGTACCTTATATTACAACAATAGTAATTATTTTTGGTACATATTACCTGGATCTAATATTTCTTACTTGAATTTCTTAGACTTTTACTTTTTAGCAACCCGCATTTGAGCAGCGTGGTGGATTAAGCCCCGATCCTTCTCCTACATGGGGAAAGAGGCCTGTACCCAACAGTGAGATGTTACAGGCTGAATGCGATGCGATCATGCGATGCGGTATAAATAATGTCCACATGAAACAGTGTTCAGAATGTTGGCGACAATTTTCCTGATTCAAATATGTGAAGCAATCGAAAATGTATTGATAATACTAATCAGTCCCTATTTAGCATACCACATTATGGCTCTACAATCCGCAACCCGTATTTGAGCAGCGTGGTGGATTAAGCTCCGATCCTTCTCCTACATGGAGAAAGAGGCCTGTACGGCTGTACCCAACAGTGGGATGTTACAGGCTGAATGCGATGCGATGCTGTATAAATAATGTCCACATGAAACAGTGTTCAGAATGTTGGCGACAATTTTCCTGATTCAAATATGTGAAGCAATCGAAAATGTATTGATAATACTAATCAGTCCCTATTTAGCATACCACATTATGGCTCTACAATCCGCAACCCGTATTTGAGCAGCGTGGTGGATTAAGCTCCGATCCTTCTCCTACATGGGGAAAGAGGCCTATGCCCAACAGTGGGATATTACAGGCGTTAATTTTTAGCATTTAAAATTTTACTCGTAATTTGAGAGCTTTAACCAAGGTAGCAATTGTTACAAACCTATTACGATATACTATAGATCAGTGGTCGAACAATAACTTCATATACCTATTTTTTTAATATTTAAATAATATATTTAAATCTGATGATGGTGTCATAATTATTCCATTTAGAAACGAAAACGAATGAAACCAAATGAGAAGAAAAAATTCTCACAATAAAAATCACAAGTTGTGTATGGTTTGCATGAGTGCGTAGTTTTTTTTCTTTGCATACAACTAATTATGATAAACACTAATAATGTACAACAAAAGCATAAATTAATTTATGAATGGTTTAAAAGACAGTCATCATTATATAATAGTAATAAGTAAACAACGGATTTCATCAACGGAACTTCTAGTTCTGCAAAAAGCGGAAATCATGATCCTTTTTACATAATTATTTTAATTTTTATGTCTTTGTATTTTTGGTTCATTGGGTATTATTTAACTAATTGTTTATATAATATGACCGTGCCTCGGATAGCACGTTAAGCCGTCGGTCCCGGTTGTTATCAATTATCATGTACACCTGATAGCGATCGTTACTCATAGTAGGGAATATATCCGCCAACCCGCATTGGAGCAGTGTGGTGGATTAAGCTCCGATCCTTCTCCTACATGGAGAAGAGGCCTATGCCCAACAGTGGGATATTACAGGCTGAATCGTGATCGTTATATAATATAAATTGAAATGTAATTTTATTCGGTCAAATATGTTTATAAATATAATACTTTCTTTGGATTTATTAAAAATGTAAGACATATCAAAATTATTCTTCTTTTCGAAAATTCCCCATTACACGCTTGTTAAAGCTAATTAATTAAGAGTACAAAATGACCCAGTCCGTTATATTGGTCTATAAATTTTATGGCCAGAAGCTTCTGTAGGCGCACCACTGACAAATAGCTCTTCTATTTGAACGGACATTCCATAGTAACGATGATATGATATTAGCTAAAGATAAAGATTACTACTGGCGCAGGATACAGTGGCGTAGCGTGCCTTGGAGGGGCCCTGTATCATAATTAGTTGAGGGGGGGGGGGATGAATGGTAAAGATTTCTCACAAAATATAAAGGGGATTGCTTTTCGTATGACAGTTTTTTTATATGTTTTTTCCCGGGAAGCACGAGATTAAGTGACATCGTGGATAACATTTTACTAATTTTTGCTTATACACGTTAGGGGCCCCTGTAGCCCGGGGGCCCCGTATCATTGATACGGCTGATACGGCGGTAGCTAAGCCCCTGGCCTGGCAGGATATGTAAATGAATGTTAACGGACAATATTCAACTTACAAATTCAGTAATGAAGATAATTCCATGCGGGATACTTTCAATGATAAAAACATAATTTTTATTAAGTCACGACATTTATAAAGTTGACAGCCGATAGGAATACAAATCGACATTACCAATTAATGAGCATTAATTAGTTGAGTCGATTCTATGGGACTTAAAAATTCGAATAAACAAATTTCTAATTACAAAGATATTAGATTATTTTAATAACATATGCCTTAATTGAAAAACGTTTGATTTAATTATCTTTTCTTACACTAATACTTCTAGGATATCGCCAAATGTTTTAGACACTATATTTCTATACACACATATATATATATATTTATAGTTTTATCTTCTACTTCACTTTTTTCCTCTCTCTCTCTCCAACAATAAAACTCAATAGCTACTAGCTCCTAAACATACATGTGTTCACACAATCATACTATAAATCATGTCGTACACAACAATAAATGTACGTATGTATGTGTATATCTCGTACATCCTCGCTCGGATACTTAAAAATAATCCAATAACATACGATTCACGCCAGAGACGCGACACATTCTACATTGTTTTCATTGTTCATTGTGCACTCCACGTGAGCTGTTAAGGAGCAGTTACATCGTAAAAATATAACGAATATTTATAATACACGAGCTTTTACCCGCGGCTTCGCTCGCATTGATTTTTTTTTATAAAAAGTATCCATTGTTACTTCTAATACCTCCAAGAATATGAGTACAAAGTTTAATGATGACTGGTTAAGTCGTTTTCACGTGAAAGCGTAACAAAGAAACTTACATTCACATATTTTATAATATTAGTAAAGATTAATTATTGTATGTTTATTAGGATGTAACTGCAATAGAACAAAGATAAGTATGTAAAACCTCATTTGCAATAACTGTGTAGTATTAAATTCCATTATGAAAATATTTAATAGATGGATAATTCTTAAAATATCTCAAATCCAATCCCAAAGGGCCAATACGTTTTTATACAATTTACTTTATAAAGTTATAAACTATATCATCTAAATATATTCTATAATTATAATTTATTTATCACAAATAATATTAATTTATGAGTAAAAAAAAATACTAATTTATACTATTATTTACGACATAATATTTCTGTTGTATACAGACGTCAATGTATCATTTATGATACTTGTTTATTTAATAAATAATAATTCATGTATTTTATTATATATTTTATCTAATATTTTGTTAGTGTATCAACAAAGGTCAAGAAATCTTAACTTGTATAGAATAAGGATATTTTATAAGTTAGTATGTGTGTTGTAAATAGCTAATAAATAATAAATGCCTCACACTCAATGGCCCCCACTAATCCTAGTGTAACCCCTGTGTCGGGGGTCCGGTAACACACAATACACAAGCACAAACGCCCAGACTACGGCAAACATCTTTACCGCCAATAAAAATGTATGCCGTGTTGTATCGAACCCAAAAAAGGAGGGTAACATTTGAAGAAAAAAGGGAATTTGTTTCATAATTATTTTTATTATTTGCGTTTTTAATTTCGGCCTATATAACAAGAATTAAAACTCAAAACAAGCAATAACGAGAGAGATCGCTAAAATATTTTTATTATAATTATTAAATGTTCGTTTCACATAATTTTACTGACCTTGGTGGAGATTAAAAAATTTAAAACCTACATGGAAAAGGCTACATTATATCGAAGTAAATTAAGCTAAAAGCTTACTGAAATGTATACATGTTACAACTACAAAATGTACTGCTTACCATTTCAGTTTTTTTTTTCTTTTGCCTAAACTACTGCGTCTATTTAACTGCTTTTCGTATAAAGCTTAAAAATGTTATGCAGTGTATTTATTATTAAACTTATTTTATTTAGGTAATGCGTTTCGATCTTGTAACGATCTTGTGTATCAAACTGTATTACCTACCTATAAGGAAAATGTTGAATTTAACAAAAATAAAACAATATTTATTTCTAGCAATAATAATGACTGCGAATTAAGTTTGTCGCATCAACATCGGCGTCGTCTTAATCAGGTAGCGTACAAATCGGTATGCGCAGGCGCAGCGGTTTCTAAGAAACGAGATAAACCACCGGCGACACTGCATTTATTGTGTTTGAGAATAATTTCCACCTTTTTAGATATCCTTACGAATTAATAGACACGCTTTTAACAATAATAAATAGTCATTTAGTTGGTAAAATATAAGCGTGTAACTTGTCTGTTGTTGAATTGAATATAAAGTAAGTAACATTATATGACAGCTTTTTTGTAATAATCCTAATGATAAAGTTTGCAGAACATTTCAGAAAGAAAATAATCAAAATGAAAACCGATCTATTATATTTGTAATTATGATTTCACTATAAATTAATAATTTTCCAAATGCAGGTTGAAAAATGTTATTAGAAGAAAAAATTAAAACATACCTACTGTATATATACTTTACAACTTAACAGTATCTAATGGATAAATTATAAACTGAAAGATTACTTTTATACGTTGACGTAAACACCAGTAGAACAACGTTAATTTAAATGTGTTTTTAACAGCCACACTGAGCCAAGATGCTATCAGACAGACACGTCGCAACACTACTAATAGTGACCCTACTGACTATGTATTATACGGGGAAATGTAAAAGTTTACACATACTACTGAATTACTTTAGCTAGACGCCCAACGGAGTTTCGTTCTCTTTGATAAATAAACTGTCATGTATAATAGCTGTCTTTCTTATGTGTGTAAATTTTTTTACAGCATCAGCTTAATTGGAGTACTAAATTTTAATTTTTTTTTTTTTTTTTTATATTACCAGTAGGTCTACCATGAGTTTTTGTTACAAGCGAACATGATATAGGTAACTACAGTAGTAAACGTAGAAACGCAACTGGAATATTTAACTATACCATACCTATTATGAGTATTTCTAAATTTTACTAGAGAGTCTATCGAGCACTCGATAAGATTTATAGTTTTAAATGCGTTATATTGCGTATTAGTTACTAATATCTTTATCTTTCTTCCGTATAGAAAACTACACTCGCTAACGTGTATCGTCTCTGGAAACTCATGGTAGACGTACTGTTCGGCAAACAAGCGTACGGATCACCTGATGGTAAGCTATAACCGTAGCTAGATTACGTTGACGTCTGCAACACCAGAAGAATCGCAAGCGCGTTGCCGAACCTATCCCCAATTGGCCAATTCCCCCCAGGAGCTCTGACCACCTTACTCACCAACAGGAACACAACACTGCTTGAAAGCAGTATCATTTAGCTGTGATAAGTCGTAACTTGATGTTTAATAGCCTATTTCATTCGATTAATAGAGCCTCTAATTGGATGTTTAACTTCTAATCTTAACTCGTTTAAAAGAGAATTACGATTCAATAGCACTTTAATTTTTTTTTAAATTGTACACATATTATAGAAAAACATAAATTATGTGGTAAATTAAAGCTACATACTATACTGCTACATTGATACATTTACCTTCAACCTTTATAGTGATAATTCTTAATACAAAGCATTATTATTAACCACGATTGTTTGCGAACAATACCAATGATTCCTCATCCGGACGTTGACCTCACAACAATCGCCTTACTAAAACAATAAGCTTAATCTCCATAATTTTAACAAACAAAAATTCATTTATGAGCTACCAGAGATTTTATTTACGAAAACGATAATAAAAACCCGCGGTTCGTGACCGACTCAAGTAACATTTAACAAAGTACAAATTTACACTTTACGAAGTCACAATAATTCAAAAATAAGCGAGAGAACTGAATAAACAAACTTACAATGTAAACTTTCACAATGGTACAATAAAATATTTACAAGTTTAATAAACGGAAATAGCACTGGAGTTTCCTTTCAACTATTTCAGTTACTTTTTTTTCTAACAATTATGGAAACATTGATTGTTACCAGCGTTTGTAACTTAATTGTCTTGTACCGTCCTTTGTAAAATTATATTTCCAATCTATACTAATATATAAAGCTGAAGAGTTTGTTTGTTTGTTTGTTTGTTTGTTTGTTTGTTTGTTTGTTTGAACGCGGTAATCTCTGGAACTACTGGGCCGATTTGAAAAATTCTTTCAGTGTTAGATAGCCCATTTATCGAGGAAGGCTATAGGCTATGTATCATCACGCTAAGACCAATAGGAGCGGAGTCCACGCCGACGAAGTCGCGCGCAGAAGCTAGTAATATATAAAGCTGAAGAGTTTGTTTGTTTGATTGTTTGTTTGTTTGTTTGTTTGAACGCGATAATCTCTGGAACTACTGGGCCGATTTGAAAAATTCTTTCAGTGTTAGATAGCCCATTTATCGAGGAAGGCTATAGGCTATGTATCATCACGCTAAGGCCAATAGGAGCGGAGTCCACGCCGACGAAGTCGCGCGCAGAAGCTAGTATTTCCAATAAAATCAAAAATAAATGATGACGTTTTTCGAGTACAAACAAACAAAACTAAATAAGTATTGATGATTCAGACTCATCTTTAGGAAATTAATATAAGATTATATTAAATATTTAAATTTACCTATAAACTATTTATAAATATATATAAATTATGTATTCCAAACAATTTAAGATAAAGTGAAATCCACTCAAAGTAATAATTATATAAAATATAACTAATCTTTGAAAACAATTTCATTCAAACACATTTCACAATCATTAAGAAAGAAAACACTACACCGATATATAAAATTTCAATTGAATAATTGTGTTTGCTCGCAAACGAAAAAAAACCGACTTCAATTACATCGACAAGTAATACAACGTAATAAGACGAAAAAATAGTCAAGTAAATTCGCGCTATTAAAGATTACTCAAAAAGTTGTAATCAGTTTTCGATCTAATTTAAACAAGACTATAAGACAAGTATTAGCTTTCGATTAAAGTAAGAATCATCTAAATCGGTACACCGAGTAAAAAGTTATGCGGTATAATATAACGTAGGTCAACGAAAAAGTAGTCACGTAAATACGCATTATTAGATATAACTCTAAAAATACTTGTCAGATCTCAATTAAATTAAAATGGGACCACATGACACGCAACACCTTTCAATTAAAACAAAATTGATCGAAATCGGTCCACCCAGTCAAAAGTTCTGAGCTAACATACATAAAAAAAAAAAAAAAAAAAAAACATACGTGTCGAATTGAGAACCTCCTCCTTTTTTGGAAGTCGGTTAAAAAAAATTCCCTCGCAAATTGCAGTGTGAAAAATATCACCAATCAAGAATAATATATAGTTTTAAATTGCTTGTAAAAATTTTATTCTGTATTATACGTGACCGAAATTTTAGAGTACCGTTTAGATGCAAAAAACCACGTTACAAAATGTGTTATTACAGACAGTTGTTGAAAAATAATTAAAAAATAAACAACTTCTATTTTAACTTATGTGATAGAGTTCTTGTAAACTTCGTGTTATTACACCATTTAAAAGACGTAGTTACATTAGAGTATTTATCTAGTTACTTTACAAAAATTAAATAAATTGTACATTAATTTTCTTTTCAAGTATATTTAGATTATGACATATTATAAGGTGAATAAGAAAAAAAACAATTAAATAAAAATAATATAAGAAAGAACCCTTTATATTTTGCCATTAAGTCGCTTTCGGCCTTAAGTTATCTTGATTGGCAGGTGCTACCTTATAACATTTTTTTCATTATTTATTACACTTCATTAAGCGTCCTCTTCGAGAGTAATTTTAAAAAGTAATGATGTAATTGAACTTGGCAGAGGGACTAGCGGTTAATTGCTGATTTATTGTACACGTTAGGGAAATAGCAAGATGAGATATTAGGCTCATTAAATTGTCTTTACTTTGCCTTTCATTATAATGTTGTTAGTTGTATAAATGTTGGGAATAATTTGCTTAAGTCAACTGTAAATTTATTGATAATTACCGCTGTCACAAAAATAAAATTAAAATAATGATAAGTTACCAAATATTAATAGGAGCAGTGCACCTTTAATTTATAATAAGACATTAAGACATTTGGTGTGTGGCTACGGCATAGAATTTAGCCTCCCCCTCTCTTCCCGTGGGTGTCGTAAGAGGCGACTAAGGGATAACATAGTTTCACTACCACCTTGGAACTTAAAAAGCCGACCGATGGCGGGATAACCATCCAACTGCTGGCTTTGAAGTACACAGGCCGAAGACGGGCAGCAGCGTCTTCGGTGCGACGAAGCCGGCCCTGCGGTCACCAACCCGCCTGCCCAGCGTGGTGACTATGGGTAAAGCACATGAGTTCACGCCATTATTGGCGCGAACTTGTGGAGGCCTATGTCCAGCAGTGGACTGCGATAGGCTGAAATGATGATGATGATGATGATGATGACATTAAGACACAAGGTTTAGGGTTTTTTTTATTTTTGTAAGTAATCATTACGAAAACAAACATAATTATAATTAAAAACGACGAGATGACAATTTAAAATTCATCTTTATGCTGTGGTAATTACATATTTTTATGGAAATAAAATGTTGATTATGTACGTGTATATTAAATTATTAACTACTATGAAATAAATTCGTTAATTAATGTTGAACATTATTTTGTAATTGTATGACACTGAGAAATTAACGACACTTATTTTAAATGAAAACTGACGATTACTTGTTGAGAATGTTAATGAAATAAAATATAAAATTACTATTTTACTTTTACTTTACTTTTTTATATCTTAGCACACAAGCAAAAAATTAATTACAATGTATAAAAATATCCTCCATATTCATTACAGCTTGAACTTGCACAGATTAAAAAATTTACTTCATTTTCTCTTTTTTTTAATTTTCCATTTTGCGGCACAGCTTTACTGTTTTTTCGATTGTTTTCACACGTTTTTATGTATTAATATGCTATAATAATGTATTTCTGACAATATCATATAACATAAATGTATACCTACAAAAAAGTATCATACCTATTCGTTTTACACGTAAAATAATTATATCTAGTCTAGTCGTAAAAAAAAAAATTGTTTTCATAATTATTAACTGGGGACACTTTTATCTATATAATAATATTGGACATTGTGTCAGGTAAGAATTCTTAGCGCGAACTGTAATCATAGCATCCTCACATTAACATGTCATTTTAGTTGATTGAAAGTTGATGAAGTCGACTGCAATGATTGGAAAAGTTGACAAACTTAAAAAACTTACCTTATTCAACGTTCACAGCTGCATCTGAAAACAAAATATAATATATAATTATTGTTGAATGATAATTTACATGTATATTTTTTGTACAATTGACTAAGAGTTATTGCTCACTTACAGTTTAATTGGTTTTTATTCAATTATTGTTTTTTATTCAATGATTATATTAAGTATCAAGGTATTCCTTAATTAAATATTTTCATTAATTTTTGGTTGTAAGTTACCTATAACTTAAGTCGTATATAAAATAAAATAAAATTACACAGTAACCTGAAATTTCACAACGGTTAACCTTGGTCATAATAAACAAAAACAAATAACAACATTTCATATATAAATGTCATGAAACCGAAAGTTAATTGTTGCGTTGTGTTTGTTTGTTGGTTTTGATGAATGAATAAATAGCTGTATACTTGACATGTAGGTAATTGAAAAACCCATACTTAATTCCAGACTTAGTACTTTTCCGAAATTCCCACGATCAAACATAACGGAAAACCACGAGTCAAAGTTAGTATATAAAATAAATCGGACGTGAAATGAATCCTACAAAAGACCAACACTCTTATAGATGGCATTTTTTATAAAGTCATTTGCATCGATTCTTTAACAGTTTTACTTATTGCGGGCCGCTATGTAATTTATTTTTTATACATAAAGATTACTGTATATTAAATACAGTGGTCGTTTATTCAGATCGACTACAGATTGAAATGAAAATTGACTCGAAAAAATATTAATGATTATCGCTAGTGTGAACAGACATCACGTCGTGAGTTTGTAATGAAAACAACCAATGGACCAAGACCTATGATCTTGGTTCAAGAGAACAAGGTAAAGTATGACATTTAGTGGACCAGTTAACCGTTAGGGCGCCTTCAAATTTGTTATCTGCTATTGTCAATAGTAAATCATTGTTCATAATTTTACACTCTTTATAAGTAAGGGCGCCTTTAAATTTGCCGCAAAGTGCCGCGCGGCGGCGCCGCGTCTGCAGCGCTGCAGCCGCGCTTCTTTGTAATTATATCTAAGTAAACAACGCGCGGTTGCAGCGCTACACCCGGGCTGCGGCCGCGCGACAGTTCATCGATCGACTAGTGACTGCTGACTAATCGAATAGTAACACTAATAGTACAGCAGCGCGTCCTGCAGCCGCGCTGCTGTCGCTAGGTTTGAGAATCGTAGTGTTGTACATAGTTTCACGATGGACTTTGGCGAAGAAACACTACTATTAGTGTTACTATTCGATTAGTCAGCAGTCACTAGTCGATCGATGAACTGTCGCGCAGCCGCAGCAGCATAAAAGGGTTTCATGTAGAGTGTAAAAATACTATAATAAATATATATTTTACACTCTACATACGTAATACGTAGAGAGAGATGACACATAGAAGAATATGTAAATTTTGATTTTTATTTGACTACTATTGACAAAATCAACATTTCATGTTAGTATTGTCATTGATTTTATAGTTTATTTTCGTAAGTTATGTCAGGCGTGTAAACTAAAACAAGACGATAGGTGCACTTGACCTGATCACTGATGAAGTGATGACAAACAGCCATTATTTACTTCTATACGAGTATATTATAAAAGTGGCAAACAAGCGAACGATCCGTTTAGTGGTAAGATATCGTAACCTTTGGACGCCTGCAACACAAGGAGAATTCAAGCGCGTTGCCAACCCTAACCTTTTAACCTCCAACATTAAATAGTAAAAATTCAAAAATAAAACGGTAAAAAGTTCGTCGGATCAGCTAGCAACAAATAAAGTTTCTTATCAACCGATTCCAAAACAAATATTACTGCAATTTTGATTTACTCTGGAACAATAGAAAACAAATAATCCAGTGGCATAATAAGAGCCCAATTAGAACAACGCTAACGCCGAGACGAGTGACATTTTTACGAACAATCATTTGTTCCCATTTTTTACTAATACTTTAACCAACAAATTATCTGACAACCTTATTGCCTTAACCGTAAAGCATATAATTGAAACTATCCTCACATATAAGAAAATGGCATACGATAAATATACTAAGAGAAAATGGACTCTATCAAAATGAAACTATGACTCAAATTAAAATGAAAGTTCTATAATATGATGTAAGGGACTGTACGCATTGACCACTGTCACGACAAAAAAGCTCTCACGCTTGCCTTCTCATCAAGTCTGCCTTTTCGATTATTCATGCGCTACGGTGGTGTCGCGAGATGTTAGTGTGATATATAGAGCTGTTTATACCACCTTTGAGACAATTTAAAAACTTGTAAAACTCTATATCTATTGAAAATTAATATTTTTTCATCCGGCTTCAGCATTAAATTTAACCGAGATAACTAAAATCTCCACTATAAAGTAATGCAGCAGAATCTAATAGAGTGAATATTATTTATTTATTAAATTGTTAATATTCAAAATAGTTGTCAATAATAAATAAAGAGCATAAATAAGTGTGTAGTTAAGTCATTAATATAGTCAGTCGCTTAAGTAACTATGTTATTAAGCGTACTTTGGATCATAGCTTATAATTAATGCAAACATGCTCCAGCGCACCTATCCTTAATGTTGTAACATCTCCATATAAATCCACCGCGCGTAATCGAGTGACGGCTGATAGAGTCGGTCGAGATAATGACATCTGCGGTAAAAACTCGGACAGTTCGTTATTTATCATCACCGGTCTCTTTAATTATCGGCTCATGTGTGCCCGCCTTAACGCTAGTCTGAAGCCGCCTTTACTAGTAGCCTCGCACACTATCGACACTTACCCGAGTGTGTTTTAAATTTTTAAGCTGTAGGCCGTGATCCTTTTGTTATCTATTTGATATCTATAAGTAGAAAGTATAAAAGGGTTTGGTAAAGCGATTTATTTAAAAAAAATAAATGAGAACGGCTTTCGATTTAAACTTGGAATTGACAGGCAGTTTGTATTAGTTTATTTAATTTTCCTAACTCTATATTACGATAACCAATATCGTTGATTTCGTAAACTAAATTTTGAAAATATTCTTTAGCGTTTACATTCAAAAGAGCGGAATGAATTGCTGTCAAAATATATGCAGTAGTTGTTTTTTTTATTATTATTATTATTATTTGAAAGCTCAAACACAAACGATAACAAATACGCTTTAAATAAATGTAATTACTAAACATCAACAATAAGTTGTATCTTTAAAAATAAAACTTATAATAAAACTAACAATACTTAGAGAAGAAATACATTTTCTAGATGACAATCAAAATACACAACAATTATGTCATAAAAATAAACGTTTAAGCCTTAACATGCGCAGGCTCTACCGGCATACATCGTATAATAATTCATTTTTACTAAAAACGTCATTAAAATTCACTGTTAACGAAAGAAACACTTACCATTTAAGGAATTTTTAAAAAGTGCACGATGGTTCTTCAATAGGAATGCTTATTAAAATAAGTATGTTTGATTATATATTACACAATTCAAGGCGATTATAACGTATGTACAATTGTACATCGTAATTTATATTAATTTAAATAACAATTTCAAAGAACAAATAGTATGTTTTACTGTATAATTTTTCATTTAGCGATGTTAAAAATGGTCGTCCATGTTTTTTTAATATACATATATATAGATAACAGAAGTATGTAATATAACAACAGTTCTGGTCATCTGGTTTAGTGGTGGGTTTCATACAACCCTGACCGTTTGCTGGTTCGATTCCCGGTCGGACTGGATAAGAGCAAGTTAAGCCGTCGGTTCCGGTTGTCATCATAAATATCTGATAGCGATCGTTACTCATAGTAAGTGAACTTATTCGCCAACCCGTAGTGGATCAGTGTGGTGGATTAAGCTCCAATTTTTCTCCTAAATGTAGAAACAATGCATTGATACAGGCTGAATTGTAAATATGTTATATAAATTTTATCAAATCGAACTCAAATTAAATACGTGACGAGTTGAAAATATCGATATACATATTAAATCGATAAAACAACGCGAATATCGACCGTTAATCACCTATATTTCAATTAACCTCGATATAAAATCGATTTTAACACTTTCATGCGAACAACGTATATGTACGTCATATATTGGTAGATATGATATGGCACAACGTACTATTACGTTCAACAAAAACTCGATTTATTGAGCACAACGTAATGGTACGGTGTCTGGCCATACTAATGTTTAAAAGTTCGGTTGCTGTGCCACAACATATCGAATTCTAAAAATTGTAGTGCTACACCACACCGATTTTATTTTGCCTTCTTTGATGGCATTCTGTCCTGATACTAAGTACCCACTAGTAGCGCACAACGTCACTATACGTCGTTTCGCCTAAGAAGTTTTATTACATTAATCGACTTGTGCCGCGTCGCGGGGGTGTGCGTGCGCCGATTCTGTGTTCACGTGGAATATTGACCTTATATATGTTATATCAATTTATTTTACTTTATTGAAATAAGTCTGAATGTGTTAAAATACATATTTTGTATTTTTTGTTTGTTTTAGATATGTAAATTGGACCAAAAAAGTGACCATTGTAGCATAGCGTATCTTAACGTCGACGTCTTAGTACGTCAGAGCAGTATATTTAAATACTAATGTCATCAGCTATTTGCACAACGTCATTAGACGCCGCTTGAATTTCTATGAAAAAATGATGTGCAATATCGCATAGACCTACAATATTGGTATGTTCGCGTGAAAGTGTTAATATATCGAGTATATCAGGGCACCGAGGATGCAATAAATTTTTGAGGGTTAATTAAATGCCAGCACAATGCTTTATTAGTACTTAAGATGGCGTATGGAATTTTCGATGGTGCAAGTGATAAACTGTTACAAAAAATATTTACTTCATAGAATGTGCGAAAAAAGTATCTGGCAGCTTATAAATTGTACCACGACTATATGAAAGATAAAATCTTATACTTGATATTGTTGCAGTATCTTCGATCGAGTAACAAAGTTACAACAATGATACGGTCAACAACTATTTAACATGTAGTCCGATTATTTATGTATTTAAAAACTATATAGAACACTTTTTAATTATTCTATTTTTCTCTCAATCACATGAAAATATATCAACTAAGGCTGACCTAAACTGTATTACATATCCTGCTGAGCAGATAATTTTAGCTAAGATCGAAAGATGTACAAGTATTTCTCTTCTCTTTCATTTGTGTATATTGGGCAAAGACCTATACCTTAATAAGAAGAAGAGGTAAAAACGAGAGAATACTAAGAAGAATAGAAGCTTAATCCCCTATGTTAACCTTCTATGGATTGGAACCAATCCACTTTATATAAAATATTTACGTCATAGAAAATGATGACAACTTCATCTTCTAGAAGCAATAGTGGCGTCCATTGTTGTGCAACGGAATAAGGTAAGTTTAAGTAAGGCGTAACTAATTCCACTTCAGTCACGAATTATTGATTTCATCTTAAGATTATTACGGCTAAGTTAAAACAATTGTAATAAACTCTTTAGTTTCCTTATATTGGTAAAATTCGGAAGTAGAAGAGTTTATTTGTTTGCGTAAATAAGCTGCAGACGCAGACAGTACAAAAGTAACAGACTATTTAAAAAAAATTATTAAGGCCTATTTACGTATGAAAGAAGCTTAAAAATAACGCAATACGTCGACGAAAGCATTAACAGTGGAAAGATAAATATAAAAGAAGTGAGTTAAACCACGAGCGACCTATAGTGATACAATGGTGTCACTTGTCTACACCAAATAAAAAAATACAAAATACAAATCGCTTGTAACTTACACCGTGATAAAAAGACGCGCCATTACATCTTGCGATCAACATCTTAAACCCGATACTGTTACATTATCACCAACCTGGTAACCTCGCGCCTAGGAGACATTATCAGGCTAGAAAAAACTAGGACCTAGGTACAATATCTCAATCGCCAACTTTTTTTAACAAGTTATCTGTGATCAGGCAAATAAGAAATTCCGGTGTAATATATTAAATCTTTTATATGCTTTTACTAAATACATACATATTATATTATACGAGTATACTTACATGCCTGGAATGAAATGCATTGTAGTCAACTAAGTATTTGCGTAAAAATCTATACTAATATAATAAAGCTGAAGAGTTTGTTTGTTTGATTGTTTGTTTGTTTGTTTGTTTGAACGCGCTAATCTCAGGATCTACTGGTCCGATTTGAAAAATTCTTTCACTGTTATATAGCCCATTTATCGAGGAAGGCTATAGGCTATATATCATCACGCTAAGACCAATAGGAGCGGAGTCCACGCCGACGAAGTCGCGCGCAGAAGCTAGTACCAACATAAAATTACATAATTCCTACGTCCAAAAAAGCGTAGGTACGTAGGTAATAAAACATAAAAGTTTTTTTTTTTTTTTTGAGGATGCACTAATTTTGAAGTGTTACCATCTGAAAATATATTTACAAAATTTTGAAAAGAGTCAGTGGATATAAATATCTATCAGTCTAACTTGTGTCAGTTTAAATGTGCGTGTCGCTGTGATTGTCTACTAAAGACATACTATTATATATACTTAAGTATGATACCTACCTACAAATGTACAGTAATAATTCACATATATTTTTCATACAGTAGCAGCATCTTTGGGCGTCAACCATCTTACTATTATTAAAGAAATAAATCACGAGCTACATCTTACACGTACAGACCACGGTTAATTCTTTACGTGTCATTAATATGAGGCCTACTTGTCACAGCCGAGTAATATCACCAACCGTTTTAATTACAACGGACAGATTCTTAACTTAAGAGAGATATTTTCGTCATGGTCAAAATACTGTGATTAAACTGACAAAACCTCCAGACACTTCATTCTTCGTGATATATATTTAAGCTTTTATTAATATTTATTAAAATTTTTTGCTTTTAATAGTGTCAAGATAGCAAAGACGTTTTCACCAGTGTCACGTAGAATGGAGAAGACACGAAGGGACAAGAATCGGTAAGTGTGTATTTAGAGTTTATGTCAGAAAATAGGTGGCAGTGATATTTATTGTCTATGTAAATTTAATGTCTGATATTTACATCATAGATTAAAAAAGTCTATTCGAAATTTAAAACACTAATTACTTAATTCGTGTATATTTTTTGTAACTGATTTGTATAATCTGTATTATTACTAAAATCTTGTCCTAGTTCATTCTCGAATCATGGCATCCCTACGAAAGGTCGTATTAATAAATTATTTACTTGGTAATTACAGTGTAGTTGCAAAGCCACGCCCACTGCCATTTCGGTTATATATTTTGATATTATCTACACAGATTCATTCATTTTCCCTACACTATCCCACTGGCCGTGACTTCAAGGGTAATTGGAATTTAAATTCTTTTACAATACATCTTATAATAAAAAAATTTGAAATTGTTGTCATATTTTCATTAGTCACTTTTTCGACAAAGTACCTAGCATATTATAAAACATAGAAAATCCTTATTTAAATGTGATATACCTAAGGTAAGCCATTGCGTGGTGTTTTACAGCCTAGAGCATTCTTAAACGAATAAGTAAAATAAGTACCTGATTATAGCGCAGCCAAATAAGCAAAATACTACACTAATAAAGATAAAAAATGTATTTAATTGTTTGAATGTAGCCATACCACAGTAAATTCACAACCCACTGTAAACATTTCAAAAATATATATAATGCTATCGCTGAAAATAATAATAAAGTAATATTATTAAATATCACATTATACCTGAATGAATCACAAATTTTGAACAGTAATAAACAGCGGTCGAAGTTCGTCTCATCTAGTAGAAATAAAATAACAAAAATTTCAAACACGCTTAATTATAATTGAAAATAAACACCACACGAACAGACAATATTCACAAAAGTTAGAGTAGGTAACAAAAAAAAAACATTCGTAAATAACTGTAACGAACATAACGCGAATTCTTCATACCAATTGTAGAATAATGTGGAATAATAAAAAAAATACCCCTTCAATTAGCTCCGACTTGCCTTGATGTGTCGAGTGACGCCCCGATAAGGAGCTAGTTAATGAACGGCCGTGTTAAGACTAATTACAGCACCTTTATCTAGATATTGGCTACGTGAAGGTATTTTAGATACTAATGATATATTATTACTGTGTTATCTTTATGTGACTTTCTTTTTGGGATGTTTCGATGTGATTGGTTGATTTTTGTGAGTTAGAGTTGTTTTAGAATCTATAAAGCTGTATCAATAATAAAGAGAATTTACCATGAAAACTTGTAACTGTAATACTTACTTCTAAGTTATTGATGAGTTCTAAATATTGATATATGATATAAAAGCATAACTTATTTTATCGGATTTTAAATTTTCGTATTGCGAAAACAAATTGTTAGTGTGAATCATAGTAAAATTATAATAACTAATAAATACAATAACTGAAAAAGGGTATAAAGATCATCCCTACCATTCTTTATAAAAGTTACAGACACGACACAGTAAGTACAGACAAGACAGTTATTTATAAAATGATTGTTACAATAGTCCATTTAATAATATATAAAAATACATGAATACAACTGCTCATAGTAACGTCAATTACTTAGTCATAAATCAATATTGAACATCTACAAAAATTTGCCTAATAATATAAGCGTACGATACTTGAGTGGCAAATTAACAACATTAATACATACTTTGTTTCGACGTTATAATAAGAAAAAAATATAACAATCACAAGTATGTTGTTAAATGATTTACGTCGAATATAAACATATGTATACAAAGAGTCTTGCACACAGAATTGTCATCTTGCTGGGGGGCTGCTGGTCTCACAATCAATTTTATATTCACAGAGGAGCTGGGACGACATAAACTGTAAATTTACCTTTGACGATCTTTTAAGCTGTAGTACAGGTTCGGCGCGTGCCAGGCTTTTGGCCGTGGGTACGCATGAGGCCGGCTACTGGCTTCACGCTTATCCTTCTCCAAATACAGGAACATTTCTTGAGCCTGACACGCTCCGAATCGCAACCTGTCTACGGCTTGGGGTTCCGGTCTGCGTTCCTCATAAATGTCCCTGTGGCAGCGATGTCGACAAGCTGGGACATCACGGACTGTCTTGCCAAAAAAGTGCAGGCCGCTTCTCGAGACATGCCGCACTTAATGATATCATACGCCGGTCCCTTGCCACCATCAACGTGCCAAGTCTCCTTGAGCCAACTGGTATAGCAAGAGACGATGGCAAGAGACCGGACGGTATGAGTTTGATTCCATGGAAGATGGGCAGGGTACTGGTATGGGATGCAACCTGTTCAGACACGCTGGCCCCTTCCCATCTACATGGAACCAACAATAGAGCTGGTGCGGCTTGTGAAGCGGCTGAAAAAGCTAAAGCAGGCAAATACAGGGGTCTAGGCCCCGAATATGATTTTGTCCCATTCGGTGTCGAGACCCTTGGTCCGTGGGGTCCTAGCGCCTTAAGGCTTTTTAAGGAAATAGCTAAAAGGTTAGTCGACATCACAGGAGACCGAAGAGCTGGCAGCTACCTCGGACAAAGAATTAGTCTAGCTATTCAAAGGGGGAACGCTGCCAGTATCTTCGGAACCTTGCCTAAAGGGACTCCTTTTAATAATATATTTTAATTATTATATTACAATTTTTAAGGTTTTTAGTTTTAGTTTCATCTTTTTTTTTAGTATAATATTTTTTTTTTTTTAGTATAATATTTTTATAATTAGTTGTAATTTAATATAGCATTTAATTGATATTGAATTAATGTATAAGTTAGTAACTTTAGTATTTAGTTAATAACAACCAAAATAAATAAAATATTTTATATTTACGTATCAGCTCTGGTGATTAAAGGTGTAAAAGTTTTACCATCCCTTGATGCAAATCCTTAAATTGAAATATCTTTTTTAGGTATTTGTTCTTGTTAGTCTCACAATTTGTCTCGAAGAGTATTGTTATATTATACGCTCTTGGTAAAGCTCCTTACTCGGAAGGGAAATTATTCATCAACCAGTCAGCGGGGAGGCTTAAACAGCCACCCTTCTTTTATATGCCAAAGTGAACTAACTAAATATTGATGGGCTTATTATATTATTAAATAAATATATAATAAAAGTGCTTTCGACTCATAATATATTAAATCCTTCAAAACAAAAAACCTGTGTGGTTTTATGAAACCACGGTAAAAGTGAAACTTTATTTCACATTATAGACATTTAACTGAAAAAATTTGGAATAAGGGTATAAAAATCGCTTTATCAATCGTACCGCGCGGCCGACCGTCACGCGACATGCAACACACAGACTAAAAAGTTTGAGACGATGTAATAAAAGTTTCACTTTAATATTTTATTTGTATACCTAACATACACGTAAGTAAAACACCCATTGTCAGATTTATTTAAGCACAAAAAATCAAAATACCCTCAGCCAAGTCAATAAATTACGTCATCCAATATAATAATCTCAACAATCTGACGGCAACCTTAGCGCGAGATAATCGCACATCTGTATCGATTCATGCAATCTTATAATCTCGACCACACGTGACGAGTGTCGAGTAACGAATAAAAATCGATTACCTGATCATTGTTTTTATACTTTGATAAATACAGTACGCAACGCGGATTAACTCATAAAAATGTTTACAAGGTGTGAAGAATGGCGTAGCTTTTTGTTCACTGTAAATACTTGTTTACGTAGACATTAAAAGTTATATTGGACCAGTTTAGTTAACTACTGTATTACTCGTATGTATATGTAATTTATATAATTATAAGTATATAATATTTACAAAAATAGTATCTCTTGCCTACATATAAATAGAGAGGCAATTCCTACTAAAATATTTGACAAAGACGGACAAAACAATCACTCAAAATCTTACAAATAAAATTATAAATATAATGTATACAGGAACAAAAACAAAATAGGAAACTACTTATCAAAACATGAGGCATCTACGACTACAAACACGCACAAGAATATGGAAGTTAAAAAGTAAAAATTTAATAATAAATAAGTATTACCTATTTTATAATTTCTCTGTTAAGTCACTATTCACAACTCTATTGTATTATCCGTTCTCAGAAAATGATAAAGTGATCACCACCGAGAGGTCCGGAGACAGAATAGAATGTATTTGATTGTGTGGTAATGTTGCTGATCTTATCTCACCGACAGGATTGTCTTCTAACATGATATAAAACCTTTTTCACAATTTTATAAATATGTTTAAACCTATTTCTGTAAATAACATCTTATTTAACTTTTTTTAAATACGCTATTCTAAAATAAATCTCATCACATCATCATGTACAGATGTTTGCCGTGGTCTGGGTGTTTGTGCAGTCCTCGTGGGTCCCCCCACCGTGCCTCGGAGAGCACGTTAAGCCGTCGGTCCCGGTTGTTATCATGTACACCTGATAGCGATCGTTACTCATGGTAGGGAATATATCCGCCAACCTGCATTGGAGCAGCGTGGTGGATTAAGCTCCGATCCTTCTCCTACATGGGGAAGAAGCCTGTGCCCAACAGTGGGGATATTACAGGCTGAATCGTGATCGTCGTACTTTAGTGTTTTTGTTACAATATAAGTAATTTTTTTATTTTATTTAAGGTTAACCAGCAGATAACATGATTACAATAGATATCACAGATAACATTGGAAAATTGTAAATCCATATTAAGGTATCTGCAACTATTTAAGTGTAAGTTATCTGTATTTAATGTTTAAGTTGTAAGAAAACTTTTTAACCGAGTTTCAACTATTATTATTTTAAATAGACAGAGTCTAGCTATTAACAAAATTAAGTTATTTGCTTAAAACATACATACAACAAATTAACCGTTCCTAAGAATAACACAGCTATAATTGTACGTTAGCTTTTTGTTTTTTTATTTAGTTACGTCGTGTGTGTGAGTGTGAGTGTATGTGTATGTGTGTGTGTGTGTGTGTGTGTGTGTGTGTGTGTGTGTGTATGTTCGTGTGTATGCATATTACAAATTGTTTACTTTAAACAAAGTTTCCTAAGATTGATGTTTAGTATGTGCATCAAAACTGTGGCAGCACGCGACTGGAATACACTTACATTTCACTCTGCTGTGTTCTGGAAAATATTTAACATATTACTCAGAAAATGCATGTTTACGCATTTTTATGTTAGTATATAGTATATTCAAGTAAAAAAAAAATAAAAAATAACAGGAATATAAAATGTTCGAAATTGTAGTCAGATAAGACTACGTTTTAATAATATTGATGAAATAACTAAATACTCTATAACACCCGCCAACCCGAAGTGGAGTAGCGTGGTGGACTAAGCTCTAATCGTTCTCCTTCATGGAGAAACACGCCTATGCCCCGTAATGGGATGTTATAGGTACAACTTAATACTAGGTGTATTTATGCAAATAATACTTTTACAAAAAATACATACGCTACCTACATTGAACAGAAAAAGGCTTAAGCGTCCTTTCAAACATAAATACTTATTACGTATTAATAAATATAAGGCGTATAATTATAGCTATTATTCTCTTAACTACAATACTTTAAATAAATTGTGGACAATCACAGCTCGAATTAAAAGGATATAACCCGCCTACGTAGCGTAATCACTAAGTTACTAATACCCGCTTATTAACGAGCGTACGTTTCAATTGCACACCGTTTCACTGTATTTGCAATATATTTACACATCCATTGCTTGAATACAGATAAACACATGTAACTTCGATTAATGTTGCCTTTGTGTGCGTACAAAAGATGGCGGTCGACGTTGCTGGGTTGTTTATGAGGCTAACTTGATATCTGCAATAAAATAGGATAGAAAAGAATTTTACTCGACAGGAAAAAGGCATTATACAATGACTAAGGTTTTCTAAGAATTTCATTTGCATTATGCGTTTACTTATTTATCAAGCAATTGTCACAATATGGTTGGATGTGGAACTGGTTATTCAAGGAATTTTCAGTTTATAAAAAGGTTTTTTAAACTTTAAAAAAGATCAGAAGTCTGTACTGGAGACTTTTATTACATACAATATAATATTTATTTACATTTGACAAACACAAAAAACTAACAAAAAACATTAAAAAATTTTATGCTTTCTAAATTGAAAAAATTGAGGTCACTAATTCCTTACAAAAAAATTATTAAAGATCCTTAAACGATTGTAGACGAATAATTATTAAAATACGATTGTGTATGTTTGCTGCTAAGTAATACAGACATTACCAATAAGGTATTCCGAAAAATAATCATTTCAACTTTCTTAAACCAACAACGCGTATTATTTCGATAACGTATTCCACGAAAATACGTATATGCCATGATGGTGCGGTACATAATTACAAGGCAAAGAGTAAGATGGTCGCGCTTCCAACAGATACTGAAATTAGTTTGAAGATAATTCTTCAACGAATTCGCGTGAAAACCTGTCATTATTCGGAACCGTTCGGAGACCTCCGTGATTGAAAATCGGTAGTAAATTAGTGTTGTGACACGCTGTTATCGATTAACGAACTAAATTTTTTATTGTAGCATCATACTCAAAATTTGATAAAGGAATGAAGTTTCGTATAAATTTGTTTTCCTCAAAAATATTTATATTATAATTGAGAAATCACCCGAAGCAACGAAATTGCAGCGCTAAACTACAAGCTGTCTGAAAAATCAAGAAAATAACGGCATAATTACATAATAACTCAAAAATTATTACTACAACAGTTTTGATTGTATGTTGTCATATTTTTTGCGTCAAAAATTTATAAGTGATACATACTCAGTCAGGTATTTTCATCGTTGAAATTTTAATTTATTTTAGTTAATTATAGCAATAACTTCATACATATTTTTATTTGTACAGTGAAGGTAAGTTTATTTAATAACAATGAGGTCATAAATAATATTAATTTTTATCATTAATAACACAATTCGATAGTATAAAACAAATCTAAAAGTAAAATTAATTCAACAAACGTACCACAAAAAAATCAAAAATATAAAAACAGCGTATTAGAGCAAAAAAAATCAAGATACCTACTCGTAAAACACCATAAAATCCACCACACCATAGTTGCAGTATAAGTATCGTTTTATTTAAAGGTGACCAGTTTCGCGGGCGGCCTCAAGCTGTTTTCCGAGATTCCGAGTGGTATAATGAAGCCATTACCCGAAGAACAAGCCTCGAGAGGGCAAGCACATCGGTATGAGAGGAAAAAAATTCCCAAATCGCCCGAAGGGACTCTCGTGCGTCGACATGCTGTCTTGCTAACGTTGAAAAATAAAAAGATACTTCGTTAGGACTCGTTCCGCGGTATGCTTTCGAATTCGAAACGTTCGATCCTTTTGTTTTAAGTTATCCGGCGAGGCTTGTTTAGATTACTATTGGGTTCAAGGCTTGAGAACCGAAAATGGACTCGTATATTATTTAGAGGAAATTTATTATCCTATACACGAACAGATATTGCTATTAAATAACCATTAGGTTTTTAAAATATGAATAAATAAACCCACGCCAATGTATAAGACCAATACTCCTTTGTAAATTTACAAAGTAAAAATTATAAAAACCAAGACGTGATAATCCTAAGTTATGTTGATTTAATCTAAAATATAAAAGCTCTCAAAATATTAATTAATTACTATCGTACAAACGAATGAGCAACTCACGTCATTAGTGTTCAAAACCCCCGTTGATAGAGAATAAGAAACATAACATGACAAAGCGTATTTAGTGTAAGAAACTTTGATGAAATATTTTCAAATAGATGACTACAGCACAACAGACCAGGGATTAAATATATAGAAAAATCATTGAAAACTGATTAGCGCTTGAATTTTGAAAATAATCTCAAATTGCAATTTAAATCAAGACATGATTTAAATTAAAAAAGATAAAATAACTAGTATTAATATACATAAAAGTGATTTAAAATAAACACATTAATCACATCCTATAATAAAAAGTAATACATTACAATAGGTAATTATAATTGTAGGAAAGACCTTTAAAGTAATACAGTCATATATACATATACGTATATAGAAATTAAATTCGAAACACAATCACGATTTCGGCGTCGTCATCCTCCGACACTAGCCATTAGAACATGTTAATCCGAGATCATTAAGAACGATAAAGACATGCGGTGATTACCCTACAATGTGAGATAAAAAACCATAATCAATTCAAGAGCTAAGAAAGCGACAAACTTACGCCTACGATCCGGCTCGAAGGGCCAGGAATAATAAGGTAATTTGTAAGAGAAAAAAAAATAAAAAACGTGGACGTTTAATTAAGTTGATTGTCTTTATATTGTATAAAATTTCTATGCCCGTTAGATAATGATAATTTAAGTCTTTATCACATTATATTTAAATATAATTTCATAATCGTTGGTTATGTCAAGAGGTCAATTTTTTTTTTTTTTGTTTATTGCTATCTGATTCGTGTGGTATTACGTCCGTTTATATTAAAGATTTCTGCTTAGCTTAAATGAGAAGGGTTATGTTTTATATTTTAAGTTATAATCAGGCATCAAAGCTATAATAATAATAATAATTTATTCTAGTATTCATCAAAATTACTAAATTACTACATATTGAACAAAAAAAATGTTGTCATTAAATATTAGTGGTGCAGAATTAGCTTCACTTCGATAATATTATATTATGTAAAGAAAATAAACTATTCACAATTCCAGTAGTTTATTATTATTTTTATAGTATTCTCTATTATTTTAACAACACGCGGCTGTGTATTAAAAGAAATTAAAAATAACAATGCTGTTTTCGGAATCTAATTTATCTCTTCATCTTAAAAATTTATAACGTGCTATGTGACATAAGGGCATGTTATGATGTTAATTTTATATGTACTATAAATACTTTAATATTTTTTCACCATCTTACGAGCAGGAAATACAAAGTTATGAAAAAAGCCACTCAACACTCTAAATATCAAAATCACATTAAGACATTCAAAAACCGACCGCATTAAACCAGTACCGGCTCTGGTATCTTCCGAGGTACTTCTAATAACTCAATCCTTACTAAATTATATAGAGCCGAGAATGGACCATCACTATCATTAAAGCACATTCAGTGTAATGTGGTGCGTCTTTCAAAACGACTCAGACACAACTCGTATTATTAATATTTAAAAAATAGTTTTAACAAGCTTGGATGATAACTAAATGTAATTAATTAAATAACCTTATTATTAATAAATACAGAATATATTAATAAAGACTTGTTTTGTCAACTCTCGTGTACTTATTTCATCTCAATAAAATGGTCCTTACAAACCAGATATATAAAAATAATCCAAAGTAATAATCATTGCTAAACCCGACAATCAAGTGCAGCTTTGCATAATTAAGAATAGCGTTCGAATGCGTGCATATTTTAAAGACAATAGTGCGGCGAAAACAAATTATCGATATTTTAATCGACTTAAAAAAGCAGGAGGCTCTCAATTCGATTAAATTTGTTATGTGTTTTACCTCAAAGGTTTTACACGGTGTACCGATTTTGACTATTCTTTTTATTCGAAAGCTTACAAAAGTGCTTGTTGTATAATCCCACGACACCCCATACATGACGAGTGGGTTTTCAATTATGCCTAGTAATGAGTATTGTACTTTTCTTGTAAATGTAAGTTGAAGTATTTTGTTGTAAATTTAAGTTTTCTTTTTATTTAAGAAACAAACACAAATATTTTTAACTTAAGAACAGTTTAGTAGTACTTAATACGAGGAGGTATCAAATTTCGTTTACAAACACACACCTATTATTATTTGCGCACACGAATCGTGCGTATTCATTACACATATTCGTCACGTTGTAACAACAATATACCAGTTTGTGGCTCGATCTTCGTTTTGTGCTTGTACCACGCCCAGGCCATTATTGTGGAAAGCATAGGGCTGTTATCAAATATATTGATACTCTCTCTTGATATTATTGTGCTTTTGTTTCATGTTAGCGATGTAATAAAGTGATTTTCGTTTGTTTTCAATCCATTATTTAACGTTTCGATTGTATTTATTGTTTGAACTGTTTAATTTTTATTTAAGTTTCATTTAAAATCCCACGAAATGGTCACATTTTTTACTAAATTTAGTGTTTGTGAAGTTGAAGCTTGTAGAATTAGCAAGTGTTGAGTTAGAAGCTTTACATGAGATCTGACAACTTTTTGACTTAAACATTTACATGAAATTTTTTTAGGAAATAGCTAAAAGGTTAGTCGACATCACAGGAGACCGAAGAGCTGGCAGCTACCTCGGACAAAGAATTAGTCTAGCTATTCAAAGGGGGAACGCTGCCAGTATCTTCGGAACCTTGTCTAAAGGGACTCCTATTAATAATATATTTTAATTATTATAGTATATTTTTTAAGATTTTTAGTTTTAGGTTCATTGTTTTAGTATATTTTTATTTTTAGTTGTATTTTAATTTAGTAAATACATACTATGATGAGATCTTAAATGAAAATGAATGTAAATAAAAAATTTTGTCAATTAGAAAGGGTGACTATATCATCCGTTTTTAATTCTAACAAGCTAACTAATAAATAACGTATAAAAACTTTTTAATAATCACAACTATAAAAATAACAAAATTAAAACTCATCAAATATGCTCTAACATCAAAATATTCATAGAGCAGATATTTTATAACAACCACAAGAAATAATATTTATACTCGTACTATACACTATATTTCAAGCTCGAACGATTCACATATTTATTTAACGCCACGCCTCTTTCTTGTCTATTTGTATACGTTTAATATTAACTAGAACTGTGTGTATGAAATAGACCAATGAATATGGAATTAATTTTTCGTCAATAAATTTCACATGTTCATAAATATTTATCATTGAATTAAATACATTCATGCTAATGGTGAGTAACTCTGTCGTTGACGCTTTCATGCCTAAGCCACTGGACAGATTTTGATTGAATTTCGTACAAAGTTATAGGACCTTAGGAAAGGTCATAGGCTACCTTTTATCGCGAAATTTAAATGTAACTATTCTTCGCTTGCAAAGTTGCAGGTAAAAGCAAATATTAAAGGATTGAATGTTAATGATATCAAAATTCCGGTAACAAGTGTTTTATTTACAAAATGAGTATTATTTCCGGGCAAAGTTGCAGGCAAACGTTAATATTAAATGAAGATATAATCTTATTGGTATCGATATTATGCGAACGACACTAGTTAGAAGCGCGTTCTGCAACTTTATCAGCTGAGGACTGAAACGTGTGCTCAGCGCTTACTTACGTATTACTTATGTACTTATTTCATTGCCCTTAGCTTTAGATTCTGAGACTAGAAGGTGAGAATAGAATATTCCAGAAATTATACTTTTAAGGTAACGAATTTTTTAGACAATAGATATTTTACTATTAGTTTTTAATTTTTTATTGTAAGACAGAAAATAATACCTCGCATAAAGTCTCTTACGCCACCAAGAACACCTAAATACCTAAAAATGTATGTATAATACGATTTCAGACTTCCGGGGAGCACATGAATCTTTCCCAAAAGATATTTAAAAATCCCACAGACGTTTGTCCTGTCTTATGAACGGTCACTCACACACGGTTTTGTATTTAATTCCTTAAAAACCTAAAAGTAAAAACTTAAAGGAAATCGGTCTTGTCGTTCTGAAGTCATAGCGTGATCGAGGGAAATATGTGGCTTGATTAATAAGGAAAAGTGGATTTATTTGTAGATTAACGTCGAGTTTGAGTCGAGGTCTTAACTAGACCCTAACGCCAACTTAAAAAATAGAAGTAATCAGTTTTCTCTCTCCCATAACGAAACGATAACAGAGAATCATGGCCGCTACTCTACTCGTGGATGACAAACAGTACGGCAAATGTTTGCGGAGGCAGTTTGCCGTGACGCCTCGCTGCAGCTTACTGCCCGCGTCAATATTTACCTGCGCAAGCGCAAAGGGCTGACACTTTTTTTAGTGTAAACTGATTAATTTTTTTAGTTTCTTTTTCTCTTATTAGGATTTGATTAATTTATTTCGATTAAAATACTAGCAGTTATAAGAGACGTATTATACGATTAAACTTTTTTGAAGTAAAACTTTTTACGCACGCTTAACTCGAAGAGTAAGCTGGTGAATGCGTGATGAGAGCGTTACAAAGAGTGTGATCAGGCGAGGCGAACGGAAGTTGAGAAGGAGATATAAGTTAGTAATGATAGAAAGTTCTACTTTCAGTCATGTGTAGCACATAAAGCACACTAGTCCTTAATATAGTAAGTATTCAATTTCTTGGCTAATTAAAAAATTATGATTTTAGCTTGGAAAAAATATCACTCGAAGAAACAAAGTTAAATTAAGGATGTATACAACATTTTTATAAGTCGCAGTGCTTACATGTACACATGTATATAAAGACTAAAAATGTAATATTAAGTTTAGTAAAAAATGTTAAAAAACATATAAAGAATAAATAACTTAAAAGTGACAACCCTGAAACATTCCAAAAACGAATAACGAACATGAAGCTTTAATAGAGCAAACTTGAATAGCCTCTGTTCCATTGCTTCTTTGAAACGGAAATACATAACAACGTACCGTACTACCCCAGCATTGGACGTGACATGATAAGGAGAATAAATATGTCACTTATTAAAACAGAGCTTGTAAACAATTTGGGGTACATTTATTTGTAAAGATGGTGAGGCGTTTTTTATCTGTATTAATTTTTATAATGTTATCATTTATTTTAATGTTTACTGAAATAACTTTGGGGTAAAATCGGATATGAAATGACGGTTTATTTTAGGACTTAAAGGATACCTCATTTTTGTATTACATAGAAGACTTTTCTTCTGGTAATATTGTCCATCTAGATATTTTCGTCCACTGCTGGACACATGCCTCTCTAGTTAAGATTTAACCTAAGGGCCTATGCAAACCACGTTTTTTAAGCGCGCCGTCGACGTGCGTTTCTAAAACGCGCGTCGACGGCGCGTTTGTATCGCGACACACGCGCGTTTGCATCGCGTCTGTATCGCGTGACACGCGCGTCGACAGCGCGTTTTTATCCTACAGAGCAGTTTGTTGGCGTTTGTATCGATTCAAACGCGCGTCGACGGCGCGTCTGTATCGATACAAAAGCGCGTTTGCATCGCGTTTGTATCGCGTCACACGCGCGTTTGTTTCGCGTCTGTATCGCGTGACACGTGCGTTTAAAAAACGTGGTTTGCATAGGCCCTTAGAGGCGAACTTTCATAATTAGTGTCATCATTAGTTTTCATCATTTAGCCCATGTTCAGATGACGAGCGGTTAACGCGCGTTGAACGCGCGTTAATTTTTTCTGCGGCGTTCACATGACACGCGTTGGTCAGGCGTTGAACGTGCGTTGCCGCAGCCGCCATGGTTCAGTAGAGTTCTTGCATTTGTCGAAGATGGACTTGGAAACAGTTTTAACGGTGATTTTATACCGACGGCAGAAACTGACGGCTGACTGAAAGCCTGTACATAATTTTGTACCCTAAATTAAGGCAATTCGGACTCAAATTTTTTCTCTCGTAAAGGATGTCGAAACAAAATTTGGCTCTCGTAAACGATGAAGTCATAGTAGATAAAAGCGCTGTGCCATATAGCATTTCACCAGAAGAAAAACTCATAACTACATTGAGTACTTATACTGATGAACCCTAAAATACGTAAATTCGCGTCGAAAACGCGCGCTCATCTCAACGTTAACATAGAAATGATCTCAAAGCGCGCGTTAACGCGCGTTGACAACTGTCGGGCGTTAGCGTAGCGTTCAACGCGCGTTTTAATAAAATATATATAATAGCATGTGTACGGCCTGAATAAAATGTATGTAGTTGTAAACGCGCGTTATCAAAACGCGCGTTAACCGCTCGTCATCTGAACATGGGCTTAGTAACAAAATAATAAAAGATTAAATCTATGAACAAAGGTTACGTTACTAATATAATAGCCATAAATACCAATACAGAATCCGAAAGCTACATCTAGTATCTATGGAGTAACTCCTGATGGCGCCTCTATTGCGTAGGCTTTGGTTGATATAAGACGAAAATTCACTTGAAATATACAAACATAACGAAGAATTGACAACACTTAGGTGCAGCGGTCAAAGCTCTAGCTGTTGCACTTCGATCCTGTTCATAAGAAACACACCTTATATTGTCTATGCTTTTGTGATTGTGTCTTTAGTTTTAATCTCAGTTAGGGTTTATTTATTACTAGCTTCTGCGCGCGACTTCGTCGGCGTGGACTCCGCTCCTGTTGGTCTTAGCGTGATGATATATACTATATAGCCTATAGCTATAGCCTTCCTCGATAAATGGGCTATCTAACACTGAAAGAATTTTTCAAATCGGACCAGTAGATCCTGAGATTAGCGCGTTCAAACAAACAAACAAACAAACAAACAAACAATCAAACAAACAAACTCTTCAGCTTTATTATATTAAGTATAGATTTATTTATTATTCCTTTCAGAGCTTAATTTTCGTTCTTTGTTTCCTAGTTACGCATACTTTAGACTCATTAAAATAAATTAATTTAAATAGGTTCAAGAGCTGAGCCATCAGTAAACGTTATTGATAAACAAACAGAGTTACTCTTGTAGATAGAAGAAGGTAAATAATTTCTTAATTTAAGTGATTCATTAAATAGGCTTATATAAATTTTATAATATATTAGCTTACTCGTGCCTATTCATAGCCTAACATAACTTTCGAAATAATTTTCAAAATTTCAGAATTAGCCATTACAAACCTATGGATAAACTCGTGAACCTTCTTTATAATATTAGTGTAGATTTTACGATACGTGTAAAAAAAATTTATTTAACATTTCTATAGTCATTATATATAGCTTTGTGAGTTGGTATAACATCCAACTAATTAATAATAAATACGTATTACTAATCTCTTATATAAACAATTCAACTCAGGTCCCGCACAGCAGAAAATTTCCTGCTCAAAATATGGAGCAGCCCGACTGGGGTAGTACCTCGAACTTACTAAAGATCACAGCTAAATAATACTGTTTTCAAGCAGTGTTGTGTTCCTGCTAATGATTATGGTGAAAAGAGCTCCCGTGGGGAATTGTTGATAGGGTCGGCAACGCGCTTGCGATGCGTCTGGTGTTGTAGGCGTCTATAAGCTACCGTGATCACTTACCATCAGGTGAGCCGTACGCTTGTTTGCCGACCTAGTAGTAGTAAAAAAAGCATTTCAACGTCTATCAATACTCTCACGTTCTAAGAAATTGTGTTTAAAATATTGTTCAAATACGAGAGGCTCTCATATAATTAAGAAATGAACTACAAATATCCCTCGCTCGAATTGAACACGAACTAAATCCGTAAAATGACAGTGAAATGTTAAAAATCAATATTTAAACACGTGATCCAGAATCCATAATATCAATAAGCTACCGTTTGCCTCCAGGTCTCACTCGGTCAATATTGGTAATGCTTAGAGCTTTTCCTGGTATTACATTTAGTGACTTTATATGAACAAAAAAATTTTGTCATACAAAAATGACTCTTATTTATAAAAACATAGAGGCGATTGAGATATACATACGTTTGTACTATTTGAAATGCAAACGAATTTGTCTTTTATAAACATAACACTAAGGTGTTTTTTCACAAGTTAGTAACGAAACGTGGACACACATAAGATAGTTTTGTAGTACTACAATTTAATACAACTGGTAAAATGTCAAAAAAAATATAAAGACCTAAACATTGACACAAATTGTTGAATCAGACGCAAATTACAAACAAATAAAAGTAACGCTAAAACTAAAGGATATAACATTTAAACATTAACGTTACAAAAGATATATTTACTAGAATATTGCACCAAGCAAATAATTAGTTTTTTTTTTCAAACTCATCAAAATTGTATAAGTACTTATTTACGTCATCACAAATAATATCATCTACATACGAATCTCAAGTACTTCAAGAATATGTTTAACATTGTAAAAATGACAATATTAATACGAACAATATTCTGAATAGTCCGTATACAAAATCTCGCTTATAATAATCACTAATCTCTGTCCTATTGTTGGGATTTCACTTGTCATACATATATTCGAGACAGGGTAAATGGGACAGACCACTTGTTCAAACAATGAACATTTTACACAATAAAATACCCCTAATCCCTCTTGAAAACTGCAAATGAAATGAAAAAATCTTTTTTCACATCTAATTCCGCTATTTAGTCCAATAAAGGATTTTGTTCTTGAATATATAGCATGCCAAATTAATTTTACATAATTTTTTACTTCTAAACCAAAAACAAAATAACAACCTTTGTCGGTATTTTTCTCATGCTTTTCATTAATAGATTACAATAAAAAATTTACCGCTACTGCCACTAAACTTGTGAGGATGGTGAAAAGTATTGTGTAACAACAGTAAGCTACAAAATAAAATTTAAAATATGCGATTATAACAAAATTAAAAATAATTCATCATTTAGTTAAGAGTGTATGCTACCTCAAATTGCTTATTTTCCACTCGGCAGGATCTCCATATCTTCCAAACTACTGAATATTTAAGTTTAAAATTTATGTATGGTAAAGTTCAGGACATAAAAGATCTTTCATATGTTTCGAAAACACGATTCCATAAAATTTTCTCGATACAAAAAAATCGCAAAGTTACCTCTATTTTTTGTATTAAAACCCTAATATCTCAGTAAATATAGAAGTTATGGACTTGAGATTAAGCATGGTAATTGAAATAAGTATGAAGAACATTTTATATGTTGCGTTTTTTAAAAAATAACTATTGATAATGTTTGTGGGGAGAAATAACATATAATTCGCGCGATGAACAACCAAGCGCTCTCAATTCTCATGTGTGTCGGTATAGCACGTACAAATTAACTTGACACCTGGGCCGATGACGGCAACTTCAATGTACGGTGTGAAAAATAATGTAACATATTATGATAATATGTAACATTATTCTACTATATATTTTATTGATATATTAACATATATTATGATATGGTTACATTATTTTTCACACCGTACATTGAAGATGCCGTCATCGGCCCGTGTCAAGTTAATTTGTACGTGTTATACGACGAAGTGCGGGTGAAATCTGAATTCGAGCTGAGGTAGTGTAGCCTCTTAAGTTGAAGTTTTTGTTACTTTTTACATCAAATCATAGACGATTAAAATTTATTTAATCGTTTATGGTTTAAAAAAGTTATTTGATTACACAGACTATTTTTTTTTTATATATCACTCACCTGATGGTAAGTAATTACCGTAGCCTATAGACGCCTGCAAAACCAGAAGTTTCGCAAGCGCGTTGCCGACCTTACCCCCGATTCCCCATAGGAGCTCTGGTCACCTTACTCACCAACAGGAACACAACACTGCTTGAAAGCAGTGTTATTTAGCTGTGGTCTTCTGTAAGGTCGAGGTACTACCCCAGTCGGGCTGCTCCATTTTTTGAGCAGGAAACCTGCTGTGCCCTACCTCAGTTAACTTGTTGACTATATTGAATAAGCTACAATAATGTATCAAAAACAAAAAATAATAAAACTCAAACTTTTATTTTAATTGGGTGTTTTAATCGTCTCCACTTTATGCCTAAGGGAACCCATAAAACAATGGTTTTAATTAATGCTTCAGGCGTTTAACCGGGTTCAGTTATTATCCCATAGCTCAGATACATAATAAACTTGTACGTACCATTGTATCTTTGTTCTTAAAAAGTTTTTAAATTTTTATGGGTCTGGTTTTGTTTTTCGATGAAATTGTAGTAAAAGTATTTATACTTAAATAGTGACTACTATTTAAGTGTAAATACTTTTAAAAAATAATTTTATTACAATAATATATTAAGTACTCAACTTTTTAATTTAGTACGTCTTAATTCCACACTTGAATATAATTTATCGTTTGAGTCTCTTATAAAAAAAGTATGTATAAAACTTTATATTTTCAATTTGATTTAAATCGATAAAAGCTCATAGAGATTTACTAATATCTGATAGACATAAATACTAAAAAAGGTAATAATTGTCTGCTAAAGCGATAGATACCTATATATCTGATGTGTTTAATTATGTTGATACATTCACATAACATCTTAATTCAAGGTATCTCGATATCAGTTATGGTTTCAATGGAACATTTCTCTGTTGCATCACGTTGGGTAGGAACATTTCTTGTACAAACAGTGGGGATCCAATCTCGCCCACTCGCATTCCTACTAAAACTGGTTCTGGTATAGAATTAACTATTAGTGCTTTGAGTTTTATAGCACGACCTAGGGTCGTACCGAGCTCAGATAATAGATCAGTGCTATCAGCGAAATTTAATTTATGATCTAGTTTCTTACTTCTTAATTACAACTCTTTGATTTTATTTCCATCTATTATCATTTTTGTAAGCTTTAAATTCTTTTGTTTTACTATTTTATTTTAAATGATTACAAAACTAATCAATTAAATTTAAGAAAATGGCCAATAAATAATTTTATATACTTACCTGTACTTTTCTAGGTGCAGACTACTAAAAATCAATTACAAATCCACAAAACGGGTCACAAAAACATGGTTACAGAGGTGTACAGCTCTATGACCAAAAAAAAAATAGTGATAAAATTTTAGAAAAGCGTTAGAAAAGTTCCCTTCCATATAAAGCTCTAAGCACATAGGGCCAAACCAAACACATTACCCTAAGCCGAAGGTGATAATAACAGTTTGCCTTGTCACTTAGCGTGCTAGTGCGAGCTACTGAGGATATTTGATATTTGGACATTATTATCTCCACGTTGATTTAGGCGTTTTAAGATTTTCTGAAACATCTTATCTGTTGCTTCAACTGGTTCTCTTGGAGAAATTTTTATGTACGGGATTTCAACACGCGATAGAATCTTATAAAGAAATTTATTATCAACTTTAATTAAGTCTTCATTTCTTTTACTTCGGTATCTTTGGTGGTTATTACTATTAGTTATATTTACACTTTTATATTTGCCTTCTTTGTCAGTTATTTTATGAAACAATTATGTAATAATATACAAAACTACGTTAATTTTAGATTCATTACTATTAAAATCATTAATGCTAATCAACAGAAATCAAGCGAGTGATTATGTAAATTAAGATAAACTTGTAACGCATGACCTGTAACAGATTTAAAGCATGAAGCAATCATCCCATATAACGAGCGAGTTTGCTTCGGGATCTGTCCGTCACTCAGGAGCTAACACGGGCATCCTGTCTGTCTGTCTGTCTCAGATAAGGTTATACACTTGATTGTTTAATACCAACGCTTATATCATTTCCGGTGATATTTGAGATTGTTTTCATCTTAAAATTAAGAACGGATCTTCTTGAAACACGAATTAAATTTAGCTGTTTTTGGGATCATTCTCATATAAACTGTTATTGGAACTATTAAAAATATTCTATAGTCTTTAATTAATTATTTTGTTAGAAACTTATAATACCTACATAAAGAAAAAATCTAAAAAAGAAATATAAAAGTGTCATATTGTATACAATAAATCAGATAATTGGCTGTCTAATAGTTGTTAGTCCAAAGATACTAAAGACACCTCGTAAGCATCTGATCTATCAGCAGTCCCAATAAATTACACCCCACTTGACAGCTAAATGCGCCTTCAATATTGTTTCTCAAAACAGGTAAGTCAGAATGCCATAGATTTCGCAGAACAGTCGGCGAAATCGCTAAATTGTGACGAAAAAATCATTAAGGCGTTCCAACAAAGGAAATTGTTGTGTGTTCCCGAAACTAGTTTCACAGATATAGACCGACAAAAAAGTGTATTTTGATGTCTAAATAGACTCGTCAAGTCAGGTAGAGGGACCGTAACCGACACTTCGTCGGTGAAAGAGGAGTCATTAATTTAACCGGCCGACTCGGTATCGCGATTTGTACTGCACATTTATTTTATAATTTATAAATATTCGATATCAGATCGAAGTTTTTTAACCATCGAGATGTAAAATTTGAAAAGGTTTTTATTGGTATCGAGTTTTTATGACATTTAGACGACTTAATATTCATTTTCGAAGATGATTCTGTGAAATGAGATTGACTATCAAATTGTATGGATTAATGAGTTTTCAAATTTGATGGTTATTATTCAATATTAATTTCATGCTCTTATGAGGAAAGTAATCAGAAATAGACATGGTAAAATCTAAAACTTAATCATCATTATATTAGGAGCGCTATCATACTAGCGTTTTCAGAGCGTTTCCTCAACGCTTAAGCAACAATGACGCCGCTCGTCGTGTCGTGCTGAATATGAAGCGTGTCTGACTGTATGGCGTCGATTTTCCCGCCATAAAAAGGAGCACTTGGTTACGCAACAATGCCACGTGCACTCAAAATTGACGGTGGCCAAGTGTCTGAGGAACGAACACACTCAAGAAACTGTCTTAACAACAGCTTAAAAATTCTTTAATACATTACTGTTTTTATCTCCTAAAACACGTAAAAACTTTTTTTAAAGAGAATTTATAACAAATCTAAGTCTACCTAGATAATTACAGCCGGAATTAATGTCGGAATGCGCTTACAAACGAATTTCTTTCAAAGAATTGCGCTCAGAAACCTTGCATTCATTGAATTTATTACGTCGAAATCCTAAAGCATTACATCCTAATGGCAGTCAACAATAGGGAATTTATTCTACCTGCATGTCTGTTCTCTGGTCCATTGTTCGGCAACAAATTCGGCCACTCTTAGACTTTTTTTTAACCCTTGTTAGCAAGTCTTCGAATAGATCTCCTTTGTGTGAAGAATAGCGTTACATATTTATAAGTGGGTAGGTATGTACAGGTGTTATCTATACGTCTTCACCGTCCTCTACAATCATAGAAATACCCTCATTTACTAACATAGCTGTACACACATTACCGAAATCTAAGACAACTAATTTTCTCTTCATTTTCAAACTGAATTTCTATATATTTTACCTTGTTGGTAATATCCCGTTGTTATCTAATGTATATTACGATCAAATTGATCACAATGATGTGGCAGATAAAAATCCACGTTCAGTTATAACACAGCGTGAGTATTTATTAGAACGTATACCAAAAGCAAATGCTCAAGCGGTCAAGATATTTTTTGCCTGCCGCCTCACGTTCCCGCTTCGGTGCTTCTATCAAATAGCGTAGGAGCACAACAAATAACTTTTTTAACTATAACCAACGAACACCAATTAGTTCTACCCTAGAAAGATGACTCTGTCGATGCCTTTGGTGTTTTTTTTTTTTATTATTTGGAGAGCCCGAATTTGACTCGCTTCTGTGTGTTTATTACTATGCTGACTGTACAAATATTTTGTGGTCGTATTTTCTGGTAATGTCACGCTTTCTGACGCAATTTATATGGATTCACTGTGTAATGTTTGTTTTTAATTGTTGTTGATTTCGCTAATGGTCCTTCTATTTTATGTTCTCCTAGTCCTTTTATACGTTTTAGTTTACATTTTTACCACAGCTTTCAATTTTGTTTTAACTTCATCAAATCAAAAGAATAATTTCTCAGACTTTGTAACCTTAAGCTTTTTTTGTCCTATAACATTTGTATCGATCGATCACGATTCAGCCTGTAATATCCCACTGTTGGGCATAGGCCTCTTCTCCATGTAGGAGAAGGATCGGAGCTTAATCCACCACGCTGCTCCAATGCTGGTTGGTGGATAGGTGGATAATAATTGTATGCTGAGCTCAATTAATCCACTGTACTCAACCGAATATTTCCTTGCATACAATTATTGAATGAATAGCAAAATATTTTTAAAAAATTGTTATCTTATACCATGCTCTCTTCAATACACAAAATATAAACTATGTACCAAAATATCCATGTTAAATAAATGGTAATATATCGAACAATCAATCATAAACACAAGTTAAGTTCGTTAAGTTCATTGCACACAATTAATTTCTTTACAAAACCATGAAGCAATCAATCGAATAAGTCACTAAAATCTCTCCCAATAAATTTACTTATTCAGAAAATTTGAAAAGAAATGAACATCTAATTGTATAACTTCTCACAATTGTAAAAATTTCTAAAAAATTAACATGTGCTTTGTACCAGTAATACATACACAATTTACCACCGATCTGTTAATTCGTCAGTTCAAAAGACAAGACACAACTTGATACACTGTTATTAAAAGACAATATTTTTGTTTAGAGCATTTATGATAGAAAAATTTATACATGTAAATAAAATAGAACTATTAATATGTAACTTGAAACACTGTCTTTTCTAAGTAAATTCGTTGAATTGTAATAAATTTCCTTCAGTATTAGTATTTAAAAAAAACATCTGATAAGAGTCATTCAAAGAAAAGATAATTGTGTTTGCTCGCAAACGAAAAAAAAAACGACTTCAATTACATCGACAAGTAATATTACGTAATAAGACGAAAAAATAGTCAAGTAAATACGCGCTATTAAAGATTACTCAAAAAGTTGTAATCAGATCTCGATTTAATTTCACGAAGACTATATGACAAGTACTAGCTTTCGATTAAAGTAAGAATCATCAAAATCGGTACACCGAGTAAAAAGTTATGCGGTATAATACAACGTAGATCGACGAAA
This sequence comes from Melitaea athalia, assembly GCA_905220545.2. Taxonomy (NCBI): domain Eukaryota; kingdom Metazoa; phylum Arthropoda; class Insecta; order Lepidoptera; family Nymphalidae; genus Melitaea; species Melitaea athalia. The sequence continues at coordinate 5,464,814 of HG992203.1, forward strand.
AAGTAGTCAAGTAAATACGCATTATTAGATATAGCTCTAAAAGTACTAGTCAGATTTTAATTTAAAAAAAATGGGACCACATGACACGCAACACCTTTCAATTAAAACAAAATTGATCGAAGTCGGTCCACCCAGTCAAAAGTTCTGAGCTAACATACATAAAAAAAAAAAAAAATACAGTCGAATTGAGAACCTCCTCCTTTTTTGGAAGTCGGTTACAAAGAAAGGTCTGGACTTCGACCTATCGAACTTAGAATATATTTTTAGTTCAGATATATATTTTTATTATATTTGCGATCAAAAAGCTCCGAACAACAATTAAGTAACCTTTTTTAATTAAAAAAATAATAATAAAAATTTCAATCTATCAATAGGTGTTGCCAAAATAATATTTATGACGAAAAAAAATTAATCGTTAAAACACCATTATCAAGCACTAATGCATCTGTACCGATATCTTCATCTCGGCATGACCGCGTTTGACCCTCTACGACCAGTTCTTAAGCCAAATAACATAGTTATACGTATTCACTTAGAACAGACTATAGTACCTACCTAACAGATTAATTAATTGGAACAAATACAATATAAAATTAGACAAAAGAAATTTAATATAATTAAACTTTTTGAAGTGAAACTTCTTTAGAATCGTTGTGATTTCAAACCGGATGCAACGGAAAAACGACAGGCAAGGTCGGGCCGCGCTGCAAGCCGCAAATTTTAAATTAATTTTTTTTTAATTAGTTTTCCAAAGAAGTTTCACTTCTATCGTGTGTGTGAATCACACACACACCTTTTTTATCTAATGTAACTAAACAAAAAAATTGCCATGTTTTACCTAAATAAGGAATTGGAAACATAAAAATTAATTTTATTAAACGTAGTTAGTGAATTAATCTCACATTTAGCAGGAAGGCATAAACAAAAAGATATTTACTATTTCAAGTATCAAAACCATGAAAGCATTGTCACGTACTATAGAATAATTTACATTATTCTCAACAGTGTTTTCACGAGAAACATTTACTGTAAATGCCATGAAGGCACAGATATAACATTATCATCGTGTCCTACAAACAATAATGTTCTTTAAGTCTTTCAAAAGTGCGGTAAATATTCGATGAAAATACTCGATATACGACATAGACGTAAAGAAAAATACGATATTAAAAACTTTTAAGTAAATGAAAAAAAATTAATAATATTTAAACTCATACATTTGTGATTCTAGAATTTGTTTTAGAAAAATCTGGAAGAAATTTTGCTAAATTTTTTTTCTTCATGTAGAATCTACTAATCTACATTGTAGATTGTAGCGATTTGTTTAGTCACATGGATCCTATATCTATATAATATTTCTTTAGTACATAGTTATACATTCAAACTCAAAAAAGATTATATAATAAGACAACACAAAAATAAAGGAAAGAATATTGTAACTTATTATTTATAGCAATGTCAATACCTAGGTAAGATTTCAATGTATAGGTATATAATGATATATTCATTTTTAATTACCGATTAATTTAATTGACTTTTAATTAAGATGAATAAATATACTTATATTTCAGACTTACAATCCTAATTATTACTAACATAAAAATATTTATTGAATTTATTCATAAAACGTATAGTATAAATAAAAATAATAACATTAAGATTAATATCTAAGTTCGTATCCGATGGCACATCACTAGCGACGCCCGGTCGGTCGTCGACATGCGCCCGCGCAGCCGATCGCTCTATTGATGATCAATCGACTTGATTAAGTAATTACCGAAACCATACATTTCTATATCATTTAACTTTCTCGTAGTTAAGGAAATGTTTAATATATTTTTTTATTATAATATATGAGAATAACATCTGCGATCCCGTAATATGTAATTTTGTAATTACATATAGATTGTATCTATGCATGTTTATTATGTAGCACGGTATTAGATGTGTGATTTATTTGCTTTTGTGTAATAATTATAGTTTTGGGATGTTAGAATTAAAGATTGTTTTATCAAATGTTTTGATACGTAAGTCAAGCGTAGGAATTAGGGGTTTTAATACTTGAGTGGTGTTTTTAAAAATTAACATTTTTAATTATATAGTTAACCATAAGTGGAAAACATGTTTGTTTTATATCTTCACATATACGAAAAGTATTGATTACGTGTTTTTAATTAATTTATATGTATAATTATGTATTATTTAATTATTTTTCTAAGTTTTATCGAAATAGATATTACACATTTCAATCACTAAATATAATAAAAAAACATTATTAAATGCAACGTATTTTTTATCTATACCTATGCCATGTTATTACTTTACTGTATGAGCCGCGTTGAATTGGATATCTGTCTATTTATTTATTATATAGGCATTATAGGCCTTCTTAAAAACTAAAACTTAGAAAACCTAGCCTTTATTTAAATCTGTAATGTATCATATCATCGAAACAGTAGCTATCAATGCAAGGTAAAACCAGTGAGGGTAGTCAAGTATTTTATAAATATGTATGTACTTCAGTCCATATTTCCGCGATGGCGGAAATCATGTAGTGATCGTGATCGCGGGTCGAATCGTGTCGTGATCATATTTTGAGATGTAACGTTCCGGGTATGACTTACTAATACTGAACGTTCTGTTCACTGATATTACTATTAATATTAAAACGATATTTGTGTCTTACGTATGAATCACAATACCTTTTCCTTTCCTTATAAATATATGTTTTTATTTATAAATCAGAAATAGAAGCAGCCCGACTGGGGTAGCACCTCGACCTTACAGAAGACCACAGCTAAATAATACTGTTTTCAAGCAGTATTGTGTTCCTGTTGGTGAGTAAGGTGACCAGAGCTCCTGGGGGGATTGGGGATAGGGTTGGCAACGCGCTTGCGATGCTTCTGGTGATGCAGGCGTCTATAGGCTACGGTCTTACCATCAGGTGAGCCGTACGCTTGTTTGCCAACCTAGTTACATATAGAAAAAAAAAATAAATAAATAAATAAATAAATAGAGCTCCACTCGCGGCTTCGCCCGCCTGGATTATACGATTTTGATTGTCCCATTTTCTCCTACTTAAATATAGCCTATATTTTGATGTTGATTTCTCTTGTTGATTTTTTTAAAATTGATCCAGTAGTTTTTGAGTTTATCGTTACAAACGTTCAAAAATACAAATATTTTTTTTATAATGTTAACAAGCTGTACCCCGCGAATTCAACCGCATTAATTTGAGGAATAAATATAGCCTTTGTTAGTAAATGGGCTATCCAACACTAAAATATTTTTTTCAATTCAAACCAGTAGTTCCTGAGATTACGTCGTTAAAACAAACTTTTCAGTTTTATAACATTAACGTATACCTATGTGTAGATAGAGTAAACGAATTGAAAATATTATTTTATAAAATAATACATAGTTATAGCAAATAAAATTTAATATGTGGTCTCTATTGGACAATACAACACTTCAGTCAGTAAGATTTCAACGATTTTACTTTGATTTTAGTTATTAAGACGACGCGTTGGCGCAGCGGTCACAGCAATGGCTGTAGAGCTTGTATGTTGTTGTGTACAGACATTTGTATTGGCCATATAGATGTTTGTGGTGGTCTGGGCGTTTGTGCTTGTGTATTGTGTGTGTTTTCGGACCCCCGACACAGGAGAAAATCCTACTGGGGGTCGATGAGTGTGAAACGTTTATTTATATTTATTTATATTACAATTTTTAGAACAGATCGTGTCAAAATGTTAAATGTTCATTTTTTAGAGTCTAATTGCGGCGGTTTTACTTTTATTATCATGTGGCGTTGATATATTGTATGGAATATACTGTAGGTAAATATACGATATATAGGCAAGGCAAGGCAATACGGGCTTCCGAAATCTATAATTTTTTTAATTGGATTACGAGCATTTCCGAGATCAATCCGTTCAAACTACCGCAGCTGAATCATTTAAATGTAGAATTATTATTTATTAAAAGTATATCTTAACTTAACTTAACTTAACTAGAAACATTACTATTTATCGGTGTGACAAAAATCAACCTAGGAATGAATCTTAAAGGTAGGGATCACACCACCACAATCGACAGTTTTCGAAGAGGAATTTTTTGTTCGCCTCAACAAAATGAAGCTACTCCTAAAAAATTAGCTTGATACTAATCAGGTGAAAAATAAGTACTAGGGATCCCTACCTATTACTTTTTATCAATGTAAAAAGAATACGAATCACTATTTGCTTAATAAACATTTACAAATATAATAACATAGATAATAACAATGAGCTTAAAATATTATACAGCACTACTTAATAAGACGAATCAGCCAGTTGCAGTACTTATAAGATTATATAAGAATAATAGGTTTTTCTATTTTAATGTTTTAATTATTGTAAAGAGAACATTGTAAGTGACCATTATTCATAATTTTTATGTATCAGTAGACTACGAAACCACAGATTGAAACCCTAGCGGTTTTTTATTGCTATTATTAGTTAAGCTATGTATTCTGAATTGTATAAACGATAATATTGAAAAAAAAAAATAACTAACTAGTCGTGAAATTTAATTATTTAATTTTTAAAAAGAGAATTTTAATTTTTTTATTTTGAATCTATACGTTTAGTAGGAACATCTTAGATGTTACAAAATCTTATACAATAAAAATGTTTCGCCACAAGATAATATTATAGCGTGCAAATTTAACAATTCCGGATTCTACCACTTGAAAGCAGATGTATTATCTGTATTATACTCATTTTATCTTAAATAATAGTCTTCATATTTATTATAAAGCCTTCCTCGGGAAGTGGGCAGTAGTTCCTTATCGCGTTTAAACAAACGAACTTTTCAGCTCTACAATATTAATATAGATATTGTGGGTAATAATAAACTATGAGATAAAATAGATTCGTATCTATCTCTTATCTACGCGTAGATACATGTAGAGGTGTAGATATGAATCTTATTTATGAACATAGATATATGTATCCCTGATAGTTACTACTTCCTATGATGGTCTAATAGTAATGATTTATGTATGGCTCCAAGTTATATTTTAAAAATATTTTATTACTAGCTGTGCCTGCGACTTCGTCCGCGTGGAATAGTGTCTTTACATGTTCAACGTGATTCGTTAAATTGGCATAACTTTTTTTTTATTTATGAACCGATTGACATGAAACAATCACTAAATGTTAAGCTAAGCTTGCCACAATATATTAGTAAAAACCATATCTAAATCGGATAAGCCGTTTCTGAGAATAGCGTGCACATACGCACAAACAAAAATTGTAACAATCATTGTTTTGGGTGCTATTTGCGTTGTTATAGATCCCAATCTATACATAAAAACCATTTTTTAAGTTCATATTAGATAAAATTTTAGTTTTATCGAAATCTTGTCTAGGGTAATGTTGTTAAATATCCACCAGACCGTAGCATAGACGCTAGACGGATTAAGTTCCTGAATAAATAAAGGTACTGTAATACTTAAATAAAATAAAATTTGTATTTATGGCTGTAGTTAGTTATGTTTAGTTATTTACATTTTAGTATTTATTTTATATGCCTATATTAATATTATATTTCGCTTTAACAGTAACAAATTAAAATTAAAATGTTAAAAATGTATCAGTATTAAAATGTGCTATATCTTGATTTATTTCATAAGTTTGTAAGGAGTAGCTGTCATATTGTGAAGAATAATCACATAATTTAAATAATTCCTGCAGAAATAAAAATTCCAGTCAAGAGCAACATCGATAAGTTAGGTGTTAAAAAAAATACCCGGCAATTCACGGGAAAGACTAAAAACGTGACCGAACTGCAACACGGTCCGGGCTCCCCGTCGTCGTTGGATTTCTTTGTTTTTAAAGTTACAAAAAGTAAGGCCCTTCTCATTCTGACCGAAGCAGGTACAAATGCTCTGGACCACATGTTCGAAACCCTTGCTAAAACGAAAACTTGTCACTTGAGTTAAAAGGACAAGTTTTAAGGCCCGACGGACGGAATTCCAAAAACGTTACGGTATAAACTTTATTTGTGACTATTTTTAAAACACCTACTTAATTTTTTGGGTTAAGTATTTTATCTACATTTAAACATTTATAAAGAATCGTTACGTTCAAATTTCTATTCAATAAGAAGCTGTAACTCACATGACTGATAAGTTGTCAGGTCATCTGGTGTCAAACTATATTGTGGCAGCAATCCATTTGCATAATAATAAATACAACACAAAACACATACGCACTTGTCAAATTATTTTAATAAACATGATTACACTAAAATTTCTTAACCAACATCCAATTATCCACTGTCACTCGAATCCTTGAATGTCACTTTTATTGATAAATAAAAATATAAATGCGTTTGTTTATTAAAATATATCGAAAAGAAAAAAGTCTGTGACGACGTCCGTCGCCGGCGCGGTGCACACGAATATAGCAATAGGAGGACTCGGAAAGGGCTCTGCAGACGATTTCATCTCAATCTCGCCCGTCGAAACGAGACAGTAACATGACAATAAACGATTGTAAAACGTCAAGAGCGAAAGAGATAGCCGGTTTCTCATTATACACGCGTTAAATCTGACATTTCAATAGCTCCGTCCCATTCGCACGTGAAGTTATTCCTGTACGAATTATATGCGGGCGTATTTGTGTTCCGTCCCTGTCTGGCGCGGATAGTGGTAACCAGATAATGTCTTAATCGCATTTTCTTAGCGCTATGCTGACTGATGCACTAACATAAACAATGATAATTCATGGATTTGCATGAGCGATAAAATGTTTTTAATGAGTCAACTTTGATGGGTAAGTATAGGTACGCTTGATGGGTGGGCGGAGTAATAAATTAGTATTCATAGTTAAGATCGTTTTTATAATGGTGTATTATTAACAAATCATTGGCTGTGGACGTGATTTAATATTGAAGGTGGAATAAAATGATTTATTTCATAATTTCTAAATATCAACGGATCATGTGCACGACCAACGTTGAATTTAAATAAATATTAATAACTAGCTTCTGCGCGCGACTTCGTCCGCGTGGAATAGGATCAATTCTGTCATACATGATTTGTGCGAAACTTTAACTGTTTACACAACGGAAGCTCTCAAAAGGAAAAACCCCGATTTTGATACATTCTTCATTGGTGCTACGCTCCTATTGGTCTTAGCGTGATGATATATAGCCTATAGCCTTCCTCGATAAATGGGCTATCTAACACTGAAAGAATTTTTCAAATCGGACCCGTAGATCCAGAGATTAGCGTGTTCAAACAAACAAACAAACAAACCAACAAACAAACAAACTCTTCAGATTTATTATATTAGTATAGATAACGAATTTATTATTATTAGGATTCGGTTGGGCTGGGCGGCGTTTGGCAGGCTTCGTCGAGTCTTCACTTCGAAGATTCCGCAGTGCTTGAAGACAAAAGTCTTCGAGCAATGCGTCCTGCCTGTGTTGACATATGGAGCGGAGATGTGGACACTGACGAAGGGACTGTTCCACAAGTTTAAAGTCGCTCAACGCGCAATGGAATGGGCTATGCTTGGGGTTTCTCTCAAAGATAGAATAAGAAATGAGACTATCCGTGAGAGAACGAAAGTAACCGTCATAGCCCACAGAATCAGCAAGTTGAAGTGGCAGTGGGCTGGTCATCTGTGTCGCAGGACCGATGGCCGTTGGAGCAGACGTGTCCTGGAGTGGAGACCGCGTATTGGCAAACGCATTGTAGGACGCCCTCCGGCCCGCTGGACCGACGATCTACGTAAGATTGCCGGTGTAGGCTGGATGAGGATTGCGGAAAACCGGGACGTCTGGCGCGAGCTTGGGAGGCCTATGTCCAGCAGTGGACTGCAATAGGCTGATATGATGATGATGATGATGATGATGAACGAATTTATTGCAGCTAAGGGTGACTAATTGACAACCGCATTCACTTTCGCCAGAAGTTCAGAACTCTATACCTAATCAGACCCTATGTCCGAAATAGTCCCTAAACCTTACTATAATTCATACGTACAAAACTGGACTATTGAAAAGACCATTTAGATTTGAGACCTTATAATACGACAGCTAGATCACTTCATATAATAAAGCATCTAAAATTTCCGAGATTTCTGAATTGAAAGTTCTTTAGGCGCCATAAGGGGTATTTTTACGGATCAAACGCGTCACGGCGCGCGGCGTCACGAATTTTAAACGTCCATAGCACGTTGAATACACCGGTTCTCGCCTGATCACCGAAGTTAAGCAACGTCGGGCGCGGTCAATACTTGGATGGGTGACCGCCTGGGAACACCGCGTGACGTTGGCTTTTTGTTTTATTTCAAATCGTTTTTTTTTTAATTAGGTACTTTTTTTAAATTAGTTTGCCAAAGAAGTTTCACTTCTGACATGACGTGTACTTTGTACACACGCAATTTTTTAACCATTCTGTGTGTGTACCAAACATCGATCATCACATCATAAATAGAAATACTGTTATTGAACAAAGAATTGAGAATACTAAGAGCCTAATTTTACCCGTTGATTAATTGTGACTACCATACGCTCACAGTTAATTAGCTTGAATAAGCTTATCTAGCAGCGCTTTGATGAATGTAAAATCCAGACATCAACTCCTTTTCCTTGATCTTTTATCCTCATCCAACTAGATTTTTACTGACCTTTGCAAAGACATCTTTTATAGTGCCGAGACTCAAGGTTACAATTGACGGTTCTGTTTAGTATAGTACACGGCCGTAAATAATGCACATCGACTTTTAGAAAGAGACAATCAGCTAATTTGAACTTTGTACTCTTTGTAGAGCGTTATCTCTGACGCACATTACCTATGAGACGTATCGGACTGTCAGTATTTCGTATGACAGATCTAATAGTGTAAGAACCCAGTTCCCAGATCACCTGTCATATTTTTTTGAAGGACAAAATATATTAAATTCAAATTCAAAATATTTTATTCAGCATAAAATTATTACAATTTCTTACTGAACGTCATGAGTCTACTACCAGTTCGGAAAGAAAAAGCCTCTGACCTGAGAAGAACTGGCGAAAGAAACTCAGCGGGACTAATATAATTTTTTTTTAATCATGTTTTTTTCCAAAGCAGCAGCCTGGCGGCGATCACATCATTCCCAAGGCGTACTGTCTTCTACAAAATCGTTAATCGAATAATATCCTTTAGTACACAAACGTTCTTTCACAATTTTTTTTAAATTTGGCTGCTTTATATACGTAAAAATGTTATTAACCAGCTATTTTAGTATTTATCGCCAGACACTAATTATATTACTATATTTTAAAACCTGTAGAAAATATTTTAGCAACTCTTTATACTACGATGTATACTGTAAATTGTAATGTTTTGTCAATCAGAAACAAGGAAGTCTGGGGTCTGGGATCTTGGACTATAACGCTCTACGAAGTCGAAATTAGCCGATTGTCTCTTTCCAAAGGTCGATGTGCAATATTTATGGCCGGGTACTATATTTAGTTGTTCTTCGATTATAATTGAAATACTGTTGTTAATCGACATGTAAATATTGTTAGTCCTTTATTTTCTTTTTTTACAATTAATATCTTTCGCTACATAAGTAGCATGATATTCGCTAATGTCGTGTAGATTGGAGAAAACATGTATGTATGTCTTGGTTGTTGAACATAACTTTCGTTTTTTCCAAGTTCATACCGAGACCGACTCGTCGGGAGGACTCGTTTAGGCCGCCCAGCATTTTTCCTAGCTCCTCCAACGTCTCTACAAAGATTACGATATCATCGGCGGAGCTGAACGAAAGAATGAACCCTTAAGATCGCGGCAGAATATTCTGTGGTTAGATAGTAGACGCCGCGTTGGCGCAACGGTCACAGCACTGGTTTGTATTGTAGCTGTTGCGCTGGCGGTTGTGGGTTCGATCCCCACACATGACAAACATTTGTATTGGCCATACAGATGTTTGCCGTGGTCTGGGTGTTTGTGCAGTCCCTGTGGGTTTCTCCACCGTGCCTCGGAGAGCACGTTAGGCCATCGGTCCCGGTTGTTATCATGTAGGTACACCTGATAGCGATCGTTACTCATAGTAGAGAATATATCCACCAACCCGCATTGGAGCAGCATGGTGGATTAAGCTCTGATCCTTCTCCTACATGGTGAAAGAGGCCTATGCCCAGCCGTGGGATACTACAGGCTGAAGCGAGATAGTAAAAAATATCAAGTCATTTGATGTACCTACGTTCATTTAATGTTCCTATTCGAACATCTATAATTATATTAATACGTGAAGCAAAAACTTTGTACTCCTTTTTATGAAAATTACGTGGACGGAGGAGTATGAAATTTCGTACACTTATAGTTTACATAAATATGTTACAAATTGTTAAATGATAATCTTCAACTTTAGTCTTTAGCAAATTTTTTCTATACTACGTCCTCATAACACTTGCACTTGAACATCTTGCTAAGATATCAACGGAGCTACATCAACATATAAGGAAATGTTAACATTATAAAACAACATGACAATCAAATATTTGTTTTTATCTTTACATTCTGACATGTCTTTGAATATAATAAATTGTTTCACAACCCTTTTAGCCCTTTACCTGCCTCTGGGAGTCCCGTTAGGATAAGTCTAATAGTAGAATAAACTCTACCAAACATACATAAATAGGGACTACTTCTTGAATTTAATTAAAAAATGACTGATGAATGAAATGTGAACATAGGAAATCATAAAGCAGTTAGGTAAAACTTACTAATTAATATGGCGTACTTAAAAATAGTAGAATAATTTTTGATGGAACGAGGATAAAATCATTACAATATTGTGGTTATAAGGCAAAAGAAAAATGTAAGTACTTGACTGATGAATGAAATGTGAACATAGGAAATCATAAAGCAGTTAGGTCAAACTTACTAATTAATATGGCGTACTTAAAAATCATGCATATTAGTATAAAAATACTAGAATATTTTTTGATAGAACAAGGACAAAATCATTACAATATTGTGGTTATAAGGCAGAAGAAAAATGTAAGTACAAGAAAATTATTTCGCGCAAATAGAATAAAACCACTACCATCTTTAGGTGCATTGTCAGGTAAATGCAGTAGTTCAGTAGATGCACGAAATAATTATCTGTTTGTTAAGTGATCTGTAAATACTCGTCACACTGTGTTTGCTCGTCGACTACTATACAAATGTTTACTGAACGATGACATTGCTTACGGCTCAACTAATAACTTTTTGGGAAACTATACAAAAATTCCTTAGTTACACATAATGTTGATTTAAACTATTTTCAATGATTCGTGTATCAACTGTAATTGATTATATTCTGCTGCAATTGTTTTTAATTCTTACTTAAGAAAATAGAATATTATATATTTTTGATTCGAATAATTATATCGTCCAACGTATCTATAATTATCAGTAATAAATAACTTTTTTTTTTTTTGTTGAACCAGAGGAAATCCCTAACGGATGCCTCCAGCCTGGGGGGGAGCTGGTGGGTATGTCCGATTCACACGGACTAAAACCTCTGGGGTGTTCATCACTCGCTTGGGGTAGAATTACGGGGACGCTAGGCGCTTCCGCGATCCCACCGGCGTTGCCCAAATAAGGCCAGTCACCATAAGCGACCTCCGAGAGGCTCCCTCGAACACTAAGGTTACTTCCCTCCTCGGGACCGTGCATTACGAACGATAGATCCCCAGTCTATCGCCCGTTGGTCCCGGTAATTAATACCTTAATAATATACATGAAAAGTTAGTATTTTCCACATCCCTTCATAATTTTAAATTTGCTTCTACCAATTGCTTGATGATAGAGTCAATATCTGCTTAAAAATTAAAAATGACCAACAGAACTTAAAATCAAAATCAAGTCAAATCAAAAACAAAGCCAATTGAATAGATTCTACGAAATAATCACAAACTATTTAAGGAACTCTACAAACAGTAACAAGAACCTAGAAATATAAGCCCTACATGCACTTGAATTGAAAATGTCAACGTGTTGCGTGAAATCACGTCACTTCCTAAGGGTTTATGAATCATGCATGATCCTCCGAAGACGAGGTACGGAGCAATGTTAGTATGTCTTAATGCACATTCAACAAAAAAAAATCACATCTCACATCGATAGAACGTGACAATAACATCTTAACGAAAACACATCAACTAACTTAACTATCAAAAAACTTAACTTACATATTCGTCTTTATTATTCAAGAAACAGAGTTGAATTTGACTTGATGATATTTGTATTTGAGTGGACTTTAAAATTGAACAGGTTTTCCTTACGAATGAAATACTCCAAGAAAAGGGACGGGGCTACAAAAAGCAATCGCGGTAAAGCAACTAAACTCGAAAGCTCAAAGGACTTGTGCTGTATTTTGTTTTGTCTGAGAGAGATAACTTGATCATCCATTTCAGTAAATAAACGTCGTAAGTTACAAATAATTAAAACGATATTCAATTCTATGACATTGTAACAAAGTTGATTATACATTTTAAGTTAACGAAGTAAGTCGTTTAAATCCGGGCGTATCGTAAAAAGAACAATTTACAAGTTCGTCTGCAGTAGAAAAGGACGGAAGAAATTTTTGTTTTACGCGAGACAGAGAAAAAAAACAGCCTCCGACTGGAGTAAAGTCTGTGTGTTTTTTTCTGAATTATTACATCGGATCTTAATTAAGACATTTCGTGCATTAATAATGAAATAATAATATGAGTCAACTTCGCCAATACTGAATGTTTTGAAATATGAAGGTTGTTTTTATTGCAGATTAAAATTTATTTGTATTTTTTTATATTTAATTATTTTTATCGCTGTTTTATTCATATTTGGTAAGACTCGTTTAAAATTCATTAACATCACTGTAATTATTCAAAGTGAGTACCTACTCGACTATAGCTTTTAAGGCAGTTTTAATCTCTGGTTTTTGGATTTTTTTATTGGCCATTTAATAAAAACCGTATGTAGTTTGACGTTAGCTGAAATAAATATTTTAATCTTCCATTAACATTTGTACCAATAATGCTGTACATCTACAAATATTAATCATATAATTTTTTAAGCACGTCACGGTAGAAAATATTAAGCTCAAATTTTTTTAAGCTCGGCAGGAGATGTTTCACTGCTCTCAAGTATTGTTATGTTCCTGAGGAGGATTATTTCCTGGGGAGGTAGTGCTCCCTGGAGAAAGTTGGGGATTAGTGTCGGCAACGCAGTTATAAAGAAATGCAGGCATCCACAAGCTACAGTATCTACTTAGTCATCAGGCGCTTGTTGGCCATTTTTGTAGTGTCTGTCAGTCTTCTATATACTCGTATATGTATAAGAAACTAGCGACCCGCCCCGGCTTCGCACGGTTGCGAAAATGATCAGTGTTCCTCTACTCTATTATGGATACATATATTATACATATAAATCTTCCTCTGGAATCACTCTATCTACTAAAAAAAACTGCATCAAAATCCGTTGCGTAGTTTTTAAGATCTAAGATCTTTAAGCGACTTTGTTTTATAATATGTAGTGATGATGCCTTTGCCATTTTCAATTGTTTAAATTCGTTTTTCACGTGATCTCATAAGGCGTGGTGAAAAGCTATACAACCTCAAGAAAAATTGTGCATTGACAAATGTTTATTAGGAGAACACGTAAAGCCGTCAATCGCATTTATTATCATAGATGTGTCAGGTGTGGAATCAATCACTACTCATTTTAGGGCGCCTTCAAATTAGCCGCGCGGCGGCAGCGCGTCTGCAGCGCTGCTGACGCGCGACGTTGTAAATGTATGTAAATAACAACGCGCGACAGCAGCGCGGCGCCTTCAAATTTGTCGCGCATCAATTCAATTATATCATAATCATAAGTCAAATTTGTCGATTTGTAGCGCTGCAGACGCGCTGCCGCCGCGCGGCTAATTTGAAGGCGCCCTTAATCCAGGGGTATCAAACTAAAATTTTGCAAAGGGCCATATTATATTAAATTTAGAATGTGTAGGCGGGCCAGATTCAAATAAAATAAATGTAGTGAGCTCATTTTAATCAGTAGATAAATGGAGTGAAGTCATGATCCTTCTTTCTGTGACACATTAGACATCTCGTGTTCTAATCTTCTTCTATATAGAAGCAAAAACTTTGTACCCCTTTTTACGAAAATTGCGTGGATAGAGTATGAAATTTCGCACACTTATAGTTTAAATAGTGGGGGCGTGCAGAATGCTGATATGTTTTTGTAATTATACATAAAAAATACATTAAATTAATAAAAAAAAACATTACACACACTACCATTTATTTGACACACCCACGCATAGGTATATATTCTTTTGTATAGGTATTATAATATCTTTGATAACAGAACCTTAATGATGTTCAAACTTATAATTTAAATTTATTATGGTTGAATTTCGACCACTGCGCGACCACTATTAGGTATAATTCTCTAATCACCAGTAGAATATAGTGGTGGATTAAACTTAAAACTTTTTTCTTATCAGAAAATCACATTTTCTTTGCCGAGTAGAACGACGAATGTTTACAGAATTATTCATTTAAAATAAAGTGGGAATCGAATCCCCAAACGTACATTATTTTCGTGATCACTACTTCAGTAGTTCACAAAGGTAGTCAAAAAGGTAGTCAAGTAGTAATTTCTATACATCTGCTTTGTCAGTGCATTATTGTTTAAAATAAATAAAGTTTTAAATGTATTCAATGTCTTTATCTTATAGCCTTTTTGTTATATTACGTAAGTGTTGTCTGTATGTGTGTGTGTACCTCAATCGAGTGGGATTTTAAAGGCCTATTTGAGTTGTCAATTAACAAATAAATCTTTTAGTTATAGAGAAGTTAAGGTAAGGCACAAGTAGCGCTTCAGCCTGTAATATCCCACTGCTGAGCACCCAGAGCTTAATCCACCACGCTGCTCCAATGCGGGTTAGCGGACATATTCCTTACTATGAGTAACGATCGCTATCAGGTGTACATGATAACAACATGACCCACAAGGACTAACAACCAGATCGGAAATAAATATTTTTATAAACACAAATATCTAACTCTCTCTGAATCGAACCCGCGACCCGCGTCGGTGTTTTAGCACACGCACCATTACACCAGAGTGGTCGTCACAAGTAGAAAATATCTTAATTACAATCTGCAGTCCAAACAAGAAACTCAACAGTTTCTCATTAATGTAAAGTCGCGTGCTGGAACAAGTCGTTTACATAAATATAATAATTATAAAATCTCACATAAATTGTAATACTTAGGTCGGAAATGATGCAGCTTGAAATATAATAAGTGCACGTGCAATTTTGCTGCATCGTTAATACGACATTGAGAATCGTGTGAATGTTTAGTCTATGTTAATATTGCAGGAATAAAGATTTATTCATTTACACTAATTTGATAAACTCTAGAAGTAAAGACAATTTTTAACGGGTGCGTTTGTGCACTTGGCAGTTTCCCCTGTTTTCTACGCCAAAGTTGTAGGTTGAATTTCTTACACTAATCTGGACATTGTAATGTTATTTATACCTATATGTAGGTTCTGTACACACTTTTATTAAAAAAAAAATTAAATTACACATGTATATTAGTCGTACGTCGTAGGCATGAGAGAGCAAGTTTATATCAGAAAATGCGCACCATAGCAACGCCATTGATCAATTCTTTCTCCTCTTCTTTTTCTTGACAAGTATAAGAACTCAGCTATGGGGCGCTTAGAAGCAGGGATATAAAATAAATATTTCGTTAGGATCTCACGAGTTTGAAAAAAGTAAAAATATTATAAATAAAATACTGATATGTATATATCTACTGCGAGCAAATAGAGTGAGAGCGAGAGCAAAAGTTTTATGTATATATTTATTTGTTAAGGTATTAATTACTACAACCTTTCTGGTGTAGTCGCCTAAAATACCGAAGGTTTGCCGGATGTAAAAATTATTGAATTCTAGGAAAACTTTTAGATGGAACATTCCAACCAAGAAATTTATTGATAGCACGCAATTACAGTTATGTCAAACGAGACACGCTTTATTAACCTTTATACCTTTTATTGGACAAACGGATAGGTGCCTTAACCTCTATATTTGATAGTACCTAACTGATCTTCTGACGTTACTTTCTTACCTTCAATTAACATAAATTCCATGGCTTTACCTTAACGTGTCTTATCAAAATGTTAATTTTTTTTTCTCTGGGTCCTAATAAAAGTGATCACTTATCTCGGAACCGGTTCATTAGTTTTTGATGGTTTAAATGAAATTCTATACAATATAAGTTATACAGATATTTTTCTTCCTGTTTGTTTTACTTTAATAGTTACAGCATTTGACAAAAAAGCCTTATGTATGTATTTATCAGAGAACAAAATCATGAAATAGAAAATGTTTTTATGTAGTTTTTGGTGCAGTTTCAGTATGTTATATTTAACAATTACAAACAAATTAGTATTTAAGTTGGCGAAAAACAATAAAACACAAAGAACAAAGGCCAGAAAAGAAAAAGTAAAGATCTACTGATTCGATTAGACATTTATATTTGCTAGAGATAACTTGTTATAAGAAAAAATTTAACAACAAAAGAGCAACTAAAGAGTAAGTATTTTGCGCTAAAACCTTTATATTATTATCTACTAGCGACCCGCTCCGGCTTCGCACGGGTGCAATGCTGATACTAAATATAAAATATAAAATAAATATTTGCAATCTAAGCGCAAAAAATGTGTTTATTTACGACATCACATTAGAAAACTTTAAAACTATCAGTGTTCCTCTACTATATTATGCATGTATTATACATATAAACCTTCCTCTGGAATCACTCTTTAAACTAAAGAAAACTTCATCAAAATCCGTTGCGTAGTTTTAAAGATCTAAGCATATATACAGACAGGCAGACAGCGGGAAGAGACATTGTTTTATAATATGTAGTGACTCGCCTACATAATTAGGTATAATATGCATAGGTAATTGTATCCAAGGATCATGTTAATGTTATCATAAGCATTTCTACTTGTCGGTTTTGTTAACGTTTGTGGTTTAATAAAAAATAAAAATAAAATAGAAATGTCGCAAAGGAATCTGTCAATTCACCAATTACCTATAATCGTAATGATATCCGAGATTGTTAAAAATGTGTTCTAGAAAGGTCAAAAATGCGGCTAAAGAATGAAAGGAAGTAAAAGGACAATAAGTAGTCGAAGTCGGCTTTTAAGTTCCAAGGTGGTAGTAGAACTGTTATCCCTTAGTCGCCTCTTACGACACCCACGGGAAGAGAGGGGGTATTTTATATGAAATTTTGTTTAATTATTTTTAGTAATCGTAATAAATCGTATGACTGACGCCGCGTTGGCGCCGCGGTCACAGCACTGGATTGCGATTAGCTGTTGCGCGGGCGGTTGCGGGTTCGATCCCCGCACACGACAACATTTGTATTGGCCATACAGATGTTTGACGAGATCTGGGTGCTTGTGCAGTCCTTGTGCGTCTCCCCGCCGTGCCACGGAGAGCACATTAAGCCGTCGGTCCCGTTTGTTATCATGTACACCTGATAGCGATCGTTACTCATAGTAGGGAATATAATTATCCGCCAACCCGCATTGGAGCAGCGTGGTGGATTAAGCTCCGATTCTTCTCCTACACGGGGAAGAGGCCTATGCCCAACAGTGGCATATTACAGGCTGAATCGTGCTCGTGATCGAAGTGACTTCGACTATGCTTATGTTTTTCACATTCTAGTAGGTACTTGCTTTTTTTTATGTAACTAGGTCGGAAAACAAGCGTACGGCTCACCTGATGGTAAGACCGTAGCCTATAGACGCCTGCAACACCACAAACAAGTATCGCGAGCGCGTTGCCGACCCTATCCCCAATCCCCCCAGGAGCTCTGGTCACCTTACTCACCAACAGGAACACAATACTGCTTGAAAACAGTATTATTTAGCTGTGGTCTTCTGTAAGGTCGAGGTACTACCCCAGTCGGGCTGCTCCATATTTTGAGCAGGAAATATCCTGCTGTGCCCTGCCTCAGTTCGTTTTACTTTACCTTTTTACCATCGCTTTCAATTTTGCTTTAACTTCATCAAATCAAACCTCAGTTAAAAAAGTACTCAGTGCTTTTGTAAATTGAAGTTTTTTTTTTTTAAATAACAGTGTCAAAATCTTTCTATTATGTTTGTGTGTCTAACACCTCACTTCACAATATTATACGATATTCTATAAATAAAAAGCAAGAATTAAATGCTACAAGTGTGGAAATTAACCACATCAGCTCGATTAAAATTTCATCGGAATAAATGCGGTTGATCTGACAATTATTATGATCCCTTCACACACATTTTATTCACATTAAAAACCACATTTACAATGTAACAGACGTTGTCAGGATTTTCCCCTTTTTTATTTCTTATCTGTAAACTATACAACCTTTGCGGCTTCGCTCGTATTTTATATCGGTACATCTGTCATCAGCGAGATTTCCGTTTTTAGGGTTCCGTACCCAAAGGTTAAAAACGGAACCCTATTACTAAGACTTCGCTGTCCGTCCGTCCGTCCGTCCGTTCGTCTGTCACCAGGCTGTATCTCAAGAACGGCGATAGCTAGACAGTTGAAATTTTCACAAATTATGTATTTCTGTTGCCGCTATGACAACAAATACTAAAAACAAAATAAAATAAATATTTAAGGGGGCTCCCATACAACAAACGCGATTTATTGCCTATTTTTGCTTAATATCAATAAATGGTAACAGGTAGGCACTTGAAATATTCACAAAATATTTAATTGTATGTTTACTTTATTAATAAATAATAAAATTAAAAAAATATTTAGGGGGCTCATACAAAAAAGTGACTTTTTTGGCACTTTTTGCCCGATATTAAAATCAATTTACCTACTGTTGTTTACCTAGCCAATGGTACGGAACCCTTCGTGCGCGAGTCCGACTCGCACTTGGCCGATTTTTTTAATTACTCGCGATTGCATGAGTTTTTATATCTGATATTTTAAACCCTATAACCTACATCAGTAAAAAGAGTAAAGCCAAGGTAATTTCTTGAGTTTTAATTGTCAATTTAAATGCGTATAAACAAACCTTTGAGCTTTATTATTATACCGATAATTAAAAACTGCCATTCAGTCAACACGAAATCTCAAAAATCGCTGGAAGCATAAAGACTTAAGAAGGAGGTATTAAGATGGATGGATGTTTATAACTCTTCCACGTAAAAACCAATGAACTGTAATGAAACTTGGTACGTATAGCTAGAGATAGATTCAGTCTCTAGCTAGACGCTCATAGTCTACTTTTATTACGAAACTGGCTGCCCGGACAGACTTCGTTCTGTCTGTTAAGTTTTTTTTTTTTTTTTTAGTATAAAAACCTTTTCTTTCTATTTACTTTCTTCGCTTTATAGTCCTAATTTTTATTTTTTATTTACTGGACACTAGTTGATTTAAAATTTTCAAAGTTTTAGTTGTTTTTATTTTCAATGCGTTATTCCTTTAAATCAATTCTCCTATGTAACCTCACTTTTTAGTTAGCATCATCTATAAACTTGAAAATTAGTATCGCATTCGCGTTGTAGGTGCCGAATCCCTTTGAATGACACCAATATATTATAGTCTAAGATCCAAACTAGACGTGATCTTCACTGATTTGATTACTGGATACAAATTTAATAATTATTATTATATTCATAATCATAATAAGTCGAAAATAATATGTGTGACATTATGAGGTCACTAATAGTTATTAAGTAATACCACTAAGCTTTTATACACAAACACACATACTAACACATACACATAAGCTTTTATCTTTTTATTTTTACTAACAATTATGGACCTTTTGTCGTCCGACTTATAAATATATTTTTTTAATAATATGTATGTCTATACTAATATTATAAAGAGGTAAAGTTTATAACTTTGTATATACGGGGTAATCTTCGCAAATACTGATCCGATCATGAAAATTCTTTCGCTAACAGAAAGCTACACTATTCAGGAGTGACAAGATAAAAGGAAAAAGATAAAAATATATAAAGATTTTAAATCAGCAGGATTTGAACCTGCGCCCTCTGACGTGCCGTGTCAACAATTCAAATCTAATCAAGCATTATTATTTGCCTTAGAAATTAATTGGTGATTTTAAAACATTTATATTTATCTGATTTGCTGAAAATAGTGAGAGTGTATTGGAACATATCAAATTTCACCGTACCCTTCTTATGTGAAATGGATTATAACGCCCAACGAAGTGGGCACGGGTCGGCTAGTTAAAGATAAATCGCGTAAAACAACAAAACATTTAAATTAATCATTTTCCTGTGGAAAACCTCCGACGTAAAATGTTAGGTTCCATTGAGGATCCTGATAGATCTATCTGTAACAATGTAGAGATGTAGAGTATTATAACTTCCCATCAATCATCGTTTTTTACGTGTAACTTTCAACAGGGTTGGTAGCAACTAATTGTTATAAATATTAAGTAACTGATATAAAGAATACTATCATTAAATAGTAATTTAAATAAAGATTAGACAAGTAAGAAGGAATCGAAATAACAAACAACAACGGTTTGCCGCTGACAGCTATTTGCAATACATAAAGAGTTAATGCTAACTTGAAACGCGATATTTAATAACCCTGTAAAAGTCCGAACATGCGCATGTTCAAATATTAATTGATTCTCGTAAAGAACATGTTCGTTTGTTGCACTAATGCAATTATTCCCAGTATTTAATTATCGAGTTGGAAACACCTGCGTTGGATCATTTTACGTAATACTTAGTACAACTCGTATTAATATCGCGAAGATTTTAAATAAAGTTTTTATTTTTATGATAACAGTTTTTATTAGGTTGTATTTTTATTTGTGTTCATGACGAAAGGTTTATGTGGTATGTAGTATGACTCTTGTTTGCACCCCCTTCATGTTAATACTTTAAGGTTTAATACTCAGATTAATAAACAAAAGGGTTTAATAGTTAAAACGTAAATTTTTTAATGTTTTTGATATCTCCTGATGATTGCTGATGAATTTTTATTCCAAATATGAATGATTGAATCCAATTACGACGCCGCAAGTGGACATGGAACCGTCATACCCTAAGAAGAGCCCCGACCACATTCCATGACACAAGGGCGGATCAAGCTTTGGCACCAGGGGGGGAGGGGGTGGTCACAGTCATGGTCAAGGTGCCAGGGGGGGTCACATAGTCGTGGTCAAGTAAAAAGAAGCTATAATTTAATTTTTATAATGATAGATACAGGTAAAAAGTAGGTGTTTTATTAATCTATGTAGGTAATGTACTTAAAAATCACAATCATCAAATGACAAAAATCTTGTTTAACAATTTTAATTAGTGGTCCACCTAGGTCCTGGACACAGCCCAGGGGGGGGGGTCATGACCCCGTGGCCCCCCACCTGGATCCGCCAGTGCCATGACAAGTCCTGGAATGGACACCACAAGTAAAAAGGACAAGTGGCCGTCCTAAGCACACTTGAAGGCGTTCAGTGGCAGAGGAACTGAAGGCAGTCGGGCTGACGCGGTCCGAGACTAAGCGAACTGACCTAGAGGACACAGAACATTAAGGCCTCATTTACGGAGACGCGGGGCGTCGTGCATAGCGTGTGGCGTGGCGCGTCTCCGTAAATGAGGCCTAAGTCAAATAAGTCATTGATAGTTGCTGAACATTAATACTCATGCTACTGCTTTATTCACTACTGCACCTATTCTACCCATCTAATATTCTAATTCCTTTTTCGTCTTTAGTGTCAATTGACGATGCGTTAGCTTAGCGAACGTATATGACATGTCACTTTGCAGTATAGCGCAGGTGGTCGCGGGTTCGGTCTCTGCACACGGCAATCATTTTTATTAGTCATAGAGATATTTGTCATGGTCTGGGCGTTTGTGCTTGTGTATTCTGTGTTTTTTGTATCACCGTAGGATTAGAAATTACATACACCCTTTTTTATGATATAGGCAATCGTGGATAACATATGTTTATGATTTAACGATCTGTTCAAGTTTAGTTGGCCACCATTTTACGAAATTCTCGAGTATTTCATGATGTGGCCAATTTTACGATATGGCCACGAAAAAAGTAGTCATCGTGATGTCACATGGTGGTAGCACCGTGACCTGGTATGGAAGGTTAAGTCTAGCACTTAAATATAAATATCAACAAAAATGATAATTTTATAGATACGTATTTTGAAGAAATAATCTTAGAAAGTACAAATTGAATTACCGCAGATGATGCTCACATAAACTAACCAATAACGAGTCTTCATTATTTAAATTTATATTACTATCAGTTATGAAGCTTGACAAATTCAAATCCTATTCCCTTTTCTTGTAACTAAATCATATTAAATTTTTAAAAAAATCTCACGACAATTCTCACAAGTTAAGCCCGATAGATCTGAGTGAAATAGAAATATAAAAAAGGATAAGTGTGAAAGAGTCAGCAGGATATAAAGTCATAAATATTGCACAGCTGGATTCTTCTTACCCGATACTTTTTTCTCCAAAAACGAAGACGCGTTTATGAGTAAGGAATGTCAAGCAGTCAAGTGTTAGAGAATTAAATAAATTTTTATACCCTTTAAAAATCAACTTTAGGTTGTAAGATATTTGTTTTATTTTTCGAGCTCAAAACCATTAATTTTGAAACCTATTGTCAGTCACCCTTACTACTAGATAAAAAAAAAAATCGTTCGTCAGTTTTGATACACGACTGTAGTTTACTTCTTAAGAAGGATTCAAATGATATTTAAAAATAAAAAAGTTCGAATAATTTAATTTAATTATAATTAATTAAATAACATAACTATAAAATAATAACGTAAATTGACGCTTGCTATTCTTATCTGTACAGTAAATAGTTAACTATTATAATTAGATATTGCTACAAATAAAAGGGCTGTAAAAGAGCATTTCTGTTTCGTTGTTTCACACGATTTCACTTCCATTATTGTTTTCTATACCGTGCGCAAATAGAAGTAAATTTAAAAAAAATATGTATCTATAAATAAATTAGTGTAACTAGACGTTTTGAACCCGACTGTACATAAAGAGCAAGCTAATAAATTCAAATAGGCTTTATTGGAAACCCTACGGCGGCATCCGACACCGGGCCGTATCAATATAGTGTGTTTTATTAAAACCTCCTCGATTACTCACTGAGATACAGCATCTTATGGAGCCCTTACTGATGACTCGTCTGAACTTCAGAATTAAGTATATATTTTTATTTGAAGGTAGTTTTTACCCGACTTAATAAAATGTAAGCTAAATATGTATATTAATAAGGGGATACTTACTTAATTTGGTCATGTAGAATAAATTAACGTAAAAGATTCTGTTAAAAATGAATACTGTTAACTTCAACATTTTTTGTTCTATCAACTGATATTCTTAGGTATAGGAACAGCTTGTAGGTAATTGTCATATTATTAAAAATTCCCTGACAGAACTTGAACACTCTTAAACTTAATTTTTTTTAAACATTGAGTCTTAATTGATTACCTACTGATTTTAAAAATACATACTTTTGTAAAGTTTAAGGATATTTATTAAACATACAAGTATATGTACGTAAGTATTTATTAACTCACTGCAGTGGACTACAATATCCCTTCTTTTATACTACAACTAAGCTACATGGGCTTACATTTCACATAGGTGTGATTTCCCAATATCATATACAAGAATGTCTGCCCGTGACGCCGCATCAACTCCATATCCACTAATTATCACGTCCGAGTCGATAGATAGAGATATTTTTCTATCTTTTTTTTATCTATTCATCCACTTAATAACATTCTTCACGCCGCCATAGAGAATGGAGTCGGTAAACGAGATGTGGAATATAAATTAAAGTTTATGAAATACTAGAAATCTCGTGCGGATATACTCGCGTGTAGTTTTTGTTAATTTCAAACACATCGTAATCTTATTAAGCTGGTTACTCCTTTCATCATATTGTTCATAGAATGTGGTTCTATAGTATATACTTCAATGAATAAGCTGTCTAACGCAATAGTTTTCAACACTTTTCAAAATCAGTACCTAAATCCTAAAATTAAGAGTGCACATAATGCAAAATTACCATCTTTTATTTGTTTTGACATGAAAAGTTCCAGACCAAATCTTAAAATAAAAATATATGACAAACAACGTGATATTTGCAAGGGTTAACCTTTATCAAAAACATAAAATAAGGAGATTTCCTCGATAAAATATAATCACGAAGTAACCTCTAATTTTTATATTTTTTCTATTTATACTCGATATGGTTATGACCATTAAGACAAAAATTTGATAATTAATTACATTTAAATATGAGTAAAGGCTATGCTTAGGCATTTAATGTAATTACTTTTAGTTTCGGAATTATATACAAAATAACATATTTGTCGTTTTTTACATTCGTAATGCGCTCAAAACTATATCGTCTATCGCACTCTGACACGAGGCTTTGTGTATATTTTGTTTCATCGGGCGCGCGGGTGAAATCTGATTTTTTGCTCGCCTTATGCACGCTCTTAAGAGACTTTTAGAGATGCGATAAACAAGTACAAATATAATTATAAAATGTTTAGATGAAATATGGACTTTTTTTTTTTGTTAACTGAAAATATAAATGTAAAGGAATAAGATTCCTTTAAAGTTTGTATATGAAGTATGTCACCTTTTTTATAGCAGTAGTTTTATGTTTTTGTTTTAAGAAGAGATTTTTGACACTCCAGAATTGTAAAATATGAAAGAAATGTTTTATTTTAATTTTATCTTAAGGAATTGGTAAATAAACTTTAAATGTCGTTTCTTTGATTTTTCAGGTAGGTTAAGGGTTTTTATGTGTGTAAATTGTATAATTATATCATATCGTTTGTATCATTATGTAAAAATCGTACAATAAAATCTTTGATTTTTCAGAGCAACACATTGTTTAATTTTCCAATGCAACTAGTGTCTTATATAAATATTTAATTATTTATCAAATATAACAATATTAACCGAACACTTTAGTTTTGCCAACTAATAGGTATTAGGTACTAATAGGGGTTGAATGTTATGAATGGCTGAAATAATTTTTTATTTATTTTTTTATTTCTATATAAAAGTTTTTGTGCAGTTAGCTTTAGGGTTCAAGGTTTTTTGTCTTTTAAGCAATATTTGACACCCGTGTTCTCCTCCTTAAAGGTAGATTTTCGAAAATTCACTTGTTATTGAGCGTCCACATCACAAAAATAAATGTCTGTTCTTTCGTGTCTCTGTGTCCAGTAATTTTTGTTGGATAATGATGCTTCAACCATTTAGCTGTCTTAATTATATTACTTTATTTTTAACCAACTTCAAAAAGGAGGGTGTTATCAATTCGACTGTATTTTTTATATGTTACCTCATGGCTTTTTACTATATGGACTGATTTCGATGATTTTTTTTAACGAAAGGTGGTCCTTGTACTCCTTGTCGCGTGATTGCATTAAAATTTGATCGAGATCTGACAAGTACTTTTTAGCTGTCTCTAATAATGCGCATTGGCTTGACCATTTTTTCGCAAACCCAATTATATTCACTTAGATTACAAACATTTGCTTTGACCGTAGCGGAATTTCATTTCGTCGTTTATTTTCTTTGAGAAAATTTTTCTTTTAAATATTTTAATTTTTTAATTTAGGTATTTATTTATTTGGTCAAAATTTAAAAAAGAAAACATTTATGTAATACTTTTAAAATGGCAGAACTTTGATGAAAAAAAAGTTAATTCTCCTTTTTGTCTTTTTCTTGTAGTCACTGATAAGCTACTATAATGATTTTCGAAAGAATGTAGATAACGAAAATTGCACAATAAATTTGTCAGTGTTATCGAAGTGCATTACACGCCTAATCTCGACACCAGCGTGCAGCGGTCACCTCTACCGGAAGTTAACAAAACCGTTCATTTCTGGTTTTCAACCATTTTTAGAGTTCCGCGACAAAATTCCTATTTCGGTATTTCATAGTCAGAATAGTCAGAATCATAATAAGCTTAAAATAGCATCACATATGTATATTCTAAAATAAAATAGGCGAACCTATAGAAGATACCCACTATAGGAACTAATTTAGAAGATTAATTAAAAAAAAGTGTTAACGTTTTAAAGCGATATGGAAAACTTTGTGTTAAATCGACTCACTCTTGACCCGTTTTTTTTATGACAACCACCTCCCGAAAACTTTACGATTCAAAAAAGTTCCACAAAAAAGAAAAAGTTCGTTTGTTGAATTGTAGTTTTGATGGGAACGGAACGGACCAAGGCGTTAAATAAACTTTGTTAAGGTTGTATAGATTTATTAGTGTTTTACTCGGCCGGGTCCAGATTAGGGGAAAACCGGGAGACTTGCTCAGGTGGGAGAGTTGAACCATCTTTTAAAACTCAACTTAAATTACGCACTAACGAAACGCCAAGACGGTCATTGATAGAGCGCTGGTGGCCAATAACCAGCACACTGTCATTTTTTACAATGGCCGGTTTGTTTGGCTCTCAGATTCGGAAAGTTGTTTTTGGTACGGCGGAGTAAATTTTATTAATTTATGTAGTTTTAAGATTGCGGCCGTGTTTATAGAGGTACGTATTGTGCGTTATTACTATTGTACTGCCTGATTATTGCAGTTTAACGTGTGCTAAGTGTTTTTTCGCTGAGATTGATTGTTTTTTCTGTCAGTAAAATTTAAAGTCAAAGTAGTATATGCGGGAGACTTGCACCACCCGCGGGTGCGGGAGATATGCTCAGTGGTTCATGTCTCCCTCTATAGTGTTTGTATGAGGATATTTCGAGTTTTATTGTATAGATGTAAAGATTTAAACTTTTTGACTAAATTTAAACACAATTCGGAAACCTTAATACGCGAGTTCTATTTGTATTTGGTTTGTTTTTTTAATGTTTAATCTTATTTTCTCTCACGGGTTAATTGCATGAAAAATGCCTTTTCGATACAAGCCTTCTGAAAAAACATGCAAAAGAAAAGAACATACAATCACAGAATTAGAAAACGCAATCCGTTAGGTAAAGGAGGGTTGTGTAATTGTGTATATTTAAGAAAACCATCTATTAACTATGGAATCGATAGAAGTACACTAAGACGTTATAAGTTGAACGAAAAAAAAACAGTCAGTATAAAAAGTCACAAATATTTACTCTTTGAAGAAAAACTTCTAGTTGAATATTTATTATCATGCAGTAAAATGCATTACGGTCTGACTAGAAAGCAAGCATTGCAATTGGCTTTTCAATTCACAAAGGCGAATTAAAAAGTATCCTGCTAGCAAGGCAACAAACAATGCTGCTGGAAAAGATTGGTTTCGTGGTTTTCTTTCCAGAAATCCAGAAGTGAGTTTAAAAACACAAGAAGATACTAGCTTGTCTTTGTAAAATATTTGTGATTTAAGCTGCAAAATGTTTTTATTTTCCCCTTTAAAAAGCAATGTTCAACTCTCCCCAGACCCCGGTTCAAGTGTCCCTAAGGGTGGGGAGAGTTGACTCAAATCCCATTTTTCATTCAAACATATATAACATATTTCAGTACTATAATATCGAAAAAGTAACTATGCATAAGTAAACCTAAATAAATAAGCTACTGTTTATTATTACAATTGAAACACTAAGCCTCATTTATAAGAAAATACGATACTTTAAACAAAAAGCGGTTCAACTCTCCCGGTCTTCCCCTACTTTTACTTAATAAATATTACGTTTTATAATACTTGAATTAAATTCATACTTTCTAATCTTGTCTTTATAGACCTTGTAATTTTTATAGATTGCTATAACACTAATACTAAAACTGATTATAATAATTATTAGGTAATGATGAAATCAATACACCTCACATCTAGAAAATAGTCTGTTTTTCTCATTGATTTATTTTTAAGTCAATGGTTTTCCTATTTAGAACAAGAAACAGCCGAGCTAAAGGTACATCGCACCTTTAGGATTGAAATGACCGTTTATTCATCGTTCTTTATTTTTAAAAGGGCACTATTTTGGCTATTATTATAATATCATAGTGACATTTCGCTACTTGACAATTTTCGGAAATATAATTTAAAATTTTCCTAGGTTTATTTTATACCTATTACAAGTAATCTTCTTTTCAAAAAAGCCTTATTTGATAGAGAAAATCAAAACTTACATTCATTGATTTTAAATTCGCGCCAAAACTGTCAGTCACGTGGCACTTGGGGGGCTGTGACGTCATATTTCAATGAACAAAACAAGCTAATACGTTATACGGTTATTCGACGCTTTAATCATAGCTCTAATTTCAGATTTTTTTAATCATACTGAAATAATATTTGATGGTTATAATGAATGTATTATTGTCACATCTATATATCTACATATAGATGTGACAGTAATAGGTACTATAAATAGCTGATGTAATAAGGAGTAATTTAGGCTACTTTTATTTTAGAAATTTGTGTTCCAGTGTATGCTTATTATAATTTGTAAGTCATAAAAATGCGTAAATTTATAATGTAATTTAGTATATCATTTGATTAATTTTGATAAAATAAACTTTGCTAAATAAAATTTCAAGTAATATAATGTTTCGTATATATAGGTACCTACCTATTTTTTAAATTATTATTTAATACATATTTTACTTATTACCTATTTCCTGCCCGTTGTTCGTACCTCTGAAATAATATAATAACTGAAAAAATAGCATAAGACTCTCAAGACGATCTGAAATTATAAACATTACCTACATGTAATATAAGTTATTTCACAAAATATTGACTAAATATTATATATAACTATCGCCTTTTACAAGTAAATTATATACTATTACTTTCTTTATTTCGATACATACACGTAGTAGTCTATGCATACACGGAAGTTTTTGCATTCCGAAACTCGGCAGAGCAAAAGTCGGGATTGCATAAAAAAAATTGGGACTATAAAAGAATCCAGTTTAGGCAAATTTGTACTATCAGCTTTTATATAGCCTGACTCCATTTCATGAATTCTTCTTACGAGTACAAATCGAAATATTTAATGAATTTTCTCAGAAAATCGCGAACGATCTAACATTGTCAAACAAGTTTGTGAAATGTGACGTCACACGGGTGTCAATCATGGCTGCCCGCGTTTCTAACTGTGGGCGTCTTGCGTTACGATCCACTTAGTTTATTTTCCAAAAATAAAATATTTACAATGTATTTTAATGCAAAAAAAATATTGTGTAATTACTTTTTACTCTTAAGCTAGCTTATAAAATATATTTTATATTTTATTGTTACAACTGTCAAATAGCCAATTTGGTCAAATTTGAGTTCTCGTTTTCGGTCAAATCGTGACTCATTATGTTTAAAAAAAAATCATTTATTGTGACTGCTTTTTTCCATATTTTTTTTTGTACACATTTATAGCTCCGTATTTATTTTTACTTTTGCTGCTTAGTTTTTGTAATTTATTTGAACAATATGGTTATAAGCAACAAAAAGAGTCACGATTGCAAAACGTTTTTATCTATTTCCAACATTTAGCTTTTTCGTGTTCGGTCATTTCAGTTCTAGGTGCGAAATAATTGGCACCTGCGTCTTTGAAAAGCCTACATAAATTACCACCCCTAATACCCTTAGATTTGTGCAAATATGTATATATCAAATTGAAATATTATAACTAAATTAAAATAACATTACTTAAATATTTAGAGGTAAAATCGACTTAAATTGTACAAACATTACAAATGGTTTTCGTACTCTTGTTAATATTACGAGATGATTTAATGATTAAATAAATAATTAATATGAACAAGTAGACTACGATAGTAGGTACAGTTTAAAACCTTTGTGGTTTTAAATTGTATAAACGATAATAATAAAAAATAAAATAATGGAGCAGGTTATTTTAAAATGAATTAGTAAAAAAAAAATATTATATTTATTTGTACTCATAATCTCATAAAACATCATTAAAATCTATACTAATATAATAAAGCTGAAGAGTTTGTTTGATTGTTTGTTTGTTTGAACGCGCTAATCTCAGGATCTACTGGACCGATTTGAAAAATTCTTTCAGTGTTAGATAGCCCATTTATCGAGGAAGGCTATAGGCTATATATCATCACGCTAAGACCAATAGGAGCGTAGCACTAATGAAGAATGTTTCAAAATCGGGTGGTCCTACTCCTATTCCACGGGGACGAAGTCGCGCGCACAAGCTAGTAAAAGATAAAAATATTTTGTAATACTATAATTCATGTCTAAACGCCATCTAGGGTATTTTTAATAAACTACTGTGATAAAACGCAAGAAATTATGAGTTGAAATTCTTAACTAGTTCAGAACGTCTTCAACAGATGTCGGTATACGTAATTTGTAAGACTATAAGACGGTTGTAAAATATTGTACTAGATGGCGTTAATATAATACGACTATATAGAATGCTTACACCAAGCATACTAGTATGAAAGTTCTAATAGCATTTTTATTTGGTAGGATAATTTATGAAAAGAAATATCAAAGCACTGTAGTCAATACAGAACAAAGCGCGTGTCTATGGTGCGATTTGTTCAATTTCTGACAGTCTGTTACTACTTCTAATGGAAGTGGTTTGTTTCGATGAAGTTAATGTATTGCTCGTGTAGATGCTATTTGTTATTTTGAATGTTGTGACTTACATTGATACAAAATCGTGGGTTGGTTTATCTTAGGTTAAAGTGAAGTGATAAATGTGTTGTTAAGTTAACATTTCTGTGTTAAAAACAAGCTGTAATAGCCGAAATTCGTCTAAGTTAAACCAAGTTTGCCGGCTGTCTTGTTATGGTGAGTACAATCGATATTTACCCCTTTTTATACGAGATCGTATAGCTTTTTGGCTTTCAACACGCTAAATGACTTTCTGTTACACAATTTATAATATATTTCGATGTGTTACAAATGATAAATAGCATTTATTTCTTGTGTTAATAAGCGCATGATTACGTTCGATCTAAGTCGTTTACTGCTTTATAACATTCAAGTTATTTCTCTTCATTGCATTATTAGTGGTTCTGGTTAATTAACCAACTAGTCAAGATAGATTCAAGATCTATTGCAAGTATACTAGAGAAGTTTTATTTTTTTTGTTTATCTTCACAGTTGTGTTGTTGGTAGTTGCCATAATGAATAATTAAAAAAAAACTTTCTCATACATAACTGTATGTCTTAATATGGCAAGATTTTATGATGTAGAAACAAAGAGGTCGTATATATTTTGCTTGCTGTGCTACAGTTTGATATATAATATGGCAAAACAATGAGACAGAAATTGTTTATTTTTGTATAAATTCTAATAGGAAAAATCCTAATTGGTTTCTAAACTAATTAATTTATTTTACAAAATACAAAACACATAACCATAATTGTATTTAGTAATTTAAAAAAAACTAATGTGTTTCCACGCGACTCCAATTTTAAATCAGAAAGACACCATATTATAATTACTAAAAATAATTATATAATTAAGTCTCCATATTTTATGTCTATTTAGATATATTTTAACAAGGTATAAATATTTTTTATAATTTTAAGTTTAGTAGAAAACTTATACCTAAATAAGAACGAGTATAATAATATATCTGTAGTAAATATTATAAGCAAAACCTTTTATATTTGTATGCATGTTAGCACCTCATGTTAGCTTTTTTTAACACTTAGTAAGGGATGTTTATTATTAGAACTTGATGAAATAGATCCAGTAGCTTGTACCAGTTTCGGTGAGGTTTTTAAATTAAATTACAATATTAAATTTTTAAGGTTAATTTTTACTGCATTTAGCAAATTGTTTAATTTAACTTTTTTGATGACATCAATTACATATAATTTAGTATTAACTTAAAATGTTAATATAATATATTTTAATATAATACAATTTATACAAGCTAAGCACTAAGTATTACAACTTTTGCTTCATTATTTGAAAAAAAATCTAGAATGACACTTTAATTTTTCTTGGCACATCACACAAGCTTAACACAAAAAAAAGTTGATACTGATACAAAATAAAAAATTAAGAGTACATGAATATTACATAAAGTTCTACCAACTTGTGAAAAAAAGCCAGGTAAAAAACAGCAGTTTCTCACAATATGTTTAAAAAAAAATGTCATTCCTAATTTTAAACAACTTACCGAGAAACGCACAGACAATGAGATGAAAATTAAAATAAACCAGTGCAGTAAAAAACCGTTGATTTACAGTTTAGATATGGAACAGATAAAGAATCATTGTAACAGTCAGAGGCATTATAAAGTGCTAGTGCTTCGTTTTACTTAAAACAAAGTGTTCTGGACTACATGTAAGGAGAAACGATGAGTTTTGTTTTATAGTCTAGGATCTAGCAATGCAACTTTGTAAAAAAGTTTTTTTTAGTTGTGTAGTATTTTTTTTCTGTAATATGAATATTAATCTACCTACTAAATTACAGTTTACGATTGATGAAAAATCTCAATTACGATTTTATGTATTTCCAAGTTTTTAATTTTATAAAATAAAAGTATTTATTTCGCCATAAGTGATTTACACTTAACGAACGCCAATAAATTGTACATTTAAAAAAAATGTATAAAAATTTCTACAATATTTACATTAGGTACATAACAAACTTAGATAGTGTACCCAGTGTTATGGAATAAATAACAATATTTTAATTTTGTTCTAATCTCTAATGTCGCGGTAGACATCATCTTTATTAAATATTACAACAAATTACTAAAGCATAGTGTTGGCAGATGAAAAAAAAGCGAGAGGAAAAAACTCTCGACACTTTTTTCTAAATTTAAGGTTGTTAAAAAAATAAACAAAATTCACAGTATGACCATGAAATGTTCAGGACAAACACGAGACAGCGTGTGCCGAAATAACCAACAAAAATTCGTCGTATTCCATCCATCCAGGTCTTTATCAGCATTGCTTAATCTACAAATGAGTACAAGTTGGCTCTCTGGTCTTAATAAATGTATGCATATATCAGGCACATGAAGCAAAATCGTTCGCGCTTAATGCATTCCCCAGCCCATCGCACATGTCCACTCCTGGACATACGCTTCATCTAAATTACGCCAAATTCCCAGTAATGCGTAATCTTCATTCAGCCTCCGCCGGCGATACTCCAAAAGACGTAACACACTGCGTTTGTTCTGGTAGCAAGATAAGTAGTCATAAATGAGACGAAAAAAGGTTGCTAGCTCCTAGCAATATACCACATGACGGTACTAACGATTGCTAATGAGGTTTCCGCGAATCAGTTTAAAAAATCCAATGACTGTATGCTTCTGAATCGCTGAAACGTTTTCGTGACAAACGATTCGCAATTTCATTAATGATTTCAAAACAATTACTTACTAATTAATTTGTTAAACGTTTTTTTGCATGAATAATTTTTCATTTTATTATTCTTTCTTCGGTTTATTATAAGAATCAAAATCCTATAAATGTACCATTGGAAAATACAACAAAAATAAAGCCTTGTACAGCTCCTTATCCATAAGTTTGCAATTTTATAGCGTTTTTTATAAGAGTTTTACGGTAGCAATGTACGTTTTATATTATTTCTTTTAACGCAATTCAAGATTAAATTTTTTATACAAAACTAAATGATCCCTTAATGACCATGACCTTGAGTTAAATTTCAATAATCAAAGCCATTTTTGCCTATCTCTGTGATCATTAACTGTAACTAATTACCGAGAAACAGGCGAATAAGAGAAAACAGCTCTCTAGATAAGTTTATGAGATAATCTAAAATTAGTATTCCTTTAGCGTCCAGAGCAACGCCCTAAGCTTGTACTTTATTTTTTATGTGTCACACATGCTACGCTTGTGTTTACGTGCACACACATTTGTGCTTGGGCTTATGACGTCACGTGTAATTCTTGCCTTTGGAGATACATTACAATGTTAGTTTTGGTACGGCTTACTTAATTTTTTTTTTGACGTAACAACGTCTAATAAATCGATGATCGCCGGCTGCATGCACGAAAAATGATGACTCATTGTCCCGTTGCGCTGATTGTCCCGTTACGCTCATTGTACGCTTGCGCCGCATCTATCTCTCTTCCACTCCATTGGCCTATGCGTCCGAGGAGATGTTTTGTTATGACGTTGTCACCGTAAAGATAATTACTAACAAAAATCACAAGACGTGTACATAACTTTAATTTCCACGAGCGAAGACGCGGTAACTGCTGTTGTTTTTTCGTGTTTGGCTACTAAATGTTCTAGTATATGTATTGCATGTACTCGTTTTATATAGTTACTTAGTTAATAAAATAAAATGTTTTGGCATGTACTTAACCTTTCAGTCTTGTATTGTTTGACATGACGGTAAACTTTGTTACAAACGGAACATATTTAAAATATAACACGCGAAGTGTTAATAAAAGTGAAAATACCCTCGTTTTCGTACGACCGACCGTACATGTTTAATTCAGCTTCAAGATTGCGACAGTTTATTCCGAGACGTTGATCTCGAAAGAGAAAAAGTCCATGATCTCGGTCATTGTCATTTAATGTAATGTTAAATTTTTATTGCTTAGACTTTTAATTACTCTGCCAGATTAAATAAATGACAAAGACGTGTGGGTTTAGGTAAAGTTGAGTTTGATAAAGAAAATGACTGAATAAATTTTTTTTATACAACTAGGTCGGCAAACAAGCGTACGGCTCATCTGATGGTAAGCGCTTACCGTGTTATAAACTTCTGAAACACCAAAAGACCGACCCTGTGGATTGGGGATACACAAGAATGGGGATTTACAAGCAAATGTTACCCCCAAACTACTATAGCTTTATATAACGCATTCGTTCGCAGTGGGCTCGAATACTGTAGCGTTGCTTGGAACCCTTTTTACAATATTTATATTTCTAGATTGGAACGCATTCAGAAACGTTTTATGTGGCACCTCAGTTTTAAATTTGGCTTAGCTAATAAAATCCCGCACTATCGCGACAGATTAAGTCACTTCAATATGAACACTTTGGAAAGTCGAAGATGCTTGCTTGACAACCTGTTTCTGCATAAACTGATTAATGGTGTTTTGGATTGTCCTGATCTGCTTAGTTCTGTCTGTTTATCGGCACCTACTAAATGTTTACGTGTAAATAAGCGAATGCTGTTTAATTGTGCCTCAGCTTATTCTAACTTAGGTTATCAGGCACCTTTAAACAGGATGATGAGATCCCACAGCACCATTTCAAAAAATCTGGAAATTGATATTTTTAATGACAAAATTTCTAAATTTAGAAAAAATATTAAATTATATCTATCAAGACAGTGATCAGTTTGGGTACTTTTACAAGTTATCGTTCTATATCTCTTTGATTTTATTGTTGTAATCTTTCAGTGCAGATATATTTTTCATCTTTTATTATACCTGTAATTGAAATGTAAAACACTCTTAATTTCTTGCCATGTGTATGTTTTTGTATATGTTGTTAGTTATTAGTGTATGTTACTTGAGTTTAATGTAGTTACCACCTATAATTAAAGTTACACTTAGACTTTATTGTTATTGCATGTGTATGTACTTGAAATATGGTGTATACTTTGTTGGTGATCAATAAATAAATAAATAAATAAATCTCGCGACAAGCTTTTCTATCATATAGATTATGTGTAATGACTTTATAAGTAGATAGTAAAAGTTTAAAAGAAAAAAATTATTTTTTTCGGTCTAGCGCATTCAAATAAAAGCTTGTTTTTTAAAAAGGTTTTTTACTTTTAATTTATTTTATTTATTAAAATGATTTAAAAACATAATTAACTTAGAATGTACATACTTACATGTAGGTACATCAAACATAATATTAATAAAATTAAAAAAAACATATAAGTAATACACTAAATAGCTCATAAACAATCGAGTTTGCTTTACACCTTTGAGTCTTAAAAGCTTGTGGCTCGTTGAATCACTTGTCGATAAAATTTCATACTCTTTGGTGGATTTACGCTATTAGCTACTTTACATTGGAGTGTGCGATATTAGTAATGTGACTTTGAAGTGGCCTCGTGTGGATAATGGGTATGTAAAAGAATACAGTAGGATATCAGTCGAAAATTTCGGTTTTTTTACGACTAGGGCGGCAAGCAAGCGGCCCACCGGATGGTAAGAGATAACCGTAGCCTATAGATGCTAGCAATACCATCATCATCATAGGTTGTAGTACTTACCCAGACGGGCTGCTCCAAATTTTGAGTAGGATATTTCCTTCTGTGCCCTATCTTAATGAAATAGATGATGAGTTTAGTTCGGTTGATTGTAATAAGAACCAATGGTTCCAAAGAGATTAAAAGTAAATTAATATTTAAGGACAAGACAGAATTGCTAGCCAGCGGACCCTTTTTATTGCTGTGTGGCTACGGCTGTCTAGAATTCAGCAACCCCCTCTCGTCCCGCGGGTGTTGTAAGAGGCGACTAAGGGACAACAAAGTTCCACTACCACCTTGGAACTAACAACTTGGAGCCTACAGCTGGATTTTTAAATATAGAGACCGAAGAGCCAGCAGCCTCTTCGGTGCGATAAAACCAGCCCCGCGGTCACTAACCCACTTGTCCAGCGTGGTGACTATGGGATAATGAGTTTGCGGCAGAAATTTCGGCCTTTAGTTTTTGGCAGCCCCAGTATTCCCGGGTACGGCAGCGATCAGTTTAACGGTGTGGCGGAGGGTTGTAGGAATCACAAGTTCGCCAGGTGTAGCTAGCTAACATTATTTGATTAAAATTAAAAAGAAGAGGAAATTGTTTTTCAAATCCAATTCGTACATTGAGATAAACACGTACCTAATTGTATAAATTTTGCAATACAAGTGTAATCTATTATATAATAAATAGCTCGAACTAAAATCTTTATATTTACACTAACTTGGAATGTAAACATTCACATCAATCGAGGTTTAGTAAACAGTTTTGTTGTTTCAATTTCATATACAATGTACCTGTATATCAAATTGTTAGAGAATATTTATATCAAATATTTGCAGAGTTTATAGAGCGTTCGGGTTATTGTACACTGAAAACAGTGCTATGCTAGAGATCTAAATAAAAATGTGTAGCTATGCGAAAAACTCGAGAATAGCTGGACAGATTCGCCCATTTTTTAAAGTTTTGTCAAAGTATAGAAGGTTCTTACGAAATGATGAATAAAGAACATCGCGTAGAAAATATGAAAATTTCAGAAAACTTAAGTCAGCTAGAAAGTCCATTTAAGAGTTACTAGTCACTAGCATTGTTACCGCATCACCCTGCACCAGAATTATATAATATAGCACGACATAGCATCACACCGTACCGAGTTTAGTATACACTAGTCTTTTGAATTTTATTTCAGTCAATTGAGAAGGTTAGTATGTACAGGATAAATGGTTACTGTTTTACAGTTTACAGTACCTTGAATTGTTTGTGTAATTACAATAATAATATCGCATTAAATACGGTTGTAATTGGATATTACTTTCATACATTTTGTTTGTGATCATGGGGGTTTAAAATTGAAATGGCTACACGCTTAGGTACTAGGTAGCTATAAAAACCTTTGTAGATTTTTAAACATATTCTCCCTTCTTAATTAGGTATAGTTATATAACAAATAGAAACAGTAGGTAATCAAAAAGAGAAAAACGACCAACGTGGTCTAAAGGAATTTCTACAAACAACGGTAAAAAGCCTGTTAATTTTTTTTTAATAACTAGATATTGTTTTCTAATGTTTACGCGAATTTCACTCATTATAATGAAACAATTTTTTCTAATCTTATCGCGGTTTATTAGGTTTTTTCGATGCCCGACGTTTCGGATACTATTACAGCAACCATGGTCATGGGAGGAGGACTCTTTGGGCATCTAAAAACCTAATAAACCGCGATAAGATTAGAAAAAGTCGTTTCATCATAACTAGATAGTGCAACAATAAAAATGATATAAGTATAATATATTTAAATTATATCCTCAATACGTAGTTCAGACGAGATAAGATAATACATACATGAAAATCAAAAGTATGATCGTATTTACGCAAGTCAAATATAAACAGAACATTTTGAAGTTTCTCCCTCTTATTAAATCCATTTCGGCAAGTTATAAGGTTTATATCGTAGCTTATAAACACGAAAAGCTGTTAAAATTTCACACAAAGTGCTCTTATATTGTTACGTTAGCGTTGCTATGAATATTGAAAACCTTAAAATGTTTACTACCTATATTTAGATTTTCTTTGAAAATAGAAGTCAAATGATGATGCTTGGTACTGTACCTAATGTATATTTTGAATTAATAAAAATGGATTGTTACATATAAGTATTGACATATAAGTATTATATAAGTATTATATGCTGGACATAGACCTCCACAAGTTCGCGCCAAAAATGGTACATATTATACATTTTCGGGTCATAAAAAATAATTATAAAGTACCACTCTCTGCAGTTTCAATCTATACTAATATATAAAGCTGAAGAGTTTGTTTGTTTGTTTGAACGCGGTAATCTCTGGACCTACTGGGCCGATTTGAAAAATTCTTTCACTGTTAGATAGCCCATTTATCGAGGAAGGCTATAGGCTATACCAATAGGAGCGGAGTCCACGCCGACGAAGTCGCGCGCAGAAGCTAGTTATATTATAAAGTGTAAAAAGTTTTAACATTCAATATAATATTCAAATTAATTTGCGTTTTGAAAATTATCATATCAGTAGAACATGCTCATATTTATCTCGTAGTGTTGAATGTTGAGTCCTTTTGCTTTCCCAGAATTTATTCCCTTCTGATGGCACTAAAGGATAATTCTATAATGGAAATTGTATCTTTCACTATTCCCTATAGATTCGAATTTGGCCATCCATGTCCACCTGAAGTATTTACTTTACTGTCTAAAGTACTTAGTCACATTAATATTTTGTTTATTGATTTTATCTTAAATTTGATTTACTTATAGTCATTTTTATAATTATATTCTTTTGAAATGTGTCAAATGTCACATAAAATTAATCCTTACAATCGTACTAAATTACATAATTGGCGGTGAAAAATTTTCAATTGTAATTGCATTACTTTGCTTTCACCACTTTCAATGCCTATTAATTATTAAGCTTACAGTGGACATCTTACAGAACACCAACCAACTTAACCAGTAAACTGGAACTATCCAAAAAAGGTGTTAAAAATATAACAATATCCTGTTTTAAAAACTACGAACTCGAAAAAGTTCAATGTCCATCATCTTAATTAAAGTACATTTCTATAAACGCGTCAGTGCCTATATTGGGAACTGCGTATAAGGTCAGAGTTTTGTTTGCTATATCCATAATTCCATATACAATGAGATAGTACTGTTTTAGTGTGTTTAAAATACGGCCCACAAAAGGAAACCATTAATTTTTTTTCATTTTAAACCTGTCCTTTGTAAACATTTACCTAGTGTTAAATAACTAAAATAAGAAGAGATAATAAATTTGTATTACAAGCCAAAATTTAAGTTTGAAAAACTAATAGATAGTTTTCTAAAAAAAAGTTTCATAGGAAATCTTTTTTTGAAAGTAAAACACATGACAGAAAAGTGCTAAATCATATCGTCTACGCAAATTAAAAAAAGATTAGGTGGGATTAAGTTTTTGTGTGAAAGTTAACAAAATATAATGGCTACAAACAAAATCTAATCCGGAAACTACAGCCTTAAATAACTAGTTCAAATTTGTTAAATAACTGTGTTTCATCGTAACAAACATAATAATTAACAATGTGGGTAAGTTCATTACAATATAATAGAAACGGCAAGATCTTGATAGCATAACCCTAGTTTACAAAGTTTTTGCGAAAGAGGCCAAGTGCTGCTATGGTGTACCACAACCAATTATACTTGCACTTTGATCTTATCTCAACATGTGACTACGTCAATATAAACTTAAACTATATACGAGCTCATGGTAACTTGGTTCAGGTGCACAATGCACCCAATGCAGTAAGAACCATGGAGTTTCATGGAGCTAATTAAATTGGATTCGCTCTGACGAGTTCAGCGTAAGTTGGTTTACGAAACAATGATAATCCTGGAACTGTGATAATGATTGTTGCATCACTGGCTTATTCAATTGTTTGATGTTCTGTTAGTCTAAATTGTCATTGACATTCATTAAAGCGTCGCTTTTTAACTGACTACTACTACCTACATTGTTTCAAAATAAAGACCATTTCGCCATTGTATAAGAAAAAAAATAAAACAAACGGGGTGAGCTAAATAAAACCGTTTAAAAATAAGAAAGTACGAGTATTTTATCCTAAAAATCAATTTGTACTTAATCCAATTATAGGTACTATTTAAGTGCTTAAATTTAGAACATTTTGACTAACTCTAACGCCTACATAAATTGAGTATTGAATGAATAAAAGTACATACAGAGTAAAGAAAAGTCGTCTTGAATTTATTTTAGCTGTTAATATAGCGGTAACTTCTTAAGAAATAAATAACTATTATTTGACAGATATCCCTTTTTGTTGACGCAGGGGAATTAAAAAGGTACTCGAATCGTGGGTACAAACTAAGAGTTACTTGGCAGATATTCCACAAAAGTGCAAGAGGATACG
Source organism: Melitaea athalia (assembly GCA_905220545.2). Classification (NCBI taxonomy): domain Eukaryota; kingdom Metazoa; phylum Arthropoda; class Insecta; order Lepidoptera; family Nymphalidae; genus Melitaea; species Melitaea athalia. Next base: position 5,505,466 of record HG992203.1, read on the forward strand.
TACTTACTGTAGTGTTTTATTTTAGTTACCACTATTTCTAAGAAAAGTTGAATCGTAGTGGTGAAGAAAATGTCATTTAAGTGTTTGTCCTTCATTTCTTTACTTTACGAGAAAATACTGTGTGTGGTTCATTGAATTGAGTAATTGGAAAAGTTGTTACTGAACTGATAAATTATTTGTGCACATATTTGTGTTTATTGTGTTGTGTTGTTGTGTGAGTTTAGAAATTTTTTTTGCAAAAGTTGTTTGGATGAGAACTCGTGCGGGATTGTCGGTTGTGTATAAAATTTCATAATATATATAGACTTATAAAATGGTAGTTAGAAGTAGCAACAGTGTAGCTTTTATGATTAGTTAATAAATAAGTACCTGGGTGACCGAGCCCAGCTCGGTATTTTTTTTTATTTTTTGTTTTTTTTTTCGGTATTTTTATATTTTAATTTTATTTAAATAATAAATCACGAGTGAAATTAAAAAAAAAGAAAAAAAAAGTAATCTGGAGACTGAGATTCGAACCCGGGTCAAAACGATTTGAAATCCGTCGCTTTCCTAATTACGCTGTTACAGCTAAGTATATTAAAAACCGTGAAATTTAGCTTCGTATTCTAATGATATTTTTTCATTGCCTAAAAACAGGGATAAAACGACATTTTTTTTAAATGAATCCTAGCTAGATCAATTTTTCACCCCCGAAATCCCCTGCATACTAAATTTCACGAAAATCGTTGGAGCCGATTCCGAGATTCAGAAAATATATATATATATATATATATACAAGAATTGCTCGTTTAATAGTATATGGTTAGTTAATAAATAATGAATAAATAAATGAATAAATAATTAATAAATGCTTAATACTGAACAACCCCCACTAGAATGTGAATCCTGTGTCATAATCTTTAAACACACAACACACAAGTGCAGACGCCCAGAACACGACAACCATCCATGGCCTATAGAAATATTTTTCATGTGCTTTGAACGAATAGCGCCCGCTAGCGCCAGTCAGTTGCTATTTGTTACTAAATTGCGACAATATTTCATCAAATAAATAACAATCGTTTACTGTGTTCGGGGTAACACACAGACAGACAAAGCTCAAGTTTCTTTCTCTAGTGAGCATCGAAGATCCAAGGAGTCCTGTGTCCAGCAGAGAATGATCATTTACTGATGAAGACGAATATGCTTACGAAAGTATTTTATTTATGTGTATTCTTGCCTACACAATTGGATACAGAATATAACTTAGCTCACCTAGTGATTTTTTTGTATCTACAAAATGTTACGTGTATTTTGTATCAGTCTCAATTATATTATATTTTTTCAATTTATTAATTTTTTTTGTCTTTAAATGGTAATTGGCAAACTGTTAGAGTATGTTCACCTTTAAAACAATCGATAAGAACAGGATATATCTGAACGTAATTTGTCCTTTTTTGACTTAATATAATATAAAACCAAATATAATATAACACCAAGGTAATTAAGAACTGTAACGAAGATATTATGAGAGCGAGTTTAGTTTGCAAACAACTTAATCAAACTCGTAACTTAAATTTACATTTTCTCTGGAACATCGCAAAGGTCTCTCTTTAACTCTTAATGAAACAGTTTTTAAACAGCAGACGTTGCAAAAGGTCAGTGACAAAACTCATCAAGACAATTTTCCAGTTCGGTAATAATTCATTAGGCGCGACGTGGTATATCGGGGTCAGTGGCTGCGTATCACTGACGAGAATGGACTTGGTCGTTCGAGATTATTTAAATATTTTGAAGCTCTTACAAGTATTTGCACATTTTGAACACATACATTAACATACTTTGAAATATTCAGAAAGTAATGGAATTTTTGATGTGAAACTACTTTAGAATCGTTCTGATTTGAATCTCGATGAAACGAAAATGCGTCACGATAAAGAATCAAACACTTAAATGTATAGGAGAGAATGAGATATAATACATTACACATGTGCTGTGTGGCTACGGCACTAAAGCACGAATGTAGCCACCCCCTCTCTCCCCGTGGGTGTCGTAAGAGGCGACTAAGGGATAACACAGTTCTACTACCACCTTGGAACTTAAAAAGCCGACGGATGGCGGGATAACCATCCATGCTGGTTTTGAAATACACAGGCCAAAGACGGGCAGCAGCGTCTTCGGTGCGACAAAGCCAGCCCTGCGGTCACCAACCCGCCTGCCCAGCGTGGTGACTATGGGCAAAACACATGATTTCGGGTCATAATGTCGGGCGCGAACTTGTGGAGGCCTATGCCCAACAGTGGACTGTGATAGGCTGAAGTGGTGGTGGTGGACATTACACATTATTTTATATTCTCGATGGAAAAAATTCTCTCTTGCCTACTTTTCAGAAGTTTCATTTCGGACGTGTGTGAATTTCACACACATTTTTAAATAACTTTTTTAATAGCAAAAATGCAATTCGTGTAATAAAAGCAGGAAATAATGTTGATTTATAAAAACATTAAGTATTATTATTATTTAAATATTTTATTTATAATGTAAAATAACAAACAAAATTTAATAACTCCATCTATAAAACCATAAAAGTTCTAATCGCGTTCTCGAAACGCTTTACCTTATTTGTTTTGAATCGAAAAATTCGTGAAAATTCCATTTTCTTCGAACGTAGGAGTAAAAGGTTTTAAGATATGACACATTAAAGTAATAAACGAGCGAACCAACAGCGGTGACGCAGTTGCGGCCACGACTTGTTTCACACTCGACTGAATAATTATGTATTGCAATCTCTTTTTTTCCAATTCTACGATATTTTCTAGATGAAACATTTATGGAATTTTATTATATACATAGAAGTTTTCACTCATTACGTCTGCAGACTGTTTTTTTTTTTAATTTTTATGTGTTATATGACTTATATGAAATTGTAGTTTTCAAAATTTGTGTTCCTTGGGTACTCGTTACACACATTATGTAAAAAGAATGTTCAACGATACTCTCGATTAAATAATACTAACAAATAATTTTTAAGTAAATTTAAATTGCAAAGCGGCTTTAACTTTCGCTAAAATTTTGCTGTGAATTTTGTAGTTTTGTCAGAAATTTATAATTCGACTTAACACTTAAACTGTAAGTTTTAATTTGAAACCAGTGAAGTACCTATTGTATAAAATCTTTAATACGAATTATTACTTCATATTGATGTAACTTCTGTATACCGTAAGGTGAACCGACTTACTCTATGTAATTAAATTTAAATTTTGTAATGGTTCTAAATGGCACATTTTTGTGATCTTTCAAATTTATTCCCAACTAAAAGAATTTTGTTTTCGGAATACTAAAATTACCTAATCAGTTTTTTGTTGTAAATTTCTCTTTCCCAATTTAATGATCTAAATTTGTCCACCCTTACTTACGTCATGTGCTAACCAAAAAGCACTTACTTTTGTTTGAAAGGCTGTCACCACGTACTTAGGAAACGTTGAAAATATATATACTTACTTGACCAAGGAGCACTCAGATATTGTATCGGACAAGGTAAGCTGTGAAGTGACCGCGATCACTTCACACTCTGTCGCGTGATTATCTCAATCGATTTACCCCGTTGTTATATTTTTAATAGATACTCGAGAGAGTATTTTAAGAATTGTATTTTCAGTTACCTTGCGATGTTTTTTTTTTGCCAAGAAGAACGTTTTAAATGAGGACAGGATAGGGTTTTCAAGTGCATATATTTTTTTGTAAACTAAAAATCTTCTGTACAATATATTGTGTTACTACATTTACTTTATTGTAACTAGATCCATCATTTAGGCTGGTCTTTTTATAAGTCTGAATAAAATATACTAGGAACGTGTTTACACGTGTTGCTGTCAGTCATAGATAGAAAAAAGTTTTGTTCAGTATATACCTAAATAAAATGTAAAATTATTCAGTACTCATTAAATATCACTACATAGTATAAAACAAAGTCGCTTCCCACCGTCTGTCTGTCCCTATGAATGCTTAGATCTTAAAAACTACGCAATGGATTTTGATGCGGGTTTTTTTAATAGATAGAGTGATTCAAGAGGAAGGTTTATATGTATTATAGGTATATAGGGGCTATCAGGTACATAAAGGCTATCAAGTACATAGGGGCTATCAGGTACATAGAGGATCTATCCGGTCCGGTGCGTGTGGTTATTTTTTTTAATTATGATTGAATTTCGACCTCTGGGCGACCACTAGTAATAAGAAATATCTTTAACCTTTAGACTTTAGACGGTTGTTTGTTTCTAAGGTAGGTAACTGAATGCCTGTATTTTAGATAAAAGCCGAAATATGTGTATGAAGTACAAAATGTGATAACCTGATAACATATCAATTGATAAAATGTGCTTCATTTTATTACATACGTCATTGACAGTAAAAGTATTTCGTAATAGCGTTTAGTGTTTTTAGAGTGAAACTGAAAGTAATTATTTCATATTCTTTAAACCCGTGTATTTTATAACTTTAAACATAAATCCATTCACCAGACGTTTAGAGAAAGGAAACAATCGCATTATATGTTAATTGTACCGTAATACATAAATACAGTAGCAAAATTTAATTGTTAAACTTCTTGTGATAAGCGCTTAGCAATAGAACAAAATGTTGCAACGTTATGCGAAATTAAATTTTAGTTAATATAATATTGCATTATTTGTAAAATGTAGTAGGTATTGAAATATAATGAAATGAAAAAATGTAGTATGTAATATTGAAATATATATTCACAAAACTATCTAAAAGTTGATTGATAATATTTAGTAAGTAAATGTAATCTTACGGAGAATATTATCAAGTAATATAGTTGTCACTTGGTAAGTGTAGTTCTTAAAGAAATGAAAGTGTAGCAGAAAGTGTAATGGACGTGCAGTAAACTTCATGTTCTAGTGTTAGTCTTCACTGAGCTCCAGTTGTGAAGTAAAATATAGAGAAATGAGGTTATCACGAAGTACGTTTAAGCTTACACACTGTTCTACGTTTCTACGGAGGATGAATATAAAACAATAACTCTTCATAGAGTACACTCAACTTAGTTCCGGACGCTAGGAACTTTTATACAATAATTTTGTTTACGCTGTGAAAGATGTCTTAGAATTTTATAATATCTGAGTTGGGAACTACTGATGCAATATTTTATTTTTGTGATTTTCATTCTACTTAGTTTGACCTGGATTGGGTCGATTTTTAAATCTGTACTAATATAATAAAGCTGAAAAATTTGTTTGTTTGATTGTTTGTTTGTTTGTTTGTTTGAACGCACTAAACTCAGGATCTACTGGTCCGATTTGAAAAATTCTTTCAGTGTTAGATAGCCAATAAATCGAGGAAGGCTATAGGCTATATATCATCACGCTAAAACTAATAGGAGCGTAGCACCAATGAAGAATGTTTCAAAATCGGGTTTTTTTTATTTTGAGAGCTTCCGCTGCGTAAACGGCTAAAGTTTCGCACAAATCATGTATGCCGGATTTGATCCTATTCCATGCGGACGAAGTTGCGCGCAGAAGCTAGTCTTTTCTAATATTATAAAGCTGAAAAGTTCGTTTGTTTGTTTTGTATGTTAAACGCGCCAATCTCAACTCTGCTGGTTCGAATTAAAAAATTGTTTTTGTGTTCGATAGCTCATTTACCGAGGATATAGTCCATTTTTTTTTCTTAAATTAACGCATGTGAAAGATACAAGTGTTAGCATCTTTACAATCTTACAGATTTTCTTACTATTAATTAATTTGAAAAACTCGGACAAAATTGACAACATTAAAATAAAAAGGATTAAAAAAAGAAAATGGCAACATCGAGCGGTTGCTTGAAAAAACACATTTGAAAACAGACGTTGAGCAAGAAAGAATTTACAGGCGATCCTTGGATTTTTTTTGGAAAAGATATTTCTATCATATAAAGACTGATTAAAATTAAATCAAGATTCATCTCATCTGTAATATAACAGAAGTATGATTGTAATTCAGTCGAGTTCTGTTAATTAATTCAATTGTTATTAAGGTATGAGAATAGAATAATTCCCTATCTATAAGACTTAGTTAGTGCCGATATCTTTGGTACAACATGCATACAAAACAGTAAAGTTAAGATGAGATTGTCCTAATGTAGTTTGTAAAGGTTCTACCTTGGAAGCTAAGTTTATTAACTCACTGAATATAGGAATTAATTCGTGTATTAATAACCAGGATTTAAAAAAAGGAATTTTAACTAAAGAGAATGGAAAACGTTAATATCAATTAAAGCTCAAGAGATTTTCAAGTGTGTTGTGTTTTTTATGGCGGTGATGCGTCTCCGCCGTAAAAAAAATTATGTATAAAATTCTTTGAAATTTTTTAAACGTTCGTAAGGAATGGTAAAGAGAAGTAAATTAATGGAACGTTTCAGTAAAGCAAAGTAACGTAAAAAATTATACATTTTAAAATGTAATAAATTAAATTTTGCTATCAAAACATTATTTCCTAATGAAAATAAAAGTACCTACCTACGTCAAACTTCCTAGGCCAATGAACTTCTGATATTCCTCCTCATCTTATCATCATCCTCATCCTCCTCATCGGGGACTCAAGCTTTTTATTTACTTTATGCGAGCGATAAATGGCCATTAAGTTAAATGTTTTACCGTTCTTAACGCTCCTATGTTTATGTAGGTACTATTTTTTTTATAAGAAACAACCTACTTTTCAATATAATTGATTGAGAGAAAGAGTGAAGCAATGTGTGTTTAATTAGAAGTTCTAGGAATTAGATTCATTAGACATGAAGAAACAGCACCTAATGCGTCATCTAATCTAAAATATGCTTTAATAAGGTGATCTCTAAGTAGTACACTTTGTATAAGTACGACCTATATATAAACATTTTTTATTCAAACTAAAATGCCTTTAAATTGATAAATTTGACTAAAATGTTGTATTAAATTGTATAAAATATTATACGACTTATTTTTATCAGTCGTCTGTTTATGTTATAAATATTTAATTGCTTAAAATTTTACAGTTAGTAAATAAAGAATATATAATATTTTAAGCGTAATCGATAAATGACTGCCTGTAGATATGGATATTACTTGTAATTTATGAACTGTTGATTTCGTTAAAATAATGTTATGTATATCTGTGGCGCGGCGGTGGACTCTGCCCAGCACATCCTCGAGGTATGCCTGAGATGGGCGGTGCTGCGTCGCGATCTGACGACAGTCCTCGGAGGGGCCTTGTCGCTCCCGAGCGTCATCACCGCGATGATCGGCAACGACGAGTCCTGGAAGGCGATGGTCTCCTTCTGCGAGACAGTTATGTCCCAGGAGGAGGCCGACGAGCGGGTGAGAGAGGAGGCCGCCGACGTGGCTTCTACCCGCGGGCGACGAATGGGGGTGCGTAGGAGCCCGTGTCGGGCCGGGATGGGAACCCGGTCCTGCTAGACACGGCGTCGTCGGGACTGTTCAGAGGTGAGCCGGACAGTCCCCATGGAGGAGAAGTCTGGCCTTTTCGCCGAGGCCAGCCTGTCGCTGGAGGGATCCTGTTGCCTGCAGATCCGGGACCCTCCAATTAAAGCGGCTGAAGACTCCCGCAGGGGGTTTAGTGCAGAAGTGGCACCCCCAAGTCAGCACTTGGGGGTGCCACTTCTGCAGTCCGACATACGGTCTAGAACTGCCTACCCGGTCGTCCTGGATATCACCCGTAAATGGGTTACCCTGCGATATCAAAAAAAAAAAAATAATAATGTACTTATATCTAATGACGTTACATAGACAAATGTTGTTTAGTACTATTGCTTTGTATTGTTATTAGTGCTGTTGGCTTTCCAAATATTAAATTAACAAATAATACAGCCTATATACGTAAGAAGTTACATAATTGATAGCTTGTAAATCGTTCCATTCGGAAACTGACGGACGGGTACAGCTTGAAATTGGATTAACTCTGGTCAATTTTATACTTACAACGAATAATTGTTCTGCTGATTCGTTTAATAAAATTTACATCTGCCAAGGTTTAGTTTCAGGCCTTGTGTAATTATACGTCCAGTTTATCGTACATTAATTGTATTATGTAACTCATTTTGATAGAATGTTCAAAATTAACTGTAAAACAGTTATCGTATACGAAGAAATTGTTAAATAAGTTATTAACTTGAAAACTTAATAAGAAGCCCGGTACTTAATTAACTTATTAAATAGTTGATTGTGAACTGTCTGCGAGATTAGATGTTATTTTCATTCGTTTGCGTCAGCTTTGTAAATTATAATTTAAAAACTAAACACTCCGAGAAATTATATAGTAGCATTCATTTGTGCGTATTTTCAATTGAGATATAAAATCATGTTTTAATTGTAATTCGTGTTCGAAATCACTTAACGTCGAAAACGAAAGGCAAAACAATGTCTTATTGTCTGTTCTTTATTGCTGCGGACGGATGGCATTGACCTCGATTACATGGTATACTTTGCATGTGTACTGGGAATAAACATTGATTCCTTAATGTATATTTTTGGAAGTACTATATCATTTAAAAAAGAGCTTTGTGCGCCGCGGTTTGTGGGTTCGATTCCCACCAGTCTGGGTGTGATATACATATATGTACGTATGTATTTATTTGATTATTTATATGTATATTTATCAAAAAATTTAATTATATCAGCAGCTGTTAAAAGGCATTAGTTGCTCCTCCTCAGTTAAGAATAGATGAATGTCCCGACACTCAAATAAATCTCGCATTTAAAAACATAAAGTTAAATCCAAAGAAAATATCATGAATCAGGAATTAAATTAAAATTAGGAACTGACGATTTGGCACCGTCATCTCGCGAAATACTCAAATCTGTACTCCCCGTTGGTAAACCCGTATTTAGAAGGATCACTCCCGCCGCCGAGAGAAGCTCTCGCAAGCTCTCCTAATTCGTCTGAAATAATAATTTGAAATATCGAAATGTTTTGGTGGCAAATTAAATGGCTGCTATTTTTCCGATTTCTAGTGTTTTCGTTTAGTTTGGATGTTACGTATTGATCTATCGGTTATCATTAAAAGTTTAATCGATTGAAATGGATTGATATGAAATTGAAAGCAGTAAAATAACGTAATATTTATTTATTAAAATCTGTAGCAATATTCAGCGCGTATTTTTTTTCAACTACTAATTAAGTTCTCTAATCTCGCACATGAGCTTCTTAACGGCCGGGAAATAAAAAAGGTCTTTAGACCGTATTTATTAAACTACATTTTTTTTTAAATAACAGGCCGCAAAGAGAAATATATTAGGTTCCCGTGTCTGGAGATGGACTGTGGCCACAGTGCAGATGCACTGTGGCCACAGTCCATCTCCATCCCGAGCAGTCCTGAGCGTCTCGCTTGATCTCACTCCAGGTCTTTCAGATGGCCTTCGCTTCGTCAATGAGAGTCCGAGAGTATAGAGAAATATGTTACTAATAAAAGTGAAGTTTGACGGTGTAACAAATTTGCATGTCTCAACTCTGTTGGATACCAACGTCTGTTGATACTACGCGTCGGATAATTTTAGTAGCAACCTGCGAAACCGCACTGAGACCATTATTGTAGTAATAGTATACCATAATATGGTATACTTTGTCTGTAGATAAATATTATTTATCTACAGACAAAGTATTTTTCAACGCTCACTTTTCAATGGACTTTCAAAAACGGAGGAGGATCTCAATTTGACTGTACTTTTTATGTATGTTACCTCAGAACTTTTGATTGGATGGACCGATTTCGATAATTCTATTTTGAATTTAAAGCTGATGCTTGTCATGTGGTTCTATTTAAAGATCGCGATCTGACTAGTGCTTTTTAAGTTATCTCGAATAATGAGCATTTACTTGACTATTTTTTCGTCTACCTACGTTGTATTAAGTACTGTGTCATAAAATTGAAGTCGGGTTTCTTTTTCATTTGAAAGTAAACACAATTATTATCCAATGACTTAATTCCATCTAACTTATTCATCTTTTAAGATTACCTCATCATTAAAGAGAAATAATTTCTTAATGCACTTGTGCATCGCATTATATTCATTGAGTGTAACTTTTAAGCGTCTGAGTATTACATCCTTACCAGTATTAACTGACAACTAAGGATACTTTCCTCTTCCAAAAATAAATCTCCACCGTCTGACATGTTATCGCGATCTAATTCGATCGGCGCGCGCGCAGTGCACTTGACAGATGACTCACGGTCGCACACACCAGCGCCCATATAGGTTTGTTGTTACTGATTTATGTTCCGTAATTAAAATATTGCTACGTTCACCATCTATCTATACCCACAAAAAGAGATACAATGTATGAGAGAAAGAAGACACGACAGGAGATGGTTCTTAGTGATTTAGTGGTGGTGATTTATTGCGGTCGGGCATAGAAGGAAATATTTAGCTAAAAATTTGGAGAAGCCCGACTGAGGAATTAGCTCAACCTTACAGACGATCACAGCTAAGTAATACCGGTAGTATACTAGGTATGGTACCAAAGCTTCTGGGGAGGATATAGTAATATATAAAAAAAAAAAAACTTTTAACAAAGTTATCTGTCTCTAGAAGACTGTTCTTATTCTTTAAAAACATATATTAAAAAAAACATGGACTTATTCCATGTAAATACGCGTCTCAAAGGTTATGTAGGTTCTTATGTTTTATTTACAACTTAAGAAAAATAAGACCACGGCATTTTCCACTATAGAAGAAAATTAACTTCTTTGTGGGTCTAATACAAAGAAATTGTTTGTTTTCGTGTACAGCTGTATAAAGAGATATAAACAAACCTTGTTCTTATTTAACAGTCGACAATCTGATTCAGATGTTGACTAGCACGCGTCATATTGCGAAGGACAGATATAGGGCTAATCTTCATTTAAGCACTTAATTAAAAAACTTCGTAAACTTTGCTAAGGTTAAAAAAACGAGTGTGCTTTAGACCAGTGTTCCGCAAAATGTGTACTGCGGCACACTGGTGTACCGTGGTCGTTAATTGGTGTGCCTCGGAAAATAAGGTTATCTTATAAGTAAATTGTTTCGATGATTAATAAATAAAATGTTGATTACTTAAAAAAATATTTTTTATTTGTGGTGTACCCCCAAAATTTTATCTTTTCCTAGGTGTACCTTGAACACAAAAAGTTTGCGGAACACTGCTTTAGACTACACGACTGAAGTAAAACTTCTTTAATTGCCTCTACAGTAATATACGAAAAGTAACTGTCTTTCTATCTTCACTAACTTATATCTCCCTCTCAAGTTTCGTTCGCCTCGCCTGATCACATTTTTCGTAACGCTCTAGTCACGCATTCACCAGTTTACTCCCCAAGTCAAGCGTGCGTAAAGAAGTTTTACTTCAAAACTCTTAAACTCAGACAGTCGACATTACATTGGAAGTCCAAAAAAGAGTTTCAATTAGTGTTATGTATACAGGAAGCAATATCCATTTCATCCTATTTTTACAATTTCTCCAAATCGTTACAACAGAGTACCTACAGTACAAAGGGCTCAAATAGGATTGATTGGCATCCGTCACGCATGGACCGCAGTCAAAGATAAGCCATAAATCAGTGCCTGTTAAATGATCTTATTGTACAATGATCTAAACAAAATGTTCGAGGTCAAAGGTCAAAGGTCTTAAATATATTTAGAAATGTAGATATAACTGGATATAGCTTTAATGTAGATATAGCTTTAGCTGGTGTATCCAAACAAGGATACATTACTTTTAAAAAGTACTGTAAGTAAATAATATTTTATTAAACGATATTATAACACAAGCTAATTAATATTTTCTATGCGAATTAAAAATAGTAAAATTGAAAACCCTATTCAAAGGCAACTTTTAACAAATATGAGCTATATTTAAAAGATGAGTAATTGTGAATGTATCTTAATTAATATAAAAACGGCCACCAATAAATAAATCGAAGCCATTTTAACCCGTTCCATTACAATAATATAAATGGGAAATGGGAACAAACTAAGTGAACTATCCAATAAAGGAAATTATCGGGAACGTATTTTATCGTGTTTAGATAATAAATTTTAGGATAATCTATTTGAATATCTGTCCGATCTCGGCCAACGTAATTTTCTTAACCCAATTAAACGTTTATTGGCAACCAAAATGGATTGATAACACCCCCGTGAACTCATCTAATTTATCAAAATTAGTAATGAACAGAGATTTTAGAGGTATTTCTTTTAAAAGTGTGTAAGTGAAATAGATCTATACATTGAAGACTTAAGAACAGAATTATTTTGATAACAAAGGTATGTCCAAGAACTTTTCCTAGAATCTCATAATTTGGTAGGTAATACATGTATTTGAAACTATATCCTAAATCGTCTAACGTTACGGATCCGCAGTCAAAAGCTAAATAGGACACACCCATGTCTCTGACATAACATCAGTCGGTTAAGATTTCGAACCGGTCCAATTTCCTTGTTTCTTTTTAGGGTATGACTAATCTCGAGATGAGCAAAATTTTGTTTAGTGATATAACGCTTCATATATCGAAATATATTTTTAAACTTTAAGTATGCGTGTTTGGCAATATTTTATTTATGAGATATCACTTGGTTTTTTAAATAGCGTCTGAAAAACAAGTGTGCAGTTGTCTGGCTCTAATTGGCGAATAACCCTATCGACCGCAACCTCTTTTCTGATCTAATTGACTGTGAAACTTTTGTTTTCTCCTTTTCCTAGTGATTTACCTTTATGTATCAATATTTTCAACGGCAATTTAAAATTTCGTTGTATTTTTTAATGCACAGCGGTATTCTTAAAAGTTACCGTAAGCTGTGGTTATTACGTGTCAGCATAAATTCAAATCTATACTATACTAATATATAAAGCTGAAGAGTTTGTTTGTTTGTTTGTTTGTTTGTTTGTTTGTTTGTTTGTTTGTTTGTTTGTTTGTTTGTTTGTTTGTTTGAACGCGGTAATCTCTGGTTCTACTGGGCCGATTTGAAAAATTCTTTCAGTGTTAGATAGCCCATTTATCGAGGAAGGCTATAGGCTATGTATCATCACGCTAAGACCAATAGGAGCGGAGTCCACGCCGACGAAGTCGCGCGCAGAAGCTAGTGAATTATATGACGGAAGAGACTTAATTGTGTTGAAAGATTTATTGAGATTATAATAAAAAATTAAATTTTATATCTAAATCCGAGTTAGAATTATGATGAAAAAAATCCGCAAACAATGATAACGATTCACTTAAAATACCTAGACTCCATTTATATTTAAAAAAAAAAAACTAGTTTGTTTTATTAAATACGTTACATCATTCTCAATCTATTAATAACTTTTTTCTCTAGTAGCTGTTAGACATGTCGTTAATGATATACGAGAAAAGCTTTAGGATTGAGGTTTAATCTGAGACATGCACGTCGCTGGATAGTCCCCTTACCGTTTGCACTAATAAAGCCTGTTCAACAATATAAGCATTAAGTCACATTAAGTTACAAAATAGCATTATAGTGTTGGACCTAAATAAATTAAAAAAAATTAAAAACGATTTATGTTTACCGCATTCATAAATACACGGTTAATGGATATTTTGTTGCAAAATTTAATTGAAATTTCTACTCTTCAACCGCCATTTAACCCCTATCTGGTCGTGGAAAACCACTACGTTTTATGCGATCGTTTACGACATTTCGTGACAGCATATTCATTGAGTCATGGTTTATTACTTAAGAGTTAAGACTGACAGATGTTTGTAACATGCGTTCAATATACTCGAGTTTATTACGCCATTATATGCTTTAACGTCTTCATCGAAAGTCCTAAAATGTCATGCTTTTAATCGAACTTAAGTACTAAGGAGGCGAAATTTCTACTGCGTCACATTGCTCTACGGTGGCCGTTGCCCTCTTTTTCAGGAAATCAATACCAAGTTCATGGGAAGGTTCATAGCAAATCGAATAATAGTTGAAACGTTATTTTATTGTACTCATAAACTGTTTACACCCACAACCTTATCGGTTCTATTAGGTAATAATGAAAACTGTTTACTATATGACTGTTAATGTTATAGCTTGTTTACCTATGATCTCGTATTGTAAATATATTTAACTAGAAATCCCTTCGGCCTTGATTTAAGTTAACATTTGTAACCAATGCTGGTCGTAGCGTAATTTATAACCTATGATGCTAATGGGTAGAGAAACGTGAAAGAATTACTAAAACAGTGCTATTAGCAAGATTAAGTATCTTTTTCGGACGATTTTTCTGCTAATAATACTGGTTCTACCTAATGTATTTTTAATAAAGTAAGTACGTAAGTAATAAAACAAAATTAAAGATCTATTCTGGTCATGATAAAAATATTAAAACCTATATCTAAAAATATATTGCGAAATACTACTATACTTTCAATATATCACCAAGCATTGCACGGAAATGTTGTAAATGTATAAAGTCAAGACCGTATAACTAAAATTCGAGTCCAAATTCACCGTACTATCGATCCGTACTGCAATTGCACTGCCTCAAGTGATTTACTGAGGAGGGTGATTTTGGCTAAATTACTGTGGCCCTTATACCCATAGACGTAAAGACCGGTTGTAAATGTTTCAATGGGGAAAGTGCATGGGGATTGGGGTCCCAACCCACGTGTTCGTGTGTATTATTGCGTGATCTGTGTGTTTTCTGTTGTAATATAACTAGTTTTAAAGGGGTTCGGACTGGAGTGTTTTTAGGTGGGCCAAATCTGTTTTTTACGACGTTTAATAAACAATATTGCTATTTGCTACCAAAAATGAATTACGTCATCCAAATAATTATATTACAACGTAAAAAATAACCCATTTGAGTGATAATTAAAACTATATTAAATAGGTTCATTGAAAACTAATTTTGGAAACATCTGTATATTCACCTGAAACATATGCATCACAAATGTGATAGGAATCTAATTAGCATTAAGTAATCCACAATATATTGCTATAGTTTGATTTTTAGAAGAATTTTAACAGTTATGTTTCCCAAACTTATACCTTAAAAAATACTTTTTAAAACAAGTATAGATCACCCTTCCATCACTGGTAAAATGGCACAACATATTTATGTTTGAAATTCATATTATATTTCATTAGATTAAAATGAAGAGGTAACTAGAACATAATTTATACTTTTAAAGACTAATTTTATCTATTTTCCATAATCAATATTTAAGATCAACAAGATTTAAGATCTTGTAAAAATGACTAGTGTTACGGTTCTGCTCTAAAATATATGCTAAGCCGGAGCTTTTTGCTCACGTGTCTTCGAATTCACACAATCGCATCGAGGCGTATATCCCGGATTTACCTAGAGTCCTAGACGATAAAATTTAAATGAATTTGTTTGGCTAAAAGTAAAACGCAGGCTATAGCCTGAGCCGCCAGCGCCAATAGGCGGGCGTGGTTTCTGTAAAAATCTAAAGTACATGTTATGTCAATTTCTAGTTTAAATATCAATGCATGCATGCAATCTATGCATGAAATGAATGCATAGATTTTGTATTATTAAAATTTTTTTTACTTCAAATGTTGTTTTTTTTTACTAGACTCGTCTCCAAGCGTATAGTATAATAAGAATAAGGTGTTGCTCGTCCGACGATTATCGTATCACTCTGATACAAAAATCTAAACGCGTCGTCGCGTCGTTTGTATAAAAACACGCACACAGCCACGCGGCTGTAAAGCGCGAAAGTGATAAGTTTGTAAGTTACTTAAGTATTTCAATTTGTAATATGTAATCTCTTATCATTTACATACAATATATTGATCTAGATTAAGTGCTTTGCTATTTGATAACGGAAAATAGTTGTATCTTTTATTTTTATTAAATTCACGTGAATCGACCTGTTTTATTGGTGTTATGAAACCTTATCCTAAAATGTCTATAAAGCTACTTTTCGCTTTTGACACGTGTTACTCAATAATGGCGGAAGTAAAACGGTTATTGTATTTATATTATCTAAGTAATTTATATTTCTTTAGTGAAAAATTAACTCAATAAACAACTCCTACTCAATAGTAGTAGGATTTACTTATGTGTGACCTACATAGGAGTAAAGCAGAATGTAATACAATATAAAGACAAACGTCCACACCATTATATAGAGTGTTTTCTGCATGGCCTTTACAAATATTGACCTGAAATTCTGCCTTGACATTATTAAAATCACATAGGCTATGAAACATCATTTTGTGGCCCTTAGTGGTGGATCAATATTAAACTGTAAGGGACGTCTTGTGAACAATGTTTGTTCAGGCCTTAATGATGTTTATTGCGCCCTGGGTGTGAGGCATTGCGTTATCTATGTTTTTCACGCAGCAGGGTTTCCTTCGGAGATTTCAGTATAAGCAGTTAGTTACTGCTTTATTTATTACTCGCTCTGTTTCGCGGTTACCCGCAGAGGTCCTAATCTTGTGGAAATTTCTAGACGAAAAGTATTTGCTTTAATGTATATACCTTTATATTTGTAAAGAGTGTAAGTTTCGGCTGGATATAGTGAGAAAAGTTTTCAACATCATTATCTGCTAAAAGGTGTTCCAGTTAGTCCAGCTCAATATATGAGGTAGTTTGAGTTCCTTTGTAGTTCGCTAGCAATATAGTAGCAGTAAAAACTAATAATGATAATGTTTGCTATAGTAGTAACAGTATTTCTAGGAATAAAGCTCCATAGAATACAACCTTGACCCCCTCGCCGTCTAATCTCCCTGCCGAGCTTAATCCTCTACTTACGTAGGTATATTTATCTGTTCAAGTAAGTACTAGATGTGTGTTACGGTTTTATCCATCCCACGGAAATTTTAATAAGAGCTAAGTACTTGATGTTGTTTTTTATCTTTAGCTGCGTAAAAAGCCTCATCGCTATTAATTAACTAGTTTTCGCGCGAATGAGTAATAAACATCTATACATCTTATCAATTATCTTCACGAGTCTTCGTCGAGTATGTACCTAGTTTCCCTGTTGGACTGCTCCAGATTTAACTCAGGACATTTCCCGCTGTGCCTTATCTCAGTTAAACTTATGTTTATTTATTTTTAAATATTCGAACAGCAAGTAAAAACAAATTGATAACTTTTATGCCATAACTGTCCAGATAAATTTAAATAAATATTTACACAAACCAAATCTAAGAATAGTCAGATTATAAAGGGAATTTGGGTTTTAAATACTTTGCTAAACTCGTCGTTGATAACTCTCAGCAACTTAGGATCTCAAAGAAGACTAATTATTGATTTAAATTGTTGATGACAGAAATCATTGAAAATTTATACTGTTAAGTAAATAAGATAAGCTTAGTACTTGAATTAGGAACTACTCTACCAATTATCTCGCCTATCTAAGCTTAATTCTTCGTTCCTTTGGTATAGTACAATCTGGTATCCAATTACAGTTTCCATTTCACAGCTAATAATCCTTTTTCATAATTAAGATAATCTGATATACCATTACTGTAATGAAATTGATTGTGATATGATATAACGCTTTTATTACTCTATGTTGAATTGCCGTGAAATTAAACATTATACTTTTAAAAGAATGTTACACAAAAGAATATCATGCTAGTGCTACGTAGGTATGTGGACTGTACATTTATACCCTGTTCCTATAAAAAGTTATGTCTTCTTTGTAATATATCCTCTAAATGTGATTAGGTTGTTCAGAAGCTTAGTTATATGTATATGATAATACGTAGTTAAATAGTTTTTTAGGCAAAAACCAGTTTTAAAAATATTTTTACTTTATACATGATTGACATTGTAGGTCTCTCCACCGTGCCTCGGAGAGCACGTTAAATCGTCGGTCCCGGTTGTTATCACAAATACCTGATAGCGATCGTCACTGATAGTAGGGAACGTATCCGCTAACCCGCAGTGGAGCAGCGTGGTGGATTAAGCTCCAATCCTGCTCCTACATGGAGAAAGAGGCCTATGCCCAGCAGTGGCATGTTACAGGCTGAATGCTTATGCGTTATACATGATGTATCTCTGTAAATTTAAACGCAAACATATATAATTATATGACTGTGCACAGAGAGGATCACTTCGAAGATTCCGCAATCCTTGAAAATAAAAGTCTTCGAACAATGCGTCCTGCCTGTGTTGACATATGGAGCCGAGACGTGGACACTGACGAAGAGACTGGTCCACAAGTTTAAAGTCGCTCAACGTACAATGGAACGGGCTATGCTTGGGGTTTCTCTCAAGGATAGAATTACAAATGAGGCTATCCGCGAGAGAACGAAAGAAACCGACATAGCCCACAGAATTAGCAAGTTGAAGTGGCAGTGGGCTGGTCATCTATGTCGCAGGACCGATGGCCGTTGGAGCAGACGTGTCCTGGAGTGGAGACCGCGTCTTGGCAAACGCAGTGTGGGACGTCCTCCGGCCCGTTGGACCGACGATCTACGTAAGATTGCCGGCTTAGGCTGGATGAGGATTGCGGAAAACCGGGATGTCTGGCGCGAACTTGGGGAGGCTTATGTCCAGCAGTGGACTGCGATAGGCTGATGAGTGTGTGTGTGCGCGCACAGAGAGGAAAGCTATTAGAATATAATCAAAGTTTCATGAATCGATGCAATTTGTCAGGTTCTTCCAACTTTCTCTTTATTTATATAAAATTTAAACCCTAAACTATGAAACTAAAGTTCACTTAACTTTGAAATAATTTGATGCAGCTTGTAACCGTCCTACAGCTGGGCAAAAACCCCCTAAACAAGTATCTGGTAGTATTTGCTGAATAATTTTTTTACAAACAAAAATGACCGTTGTCATTTGCTTATAATAGCGACTGGGATACCTGGGATACAAGAGGAAAAACCAAGACGTAAAATATTTATTTGTCGAAAATCCGTTTCAAGCGATACCTAAGCGTTTCACGACCTTCGTTATGCCATACCAGAACTGTCTTTTATGTGAACGTTAAAGTTAAAATAAATTAAATTACACAATTTTCACATTTAAAATTACAACTTCATCACTCTTACTAACAATCTCACATTCCACTGCTGAACATAATCCACTCTTGGTAGAAAGGAAAGTGTGTTTAATCAAATTGAATAATATTGTGTCGTAGATTAACACTTCAAGTTCTTTACCTTATACATCGTATAATAATAAACTCGTCAACTGACAGAGGATTAATTTAATGGTTTTAGTGGTGGCAATTTACTGTTAATTTAATTTCTTATCGCTACCATAAATAACTTGTTGATTCGTATTTTCACCCGAGTTTAAAAGTTAATGATTTTTTACATCACTACCTATTACTGGTAGTGATTTTTTAAGGCTAGACCTAGGTCGAAGGAATTCGTCAGTAAGTATTTTAACTTGAATTTTTTTTTATTTGACACTGATGTAAATTATGACGACGAAAGAAAGGAGTACAGTGACGTCAAGTAAGAAAATATCTTTTTTTACATTTCTTCTTTAAAGGGGTAAAACTGATGGTTAAAGATTGTTATGAAACTTTTTACGAGTATTTCAAGAATTAAAAACTTTGAGGAGTTATAATGAGGAGGAAATTCAGTACCTAGTGAACATTTGTCATTTTTAAAGTCTTAAATATGGTATTTGATTATTTTAAAGCTAGTATTAGATGATTACTAAATTATAAGTACTATACACTATCAAACTAACGCAAGTTAACACTCAGATCATGTATATAGTACTCAAATAAACAGCAAAGAGAAAAAACATGTATATCAATAGGAATGACAAAATAATGCTCTAGCAATTGTCAAATTTTCTACGTATATTAAGCTAGCAGACCATGGTCACGACGCACACATCTAACCCACTGGGTATTTAGTTGCTAATTAGTTGCTAATTAGTTACACTATTCCCGATTTAGTTGCTCAATACCTGCCGAAGATACGTGCGATCTGCTAGATTAAGTCTTAACCTAGCAGACCACAATACTATATCTTTAGTTCTCGTAAAGATATCGAAGTTCTGCAAACGGCATATTTAGTTGCTAATTAGTTGCTGAAGGATAGCGTTTTTTATATTATCCCCCCATCATCCCCTAACTGCAGCAACAACCCCCACACTACCCCCGAAATACCATAAAGTCAAAAAGAGGTCATGAGAAAATATAAACTGTGGCGTATTTTGTTGCTAATTAGTTGCTGCAAAATAGTACCGTTGATAATTTTCCATTATCAACCCTTAACTCCCGATCATCCCCCCGACCACCCCCAGAATATGACAATATCAGAAAATTCTGGTAGGTGGACATAAATTGCAGGATATTTAGTTGCTAATTAGTTGCTTGCAAAAACCGTACTTAATAATATCCTACAATCATTCCCTAACCTCAGATCAACCCCTTCTACTCGCTTAAAAATTGGAGATTGTCAGAATTTGCACGCGGAGGTCTACAACTGCTGGATTTTTTGTTGCTAATTAGTTGCTGAAGGACAGCCTTATTTTCATTATCCCCTATCATCCCCTAACTGCCGCATCGACCCCCCACACTACCCCCGAAATACGATGAAGTCAAAAAGAGGTCGTGAGAGAATACAAATTGTGGCGTATTTTGTTGCTTATTAGTTGCTGCAAAATAGCACCGTTGATAATTTTCCATTATCAACCCTTAACTCCCGATCATCCCCCCGACCACCCCCAGATTATGACAATATCAGAAAATTCTGGTAGGTGGACAAAAATTGCGGGATATTTATTTGGTTATTAGTTGCTCGCAAAAACCGTAGTTAATAATATCGTACAATCATCCCCTAAACTCAGATCAACCCCTTCTACTCGCTTAAAAATTGGAGATTGTCAGAATTCGCACGCAGAGGTCTACAACTGCTGGATTTTTGGTTGCTAATTAGTTGCTGAAGGACAGCCTTATTTTCATTATCCCCTATCATCCCCTAACTGCCGCATCGACCCCCACACTACCCCCGAAATACGATAAAGTCAAAAAGAGGTCGTGAGAGAATACAAACTGTGGCATATTTTGTTGCTTATTAGTTGCTGCAAAATAGCACCGTTTATAATTTTCCATTATCAACCCTTAACTACCGATCATCCCCGCTACCACCCCCAGATTATGACGATATCAGAAAATTCTGGTAAGTGGAAAAAAATTGCGGGATTTTTAGTTGCTGATTAGTTGAGGTGAAGAGATGATTGTATAATATTCTTAAGTATGCTATCTGCAAGCAACTAATTAGTAACAAAATATCTTGCAGTTAAATGAATCTAGGCCGAATTAAATAATTGTTATCAGAAATGTCAGTCAGAGTGACAAATATTGATACTAGGCAGTTTTTCCCACGAGGATTAATTAATCAATCGTAATAAACATGTATAAATAATTAAACATGTAACATAATTCTCCAATCTTTTGTAATATGTAGTTGTAATTATTTTAAATGTTATAACCAATGTCATGTGTACCACAGAAGCATAAAAGGCAAAAAATGAAGCAGTAAAATAGTTCAAGGTGTAAAATGTCAGCAACAAATTAGAAATAAATTCTAGAACAGTTATTTTCCGCCGAAACGTATTTTTAATCATTTTTCTGGTTTTGGGCCTCGGCCCGGTATCGGCCCATGGGCCTTATGGGTTAATGCGGGGAATGGGACCTTGCCTATCTTTGAGCAACAAATTAGCAACAAAATATGCCGTTTGAATCAGAAAAATAGCTCCATTAGATCAAAAGTTACAGCTACGGTGGTGCCAGCTTAATACTTAAGCTAGCCCAACCTTCGTTTCTCGGCAAAAAATGAAGCAACAAAATAGTTCAAGGTGTAAAATGTCAGCAACAAATTAGAAACAAATTCTAGAACAGTTATTTTCCGCAGTAACGCATTTTTAATCATTTTTCCGGTTTTGGGCCTTGGCCCGGTGTCGGCCCATGGGCCTTATGGGTGAATGCGGGGAATGGGACCTTGCCTATCCTTCAGCAACTAATTAGCAACTAAATATCCCGCAATTTTTGTCCACCTACCAGAATTTTCTGATATTGTCATAATCTGGGGGTGGTCGGGGGGATGATCGGGAGTTAAGGGTTGATAATGGAAAATTATCAACGGTGCTATTTTGCAGCAACTAATAAGCAACAAAATAGGCCACAATTTGTATTCTCTCACGACCTCTTTTTGACTTCATCGTATTTCGGGGGTAGTATGGGGGGTCGATGCGGCAGTTAGGGGATGATAGGGGATAATGAAAATAAGGCTGTCCTTCAGCAACTAATTAGCAACCAAAAATCCAGCAGTTGTAGACCTCTGCGTGCGAATTCTGACAATCTCCAATTTTTAAGCGAGTAGAAGGGGTTAATCTGAGTTTAGGGGATGATTGTACGATATTATTAACTACGGTTTTTGCGAGCAACTAATAAGCAACTAAATATCCCGCAGTTTTTGTCCACCTACCAGAATTTTCTGATATTGTCATAATCTGGGGGTGGTCGGGGGGATGATCGGGAGTTAAGGGTTGATAATGGAAAATTATCAACGGTGCTATTTTGCAGCAACTAATAAGCAACAAAATAGGCCACAATTTGTATTCTCTCACGACCTCTTTTTGACTTCATCGTATTTCGGGGGTAGTGTGGGGGGTCGATGCGGCAGTTAGGGAATGATAGGGGATAATGAAAATAAGGCTGTCCTTCAGCAACTAATTAGCAACAAAAAATCCAGCAGTTGTAGACCTCCGCGTGCAAATTCTGACAATCTCCAATTTTTAAGCGAGTAGAAGGGGTTGATCTGAGGTTAGGGGATGATTGTAGGATATTATTAAGTACGGTTTTTGCAAGCAACTAATTAGCAACTAAATATCCCGCAATTTATGTCCACCTACCAGAATTTTCTGATATTGTCATATTCTGGGGGTGGTCGGGGGATGATCAGGAGTTAAGGGTTGATAATGGAATATTATAAACAGTGCTATTTTGCAGCAACTAATTAGCAACAAAATACGCCACAGTTTATGTTTTCTCATGACCTCTTTTTGACTTTATGGTAGTGTGGGGGTTGTTGCTGCAGTTAGGGGATGATGGGGGGATAATATAAAAAACGCTATGCTTCAGCAACTAATTAGCAACTAAATATGCCGTTTGCAGAACTTCGATATCTTTACGAGAACTAAAGATATAGTTTTGTGGTCTGCTAGGTTAAGACTTAATCTAGCAGATCGCACGTATCTTCGGCAGGTATTGAGCAACTAAATCGGGAATAGTGTAACTAATTAGCAACTAATTAGCAACTAAATACCCAGTAGGTTAGATGTGTGCGTCGTGACCATGGTCTGCTAGCTTAATATACGTAAATTTTCTTGTAGTTATCAGATCGATTGCACTGAAAGCGTGTCAAGATATTGTATCAGGATTTGTGTTTCAAACATTAGATAAAGTGATAGCAATTGCTATTGATTACTTACATTTGTGGCAGTGAATGTATTTCCTTAAAAAATTATATTTTTTAAGCATAGATACTTTTATATATTTAAATTAATTATATCTAATTCGAAATCAAATTTTTTTTCCTTAATTTTTTTACTTTAATAAGTCAATAACAAGCAAATTTACGTTTTCGGGCGGTGTCCCATCTACATTCAATTTCGTACACCAATATCTTCAAAGATTTATTAGTTGATTAGCAAGCATAATTATATTAAGTATCGAATTCTAATAGTGATGATTTGATGAGCGATCTGATAAGTTCTTCAGGAGTTCTGAGTAAAAAGGCTCATAATTTTTGCTTTTCTATTGGTTGAATTGTTACGCTCGTCACATTAAAAGAATAAAATGTCAAAAAACAGAACATAGTGAATATACATTAAATATACATAGGTACTGGTATATGCCTCACTTATTAGGCCTACATACCACGCTTCAGCCTGTAATATCCCACTGCTGGGCATAGGCCTCTTTCCCCATGTAGAAGGGCCAGAGCTTAATCCAACACACTGCTTCAATGCGGGTTGGCGAATATGTCCCCTATTATGAGTAACGATCGCTATCAGGTGTACATGATAACGACCGGGACTGTCGGCCTAACGTGCTCTATGAGGCACGGTGGGGAGACCCACAAGGATTAACAACCAGACCGGAAATAAATATTTGTATAAATACACATATATCTACTCCGAGCGTGAATCGAACCCGCGGCTGTCGGTGTTTAGGCGCCGCTGACACGGCACACGCACCATTACACCAGAGCGGTCTTCACACATACCACGGATCATAATTTTACCGTTGGATTTCATTTTTACAACTAAGGATGTATAAAATTTTACGGTAAACATAGCCTTAGTTATAATATTTGCAAAAATAATATTCATGCGTGCAGTCGGAGCCTTATTCCCATGTGTTGATGACCTGCTTAGCGACTAAAGTGTTGTTTTATTTCAACATATAGTGTTCCCGGTCCTTTGTAAGGCGTGACTAAAAACCTATTGTTCGTGAACGAGAGCGTCGACGTGATCTCATAAAACTAAAACTTCATACTTTCCAGTTTCCTATTTGACGCTAACTTTCTTTATAACCTACACGGTTTTGGTCAATTACACCCAGGTGAAGCTTCAATTATTTTCATTATTTATTATCTGTTTGTTGAGTTTTGTGATTTTTTTTTTAAACTCTAGTACTACATACAGTCTTATCGCTGTAATATAAAGTAAGATATGATTCGTTGACCTTATTAGCAAAACTAGGGACCCAGCATGTATCTATACTTAATATTATATAGAGTTAAAGTTTTTAACTTTGTTTGTATGTAGGGGGTAATCTTCGCAAATACTTAACCGATCATGATAATTCTTTCACTAACAGAAAGCTACACTATTCAGGAGTGACATAGGCTATATTTTATTGTTATTGAACAAAAATCAGCATTTCACCCGTGCGAAGCCGGAGCGGGTCGCTAGTAGCTTATATCTATGTGTCTCTGACTATAAATATATTTGTTCTCTGGTACAATAATTACATTTTTCCCCTATCTTTGATCAAATATACGCAAAACTATACTTTAAGATGTAAGCTTTTAAAGAAATTGTCTATTCAATTCTATATCCTACCCATCATGATTTTAATATAGTTAGTGTAACATTACTCTCGCCCCTGTTGCTCCCCCCGTGGATGCACGTATAAATTACCGCATTAAAATCATTCGTCCGATTAAACATACAAATTTACCGCAATGATAAACTGACAGTTACATTATTATTAAATTACTAGCCGACCTGTGCCCTCTTCGTTGGGCGTTAATTATTACTTTTTGATGCAAATATATAGTAAAGTTTTCATCTCACTCGCATTTCTCTGACTTGATTTACATGTATATACTATTATTTTTCACTGAATATCAATAAAATATAGCCTATATCACTCCTGAATAGTGTAGCCTTCTGTTAGTAAAAGAATTTTCATGATCGGATAATTATTTGTAAAGATTACTCCCTACAAACAAACAAAGTTCGAAACTACCTCTTTATTTTATTAGTATAGACAGACTAGATTTAATTCTCGGTTTAACCCGCTTTAAACTTTGAGAAACGTCAAATTTGTTAACTAGTCAATTTTCTCCAAATGATAACATGTATGTACGCTAAAATCTTTCTAGACAGAACTTCAAATCGAAGTTAAAATCGGACTTTCAACTTTTAATATCACAGTATTGATTTTGAATGAAGTTTCCTATGCAACTGTATGTTATCTAAATCTAATAATTTTTATTCTTCCCTTTTAGTAACGTCCGGTAGTAAAGACATGAGGGCTCCCCAATAATATGTAATCCACTATACCTAGTGGTATGAGTTAGTAATGTATTAAATTGATGTTTTATACTAGAATTTCCGGGTGGTTTCACTTGTAAATTACTATATTGTTGGAAAAATTCATTTACTATTTTGTTACAAGCTTTTATTTAACTTGCAATGTATGTATGTATGTATGTATGTATGTATGTATGTATGTAAATTTAATGAATGTTTGTTCGGGTGAAATCTTGCAACTCAATTTTGAAGCAGATATCTTCAACCAATTGAGCTGAAATTTTGTATACAGGTTCAATTTGGGTGACAATGCATGATTTGTATGTATTTGTGTATGTATGTATGTTTGTTCGGGTGAAATCTTGCAACTCAATTTTGAAGCAAATATCTTCAAGCAATTGAGCTGAAACTTTGTATACAGGTTCAATTTGGATGACAATGCATGGTTTGTATGTATGTATGTTTGTTCGGGTGAAATCTTGCAACTCAATTTTGAAGCAAATATCTTCAAGCAATTGAGCTGAAACTTTGTATTCAGGTTCAATTTGGATGACAATGCATGGTTTGTATGTATGTATGTATGTTTGTTCAGGTGAAATCTTGCAACTCAATTTTGAAGCAGATATCTTCAACCAATTGAGCTGAAATTTTGTATATAGGTTCAATTTGGATGCTAATGCATGGTTAACTTTGTGACGTCATTCTAAATCCAATATAGCGGCATATCTAAGAGTGCGGACTAGTTATTTTTAGTGCACTTCTACAATATGGGTATCTAATGAAAGGGCTTGCTAAGAATAATTCGAATAAAGTGACGTGATAACCGACTAAAAAGTCAAAAATAAATTAAAAGTAAAAAAACCTTTTTAAAAAACAAGCTTTTATTTGAATGCACTAAAACGAAAAAAATAAATTTTTACTTTAAAACTTTTACTATCTACTTATAAAGTCATTACACATAATCTATATGATATAAAAGCTTGTCGCAAGATTTGCTTGTAAACAAGTAAATTAAATAAATTGATGTGATTGATTTTAACTATTAAAATTTTCAAACTAAGGAAATACGAGTACTATTTCGCGACAAGCTTTTATATCATATAGATTATGTGTAATGACTTTATAAGTAGATAGTAAAAGTTTTAAAGTAAAAATTTATTTTTTTCGTTTTAGTGCATTCAAATAAAAGCTTGTTTTTTAAAAAGGTTTTTTTACTTTTAATTTATTTGTATGTAATTGTATATTTCCCAATCTACATACTAATCAATCCAACACAAGATTATTTTTTCAAATCCTGATATGTATAATACAAACAAATTAAACATTGTATTACCATAAAAACTATGGAAGTATAGATTTATCGAGCTTAGCCAACAGAATATGAAAGCACCTGTAGCTCGCAGAATATTGACAATATTACTTCCCATGTCATTTCGATTATTCAAATAGTTTTTATGCATCGAGGGGTCCTAAGGGTAGGTCGGGGTATTTGACAAATCGTTCGAAGGCCAGACAGGGGGTTCGAATGGGTACATATAGGGCTGTCAGCCGTTCGGGATTCGTTGAAATTTTTGAAGTGAAACATCTTTAGGCGCATGAGGGGTAAAATTTGAGCGACTGGTAACGCGGCAGAGCCAAGGACGGTCAGTACTTGGATGGGTAATCGCCTTGGAACACCGTGACGTTGGCTTAATGTTTTTTTTTTTCAATTAGTTTTTTTTTTTGTATTTTAAATTCGTTTTTTTTAAATTAGTTTGCAAAGAAGTTTCACTTCTGACATGTGTACTTTGTACGCATGCAATTTTTTTAAGTTTAAAAGACAGGAAAGAAGTTTTAAAAGTTTCCGGGTAAAATTCAAAACTCCGTTTTTTGTCATGAGAAAAGTAAATAAAATTAATTTTAGGCTTGTTGTATTACTTATTGGTTATTAATTCTTAGTTAAAATTGTGTATTGCATTGAGTCGTATTTTTTGTTCATGTTATCAAGAGAAAAAACATAGGTCGTACATCTATGGGTTGTTGTCTGGTGGTAGCCCTATGTACACGGCGTGTTGGTTAATGTCGAGGGTGTGGCGAGTATGTTAGCAGAATCGATAGAAATAAAGTTTATTCGATAAATGTACCACTTCAAGAGTTGAATGAAAGCTATTTTAAACGTTTATTTATTTATTCTATTGAGTATCTATGAGCAGTTGTGCAAGCAAATCAAATGTATAAAACGCCTTCGTTGTGTTTTAACCGACTTCCAAAAAGGGAGGAGGTTCTCAATTGTATTTTTTTAATGTAAGTATTTTACGTCAGAACTTTTGACTGGGTAGACCGATTTTGATGATTTTTGTTTTAATCGAAATGTGGTGCGTGTCATGTGCATTATTGAGATCTAATTACTAATTTTTGAGTAATCTTTGATAACGCGTATTTACTTGACTATTTTTTCATCTACTTATGTTGTATTAGGTACTTGTAGATGTAATAGAAGTCGTTTTTTTTACAACACAATTATTAAGAAATTATTAAAGTTTTTCATTTAAATTGGATAAGGATAGGAGACAAATAGTAGGATTTTGAAATTCTTATTTCGTTATATTATACCTAGGAAATATGTACGTATGTGCGTATGTGACGAAATAGCAATACTTGTTGAAAAGCACGTAAGGAGGTAATGTGTTGCTTATGAGACGCCAAAATTCTAATTAAAAATTCTTATTTAAATTGTTCCTCTTGTAAAGTACAATCATTGCTAGTTTTATTCTTATCCAGGCAGCTTTAGTTAAGAGTAGCAGGGACTGTTGTAGGAGAAGGTATTACAATTACAAAGAAATCATTCAGTTTTTTAATATAAAATTAGCAGTGATTTTTTCGATGCTTTGAAATATAAATATTTTTATTTAAAAAAATTATATAGATTTAAATTTAAAAAAAAAAACAGCAGTCCTACACAATGTTACCTATTCGTTCGTTACGTTTCTTGTTTTTTTTTTAATATTTTATTTAAATTTATAAAGCAAAAGTGAATAACAAATTCCATTCGAAATGGCTTTGTTCTATGCGTTGTTGATTGTTCATGGCATTGTTCATTTACGAAATAATTATATTAAAACTCTCAATAAATCATGCGAATGCTTATTATAGTAATAGCTTTCAAAACCATTTATAATGTATACAATATACGTACATATTATTATAATTAATACGTTCTGTTTCACGTAGATAATAGTTTTATTAACGAGTATTAATAATTTAATTGTTAATTGCACATTTGATTGCATTTTCGTGATATAGCATCGAAGTAAAAATATCAGATTTTATCTGTATTTATCATAATAGCAATATGTTTTATATCAAAATTATAGATTTGATAAACATTACTACTTTACTTCATAGTATACCTATACATGCCTCCCCAAGTTTGCGCCAGACATCCCGGGTTTCCGTAATCCTCAATCCTCATTAAGCCTACACCGGCAATCTTACGTATATCGTCGGTCCAGCAGGCCGAAGGACGTCCCACTCTGCGTTTGCCAAGACGCGGGCTCTACTCCAGGCCTGCACCAACGGCCATTGGTCCTGCGACAAAGATGACCAGCCCGCTGCCACTTTAACTTGCTAATTCTGTGGGCTATCTCGGTTACTTTCTTTATCTCGTATAGTATAGTATTATATACACTTAAATAAAAATAAAACACCGAAATATGTGTACGTACATGACTTCCGTGAGAATGCACTTAATTGAATAATTCTTTTCTGTTTGTTATTGTCAGAACAAGGAACATGTAAAAATGAAAATATGAAATCAAAATAGCTTTATTCCACCTTCACCTTTGAAATTAGAAAAAAAAAGTAGAAAATTTGTAAAAAAAAATTGACAAGAATGTGGTTTCTATGGGTCAGCTAGTTTTTAATAAAATAAGACGTACTTTAGTACTTAATGATTCTGTGTTTTAATTTAAAAAACTGCCCTTTTAAGTCATGTTTAGTTTTATTATTAAAGTAGCTGCTGTGCCCGCGACTTCGTCCGCGTGGAATTTAACAAAAAAGTTATTGTTCAGTTCGAGTTACAAAAAAAAAATATATAAAATAAAATAGCCTAAGTAGATCCATATGCATTTAGTGAATAGCGGTTATTTTAATATTACAAACAGACACTTCAATTTTATTTATTTGTATTATTTGTATAGATAACTACGATAACGAACGGTATTTGATTAAACTGAGTAAGTTCATTAAGTACACTTTGATGCACCCGAAAAGTACTTCATTAAGCATCCAAGTTATTCTTGATCGTAAATTTTCTTAGGTAGAAAATTCCTTTTAAAATGAACCTGTGACATATTTTTCTTTTTAATTACACTATGATATAAAAGACTATGTGGTAAGGCTTATGTATATTTTCCGAACCAATTAAAATGGGAGTTGTGAGTATGTTTTGAATAATATTTTTTTATTCAGTTAGGTTCAAAAACTAAACAAGGGTAAACAACAAAAGAAAAACATGTTTTAGTAATTATACAAAAAACAGAATAAGTTCACATATTTATTAGAATGAAACAATTTTTTTTCAGTTTTTATTTTTCCCGTGACCATGGTTGCTGTAAAGTATCCGAAATGTCGGGCACCTAATAAACCGCGATTAAATCCGAAAACAAGTTGTTTCATAATAATGAGTGATATTCGCGTTTACATATTTAGTAATTTATTTCTGCAAATTATTTACGTTACCGACGAGCGTTCAGAGTGACTAGAATATCCTGAATTTTCCATCTTCTTAAACTTTAGCCCTTATGGGCTTAACAGTTCATAAATTTTCTTTAACAATCAAAAACAACTTCTAAAGTAACAAATGTACTAATTTTAGTACATTCGTTACTTTAGAAGTTGTTGTTGTTTTTAGTTATTCTAGTCACTCTGAACGCTCGTCGGTAACGTAAATAATTTGCAGAAATAAATTACTGCTTAAAGTTGTTTTTTGTTGCTTAAAAAATTGAATTTTCCATCTTCTTAAACTATAGCTCTTATGGGCTTAACAGTTCATAAATTTTCTTTAACAATCAAAAACAACTTCTAAAGTAACGAATGTACTATTACTTAGTTAGTTTAGTGTATTAGTACATTCGTTACTTTAGTGTATTTAATCTATAAATAGTAAAAAAATTAAATAATCTATACTATTACTAATATATAAAGCTGAAGAGTTTGTTTGTTTGGTTGTTTGTTTGTTTGTTTGAACGCGGTAATCTCTGGAACTACCAGGCCGATTTGAAAAATTATTCCAGTGTTAGATAGCCCATTTATCGAGGAAGGCTATAGGCTATATATCATCACGCTAGGACCAATAGGAGCGGAGTCCACGCCGACGAAGTCGCGCGCAGAAGCTAGTTAATAATAATAAGCGTGGATTCCTTTTAAATCGGTACACTTGATACTTAGATTTCTAAACAATAGTGCAACATAGTCAAAAGTACGTGTATAACTAAACGAATTTGTACTGAACTCCGTGTGTTCCACATAGCGAAATTGTTTTTGAGACTCAAACTCACTCCCCTCTGTTTAAATCCCGAGCCATTAAACCTTACCAGTCGCGTGATCTCACTAAACAAACTTTCTTCCAACGTCTTAAAGTTTACTTTTCAGTGTCAACTTTAAATTTAATCAGGTGAAGAAATCTGATGAAGGATTTTGAACTTTAATGAATTGGTTTTAGTGTAATTTTTGTAATATGTCAATCGTATTAAAAGCGCGTACAGATCACATCTTGGGCGTAAGTTTTAAGGTGTCATGGGACAATTTAGGAGATTCAATGTTTGTCAAGTTTGAACTTATTACTGTATCTTGTGTGTCTTGCACTTATTTTGTGTACTTTGTTAACAAAACAACCTGGATCGTCAAGAAAATGAGTATCTACATAGAATTATATACGAGTACCTATACAGGTATGTCTACTGTTGCTGGATCTTTTACCTGTTACAATATATGAAAAGTAATAGAATAAATGGAATAATGTAGGAAAATTATTAATAACGCGATGATATCACGTACGTAAACACGTGTGAACAAAACCATCAGTAAATGAATGTACTTCATTATATACGTCCGGCTTTTAACAAATGAACACATCGTTTAATTGTATATATTTAGACTAGTTTTACATAACGACGCTTAGGTATCGTTTGATGCTCCAATATAAAAGTAACTCAAGGAAACCATTTCTGCTAGGATTTACTTGATTATACTCTTTAGTTTTTTGTACAATCTGCCAAACAGTATGGATGTGGTCTACGGCATTTCGAAATACTCACATAGCTTAAATTGTTTTTAGGCTTCAAATGCCTACTTCAAAAATATCTAACATTCGTATCTTAATTAACAGCAAAGTACGACTTATCGTAATGTCGATCAATGTAAACATTTAATTTACAAATTTCCTCAAATTTGTGATTCTAATAATTCTATCAACAATTTAATTCACTATACGAAAAAATTTCTTAGAAAGTTTTTCAAATATTAATAATAACTTATTAAAATTTAGTGTTTACTAAGACTTACATTCAAAAAAGTATACGTGATTATAAACTTCCCAGTTTGCAATATTACAATAATTTGGGGAACTCAAAGTGGACATCGACAAACATGTTTATATACGAAGTTGTTTTCTTCGTAAGTATTATTTTAATATTAATAATTCAACCAAAAATAGCCCTGTGACAGTCACAAGAGCTGACGTCATTTTTATGTCAGTTGTCAAGCGAAATATTTGGCAAAATAATATTCTAAGAAATTAATGTTAACAGACGTTTCCCCTCGAGATACCAAATTGTTTAGTTTAAATTCATGAAACATTTCACGGCTTTATAACTTTCGTGGCCACTTAAGACCATGGGTCAAATGTTTTTCTTTTTCTCTTTTTTTTTTTTGCTAAAATATCTCTGAAGTAAATCTCGTTTGTTTTAATAATACGGTTCTTTTGAATATAAAGATACATCGTGTTGCGTAATTTTTACGGACAAAGAAAGTGGAACGATGTACAATATGAATGTATTACAACGTTCTAATGTATGCAAAATACTGACTGTTACTCTTTTACGAATCGTTGGAGAAATAAAAATATTTTGTAAATCTAATGTGACTATTCGTTGTGTTTTATTTTTTAATAATTATTATAAGGACTCTAAAATCTGGTTTTGGTATATAGGCCAGTCAAATTGTACATTAAAATCGCAAATGGTAAACTCCACCGTCAGAACTGACACACATGCTTTTCTTTTGTTTTTCTCTAACTTCATAGCAATATTTTATAGGCTAGTAAAAATAGACGTTTTTTTTGGTCAACCTCGCACTAAATTTCCGATCTAATTTTAGTTTTTTATTAGGTTAAGGGTCACTTGCTGACCATAAAAACATAAAATGCTGACAGATCCAGGTGGAGCTTCGATCGCAATCTTAAAGAAAAGTTTTTGGCCGATATCTCGAAAACTATCAACTTTAGGGCAAAAGCTATTTAGACATTTTTTGTAGACAATAAAGTTTCGCATCTTTTATTTCCGGTAAACTTTTTTTTTAAACTTACTGTTCAAGATTTATGGCCCATTTAATGAACGCGTTTTTCATTTTTGGCCACTAACTCTTCAAATATTGGATTAATCAATAAAATGCATATACCCTTTTTTTAAGATGACTTTATTCTCTACAACTTTTGTTTAAAACCTTTTTTACAAGCTTTTATTTAACTTGCAATGTATGTATGTATGTATGTATGTATGTATGTAACTTTAATGAATGTTTGTTCGGGTGAAATCTTGCAACTCAATTTTGAAGCAGATATCTTCAACCAATTGAGCTGAAATTTTGTATACAGGTTCAATTTGGATGACAATGCATGGTTTGTATGTATGCATGTATGTATGTATGTTTGTTCGGGAGAAATCTTGCAACTCAATTTTGAAGCAACCAATTGAGCTGAAATTTTGTATACAGGTTCAATTTGGATGACAATGCATGGTTTGTATATATGCATATATGTATGTATGTTTGTTCGGGTGAAATCTTGCAACTCAATTTTGAAGCAACCAATTGAGCTGAAATTTTGTATGCAGGTTCAATTTGGATGACAATGCATGGTTTGTATGTATGTATGTTTGTTCGGGTGAAATCTTGCAACTCAATTTTGAAGCAACCAATCGAGCTGAAATTTTGTATGCAGGTTCAATTTGGATGACAATGCATGGTTAACTTTGTGACGTCATTCTAAATCCAATATGGCAGCATATCCAAGAGTGCGGACTAGTTATTTTTAGTGCACTTCTACAACATGGGTATCAAATGAAAGGGCTTGCTAAGAATAATTCGAATAAAGTGACGTGATAACCGACTAAAAAGTCAAAAATAAATTAAATGTAAAAAACCTTTTTAAAAAACAAGCTTTTATTTGAATGCACTAAAACGAAAAAAATAAATTTTTACTTTAAAACTTTTACTATCTACTTATAAAGTCATTACACATAATCTATATGATATAAAAGCTTGTCGCGAGATTTGCTTGTAAACAAGTAAATTAAATAAATTGATGTGATTGATTTTAACTATTAAAATTTTTAAACTAAGAAAATACGAGTACTCATATCTCGCGACAAGCTTTTCTATCATATAGATTATGTGTAATGACTTTATAAGTAGATAGTAAAAGTTTTAAAGTAAAAATTTATTTTTTTCGTTTTAGTGCATTCAAATAAAAGCTTGTTTTTTAAAAAGGTTTTTTACATTTAATTTATTTCTAATGTCCATACTTTTCGAGTTATAAAACGTTTAATGTTTGACTACCGGGCGTAAAGTCAAAAATTTCAAGGTACGCATAGAATATAATGGCACAAATTCAACAAACTAATTAAAAAAAATATCCCGATTATTTATGTACTTAAATATTGATAGTTCATTTCCTTACCTGGAATAGTAATTAACTTTTTATGTTTTATTTTATTATATTTCTTACAACTAAACTTCTTCGTTACACTCTTCGGAGGGATACAAGGAAGACTGTAAAGCTTCAATGATCTCTTTATCTTCATGATCAAACAGATCAATGTCAACCGACTCTTCGTTGGAGGCGAGGTTCACTGTCGGTTGATTTGTACATGATTCTGCCGTGCAATTCTCGCAAATCACAGTGCACTCTAATGGAATGGGGGTGGACACTAACCTCTCAGGGCCTTCTACCGATTGCTTCAACATCTCCTGCGGCACCTCCCAGTCTACTCGAGTTAATTTCTTGCAAATGCCGAACTGGCTGTGGTAGTAGAGCATGTGGGTACAGGAAAGCAGGTTTAGAGTGCACTGTGATTTGCGAAAATAAAAACATCTTAAAAAAAGGTATATGCATTTTATTGATTAATCCAATATTTGAAGAGTTAGTGGCCAAAAATTAAAAATGGGTTCATTAAATGGGCCATAAATCTTAAACGGTAAGTTTTACAAAAAAGTTTACAGAAAATAAAAGATGCGAAATTTTATTGTCTACAAAAAAGGTCTGAATAATTTTTGCCCTAAAGTTGATAGTTTTCGAGATATCGGCCAAAAACTTTTCTTTAAGATTGCGATCGAAGCTCCACCTGGATCTGTCAGCATTTTATGTTTTTATGGTCAGTAAGTGACCCTTAACCTAATAAAAAACTAAAATTGGATCGGAAATTTAGTGCGAGGTTAAATGCTTTATTGACTGGCCTATTACAGCTATGATATATTTCAATATGAAAACGCTTTACCGCTCACTTAAAGTCGCTCGACTAGCACTGACTCAGCTCGTTCTGAACATTAACTTTCCTTGTTTCGCGTGTTATATTTCAAGAAAGTTTCAGACGGTGGGAAAGTGAGTTACAAACGATAAAAGTGGCCATAAAACGTTGACGATATTTTTATATCCACCGCGTGGATAGTTTCAATACTGGTGTCTCATGACCTATATATATCGTGGACTGTCAGCTATACATCGATTTTTTTCTATCCACGTGTATTTTTAATTAACGCTTTCATTTCATTATGTTGAATTTTTATTTATCTAATTGTGTGATTTGTAATATGAAAATTCTATTTAAATAAAAAGTGAATCGCTGAAATGTATGACGTGCATAACTTCCGAGTGATTGATTGCACCGAATTGGATTGTTTTTGTTTGTGGTGGTTATTGTAGGGGCAAAGTTTGTGTAAAAGAAAATTTTAAAAAGGGTAGGTACATGTATTCATATTTTTTTTTTTGTTTTTTATTTTTATGAATACCTGTCCCCCTTTTAAAATGTTCATAGTATATAACCATTAATAACTATAAAAACTAACGAAAATAAAAGCAAAAAAATCGTTGTAAACTTATTACTTAAATCTTTTAGGTATTAGGTTTGGAAAGATTTATTATATTTTCTCTTTTATTGTTTTCGTAAATAGCTTTTTCTTTCGTTATTTTTGTAGCAATGATCTAAACTAAGCATTATGCTAATTGTCTACATAAATTTACTAGAAATTATATTTTATTTTGTACTATGTTTGTAATGAGTTGCTTGCAAGCGTGTCTTCTGAGTATGAGAGCTTCTTCAAAAGAAGGAAAAAATAAACCACACATTTGAAGACAGATTGGTTAAAAAAAATTATCTCAATTTTTATTATAGGTATAAGAACAAAATATACTACTGTTAAGACTACTAAAATCTTTCTTTTGTAACATATCTTGTTACGAGAAAAGATTGAAAATAAACAAAACCAAAATTTTTATTTATGGTCATTTTAATTGTATTTAAGTATTGTTTTTAGATTGCCTTAAAATATCTTTTATTCAAGATGTTCGGCGTTGAAATGTACGTATGTTGATCGTCCGACATCTTTAAACGATTTGCCACTTGATGGAGCGTCAAGTTTGAGAGTTTATGTACTTAGCGTAGTAGGGGTAAGGAAAGATGGATGCATAGTGTCTGAGGAAAGATATCATGTTCCTATATTTTCTCGTGTTGGTTAATTTTAAACAGAGAATAAAAAAATGAATCCTTCGCCAAACCCAAAATTTAAGACATTACAGTACCTATGTAGAAATTTCTGAGGTATTATTTATGATTTTTATTGAAAGTAAAACTACTGTGTATAAACATCGGTATGGTCTTAAAGACTTCGGTTCGTACCCAATTCATATACAATTCTAAAAACTAACGTTGACATTAAAACGGCTTTTTATGTCTTTAATACAGACGTCGCTATAATTTGTTAACTTAGCAAAGCAGTTTAGCGCACATTCCAGTTAAACGCCACTTTCAAGCTCGACTTAAACGTCCTTTAAATCTAACAAGCATTAAGCTGTTCTAGCAGTAAATTAAACATCAAAACTGACCCTTGAATTGCTTATGCAACTATCGTAATTTCTTTGACTGCATCCAACGTGTTAAGACGTCATTAGTACAGCACACTAATGGCGGTACACGTTTACGCTTCTTCATGATGTTGATTATTTATCGCGTCATTCATTTTACAATCTTACACTCATGTCCTGAAAGATGGCTTATGACAAGAGCATAGGAGGCTGCGCTTACATGAATGGACTGTAGTTGAATGTGCAACATACTCAGACTTTCCTTCATGAATTATAAGTGTAGACGTCTTAATAAGACGCCCGGGGACCTATTGTGAACAAACTTTAGAAATATACGAGATATTCACGTGAGATCGTGTATGTGATATACAAGAGGAATGGCTAAATAGACATTACTCTTTTTTTATACTACCAAGGTGGTAAACAAGCGTACGGTATGTCTGATGGTACACAATATAGCCTTTGGATGACTACTATACCAGGATCAATGCAAATACGTTCCCGACCCTCTCCAGGATATGCTACCATACTCGCTTCAGCCTGTAATATCCCACAGCTGGGCATAGGCCTCTTTCCCTATGTAGGAGAAGGATCAGAGCTTAATTCACCATGCTGCTCCAATGCCGGTTGGCGGATATATTCCCTACTATGAGTAACAATCGCTATCAAGTGTACATGATAACAACCAGGACCGACGGCTTAACGTGCTCCGAGGTACGATGGGGAGACCTACAAGGACTGCACAAACACCCAGACCACGGCAAACATCTGTTTAGCCAATACAAATGTTTGTCATGTGCGGGAATCTAACCCGCAACCGCCAGCACAATAGCCACAAACCAGTGCTGTGACCGCTGTGTCAACGCGGCGTCAACTACCATACTCACCACAGGAATACAACACTACTTGAGAGCAGTACCTATTACTTAGCTGACTTAGACCCCCCCCCCCTAGTCGGACTACTCCAAATTCTGAGAATTATATTTCCTGCTGTGCCTTACTGCAGTAAAATCACAACTTTGCTATTATAAAATAGGCATTTAATAAAGATTAATGGTAACATTTTAATCTAACACCAACGCTCATCTGCTTTCAAAGCGCTCTTGGTAAATGATGTTATAATGTGATAGTTAGACCTTGATAAAAAACCACTCACTAAAAATTACTTATGGATTGACCTTGCACTAGCTTTAACAGCAAAACATACCTACTTTTGAAACAGGCAATTTCTTTCTTGGTGATTTGTCAGTTTTTCTGAAAAATTTCAAATAAAAAAATTAAAAGGTTGTAGATTAAGTTATTAGTCATGTAGAACATATTTTCAAAATTATTGATTTTTTAGGTTATTTTTTTGTGAAAAAGTTGACTGTGGTCTTCTGTAAGGTCGAGACCAATAATGTAAAATGTTAGTTACTTAAATAGATTAAGTTTACACCAGTCATAAAATTAAACCAACAACGATATTACTGTCATGGCAGAAGTTAAAAGCATAAACTACCAATTAGAATGACCCCGAGCAATCATTCAATTTAAGAGGCAGCGTGCGCAAGCAACTCAATGACTCAATTCTGTTTGCGATGCTGTGATTGAATACTCTTATTATGATAATTGCATTGTTTTGACATTTACTATTATGAAGCTTTTGAAAACTATTAGATTTCTAATATGATGATAATGTTTAATGATTGTAGTGTTTGACTAAATGTGTTTTGTATTAAGGCTAATTAAAAAAAGCTCGTATACTCGTATACCTAATTGGAAATTTAAAAAAATGTTCGTATTGTTTTAACAAGCTAACCTAACCTAACTGAATATTGTACGGGCAGGTTTTGCTTCAATGGAACGTCCACGC
Source organism: Melitaea athalia (assembly GCA_905220545.2). Lineage (NCBI taxonomy): Eukaryota > Metazoa > Arthropoda > Insecta > Lepidoptera > Nymphalidae > Melitaea > Melitaea athalia. Next base: position 5,544,386 of record HG992203.1, read on the forward strand.
TTTCTTTTGGATATTTAGGATTCTTGAAGAATTGGGAGCAGATACGTTTGCCACTCATCCCAGGCGCTTATTAGTGTGGACAAGACAACTACAAAAAAAAAAAACTTCAATTTGTAATCGTAGAAATAATTATTCAAGGTGATTCTACCTTGACTAATTATTCAAACAGCGCAGTTTGTAAATACACTGACTGGGATTTTTAAAGAAAAACCTAACCTTAACCAACGATCTTTTTAATTACACAATTATCAAATTACACAATAACAATTGCCTTGAAACCTATCTGTGAAATAGGTATTTGTCACATTGCCTGAATACTCGTAGTTATATATTGTTTTAAATTTTCATGGTTATCAACGTTATTTGAATGCACTTTTTCGGGATTTACACCATGTACCTGTTTATACTCGTAGTTAGGTAATTAAAGATATTAAAACACAATTTCAATGCTTATTAATTATATTATATATTATTGTTTTTAGTAATGTATACTAAACATTTTACGCAATAATACGCAACGGTTATAACAATTTACGAGTTTTTTCTTATAATGTGTGTAACAGCTCTTCCATAAATCTTTATACCGATGTGTCAACTTGATTGATTGATTGATTGATAGTTCTGACACGTGCCATTATTGTCATACATTGTAAAATGTTGTGTGAATGTCTACATGTCAAATATCGGACAATGTATGTCCGTTTGTCGCTAACCTTGTTCGGGAGCCATGTGACCTATTCACATATTTATTATCTATAACTATTTTTTTGTACATTAGTCTTGATACAGTAGGTACATTATTATTATGGTAGTTTTCCTGAAATTATCGTTTTTAGTTATGGGGCCTACTAATTGTGAATGAGTCTAGCTGTACCCTTTAACTATATTTACAAATCGACTTGTCATCAACCGGAGAGGTATACTTTTATCATAACTCAGGTAGACATAATGAAAATGTTTTAGAGTTTATGTTTATTTCCCCTGGACCGACGATCTACGTAAGATTGCCGGTGAAGAGGCTGGATGAGGGTTGCGGAAAACCGAGGTGTCTGGCCCAAACTTGGGAAGGCCTATTTATGGATGTATATCCAGCAGTAGACTGCGATAGGCTAAACTCACTGGCTGACTGACTGACTGACTGATTATTACTTACCTACTCTACAAAGGGGATATTTTGTCCTAAGGTGAAGAGTCGATTCGCCAGCTGTATGTGACGATAGGGCTGGTTTCAGCAAGCAAGCGAGCGAGCTATATTTAATACTAAAGCCAAAACTCTATTTTTTGTCTGTTTGCTCTTTGCCGTTCTTTGCGCCGAATTGTCTGAAGAGGTTTTAATGAAGCTTGGCATGACACTATACGAGCTGAAACACTTAGTACTACATTTACACTTCCTTTACTTTTTACCCCAAAAACAAAAAAGTTCCAATGGGAGAGCGAATGTTAGTCGAAATGTATCACGCGAACGTAGTCGCGAGTCTAGTTTGTTATTTTTTTTTATGTAACTAGGTTGGCAAAGCGTACGGCTTACCTGATGGTAAGACCGTAGCCTATAGACGCCTGCAACACCAGAAGCATCGCAAGCGCGTTGCCGACCCTATCCCCAATCCCCCCAGGAGCTCTGGTCACCTTACTCACCAACAGGAACACAATACTGCTTGAAAACAGTATTATTTAGCTGTGGTCTTCTGTAAGGTCGAGGTACTACCCAGTCGGGCTGCTCCATATTTTGAGCAGGTCCTGCTGTGCCCTACCTCAGTTATAAAATATATGTTATAAAATATATGTTATAAAATATAACACGATAAAAGATAAACATTTCTTCATATTTGATCATCATATAAAGTTAGGGTTACCTTTCTCCATAAAATATTGCAAATTATGCTAATGTAGCCTCTATAAGATGATAATTTAAATATGGTAAACGAGATTACAACGTCGGTAGCTGAAGCGCTTCCTCTGATCTCGAATGCATAAGCAAAACACTTAATATGAACGATTAATTACTTGTAATAGAGTTTCACTTAAGTATAATTTGAGTTGAAAAGCTAAGTGTTGCTTTAATAAAATTATCCTTGGTAAATATATCTTATCTATTGTGTTTTTGTTAGTTATAGATACCTATATTGTATTAACATTAGTATTGAAATTTCTGAATTTTCTTTAGTTTGGTGTTCGTAGTTGCCATTTTTAACTTAAGGGTTTTAGTTTTCCGACACCGACAGAGGATATAGGTTAGTTAATATATTTAAACATTATGCCGAACCGTAAGGTTGTAGAATTTTTTTATCATATAACCTTATTTTGCTTTACTGATTTTATTGTTACACTAGCTTCTGCGCGCGACTTCGTCGGCGTGGACTCCGCTCCTATTGGTCTTAGCGTGATGATATATAGCCTATAACCTTCCTCGATAAATGGGCTATCTAACACTGAAAGAATTTTTCCAATCGGTCCAGTAGATCCTGAGATTAGCGCGTTCAAACAAACAAACAAACAATCAAACAAACAAACTCTTCAGCTTTATTATATTAGTATAGATTACAGAATAAAATATTGAAATAGACGAAATTAGCATTACGAACCAAATTCAAGATAAGCAAAACTTATTAAATCAAAATAATATCTTACTTACTTACTTCTTCTACTTCCAGCGGCGCTACAACCCTTTGTGGGTCTTGGCCTCCTCAACAATATTTTTCCACTTCGCTCTGTCTCTGGCCTCCTTTCTCCAAGATGTTTAAATCGTTTATCCTTAATTCCATGCCTAGGTCGTCGTGAGTTAAGCGATCCGGTATTATTCTTCGTTGTGGACTTCTCAACCAGTTGTTTTTTTACCATAATGAGTGGTTAGCACATTGATGAACCCTCCTCTTTTAACCGGGCTTGGGACCGGCAGCGTCGCCGAGACGAGCGCTGGCAGAGTTATTAAATCAAAATAATATCATAGGTAGTAAAAATAACTATAATCAAAATGTATAATTTTCTTGTTTATAAACAGTACGAGCACAAAAAACTGATGTATGTTTCATCACCTGTTATAAAGCCGCTAGACACTCCCGAGTCATCGGCGCACGCGCATATCGGATGTGACGTCACACGCCGTATTGAGTACGAGTGTTCCGCAACACGTGGACGTGGAATACGTATGTGGAATTATAAAAAATCATACAGGAATACAATAGAGCTGTTGTTTGATACGCTTAATAATTCGTACAAGATGATACGCATAGTTTTACTTGGTTTAAATCAAATAAATATTCAGAGATAAGCGTGTTCAAATAATACTAATTTAATTCTCACTTCGATTTTAATAATATGTAAGATATTCTCAATTGTCAATATTAACCGTTATTATGACTGTAACTTTTTTATATAAATAGGTCGGCAAACAAGCGTACGGCTCACCTGATGGTAAGCGATTACCGTAGCTTATAGACGCCTGCACCACCGAGAAGCGTTGCAAGCGTGTTGCCGACCCTACCCCCAATTCCCCCCAGGAACTCTGGTCACCTTACTCACCAACAGGAATACAACACTGCATGAAAACAGTATTATTTAGCTGTGATCTTCTTTAAGGTCGAGATACTATCCCAGTCGGACTGCTCCGAATTTTGAGCAGGAAATTTCCTGCTGTGCCCTTTCTCAGTTAAAGGCATCTTTATTATTAATACTGGATCATTTATTATTGTGTTTTTGTTTTTCTCTCATGTCCCGTACATTTAATTTTGTTCCCTTTGAATGTATTATATTTCACTGATTATCCTGTTTATGTATTATGTAATGTAAATCGCTAAAAAAACTATCGCCTAGTAATTTCTAGTCGGGAAGTTAGGTCTCAAGATTCTGGACCGATATTTCTCGTAAGGACAGTTTTTATACTAATGATCCGACTATATTTTAATTTTAACGTATTTGACCTATTCAATCATTGTGTGGGCTATCTATCGGTCACGGCAAGAAAGTAAAAGCGAGTTCTGTCTACCCACGTGTTTTTTTTCTTATTAGTATATGTTACATTGTACCTGTATATTTAATTTGTAACTAAAATATATCTACTTTAATAATTGTGTTTGCTCGCAAATAAAAAAAAAAAACGACTTCAATTACATCGACAAGTAATACAACGTGAGTAGACGAAATAAAAAAAAAAAAGAATTATCAAAATCGGACTACTCTGTAAAAAGTTATGTGTGTAGTATGTGTGTACCTAACAATCAGTGAGTGAACAATCAATAATCCCCTGTTTTCCTTTTCTTACGGTTGGATGTTTATTTTCAAATTTATATGGGACTAACTTCGGGGTATGCTCTTTCCAATAAAAAAAGAATGAATAAAATCGGCTGTAAAAAGTTATGCGTGGTCATACATTAAAAATATATATACCTACGCGAATTGATAACCTCCTCCGTTTTTTCGTCGGTTAAAAATATCTTGGTTCTGTGAAATATATTATGGTATTTATAAAAATATCATAGGTAAAGTTAGTTAAACAGTGCAGTCAACATTGTGACAATCGTTTCAAGGCCTATTCGCTTTCTTATGAAGAACGTACCGAAACAAGTCAATACACTTTATCTATATAAATAAAAATGAATGGAGAAATGTAGGTATATACGCGCATAACTTCCAAATCATTGCAACTAAAATGATACTTTTTGTTTGTTCTCTTTATTAAGTACTCGTATCATGTCTAGATTTTGTATACAAGATAATAAAACATCGGTAGATCCACGGAAAAAAACTTTTGGCGATACGAAGTTTGCCGTTCAGTCAACTAGTTGAAAATACAATTTAAAACTTGCAAAAGACGTTAGGTGCATGTATCTGGAAAGTTTGCCCATATATCTTTGTTTTGACGTGGGCGTTTAAAAATGAGTACCTACTAGAAACCACATAACTATGACGTCACCGTACATATGTTCACTTGCGTCATGAAATATCTCACAGCGTTCTTTTTTACGTAATAAATTATTAAACATCCCTATGGACAATATTTTTCTTCTGAACTGACCATTATATTCCATGCGATGCGCTGTTTGATTTTTATTTGTCTGTGCACCCGTGACCATGGATGGTGCTTACAATATTGCTGAAATATTAGGAACTCAAAATGACCAATAAAAAACATGTTAAAAGTCTCGTTTTTACATTTAAATCATAATCATATTAGTGACATATACCATATTATATACATATTATAAAAAATACACAATTTTAACATTTTAAACGTTGGTCGCCTACGCATCAGTTACATTATTAAGATGTTAAAACGGGATTTTTACCATGTTTGTCGTCAATCACTCTAAGTTGACGATTTTTGCGGTATTATTGTAGACGCTATGGTCGCGGATGATACTGACAACAAATATGGTATGCATCCCGTTTTACGTTTATGATATGTAGGTACCTATTTACCTATACAATACATCTAGTCTGCATTCTTATGATCGGTTATGAAAAAAGAAAAAAAAGACAGTACTTATATATAAAAATTAAAAAAATATATATTATCGACCGACAAACAATACTTTTTTAACTAATAAAACGTATACTTGTAGCGTAGATTTAAGATGAAAAAAACTCTGCTGTAGATCCTGCGGGAGATATTAAAATTTATATTAATACAGCCGTTGAAAGTTTAACTTTCTCCGTAAATATCGAACGAACGGATCTAGTTACAATTTTATCACATCTATACCTACTTATATTATAAGTTAACTTGACGTCCCTCGCGACCTTACTCGCCTTTCGTTTTAACATTAAAAAAGTATTTAAAAAAAATGACTGATTAGGATTAAAGCCTTAAAAATAACATACTATTTTAATTAGTTACTTTGTGAAGAGATCTGCATATTCACACAGTTTTATCCACTATACATATTCTTGTCACATGCTTAGAGAATTCATGGATATAGCTTGAAGGAAATATGTAATTATTTGTGATTCTTATAAAGTCATATAAACTTTATTATCATTGTGTTTCTTAGAGTTCACGTCTGAAAAAATGTTTTCAGCGGATCTCCACGTCAGCTATACCTCCATCGTACTTCTTTTCATGTCATAAAACTAGTTTTTAGACAATTTCCTCGTCACAAATACCTACATGTGACAAATTTCTTCTTAATTAAAGATAAGATGTTACTTAGTTGGGTACAATACTTTAACAGAAATTATAAATGCAAATGTCACAGCATGATTGAACGAAAATGAATCAGTTGACCAACTTCTCTATGTATATTTATGTATATATGTACGTATTTTACGTCATATAGCGAGTAAACATTTTACCCGCAAATTGAAATTGCACCACCTACGCTGTTTGCATGTAGCTTGTAACATTACTTGACTATTTCTGATGTCTCCCACGGCGCAAAGTTCACTTTAGTTTACAGCATAAATTCGAACCTGTGGCGTTTCGTTACGGTTCTAATTATACATATTAATTATTGAAAACACTATTCACACCTACACACAAAAAAATGGTTTAGTTTTCTTTTTGTATTTGTCTTTTTGCTTAATTTCTGTGTGTTTGGGTTTATTGATAGAAACCTAATGAAGAAATTAGTAAATTTTCGTTATGCATTTCTTACTAATAGTGACACTTTTAATGAAAGAGACCATCTCGTCATCTTTGCGTTATCTTTAAAATATTTGTTACCTTTTAGGAACATTTTTTTTTTACCACTAAGGTAGCAAACAAGCGTATGAGCTTCCACAAGCGTCTTTCTGATTATACCCGCTAATTTGAGGTACTTCTCCAGCCGAGCATTTTACGCTTTTCGACAAAATGTTTCCAGATCTGTTCTACCTCAATATTTTATTTAACTTAGCCTTTACATAAGTTAAAAATGAAAACAATTTGTGAAACTAAAAACAAACTACAATTGGAGATGTCCATCAATAACTCGATTGCAGTCCGCAACCGCAAGTACAGGTACTTATAGAAAATGGATTTTCACGATTCGTATCTCGGTTATAAAAACCAATTCGCCGACGGTAACAATGTTTGAACCAGAAATTTACTTTGTAGGAAGCGTTGAGGTTTTGTCTCGTTTACCCCCTCCACATCGACACCCGCCATCCTCGGGGGGGTTGGGTTATCAACGTGTCTCGCACGTTTCCTGAAACTGTGACGGTTGTTTTCAATGATTGTGTACTTTATGTCGTAAAGTTTGATTGAATCGATTTTTTTTTGTTTCATGTTCGGATAACGGAAGCCCGTAGCTTCACACGTGTAGTAATTAATAAAACGTGTGAGGTGGCTTAGTAAAAACTATTAAACATATTGTATATTTATGTTTATGCGTTATTTACTAACAGTCATGTCAGTAACTGTCAGACATTCAGACACTATTTTAATTGATATTTATATGTACATTTTAAACATAAAAATATCATCATAATTAAGTAGTTGAAGTAGTAGAATCATAAAAAAAAAAAAAAACGGTATTGATTTATACAAACCTTTTCGAGACAAAAATTGAAGAAAATCAACCACGACTTAGCTGTTCTTAATTTTAAAAGATGAAACTGTGTTTCTAATTTGTATTCCATACTAAAACACTTGATTTAGTAAAGATAGTAGTTAATTACGAGAGTGCCTCTATAGTGATTCAGTTAATGCTGTTCACACACTTGTTTCCCAATGTTGATAAAACATTAAGGAATTTATTAGATTCACAGGTGTCACGTGACTCATTAGTTGCTTTAAGGTTTCATTCTTCAGAATCCACAAACATTTGTTACAGTACCTTTTACCTATTATCGACATTATGATAGCGCTGGAACAGAAATTAGCAGTTCTGTTGACAGCAGAGGAGTCAACCAGTCTATTAGTGTGAAGTATTTATTTACTTTAAGCAGCGTCTTCGGTGCGACAAAGCCAGCCCTGCGGTCACCAACCCGCCTGCCCAGCGTAGTGACTATGGACAAAACACATGAGTTCGAGCCATAATATCTGCGGCGAACTTGGGGAGGCCTATGTCCAGCCGTGGACTGCGGTAGGCTGAAGTGATGATTTACTTTAAAACTTTCCCTACATCATTTAGAAAACGTATCTTTTTTTTTTTGGAATTAAGTTCTTAGTTTTATTGTAAAATTACCGTATTAAATTTAATAATAATAAGCGATTTAATAATTAAAGCTAAAAGCGCTTCGGAAAGTCGAAGCGTATCAGTTATATTAAGCCCGTCTGTAACGTACGTAATTTCGATCACGTTAACTGTATCGGATATTGGATGATAGGCTTGGATAATAATTAAAGTATCGGAAAGATTCTTAATTATGATTGGTTTAATTTTATTAGCGTTATTAATATTCGGATTAATTTTATATTTGTAGTTGTGAATTTATTTGCTCTTGCGAATTCACCTGCGTAATTTCACATCCCATGAGAATGTTGAGATAACAAGTAGTCTATAATAATTATGTTCGTTTGAATCTCCAGCTATCTGCTATCTACGTACCAAGTTTTATTTAAATCAGTTCAGTCGTTTTTGCTTGAAAGAGTAACAAACTTTCATCCATCCATCCGTCTTCACAAACATTTGTGTTTAGGTATACTCAATATTGATAGATTTTTGACTAAAATAGTGTAGTAAATAAACTAATTTATGTAATAAAATATACATATTAAGTAAAAAACGAAATTAGATTAGCGAATGTACTCTATCCTTTAAGCGAGCAATTAAGACTCAGGTGTTCAGAGACAATTTTGTATCGTACATTAGGATATCTAAGTGGTCGTAAATTGTAACACGCCACGAGCGAACGCAACGTTAGCATTTTCCTTAACCGCGTGATAAAATTTCTAAATGTACGCTTTAATAACTTTGATACTTATCCTCCATAAATATGCATTAATCATAATTTTAACAAGTTGTTGAATGTTAAAAATTTCGCCTCGGTCGAAATTTTTTACGTTCTAATTTTTATAAGCGTAGCGTAAGAAAATCAAGATAAATATTTAAAGGGCACTTCGAACCTAATACATTTTAATAAATTAGTAACAAGTGCTCCGAAAAGGCTCTCTATATTTACCTTTAAAAGTTTCAAGTTCGTCCTGTAATTATTCTGATTGTGCTATTTTATCTTCGACTTTGAGTTTAAATTTTCAAAAAAAGAGACTATTACGAACTCTTACAAGAATAACTTTGATATAAAATATACCTGATATTTATAACTTAACATCTGCTTGGTTTATAATTACACGTTCTATAGTAATCGATGTATGAAACGCGTGTTGCAATAAGAGTTATAAATCATAACAAAGAAATATGGTAAGAAAAACTGCGTTGATTTATTGCTTTATTGCCGCACAATATTACGCATCTTTTTATTGATTATATTTCTTCGTTTAATTACTAGTTATCATAATTAATGTCTTTATTAAAACAAGCACACGCAGTACCTATTGAATGATTCTGTATGTTCGCATTTAAATGACATCGGGTGTTCTTAATCTTGTACTTAATAAAATGAAACTTAGTTTTTTTTAAATAATGAATGTAAAAAAAAAAAAACGATAAAGATATGAGGGATTTTTTGTCTTTTGACAATAGCTTTATTCTCAAAGAGTACGACTAAATGTAAGCTAAGGAGTTAGGAAAGAAAGACAGAGGGGTAAAGGAGTGCGCGTAATGGATTTCTCTCATCTGTAATGGGTCTGTTATGTCCATCATTGACTAGTATGTCTCCTTTGTCCGCTTTTGTACCCACGATCACTCATAAATACGTCTGGTACAGGACGCTGTTCTTTTGTTCTTCTATTAACGAGGTGATTTTCTGAAAATTTCATTTAGATTTCAAACCTGGACCTTATAATTTTTAAAAGGTTTTTAAATCCATATAGCTAGTTAATACCGCTTCTGTTTCTGCTGCCTTGTTACTATAATGTCTAAATCAAATGCCAGTAAAAATATATGTAGTTCCTGAACACAGACAACAACTGCCCAATTTGTGAGAACATTCAAACATAATGCCTAACGAGCGTAACGGTTTTGGTACATGAATAGAAAAATAAATGCAGTCGAAAGCAATATATTTAAGGCAGCGGTGAAATAAAACCCTCACTAGGAAAATATTCGTAGAAGAGAAAATCAAGTCAAACGTAAACATTTTTTTTAGTTAGTCTGAAAGTTGAATGCGCCCGGAGTTCATACCCTGATCCAATTTCACCTGCATTCAAATGAACGATGCATGGAAAATCTCACATCAAAAGCAGGCGCGGTTCAACATTTCATAGCAAGCCTTTGTATTCTTAAATCAGGTCACGATCTGCGATGGGACAAAAGCTATTTCATACAGTTGATGCGTATGACAGGTAATTCTCAAGTTGCGGTTCTGATAGAAATGAGATTACAACATAGGTAACGAAGCAGCCGGACTACTTACAGTGGACTAAGTGGACACACACACAACTTTTTCTTGTTTACACGGACACGCTAAAGCGAAAATAACGTGCACACTAATCCAATAGTTATTATAATAAAAATGTAAGATTGAAAAGGCTGCCCACACTCTGTGTTGTGCAGTCGATGTGGTTACAGAGATAAAGTATTGTCTATAACATTGTTATTGCATTCGTTTGCGAGATGCGGTCGCCGGTTACTCTTAAATCGATATTATACTGCTTTTCATATCCATTAGATAAATTGCACTGTCTTCAGCAGATTATGCATGTGGGATTTGTTATGAACGATACAATGAAAATGCGGTCACGAGTTTTATTACTAAGAATTACCTCTTTTAAAATATGAATAGCTTCAATGTGATAGTAACTGACGTTGTATTAAATTGACGTGTCTCGTAAACGATTTTTAAATTGGTTTTGTTTTAGCTATACACGTGATTTTTATGTGATTACTAGCTGTGCTCGCGACGTCGTTCGCGTGGAATAGTGACTTTACATGTTCAACGTGATTCTTTAAATTGAACTTTTTTTATTTATGAACCGATTGACATGAAACAAACACTAAATGTTAATTGAAGCTTACCACAATATATTAGTGAAAACGACATTTAATCGGATAAGCCGTTTCTGAGATTAGCGTGCACAAACGCACAGACAAACAGACAAAAATTCTAACAATCATTGTTTTGGGTGCTATTTGCGTTGATAAAGGTCCCAATAATATTTTTTCTCATATATCTCCCATGTACAGACAGCCACCAGCTACATTTTTGTTATATGTATTGATTTAAATGAAAATATTCTAATTTTATGTCTTTGTTTCAGGTATGATCGTGTTTATTAAGTCGTAAAATAAAATTCTACTCGTTTCACGTAAGGAAACATTATTATATAATTATTGCTATACATTAACGCAAATTAACGGTATAATTAACTTTAAATTTTGCTTATGATACTAGCTGCATTTAATTTAACACAGGATTTTCCAATTGTATCCAATTTAAGTGTTTGGTCTTGCTAAAATACTAATAGCAAAATGTTGATACTTAATAAAATTTTGTATTAAGCTTTAATTAATATAGAACATGTCAAATACATCTATCATATGTAGGGACAGTCACACCTCAATTTACCCATTTACACCACCTTGCTATAAATAAAAACGTAACTCACATTTTCCAGTACCACTAATTAGAGCGACTCTTTTTTAGCTGTATTCAAAGCAAAGGATATTTAAAAAAAAATCGCTAACGCTTTGACTGTATTAACATTTTAAAATAAACCTGCGCGAAAAGGGTTCCGAAACATCAAAGCTCGAAGTCCGGTGTCGGGGTTTTTTTCCCTGTGACGTCATCGGCAGGACGCTACGACGCTAATTACTGTATCAAATATTCAAGAGGCGTGAAACGTGAACGCTTCAAAGTTTTGTTTTGTTTCTTATAGAAATGTCCTATTTACATTAAAGCGTACAATGCTTTTAGAGTAATTGTAATTTAAAACAATCATCGGGGAAGGAAGCTGTTAATTTAATTAATTATTATTTTATTTATTTGTTATCAGTACTATGACAGAAATATTTTTAGTAGCATAATTGTATGTTTGTAATTGGCCTTGAGTCTAAATATTTATGCACCTAATTATTTAGGTACTTAAAACTAAAATTAGCCTACCAACAAACCCACAACATTTTTAAAATAGTTAATAATAAAATATAATATTCTCTATTAGTTGTCTTGTTTATTTTCAAATATTACTTTAAAGAATGTTATGAAAAATAATAATTATTAAAAATTGTGATTCTCGAAAAGTAAATGAAGATTTCATTTTTTCCAGTGATTTGATCAATTTTTTTTCTGTACCTTTACATAATACTTATTATAATGTAGAAACTACACTGGTTTGTGACCTTTTTTCCTATGCCAATTATTTGTTTGGATCATATTATGCCGCTATTTTATGTCATACGAATACGAGCGACACCTACCTTGACACATATTATCCTAACAGAAGAAATAGTAAGCTGTTTACGCTTTAATACATACAAAAAAAGTTTTACAGTTACCACTGTTTATTCATACTTAAACGTATTTCATATTCGTTGATATGCTCTGTAAATATCTCTCGTAGTATAAGGATACCTAAAGAGCCTCTTGAAGGGTTCCGTCTAGAGCCACTGTGCAAAATTTAATACCATTGTTAGTGATTGTTAGGCTTGTTGGAGCATTGTCAATAAACTGTGTACACTTTGTTTGAACGCGACTTACTTTGAACAATAAAGTAAAGGCTATTACCAACTCTTCGAACGCTTATTGAAATGAAATTTTAATTTAAAACATTAAATTTTCAGTTCATTGTTGACAAATAATATAATAATGACTTATTGTTTTCTAATGTTTACGCGAATTTTACTCATTGAAATGAAACAACTTTTACGGATTTTATCGCGGTTTATTAAGGGGACTCCCATCCCCCCGTGACCATGGTTGCTGTAAAGTATCCGAAACGTCGGGAAAATTAAAAAAAACTTAATAAACCGCGATAAAATCCATAAAAGTTGTTTCATTTCAATAATAATGACTGTAAAGTATCCGAAACGTCGGGAAATTAAAAAAAATTAATAAACCGCGATAAAATCCATAAAAGTTGTTTCATTTCAATAATAATAACTTATCATGGCTTAACAGAATCTAATTAGGTATATACCTATTTGCGAAAATATTTAAAGAAATATATTAAATGAGTATTCCGGATAAAAAGACTATAAATATAACTTTCATTTCGGCTATTAAATTAAAAGTGCATTCAGTGGTTTGAAACATTTTTGCTGAATTTATGAATCTGGTGTTAATCTCTTAACTTAGAGTAATATTTTACTCCCATCTAATACAGCGATATAACGTAATATATTTTAGTTCTATGTGGTGTTATCGAAAAGGAGATTAGTTGGAAATTGTAATTTATTTAATATCCAAGATATTAGTGACATACTTTTTGTCACGAGACATTAATATTTTGAACCAATAGGTGCAAAAATATCATTTTCAAAATTTTCGACTTATCTCCTTTTTCCTTGACATCACAGATTTATTATAGTTTCATAATTTAAAAGGTATTCACAAATTGTGACTAGGTCCTTATGTAATTTTCTGGGTATCTCGCCAACGCAGTGCGAAATGCAGCTAGCTGAATCGACTTGCCCGGGCTCATTTGCTCTCGTAACTCCGGAAGCCACGAACGTGTGCATACATTTTCGATTCTAAATTTAAGAATTGGTTTTTCTGGAAGTTTCCTGGATCCTGTAAGATGAGCTACTATTACTTCTGTCATATTATGTTTATAATATATCTGTAATTATACGTATGATTTCATCTAAAAACGATGTTATGAATTGAATATAAGTATAGTAAAACGAAAAGTAATCCCAAATATTTAACAGCTTTTCTAATTTTAAGCAGCAACAAAACTTGGTCAATAATCTACCGCTAGTAAGCAAATCGACTATTTTTGGAAGTCGGGTATCAGTACTAAGCAAATAAATAAAAAAAAAACGAAATAAACTTCATATTGTTACGAATACACAAATTAAAGGAGCTTGCGCCATCTAGCGTGGACCGGTAAAACCACTTTGTGTGCTGTACAAACCACTTCATTACAAAGACAACGTGAAACCTCCACTCAATACTAGATGGCGCTAGATAGAGGAATAGACTCGAAAACCGAGTACACGCGCGAACATTCCAGAATGATCTGGGAGTAGACTCGCCCGGTATAAATAGACCGCGGGTGGCCGAGCGGGTTCAGTTCAGTTTTGGCTATCGTCGAAGTGACTTCGAAGTGAAGACTAGTGATCAAGAGTGATACCAGCGGAAACCTACGACATTGGCTACGACCTCGGACATCGTTAGTGCTTAGTGTGTGTACCTAGTGCTTAGTGTGTGTACCTAGTGCTTAGTGTGTGTACCTAGTGCTTAGTGTTTGAACCTAGTGCTTTGTGTTGGACCTAGTGCTAGTGAATAAAGTCTCTAAAAGAGTCAGCAGGTCTTTCTCTCCAAATCGTTCGAACCCTAACACGTAAAAATATAAAATGTCCGCAGAGCCTGTAGAGAAAAAATTACTGGTAAATACGCTCTATATATGGAAACGTCAGGAATTCGTCACGTGAAGTTTCGAAAGTTAAGTGTATTAGTTCTAGTTAACTTATCCACTTAGATTATTATGATAGATTTGCGAGCACGCGCGGCTTACTTACTAGATGTATGCTACTTGATTTAATGAATTAAAATGTTGCCTAATGATGCGTGTCTTGTTAAATGCTGAACATGCAGTTGTCCGTAACATTGCACTGTACATTAATTTTTATGTTAGATTTGTATTTAATATCTGTAACCCAGATTAAAAAAGTATATAAATACATATATGATTATAATAACTAATGGCGTGACAGATCATATTAATTTATAATTTTTTATACAACTACGCCAACAAACAAGCGTACAGCTCACATGATGGTAAGCAATTACCGTAGCTTACAGAGACCTGCAACACCAAAAGCATCGCAAGCTCGTTGCCTACCTACCCCTCATTCCCTCCTGGTGTTCTGATCCCCTTACTCACCATAAGAACACAACACTGCTTGAAAGCAGTATTATTTAGCTGTGATCTTATGTAAGGTCGAGATACTTCCCGAGTCGGGATGCTCCAGATTTTAAACAGAATATTTGTAGTTGTGTCCTACCGAAGTTAAACATGATCAATGAACTTATATAGTATACTAGCTGTGCTCCGCGGTTTCACACGCGTTAATTTGAAAAAAAAATCAGCCTATAACCTTCCTCGATAAATGGGCTATCTAACACTGAAAGAATTTTTCAAATCGGACCAGTAGTTTCTGAGTTTCGTGCGTTCAAACAAACAAAGAAACAAACTCTTCAGCTTTAAAATCTTAACTTTATAATATTAGTATAGATACTCTTTATCATTTAACATTGTTAATGTTAAATGATAATGTTAAATGATAAACTCAAGGGACGACGCTAAAGGTGATCGATAAAAAAATATTCAAGTAATAGTTATAATTTTGCTTTTCAATTTATTTGCCATGAAGTGCTTTCCAAATATTTTACTCCAAAATTGAGAATTTATATCCGATATCTAAATGGATGTACAATATGGAAATTACTTTCCAATAAATATACATTAATGAAACATAATATTCAAATATTGTACTAAATATTTATCGAAAATTGAAACTTATTCATAATAAAGTGTATTTGATTATGCAGGTTAATATATCCGCAGAGGTTCTCGATTGATTTTATTTTTGTGAATTTTTAGTTTCACGATTTAATCGGTAATACGTGGGTTCACATCAAAGTTTAACTTTAGTTATTGAGAGTTTAACTATAAAATATAAAAATTTACAATATGCTTGACATTGGAGGGTAACATCATCAAAAATATCAATCAATTTTGTCAAATTTTGATTCATGCTTTTCCACAAATCCAAATTGAAACGTTACGACGAACTTTGTTGTAATTCGTTTAAAATACATATTTTTAAATACCACTTGCTATTGTAACCTCTAAAGAAAAATACGTTACTGTGTCTAAATCAAGTTACTTCAATATTATGTAAAAAAAAAAAATTGTACGTCAAAAATAAACAAAATCAATTTGAAAAGGTATACCTAACTCTGAAATTACTTTTTAAAATACATTGGACCGCTTACGAAAAATGTTGATAAAAGCTGGTCTAATATGTTGTTACGGTTATATCTGGAATTAATTTAATTGTTTGGCAGTGGAAGAGAATATAAACTTCAGATATTAGTCAACCGAACTTATAGCTGCGTTGCGCAGCGTTGAAAAATAAAACTAATTTAAAGTCCTTACTTGGATTCTTCTAAAGATGCGTTGTTCTCTGGCCGAGACCTGTGATCAACCTAATTAATACCGCTTAATTTTGGCCAAAACTATTAGATACTAATTAGTTATCACTTATCTGGTCGGCGACACGCCGGGATGACCGCTGCAAGATGTCCTCGACGGCGTGGTACACAGTTCACATACACTTTGAACTTATGGTTCAATTTATATTTACGTAAATGAGTATTCAATATCAAATGCGAACGCGCAACGCGATACAAGAGGCAAAATTAACTTTTAATCAATATTAATACATATCGAGCCGGCGCCCACGCGCGCTACGAACCGGCGAACCAACAATAGACAACTGTCAACTGTCAAAACTCAACAGGAAATAGTATTGCCATACGCAACATAGATTATATAGAACAGTTGGGTGTTGACAGTTAATTACAAACTATTTGGTTCATAACATCTACCCGCCTCGGCCAGGACTTTCCTGGCCGCTAACTAACTGGTAGTCATGACAATGTTGCTACCGCTCTACTTTAAATAATTATTTGTGCCCTTGAAGTTGGTGCCGCGATCAGAACGAATCAAGGACGGTAGTCCTCGTCGTGACACAAACCTATTCACGTAGCGACAAAAGCCTCTGTCGAAAGAGCTGAAACGAGTTCTAAATGGACCACCTTGGTGGACAGACAGACGAAGACGCTAGTTCAAGGACTCGCATTGAATACCGTGCGCAGCTTGCCACTAGATGGCTTTATTACCGCATGATGCGGGACGAAAAAAATGCTCCATCGAGCGCCAGTCAATTTTTGACACAGACATGTGTCCCAATTCCTCATACTCCCGCATGAAGTCGATGTACTTCTCCCTGAGTAGAGGGTCCCTGCTCATGCGACGCTCCATTGCCAAAATACGCTTCTCTGCAGTAGGCCGTGATAGACCTAGAGGCGGCCGTACGGCGAGAAATTGCAATCTTGTCATGATCCGGCCAGAACGGAGGTAAGTGGTGTTGTTCTAGTAGAACGTTCACACTCCTCATGTTCCGGATCAGAGCGGGGCGCTTGTGGTGGCTCTTCCACCTCCCAGAATCTCTGCACAGCGTCAGAGAGGGCGGAGCCTACCATCAAGGCCGTTCCAGGGTCGGCAGGGGGGGAAGTCCTCAAGACTGGACCCATCATAGCGAACCCAAATATGGTCCGAAGGGCCACTAAGCCACCTGGCTGTAAAGCACGATCCTTGCCGAGTAAAATCTTACCTAGTACGTCGGCACCAAGCAACAAGTCGACCGTGCCAGGTAGGTCGAACTTAGGGTCAGCCAAGTTCAGATACGCGGTTAACTTTACCGCGTCCGCAGACAATCTAACTTGCGGGTGGCTGCCCAAGATATTCTCCATCACTATGGCCGATGAACCCAACATCGGCTGTGGAGAGTTGGAGGGGGAAAATTTAAACCAAACGCTACCCTCAACTGTGAACACAGGGGCGTTGCTTACACCCCTTATTACATCTGAATGCCTTTTAAGATTAAGGCCAGTTTGCCCCACCAACCAAGACGAAGCTATGCACCCTTGCGAGCCTGTGTCTAATATAGCTCGGACTAGAACCGAGGCGCCCGTCCGTCCCCAGACCTTGACATATGCCGTGGGCAAGAGAACGGTCTCTAAGGGGGGAAGTGCATAGCGGGGGCAGACGCCAACGTCCTAACGTTGGCATGGCGGCGATCGAACGCCGCTTTCCCCTGTCGGGGCGTCAAAATGTGGTAGAGGTCGAAACTCTACCTCTTTTCGGTGGCGACTGCCACGAGCCATCGCTGGCGGTTCGTAGCGCTGGGAGCGTCCATACCGAAGATTCCGCGGCTGTAAGCGGGGACGCTCGGCCAGAGGAGGGGACGGCAAACGTGCCGGACGTGCATCACGGTAGTCATGATAGACCACCGGAGGCGACCGTGATTGGCCACGCGAGTGAAGTGGAGGCGAGCCGCACACAGAGGTGCGGGATTGAACCCGAGGTCCGCTATCATACCCGCCCGTGGGGCTGCGCATCGACCCCTGTCGGTGCTCAGTGGCAGCACACTCTACGCGGCGGGGGGGAGGTGAGCCTGACTCCGAGGTGCGGAGCTGTTCCCGACGCTCACTCACATACCCGCCCGAGGGCGACCCCGGGTGGTCGCGGTGGGCTTTTTGGTCTTTGTCAAGTTTTTTATACAATATTGTTGATATATTTTCGGTGCTTGAATGTAATTATTATTTATTATAAATAACAATAATTAGTAATAACATTTTTGCAATCAAACGTTCTTTTGTCTCTCGCAACGAATATTTGCGCTTATTCTATACTAGCGACCCGCCCCGGCTTCGCACGGGTGCAAAAACTATCAGTGCTCCTCTACTCTGTTATGCATGTATTATACATATAAACCTTCCTCTTGAATCAGTCTATCTGTTAAAAAAACCGCACCAAAATCCATTGCGTAGTTTTAAAGATCTAAGCATACATAGGGACAGACAGACAGCGGGACGCGACTTTGTTTTATACTATGTAGTGATTTGTTTCTGGTTTGGTCTTCTGGGCTCCTGACATGCCTCAGTGAGGACGTAAAGCCTCCCGGTAGGAGTAACGATCGTTATCCGATCCCATCCAATAAACACCGGATAGAGATCGTTACTTTTGATGTAGAAATTATCTCACAACCTAAATTGGAGCAGCGTATAAAGCTCCCCCCTTCTCTCATATAGAGAAGAAAACTGAATACAGAATTATTCTTATTTTAAAAAGACATTATTTTATTATATATAGACACTAGCTTCTGCGCGCGACTTCGTCGGCGTGGACTCCGCTCCTATTAGTCTTACCGTGATGATATATAGCCTATAGCCTTCCTCGATAAATGGGCTATCTAACACTGAAAGAATTTTTCAAATCGGACCAGTAGATCCTGAGATTAGCGCGTTCAAACAAACAAACAAACAATCAAACAAACTCTTCAGCTTTATTATATTAGTATAGATAACATGTTAATGTTGACATTTAATGTTGACGCCGCGTTGGCGCAGCGGTTACAGCACTGGATTGCGATTGGCTGTTGCGCGGGCGGTTGCGGGTTCGATTCCCGCACACGACAATATTTGTATCGGCCATACAGATGTTTGCCGTGGTCTGGGTGTTTGTGTAGTCCTTGTGGGTCTCCCCACCGTGCCTCGGAGAGCACGTTAAGCCGTCGGTCCCGGTTGTTATCATATACACCTGATAGCGATCGTTACTCATAGTAGGGAATATATCCGCCAACCCGCATTGGAGCAGCGTGGTGGATTAAGCTCCGATCCTTCTCCTACATGGAGAAGAGGCCTATGCACAACAGTGGGATATTACAGGCTGAATCGTGATCGTGATCGTTGACATTTATTGTTAAATCAGCAATTTGTTTGTCATTTCCTTTTCCAAAAATTGTATAACAGCATATCATTTTATAGTAATAGCATTTTGTAACGATCTATGCAGCACATTAGTCCAAATAATAAACAAAAATTATTGACCTATGGCTAAAGGCTTGTGTTGCTGTCAATCATGAAAGTTTATGTACTTACATATGTACATCTAACATTTATTTAGGTATATATGTATGTATAGGTATACTCGGACTCTTACCTTCCAATAAGCCTTTCAAATTTTTTAAACATAAATAGAATCTATTATAAATTATCATTTAAAACCAATAACAATATAACACAGTATCAATCTTAAATGCTTAACAAGTTTAAGTATTTATAGGTATAGTTATTGTAAAAGAATTAAATTTTAAAATGTAACCATGCTAGTAGGTTCACAAAATAGTATATTTAAATATCTTTATGTTAAATATTTAGCAGCTTTACTTTATCAAACTGGTTGTATAGAAATGTATAATATGTTTAAGAAGCACGTCGCCAGGTGCGCACGCACATCTGCTAGCCTCTTAAAAGATGCGCTTGCGCACGTGTGCGCAGATATTTTATATTCGAGTTTTGGATATTTTGGCATGTAAAAAATGCCTTTTTTAAATAAATAATATATACTGATTAAGTTTTAATTGTAACATTTTGTACTTGATTAAAACGTAATTTGTAATATTTATTTTCTTCCTTTCACGCGTGAAGAAAAAAGTCGATGGGAGATCTAGATTAGATAGAAGTATTATGATTGTGATATTGTGGTTTTTAAATTATCAATTACGTATAAGTGCTTAAAATTTATCTTAAATTGTATCATGTAATTCAATTGTTAGACATAAAATTCTCACATGGCGTTTAAGTCGAAATCAATAGGTGTTATTAGGATCCTACGCCTATTTTCCAGTCTAGTGATTCGATACCATAACAAAAGAACAGGTCAACGCACTACGGATTACGATTTACGGAACTCTCGATAGAACAACGATGGCTAATTAAATTACATGTGGACTGACGAAATACTGCAGTCCGAATTGTTATTTTTAATACGAACGACCGTTTTAAAAAAAGAAGATGTTTGAAATACTGAAGATGATAATTAACATTTATACTAGAGAATTTATATCATTATGGGATTAGAAATAAGGCACTCAACCTCCTGAATTCCTATTTGAGTAATAGAATACAGAGGGTTGATGTAAATGGTAAGAGATCTCCTGGGGCTCCTCTAGGTATGGGGGTTCCACAAGGCTCTATTCTTGGTCCATTTCTCTTCCTTATTTACATAAATGATTTGCCATTTTTTGTACAGGACAAGCATGAGATAGTATTGTTTGCTGATGACACTTCACTTATTTTTAAGGTGAAACGTAATTTACTTATGTACGACGATGTAAACGATGCTCTCTCAAAGGTTGTCTATTGGTTCGATTCAAATAATTTATTATTAAATAACAAAAAGACAAAATTAATAAAATTCACTACACCTAATGTTAAACTTGTTGATAATGGTGTAGAATTAGGAGGGGAAATGTTAAAACCAGTAAAATCCACTAAATTTCTAGGGATTACTATAGATTCGAAATTGCAGTGGGATCTTCATATTGAGGGGTTAGCGAATAGGCTCAGCTCTGCAGCGTTCGCGGTAAAAAGAATTAGACTTATTACGGACGTAGATACAGCTCGCGTAGTATATTTTAGTTATTTTCATAGTATCATGTCCTATGGAATCTTATTATGGGGAAATGCAGCTACCGTTAATACTATTTTTGTCCTGCAGAAAAGAGCTATTCGTGCAATTTATAGTTTAGGCCCTAGAGTATCATTAAGAGATAAGTTTAAAGAAATAAAAATATTGACTGTTGCTTCTCAATATGTGTACGAAAATGTTATGTATGTTCATAAAAATATACACGAATTTCGCAGGAATTGCGACATGCATAGCATTAATACTAGGAACAAACACAAACTTGTAATGCCTGTAACTCGCTTACGCCGAGTCAGTAATTCTTTCTATGGACAATGTATACGCTTATACAACAGGCTCCCAGAAAACGTTCAAAAAGCTTCTATTGCGAAATTTAAAAAAATTGTAAAAGAACGTTTGTGTACTAAAGGATATTATTCGATTAACGATTTTATAGAAGACAGTACGCCTTGGGAATGATGTGATCGCCTCCAGGCTATTTCAACCTATGAAATTATTGTAAATTTCAATCTTCTTTGGAAAAAAAAACATGATTAAAAAATTATATTAGTCCCGCTGAGTTTCTTTCGCCAGTTCTTCTCAGGTCAGAGGCTTTTTCTTTCCGAACTGGTAGTAGACTCATGACGTTCAGTAAGAAATTGTAATAATTTTATGCTGAATAAAATATTTTGAATTTTGAATTTGAATTTGAAATTTGAATTAATAAAATGATAACAAAAACATATTCAAACTTAATTGTAAAATTCATTATTAAAGCGTTATATAAGATTAATGAGAGTAATCTACCAGTAAGCATTGATGTCAAAATACGTGGCCGTATATATGAAGGGATCTAAATACATACACACAGCTCAGATCAGCGATAAAGCAGGAAACGAGATAAGAAAAGCTTTAACGTGGGTTCGTATTAATTGAAAGTTACATCCACTTTGGTATTAAGATATTAGATGCAATTATAACAAAACACATTAGACCAACACAGGCGTATTAAGATAAAACTGTTGATTTACAAATATCTACGTATCTATGTTGTATACGTTCAGTTGATTTCGTTGTGACGTCTAAGATATACTTGAATATAAAAAAAAAGAAGATCTTGGTCAAGAGGAACGTTTTTACGAGAAAACTAGACAATTGAAATAAATAAGTGTAGAAAAGTTTTGAACCAAATATATAAATAAGAAGTTAGTGTAGTGTCTGCCTAACATTTTCAGATATTTTTCAAAGAACTCTTCAACTCTTTTCAGTTTAAAAACTTTTAGGTTTTGATTATTAAGTTTTTGAAGATAGTGTTTTTTTATCATACTTTATTGACACTAATTCGAATGTTTGCCTATCTAATTAAAAGCGTAAAACAGGTGTGTCGCACGCGTCGCAAGCGACCGCAATTCTGTATCATCGGTAAAGTTTGACTATGTTCGACTAAGACTTTATGTAGCTCTTGTTATCACTTACATTATTATGCATATTGGATGGACAATGGAAAAAAGGTAAAGGGGTGTGGGGGTTTAAATTTGGAGCAATTAAACAATACTTAAAAAAATTGTTTTAATTGGAAAAGGCACGTACCTACATTAACTGAGGTAGGGCACAGCAGGAAATTTCCTGCTCAAAATATGGAGCAGCCCGACTGGGGTAGTACCTCGACCTTACAGAAGATCACAGCTATATAATCCTGTTTTCGAGCAGTGTTGTGTTCCTGTTGTTGAGTTTTAGTTGACCAGAGCTCTTGCTGACCTCTGAGCTGGGAGGAATTGGGAGTAAGGTTGGCAACGCGCTTGTAATGCTTCTGCTTTTCCAGGCGTCTATAAGCTACGGAAATCGCTTACCATCAAGTGAGCCGTACGCTTGTTTGCCGACCTAGTTGTATAAAAAAAAAACTCGTAATATGATATGGTATTTTATGGTAGGGTAAAATATTTTACTTTCATATATTATAAAGTCTAATAAATAATAGATTGACTTACAAAGCCGCCAACCCTTTCCATCCCCACCCCATTAATCCGTTGCCATTTGTTTTACTTTATAGTTTCTCGTGGTTAGTTGAACAGGTGTTGTTCGTCTCGCAGATGATCCCAGTTTGCGGTCGCTTCGATCTCATTTAAATGCACAAGCGTTTTCAAACATCAGGGCAAAAACTGTGTTCTAAATTAATTTCGATATGATTAAAAACTTACAATAGTGTAACTGCATTAGATTATGTATAAAAACTAAGAGACACATCTGTTAAGTTTCTTTAAATAGGTACTTGAATAGATGAAATTTACCAATGTTTAAAGTCTGACATCGTTATTTTTTAACATGAAAAACATCATTTCTAAAGTCTTCGTTTTTTTCGTATGATATTTATTTAAAATTTAATTAAGTAGTTTTATCTAAATAAGGCAATTTTCATTATTTTTAATGTACTTTAATTTGCATTTTTATATGGCACAATGTCACCTGATAGTGTAGCCTGGTTCATTATAACTTGAATATTTGGTTGTTATATATTTTATATGTAAAGATATTACCATAATGTAATAAATTGTGACAGTGAGTCAACTCAGACGCCTTGAGGTGCTGTATGAAGTAGAATTATTAGCTCTTCTCTACTTGTATGATATGACCGGGACAGTAATGAAATTAAATAGTGGTAGCTGTAACATTAAATAGTTATAATATTTTTAAATGTTATTAATTTTAATCTTAATGATGTCGTCGATCGTTTTAATGTGACGACATAATGGAGTCCTCATCAATAATAGAAAAGAAAGTAAGGGAAACTGAATAATCAAATCTGTAAGTTATATAATATTTGTCCTAGAAATCCTTTACTTTTAACTCACAAAATACTCCATTTGTTCTTTAATAAGTATTTTTCTTTCTTACTCTACTTTAATTAGGTACTTTGAAAGATTTCCCGTAACTGAAATTGAAGTATCTAGTAATCGGTTTACTTTTAAATACAAACGTTTGGATTCCATAATTCTTTGTTTTTGTGATATTGTTCCAGACTCCAGTCCTCCAGTCCAGTCCACATCATAGATAGACACTAGACATAATAATAACAGATACAACCACACTTGAAGTAATATAAGAATATAGACGAAAAATGTTTTTTTTTTTTTTTTAAATCTATCTTATGGAAAATAACAAAACTGTTACAATAAATTCTTAAGTTACTTGAGGTCAGAGAAACTTTTTACGTGAATTTTACTTCATATTATAAATTCTAAAAGTTCTGCTTGAAATTCTTTCACCGAGGTATTTTTAAAGCATGCACCGCTAAACTTATGGGCACTTTTATTTCAGTTATCCTCAGATGTAGCCCAAGATAGGGGTGACATAACGTCGTCGAGAAAACCTTCAACAATGCAATATAAAATTTTGCACAGAAGAAATTTTATGTATTTTAGCATCTAAAATTCATAAAAATATATCAATATATACTCAATAAAATTAAGAGAGATGTCTGTTTATTAGTATTTTAATGAGAGAATAATAATTAACTACACTCTCGTAAATGTGATAAAAGTTTCTTATTTGGGTAGCCTCAATTGTAACCTATGGTAAACTTATCGGATAAACGTATAAATGTGAGAATCTGATGTAAGTTCAATGGGGCAGACGCGCTTGTTATTCATAAAATAATTCATCTATCTCAGACTCCCAAAGGGAGTTTTTATTTAGCGTATACGGATTTTTTGACATATAAAAGAAACTTAACAACATCAATGATAACAACAGTGACTTGAAAATCTAAAAACTAGTAAAAAACACATAAACATAATTTTTTTTCTCCGTATACGCTTAATGACTTTTCTCAGCGAAATTTGATTTAGTTCCCTAATGAGTAAGTTAGAGGAGTAGAATTTAGAGTTTTGTTTATGAAATTTGGAGCTATAGACAAACTGAAAGACTAATGTCTTCAGTCAGTCATAAGACTTAAGTCTAAGCTTGTTAAATTGTATGTACAAAAATTGCAAATATTTTTAGTTATTGGTGGTGGTCGTGGCGATTGCGCATCTGTCAAGCGACTGTGTGGTACTAGTTTTGGTCAATTAGCTTACGCTGAAGAATTGTTTGTTTAGACAAGTTTTTTTTAACTAATTTTAATTCTTTTCTCATTGTGAAAACCAAAAAATTACGTTATGATTCATGAAAACGAAGCTGTCACCAAAAGCCTAAAACAATTTTACAAGTATCGACTTCAATATATCAAAGCGGCGAAACTGTGAGGAACAATTTATGAATATGAATGTGACAATGAAAAATATATGTATCTTTTATTTCGTTTCATATATAGATAGAGTATGATAGCACTATCAATACACAATGGAGCTATGAAGACGTGGATTGTGTTATGGGCACGAAGGGCCCCTTTACTGCCTATTTAGGCACCGCTGATTAATCATTTATTCTCCTTCAAACGTTCACGTGTCTGCCATACATAAGTTCCTATTATACGGCAAAATTCAAACCACTCCATTCGTACACCACTCATAACAACGCCCAACGTATTTTCACAGCGTTATATATTTTAACTAGCGACCCGCCCCGGCTTTGCACAGCACAGGTGTAATGCTGATACTAAACACTGTATACAACAAAAGATACGTTAGATACCTCTACAATTATCATTGTTTCTCTACCATATTATGCATGTATTATACATATAAACCTTCCTCTTGAATCACTCTATCTATTAAAAAAACCGGATCAAAACCCATGGCGTAGTTTAAAGCCTGGGTGACACGCAACGATAAATTGTAACAATTTATTGAACGATTTATCGATGTCGATGTCACTCCATACTCAAATCCCAATAAATCGTTACAATCTCCCGTCTACACGCAACGATAAGTTGTAACAATCTGCAGGTTGTTCCAATTTATCGTTGCGTGTCACCCAGGCTTAAAAAATCTAAGCATACATAGGGACAGACAGACAGCGGGAAGCAACTTTGTTTTATACTATGTAGTGACGGAAACTATTCCCGAATATAGTCTAATGTGAATCACGCTAGAAAACTTTCTAAAAGGGAACTATCGTACATTCCCGTTTCGGATTCTGTAATCTGTATTTATCGGTCTATCTAAGCGAATATAATCAATAAATAGTGCGAGCGAGACGGGAGATAAGAAACTGTATGAGATAGAACGAGATATATTATGGTCAACATAAATCACAGTCCGTATGCCACGAGCGTGCGGAGTGAAATTGCGCTGGAGTCGTATTAGGAATGCGAGTAAAAGTGTATCCCAATGCATTGATCGGGGTAGCAATATTTCTTTACATTATTCGGACACACAATTTGCTGTTTATTCTTTTTTTTTTTTTTTGTTTAAAATTGGCCTCAGATTAAAATTGTTCCACATGTAGTAAACGCGTTCCTAAGTCGTAATTAGATTAGTAGTTAAGGTGATAAAAACTTTTTTGTCCTACTGTAAAGACACGATTCTGTTATAACAACCGTGCTATTGATAGATCGATAGATAGATCACTGGTCGCTCAATAAATAACTTTGCAATGGTTACTGTTTATTTATTTTACTATTAAGTCAACGTTATTGTATGCATATATCAAAGGATCCCGATTGTGTACGAGACACGAGTTTAAAATAAAAATTTACAACAAAAAAAACGAGTGTGCCTTAGACCACACGACTAAAGTAAAACTTACGAAATTTTATTCTCTCTTTCTATCTTCACTAACTTATATATCCCTCTCAACTTCCGTTCACCTCGCCCGATCACACTTTTCGTAACGCTCTCGTCATGCATTTACCAGCTTAGTCCCCAAGTCAAGCGTGCGTAAGGAAGCTTTACTTCAAAAATCGCGTTTTGAGTGTTCAGTTTATCATTGATCAACGTTTAGAATACGTTTAAAATAACAGCATTTCGCTTATTATTGATATTTTTGAAATCGCATTTCTGAAAAAACAAGTGTGTTTTAGAAACACAAGACTGAAATAAAACTTCTTTAGCTCCTAGTTTAATAAACAAAACGTAACTCTCTCTCTCTCTCTCTTTCTATCTTCACTAGCTTATATCTCACTCACACTTTTTGTAACGCTGTCGTCACGCATTCACCAGCTAACTCCCCAAGTCAAGCGTGCGTGAAGAAGTTTTACTTTAAAAAAAAAAAAGTTCTTGATGTTCATGTTTTGTCACACTGTTCTAGTTATTGTAGATAACGTCTCTTTATTTCACCCATGATACTTAATTTGAATGTTAATTTAAACAACTACTATCGATATAATAATAGTCAAAACAGCAATAAAAATAATGATAAAGGTGTTTGTATATTTTTCTGAAAACTTAACAATTATTGCTAGCGATAAATAATTTGCTAGAATGCTTTTGTCATGAATGCTAGATGCAATAAACTAGTTTTAACATATATGACTCACATTGTATGATTAATACATTAATCAATACTTCATTTAATTTACTTTATTTAATCTATAAATTGTCGGTGTAATCTGGATGAGGATTGCGAAAAACCGGGATGTCTGGCGCGAACTTGGGAGGCCTATGCTCAGCTGTGGACTGCAATAGGCTGAACTGACTGACTGTCAATAAACTAAAACATAGAGAACGTAAAGATGAAATCAAGCAATTTTTTTAATCTAAAATATCTTATCTATATAATCTTTTAAAATTTATTTAATATTACTTTGTGAATTTTGGTCATCCTACAAATAACAGTATTCAAGAAGGATAACATTTCGTTATTTTCGCTTTGTTTTCACTTTAGATTTGCGACGTGATAACTGTATGACGCCATCTTACATAAACATTAAGTTGAAATTACGAGTACCTATACGTAAATAAATATATAAATAAAAATCATATATCTGTCACAATCACGATTCAGCCTGTAACATCCCACTGCTGGGCATAGGTCTCTTTCAGTCAGTCGGTCTTTTCAGTCAGTCGGTCTTTTCAGTCTTGTCAGGATAAACAAAAGTGAACGATTTTTAGGGTTCCGTACCCAAAGGGTAAAAACGGGACCCTATTACTAACACTTCGCTGTCCGTCCGTCCGTCTGTCTCCAGGCTGTATCTCAATAACGGCGATAGCTAAACAGTTGAAATTTTCACAAATTATGTATTTCTATTGCCGCTATAACAACAAATACTAAAAACAAAATAAAATAAATATCTAAGGGGGGCTCCCATACAACAAACGCGATTTTCTTGCCCTTTTTTACTCGATATCAAAAATGGCAACAGGTAGCCACATGAAATATTCACAAAATACTCAGTAGTATTTTTACTTTAATAATAAATAATAAAATTAATATTTAAGGGGGCTCCCATTTAAAAAAAAAAAACGTCATTTTTGGCTATTTTTGCTCTCATACAACAAAAGGGATTTTTTAGCCGGTTTTTGCCCGATATTTAAATCAATGTGTATTTGATTACACAATGGAGCCTTAATAATGATATTAAAACTCAATATTTGTTGTAGAATTATAATTTCGCTGTTATAGTTTACAATAGGTAGTTGCTGTTATCGCAAGTTCGCAAGTGGTAAAAGAAGAAAGAAAAAGGAAGTGACAAAAGTCTATAGACATAGAACATGCAGTAGACAAAAAGTATAGACAAAAGCATAGGCAATATAATAGACAATTTTAGGTTTTTTAATGAATATAAAATTAATTTAAGTTAAATGCAATTACATATTAAATTTTATCAGTCTAATTTTATTAAGTTAAGTTAAGTTTAATTTAAGTGTTTTGATAATTTGACAAATATTCAATTCAAGGTTGCCTTAAGCGGCAACATCTTCCCGCCTCGTTGAAAGGAGAGAAGCCCTTTCAACAGTGAAAATCCTCAGGAGTTGGTAGGGGGCAGAGGCGCACGAGCGGCCGCCGTACGCAGCCTCTGGTGGTGTTCAAGTCGGCGACCCTGGACACGCCGTCTGGACCCGGGAATAAGCGCGTCACTCGCCCAAGCCTCCAGCACAGCGGAGGGACGTGGTCTTCGTGGATGAGAACCAAGTCGCCGACGTTCAGCTTGGCTTTATTGGTTCTCCATTTGGTGCGCTGTTGTAGCTCCGAAATGTACTCTCGCTGCCATCTCTGCCAAAAGTGCTGGTGCAACTTCTCAAGGCGCGCGTACCGTTGCAGGGAGTTCTCGTGCTGGTTCTCCAGCGCCTGTGCCGGCAGCGCAGTCAGAGGCCGGCCGATTAGAAAGTGCCCTGGGGAGAGGGAGAGGAGATCGTCAGGGGATGATGACATATGACACAAGGGGCGACTGTTAAGTATCGCCTCCACCTGCGCAAATAAAGTTAACAGTTCCTCGAAAGTTACATGGCTGTTACCCATAACACGTTTTAAATGATGTTTAGCAGATTTAATGCCACTTTCCCAGATTCCACCGAAATGTGGGGCTCGACTTGGTGAGAATACAAATTTAATGGATTCCTGAGTTGCAAAGTCAGACAGAGATTCCTGGTTTGATTTTAAAAATTGACCTAACTCCTTGGCAGCAGCGACAAAATTCCTACCATTGTCGCAGAATATTTCCGCTGGCTTGCCTCTTCGTGCTATAAATCTTCTGAGAGTCATTATGAATGCATTTTTAGTTAAATCGCTTACGGCTTCCAAGTGAACGCATTTGAACCGTAAGCAGACAAATAAGCAAAGGTAACATTTTATAAGTTTACTACCACGACCTTTACGGTTTAATATTTGAAAAGGACCGGCGAAGTCCAGACCGACGGAGATAAATGGGAAATCTGGGTTAACTCGCTGAGCCGGGAGATTACCCATCAAAGGACACAAAGTTTTGCCGCTAACACGTCGACAGCGAGTGCAGTTGTCTACCGTGCGCCGAGCGAGTCGCCTTCCGTTTATAGGCCACACTCGTTCCTTGACCAAAGATAACAATAATTGAGGTGGCGCGTGCATATTTTTTATATGTTCGTGAATAAATATAAGTTTATTAAGTCGATGGGACGCATGGAGTAAAATTGGGTGTTTCTTTTCATACGAATAATTAGAAGCATCAATTCTGCCACCGACTCGGATCAAGTTCTCACTCATAAAAGGCGACAGCGATAATATTTTAGACTTAGGACTCAACAATTTATTTTTACTAAGAGTTTCGTACTCAGTGGGGAAAGAATCGACCTGAGCTATTTCACATAGCCTGTTGAATGACTGGGTCAGCTCATCTACGGTTAAGGTTCCCAGCCGTTTATTTTTGATGTTTTTCAAATTATAGATGAACCTATGGACATAAGCAAAAGAACGTTGAAGTCGATTAAGTGAAGAGTAATTTTCAAAATTAATAAATGGTTACGCAATAGTTGTAGTGTTCGATTTTATTTCAGGAATTTCAATGTTTTTATTGCATTTTAACACGGGCCAATGATTTTCGTGTTCTACTAAAAATTTAGGTCCGCACCACCACAGATCCAAAGACTGCAGGCTACAAGCATCTACGCCACGGGAGACCAGATCAGCCGGATTTTCTGCAGTGGGTACGTACCGCCAGGTTGATGGGTAAGTTATCTCTAATATTTCTGTGACACGATTTGCCACAAACGATTTTAACTGTGTTATATTATTTTTCAGCCATGCCAGAACTATGCTCGAGTCAGACCAGTAAAGCACACGATCAGGTTTGTAACGCAGCGAGTCCAGTACAGCCTTGCTGAGCCTTGCAGCCAGCAGTGCGGCACAGAGCTCGAGACGTACCACCGTCGTGGGCTTCACAGGCGAGATTTTTGATTTACTACACAAAAGTCTTACAGTGACGTCACCGTTTGGAGCAACAGACCTCATATAAACGCAACTACCGTAGGCGGCTTGTGAGGCGTCACTGAAAACATGCATTTCAATTAATTTAGGTGAGTCACATATAACTGGCCTGGTTATATTCAACCCTTGAATAAAAGGTAAGTTATCAACAAATTTATCCCACTCTTGTTTAACAATATCTGGGACTGGTTCGTCCCAATCAAGTTTTTCTTTCCACAGTTTTTGTAAAAGAATTTTAGCTTTAATTATACAAGGGCTAACTAAACCCAAGGGATCAAAAATTTTGAATGAATTTGACATTATATACCTCTTAGTAATTTTATCGACGGGAGGGGGAGTTTTTATAGGAAAGTTAAACGTGTCATGCGTAGGACTCCACCCCAGTCCGAGTGTGCTCGAGGACTCACTTATAGTTAAATTTTCATGAATATTTATGCTTGAATCTTCGAACAAATTATGTAAGTTACTTTTATATTTTCGCAAATTAAAACATCCTAATCTTAAAGCTTCCGCGACCGACCTTTGTATATACCGCAATTCGCCTTCGTCATTAGCTCCTGTAATAAGGTCGTCTACATAAAAATCTTTTTGTATTACAGTTTTGATGAGAGGATCGTGCTGCTCCTCCCCGAGCTGCGACAGACAGCGAGTGCTTAAATAACTCGCACTTGCGGTACCGTAAGTGAGAGTATTCAATCGCAGGGTTTGAAGGGGCTCGGACTCATCTCCTCTCCATATGACGAGCTGCAAGTCACGGTTTTCATTGTTCACTTGAACCTGGCGGTACATCTTTTCGATGTCGCCAGACAAGATAAACCGGTACTGCCTTGCTCTCACGAGTATGGAGAAGAGAGAATCCTGTACATTTGGCCCTACCATTAGGATGTCGTTCAGTGAAACTCCGGAGGAGGAGGCAGCAGAACCGTCGAATACAACGCGGAGCGCAGTGGATTCGCTATTTTTAAAGACGGCGTGGTGACATAAAAAATAACCTGGGCTAGGTTTTAAAATTGCTGACTCACTGAGATGTCCTAACTCTGCATACTCTCGTATAAAATCCGAATATTTAGACTTTAATGCTGGATTACGCTTAAATTTACGTTCTAAGTTTAAGAAACGTTTTCTCGCTAAATGATATGAGTCCCCGAGACACTCAGGTGATTCGGTTAGAGGTAATTTGACTTCAAACCTACCACTACTTAGACGTACAGTGTGAGTCATGAAATGTTTCTCGCATTCTTGCTCTTTTGGGGTAAGAAACGGTTTATTGGGGACCTGTTCAAGCTCCCAAAATTTAATTAATAAATTCTCAATATTGTTTTCTTCGTTACTAGTTTTAGAAATTGTATTAAAATTGCAATTAACTTTCCGTGTTTTATTTATTACATTAATTGGACCTGATATTAACCAACCTAACTTTGAATGTCGCAATTGAGGATTTTTAGGCCCCAAGGAGTGGTGTTCACTACCTAAGAGGTCCCAGAAAATATCCGCTCCAATTAAAACTTCAATTGAAGCGGGCTGATTAAATTCAGGATCTGCTAATGGTAAATGTTTAGGAATATTAAGATCTTTAATATCTATAGCGCATTTAGGTATGTTACTTGTAAGCTCCTTTAGAACAAAGCATGTTAACGTAACTTTAAATGAATCATTTAATGAATTTACTTGAGCAATACATTTTTCAAATATGCTGTTGTTGTGACTGTTACCGACACCTATGACCTTTAGACAGTCAATTGGGTGCGATTTTAATGACAATCTTTCCTTTAACGCTTTAGTTATAAAGGAGGACTCGCTACCGCAATCTAAGAGGGCACGGACCTTTTCCTTTTTATTAGTGCTAGGGTTCACTACTTCAATAAACGCTGTGGAGAGAAGTACTTGATTGGAACCTTTGGAAACATTAACCGCAGACGAGACTGAGCCTATAACAGCTGAATTATTGACTACACTCTGTTTCGAGTCATGCAACAAACTATTGTGCCTCTGCTTACACTCTCGACAAGGGCCGAAGCGACATTCGCTTACTGGGTGCCCTTGCCTGAGACAGTTGGCACACAATTTATACTTGGCTACGTCTGCTAACTTTTCTTGAATACTTTTATTAATGAACTTAGGACACTCAAAAACCTTGTGATTTTCACTACATATAATACATACAAAAGTCAATGACTTGCCTTGATTTGAATTTGATACGCCTTTTATTTTTTGATTGACACTTACAAATGATTTAGTGTGATTATTTCTTATATTATGCTTATTATTATTGCTACTACTGGAGATAGGTGCAGAGGGCGCTGGCCGTGACGTTACAGGTAAGTATTTGGAATTACTATCGCATTTATTTCGGTTGAGTGCCTCTAAAACGTCAGCACGATCAATTAAAAATTTATGAAATTGATCCAGAGTCGGGACATCATCTAAAGTGTTACGGTACTCCTCCCATTTCATCAGAGTCCGGCTGTCAAGCTTAGACGACAACATAAAAATTATCAAGATATCCCATTTATCCGTCGGCTGACCTAAGCTAGCCAAGGCACGCAAGTTTTTATTCACCTGATCAACTAAAAAGCGCAAAGACCTTTCAGATTCTCGGGTGTGAGCTTGTATATTAAACAATGCACTCAAATGTTGAT
This sequence comes from Melitaea athalia, assembly GCA_905220545.2. Taxonomy (NCBI): domain Eukaryota; kingdom Metazoa; phylum Arthropoda; class Insecta; order Lepidoptera; family Nymphalidae; genus Melitaea; species Melitaea athalia. The sequence goes on from HG992203.1 coordinate 5,578,202, forward strand.
TAATCAACAATCTTTTGTTGTCATAACGTTCTCCGAGAAGCTGCCAGGCCTTCGCGTAATTAATCGAAGATACTTCCAGGTTGGATATAATCCTAGCTGCATCTCCTTCTAGATAAGATATAAGGTAATGAAATTTATGAATTGGTTTTATTCGATCATTGTTATGTATTAAATTTTCAAACGTGTCACGAAACTCAAGCCAACGGAAATATGCACCATCAAATTTAGCAATCTGAATCTGAGGTAGTTTAAACCCCAGATCCTGATGATCGTGAGAACAATGAGCTTCAACAGCGATCGAGTTCTGTTGCTCGGTCTCGAAATTATATTTATTAATTAAAGATTTAGCCAGTGCAATATTTGAAATGATGTTGTCAGCTGTTGTCTCACGCTCATCAAGCTCTATAGAAAGATTTTCCGAATTTAAAATCTCTATTTCACTTTGCAACTCATCGAACTTTAACGACAAACTTTCAAATTTACTTAGTTTTAAGTTTAGCTCGGCAAGAGATATATTTGTAATATCCTCTTGCGAGCCAAATGTAGTTAAATAGTTTTTGAATTTTGTTATTTGTCCCCTAATAGAACTTCTCATTGTTAATAAATTAGTTAATTTTTCTTGATGAGCGAAAATTGAAGGCTTATCGGTCTTCGACATTATGAAGTTAACACTAAATTTAAGTAAATAGTTAAAATAAAATAATTTAGAAAAAAGGTAATTATCTCACGTTCCTTAATAGGTCCCTGGGAAAGTGGCAGGATAGCTGATTAACCCGTTGATACAAAAAAACAAGTTGTTAGCAGGGTGTACGTCTGCAGGTATATCCTGAAATTTCCGTTTTAAGCAGTTTAATTTAGTGCAATTAATAACAGTAAATGCAAACAAGGCTAAATTTATTTAATATGAATAATAATTAAAGAAATAAATGTGATTTTGTTACTAAAGATTCTATTTTAATATAAAAAAAAAGAAATGTAGGTAGGTAAAAAAATTTTGTTAATATTTAATTATTTTGAGCATGGGCCACCATTTATAGAATTGAATACCTAAGCATGTAGATTTAAAAGAATTAAGATAAGATGCTCGGTGCTTGTTGGTTAAAACACTTATAGTTGAGCACTTATTTTATGTAATTTAAGGTACTTTCAAATTAATCTAACTAATTTGCGCATGTGGAGTGATATTAAAAATATAATTACGTAATTTTAATCCGGAAAGTTGTTCGATATTTTGAAAAAAAGATAGATGGAGAGGGATAGGTATTAGGTAGGTAGGTCGTTAGGTTAGGAAGAACAAAGGATGGACACTTATCTTGGCAGACTGCGCCGCACGAGTTGGCACTTTCGATGTACCGCGCCTCGAGCCTCGACGAAGCCCAGATGATTTTACTCCAGCCTTGAATCTTTGTCTTCGGACCTTCCTTACTGCATACGCACCCGGCACCACGTGGCGAAGCCGGAACGAGTTACGATGTTTCAATTGTTGAAAGTTCCCCTCATGGGCCACCAATTTGTGTATTTGATTACACAATGGAGCCTTAATAATGATATTAAAACTCAATATTTGTTGTAGAATTATAATTTCGCTGTTATAGTTTACAATAGGTAGTTGCTGTTATCGCAAGTTCGCAAGTGGTAAAAGAAGAAAGAAAAAGGAAGTGACAAAAGTCTATAGACATAGAACATGCAGTAGACAAAAAGTATAGACAAAAGCATAGGCAATATAATAGACAATTTTAGGTTTTTTAATGAATATAAAATTAATTTAAGTTAAATGCAATTACATATTAAATTTTATCAGTCTAATTTTATTAAGTTAAGTTAAGTTTAATTTAAGTGTTTTGATAATTTGACAAATATTCAATTCAAGGTTGCCTTAAGCGGCAACACAATGTACCTACTGTTGTTTACCTAGTCAATGGTACGGAACCCTTCGTGCGCGAGTCCGACTCGCACTTGGCCAATTTTTTAAACCCCGGGACTATTTGTTTGTACACATTATCGCTCTGGTGTAGTAGTGCTAGTAGTCGTCTAAAACACCGACGGTTTGCGGATTCGATTCCCGCTTAGGATGGATATTTGTATTTGTACAAATATTTCTTTCCGGTTTTGTGACGTCAGACTTTGTGGGTCTCCCTCCTCACCGTGCCTCGGAGACCACGTTAAGCCGTCGGTCCCGTTTGTTATCATAGATAGCGATCGTTACTCATTGTAGGGAACATATCCGCCGACGCAGTGGAGCAGCGTGGTGGATTAAGCTCCAATCCTTCTCCTACATGTTAATTAAAAGTTGTAACACGTTCTTTACACCCAAAATAATATTGTAAATCTGAAAGTTAGATTGTTTATTAGTTTCACTTTCACGGCTAAATTGATTGACCGATTGCCATAAATTTTGGTAATGCAGCTTAGTACCTACCCGTGATAGGTAAAAGTAAATAGAGCCTTAGTGTTTTACAGGGATAGATACAAAAATCCTTGCCGGATGCCGGCAAATCCTTCCCTTACATAAGCCTCTATCCTATGAGTAGTAAGATGTTTACAGACTGTATTAATTCAGATCATATTCAATAGTGTAATAACAAAGAAAAACAGTTCAAGTGGGAGTTAGACTCGCGCACCGAGGGTTCCGTATAAAAATTATTAAAAATATGTATATTATAGCTATGATGTAACTAAAAATTTATGCTTTTAGCAATTTTTCCTTTATCTGTGCTATAAGACGTTGCTTCGTACCAGATTCCAAGATTCTGAGTTCACAGGAAGTACCCTGTAGGTTTTGATTCCCTTGCGAGTGTCGAAATTTGCAGCATAAACGTCTGTATATTTTGATTGCGTAGGCTTAGAAAGATTTTTTCACAGCTCCAAGGTACAGTAGACCTGAGTATTTGATATGATCCATATCCACCAACCCGCAATGGAGCAGCGCGGTGGATTAAGCTACAATTCTTCCCCTACATGGAGAAAGAGGCCTATGCCCAACAGTGGGATTTTACAGGCTGAATGCAACTATTTACGTGTTTTTTTTATATTTGGAAATATGATATAAAAATATTTTAGTCCAGCTTTTGTAAACATTTTTATTTAGTTGTCAGTTTTATCAGTTTTTATCAACCATTTTATTTCGGGTCGCAAAATTGTGCCTTAAAGACCTAACACTTTATAAGTCCGACAATGTTAAAGGCTGTGTAAATATACAAGGCGGGGGTCGAATAAATAGGAGATTGGGGTATTTACGACTATAAAGTGCGATGGTAATACGACCTTTTTACATTGATAAACAGTTGCTATTACGTACGCCTCGAATCTGCTATTACATTATTTACATCACAGGCCTTTAATAAAAAAGGCATGACAAAACCTCACTTTACTAAAATATATATGGCTAAGTTTGGATTGATCTTTATTCCTCAATGACTTTAGAACCTCTAAGCGAATCTAGATGACGATTACTAAGTCGATAGCTGGGCATTCATAATAATACCTGTTCACGCCACAGTTTGGCGCGACGATTGAACAAGTGCAGCTGTCATTCTTGTCAATACAATTGACAGTTCATCCCATCTAATCCGGCTCGAACGAGCCGCGCGCGGCTGAGGGTCGCATTCCTCATCAACATGAACTACAGTGTGTGACATTTAAAGTAATTCTCTATATTGCCGGCCGGCCTTCTAGCATAAAACATAATTAAGTAATTTAAGTGTAAAACGAGTGCCGAACATAACCAGTGAACTCAACTCATCGCCACCGAGTTTTCGACGACATGAGGTCGAGACTATCAGCTGCGCCACGCAACATTTCCTATCAAGTAAGTTCCCTTTTGTATCTCCTTCGTATTTCCTTAGCATCACAAATCACCCTCGCATCCGATGTGGGTTTCGCGCCCACATTTTTGGTGGGTGGGTTGGCAAAAATGTGGGCGCGAAACCCACATCGGATGCGAGGGTGATTTGTGATGCTAAGGAAATACGAAGGAGATACAAAAGGGAACTTACATGATAGTGAAATCCCGCTCAGACAAATCTGTTGTTCACGTCCTCTAGTGGCACAAAGATCAATTACATACTAAATTTGCATATTATTATAATTATCAAAACACTACATTGTGGCGCCATCTGACAACGAATAGCACAAACACATTTCACAGTAACTGCACTCAGCATATGATTTGCGCCATCTAGCGGTACAATGGCCACTCGGCTCACAACTTTATTGAAAAATATGTTATCTGCGCCATCTAGTTGCAAATAGCTTACAACTTAACAAAGGAGGAAATATTATTTCTGCGCCATCTGACGGCGATCGGCTTGCGATTCTCAATTATTATTCTCAACTATAACAAGGTATTTTTTTATTTGCGCCACCTAACGGCGAGTGGTTTGCAGTTCTAATGTATTAACGTTAAATCAATATCATACATAATTCACATTTCACATTTAAATAAGTAGTTTTATTATTCCGTTAGTTCCTTTTATTATCATTATAATTTCATTCTCGTCACAAATACGTGGTAGTAAATTGTGATATTCTCGTTGTAAGAATTGTTTACTAATTCTATTATTGGTTAAACTAAATTAATTTGTTTCAAATAAATTTAGGTCGCATATCTATTTTATTCAGCTCAAGTATCTTAGTCGTTGCTTGACTTAGTCGCTTATTATAACATAGTACATTTCGGATTAGTCACATATGATAGCAAGCACACAGTTATTATTTTGTAAGTATACACAATGTATTGTGGTACGCACACACACAAAATTCAAAGGCATCCATCACAATAGTATGCAGACCTATACACCGTGGCACACCCACGATCACGGCTACAGCGCATATTTTAAAAAATGTTACAGGCTATCTGCCATTACAAAAAGTTCCGCCCCGTCCCCTTGGCAGATCAAGATTACCATACACCAGCTCCGATCGATCTCTTATTGGGTTCTGACGTTCTCGGCCAAGTTCTGGACGGGACTAAGGTCTCGTTAGGCCGGGGGAAGCCCATAGCCTTCGGCACGATTTTTGATTATACTTTGATAGGACCCATTGAGGGTTTATATGCCACACCTTCGAACCAGGCTATCTCAGCTCATGTTATCAGCTCACAACCAGAGCCAGACATATCTACACGCGAGGTTTGCAAGCGCCTTGAGAGGTTTTGGGAGTCGGAGGAACCCCAGCCTCATGTAATAAGCAGCCCTTTAAATGAACAGTGCGAGGAACTTTACCGCACCACAACGACGCGGACGCCGTCGGGAAAATACATGGTGTCATTACCCTTTTTGCCGAATGCGCCGACATTAGGCAACACTCATGCGATTGCGCTGCGCAGATTTATTAACCTGGAGAAGAGACTGCAAGCAAATCCACCCTTCCGCGCTAAATACGTTGATTTCATGGAGGAGTATCTCAAACTCGGACATATGTCGCCTTGTCACCCGAGTACATTCGCAGGCAAAACGCACTTTTATATTCCGCACCATGGAATCTTCAAAGCAGGATCAGACAAGCTGCGCACTGTTTTCGACGGCAGCAGCAAGAGTTCAAATGGCGTCAGCTTAAACGATTGCCTGCACACAGGCCCAGCTCTTCAACAGGATATTGTTGACATTATTATGTCATTTAGAACACACCCTGTAGTCTTCAGTACTGACATCAGAAAGATGTTCAGAAACATACTCATCCGACCAGATCAAAGACATTATCAACTTATTCTCTGGCGGTCGTCACCTGACCAGCCTCTGCTCACATATGCGTTAAACACAGTTACGTATGGTTTACGGTCAAGCCCGTACCATGCCATCCGCACGTTACTTCAATTGGCTGATGACGAAGGTCATCGCTACCCACAAGCTGCACAGATCCTACGCACTTCAATCTTCGTTGACGATATACTCTGTGGCCATGACTCTGTGGAGTCTGCACAGATATTACAAACCGAGTTGATTGACTTGCTTGGCCTTGGTGGTTTTCAGCTCAGTAAATGGACTTCAAATTGTCCACAGCTCCTGGAACGTTTTCCAGATGACCAATGTGACATGCCTAAGGACTTTGATATCAGTCCAGACTCGAACACTATTAAAGTACTTGGGATACAATGGATTCCTCAATCGGATGAGTTCACTTATCGCATCACTCTCCCTCCAATAACTCAAGTCACAAAGCGCTCCATTATCAGCACAGTTGCATCTCTCTATGACCCCAACGGTTGGGTCACACCGGTCGTTTTTCGCGCAAAGCTTCTGTTACAGAAGTTATGGCTTCTGAAGCTGGGATGGGACGAACCCCCTCCCGATGAAGTTCACACAGAGTGGCAGCACATCTCACAAGATCTGCCTCAACTTTCGAATCTACGCTTACCTCGTCACATTTGCAAATACAAACCGACATCCACTTACTCGCTCCACGGGTTTGCGGATGCATCAGAAGCTGGATTTGCCGCCGTCATTTACCTACATGAGTTCAATGCTAATGGACAGGTCAATGTACACCTGGTTCTTGCTAAGTCAAAGGTCGCGCCTATTAAGAATCGCATCTCAATTCCTAAATTGGAACTATCAGCTGCAGCTCTTTTGGCACAGCTCATGGCTCGTGTGTCAGCTAAGTTATCAGCTCACATTGCTGTTGGCCAACATATCTGTTGGTCGGATAGCACAATAGTTATCGCGTGGCTGAACACGCCCCCTCATCGGCTTCAAACATTTGAGGCCAACCGAGTGGCTAAGATAACGTCTTGTCCGACTAGTTCTACATGGAGACATGTTCCCACGAACCTCAACCCTGCAGACTGTGCAAGCAGGGGCATGTCAGCACAATCTCTTTCAGCTCATGATCTATGGTGGTCTCTTAACTGGCTCAAAGAGCCCCCAAGCAGCTGGCCTAAGATGCCACTCGCTTTAGGCCATCATGCTTTACCAGGCCTTAAACCAAAAAAGGTACCAGCGCATATAGCGATTCCTGATGTTGATCATGATCTGCTTACTCGCTTCAGCTCACTTGACAAGCTCGTCGGGGTGACGGCTTGTATCAAGCGTTTCATTTTTAATTGTAAGCACGGCCCAAAGGCACGACGTTCGGGTCCGCTGACTGTTACTGAACGTAGGGACGCACTATTACTATGGGTTCGTGCCGTTCAACAGAATGAATTTGCAGAAGATTTTCACCGTCTTCAAACTGATAAAATTGTAACCGCTCGACTCCAGCGTCTCTCGCCATTTATGAAAGACGGTCTCTTGAGAGTCGGTGGTCGTCTGGCTCATGCTTCAATTAATTACGATGCTCAACATCCACTCATTTTGCCCAGCTCAAGTCCACTCGTAGATCTGATTATTGACCACTATCACAAGGTACACTGCCATCCTGGCTCTGACACACTACACGCCATTCTACGCCAGCAATTCTGGATATTATCCGCTCGCCGCGTGATCAGACGCCGGGTATTTAAATGTATTAGATGTTTCCGATGTCGCGCTCAACCTGACGCTCCGTTCATGGGTGACCTTCCCGCCGACAGAGTTAACCCTCAACCTGTCTTTAGCCAAGTCACGACTGACTTCGCCGGCCCGTTTCTCGTTAAGTCTAGTACGTTACGGAACGCTAAACTTTTAAAAGCATACTTTTGTATATTTGTGTGTTTGTCAACGAAAGCGGTTCATTTGGAGGCCGTCTCTGCGCTTACCACGGAAGCATTTCTCGCAGCATTACAAAGATTTATCTCACGGCGCGGTACGCCGGTACTAATTAGATCAGATTGCGGCACTAATTATGTAGGTACTAGAAATCACCTCATAGAAGTTCAAAATTTTCTCACTGCTAATAATGATGAAATCACACACAAACTTGCTAACCAGCACATAACCTGGTTGTTAAACCCCCCAAAGGGACCCTGGTTCGGCGCGTTACATGAAATTAATATTAAATCTACGAAACAGTTGCTTTATCGCGTGATTGGTGAACAACACCTTACTTTTGAGGAATTTTGCACACTACTGGTTCGAATCGAAGCGTCGACGAGTAAAGATAAAAGGTTTTTATTCCCGTAACCTGCGCGCGCGCCCGCGTCTCACCCGCTCAAGTGATTGATAAATAATTAATATTATCGACCGGTATCTCATATTATATCGACTATATATACGACGAGTGTAATCAGCCCACGAGTGTGACTTCCCAACCATCGCCATCGAGTTCAGTGATCCGCTCCATCACGTCTCATCGTCCTGCACCACCAGGTTAGTCTCAACCATCATCCATTATCATCCCTTACCCCTGCTCATACGGTCCTTCGAGTTCTCAAACCCCCATTCTCTCAGCGCGGGTAATCGACCCGCCATCCGCTCATCGATCGATGCGGGCATCGCGCCCACAATACCTACTACTTAGCCACTTAGGCTACTTTCTATACGTACAGACTACAGACATTGCCACGGGCTCGGAAGTTACGTAGGTAAAATTGCGAGGTGTAACTATTTCAGTACCCATATGCATTTTTAAAAACACTAAAAATCCTTACAAATATTATAAATGTGAAAGTAAGTTTGTTTGTTACGCTTTCACCCGAAAACTACTTAACCGATCATCATGAAACTTTGTACACATATTCTTGGAGGTATTGGAAAAAAAATCAATGCGAGCTAAGCTGCGGATAAAAGCTAGTAAATAATAAATATATTTCTTTTCAATATGTGTACTTCACATATTTTAAAATTAACCCTTAATTGGGCCGAACAAAAAAAATTACTTTTCATGGCTTAAGTATACATAAGTTCTTGTGTCATGGTGAATATCAGTGTAGGTACATAAAATAGTATTTAAATTACTGAAACTAAAAAAAAATCTAACCAACTAAGTGATTTCTACTAAAATAAATTAAAAGTAAAAAACCTTTTTAAAAAACAAGCTTTTATTTGAATGCGCTAAAACGAAAAAAATAAATTTTTACTTTAAAACTTTTACTTATAAAGTCATTACACATAATCTATAATCTATATGATAGAAAAGCTTGTCGCGAGATATGAGTACTCGTATTTCCTTAGTTTAAAAAATTTTAATAGTTAAAATCAATCACATCCATTTATTTAATTTACTTGCAGTTTACAAGCAAATATCACATGTTTTCACCAATATACAATTTTCAAATAAATTATAATCAGTTGACAGTTCGCACGCTTGTGTCCATATGTGGCCAGTATATTTGTGTATTTGCTTATTTGTTTCCTTTGATGTGCCTTGAAAAACCGACAGAAGTTCAGTAAGACGCATTTGTTGCGCTATTTGCCAAATACGCAAATACGGCAATAATTTTGGCAAATACACTCTCCACACATGGAAGTTGTTTGTCAAATATGGCAAGTGGGGACGCAGGGTAAGATTATATAATTGTGTAAAAAATGAATTTGAAAGGTTGCCAATTCAAAAATATTCGGGAATTTAGCTAGATTGACAGGGTGGGAAGATATTCCCTTTACCCGATTAAGGGTTAATTAAAAAATTAATATGACAATCCTGTGCAAGCTTCTCGCGAAATGCAAGACACTTTAGTAAATAGAGTGATTCCAGAGGAAGGTTCATATGTATAATACATGCATAATATACCTAGTAGAGGAATACTGATAGTTTTAGAGGTTTCTAATGTGATGTCGTAAATAAACACATTTTTTGCGCTTACATTGCAAATATTTACTTTATATTTATATAGTATCAGCATCAGCATTGCACCCGTGCGAAGCCGGGGCGGGTCGCTAGTATACAGATAAATAAAAGTAGATACTAATGTACTATTAAAGGAGAATTACAAAGAATCGTTGATTACAACAAGTGGGTGGGCTGTATAAAAATTTAAAGCTTAACCGACCCAATTAATTGTGCTCGCTTGTACCCGCTTGACTTAGGGTTGTCGATTTTATAGTGTTCCCCATAAATCTCCCATTAACACTACGAGGCTATAAATGCCATATGGGATTTGGTCTTTTTTTTGTTTATTTTTAATGTTAAATTATTTGTTTTAAATGCTTTGAGATAAGACAGGCTTTCATAATTAGAAGTTTTGAGTTTCGCACAGTGGTCACAGCAATTGAGTAGCAAAATGATTGATTCCCGCCTATGACTAACTAATATTTGTATTGGCCATAGAGATGTTTTTCGTAGTTTAGGCAAATATGTATTAATATCTAAAATATTTGTTCTTTAAACGGAGTACATTAATTTAAGCTTATAAAATTTTCCTCTTTAAATCATCGATTTTGAAACGTATTACTTGGCTCGTCTCCAAGGAAAGCCGAGTAAAAGATAACCGGCGAATTCAGCTTGAATTATCTCCGAAGAGTCCGAATACCTTAATACCAGCTCGCCTAATAAGCAGAGATTTAATTTCATTTGTATAATGTAAATATATGAAACTATTCCTTTCTATATACATTTTAGTCTGACTAAAGCTAACATTGTTTGTTTTAAAGTTTATTTCGGAAAGTTTCAAGTCGACTTGAAAAATTACGTGTAAGGTAGCTTCAGTTGGGTTTTGTTTTGTGTAGTATTTAGGTATTATATAAAGCGCATCTCAAACCTCAACGAAACTGTCATCAGTAAGATAAGAATCCTCTGTCGAGAAACATACCTACATAATTAACACTTCGATCTTATAAACATCTGTATTACCTGTACATTTGTAATGAGTAAAAATTGGACCCCGACTGTTAGCGCAATATTTAGAAAATGTAACTACATTAAATCATCGTTAATTTAGATCGCTCGGAACTATTTTTTTTATATAGTTTATAAAAATGCTACAGTGACTCGGAGAACAGGTATGTAAATTAAATGCTATGCTAAATATCCATGTGTGGTCGGCAACCAACTTCCTATACTGGATGAGATGTCTACATGCATGCACGCTGCATGGTATGTAGAAGAACATGTGTAGGCTGTTTCAGTTTCATTCTATACCTAAAGCTAGAAACTCCATTACGAATTTACTCTGTGATAAAAAAATTATTATTACAATTTTCTTTAAGAACAAAGAAACTATAAATCATTTGAACAAGGGTTTTGAACTGACTCCCGTAGGACCTAGTTCATCTCGGAGCGCGACAATAACATAAATATGAGTTTAATTTCAAGTCTCGGTTTTCTTATTCTGCAAAATAAATAAATATTTAGTTTTCTTATTTTATTTAGAGTCTCGTTCAGTGTTTCAGTGCTTTGTTAGTTTTAAATAAATAGGTATTGTAGGTACTGTATAATTTCTTTATTTATTTAGTCTTGAATCGCATTTATTGCAAAATATGTATACGTAAGATTATGCCTATTAAACGTGCTGTTCTAAGGTGTTTCTAGATTTATGTAATTCATTTATTAGCTTATGGACACGAAAAAAAATTTTAAAATTATTTTTTTACTACAATGGTACACAAGCAAGTTATGCTTACGACGAATATTTGGTACGAACTAAGATTTCTTCCCTTATATCAACCAAACCAACCAACCATTCCCTATTATCAACAACAATACTTAACCTTCTACCCAAAAAGTACTTACATGATACTCGACCGGCCTCAAAAGCACTTAAACAATTTCAATTAGTCCGTCAAAAGCCAAACATAAGTAATTCGTGCTATGTATATATAAATATATTCTAAACCCTCACACGTCGTCTTCATTAATCTCGCGTGCTCAGATGTTGTTCTATTTTTCTATATTACATAATTCACGACGTTCCATTAATCCGTATAATTCAAAGAAGCATAAAATCCCTGTTCCAGTATCCCAGATAGTTAAACAGTGTTTTATTTAGAACTCCCGCAGACTGAAGACATTTAATCGACCGTTAGTTAAGTGTTTTTTATAGTCCGGTAAAGAAAAGTTTCTTTATTCAAAAAACATTTCGTTTTGCAACAGTTTAAATGTTCGCTTTTTAAATGATAGTTTTTTTTCGTGTGTGCGAATTGGGTTAATCTAATTAGTTTGTTATCGTTTGAGGATTATTCGTGCGCGAAAAATAGCCTTGTGTAAAATGTTACAAAAGAGAGAAATCGAATTCTATGAACTTATGTATGTGGGTATATCGTCATCTATCATCTATCACATATATTTAGGGAAAGTTTCTATTTGAAATTTATTTGTACAAAATTTAAGTAAATTATATTTACGATACGGATAGAAAAACTAATCGTCGTATTGGAAATTTTAAAGGACCTGTGTGTGAGTGAGCGTCTTCCTAATATTTAAAGGATTTTTGAGGACCTAGTGTCTACCTAATGTATGTTTAAAGTCTACAGTCTGTGAGCAGCCTTTGATAGATACATCGCCCAGTTTTAAACGTTTACCCACCTGATGGACGATGAAAGATTTAATTACTTCAACAAAAACGCATATTATGTTTTTAATGATGCCAAACTATGTTTGAAACTTTGTTCCCATAAAATAATGGTACGGAAATGTAGCTAAACTGTAACTTTGGCACGTTTTAATTAATGTTAGTGCGAATAGGCTGAAATCTACTAATCATATAGTAAATGCGAAAGTTATTGAGGGTGGATGTTTGTTTGGTGGATGGGTGTTTGTTACTAATGAAGAACTTATGAAACTAGGTACGTAGATAGCTCTAGATCAATAACAAGAAATAGGCTACTGTATTTTCCGATATCCCCATGGGATCGGTTAAAACGCGGATGAAACGCAATATTTAACAATTTTTAAAATAAATGTGTAAATTGATTCTTCTTCTTGAGGTGCCATCTCCTACCGGAGGTCGGCTATCATTCTGGCTATTCGGACCTTACACACAACTGCGCGGAATAAGGATCGAGTACTCAGTCCAAACCATGTCCGGAGATTCTTAAGCCAAGAGGTCCGTCTTCTTCCAGGAGATATTCCTTGTATCTTTCCCTGTATTATTAGTTGGAGCAATTTGTACTTATCGCTACGCATTATATGTCCCAGATATTGCAGTTTTCGTTGCTTTATTATCTTTTAAACTTGTGCCCCTTTGTTAACCACCTGCAAAACCCTTGTAAATTGATGAATAATTTCATATAACCTGAAGTTTTTTCATAATTTTAGCTGGTTTTTAGTTGGAACTTCTTAGATTAGTATCAGCTTACGATTAAAACAAGAATCATCAGAATCGGTCCACCCAGTAAAAAGTTCTAAGGTAGCATACATTAAAAAAAAACAGTCGAATTGAGAACCTCTTTCTGTTTTGACGTCAGTTAAAAATGTATGTACTTTTGGAAAACTTAATGTAAAGTATTTAATACTTTTCGTTAATATAAAACTATTTGGTTTTTTTAATATTAGAAAATAGTAGGCAAAAATAATTACGAGTACATTACTTATATAATTTTTAATATCTACGTACATTCAATTATTTAGTATGTTATTATACAATAAAGTGATACGATAATACCAATATCTTACCTTGGATGTTAAACAGTTGTTTTTATTTAAAACCTTTATTGTACCTTGTAAAATTTTATTACTAACGATAAGTTATGCAATAAAATAATAGAGTTTATGACCAATCTGTTAAATTTGATATCCGAGAAAGAGTATTCATTTGGAAAGTATAAATGATCGTTAATATTGAGGCATATTATGTTTAAACATCTACATGTACTAATATTATAAAGAGAAAAGATTTGATTGTTTGTTTGTGTGTTTGTTTGCATTGAATACTCTCCGAAACTACTGAAGCGGTTTGAAAAATTCTTTCGCTGTTTGGAAGCTACACTATCCGCGAGTGACATAGGCTATTTTCAAAAATATAAGGGAAAAAAATTATTTTGATTTTTTTTTTGAATACCCGTGCGAAGCCGGGGCTGGATGCTAGTTATTGATAAAGCCAAACTGAGATTTGGTTGTAGTGTATGAGTATCTCTGAAGGTTCTATATGAAATCGGGCTGCTCCAGATTTTGAGCAGGGTATGTCCTGCTGTGTATTAATAATTATAATATTTACTTATTTTATTATTACGTTTTATAGAAATGTGAATAAAATTCTTGCAATTGGTTTTTATCTTCGTAATATAATAACATTATTTTTCATTGTAGTCGGAATCATTGACCCCTAAACTTTACAACGTTTAATCATAATATTATGAAAAATTCCCACAGTATGCTCGTAACACTCGTAACAAACATTCGTGAGTCGTTATTTGTGCATGTTTACTTAGAACCGGCATGCTTTATCCGAATTACGTTTACGGCTACTGCTTCCCCTCAATGATATACAGCTTGATGTTATATAGCCTATGACATTCCTAATTAAACAGGTTGTCTAGCGCAAAGAGAAATATAAAAATCGGAATAGTAGATCTCTAATATTTTTACAATCTCGAATCTGTCTGATCTCTAAAGTTAAACAAAGTCTTATTTAGTTTTAGCATATTATAAGTACTGTTAGAAGTAGTAATTCGTAAGAACCTCGCTTTGACCCTATATGTATACCTACATTATGTTCACTATGATCGTTTTTGAATCAATAAATAATATTTGTTTACATCGTTTGTAATTGGTTGTGACAACAACCAATTACAAACGATGTAAACAAATATTTTTTAATACCAGTAACGCCATCTATCGGTATATTTCAATAACACGTTCTTTGAATATTAGTAAGTATTATAGATCGTTAACAGATGGCGTTACTTGTGGTTTCTACGGAGCAATTTTCAATTTATTTAGTTTATTTTTTGTTATATATTTATAAAAAGTAAATAGTATGAATTTTGTATATTCAATTAATTATTAATGTAAATCAAGTAATTTGGATTTTACATAAATAATATAATTTTAAATTTATTTAAAAACGTGATATGAATTAGTTTCATGATTTTTGTTTTTAGTAAGATAAAATAGTTATAAACGTATTCCTTAAAACTTCAAAATAGGATTATAGTAAGTTATTCAGTAATATAACTCGTTTTAATTTTTAAATTTTCTAAATAAACAATAAGGAAGACTAACTAAGCCAGTGTAATAGAATCGCTATAAATAAACTGTTTAATTAATTAAAATGTTTTAATAATTAAAATGTTGGGCTGCCCCAGACTGGGGAACTACTTCGGCCATACACAAGATCACAGCTAAATAATTTAGCTTTCAAGCAGTGTTTTGATCCTATGGTAAGGTGACCAGAGCTCCTGGGGAGGGTCGGGGGTAGAGTCACCGCGATGCTCGGCGACGACGAGTCCTGGAAGGCGATGGTCTTCTTCTGCGGGACAGTTATGTCCCAGAAGGAGGCCGACGAGCGGCTGAGAGAGGAGGCCGGCCCACCCGGGAGTCCTGGATATCACCCGTAAATGGGTTACCCTGCGATATCAAAAAAAAAAGAGTCGGGGGTAGAATCGGCAACGTGCTTGCGATGCTTTTCTAGTATTGCATGCATGGGTATCTATAAGCTGCGGTAATCGGTAACCATCATGTGAGCCGTACGCTTGTTTGCCGACCTAGTTGTATAAAAAAAACAACAACAAATAAAAGGATATAGGACAAAGGGATCTTAAGATAAAGTATCAGCGATTTTAGTAGTAAATTCTTTAATGGCTGAATTTTGTCATCGAATGTAATAAAAATCCATTGCAGTATACTAAAAATCAGTTTACGTGTATAAACGTTAATGTCTTTCAATGTTGGTTTAAAACGAACTATAAACGACCCCTGTAAGTATTAAAACCTTCAGTAATCTTCCCCAAAAAAGACAGACATACCTACGGCTAACGATACGGTATTGATTTTCAACGCCCGCAAGCGACTAATTGAAAACCACACGAAGTTCTGAAAATTTCATTTAACATCTAGCAGAAAGTGAATTAAAAGTCTTTGCTTTCGTTTTTTAGGAGTGTTCAAATTTGCTCGGTGGAATTGAATTTACCACATGTTCTAGTTCTTTCCAGAACTTGTAAGTTGTTCTCGTTATACTATCATGCTTAAGTATACAGTACCGACCTACATTTACTGCTTTTGTGGAAACTAGGCGCCATTACGTTTCTTTTATAATTACACTAGCTGGCCCCGCAAACGTTGTTTTGCCATTTATGTTATTAACCCCCGTAACCCCCTCTTGTGGGTGGAATTTTGTAAAATCCGTTCTTAGCTGACCTTTACTTGGCGAAAGGAATATTCCTACCAAATTTCAAGTCTCTAGGCCTTATGGTTCCAGAGATATCGTGATGAGTCAATGGGTGGAAATCTCTTTTATATATATATAGAAGATTGGTAAAATATACAAGGTGTCTAGGTACTGCTTGAATGCAGGGCCGGATCTAACATATGGCTTTTTGGGCTTCAGCCCTGGGCCCCGTGGATTCAAGGGGCCCCCAGCTAAGTCAATTCAAAGTCAAAAATAGACGACAGTGCGAAAGAATGAATAATTTTATTAAATTTTTTATTCTTATATTACTTTGAACTCACAGTTAAAATGTTCGGCTGCCATTACACATTCATCTCAATCGTGGTCAAATTTGGTGGGCCCCCAATTATTATTAGCCCAGGGCCCCTAATTAGTATTAGCCCAGGGCCCCCTGATTAAATAAATTGGTGCACACTATTTCTGTCCATTCTTAATATAAAATAGAAAAAAAACTCGAAATTTTCGAAAAACACCATTTTTAAATGGATTATTATGTAACTAGCAATATTTTATGTACGTCTTTTCGTCAATTTCAGGAAAAACGTAAGTACATAAAATATTATACAGCCTATATAGTCTTCCTCGGTAAATAAATTCCACCACCACCACTACCATATAACATATTTTGTATAATGTACGGATAATCGTGGTTTTACGCATTAAACGGTTATTAGATTAATTGACACATGCGGTAAGTTCTCACTCCACTCCTGTGTCGTTGCGTGTTGATAGCCAACAATTACGTCTCTCAATACACATGTAACATGACGCTATAAAATATATATCAGACTGGTAGTTAGTGTCCCGGTTAGTGCTATATAACAGATTCATTATTATTTTAGTGTATCAATCCTACTATTACGTTTGTGTAGCAAAGTTGAATAAAAGTTTGTTTATCGTTTTTGTCAGTTTGGTATTCTAATAAATAAGTTATACAGATAGTAGAATATCGAAATTGTTGAAAACAATTAAGTATAGTTATTGTAAATTTTAATATAAAAATTTCAATTATAATTAAACTAGCTGTGCCCCGCGGTTTTACCTGCGTTGATTTGAGGGAAAAAAATGCTTTCCTTTTTTTAATAGTATAAGATTTAATTAGCTTGATATATTTTCCTTAGTTTACACTAAATAAATTTCTGAACGCACGCATAAATATTTGACCAAAGAGTATATTTAACCACTACGTTTTATATTTGACAACCTCGTTGACAACCAATATATATTATGTCAATCCGTTTTAATTACTGACATTATTATACATTTTTAAAATGTAAAATACGCCACTATCCGTATATTGTGGATATATGTTGTCGATTCGAAACCTTTATTTAAATACGTTCTTTAATTTTATCGGAGAGTTTACCATATCGACGGGATGAACATTAAATGTTTGACAGTTACGAACACGAACATTATATCTCATACAAATTTTCATTCCAACATTTCAGCACCTTACATCCCTTTTTTCGCATTAAAAAGTAGCCTATGTCCTTTCTCAGACTCTAGACTATCTGTATACCAAATTTCATTTAAATCTGTTCAGTAGTTTTGCCGTGATTGCGAGACAGACAGACAGACAGACAGACAGACAGACAGACAGAGTTACTTTCGCATTTATAATATTAGTATGGATTAAAGTTAATGTTACGAAATTGTAAAATAAAGTATAGATAACTATACAATGTGTCCGGTTACCGGTGTCGGAGCGGTATGAAATATAATCAATTTCATCGACAAATTCTTTCTCAAATGTCATTTAGACCCAGTTGTAATGAAATGGCAGCCATTTTAATTTTTATGTGTCACCACCTCGACCCCGCGCATTAAAATGACAATATTCACCGAGGTAGAAGTCCTAGATTTAAAAAAAATGTCTCATCGGATAGATGAAAATACGCGTGATAAAATAAAAGCAAACTTGTTACTGCAAAATTGTATTTAGATCCTCAAAAGACTTTGAAAAGAAAAAAAAAAGAAATAAAAAATCGGTTATTTTTTCATGAGACATCTTGATGAGACATCTTTTTTTAATGTAGGACTTCTACCTCGGTGAATATTGTCATTTAATGCGCGGGGTCGAGGTGGTGACACATACAAATTAAAATGGCTGCCATTTCATTACAACTGGGTCTAAATGACATTTGAGAAAGGATTTGTCGATGAAATTGATTATATTTCATACCATTAAAGGCTCCGACACCGGTAACCGGACACACTGTATATCTATGTAAACTATGTACCTACGTAATATTGTATATGTACATATACAATTATACAAGGACTAGTGGAATTATTTACATTAAATACACGAAAGTGAAAAACTTTTCCAGTTACGATATCGAATGCACCTTGAGATAAGATATCTTCAAAGAGGTAATTCGAAATTTCTAGATTAGTTTCCGATAAAATTTCGAGCAGCTGTAAGTATCTACTCCGCAGTTAAGTACCTAACTCTAGAATTTTAACTAGAAACTTTTAAGTGATTTTGTAGTTGCAAAAATTTTACTGATATTTTCCCTAATGATTATAATATAATTATACCCCGTCCGGCGACTAATGATCTTTTTGACAGCCCACGCCTATAAATTACAGTTTTTTTTTCTCGGAATAACGTACTAAAATTCTACTGTAATGTCACACTTTATTGACGATTTGATTGATTGAGTGAAGTACCCTGTGCATAATAAACAACCACAGACTATGAAACAGTTCTTGAAATAATAAATCGATAATAAATCGATCATATGATAAAAATAATTTTACGTCATGTGATTATTGTTTCTATAAATTTAATACAAAAAAGGAAATAAAAATAGTATCTATGACCCCAAGATTGATTACTTGCAAGGAATTAAGTCGAAATCTTGAAATTTAATTGCAAACCAAGAATAAAGAGCAATAACTCTGTTAATTCATTTATTTATTATTTATATATTTCATTTATAATTTAAAAAACTAATAAACGCATAAATAAATAATATTTTTAAACTAAATGTATTTAATTAAATCGATTGAAAGTTCTTCTTAAATAAAATCGATTATTATTTCGAATCGAATAAATAACGTGTGAGGCAGTCACTAATGTCAAAATTTCTTGAAGTGTCAAAAAGATCATTAGTCGCCGGACGGGGTATAATAATATTTACTATACCCCGTCCGGCGACTAATGATCTTTTTGACTGCCCACGCCTATAAATTACAGTTGTTTTTTTTTTAGGAAATAACGTACTAAAATTCTACTGTAATGTCATACTTTATTGACGATTTGATTGATTGAGTGAAGTATCCTGTGCATAACAAACAACCACAGACTATGAAACAGTTCTTGAAATAATAAATCGATAATAAATCGATCATATGATAAAAATAATTTCACGTCATGTGATTATTGTTTCTATAAATTTAATACAAAAAAGGAAATAAAAATAGTATCTATGACCCCAAGATTGATTACTTGCAAGGAATTAAGTCGAAATCTTGAAATTTAATTGCAAACCAAGACTAAAGAGCAATAACTCTGTTCATTCATTTATTTATTATTTATATATTTCATTTATAATTAAAAAAACTAATAAACGCATAAATAAATAATATTTTTAAACTAAATGTATTTAGTTAAATCGATTGAAAGTTCTTCTTAAATAAAATCGATTATTATTTCGAATCGAATAAATAACGTGTGAGGCAGTCACTAATGTCAAAATTTCTTGAAGTGTCAAAAAGATCATTAGTCACCGGACGGGGTATAGTTTATTTATTTCTTTACTAGTAATGTAGCTTATTTCTTTATTACGTAATTTGTTTGAAGCCTTCTGATTTCCTATTACATTAACTAAAATTCACGCTAACGAAATATAAATACGTAGATGTAGTTAGGTACTGAAGATGGTAGATTTATTATACGAGTATACTAATAGTGTGTCTGATTTCTATTACGAATTATATGTATTTGTACAAATTATAGAAATAAATACTAAACTTATATTTACACGAAACAGTTCAATAATTCCTAATATATGTAGGATAAACCGGTATAGATGCCCCACTTTATGAAATAACCTCCTATTTTAAAAAATATTACTTCTTTGCTACGATTGCTTTAGGCTTATTATTCAGTTCAATTTCGGATTCATCCATATTCTATATCCTCTCAACTTAATCCCACATGTCATTGTTGGTCAGGACTTAGATCAAAAGATCATATAAGTAAAGATCATATACTTGTGGGTGGAATTTCGTAAAATCCTTAAGTATCCGTAAATCCGTAATCCGTGTATCCGTAAATCCGTAAGTTCTTAGCTGACCTCTACTCGGCGAAAGGAATATTCCTAACAAATTTCAAGTCTCTACGCCTTATGGTTCCAGAGATATCGTGATGAGTCAATATATGGGTGGAAATCTCTTTTATATAATATATAATAGACTAGCTGTGCCCCGCGGTTACCCCCGCGTTAATTTGAGGACAATCATAGCTATAGCCTTTCCTAATTTCAAGTTTGTAGGTGTATTTTTCATTGGACTTTCATACAAACTACCATCCCCTGTTTTAACCCCAAAAGGGGTTGATTTCTCAAAATACATTATCAGTACACTTCAACACCGTCTATAGAGCATACATTTTGAATTTCAAGTCTCTTACTTCAAAAACATAGGACTTTCATACAAACTTCCAACCCCCATTTTACCCCCTTAGGGGTGGAATTTCGTAAAATCCGTTCTTAGCTGACCTCTACTCGGCAAAAGGAATATTCCTACCAAAATTCAAGTCTCTACGCCTTATGGTTCCAGAGATATCGTGATGAGTCAATGGGTGGATATCTCTTTTATATAATTATATATAGATTATATAGAGAATTGATAGAACTAAAAGGAATTAATTAAAACACACAGAATATTACTAAGCTGTATACAAAAAATTCAAAATCTATTTTGTCTAGAAGTCAAATAAATGAATCTATGAAGAATCAAAGACGCAATCTACATAATTGCTCGCCAGATGTTCTCCGCTCGCTATTGTCTTTAAAAATACATTTCGATTGTTTTAAAGATAATAACTTGACACGGAAATATTACTTACTATGAAATATTATCTTTTATGATAACTTAATAGATGGTTTGTCTAATTGTTATGCGTAGCTTTAATTGTATGTCTATAATTTTGTAATGAAGCAATTGATAAGTGAGATTGATATAGTTAGATATATAGCTAGTGAGATTGTACGGGACCAAGTTACGCTTTTGCAATAGTCTGTCTCTTTATCATATGGTAATGTTTCATAGGCTGTGGTAGCAGTGTATATAAGGCCATAAGAGTACGTGTGGGAGTAAAGAAAATGTCAATCAAACTACATGCTACGAAAATATGTACGTCCCTAGACGAATATATAGGATTGTGTTAAACTACTTAACAAAATTAGTAAAGGAAATTCAATAGATATATGAGGACCTTAGAATGGTCCACGTTAAGAATCCGTTGAAAACCTTAATAGTGAAGATTGATCACATTAACGGATGGTTGAGGAACGCTCGCTATTACGATAAATTAAAAACAGAGTATCAACTGGGGAATTGAAAAAAAAAGATTCAATTAAATACTATTATATTAACTCTTATAAAACATTATTATTTAAATTCAAGGTTTTTTCTACCTTCAATTAAAGCGTATTATTACGCTGGTAAATACAGCACCAAAAACCAATATCGCTCAATAAATCATTTTTATATAAACAAAAATGGATGAATAACGTATTAATATTATATTCGTAATAAATCACCCTACGCGGTCAGTTCATTTAGGTCAAAGCTCAACAGACCGTTAGTACTATGACAATAAAGGAAATTTCTATAACACTGTATTTACGTATGTGGGATGTGTATACAAAACAATTTCAGCTATTTATGCCTTTGTAACGTTGCTGACTCTGATGCGAGCGTATTTATTAACAAAATATTCCGCATTCTTATGCCGACTTCTTCGAATTTACTAACGGAATGATTTATTGTTTCAGATGCCTGAAATGTAGCCAGAATCGCCAGCATAGCACAGTGAAAAAGTGTCGACGGAACGATAATGCGGTACCGAGTAATCGATATTTAAAATGCGTGAACGTCATTGGTTTGTTTCGAAAGCGAATGCATGAGTGATGTGCTGTGTCGATAGTTGTTATCGATATTTTAATAATGGCGACCATGGATTTAACGAACGAGGTAGTTCGGCTCAGGGCCGAGCTGGAGAAGGTGTCTTCGGAACGGGACATGCTCCTTTGCGAGGTTTCCAACTTGAGAAGGGAACTCGAGCTCAGCGAATTAAAGAACATACATGATGACAGGTTAGTATTTTTACTACATTAATTTCTTATGATTGTTTGTAATACATTACATTCTATCGATGGTTTTTTTTTTGTATGTTTTTTGTGACCACAATAAACTTGACTGTAGGTCACCTTTATAAATGAAACTACTATAAAATAAAGGTAGTGGTAATATCGATGATATTATTGGTATCGAAATTCCGACAAATACATTTTTCTGTATTTTGATAACATTTTGGTTCATTGCCAGTAAATATATCCTCATAGTAAGGTCATTGGAAACTTTATATACCTACTGTAACACTTTATATTTAAAAAAATTGTTTGTCATAATTATCGTCTGTAGTTTTACATCACTCGCGCAACGAATGATTAATTTACGATCTTTTAATATTTTAAGATAAAGAAATAATGAAATTATAATTTAATTAACAATATTATGGAACGTAAAAATTGTGTTGAAATTATTTTTCCTTTTTTACGGTTATGACTACCCTCCGGACGCAAACATGTTATTTTCCTGTTACTCGCCGAATCTTGATCGCTATGGAAGTTACGACATTCCCATATTCATCGACGTAGCCAGAATTTCCCCATAGATAGCGAGCCACAGTGATAAAAGAACTGTGTTTCCTTATGATATTTTTATAGGATTACGAATATCAAAAGAATTATTATGATAATATTCGATCTTACTAGAATAAATGAATGCATGACTTCCAAGATGTAGTTTATGTTTAATTAATTCAGGACTCTTGACGTAAATTAGCTACAACTATGGTAAAAGTCCTTAAGAATTGTAGTTGTCTAAAGACGGGCTTGATAAAAATTATTTAAACACTACAAATTAGGGTAACTGAAGTAGGGCACAGCAGGAAATCTGCTCAAAATATGGAGCAGCCTGACTGGGGTAGTACCTCGACCTTACAGAAGACTACAGCTAAATAATACTGTTTTCAAGCAGTATTGTGTTCCTGTTGGTGAGTAAGGTGACCAGGGCTCCTGGGGGGATTGGGGATAGGGTCGGCAACGCGCTTGCGACGCTTCTGGTGTTGCAGGCGTCTATAGGCTACGGTAGTCACTGACCATCAGGTGAGGCGTACGCTTGTTTGTCGACTTACTAACATAAAAAAGGGAAAAAATTAAATAGACTTTTTATTATCAATTTTAGTTTTATCGCAGGAATGCCATACCTAGGCTTTAATATTTCCCGTCTAGTGCTAAGACTGCTTGTCACACACCAAGCACCAGCACTGTCAACAGCTAAATAGTAAAAACATAAATGTCAAATCGGGTGAAACAAACATTCAGTCTACTGTATCGTACGAGTTTCATTAAATATATAAGCACGCTACGTCTACGTCGTAACTACATAAATATTTACATTTACCTACGGAGGTACAATTTTCTACTTCCAAAGGCAAAAGCAAACAATGTGAAAGTATAAAAATCTAACTTATATTCGTATTAAGTTACCTAAGTATATACTTGCTTCGTTGTAACTTGTAAGAGAATGAAATGGATTTTTAAAAATGTGAGGTACATTTTCTTAGCTTCGAAATAAAGTTTTGACGTAAAACAGGAAATTAATTGAATTGTTAGACTTGAATTGATATTGTAACGTTTGTTATTTCGAGTTTCAAATGTTTGCAGTTGAAATGATATTAGGAGCATATTTTTGTTTACAATTCATTCCACTTTCGGTAATGATGTAAAATTAATTTCTACGTATTATACCTAGTAGGAGATATGAACTAGAGACGAACTTCGCCCGTCTGCTTCACTTCAGCCTGTAATATCCCACTGCTGGGAATAGGCCTCTTTCCCCATGTAGGAGAAGGATCAGAGCTTAATCCACCACGCTGTACCAATGCGGGTTGGCGGATATATTCCCTACTACGAGTAACGATCGCTTTCAGGTGTACATGATAACAACCGGGACTGACGGCTTAACGTGCTCTCCGAAGCACGGTGGGGAGACCCACAAGGACTGCACAAACATCCAGACCACGGCAAACATCTGTATGGCCAATACAAATGTTTGTCATGTGCGGGGTTCGAACCCGCAACCGCTAGCGCAACAGCCACAGACCAGTGCTGCGACCGTTGCGCCAACGCGGCGTCAAAAATTATTTTATATTTATTTTAGTATATTAGAAAAATAATCGCTAAAGGGTTGCCTGAAAAGTCATGGCCAGGTTAATAAATCTTACATCAAAATGAGCGCTGTTCCATTACGAATACGATGTCAATAGGGCTGCCTGCTAAGTCTGTTTTGAATGGCGGTTGCCGAATATAATATAGTCTGGCCAGGAATTTTCCAGCCAACGTTTTCGCAATTTATCTTTAACATTCTAAAGAAGATAACAATTTAATTTTTACCTAATAAGCAGATGGATGAAGATCACGTCTAGTTCGTAGTATAGACTATATTATATAATTTTTCTGTGCGAGTTATGGTTAGGTACTAACCTATGTGTGGTGTATATATAATGGAAAACTCTTGTTCTTAATAACTTATCGGTAGTTAGGGTATTGCCTAAGGGGCCGTCTCCACGAGCGTATCGCCGGCGATACGCTCGCTCGCGGAGACATTTCCATACAGATTGCCGTCTCCACGAGCGAGCGTAACGCCGGCGATACGCTCGCTCGTGGAGACGGCTCCATAGAGAGTGTATAGAAATAGGTGGCACGACGATACTATCGCCGGCGATACGCTCGCTCGTGGAGACAGCCCCTAAGTGTTCGAGGAGTGGAAGTATTAAGTTTATTTACCTACTTTATTGTAAAGCCCTGTAACTTTTTTATACAAAACGAGGCTTTTTTTTATTCAGATATTTCTAATAATTTTCTTATGATAATGGGCATGACGACAGTATCAAAAAATCGTCAATTTAATGATTTTAGGGGAACACTCATATTTAAAAAATTCAAAATACTGGTTTAGTTTTATGTAATATAATAAGATTATTGTGATTTACAATAAAATAAAACAGTGAAATACTGCGATCGGCCATTTTGATTGAAACACAAATTACAGCGCACGACGTCACAACATAACATAATACGTCAGGCGCGCTCCAAAGAGTAAAGTAAAAAGTAAGGCCCACATTATTCTGTGACGTCAAGCCGACGCCATGACACCTGCAGCCGTTTTGCCGCTCTCATTGAAAACATATTAGAAAAATAGTTTTAAAAATCCTTAAACTTAAGTTTATTACCGAAATATAGGTATTTTTGTAAATAGTAAATGTGTACCCACATTATGGAAGAGGTTTTCAAAATCTTTCGTCATGCCCATTGTATTATTTTACTGCACAAGAGGCGACATTATCGTTAAAACAGTGATCTCTTCCAGGCAACAATCCGTAGCCATAATGATTCTAATTAAGAGAACGGTACTTTGTTATTTTATTTCTCAAAGTACCAATTTTCTTTCAAAATTGCACTTAAAGCTGATGAAGTAGTCTAAAATAGAGAAAACGAGATAAAACGTGTCACATATGCGATGCAAAAACTATAGCAAACAAACAAAAGAGTTTCTTCGTCTTTCGTCCTCTTACACTGTGCTCGGTGCAAGATATAAGCGACATGGAATGTTATTTGACAAAACTAAATATAAAAATAAATATTTGAATGGTCGTGTGCGATCGTGGCAGTTCAATGGATGGAGACTGCTAGCATCTCCGATTTAGCGATATGGAACCGATTAATACTGGGTCCTAATTTACTTGTAATATAAAATACACAACGCAAAATATTGAAAGACGTGACAGAATCCATGACATGACAAACCTCATGTTCAAGAGTATACAAGTTTCGGTCGTTATTTTGAAGATGTTTAAAAATCGAACATCTCTTATTGTTCCACTGATTCTTTTGGTTTCATTGATACATTAAAATAAACTATATTTTCAATTCTTTCGTGTATAAGCCGCTATTTCCTATGCCTTGAAGCCAGTCATCCCCGCGTCCCTATTACCATTGTTCACTACTCTCGTGACGTCATCGCCGACAGAGATCCCTCCGCCTCCAGAGCCTATGTCACGCAACCGAGTGGAGGGTAACTGTGAACTTGTCAGAATTGCGGATTCTAAAATGTTTTGACGTTATTTTTTCGGGATTGTAAATTTTTATTCGTCGAAGTACCTAGTTTGTTGGAAACTTAGGCTGTACTTGTCTGTTGCATGAATATTTTCTTTGTCTATTTTGGTAGGTACTTTTGGAGTAGTGTCAAGTGTGTGGTGTTTATGTGCGTGAGTACTAATGTACGGGATGGGTTGTTATTATTTCGTATAAAAATGCTAGTTAGACACGAAACAAAAGATGTTTACCCTCTGAGTATATACGTTAGCAATTATTTAATCAATCAACCATCATGTTTGCCGCAATATAGTTTGGTGATATATATGAATTTTATCAATTTTCTGTATCCATACATAAAATAACTTTAATCATATTTGTCTATAAATAGAAAAGTTAAATGTCACATTTCAACCTATAAACCTGTATTTTTTCCTTATGTTGGAATACTGTATAACCTATATTTTTTGCTAGATTGATCACCAAATTTTTCTACAATCGTTTGCCTTACAAAAAATGTGTCAATGTGTAAATGTGAAAATATAATTAACTAGCTTCTGCGCGCGACTTCGTCGGCGTGGTCTCCGCTCCTATTGGTCTTAGCGTGATGATATGTAGCCTATAGCCTTCCTCGACAAATGGGCTATCTAACACTGAAAGAATTTTTCAAATCGGATCAGTAGATCCTGAGATTAGCGCGTTCAAACAAACAAACAAACAATCAAACAAACAAACAATCAAACAAACAAACTCTTCAGCTTTATTATATTAGTATAGATTATATTTTAACAATTTCGATACCACTTGTATGAATTAATAATAGTATTGTTATCGTTAATAATTTACTATATTTAATGTACCGGAGTACCCTAAGGATGCAAAGAGTGAACTAGGTTGAAAAGGCGAGGTTCTTTTATGAATTTTTCTTACTGTCTCATACTCATTCTCTGTCGTAGAATGTCTGGTTTTATCTACGTCACCTACCTAGTTAAGTTGAAAATATAAAAGCTATGGAATATAGGAATATATGTGCAATTACTAACAGCAATTTTCGTATTGTTCCAAAACTCATTGACTCACTAATTGAGCTATTTTGCGGTGCGCTATACTGTGACTGTCGAAGTTCAATGAGTTACGGTCAGTTTTGATAATTTGTCTATTGTGGAACTCTGGTATAAATTGTATGAAGTGTATGTCAAAATAATATCTCTAGTAAGAAATCAAAAAAAGATAAATTCATTAATTCAGTGCTGGGTTCTACCTCTAAGTTTATATCTTATACTATTAAACGAGCAATTCTTGTATATAATATATATATATATATAGAATCTGAATCTCGGATCGGCTCCAACGATTTTCGTGAAATTCAGTATACAGGGGATTTCGGGGGCGAAAAATTGATCTAGCTAAGATTCATTTTAAAAAAATGTCGTTTTATCCCTGTTTTTAGGCAATGAAAAAATATCATTAGAATACGAAGCTTAATTTCACTACAGTCATCATAGCTGTGACAGCGTAATTAGGTAATCGGCGGGTGTCAAATCGTCTTGACCCGGGTTCGAATCTCAGTCTCCAGATTAATTTTTTTCTTTTTTTTTTTAATTTCACTCGTGATTTATTATTTAAATAAAATTACAATATAAAAATAACGAGAAAAAACAAAAAACAAAAAATAAAATGAAAATACCGAGCTAGGCTCGGTCACCCAGGTACTTTACATAATTTGATATGCAAGGACATAAAACAATACTTTTGATATTTTTGTCATAATATTTAATGTATTATGTTTTATAATATAATATCCGCAGTGGAGCAAGGTGGTGGATTAAGCTTCAATCCCTCCTTCCTCCCCGTAAAAAATCTCTTAAAAATTACATATAAGCATTTACATTATGAATTTCTTGCAATAATATTAGTTGAAGTTTTAAATGAACGTTCCCATTAGCAAACTTATTTTAATTGAAACAAAATAAGAAGAAAAATGTGTGCTGAAATATGTGTAAACAACATTAAACAGTGCATTGTTTCATATTTATTGAGTTTCAATTTCTTTGGAATGACAATACTGATATGAAGCCGTTAATATAATTAAATATACTTTGTAAATATACATATGTTGTATATTATATACATAGATTTATATTTTACGAAAACAACTACAAGTTTTGTTAAATCGATATAATAGATAAACATGGAAAATACTTTATTCTTTATCAGTACGTCACTATCAAATTAACAACAGTTGTTTTTACACACAACACCTTGTATTTACCAAAAAATAATAATGAATATATTTGTAAATAAAATAATAAGAAGGACATCTAGTAGAGTTATAAAAAAGTCTATTAGAAAGTAATATTCACTGTGCTTGAAAAAAATCTGCTATATTCTTTAAAAATAAGTATACTCTAGTTAGAAGTGGTCTTACCTAGAAAATGAATGTTCGATATTCTTTCGAAGGTATCAAAATTATAGTATATATAAGTATACATAAGAGGCAATAAAAGAGAATGCTGCAAAGATGTTCCTTATCTTGTATTGGAAACTTGGATGAGAAACGTTTTAGATATTGTTCACACAGATATATTAATATGTGACGTGCTGAGTAATAAAGGTGAAGAAGGAGCAAGGTACTTTAAAAATGCGCTAGAAATTGTACGTATATAACTTCATTTACTAAAACTAAAAAAAAAAAGAATAAATACATCACGTTGCTATGTTAGAACTGCAGTTGTGCGAATAAATAGGTGGAGTGACTCGAAATTATGGATTGTAATGCTCTGCTAAGATAACCTAGGGTCCATGAAAATATTTAGGTATCTTTCTAATTTCAGACTGAAGTTAGTAGCCTGCTGGTTACTAAATTGAAGACATAAATCATTCAATAGATTTCCAAGAATTCGCGAGAAATCTATGTCACATCAAAGGAAAAGATGTGTTTCGTGGATTTTTTTTTTGACAATTTTCGATTATCATCCAATTTTTGCGATTTCGACTTGATAAAAATGTATTGAGGTATATCGATGTACATTATAAATATGCGTTCAACTCCAGTGATGAGGAGAATTAGGGGATTTTATATTTTTTAATATCTAGCGTATGTGTTTATGACATGGATTAAAATTAATTCTTCTAGCCAGTGTAAAACAATGTATATTTTTAAAAGATACATAGGAATGGTTTAAGTCATTTGTTGCACAAAGGAAACAGAGAGTAGTTACAGAATCCAAAAACGGTGAATAACAATTCTCGACCTTAAGAACACAGCAAAAGGGCGTACCACACGGCTCTTTGTTAAGTCCACTGCTATTTACAATATTTACTGCAGATTTACATAAATAGGTACCTATATTAAAAACTGTAAAAAAACCTCTATATGCAGATCCACAATTCTACTACTTATCCAACTGAGTACGCCAAAGTATATAGTGTACAAGAGAGTGGACATGATTCAGCCCTTATAAGGTCGGACCTTGTTGAACGAATAACTCTGAAGAACTTTTGTCAGCCGTTCAAAAAAGACTTCGCAAACCGCCTGTTTCATGTCCACCTCCTTCACGTCTATGCATACCCAGATACCGGTATTTTCAATTTCGGAAAGGGTCTTCAAGGATGTAAATTCGAAAGTAAGCTACGCCGATTAAATTACCTGACTCCTGTCCATATGCACGACGGCACACTTATCCACTCTAAGCTGCCACGAACCCAATTATTAATAATATTATTATATGGTAAATACATATATACAATACATAGGTATACGCCATGATATTAATTAACATTTGAAGTTTCAACATTCATTTTAATAAAATGCGAAGCTGTTTTGTGATTTTTATACAACTTATTAATAGCAGGAATCAGAAAAAGAATACCTAATACACGCTTGACCATAACGTGACATCGTAAATACCAACCCAAATCCAATATTGTGCCATATGTGAGAAATTTATTATTAAATATAAATAAATGTTTTTGGCCTCCATGTTGTCATTAAAGTTTTACCATGTACAGAAACGACCCCGTTACAGTTTTATGATATTAATAAATATTACAACTAATTAGAGCACTGCATATTTTTAAAAGAATTTTAATACGTTAACGGTAATCAATGTTTATGTCAAGTAATAAGCGAAGCAAATAAAAAAAAATCTCGTCAAGCTACGTATTTTAAAACCAGCAAATATTCTACAGTACATTAATTAGTGGTCAGATAAATATATCGACAGACAACTCGTTCAATTATTCAGAGAAATACGACCACATAAGTTCTCTGTTTGAGTGTATATTCTAGTGCATCGAAATAATCCTTTGATTCTGCGCCAAAACCAACAGCGAATGCAAAATCAGTAGAATGGCGTGGAGTAAACAAATTGTTTACCCGACCATATTTGTGTCTATATAATTATGTTTCTAGCTCCATTAGTGCGAACGGAATTATATTTAAATTAAAATGCGAATGTGTCTCAGAGTGGAAATCAATGGGAAGGTTTTTAAAAATTGTGCTGAAATGTGCATTAAACATGATGCACAGATAGCTTATTATCCAATGTAACATACAAGCTAAAGTTTCTTCTGAAATCCATACAAGATTAGGATTTACGTCAGTAAAACAATTTATTATTCACAGCTATGTTATAGTTTTGTCATAGCCACCACAATGTTATGGCAAAATTCTATCATAATTATATGTACCTATGTAACTCTGGTTTGTATAACACTTAATATGAAAATATATGTATTAGAATGTAATGAAAAACGGCCTTAAATGTGAGATAAAACTTTAAACTAAGGAAACAATTTCAAATGAAAACAATATTAAGATAATGTTTTCAGTTCGCATTCTAAATCGAGCCTGCTAACGACGAGATTATTTCTTAAACTTTCAAACCCATTTTAATCAAACAGGGCTTATAAATTTAAAACTTTTAAATCAGATTTTAAATCGAGTTAGTAACAATAATATATTATGGGTTTAAACAATAAGCAATTATAACTTTAAAAGACATATTTACACATACCGTACTAACTTTACTAACCTTATCTTCCTATTCTATAAATATATATCTAAGTACCTATCATCAAATAAATTTTTACAGATTCCTTAATGAGTAGACTTTTAATATATAATATAACAATACACTTTATTGTACATCAAAACAGAAATAATACATATTAGATTGATTTTATCATAAGGTACAAAGGGCGGCCTCATCGCTGAAAGCGATCTCTTCCAGGCAACCTACGGGCAGAGGAGATGGTATAACAATAGTTCTAAATATTGTTGAAACAGAGCCTAGCTTCGTTATATAAGGCCTCATTTACGGAGACGCGGGACGTCTAACGGTAACAAGGTACCAACGTCGAGACGAGAAGGCAACGACGGTAAACAAGGCCTTAGTGTTCATTCGCAATATTGATATGTCCGATTACAAGCTTTGTCACTTGTCAAGTGAACCTGAAGTTTCTGTATCGGGTTACGGTAAAGCGAGTATGCTCAACCGCGTTGAACTGCAACGCAAACGTCAAACTTAAACCGTATATTTTGTCTAAAACTCAAGGATGGCGTCATTTAATACGTATCATTTCACTGCGGTTATTTGCTTACTTAAACTAAGCTAACTTTAAAATTTATTAGCCAAAAAATATGCTTGAAAACTATTGTGGTAATTGTTTTACCAAAAAAAAAACTACATTATCTAAATGTAAAATAGGCTCTATAATTCAGACTCGTATTGGAACAGAGGCTAAAAGTGTAAATGATTCTACATGATTTAATTTGGGAGTTTTTTTTCGCTTTTTTTTTTAGAAAAACTTGCTACTATCTGCATTTAATACTACCAGTCTTAGTTTGGTTCAAGTTATTCGTTTATTACCTACCTGTTGACTTTTTTCTTTTTTCCGTGTCAGTGATCAAACTATATTTTAAAAAAAGGTTGTAATATCAGGATTACTGACTAAAATATCACAGTTCGTCTCATATTATGCATTATCAAAAATGTCGACTGTTCAAAAATTTTTCTAAATTCATCACAGACAAAACCGCGACGCGAATCGAGTTTTGAATAAAATTATAATAAATTTTGAAGTGAAATATCATATCGAAAAGGAAATTCAGCGTAATGAACCGTTCGACAGTTCGATTTTTATTCAAATGCAAGTTTCCTTCATACGTTTTGCATATAAATTTTCGTTTTGCATATAACTAAAAATGGATCTGTGAACTTGAGGACGTGCAATTCATGATTAAATGTCGATGTCATTTTGTAGACATGCTCTTTCTCTCGTTTAATTGTTATATTTTTGTTTAAGACTAAACTTCCCTCGCAATTACAACTTGTTTAATAAAAGTATATATAATAATTTGTTAAAAAGCGTTTCGTTTATACGTCTAAAACTTTTTAATTCTTTTCTCTAAGCATTTGAACCATGCTATTGACATGAAACATCACCTTACAATTCTTAGTTGTGTTACAGTTAACGTTTGTGTTAATAGTTACCATAAATTCGAGTAAAACAACGCGTGTCGTATAGTGTAACTATAAATATTGACTATTCTTTAAAGTCGCGACATTGACCTTCGAGATGTTTGTAATTGTATGTCATTATTTACCTCGCGTGTTATGTGTCGATTATGATGTTACTTACTACGCGCAGGCTTTATAAACGCTTATAGGTGACAATTGTATCGTTTGACAAGCGTAGGAACAACTTTATTGTACATTGTAAACCCAAGTTGTATGGTCCTTAAGTTCGGAGCACGGATCCTTGTATTAGATACGATATAAATGAGGTAGTACCTCTTACAGAAAACCGACGTAAAGTTGCTAGGACAAAAAAAAACCCTATTTCGAATCTGATTTTGACCACTTCGTCGTCAATCAAGAGACTTTCACTGGTTGACAATAATTTATTCAATTAATTTAAAAAAAAAAACGAGGTACAAAATTTCAGTACCCAGCGACTTTGCAAAATTATTTTGAGACTCTCAATCTATCAACCTTCTCAACGGTCTGATAAGGTACCGTTACTGAAGGATCTTGTGGCCCAAACAATAGATTCTCTTAATTCTTTTCTCTAATATGTTTTCTTCTGACTGACTCTGAAATACTAAAATACTTGTATCTCGTCATTTTCAGCTTCGCTACGCGTTCAGCTACGTATGTTAACTCCGTTCTTTTATATGGATCACCGTATTTACGTAGAGTAAAAGACTTTCCATTGAATTTATGTCCCTCTCACTCTCTCTTTTTTTGTATTAAATATACAGGGTGTCCCGCGATAAAGTGCAACCCCGAAAGAGGGTGAAACTAGACCATAAATTATCGACAAAAAACAGAAAAAAAATAAAAAAATTAAAAAAAAAATTTTTATTTTTTTTATTGACGAATTAAGATTTTTATATAGCTTACGTAGCCTCTTTGTAAAAAAAAATGATGATTTTTGTACGTGTTTTTTGGGATACAGGCGTAAATTTGTTTTTATTTGAATGGCAATATGGTAAGAAATAATAATAAATCATAAAATTTCCTGGTATTAGGGGCATAATTCTGAGAAAATTAGAGATCATTGAAAAAAAACGGTCATAAAAATGGATTTTTTTTCACAAGAAGCATAAATAAAGTCATAATGCCACTTTTTTGCGAGCTGATTGTTATTTTATCCTTACCGCCAAGTACGTGGCGTAATATTTTATTTTATTTTAAAGTAATCGACCCACTACTTTGGAAGAAATCATCATTTTTTGTACATAGAGTCTACGTAAGATATAAAAATCTAAATTCGTCAATAAGAAATAAAATATTTTTTTTAAAAAGTTTTTTCTATGTTTTTTGTCGATAATTTATGGTCTAGTTTCACCCCCATTCGGGGTTGCACTTTATCGCGGGACACCTGTATAATAGACCAGCGCTTGACTGCGACCTCACCTAATGGTAAGTAAAGATGCAGCCTAAGATGGTGCGCGCTTGCCTAGAAGACGCCTATTCACTATAGATTTAAAGATTCTCTTTCGAAAGATTCAAATCCTTATAGGACTAATATATTACGACAACGTTTTGGAACGGTAAGTAATTACTACAAAATACGTTGGTTCGCATTTCCATTTGTTAAAAATATGGTTATATACACAATGAGATCAGTCACATTCCTTCTGACAGTGTCGGGACTCATCCAGCTCTTTTACCTGCTGCTGGCAGTGACACCCTAAGTTAGTTAGCTTTATGCTTTCGTCACTCTTAGCCAGTTTTCCACTTTACAAAGTTTTATCGAGTTATTTATATTTTATAACTGATATTCTCTGTCCCGAGATCGAAAATTGGACAGTAGGAGTAATTTGTTAGTCACCAATCTTATAATTATTTCAATGTGAGTTACAACAGTACGTACAAATATAAGCAAGAATATATTGTATTTTACGATAGTTAATTAGTGTTGGGCACAATTCGTAAGGTCACTGACCTGTGGACTAACAGCTGATCATTTGTTAAAAATTCGCGCACGATTGTTTTTTAATAATATTTTATTTATCATAAGGATCATGGACATTGTAACGAAAACCTTACTAGTTTGTACTTTTACTTTAAATTATTTTATGTTGATATTGTAAACTGATCTATACGAGGTACATTAATATTCTTTGAGATTTAAATTCTTTTTTAAATTATACCAAATCTATAAAAAGTTACAACTGCGTCTTTTAATCTTTTAATGGTATAAATCATACATATATTTCTAATCGTATTACTAGTTAGAACTTACTGGTCCACATCACTATATTCAAATGTAAACAGTAAAATTACGTAACACGCGTTTACGTTCAGTGTGTCATTTCTTTGTCGATAATTTGTAGTTTCATACTCGTAATACTAGCTGTCAAAGGTTACAACAGATCATTAAATCGACGTAATTGTACATTACGTTGCAATAGTAAAATCATACAACCACGCGACTTTGCCTCAACAAAATGTCAACTTTTTGTAAGCGGTATTTAGAAAAGATAATTTTATTTTCACTATTAGAAAGTTACATCACTCGTAAGTGACTGACTATAAAGTTTCATGCTTCTAAACTTAGGAGTTTATTTATTATTAATACTATATTGTACATCACAAGTCACAACTACATTTTAACATTAAACACATTTAACACAGTTACAGACTGTGAAGTACAATGGGCAAGTTTAACAGTTATAGACAGTTATACGTCTAGTGTTTAATTAAATTAAAACTAAATTACTAAAAAATAATAGATATTCATTCACTAATAACTACTGACTCTGTACTCTACTCTCAACAGTTTAAATTTTTTTTTTTTTTGTAGGTTCAAAATTTTTAGTTCACCTCTAATTTATTCAAACGCTTAGTTCAACTAAACCAAAGTTCCATCATAGTTGTAATATAGTCGTAAAACACTTGTGACAGACAGAGAGACGCCAAAGTGATTCTACAAAATGTACTAATACAATATTGCAGTAATATCCTGTATTTGACTTCGATAATTGTCAAATTGCTATCTTATTTGTAGCTATTGCTTCGCCATATATACGGGTACCCATACTAATATACAAATTTGGCCTTAACGAATTTCGCAATAGACGACCCAACACAAAATGGAACAATTGAGGTATATTTTATTTAAAAAAAAAATACTATCAAGTTAGAACAAATTCGTGTACAATATAGTATATCAGCGAGCCGCTGCCGGCGTGTTTTACTTTCTAAATTGAGTTTTTTTCGCTTTGCCCACGGCGCGTTTGCAGTGAAGTAATTTGCATAGTAAAAAGCCATAATAGAGAAATTTCTGTTACAAAACATTCGCAACAGTGCTTTTTACACATGCAACAGTTTCGCACTCGTTTTGAGTGTCATCAGTGACGTCATCAACCGTTTCGTTAAAAATGATGCTAAGAACGTTGTACTGCTCTTTTATATGATACAAAATTACATCAGTAGGTATATATAGGACTAGCTTGTGCGCGCGACTTCATCCCCGTGGAATAGGACCAATTCTGTCATAGGTAGGTATCTACATGATTTGAGCGAAACTTTAACCGTTTACGCCGCGGAAGCTCTCAAAAGGAAAGAAACCCCGATTTTGAAACATTCTTCATTGGTGCTACGCTCCTATTGGTCTTAGCGAGATGATATATATAGTCTATAGCCTTCCTCGATAAATGGGCTATCTAACACTGAAATAATTTTTCAAATCGGACCAGTAGGTCCTGAGATTAGCGCGTTCAAACAAACAAACAATCAAACAAACAAACTCTTCAGCTTTATTATGTTAGTATAGATAACGTGAGAGAACGAAAGTAACCGACATAGCCCACAGAATTTGCAAGTTGAAGTGGCAGTGGGCTGGTCATCTGTGTCGCAGGACCGATGGCCGTTAGAGCAGACGTGTCCTGGAGTGGAGACCGCGTATTGACAAACGCAGTGTAGGACGTCCTCCGGCCCGCTGGACCGTCGATCTACAAGATTGCCGGTGTAGGCTGTATGAGGATTGCGGAAAACCGGGATGTCTGGCGCTAAAGTTAGAATTAATTACCTATAATGTGTCAATCTTACCAGGTAGTATGTGCTGTTACGAATAATTTTGATTTTTTTTTTAATAAATCACAATTCGTAAGTAAATAAATATTTTAAATGTATCGCTTAAAGGTCAGCGTAAGGTATATGAGAATTGCGGAAACGTTCTTTTTAATACAGTTGCTCAAAAAGTGGCGTATTGCAGGGACGTATAGCGTTCGGGAAGTGGGCTATTACACACGCGTTTTTTTTTTACCTTTCCCGCACTCGTGCGTTCTCTTTCCCAACTGTCAAAATAATGTCTATTAATAAAATAATAATTAAAAGAAAACAAAGAACCCGCCTGCATAAAAAACAACTAATAGAAAATGAACTGAAAAGACTGGAACAAGATAAAAATTCAAAATTACACAAAGCTAGCGAAACAAATCGAAACAATATCAAACATTATGTATTATACACTTAAAAATATCAATATGGTAGTCCTTCAAAATTTTATGCAACATCGTACATAATATGCAGTCGGAGACATAAAATTGAAGGATAAGTCAAATCATTCTCTCTTTGTGCATGTCTCCGACTGCATATTATGTACGATGTTGCATAAAATTTTGAATTACTACCGTATTGATATTTTTAAGTGTATAATACATAATGTTTGATATTGTTTCGATTTGTTTCGCTAGCTTTGTGTAATTTTGAATTTTTATCTTGTTCCAGTCTTTTCAGTTCATTTTCTATTAGTTGTTTTTTATGCAGGCGGGTTCTTTGTTTTCTTTTAATTATTATTTTATTTATGTCTTTTTAGTTAGACAAATTACGTAATCGGTTCAATTCATTAAAATAGTTTACATCATGTGGTTGATTAAGTAATTTATTAACGACGAAAAAAATGAGGCCGTTCTAAAGTTGCCACGTATAATATATCATTTTTATGTTTTACCGAGCATAACTTTTTACAGAGTAGTCCGAAGTTGATAATTCTTTTTTTGTGGGAAAGGCTACACCCTGAAATTGACCGTCGGACATTGCCTAGGAGGTGAGGAAGAAGCTCGTCTCGCATCTTGCTTGCCTTAGGTATGGGAAAGAGCAAAGTCAACAATTTTAAACTTTCTTAATGTATTTCTTTATTATTATTACAGTAATAATAATCATAATATACATTTTTGAAATCCTTGTATTGAGCTCTTTAATTTGATACCCATATTATAGTATTCTAAAAAAAAAATTATTTCTTCATTAACTACAATGGCTTCGCACAGCCGCCGTGTTTGTTTTTTTTTAATGTCACCTATCTAAGAACACTTGGGCTGCTAAGACGAATCTAACGATATCTCAATTATACAAATCCGTTCAGCGGTTCTAGAGAAATCAGGTAATTAAGAATATTACATACATACATACATACATACATACAAGATACGCGCGAAAAACATAACCCTTCCTTGGCAGTCGGGTAAAAAGAAAAACCAACCATGAAGTTTTTACTAAAAAAAATCATAGAAATTTTTATGATTCATGCAAATACGTATATTTCTTAAAAGAAGCTACTAATTTGTTTCAATATCAGATTTAATGATTTGATTGAATGAGTTTGGTTAGGTTTCATTTCATTTCATTAAATTTCATTTTCATTTCATATCAATAAAAAACTTCTACTGAAGACTTGGCTGTATGGGCATAGTTTCCCTTTGCCTACCAGAATGGGTGAAGAAAAAAACTCTGCTTATATTCTACGCCATTTTCAGAAATTTTCTCTGCGAGTTTATTTTATTAAATTGTTTAATTTTTTCGCAACTGTATTAAAAATAGTCGTTCAGTACACGTGCGGAACCGTCATTGCAACTTGTTCCGACTGTCTCGTCGAACTCTTTGCAATGACAGCCTTTCCGCACTTGTAATGAAATATACTATTTTATAGACTCACTAGCCGACCCGTGCCCACTTCGTTGGGCGTTAATTATTTTTGTGATGCAAATAATATACTTACATATACATACTTAAGTTTTCATCTCGCTCACATAAAACTACCACCCCCCGTTTCAGCCCCAAAAAGGGTTGATTTCTAAAAATACATTATTAGTACACCTCCACACCATCTATAGAGCATACATTTTGAATTTCAAGTCTCTTACTTCAAAAACATAGGACTTTCATACAAACTTCCAACCCCCGTTTAACCCCCTTAGGGGTGGAATATCGTAAAACCCGTTCTTAGCTGACCTCTACTCGGCGAAAGGAATATTCCTACCAAAATTCAAGTCTCTACGCCTTATGGTTCCAGAGATATCGTGATGAGTCAATGGGTGGGTAACTCTTTTATATATATAGATTTTTAAAAAAAATTTATTTCATTATATCTATATAAAACCTTTTGTAATCTACTTTGATAAATTAATTATTGTTTTTGATCTCGAAAATAATATGATATTGTTAAATAGAATTAGACCTGTCCACACAAACGTTATAGAGATACAGACTATCTGTGCCCCGCAGTTTAAGAAGGGTTAATTTTGGAAAGAAAAAAACACTTACCTATAGCTTTCCTCAATATATGGACTATCTAACACAAAAATAATTTTTCAAATCGAACCAAAAACTCTTGAGATAGTGCGTTTAAACAAACAAACGAATTTTCAGCTTTATAATATTAGTATAGATTTAAAATCGGTGCAAAATTTCGGTTGCAAAAGGGCTTAGCTTTAATAAAAATGATTAAATGTCAATGTCCCTTGTGGTCTAAGATCCGGAATATAACAAAATCTTCCCTCATCTGTTAATTAGATGAAACAATTTTTTTTAGGCTGATTTCAATATTGTGAATTTATAAAAACAACCTCTGCCACCATAAGCCTGCTGCAAATAAT
This sequence comes from Melitaea athalia, assembly GCA_905220545.2. Taxonomy (NCBI): domain Eukaryota; kingdom Metazoa; phylum Arthropoda; class Insecta; order Lepidoptera; family Nymphalidae; genus Melitaea; species Melitaea athalia. Next base: position 5,618,109 of record HG992203.1, read on the forward strand.
AATACTTAAAAAATTTTTTTTTTTTCTTCTATAAAATCTTTTCCCTCTCATGTTAATTACATGTAGTAAGCTAAAACCGTCAATATTTTACATTATATACCTGACTATAGTAGGCACCCATCTCTATGATTGCTATACTTACCTGCAGCCAGGTTACTCTGACTGAGGTTACTGACCTGGCTGCAGGTAAGTGTAGCAATCATAGAGATGGCTGCCTACTACAGTCAGGTATATAATGTAAAATATTAACGGTTTTAGCTTACCACGTGTAATTAACATGAGAGGGAAAAGATAAAAAAAAAAAATTGCATCAGGCTTATGGTGGCAGAGGTTGTTTTTATAAACTCACAATATTGAAATAAGCCTATAAAAATTGTTTCATCTAATTAACAGATGAGGGAAGATTTACCTTCTCGGATCTTAGACCATTGTGTATACATAATTAGTGCAGAACTCCCACGTTGTGCTAATGAAGAAAATGAGAAACGTACTTAGCGAATAAATATGAAAATGTCTCACAGTAGAGCAAACAAACTATACGTCATATTTTTCATTTAAAGTTCCTATTTTTAGTCATACTACTACAGTCATACTTACTTAAACATTTTTCATACCTATCTTTTATTATTATTATTTTCTGTCATACTAATGAGGTAATTACGAAAACAGCAAAACCTACAGCCAAGATAGCTGACGATGAGCTGTAAAAGAATCTGAGCTGTTACATAACTAATTTTAAAACAATATTTAAGTAACAACTCGGCTTTATAGTTTGTCATAAACCTGTGCAAGAATTTATTTTTATTTTTATAAAATTAGACTAAATAATCAAGAGCTGACTTAAATCAAATTAAACCATCAAGCAGGCTACTTCTAAAACCGTAATTCCGTGGCCGTAGTATATAAATTAGGTTAACGTTTCCTTGAAAGCTCTCCACTGATCCCCGGTTTGTTTCGATTACACTTTGTTGGATGCGATGTTTCATCTTGTATCAAGAGCGGCGGTTAATTGTTTATTTATCTTTTTCTCTTCCTTATCACTTATTTAAAAAAAATAGTACTGTTTTATATAACTGGAGTAGTATGATATAACTGGTTTGATATAACTGGAGTGGCATTAATTATAATGTTCTGTAAATATTATAATCTTGATAGTTTTTAAAAATGTATGGATAGACGAATTGATAAATGTGAAATACATAGGTACCTATTAAACTTTGTGGCTAAATAATTCAAGTACCAGCCACGTAATTTTTATCTCAATATTCCCACGGGAGCGATAGTTATGTGGTTAAAACCGTTGAAACGAAGTAATATTAGTATAAAAATTCTTATAAATTATACAGCACAAAACTTTTTATTTTTTCCTACAAAACAGAGAAAAGAAACATGAATGACTATACTTAATAATGTCTTTAAATTTAAAAACAAATTACGGGTATAACTATTTTATTGTGCTCAAAATAGATACACTATCTAGAAGCTCTGCAGCGTATGCCTATAGCTTAAAAATGATCTATTGCTAACCTATATACAAGGATAACAAAAATATTATAATATTAAAGGGATTATACCTAAACATTCATAAAAATTTGACAGTCTTTTAAAAGTGCTTTAAAAAAAAATATGCCAAACTTGATACGTGTATAATTAATTGTGTTTGCTCGTAAACGACAAAAACCGACTTTTTCAATTTTCATTGACAAATAAATCTACGTAGGTAGTCGAATAAATATTCAAATGAATACAAATTAAAATCGATTCAACCAGTAAAAAAGTTATGAGGCAACACATGAAAAAAATGAACAGTCGAATTGAGAACCTCCTCCTTTTTTAAAAGTCGGTTAATAAGAAGATTTAATCTAATTAACAAGCTCAAGAACAATAACGCTCACTAATAATTTTACGTTTACATAATTACAGTACAGTACAGTTCAGCCTATAGCAGTCCACTGCTGGACAAAGGCCTCCCCAGGTTCGCGCCAGACATCCCCGTTTACATAATTGTATTAGCATAACTGGTCACCTGAATCATCGTGTCGTGGTGGTTCGTCGATCGGAACGCTCCGTGACGTTCTTAACGACCTTGCTGATCACTTTCGGTTTCACAGACAGTCTACTCCGTTAAGTTTTTTTCTCAATTCGCTAGTTTTTACTTTCTTTCGTGTTTTTATTGCTTCTCATTTATGTTTTGTCTTCATTGCTGCTTTAGATATAGCAGTGATAGCTTAGTGTTTAATGTAGATACTTAAGCTTTCCATGGACCAGTTGTTAATCAAGATTATCTTGAAACTAATCTGAAGCCGATGCGATGGCCTGTTAGAGACTGTTACCACCGTTTCATATAAACTTTCAGTTTGACCAATGCAATTATAAATATCGGATATATAAAGTAAAGTATCATGGTTAAACTGAAAACATTGGTAGGTGGTGGTCAGAAACTTATCTGGGTACTTGTTTTGCTCATAGTTACGTTCAGTAAAAAATTGTTTTGAACAATATTAGAGACACTTAATAGTAATTATTTTATATTTATTTTGTTTGTATGTTACACAATTAAGCCAATTAGAAAAAGGTTGAAAACAAACTTAGAAAAAAATAGTTTTCCCTAAAAGTGTTATTTTATTTATTTATTTTATTTAGGACAACTTACAAAACATACACTGCCAAATTATTTACAAACGTGTTTTACAATATTTTGATGAGTGCTGCTTTTTAACAAGATGTCACAGCATGGTATACGTAAACATTTAAAGCAAAAAAAAAGGGAAAAAAAGGGTTAAAGAACTATAAGAAATATTTAAAAAATATAATAGAGCATAAAGCAACCATTTAGTCCGTTCTAATATTAAACGTATTTAAATCCTTTTAATTAAAATTAACTTTTAAATACATAATATGGTACATTAATAAGTATTTAAGCAAAAGTGTGTCTTCCATCCGTTCGAAGGTTATACTTATCTATAATTCTGTTTATGAGCTCCTTTGGTGTCATGAACACCTTGAGGGTACGCCAATTAGTCAGTTGAGTGGCGCGATCCTTAGATAGACTTGTTAAAACTAAATCTATCCACATGTTGAAGACTTAAAAGCTTAGTACTAAATTATTTATTTATGTTATTTTCATCATGTTCATGTTTACTTACTAAATCTTTCAAACTATTCTAAAGAAACATCAACAAAGAGCATTAATTTTAAATTAATTTACTTATATCCATTTTTATATCACTTTTAATATATAGTACCTAATTATTTTAGTTTGCAACGCATTTGAGTTTCCCAGGTGAAGCAAGAAAGTTAGTATCCAACAAGAACAGTAACTGAATTTAGACAGCCGTCAAGACCAATTCTACTGGAACTATGTATAACAGCTACATATAAAGAAACATACCTATATTATGTTAGTACTAATGTACCTATCACCAAGAGTTATAAATATTCAATTACAGTCTGGGTAGGTACTTTAAACACAAAAAGCAGTTTTCAATAAAATTAAATAAATCAAGGGTTGTCAAATTATCCTCTTTCTCTTGTTTAGTATACACCAAAAAATTATTAGTATTTATTTATTTGAATCTTGTTATTTTTTAAATTAAGTTTATATATGTTTGATGTTGTGCATACCTATAATTTAAATACGTATTTCTAGTACTAATTACTAATACTTTTAAACAGACTATAAAAATAATCTAATACGTGTTAACTTGGTAAGCCAATTAAATAAATAAATAATTTATCATTTGCTAATACATCTCCAATGTGCGGTTTCGCTTTACACGTTTGACATTAGAGTTGTCAGATTACCAAATAATGGCAAAACGGTTACACATAAGGGTAACGACCTTCGCGTGATGTGCAATCTCTAACACAGTTTTATTTGTTTTACAATGTATGGCGCAGCATCATTATATGTATACCATAACATGACTCAATGTATTTGTATGGGTGTGTACAGCTTTACAGTACCCTTATATGACTTTTTTAGTTTTATTTGTTTAAATATACGATTGATGGACTCGTCCCGCATTATAACTTTCGTGAGCTCGTAAGCACGGCATGATTTGCAATAAAAATATTGTACGATAAATTCTTTAATTATATGCTAATACCTTATCTTTTCATAGTATCAAACATATGTTTGCACTTTACTTCTTAACAAATAATGCCCATGAAATTAAAAAAAATTGAGCGCGAAATCGTGTGAAACAACAACCCACTAGGTCCATATAAACCTGCCCTTAAAGTAACGTTTGTTGCGATAAAGATGATAAAGATGTAATTGTATTATTTAAATAAAACTGAATTTTTTTTTAAAGAATAAACACAAGATTTTCACTTCAAAGCTTAAACCTAATACAAATCTTTGGGACGGCTTTTGATAATATTATTTCGGGAAAACCACGTCCAAACGTCCGTGGTAAACTTGCGTCACATGTACAAATATAATTTTACATCAACCTGTTTCGATTCAAGTGACATATACGTACATGCATCGCCCACGTGTTGCGTAGGCTGCGGTTCATTTCATCTCGTCGAGGTAAAGAAACGAACTTCGGGGAGTGGTTTTTAGAGTCACTAATCTATAGCATAGATTTCAATTCGAACCAGTAGTTTCTGAGATTAGAGCGCTTAAATAACAATTATACTTCTTGGCTTTATAATATTAGTATAGACTAGTATAGATATTATCGTAGTCTTTCTGAACTCTTGTCTCAGTATGATATCCCACTGAGGACGTCTCTCTACGACTCTACTATTAAAATACACGAATGATGTCGTAAAAACTATCTACTAGTTTTTTTTTTTTTACTCTATACCAAGTGGAGGCTATTTTAATTTCACATATGTGTACATACACACAAACAGTGTTCAATCAGTACACACCTTAGCTCATCTGTACTTACCTATTAGGTACGTACCTACTCTCTCCGGAGCTGGGAGTTAAGCAAATAAACATCTGTAGACAGTTCCTTAGAACATAGGGAATGTGAAATGGCATCCAGATTTAATTTTTTAACAGATAATTTTAATCATAAATTTTGTTGTAGTCACAGAAAAGAAAAATCTTTTCTTTGGCTACTACACACAATTGTTTTCCTTATAGACTTTCCATGTTTCTTTTTTTTTTCAAATAATATTAGTAATTAATTTTTAGTGTACTGTGATGGTACCGTCGGCAACTTTTCAGCAACCCAAAAATTTTCGAATTTAACGTTTTATCACATTGTTTCTTTATTTGCTTTTTAACTGTGAATTCATTTTACAATGAGACGAATAAAATGTTTTGTTTGAAATCGTAAACAATGTAAAGCTTTCAGCTTGCTGTAAAGTAGCCGAAACGTCGGGCATCTAAAAAACACAACAAAACCGCAATAAAATCCGAAAAAGTTGTTGCATTATAATGAGTGAAATTGGCATAAACATTAGTAAACAATATGTGAACCAATGTAAATTTTGTAAAACTTATTTTTTTATTATTTAATACTTTATTGCACACATTGAAAAGTACATAAAAGAAAAATGCAATGTAACTAGCACAAAGTTAACGAAGTGCAAAAGCAGTCTCATCACTGATAGTGATTTATTTGTGACATAAATATAAATCGTTACCTAAACGCATTGACCGCAGACATGTTACTTCTAGACAAAACGTTGTTCGCTGTTTATAAAACAGCAAATTTAGAACACCTGCCGTAATTATGTATCTGTCAGCGCCACTAAACTTCCTCCTCGTACTAAACTAGAGCGCTTGCGATGTTTTTGAAATTTTAAATTGTACGAGATATTGGTAAACACCTGATTGTAAGCGATTACCGTAGCTTATAGACGTCTGCAACACCAGAAGCATCGTAAGCGCGTTGCTGACCCCATCCCCAGTTTCCCTCAGGAGCTCTGGTCACTTTACTCAACAGGAACATAACACTGCTTAAAATCAGTAGGTATTATTTAGCTGTAATCTTCTTCTGTAAGGTTGAGATACTACTCCAGTCGGGCTGCTTCATATTTTAATCAGAAAATTTCATCCTGTGCCCTACCTCCGTTTATAAAGTAAATAACAATTAAAAATTGAAGCGCATAGCCGACTCCCGCAACCCCCAGGACCTCTGGTCACCTTACTCACCACAGGAACATAACACTACTTAAAAGCAGTATTATGTAGCTGTGATCTTCTGTTAGGTTGAGATACTTTCCCAGCCGGGATGCTCCAGATTTTGAGCAGGATATATTCCGCTGTGCCGAACCTCGGTTGTAAATTACAAGGGCTCTATACAAAGTGTTTCTTTTTTTATACTAGCTCAGTAATTAATATATTAGATCGATCATAATCATGAAGACAACATGTAAAAAACTTTTTAAATTATTTAATTGGATTACGTGCTTTTGTTTTTATTGTGAGTAAAAAAGATGCTAGTCTTATGAATTTAACGTAAATAGAAATTCACAACATTTTAAACCCCGATTAATATGTAAATATCTGTTCAAACATCTTGTTATATTATAAAAATAATTAAAAAATACCTACGTCTCAGAGCAGTTACGTTTCACTAATAAGCGTTTTCGCAGTTTCTGGAAGGTTCTATCAGTTTTTTTCGTCACATTTCACTCTCGACAAAGGATCATTAGCGACACAATGTCTTTGAGAATTCTCTGAGTGTCCGTTTTAATTAAATTTACTGTCTCGTCACGACCACGAGTGCTTATTAAATTATAATATACAAAGCATTGTAAAGATTTTTTTCTTCATTTGCTAAACGTGCTCTAATAATAAAAGTACGGTTCTAAAAAAGTACTTTATTATGTTTAGTAAAGATGGACTTTAAATACTGTAATGCTACATAAAACAAATAAATGTTTAAGTTATAGAAGCGAACTAAAACAAAAACATCAACTTCCTAGATGGTTATAGGTATTTTGAAATATAGATTTATTTTAAAATGTTAATGTATATGATTATTTAATGACGAAAGATAAACATTTTACAGAAATAACACAGCGGCCCCAGAAAGTTATTTTGAAAATAACTTATGTGGCAGCGTTGACGAGATACAAACTTACAAACAACACATTATATTTATACCAAGCAACCTATCAAATATATATACGATACAGAGGACTGTCGTCAGAAGTTTTAATTTTATAGTATAAATTAACTATTAAATACAATAGAAAATTTGTATAAAAAGGTATTGTAGCTACTATAGTTTTAGGAAAAAAAAAACAATTTTGAAAAATACTGGCTCTAACGTCTACATATATTTGATCAATTATCCAGAACTTAACGATATGAAAGGCTGAAATTGGGTTAATGGCAGTACCATTAAATTGTTTCTAGGCCTTCTGAGTTCTGACCCTATCTTATCCTGCTAGACCCTTTTTATAATGCGTATGACATAAAAATATGATGACATTGCACTCCAACCGGTAATATAAAGCTTGTAACAGCTTGAAATGTAACATCTCTGTGTACCAGGTATCTACTTATATTCGCAACAGTGAATTTCAATTTGAGATCTAAAAATCTAGAAAAAAAAACTATTGATTGTTATTTCATCAAAATTTTTCCATAGCTATTCCAAACTATCACCATACTTACTTGATGATGGAATTAAGTCCTTCCCTGGTTTAATTTCCATAAAATCTTATCTAGAAATATAAAAAAAATAATTACTAAAAATTGCCCACTGACTTATTCTAAACACTAGCGACGTCACATTACTCAAAAAATTCCGTAATAGTCGCATACAAAGTCACGGGAAAAATCTGATCATTATGAAAAAAAAATAACTATAACGCCCTCTTATTGTTACATGAGTATTGACTTTATTGGAATAAAATAATCAACGCCCCTATTTTACGTAAAAAACAAGCGCAAATACACAATTGGTCCTAATTCACTGCGACGCGCGATGCTAACGACAAAAATGTCACTAGGTTATCTCTCAGCTCTCAGTACCTATTATCGACGGTATAAAGTTTGCCATTTGTTTTTGGTTAACGTTTACTACTCGCTTTCTGTATGATAATTTTTTTAAGTAAAACTTTTTTACGCACGTTTAACTTGGGGAGTAACCTGGTGAATGCGTGACGAGAGCGTTACGAAAAGTGTGATAGGGCGAGGCGAACGGAATTTGAAAGGGAGATATAAGTTACATGGAGCTAAAGAAGTTTTACTTCAGTCGTTTAGTCTAAAGTACATTCGTTTTTTTTATTTAATCCGCTGTGTTTTAATAAGCTTCGTAAAATAAGTAATACTTGTAAAGATTATTTTATTCTTTATAACACTTAATTAATTTATCATGTCAACAGACGATATTGCTATATATATTAAAATTACAAAACACAAGTATTTCGAGCCTCTCGAGGTCATTGATTAAAACTGTTAGTATAATTTATTTTATACATATTAACGAAAATACCTAGTTCATGGTTTTAACTAATGAATAGGTAAATTTGAACATTTATACTTAAATAGTATAATATAATAAGGTGGTGTGGAATCACATAAGCCCGTAAACATTTATTTTTAAAGAGGGATTGACGGCCTTGTAACCAATTTTGTCCCTCGATGTATAAAAAGATACTAACACAATACATAAGGACTTATATGTTAGATCAAAATTGTCGGAACCTTATACCTCGGATAGTGAGCGCTGTTCACCGAACTACTTGGTAGTGGAATAACATTAAAGTAAGTATGCATAATGTATCCTTAATTTATTTGACTTACTTACTCAGTTAAAAGTAGCGTGTGTCAATGTCACCACGACACTTGATCACCTAGATTAGGTATATGGCAATCGCTGGGTTTTTAGATCAAACATGCATACACTGCATTTATTAATGCTTATCACATTAAGCTGAATCCTTGATTTTGTTTTGATTCAAAACGCATTTTTTATATTGTCGCTATAAACACGACTTAATTTTTATTATATGATAACGCGTATTTGCGTGTCAATGTGTTTGAATACAATATATTTGTTTTTACTGTTAATTGTTCGTCTTGTTGGTTTTCATTTCAGTACAAAAGTGACTCTGAATAATTGATCCGTGATGGTATTCAGTTTAAGTTAAAACAATGCGTGTCTTGGCAAAACAATCGCTCTCATCTAGGCTTCAATACATTTGCGTCTGCGATGCATGCGAATGTCCTTTTAAGGGGTAAGTGGACCATTATTTCTTATTTCGAGTTTTTATAACAACGGCAGTATTCAGGATGTATGGGCGTTCATATTTATAGGGATTCATAATTTCCTGGTGAGGTTAGGAATGACCAGCTTGTTTTAGTTTTTTGTAAATTAATTAAAATATATTTTATATACCGCTCCTCGCTCTGGTGTAATGGTGCGTGTGCCTTGTCGCGGTTTTGATTCCCGCTCGGAGTGGATATATGTGTTTGTACAAATACTTTTTTCCGGTCTGGTCGTTAGTCCTTGTAAGTCTCCTCACCGTGCCTCGAAGAGCACGTTAAGCTATTGGTCCCGGTTATCATGTACACCTGATAGCGATCGTTACTCATAGTAGGGAATATATCCACCAACCCGCATTGGAGCAGCGTGGTGGATTCAGCTCTGACCCTTCTCCTATATGGGGAAAGAGGTCTATGCCCAGCCGTGCGATATTACAGGCTGAAGCGATATTTTCGATAAACTTTTACAGGAAGATATAATCTATAACTATAATTTTTAGATGTCTCACCAAAACTTTTTTTACTTGATTACAGTTTAATATTTTTAAATATAATTTTATTTTATTTATATAACAAATAATATTGTTCCAATAATAACAAATAATATTGTTCCAATGATTGGCAATTATATCAAAACAAGATTCTATTACGGAGAAAAATTTTGCGTAGGTAGGTATATTTTTCTACCGCCTAAGGCAATTTTATTTAATACGTGAACATGTTTGTCAAATTGGCAAACGATAGAATTGAGCAAATCCATAAAATTGAAAGCGACTTCTTTGTAACTGCCAGGTGTAATGTATGCGAAATTATATAAACATCTCGTAATGTTTAAAAAACGAAGTCGCAAATCTTAGGATAACGAGAGCAGCTTAAGAAATTTTAGATGAAATTTCGTTCCAGTATAAAAGATGATTGGCATATTTTGTAATTACGTTACCAATAAATCTGTGTATAAAATGAATCAAAATTGCGCAAAATTGAGCAAAAACAAATCAAGTGATTTCAGATATCGGTATTTCATACTTATACTTATAATAATGAGACAAATAAAACTAGTTAATTTTCTTACATACTATAATTGATTTCGACAATACCACTTAATTATTACTAAATCAATTTTCAAATATAATCAATTACGTACAACAATTCGACATAATGAAAACGTATTTTATTTGGAAAATCCACCCTAAACATGCGACCCATTTCATTTCACTGGTTCACCAATATTACCTTCGTCGTATTCTGTCAGGTAAGACGAGATAAAATCCTGCCTGTATAATATATAAATGGGGAGAGATTTCGAATAAATAACGCTAAGCTTGACCAAAATATTTCATACTCGTTTCTTTCTAAATCTTTTAAGGATTTCGTAATTTCCAGTAAAAAATACTGCACACATTTCCTAAGTACTGAACAATTAGAGGAATTTGATTGATGGGTTGATTGATTCAGCCTATAACATCACACTAGGTACTGGGCAAAAACTTCTTTCTCCATGCAGGAGAAGGAATTCGAGAAAATAAAATTGCACCAGTCATCAGGTCACACGTAGTTTCTTAATCATTTGCAGTTAATTACACATATACCTACTCGTATGTCACATGTAATACCTTTGCTCTTATGTAAGTAAACAACCTGACGTTGGGTTGCAGGTTTTGTAATTGGTTCGTAACTTGTAAAATATTGTGCCACATAAATTGAGTCGGCCATTCCATTGTAATAAAGAGTTATATAGAGATTTGAATACGCAAATCAATCCCTGATATAGGTACTACTTATTTTATTTCAGTCGTTAATTATAGACTATTTATTTTAATTAAATGCGTGTCAAATTTTGTATGGTATTTTTTAAATTAATACAATTATATTTTATATTGTCGTCACACAGTCATGTAATATGAGACAACCTTGCCCCACTCCGTTTGTTTGTTATTAAAATTTAATCTATACTAATATAATAAAGCTGAAGAGTTTGTTTGTTTGATTTGTTGTTTGTTTGTTTGTTTGTTTGTTTGTTTGTTTGAACGCGCTAATCTCAGGATCTACTCGACCGATTTGAAAAATTCTTTCAGTGTTAGATAGCCCATTTATCGAGGAAGGCTATAGGATATATATCATCACGCTAAGACCAATAGGAGCGGAGTCCACGCCGACGAAGTCGCGCGCAGAAGCTAGTATATACTAACTTGACCTGCAAAATATTATATACTAGCTTCTGCGCGCGACTTCGTCGGCGTGGACTCCGCTCCTATTGGTCTTAGCGTGATGATACATAGCCTATAGCCTTCCTCGATAAATAGGCTATCTAATACTGAAATAATTTTTCAAATCAGCCCTGTAGTTCCAGAGATTACCGCGTTCAAACAAACAAACAAACAAACTCTTCAGCTTTACCTATATATTAGTATAGATATATGTATTGCATTTGTAACTATTCAATCTCAAACTGTTTTTATACATTAAGCAGGCAAATGAATTGGACATTTTTGATGATGTTGAAACAAATAATCTGTGTCTTTTCACTGTATGCATGTTTTACAATATAACTTTTTTTTGTATTATTCTGTTAAGAATGTCGCAGTTTTATTGTCAACATGTATCGCTCCGTATCTTTCGTCAATATTACAGTTTCTTTCGTGTAAATCAGTGTGCCGAGCACGTCCAACCGCTACTTGCTTTGCATCGATTCGCTTTATTTCCCTGACTGCTACTTCTAGTGCTTTAAAACCTTCTCGTTTTGTCTCACTCTTATCTTTTAGATTTATATGAACGAGAAAGAGATAAATTACATGAGCGTGGTTAATTTTATGAAAGATATATTGATACGGAGCCGTAACACGTTCACCTAGTTAACGCTATTACTCGTTGTTGCAAATGTCCGTTGTCCAACTCGCGTAACTGTTTTAAACGTAGTCATTTATTCGTAACACATAATAATATAATTTCAAAATAAAGTCGTTCGTAACTTAAAATATCTCAATTTGTTGTGTATTATAAATGAGTGATTTAATTTCAATGCACTACTTTTGTTTAATTTATTAAGTTACTTATTTAACAATTTACAAACTTTTAAAGATATTTTACGATAAAGCCATTTTTACATTAGTGTTTTCCACTAAATAGTTGTGAGAAGCAAAATGTGTATCTACGTGTCACTGTTATGACACTTTTATCTTCAATATTGAACATGCAATAAACATGCGAATCATGTCAGTCTGTCGGTTATCAATGTGAATGGCAGTTTAAGGCTGGTCGGTTTCGGGTTATCGTAGCAGTGGGTCAACCGCAAACCGTTGCGATGGCGCCGGCCTTACGATCGCGCTTCTATTTCCAATTACATTATTTTGTTCACTCAACTTTGAGAACAACTTTAGCTTAATTCAAATTTCCAGCAAAAGTTTTATTTTTTAATGAAATTCTTTAACTGAAAACCCTTATGTTGTTTTTGCCTTTTCGATTGAAATTTTAAACTACTCCAATAAATGAATTCCATCCAGCTAATTTATGCAGTACATAAAAAAGGGCAACATCAGTTAAGTAGGTGCCTGGTGTTCCAATTTTCCACTTTCAAATGTATTGATGATATTTTATGAAAATGCTGAAGACATACATATTAAGTGTTATCAAAAAAAAAAAGAAATGCAAGACTAATTTTCGAAAATCTCTATAAAATCTATTTTCACTCGTAGTAGCAACTGAAGTATTGCCTCGAGCTATTAATACTGGACGTAGGTTTTGTATTTGGTCACTCAGACCGGTTAGAACGACCTTGCGCTGGCGCACGTTCACTTGCCGATCTCATAGATGCTTTGTAACATTTGTCGCTTGATTGTTTTTGTTTTTATCTTCTGGCAGTACATTTCATTTTATTGAGAAACCGTTGTTTTATTTGGCCTTTGAAGGTTGTTTGAATTGATTATTTTAAAATATTAAATATTATAAAGGCTCCGTGGCAACATTTACCTTTAATCCTTGGGTTTCCTCAGATATACTTTACAGATATCTATAATAATAATTTTAACTTTCTATTCGCCTTTTTTTCTTTTTTCTTAATGCAAACACCATAATTATTCTTAACATGATGGCATTGACCTTCAACAGTAAATCACCTTGAGCGAATCCTATTGTTGTCGAGCAACAGGTGTTTCATGCTGTACCAAGTGACGCACTAAACTGTGCTCTAACAGATGGTTCGGTCAGCGTAAGGTTTCTCAGATTGCTAGCGAAGCGGGAAGAAACATATGGGGAGCGAGGATCCCAGGATTAATATCCTGTTCAAAAACAAATTCGACAAATTCATATGAACTTTAAATCGGTATCAAATGTGCACCTTTTCACCAATCATTAGCACTAGTTATAGAACCTGTCATCAGAGAAGAAACCGACCCATTATATAGAAAGCATTTTTCATTCCCTTCAGCAAAACCAGCGCTGGATTTATTCTAACTTTAATATTCTAATGTTACGTTGCGCTGGAGTACGCTTTCTATGAAGCGACACGTCGCTGAGTACGCATGCGTCAAGCCAGTCCCTCACGGCCGTTCGGTGTGGCCGCACGCGTTGCTTCTCAAACTGTATTATCAATAAACAATTACGATTTTATACGTCACCAGGATTTTATCCAAGCGTTACAGTGAACAGTGCAAAAACAAATGTTTCGTGCTTCAACTTGGACTTGCCAAGGTTAAATGTGTTCTAGTGACAGAAAAAAAAATCGGAGAATCTTGAATGTTTTTCCTTTAATATCGTCACGCTTGTTGAATGTTTTTTATCGGTTTGCATTTATTAGGTACCTAGTTCTGTTCGTACATAATTATATTTGAAATTTTATAATTTTATATGTTTTTGTTAAAATTTAATTCGTATTTTTCGTCTTTACTGAATATTTGTTAACCATGCCCCTTGTGACTGAAGGATGAAATGAGTCATTTACTTCTAAGGATCAAAAATTTGAGTGGGATTCTTAGCCCACTTGACGCCTTACATTTTCCTCGAGAGTCATAACTCGTATTGGTGAAGGTGAAATCTTAGTTGAAAACGAATCTGAGATTCACTTAAACCTGCTATTGTATTCTTCTCCTTTTGTAAGAACAATAGATATTTTGCGTTCTTTACACAGATGGTAATAATTATCATGTACTATTTCATTAATGCCGTATAGTAAATCATACTGTTTCTTCACAGAAACAAAAATTAAAGTACTATTTACTTTGGAATAGTATATATCAGTTATAGGTATCGTCTCTACTCAAAGTTGTCTACTTTAAATAGGAAACTCCCAGAGTGACATGAAAAATTAAAATAAAGCGTTCTATTTTCGTTCTCTTTCAATGATCCCGATAAACTTAATACCGTTGAGAGGGTGTATTTATCATATCTTATCATGACAGTTGATAAATATGAATTTTTTTCTCACACATTGATTATTTTATCTGCCGTAAAAATCGTGTGAAAAAAGTTGATTTTTTTTTTTTTTTTTGAAAAAATCACAAATGCTGTGAATTTCTATCATTAAATTTATTTTTTGTACACCAAATACCTATTTCCCACAGACTTTCGAAATTTACGTAAAATGTTTTATTTTTGACTATTATTTAATTAAAGTCATATTATATTAATGAAAAATTTCATAAAATCCGTTTTAAACAATTGTGTCCGTCATAAGTCCATTATATCATAATGATAAATATTTAAAAGAAAGAGTTCTTGGATGAGAGCCGTTTTCGGAGTTAATTTATTGTGTAATCTCTACCGCATTTACGCATATATTTTAATAAATTATCAACATACTGATTAAATTTTTACTGTGAATTAAGCTGGCAAAAACAGCCTTTAGAAGATAAACCACAAAGATGTCACGCGTAGAACTTTTACCACTGAAAAAAAATAGATTTCTAAGAAGCCTTTGAGGCTGTTTATCACTTAATTATATCACTGATATCATTGTTTGGAACCCTGTTTTAAGATAAAACAATTGGACCATTGTTTGTTTTCTTACCTTCAAGATATGATATCTGAATAAAATCTTCGTGTACTTACTTTTAGCGTCATCGCCTTTTAAGCATGTTACAGATGGCGCTTTAATATAGGTACTGTAATAAAATTAGTAATAAAATTACAGCTAGACAACATTACATTTTTGTAGCATCTGTAGATAAATCATATCCCAAAATGTACCAAATCATCTGATATTTTTATTTTTTTTATGTTACTAGGTTGGCAAACAAGCGTACGGCTCACCAGATGGTAAGACCGTAGCCTATAGACGCCTGCAACGCCAGAAGCATCGCAAGCGCGTTGCCGACCCTATCCCCAATCCCCCCAGGAGCTCTGGTCACCTTACTCACCAACAGGAACACAATACTGCTTGAAAACAGTATTATTTAGCTGTGGTCTTCTGTAAGGTCGAGGTACTACCCCAGTCGGGCTGCTCCATATTTTGAGCAGGAAATTTCCTGCTGTGCCCTACCTCAGTTTATAATAATAATTTTTGATATAATAATAATTTTTAAATAATCAACATATATTTCCGGAATAAAAATTAAATTATGGTAGTGCAAGACCTATTAATATCCGCCAACCCGCATTGGAGCAGCGTGGTGGATTAAGCTCTGATCCTTCTCCTACATGGGGAAAGAGGCCTATGCCCAACAGTGGGATATTACAGGCTGAAGCGTAAGACCTATTAAAGTATTAATTTTTAATACATTTTATAAAAACATGCACGTTTACAAGATACATAACTTGCCTCGTTCATTACTTTATTCATTGTTAACTTTAACCAATTCTGCAGATATTTTTCTACACGTTTGACTTGGATGAGAATATACGTTTAAAGACGTCTTTCTTAATCCAATATTGCAGACTCCCTAAGATTGCGCATAACTTATTTTTAAATATCCCCATAAAATTCAACGGAAAAAATATCGTTCATAAGAATAAATTCAAAAGCGACTAATATAAAAAACTTCAAGTGTTTTGACGCGACTAATTTAGAGCTTAAAAATATCACAAAAACGGTAACAAATTATCAAAATATAGTATGTATTCATTTTTATTATCAGCCAGTCAAATTTAAGCTTGAAACTTAGAATTTAGAGAAATTTAGTATACTTACATAATATATTTCCGCTATTTTCAGCTTTTGTTTATTATCTGTTAAACTTAAATGATTTGAAATGAGATATAATTACGATTCACAATTCTTTTGTTATAAGTTCTAAAGTGAAGATTTTATAGTTACTTATCTGAGGAAAACGTATTAAAAAACGAAAGTAGGACGTAAAGTATAATACCTAATCTAAAACTGCATAAATGAACACCATTATAATTATCATTTGCTTATCACCCAGTTCTCAAAAATAACTCGAATAACAACTTACTTTTCTTAGCATTATCTTTTGTAATATTCCGGTAGATATTAAAAACTATATTACTTCCGCAGCGCAATAAAGTGTTAACAATGTATTACGATTACGACAAGTATTTCAGACAACTTAGCTCGCCTTCAATAGTAGTCAGCTCAAAGATCTCATTTAATAGTTGAGTCTCATTAAACATTAATTAACTTCACTATTAAACATTGCATACTTCTCATCTACTGAAATACCTTTTGCGGAAATACTTTCTGTTTAGTTTGTATTATGTTCTAGATTTTCACGTTTATGAGATTTTTTAGGTTTATTCTTTGTCGGGTAATTGTCGTTAATGATTAGATATATTTCCGAATCATTCCTAAACTTAGTCTAATCTTGTTCGTGCTCAGTTGAATTGTTGCAAATAAATTCAAACGATTGTGTAATCTTTATCATTGAAATAAAAAAAAACCTTTGTAGCTTCCAAGACGGAAACTCTTTATTCTATATATTTTTTTCCTTAAATATAATACGAGGGCGGGATGATAAGTAACTAGCCTAATAAGAAAATACTTAACTTTCCGTGATAAAATTAATTTTATTTTTCGACATAGTATCCGTGAACCTCTACGCATTTATTCCATCTTCGTTCTAAAGCAGTAATGACTTCCATAAAATGATTTCTTTCGAGGCCTGCAAAATCGCGGTATAAGAACCAGATGAACGTATCTACAAAAAAATCAAAAAAAGTTTTTTTTCGTAAAACGGTTCACAATATAGTCCTTTAAGAATTGCCAAAACGTCGTAACGGTAAAGTCAATATTTATCAAATTCCAAAAAAACGAATTAGCTTAAGAATCATTTTCAATTGAACCAGAAAAACGTATTATGAATACCGTTTAAATAGTTCTAATTATCTTCCTACCTCTTTAGAGCTATAAGAACGCATTTCTAAAAACAATATTTTTATTCGATTAGAATATAGTTTGTTTGGCAATATTATAAAAACCAGAAGAACGCAAAAGCTTATACGTTGTTTTGGTCGTTACAAAATTTTGTTTTGATGCTTTGTTTAAAGAGTCAGTGTAACGTTTGTGTATTTACGTTTTATTGGCACAAACATTTTTGTTAGATAAATAATACAAATCAATGGCCAAAACGATGTATTACGATTTACGTTTATGTGGCAGTACTATTGTTTGAAAATAATTAAGGGTCACACTAACGTATGTCAACCAAATTTTAAAAATATATATATTACGTCTGCGTAAGCACATATAAATAAATAATTTCTATTTTTTTCAAAGCTCTAAAAGTATGGCAATACATAGAAAACATTTTTTTTTCCATACTAGTATTTTATCTGTATTAAAAAGCTGGTAAAGTTTAAAGAGCCGAATTTTCATAGTATTTTTGCTTTCCTGTAAAATTGAGAAAATGTAGATACGTTTATCTGACTCTTACACCGCGAAATGCTCCTCTACAGCGGCTATGACTTCATCATTTGTGGCAAATTTCTGTCCGCCCAAAAAAGTTTTGAGCTTAGGGAATAAGTGGAAGTCTGATGGTGCTAAATCAGGCGAATAAGGGGGTTGGGGCAGCAAATCATACTCCAATTCGTTGATTTTTGCCATAGCTTTAACACATGTGTGAACCCTAGCGTTGTCTTGGTGGGAGATGATTTTTTTTTCACCAAACCTGGTCGTTTTTGCTAAATACATTGATGAAGCTTATCTAGAAGATTAGCGTAGTAATCTCCATTAATTGTTTGACCTTTAGGAAGGTAATCTATCATCAAGATCCTATCTGCATCCCAAAAGACGGAAGCCATCACTTTTCCAGCCAACTTTACAGCCATGGCTTTTTTGGAGCTGGGCATCCCGATTGAGTCCACTGTTTTGATTGAATTTTTGATTCTGGCGTATAATGATGAACCCATGTTTCATCTGTTGTTACAAATCGACGTAAAAAATAGGCCTTATAACTCTGAAAACGGTCCAGACATTCTCTTGAGTTTTGCACCCGAATCCTTTTTTGATCGTGCGTAAGCAATCGCGGCACCTAACGAGCCGATAACTTTTTCATATTTAATTCCTCACTTAGGATATGATGTATCCGTTCTTTTGAGATACCTGTAGTATCAGCTATTTCAGATAACTTCAATCGTCGATCTGCTAAAACCATATCATGCACTTTCACGACCATTTCCGGAGTCGTGGCGCTTTTTGGACGTCCGGGGTGGGCTTCATTCTTGGACACATGTACGACCGCGTTTAAACTCAGCCACCCAGTTTTTTACTATGACATAAGAAAAGGCACATTCACCCAAAACATTCTTTAACTCGTCATAGATATCTTTCCCCTTCATGACCTTCATATGAAGAAACTTTATCACCGCGCTTTGTTCAATTTTATCCATTTTGAAAACATTTGACGAAATATATTTTCAAATGACAAAAAATCAATAAAATTTTTACACCACCAAATTCAAATTTAGAATACAGGTGGCCAGAGATACGAATTTAAAAATGACATATATATTTTTTTAATTTTAACTTTTTAAATAAGAGAGGCTAGTTACTTATCATCCCGCCTACGTAAAATAAAAATATTGTCGTGATTTTGTTTTTACAAATGTTCTCAAAGATGTTTAGATATAAAATATCGAATAACGAAATAAGTTATTCGGTATCAATACTAATTGCCTAATTAATTTGTAAGATCAGTTATTAACAATCTTCTTGTATTTTTTGTGATAGTTCAATACATCTTGTTATTGTTATTATACATCTTTTATTTATATGTCAATGACGGTGGAATTGCTATCCGAGCAATCCGCGTTGCTTTCATATCGCTTTGTCGTGCGACTTGCGAGTACAATTAATCAAAATTAAACTTCAATTTTTATTTTCGATGCAAAAATTTGATAGTAAATATTATAATTTTGGGTAGCGCTTAAATGTCACATTATATGTCCAAAACACGTATTTGCCTGTTCTTTTTCTTATGCACACACTGATATCGCATATCAAGATGTTTTAAACCATCTATAATTGCAGATCGTTAAAAACAATTTAAAACAATTTATCTAAGCACGTCGCTATATTGAGATACATTAATTTTTTATATAACAGTCTTACGACTTTTCTTACATGTTGTATATAAAATAAAAAATACAAAAAAATTAACAAACTTGCTTAAAATGCCTCAAAAAAGTTTAAACCTAAAATATTATCAAAGAAATACTTATGAATTTAACAGTATGTTAATTAATCAAGTAATCAAACATAGTTTAGAGCAATAAGTTTAATCACAAATAAATTATATCATACCTACCACATTTCAGTTCAAATCGTTGTGATAAATACCGTAGCTACTCGAAACTGGCTCTTGAATAAATACGAGAAGGGAAGCGTGTCGTAAGTTTGTAATAAAAGGGCGTTGAATTTATGAGATCACGTAGTAATACGTTCGCTTAGTTTGCATGGCAAGCAGGATCTATTTCGAGTTTGAGACAATGTCACGTTTTCATCGCATGCGAATGCAAATATTTTAACATTTATATATTAAATGTACTAGATTTATGTTTATGATCATGGCAGTTTGAAGTTATTGTGTCACTTTAATAGTCTGATTACCGTTCTAAAAGGTTATAATAGCACAAAAATGTTTTTCGAAATTCAAATGGTAGATAGATACCAGGCTAATAAGCCCATCAATGTTTTTCGGAATTCAAATGGTAGATACCAGGCTAATAAGTAGTAGCTCATCACCATTAGCGCGTCGTAAAAGAAACAAGCTCTTCAGCATTACTATGTATTGCTTTATTTGGTATGGATTCCAATGTTTTCATAGTTACAACGAAAACCAGATAATAGATTGTGGTTTTAAAGGTCGCCTATATAAATAGACCTATGGGAAAATTATTTATGAGCGTTCGATTGCACCGACTGCAGAATATAGATGATTGAATTTTTTTTTTGATTGTTTAATCTTTTATTATCTTGCTCTGGCATAAATATAGGCTTATAAACTTGATGATTTTATTAAATGAAGTGAACACATGAGTAGATGTGACGTATCTTTCACAAAGGCTTCTGTCAAAAGAATTTTTCCTTTAACAAAAATATACAGGGTGTCCCGTAAAGAATGGATAATCCTGAACGTGCGTGTGCGGAGGGAAAGGTGGGTAACAAAACCAAAAATTTTTTTTTTTTATCTCAAACAGTTCGCGGTCTACGCCATTTTTTGTAAAATTTAGAAAAATCCCAGTTTTTCTCACATTTGTGGGCACCACGTCCGCTATTTGAGACCTAGATCGGATTTTTTTTCATTAAAGCGTTCCCTAATAATGCTGTTCCTTAATTATGTTTCAAAAAACTCAACTACTATGAATAGTAGTTTACAAGAAGTCGCTAAACTTAAATTTTAATTTTGAAATTTACTTAACTGATAAGTTTGAGCACCTGTGGTGTAAAAAAAATGTATCGGAGTTGTCGCGGCCAACTACTTAAAAAAATAGCCTACTTCATAAGGATTCTAAAACAGTACCATACTATCTACTTTATATCGTAAAATTATTGAGCTATAGCCATTAATATGTAAAAATAGGCATTTCATCAAAAATTGCAAAATTATTTGCAGATATTTTTTTTGAGTTTTTGTTAAGTAAATAGAGCTGTTGACCCTAAAAATTAGATTTTACCACTTGCTCGGCTTATTAAGATGAATTTTAAACTGTGTGAGAGAGGCAAACAGTGCTTGAGACATTTTTCAGAAAAATTTTTGATCTTCGATTCTTCTTAACATTTCTCTGCAGAAAACCATTCGTGCTCGGCAGTTGCATTGTTGCATCGTTTGTACACGTGTAACTTGATACGGATGACGTCCAAATTTTTTGACAATGCGATGCTATTCTCTATGATGATATTCTCGTATGGCGTTGGATATTTGGCATCAAAATACTGGAATCTTCGTCCAACATGTCAAGGACGATTTCTTCAAAAACAGGATTTTGGGGTCTTCCTCTGCTACTTGAGCCACCAACGCCAGTAGCAAGTTTTCTGCCCTCTGAGTAACCTTGGTGCACTCTAGTAAATACGTGATAATCGGGATGCCGTGCGTTCAGATATCTCTCCCGATATCAGCACTTGCATTACCTTCACATTTTCCGTAAACAAATTGCAAGTTAGCATACTCTTGGGGTGTATTTAAATTTCTCGTGACATCACACAGTCCTGATGATAAGCACAAGACAAATGTTCAATAGAATGGCAAGTCGTCGCAACTATCACCAACTAAACAAAATTCAATCAAAATGCACTAATCGGGAATCCAGTACAATATCCATATCTACAGCACATCGCTTTGTCAAAAAATTTGAACGTCATGCGTATCAAGTTACACGTGTACAAACGATACAACAACGCAACTGCCGAGCACGAATGGTTTTCTACAGAGAAATGTTAAGAAGAATCGAATATCAAAAAATTTTCAGAAAAATGTCTCAAGCACTGTTTGCCTCTCTCACACAGTTTAGAATTCATCTTAATAAGCCGAGCAAGTGGTAAAATCTAATTTTTAGGGTCAACAGCTCTATTTACTTAATAAAAACTCAAAAAAAATATCTGCAAATAATTTTGCAATTTTTTGATGAAATGCCTATTTTTACATATTAATGGCTATAGCTCAATAATTTTACGATATAAAGTAGATAGTATAGTACTGTTTTAGAATCCTTATGAAGTAGGCTATTTTTTTAAGTAGTTGGCCGCGACAACTCCGATACATTTTTTTTACACCACAGGTGCTCAAACTTATCAGTTAAGTAAATTTTAAAATTAAAATTTAAGTTTAGCGACTTCTTGTAAACTACTATTCATAGTAGTTGAGTTTTTTGAAACATAATTAAGGAACAGCATTATTAGGGAACGCTTTAATGAAAAAAAATCCGATCTAGGTCTCAAATAGCGGACGTGGTGCCCACAAAAGTGAGAAAAACTGGGATTTTTCTAAATTTTACAAAAAATGGCGTAGACCGCGAACTGTTTGAGATTTGAAAAAATTTTTTTGGTTTTGTTACCCACCTTTCCCTCCGCACACGCACGTTCAGGATTATCCATTCTTTACGGGACACCCTGTATAATGTGTTGATAATATGAGTATAATAATATCTAAGGAAGAAAATTTCGTATTAAAAATCAGGAAATGAGCGAAGCGTCGCTTAATACTTTGAACACGACACCAAAATGAAAATCCGTCGGAGCAAAAGCGTATTCAGATATCTTTCAAATATTTTTTATAATTCTAATTTGCTCTACTATATATTTTAATGTCGAAAATATTACATTTAGTATCATGGTAAGCAGGTGGACTTAGTGGGCTTACCGGACGAAATTTTGATTTTCTTTCCGTGGGGGCAGCGAGGTCACGTTTCGGTCTACACGCGCAATTACCAGTCATCGTTAGCATATGACAGTAATCCACTGTTGAACATATGTCTTCTGCATGAAGTTAAAACGCTTTATTGTGTTTGTGCTTCTAAAAACTAATGACTTTCTACTTCTTGCGACTACTTTAAGGTTTAAAGTGCACTTTGGTGATATCTTGAAAGAACGATTATTGTTTCTATGTCTTTTTGTAAATCTATACTAATATATAAAGCTGAAGAGTTTGTTTGTTTGTTTGTTTGTTTGTTTGTTTGAACGCGGTAATCTCTGGAACTACTGGGCCGATTTGAAAAATTCTTTCACTGTTAGATAGCCCATTTATCAAGGAAGGCTATAGGCTATGTATCGTCACGCTAAGACCAAAAGGAGCGGAGTCCACGCCGACGAAGTCGCGCGCAGAAGCTAGTTACAAATAAAAATGGACAAACATTTACGATGATATCTGGTGAGCGAACAGCCGAGCAAAAGTTTAGTCATTTGTAAATTTCGTAGACCGCTTACGAACCTAAAGCTTGATATCTTTGACAAATCTAGCAAATTTCAACGTTTATATTGATTTCCGATTTGTTCTAATGCTATGTCAACAATAGTGTCTATCGTATAAAGTTCTAAAGATATGTCGTCGTAATGTATGATAAGCTGATATTCTTTGCAGAAAATATCTATGGCCGATTTCAGTAGCCTTTGCGCCACAAATGTGGGAGAAAATATTTTGAGTGAAAAGGAATTTATTGTAGTGTTACTTAAAACTTCACGACCGATTTAGACATATTTATTTATCAGTAAATTCAAAGAGGAATGGCAAATCATATACAGTGGTGTTCTTAGTAGAGAATTCGTTATGAAACGCTAATTAGAAATAAACACACCATTACATTATGTTTTGTTTATGAACGTAAAATAGCGAAACATATTCGCTTCTGTAAATTTATTTTCGTATTTTCAAAATTTATATAGAAAATGAATAAACAATTTAGGTAATTATTAGCGAAATTGTTAAGTCATTTCGTTCGTGTTTACTCAACAGCTGAAGTTACGCTCGACTAAAATTGAATCGTGAATGCGACCTTTCCAAGTTTGAGGCTGATTCCCTTTTCCCATTAAAACTATTACGTCGTCTTCGCGGTCAAACGTTTTTGATGTGCCTAAATACTTGTTTTGATTGCCATTTTGATAATTGTTTAAATTCTGACATCAAAAGGTTTGTTCATTTGTAGCAATGTCATCCATAATTTCTCTATTATATTAAATGTATTAAAGATCGTCAAATGTTGTAATTTAATAGGAACCAAGTATTATAAACCAGAAATAACATAATACAACTTCATCAATATTATTAATGAAGTTATATTACACAACCTGCTTGATAATATCCTCTTCCTTAATTTCTAACCTTTCGTAATTGAGACCTTTCTTCCTTTATTCTGTACTTCTGATAAGTGTAATAACTTTAATGAAAGTCTTGCGATACTGGATAACGTTAGATAAGTTTGATCTTAGTGATCAATATTAGATGACACTTCCAACTTTCTTATACGTAATTATTGTAGGTGTTACGGAAATATTTATGAGCAGTTCTAATGTTGTACAATCGCATTAAAATTATTATTAAGTTATTATATGCTAATAATCCTCTAAAATAGAATTATCAACATTGAGTATGTTGGTGCAATATTATTATTTTTTTCGTCTTAAATACTTCAAATCCCCAAAAAATAATAATATTCTTTGGATCAGTAGCCAGAAGTTTGTACCAAAGTTATTCAATTTAGTCCTGAAATTATAATAAAAGGTCCCGTCGAATCCAGTTTGTGTCATTGTATAATTAAATAGTAGTCCTTTGTAGATAATACATAACATTTAAAAGTAACAGGCAGTGGCGTAGCGTGCCTTGGAGGGGCCCCGTATCAAAATTAGTTGGGGGGCCCAAATGAAAGGTAACGATTTCTCACAAAATAAACAAAAATGCTTGCATTTAATTAAAATAAATATTTATTTAATATAAGTTATCACTTCCTCCTAGAATAGACAATAGTGACAAGTCTGATAGCCGTTCCTGTCTCGTCGAAGTCCTTAGGTAATTTTTGTTCAGTTTAGTTTTGAAAAACTTCTTTCAGCTGTTGCGGTTATAACTGAAAGGGTCAAGAATAGAAAGCATGATGTAATTACCAAACGTAAAACTGGATGCAAGACTATTGAATTTTATCAGCAACAATTCCAGGAGTTCCTTAATGAAATGAATTTTTTGAATTTCGAATTTTACATTATAAGCATGCATTCAGAGCAATTGATTGTTCATGAAGATTAACTGAATCCTGCAATAACCGATGAAGGATGTTGTTAACTTTTGGGCGCACGCTTAACTCGGGAAAAAGGGGATTCCTTTTTTTTACTTTTGTTATTTCTTTTTTTTTTATTTTTTTTTTATGTTACTAGGTTGGCAAACAAGCGTACGGCTCACCAGATGGTAAGACCGTAGCCTATAGACGCCTGCAACGCCAGAAGCATCGCAAGCGCGTTGCCGACCCTATCCCCAATCCCCCCAGGAGCTCTGGTCACCTTACTCACCAACAGGAACACAATACTGCTTGAAAACAGTATTATTTAGCTGTGGTCTTCTGTAAGGTCGAGGTACTACCCCAGTCGGGCTGCTCCATATTTTGAGAAGGAAATTTCCTGCTGTGCCCTACCTCAGTTATTTCTGAAGTGAAAACTCTATAGGCACGTTTGACAGTTATTTTGTATGTTTTTTACTGGAAAGTACGAGATTAAGTGACATCGTGGATAACATTTTACTAAGTTTGCTTAAACACATTAGGGGCCTATGTAGCCCGGGGCATCCGTACCATTGATACGGTGGTAGCTACGCCCCTGCATTGCAATCTAAATCACTCACAGAAGCTGACTGCTGAAAAAATGAAGAAATTTTGGATATTTTTTTTTTATAACCTACTCTCTTTTCTGTCTACGTTTTCTTTTCATAGCTCCACTGGGATAATCTCTTTTCCTTTCACTCATTCTTTTCACAAACCACAGTAATTAACTAATAAGTAATGAGAAGTACAAGATTGTATTGTATTAAAATGTACAATACATCTCCTCCTCCGGCCCACTGGAGCGACGATCTACGTAAGACTGCCGGTGTAGGCTGGATGAGGATTGCGGAAAACCGGGATATCTGGCGCGAACTTGGCGAGGCCTATGTCCTGCAGTTTACTGCAATGGGCTGAACTGACTGTCTGACTGACTGACTGTGTTAACATATGAACCGGAATGAAATAAAACACGTAAATATTCTTCTCGTAATATGCATCTGTTATTGCGGGATCCCCCCGTTTAAGTCACTCACTGATGTCGGATGTTGCCAACTTTTGGGCGCACGCTTAACTCGAAAAAAAAAGAGATTACTTTTTGATTTTGTCATTTCTGAAGTGAAAACACTATAGGCACGTATGACAGTTTTTTTATATGCTTTTTCCCGGGAAGCATGAATTACAGTAACAACGTGGATAATATTTTACGATTTTTTTTGCTTATAGACGTTGGGGGCCCCTGTAGCCCGGGGGCCCCGTATCATTGATACGGCTGATACGGCGGTAGCTACGCCCCTGGTAACAGGTATCCAAAGGGAATTGGATATTTCGCACTCTCATCCTTTCACTTCACCCTTTCCATAAAAGTACTTTACTATGAATTACATAAAATCCTTTCGAAAGGTCAAAGGTATCTCTTACATCGAGATTAATATCAGCTATCTCTATTTTAAAATAAGAATAACAATTTTTTTAATACTGAATGTCGAAGTACTAAAGCTATACAATTTATTTCTTAGATGCCTCTAGAAGCCATTACGCAAATTGCGAAAATGATTTTAAAAGTTCAACTAACTAAAAATCTACAAATACAGCAGCTCCTAAAACGTTGACATTGACAACGCAATGAATAAAAACGTTAATCTATACTTAATATATAAAGCTGAAGAGTTTGTTTGTTTGTTTGTTTGTTTGTTTGAACGCGGTAATCTCTGGAACCAATGGGCCGATTCGAAAAATTCTTTCAGTGTTAGATAGCCCATTTATCGAGGAAGGCTATAGGCTATGTATCATCACGCTAAGACCAATAGGAGCGGAGTCCACGCCGACGAAGTCGCGCGCAGAAGCTAGTCTGAAATATATAATCACGTTGAATGTTTTCAAAGGATTGTTAGAGGTTACAGAGTGTGTAGATATTCATGACCGTTGTTTGCTTAGCGAAGCTGGTCACTGTTTCGACTTGGGTCAATGTCCAGCTACACTGACGCGCCGTGTAAGTATTGCTCGCATCTCGAAAGGCGAGAGAAATTTTTATATCAATTTAATTTATTTGAATTCATTCATTATTTATTGCACTTAAATAAAATCCTTAAGTGCTTAAGTTTTTTCTTAACTTTATCATGTGCTGTTAATATTTACAAAATAAATAAAAAATTAGAAGCTGTCATCGATATTTTAAATATTAGTACAGTATCTACGATATTATATCGAAAGTATTCAAATAAAAAAAGACGCGTGTAATTAAATTTTATAATATTAAAATCAAATTGAAATTTCAAACAACACGATCGATGACAGCAAGTAGCAGAATCGCTTGAAAAATTATCGTATGTCTATATTTAAAATGTAAATAGAACCTAACGCTTGATTTAACCTGTACAGCTTTCTATCTGTTCAGTAAGTGGCACATGTGTGTTGTTGTCAAGAGTTTTACACCTTTTTTATATTCGATTTACAATTTCCGATATTGTACGCTTTTCCTTAAATTGAACAAGTTATTTATATAAATTGCGTTTACGTAACAACATTGAATAAACATCACACGAGGTTTCGAACTCGTAAAGTTACTTCGGATCTTATTTTTGCAACTTTCGTCTTGTTACGTTTTATTTCGTCATTTATTATGTGTATCGCGTAAAAAAAATTTCAGACCGTTCGAAGTCCTTAAGTCGGAAGAACATAAAAGTGGTTCGCATCGTCACGAGAATATAAAATAGCTTGTCACAATTCAACTTTATAATGTGCAATGCAACGCGAAGTGCACTCGTTTTGAACCGATGCTGACTAAAGGCCTCGTTGGTGGCTGTCATGTCGGAGGCAGGAGTGTCGCATTGTGTAGTCGATTGTATACGTTCCGTACACAAAAGTTAACTTAAACGTTTTCATACATGGTTGTTTTGTGCGCCCCATGAGTTATGCTGTCCTGGTACTTTTAAGTTCAATCTTCAAGAGGACGTGCTTGTCTGTCAATTCACAGACATCACGGATTGTTATTGATTTGTTCTGTAACCGAACAGTGTAATTTGAAATTTCCTGACCTAATAGCCATACCATCAAAGGTATAAAAACACATTCGCCGAGAGTATAAAGTGGTCACCCACAATAACCACAAGCAATCGTAATTTGTCTGCATTCAATATTCTTCAGTTTCCGTTCAATGTTTAGTATTTTTTCGGCTAATAATGATATATTGGGTACGATTATGCATGATACTTAGCGTGCTTTTCATTTCTTGCTTAACAGTAATAAAGTAAATGAATCTTAATTATAATAAATTTTTATATCTTTATAAAATATTGCCTGATGTAAACTTAGCTGCAATATACTTTTTAAACGGTAGTTATTTGTCGTCTATTAAGCAAACTAATATATGTATTATACTGATAAATTTATTATTTGCGTACAGTATTATGTAAATTCATTAATCTATCACAGTTACATATTGCCGTTCAAGCAAAACATAATTTTGTAGCACAGCGTAAATAGAATTTCATAGGCTGTGCTAGTGCTAGTAGTAAGCAGTAGTACTCCTTTTGCCCATGTTAAAAGATTTAACCTTCCTGTATACTTGTGTCTTCTTAGGAGGTTTAAATTACAATACTTGTAGAGTTGAACGCAGTGTCCTAAGCCTGTTAGCTAATGCGAAATGTCGCAACTTGCAACGGACAATCGCCAATTTGCTGCGTTACGTCACCGCCGATAGATGGCGTTCTCACTTTCACTGCGCGTGATTATTCAGGAAAGAGACAATTGTTTTGGCACAATACTTAATTTGCCCTTGAATGCTCCAAATTATTTGAAAATATTTCCTAATGTTTGAATTGGTAATAAAATTAAATACATATAGTAGCAAAAATTAAAAATACCAATTGGTTAAAACAGCTCAAACCCGCATAGAAGGAATGCTTGTTCGAATAACCATTTTGGGAGTTTTGATTAATGTTAATCGCACAATTTTACGAGAAGTTTAAGGCAACTGCGTTAACCTTACATTCGCGTTACAACACGATTTTAAAACTCGTTCCTCGACATTTTCGAAGGTCACAATTTCAGTATATTAACTTAATTTATACGCTCGTAGCTTTATAAAATTAAAAGTAAAAAATTTGCGAGAGTTTAGTTGTAATGTATATGGCTGTATTTACGGCCCGGTTTTATTATTCTTTACCCGTGTTTTCATAATACAGCACCATCCGCGGAGCTAGAACAAAGTGTGTTTTATGTTTATCCACGCGAGCATATCTTGCGAAAAGTATCCTTGAAAACATGTCGCCTTTATAAATCCATTGTATAGTACGTAGAGTAGGATATTCTTGTCCTCAGTTTTCATTTTAACCGTTGTTATTTTTTACACCTATTATTCACTTCTTAAAAAAAAACAGTAATTTGAAATTTCGCTTTTAAGTTTATTCTTTTCTTTATTAAGGCATTTTATTAGTTCATTCTGAAAGTTTTTGCGAAGAATTTTTATTTAGTATAATAGTGGGCACGTTAAACGTTCATCAAATAAATGTTTTTTTACTTTCGCTTTCACCGATGAATCTTTTCTAAAAATAATTGTCGATTTTTACTTTTATTGTCAAGCTTTGCGAAGCGATGCCGTTAAGTAGAGATATAGGTATACGTTTCATTTCGTATTTTATAAATAATGTTGATTATAATCCTTTTTATATAAGAAACTAGCAAGATTTCGATTAGTTTCTAAAAACGGAAATATACAATGTATTTAATAGTTTGTTTTATTTTTTGGGAGTAAATATTAAATGTTTAGAATACTCATCATGAAATATTTGTTAAAAAAACTGTTACTGATATTTAGAACAAAAAGCAACTGTAAATATTAACAAAGACACATTTTTGCATTATGTTCAGGATAATAATGTTGGTAGCTGATAGATATGTTAAAAACAACAGTATTTTACTACCAGAGCTATACGTAGATATTTTGAAAAACTTCGGCGACTTATAATTGATTTATTTGATGAACCTTTTGTTTTAAATTAGCAGATCTTGCAGAACCTACCATATTATAGTAAGCACTGACCCGAAACTGGTACCTCAATCACGAAACCAGATTCTCGATCAGTCATCTCGAGGTCGACTCGGGTCACACTGACAATGACCTTTTTAGGTCAAAGGAATAATAGCGACTTGATGGATGCATCCACTTCCTCCCGTGTCTTATCGTTTTAATTCACTTAATTTATCTCGAGAGACGGAAAACAAGACAAGCAATTTATAATGATTTGTGGTAATATTTAATAGAGCTAATTAAAAATAAGGAAAATATTTATAGAGAAATAATCCAAGGTAATTTAGCTTTGCTTTATTATTTAACCATTGCTTATGCCATCGGAAAAAAAATGAGTACGTTGCGTTACCGAAATAATTGTTATCGTTTATCGAACTATAATAAATAATTTCATAACGACTGTATTGGACGATTGTATTGGACATATAGAAGTTTTTCGTGGTGTGGTCGTTTGTGCTTGTGTATTGTGTATGTTTTTCGGACCCCCGACACAGGAGAAAATCGTACTGGGGGCCGTTGAGTGTGAAGCGTTTTTTTATTTATTTATTTATAAGGCATTGAAGTTGTATAACGTCAGTGATGTTCTTATTAGGTCTGTCAAAGGACGATTTGATGAATAATAGATTGTTAGATGAATCATCCAATAATTATTGCAAACAATAGATACAGCAGATTGTTACATGAGCTTCTTTTGGAAGATTGGTCGATGCTACAAAACACTACTGGTTTGAAGTTAAACTATTGGTCTAAAGTTAAACTATTGGAAAAAAACCCACGAAGATACAACTATTATATGTAGTACAAATGGCATGGACGAGGCTGTGAGGAATGTCTTTAACTGAGGTAGGGCACAGCTGGAAATTTCCCGCTCAAAAAATGGAGCAGCCCGACTGGGGTAGTACCTCGACCTTACAGGAGACCAAAGCTAAATAATACTGCTTTCAAGCAGTGTTGTGTTCCTGTTGGTGAGTAAGGTGACCAGAGCTCCTGGGGGGGAATTGGGGATAGGGTGGCAACGCGCTTGCGATGCTTCTTGTGTTGCAGACGTCTATAGGCTACGGTATTTCCTTACCATCAGGTGAGCCGTACGCTTGTTTGCCGACTTAGTTACCTATAAAAAAAAAAATTGACAACTAAGATCTCGTGGATGTTGTGAAATATAGTTAAAAATTTTTTGTAAAAGGTCTACGTGTCTAACATGTGACCAACAGACGTAAATCAGTCTTATTATTAGGGTTCTATAAGTACACCCCGGGAAATGAACCCAAAAACAAAATGTATGTAATCGTGTTTACATTATCCAATTCTGTTACGTATAAATGTTGCACAATATCAGCCCTTATAAGCAAATAAGGTTAATTAAGAGTTAAGACATAAGCCAACTACGATTATGTGTGCCAATAATAATAAAATTAATCTTGGTCGTTAAAAATTAAATTATATTGTACAATAAAGCTATAACCATCGACAATATAAACATTCACTTTTGCTTTGTATTTCGTTACCATTTCACTATACAACTACTCAAATAGAAGCAGTAGATTAAATTCAGATGTATAACTATTTTTTTCTTAAACTACTGCTTCTATTTGTCTGATTTCTTATAAATTGAGCGTAGTGGTCTGCGTGGTTTAGATTTATGCCTTTTGCTTGTGTACATACTACATATGTATATCTAAAGAAAATTCTTCGCGTTAAATAATCTAGAATATGCTAATCTATACATATAATAAAATGGTAGGAAAGTCAAAACTGTACATTGATTATTTTTTTAAAAGAATACTTGGGGTGTGATCTACAATCGATACCGAAGCCAAAAATATAGTTTTTAGAATTTTTGTCTGTTTGTCTGTTTGTCTGTATGTATGTCCGGGATAAACTCAAAAAGTACTGCATGGATTTACTTCAAATTTGGCACGAATATTGTTAAGAAGTCGGGTCAGAACATAGGCTATATATTATCACGCTATCACCTACGGGGAAAGAGCAGTGAACCTTTATTTCTTCAAATGTATGTCCGGGATAAACTCAAAAAGTACTGCATGGATTTACTTCAAATTTGGCACGAATATTATTAAGAAGTCGGGTCAGAACATAGGCTACATATTATCACGCTATCACCTACGGGGAACGAGCAGTGAACGCACGCAGACGACGTCGCGGGCAGCAGCTAGTTATCACATAAATTTGTATACGTTGACAGACACCATTCAACACATTGTCTTATTTATGTGTAAATACAACATCCACACTTGAAGCTCGCGTCATAGAGACACGAACAGATTTAGGTTAATTAGCAACTATTTCTGTTTCGTCGCCCGACTGAGTAGGGGGATGTGTGATTTCTGCATGATTTGCGTCCATTGTCTCGTTATTATTTGTCTAAGTTAATGATGCATTGTTGAATTTTTAAAATGGAGGTATATGAGATTCCGTCGCTTGCTGTTTCTTTGGAAAGTACACGTGTTCTTTCTCAAGTTGAAAGTGTATATATTTTGATTTTTGTTTTTGAAAATATGAATATAGTTTTCAAATTATTGATTAAAAAATCAATATTTTTTTAATTTGTTAAGTACATTTAAAATTATGGACTTTGGTCAACACCGTCGACAAAAGTATGCCTCGACTTCCCTTTTAAATATTATGCAAAGTGACCAAATTGCATAATAACAATAGACAATTCGGTTTCTGTATCTGTAACGCGTTCTCAGTAACGTCAGCTTCACACGACTGTTACGTGTATTACAGAATGGTGTCTTATACACTGCATCGAGACCGAAGACAATAGCCTCGTGGAAATATATATTGTGTGAAAGGGTCAACGCGATTGCAATATCGTTGATTGTTATCTTCATTGTTATAATTTTCTCTAACCCTGTCTGTTGTAAAGGTTGTGATCATCTTGGAAGGGTAACGAAATTATTCTAAATGTTTATGCTAAAACTTTACTGTTTTTATGATATTGGATTGTTGATTCTATTGAAAATAACTGGTAAGTAAATTTTCAACTTGGACTAAACTTAACCCTTGCCAGAATTGGGGTCTAATAGTCATTTAGAGGAAATTGCTATCGACGTTGAACCGTAGCTTTAACTTTAGGGTCTCAAATCATCTAACTTCCCTTAACATTAAATTGTTCAAGCTTTTATCCGTTCACACAAATATCGTTTGAGAATCAGGTAGCAATTATTGTCGTATCGTAAATAATAAGGTTTTTTTTTTTTATAAAATTTCGGATATGATACAACAATTTAATGAATATTTGTTTCATTTCAAATCTAATTAGAGAATGTTAGAATAACATTTACATCCGTTACAGAATTATTGTCAATATTATGTGATATTTTAAACAATACTTCGATTATTATGAATCCTTTTAATTAACGTATAATATAGTTTATATAACCCATGCGACAATCACGGAGTTCCCCGAATCATTAATTCATTAGTTTAATGTCATTTATCATCATACACGTTACTGGTCGCCGTATTGTGTTAACTTATTAGTATGCTCAAACGGATAGCCGTGTATTGTGTTAGGTGAAGTTAATAGGTTTGATACGATTATGCAATTAGAGGATGGGCACTAGAGTGCTTTTGGATTAAATTGGATGTGTCCTTCATTTAGTTGATCAGTCTCGAAATATCCTCCTTGGAAATGCTATAATAAACGATGCTTTAGCGGTTTATTGTCATTAAACCTAAAGCGGTATAAAATTAATAATAATACGACATAAAGATTCCAATTCTTATTTGTGATTTTTTTCTAAAACTGCGATATGAAAGATATTAAATCTGGTATTGAATTCAAAAGCAATGTACGTTGCTAATCCGGTTGTAACTATCAATCGTTCGAATCCAAATATTTTGCAAAATGTAACGCCACGTTATTGTTCGCGATTCGTATAATGCGTTAATTTTGAAATTGTATTGCTCAATCACCATTGTTATGGCGAATACTTTAATTTCATACTACAACTGCGGAACTAATTTTTACGTCTTTTTACATAAGTTCGTCGGAATGAACTTTTTATCCAGTCTTTTTGTTATTCAAACTTAATCTGTTCAATAACTACGATTATTCATGTCTACGACCTTTTTTTTCTCATTAGATTAGTTTATCCCCCTTGTTGTAAGTTAGCAACAACAAGGGTGTGTTTAAGGGAGTTGGGCAGGTGTTTATAATAGCAACCGGAATTGGGATCATCCAAAGTTAAACGTGCACTACAAAATTCGGAGTCATGATTGAGTCGTATTGTTTTATCGACCGTTTTTGGAAATAGTCACTCCGGCTTTAAATTAGATAACTTCTATATTCTGGAAAATTAAGGCAATTTAAATGATATTATTAGGGAGGCAGCTGGGTTAGTGGGCGACAGTTAATTATTTATTATCTGTTAGTATTATCATGACCGTTGTGTATTGGTGTTCTGTGAAGCTAATTAAAATCAATTTTATAATAACTGAAAAGTGAAGTTCGTTTATAGTTCACTCGTAGCTTCTAAAGATTAAGAAGATGATTTAATTTGTTTCACAAGTGTATCTCTTCTATTGCTATTGAGCTAACACAAAAATAAACACACAAACACACACACAAAAATATTTTCAATGCGAATCAAACAAAAATTTTGTAGCTTTATAATAGATTTTGTCCAGAACATTAGACGTGATAATAGTTAAAAGTTTCATAACTTTTATTTTCCACGTGTAGAAAACGTTCGATAGTTACAATTTTTATTCGTCACTAATCTTTATTACCATGCAAATGGCCTGTTTTTACGCTAATGTCCACGTTTTCTCTGCGCGTGAGCATGCGTCTGGTGCATGTTGCGTGCGTAACGTGCGTGGCACGATCTGCTCTGATTGTTACTTTCTTATCCTGGGATAGGTAGGTGAAATTGAAAATAGGTACTTGAAGTACCTTAACATCTATACCAAAAAAAAAATCTTGAAAAGGTAACTGTTTGAATGAGCTAAACTTAGAAGATGTTCTAATTGGAAAACAGTCTTTGTGAACTAGATAGCTTGTTTCTTAAACGTTAGGTTATAAATTATCAAGCTAGGGCAGTACGTAGTAACTGTTAATGTTGGACAATTCGACAGACATCTAAACTATAGGCAGGTGAAACTGCAAGGCATCTACAGTAATATAATTTGTAGTAATTACTACGATTCCTTTTATACAATGCATAGCATAATTATAACATATGTTATAGAGTATAGACATTAACGATCTAATTAGGAATGGTTCATAGGCGTGATTATATATTTATTAATTCATCAAATGCTATATAATTATAATACGTACTTTCCGCTTTTTACTTGTATATTTAAACCAGCTGACCTGGCGGACTTCGTGTCGACGTATTTTTTTTTTTTTTTTTTGTGAATATGTGTCAATATTTTTTTTTTTGACAAACCTTGTATTTAGTAATTTGTTAGTTATCAAGTGTACCTAGTATAAATTTGTAAATTTAAATCAATAAACAAAGGCATGTTTCGTAAACAATTAGAAAGCGAGTGGTACGTGGCTTATCGCCCTCATACCATCTGTATTCACCTGTCAACGACAAACAGAATGATTGTCATCCAGCGGCTTTGTTATCGCGGTATTGAACCAATTTTGCCCTTTTGAGGCTCTACAGAAGCTTTTCAGATGAGGTATTATATTTTCTTCTAAATTGTCCGAGATAATATCGTCTGTTAAAGGTTTTTAGTAGAGATTGTGCCCTAAAAATAAACTATTTTTCAGTAACCAAATTCATCTTTTCTCTTCTATGATGAATCTTAACCAGTTATTAGACAACAGACAGTAAGAATGTTATATAGATAATTTTAGTATAACATTTTTTATATTGACCATATTGTACAGAAAGTCACTACATAAAGATGTAATTTTTTTTTAAATTATTGAATGAGTCTTCTAGTCGCTGAGTTTTTCTTGATTGATTTATTAAACATACCTAAAACATTTTTTATATAATTGTATAATTGTATTTAATCTGTCAAACTTGTTACAATGTATATAAATAACTAAAAATGTATATTTACATAGAAAGACACACACACACACACACATTTATATAACATTGTTGTTAATTGATTTTCGAGCTCTAGTTTCCATATATATTACAGTCAAAATCAAATAAATATCAAATTAATAGTTAATTAATTAACAATTTCACATTTTAACGATGTTTATCGAGATCATGGTCCATTCGACTCCGATTTGACCTTTGTGTTGGACTTAAAGTAATATTCAGTCGAGTACGAGTCAGATTTATTGACGAAGGACTCTGCACTTTATCTTTATCTACTACTTACTACTACTTCAGCCTATTACAGTCCACTGCTGGACATAGGCCTCCCCAAGTTCGCGCCAAACATCCCGGTTTTCTGCAATCCTCATCCAGCCACTACCAGCAATCTTACGTATAGATCGTCAGTCCAGCGGGCGGAGGGCGTCCCACACTGCATTTGCCAACACGCATCCCTATTTAATGAAACTTAATAGATAAATGTAATAAAAGTAGGTACGTATTAATTAAGTGAAAGCCTAATGACATCAAAATAAAATTATTAGCAAACAAAGTTTTTCTTTCAGTGTCTAATAAATCATTGAGTACTACAACTCATTCTCAACTACTCTACAACAACATTCTCACCCACATACGAGACAACGACATACGAGACAAATTTGATGTTTATAGAGTTGAAAGTATTCAACTCTATAAACATCAAATTTGTACAGATTTTATACGTTTTTAAGTAATATTATAATATAGTAAACTTCTACCCACTATAAGACAATATAAATTTCGGTTTACCTAAAAGTAAAGAGTATATAACTCGCCTAAAAGTTTAATATACAAAATAGCTTCATACATCATTAAATCCTTAATCATCTGATGATTAATTAAACAAGTATCAAATATTCATTTCTACTTAATATCATTTAAATAGGTTTATTGGTTTTACCGTAATAACGATCAGATTTATTCTCACATTTATATTAATAAATATGAATTTTTATTTTATTTCCCAAAAGAATTATTAAATCACGAGATTGGCAATAACCTTTCGGTGTAATTTTATTTACATTGCGAAACAAAATTTATTAATTGTCGATTCAATATCAACACGGCAATATATGTTTTATTGCTAATGTAGTTACAGATCATGTTCCCTTGAAGGAATAAAAGGAAAAACTGTTTTGTTGTTAGTAGAATTTACGTCGTATTACTGTGGATATTGAGTTTAATATTCACTGGAGTCAGACGGTGTAAGGCGGCGACATCTCCGGCCAGTACTACCGTGGTTCCAACTTTACTCGTGTTCCAAGCCATAAACAATAGGCGATTAATTTCGATAAGTGAAAATATCGATATAATATCGGTTTTTTAATGAATGGCGATACTCATTGTCAGATGTATTGGTTACAATTTTTCTAACTTGTAATATAGCTACGCTCTCAAGATGCTCTTTTGCGGTTTTATAAAATAATTTGTATCTGTATGCGCAGTTTGGGTACAATTTGAATAAACACAGTTGTGCCTACTTTCTTGTTCTGTCAGTTTATTGTTAGAATTTAATTCATAATAAAGTCACTACTGAATCCAATCAGCTTTATGTAGTTCAGTGAGCACCCCAAAATAGAAAATAGATGAAAAGTTTATTTGTAGTTGTATCTTGTATTTTTAAAATTAGATTGGCATAAAATGGTAATTAAATATTCAATTTGTTTATTAAATATTATTGTAGGTGTTTAATGACTGTTATTGTAATACTTAACCTTAAACATTTCAAAATATCTTTCAACATTCTGTTATATTGTTCGGATATTTCAAAAGCGTATTAAATTATTTGTATATTAATTTTTAGAAACTTTCATCATAACTTCGACAATGTACACGAAATTATTTTATAATAATATTGCTAAATTTCATATCCAAGAACATGTTGTTTAGAAAGAAAAAAATACTACATTATTATTTATTTAATTTTAGCAACTGCTTCCTGTTATAACTTAGACTGCATGGAGATAAAACCTTGGTTAATTGAGAAGGTCGTTTATAGACCTATGGAATTAATCATTTGTTACAAAATCGTTCAATAGGCACTGACTATACTACTGTGGTATTGTTATATGTTTTATAGCCTGTTTATATAAACAAATTGTAAAATATTCTCTTACTAAAGTATCATAAAAATAATTGTGTTAATATTAATACCGAAACGGTGGTAGCTTTACTTTTTAATATAATAATCACTTTAAAATTTTAATTTGTAAAATGACGGTTCGAAAGTGCTTTTAAAGCCTATTTGAATTAAGTTGTATTTGCTACTTAGTACATTCTTAATGCGTACGCCCAAAGAATGGAACTCTCTACCTGCGTCTGTGTTTCCGGATAACTACAACCTGCCGATCTTTAAGTCGCGAGTAAATAGATTACTTCTAGGTAAGCGTGCTCCATCCTAGACCGCATTCTCATTTAACATCAGGTGAAATAGTGGTCCGCCGCGTTGGCGCAGCGGTCACAGCACTGGATTGCGATTGGCTGTTGCGCGGGCGGTTGCGGGTTCGATCCCCGCACACGACAACATTTGTATTGGCCATACAGATGTTTGCCGTGGTCTGGGTGTATGTGCAGCCCTTGTGGGTCACCCCACCGTGCCTCGGAGAG
The DNA here is from genome assembly GCA_905220545.2 of Melitaea athalia. Lineage (NCBI taxonomy): Eukaryota > Metazoa > Arthropoda > Insecta > Lepidoptera > Nymphalidae > Melitaea > Melitaea athalia. Next base: position 5,657,134 of record HG992203.1, read on the forward strand.
CACGTTAAGCCGTCGGTCCCGCTTGTTATCACTTATCATGTACCTACATCTGATAGCGATCGTTACTCATAGTAGGGAATATATCCGCCAACCCGCATTGGAGCAGCGTGGTGGATTAAGCTCCGATCCTTCTCCTACATGGTGAATAGGCCTATGCCCAACAGTGGGATATTACAGGCTGAATCGAAATAGTGGTCAAACGCCACTATCTTGATATAAATAAAAAAGTTGTTTTTGATTTTGAATAACTAGCTTTCCGTCTGCGGCTTTGGCGTCATGTATGAAACGTTTCTATCTAATATGTTTTCTTCCATTTAAATTAGTAATCAAACAGCCTATTAATCACGTAGCATTGGTGAAAGAATTTTTCAAAATCTGTCCAATAGTTTTTGTGTTTTTTTTCACAAACAAACAAAAAATTACGTCTTTCTTCCTTATGATAGGTTAACTCCTATAGTTTTTTAGCCCTAACTTCACTCAAGTTAAGGAAAATATTGTAATGCTTATTATTTACCTGGTTTCACTTGTATTGGCCTTCTGGTTAGATTAAAGTTCTGTTAACGCTAATGGCCATAGACACTATCTATACAAATTTATAGACGTTGTAAAAGAAAACAATTTACAATTTCATAGATAATTCAGATTAAATTAATTAAGTAATGAATTCGAAAATAGTTTGTTTATAATTTTGTCTATAATTAATTAAAAAACTAGCCCGTTGGTGCAGTTTGTAGTGACCCTGCTTTCTGCTCCGGGGGTTGTGGGTTCGATTCCCACCCCGAGTCTGGGTGTAATATACATTTTTATTTATATATTTATATATGTATTATTTATAAGTGTGTTTATCGAAAAAAAAAAAAAAATGTAGCTAGACCAGTCGGCTGTTACCTATAACACAAGCATTAATAAGTTGCTTACTTTAGGAACAGACGACCGTGTGTAGATAAAAAAAAAAATTGCACCTGACGTTTTTACCTGCTATGACTTTAAGGCCCGGTTCCCACCAAAACGGAGAGGAGAGGAGACGAAAGGAGATAATTATGTTTTGACTAACCAATCAGATTCCTTATTTCCACATCTCCTTTCCCTGGCTTCTGTGGAAATGGGTCAAGCGAAGAGGAGATGAAATGTCTCATTTTTCTGTAGAATTTTATGTCGCGAGCTAGCGGCTCTTCAGAGCGGAGATGTAGTCGGACGGCCCGGCGGCGCCCGCGCGGTTTCCGTTGACGATTTAAATATTGAAGAATTGATTGTGTTTCTTCAACCTCTAATTCCTTTTCATCAAGTAAATTAATATAACTTCTGTATCGACATGACGTCTTCCTTTCGTAGACAACACTTGACTGATTTCGAGCTCTTCTCAGCTCGCAATGGCTCGCATCTCCGCAACGCACAGCTCACATCTCTCCGCTATGCATCTCCTCTCTGCTTTGGCGGAATAGCGTGCCTACTTCGCAGCACATCTCTCGTCTCCGCTTTGAAAGAAACCGGGCCTCCAGTCACCGCTGTGCTCCTATGTGCTTACGTTATCTTTTATAGCTTTCCTGACAAACCATTTATTGCAAAACAACTTAAAAATTAATTTGAACTGAAAGTGCATTTAAACTACTAACAATTTAAAGTTTTCGTGCTATTCTATAAATATAGAACACCTTTTCCATACGCTACTTAATAATATTGTAACCGGTATTAATATGATCGCGGCCTTGACAATAAATTAACACTTCCTCGTTTCACTATTAACAAGATCATTGACCAGAAAAACTTCAATATAATTAGCTGATAACGTAACTGATATAATCTTAATATATATAAATCTCGTGTCACAATGTTTGTCCTCAATGGACTCCTAAACCACTTAACTGATTTTAATGAAATTTGCACACCGCGTGCAGTTTGAGCCAACTTAAAAGATAGGCTATATTTTATTTTGATATAGGTAATTATTATATTTAAGAAAAAAAAATAGAGCGGTACGAAGTTCGCCAGGTCAGCTAGTTCTCATATATATTTTTCTTCTTCATCATTAAACTCTATGTTATCTGTCAAGTGGTACAATTTGCAATCTGTGAAACTAACAGTTGTATTTTTATCATTTGAGGTAAAATAGAGAGCTCCTGAGCGTCTGTTTTATCTCCTCTAAAGCCATCAGTCTCATCAGTATATCGGAAACTGGTAAAATAATACTAATGGTGTAAACAAAGTTACGAAACTATTTACCTACAGCTGCATTATTATTGTTTAATACTTTCCATTATTTACTATATGAAGCTTATATAATAAGAAAACACTATGCGTGCAATCAAGCTATGAAATATTGCTATTATTAGTGTTGATTTTGATGGATTTGTCGGTTATGATGTGATTTGTCTAATATTAATTTAATTAATTTGGATTTCATTTAATTTTACTTTCATGGTTCCTATCTATATAATTATAATCGTTTTGTGAATATTAATAGTTTAAAATTGCTATAATAGAAAGCTACCGTGAAAAAGACCTTTCACGACGTCACTAACTCACTATCATGGGTCAAGACTACCTACTTAAATAATTTAATTCGTAAACTAATTGTGTGTGTAAGTGTGTGTGTGTGTTTGTTTAGTTTGTAACACGTCCCAAGTTACTTTTGGCGGAAAATTAGAAATTAATTAGGTTTCGTTTGTTTTTTTTTATGGCTACCGCATGTCTAGAAACGTCAAGTTTTTATTAATATTTGCTCATAATTGGTTCAGATGAGACATTTAATACCCGGTAATCGGAACCTTCGTGTGAATGATGACATTGAAAGATTATCTCGCTAAGAAATATTATACGATTTATACTGTCCCATAATTTTTATGAATGTCACGAGTCTCAAAGAAACCAGTTTTAACCGATATTTTATAATATAGATATTGGTAATTATTGAGTAACGGTTAATAAATAACATTGTATTTTATAAAAGTTTAAAAATATTCATTATTTTAAACGTAATTAAATATCGACTACAAAACACATCTTTTCTTTGCAGCAGCATTTTCATCATTTTTATATTAAAGTATTCTTGACATGACATCATCATTCTGTATGATGTAAGGTGACATAATTATGTGGTTTGAATTTATGTTTGCGTTGTCCTTTGTCGTGGCTTCGAAATAAAGTTTAAGGTTTTGTTTAAGGATAATTTTAAAAGTCAATATAAAAACAAACATGTACCAGGTTTTCATAAATTTTTAGTTATTGGACTTATAAATACATTATAATTATAATATTATAAATATTAAATTTAACATAATGTTATAAATATTAACGACCAAAGTTTTACTAAAAGGTCCTCATGACGTTACTTCTGAATAATGTAGTACGTATTTAATGACAAAGGTATTATCAATCAACGTTAAATTACTTTCAACGTTAATACAAAAAAAAAAACAATAATGATAATAATTATAAGATACAAATCTCTTTAACTACAATTATTACACTGACTGCCTTAAATCGAAACATGAGATTTCAAATTTTATTTATCCTCCCATATGGGGAAGAGGCCTATGCCCAACAGTGGATATTACAGGCTGAATCGTGTTATACCTGTCTTTTATTTCTCGAACATTTAGTTCTTCTTTCATTGTACTTAGGTACTAAAAAGATAATAACTAAAATATATTATTAAAAGGTGTCCCTTTAGGCAAGGTTCAGGTATCCCTTTAGGCAAGGTTCCGAAGATACCTACTGGCAGCGTTTCCCCTTTGAATAGCTAGACTAATTCTGAGTCCGAGGTAGCTGCCAGCTCTTCGGTCTCCTGTGATGTCGACTAACCTTTTTGTTTTTTCCTTAAAAAGCCTTATTAGCCTCATCATATTATATTTTTTAAGGTTTTTAGGTTCATTGTAGTAAAATTTTATACATTTAATCTTACTCAGAACGTCACAATGTTCTTCCAATCATCACGTCGTTACAAAGTCGGTCACTACATCGAACTAGTCACGGATACTTGATACTATGTGATGTCTGTGATTGATGACATCGCCTTCTTGATTCCTGTATTTATATGGTAATGTATATCTAATGCGTCCAGCTGAATCATTGTACTTTCTTCTATTGGTACTGATAATATTTTCACTTTTATTACTAGAGATGTAATAACTTAATTCTTGTTTTACTTTATTGTTAAGACTCATTTCAAATATATTACGTCTTCTATAATTTGCCTTCGTATCAATCAATCAATTGTGATGCAAAATGTTATTCTCATTTGTCTATGTCTTGTGGTGGTCGTAATTGATCATTTTTATCGTTTGAATAAGGAAAACTACAACGTTATTACGTAAACTTGGTGTCAAACAATTAGGCTGATTGAAATCGTCATTATTTTGATTAGTACGTAATAGATTATATTAAAACGTTTGTCGATCAGGTCAACCTCATAAATAAAAATTGAATATTTGAAATTTAGTGAGATGTTAAATTCTATTTTTACTGGCCTAGATTCGTTCTATCATTAAAACTGTTTGAGTGATAACTTAAGTTACTTAATATAATTATGTTTTCTATTAGAGTCGCTTTTATCAACTGGATTTGATAAATTTAATGTCGAACGTTTTAAAAAGTGCCGTGTAAAGTTCTGACATTATAGTGTTAAATAATGATCAAATTTAAAATAAGTGCTTGAAATAAGTTAATATTTCAAAGTGGCGAAGTCAGAGTCTCGTATTGTGTTAGTGGGTGATAGTGACAGCGATGGATGCTGTTGTCCTGGCATGAGGATCAATGATATTGGTGGAGTTCTCCTTGAGGCTGCAAAGCTAACAAGGTCGTGGTTCTGTCAAAAGCCTGATTACGGGTAAGTTTATCGATATAAATGTATGCTTTGTGTTTTTATTTCTTAAAAACACTATAATTACAAAAAAGGTTGAAGGTTAAGTTCATAAGTTAAATCATTATTTTAAAAATGATATATCAAATTTAGTTTTGCTTTCGTAAATATTTATTAACATTGTCAACAAGAAAAAATGACTTAATCGTTAATATATTAGTTAGCAAAGTACAGAAATTGTAGTGCGAGAGAGAGTTGAGTGTTATTTTGAAATAGTTTTATTTGGCATTGACACAGTGTGAATCAATCACTATGATTCGATAAAAAAAAAGACGATTGAAAATAAAAGTCCAGTTATCGCAATTCTAGAAAAGCAATTCCCTTTCGTCCACTAGAATGAAATCGTTAAAAACGAAAGCCGCAACCCATTTTGTCATACCAGGCAATCTCACTCTCACAAACGTGGGCAGAGTTTAATAACCAACTATTTTTTCTACCGAAACTAGGTCGTTCCTGCACCAAGCGAGCGCATTCATCCGTATTAATCAAGTCTTTGCAACTGAATAGAGGCCCACCCCCCTACTAACAATGGAGGGGATGTCTCGCTCCATTTGACAAATAAACTGCAGCCGCGATACTTAGCTGCTGCCCTAAATATACTTTGGAAATTGCGAACTTTAAAAAAGTGATGATGGTGATTCTTAATTGAATACTTTTTGGTAGTATTAAATAATCGTTTAATATTTTAATAAAATATCCTACACAGTACTTTGAAATGGTTACTCGTTACATTAAAAACGGAATCATAATTTTTATTTCTGCAATTTTTTAAAAGTTAAAATTTTTAATGTTCCAGTATTTTAATGAAACATCCCCAACGTGACCTAAAATCGTTTTAATTGCAGCTGCCTCGCGGTTAAAAAGAATTCGAAATTCATATTCACAAGGTAGTCTTAGATACGAACTAGACGTGATCTTCACACATTTGCTTTAAATTGATAAAAATTAAATAATCATCTTCTTTAGTATGTTATAGCAATAATCGCAATAAAGTTGGCTGGAAAATTCCTGTCCAGGCTATATTATATTTGGCAACCGCCATTCAAACCAGACTTGTAGGAAACCTTAGGTCATCGTATTCGCAATGAAACAGCGCTCATATTGATGTAATATTTTTTTAGTAATCACGTGGGTAAAAGTAACTGGATACTAAAATTTTAAAAGAATTTTCATCCATTATGCATATTGGTGAAGTTTGTCTCTAGATCGTATCTCCTACTATAAATACTACTAATTGTTTCAAATGTTAAATAAAATTTAGTAGCTGATTTGTTAGTCTAAGGCTCTAAGCAATACTCAATTGGATTTTAAGTAATACTTAAAAATCTTTCCTATTAAAAACGATTATATTTTGTAGAAATATCAACTTTTACGAGCTTTATTAGTGTTATTAGGTTAAAAATACTGGAGCAGCATAAATGCGGCACAAAAACTATAACATCGAATTTTTAACGCTAGGCATACCGCAAGGTTCTATTTTGGCGGCGGTCCAATAAACATAAGAGTGTTACATATTAATTGGCAAGCTGTATCGTGCGGAGTCAAGTGAGTCACAAAAACTCGTTGTTAACAGAGATTTTCATTTTGCACTAGAGCGTATCATTTATCGAGTAAACTAAATAAGCAGCAAAAGTTTAGAAAATTGTACAGAATAAATAGCAGTAATCCTTATTTAATTCCGTATTTATAATATTAAAACCCGTTTCTAAAGTTAATTATGATGTTGACAAAAAGATAAAAATTATGCAAAGAAGTAGATTATAAACATGAATGAAACATAAAAACAAGTGGTTAATTTAGAACTAACTCTTGCATTATAATCGTAATGATACTAATATGGCAATAAACTGTGGCGCGTTCATTTGATCTTCTGAGTGAACTATAGATAGGATGCAAATATGTATAAACGGTAATAACTAAATCTTTATGATGTTGTCCAAGATTTAATAAGATAATGTAAACTGTCTTGTTTATCATTATGTTCACGTAAATATAATTTATAAAACGAATAGGTACGCTTCTTCATCTACTTATAAAGTTAAAAAAATATATTCAATTAGATGTTCGGATATAATATATTTTTGATAGAAGATAAACATTTTATTGCTAACTAAATTCTTCCCTTGTTATTCAAAAGGATTTATAGTCTAAATCAACGCAGTGCTTTATTGTAAGATTGCGGATAATCTTGCACAATTTTTTACAGATGCGTTGTCGTAAGACATACCTACAGGTAAATGTGATTATTTTACCTTAAAAATTAAATCCCCTTCTGTGAAATTTAAATACCATAATGGCCTTTTCTATGACACAGTTGGATTGAAATGAAAAAAGACAGTTGACTATTTTAGTTTAAGTAATTTTTTATTTCTCACTACTTGAATTTTCCATAAAACGAGCGTTTCGCATTGTTTTAAACATAATTCAATTTAAAACAAAAGGAGTTTAGGAAATAACGAAAATTTTCAGCGCCATACTTCAGCAAATATTTTCAGTGAAAACTCCGACATAACACATTACTTAGTATAAATTTTCCAGTTTCATTCAAATAGAAATTTTACTCCGAATTCCGTGCAATAGAATTTATATTTGACTTATGTATCAGGTTAGCTTTTCAATTTCGGGTTAGCTAGGTCATATTTCAAGTGGGCGTTCTGTTCACGTGTATTTGAAGGCTATATACTCAATGAACTTATGCAAAGAGTGGGTTGAGTTTGTATGATCGCCGTAATTGAGGGAGCTCATAAATATAAATTACCATCCAATCACATTGTTAATTATGTGTCTTTTTCACTTCTGGTTTTAAAATGAAACTATAATTATAACTTTTATATTACTATTGTGGTTTTTGTTACATAACAAGAATAATAACGTTTATTTAACTTAATTTAACATTTGTCCATTGTTATTTGATTTTTGTTTCTTAGATTGTAATATTTAAGTATAATATCTTTATTAATTAAAGTATTTTTAGCAATATTCTTTAAATATTATAAAAATATTTAATCTACAATTTGGTATAGAAGATGATTAGTAACGTTAAAGTAACATGTTCTTTATTACCTAAATTATCTCACAGACACGTTTGTTTATAAGACGCCAGTCGCCACACCATATAGCCAATGTGCGGTCGACCGCGGAATCCTTATCCTTCGTCCTTTACCTATACACACTATTAGTAGGTAAGACAGTTTAACTCAAGTTGTTCTTGACATAATTATAACTACGCCGTTCCGCTCCATTTCATTTAAAGACTATAATATCTTTGAAGATATCAAAGATCTGGTATTATTCAAATTGTAGTCTGCGGTGGTTTTCACGAACTTTCTATAAAGTCGTGACTATCGTTTGATATTCGCGATGCTAAATACACGATTCTACGATTTCTATACGCGTTCCTTAGATATCTATTATTATGTTTATTAATCTTGGTTCTGTGTTTTGTTCTTATGTAAAATTAATTACTGAGCAAAGATTAATAGTAGGGTTATCTGTATCTATTTTCTAAACAACGTTCTAAATAATTTTAAAATTACCGATTTTATTTTAAATATTAGCAAATTTGTTGCGTAGAAGATTGTTATATAAATAGTTTTATTCAAACAATTGTTTAGCATACTTATATGTCTTGTAATATAGTTATTCATTAAGAGTAGATTAGAAATATCACGACGCTGGCGCAACAGTCACAGCACTGGTTTGTGGCTGTTGCGCTGGCGGTTGGGGGTTCGATCCCCGCACATGACAAACATTTTTATTGGCACAGATGTTTGTCGTGGTCTGGGTGTATGTGCAGTCCTTGTGGGTCTCTCCACCGTGCCTCGGAGAGCACGTTAAGCCGTCGGTCCCGATTGTTATCATGTACACCTGATAGCGATCGTTACTCATAGTAGGGAATATATCCGCCAACCCGCATTAGAGCAGCAGTATTAGTGGATTAAGCTCAGATCCTTCCTGACATGGGTAAAGAGGCCTATGCCCAGCAGTGGGATATTACAGGCTGAAGCGAATGATTAGAAATGTAAAAATAAACACGTTTATATGTTGTATAAACAATACAACATATAAACGTGTTTATTTTCTATTCTTATGTGTTCTCTCTCTCTCTCTTTCATTTTCTCTGTAGTCTTCTAACTTACTTTTATATCGGTCCTATTGTTAGATAATCCATAAAATTTCAAGTGTTTGTGTACATTTGAAAGATAAATCCGAGTGAGAATACGAGTGTTAGTAAAAGGATTCGATTAATACTTTTGGGTACAGAAGACTTGTCACAAGTATCTCGTCTCTTATATATCTTGTAAATCGTTTGTGCAAGTGGGTAATGCAAACACGGAAAATGTATGTGGCACACGCGTTTGATATCGGTATTTTCCGAATCAAACAATCTGAACACCAGTAATTGTTTCATATAAAAACTAAATTCACTTTCGTATTACCTTCTTAGTAAAGTATAAATGTAGTAAAAGGCAGCTCGCTAAGAAAGTTTATAACTTCTTTTAATCTCGGTACCATGAAGGCAATTCTAGAAATACAAGGTATAAACTTGTTACGAAACGCTTAGTTCAAAGTTTGCTGTTGCAAACTGCAAGGTGAAGTCTTAGCTAAGCTTGTAAACCTTCTATGTTGGAAATAGGCTGTATTTACGGTAGCAAAATATTAACCTGACAAGAGAATATAGCTTTATGGTCTTTTGCTATAAGGATTATATTTCCTTGAACGGTGAAACAAGATATCTCTAGTGATAATGCCTCCTCATGTCTCATTACTTCCTGTGGTCGTACAGTTAGTAAAGCCACATGAAATATGTAAAGCTGCTATTTCCCATCACACCTGACGTAATACAAAATGAAATGTCTAGTACCATCCTAGATTTCTTTTCGTAATAAAACCTTGAGGTTTCAAAGTAAACAAATATTTTACTTTTGACTTTCTGTTTGTTCTCTAACCGCGGTATAGAATGTCTTAAATTTTCTTCGCCAAAACATGTTTTTCTTAATCTACAATTACCACTCGTATGTCGTGGCAAGTGTATGCTCAAGTTTACTATTTTAATAAACTTTGAAATAGTAAGTAGATGTTATATTTTATTTTGGAGATTTGAGATTTGTATTGATATTGTCTAGAATACTGTAGCAAACTTGGAATATCAATGGACTGTAAACTTTGGATGGCTGTTTTTCTCCATCTGATATAAAATTGACGAAGTCTTCCGTGATTCTATGCTGTGCTAATCCTATGGCACTGTTGACATACATTACTTTTTATGAGCTAGTGTGAGTTCGGCTGCTGCTGCAAAATTTATTAGATATTGGTCCTTCTAAATTATGACTTAATATTAACAATATTAGACAGACGATTAAATTAACTAAATATGAATTGATAAAGCACAAAAATCCGCGTTTTAAGCCTAACTCGTGTTTTAACGGTTTTAAACATGATGGTCGGTCGACCGCTCGTGGTCATTGTCAAGGAAACGCGTCGTTACGCGTCGGCTACCTCGAATGAATGAAACAACAATTGCATACCATATTCGTTAATAGTCGGGCGTAGTTAGGTTCGCGATTCGGTAGATAAATTTCATGTAATTGTTGAGTTTTATTCATTTTGATTATTTGATTCAGCTTTTGTGGTAATGTAGAGTTAATGTAGGAAATATATTTCTAGATTTTTATATTATACCTGATGTTTTTAAGGTGTTACCGTCTTCTTTCTATGTAGATATAATTATGTCTTGTTTGTATAATAATAATAAAAAAACAAATCGTGTGTTTGTATTATGTTCTTAGTACCTATAGTTATATTACTTTGATGAATTGTAGTTGACCAAATAGATATATACATGACTAAATTTTACCGATTATTTGTGTCTAGAAGTTTCCTTAAAAAATGCTAAGAATATTTTGCAAACAGTTGCTTAATAACGTTATTAATATATATTTTTAATTCTTGTAATCGATGTGCTTACTACATTATAGATACTGTTATTTGTGTTGAGTGATTACAAGAACTTAAATATGTATTTATAATTGCATGGTATCGAAGCAAACTGTTCTTGACTTACGGTAATTTCAATACGGTCTGCCGGACAAAGTGCTGACCCATTATCATATGTTTACTGTTATGTGATAATTGTTTATAACTCACAACAAGCATGGTGAACACTGAACAATGGGTTTTCTATCACCCTAAATTATTACCACAGAAATATGTATATTATATACCTACTCTTTAGTACGTACCTAATTGTACCTTATGTTTAAAAATTGTTACCAAGACACTTTTTTAAGGGTTTAACCTTAGACTACTACTGCTACAAAACCGCTGTGGTAAGATTTACATATTTATGCTATATTTGAGCGCAAAATTTAAATTTCTTTGTTTCTAGTACTAGATAAGTAAGGATTATTGCTTTTAGTCAGCTATTAGATGTATGTAAATACGGTTAAATGGAGTAATCTCAAACTAATCTTGGTATTAAATATTACTACCCAGCTACGTAAACCTCTATACACCAATTTTCTTAAGTACTAATTAGTAAAATTATTTTGCTAATCTATTTCCAACATTGTGTTGGCACTTTGTACCTTATTATAATTTTTCGGTGTGACTTATACATTGCTTTAGTCTAAAGACCAGCTGTTGCCTACCATATGTCGAAAGGTAAGAATCCGTAAAAAATCGATTAACGAGTAAAGTTTTTATTTAATACACTTGACTAATTGAAATATTACAACAAAGCTGTTCGTACCGCAAAATGATATACTCGTATTTTAATAAAAGTTATTTTTTGATTTGATGACATTGATATTATTAACTTTACTTATTCATTAAAATTTAGTTCGTAAAATTTGTCTACGTGTCTTTGATCCGTTTTCACAATAATTATATACTTATTTTGGCTATAATTTTCGTTTTATTAAATTTGATTTTTTATTAATTCGTTTCCTGTATTTAAAACAGTAAGAGGCAATCACTTTTTAATCATTATCATTCAATTTCAATCGAAGCAACATGTGTATAATCTGGCGCTTTTTGCTGGTTCTTATTAAAAGTATTGGTAGATATATATGTATATTAATTAATGGTATGATAATCTGCAACTAGACAGCCAGTCTAATCCAGGAGTAAAATATTTTAGAGTCCGTTAAAGACTTATTCAGATTCAATATTAAATTAAACATAGGAGGAAAATACAAGGAGTATTTTCTCTGAAGCGTCGCGTCGTCAGCGTGTAAAGAAAAATGGGTCGCCCTAAATTGATATACGTTACTGACATGCAATAAAGTCTCAGTAGGTCGGGGATTATGTATTACACGTAAGATGCGTGTTATGACATCTGCATTTTAAAATATTCACGCGTGCAAGTTTGTAGGTTACAAAATTTGCATTTTTATATTGTTGCATTTTTATACAAGTCACGAAATTATTAATAAGTTGAAGTGATAATTAATTTATCCTATTAATAATAATGTTTATTATAATACTTATTTTCTGTTTCGGACAATATTTTAAAACAATGAATGTGTATTTGGGTTGTGTTCTCATTTTTCTCGTTAGCAGATAATTTATTTTAATAAAATGCCATTCGTCATTAACATATACTTCAGCTCAATAAAACGATTTATAACGAGAAAATAATTCTTAGCGTATAAATAAATATATTCATGTCCTTGACTCAGCGTATTATCGGCGTAATCAAAAACATTGTCTCCAAATGAAGTCGCAAAACATTCAGTAATTATTTCCACCAAAGTCTTACAGTGAACCGGTATTTCCAGTTTATATCTCCTGAAATTACATTTTCAACCTTATCGCTTCCCGTCAAGGAATAAATGTCAACTTGTAACGACTGCTATAGGTACGCTTGTTTAAATTAAATGAATAAAAAACGAATTCTAAACGTCTTGACAAATTTTCGAATGACTTCGTAATAAAAAGTTTTTTTTTTGTGTTATATTAAATCGTGGAAATATTTGCTTTATTTTTCGTGATTGCGAATATTGATAGTACCAAAATTGTGATGATTGGCAAAATTGGGATTTGTGATGAATGATTTTTTTGTTTGACAATAAAAGTTATATGACTTTGTATATTTTATTATGTTAGTTACAAATGTTTTTGTGTTAAAAAAAATAGGTAAGGTTATAATGAAAAAACGTTTTCGGATTCGGTTTCGGATTCGGATCGCATTATATTAAGTATTTTAGATGCCCGACGTTTCGGATATTTCGGACGTTTCTTAGCAACCTCCGTAGTTCCGTACTATCCATACCATGGTTGATGTAAACTGTAAAGTATCCGAAACGTAGGACATCTAAAAAATTTAATAAACCGCGATAAAATCCGAAAAAGTTGTTTCATTATAATGAGTAAAATCGCATAAATATTAGAAAACCAAATAGGTCAGGTTTTAAAATTTGTTTAAGAATAATTATTATTCTATGTAGATAGTGAATGACTAGAAAATTAAATGTTCGTACGTATAAAATAGATTGTATAAATCATGTCTGTGTGGAACGCTTTCAAGAATGCCAGCAGCATTTTCCTCTTCGATTGCAATTCCAATTTTATTGTCTAAGTGAAAAATAATACCGCCCTCGCGTCGCCGTTGGAGGCAATGTGGTTTTAAATATATTTTAAAATTTTCCCTGTAATATTACGAATATTACCACAAGTAATAAATGTAACCTTGATCTATTTTACGTTGAAATTATTATAAATTTTTCTTTAATATCTATATACATATAATAAAATGATAGGAAAGTCAATGTATGTCCGGGGTAAACTCAAAAAGTACTGCATGGATTTACTTCAAATTTGGCACGAATATTATTAAGAAGTCGGGTCAGAACATAGGCTACATATTATCAAGCTATCACCTACGGGGAACGAGAAGTGAACGCACGCAGACGACGTCGCGGGCAGAAGCTAGTTAATTCATATTTGTATTTATTTAAATATTGATTTACCTATGTATACGCGCTCATTGAGTATATCGACTTATGTTTGTTTAAAAATCAATTTTTTTAATTTCTGTTATTTATAACTTTAAAAACTTAAGTTCTATTTGTCTGGACACAGGTTAAAAATAATATACCCAGATGTTACTTATAAATTGAAAACGTAGATATTCTATCTATGAATTTAAAAAAAATATAGAAAAACCGCCAAAAAGATGTTCAAGCACTAAAATGTGTTTACAATTCATCTCGTGCTCGACGGCGTAGGAAAATATAGTGAGGAAAGTTACACGTGTTCAGGCAATATCGGTCAATCTGTGTACAGTAGCATCGATGCATTGCTCTTTTAAAAGAGTATTTATTATGTTATATATTTAAGGAATTTAAGAACTATTTGTCTGTGTTTTATTTATAGTATAAACTGTTAATACTTATTTTAAATATTCGATTGTAATATGTAGAAAAGTTTATATAATATAGGTACTTAAGTTATAGGCTTTGTAATATAATTACATATGAGCGCATAAAAGTAAGCAATAAACGTATACGCAGTTGACACTGCAATGTACCTAAAGTTAGTGAATTATATTTTAAGTATTTAAAGTAAATTATACTTATAGATAACTAGGTGATTTTATTGTCGTTACATTTGACCCCGTGGGAAATACATATTACATAAAGCCATACCATTAAATTTATTGCCATAGATTCAGTAACTTTTAATGAAAAACAAAAAAAAAGATTCCTCTCTCCATACATCCGTCTTTTCTCGTACACTTCCCACATTAAAAAAATAGGAACTCATTAAATCCAAATAACCTGGAGATGTCGTTACCGATATACGGTTACGTAATATATCATTACCGTAGTAACGAGGGACCAAAAGAAGCCTAAAGGAATATCTGAAAGCCAGTTGACCTAACCTACATACGAGATAAACTCGCTGGATGAAATATGTTTTATATCAAAACGATAAAATCAGGTCGCAATTACATTCATTTCGAATTTAATGCTTTCTTGACTGTTTTAATCCGTTAATGGAGTCACGGTAATGACATTACAAGCTTCGTCCAAGACAATAGAAATGTGATGAAAATATTATGTTATTATGACAAAAGTTGCAAATTGAGAAGCCAACCTCTATCCAGCACAGTATTTGTATAAGAGTTGTGTGATTAAGATTTTTTATGAAAATTATGTAACCCTTAAAATCCTTTTAACTATATTTGTAAGGAGAAACAAAGTAGTTAAACGATTTTAATAAACATTATTTCCTTTTATCATATAACATGTTACTTTTAATAATAATAAGATTGATCCCTTACGAAATTTTTGTTGAGTTTATTTGAGGAGTTGTCCAAGAAAATTTTGGCTTGTTTGGAAGAAATTGCTAAATAGCCATAAGTCCGCCCAATGTACTTCACAGTCTGTAAATGTCTTTAAATGTGTTTAATATGTAAAATGTAGTTGTGGTGTACAATAAAGTTTAAATAAATAAATAAAAATACCTTTAATCAGCGGTAGCAAGATCGAACTCCATTTGAGACAGATATTTGAATTTGTACAAATATTCGTTTCTTGTCAGTGTGTATGCCCGTGTAAGTCTCCTTGCTCTACTTCTAAGACCATGTCAAGTTCTCGGTCATGGTTGTTTTTATAGACAGCATAATTATATCAATTTCTAAACGTGATAGGGCAATTATCTGCCATTCAATTATGAAATAATTATCATGGATAATGGAATTTGAGAAAAACCTTCTCCTGTGTGAAGCCGTCTTTACCCATCAGTTGTAAATTTAAAAGCTAATTAAGTTATTTCAGATTTTTTTTAAATATGAATTCTTACAGAATGTCTAGGAAACAATGTAATATTTATTTGAGGTAAAGCTGAACAGCTAATTTGCTATTCTAATGAATTCTCTAGGAAGCTGTCCATGCAAATTATCTCACGTCGTGTCAAAGAGCTACTCGATGCTAAGATATTGCTTATGCGAATGACACTCTTTGAGTCGTTATGTGTTCCTACTGGTGCCTAACATACTCGTACTAAATACACGGACTCTTTAATAAAGGACTTTTTACCATATAATGCCAAAATAAATTTTAAAATAACATCCGTGTACAATGATCAGACCGCCGCCTAAAACATGTTACACTGGGATGAATATACTACAAATGAGAAATAAAGATGGGTTGAAAACTTATTAACACACCTAAAATGCCTAACTATATGTTGATTATCTGCGAGAGAGTGTTAGTGGTCTGATCCAGCCATGTACGAACTGTTCTACAGCGAGGCTACACCGAGTAGCTTAGCACCCGCCGGGATCATGGGGCGCCAAACCAAATTTGTTTAGAAGCCCTTTTTTACTTAACTGCGGTAAAGGTCAAAGAGAAGGTTATTTATTTTATAAATTAAAAAAGCCTTTGCATATTTAAGAGTAAAAATATACGTGGGAAAATTATGAAGTTAAAATATATCCTCAATTTTTATAAAGACTGTATCTCAGTGAAAAATGGAAGTATCGTGTACAAAAAAGCTAATTGAAAAGTTTTAAGCTTCTAGTTTTTGTATAGTAGAGCTAATATAAGCGACAAAACTTTGCCAGGTAATTCTCTTGTTGCATGTGGAAAACTTGCTTTTTAAATTTCAAGTTTCTTTTTAAGACTTTATTGCTTTTTTTTTTTGATAAAACACACTTGTATATTATTTAAAATATTAAATGTATATTAGAGATCCAACGATGCTTTGATATAGGCGAATACATAAATGGACAAATGAATCGCAAAATCTTAGTAATAGAAATGTTGACACGTTTTGGGTACAAAGCCCCGAATGGTCAGCAAGATACGATCAAAGACTTTTGATGAACAAAATATGATCACATAGAGAGTGTGGTCTCAAGGACTGGAATTGTTTATTTTCTTATTGTATTTAACTAGTAAGTGATACCTAAAATTGATACAACTGATAAGATGGCACCGGCCTTTACTGTACCTCAATTACATGGCAACGTATTTATTTCTATTAACTCTTTAAACTGTATATTTTTTTCAATAAAAACATTATAATAACTAAAGATCTAGCCAGTTGTTTTCCACTGCTGAATTAATCTATTAATTCATGAAGGATTCAAGACTAATCTGCTTTGTTACGTCACGGTAGATTAACGTATGTCACGGTAGATTAACGTATATACGTTCATATCTTAGGATTATTCCTCAAAATGTACAGGTTTTTGCAAGATGTTTTCCTTTAAGCCGAACACAGGATCATATTTAGTTATTCTTACTATTAGTATTGACAATTTTGTGCATTATTCTGCTAGTACACTCTTTTTCTAAAAACTGCATCCCCTATACTGGACTACTTTATCTCTTGGTATGGATTTCGCTTCAGCCTATCGCAGTCCGCTGCTGCACGTAGGCCTCCCGAAGTTCGCGCCAAACATCCGCACAGTCCACATCCAGTCCCTACCAGCGATCTTACGTTGACCGTCGGTCCAGCGGCCCGGAGTGTACCCTACACTGCGTTTGTCTGGATTTATTGCAGAATAATTTTACCTCTTTCACCACCAAATTAACTGGACGCACCGGAATTACTATTTTTTATATTAGTCACAAAATAAGTCATATTTAAATGCATTTTTCTCTTGTCCCCAGCTTCTCCCAGAAAGTCGACGAAGAGGAGGGTGGTGGTGGGGTGACGCTACACCCCCCCGACGGGTTCTATTCCCACCAGCACAGCATTCACAGCGGCCACCATGCCCACCAGTCGGAGCCTGACCGGGGCTACATGGAGGGCAACCGATACGTCACAGCTGTTCACAGACCGTTACCTGGTAGGTTAAGAACTAGACATTAGTCGCGGTTTTTTCTGTTTCGCATTTAAGATTATTATACTAGTTTGATCTTGAATAAGTTTTGTTACATTGCAATTATTTTTAAATTCAGTCCCAGTAGGAATAAAAAGAAATATTTGGTCTTTAAAAGTTAGTTTAGATAACGACTTTGATAACACGTAGCGCAGTGGCGAATTAGCTAAAATAATGTTAAATTTCAATCGAACCCTGTAAACAGCTTACTTATAAGGTTATTTCATGTCGGACTCCACAACGTCTGCTTAAATTTCTTTTTTTATTTTATACAACTTGGTCGGCAAACAAGCGTACGGCTCACCTGATGGTAAGCGATTACCGTAGCTTATAGACGCCTGCACCACCGAGAAGCATTGTAAGCTCGTTGCCGACTCTATCCCCAATTCCCCCCAGGAACTCTGGTCACCTAACTCACCAACAGGAACACAACACTGCTTGAAAAATAATTATTTAGCTATACTATAGGTATACTACTGTACTATTTCTATATTTTATATGTTGTATATGTCATATAAATTATTTCTATTACAATATCAAAGATAAAAATAGAAAAACTGATATCATCTGGAAAATGTCATTGTTATGAATTATAAATCATAAAACATATTACATTATCTGATAAAACAGGTTTTATCAAATACATTTGCGTAAAAGTACACACTTTGATATGATTATATTTATAAATAGTTTCCAATATCATGATGATAATAATTTTTTTTGTTTATTTACGCTTTTTGAAACAAAAATTAATAATTAATAAATGTTGTATTTTTTTTACATGTTTCTTCTGGCATATACTTAATAAAATGCTTTTTATAATATGAATAAAACTTATATGTACGATATATATATACATACATATTATGCTTACGTCTGGAAATGCATGCATGTACATACTTTCGTATTTAATGATTACTAAATTTATATTAACAATAACATGTGCGAATAAATAGTTGAAGCAAAATTCTATATAAAATATTTCTTACCTGTCTATAAAATACTGGTATATATTCAGTAAGATATTGTTGAAAAATAAGACATTTGTTATGTGGGGAAACCTTTCACTATATATTATTCATATCATTTATCGTAATATCGGCTACATTAATACGTATCTATTTGAAACACTTCAAGTTTCTACCTCCTACAGTTACAAATATTTAAAACATATTCCCGTGACAGATCGACGTAAGAACAGACGGGGAAATATCATTTACTAAATACTTGACTGAATGCTCCAGTAATACTCGTATATAATATAATGTTACTTGTATCAATATTGAGATGCTGTTTTCTTTGCTTATTTTCCATTCGATTTTCTTAAAATATTTACAGTAAAAGTAAGCTTGGCTTTAGCATAACAAAGACTTTAATAAATAAACGATAAATATTCAAAGGTTCGGATAAAGTTTTGTATCGTCCGTTACCTTTTACAGAGAATGTAATACCTACGCTTATTTTAGTCATCGATCCCTTCAAATAATAACAAAGCGATGAACCGCAGTTTATGAATATGGAAAAACAAGCGATTTATTATGTAAGGAATAAATGATATTACAGTAAACGATTACATTAAAACGCTATATTTTATCAAGAATAGGTACTTTATGGTCATCTATACCTACATCTATACATATATACATATAAATAAAATTTAAGTGTGTTTCCGTAATTCAAAATAACTGTGTTTTTCATATGCATGTTCTTTTCATGATACTAAAACAAAACCAAACTTGTTTTTAAAATTTTGTCTCCGTGTACGTCTCTTTGCATGTTTTTCTGTTTGTTCGGGCTAATCTTTGTAACGGCTGAACCCACTTTTATGGGACTCTCACTAGAAGATAGAGGAGGTTGTGGAGCAACATATAGACTACTTTTTGTCCCGGAATGCCTGCGAAATCGAAATCATGTTTCCATACTTACCGCACAGATAAATTAATAAAAAAATCAAACGTTTTCTATTAAATTCGACAATTTTTTCGAGCAAATCTACAAGTAAATCTCACTTCAGCCTATCGCAGTCCACTGCTGGACATATGCACCGCGGGGCAAAGCTAGTCAAGTTATATATTTTTACAGTGATATTTTATAGCGGTAGAAAAGAGCTGTAAATAATTGCGTTTACATCGTTAGCCTTTCTCAACATAAGTTGTACTTCACTCTTACCGAAAACCACCGTGAAGTACCTACTCATCTAATCTTCAAAATGACCCCCTGATAACCGGAGACATCCTGTATTACAGAAGAAGAAAATATTAAACAGTTAGGTTGCTCCAATGCTAGCAAACGTTAGATACGTAGTAGTAACGATTAGGTGTACCTATACGATAACAACACAGATAGTTGTACGTGCTCTCCGAGATATGGTGGAAAAGCGCCCGAAATAGAAACAAATAGTACAAATACGTCAAGAGTACTTTGGCACCACTACGCTGGAACGTTCGTCAAAATAAAATACGTACACACACACACCATTTTCAAACCAATTTGTTGGCCAAAAAGCGTCCTTCCGCTGGCTACCTTAGTCACCACGATAACATTAAATAATTACAATACTTGCGAGCAGTAGGTATTATTTAGCTGTTATCTTCTGTATGAGATGGTTTATGATTTACTTCATTACATTTTTGTATAATAAAATGTAAGTGGTGCGTGTGCCGTGTAGGCGCCTAAACACCAGTGGGATGGATATTTATACTTGTACAAATATTTCTTTCCGGTTTGGATATCTGTCCTTGTCGGTCTCCGCACCGTGCCTGGAGATCACGTTAAGTCGTTGGCCCTGATTGATATCATAGACGCGTGATAGTGATCGTTACTCGTGGTAGGTAAATAAATCCGAAAACCCGCAGTGGAGCAGCGTGGTGGATTAAGCTCCGATCGTTCTTCTACATGGAGAAAGGGGCCTATGCCCAGCTGTGGGATTTTACAGGCTGAATCATGATTTCTCGCCTCAACAAATTCTCAATAAAATAATATTCGTTGGTGTCGTTTATCACTTAACGTCAAGTGAACCTTTTGTTGCTGCTTATTTCCATAATAAAAAAGAACCCTAGGCTCTTGAAATTTTTATCAAGTATTTAATCCCCACGTAAAACGGCACTTTTAAAAACGACTCTCCACACAATTTCGAACTCGTGATAGATATATAAACTCCGTTTACATTCATTTACTCTTATAAAGATACTTCAACGACTTATTCGCTACCTATCAAAAATATAGGGTTCAAATATTCAGAAAAAAAAACAGTTTATGGTAAACTCGTCACTTATAGAAGTACACAGTGCGTACATAAAAGAACTTTGTTTTATCGTTACAACAATAAACAGATTAACAAATAAATATCTAAAACCAAAGAAACAGTAAAAGATCATAAAATATAATATTTAAAGTAGATTACTTGGAAAAATAAATTTTTCGTGACACGAACGCATTTTGTCTCCTCGTTGTTCCTCTTTTTAAGTTTTCCGTCAGTATTAGAAAGCGTGCGTAAACTATAGGAAAGCTATTTATTGTTTTGTTATTAATCTGAACGATTAATTAGGTAGGAGTAGTTATTGATATTTCTCTCGTTTTATTAGTTCCTTTACCCTAAGGTTGTCTGGAAGAGAACGCTCTTTTAGCGATAACGTCATTATTTTACGGTTATATGTTTTGTTATATTTCTATTATTTATTTATTTCTTTATTATTTGTGTAAAATTAATAATGTTTTATGTCGTAATTATAGCTATTTATTTATGTTAGTTAGGCATTCATATCATTAATAGAATACCAGACATTGTTCGTATGTATCAGAAAAAACACGTCTCGATTCTACCGATGACCATTTAAAAAAATCCAGCAGTTATACGCACTCTATAAATCAATTATTATAACGATACTTCGTTACTAAGTGACTTTTTCATGAATAATTAAAATCGACGCACATTATTGTAGTAAGCGATTTAGTCAGCATATAGACTATGGAAACTTCAACAGTACAAAACAAATACATATACATTTTGTTTTTTCTGGTAGGGTTTTATACTAACGTTTCAAAAGTACTTTCAAAGGCTACTTTTACTTTGATTAAGCACTTTTAAATGCTTCCTTATAATTATATTTTATAGTTACTATGAAGGATCTACAGTAACGGAGTTTCAAAGATCCTCGGTGGAAAGTAATACTCGTAGTCGCAAGCAGCTTGCAATTTTGATTCTTATATGAAACTAAGTTTTACCCGAATGATTACGATTTTGCATTTTATACTTTTCAAAAAGGTAGAAAACGATTAATTCTTGAAACTTTGCAACGCTACATTATTTGTACTCAAAAGCTTCGTAATTAACTCTATTAAAAACTCTAAATTGTATTAAAATTTTAAAGTTTTCATTGTCACAAAATTAAATCGTACAAAACTGTAAAATTAAAACAATACTTATAATGAAAACGAAAAACATTTTGCAATGCAATTAAAATGCCAACAACTTGTGTTTTTTACGTGTTTTAAAACAACTCGGTGAGCCTTTAAAAGTAAAAAAAAACAACTGAATAATAAATATTAACGTGGGCAATTAGCATTATAAAGTGACCAAAACGTTCAGAACACAGCCTTTTACCTTGTCTCTTTCCCTTGATCTTACATTCGGATTTACGTTGCCAGTCTTTGGTATTTGAAAGGAATTTACTTTGAAGCCGCTTTAGGAAATTGTATCGTGAGTTGCGTCTACGTTAAATCCTTATTTAATCCGTCCTTTTCGTCGTTAAATTACACTTACAACTTTTAAGTTGTTAAAACGTATTTAAGGGATTAGTGCTAAGACCGAGGCGGTGTCGTGATGAATGACACCGAGTTAAAAAGTATTACGTCTTAGTTTTTTCTTATCAAGATTAGATTAAGTTCGTTTTGACTTGTTAAGTTAATTTAGTATAAGATAATTTAATATAAATATGCCATATATTTTAATATTCTCCAATCCCCGACGTATTAAAGTTCTATCTTTTGCTGCAGCAGAAAAAAGCATTTGACAATTCCAGAATGATTACGCTTAACTTATTTTAAGACAGAAAACATAGAAAACTGGTTGGTCTAAGATCCGAGGAAGATAAATATTCCCTCATCTGTTAATTAGATTAAACAATTTTTACGGGCTGATTTTTTTATCTTTTCCCTGAACATGAGAAGGAAAAGATAAAAAAAATAAATATTTGCAGCAGGCTTGCAGGTGGCAGAGGTTGTTTTTATAAATTCACAATATTGAAATCAGCCTATAAAAAATTGTTTCATCTAATTAACAGATGAGGGAATATTTTGTTATATCCCGGATCTTAGACCAGGTTATGTATTATTTAGCCGATTTTTTAGATAGACATGCCATAGCTTGCAAAGGATCAAACACGTGAAATTTAGATTTTATTTTCTGAAATTTATCAAATTTCATTTCATTCCGTAATTACCTTATTCTACAGTACGTACCTCTTTAAAAAAAAATAATGTTCTTAAGTTACAGCGTGGCCAAAATATGGAATCATTTCTTAATGTATAAGAAGGCAATATTGTACGAAACAAATAACTTTAAAAATAATTGTTTGCAGCACTAAATCACTCCAACTCGTCATGCTCGTCGGCGTCAAACGCGTCGACGGGCGCAGGGCTGTGCGCGGGCGCGGCGGAACCGGCGCCGCCGCTCTACATCGCCGCCCCGCCGGAGGGCTTCGGAGGGCTGGCTGTTCATAACAACAGGTGAGGCAGAGGACACTTGTTATGCTTAGAATTTGTACAATACATATGTATTATGTTAGTTTAAAGAAAATTGTTTTGCACATTGGGTTGATAACTTGATACCCTTTTTGGAGTGAAATGAAAAAATTATAGAAGTTATTTTGCACATTGGGTTCATTTCTTTTTTTAGAGTCAAAAATTTCTATAAATAGTCTTTCTATATTATAGTTGAATGGGTTGGTACATAAAAGTAGGTAGTGAACAAAATTACTAATGCCAAAAAATCGCTTTAGACTTGATAGCTGTGCACTTCTAGTTGCCATTCTAAAAACACATGATTAAATCAATTGTATAAATTGTATTGGAAATAGTGTAATATTTGTAGAACAAATAATGTTGTATTATTTATTAGTCAAGAATAGGCTTTGATGGTATTTAGTCATTTTATTTTAGGGGAAAAAGTAGTCATTGTAACGATATTGTTCTTCGTAAATTCGTTTATATTGTATACCTATCAAATAAAAATAGAAGCATTTTCCTAAATAAAAGCTTTCCGAAAGTTCACAGAAGTTCAAAGGCAACACATTAATCTTAAAAGTAAGTTTGTGATTTATGGCAACTTATTAATTGAAAACATATGTTCGGTTCGCCAGTGGGTGCAACTCAGTTAGCTAATGTTCGTTAATTGTTTCAGAACATTATTTACAATTAAAGCGTGATTTACGATACCATTAGTGCTATGTATAATTTTTGTCCCATGAAATACTAATAATTAGGATTTATGAGACTGTATTTGATCAAATATGGGACGAAATGGTTTCACACAGTTTATCACAGGAGAATTTGGTGACTGACGATATTTTTATAAATCTGCTTCCATAGGCGGGGCACAGACGTTGGGATCATTGGTACGACAGGGATAACACAAAAAGATCCCACTTTGCCACAAAAACGGGGAAAATTGACCCGAGGGTATGTCCCTAACCTCAGGAATGCGTTTTGAACATGAAATCCTTAACACTCCTAAAAAAATTCAATCCTACTATTGTGCTGTTCCCCTTCATTCGTCCTACCGTCGACTTTCACGATTAAATCGACCATAATGTTTGTAACTTTAGTCCACTCGACTCTAATTCATTTACAGCATGAGTACAATATCTACATTTTAAACCTGTTCACATATTAAATACTCTACTAATACATCAGGCATGTTCGAAGATTGACGACTAATGCTTACTGTTTTATTACGTAACATTGTTTTCAATCTGATTGATATTAATAAATCAAGCAAATAGCTCATTAGAGCAAAGCAATCTAATGGTAGTATCACTAAATCTTCTACGTTATCACTTTCGACTTCGCATGAGCGTAATTTTACATGATCTATTAGAATCTTTTATTAAGAAACGAAAATGTTCTTTTCACTCGAATATTTAAATATCAGAAGTATTTCATTTCTTTCCAATTCTTTTATCATCTACTACGTCAATTGTCACCAACACTGCCTCACACCTTAGATACCACTTTTTTGATACCTAATGATAATTTGACTTCCAACAATTCAATTATAGAAAAAACTTTCCTATTTCAGTAGACTTATCATTATCAATCCTAGTTTAAATAAAAAAATCATTATTGTTATTCTAATTTTCCAGTCGCTATGAAATGTCCCAAGATCTTCTGGACAAACAAGTCGAAATATTGGAAAGACGATACGGAGGTCTCAGGGCTAGACGAGCAGCGGTTACTATACAAAGAGCGTTCAGAAGAAAACAATTGTTGAAAAAGTTCAGCGCGATCACAGCTATGGCGAAAGCGGCTGACTCAAACGCTAGGAGGCTGCAAGATGGTTCCGAACACTTATTAGTCAATGGTCAGTAAACTTACAATTTATTTTCTTCCCACTTTTTTTCTTTTTTTTTTTTTTTTGATCAGACGTTATAGAATTTGTCGCAGTGTTAAAATATTTGGCACGTCATTCGAAAATTAATTTTTGCAGGTATTTATTTTAAAGTCCATGATGCAATAAAGTAATATTTCAGTATAAGATTTTACGTGGAAACTTATAATATAAAGTACCGAATATATCAATCACGTTTTCAATTCAACGAAGTTTGCTACTTTGCGGAAAAGTTTGATAAACGTCTTTTATTATTTTAAATTTTCTTGTACATTGTATCGGTATCCGTAATATCGAATACGTGATACATTTTTCAAACAGAATATCAGTTGGGCATAGAAACATTTCCTCAAAAATAAAAATACGGCCAAGTTTTTCATAAACCAGTACATAAAGGTCTCTCCGCATTGAAGATCAATTAATGTTTGGTAAATCTGATTTTGGTTTATTGTGTTTTACTCAAAGAATTGGTAATCGATATTTCAGGCAATGATATCTACGCGAATACGCTACTTCAGAAGAGTCCGGGAAGCGCGGAGAAAGTCCTCGCGTTGACCAGACCGATGCGTTCCATGTCACTACGGGAAAGACATGATATTGACATGAGGTATGTTTCTTTACCTCCACATCATATGATGTCTTAAAAAGTTTGTTCTTTAGAAATAAATTTTATTTAAGTTTACCGTTTTTAGTGATGACTCAAACGCCTATAAAATTGGGCAAATCTTCTGTTACTATAATGCAATAACAATTTTAAAATTAGACATTGTACTTAGTAACTTAAATGTATTTTAATAGGATATAATTTTCAAATCACGTTTTTATTTGGCAAATATTTTTGTTTTATATTTTGTAAACTACATATTGACATGCACGGTTCAACGTTCATTAGCAATTAGTGACCCGTTTGTATGAGTCGTAGCATGATGATATTAAGCGTGCAATCTTCTTTGATAAACAGGGCTTTATGATCCAAAAATGTTTTATGAAAATTTATAATAAGAACTCAAAATTAGTACGTAAATAAATAAAATAATTTTCTTGTTCTTGTACTAGGGTTGATTCTGCTACGATAATGGTGTGTTATATTTTCCCAGCAATCACATGCCAATCGACCCTCAAAGCGAAGTGGAAGCCATGGTCGCTCGCGTACAGCAGTCCGCTCATCAAATACACATGATGGCTTCCGAGATACCTCTACACCATCGTGGCGATACTGACAGCGGGGTAAGTTAGACAATAACATTGTTATTTTTTACACGCTTTTTATTAGCTTCACCTGTATATTTGTAACCGACTCCTGTGGATTTCATTTTGACCCACTTCTAATGTTCAGATTTCATTTAAACTTGGTAGATTTATCGAGGATCGATGACAATACACTAATTTGATAAGATTATTCCATTATGCGAACGTCTTGGCACAATAGTCAAGGCTTTTCTTTTCCTACTTTTTAGTTTGGTTTATTTATAAAAGCGTGTTTTTTAGTTTTTTAAACTATTATTTATTTTGCTATAATAATATAAGTTTTTTTTCTCATTATCTGGTATCAGGTTGGTATATAAATATTTAAAATCTGCTACGATAGTAGAGTATAACCTTTATTGAGACCGGGCATTACAGATGACATTTGAAAAGTATATAGATATCTTGTAGGAGATGACTTCTCGCTAAAAGAGTATAAGTAAAGCGGAAACATATAAATAAAAAATAATACATACATAGAAATGCATAAAAGTTACAAATACGCATACATGACGTTATGTACGTGTAAGTAAATTAAATATCTCTATTATATATCTAAATATTTATATTTTTATTATTTGTAGATGCAAACAGATGTTACGTGTTTTTGTAATGAACTCTCAAGTAAGCGGTATGTGCCTATAATTGAGGTAACACTCAATTCGTTTGTATCCAGGTGTTAATTATTGTGAATGTATTTGATTATTTGTTTGTTACCTTGTTGGCGCATTATTAGATATACTTAAATAAAAATAAAATAAATAAAAAATAAAAATAAAATCTCAAAAACTAGACTTACATCGAAGATAATTAAGATTAAAAACTGATAACGTTCTTTAATTAAAAAATAAAATTATCAGAACTTAATTTAAAAAAAGTACTGTTTTGAGAAAGTAGACCACTTTTGTGCAAAAATGCACTACCATTAGAAAGTGTACTTTACAATGTGTTACGGTAGATCGACACCATTATTAGTCTTATTAACTATTGTTACATAATAATATGATATTATTTGCGATACGGAATTTTAATATTAAGTAGATTAGTAACGGCAAACTTTGGAATCTTTTGGAAGAATTTTTGTTCCCTAATTTAGAATTAGCACGTAGTTACTAATTTTATTACTGAAAATATTATCATCTGAAAAATCTGTAATTCCTAAATTTTTGCTGACTAAGCTTTTGGAAGTTGTTTCTTGTTAAAAAAAAAATAGTCTAGTGCTGGCACTAGCCCAACAAGTTAACTTGCCTGCCCTCAATAAAATGCTGATTCTTTAATCTGTTAAAATATTTTAAATTTAATCTCTTTAGATAATTTGATTGCTTGATTGAATAAGCTAGACTGAATAAACACTCAAAATTAATTACTACTATGATGAAATGGGAAATGATAATTTGGATTAAATATTTTTGTTATTTTAAGATTAATCAAAGAAATGGAAGTGTTAATGTAATTATGACATAAATGCTAATGAACTCAGTCGACTCTGTCTATAAAAGTGAATTTGAAGTTTAAATTTTGTTCATTTAAATCTTTTGTGTTCTTTTATAATTTTTGCTCTTGGGTGCAGAAAGCTGCCGTTGTTGCATAACAAAGTAAAAAGCACAAATCGAAATTTAAACAATCTTAATTAAAAAAAAACACTTGAATCTTAATTTTAGAAACGAATATTTGTCTATTAATTAATTATGGACGCCCGCCGCGTTGGCGCAGCGGTCACAGCAATGGATTGCGATTGGCTGTTGCGTGAGCGGTTGCGGGTTCGATCCCCGCACACGACAACATTTGTATTGGCCATACAGATGTTTGCCGTGGTCTGGGTGTTTGTGCAGTCCTTGTGGTCCTCCCCACCGTGCCTCGGAGAGCACGTTAAGCCGTCTGTCCCGGTTGTTATCATGTACGCCTGATAGCGATCGTTACTCATAGTAGGAAATATATATTTGGGTTGTCTGGAAGAAATGGCTAAATAGCCATAAGTCCGCCCATTGTACTTCACTGTCTGTAAATGATATTTGTAGTTGTGATGTACAATAAAGTATAAATAAATAAATAATTAAAGTTATTATAGAGCTATTATGGATTCGGAATGTAGACTATGCTGAGAAGAATCGGCAAAAAAAACTACACAATTACTCTATTTACTTAGGAGATATTCAACAGACCTTATAATATTTTATGAATACTATTAGTATAAGATTCGATTTACTTTTAAAATATACCAGTTTTTATTAATTATACCCATTATATAAAATTCCAATTAAATGATGCAAAACAATGATATTTATAAGACATATTTATGATCGCGTCGCAGCACGGATATGTTTCTTAAGACAAAAATTAAATATTTGTGCGAATAATTATCGCGTACGACCAATATTTTATACCCAGGGCAATTACAACACTAACGTTAACCGAAATAAGCCTTTAATTCTATACGATAAAAGTCGTAATGGCATACCAGTATTTAATTATTTGAATACCGTAGTGATATGAACGGTTACACGCAATAATTTTTATCAGTCATTTGCGTGACGTTCTCGTTAAATACGGTCTACAGAGTTTTAATTATAAAATGGATTATAAAACGAAAAAAGTGCTAAAGAAAATATTGAAAAATAATAATTTGATTATTTTAAGTAGAGTTAGTAAAATAAGAGTGTGGCGGGGATATACGAAAACAACTTACGAAGTTTGTATTAGTTTTAATATTAATTTAATTTTTTTAAATTCCCGATAGGTATATGTACTTATATGTTTACATAAGTGCTAAATATTTTAGCAATAAATTATATGATTTATGATCTGTATCAAATAAAAGTATTTCTTTACAAGTAACTAATTTATACAGTAAATAGTTATTACTTATTAGTCACCATCATTAGTTGTACTTTCATTTTTATCAATTTATTTAAAAAAAATAATATGATTCTCAAAATAATTATTTGAACCAGGTATAAGAATGTCACATTTTTATATTTTACTTTATAAGGATAAAGTAAAACATAAAAATGTGGTGTTATTAAAATTATTTATTAACTGTTTCCATATCATCAACTATTAACTATATATTTCAAATATTCTATTAGTTAGAAACACTTATAATCTTTTTCGTATAGTTTTTGATATCAGACCACAAAAAGGAACCAAATGAATATCGTAAAAAATTTAAATGTTGTTTTGTTTCGTGTTTTTGTCAAGATAAGTGTCCATCCCTGTTCCGGTAAATTCTCTCGGTTATTGACATTTGCTAAAATGAAGCTCTTATCTTATTGTGGTATTAAATTAGAACATCGCACTGAACACTGTGCTAAGATACACATTTAGATCCTTATCATTCATTTACATCTCATTCTTTCAAATCACACACAAACTGCATTACTTTCACATAAGTAAGGCCTCATTTACGGAGAGCGAGGCGTCGAGCGACGCGTGTGCCGTGGCGGAACGCACTAAATTCAAATGTAGGGCGTTGGATGAGTGCGTTTACGGAGAAGTGATTTTACACGCGTTCATCTTCATACATTTTGACTAACGCGCGATGCCACGCCACACGCGACGCGCAACGCCCCGCTTCTCCGTAAATGAGGCCTACTGCAGTTTATTAGTGCAATTAATTTCACTTTCAGAATAATGATATTGTGAAATAGTTTTTATTAATGAATATTTATTTCATTAACACAGTATAAAAGGGAACGTAATACACTAGGTAATATGTATAAGAGCAAAAATTATATAACTTTACACTCTTCTCTTGGTACTACTAGTTTAGATGGACGGATGTTTCTAAATCACGCCAGATAGGCTAAATAAATCAGAATTACATTTGCAACAGAGATGGGTTGCAGTCAGGAATAACACAAGTATTTTTATCCCAAAAAGACCGGAAATTTGACACAGTTATAGGTGGTAGTCTGTCCTTTGCACTGTACTTTTTATTAAAAAAAAATACTGCTCCCGTGGAATAAATTTCAATGGGGAGTCAGAACGAAGTCGCAAGCGACGGCTAGTACAAAATATAAACATTAAAAGTTATTGCTAAGCAGCTCAAAGGAATATTAAATTTTATCACTAATGGAATGTGATTCTTGTTTTTAACGTGATATCAATTTGTTAAATAATAGTAATCTATATTTTAATTAATTGATAATTTGTTTGATGTTTATGTTTTGTACACACTCGTTATTTTATTCGAATCAAAATGAATTATTAAGATCTTTTTTTTCAATTTATGAAGTAAAACTTCTTAACGCACGCTGGTGAACACTTGAAGAGAGTGTTACGAAATGTGTTATTGGACGAGGCGAATGGAAGTTGAGAGGGAGATGTAAGTTAGTGAAGATTGAAAGAGAGAGAGAGTTACGTTAAGTTTTACGTGTGGTTTAAAACACACTCGATTTTTTTGGACATATTGTTAGTTAATATGTGACTGCAAGCTATGAGTCATGTAAATAAAAAAGAATGTTTTCATGTTCATGTGTGTTTGTGTTACAGGTATGCAGTTGTTCAGTTAGCGGTTCGGTGACGAACATATCCACGTCTTCATCACATAATGAATCTCTACACAACCACCAGTTGTTAAATAATTCAGGTAAATATCAACAATTTATTACTACACATACAGTACAATAGTCCGACAATCCGCATTAGAGCAGCGTTGTGGATTAAGCTTAAATCCTGCTCCTACATGGATAAAGCGGCCTTTAAAGCAGTGATAAGGTCCAGCAGTGGGATGTTACAGGCTGAATCGAATACTATAGTAGGATTTTTTTATACGGGAACACTGAAAAAATGTGACAGTTGTTTTTTCACACGTATATTTGATGTAATGATTCATAGTATAACCATTTAAGTTTGATACTGAAATTTTAGCAATAAACAAATAAGTTCAAATTATTTTAGTTTTTGACTGAATACTTATGTGTATAGGTAACATTGATGTAAAAGCGAAACGTTTTGTAATTTTTTTTCTTTTATCAGTTTTATGTAATTTTTTTCCTTTTATCAGTGTATAAAAAATCAAAAGAACATACTGAAAACATTTTTATTTCATTTATTTCTTTTATTTTTTTTACTTTTTGCACGATGTACATACATACTATTATCTGCATATAAATCAGACTCTGTGAGAGTTTGATAAAGCTAGCTCAGTTATTTGTCTCTTAAAATTTTTCTACCTTCTAAAACGTTAATGTCAATCTACCCTCAGGTCCGATATACGGTAACCTGCTGTCATCGGGTGGTAAGCCGCTCTCATCGCCCACAGCGCGTCAACAGCAACAACTGGCTGCCATCCAGGCCGCCAACGCCAGGAGATTGCCTCCTGAAGTTCCCAAGAGGACCAGCAGCATCACACTCAAGTATGTGCCTTTTGTATAAAAAGTGCTTTCAATACAGTAACTAGGATCTACTCGGCGTTGTCTTTTTTATTGTACCGTAAAATCATAAATCACATATTTGTGTAGAAAATATTACATTTTTATTTGAAGTGAAACCTCTTTAGGCGCATGAGGGGTAAAATTTGAGAGAAAGTGTGACGCGGCAACGTCGGGCGCGGTCAGTACTTGGATGGGTGACTACCTGAGAACACAGTGTGACGTTGACTTTTTTTAAAAAAAATTTTAAAATTCCTTTGCAAAAGAAGTTTAACTTCTGACATGTGTAACTACTTTGTACGCACGCAATTTTACTAGCACCAAAAACAATTTTGGAGACTTGTCGTAACCTTCCAATCTACAGCTCAGTACAATTTTCACCCCCCCCAGTGCGGAGAGCCCCGTGTCGCTGAGGCGGGCCGAGTGCGGCGGGGCGGTGGTGCGCGGCGGGTCGATGTCCTCCGTGCAGTCGTCGTCGTCGTCCTCGTCGCAGGAGCACCGCCACCACTACCACCAGCCTTACCAGCCGAGGGCACCGGTGAGTATTCATTATGTTTGTGGTAATAAATGCATTGTCATCTTGGACTCTCTGGCGCCTAAACACTGACGGTTGCGGGTTCGATTCCCGCTCGGAGTGAATATTTCTGTTTATACAAATATTTATTGTCTACATTATTTTGCTCTGTAAACAAGCGTCATCGAAAGATCTATAAAATGATCGAATGATCTTCTATAAAATATTCGATGTTTTTCAATATCGTCAATAGCCAATTCGATTAACTAAATTTTCTTTATAACAAGGAACCCCACATCCACATCCAAGAGCAGTTCCAACAGCACGCTCGTACAGCATCAGGCACTTTGTACGAAGGCGAACGTTACGCGGTCTGGAAGAGACAAGAGGCTCCACCGTACTACGAAGCCCCCCCACCAGCTACTTGTTGCAGACCTCAACATGAACATCATCAGCATACACATCAACCGCCTCTGAAGGTAAATATTTACCATTATTTGCCATTCTTTTCTTCCTCTAAATTTGGCAGCCCAAAAACTTGGTGAAAATTAGACTAGCTCTTGCCACTTGTTTCTTTTTCTTAAATTTGGCATATTGATTTCTTTTGTCTAAATTAGTCTAGCAGAAACTGAGATTAATAGGTTCTAACAAAACCTATTTTTTTATTAAATTTGTATTGACGAAGTGCAATAATATAATGTTATAAATGCAAAAGTAACACAAAATTTTGATGAAATTTTGTACAGAGATGGAGTAAATCTAAAGATAGGACACGGGCTACTTTTTATCGAGGAAAAAAGGCTTGAAAGAGTTGACGTGTAATTCTAATAAAAAGCGGACAACATCGCGATTATCAGCTAGTGTAAAATTCTTCATGAGTTAAATGAGCCTTAATCTATCATATTAATTTAAACATCCAGGTATCAGAAACAGTGCGTAAGCGCCAATATCGAGTGGGGTTAAACCTTTTCAACAAGAAGCCTGAGCGTGGAATAGGGTACCTGATATCACGTGGATTTCTCGAGAACTCTCCACGAGGAGTGGCCAGGTTCCTCATCACAAGAAAAGGCCTCAGTAAGCAGATGATTGGAGAGTACTTGGGCAATTTGCAAAGCCCATTCAATATGGCTGTTTTAGAGTGAGTTGGGCTTTCCCTTTTGTTTACTTTTATTATCCTAAAATATTCAAGTTGTCTTGATAAAAAGAATGAATTGAAAATTGAAGGCAGTAAACATAAAATTTTCATTAAAAATATATGATTAAAAGAAACAACAAGAATCAAATCTGTTTATTTAACTTTGCCACATAATTACTTGTAAAACGTTTGTTTATTATCCAATTCCAAATTATTCCAAAGTATGCCTAAGTATGATGTAAGGCCAGTAAAATTATTTTCAGGATCTACGATAATTTTCATTTAGCTATATCGTCTAATTGTTTTGTAACACAAAATTTTAAACTTTCTTTAAATTATTTCTAGAACATGATGTAAACCAGAAAATTTGTTGGCCTGTTCTGCTAAAATTTCCACGATAAGGCTCAATTATCGTCTAATTGTTTTAAAACACTTAATTTTAAACTTTAAAATAATTTGTAGATGTTTCGTGAACGAACTCGATCTATCCGGCATGGCAGTGGACGTGGCTCTACGCAGATACCAGGCGCATTTCCGTCTACCAGGAGAGGCCCAGAAGATAGAGCGGCTGGTCGAGGCCTTCGCGCGTCGGTACTGCGTGTGTAACCCCGACTTCGTACAGAGACTGCGTACACAGGATACGGTAATGACCTAATTTTTGTTCTGTTGTATTTAAAAGGTCGATCACAGCTTGAAGTTCTCGAAACCTCCTCTACTTGGAGGCGTTAATTTTTTCTGTATTTCAATATACTCGTAAACTATCACTTGACATCATTTTCCTCTGAAAACGATAATTGCCAGTGCGACTATATATAAAAAGGGCTTCGTCAGGCACGTTTAATCGTAATGGTAACTATGAATACATATGTGGTTAACTAACCACCAGTCCAGTACCAGTCTACATAGTTACAGGCTTACGTTAAGATTCTCGTATAATTAAATGCACATGTCAGAAGTTAAACTTCTTTGGCAAACTAATAAAAAAAACGAATTAAAAAAATTAATAAAAAAAAAAAAATACGAATTTAAAAAAAAAAATCTAATTGAAAATAAAAAAAAACAAAAAGCCACCGTCACGCGGTGTTCCCAGGTGGTCACCCATCCAAGTCCTGACCGTCATGCCGCTGCCGCGTTACCGGTCACTCAAATTTTACCCTTCACGCGCCTAAAGAAGTTTCACTTCAAAAAAATAATCTTCTTTTATTGTCGTCAGATCTTCGTGCTGGCCTTCGCAATAATAATGCTGAACACGGACCTCCACACGCCGAACCTGAAGCCCGAGGCGCGCATGTCGCTCGACGACTTCGTCCGCAACCTGCGCGGCATCGACGACTGCGGAGACATCGACCGCGACCTGCTGGCCGGCATCTACGACCGCGTCAAGGCGAGCGAGTTCCGCCCCGGGAGCGACCACGTCACACAGGTATTCGTTTTTTAAAGTCAAACTTTTATTACATCGTCTCGAACTTTTTCGTCTGTGTGTAGCATGTCGCGTGACGGTCGGCCGCGCGGTAAGATTGATAAAGCGATCTTTATACCCTTAATGGAATATTATTCCCAAAATTTTTAGTTAAATGTCTACAATGTGAAAAAAAGTTTCACTTTTACCGTGGTTTCATAAAACCACACAGGTTTTTATTTTTTTATATAACTAGGTCGGCAAACAAGCGTACGGCTCACCTGATGGCAAGCGATTACCGTAGCTTATAGACGCCTGTAAAGCCACAAGCATCGGAAACGCGTTGCCGACCCTATCCTCAATTCTCCTCATACATAAATATCTACAACACACACACACATGGTCGTCTGTTCTTCTTGTGCTATATATAGGTGACAGCCGACTGGTATAGCTAAATTTTTTTCCTTCGATGAACATGCATATAAATACTACTTAAATAAATAAATATAGATTACACCCAGACTCGGGGTAATAAATATGAATTATTCCCAGGTTATGAAAGTCCAAGCAACGATCGTCGGTAAGAAACCACACTTGGCGTTGCCACATCGCCGACTCGTCTGCTACTGTCGACTCTACGAAATACCAGACATACACAAGAAGGAACGACCTGGCGTCCATCAGAGAGAGGTAAAATTAATATAATTTCGTTAAAACGGGCAGGAATATTTTTATGTGTGACTAAATGGGAACTCGAATTTAACAAAGACTTTAAAGAGTGGAATTGGTAGTTGTTACAGATATATCTGAAATTACTTATGTATCCATTGTATAAAATTAGAATTACAGAATTGTTTATTATCAAAACTCCATCTAGTAAATTCAGAAGATTTGCCTAGTGGTCTAGTATTTGTATGGCCTAAAATTAGTCGAAATGATTTCTTTTTAATTAAGTCATATTAACTCATTTTTTTTAAGTCTCTAAGGCCCTGTTTCCGATGTTGTTTTAAAATTGTTCGCTCTTAAATGGTCTAAGTTTGGTTGGAAGAACGCTTCTATAAACTCGCCTTTTGTGCAATTCAGTAAAATATCGTGCAATAAAATATTGATAAATAAACAAAAAATAAACTCACAAAAGTGTTGTGTGTGTGCAATTCACACACAAAAGAAGTGAAACTTCTGAAAAGTAGCCTAGGTGAGATTTTTTCACCGAGAGTATAAAAAACTGCGTGTATTCTATCTCATTCTCTCGCCGACTTAATGCGTATAGCATTTATATGTTTGTTTCTTATGCATTTTCGTTTCATGGAGTTTTAAATCAATAATTGTTCAAAGGTGTTCCTCTTCAACGATCTCCTGGTGATAACGAAGATATTCAGCAAGAAGAAATCGTCAGTGACGTACACGTTCAGACAATCATTTCCACTGTGCGGCATGCTTGTGAACCTTTTCTCTGTTCCACGTAAGTATCTGAAATTAAATAAAAATATTTATTTCGCCATAAGGTGATACAGACACTTAACGAATGTCAAAGATAATATCATTTACAAAAAAAAAAAAAACTAAATAATAATAAACAATAAAATAAAAAATTACATCTTAACATTAGGTAGATTACAAACTTAGGTAATGTATCCAGTGTTATAAGCAACTTTTAAGTTAAATCCTAACGTTTCGGTAGACATTTAATTTTTAAATAGAGCTTAGATATTGACCCTACTAGTTACATTATGCAGTTTTATTCTACGGACTCCCGATCGTATTTAATTTCATAAACACTCAAACTGTAACATTTATAATATGAGTATTAGTTTAATATATACACATCATTTAACTAATAAACTTTTCCAAGTTTCACAAAAGTAGAAGTATATTTTTTGAACGTGAAATCATTTTAATTATGTGAAGGTTAAAAATTGAACTTATTACAATTTTGTTCACACTTTTGTCTAAGAGGTCTACCTAGAGGCTTACCTATAATGCTTAGGTTACACCTTCATAAAAATGCTAAAAAATAGTTTTTTTTCATTTTTAGATTATCCATTCGGTATACGTCTATCTCGTCGCGTGGACGGCCGCAGACTGGCGACTTTCAACGCTCGAAACGAACACGACAGATGCAAGTTTGCGGAGGACCTTAGAGAGAGTATCGCTGAGATGGATGAAATGGAAGCGATGAGGATTGAAGCCGAACTTAACAGGGGCAAGGGGAGGAACACGGGCAACTCCGCGAGGAACGGTATGTATTTATACATATATTGTTATAATATTCACACACGGTCGTCCGTTAAATGTCTCTTAGTACTTGTGTACTTATGTTATAGGTAACAGTTGACTAATGTAGCTATTTTTTTGGATAAATATACATAGAAATAATACATACATAAATATATACAAATATTGCACCAAGACTCAGGGGAGAATCAAACTCATGATCTCTGGAGCAGAAAGCCATTACAAACTAACGGGCCAACGCCAACGGGCTAATTAAATATAATATGTTACTTTAGTTAATGTCACGGGATTACTGCAAACTCCGTTAATTTATACGCTATGCATTAAAACAGTAGAATTGCTAACCCTTCCATAAGATATGGAATGGATTAGATCATTATTAAACTTTTATTTGAAGTCAGTTGAAAAATTTATAAAATCACATAACTATGTATATATAACTATATAGTTGAAAGCTCTTAGTACCAAATATATTATATATATTTATTTATTATTATTATTATTATATAAAATATTTTCCTAATGAAATGGTGATATAACTGAGAGTGACCTTCAGCAATTTTTGCTTATGACTAACTGAGATTTTTGGTAATTATATCTTGTTTGCGTTATTCTAAAAAGCTTTCTATTCTAAAAGCTTTCTTTAAGCCATATTTTAAAGGAATTGATTTTTAATTAAGCTGTCACTTGGAAAGAAAGGTCGAGTGAAGAATAAGTATTTGTAAAATTAGGGACAAAAGTATTTTAAGCTAGATTACCACAAATTTTTTTTTTGTTTTTGCAGTGATGGAAAATCGAGACAGTGGAGTTGCGGATGTGGAAATAGACCACCAACCGTGCATGGATCATGTCCACGTGCATGGGTAAAATATATTTATTACTATCTTTATCTCGCGGCTTTAGCCGCATAAGTCCCTATTCTTTTGAGTCCTCGGACTTAAAAGCGGCCATCGTCTAATCTGGATCCTTAACTTTCTACATACAAAGTGTTGTCGCTAATAGGACAATAGTTAGTGTGACACGTCCATTCGTCTTCAATGTTTACTTTGTTATATTTAAATAAATAGTTTTAATAGTATATAGTAAATAGTAATAACAACAGCATCCACTGGCATCTAATTTATATAAAATGTATATTAAATTAATTTACTTTGTTTGTAATAAAAAAGTTATAAAATATTTTCGTTATTTTTTTCGGACATCTAATAAAATTACTAGTTTTCTAGTATTCTTATATTTATATTTTTCATTGAAACTATATGTATGTAAATAATATGTCAAAAGGTAACTAAAAATTACCCTATTTAATCACATATTGGTTATTTTCAAAATTGGTCATCTAGAAATTTAAAT
The DNA here is from genome assembly GCA_905220545.2 of Melitaea athalia. Lineage (NCBI taxonomy): Eukaryota > Metazoa > Arthropoda > Insecta > Lepidoptera > Nymphalidae > Melitaea > Melitaea athalia. Next base: position 5,695,689 of record HG992203.1, read on the forward strand.
ATTTTGAATAAAACATTATCCTATGCCTTAATGAGGACTGTTTCAAACCATATCTGTAAAATTGTAAATACCTTTAAAGTAAAATTAATTTTTTTTAAAGGAATTTTTTATCTCCTGATATGTTTCAAAAAAACATTATAAAACACTTATTATTTATAGTATTATAAACAATAATCTTCAGGTATACTTAAATCTAGGTATCATATCTGTCTATAATAATTTAAACAATTTGTAAATATACCGGTGTATGTTGGATATCTCTTCTCCTGGGGAAAGGGTAGAGTTTGAGCTATTCAACTCCAAATTATAATTATAGTTCTCAGAAGTTTGGAAACTTAAAACGTAAACAAAAATGATTTTAATTTCATTATTGAGCACGAACAATATGCACATTATAAAAATTTAATATGTACACGATGTATATGTATATTTATTTAGTTAGTTGTTCAAACAATATTAATATAAACTGGACTGATTTGAAGAGTATCATAACCTCGTTTATTGAGGAAGGTATTACGAAATATGAGAGGATTTGGGAAGTGTTTAAGTAGTAGTCTCAAATAAGTGCAAAAATATACTGTAATTGTATGTAACTAGGTCGGCAAACAAGCGTACGGCTCATCTGATGGTAAGCGATTACCGTAGCTTATAGACGGCTGCAACACCAGAAGCATCGCAAGCACGTTGTCGACCCTATCCCCAGTTCTCCCCAGGAGCTCTGGTCACCTTACTCACCAACAGGAATACAACACTGTTTGAAAACAGAGTTAGTTAGCTGTGATCTTCTGTAAGGTCGAGGTACTACCCCAGTCGGGCTGCTCCATATTTTGAGCAGGAAATTTCCTGCTGTGCCCTACTTTAGTTAAATTTCAATGTTTTATATACAAAATTTTTACATTTAAACCTTCTAATTTATATGGTCTACAAAAACCCAAAAGAAGAATCAGTGTTACTGTAAATTTTACTTTAAAATATTTTATTTATATGGCGTCAAAATACAATTTTTATTAATTTCAGCGTGGTGGTACCACCGCCGCCATCTTGCCCCGCGCCGGCGGCTCCGTCTCGCCTGTCGCAGAATCCGCCTCCGACCAGCATTATCAAGAGAAACGTGCTTAGCAATTCTCTTGTTGACATCAATGATCCTGGTATGTTATATTGTATACTTACATAAAAAATTATAAAGTTTTTTTTTAATTTTAAATTTTAAAAAATGAACCCTCGAAAGGATTGTTACAATGCGGAAAGTGCAAATAAAAATCAAATAAATATGTTCGGTGTAGTATGAACATAGCATCGTGCCCCAAGAATAAGTTGAATCATAATTATAGGTATTATTCAACTCACTTATTTTAATAAAACAACGATTTTGATTTAACAAAGTAAATTACATTTTAGAGAAAACGTTGTTAAGTATAAACTATTTTGACATAATAACTTTATAATGTAAATACGGACGGTTTGCGTGTAGTTTTATACACAAGCTTAACTTTAAGTAACGCCGTCCCATAATGAAATAAAGCATAGCAATATGTAGCATCTCTTCTACCTTTGTCGTTTGGAAAAAACTACTTAAAACTAATGCAAATTATCACTAGCATCACATTACATAGATTAATTAATCGATATTCTTTTTCCGCGAGGGAGAAAAAAAAGGGTGTGTGTCAGCTCTGACGCACAACTGGAGTTTACTCCTTCAGATCGACTACTAAAAACTACTGTGTTGTGTAAAAGAATAATACCATATCAAATGGTAAATAAATTAATCAAATAACGCCATCTATCTATCTAAGATAGCGTTATTATAAAATGTCGTTAGGGAAAACGTAACTAGGTCATTCGTTCAGTAGATTTTACTCCTCATTTTTCATACCGGGGCCCTTACATGAACATCGATTCTTAAGGAGTAAACTCCAAAAACATTTTTGTATTAAATGGTCAAGAGATGTTACAACCCCCGTCTAATCATACGTGCGACTGTGTGCAGTGGCGCTGGCGGCGGAGCGTCTGCAGCGGCGCGGCTCGGTGGGCTCGCTGGACAGCGGCATGTCCGTCAGCTTCGCGCACGGCAGCCGCACCGCGCTCGCCACCTCGCCGCGACACGCCGACCAGCGCTCGCCCGGTGAGTAACTAGCTCGACAAACGAGCGTACGGCTCACCTGATGGTAAGCGATCACCGAAGCTTATAGATGCCTGCAACACCAGAAGCATCGCAAGCGCGTTGCCGACCCTATCCCCAGTTCCCCCCCAGGAGCTCTGGTCACCTTACTCACCGACAGGAACACAACACTGCTTGAAATCAGTATTTGTGATTTTCTGTAAGGTCGAAGTACTTTCCCTGTCGAGCTCTTCCAGGTAACTCAGTATTCCTCTGTGACCTGGCTCCCATCCGATAGGTGATAGTACCTCTTCTATAAAGGAGATGATGTCTCACGCACTTGTTGTTCTCCCGCGTGTATTGTGCTGTTCTATAACACTGACTCCTGTCTAATAAATAACGAATATAAAATATATAAATATGTATAATTATTTTGTTATAAATGTCTAAAGGTTATTTTTAACTTTCAGGTCGACTGTTCGGAGGTATCGGAGGCATATTCCCTGGTCGTCAAAGGAAATTGAGCGCATCGGGCGTCCTGGACACCAAGCAAGGTCAAGTCGGAAAGAGTACCGAGGTCTAAAGGTCGAAAATCGATTAAATATCGATAATTATCGATTAATTATTCGTTTGGAAACTTTAAGACCGCGAGGTTTTATTTCAAAAGCATTTGCATTCAGATTTTTTTTTTTTGGAATATCTTTGAACTACTTTGAATTCATAATGCTTTTAATAATCGATATGAATCGAATAAGATTGATAATTGATTTTATATCTTGCTATTGTATTGTAACCGAATAGTCGTTTTTGATATTAGCTAGTTCGGGTTTTCTTAAGTGCCATCTAAGGATAATTTCGAATCCCATCAAAACGGGAGTTGACTTTATTTAAGTGCATTAAATAAATCTTAACGTTTTTGCAATTATTCGTTGTATTTGAGAGCGAATAATTATTCTTAGAAATCTCATTCGTAGGGTTTATGAATTTTCGGAAATATATCAATACTTGGAATGGATTTTAGGAGTATTACACGGTGGAAGTTTCAAATTCAGGGTATAAGGATGCGGGAGTGCAGTTTATTCAATGTTCGGATTAGTTATACTGAGCGTGCCAATGATATATTACTTACATTCGACTTTACATGCATTCTATTGCATAAAAATTGACACAATTCGCTCGAATTTCTTCATGTATCGACTCTTTTGTAATATAAGATTTATTTCAAAAAATATATATTGCGGAGAGTTTCGAATATAACAACGAAATTGACCACAAGGATTAAATAAGAAAATGGGGCCACGTTTTGGTGAAAGTTTTCTTAGAATGTTATTTTCGGAAAACTTTTGGAAGGTTGGTATGATACCGTAGATAGAAACAGGGTTATGTAACCGAAATTCGATTGTTTTGCAAAAATAATAATATAAAATTTCGAGCAGACACTTTAAATGAAATCGGTAGTAATATTCAATAATTATTAAATATCGACTTACGTTTTATGTAGAAACCATTTCGCGTTACCGCTCAAGAAGTATTAAAGATTCATTTATTTAAAATTAAAAAAAGTTAATATTAAATCAAAGAATTTTACCTTTTTTTAGAATAGTTGTACATACGTTCAGAATATAGGATACAATAGCTATCACATTAATCTTAACGTTTCTTTCGGCACGAGGTATTTTATCGTAACACATAAATTATATAAATATAATATATACGAATTATTGTTGAAAAGTTGTAGATATACATTCTTGAATAGCCTTTTGGCGATTAAAGCCGTACAAATTCATTCTATAGAGTTTTTAATGACCTTTATTCTATTGAATCTGTAAAGATTCTGTCCATATATTAATCCTATGCCAAATGAAATATCTTGTCCATTTAGATAACAGGATGTATCCTATATTGAATCCTCTTTCGTACAATGTTGTATTTGACAATAACGCACTGCTCTTTTTACTAAATACATATAACTTGCTATTCTAGGCTTTTTTAAAGAATATTTTATTTATTAAACCAGTTTATAAAGAATATTCACTCATTGACATCTTTCTTTATATAAAAAATTGGATTTTTTCTCCGAGTACACTTTAAAATATATATTACTTTTTAAGACATTGTTACCAAACGTTTTCTATTACCATTTAATTTTATAAATCTACTTACCAAATTGTAATACTTTCTGCTATTTAGAGCTTTCAAAACTTCCTTATTATATATTTAATTTAAACTTTAAACCTACAATTTACGCCAAAAAATGGTATACCATTGTGAACCTCTCATATTCCCTCTAAAAAAGAATAATTTAAAAATTTCTTTTGTTTTAAAGCGCTAAACTAACAATTTGGATAATCTCCTCATATTTAGAACTAAGAGGTTTCGATTAGCGTTTGCTAATATAATATAACGTAAATTACGTCATCTCTGAGATCGACTGAAATTTGTACTCCCACTTTTAAAGTTTTCTAAATTAATTAGTTAATAATGTTGACTTTGTATCGATTACGTAGGCTTGTTGTTTCTACTATTTGATACGTGGGTAGATAGACAAATAATTGACTTGTTAACTACGATTGTGACTCTTATTTCGTGGGTGTTAAGGTTCGGGGTAGATACGGATATGTACTTAGGGTATACAACTTGTTTGAATGGTAATATTAATATAATATCTAAATGGTTCTTAGAGGTGGGATCGTTATCGTCTTCATGATAAAATTAATTTCTCTTTTCACTTAATTTCAAATACCTAATTTAAAACCTTTAAATCTATATTCTTTTAAGCTGATGTCGCTAATTTGTTTTCTATTATTAAGATTGTCTTCAGCACATTGTCCGTGTACAAATGTACGTTCATGTATACGTGCCGTACAAATATCTGAATGTTCTGTCCAATCAAATTATCTTACTGTTGAATCTCCAATATTAATCGTATATTGTAAGTTTTCATTTCGAATATAATATTCTAAGGGGTTTTGATGTGGTCACAAAAATTCTAATAATATTGATTCAATGTAATGAAATTATTCTTTTGACAGAAAGCCAAAATTTTTTAAACAGACTTGTCCTTCCTCCTTGCGCTTAAAATTGATAGTGACTGTCAAGTTAAAAATATTATTCAAGTAAATAATGTAAAATTTTTGTGACCGAATCAATTCCTAGTAAATAAAAAAAATCCATGTTTGTGCTATTTCTATGATTAGAGTAATGCATTAATTAATATAAAAGGAATTGATCAATTGTTTCGTCGTTGGATTTTGAACTTTATTGTAACGTCATAACTTTTAATATCGTGTGCGAGGTGAAATTGTTAGTGATTACTTCGTATGTTACGTATTTCAAGCGAGAAGCGTTTTATCTCTCGGTAGATATTTGAGTTTGTACGCCATCTTGCGTTTTAAATACGAACTATGAAATGTACTTAGATTTAATATGATACCAGACATACAGTAAAATAGTAAACCTTTGCTTTACCGAGAAATCAGTTAAAATAGATGTGAAATAATTATGACAAAAATTAAGCCGGCTTAATTTTTTTTTCACAGTTTTTTAACGGATTTTTTTTTCAGTCGTATTTAGAACGCATCTAAAGTTTGTGTGGAATGGTCATTGTATTGCTTTTGTAAATTTCGCTTGAAGCCAAAGATGTATTTTTTGATTGTGTTCACGTACTATTCCAATGAACGTGTGTATTCGCGTTAAATTGTATATTATCTCTGGAAGTATTTTTTTTTTTTTTAATATGTATTTTTTCAATAAATTGAAACAAGAAGTGATTTTATGTTATCTGTAACTTAATAAATTATCTGTGTCACATTGACCTAATGACAAAAAAATAACATTTTTTTTTATTATTATTGTTCAAGATAAGGACATAGTGACTAATTTTTAAACGCCACAGATTAAATATTAAAGGAGAAGAACTGAGTGTGACATGGGACTTAATTATTTAGTTTAAAAGTTTAATTTTTCTGTAATATATACCGTACTAACTTATATAACTTGTATGTATATTTTAGAGTTTGTCTAATATATATATTTTTAGTTGATAATTGTTATTATGTAGTGATAAGCAATAAGCGCGTTCAGCGTCTCCCTGTACGTTGTATCATAATGTTGTTGAGAGTTGCTACAACTAAGTCACTTACATTAGTTTTATTTAAAAAAAAAACGTGAAAATGTATTTATTTATTAAATATGAATTAACATTCATGATGGTTTTTGTTGTTTTATTTCTGATGACCTTTTGGATTTTTTTTGTACTTTGTACAAATTCATCCATTTTCATCTCCATGGTAACATGATGAACGATGATATAAATGATAAAAATTCCGTGGTCATGCAAGAGTCGAAATCCATACTAATATTATAAATGCGAAAGTAACTCTGTCTGTCTGTCGCGCAATCACGCCAAAACTACTGAACAGATTTGGTATACAGATAGTCTAGAGTCTGAGAAAGGACATAGGCTACATTTTAATGCGAAAAAAAGGGTGTAAGAGGTTGAAAGGTGGGAATGAAAATTTATATGGAAGTATTGGTCTAAGATCCGAGATAGCTAAATATTCCCTCATCTGTTAATTAGATGAAACAATTTTTATAGGCTGATTTCAATGTTGTGAATTTATAAAAACAACCTCTGCCACCATAAGCCTGAAAAAAATATTAAAAATTAAATATAAAATATTTATATAATATATTTATTATATGAATATTTTCGTCGCGAAAGTGTAAAAGATATTATGTTTTATATATCTTGATCTGTACTAATCTATACTAATATTATAAACCTGAAAATTGGTTTATTTGTTTGTTTGCTTAAACGCGCTAATCTCAAGAATTACTGATTCGAATTGAAAAATTCCTCTGAGGTGGAGAGCCTATTTAAAAAGAATATACCAAGAAGAATGAAGGCAATTTTTTTCCTCAAATCAATGCGGGTGAAACCTCGGGGTGAACTTTATAAGACCATGTTCAGATGACGAGCGCTTAACGCGCGTTTTGATAACGCGCGTTTACAAGTACATACATACATTTTATTCAGGCCGTGCACATGCTAACGCGCGTTAACCTTTTGAGCGCCACGCCTCAAATCCATTCCCGTGCCCTGTACGCCAAGGCATAAATTAAACAAAAATACCTACGAAAAAAATAGTGCTGCCAAGAGTCGTTATCGAGTACCAAAAAGTGACTTGTTTATGTTGGTTTTTATGCAATAAATGACTACTTATATAATCTAGGATGGTTTATTCTTTCAATATTTTTCTTGTATTATCTTGCACTCGTTATATATACTTACAATAACATAAATAAAAAACAAACATTACAAAAAAAATCATAGTAAAGCACAACACCATTCTCTATCGTCATGACGTCATTGTCACAACTGGAAGACTACGGTGCAGCTGACCTACGGTTTTAAAACTTCCATAGAGACATGTTAGAGATGTGCTGTGTGTGCCGCACGCTGTATATCGATTTCGAATCGAATCTATATATAAATGAAAAGTAATTAAAAAAAAATAACCGAATTCAAATTTGTAATTTTTTTATTATATAATAACTGAAAAGGGAGTAATAAAAGTGCAACATTTAAAAAAATCTAAAGTACTTACCTAAATATGCCTACTATTTATTAAATCCAGCTTTAACAAAGTAAAACTACAATACCATACAATATTATAATAAAAATATATCATAATTATGTCATAATGTTCCTTAACATCTCGCAATAACGGCTATTTGCGCATTATTGTTACTCAATTAAGAAGACAATAGACGCACCGGTCATAAAAAAATTTGTACTGCATTTTGACAGAACTCCTTACTTTCAAACAATAATGTCTGTTGATGTACAGCGATAAAGGTGAGAATTACATTAAAAATATTTTTTTTAAGACCATAAATTATATGGAATTCTCAAAAATTATAGAAAAAATGTTTTTTTCAATCGTGGGAATGTTTTTAAAAAGTTTATGCAAATATTGCGTTTTAAAATTTCATTTCTTTTTGGCTATCGTTTTTAGAAGTTTAGTAAAAATCCTAATAATATTAGTTTAAAATAATGTAATTCACGTGAAATTTGTTCAATGAAATGTTGAAGTTGTTATTTAAATAGAATATATTTAAAAAATCCTTTGTAATGGAAAGATTGTTGTAAATCTATGTTTTTTAGTCTAGTACGATTTTAAACAACTTTTGTCTTATAGAGGTTAAACTAGATTTATAATATATAAATTCATATCTTACATTTATATTTGTGCCTCTTGCGTCACATTACTAGCGGTCTGCTATAGACGACAACGGCGTACAGGACATATCATTTACGTGGAATAAGAATGCATGTTTTTATTTCAATGTTTCTCAGTACGTGTAGCTCTAAAAGACTGGTTTTTTATACTCAAATGTTGCTGGAATATTCTATTTTGAGATATGTTGAATTAAAATACTAAAAATATTTTTTTAATAATTTTATTTAATATTTTGGTGGTCCGGGTTTTTTGTCACATATAGACGTCGTTGGCGCACAGAGCTCGCAAGTGCTTGTCACGTATATGTGACGTTGGCGTTCAAAAGGTTAAACGCTCGTTAGCATATGTACGGCGCGTTAGCATGTGTATATATAGTTGTAAACGCGCGTTAAGCGCTCGTCATCTGAACATGGGCCGAAAGTCATATCTAATGGTAATGATTACAGTCAAATTCTGTTACTTCCGAAAATTTAAAATTAATCGAACGTGTCTACTTGTATTCAATCGATGTCGAAAATTACAAGGATTTGTTTCATGGTGTAGGGAAATTACCTGGAAAATATAAAACGTATATCCGTCTGTGTATCTGGTTAGATTTCTATTAGTATAAGGGATCAATTAAAAAGTAAACTTAAAAAAATGGAAATGGAGGTTATTAGAAAAGTGTCAGATTCGACACTGGGCAAATGCTATCGTGTTACTAGCAAAAAAAATTGTAGTGTGCGTTTTTGTTTAGATCTGCGACCGCTCAACGAGGCCATCTGTCTCGTTCACTATCCTTTGCCGGCGCTTACCGAGATAGCCACTAAACTTTATGGTGCTTTAGTGAATTAAATGCTCGTTCTGGTTTTTGCAAGGTACAGCTGGATGACGAAAACACTGATCTGTGTACTTTTGCCACTCTATCCGGTCGGTATCAATTTTCTAGCTAACCGTATGGTATAGCTTTACTATCGAAGTATTTCACTCAAAGATTAGATAGATTCTAGAAGATCTAGATGGAGTAGAGTTTTGTTAACGACATTATTGTTCATGGGTGTTCAAAAGATGAACTCGATTTAAGATTGAAACGATTGCTAGATAGAGTAGTCGAAGTAGACATAATAGAAGTAGACAAAGTTTAATCGAGATAAGTGTGAATTCTGTGTCGCATAAGTACTTTATTTGGGTCATGCGTTTAGTATAAAGGGTATGCAAATTGATGCTTTGTAAAGTACAAGATATTAAGGACATTCCTTCTCTGAAAGGTAGATATTCTCTGGAGAGGTTTCACGGTATGACAAATTATTTGTCAAAGTTTATCCCAAATGACGCGAATATTGTGCCTCCTTTAAGGCAACTGTTGATATATATTCATATGGATTTATCATGATGTGTCGCTGACGGTCGCGGGTTCAATCCCCGCTCATGACAAACATTTGTATAGGTCATACAGATGTTAGTCGTGGTCTGGGCGTTTGTGCTTGTATGTTTCCGGATCCCCGACGTAGGAGTAAGTGACTGACACTGTGACACATTGACGAGAAGCTGTGCGGAGTGGAGCGGAGGAGAGCAGTTAAAAGTGGCGTTTCCATCAAAGCGGAGTGGAGTGTAGCTTATGTCCCATAAACATAGAATTTTTGACACTTTCAATAAGCTTCTCATACATTTTGAATACATACTATGTCTGTTTCCGTTGAAGTTGAGTGGACTCCACCACGATTCAACGGAAAAGCTCCAGCTTACCTGGTCAATCGTGTATCCCAGCAACATAGAATTTTCGACACTTTAAAAACCTTCTCAACCATTTTGAATACAAATAATGTCAATAACGTGTGAAGTTAATGATGTGATATCGCTAAATAAACTAAAATTTAGCGCCACTTCGTTCGCTCCACTCGGCACCACATGTTACTCGACTCCTGTATGGCTCGGGTTCATATATTTTGTTTAAAAGTCAGCTCGGCTCCGTTTCACTCCTGAAACTGTTGACATTTCAGGCACTATGATTCGATTCAAACTGGCTTCCAAAGCACGTTCGAATCATCATTTTACAAATTAAAATTTTAATCATCAGCAAAATTAAACACAGGTTCGGAATGTAGATTCTGTAGAGAAGAATCGGTAAGAAACTACGCGCTCTAAAAATTTCCATTCGGATCCCATCAAAAGTGACAAAAGCCACTTAGAAACTTATAAATATTTATTAGTTACGGCAGTTACTCTTTAATTTTATTTTAAAACTGTGGTTTAATATAACATAGTCAACATCTTACATAAAATACAGCGCCAACATATATAATCGTGCATTTAAATTTCTTTTTAATCAATTTACTTAAAACCTATAAAAAACGAAGAATTGCACAGCTGAAGTGGCAATGGGCAGGGCACATAGCTCGAAGAACCGATGGCCGATGGGGCGGAAAGGTTCTAGAGTGGCGACCACGTACCGGACGCCACAGCGTTGGCAGGCCCCCCACGATGTGGACCGATGATCTGGTCCGGGTCGCGGGAAGCCGCTGGATGCGTGCTGCGCAGGACCGATCGTCGTGGAATACATTAGGGGAGGCTTATGCCCAGCAGTGGGCGTCCGTGAGCTGATATGATGATAAAAAACCATACAACTAATCCTTCCTCGTAAATCCCTGCAAAATCCAATCAATAAGTTCTTGAGTTTATCGCACACAGACTGAGAGACGCGACAGGGGACTTTGTTTTATAGTCTGTCTGTCTGTAGTTATAGTAATAATATCTGTATATTTGGGTTTCATTTTAATTTATTTTCTCTAACTAGGATTATCTGGATGAGATCGCTATTTTAGCGATAAGGTCAACTCTTGTACCTATCTTTTTAACCGAATTAAAAAAAGGAGGAGGTTATATATTATGTACGTTCGGGGATAACTTCTTCGTTTATGAACAGATTTTGATTAAAAAAAAATTTGTTGGAAAGGATATATCCCTAAGGTGGTACCATGATAAGGAAACCACGATCTGATTATGGAAACCCAGAGAAATCGAGGGAACTTTCGAAAATCGTAGTAACGACTAGTGAGTTTTGTTAATTTTTTTCGTTTGCTACCAAACACAATTATGAATTTTCTATATGTTTACTCTCTTAATATAACTATTTCACATTGTATTTCATGCAAATAAAATACACTCGTACGTTATTGTGTAACTGTAATCGATAGTTTGAAAACTGCTGAAGTGGGCTTAGTATGTCTACTATCACCATTGTCCATTCGTATGTACGCGTAGACCGTAGTAACAATGTCGGAAAATTACGTAGGCTATTAAACAACATACTATGACAATTATTAAACAAAATGCACTACTTACCTATTCTTGACACATTTTTAATCTAATGTTTTCTGGAAGAAGTTGCTACTTAACGATACGACCGCACTTATACAATATTCGATTAAAAAAGTTTAACGTATTCTTTCGAAAATGGCATAAAACATAGCATATTCTCTCCTCTCTACGACACGTGGTTGCGTAAGAGCATTAGTAAGTAGGTACCTAGTGAATGCCGAAGGGGGTGAAACAGTAATATCGAAATAAGACCCTGACATTAAAAAATTATTTAGTAATATAAATTGTCCTATTTAAATCAAGGGGTGATTTTAGAGGATCGATAAATATTATAGGTACTACAACTACATCATTTAGATATAGATATTTACGCTTTCACTCGCATACTACTCAACAATTAGCGATATAACTTTGTATGTATAAATTTGACAATCTGGATTAAGACGGGATACTGTTATCCTGCAATTTCGACATTATTACTCAGTTATACGGAACTTATACCTATTGTAAAACAGCTTATAAAGCTGTAGTTATTTCTAGAAACGTATTCGATTCAAAACAATAACACCAATAGAATCATCCCAGAAGTCAAAGCCGCAATGACAGCGATACATGTCACTGTTGGGGCTTCTTCGCCCGCCTCCCCCAGCTGAGCTTGGCTTAGCACCGAAACGTACTATACTATGTAGGTTTCGTAGTAAACGTCATTGGTTTTCTAGGCAGGACAAAAATACGTTGAGTGGATATTTGTTATTTTTTATTTTATAAGAACATTCTTTTGTTGACAAATGCAGTGTATTACTGTCTCCGATATACTGGACCGACGACCTTAGATTACTGTTGGAGACTGGATGAGAATTCAGGAGAGCCGCGATGTTTGGCGTGAACTTGGGGAGGTAAATGTCCAGCAGTGGACGGCCATAGTCTAGAGTTGGTGGTGAAGTAGGGGTAATTACTTTTATCTTTATTCATATTGGTACCTTATAAAAATACAGTAATTATAATTTTGTCATAATTTGGGACTTCTTATTCTTCCGTTTATATCTTATTTCTTTCTTCCGATTTCTAATGGTCAAAGTATCAAAAAAGTTTTTATTTTTATTTTTGTGTTACCCACACATGAGAAAATTATAAACATTTTAAATCATATCAAAATTTTTTTTTTCAAATCCAGCGTGATTTGAAAAAAACACACTTTTTTTATACAAATGTATCAAAAAAGACCCAGCGGGGTCGAAAAATTTTGATATGATTTAAAATGTATCAAAAAAGTGTGCATGTGTGAGTAAACACCAATAAAAAAAAAACAAAAAAAAACGATTCTGCTTTAGACCACACGACTGAAGTAAAACTTCTTTAGTTACCCCTACAGTAATAAGCGAAACGTAACTCTCTCTCTTTCTATCTTCATTAACTTATATCTCCCTCTCAACTTCCGTTCGCCTCGCCTGATCACACATGTCGTAACGCTATTGTCACGCATTCACCAGCTTTACACTCCCCAAGTCAACCGTGCGTAAGGAAGTTTTACTTCGATAAAAAACAAATATATTCGTACGAGTCTATCCATATCTCTATTCCAATACTGTCAGTCGATCCTCCGTCGCTTCAGTACAACCGACCACGTGACAATAGCTGCCGCCTTCGACGCGATTTTACATCCATCAGGCGTTTATAAAACATGGAAACACATCACTAACGGTGAGTTTATTTAATTTAATTATTACATTATTATATCTATCTATTATCTTAATTAATTTATATCTAATTAGTGGGTTGTTTGATGAGTGTATGGTATAGGATAATATCCCATATCATTTATAGAATATAGATATAGTGATTTTTTTAAATTACTTTTTAAAAATCTTAGTGCATATTTTAATTGTCCTTTTGTACATTTTAATACAATTTTAAGACTATATACATATTTATAATTATATAACATTGTTACTTCCATATATTTTTATTGTTTTGTTTAAGAAAAAAGAGTATATTTAATTTTTTATTTATTTATTGATATTGTATCAATTGTATTTTTGGTAAATTAAATAGTTTTTCTATATTTAGATTACATCAAAATTTGTTTTTTTTTTAATTATTTTGGTTTATTATATTATATTAATTTTAATTAGACATCAATTATAATTATTACACCGTCACACAATGTAACAAAACTCTTTTGTCGCTCTACAAAAAAAATAAAAATAAAAAATAGCACAGTAACCAGTATTTATTTCAAAACAACGATAAACTTTTAACTAATTATCTTTAGGAAATTCTTTACACAATTTTTTATAAACTTTTTAACTTTTAAATTTTAATATTATTGTTTTCAAACGAATGACAAACGTCAAAGTTTTGGCGCGAAAAAGAAACGCCGCGCGGCCGCGAACGCACCAACAAAACTGTCTTGAATGTTGCATGGGGAAAACACAAATTATCCTCATTTAGTAGTAATTTAATAAACTTAACTAAATTATAGGCATTTAATTCAATTTAAGCGTAGTCGTCGACGCTCGCCGTGCATAATGACGGCCAATCACCTTCCTTCCGTGTTTATTGTCTGTTGACAAATATTACGACAGCTAATTGAAAAAAATAATTAATTAACTTTTGAGTAAATAAATGTTATTACTTGACGTTTCAATTTTCTTTTTTGCTGTTGATAATTGTTGTCGATGAATCAATATCTACACAAGAATTATTCTATTTATCTTAATACATCTACGTATTATATAAGGCTTGTGTATATGTGTTTATAATTTGAGGTTTTTTGTTTAGAGTTTAACAATATCGTTAAATATTACAACGGTACAAAACCATAAGTTGAATCACAGTAACTTCTACAGACAAATACCTCCTACAATTGTAATAATGCATTCGAACGCACGTCCCTTTTCTGGATCATCAAATGCCTATACCAATATTACCAATAGGCTGAAGAGTTTTTCTTTGTTTGATCGCGCTAATGTAGTAATTCCTGAACTACTGATTTGATTTTTTTTTTTTTTTTTGATGTTTTCGGATAGTCCATTTTCCGAGCAAGGCTATAGGTATAATGTTTTAGTACGTTTTCCACATATTAACACGGGTGAAACCGCGGAGCACAGCTAGTTATATTATAATTGCACTAGATTCCCTTTCGGGGTGAATATTTGTATTTTGTACAAATGTTTGATTCCCGTCTGACTTTGTGAATCTGTCTTTCTGAGATCGATATCAATGTAAAAAGATTAATCGTTTGAAACGCACACACTAATTACGTATAATGTAATTTTGTTTTGGGAATTAAACATTTTAATACATGAAAGTTAGCGTCGGAATACAATAGAGTGTGCCTGTTTAATTAATAGAATCAGCCTGTAAAGTCCCACTGTTGAACATTAGCTCTTTTTCCGTATAAGAGAAGGATTGAAGCTTATTCCACCACTCTGATCCACTGCGGGTTGACGGATATATTCTCTACTATGAGTAACGATCGCTATCAGGTATTTATAGTAACAATCGGAACCGAGGGTTTAACGTGCTCTCCAAGGTACGGTGAACGACCCACAAGGACAGACATCCAAACCGGAAATTAATATTTGTTCAAATACAAATATCCGTCCCGAGAGGGAATCGAACCCGAATACCGTCGGTGTTTTCGGCGACTACACGCATCACTACACCAGAGCGTTCCTTGATATACATACATTTAAAAAGTCACTCATTTAGACATAACGAAGTAAATTTCATAAACAATAAGTAAAAGAGTTTAATAGAAGTTGGAATTCTTACTAATTTATTGCACTTATTATGAGTTCAGAGGCGAAAGTCAATAGTGTTCGTAAAGTATTCTTTTGTTCTAGTTTTTTAAATTTTATTTATTAGGGTAATATGTCAAACTATAAGTTTTTTAACATTGTATTATTTTTTTGCTATGATTGGTTCGTATTTTAAATATTAAAATTTTATCAATAGCAAAATAAAAATACATTCAATCTTATTGAGGTGGGGAACAGCAGGATATACTCGTATCCTGCTCAAAATCTGGAACAGACCATTTCGGGTAGTACCTCAACCCAGTAGAAAAGCACAGCTAGATAATACTGATCTCAAGCAGTGTCGTGTTGCTGTGGTGAGTAAGGAGGCCAAAGCTCCTGGGGAGAGTCAGGAGTAGGGTCGACAGCGTGTATCGCAAGATGCTTCTGGCGTTGCAGGCGTCTATAGGTACAATAACCGCTTACCATTACATTACCTTAGGTATGCCGTAGGCTTGTTTGCTAACTAGTCATATTTAACCAAAAATCTATGGAACATGCTAACCATGCTTATCACCGTATAGTACCCATTAAATCACATGTTCAGTACCTTGAAATTGTTTTTTTTCATACACTTTTGACTTTATACACGATTGACGTAAGAAATGTAAGAAAAAATATCGTGTAGTTTTGTATTTATAAATGTCGCATAATTAATACGAAAGTTGAACTTAATCTATAGTGGCAAGCACGCGATAAGTTATTCGAGGGAAACATTGATTTTACTAGAACATACGCTTGTTTAGTTTTCGACTGCAGTAGTTTAGCACAGCCTTCGTGATCTTCAGCCAGCGTTTTCTTGAGTCTTTCCTCATATTATTATTTTCAAAATATGGAGCAGCCCGACTGGGGTAGTACCTCGACCTTACAGAAGACCACAGCTAAATAATACTGTTTTCAAGCAGTATTGTGTTCCTGTTGGTGAGTAAGGTGACCAGAGCTCCTGGGGGGGATTGGGGGTAGGGTCGGCAACGCGCTTGCGATGCTTCTGGTGTTGCAGGCGTCTATAGGCTACGGTCTTACCATCAGGTGAGCCGTACGCTTGTTTGCCAACCTAGTTACATAAAAAAAAATATCATATTGCTAATTATAGCAAGACATTAATCTCTTGCAGGGATAAGTCTACTATTATACATTATTTTTCAATTACCTGCTTTGCGTTATTTCCGACTTGTATTTGTATAATAAAGAATAATTTTAGTATAATAACACTGACATATATACTTGAAAATTAGTCTACAAGAACACTTTTAATTTTTTTTTAATTAGTGTCGATATAATCTTATATAAATAAAAATGGTTCGCCGAAATGAATGTACGCACATAATAATAAAATATTAATAAAACAAACGCGTTATATTCAAAACGAATACTACTATAGCATGACTGTACTTTATACAACCATTTGTCATGAATAAGAATCGATTTTCTACATATTATATACTAACTGACCCTTCGAACTTCGTAACGCCATATTTTTTCATTCGTGTATTTAATATCCTTTTTTAATACATACATACATATAATCACGCCTCTTTCCCGTAGGGGTAGGCAGAGACCACTTCTTTCCACTTGCTACGATCCTTACATACTTGTTTCGCTTCATCCACTTTCATTATTCCTTTCATACATGCTCTTCGCTTTAGGGTACTTTTGACCTGGCCTTTTTTCAAGACGTCTCTGATCTGGTCTTGAAAAGTCCGCCTAGGTCTACCCCTTCCAACACTTCTATTCACACTCGCCTTATCCACCTTTTTCGTCAATCGTTCTTCATTCATTCTCTCGACATGGCCAAACCATCTCAGCATACCTTTCTCAATTTTTGTCACTACATCTTCTTTCAGACCACAACGTTTCCTTATCTCACTATTATTTATCCTGTCACTCAGTTTAACTCCTATCATACTTCTTAACGCTCTCATCTCAACTGCATTTATTCTGCTTTCATGTTTCATGTTCTTCTGCCATACCCAACTTTCACTTCCATACATGAGTGTCGGAACCAACACCCCCCTATGCACAGCCAAACGAGCCTTATTAGACACATTCCGACTGCTCATAAAGGAGTGCAAAGCTCCATTCACAATGTTTCCTGCATTCACTCTTCTTTCAATATCACTCTCACACTTTCCATCTCTTGTAAACTTTAAACCCAGATACACAAACTCATTCATCTGTTCTATTTGTTCATCTCCAATCACGATATTGCAGTCTGTCACTGCCTCATTTCTTTAAAACACCATCACTTTCGTCTTCTTTACATTCATCTTCATTCCCTTTCTAACAAAAGCTTCATTCATAGTAGTTACCATCTTCTGTAACTCCTCGGCTGAGGACGCAAGTAATACTTGGTCATCAGCATAGAGAAGACATTTGACGAGTAACTCATTCATTCTCAACCCACTTTCATTCTCTTTTAGATCTGCCAAGCAATTGTCCATGAACAGATTAAACAGCCACGGTGACGCTACACATCCCTGTCTAACACCTTTTTCGATATTAAACCATTCAGTGTACGCCCCGTTTATCCTTACACAAGCACTAGAATTCCTATAACGAGATTGCAGTGCTCGTATGAGGATACTGCTCACACCGTACCCTTTTTTAATTATCTATACATATAATAAAATGGTAGAAAAGTCAAAACTGTACATTGAATATTTTTTTAAAAGAATACTTGGGGTGTGATCTACAATCGATACCGAAGCCAAAAATATAGTTTTTAGAATTTTTGTCTGTTTGTCTGTTTGTCTGTTTGTCTGTTTGTCTGTATGTATGTCCGGGATAAACTCAAAAAGTACTGCATGGATTTACTTCAAATTTGGCACGAATATTGTTAAGAAGTCGGGTCAGAACATAGGCTACATATTATCACGCTATCACCTACGGGGAACGAGCAGTGAACGCACGCAGACGACGTCGCGGGCAGCAGCTAGTCTATACATATAATAAAATGGTAGAAAAGTCAAAACTGTACATTGAATATTTTTTTAAAAGAATACTTGGGGTGTGATCTACAATCGATACCGAAGCCAAAAATATAGTTTTTAGAATTTTTGTCTGTTTGTCTGTTTGTCTGTTTGTCTGTTTGTCTGTATGTATGTCCGGGATAAACTCAAAAAGTACTGCATGGATTTACTTCAAATTTGGCACGAATATTATTAAGAAGTCGGGTCAGAACATAGGCTATATATTATCACGCTATCACCTACGGGGAACGAGCAGTGAACCTTTATTTCTTCAAATGTATGTCCGGGATAAACTCAAAAAGTACTGCATGGATTTACTTCAAATTTGGCACGAATACTATTAAGAAGTCAGGTCAGAACATAGGCTACATATTATCACGCAATCACCTACGGGGAACGAGCAGTGAACGCACGCAGACGACGTCGCGGGCAGCAGCTAGTCTATACATATAATAAAATGGTAGAAAAGTCAAAACTGTACATTGAATATTTTTTTAAAAGAATACTTGGGGTGTGATCTACAATCGATACCGAAGCCAAAAATA
The DNA here is from genome assembly GCA_905220545.2 of Melitaea athalia. Classification (NCBI taxonomy): domain Eukaryota; kingdom Metazoa; phylum Arthropoda; class Insecta; order Lepidoptera; family Nymphalidae; genus Melitaea; species Melitaea athalia. The sequence goes on from HG992203.1 coordinate 5,714,643, forward strand.
TAGTTTTTAGAATTTTTGTCTGTTTGTCTGTTTGTCTGTTTGTCTGTTTGTCTGTATGTATGTCCGGGATAAACTCAAAAAGTACTGCATGGATTTACTTCAAATTTGGCACGAATATTGTTAAGAAGTCGGGTCAGAACATAGGCTATATATTATCACGGTATCACCTACGGGGAAAGAGCAGTGAACCTTTATTTCTTCAAATGTAGGTATGTCCGGGATAAACTCAAAAAGTACTGCATGGATTTACTTCAAATTTGGCACGAATACTATTAAGAAGTCGGGTCAGAACATAGGCTACATATTATCATGCTATCACCTACGGGGAACGAGCAGTAAACGCACGCAGACGACGTCGCGGGCAGCAGCTAGTCTCTAATAAAATATTTTCCTGACAAAACAAATTAAATAATCCAGTTTGCTTGTTCGGAATATGTGTAACTGACTGACATTCGTATCTATATGTATTATCCTTTTCTCAATTTTTTTCAATACAAACTTAGTCCTGACAAAACAAATTAAAAGAATTATCCAGTTTGTTACAAATTACAATCGTTCGGAATATGTTTTACTACAAAAATATGGCAAACAAGCGTACGGGCTGCCTGACGGTAAGCTGATGGTATCTGCTAGCTTATGGACGTCAGTAACTCCAGGAATATTGCCAGTGCGTTGCCGACCCTACAGTGCCTTACATTGCTGTGTTGTTACGGCAGTAACGAATATAGCCACCCCTCTCTTCCCGTGGGTGTCGTAAGAGGCGACTAAGGGATAACACAGTTCCACTACCACCTGTAACATATATATTTTTTTATATGTATTCGGTGCTCATTGAAGTGGGTTTCTTGTGTGGTGACGCGTAGCACCTCGTCCGGTACATCCGTCGAGAGGACCGTGTTACGGGGTGAGGTTAGCGACGTGAGGGGCTTCGGTCTTGCTTTATAAGCGACTGTCGTGGCTGGACCTCTCCTTTTTATTGTCCGTTTTGCTTAAGTTGCTGTGGTTTCGTGAGTCTCTGTAGTGGGTGAGTTCTTGTAGTACAAAAATCTTAATACGCCTTTCTGTGTTTAATCTAAATTTAATTTGTTCAAGTAAATTTAAAGAAAGTATTGTATATTTTTGTTTTGTGTCTGTGTAGTTTATATAACAGCCTTCTGATTGATTTGTGCCATGCAATGTTAACGTGTCCTCGTCTCTAATGGGCCGTTTCCGTTGTCAACCCGGAGTTAGTAGAGGGTTGGCTTCGGAAGGGCTCACCGTTTTGGGTGTGTCCTTTCAGGGTCCTTGGCGTGTCGTCGGGCGGTCAGCAAGCAAGGTCGCGAACAACCACGTGGCGATACTTTCGGCCAGGGGCCCCACATTCCCACATAACCACTTAATCACATATCCAGACCACTTAACCACTTAATCACATATCCAGACCACTTAACCAGAGGAATCCGCCCCAGGTATCTCTCTCTGGGGACCTGGGGTGAGCGACGGACGGCGGGTCGACCCAGCCATATTTACCGGCACCTGGAGGCATCGGTGTAGGCTACGCCTGACCACGTGGCGTGCTAGGCGTCTCCGACGTGAGCCGAGGGCCGTCGGGGTCAACCCAAGGACTAAAGTTAAGTGCTCAACTCTCCATCCACCACGTGCCAGGACTAAGATCTTAGTTTTCAAATCAAATTAGAATTTTTTTTTGTTTAAATTAATTATCCGGACAATAAATTGTTAAATTGAAATAATTTTTGTTTTCTTTCCTCTAAATCTGAAATTTAATTTAATTTGTAGTTTAATTTTTCTCTTCTCTAATTTTTGAGCTCGGGTTGGAATGGTGGGACGCTCTCTAATCCCATAAGCCATTTTAACTCCGCAGCACACCTTGGAACTTAAAAAGCCGACCGATGGCGGGATAACCATCCAACTGCTGGTTTTGAAATACACAGGCCGAAGACAGCGTCTTCGGTGCGACAAAGCCTGCGGTCACCAGCCCGCTTGCCCAGCAGCAACACACATGAGTTCACGCAATTTTTGGCGCGAACTTTTGGAGGCCTATATCCAGCAGTGGACTGCGATAGGCTGAAGTTGCCAACCCTACCCCTAACCCTCCCCGGGGTCTCTTGCTAACTTACCACATGAACACAACATTACTTGAGAACAGCGTTATTTAGCTGTGATCTTCGCATACACGTATTTTGGCGGTTATTTTTTTATTTATACGATAATTATATATGTATAGCAAGCCTTTAGAGCAATAGGCTGTTTCACCCTACTGAAAAAAAAACTTAATAAAAAATCGTATGAAATGAATATTTTTTCAGATGGAGGAGTCATTAGATCGTGAAGCCAACGCCAGCTCCTCTGGTTTTGACTCGGCGGCCATTTTGAATGACGACGTATCTCCTACCACCAGCTTCTGTTACAACATACCGAATCTCTTTAATGGGTATTTTTTTTACAAAATCCTATATTATTTCATTAAACAATTTGTAAACTATAAGCTGATTTAACTTAAAATTGTGAGCCCAATTGTTTTAGTATATTGTTTTCGAATGTTTTCGCGAATTCCACTCATCATAATGAAACAACTTTTTCGGATTTTATTGTCATTTATTAAGTTTTTTTTAAATGTCCGACGTTTCGGATACTTTACAGCAAACATGGTCACGGCAGGACTGACTTGAAAATGAACAAAATGTCTTGGTCGTATCTTTAAGAAAACGATTTATACGACAACCCATTATGTCGATCTTAAAATTAACTAGGTATTTAAATTAGAGCTTCGATACAAGATTAAAACGTGATATATACTATTATCTATTATATATAAAAATAATAAAAGAAAATTTAACTTCTGTATTAAAATCTTAATTTCTTGTATAAAAATATAATATAATTTAAATTTTTAATTGACAGTCTTGGTCCCGGATCGGTACTCTGCGAGCGTCCTGAGACAGAAGTCAATGACACGTACACGTCAAACCAGGAGCCCTCTGAGGAGGCTGGTGACAACCAACAGTATGAAGACGATGAGGAATATTCACCTAATAGTAAGATTTTATTTTATTCACGCTAATAAATAATAATTGTTTGCTCGAAAACTAAAAATAAAGCCGACGCATTATTAGGGATACCAAAAAACTACTCATTGTATCTCGATTAAATTTAAATGGGATCGCATGACAGGATTTTTACTAAAAAAGAATAATCAAAATCTGTATGCCTACCCAGAAAAAGTTATGAGCTAAGATACAGAAAAAATACAGTCGAATAGAGAACCTCCTCGTTTTTTTGTATCGGTTAAAAATGTTTAAGCGTACGTTACGTTACATTGTTGTTTATATGTACCTACTTACTTAAAAAAGTATAACTGGTAAACGGGAGGACCTATTAGCTAAAATCGAGCAATTTACGATAATCGCGCTGGCCTCGCACTTTATAGCTATACTACTACATTACATTGACGTTTTTTACACAATTTTAAGGGAAATATTTTAGCAAAAGTTTAATAATTTTTTTTATATATTCGGGGAATAGATTATATAAACAAACACACTGTACATATTATATAGACAACATACGTTATAAGTAATAAGCAAGCGTGGGTTCATTGTCGAATAAAAATTTAGAGCTGTAAACTTTAATAATAATTATTAATTATATTAAAGTTTTTAAGTTTTAACTAATTCCAGGTTCAAAGAATGACATCCCTAAACGTAAACAACGAAGATACAGGTATGGACAAAATTTGTATTTTGATTCTTTTAAATTTGTTTTGAATCAAAAATAAGAAAACAAAGAAGTAAAAATCATGACTATAGTGTGAAATCTTGAATATTGAACTTATTAGTTTATATTAATATTGATTTACATTTTAAATTATTTATTTCCATATTAGAATATTTCAACAGCACATTAATTTTAAACAGTGTTTTATAAGACATAATCTTTTGAATTTCTTGTGTTGAGCGTATAATTTTCACTTTAGCGAATACAAATTTTTAATTTAATTAAACTCAGTTATGTTGTATTCCTAGTGGATTATTTTCTGACAGTTTGAGTCACGTAAAGGCACCCACGTATGCATACATTAATAACTTACATACATCTACATACTAGCTGTGCTACGATGAACTGTCCGCAGATTTTCCAATCATGTCAGAATTTCGTTCTACACATTTACTTGCTTACTAAATCAGTTCTAACCTACTCACTGAATCTGATTAGTTAATAGTAAGCCATTATTCTTCCCATTCTAACTTCTCCATTCGTCTAGTTTATTCTAAAATATGTGTTATATTTAGGACAACATTCTCAAATGTCCAGTTGGAACAGTTGGAGGCAGCATTTCATAAAACCCACTATCCTGACGTATTCTTTAGAGAAGAGCTGGCTATGAGGATAGATCTTACAGAAGCTAGAGTACAAGTGAGTAAATTAAATAAATAAATAAATAAATACACAATACACACACACGGTCGTCTGTTCCTAAAGTAAGCAACTTAATGCTTGTGTTATAGGTAACAGCCGACTGGTAAAGCTACATATTTTTTTCTATAAACATACTTATAAATAATACATAATTGTATAAATAAATATACTTATTACACCCAGACTCGCGGTGGGAATCGAACGCACAACCCCCGAAGCAGAAAGCAGTGTCACTACAAACTGCGCCAACGGGCTAGTCATAGTTAAATTACTTTCTTAGGTACTTATAAGATTTAAATGTCAATTAAATTAAAATCGATTATAAACCTTTATTTTTTCAGGTATGGTTTCAAAATCGTCGCGCGAAATGGCGTAAACAGCAGAAGGCTGGCTGTGAGCCATACCCTCCGCGATCCACCAGATCACCAGATCCTAGGTCTCCTTCAGCTCTGGCTCTTGAGATGAGAGACTTCATTACTATACCTGGTAGGAATTAAACCTATAATCATTTTGAAATCCATTACTTTTGTATTCCTCTAGAATTCATTTTAGTTATTTCTGTTAATTACTAGATTGATGTACACACATATAGGAGTACTAATTTAACTGTTTTTTCTTTTAGTGTCATCATCACAAATTATTAATTTAGCGGACACATCTAATCAAAATAGTTACATATCAAAAACAACGCAAACTATACAGATATCAGCGTTGCCAACTCGACAGAACAGCCAAGTTGACCTACCATCATTTTCAATACCACTACAATATAATTTAGGTTCCTTCAAAAAGTTAGACGATACTCAGCTAGATCTAGAAGCTTCGACGTCTGATCATCAGCCCCAAAACCCTTGGGATACTAGAATGATGCCAAATTTTAATTTGATGAACATAAAACCACTTTTAGAAAACCGTGATAATTTAGAAATGGCAGAGGTTAAGTATGAAGTGAAAAATGAGAATGTGAGATCATACAACGAAATGACCAACTCCATCCAAGCGTCTATGGAACCAGAAGATATTTTAGGTAAAGAATCCGTAACTGAAGGTCAGACGATTTCTCCAGATTTTGAAATTGATAGATATCAGAACTATCATAGTGAAAATGAAAAACGGTATAGACAATCAAGTTTCGACGATTCAATCATTGAAGATGGTCGAAATGATTTTGTATGTGATAACGATTTTCTCTGTAAGAACAACTTCGAGAAGGGCGATGGGAAACGAAACGACTTTGAAGACTGCCATTTGTTGGACACTGACAACAACGTGGCTGTTAATATAAGTAATTTTGAAAGCAATATATAGTTACCTTTATGTCCTATATTTACTCGTAATGATTTAAGTACGTTAATTTTTAATGTTTTTTTTTGTTAAGTAAATAAACGAATCTAGTCAAGATGGTGCTTCATTCATTCCAATAATTAAGATCTCAGAATTCAAAGAAAAGTTTCGGTTAAAAACTTTCCAGATGATCATTTCGTACTGATAGTTACTTAGTACTGCGAGAGTTACTTAGCTTAAGTTTGGGATAAATTCTTTTTTGAATCTTCATTTGTAAATTAGCACATTTTATATTCTACTCTGTATAAACTTTATTTTTTTTATATCGATAAATTTGTTATTAGCTGAGATTTTTGATATGTGTAAATCATGTTTTAAATCTTAGAGATTATTTTCCTTTTTTTTGGTAAAATGTCAAGTATTTAACCATCAATTTATTTTTTCTTTAATACAGGTTAAAAATTGGGGTACATATTAATAGAAGAAAAATAGTTGGTTAGTTTGACGCAGTAGGCACAAAAACGGACATTTAAGCTACTGAGTAACTAAGTTCGATTTCCGCCCATAATGAATATTTATGCAAATCAACGCTCTAATCCAGACATAGGATTATTACATTATATTCCTAGTTTATTCTCAAATTAAGGTTTTGACAGAAGTTTTCAAAAGGTGCATGTGTTCTAGAAATAGCTGCCGTATATATTATATATCAGGCAATAATCCACGGTCACGATGTATTACCGCATTGGGTTGCTATCATGTTATACCATCAAACCTCATTACTAACGTAGCGTAGGTCAAACGGTTAACGATTTTTTAAGCGACTACTGCGAAGTCAAGACTTGTTTCGTAACTATTAAATCTATATAGGTTAGGGTTACCATTACACATTGCTTAAACCAATTTTTAAAGATATTTTGATACAATTTATTAACTATTTCCCTAGGGTACCGATTTTTTTCGATTGTTTCGATTAAAACTACTCTAGGTATTAACTCTTATGCCTTATTAGATGCCAACTGTTAACTTCTGCATCTTTTGCGCTCAGATTTCACATGTTTCTATCTTAATCACTTCAAAAATAAATCAAATAAATTTGGGCAAGTGGTAGCCCTTATACAGTTTTACAAATGTTATCGCAAGGTTATTTTAAATAGAGTTACAGAAAATACACAAAAACTTTTGACGACACAGTGCCGTCTGGGTGTTCGGCAACAGTCTGTTGGATATATAAACAATATTATAGAAAATACAATTTCAATTGATGTAGGACACTGCAAGAAATAACTTAGGTACACATAATTCTTAGTACTCCGACAGGAAAAGAGAGAGATCTTACAGAGCATCACTTTTAAAAATTACAACTCTCAAGCAGTTTTGTGTTTCTGTGATGAGTAAGAATACTTGTAACTCCAAGTGTACACGCTACGGTAACCGCTTATCATCAGAAGGACCATAATCTTGTTTTCTATCCTAGTAGTATAATAGATAGAGACGCACAGCAGCGTCTTCGGTGCGACAAAGCCAGCACTGCGGTCACCAACCCGCCTGCCCAGCATGGTGAATATGGGCAACACATATGAGTTCACGTCATATTTGATGCGAACTTGGGGAGGCCTATGTCCAGCAGTGGACTGCGATAGGCTGAAGTGATGATGATGAGTATAATAGATACAGAAGAGAAACCTTAGAGTTTACTTCTATTTAAAAAAATATATTGTTCAATTACAAATTTAAGAGCGCTGCGGCCGCGCTGCTGCCGCGCGGCAAATTTGAAGGCACCCTAAGGTACTGCGTGAATAATATTTGAAAATAACTGAGGTAGGGCACAGCAGGAAATTTCCTACTCAAACTATGGTGCAGCCCGACGGGGTAGTACCTCGACCTTACTGAAGATCACAGCTAAATAATACTGTTTTCAAGCAGTGTTGTGTTCCTGTTGGTAGTAAGGTGACCAGAGCTTCTGGGGAATTGAGAAAAGGGTTGGCAACGTGCTTGCGATGCTTCTGGTGTTGCAGACGTCTATAAGCTACGGTAATCGCTAAAAAATAACAGTCATTAATAAAAACATTTTTTTTTTCAACTTTACTATATGTTTCTTAAAATATAATTTGCTTATAGTTAAGTTAGTCGACTTAACATGGTCATGCTGGCTAAGTTCGTAATTCCATAAACTAAACTTAGTGAAAACTTTGCTAGCATTGTAGCCAAAACTTACTAATAAGGAAACTAGTGAAAATCAATATTTTAATTGTTTAAAGTGTTGCTAAATTCTGAGAGCTGGATGTATACCGTCATATCTTGTTGTACAAAATGGACCGTACTATGTGTGAAATAAAAATCTCGAGTTCTGACACCACTGAATTTACTAATGTAATATATTTTTTTCATCTTACATTCATTGACTTAAATAACTTCAAAGAAATATGCTTGTTTAAAAAATTCATAATTTAGTAACAGAAAATACGTAACATAGAGGAGGTTTATATTTACTCGTATTTTACTCTTGCTTTTGTTAAATCTGTAGATCATAATGTACTTTATCTTTATTTTTACACAATAGCACATTATAACAAAAAATGTAATTAAAAAAATTTGGTATCTATCTATCATGATAATGACGATTATTTGTAATTGAGACTTTACATATAGGAAACAGCTGACTGATAAACATATTAATATATTTTATTTCACTATATTACAAACATTATACCGACGACGGTCCGGGACCGTGATGAGCCGAGAATCGAACCAGCGACACTGAAGCAGAAAGCAAGGTACCAACTATGCCAATGGGTTAAGCAAAAATGTATCGTCACTGTTGACAGACCGCATATTTATTTGTATGACAAAATTAACATCATAACACAAATAAATCAATCAACGCCTCTCACTCAAAATCCCCACTAGGATATACTCTTGTGGTGAGGTTTAGAAAACACAAACACAAGCACACCAGACCACGGCAACAATATGTATGGCAAAAGTATGCCAATATAATTAATATTATATGCAATACAAAAGTATGCCATGTGCGGGGATCTAACAGCCATAAGCCAGTGCTGTGACAGTAGCGCTAACGTCGTCCATTTTAAATTGAATGAGAACAACTCACCCTAAACTTGATACTCATCATTATGCTATTTTTATTCGTTAATTTCATGAAAGCATTTTAAAAGTTCTTTCCTACCCATCTATGATTACTTTTAAAAGTGTATTAACAGCGCGCGATAATCTTGGTCTATAAATCTACTATTAAACTTCGTGGAAGTCATTTATTTTTAATACAAACACATGTTGCCGTTTCATTTGAATAACTCCAGCTCAAGCATTATAAGTTATTAGGTACTTTGAAACGATATTTTTTTGTTATCATGTAACTTTTTATTGTTTTAACAAAAATACTTTTCTGTGTGTACGCTGTTTTGTTCTTTACAAATGTAGCCTGTAAGTTTATATTTAGTCATTTCAGCATAAAAACTTCATTCTAATTTTATAGGTACCGAATTTGCATAATAAAAATCTTTTTTCAATTATTACTTTGAAAGCTTTTTTGTTGTCTATATGAAAAAACAATACAATAAAAGAAAGAACCTCGTAAAACAGAAAAGAGTTTTCTTACAACGCTAATTGTAGAAATAACATTTTTTTTCAAACAAAAAAGAAATTTATGAATATGTGAATTTATTTAATCTACATTTGACATAAACTTTTAACTACACTACTATTTGTCACGCACTGTCACGCACTCGTTGACGGATCAATGGTCAACACAGTACAGACAGGGCTCTTCAAAATAATGAGCAAAAATATGACCCGTCCTCAGGTGTGAAGACTGAAGAGGTAACCAATTTACAGTGTCTATATAAGTGCTCTGTGTCCTTAGTAATACGAAAATAACTAGTTACACACTTTATTGAGATGACAAAATGTCATCATTAAAGAATTTCAACTTTTTGGAGTTTTCCGTAAGACACGATATAAGGCTCGTGATATGGAACTGGAACAAAATATAGAAAGTGAAATTGTCAAAAGATATGGAGTATCATCACTTCAGCCTATTACAGTCCACTGCTGGACATAGGCACAATGTGTAACAATGTTCTCCATATTTATGAATTAAATATGGAGTATATTTTTCGTAATTTAAACTTTCCAAGGGTTTTAATTAGTTTAATATAGAATAAGTTTCGTTTTCGGTTTTATCGTAATGATAGTTTTGTTGTTCTCTTTTTTTTGCCCGATTGTCCTACTTAGGTAATTTTAAACTAATGGAAGGTCGTAATTGGCCTTCATAATTACATTATATTTTGTTTCTTTTATAACTTTTTCAGTGCTGTGTATCGTCCATAATAAATAAATAAATAATATTAATATAAAAATCTCCGCTCTGGTGTATTGATGCGTGTGCCGTGTCAGCGGCGCCTAAACACCGACCGACGGTCACGGATTCCTGCTCGATGTGGATATAATTATGTGTTTATAAATAAAAATAAAATAAAATACAAATAAAAATTTTATTTTCTCTCTTCTTTCTTGCTCTTCCCCCGGTCTGACCCCTCCCCTTGTGTGTTTATAAATAAAAATAAAATAAAATACAAATAAAAATTTTATTTTCTCTCTTCTTTCTTGCTCTTCCCCCGGTCTGACCCCTCCCCTCGATTATAATCAAGTAATTTCTGGTGTGTTCCACATGCATTATAACATGATTTTATCGCTACAAAATAAATTGCAAAGTGAGTTGTCTTTATTCAAGCACTTTTGCCTAGACATTTTACAAAATATATTATCTTAATTCATAATTTGTGTCAACAATTGTGTTGCTATGCATATATCGATATGAATGTAGAGTGTACTAAGAAGAACCAAGCAGCTCAAGTAACTCTTTTTAAAACCTACAATACCATCCATAAAATATTGTCTTTCTTGTCCAGTTGTTATCCTTGTTAATAGGTCGCGGACAATGCTTAAAATTGTGGCCCTGGCGGTATTTAACACGCATAATTCATCAGGGTAATGGATTAAGCTCCAAGCCACTTTCAAGATAAGAACCAAGTAGAAGAGATTTGAAAACCATTTAAGTTTAGTTAAATACAGAATTAAAAATAGTGGACTTCACGTTTTATTGTAAAGTTTAGTTAATTTGATTCTAATTGGCCATTATTTGAAGTGCTTTTGATATTTAAGTAATCGTTTATTAAAGAACTTTTCCAACTCTTAAATATCGGTTTGTGCTTTATGGTTTTAAAGAAATAAAACGTCTACAATCTTGGTTATAATAATGCTGTTTTCTTTGTACGATCACGCTAAGTTCAAGAGACCGTTGGAAATGAGCGGTTAAAGGCATTTTTAAAAGCTGATTAAAGTTGTTCGTAAGTCTCGACTTCCACTTAATATCCAGCTCGATGTAGCTAAATAAATTTTAATAAAGTTATTGTGCACGGAATTTTTTTTGAGAAACTTGGTTCAATCATGATGTGGTTCATCAAGATGAAAAATAATTTTTGTATACCAAATCAAGTTAGACTTCAATACATATTATAAAACAAAGTCTCTTCCCGCTGTCTGTCCCTATATGTGCTTAGATCTTTAAAACTACGCAACGGATTTTGATGCGGTTTTTTTTAAATAAATGGAGTGATTCAAAAGGAAGGTTTATTTTTATAATACATGCATATTATAGTAGAGTAACACTGATAATTTTAGAGGTTTCTAACGTATATTTTATTGTAGATAGTATTTAGTTTCAGCATTGCAACTGTGCGAAGCCGGGGCGGGTCGCTAGTACATTATAAGATAACAGATATATAGCGATAGCTAGACAGTTGTATTGAAACAATCTATTTATTTTGCATTAAAAAATCTCTAGTTCAAATCCGTCCGTTGCGTTGCATTGCATTGCTAGAGTAAATTTTCAGGTTTATTTTTTTGTTTCTATGTAACAGTCTTTACAAAAACAGAAGAATAGATTGTATTACATTTTTTTAGATTTATCATTTAGACATAGTGGAGACCACGTGTTGGCAAACGCAGTATGGGACGTTTTGGGCCCGCTGGAACGTAAGATCGCCTCGGTGGACACTGAAACATTTTCGGGGAGACCCGGGATGTATGGCGCAAACTTGGAAGGACCTATGTCCAGCAACGTACCTACTGGCATAGATTGAAGAATACTCAGACAAGCTCTTTACTTTTCACGTAATACTAATGGAATAAGAATTTCAATGATGTTGTGCAGCAAAACAATTCTGTCAAAGATGTGTAGAGTAGGTACTTGAATTTTATCATATATATACATTTAGCATAGTGTTTATTAAATATTCATAACCAAAAGATTACCGCAATTTAACCAACGTTTAAATTTGACAGTCAGTATAATCATACATTATTATCCATCTGACAAATAGATAGGATTATGATTACTATTTCGATGGTCTGACTCCCTGTGGGTTTTCGACCACCTGTTGACGCAGTGGTCATAACAAATTTCTTGTTACACTAGCAGTGTGCTCTATCTCAAAAAATATGTGTATAGTTTATATAAATATTTTTGCGGTCTGGGTTTTGGGTTTGTGGTGTGTGTGATCCGGATCACCAATACAGGACAAACTCTACGCAATACTGAGGGGCAGGGTGAACCCGAAAGCGAAAGTCACAAAATAATAAATGTATTATTTTGTGACTTTCGCTAAAAAATTCTTCCTAGTTAAACAAGATTTTTTTTATTTATAATTAAGTTTAATGATTAGCTTGTTTAAACAAATGAACAAATTATTGCATGAAAGTAGTATTATTTAGTATTATTTTTGTTTTCTTTCTACGTTTGTTACAACTTTTTCGCCAAGATCTTCTAAGTAAGTTCTGATTTTTATCTATTTGTTTTATTAATAACATAACTTTATGTTTAAGCCTTTTCGACTTCTTCTACACATAGGCCGCCTAAGACAAATACACTTATTCAATCATTTAATATTCCCTCTTAGTTTCTAAGGTGTTTGAACAAATAAACATCTACGCTTTGCAATATTAATATAACATTTATAAGAGCTTAATTTATAATTCTAAAGATCCCTGATAGCTCATTTGTTCGCTTCGACTCTTTTGTATAGTCAATTTAAGTCAAACGGCTATTATTTTTGTGATTTTCCTTGTTTGTATAATGCTTGCTTTGAAATATTGTTTGTTTCCCTAATAAGTTGTAAATTCATTATGCCTAAATCTTTATTAAGACAATATAATTTATATTTGTTTTCTTAATATTAGCTATACTTGCAATTAGTATGACATAAATTTAGAAGTAGAAACTTTAGCATTCTCGGATTTATTTGAAATTAAAAATGTACAGATAAAATAAATTAATCTCGTCACTACATCCAACAATAAGATCAATTGATTGTCATGTCTCAGCTAAGCATAGACATCTCTGTTACCAAAGTTGACTTTTTTAGAAACAGTAAAAAAAAATCTTAATTCAAAGTAAAGCTTGGTCAACGCAGCTATAAAGCACACCCCGCTTGGAACTGCACCCTTAATCTCGTACACATCTATATTACACTGTCAGCCGAGAGTTACAAGTGCGTTGTTTACGACTGTAAAACAATGGTATTATTTCGTTAATGATCGGCTATGATTTATCACTTATGTCAAAATAATATTTGTATACACGATTATGAGTTAAATGTAAACCTTTACTTCCAATTCATCATTTCCAATTCATCCCACTGCTGGGCATAGGACTCTTTCCCCATGAAGGAGAAAGATCAGAGCTTAACCACCACGCTGCTCTAATGCGGGTTGGCGAATATATTGCCTACTATGAGTAACGATCGCTATCAGGTGTACGTGATAACAACTGGAACCGACGGATGGCTCAACGTGCTTTCCGAGGTACGGTGGGGAGACCCACAAGCACTGCACAAACACCCAGACCAATACAAATGTTTGTCATGTGCGGGGATCGAACACGCAACCGTAAGCGCAACAGCCACAAATGAGTGCCGTGACCGTTGCGCCAACGCGAAAGTTATCTTTCCTATATTTCTGACTTTACTGTTATGTTTAAGCCATTACAATAATAATTAATATGTATTATAAATCAAGTTTCCCACTCACCTGGACCAGGTACTTTGCTGGTGGAATGAATGATTGTGCTGTGACCGTTGCGCGTCGTTAGAGTAATCATTATACGTAATCTTCAAATGATTTTTTTTTATATCGTCAGGGCGGCATACGAGCGTACGGTGCGCCTGATGATAAACGGATTCCGTAGTCTATGGACTGCTGCACTAGCAGGAACATTGCAAGCGTAATATTAATCCATAACCCTAATCCTTCCGAGGAGTTCTGACTACCTTGGTACTCAGCACAGGAACACAACACTACTTGAAAGTACTATTATTTAGCTGTGGTCTTCTGTAAGGTCGAGGTACTTCTTCAGTCAGACTGCTCCAGATTTTAAGCAAGTTCTTGCTACCCTACTTAAGCGAATTATATCTTATATATAAAATTATCGTATCACCATGTTAGTTACAATACTCCTCCGAAACGGCTGGACCGATTTTTATAAAAATTTTGTGTGCATATCGGGTAGGTCTGAGAATCGGCCAACATCTATTTTTCATACAAGTTGAAGAAGGGATTAATTGATTTAATAACATATATACGGCAAAACAACTTTTGCGGGGTCAGCTAGTATAAGATAGAATTTGCATGCAGTAGTTATTTATCTTTATGATTTTAGTTTTTTTCAACGCTTATTAAAGTCGTTTTAAAACGTACCCGTTTTCGCAGACATTATTCACATAGCCTTTGTCGTTTGAGAGCACTCGAACAAAATAAATCAATGATTGTTTGATTTTCTTTGAAATATTTACTTATTAGGATTTCTTACTATATATTTTATTGAAGTAAAACTTCTTGACTTGGGGAATAAGGGGGCGTTCAAGTATTACGCAACGCAAATTTTGACCCCCCCCCCCCTCCCCCCTATGTAACGCGCCGTAACGTTTTCCTGTACACCCCTCCCCTACCGCATAAACGTTACGTAACACCCATCTGACCATTTTTACCACCACATTTTTACCCAAATGTCACAACTTTGTTGCGCAAACTAGCCGGAAAGTCGCTCTTTTGTTAACCGACTTCCAAAAAAGGAGGAGGTTCTCAATTCGACACGTATGTTTTTTTTTTTTTATGTATGTTAGCTCAGAACTTTTGACTGGGTGAACCGATTTCGATCAATTTTGTTTTAATTGAAAGGTGTTGCGTGTCATGTGGTCCCATTTTAATTTAATTGAGATCTGACAACTACTTTTAGAGTTATATCTAATAATGCGTATTTACGTGACTACTTTTTCGTCGACCTACGTTATATTATACCGCATAACTTTTTACTCGGTGTACCGATTTCGATGATTCTTACTTTAATCGAAAGCTAATACTTGTCTTGAAGTCTTGTTTAAATTAGATCGAAAACTGATTGCAACTTTTTGAGTAATCTTTAATAGTGCGTATTTACTTGACTATTTTTTCGTCTTATTACGTTGTATTACTTGTCGATGTAATTGAAGTCGGTTTTTTTTCGTTTGCGAGCAAACACAATTATTATTGTTTTAATCGCGTTTGTGGTAGTAATAAATAAATAAAACAGTAGATTTTAATACCCTAGGGTATTAAAATCTACTGCTACTGTAGTTAGGGTATTAAATTCTTTTAATTAAACAAAAAACAATGTTACGTAACGCGTTGTTCGAACCCCCCTCCCCCCAATTAGCGTTACGTAATACTTGAACGCCCCCTAAGGTGGTGAATGCGTCATGAGAAGGTTACAAAAAGTGTGATTGGGTGAGGCGAAAAAATGACAAAGTAACACAAATATAAAATCAAATAAGCCTTCTCGATTATTAGTTGGTTGTGTAATTATTGTATGGATGACGTTATTTCAAATGGTCTAAGATCCGGAATATAACAAAATCTTCCCTCATCTGTTAATAAGATGAAACAATTTTTTATAGGCTGATTTCAATATTGTGAATTTATAAAAACAACCTCTGCCACCATAAGCCTGCTGCAAATAATAACACTTAAAAAAAAAAAAATTTTCTTCTAATAAATCTTTTCCCTCTCATGTTAATTACACGTAGTAAGCTAAAACCGTCAATATTTTACATTATATACCTGACTATAGTAGGCACCCATCTCTATGATTGCTATACTTACCTGCAGCCAGGTTACTCTGACTGAGGTTACTGACCTGGCTGCAGATAAGTGTAGCAATCATAGAGATGGCTGCCTACTACAGTCAGGTATATAATGTAAAATATTAACGGTTTTAGCTTACTACATGTAATTAACATGAGAGGGAAAAGCTAAAAAAAAAAAAAAAAATTTGCAGCAGGCTTATGGTGGCAGAGGTTGTTTTTATAAACTCACAATATTTAAATAAGCCTATAAAAAATTGTTTCATCTAATTAACAGATGAGGGAAGATTTACCTTCTCGGATCTTAGACCAAAAGGATATTTTGTCGGAGATACAATCGGTATATTGACGAGACGCGTAACGAATCGAAAAGATAAGATCGAAGATCGAATCTAAAGACCCTAAATATGGCATCCTAAAATCATCATCAATACATATAATAAAAATGTAACGGCTCGTTGTCTGTACATTTAAGATATATATGAAAAAATACTATCCGGACCTTAATCAACGCCAATATCATCTAAAACAATGATTGTCAGAATTTTTGTCTGTGCGTTTGTGAACGCTAATCTCAGAAATGACTCATCAGATTTAGATGTGCTTTTCTCAATATACTGTGGCAAGCTTAGCTTAACATTTAGTGTTTGTTTCAATGTCAATCGGTCGATAAATAAAAAAGTTATGCCAATTTAAGGAATCACGTTGAACATGTAAAGTCACTATTCTTACTACTTAGACATTTTTATGAGTATTAAGCTTAGCAATAACATATTTCTGCTGCATTCTTGCTCATTCTCAGCAGATTACAAATTCCGAGTTGGTGTTGCTTCATTTTCTTTCAACTAAAATGATTTGTCAATTGATTTATAATGATAAGTCGTAGGTCCTTTAAAAAGCCATCATAATACCATAAATTTAAACCATCAAATACTAAATTTGACCGTCATAACAAGTAGGAAAAATCATCTATACTAAGTTACGTAATGTATAAGCTTTGCGCATTAGAAGTAGAAAAATTAGTAAAGTTGTGAAAATGAAAACAGTTTCCAATGAAACATCTTCTCTCTGAGTTGGCGATAAAACCTAAAAAGAAAATATGGCCTATGTCCGAAAGTGGGATTGTCATAGTCTGTTAAATATTTATATTACTTTGTGGTCAAGTTGAATACAGATAATCGATAGACACTGTCTGTACAGAACAAAGTCAATTTATTTTGAAATGGTCTCTTGACCTTGTAAATTTTAAACAAATATTTAAATTCGTCGTAACTTCCATTAAAATTAATATTGTCGCTATTCTTACAAACTGATTTTTTGGTCTTACAATATTAAAAAATATATTTGAAAAGGGTTGCACCTTATGCCACTATAATCATGCAAGTATAATAAACAATGAGGTATTCGCTTTATTTGGGTAGGATTTTGTAAGCTTAAGCATTTAGTAAATATAACGACCACGTCACGGATTTTCAACCGACGAAAAAACGGTGGAGGTTATGTATTCGACGCGTATATTTTTTTATGTATGACTACGCATAACTTTTTACAGAGTAGTCCGATTTTGATAATTATTTTTTTATTGGAAAGAGTATACTCCGAAATTAGTACCATATAAATTTGAAAATAAAAATCCAACCCTAAGGGAAGGAAAACAGGAATTGATTGATTATTTAGTCACTAATTGTAAGGCATGACCACGCATAACTTTTTACAGAGTAGTCCGATTTTGATAATTCTTTTTTTATTTCGTCTACTCACGTTGTATTACTTGTCGATGTAATTGAAGTCGGTTTGCGTTTGCGAAGTCGTTTTGCGAGCAAACACAATTATGCAACACACTACAGTGGCCTGCAATATTTCTTTGTACAAATCATCGTACTTTTTTCCTTCACTACACTATTCATAAAAAGACTCCTTAAATCTGTCGGGTTTACTCTATCTCGCTCTCTGGCAACCATATATTTAAAATGCCACCAGACATTGCTCTCTTCTACTCTAAATACTTTACCGTAAAATCTATCCTATCGTTCTATCCATATATTAATACATGAAGCAAAAACTTTAAACCCCTTTTTACGAAATTTGCGAGGGCGGAGGAGTACCTATAAATTTTCGCACACTCATAGTTTATACAGACAACGAGTGCAGAATGCTAATATTTTTTTTAATAGTGCATAAAAATACATTAAATCAATAAAAAAAACATTAAACACACTACCATGTATTGGACACACACACGCATATGTATATATTATATATATACTCTTTTTTATTATTACATAAGTATAATCTTTGACAACGAATCTTAATGATGTTCAAACTTATAATTTAAATTAATAATGGTCGAATTTCGAACACTGTCTGTGCCCGCGACTTCGTCCGCGTGGAATTTAACAAAAAAGTTATTTAAGATTTCTAAAATAAAAGTAGCCTAAGTTACGCCTTATTACATCAGCTATCAGCCAGTTAAAGTCCCGTCAAAATCGGTCGAGCTGTTTTAGAGATTAGCCGGAACAAACAGACAGACAGACAAAAATTGTAAAAAAATGTTATTTTGGTATGTGTACCGTGTATAAATCCATATGCATTTAGTAAAAAGCGGTTATTTCAATATTAAAAACAGACACTCCAATTTTATTTATTTGTATAGATTATTTTTATTCCGTTTGACGCCTAAGCTTGAGAACATGTACATTTTTTTATCATTTTACTATGCGTGGTTTTCCACCTGTATTAGCGTACAATCAAGTGCAGTTGACTTGCAACATGGTTGCTTAGTAAAGATCGCTGTTTAGCGATAAGACTTCCTTTTGTACCAATTTAAAATTAACTTATAAATAAAATACAACGTTGACGTTATCCTTAACGGAAACTAAAAATCATTACTTTGTTTCTTTTTTTAGTACAAAACTTGGTTATTATAATATATTCGTTGAAACTTTTAAATTCCAATTTAGTTTCTTATTACGTGTCACGGATAAATGTACATGCTCTGCTAATGAGAGGGAGACTTAAAGGTCGCGAGGTTAAATTACCACTCGTTCAGTATACATTATTTTTTGCATGTTTTGCGTTATGATACAAATATTTCGCTTCAGCCTGTAATATCCAACTGCTGGGCATAGGCTTCTTTCCCCATGTAGAAGGAGAACCCAAGGCGGATTGGCGGATATATTCCCTTCTATAAGATAATAATAATATTAATAAAATAATTTAAATAAAAAGTTTTTTATTTAACTATAAGTTAGTATTTATTAACATTTAAGTTAACTTACGTAGTTATTCTGAAAAATTTCTCAGAATAAAAGTAACATACTCCGAAGCACGGTTGCGTGTGAAACACTTTCATGATGTCACGAAACGCTTAATTTAAAAATATTACCAACACCGATCACAATATCAGAAATTAAATTGATCGTGTTATACTGTGACTTTGCTTATTTTGACACTGAATAAATTTTATAAACTAGAAAACCATTTTGAGTTTCAACTACTGAGTCGCCCATGACCATGGCGTCTGCAACGTCACAGAAATGTCGCTAACTTGAAAATTACAATGCGGTAAGTCCTGTATAATAGAAAGTATTGATAGAGATGGTGAAAGTTATAAAAAATATAAAAACTTATATTTAATTAAATACTTTTAGTCCGGTTCCGGGAGTAGCTTCATTTTGATGAGACGAACAAAAAGTTCCTTTTCGAAAACTCTCGATTGTGGTAGATAATAGAGTTAGCAGGAGATAGAGCAGCAGTGAGCGTAGGACCGGGATAACGTACCACGCAAATTGTAGGACAATATTACCATCAAATTATATAAATATTAACTAACTAAAATAAAAAAACCGAAAAAAATCAATTTTTGATGGAGGTCATCAAGTTGATGACCTCGTAAGGTCATCAAAAATTATTACTAACCAGCTGTTTTTTTTCTTTTAGTTAGTAAATATTTATATAATTTGATGGTAATATTGTCCTACAAATACTCCCGGAAAATTAGCTTGATACTAATCAGGTGAAAAATATGTACTAGGGATCCCTACCTATTTAATACTTTCCGACATTTTTATATTTTATCTAGCCCGTTGACATTACTGGCAGGGACTCTTTTCGACCAGGTTTTTGGTTCGATTAGCGCCCCGAATCTGAGCATACTACATATTTATTTATATATATTTTATTTATTTCAAGAAATGATGTAGGTATATCAATCGACTGTTAGCGAAAACACAGGTATTAATTTGCCTACCTTAAGAACAGATGATCGCTGCATATTTATTATTATTCTTATGCGCTGATATTTGTGACCATAGTTTTTTGTAAAATTTATCGTAGCGTGAGTATTCTTTCTACTCGTCTGATTCTTTTCTCTCTTCCAAGTTTATAATGTTCCAAGAACTACAGTTCAATATTATCAAATATTACCACCTGGTTTATAATATTCCTAGCTGTGTCTCAAGTTTATTTTTGCGATTAATGGCTCATTTGGTAATACGGGTCTTTAACCACGTATATACCAAATTTCATCGTAAATTTAGCGCGAAGAATAACAAACTTCCATGCATACGTGCTCATAAACTTTCGTGGTTTGGAATTTTATTATTAGAACAAAGGCTACTTCCCTGGACTCTGAATATTCTTGCTGAAAATTATTTGTTGATTAACCAGTGGTATCCAAATTCTTATTTCATATTTATGTATAAAATATTCTGTTAGGAATTGTCTTAGATGATTCACATAAGTAATTAAGATGATGTCATCAGAAAATCCTAAATGATTGCACTTCAATCTTATTAAATACTAGCGACCCGCCCCGGCTTCGCACGGTAGCAAAAACTATCAGTGTTCCTCTACTATATAATGCATGTATTATATCTATAAACCTTCCTATGCAATCACTCTATTTACTAAAGAAAAACCGCATCAAAATCCGTTGCGTAGCATAAGGTGCTAAGCATACATAGGGACAGACAGACAGCGAGAAGTGACTTTGTTTTATACTATGTAGTGAAAAACTGAAATTATACCCTACCTTATCTCACAATAGTTACTATTTGAAGTTTGCCGTAAAATCTTTCCATTTTATTATTCCAGGGTACTCTTCAAG
This sequence comes from Melitaea athalia, assembly GCA_905220545.2. NCBI lineage: Eukaryota > Metazoa > Arthropoda > Insecta > Lepidoptera > Nymphalidae > Melitaea > Melitaea athalia. The sequence goes on from HG992203.1 coordinate 5,735,649, forward strand.
TCGATTTTTATACTTAATTTAATTGTCTTGCACTTCTTATTCTTTCTGGTAATATGAAAATCTAAATAGCTAAGAAATGAATAGTTCAAAATAAGTCCAGTGACTAATCAGCCTAAATTTTATATAATAACTTCACTAATTAAGCAATCAAACAACCTAATGATCCACTAATTAATAGAGCCACAATTTAAGATATCATTTTATGAGCCACAATTTAAGATATCATTTTACCTAACTGTCTGTCATGATTAAATTGGGGCGTAAGTTTTATATTAATTGAGCAAATTTTTTACGTGCTACATGTTACCTGTTAGTTGTTATTAAATGGATTAAGAAATTTCATGCTAGCTAGTTTTTTTTGTCACATAGTTTGTACAATTAATTGTAAAGTGAAGATTGTATACTTTAATACATCTTCGTTTGATCTGCAATTACTTACTTCTGTCTACTTAATACTAACATGTTTAGGGGTTTATTTATAAAGTATAATAATAATTAATTCAACTAATATAGTTTTGAATATACATACTAGGTACCTACTATTTTTTTATGTCAAAGTCTAACGTATTTCAGTTGCACCTTGAAATATATTTTGATAGTGATATAGAGTTAAATCAGGATTCGACGTCATGGGGTGCATGTCGGTCACCTCCTCGTGGTGCACCCTGGGCACCGGGACGGGCAGCAGTATCGCAGTCGCGGTACTGCTGCTCGTCGCGGCTAACGACTGACTCGAGGGGTGCGCTCCGGGTACTGCTCGACCCGTGAGTGCACTAGAGGGACGGGGTGGGTGGGTTCACTTGCCCGCCCTGTATCACGAAAGCGTGTTGGTGCTGTCCGGCGGACCCGTGGGGTAGTTGCCGGGTCGTGCTGGTCCCCTGGAGTTTTGCTCGGTTGCTCGGTGCGATCTGGCGTTGGGGGTCAGGCCCGCCCGACCGCCAATGCCAGATCGCACCGAGCATATCCATGATGGATTTTCCTCACGTAAAAAAAAAAGTTTTACCGTTAATGGTGTGCGTTGAAAATGTAATTGTTTTATAAAACTCGAATTAAATTTTAATGCTAATGAATTCCATTATAATATACTTTCTCATAATAAAATTTAAGACCCTCGTGAATCGTTTTGATTTTAAAACATCTGTTTTATTGGTCTACGACATGTATTATTAAGATCAATTTAACAACTAGAATAACGCTTCAGCCTGTAATATCCCACTACTATGCATAGGCCTCTTTCCCCATGTAGGAGAAGGATCAGAGCTTAATCCACCAAGCTGCTCCAATGCGGGTTGGCGGATATATTCTCTACTATGAGTAACGATCGCTATCAGGTGTACATGATAACAACCTGGACCGACGGCTTAACGTGCTCTCCGAGGCACGGTGGGGAGACCCACAAGGACTGCACAAACACCCAGACCACGGCAAACATCTGTATGGCCAATACAAATGTTGTCGTGTGCGGGGATCGAACCCGCATATAAATAATACCCGCATATAATATAATTTTGAATATACATATATCACGCCACTACTATTTTTTTTTATGTCAAAGTCTAATCTCAAGAACGTAATTCAGTTGCACCTTGAAATATATTTTGATATAATATATAGAGTTAAATCAGCATTCGACGTCATTGGTTTGTTTTACTATTAATGGTGTGCGTTGAAAAATGCAATTGTTTTATAAAACTCGAATTAAATAATGCTATAATGAATTACATTATAATATACTTTCTCATAATAATATTTAAGACTCTCATGAATCGTTTTGATTTTAAACATCTGTTTTATTGGTCTACGACATGTATTATGAAGTAAGATTTAACAACTAGAATGGAAGAATATAAAAATAAAATCTATAATACAAAAATAATAATGTTTATTTATTGGAGCGCCGTTGTCATGGCACATTAGTAGGACAGTAATCATTAAGGTTATCGCAAGTAGAACCGCACGGATCGACCAAATACATACTTTCGTGTTTTAATTTGAGTGTTGTATATAAAAGTATTGAAAAATACATCGATAAGTAGTGAACGAGTCAGGTCAAGGTTGCTTAATCGACAGCTAAGCTATCGACGTATAAATAGTATTAGTTAATGTACGAGTACATTGTTAGGATTATATAATATATTAGGATAGGGATATGTTAGGAATTACATTGTTAACTCAAATTACAATTTTCATTTACCTAAACTTTATTCTTAACTTATACAGGGGTAATATGAAACCGTTCCTCTTTGCTGGTTGTAATCGTTTCGGTAATTTTGACATCCAAAACATAAAAAAATAAACTATTTCAATGTTGCTTTTTAATTTATATCTTTGTGTAAAACGCTGTTTCTAATCATATTATGTGTCTAATACACATGCTATGCGGTATAGTCAATAGGCTATTAATAGGTTATTCGGATCGATTTTTTAAAACTCTATTTTTGAATATATCTCTATAAAATAAGGAACTTGTGTTCTTATTAGTTATTACTTGCATAAATATTATTTACTAGTCGTTATACGATTCTAAACTTACAACATATTTTTTTAATTTACTCTTGCAACTGAAAGATTCTTCTGAATTTCGAAAATTAGCTCGAGATATAGACACACTCTGCTATTTTTATTACATTTTATACTAATAAGAACAATAGAAAAAAAAAACACTTTTTTAAATAATACATTGGATTCATAAATTGATTGACTGTAATTTTATATAGGTACTCGAGGTTCCTACAGGAGGTCCTATACAGGTTTTAGGAGCATTAAAGAAACGCTAACAAATAATTATGTTTATACATACATTTTTGACTATGTAGGTATGGATTTCCGCTCATAATTCTAAAGATGCTTTAACAAATTTAACGAAGGGGGTACCTATTACTTCGTCCCTTATACTCTCAAACGCTTTATTTGTACACACTTTTAATTTTTTAGTTAATTACGTTTGCGGCTGTCAGGACTCCTGACAGCCGCGCGTTATTTTATACAGTGGTGGTTAAAATAACGGAAACGTTAAAGTGTAACACGTTTTTTGTTAAAAACGCGTAACGTTTGTTATTCGTACTCTGACTTCGCGTTATCTCAAAAACGTCTCAACAAACAATTGTCGAAAACGTCTGAAAACGCAAAACGTCTAAAACGTTCCCACAGCGCGCAACGCTCTGCAACGAGGCTAGAGCGGGATAACATTACAGTCGTAGACGCGTCGTCGGCCCGTATTATTCGTTTTTAAGTTATTACTCCGTTACTCGTATTAATTTACCGTAAACGTTGTTCGCGTTGTTTCGTAAACAAACATGGCTCGTTCGTTTTAAATTTTTTAATATAATAATTTGGTTGCTGTGCAAGTTGTACTACAGTACTATAATGATTGTAAATAATATAATAATTCTCTTTTCATACATTCGTTGTGCTGTTGAAAATATTGTGTAAATAATATTATAAGTACCTGGGTGACCGAGCCCAGCTCGGTATTTTTATTTTTTTTTTTTTTTATTTTTTTCGGTATTTTTATATTTTTATTTTATTTAAATAATAAATCACGAGTGAAATTAAAAAAAAAAGAAAAAAAAATCTGGAGACTGAGATTCGAACCCGGGTCAAAACGATTTGAAATCCGTCGCTTTCCTAATTACGCTATTACAGCTATATTAATAATGGTGAAATTAAACTTCGTATTATAATGATATTTTTTCATTGCCTAAAAGGAGATAAAACGACATTTTTTTTAAATGAATAATATAATCCATATATCCATTTCACATGAAATTTGATATGTTCCAATTCCAATACACTCTCACTATTTTCAGCAAATCAGATAAATATAAATGTTTTAAAATCACCAATTAATTTCTAAGGCAAATAATAATGCTTGATTAGATTGAATTGTTGACACGGCCGGCACGTCAGAGGGTGCAGGTTCAAATCCTGCTGGGTCGTAAATTTTGATATTTTTTATCTTTTTCTTTTTATCTTGTCACTCCTGAATAGTGTAGCTTTCTGTTAGCGAAAGAATTTTCATGATCGGATCAGTATTTGCGAAGATTACCCCGTATATACAAACAAAGTTATAAACTTTACCTCTTTATAATACTAGTATAGATATAGATATATATACAAGAATTGCTCGTTTAATCTATACTAATATATAAAGCTGAAGAGTTTGTTTGATTGTTTGTTTGTTTGTTTGTTTGTTTGTTTGTTTGAACGCGGTAATCTCTGGTTCTACTGGGCCGATTCGAAAAATTCTTTCAGTGTTAGATAGCCCATTTATCGAGGAAGGCTATAGGCTATGTATCATCACGCTAAGACCAATAGGAGCGGAGTAAACGCCGACGAAGTCGCGCGCAGAAGCTAGTAGTAAGATAACACTCGTTACAATTTCTCCGCGTTGAGACTGCGGCCAAGTTTTATAAAAATGTGTTATTATGAAAACGTATAAAAAACGCGTTAACTTAAGATAGTTAATAGTCGAAAACGCGTTTTTAGTTAATAACGGATTTGAACACCAATAGTCAGGAGGTCGAAAAAAACCCACATATCTATTAATTATGTATTAATTCGATATTAATGCAATAATTATCTTACAACTACATCCTAATGTAATATTAATATCCATAACTAATGTAATCTTGTTTCAGTGCGATTTTAACACAATAATGATACTAAAATTACATCTTATAACTAACGACTGCTTCAGTCGATGTGAGACTAAAGAGTGATCAAAATAATATTACAATTAATAAAGTTAGAAATTACAACAGTGGAGCATTGAAAGGCTAATATGGGAAACTCGTAGGGTGGTCGCCAGGTGGTCGCCAAGTGTTCGCTTGGGAAGATTCCATCAGTTTGTTACGTCAGCATATTCATGGGATCAGGGTTACGTAACAAGTTATGATTGTAACAGAAACCACAACATGAAAATGCCATCTCCTCATTGAACAAATCAATCAATAAATAATCTATCAATTGAACGATATTTATATATGAATTTTAAAAATGAAAAGTAAAAATATCTAAACCCGATTTTTGGTTGGTTCAATTTTTGAATAGTTGAAGAAGTCGAGACTTAGTTCTTTTTAAACTATTATTTTTTATTCAAACAAACAATCTCGATTGTCGTTTTATTTTTCAAAAAAGATTTGCATTCATATGTTTACAATCACGAAATCACGGCTATCGAAAAACATGACTAAAAGCCGTTAAATAAAATTTTAATAACAAAAAACTAAATTTATCAAAACACAGCACACCGTACACTGTGTTTTTTTTACGGAATTTTGTTAAAATACGAAAATGAATTTCAGTATAAAAGCCGTGACTTTCAAGCTAAGAATGAAAAGTGCATTTAATATATTTAAACCACAGACCACAGAAATAATTTAAACAATAGTTTACAATATACGTATCAGCGAACTATTCTGGAACAGGTCGCCCGTCTGGGTCAAAGGTTTACACGCAAACCTTTCAATATTGGCCTTTATTACTATACTAGTTTTGACCGTAGTTTTACTCGATTTTTTTTATTGTAGATGGTATACGAGACGGAATTGTACTTGTAAACACAAAAAAATACCTAAATAAAAAAGTAAATTACCTAAATCTTAATAAATCTGTTTAGTTCTTAATGTATTATTATGGTAATTTGCCAAACTATTTTATTTCCTACTTAAGTAAAGTTATTTAAGCGGAAAATACCGAAAATACTGCGTACGTACCTAGTAGTGCTTACGTACTGCTAGTACGAAAATAACGACTATGTACTCAAAAGTTTATTCAGGACGAATTAATATGTAGGGTTTTTACCACTGTATGTTTTACCGCCGAACTCACACAAAAGAATTACACATATTATATATAAAAAGAAAGTTGACGTATTAACACATACACATACCTTAATTGTATAAAGAATTAAATCTTATTTCTTTTTTCGTAATTAAATTCAAAAAAAAAATACGTGGTTGATGAATCAAATTTTTCGATATAACATTTATTAATTTGGAATAATATTAATGGGTTTAACCTTTAAGAAGCTTTGGTAGACTAAAATCAGTAAAAATATAACACACAGTGTATAATAACGCACTCACTTAAAACCCATAACCCATACAAAACATTTGTTATAAGCAGAGATTGAACTCGATCACTAGTACAACAACCAAATGCCGTACTAACCCGTGGATGGCATAAATTATTGTCACAGACAAGTATGATCATGAGATACCATATAAAAAAAGTATTTTGTTGTGTACTCGTAGTATCATGTACAGCGCTTTCGAAATTGATAACCCAAGTTTTAGTGATCTTAAAAGGACTGTGTGCAACATTTTTAGGTCAGGAAATAGTAACCTAATTTAGTTTTCCTATAACGTTACTACATTACATTGCTGTGATTATTTTTTTTTTTTTCAAAGTATAATTTCAACTATGTCAGGTTACATATTTTTAAAACATGGCGATAGCCATCTAATCTCTGTTACCCGATCTGACCTGCAACCCTTTTAGGGTTAACAACTAACACATTATAATTTTACTAAGAAATTAGTTAAAGTTGATGATTATTGTTATAGTACGAGATCCCACCGTAAATTAGTGCATGCATCGAAGTTTTGCTAAAAACCAAGTTTATGTTTATTTATGATTATGAGAATATATCGGACCAGGCTGAAAATGGTAAACATTTAAACGCGTATATATTTAACCGTTGTCGTAACGAGAGATGGCGTTATTTTTGGTTCAAACTATCGCATAACGTTATGCACTACCTGTATAATCTACTAGAGGGCAGTGGCAATGCAAAATTAACAAAATCAATTAACAAAAATAAAAGTACTTGCGGCCACATTTGATTGGCCACAGCCTGGTCGATATATACTCTCCTAATCATAAATAAACATAAAAAGTTGGTTTTTAGCAAAACCTCGATGCATGAACTAATTTACGGTGGGATCCTAGACCATTATAAAGCTCCAGCAACCAACACAGTTTTATTCACACAGTTTTCGTTCACTGATAAAAAAAGTTGGTAATTGAATAATGATAGTATTGATGGACAATTCTTAATTTTAAAGCATAAATAATGTGGGTTAATTATTAATTTTGTCATTTTGTTTAAGAAATAAAGTAAATGTATGAACACTTCAGGAAGAACGAAAAATTGTCATATAATTTACATTCCTACAATATTCAAGATTAGGATTAGTTAAATAGTTTTTAGAGAAATGTGCGTAAGTGTTTTCTGCGTTTTATCAAATACAAAATTTTGGACTTAGCAGCATTCGTATACAATGAACTGGTGTTTACATTTACGGATTAGGTTTTATAAGCTAAAATTGTGATATTTTAAAATTTAATAAATTTATTGAATTAAAAGAATGTTATAGAGAACGCATGGAAGTCAAACTCCATTATTAGGACCAAATATCTTGAAACTAAAAATATACAGAAATCTTTGAGCGTACGGCTCATCATACGCTGGCTTAAACAATTTTTCTAAAAGCTTAGTGAAATGGCCGGAGATCGCGAACGACGTCGCAGTACATCTACCAATTAACATTGTTAAACTATGACTTAGTTAGCTAATAAATAATTTTTAAATTACCTTTAATTGCAGTATTTCTTGCAACCTCTAAAATAAATGTATTAATTTGTGTACCTTAGGACTAGTAATATAAAAAAACTACGGAGCTTTTTTGCCGATTCTTTTCTACAGAATTTACTTTCCATAAAAGTGCTTTTGAAGCCTATTTCAAGAAAGTAATTTTTGGTTTTGATTTTAAACGACTGTGTGTGCATGTCAAAACATATTGATATCCATATCATTGTATTTCTTTTAAAGTTTTTACATAAAGAAAGGCTATAAAATATTTTGCTTTAACTTTTGATATATTAACTGTAAAATTTTCACCCAATTTGACAAGTATAATCGCGTGGGCCCTCCAGTATACTTAACACGATTCAGCGAGCCTTATTTGAATAATAACAATTAGAATGTAAACATCGTATAACATTATCTTAGAAATCTAGGTCTCTAAATACATTAACAACGTTTAATTATGTGCTGGGTCCTAAATATTCTCCTCAGTAATTATGTTATTAATTGCCTTTAGGCGATTGATATTTGTATAAACTGTTATTAATATTCAGCGCTTGTTTATAATGTAAAACTTAAGAAAATAATGTTTTGCATTTTATTATGTATAATTGTAGTTTTTAGAATAATTGTATGACTATAAAATAGAAAAATGTTGAATGATTTTATTTTAATCTTTGACGCGGCTTTTGGAATAATAGATTCTTTAAAAAAATATTTACAAAATAATTATCAAATGTATATGTATGTATGTGTAACATCCATAAAAATATAATAGAAATGGAGTTAGCTGTATTATGAACTCTACTCTCTAATGTGGAATAAGCAGAAGACTTGGCAATTGCTTAAATGCCCTACTCTTGCGCCTTTACCTAATCGTGATGGATAGACATTTACAATACAAGGTTTGATTGAAGTTCGGCAGTAAGTTACTTCTCTAAGGGAGAAAACTAAGGAATAATGTATTTATTATTGAACGCAGAGCACAGCCGGATAGCTTGCTCATAACTACTACATACTAGTTCAAATAGTCTGTGTAGGGATGTACCTCAGCTATATGGAAGATCATAGCTAAATTAATACTATTTCAATTAGTGTTTATTTTTATTTATTTACTTACACTTTATTGTACAACACAACTACATTTTAAACATTACACACATTTAAAGACATTTACAGACTGTGAAGTACATACGGACTTATGGCTATTTAGCCATTTCTTCCAGATAACCCAAGTGTTCTATTCCTATAGAGTGGAAGATAGCCAGAAATGCTGTGGAAGGTCGAGAATAAGATCAGCAACGCGCTTGCTATGCCCCTGGTGTTGCAGGCATTCATACGCTACATCAATTGGACCACACACTTGTTTATCACCTTAATAGTGAAAAAAGAAAAGCATCCAAAAATAAATTAAGCTTCTAAAGAATTACCCATATACACCCAGCATTAATTACTAAATAATGAGTAAATGAAAGATTTTTTTTTATAAATAATGCATCTATTTGTTAAACGGACTGCACTTCTTACGATACTCGTTTGACAAAATCTACGTCGACATTAATAACCGTCCCTCAGTGTTAAATTTCAATTTTTCTTATTATAATATGAAGTTTTAAAATCAACCCTAAAATTTATACATAAAAGTTCAGATTCAATTGGAATCTCATTTCGAGCTTAGTACTAGCTAATATGAACCGTGGAAAGCAAACAGTACATTGGGAAAACTCGCCGTCGATACACGAATATAACCTTTAAATTTATATTCATAAGAGTCATCGTATTCCACGCTTCATAACAATTATAACGTAATCGAATTCGGACATTTGTGTTCGTTGCACACATTTGAAACCTTTTCTCAGTCATCCAACAGTAGATAATTAAAAATGAATCATATGTCATTGGTTTAAAGATGAAATTTAAATATCAACAACTGAGAACCGAATCGGTGACTTGTGAGTCTGTCGGCGTGCATTCGCTTTTCCGGCACACATTCTTACGGTTGGAAAATCTGACGATATTTGATTTTGGAATGAACCGTAATTCGATGGAATAGGGTTTGATTTTGTGTGTGTATGTTATATGATATAAGTTATTTTGTGTATTGCCTAGTGGCCTGGGCAGAGGGTTTAAAGGGGTGTGAGGGGTGAGGGTCAGAGGGGGTAGCTGAAGCCTTTCCAGGTCTACTACGTTAGTAGAATCGCGTCTATCGTGTTGCACGCACGTATGACGCGCTATGGAACGCGCGGGCGATTTTCGATTTTTTTATAGTAAATTATATTTTCCCTCCATTTTCTCGTATTTGTCCTGTATGTGTAGTGGATGCATTAGCTGTTGATTGTGACTTGGACGTTGCAACCACAATATTGATGTTGTTTATATTATTCCGGGTGAATATGACCTAGTTGTAAAGATGTTTTAACTCATACATTACAATTTCTAAATATTGGTACAACCAAATGGTTGTATTGTGTTTGAACTAAAAGTTTTTTCTAGTCTGTAGATGCTTTATAAATCTTAGTCAGTAAGGGATTTCGATTCTTATGTAACATGATGATGTAAGGTACAGATTTAGAATATAAATTAGATGAGTTTGATAATGATGCCTAACTATTTACTTATTATTTAATATGATTTATTATCATTTTCAACTTTATTACAACTATTACTATATTGTATAAGCATATTTATGTAACTACAGATTATTAATACAGTAGTTAAAAAAAAATTAACGAATTTTTCGTACTATTAATAGTTCAAAAATTCGTTTGTTCATAAAAAAGTCTGAATGTAATTCCATATTTAAAAATTTAAAAAAAGAATTGTAATGTATGAAAAGCGCGGGAATGCACGGCGGGTACGATATAGACTATGTATTAAAATTTTATTAACAGTTTAAACTGGCTGTAATTTAAGAGCCCTTAGATTATGAAGCGGTTCGGAAATTAAAATATCAATTTATTTGAGATTACTTCGTGAGAGTAATTAAGTGAGCACAGCTTACATAATTATAATTTTTATTATTCTTTTTGTTTCACCATTAGTGATAAGACCGCCTTTGCACTTTTTTAAGTTAGAATATTGTCATTTTTCTTAACATATTTTTTTAAATGTGCAATGAAGGACAACGGAAAATATGTGGTCTTAATTTATTAAATGTTTTCCATATTTAATAATGAGACAGAATTTCGTTTTTAATTTAATTTTTAAACTTAACGTTAAATCTCGTTTTTCAGTTTATAATAAAAATGTTGAAAGAAGTTAAATTAAATGCCCTAGAAATACAGGCTATTCATTTAATCACAAAAAAGGCGAACGCCTACTTTTGCTTATTAGTATAAAAACACAGTGGTGAAAATTGCCATATAATTGCATATTTACTTTTCATAATTAGTAATTTATTACATATTATGTACGGGTACTCAAATATGCTACAAAAAGAAGTAAATTAAGTACTTTTATAAGAGGATTTACTTTGACTGGTTCTAATGTATTATCTTTCGAAATTAGCATCGAACGAGATCAAGATATATTTACTACTAGTATATATTTTATTTTTAGAAAGAAACTGCGGTAGACAACTAGTGTTTTTATAGTATATATTTTAAATTATAATACACTTTTATAGATACATATTTTGGACCGTATATTACATCCAAAAAAGTTTCACCCACATATAAAAATGAGCAGAAAGCTGCCTGAATGTCGAGTGTCACTGACCTTTTTCACGATTTACTTTCAGGAAAAAAATAAGTTTTAAATTCTTTTACGTCGAGATAAATTATTTTAACAAGATATATTTCGTTCGAGCGCGATTTTTATTTTTGTGTATTTTTATTATTAAATCAATTATCGTAGGATATATTGTTACAAATTAAAGTAACAGGTAGGTATATACTTTTTTATTAATTGTGTAACTGGCCACAGATAATGATATGATTATAATATTAAAAAAGTGTTTTCTGACAGACCTCCTTCGACTATGCTACGAAAAACCATTCTATTTAAAAATATTTATCATGTATTAAGTAATATAAAAGACTGACGGTGGAGCACTGCTCGAAACGTCAATTTATTTGACAGCTGTCTAAACTTTACGCGCGTAAAATTGACGTTAAATTGTACTTGATATCTAGTGACGTTTTTGTATCATAATACATTTTTTTATCTATAGTTTTACCTTACCTTAAACATGTAAAACTAGTTGACCAGGCGAAAAAAGGAAAAGGAAAATTTTGTTTGTTTGTTTGATTGCTTAAACGCGCTAATCTCAGGAACAGGTTGTAATTGAATTTCTTTTTTGTTTTGGATAATAAACTTATAGAGGAAAGCTATAGGCTATATTACATCACGCTCCGACCAATAGGAGCTGATCATTAAGAAGAAATGTTACGAAAACGGGAAAAAACATTCTTTTGGAGAGCATCCGTTACGTGCACTGCGTTTACGGTTAAAGCTACCCAAAAATTATGTATAACGGAGTTGATCGCCATTAAACGTTTAAAAAAAAAGTCCGCGACAGCATGTCTATCTTTTAAAGTTAACTAATTATATAAAACATTTTTTATGTTAATCAAATTTGTTCTAAAATAATGCATTATTTGTGAAGGTGGTTTTATAGACACGAAATAAATCTTTATCCACATAAATACGTCACAAGTATATCTTTTTGAAGAAAATTTTTCTTAACATAATTTGATTTCAATGAAGAAACAAGATAATATCATAGTTTTAAAATAACTCTGCAACGACTTAATAACGATCACAAAAAAGGTAATTTTATTGCATTATTATAAGCCAGCGTATGTATCCTTACTAATAAATATACTTACTTCACCGAAAAGGAAATTTTATGTGGTTAAACTTCATCATTTATAGATTTTTTTTATAATTTGTTCGCATAATTTAGGAGATAATGTAAAATCAAATGAAACGACGCCGCTTCGAGCTGCGCGCCTTTCTAAGTCATCCGAGTTGTACAGTAATGGTTTAAAAACGTTTTACCTCAAATTAACGCGTGTGAAATCGCGGGGCAGTCGCAAGGCTAGTCGTGTATAAATCGATTTTTTCTATTTTAAAAACAGAATAAATTTGATGCAGTCGTTTGGAAGTTATTCATTCAATTTTATTTATATGTAGTATAATTCTTAGACGTATGCAATGCAACAAAAGTATGTATATTATGTAGGTAGATTAATTAATAGGTTCGACTTTAAGTTAGCTTTTTGTTAGTTAGCTTGTTACCCGTGCGGGTCAGGTGGCAATCAATTCCTATAAAACTAGACTGATCGGGTCTGGATTAGTTGGATAGATTTTGGCAAATTGCCGAGATACTCTAAGTAGACGAAGACATTTGGCAGTCAATAAATTTAGTAGCCTAATACCCGATTACAGCGCCGTTAAGGAGGGCACTTACACGGAATATGTGTTTACATACAACGAAACGTACACGGTTTCACTCGATTTTTTTTAAATTAAATCTTCCGCTGGTATAAATATTGAAACATCCGTGACTTTTTTTATTACACTTTACGACATATTTTTTTTAAATCGGTAGAAATTAAGATTAGTTCGTAACTACAATCATATCTATATGTACGCAATAAATACAGCTTTATTACAGCTATACTAGTCAATAGTATGTAAACAAAACCCATTTGTTAAAATATTAAATTTTTAGTCAAATAAATGTTTGATATGACAGGTTAAATACCCGTCATAAAAATCTTACATGGCGTCCAACTATTCCACAAAAAATAATACATTTTTGATAACTCTGGTAAACAAATAAATTTAAATTTCCTGTAATTAAAAGTACATACTTAAAAAATACAAAGCAAAAGAGAATCCAATGCCCAAAAAGTCTGTGATATTCTGTCTCTCTCTAAATAAATATTGATGAAGTTGCCGCGGGTTTTTTGTGAAAGGGAAGCGAACCGTTTCCTTATGGGAGGAAAAGAATTCCGAGTTCTTTACCCTTGACTCACAAAACTTAGCTAACGATAGAACAAAATTTCCATAGCCACATATATCAGGCAAGCAGCCAGTCATCCAAAGATGTAATAGTTTAAACCACTTATGGGCCTAATACCGACTTAATTTCATAGTAAAACTATCCAATAACATAATCTAATGAAAATTAAAAATGATTTTATTCAAGTAGGCTTCAAAAGCACTTTTGAATCGACATTTTATAAATAAAAATAATATGTATTTTAATTAATTAATTATAGTCAGAAGTGAAGCTACCACCAATTCGGAATGTAAATTATGCAGAGAAGAATCGCCAAGAAACTTCGCAGATACTCTTTTAATAACCATCTTTACATGAATAAATAAATAAATATATTATAATCATAAGATATTTATTTATTTATTCATTTCAAATATCAGATATAAATTTTGTGTGAAATCTATGTTGACATGTCGACGTATTTGTTTTTAGAATAATCGTTCATTAGTCAATCATATAATAATTTAAACTCTAGCTTAATAACATAATTTCTTACTTCAACATTACAGTCAGAAAGACCAACGGCTCATATTATTTTTTGGTCCTAAAGTAAATTTAAGTTAAAATGAAAATATGACGACTAGATATTTCTAAACTCAGTTTTATGTTGTTTTTTTTTTAATTATTTTCCACAACATCCACGGGCTCCTTAGTTGCCCATGACATTTGTACTACATAAAATATTTGTTTTATTACTGTCGTGCGTTTTTTTACAATAGTTTTAACCAACTGTTCTAATAAGTTCTAACTAGTGTTTGAGGAATAATATATTTTATTGTTTGTAAATAAAAAAAAATGTATTAAAAATATTTTTTAATTTTATGTCTTTTAATAGTTATCACATCTTTTAAACTGAGCTGGTTTGAAACAGAAAAAGTAAAGCAAAAACAATTCAAACCTAAACAGTCGTGTACAAATTCGGACTAAATTATGGGTTACATAACCGAGAATATGCTATACATATATCAAAATTTCGTAACCTTGCACGAACGATTTAACCTGCAAAGAATGGAAGCGGCAAACAATGTACCTTCATTTTTCATAAGTCAAGGTTCTCCTTACATAGGGATTTTCTGATAAATTGTTATAAGTTGAAAGCAAAGATCTTTTGATTATCTATGAAAAGTTAATTGTTTCAATGTCCCATTTTAAATTGTTAGTCCATTATTCGTTTAATAGTAGTAATATTAATTATTTTCTTTGTTAACAATATGAATTAGGTATACTTGTTTTTTCTTTTGTGGTATCAATTACTTTTTCCTAAAGTATTATATTCACTAATCAAAGCTATGTTTGTCATAGTAATCTGTATTTAAAATAAACTGTAGGTAACAGATCTAGTTATTTTAGAGCAATTAAAATATAAATTTAAATTTATTTTGGAGAACATTCTTTAATTGATAAAAATGGCAAATGTATAAAATATTTTAAGTAGTCTAACTTTTAACTATCTGTATTTTAGCCGCGCATTACGCTAAAATACCTAAACTAATTTAAATTAACTTGGCATGATCGCGTTTATACTACAAGCAACAGACTAGACAATTTTTATTTCAATAACTCAAAATTCAGTTCATTTCGTTGAAGGGACGAAAATCAAAACCTGCAATTACGAGCAAAGTTGCTGTACCCAGCTAGTATATAATCGAATTTATACTCCTTTTAAAGCTCATAACATCAGTCGTCAACTTGTTAACACTTTGTGTTTATTATATGGAAATGTAAATTATGCGTATAAGTATATTCGTGTGTTTAACATCTAACGCAAACCGCGTGATGACTGATTGGGGTATTCATTCTAAAAATGTAATGAATAAGCCCAATATATCTATATACAAAAATGAATGTTTGTCTGTATGTCCTTTATAGAATCATAAACTATGCATTTTATCATGTCACTAGCTTCTGCGCGCGACTTCGTCGGCGTGGACTCCGCTCCTAATGGTCTTAGCGTGATGATACATAGCCTATAGCCTTCCTCGATAAATGGGCTATCTAACACTGAAAGAATTTTTCACATCGGCCCAGTAGAACCAGAGATTACCGCGTTCAAACAAACAAACAAACAAACTCTTCAGCTTTATATATTAGTATAGATATATGATCTCACAAAGGTTTCTGAGTTGGTACGATCAAAAAAAAAGCGTAGCAACGCCTGCAGGGTACTACAGTTAGTATTAATAATATTTGTTGGAATTTTAGTATTCAATAATATTTAGTCACTTATTAAAATTATAGTATTTATTAAAATGAAATAACAAAAAGTACAGAAATAACGTAAATACTCGTAATAAAAAACGTTCACTCGTTAAAATTATTGACCTTACATATTTGTTTCGACTATTCGTAAATTTATTCAAATTTAATAATAAAAATAATAAGAAATACCTACATATATTTTGATATGTGTGAGGACGCTCGTTTTCAACATTATTCTTTACAAAAAATACAAACTCATATTTTACCGCATTGACTGATTTATTAATTGACTTAATACTTTATTGTACAGTTAGAATTCATTAAAGAAAATAACAATATCATAATTTGAAAAGTGCTAAGGCGGTCTTATTACTAACTAGCTTGTGCGCGCGACTTCGTCCCCGTGGAAGATCACCCGATTTTGAAACATTCTTCGTTAGTGCTACGCTCCTATTGGTCTTAGCGTGATGATATATAGCCTATAGCCTTGCTCGATAAATGGGCTATCTAACACTGAAAGAATTTTTCAAATCGGTCCAGTAGATCCTGAGATTAGCGCGTTCAAACAAACAAACAAACAATCAAACAAACAAACTTTTCAGCTTTATTATATTAGTATAGATAGTGTTCAAGCGACGTCTACCAGTTATTTTCCTATAATTTGATATGATATATATTTTATAAGAAATACATAAACTACTAAAAGTTCTGTTAATACCATATAATACAACTCCGACATTTTACTTAGTCTTATCATTTTTCTCGTCGAATGTTCTGTTTCGGAGTCATTCGGCGAATGTAATACCAATCAAATTATAAGGAGCCATCTTCTTTTACGTTATTACTATTTGGTACTTCAAACTATTAGGGAATTAGGTTGCGCCGACGATGAGAAGTTCTTTTTTTTACATAGTAACCTCTTTTAGAGATTTGTATCAGTTCCGCATTAATATTAAGATTTTTTTCTTTAATGTAAGTGCGGTGTCTACGAGATTTCGTAGATGGTCTACGTCGTAGCGTTATATGTTCATTTTGAATTGTCGGTTATGTATATTTGTTTTTTTCAGTATTTGGTTTTTCTCATTTGATTTTCAGGGACTATTGTATTATGAAATAAACTCCCAAACGTAAATTTATATTTAATAATTATGTTTTCAGTTTTATGTAAACCATCAACCTAAGGTTTACCAACAATGAAGGTATATACAATCAAAATGAGAGCAAAGGCACTCGTAGTCAGGATTCTATTTTGCTTGTCGAGGGTACAAATAAATCAGTGGGGTTAAACCTTTTCACCCACCCGTTTTTTATCAACATTTATGTATCCAATATGTAGTAACAATCTATTCTATGTAAGTCTTGTTTTGACTACAACTTTTTTCTCTTTATTACTAAAGATCCAAGCCCGGTTTTTATGTACAAGAGAAATGGTTCGTTTCTGAGATTGGCCAGAAAACCAGACACAATTTTATAGAATGAAATATTTAACACTTTTTTAATACTTTGGATAAATTACATCTATATGTCGACTGTGACTTATAACACAGGTATTTAGTTTCTTATGTTAGGATAAGATGACCTCGTGATGCTATAGATATTTATTGGTTTTCGATAATGCCTTATACTTTAAGGACCTTGAAAATTTTCAATAACAAAAATAACCGAAGGATTTAAGAAACACGAGTAGTAATCAGACATGTCACGTTTAAATATTCTATTTCTTCTGGATTATTTACCTTCATGAATAGATGCTCAAGTTACTACTACACATAATAAAGGAAACCCTGTCATCTTCATAGTTCCATTTCAGTACTTACTTCTCCGTATGAATATGATCTAAAATTGCACTCGCCTAGTCTTTAATCCGTTCACACATTTCAGTGAACAGATTGAAGACGCTATTATTCTAGCACGTTTACATACAATTCTTTAGACTGTAAAGTATTACAAGCTTGAGCGTAAATTTCTCTATTTACAGTTCATATTTGGACTCTCTAAACATGACCACGTTTGATTTGAGCATGCTCGAGTCTATGAAAGAGTACTCACGTTTTTTATCTTTTATATATTGTATTATTTAATTTGAAAACTCTTTTCGAGTTAATAAAATTCCATTCTAAAATTTTCTATATCTTGTAGTTGTTCTGCTAAGATTTTTTTTACCTCATCATATAAATCATATTCATTTTCTAGCAAAATTTCAAAATTTACAATTTTATCTTTCTTCTTACTATAAGGAAAAGCACACTTGCATTGTTTTCTAATATTTCGCGAATTTCACTAATTATAATGAAACAACTTTTTCGGATTTTATCGCGGTTTATTAGTTGCGGTATTTAGTATTTTTTGGATACTTTATAGCAACCATGGTCTCGGGTGGACAGTCCTTCGATAAAATCCGAAAAAGTTGTTTCATTATAAAAAGCACACTTGTAACCTCTTTAAGGGCCTTTTTTACCATTTTTGGATAAGGGTATTTGACGGATGACGATATCCTGGATAAAAGTTTTGATGTATTGTTCTTTTTCAATGAGGTTGTTTAAGTCTAATCGTAACTTGTTTACAGGATAAACTTTAAATATCTTCTTATAAATATCTTATAACACATACACACGCAGTCGTCTGTTCCTATGGTAAGCAACTTAATGCTTGTGTTATAGGTAACAGCCGGCTGATATAGCTAAATATTTTTTTATAGATACATATAAATATTACATATATAAATACAAATATCACACCCAGACTCAGACGGGAATCGAACCCGCAACCCGCGGAGCAGAAAGCAGGGCCAGTACAAACTGCGCCAACAAGCTAGTCAACTTTATCTACAACTGGGTAAACAGGCCCTAAATCATTAAAATTATTTATCTGTGGTATTTCAGTGTAATCTAATTTTACCTTTACAAAATTGTCTATACTTGTATGTATTACAACGAATTTTAAAACATTACCATTCCCTTTGTCACATTTGTGACGTAATTCATATGCTTAATATTTGATCACGATATTCTCAGCAACAAAGTTGCCCGGTACAGATCGTTGGTAAGCGATAAGGCCGCCAATTGTACATAATTAAGGCCGGATTGCTTATGTTACATTATATATAACTAACTTATTTTTTTTTATTCATGGTATATTTTTTCATAAAAAAAAATTATTAACGTTCTTCGAAAGATAGTTACGTAAATTGATATAAATTTACGTTAATATGTTTTTGGATAGTTAATAATTTTAACTGAAATTAAATAACCACGTAGAAATAAAATTGAACAATGAACGTAATGTGTTTATCATTCATAATTTTTATTAATTATGTTTGTTTATTATACGTAGTATATCCACAAACAATAAAATTAATAAATCTCTTTGTATGAAAGCAAATTATTATTTAGTACAGCTCGATGTACATAGGTCCTATGTTATATGGTATATGTACATATATATGGTACCAGTGTCTAAGAGTTTATTACATACCGTATACAAAATATTTTATTTAGTAAGTTCTTCTTTGCTTCAGTGTTAAATTACCAATATCTTGTGTGACATTTTTATTATATACAGACTGATGTATTACCTTATATTGTTTCACATGTCGTTACTTTTAACTGGATTCCGCGAATGTTATTGAAATTTCTTATATTTTATATCACGGAGTATTTTTGTATAAAGAATGTTTATCTTTTTGCGATTTGTATTATAACGTAGAAACCAGTTTGTACTGATATTAAAAAGCTAAACTTGCCTATATAATTACATAAACTGATTTGAAAAATCACGAAATATTATATAAGCTAAATATAAGCTAGTATTGAATAGCTGGGTAACGCGGTTTCACCCGCGTTTTAATTTGAGGAAAAAAAATAGCCTTCCTTCTTCTTAAAGCATAACTAACCTTCCTTTTTAAATAGTTTAAATTTTTTTGTTGTGGATGCCGGTAGAGCTAGCAATTATCAAAAAAACGATATATAATTTATGTACAGTAATTATGAGTTTTTTTTTAAAAAGGAGGCAAACATCTTAACCTTAGCATATTAATACGCCGCCGTTGGCGCAGCGGTCACAGCAATGGATTGCGATTGGCTGTTGCGCGAGTGGTTGCGGGTTCGATCCCCGCACACGACAACATTTTTATTGGCCATACAGATGTTTGTCGTGGTCTAGGTGTTTGTGCAGTCCTTGTGGGTCTCCCCACCGTACCTCGGAGAGCACGTTAAGCCGTCGGTCCCGGTTGTTATCGTGTACATCTGATAGCGATCGTTACTCATAGTAGGAAATATATATTTGGGTTGTCTGGAAGAAATGGCTAAATAGCCATAAGTCCGCCCATTGTACTTCACAGTCTGTAAATGATATTTGTAGTTGTGATGTACAATAAAGTATAAATAAATAAATAAATAATATATATGATGATAATGCTACGATAGTTATTTATTATATTGGAGTTTCCAGGTTGCCTGGAAGCGATCGTTTTGTTAGTGATAAGGCCGCCTGTTGCAACTGATGCACCTTGTATTTTCCTAATGACATATATTGCTATAACTTAGAGTTTGTGTGCGAAAGTGTAAATAAATAAATATAAAACCAATGAAAGTATATATAATCGAAGCATATATTTCTTTAAAAATAACGATTTTTGGAACAAATTAATTATGACTTTTAGAAGTCTAACTAGACTAGTTAGAAGTCTAACAAAATAAATACAATAAGTATGCATATTATAATCATTTTGTGCAAAAAAGCAAACAAAATCAATTACAAAAAAAAAACAAATTAAATAATTCGTTACACTATCATAATTACAACAATAACAAACATAACATAAAAAAAAATCATCGAAGTAAAGTAACATTCTAAGACGTCGTGAAGACCTTTTTAACTTAATAGTTTATTGATTTTTAGTTGAAGGTAAAGCTTCTACTTCAAATTATTGTACTACTAGCACAAAAGATAACAAATATTTATTGGACAGTTATTTTGTTATTATTTAATATTTTTGTATATTTTTTAAATAGTAAGTGTACAATTAATAATAAATGTTTAAAACAATCGCGCAATGATTTCGTGTCAAGGCTACAAGACAGTCGTACGGTCTTTTAACTTTTATACCTTTTGGGGAGCAGGCTGCCTCGCAAACTCAAGCTAAATGAAGGTAAACAGCTCATTAGCATGGAGGCATTGTTGGTCGTTTCTTTTAATGACTATAAAGGAAACTGCTACAAAAAGTGCTTGACGTATATATTTTTCTAAAGAAAATTTGCGCAACTTTAAATAATAGAACATCTTTGATTCGTCTTATTTCTTTATCTTTTATTTTATTAAATAAATATTTTATATAAAAAAAAAAACTGAATTCGTTCTAATTTTAAATCTTAACTGTTGGATTTATTATAATGGATCAATGAAGGATTAAGAAAGGTTTTTTTTAAACTTAACATTTTTTAGTAACGTTATATTGCATACTTGTATAATTTAATTTTTATACAATTTCTATTACATATATATTTCATCTAAAATATGTTACATAAAAATCGTATTGTTTTATTAATGGATTGGAAGTTAATTTGTATATCGAAGGGAGGCCTAACGAAGAAAGGGCTAGTGCGTGCTTGGGCCGGAAGTCGGCCATTTTTTATTTACAGTCCAGCGCGGCGGAAAACAACCGGGGCTCTTTCGCATTTATTGATTTTTTTACAATGACTTGTGAATAATAAAATTTACCGTCTTGTGATTAAGTAGTTGAGTGTTTCATCACTCTCATACTAATGTGATTTTGTAATGAGTTAGACCAAGACAAGAATTTTATCACTTTACACTATCACTAGTTATACATCTTACTTATATAATTTTTATGTTAAATGATGAAATAATCAAAATTATTCAAAATTAAATCAATAATACAAAATCACAATAGTATACAAAAAAAAAATAACGAAAAGAAGAAAAATGTTTTTTTGTATAACATAAGTTTGGCGACAATGATTGATTGATAACTTTTCTTCGCAGCCTTACAAACTAAAATGATCAATTTTTACCAAAAACATAATATAGTTTTCTTTAGTTTTCATAAGCAACAAAAAATGGACCAATAATATAAGAATAAGGATTAACGTTCCTTTAAAAAAATACGATTTCAAAAATAACTCAAAATTTTTAATCTTTATTAAATCTTTTCAAACTAATTATCATTCATTTATTATTCATAACATCTGAGTATAAATTGTTGGTACAATTTGACGGTCTAATTAAAAAAAATACTCCTCTTAAATGTTTAACAGAGGAATCGCGAAAGAGAATAAATGGGAAAACTCCATAATTGTATGCCTTTTAATGAAATTCCACTTAAATAGGCGAAGTTTAAAAAAAAATAAAAAAACAAAAGTAATATATGTCGAGATTTTCACCAAAAATCTAAATGACGTATTTAAGAATAAAATTTCTTTAATGCTCTGTATATTAAAACTTGGTTTAGACATTTGGTTCGTGTATAATTGTACATTATTGTTATTTATAACATGATTATTTCTTTATAGCTTACGTTGTAAGTCGTTTTGTTTTTTACTTTTGTAACTAACATAGTTATGTAGTACACATATCATAAAAAGTTTTTACCTTGCCATTCGCACATTTGGTACAGTAAATACTGGTATACTATTATACCTAATACGACGCCGCGTTGGCGCAGTGGTCCCAGCATTGGTTTGTGGCTGTTGCGCTGGCGGTTGCGGGTTCGATCCCCGCAGACGACAACATTTGTATTGGCCATACAGATGTTTGCCGCGGTCTGTGTGTTTGTGCAGTCCTTGTGGGTCTCCCCACCATGCCTCGGAGAGCACGTTAAGCTGTCGGTCCCGGTTGTTATCATGTACACCTGATAGTGATCATTACTCATAGTAGGGAATATATCCGCCAACCCGCATTGGAGCTGTGAGGTGGATTAAGCTCTGATCCTTCTCATATATGGGGAAAGACGCCTATGCCCAACAGTGGCATATGAAGGCTATATCAGGCTGAAGCGTAAGCCTATTAGGTATATGAAACATGAACTCACAGCGTTATTCTCAGTGTCACGACTTAGCTTCTTACTCCCATTTCATTCCACGGACTTTGTAACGTTCCGGAACAAAGTACACAAACACATTTGTTTTCTTTTAATAACTTGTAATTTGAATAACGAATGTGCTTTTTTGGATTGATTTTAATTTTTTGAGACTTTGGTTCTCGAAAACTAAGTTGACAAATTTACACTTCACAATATTATTCAGTCAACTAATAACTTTAACAAGGTGCTAATGATGCATCAAACACATAACTTTCTTCTATATAATGAATATATTTTATATTCGATATGACCTTTGTAATCTGTACCAACTAAGCATTTGTTAGTTACATGGAATCTGTACACACTTTCGAATGTAGTATTCAGTCTTGAATTTAATAAAAATCTTCCCTACCTAGCGGTGTAAATGTAATTAATACTAGATCAAATGTTAAAAAACACGTGCTTATATCTATGTGCGTGTAAACGTATGTTTGCGTTTGTGTGCCTAACATATTCCTAATCATCGTCCAAGTCACAATGACAATATAGTTGTTTCTAATCCTGTATCATTGTAAAAAAAACTGTATACATTGTAATGCATGTAAACATTGTAAATTTTGTAGTAAATAAGTAGATTGTAAGTATATAATTGCATGTATATAATTACAGCATGAAATATGATGTTTTGTGTAACTAACCAAACGGTTTCACTAACCATTGCAATTCCAATGATGAATAAATTAGTCAGATATATTATTTCATAAAAAAAATACTGTATTACGCAGTGCCCTAATGAGCAGACACATTAATATATTGTTTCGAATTGTTTTTGAAGTTATACTTCTTTAGGCGCGTTAGGGAAAAATGATGCGAGTAATTTTTTACGATGTGCGCGCATACCGTCACGAAAAACCGACACCCTGAAGTTACCTAGTCAATGAAGAAGAAGTTAGCAACGTCAAGTTAGCTAGCCAATGAAGTATAACTTCTTACGTGCGTATATAAGTATATTTTTTTAAATAAAAAATAATTGTTATTTATTTATTTTTTATATTTAAAAGATTTGTTTAGCTTTTAGATTCGTCTTTTTGATTCAGCCTGTTTCAGTTTTTTTTTAACCATCAGTTTTAAATGAAATTCATAGGATATACAAGCCAACATGTTCCAAGCAAACGCTAAGTCAATTATGTGCGAGAATGTGTAAATAGACCTTTACATATACAAATAGTGATAAAAATAAAACATACAAAAAAGTTATGTCGGACAGATGACTGTAATTAATGATGGAATTAATTGGCAGAAAGTGGATAATGATGTGCAGGGAGTGGGGTTGAAAAGAACGAGGGTTACGAACGTGGGGGTTATGTGCGGGTTGAGGGTTGTAGTGTGGGTTATGATGTTGGGTTTCGTGGTTGTGGGGGCGAGTGAGTTTCCTGAGCGGGAATGCTGCGATCCTGTCTATCCACCGAACACGGCGACGACCGCCGCCGAGCCGGTCACTCATCCAATCAGCAAAGTATCCGGTCCAGGTGAGTGGGAATTGGGAAACTTGATTTATTATACCCATTAATTATTGTAATGGCTTAAACATAGATTACCGTACATTTGTCAGAAATACGGGAAGGATAACTTTATGTGTTGGCGCAACGGTTACAACACTCGTTCGGGGCTGTTGCACTTGCGGTTACGGGTTCGATCCCAGCACATGGCAAACATTTGTAATAGCCATACATATATTTGCCGTGGTCTGGGCGTTTGTGCTTGTGTATTGTGTGTATTGTTCCGTACCCCCGGCACAGGAGTATATCCTAGTGGGGGCCGTTGAGTGCGAAATATTTATTTATTTACTTATAACTTCTTTTAAGACCTACTAAGACCCTTTCAATTTTTGTATAAAGATTATTTTAATAGTTAGAGAATAGTAAAGATTGAACTGTAATTCTGTGAAAGAAGAAAAAATACTCAAATTAAATTCTACATAATATCACCTATTAATATCGTACACATCATATTTGAAATACATGAATATCTAGTGTAAAATTAACTTCGCTAAAAATTAGAAAAAGAAAAAATAATCCGATAATTGTGACAAATTATTTCTTTTATTTTAAACAATGTCTTTTAATTGAACTAGGATCGCCGTGTCATCACGAGCGGTGATAAAGTGTTCATTTAATTAATCGTCAGTTGATAGTAGTCACGAACTAACACCGTTATAATGTATCATCAAAAAAATATATAAAATAAATTAAATATGGAAGTGATTAGATAAAATGTTTATTAGATATAAAATGAAATTAAAAAGTATTAAATAATCTTTATATATATATATATATATAATGCTATGTTAGTAGGTACGTAAATGTACAGTTTTCTCTATCACCAACAAACCCAATCAACTTCCTGTTGGTGTGGTAAATACCCCTTGGGCTCCAGGTGGTAGTAAGGGGTTTGGTCGCGGTTGGTGAAAGTGGGTGGTGGTGGGTGGTGAAAATGTTAAAACATATATTTATGCCCTTTTCTAACGCATTAGAATATCTGAAAAGATCTTAAAATTTCTGTAATGGTCTAGAAAGTTTCTGTTATGTATTTTAACCCGAGCAACGCCGGGTTTCGCTGCTAGATATAAATATTCTTTATTTAAACTGTAACTTTTTTTACTGTAAAATTAATCGGAAAAGCAATATTATCAAATATCTACATAATTATGAGCGTCATTTTTTTCAATATAGCGGCAGGGGCAGAGTTGTAAAATATTGAAGAGGAATATGGAGGTGGAAATTTGTAAAGAGCATATCAAAATCTATACAAATACCCATTTACCGAACTCAAATTGTCAAATAACTTTAACACAGATAAAACAAACACCTTTTCATTTATTCAACAATTATTACAAAATCTTATAACATTTATTTAGTGCTTCTTGACTTCCAGAATATTCGAAGTGCTATTCCTCCTTGGCTACGATTTATTCGTGAGCCCTTATAGATTTGACGTAGATCTATAAATTCCGATACGTCATGACCGGTGTGTTTAAATGGGATGCCCAAATGGTTTTCTGATTTCTACACGTTGGTTTCTGTTAGCAAAATGTTTGGATGGATCTAAGGTTTTAGGTCTTCCATTTATGTACAATGCTTACTATACATTTACAACAGATATCATAACTTTTGGTAAATGTAGAAAGAATGGGTGACATCTTTTAAAAATCCCCGACACAGAGGATAATTCTATTTGGGGTCGGTGAGTGTGAAATAAAAAAAAATGCGTGCGACAAAGTAGACATGTCAGAAGTGAAACTTCTTTGGCAAACTAAATTAAAAAAAAAATAATTGAAAAAAAAATGTCAACGTCACGCGGTGTTCCCAGGCGGTCATCCACCCAAGTACTGACCGCGCCCGATGTTACCGCGTTAGCGGTCGCTCAAATTTTAATATTAATATCAGGAATAATACTTATGTATATTTTACAGTAGTTTCAAAATATTTAAGTTCTCTTGGTTCCTCATTCGTACCCAATAGTATGCACTATATCTTTATAGCGGACACAAATTTTAGTACGATACTAAACCTACAGAATAGAGAGCATAGAATTAGGTACGCTGTTGATGAAAGGAAATATATTTGAAACGACTTTAAGAAAACAAATTGGATCACTATAATTGTGTATTTAATATTACAACTTTACTAGTCTTAAATTATAATACACTTGTAATAGTTAAAACATGGTTTTATATATGTATAAAAATATTCTTGACTACCCGTTCTCAACGACTGTAAATGGAATTAGGATTACTTAAACAGTTTATTATTTTTTTATAATGAATTGTAATATCCTTCTCCTACATGGGGAAAGAGACCTATGCCCAACAGTTGGGATATTAGAAGCTAAAACGAACAAAATATTCTGAAATTAGTTTTTATAATTATAAAATTGGAAAAGTTGCTCAGAAAAAATATAACTGATAACTAAAATGAAACAACATGTAAGTCTTACTGCTGCGTCGCGTCACACTGCTCCACTTTGCACAAATTGGTAATACTTAATTAGTATTAAAAACTCGACTTATGAATTGTAATGGCAATTTACAATAAAAGGTAGGCCTTAAAATATCACGCTAAATTCGAATTATTTAAAATGTTTAATTGAAAAAAAATTAAAATATTGTATCAAAATTACAATAAAATCATATAAAAATAAATATTCATAACTAAAATAACCTCTATCAGTTACCGGTAGCTGTCATTTCTACTTTATTAAATGTATATTCATTTTATAAAAATAAATCATCGTGGTCAGGGGATCACAGCGAAATGCAATTAAATGACACACGATGCGAAAATTGCTCGGCTATTATATAAAAGATCATTTTGCAATTTTGGGGCGAATCGGTTTATGAATAACGATTGTGGTCCAAATATGAGCGTTGTACTGTATCTTTTTCTTTCCGGTTTGGATGTCTGCCCTTGTGGGTCTATCCAACGTGCCCCGGAGAGAACGTTAAGCTGTCTGTAATGGTTGCTATCATAAATATCTGATAGCTATCGTTACTCAGAGTAATCCTCCTACTTATTTCGAAGTCGATTAAAAAGTTGATGTAGTATTGTAATTTAGTATGAACTAGCGACCCGCCCCGGCTTTGCACGGTTGCAATGCTGAAACTAAATACTATCTACAATAAAAGATACGTTAGAAACCTCTTAAATTACCAGTGTCCCTCTGCGATAATATGCATGTATTATACATAAAAACCTTCCTCTTGAATCACTCTATCTACAAAAAAAACCGCATCAAAATCTGTTGCGTAGTTTTAAAAATTTAAGCATACATACAGACAGACAGAGGGAAGCGACTTTGTTGTATAATATGTAGTGATAAAACATTCGAACATTGTTTTTATTCTGTATTTTGAGATAGTACGAGATTGCATCGTTCTGTATGACCTAGATTTTTGACTCGACTACGAATGACGACATTTTTCAATATTATGTTAAGCGTAATACCGTCTGATTTTATTCTTCGAATCAGCATTTATTCCTGAAAACATCAAATGTTCAAATGAATTTTTTTTTTCATTCCATTTAAAATTTTCACTCGAAATTTATTTTTAACTAAATTATTATTATATTTATTTCATTCAAATGATGTATTGTAAACATTTTTATTTTAAATTTAATGACAAATAGCATGCATAGTATAGCGTGCTATTTTAAAAATAAATGAGAGCTTTTAATGAAACAAAACAGTAAAATGTTGTTGATTACAAGAATATTAAAAGGGGAGTTGTGTTCTTACCTCTTATAAGTATACGTGTGTCTGGTTGTATGTTCTCTTATTAGTATTTAACAAGTAAATAAGGTTCGATAATTAATAGCTTTACAAAGAAAACACAAAATATTTAGCGCTCTCAATGCAAAAACTTGTTGTTGAGATCACGGCACACTGTCAAATTATTAAAATATATAACACTACTAGCGGACCCGGCAAACTTTGTCCTGCCCGGAAAACAGCTATCGAATTTGATTGCTTACATACCGATAGCAGCGCCACATACCGGGTCCATTTGAGATAAAAACTACCCTATCTCTCAAGAAAAATTACAGATGCTTACAAAATTTGATGAAAATTGATTCAGTAGTTTCGGAGTTTTCGGAATTTTTATATTATAAATTATGTATAAAAAAATTATTATGTATAAAAGAACTTTTTTAATTTATATTTTATGTAGTAAATTGCAAAAACCCGGAACCAATTATAAAAATTACATATTTTATTATTGATAATTATGATATCGTTCTGTAAGATAAATGTATAATTATATGATAATTATCTTCCCACGCAACCGAAGCCGTGGGCTTAGATTATTTTTATTTTTATACGAAATGTAGAGCAGTCTATTTTGAAAGCCTTACAAATATATTTCCCTACGAATATTTTGTCTGTATAAAACTATTTAAGTGAATATTATTAAGAAGTGTAGCCAGATATAGAATATAAGCCATGGCGTCGCGTCGGCGTGCCGTACCACAGGTTCGTTTCGTTTCATAAATAAATTATTTATCGCGAGTAATATTGAAATTGTGATATCTAATATTGTATTAATTTTTTTTATGTTCTGCACACGATTACAATTTTAATGTTCATTAAGAAGCTGACTTATGTTATGTAGATAACAATCGATCTTAAATTGTGTATATATGTATTGTTTGTTTGTTTGAACGCGCTAATCTCAAGAAGTACTCGTCCGATTTGAAAAAAAAATTTCAGTGTTAGATAGAACTTTTATTGAGGAAAGCTATAGACTATTCTTTTTCAAATTAACGCGTGTAAAACCGCGGGACACAGCTAAGCCGCGCTGCCGCCGCGCGACAAATTTGAAGGCGCCCTTAGACCACTTTCTTTTTTAAAGACACATCTGTGGTCAAGCGTCTATTTCGCATATTAAAGAAAAATGTTTTTTTTTTGCAAAGTGGTTTGTCAAAATCACCTTTTCTTGTCTAATAATTGTGATCGCTCTCACTAGCACTCAACCCCATCGCTATCGACTCAAAGCATCGGACCATGCTTATGAATATAAATTGACCTTGCAAATTCTTCACTCGCTCTGGGCTTAAGATAGTTATAATATTTAAAATATGCATTTCATTTATAACATTGTAAATAATAACATGAATGAATACCTATTTACTTATTTATTAATAATACATTTATAAATGCAGTGACTTAACACAAAAGTCAGTTTCACTGTACTTAAAATATAAAAGAAGTACTTATAAGGACAATTTTAAAAAATTATATCGAGTATTAACTACTGTATTATTTCCTTAAAAGTTATTTCTATAATAATAATTTCATATATTTTTTTCCTGTTCCATTTGTATTCCTGTGGTGAGTAAGGTGGCTAGAGAAAGCGCTTGCGATGCTTCTGATGCTGCAAGCGTCTATAAACTACGGTAAATAACCGTTTACATCACGGGTTTAGTACGCTTATTGGCCGATGTAGTTGTTATAAAAAAACAATAAATACTGTTTTATCATTATAATTTTGTAACATTTCTTAAATTAACAACACAAAAAATACCGAGCATCTTTGCATTATTTTATTAATACACTTTTTACGAAATTAATAAAAAACATGTAATTCAAAAACAATATTGTAGCAAAGAAGCAAAAATGTTTGATTCATTTGACATTTTATAAGGCATTCTTAGCATTTATTTACATAACTTAGCCTGTCTAGACTGTCTAAGTCAACGATCTAACACTAGGCAAATGCTTTAAGAGAATTATGTAGTCTTATTAATTTGTCTCATTACAAATTATTTTATACATCGAATCAAATTTGTGTCTAGATTTTTATTAGGCTCTTTTTATTTTACATCTAATGAAAAATGACCAGAATTGTGGTTTTTAACTTAAAGTAAAATAAAATAAAATGATTTTTATTATCATATCAAAATTTCGATCCAGCGGGATTCGAACCTACACCTCCGACATATCCCGATAATCCCGCTGGATCGAAATTTTGATATGATAATAAAATTCATTTTCAAATTACCTCATGTGTGGGAAACACAAAAATAAAAAGAATACGAATTAAAATAAACAAATTAAAAAAACTAAATGTGCAACTTACTCATGGTACTTACAAGCAAGCCTTGCTTCAGAAAATAGTCTTTATAGATAAACAAATACTTTAGCCTAGTTTCGTATCCATAAAACACGCACAAAACATAGGTACTTGAAAAAAATACGTTTTATAAATATGAAAATTTCTTATGTAGAAACTTTTAAACTAATATGTTCTTTCAAAAGTTAAAAAAAACTCTTAAAACATTGCAGTGTGTTAATGAATAATTCATAGCTGAGGACTACGTTTGAACAACTAGCTAGCTAACGAGAGAACTTAGAGAGTCTTAGTTTAATATTTCCATACTTTGATTGATGAAATATTTATCTTTTAAAAGGAAAAGTATATTTACACTAGCTGACCTAGCAAACGTTGTTTTGCCATATATATTATTAACCCCCTTAATCCCCCCCCTGTAACTTAGGGGTATGAAAAATAGACGTTAGCTGATTCTCAGATCTACTAGATATGCACACAAAATTTGATAAAATTCGGTAAAGCCGTTTCGGAGGAGTTTGGCAACAAACACACACAAATTCTCGTGTCGCGACACGAGAATTTTATATAAGTAAATTAAATTAACTGCTACACGAAGATAGTATTCTTGATTTGTGAATTAATTTTTAAGAGTTATTATGACTTTCCTGTTTTGGTTTTAATTAAATATTTAATAGTTATTAAAATTAGACAACGCATTGGCGCAGCGTTTACAGTTCTAACTATTGAGGTGGCGATTGCGAGTTTGAACCCCGTTCATGACAAATTAATATTTGTTAAGGCCATACAAATGTTTGTTGCAGTCTGGGCGTTAATCTTTGTATTGTGTGTGTTTCCGGACTACCGACATAATCGATCACGATTCAGCCTGTAATATCCCACTGTTGGGCATAGGCCTCTTCCCCATGTACGAGAAGGATCGGAGCTTAATCCACCACGTTGCTCCGATGCGGGTTGGCGGATATATTCCCTACTACCTATGAGTAACGATCGCTATCAGGTGTACATGATCGGGACCGACGACTTAACGTGCTCTCCGAGGCACGGTGGTGAGACCTACAAGGACTGCACAAACACCCAGACCACGGCAAACATCTGTATGGCCAATACAAATGTTGTCGTGTGCGGGGATCGAACCGACATAATAGGTATATTTAATTATCACCGAAGGCCTTTGATTGAGATGTTGAAATTTATTTTATTGAAATAGAGTGCACAAAATACTCGAAAAGTGTCTTAAGAGCAGATCAGACTATGTATTGCTTTGTATAAAAGTTCAATATATCTGTACATGTATTTATAACCCACCCTTGTGCCAAAGGGCTTAATTACTACATTGGTCTGTGTCAACGATTGTCCTGTGACGTCATCCGAACGTGACCCAGTTCATTAACGCTTAGGGCATGGTTATACTGCGTGATAAATTACACGACATTTATGTCAAGTAATTAAACTATTAATATTTTTATGTGTCCGTTTAAGCCATTTTGACGTATTATTATTAGCTTAATGTTAGATGTGGTGATGGCTGTAATCGAAATGACTTTTATATTTTGGAACAGCAGTGTGGCGTATGTTGATAAAATTCATAAAGGTTGAGTTTTGCAAAATTTTTCTATCGAGTTCCTTTTTTTTGAGTGGCACATGCAAAGTCTTTGTACTTAAGTCGTAAATACGAGCACGCATTTAAAAATGAAGTTACAGTTTACACTAAAAATCTAAATAGAGTTAATTTTGTAGATTGTGCAGACATTCCACTACAAAATTCTGCATAAATCCTCTTTGTCAAACAAATTGAACACGTACTTTTTGTGTACGACCCAAACTTAAACAATTTTGTAAAGTATGCTCAAAATTATAAATGAGTTTTACTTTTTATATCTTGATTGTCATTTCAATAAACAAAGTTATGTACAATTTATATTTATTACCCAAAGGTCCTATAAAGTGCACGCTATATATTGGCCCAGTTTCTGTGTACAACAAGCCATTAGGTGGCTAATTAGTCTAACCTCATGTGTTACACCTCGCTTCTAATGCGCAAGTTAATTGGTTGGCTGGTAATCTTGTATAAAGATGAGTACATGTTCGATTATTGAAGAGATCATTAATCTTATAATATACTCTTTTGGGGTTGCAAATGTTTAATTCAATCAGGAGTTGCCAATGTTTAGGTCAATGAATAGATTCTTTGTAAAATTAATGGGAATCAAATTTGTCATAATTTAGTTCATCAGCCATATACAACCTACTCGTATCCTCAAATTGTTACTATCACACATTAAATTACTAAAATTCGGAACATACTTCTCAAACTCCCATATTTGTCAATTAATTACCAAGTTGATATCGTTGTCAACTAATAAAACACTTAAGTGGCTTAGGGCAATCATCTGATGTAAATCGCCACGAACACTAGCAGTTCCGGAAGAGCCATGACATTACAGGCTAAAGTGATTAAGGGAATAGAGCTAAAGTTAGGTAATGGTGGAATATTGATTTATTTTGTATTTCATATTGGGATTTATTTCATACTGTCCAATATTATTTGAACTATTCGTTTAAACATAAAGGACCTTACGTCTAAATCCTAAGTCTTATTAATTTATTACCTTAAGTCTTTATTCATAATCTAGTATGTCCTATTAATTAAATTGGTATAATCACGTGATTAAATGATAGAATATTTTATTGTTTGTTATTTACACTAATAAAATAAAGATGTGTTGACTTGTTTGTTTAAACGGACTTAATACGAAAACAATAAGTTTTTTTTTTTTTTTTTTAACAAGCGTACGGCTCACCTGATGATAAGACCGTAGCCTATAGACGCCTGCAACACCAGAAGCTTCGCAAGCGCGTTGCCGACCCTATCCCCAATCCCCCCCAGGAGCTCTGGTCACCTTACTCACCAACAGGAACACAATACTGCTTGAAAACAATATTATTTAGCTGTGGTCTTCTGTAAGGTCGAGGTACTACCCCAGTCGGGCTGCTCCAATTTTGAGCAGGACATTTCCTGCTGTGCCCTACCTCAGTTATGAAAAATTATGACTCACGTAATCAACTCGTCGTTTTTTTTTTTAAATATAGGAACCATAAAAATTTAAAAATTATCTCTTGTTGTACTCTTAACTCAAAGCTAAACATCAACATCGTATGTGTTTAAAGAAATCTTTGTTTTGTGTTTAGTAGTGGCCTATTTGTTTCGTAGACTCCTTTCTAACAATACCTTTATAATATACTACTAATTCACAAGGACAAAAATCTTTAGTTAAATTATATACGTGTCGTAGAAACCGCTTTAATCAAAGGGAACACATAATAGCTTAATTCTAGTAAATGTCATCTTGTAACATCTTTATGGTACTGAACTAAGTTTATTAAAACTAAGGTCGTGTCTAAATTGAAAATAGAATATTGCGACTAAACTATTAATACTCATCATACAATAATTTAATTTTAATTACCCACAAATGAGCTATCCTATTCGTTTTTTAAAGAAAATAATTACAAGTTACTGCCGAGCAGCTTACCTATGGTTAGGGGATGCATATATATTTCTATTTTTACTTAGACAAGCAAGTTTCTTCTCGACGTTTTTGCTCCCGAGATGAATTTTAAATTTTAAAGATAAGCTCTTGACTCAGCAAGTCCACTTTTTCTTCCATATTTAAACTACTACTTTACTTTTATTATATTCTACCACGTGTGTTAAGAGGATCCTATTCGTAAGGTTTTACTATCTGCCTGTACGACCATCTGCACTGTTTATGATATTTAGTTATACTATTTTCTTCGTAGTAATTCTACCGTAGTTTTTTGAATGTATTTTCATAGAACGTCATACATGATGTTATATATATTACAGTACTGCTGCAATAAAAAATAATTGTGGCTAATAATAATTATAAACAAATATTATATGCAATGCAATATGACTTCATTCCTAAACGTATGGATATTAGGTCGATAGGTACATTAACTGACAAAATATAGTAACTGCAAGGATTAACAGTAACAAAACTTATAACGATACAATCTATCAAACATTTTATGTTCAACAGATCGTGAACGAGGCAGATTGCATCTCTTTACCAAAAGAGATGTTAATAATTATTTTGGACTGACCGATACTATACAGATTAAGTAGAACATTATTAAGGGGATGGTATTTTTCACTTGAATCATTTTTGATAGAGTTAACCTCCAAGAAACCTAAACTGTATTTAGTCTGCTCTACATGCATGAGACATTAATTAATATGATTAAGGTTCTGGACTAGATACTAGATAGTCTACTATTGGACTAAGAATCGATGCAGAAAATGGTATTGCTTAAGATGACAAGCATTGTAAAGAGATTCCTCTGTTCTGAGCCCTAACTACCGGTGATCGTATTTCACTTTTTGTAATTATAAATATTTTGTATTAATATACCTATTTCTTTATCAATTTCATATTCAGAATTTCATAAACCATTGAAACGTCTCTTAATTTTTCAAATCACGATACAAAAATTATTCATTTCTTTCTCTAATGGCAAGTGAAATCACTAATCCGTAATAGTTCGAATATTAGCTCTGAACATTGATTCATTTGCAAATGTTTTCCAATGACGCCACCAGTACGTGACCTCCTTGAAATATAGAGCAAGCTTGTAAGTGTATTAGTAATGTTGATTTGACTCGAGATTAAAGCCACAGCTTGAATAATAAGCCAATTGAGGACCATGGTACTGAAACATGGGAATTAGATCTGTGGAAGAATTTTAATATTCTGCGTCTACGATTGGTGCATACAATAGTTACTGTCATCAATATGGTATTATTAAAATAATCAAATATTAGTAAAAATAATAACTAAATAAATATTTTGCACTAACGGATGACGATGACTACTGGCGAACAATGGACTTCTTCGTCCAGCCTGTCGCAGTCCACTGCTGGACATTAGACTTAGTTTTCCCCAAACATCCTGGTTCTCCGTTATCTTGATCCAATGGACTTCTAGAAGGATGAAAATGTATTTTAGGAAGCCAGAAACGCATTAAACACAAACACGAACCCCTAAGACCATGACGAACACCTGTATATCTTTTACAAATATTTACGTACGAGTTACGTAATAATTACGTACGAGGGTCGAACTCAAGTCCAGTAGTCAAACATTCATAAAGATATTGATCGAATGATTGATTCAGACTGTAACATCCCACTGCTGGATATAGAGGGGCTGGGTATACTGGGTATTTTTCCATACAGGAGAAGGGTCGGAGCATAATACACTACGCTGCTCCACTGCAAGTTGGCGGATATATTATCGACTATGAGTAACGATCGCTATCATCGGGGGTCATCGGCTTCGAGGAGAGCCAGTCTGTCAAGCTGGTTAAAGTTGACACTTGCAATCAGATGAAACTCATCATGAGTTTACTTCGTAGACCGAATATCAGGTGTCTATAATAACAACTGGGATCGGCAGCTTAACGTGCTGTCCGAGGCACGGTGGGGACACCAACAAAAACAAACACCTTGACCGAAAAAAATATATGCACAAATATAAATATCCATGTCGAACGGGAATCAAACCTGAAATCGCCGGTTTTTGCGATATTATGTGATATGCGCATACACGGTACAAGAACCGCTGTAACAGAGTGATGTCAATAAAGATAAACAACCACTCAGACCCATGAAAATAGTGATTCTAAATTAATCTGACATAAGTTAAATAATTGTAATTAGATTTTGTATAATTTATTTTATCCGTTTTATTCGGTTAATATTACCAAATAACAACTGTTCTTTTACACTATCTTTATTTATTTCAAATATTTTTTTAAATAGACCACATTAAAAAAACGAAATTTAAAAATCGTCATACGAATTTATGTAGATGTAGTCCTGTTTGCGCAAAAGTATGTTAATGAGTAGAAATCACATCTTAATTGCATTTTTTATCTCGTAAAGTAGATACTCCAACCACGGGTGACCTAGATTATACCTAGGTAAAGGTTATAATTACGTAATCAATCTCTTTTATGGATAGCAAGATCGCACCTATGTGAAATCATAAACCTATATAACTGAATTGAATTTAACTGAATCAGTCTGAAATATCTCACAAGCTGGTACTGGCTCTACATAGGATCCTGGGATAAGGGCAGAGAGACGGTACTGGCTCTACAACTGAGTAAAGGTCTCTTTCTTCATGTAGGAGATGGTTTGGACGTTAAACCATTCCTATCATTTGTCTATGTACACCGGAGAATACTAGTATACGTGCTCTCCGAGGCACAGTGAGGAGATTCACTAGTTCTTACGCTCAGAACAGATACAAATATGGGTACATAAAAAATATCGGACCATTGCAGGAATCGAACACCACCGCTGCTAAATCTATACAAATAAATAAAATTGGAGTGTCTGTTTTTAATATTAAAATAACCGCTTTTTACTAAATGCATATGGATGTATACACGGTACACATACCAAAATAACATTTTTTACAATTTTTGTCTGTCTTTCCGGCTAATCTCTAAAACGGCTCGCCCGATTTTGACGGGACTTTAACTGGCTGATAGCTGATGTAATAAGGCGTAACTTAGGCTTTTTTTATTTTAGAAATTTTAAATACCTTTTTTGTTAAATTCCACGCGGACGAAGTCGCGGGCACAGACAGCTAGTAAATAAATAAATATAAATAAATAAATAATTAACTTTTTTTACTTCGTGTATTAAATTTTTTGACGCTATCTTTTCTTCTCAATGGACGGAATACTTTAAGAGCTATACATCTTTCCCATTCAAGGGGGTACCTTTGTTCTTGTTCATTGTGTTTTTAAAAGTGTAACTTATCTTTTTTGCTATTAAATATTTCGGTCGTAAATTTTCTTTTCTATCCACATACCTAATAGTTGAGGGTATTTTAGCAGTCTTCGATTTTTTTTTTTTTTTGAATTTTATGTTTAAGCATGTGCTGTTTATAATTTTCGCAACTTTTCTAATTAATGTTTTGTTTATTAAAAAAAAAGTAATATGTTTTTTTAAAGTATTCGTAATTATCAGCTGCAATTATTTTATTGAGACATCGCTGTTAAATACTCTTTTTTGTTTTTAAAACGATGATTTGGCGCGTCCATTTAATTTTTTTCTGATTATCGTGAACTAATATATATATATTTCATTAAGGTGGCAAATGATCATACGGTCCGCTGATGTAAGTGATTAGCGTAGCTTATGGACGCCTGCAACACCGTGGCTCATAAGCGCATTGCCCCTGTCCCGATCCTCCCTGGTAATTCTGACTAAGTAAGGTTACTTAAAATGTAAACAAAATACTACTTACTAAATATTCAGTTCATTAGTCGAGCTGCGTCAGAATTTAAAAAAGATATTTGCAGATTTGTCCTAGATCAATAACATAAATTATTGTAACGTTTCACAAAAAACACGCTGTCTAAAGCTAAAACTTATCGAATGAACGATGATCTAAAATAATTTTTTTTTGTAAACCGTACCTGCAGATATAGACGCAAATATTTCAGTTTAGATTGGATTTGCGAGCGCACGTATAAAAATAAAGCGTGTATAAATAAACTAAGCTATTACTGTTTTAGCTCGTTTTTATTTTTATTAACCATTTTATAGTTTATTTTTCGCTTTACTTGGTTTATTTTTTAAAGAACATGTTGGCCTGTTTGCTTAATCAGTGGAAAGACAAAAAGGATCAGGTTGCTGTATTCTCAATATGGACGAGGCCTTACTTAAACCCTGACGTGTGGGTGAGACGTCTTATTATAGAATAGTATAATCAAGCGTAATTATGAAACGCTATTAGTATAATATATTTAAATAAGATATGAATCTGTGTATTTAACTAAGTTAATTTTGAATGTATGCATAGAAATCGTACCAAATTTAATGAAGTAGTTCGTATGTATTTAGTTACATATTCATAGGATAAGAGACGAACCGTCAGACAAACATTGTAAGGACATACCTACTGTTTTTGTTTCTGTTGATCTGTTGTATTATTTTTGAAGTGAAACTTCTATAGTCGCATGAGGAGTAAAATTTGAGTGATCGGTAACGCAGCAACACGGCAACGCAGTCTGTACTTGGATGGATGACCCCCTGGGAACACCGCGTGACGTTTGCTTTTTGTTTTTTCTTTCAATTAGTATTTGTTTGTATTTTAAATTCGTTTTTTAATTCGTTTTTTTTTTAAATTAGTTTGGCAAAGAAGTTTCACTTCTGACATATTATGTACTTCTGACATGTGTACTTTGTACGCACGCAATTTTTTCATAAATACCTTTAATAATATACATATTTATAATTGAGAACAATACTTTGTTGATACAATGTTGAAAATACAAAATAAGTTTTTATCGCGTTTCAAACAATGTGTTTGATATCGGAAACGTGGTATAAACAAAGTAAAGGTGACATTAAAAGAAAGACAAAGTTTGGCACGTATTTGCCACTTTACCTGTTGTCTGCGTACTAGCAACTTACCGTGATTTTACAAAAATTTTGTTTCGATATTTTATCTCGACTTATATGCCAATAAATAATAGCTAAGCGTTGGCTAAAATATGAATAATGTATGTAAATTAATTGAAACCACTTTCTACAGTTTAAATATTTTCTTAATAAATAAAAATGTTAAAGTTAAAATAAAATATTAATATAAATTTGGTACGTGGACAAAAAAAGGAAAATCTTGACAAGTATTCAATATATATATATACATATATATATATTTTTTTGGAACCCATAGTTTTGATGTGGACACTATACCACTACGGTAACCACTTACCGTCATGATCGCCGGGAATATACGCTTGTTTTTCCTTCCCCAGACGGGCTGCTCAAGATCTTCAGCGGGATATTCCCTGATGCGCCTTAACTCAATGAAATAATTGTACTTATTTAAATCGGTTCACTTCAGCCTGTAATATCGCACTGGTGGGCATAGGCCTCTTCTCCATGTAGGAGAAGAATCAGAGCGGATATAATAAAAAAATAAATAAAGAAATAAAAAAAATAATTTATTAGTAAATACTAATTTTCAATTTAAAGTGTTTTTCTCGTATAACATATATTAAAACGAAACATAGTAAATACTTCCAGTCAAGTAAGTCATATGAACGTAATTTTAATCGTAATTTATATTGTTACGATATTTACAAAGAAAATATTTGTAGAGGTTTAGTAAGTTCTGTGTGTAATTTTCACGTTAGAAGGAGTGTTTCGTTATTATACATGTTATATTTTGTTAACGAGTTAACAAGAGTCGCGCGTCGTTTACAAAGTTGATGTCACTGAAAAAAAGATAAAAAAAAAGATAAATTTTCATATTGACATTAATCTGTAATCGCTTTTAATGTTACTTTAATAATAAGTACATTTAACATATATACACGGTCGTCTGTTACTATGGTAGGATTGGTAGGCAACTGAATGTATGTGTTTTATGTTACGTGACAAATGCACTCAGTTACATAAAATACATATATGTACAGCCTAATACTAGTCACCGGGATAAGGCAAAGGGCGCCTTCAAAATTGTCGCGCGGCGGCAGCGCGGCCGCAGCGCTGCTGCCGCGCGACTTTGTAAATCTATGTAAATAACAACGCGCGGTTGCAGCGCGACAGCAGCGCGGCGGCAGCGCGACAGCAGCGCGACAGCAGTGCGGCGGCAGCGCGGCAACCGCGCGTTGTTATTTACATACGCCGCGCGGCAAATTTGAAGGCACCCTTAGACAATAGGCTAGTCAACAGGGTATAAAATTGTAATCACTTTTGACAATATTTTTTATACATGAATAATAGTAATAGCAATGTTATTTGCACAATCGAATTAGCAAGAAACATTCTTATTAAAAGTAAAAAAAAGTTGTTTTGTGTTTAAAATTGGATGTATACCTTGTTTATTATTCATGTAATATATAAAATTCTCGTGTTGCGGTGTTTGTTGCCAAAGTCCTCCGAAACGGCTGGACCGATTATTATGAAATTTTGGGTGCATATCGGGTAGTTCTGAGAATCAGCTAACATCTATTTTTCATACCCCTAAGTCACAGGGGGAGGGGATTAAGGGGGTTAATAATATATATGGCAAAACAACGCTTGCTGGCTCAGCTAGTATAAATACGAGTATAATTACATATTTCGGAACTATGGTGATCGTCATGGTCACTGGTGCACTGAAAAACTCATTTAATTATGTTTCCATTAAAACATATAAAACAATTTAAATCAATAATCACCAGTCTACGAATAATTGTAGGAAAAATACATCTACCGAACCGACATGCGAATTGAAAAAAAAAACCATTTACATTGATGGAGTTAGACCTACATCAAAGTTACTATCGACTGCCCCGCAAAAGTCAGGGGCAAAGAAATGAATTGCCCCAACCGGTAACTGCCTGGGGCACGCGACATTGAGCTCTCTGACAGATAACTTCGCTATCAACCGTGAAGGGTTATCTCGGTACTTATAGATGAG
Source organism: Melitaea athalia (assembly GCA_905220545.2). NCBI lineage: Eukaryota > Metazoa > Arthropoda > Insecta > Lepidoptera > Nymphalidae > Melitaea > Melitaea athalia. The sequence continues at coordinate 5,776,635 of HG992203.1, forward strand.
GGCATATTTAAACTTGATTATGGAAACAATTTATCGAGATGAAGATAGAAATCTGCTAGAGATTTATGTTAGTAAAAGTTTTATTAAAGAACGTTTATTTATATTATTATACCTATAAAATTAATATTAGATAGTTCGATTCCCGCACACGACAACATTTGTATTGGCAATACAGATGTTTGCCGTGGTCTGGGTGTTTGTGCAGTCCTTGTGGGTCTCCCTACCGTGCCTCGGAGAGCACGTTAAGCCGTCGGTCCCGGTTGTTATCATGTACACCTGATGGCGATCGTCACTCATAGTAAGGAATATATCCGCCAACCCTCACTTGAGCAGCGTGGTGGATTAAGCTCCTATCCTTCCCCTACATGAGGAAGAGGCCTATGCCCAACAGTGGGATATCACAGGCTAAATCGTGATCGAATCGTGAAAATTAATATTCTAATACATTATTGGTTTCCAGTTTAACGTTATCGGGCGAAAGAGTATGAAATTTCGTACATGTATATAGTTTATATAGAGAAGGAGTACAGAGTGCTAATATTTTTTACAATAATGCATAAAAATATATTAAATCAATAAAAAAAAACTTTACACACACTACCATGTATTTGACACACAATGCATATTATATATACCTACGCTTTTGTTGATTCAGATTTGTCAGTCTGTAGTCAAATTGAAAAATAAAAAAAAAGGTTCTTTATTTTGATTATATTTTGGTTTTCTAAAGAAAAAATTTTAATTTTTTATAATGGTCGAATTTCGACCTCTGGGCGACCACTCGTTCTTAAATCTCCCTACCCTTACATCGGAGAGTTGTGGGTACGTTAAGTTCTCAGTTTTGGTTAATATCATAACATAACCACACCAGATAAACACTAAATAACGAACAATACTGTTTTTAGGTATTTAGTCCAATATTGAATAGTTGAAGCAGCGTAGTAGAATTAAGACCTCCGCTAAATAGGAGAAAGCAGTTTGCCCAGCTGTGGAATTTTGTTGCCCATTAATGAAATCTTTATTATTAGCCATATGCTTAAATTTCTTAAGCAGCTTTTTCTTTCTTAGCTTTGTATAACTAAAGTTAATATTAATTGTTTTGACGTCATTTGTATCTATTGATATATTTAAAGACGTATATGCTTCAGCCTGTAATTTCCCACTACTGGGCATAGGCCTCTTTCCCCACGTAGTAGAAGTTAAATCCACCACGCTGCTCCACTGCGGGTTGGCGGATATATTCCCTACTATGAGTACCTACCTACCGATCGCTATCAGATGTGCATTATAACAACCGATACCGACAGCTTAACGTGCTCTTTGAGGCATGGTGGACAGACCCACAAGGACTGCACAAACACCCAGACCACGGCAAACATCTGTATATCCAATACAAATGTTCGTCATGTGCCATAAACCAGTGCTGTGACCGTTGCGCCAACGTGTCATCAAAAGATGTATAAAAAGTTATAATTGGTGCAAAAAAAAAAAAATAACTCTAATTTATATTAAAACATGACAACTTTTATCTACCAGCGCCAGCCGTCCCTCGACGACTCACTTTTTATCGAGTTTCCGAGTACTTTTCCGACCTTGGGACGCAATGAAATCTGTCATAATTACACTTGCAAAATAAATTAATTAAATTAAACCATTTCATTTAATAGCATTTTGATGTTTTTTCTTTGCCTTTGAATAATTTTACTCAGTTTTCGTTTATTTTATAACCGCTTGTATTTTCCGTCACTTGTTTCTTGTAAATATTAAGAAATGCACTTAAGTCTCGATTGTTTACAATTCATTGTAATTTAAATCTAAAATTATTTACAAAAAAACCGTACAGGTATTACAAATACAGAAAGCTATAATGTTATAAAAGGACATGGTGAAATTCCTACAGTACTCTCATTCTTGTTCAATCTCGTTTTTATCAACCGACGTATTAAATGATATAGGTAGATATATAAGTTTAAGTAAAAAATATAAGTTAAGATAAATAGTTATAAGTTTAGGTATGTAATGGAAATTAACCATTACAATAGTCGAACTACAATGAAAATGGTGAACACACACGAACACACACACACACACACATAGATAAGTTACTTTTATACAAACTTTTAAACATAATGTAAGACTAAAAAGTTATATTAAAAATAAGGATCGAATTTCATTGAAAACGAATAAATGTCTAGTCTGATCACCATCGGACATATGTATCAGACAAAGAGGATTCAGGAACTCATTTGTCAACCTATGTCGGTCACGAAAAAGAAATGCTAAATGTATGAATAGTTCTCCTATTGAAAAGGTTGAAATATAATAATGGAAATTTCGTAAATATATTATTTACATATTTTGTATGGTACAGGTGAGTATTATTAGCGTGATATGTAATTTTAAACAGCATTTCATACTTTTATCGTACCAGTTGGGTACTTAAATATTTTTATTAAAGTAAAAAAACTTCCACGGGATGTAAACTGTCCGTGCTTTTTTCACGATCACGATTCAGCCTGTAATATCCCACTGTTGGGCATAGGCCTCTTTCCCATGTAGGAGAAGGATCGGCGCTTAATCCACCACGCTGCTCCAATGCGGGTTGGCGGATATATTCCCTACTATGAGTAACGATCGCTATCAGGTGTACATGATCACAACCGGGACCGACGGCTTAACGTGCTCTCCGAGGCACGGTGGGGAGACCCACAAGGACTGCACAAACACCCAGTCCACGGCAAACATCTGTATGGCCAATACAAATGTTGTCGTGTGCGGGGATCGAACCCGCAACCGCTCGCGCAACAGCCAATCGCAATCCAGTGATGTGACCCCTGCACCAACGCGTGCTTTTTTAACATCATAAATTATACACGTACTGGTCCCACAAGAATTTCATTAGATAAATGATTAAAATGTTATTTATACTAGTTATTAAACAATTTCGTAGTATAACCGAGACACTCCGAAGAATATGAGTTTAAATATATTTTCAAATGCTATTACATATACATAAAATTTATGTAATCCATAATTGAAATAAGTCAATCAAAATAATATATAAATATGTAAGTATGCACCACATGTTGCAGTGGTTCAGTGTCTGATTACATTCCACTCTTACTTTTTAATATAAAACAAAGGGGTTTTATAAAGTAGTGAAACATTTATGTCAAATTATTAATGTTTAGAATTTTTAAACTAAAATATTAATAACGCATAAAATTATTTCTAATTTAATCTTGAATATCACAATATTTATAAATGTACTAGAAGACTGAAATTAGATTAAACCGCAAAAACATTAACAGAAACTAAAATATCATAACGGATATAATATCATAAAGCAGAGGTCTAAAATGCCAGAATTAGGTCACGTATACATAAGCATAATGTAATCTAACTTGTTGAACTTCAAGTTTCAACATGTTAGGCAACTTGGTTAAGCACGCTCTCGTAAGATGCCTTCTTAAATGTATATTTTATGTCTGCAAGATATTTACTTACACAATCTCTATATTATACTTAATATTACTTTGAAAATTTAACAGTATTCGTCGGAATTAACTAATTAAGTTTAATTATGATTATGATTATTTTTAATTATTGTAAGTAGGTATAAGTAAAACGAAATTTTCTATTCAAGATGTATAACGTATAATAGTTCAAAATGTTTTTGAAGTAAATAATAATAATTGAAAATGTTCAAAATATTTTTGAATATTTGAAAATGTTCAAAATGTTTCTGAAACTTCTTTAGGCGCATGAGGGGTAAAATTTGAGCGACCGGTAACGCAGTAGCGTTGTTTGTTACGTTCAGTACTTGGATGGATGACCGCCTGGTACACCGCGTGAGGTTGGCTTTTTGTTTTTTTTTATTGTGCACTTTGTACGCACGCAATTTTTTATTTATATTTTTTGTATATTATATACAATTAGGTCGTCAAACAAGCGTACGGCTCACCTGATGGTAAACAATTGCTGTAGCCTATAAACGCCGCTAATACCAGAAACATTGCAAGCGCGTTGTCGACCCTACCCCCGGTGGTGAGTAAGCTGACCAGAACTCCTGGAGTTCCAGGAGTTCTGGTCAGCTTACTCACCACAGGAACATAACACCGTCTGAGAGCAGTATTATTTAACTGCTACCTTGTGTAAGGTCGAGGTACCTACTTCCCTAGTCGGACTGATCCAGATTTCGAGCAGGATATTTCCTGCTTCATAATACTTACTTATCATACATGTTTGTTTACTATATACTAAATAGTATTTTTTTATTTTTGAAGGTGTGCTATATAATATTAGATTTTAAACTGTATATTTTTCTATCGCCATGCCTATACCGTATGTATATCCATCTACCTTAAGATTGCTTGAAATAGGTCACTCTTAATTCCTTTGAGATCGTCCTTGCACATTGTCTCTCATTAAAAAAAAATCATAATATCTCATAAATAAAAAGGAGTAGTTTTAATGTTTTCTTATTTTAAAACATTGATATTTATCTCCTAAATCCTATAGTCTGTCTCGATAAATGGACCATAGTCCATATCACAAACCATAATATCACGAACTCATTCAAACCAACGCGCAACGATTCCTGAGATTATCTCAATTAATCAAAATCTTCAGCTTTATAATATTATTAGCGTAGATTATATTAAAACAGTTAATAGTTCTAATTACGTATTAATTTACATAATTACATTTACCGCTAATTAAACCCGACTGAATATATTTAATAATTCAAATGTTTCTTCGTGAATGATTAAACAATACGAGAATAAAACAATGTAGAGGAAATTAACACGAGCAAGTTTAACCAAACTCGGTTAGATTTAAACAGCACACTGAGGTAGTGAACAGAAGGAAATAGCCAGCTCAAAATCTGAAGCAACCCGACTGGGGAAGCACCTCGACCTTACAGAAGATCACTGCTAAAAAGTACCTACTGCTTTAAAGCAGTATTGTGGTCCTGTGGTTATTAAGGTGACCAAAGCTCCTGGTGGAGATTGGGGGTTTGGCTTGCCTGGTGGTAAGCAATGATCGTAGCCAATAGACGCCTGACCCTACCCTTAATCCCCCTCAAGGAACTCTAATCACCTTAATCACCACAGGAATACAACACATGTGCAAACATGATTATAAAATAACGAACGAGTAGGCGATTGTGCTGTGTGGTTACGGCACTAAAGAATGTAGCCACCCCCTCTCTTCCCGTGGGTGTCGTAAGAGGCGACTAAGGGATAACACAGTTCCACTACCACCTTGGAACTTAAAAAGCCGACGGATGGCGGGATAACCATCCATGCTGGCTTTGAAATACACAGGCCGAAGACGGGCAGCAGCGTCTTCGGTGCGACAAAGCCAGCCCTGCGGTCACCAACCCGCCTGCCCAGCGTGGTGACTATGGGCAAAACACATGAGTTCGCGTCATGATGTCGGGCGCGAACTTGTGGAGGCCTATGTCCAACAGTGGACTGTGATAGGCTGTAGTGTGTGAGGCGATTGTTATTAATGTAACAATCATATAAGTTTTTAATAATTATTATGATCGTCAACTTTCGTAAAGAAAAAATAATGTTACAAAATTTACTTTATCTATTCTGTAACATAAATTTGAATGAGGTAGGTACTTCTAATTAATATCTTATAATTCTGTAGTGGTTAATAAAATTTTAAAACTTAAAATCTTAGCCTTAATGTTCTGTGTATATAAGTGTGTGAATGATACATAAGTAAAACTGTAGCTAGAAACATAGTTTTCGTATCCTCTAGAGCCAGTAAGCATCATATTACTAGTTAAAGGTCTTTTGTTCTAAGGTATTTTTATTACTAATAAAATTTAGTTTTATTGTATATTGGTATTTCAAGGGTCCACTAAATTTTTAAGTCCAAAGGTCTAAAAATAATAAGCAATATTGGTCTCGAGGGTCCTAAGACAATATTTTGATTATAATTTCGGGACTATTTCGAGTAGGCAAGTTGTACCTAGCACTGATAGCTTTGGGGAATCAGAGAGAGCCGAATTGCACAGCTTTTTTGTGATATTTTTATTTGTTCTATTTTCATGTTAAACTAGATATCCCGTACGACTTCTCGTATTTTGACATTGATTGTTACTAGTACGCTACAGCTACTGTAAGTTACAACTTTTTATTAACCGACTTTCAAAAAAGGAGGAGGTTCTCAATTCGATTGTATTTTTTTTAGTTAGTGTTTTAAATAAGAACTTTTAACTGAGTGTATCTATCGATTTCGATGATTTTTTTTAATTGAAAAGTGTTGCATGTCATGTGGTCGTATTTAAATTTCATTGAGATCTCACTAGTACTTTTATAGTTACTTTTAGGGTTAACGTTGTGTTACTTGTCGATGTAATTGAAGTCGGTTTCTTTTTCGTTTGTGAACAAACACAATTATTTCATAGCCCATGTTACGTTAGGTATACGTTTTTAAAGTTTTATGGCTACTATCAAAACTGTGGTATTGCCACTACGAAAGATTTCTAAACGTTTACTATGTAACAATTGAATCGCTTCATACAAAATCACCGTTGCTTACAATTATCATAGTAGCTTATTTTTTCAACACAAACCTCTGCAAATAAAAACTGCAAAAAAATAATCCTTCATGTACAGTAGTGAAAATAGTCCAGCGTTTGCCAGATCGATTCCTGCTCGGGACAGATATTTGTATTTAATTTTTTTTTTGTTATTGTCGTACGCCATTGTGATTATCGCGTCTTAAAAGCACATAGTTATGTGTATTACAAAATACATTGTATTTATGTAAACATAATTATGTGAAGAAGTACATTTGTATGGCTGTTGCCAAGCAAACATTAAGTTATTTACCTTTGACTAGACGACCGTAGGTCAAAATAAAACAAATAAATATCCTACCAAGTGTCATAAGACAAAATATTAAAATTCCCCAAAAACTCGTTTAATGTAAAAATATCAAACATTATTAGCATATCATAATTATTGTAGGATATGGCATACTTAAACTAAATAATGGTAACATTAATAACTTTTCCCCTAATTTTTTAAGTGTCCCGAACGACTGATCTAAGAGAACAAGGCCTAATATTGCAGTACATCTCACCATGAGAAAATAAATCAGGTGTAGGGAAGTGGCAGGCAATCGAGGCCTGCTCGGGGCCATGTCAGGTTTGTCTACAACCAATTTAAGAAGATCTTATTGTATTACTGGCATTTCTTTCGATTGTAAGGCTTCGGTCAGTCGAAATATAAATGGCTTTCGATATTATTTGTATTTATTATTATTTTGATTAAAACTTTTATCTTTGTTAGGTATTTTATAAGCCTTTTTTTGTATTCGTTAGCTTTAGGTTTAATACATTTAACTATTCGATTTTTGTTTGAAACAGTACAAATAATTATTAATAGTAAAAAATAAAAAACCTAAGTCTACATGCCTTATTTAACACATTACAAACTTATGTAAGTCTATTGATTAGTTTATACTGGTGCTTTAAAAGTTTAAACTAAAAATTAATATAATTAATTTTAAAAAATGGAGGCCGATTAATGTATCATGCTCATGCTATTATATTATAACGAATAGTACGATTTTTTTTCCCAAAAATAAAATAGAGATCTTATCACGATCCTTTACCGAACACGAAATCAAAAATTATAAACAGAAATAAATTTTTATTAATGTATTTATTTATTGTATGGATCTGTACTTTGATAAAAAACAATCCATACATTGGCACTACTCTCAGCAGACTGCTAATAACCTTATATTGTTATATATTACATATCAACCTCGAAAGCCATTCGACCGTCAACCTAATACATAAATCGAAAGGGGAGGTTTGCGGTCTTGTGTTTTTTTCCTTTTCTTGCGTATCGCCGTTGAGCTCCTCCGAAGTTTCCTTACACCGCATTCTCGTTACATGTTCGAGAACGTCCTAAAACGTAGATAAATTTATTGTAAACCATAAAAATAATTTTATACGAATTCAAAATTATAGGTGTATTCTTATATTTAAAATGTTTACTAAAATTACCATCGATATTATGTAGAATGAAAACTCATACTTGATATTGTTAACGATCGTCGAATATTTAAAAAATTTTTAAGATATTTTATCGATAAAACAAAGTGTGGTTTCCAAATATAGGTTTTTTAAATTTTATTTCTAGTGCACAAACTGTGCTGTTTTGTAATTATAAAATAAATGTTAAATAATTTACAATAATTACTACTAAAATAGTTAGAAGTAATACATTACTTACTTTTTTTGTAATTTTAACAGAAGGTAAACTGACGGGTTATTGTAGCACGTAGCGCTACGACGTTGTAGCAATTCTACGCATTCTTAACACTTCCTTCGTTATATTTTGCAGAACATCAAAGTTAAAAAATGTATACTTAAAAATCTTTGTTTATTTTTTTAAATTCTTCTTGGTAATATATAATATATTATCCCCATTTCTATCCCTTAGGACAGCCATGTGACAGACAAATAGACGCTTAGACTGCGTAAAACCTCAGAAACGGGAGGGCCCTTTGGCACCCTTTTCAGATGGAATCATAAAGATCTTTGTACAAAGTGAATTCAACATTACAGACAAAAGACGCTGCTTACAAACTTCAAATTACTCTTTCAATCATAAAATTGAATATCTCGAAGAAGACTCATTCGAAGTCGATTTAAAGTAAGATTGTAAAACAAAATCGGCCATTATGAAACTTTGAGCGGCGATTTGTTACATTTAAGCCGGTTAACCCTCTAACTCGAGTAATCTTGGTAAATACTCCGGTCACAGAACACGATAAAAAATGAAAATAGCATGCATTAAACTGTCAGTAAAAAGGTGACTTTTATGACGACTTTTAAAGGTTAACTTGTACAAATTTCCTGTAGAATAATGCTGATGACTTTTTAATTATAATTATTACACTATATTACGAAAATGTTGGAGATAAAATTAAATATCATCAAACAATACTTAGCAAATAAAAGGAAAGTAACTTATTATAGGACTAGCTTTGCATCCAATGCTATAAATTTTGATAAAACCTGCTATATAGCAAAAAGGCTTAGTTATTGTATTATTAGAAAACCATAATATTAATTTTTTAAAGTATCTTTGAACGTTAATTTAACATGTGTACAAAATGAATATTAAAAATAGTTATTTTTTATTTAATTGGACACAAACCATTTCTGCGTGGAATAGTGTCAAGAATACTTCCTTATTGCTCAGTTCCCTTTATGTGAGATAAAATTAACCATTACATTTAATATTAAAATATATATTTTTTAATTTTGTCTCTCTCTCTCTCTCTCTCTCTCTCTGTGTGTGTGTGTGTGTGTGTGTGTGTGTGTGTGTGTGTATGTAGCAGTCTTAAATACTGTTTAATTTCGAGTGATGCAAAAGATCGTGCAAAGTGGAGCAGTGATACTCGAAAGGAACACGACAAAACCTGAAAATTATAATACCAAGCAAAAGCAAAATAGCAAGTGAAAATTTTAAACAAATTTTACTATAGTGAATCATGATGCCACTTCTGTTTTTCCACACTCTATATGTCTATCTGATAAGACTCAGTGAAGGGTTAATTCAGTTTTATCGGTTGTGGGTGTGATTAATATTGATTAAGGTTAAGGATTAACTCGTTAACTAGATTAAATTATATGGAAATAACTATGGAATGTCTATGGGGTGTTTGACATAGCTCTATGAGATCTACAATTTTACATCAGTATTCCCACATTACTTTCAATTTATACATATTTTTTGTGAAGATTATATTTAATTTTTTTTTTAAATATAACAAAATAATAAAATAAACGCTTGACACTCAAAAACACTATTTAACACGTTAGTGTTAAATAGTGTTACAAAGTGTTACAAACACTCAGAAAATGACCAAATCTGTATGACCAATTGTCAACAAACATTTTTGTCACGTGAATAATAATAATTTAACTTGACTTATTTTTTATTTTTTTTTAGTAAAATAAAATCTGATTTCTACTTATAATCTTATTTATATACAAAATAGAAGAATAATAAAAATACCAACCAATCTGCTATGTATCCAAAATAGAAGTAGTACTAGTAACTGCAAAAGACATATTTTTATTGCACATACAAGCCACCGTATTTTTTATCACCATAGTTTTTGTGATATGAAAAAATTGTCGTGTACTTTAACAAAACAACCGTTGTAAAATTCTGAAACAATTTTTCAAACTATTCCTTAAATTCAAATATAGAACGGAACGTAACTCGTTAAAAAAACAACAATCGATGTCATTAACCTGACAACAAAGGGTCTTGCATCTCCCTCCCTCACATATGACACCAAACTCGTTACCAGTCAACTAAAGAGCCCTTGAATAAAAAGGTCCATTGGATCGTCTTATCCCTTTTTCCCTTTTTTAAAAACTCTGTCCAGCATTATAACCTTTATTATTAAAGTGCTAGAGATGAACATCGATCGTGACCTCCATTACATTGTTGTTTTGTAGAACTTTGCTAACAATAGACTCGTATAGGTCATTGGGTTATAATTTGTCCATTTTTTGTTGGTTTCAATGGCACTTTTTGAGTACAGTACAATTTTGCAGTAGTTGTATAATTAACTTTAATTTAATGTTAAACGCGGTTTTTGAAGTGAAACTTCTTTACGCGCATGTGGGGTAAAATTTGAGCGACCGGTAACGCGGCAGTGTCAAGGACGGTCAGTACTTGGATGGGTGAGGCGTGGTTTTTCAATTAGTTTTTTTTTTGTATTTCAAATTCGTTTTTTAAATTAGTTTTCCAAAGAAGTTTCACTTCTGACTTGTGTACTTTGTACGCACGCAATTTTTTTAAGAGTCATTTTAGTAGTAGATATTTTCTTTTTGTATGAATTTTTGATTTTGATTGATTTTGTATTTATATAATATAGTAATATTTCAAAGCACCTTTTACTGTGTTTTAGTCTGAAAATATTCCACTACGATGAATAAAACGTAATAGTTTTTAACGGGCAAAATTTTATGATGCCATCAATCAATTTTCTAGAATAGTCGTAATAGTAGTTTATGCAACTGTCATATAATGAAGGGTATTAAAACACGAGTGTGAGTTTATGAAACGAGCGCAGCGAGTTTCATAATAGTAACGAGTGTTTTAATACCCGTGTTATATGCAGTTGCATACACTACTTTATCTTCACTAATGCAATTAATTTATTAAATTAAATTAACGCGTACGTGAATTGTCACAGTGATTTTGCCGCCATTAAAATGTAACCAATCAACCGCGCCGTGCGCTCGCTGGAGCCTGGAGGTGGCGCTGGCGGGCGCGCGGCGCGCGTGCACGTGCAGGCGCTGGCCGCGGCGCGCGCCCGCCGCCTTGGACGCGATGTTATAATGAGATTTTACGATATCGATGTGGATATTATACCATCATGTGAAATTGCTTAAATTGAGTGTTTTGTTGTCTGTGCTATAACAGTAGTAATTATAAGTCAAGTATTGGAAACATAAGTAGAATGTTACAACATTAGTGTAGATAAAAAATATTACGCCATAGGTAATATAGCAGTCGAGCTTTGCGAGTCAATGTTTACTTTTATTGAAACCATGAACTTATTACTTTAATAGGAGTTAAAATAAAATTATTACTACTCGCAATTTTAATGAAGCTATATCGCATTCAATAATTCAAAAGAATAACTTTAACTTTTTAAATTTAATAGACGTTAAAACCGCTAAAAATACAAAAAGAACCTAATAATTCCAGCGGCATAAGCCCCCTAATTAATTATTATCAGGGACCGAGTTTTACTAAGTTAATTACCCACTCAGCAAAAGATGGCGCAATAACTTAAAGAATCAAAAATTATTCTTTGAAATAATCAAAACACATTTTTCATCATTTTGCCGTACAATATCAATAAATCTTATTTAATGTATGTCTCATTGCTGGGGGAATGGCTGGTTAAGTGAATGTTTGAAGCTACGTCCACCAAACTGCTTTATTGTAACTAGGCCAAAGGCAAAGTCTACAAATCTCCTCCGTAATACGACACAGTAGAAAAAAAACGAATGAAAACAGGAATTAAAAATTGCTATCGCTTCCAATTAACCTAAATTTTCAATGATGATTTGTGTCTAATATTCGTACGTTCTTCGCTTGGTTATTATTACATAGGGAATTTAAATTTAAAATTGTGTGAGTGATGGTTTTTTAATAGTATTCTAGCATAGTTCCGAATAGGTCATGTTCAGTGAATATAACTGTCCAGACCGACGGTCGCCGGCGGCAAAGATTATCGATCACACTCGTAATTATAGGCTTGTCCTTCCAACTTTATGTTGTTTGTCGGCGACGTTAAGGCGGGCTCACATTGAGTCACTTAAGGGTAAATCAAATTTAAATTATAGCAAAGAAATGAGTGATGACTCAATACGCTCTTTTATGGTGTGGTATCATAAAAGATTTTTGAAATCTTTAGACCTCTGATGTCTGAATTGATATTGTGTAATAAGCTACTTAATGCTGTTTGAGGGATGGATGTATCGATATCATGGATACAAAATACAGATAACAAACAGGAGTCAAACTTTGGGTATTACTGATCTTTTTGGCAAAAATAGTGGGAAGTAAATGGCCACACCATTTCTAGATATCTTATCTGACGACAATCCTCGGAGGGGACTTGTCACTGCCGAGCGTCATCACCGTGATGCTCGGTGATGATGAGTCCTGGAAGGCGATGGTCTCCTTTAGCGAGACAGTGTGTCCCAGAAGGAGAATGACGAGCGGGTGAGAGAGGAGGCCGCCGACGAGGCCTCCCTCCGCAGGCAACGAACCGGGGTTAGTAGGAGGCGCTACTTAATGCGCTTCCAGTAACACCCCTGTGCCTGTGTCGGGCCGGGATGGGAACCCGGTCCTGCTAGACACGGCGTCGTCGAGATTGTTAAGAGGTGAGCCGGACAGTCCCCATGGAGGAGAAGTCTGGCCTTTTCGCCGCAGCCAGCCTTTCGCTGGAGAAATCCTGTTGCCTGCAGATCCGGGACCCTCCAATTAAAGCGGCTGAAGGCTCCCGCAGAGTTTTAGTCGGTATTTCATCCCCAAGTGCTGAGGCCGACATTCGGTCTAGGACTGCCTACCCGGGCGTCCTGGATATCTATCACCCGTAAATAGGTTCCCATGTGGTAATTGTTATTTTTTAATCTATATATTACTTGATCAAAATCTTAAGCAACCCTATTAGGAAAGTACGTTTACCTTACAGAATATTACAAGCAAAATAGCCTCTCATCCAAAAATTGTTTTACAAGAGTACATAGGTTACGGTAGCCACTTACTATAATGTGGACCGTGGACTTGTTTTGTTATCATAACCTCGCTATATTTAAAAAAAAGGTAATGCTAAAATATGTGCTACACTTAGAAGCACGTAGTCGTGTTATATCGAATCAGCGCATCCCTGTGATGTACCTAATGACATTTAATTATTTATTTTAAGATTATCCTACTTATATGATTTTGACCTTTTAAACGACCTTAGTCTATGACATTAACCACAAGTGGTATGAATTATTGATCGGATAGCAATTAACACCAATTAAAAGCCTTAATAATTTTAATAATCTCAATGTTAATTAATATGCCTTTATGGAGATGGTATTTTTATTAAGACATACTTTTTGGTTACTTTGACTAATAATTATTTGCAGTGAAGGTTCATTAAGTTATCGTCATTATGTCATGTCGACAAGAGTTATTTTTCGAATATTATGTGACACAAAGTTGATATTAAATAATATAACCACATATTCAGGAAATAATTAGGCCTTCAACATTGAATGTGGCTAATTCTGAACATAACGGAATTTCCTTGTAAACGCCTCAATATGTACTGAAGAACAATTTCTTTGACTCTTTGTGGCTAAAGTATACATTGATACACATACTTGTATGTTAAAGTGTTGAAGTTTATTCGCCTTATTATTTAACTGTAGGGATGTGATATTTCGTTAAAAAATTGTTTAATAATTTATCGATTATTTTCTTTTTAATATAAATCTATTAAAAAAAACTTTAAATTAAATGTTATCTTTTAAGATGAATAAAGTATGTCTGAATATGTTTGCACGTATTCACATTTGTCTCTAACTAGATTTATGATTAAAATGATCTTATTTGAAAAATAATAATAATTGTAAACTTGTGTTTGTATCACAGAGTAACGGAATTTTCCACGTACCTAATATCCAGTGTAAAGGACAATGCCTATTTTCTATGAAGCCGCCCCGGGTACGTGCTTTGACGTGTTCAGACAATTCATATATTTAAGTATCCTTTATTAATCGAAAATATATTTTTTAATAATATTCTAAAAGTGATTAAAGCCGCAATTTATACTTTAATTAAAAAAGATATTTTATTTGTATTCCGGGTTTGTGCTGTCAAAACATGTTAAATACAAATACCAAGTCGGAAACGCAACCAAAATAAACGCTTTTTTTAATTAAATTATAAACCCGACACGACCAGAAAATTGACATATTAAAGTTTTCTTTATTAATTAAAACTAGATTTTTAATAATAGTCTAAAAGTGATCAAAGCCGTGGTTTATATTTTAATTTAAAAAAAGCGTTTGTTTGTGTGGTTGCTATGACGACTTGCTATTTATATTTAAACTATTTTGACATGACAAACGCGGAATACAACTAAAATATTTTTTAAAATTAAATTATAAACTGCGGCTTTGATCACTTTTAGAATATTATTAAAAATCTAGTTTCAATTAATAAACGATACTTAAATATATGAATTGTCTAAACTAGTCAAAGCACGTACCGGGCACAAATGGGCATTGTCCTTTATCATTAAAATGATGTCTAGCAATTAAAATAAAAAAAATGAAATACAGCTTAAATAAAAAAAACAATCGATTAAAACAATCAAACGCGATATTAAAAACGTAAAACTATCGAACTAATCAATATCCCATAAACTGAAAAAATCAATTCATTACATTTTACTCGGAAATAAACCGAGCCATTTAAGTATTTTATTATTACTATCGGAGTAAAACAAATTTAACGAACGCGCTATAAACTGTGAGCACATTAAGCTCAGTTAGCGGACCAAAGGGGCAATCTGCTGGCTAATTTGATAGGGACATACAAACGAGCGGAAATTAGACGGCGGCGTACAACATAGGCGATAGCGATACAAGTAAATACTTAAGATATAAGAGTTACATACATTTTCGTTTTTATTCAATGAACAGATTATGATAATTTTTTTAATACAGTAAATTATATAGGAGTAACAACCACTCCGGTGTAGTGGTGCGTGTGCCGTGTCGGTACCTTCTCACCGGCAGTTTGCGGGTTCGATTCCCGCTCGGGGTGAATATTTGTATTTATAAAATATTTCTTTCCGGATCCTTTTTTGATGTCTGTCCTTGTGGGTCTTCTCACCGTGCCTCGGAGAGTAGGTAAGTTAAGCTGTGAGTACCGGTTGCTATCATAACGAAGCAATAGTTATGAACGTCGAGTTATAGATAAATTGATGTGTACTCGTATAGGTATTTTTAAAATGTGATGTGTATGTAAGAAAAGAATATTATAAATATATACATTTTATTCTTATATAGGTAATTGTAAATGTAAGATTATCATGTAGAACACGCTCACAGTGAAGTATCGGTGCTCGAATCTAAGCTTTAGCTCTTCAACTATTTCATTTAAATGTTTGCTTGTGTGTAAGTTGTTTCAGTTTATATTAATAATATAAATCTGTAATAAAGGAATAAGGTTCAATATTAATAGTCGAAGATTATTATTGTTACAAAATATATGATATAATAATTGTAACTTGAAATCGATCTTTTCTTAAATATTTATAGAATTAGATTTTGGTAATAAAATAGAAAATATATTTATTTTATAATAAAAACTTACACCACTATATTTTGTTTCGTGACTTATTCGATTTTTAAATTTATTTTATACAAACCATTTTTTGACTATAACGAACAAAAGCATTTACAGGAGCTTATTATATACTTTATTATACTTATATTTTATTATTATGTACTTATATATTATTTTATTATTTATTATATATATTTATAGGCTTACCATCTGGTGAGCCGTACGCTTGTTTGCTGACCTAGTTGTATAGTAAAAAAAAATTGGCACCGTAGCGTAGTTCAGAATTTATGCGCGTACGTTTAGGATATATATGGGTGGAAATCTCTTTTATATATATATATATATATATATATATATATATATATATATATAGATTAATGTACATATGATTTACATAATAAGTACAAAATATCGGTGACTCTTATATTATGAATATTGTATACACAAAAGTAAATCGAATTCCATTTTCACAGGTAAGATAAGCGCTTGGATCAAAATATCATTATTACGATATAAACGTGCCAATACGTTATATTTTTTAGAGTATTTTTTCAGGGATTTATTTAATATAAAATATCTATACCCATTATAATAGTAGTCCAATACTAGGTATATTAAATAATTAAAAATACTAGTGGTCGCCCAGAGGTCGAAATTCGACCATAATTAAAAATAATGAAAATAAAGAACCTTTTTTTAAATTTTTCAATTTGATTACAGACTTTTACAATCAACAAATAGTATAACACGCGTGTGTGAGTGCGGTAGTGTGTGTAATGTTTTTTTTATTGATTTAATATATTTTTATACATAACTAGCCGACCGGTGCCCACTTCGTTGCGCGTTAATTTTATTTTTAATATTTACTTCTAACGACGATATCTCAAAAACTATTCATCTAATTGATATAGTGTAAAGGGCAATTTTAATCTGCATTAAATGCCTAAGTTAACTAACATATTTATTTGGATAAGGATTAATACTGAACTGAAGAAAATAGCTTTGAAAATAACGTAATGTTTTTAATTAAAAATATGAACATAAAAGTGGTTATTGTAAGTCAACCATAAGAGATAGAGATATGCTATCGCGGACTTTTTTGTAGCATTTTTATAGGTTTTCAATTTGCTAGTACATTACTCAACTATATCTTTGCTAGTTTACGCGGCGTTCGCGTGGAAAGCTCCCAGTTGGCGAGATTTTTTGCGACCTCTTCAACATTTATCACCGTATTTCAGCAAATTTACATAAAAGCATAATAAATTATATACCTAAACCTTCCTCAAGAATCACTCTTTCTATCGTTGAAAACCGTATAAAAATCCGTTTGGTAGTTTTCGAGTTTATCACGTTCAGACAGACAGGAGGACAGACAGACAGGAGGACAGACAGACAGGAGGACAGAAAGACGCGGCCGGGGGACTTCTTTTTATAATAAGTATAGATAGATAGATTAAAAAAAAATGTTAGCATTCTGCACTCCTTCTCTATATAAGCTATAAGTGGGCGAAATTTTATACTCTTCTGTCCACGCAATTTTTTTAAAAAGGGGTACAAAGTTTTTGCTTCACGTATTAATATGTCATGTCATGTTTAAATAGTTTGATGTAAATGAGTAATCTATATCTACAGGTATACTATTATACTCGTACAAATTATAAAACCGATTAGTTCACAATCACACACATTTTTAATATCCCATTTTACGTATGAATCATAGAGTAACTACGAAAGTTGAAAAAGTTCTTTTATTGCGATAAATAAAATAAATAATTAATAAAACATTTTCCGGTGCGTAGTGGTTGTTTTTCCAGTAAATAGTCATATACACTTGATTAGGTAATGGCTTGATACTATCCTTAATATAACTTATTAAAAGAGTAGCGTTTATATCGAATCATTTCAGAATAATAAGTTATTGTATTCCGGTTTTTTTGTAAATTTAATTTTAAATTGTGACTTTGAAATAATACTACAAATGATCACAACACGACAACGCGTTGGCGCAACGGTCACAGCATAACGTTAAGCCGTCGGTCCCGGTTGTTATCACGAACACCTGATAGCGATCGTTACTCATAGTAGGGAATATATTCGCCAATTGGAGCAGCTTCGTGGATTAAGCTCTGATCCTTCTCCTACATGAGGACAGAGGCCTATGCCTAGCAGTGGGATATTACAGGCTAAAGCGGACCACAACACTACTTGAGAAAGTAGTGTTGTAGTCCTGTGGTGATTAAGGTAGCCAGAGCTCAAGGGGAAGATTGACGGAAGGAACGGGAACGCGCTTGCGATCTGTAGGCTACGATAATAGCTTACCATCAATTGGGGTGTACGTTTATTTGCTACCCTAGTCATAAAAAAAAAACAAAGCTTGTCACTTGTACCGCAAATGATTCACTACTCTTAGACGCAAACCGCACCCTCGCGTCATCGCTACACATCGACCTTGAGGCTTTGTTTTTTTACAATTACCCTCGCGTGTCAACGTACAGTTGAGACGGCAATCATTGCGAATGTTTCGTCATATTCAGCCTTTCGCTTCGGATAAATTATCGCAGGGTTTTTTATGGTAAAGGTATCGCTATAGTTTTAGTTTTCTATTTCTGGTTATATATTTCTTTGTTATATGCCTGCAAATTATCGATTTTGCATTTCAAAAGAAAATAGAACAAAAAAGTTTGTTAAATAGTAACTTTGAATAATATTTATATGGTTTTATTAAAACGTATATAAGCTTTTCTGTTAGTTATGGACAACAAAGTATGAATACTTGTACTACAAATTGCAAGTACTTTTGTTTTACATTACAGGCGTATGTATAATTCAAGCACATATTTTTTATGACCTGAACATTTATTCTACTTGTCTATGGTGTTCCAAAGCCTGAAATATCCTGTTCCGAATCCTTCTAGACCCCGTTGAGTAGTTATGTTTTTTATACCACTCGGGTGACAAACAAGCTTACGATGATGGTAAATAGATACCGTAACTTATTGACGGATGCAACAGCAGGAGCATTGCAAGTTATAGCCGATTCTAATTCGGTTAGCATTCCTAGGAATTCTGGCTAACTTACTTACAACAGGAACACAACACTATCCTTTTGAGAGCAGTATTATTTGGCTGTGTTCTGGTTTATCTTCTATAATTTTGATTATTATTTCCCCAGTCAGGCTGCTTCGAAATTTCAAACAAGATGATTCTGCTGTACCCTATGGCCTGACTCTATCAAAGTATGAGGCAATTACTTTTTAAATATTAACATTCTAACATAGTTATTATTTTATTTGAATGTACTAATCATTTCCTACATCATTTGTATGCTCAACGTAACACGCGATACGGGCAAACGGTATAAAATTTAAAAACGAATTTTCGATATATTGTACGTATAAGATAAAGTTCGGCGTACGTTCGTATCTTGATAATTTAAAAAACTCTTCGTTGAGTTCGAGAGTTCTCGTGAACTTACTTAAATTATTGCTCCGAGCGTCTTGCGTTATCGAAAATCTTTGGGGATTCGCTGTTGGATAGCCTCATGTTCTAAGTGTTGAAATGATATTACAGTAGAAGTGGCACGAGTCATGTTGCGAATGATTGTATCTTTTTTATGAATACTTCACTATATTTTATATTATTCACATATTACAATATCAACAATGTAGGTACTAACAAAGGGTAGTAAAGCTGATTAAAAATGTAAAGTAATGATTAAAAATGTAAATATAAAATAAAATGTATGTCAAAGATTGTAAAAGTAACTTTATGCCCAGTGGTCGCTAAAATTCTAGAAAATACACTACAATATACTGTGTTTATTTAGTATAGTATGTACATTGTTAATAAATTAATATATTGAAACAATTGCAATATTCAAAAATTTTTTTCATGTCGTATAACTTCATATACCTAATTTCACTTTATAAGTATTTGTACTTTATGCTCATAAGTATTTGCTGTTTTTTTTATATAACTAAATTTTTTATATACTCTAACTTAAGCTTAACTTTAACTTAACTTTTTTATATACTCTAAATCCATCTAATAGTCTAAAAGTCGATGCCATTTCAATTGTTCATTGCTTTGAGGTCTCTCGTATTTGGTGTAAAAACTTCTATTTGCGGTTACCTACTTCAATTGTGAAGTATGCGATGCTATATTGATTACATTACATAATGTAATTTAAATTCTAAATTATAAATTCTAAATTGTAAAAGTTATTTAAGCTATTAGAAATCAAAACCATTTATTTAGCTATTAATAATAAATTATAATATTACTTACATGCACGAATAAATTCATTTTTAACAATGAACTAAACAAGTATTAAACATTGAGTAAACACAAATAATGTGATAGATCTTAATAAGTCATGATTTTTCATTCAGGATTGGCAGATAATATACTACCAAGAATCTTTAAAATCTTTAATACGTGAAGCAAAAACTTTGTACCCCTTTGTACAGAAATTGCGTGTACGTAGGAGTATGAAATTTCGCACACTTATAGTTTATATAGAGAAGGAGTGCAGAATGCTAATATTTTTTTTAATTATACATAAAATATACATAAAATTAATAAAAAAGCATTACACACTACCACACGCACACACGCATATATACCCTTTTGTTTATTGTTAAAGTCTATTGTCAAATTTAAAAATTAAAAAAAAATTAAAATCGGCCAAGTGCGAGTCGGACTCGCGCACGAAAGGTTCCGTACCATTGACTAAACTAAATATAAGTAAATTTTCTGTAAAATATTTATTCTGTAAAATATTTATTTAATTGTGACGCCATCTATGCCACTATTAGAAAACTACTATTATTAGTCTATCGACGAAGTTTTCCAAATTTCTGATAGATGGCGTTGGAGACTAATAAATAATTATCGCCCCCCTTAAATATTTATTTTATTTTGTTTTTAGTGTTTGTTGTTATAGCGGCAACAGAAATATATAAGTTGTGAAAATTTCAACTGTCTAGCTATCGCCGTTCTTGAGATACAGCCTGGTGACAGACGGACGGGCGGACGGACGGACGGGCGGACGGACGGACGGACAGCGAAGTCTTAGTAATAGGGTCCCGTTTTTACCCTTTGGGTACGGAACCCTAAAAAAGGTTCCTTATTTTCATAATTACTTGGTTTTCTTTACTTTATAATTATGGTCAAATTTCGACATCTGGGCGACCACTAGTAATGATAATTATTTATGATAACAATAGAAACCAATGATTGGACGACTCTACAAGATGTTTTTTTTTGTTTTTTTTATGTAACTAGGTTGGCAAACAAGCGTACGGCTCACCTGATGGTAAGACCGTAGCCTATAGACGCCTGCAACACCAGAAGCATCGCAAGCCGACCCTATCCCCAATCCCCCCAGGAGCTCTGGTCACCTTACTCACCAACAGGAACACAATACTGCTTGAAAACAGTATTATTTAGCTGTGGTCTTCTGTAAGGTCGAGGTACTACCCCAGTCGGACTGCTCCATATTTTGAGCAGGAAATTTCCTGCTGTGCCCTACCTCAGTATGTGCGACTAGGACAAAAGTGTAATCGAAAATAAAACTTAATATACGAATTAAGATTTTCTCGAAGTGGGTACCAAACATACGACCATCGAAGTTGATGTATCTTTCATGTCACTAAACCAGAATGAATATCACAATATTAGTAGGAATCAAAGAACTTTAGTTATATGAATAAATTAATGGTAAACAAGAAAAGTATTACATCGACAAAATAAGTAGTTTTTCATGATTCGGTTTACATCCCTAACTCAGACTTTACTTTATTTTAAATACTGTTGAACACAACAAAAATAAAATTACAAAACTTGTCGCTTCTATTGGCACAGTAAGCAAATTCCTGCTTTCAGCTTCAGGGTCGCGGGTGGGTGTCCCGTGTCGAGCACACCACCCTGGCGTAATATGCTTATAATGGCGCCTAAAACTTGCACAAACTTATCAATACACAACAGACAAGCAACGAATTAAAAAATATATATATAATATATTTTGTACATCAGTTGGTTGTTACTTAAAATACAGTCATTAGTCGTTTTAACCTACATTACGAACAGACGACCCCCGTGTGTGTTAAACATATTTATCACAAAAACCGCCACAAATAAATAATTAAATTTCGCTTACAAATCCACCGCCTAAACCCGATCCACGGCCTAACCTTCTTTGAATATTTGTTGTAATGTCTCGCACAATACGTTCCTTTTACACCTCAGCACCTAATTAACTGCTTATCTGCTAAGTGGTCGTTCCATATTTTAGTATCTAAGGGCTTATTTGTTGTGTTGATAACTAGCTCATTTCAGGTCAGCCTAAGGTACTAAGTAGTCTATTATATTTTTATGATTAAATTAATAGAAAAAATAATGAAAAATAGCTTGTTAAATTTATAATTAAATAATGACTGGTGTATTAAATTCTGTTTAATTCTTTTATTTATACAGAAATAACAAATTTTGTAGCGAAAGGTTTTATACGTCACTAGCTTCTGCGCGCGACTTCGTCGGCGTGGACTCCGCTCCTATTGGTCTTAGCGTGATGATATATAGCCTATAGCCTTCCTCGATAAATGGGCTATCTAACACTGAAAGAATTTTTCAAATCGGACCAGTAGATCCTGAGATTAGCGCGTTCAAACAAACAAACAAACAATCAAACAAACAAACTCTTCAGCTTTATTATATTAGTATAGATTATGTTTTCAGAATTAATAAAAGAATAGAAACCACTACTACTACTACTGGTAGTAAACATTTCTTTTATTACAAATATAATTTAAGTAATAACGCTTACTATGTAAACCTTATTAAATGTGAAGATTTACGCACAAGTCAGAACAGTCAATATTAAAACATCAAAAAATTAAAGATATTAAAACTACATCGTTACATGTACTTAATCAATAAAGAAAATTATACATACTATTTTTTCCTCTTTTATGACACAATATGATATGATGTTACAGTCCACCTAATGGTAAGTTGTCACCGTAGCACATAGACATCTGCAATACTAGAACCATCACAAGCGCGTTACCGAACCCTTAAAACCTTAAAATGTAACATAATACTTAAAAGCATCTAACTAGATTTATAAAATTGATAATAAAACTGGTACAAAGAGCAGCTAATCTTCACACTTCCTTCAACAACAATACTTAAAAAGTTCATCTCCATCATATCATTAAGACTTATACTTCAGTAGTCCAGGATCATACGAGGCGTATAAGTCAAAGTTTGCAAAATTTATTACATCATAAAACGCTCACCCTACGTTCCCTGACCTCTTGGATACAGGGCATAAAAGGTTTTCCAAATGAATATTTGCCTACGCCACTTTACTTAAATATTCCATTTACTTTCATTTCTAACTACATGTATGTATATAATATATAAATATGTTAATAGTTCCATGAACAAGAAGATTATGTAATCTATGTCCATTTTGAATGATATGCCTCTCAAATGGTACTTTTTACGTGAGTGTATGTGTAGATATATCTCTTCGTATACACATACACATTCAAACACTTAGGAAATACGCGACCTTTTTTAAAAAAACATTACGCTAGGATCACGAGAGTGAATCATAAATGTCAAGTATTGAAATATAAAACGAAAATAACTAAAAGTCTAAAAAAAGTGTTAAATATTTAACATTTGATTCATCCTTAGTAATCTGTTAGATGTCCGTATATAAGGACCTTGTAACGATCTCATATGGCATGATAACCATTCACCATATTTATGATAATCCTGGTCACGTGGACCATTTTGTAACACTATCATGGTAGTGGCGTTACAAGCTAATATTAAGCTTAAGAGAACATTAAATGTCTTTGGCCTTATAATTGTGATCGTCTAGTATAAGGAAGGGCTCTACGTTGTGTTTGATTTTTGTTTCAGAGTAACTTCAGTTCTTTTTATGGTATGCCGAAGGAAAGACATAGTATATGTTATTAGAAGCCTTGATTTCTATATAAACTCTAACTAACATCCTACCTAGCCATTAATTTAAAATAACATCTCTGCACAATGACATTAAATTACTGAAATTAATTTATCCTAAAATTTAATTGAAAGATATTTACACTTACCAGTGATATAAATACTATAGATGACTAACTTCTGGAATACTATTAAAAGGAAAGAAAGATATTAAACTTTATAACACCTTATAAGTAAATTAATTAAGAATTAATAAAATTTAGTAAATTAGAACCGTTAAGAATAAATAGGAATAAATCTTATTCATTTAGGAATAACTATCACCTATATTGTTTAACTAATAGATCTGACGTCTCCTTAAGGATGTGTAAATTATAATTGTTAATATTTTAGTGAATCTAAATAGCTAAAATAGAAATAAATTTAAATAATTATATTCAGGATATCCTATAATGACTTTGATTAATTGAATAGTGTCTAAGTTTCTTTTACATGTGTTTTTAGTTCAAACCTGATATAATAGATAGATTCTAATAACTCTAAACAAATGAAATAAATAAAAATATATAAGTAAATGAAATAATGATTAAATACATATTATATAGTTATTAATTATCTTGAAATAATTTATTCAGTTAATAAATTATCTCAGATAATTGTGAAAAATAATGTGTAGTGTTTGTTTGTATGTGTTAATCTGTTAGGATAGGGTTTATAGGCATTAAGGAATTAAAAGGCCGGGTTCAATTGAACCCGAGGGTCGCAACCTCCTTCCCCTCCGACCCTAACCGATCCACACCGTGCTGAAGGCTCTAAATTAAATTAGGCACAACGTTGGTGCTATCAAATCAAAAGTAGAGTAGTAGGTAGGAAATGAGAGTACCCAATTTTCTACAATAAGTTAGATGGAAATATATCCTGTCTAACAAATGCTTGTTTCATACCGCTGCAGCACAATCATGCAATGACTGTATTTGAGTAATCCCTTGGGACGTCATATAGACATAACCAGTGAATTACTAGAGTTGATGTAATTACCAAGCTGTAATCAGACATGGTATTAAGATGTGTTCCTCGTGAACAAAAGGAGATCGTGTCTACTGATCTTTTCATTGTGTGCTTACTAGCCCATACGGGAACTTCGGTCACACAACTACTTTGAAATTCGATCACGAAACCTACTACTTTTGACACAATAGGATTGTGTAGTGTAAGTTCCCATAGGAAAGACCTACTGAGTTACGAGTCTATAGTCAGCTATATTGTCAAGCCTAGCCACCATTATGAGATGGGTCAAACAGCGACTGGCGACTGGCGACAACGCAACCTTTCGAGTGTCCTATAAGGAAATTAAGAATAATTAAAGGTATAAGACCAACATGTAGAGTAGGTGTATTGTGTAGGTTTGTCTTTGCATGACTCATAGCACACATGAAACAGCATTCATTAACCAGAATAGGTTGTTCAATTGAAACATTGAACCAGTAATTAAGTTGTTAAACAATTTGAATATCAGGCTCTCTCAGGAACTGATTGGATTTATTCAGGACATGGAAGTGTCGAGAGATAAATAAAACAATTAAAATATAACATATTCATTTACTCAATCAGAATCTCTGAGAGTATCTCATTTTCACTATGAAAAGAGAATGTATATTTAATAGGTTTTATAATCCATCAATGTTTGTATGTTTTACAACACAAGAGGGCTTGATTAAGGCTTGGCTTAAATCTCAGTAAATCCGCCTTAGGACTTAACAGAGACTGTCCACAAAAATTAGCAATAAATTAATTGGAAAAGTGAATATGTTTCTCTATTAGTCTAAAATAGAACTTCATACCACTGTCCAAATATAAATTACTAACCTTTGTTGCAGTTCAAACAACTACCATACACTAGGTGTCTGGTGAAGTTTGTCCATATCTCTCATCAAAGATGAGGAACTCTTATCAAAGATAAGGAAACGTACGTATAGTATTTACCAAGAACATAGTTCAGTTAGGCAAACACAAACGCAGAGGTTGGTAGGAAGTACACGCAACTTTCTCTACTAGATAGGCCAAAGTTAGGATCTACCTAGTATCGATGACGCGATGAACTGTGGCTTAGACAGGCCAAGCCTTATAGGGGATACCTATAATAAAACACTGGCGAATACAAACATTTATGGATTCACCTTAACATAGTTTATATAGTTCAATGAAAGTCATCGTGAAAATGAGACACTCCAGTCTACCAGATACCTCGTCTTGACACTCATTTAAGAACACAAATTCTTAGATCAATGTTCAAAACTACAATAATTTGTGTAATGTCAAGGTTCAGTGTATAATTACCTCATCTTAGAATGTATTCAAGAGCTAAAAGTATCCTTGAACACATTCCAGACTACAAACCACCTGTGTTACCTCGTTCCAACATATATTTAAGAACTACAAGTTCTTAAATTAATGTTTGAACTACAATCTTGTATAGTGTCAAAATGAAGCCAAATATACATATATATAAATATATACATATACATACATACATATACATTCATTAGAAGCATATTTATATGTAGAGAATATTCAATAAGATACGACAACTAATCATTAGTTTGTTTATAGGTCATATTATAGAAATATCCACTACTCTATCTACTTCCTAAGTAATGACTTCATTAAACAACACAGTAAAATTTCATTTCATTATTTAAATACACCCTAACGAAATTCTATTTAACCCTTAATATCTAATATGATAGTTTTAACCAAAGATTCATTCAATTTTTATATGTACTTTAAAGTCAACCGAATGTAATTTCGTTTTATCCTATCAACATCATATTGTGATTATTTACTTAAGTTAGATTTCATTTTATCAGTTAAATTCAATATAATTATGGTCATAAGGCTTATTTCATAATAATTTCATTCAATAATCAATCAATAATTAATAGTATCAATGTAAACCTTTTCATAATAATTTCATTCAGTAATTAATCAATAATTAATAGTATCGATGTAAACCTAACTAATAATTCATTAGATATCTTTTATTAAAAATCTCCGTAAAAGTTATAAAAATCAGTAAAAGAAACACAACATGCAGAAAACCAAACATGCATCATTTTAATTCTACACTAATTGGTGACTCACAGGTTTATATCCTAACGTATCTAAATTGTAAAATTGTTTCACATGCAAATATATAAAAAATTAATGCATTCGAACCAATCAGGAGCGCTTCATCACAGGTCTTTCACTGAATTTATTTAGCGGATTACAATTAAGATTTTTTATAATAAAGAATTGCACTTAATAATAATCAGTAAAATTAAATTAAACTAATTCGCGAACTACACTGAAGCGACATTGCCACTCGGCCAGCTTACGCTAATGAAATCTCTGAACCAGATCTAAAAAATACTTTTTAGGTATTTCTATCTTTAATCTAAGTCAGAAGTTCCATCGCTTCGCTAGCCGAGGGCTCTCAATACTGTACTACGAATTCAAAATCGAATCCCGACTGACCAAACTGACTCCCCGAATTCAAACTCTCCATCGTATATATTCAAATCTCGCGTCCACTACCCCCTCTACCCTTCCTTCGTGCGTCCCAAGCTTCCCGAAAAAATTCTACGCCCTGCAGTGTTACCATCTACACGGCCATTCCCATGTTACACGAAATTCGGTGATAACCGCAGTACACATCAGTACGTTCATTGCTGTGTTCAAAAATACGACAATCCAATGTGTAATTGTTTTTTCCTAATAATTTAATCGATAGTTTATAAGTCATTGTAGTGCAACACAAAACCAAGGAATAAAATTATTACTTCCTCAATAAATTGAGCTTTACTGGCTGTAAGCACTTTTATCCGATCCAAAGGAAATTGCGTAAATCAATTAAACAAAACACAACAAAAGATAAACAATATAAGGAAAAACCAATATACATTGAATAAAGCCGAAGAAAAAAAAATGTTAGTTACGATAATTTGTATGACGGTTGTGAAGAATAATGTATTATTCAACCGATTTCAAAAAGAAGTTATTTAACCGACTTCGAAAAGGAGATAGCTACTAAATTCGACCGCATTAATATATTCCTTTTATGTACGTTCGGGGACAACCCCGTCGTTCACGAACCGATTCCTACAATTCTTCTTTGTTTGAAAGGAGACATCCCAAGGCTGGCACCACGGTAAGAAAACCAGGATATGACAACAGAATCCCAGACAACCCAAGTGAACCCTCGAAAATCGCAGTGACGACCAGTGCGCTTGTCAACTCTTTCCCGTCCACCCACGCTGCACTACCTGTCGATACACTCGAAGTCAGTTTTCTCGTTTGCTGCTAGCAAACACAATTATTTATTGTCATTTTTAATCTTACGAGTTAATGTAAAGTAAATACACGTCAATTTTGTAGTTTTTATTCCAAAACACGGTAACTCAAAACTTTGTGATGGCAACCCTGACGTCTTGTGACTTCCAGCAAAAAAACACTCCCACGCTTAGAACGTTCACCTTATCAAGTTTTAACAATTCTGTCAACACAAAATTTTAAGCTTGTCTCGAATATAAAATTTATCACTCTAATATTTTAACACGATAATTAAGCTGTTCAGTTCCCAGCAATAAATTTCTTTCTTAAGTACAACTTAAAATTTGAGACCCTAATGAAAATAGAACAATTTTTGTCCATTAAAATGACTGTTTTATGTTTATGTGTCAACTCACATTTCAATTTATGCGTTTGTTATCTCAAGTATAACTAAAATTTATAGACTAATAATTTAGAACCATATCCGTTCACTAAAACAGCCGAATTGTGTTTATGGTTACGTTACAATCGCCCCTTAATTATATAATGTAGTTTATCGTAATTATTAATTAATCACAACAACGCAACCAAATAACACAATTCTGTATCACGTTACTTCTCAACTGAAAGGACACTCATGAATCTTTACATTCAGCTTCAGTCAACAGCACTTAGAAGCATACTCTTCTCCCAAACATCCAACCTCTCATCAATCATAATACTAGAATTATATTCAATGGTTAAAATCATAACAATCAACTCCAACCATCCATTCCAGCTCCTTCACCAACTCTCACACTCACATAGATCCAATCTGATTTGAATTCCTACATCTAGGCTCAATTTTATCTTAAAACAATACACATATTGTTTTAAAATATAAAATCCAGCTCTTCAATATTAAATATACAACTTAACAGAGTGCAGTTCATCTTATTTTATAGGAGATGGGGACTTTTAGGCTAAAATGTATTAAGTACAGATATGGTTTAAAAAATTGGTCATTTTTTTTTTTTTTTTTTTTTTTTAAATATATAATATCAGCTCAATTCTGAATCTGGAAGCTGAGAAAAATGAAGAAGATAGTTGTCGTCAAATTAATTGGGTATCGATTTAACTATAATCGATTATAGAATTTAAAAAAAATTTGCACTAGTTAATTAACTCAAGGTATTCAGGTACACAATTGAAGTTATAAACAATAAAGTGTATTTAAATAAAGTTACATTAATATCGAAAATAAAAATTAATATCTGATAAACCCAAATTATTATCGATTTCGTATCGATTGAAAATAAATCATAATTATTTTTAATAACAGCTTTGACAGCTGACTGACATTGAAACTGTGTGCCCCGTCATGGTCCCGTCACTGTCACTCGTTTCATGTAATCATGTTTATAATTGTTTAATGTTTTCAGTGTATTCAGATGCATCCTGAGTCCATTCCTGATATTTATTTATGGTTTCAAGTGATTGATATTTGTAATGATATAATATGATAAACATTAGTGCTTCAGGAACTTAGTGATTGGGTTTTTCATAGACATTGTAACATAACCTCAATTTTACAAAACGTCTAATAACTCCGCTCTTAGATAGCCAAAATGTACAGAATTTTCAGCGTGGGATCAATAAGCGTAAATACATTAATTGGTACCATTTCCATTACGTTATATTTTACGTTGCATTTCGGCCCAAGAATGTATGGAATCGTATCCGTCTCCTTTCAGAATGAATAAATTAAAATATTTGAATATAGTTGCACAATTCATATCTAATACTAATATGAATTGGTGATATGTTGTTTAGTATATTGCAGTACTTGGACAACTTGAACTGCAAACAGTCAAACTTTAAGGTCTGACCTATATTTTTACAATTTAATTTAGATTGAATATAACTGAAAATGTTCAGTTACTTTTGTGAAGAAATGACCGCCCTACTCCCCACCAACTATTTTTATTAAGCTAGCGCTTAATAAGTTAGGTATTGATGAAAAAAAATTATATATGACTTAATAGTCAGTAGAAAATTAAATTGTTATTTCTATTAAGCTAGCGCTTAATAAGTTAAGAATTGATGAAAGAAAAAAAAAATTTATATATGACTTAATAGTCAGTTGAAAATTAAATTGTTATATAATTATGTGAGGACCTTTAAGCGCTCCAATAAAATTAGTTGAGTCATTTCCCTGACCCATCATTTCCCTAATTTTTATTTTTATTCATAACTAAACCTAATTACAATTACACTTATCTAACTTATTACTATCTATTTTAATCATTTAATTACTATTTTAATAACCTAATCTCTTACATATCTAACTTATTTTAAGTGCAATTCATTTCCTTATAAAATCATCTATAGTTTTGACATTAAATTATTGTGAAATATAATAAATCTTCAATAAGTTTATTGATATTCTAGTTTAAAATCTATCCTTTTCAATTCCACATTATTAATTCAATTGTTTATATCAACAGTTAACATTTAAGTGCAATTCATTTCCTTACAAAATCATCTATAGTTTTGACATTAAATTATTGTGAAAATATAATAAATCTTCAATAAAGTTTATTGATATTCTAGTTTAAAATCTATCCTTTTCAATTCCACATTATTAATTCAATTGTTTATATCAACAGTTAAACATTGATAACATCTATAATTGATCGTGATCAATTTATTATTGATAATATCTATTTAGATGTATTGTATTAAAGTTTCCTCTAATTTCTTTAGTTATAGGATCCATTAATGTGTAAACATTTGCAAATGGAATCGCACTAACTACATAAGGTCCTTCATACAGCAATTGAAACTTTTTTATAAGTTTCTTTTGAGCCTCTGACTTATTTACTTTACGAATCTTTACATAATCTCCAATCTGAAATTCAATTAAACGATGGGACCTATTAAATTTAGTTTGTCGTTTAATACTGTTATCTTTTAAATTTTCCCTAACTTGAATTCTAATTTGATTAATATCTTTAGACTTATTTAATTGAGGCAAACAACTATCAAATGACATGTCATTACTCAATCCATATAATATTTCATTAGGAGTAAATCCCGTACTTTCATGAAATGTGTTGTTATATAATGTTTCGATTTTATTTAATATCGTTACCCAACTTTTATGATTTTTATGGCAATATGTTCGAAATAAACGTCCTAGTTCTCTGTTAACCCTCTCTGTCGTATTAGGTCGAGGATTTCTTACAGTTGTAAATATAGGTTTTATACCCATATCATTTAAAGTTTGTTTCCAACTTTCAGATGAAAATTGACTACCATTATCAGTCATAATTACTTTAGGCTTAATTATTTTAACAAATTGTTTTAATTTTGTAATAACTGAACGAGAAGTGGCTTTAGACAAATCATATAATTTAACAAATTTACTAAATGAATCCTGAATTACGAGTATATAAGCAGAACCAAACCGTCCTTTCGGCAATGGTCCATATAAGTCTGCCATAACTAAGTCACCTATTTCTTCTGTCACAATAGATTTACATTCACCTACATATTTTATATTATCACTTTTAGAAACTTGACAGAGATGACAAGTCTTTAATAATACTTTAACTGTTCTATGCATATTAGGAAAATAAAATCTATCTTTAAGATATTTGAGTACCTTAAAAACCCCTTGATGTCCCATTTCTTTATGAATTTGAGAAATTACTTCCTCTCGTAACTGAGAGGGTAAATAAATTACATGTTTATCTGAATCGATTTTAAAATATAACACTCCATTCTTGATATAACAGCGCTTAGCAATATTATTTATTCTACCACTATGATTATTACTAATATTATTTATAATATCCATTATCAACTGTACTTCATTATCATTAGATTGAAAACTAGATATATTTTTTAAGTTTGTTATTAATGTTTTATTTTTATTAATTTCCATATAATGTATTTCAGGACAATAGATTCTATCTTCTTGTATCATTGATGAATCAGGTGGGAACCTAGATAACACATCAACAGCGACATTATCTCTACCTTTTATATGTTCGATACTATAATCGAATTGTTCGAGAAACAATATCCACCTAATTATTCGACTATTATACAATTTCCATGTCCTAACAAACGTCAATGCTTTGTGATCAGTTCTAATTATAAGCTTTGCGCCCCTCAAATAGGTTTCAAACTTCCTTAAACAATAGATTATAGCCCAAAACTCTTGTTCAGTAACAGTCCATCTTAATTCGGCGCCCCTAAGAGATCTGCTACAATAGCCTAATATTTTCATTTCCCTTTGTTCATCGTACTGAAATAAAACCCCCGCAAGACCTACTCCCGAACTATCCGTTTGTAAATAAAAAGGTTTAGACATATCCGGATGATGCAACATTATTGTCTTTAAAAAACTATCTTTCAATTTTTCAAAGGCTACTTGTGCTTCTGAAGTCCATGTCCATCCTTTGCTCTTTTTTAATAATTGGCATAAAGGTTGAATTATACTATTATAATCAGGAATGAACCGCCTATAATAATTACAGAGTCCTAAAAATGCTCTTAAATGTTTTATTTTCTTGGGAACTGGGAAATTCTTAATTGACTCTATTTTTTCTGGGTCAGTTTTAATTCCCTCGGTAGAAATAATATGTCCTAACATCTTAACTTCTTTACATATGAATTTACATTTTTCAAGATTACATGTTAACCCCGCTGACTTTAATTTGTTTAGTATTATATCGATATGTTCTAAATGCTCATTTAACGTTCCTTGAGTTAAGATAGCAAGGTCATCTAGATAATTCACGCAAAAATGTCTAACTTCAGGCCCTAATATTAAGTCCATAGCCCTACTGAAACTTCCCACTGAAGTCTTAAGTCCTTGTGGTAAAACATTGTACATATAAGATTTTCCATTAAATGTGAACCCGGTATACTTTTTACTATCCTCAGAAATGGCAATTTGAAAATATGCATTATTCAAGTCTATTATACTAATATAATTAACCCCATGAAATGAATTTAAAACATCTATTTGCATCGGAGGTGCTTCCGACTCAGCTATCATGTATTTATTGATTTCACGTGCATCTAGTAGAACTCTAATTGAACCATCAGATTTTAAGGTGTAAGTTAATGGACTACAATACGGTGTTGAACCTCTAGATATTATTCCAATATCAACCATTTCGGCTAATTTTTCTTCCATTTTTTGTCTATACGCGTACGGAACGGGATAAGACCGTTTAATTATTGGACTATGGTCCATCATTTTGATAATATGTTGATAACAATTAGCTCTACCTAACCTTTTAACAAATACTTCGCAATATTTAATTAGAACCTGTTTTAATTTATTTAATTGAGTTCCTTTAAGAGGTGTACCCGTCTTTATTTCTTGTAAATATTTATTGAAATTAAAGCTATTATCTACCTTTGTAATATCACAAATTCTCTTTTCCTCAAAATTATATTTAATAAACGGAATTAATACTCGTTGATCTCTATGTTCGATAACTAACCCTATGGATGGCTCTTGTAATTTAATATTAACATTATTTGCCATAAGCCAGTCAAATCCTAATATCATTGAATGAACTAATTTTGGTACTATAAAAAATCTAATCTCTAAATCAATTACCCCAAATCTTACAGGCAATAAAACCATTTGTTGTATTTTAGCACTCTTTTTTCCTACTGCTCCACGTATCTGAATCGGCTTAACAGGTAACATGTCTAATTTGTTCCCAGCTAATAATTTTAAAGATTCCCAAAATGATTCTGAAATACAGGTTATGTCACTCCCTGTATCGATTAAACATATGACTCGTTTACCAGATACTATCACTTCAATCTCAGATTTAATTATTTCTAATTTATCCGCGGTAATATTATCTTCCTCGTCAAATAATGAAAAAACTGCTTCGGTTTGCACTAACGATTCATTATCTATTTCCGATTGATTTTTTAATGTTTGTATGATTTTATACTTGAAATCTGTTGAATTATTTTTATTTAATCCTGAGCCTAACCCTGATTTACAATATTGTCCCTTAGCTATGATTGGTTTACGTATACCATTATTATGTCTACCTAATGTCTGTCCAGGTTCCCACCCGAGTTTAAGCATAATTCTTAAAGCTACTGATGTACTGTTCGCCCCTACTAAAGTTGATGTACCGGGGTCTGTCACATCAACACTTATTAGTTTAAATTTTCTGTCGATACAGAATTTTCTATAGAAACATTGTTATCATTAACTACTCTATTCGTACCATTACTGCTATTCTTCTTGTTTGGTATCACCTTACTCATTGATCTAGTGTTCATAATTCGCTTCCGGTTGTGACCGCCTCTGCCATTCTGCTGTTGAGCTGCCATCTCAGGTCTTTGAACGCTGCTAGAATGGGCATTAATGCCACTACTGAAGTTATTTTGCTTATTAATGTTATCTAACTTTCGTAGAAACTCCGTAGCTTGAAGAATCGATGTGTAATTACTTGTTGACCAAGCATATTGAACATCTTTAGGAAAATGATTCATAATGTCGTTTATTAATTGTCTCTCTTGAATAGGATACGTCAACATCTTCGCTTGTCCACATAAAGTAATGAAATGGCTTAACATAGACTGAACTCCGTCCCACGAATTCTGACTGATTCGTCTTCTTAATTCATTCTGCTCAGCCTCGCCCCAATATGTGTCTAAAAAATCCCTTTTGAAGTCTTCAAACACTGTCCATCTATCTCTATAAATACGCGCCCAGTTTCGTGATTCATTTTCAAGACAATCTATGACAATGTCTATTATATCTCTCGCTTCTGGTGCAGATCTTCTTAAATAAGCAGTCAGGTCTTCGATGAACGTCACAGGGTGTTTTCCTTTAAATGGAAACTTAGGTCTTTCCGTAGGCATCTGCGCCACTGGATAGTATACCGTTGATGTTCCCGGCTGTATGATAGGTTGAATACAATTTTCTCTCGGCATAACATTGTCCGATGATCCACTAGGAGTAGACATTCTATTTTCCAACTCCGAGATTTTATTATTGATGTTATTCATTGCCTTTTCCATCATTCGAGATATGTATTGTAAAGAATTAATCTTCCTTACTTTAGTAGCAGGTCTAACTGCAGACACTCGCTTGTTATTAGAATTGGTTGTCTTGGTTCCAACAGGACTAGCTTTAGATTGACGCCTAGGCATTGTTATAGATTTAATTTGCTTCAAATGTAACACTGATAATGTTTATCTAAATTTTATTTAATTTATTTTAATTTAAAAAAAGAATCACCGCACACTATTTAAGCTACCCATTTAATTTGAGTTTAATTTAAATAAACTTTCCAAATGTTCACACAAAAACTATCTCTTTCTAATCACCTTTTAAACTTCTAATATTTTATTGAAATTTTATCAAGTCGACCGGATTCTGCAATGGTAAAACTTAGTTTTAATTTTAAAATATTAAATGTTTACAAGTTTAATTAAAATTCAACTATCATACTTTCAAATGAAATATGACAACCAACCACGCCATCTTTGTTTCACAATAAACACTTCCAAATCTCCACTCAATACCGCGCCACTTCTACTTCAAAGCCAACCTTTCAATACCGCTCACTCTCAACAGATGGCGTTACCGATATGAAACATTTTAAATTCTTTTACGAAAATTTTATAGTAAAATCATTGTCAGCGCCATCTACGAACACATAGCACAACCAACCATAACTTCGTAAGCAAATGCGCCGTTCTCCTTTTTACATCGATATTAATTCACGTTTGTCCACCAGATGTCGCTTCCAATCCTACTACAACTATATAATTAGAGCTGTGTCGTACTAGGTACATGGCAATACTAGTTATCACAGTGACTGTTATTTTAAAATATCAGTGACAAATACCAGCGACAAAATACTAGGTTCGCGACTACTCGATATTGGTATTCTAAAAATACTAAGTTTGTCTCACCTCCTCTTAGCGTAAACGCTTAAGAACGAGCGAGATGGTGATGATATTTTCTAAAACTATAGGAACGGGAATAAGATGGCGCTGTATGCTCAGGTATTAAAAATACTAATGTTTGTCTCACCTCTTAGCGTAAACGCTTAAGAACGAGCGAGATGTTGATGATATTTTGATATACTTGCATTGTTAAAGTTAGGGATAACAGATGGCGTCATACGTTTGTTTAACCTGTTGGTAGGTACATTCGCTTCGCTTACAGATCACGTTATGTAGGTACCTACCTATGTAAATATTACATTTATTATTACTAGCTTTTTATAAATAAGCAGATAACAGATGGCGCGATATTTTTAAATATAAATAAAGTAGTTACCTACTAGTATAATTAACTTTAAAATGCCATCTATTTTTACTTTTCGCAAACACTAAATATTAGAAGATAATTTAGCGCAATTGCAAAGTTGTTATGTAGGTATCTATTATTGAATGAGTATACCTAATCCGTTTATTATATTTGTATTATTAATGCTATTCTAAACTAAAAAATAAGTTAGTTGTTACATTTTATATTTAAAGATTTGATTAACTACTTACACGTATTTCACAATAGGTGGCGCGATAGCGTAATTTAGTAAAATATCGGTCTAGGTTTAATTTGGTTGCTTTACTTGATGTCGGAAATAAATGAGACAAAAGAGCTATTTTTTTTAGTTGATATTTTCTAAAAACTAGCGTTCCTTGAAATTACGGAGACCAGGTGGCACTGTTATATCCATACATTAAAAATACTACGGTTGTCTCACCTCCTCTTAGTGTATTCGTTTAAGTACAAGTGAGATGAAAAACACAGTCACGAGTATTTTTCGAATCTAGTCATAGTGACAGACTGTGACTTTTAAATAACGAGTATTTATACCAATGACGATAAATACGCCTCATGCCTACTATATATTTGATATTCAATTACTACATTAATCTTACTTAATCACCATAGAGTTGTAAAAATATCTATTAATTTCTATGTAAGAATGAAATACCATAATACTTAATATCATACATCAACTAATGTTTATGCAATAATCAATTCCCAACTATATTTTAAATTTATATGCAATTTCAAGTTCTTTCCGGTAAATATTATTAAACAATTTTGTCTGACTTAAAACTTGCATTTTTACTCAATTTCGCTGTCAACCTCAGCTACCTGAGCAAAAAGGTCAATGCAGATGTTTAAAACGCTATAGTTTTTATATCCTAACTAAACTAAAAGTCTAAAAAAAGTGTTAAATATTTAACATTTGATTCATCCTTAGTAATCTGTTAGATGTCCGTATATAAGGACCTTGTAACGATCTCATATGGCATGATAACCATTCACCATATTTATGATAATCCTGGTCACGTGGACCATTTTGTAACACTATCATGGTAGTGGCGTTACAAGCTAATATTAAGCTTAAGAGAACATTAAATGTCTTTGGCCTTATAATTGTGATCGTCTAGTATAAGGAAGGACTCTACGTTGTGTTTGATTTTTGTTTCAGAGTAACTTCAGTTCTTTTTATGGTATGCCGAAGGAAAGACATAGTATATGTTATTAGAAGCCTTGATTTCTATATAAACTCTAACTAACATCCTACCTAGCCATTAATTTAAAATAACATCTCTGCACAATGACATTAAATTACTGAAATTAATTTATCCTAAAATTTAATTGAAAGATATTTACACTTACCAGTGATATAAATACTATAGATGACTAACTTCTGGAATACTATTAAAAGGAAAGAAAGATATTAAACTTTATAACACCTTATAAGTAAATTAATTAAGAATTAATAAAATTTAGTAAATTAGAACCGTTAAGAATAAATAGGAATAAATCTTATTCATTTAGGAATAACTATCACCTATATTGTTTAACTAATAGATCTGACGTCTCCTTAAGGATGTGTAAATTATAATTGTTAATATTTTAGTGAATCTAAATAGCTAAAATAGAAATAAATTTAAATAATTATATTCAGGATATCCTATAATGACTTTGATTAATTGAATAGTGTCTAAGTTTCTTTTACATGTGTTTTTAGTTCAAACCTGATATAATAGATAGATTCTAATAACTCTAAACAAATGAAATAAATAAAAATATATAAGTAAATGAAATAATGATTAAATACATATTATATAGTTATTAATTATCTTGAAATAATTTATTCAGTTAATAAATTATCTCAGATAATTGTGAAAAATAATGTGTAGTGTTTGTTTGTATGTGTTAATCTGTTAGGATAGGGTTTATAGGCATTAAGGAATTAAAAGGCCGGGTTCAATTGAACCCGAGGGTCGCAACCTCCTTCCCCTCCGACCCTAACCGATCCACACCGTGCTGAAGGCTCTAAATTAAATTAGGCACAACGTTGGTGCTATCAAATCAAAAGTAGAGTAGTAGGTAGGAAATGAGAGTACCCAATTTTCTACAATAAGTTAGATGGAAATATATCCTGTCTAACAAATGCTTGTTTCATACCGCTGCAGCACAATCATGCAATGACTGTATTTGAGTAATCCCTTGGGACGTCATATAGACATAACCAGTGAATTACTAGAGTTGATGTAATTACCAAGCTGTAATCAGACATGGTATTAAGATGTGTTCCTCGTGAACAAAAGGAGATCGTGTCTACTGATCTTTTCATTGTGTGCTTACTAGCCCATACGGGAACTTCGGTCACACAACTACTTTGAAATTCGATCACGAAACCTACTACTTTTGACACAATAGGATTGTGTAGTGTAAGTTCCCATAGGAAAGACCTACTGAGTTACGAGTCTATAGTCAGCTATATTGTCAAGCCTAGCCACCATTATGAGATGGGTCAAACAGCGACTGGCGACTGGCGACAACGCAACCTTTCGAGTGTCCTATAAGGAAATTAAGAATAATTAAAGGTATAAGACCAACATGTAGAGTAGGTGTATTGTGTAGGTTTGTCTTTGCATGACTCATAGCACACATGAAACAGCATTCATTAACCAGAATAGGTTGTTCAATTGAAACATTGAACCAGTAATTAAGTTGTTAAACAATTTGAATATCAGGCTCTCTCAGGAA
The DNA here is from genome assembly GCA_905220545.2 of Melitaea athalia. NCBI lineage: Eukaryota > Metazoa > Arthropoda > Insecta > Lepidoptera > Nymphalidae > Melitaea > Melitaea athalia. The sequence continues at coordinate 5,815,929 of HG992203.1, forward strand.
CTGATTGGATTTATTCAGGACATGGAAGTGTCGAGAGATAAATAAAACAATTAAAATATAACATATTCATTTACTCAATCAGAATCTCTGAGAGTATCTCATTTTCACTATGAAAAGAGAATGTATATTTAATAGGTTTTATAATCCATCAATGTTTGTATGTTTTACAACACAAGAGGGCTTGATTAAGGCTTGGCTTAAATCTCAGTAAATCCGCCTTAGGACTTAACAGAGACTGTCCACAAAAATTAGCAATAAATTAATTGGAAAAGTGAATATGTTTCTCTATTAGTCTAAAATAGAACTTCATACCACTGTCCAAATATAAATTACTAACCTTTGTTGCAGTTCAAACAACTACCATACACTAGGTGTCTGGTGAAGTTTGTCCATATCTCTCATCAAAGATGAGGAACTCTTATCAAAGATAAGGAAACGTACGTATAGTATTTACCAAGAACATAGTTCAGTTAGGCAAACACAAACGCAGAGGTTGGTAGGAAGTACACGCAACTTTCTCTACTAGATAGGCCAAAGTTAGGATCTACCTAGTATCGATGACGCGATGAACTGTGGCTTAGACAGGCCAAGCCTTATAGGGGATACCTATAATAAAACACTGGCGAATACAAACATTTATGGATTCACCTTAACATAGTTTATATAGTTCAATGAAAGTCATCGTGAAAATGAGACACTCCAGTCTACCAGATACCTCGTCTTGACACTCATTTAAGAACACAAATTCTTAGATCAATGTTCAAAACTACAATAATTTGTGTAATGTCAAGGTTCAGTGTATAATTACCTCATCTTAGAATGTATTCAAGAGCTAAAAGTATCCTTGAACACATTCCAGACTACAAACCACCTGTGTTACCTCGTTCCAACATATATTTAAGAACTACAAGTTCTTAAATTAATGTTTGAACTACAATCTTGTATAGTGTCAAAATGAAGCCAAATATACATATATATAAATATATACATATACATACATACATATACATTCATTAGAAGCATATTTATATGTAGAGAATATTCAATAAGATACGACAACTAATCATTAGTTTGTTTATAGGTCATATTATAGAAATATCCACTACTCTATCTACTTCCTAAGTAATGACTTCATTAAACAACACAGTAAAATTTCATTTCATTATTTAAATACACCCTAACGAAATTCTATTTAACCCTTAATATCTAATATGATAGTTTTAACCAAAGATTCATTCAATTTTTATATGTACTTTAAAGTCAACCGAATGTAATTTCGTTTTATCCTATCAACATCATATTGTGATTATTTACTTAAGTTAGATTTCATTTTATCAGTTAAATTCAATATAATTATGGTCATAAGGCTTATTTCATAATAATTTCATTCAATAATCAATCAATAATTAATAGTATCAATGTAAACCTTTTCATAATAATTTCATTCAGTAATTAATCAATAATTAATAGTATCGATGTAAACCTAACTAATAATTCATTAGATATCTTTTATTAAAAATCTCCGTAAAAGTTATAAAAATCAGTAAAAGAAACACAACATGCAGAAAACCAAACATGCATCATTTTAATTCTACACTAATTGGTGACTCACAGGTTTATATCCTAACGTATCTAAATTGTAAAATTGTTTCACATGCAAATATATAAAAAATTAATGCATTCGAACCAATCAGGAGCGCTTCATCACAGGTCTTTCACTGAATTTATTTAGCGGATTACAATTAAGATTTTTTATAATAAAGAATTGCACTTAATAATAATCAGTAAAATTAAATTAAACTAATTCGCGAACTACACTGAAGCGACATTGCCACTCGGCCAGCTTACGCTAATGAAATCTCTGAACCAGATCTAAAAAATACTTTTTAGGTATTTCTATCTTTAATCTAAGTCAGAAGTTCCATCGCTTCGCTAGCCGAGGGCTCTCAATACTGTACTACGAATTCAAAATCGAATCCCGACTGACCAAACTGACTCCCCGAATTCAAACTCTCCATCGTATATATTCAAATCTCGCGTCCACTACCCCCTCTACCCTTCCTTCGTGCGTCCCAAGCTTCCCGAAAAAATTCTACGCCCTGCAGTGTTACCATCTACACGGCCATTCCCATGTTACACGAAATTCGGTGATAACCGCAGTACACATCAGTACGTTCATTGCTGTGTTCAAAAATACGACAATCCAATGTGTAATTGTTTTTTCCTAATAATTTAATCGATAGTTTATAAGTCATTGTAGTGCAACACAAAACCAAGGAATAAAATTATTACTTCCTCAATAAATTGAGCTTTACTGGCTGTAAGCACTTTTATCCGATCCAAAGGAAATTGCGTAAATCAATTAAACAAAACACAACAAAAGATAAACAATATAAGGAAAAACCAATATACATTGAATAAAGCCGAAGAAAAAAAAATGTTAGTTACGATAATTTGTATGACGGTTGTGAAGAATAATGTATTATTCAACCGATTTCAAAAAGAAGTTATTTAACCGACTTCGAAAAGGAGATAGCTACTAAATTCGACCGCATTAATATATTCCTTTTATGTACGTTCGGGGACAACCCCGTCGTTCACGAACCGATTCCTACAATTCTTCTTTGTTTGAAAGGAGACATCCCAAGGCTGGCACCACGGTAAGAAAACCAGGATATGACAACAGAATCCCAGACAACCCAAGTGAACCCTCGAAAATCGCAGTGACGACCAGTGCGCTTGTCAACTCTTTCCCGTCCACCCACGCTGCACTACCTGTCGATACACTCGAAGTCAGTTTTCTCGTTTGCTGCTAGCAAACACAATTATTTATTGTCATTTTTAATCTTACGAGTTAATGTAAAGTAAATACACGTCAATTTTGTAGTTTTTATTCCAAAACACGGTAACTCAAAACTTTGTGATGGCAACCCTGACGTCTTGTGACTTCCAGCAAAAAAACACTCCCACGCTTAGAACGTTCACCTTATCAAGTTTTAACAATTCTGTCAACACAAAATTTTAAGCTTGTCTCGAATATAAAATTTATCACTCTAATATTTTAACACGATAATTAAGCTGTTCAGTTCCCAGCAATAAATTTCTTTCTTAAGTACAACTTAAAATTTGAGACCCTAATGAAAATAGAACAATTTTTGTCCATTAAAATGACTGTTTTATGTTTACGTGTCAACTCACATTTCAATTTATGCGTTTGTTATCTCAAGTATAACTAAAATTTATAGACTAATAATTTAGAACCATATCCGTTCACTAAAACAGCCGAATTGTGTTTATGGTTACGTTACAACCTGATATAGTGGTTACTGTTATACTATCTGACGAATAATATTATCCAACAGATAAAAGTTTTTTTTTATATATTGCACCATCAAACTTCGTTTTATTTGTCAGATATTTCTATTCGCTATCTGTCAATTTTAAAGTTGTAGCTTATTAATTAAGATGTAAGCTTACAGTGAAGCTGTACCAAATACTCTTTATCAGACTCCTGTGAAATATGTAAGCTCTTAGAATATTCATATGATAACTTGTTGTAAAATTAATATTCTATTGAGTATAAAAATATAAAGTATTAGACCTCTCTATTTATCAGAACCCTATGATGTTAAATTAAGTATTAATATATAACTTTCTAAGACAGTTTTCTATTATACATATTCTAAACAGTTATCTCAATATTGAAAGCAAACTCACTAAGAACAAAACTGAATGAGATAACAAAGCAATTTGAAGAAATAGTACAGACATTCTGTGATGACGTATATCTCGACTCTATATATCTAAGTATCTCAAAGAATTCTAAATTCATGTACTACCCAACTACTTGTCAAAAACCTTGTACAAGATTTTTTTTTAAATTATATATTTATTTAAATATATGGTTAAACGCACTCGAGGTGTTGTATTGAAAATAAAAAAAACTCCGACATGATAAAAAAGAGTCGTAAAGATAATTGTAAGATATTTTTAAACAAAATATATTTTTAAATATTAATTCACAGTCAACGGAATTATACTCGTACATAAACAGACATGATTTAGAGTCGGTTAAAAAATGAGGTCAAGAGATGATTTTTTTTGCATCTGTTAAACAATCTCAAGAAAAAAACTCTGAAGCTTCGGATTTGACGTTATTCAGACCATTTATGCGTTGGAGCATCTGTCCTCCGCAAATAAGCAATTGTATGAAAGAATCGTAGCAAAGAAAAATAAAAATAAAAGCTCGTTTAAATGGGAACTGGAAAGATATTTCTACAAAAGAATATTAATTTAACTATAATTTTTTTTTCTTTTTAAATTCCTGTTTGTTTGTCATTTTTTTTTTTAAATTCTTGATTGATTGATTGATTGGATTAATTAATGGCTTTCAGTTGTGCCAGTAGGGCACGGTTGGTTTCGTAAATATCACGTAGAGTGGAGAACACACGAAGGAGATTGGTCGGTACGGTTCAGATAACAGTCTCAAATTAATTTTGAAAACAAGCAAAATAGTCAATCATTATTACACCTTACCCTTAGAAAACACAAACATTTAATGTTAAACTAATAATACACAGCTATTAGTAACTAAACTATTACAAACTATAAAATTCTTAGTAAACCTTAATTTATACAATTATACTAGTTGACATTGACATATCTAATAAAAGTCAAACGCGTAATGTTTAAATAATCGTTAGAATTTCTTAAATTTTTCAATTTTTAATGCAATTTTCTTTACTTTTCTCTCCATAAGAACCTTTTACAGGTCCAGCTGTTCTCGATTTTGCTCTTAGCAACATATTTTGCTATTCATTTTTATTTATATAAAAGATAGATTAAATAAAGCACTAAGCTTCGCTAAATGAGTCTGAAAAATTGTGAAGAAAACCATGAAATTTTTAATTTGTTTTTGCTCTCTAATGATTATGATTTAATAGCTCTGACTGGAACAGAGAGATGGTATTTATGTCAAGGTTGATGAGCAGCGTTCTAATATGACTGTTTTAATATGTCGATGAGACTTATCTTTCTCATTTTCTTTTACAAAAACAGCAATAGCTTTTTATTAATTTTGAAGTAAGTTGAAGTCATATAAATTGAAATCAGATGAGAATTACTTTTTACAAGCTTTTATTTAACTTGCAATGTATGTATACAGGGTGTGTCGTAAATCGTGGATAATCCGTTAACTGGGGGTAGCCCTGATGTCGACCTCCAAGAAAATGTACATTTTATTTCAGGGTTGCCAACACTGTGAAAATTGTGAATATTTTTGTGTTTTTTCAAAAAATTCCTACCGCGACTAGTAATTTGGTCATAATTTTTACAAATTAAAATATTTTAATGTAATTTTTATTTTATTTTACTCGGGAATACTTGTACTATCTAACGAAATTACTATTTCAGGCATAATTTATTCTAAACTTATGAAAATTAGCGTTAGAAGTTTTTTTTTATTTTATTCGTAACTTTTTGTCAATATTTAACCATTGATTGTGAAAAAAAAATGTACGGCACTAGAATTGCCCAGTATTTAGAAAGAATGCTTAGTTTGTGTAGTTTCTAAAAAGGTATAACAATTAGTGCTTGACAAGCAAAATTATTTTGTAGGAGCGAAAGAACTTATCACGGTCGGTAAGTTCGTTTTGTATCATTAGCATTTGTGTCACTTAAATGTTAGGATAAAGAAAAAAAAACAAAGATTTTTTAGTAGAAATGCATTTATTACTTCAAACTAAATGTTCGAAATGTCATCCATTGGCAGCAATGCAGGTTCGGCATCGCCTTATAAAATATCTTTTGATACGGCGTGCATAGCCTGATACTTTAATTTCACGAGTGGCTAATTGCACACATGTGCGCAATTCTTCGATTGTCGACACTGCTTTAGTATAAACTTTTTCTGTAATGCATCCCCCAATAAAAAAAAGTCCAGCGGGTTCAGGTCAGGCGATCCTGGTGGCCATAAAATTAGACCCAAGCGCCCAAACCTAGGTGGATTGGGCTCTGGGTATGTGTCGTTTAAATATTCCCGCACCCGAACAGCAAAATACGCGGGACACCCGTAATTTTGCAGCCTCATTCCTTCTCTTGTCCCCAGTGATAAATTCAGCAGTTTGGTAAAAAAATAAAAGGCCCATATGAGTTGCCAGCTACATTAAATGCTGAAATCTATTTAAATTTTTTACAAAATAATTTACCTGAGCTGCTGCAAAATTTATCACTGGAGACAAGAGAAGGAATGAGGCTGCAAAATTACGGGTGTCCCGCGTATTTTGCTGTTCGGGTGCGGGAATATTTAAACGACAAATACCCAGAGCCCAATCCACCTAGGTTTGGGCGCTTGGGTCTAATTTTATGGCCACCAGGATCGCCTGACCTGAACCCCCTGGACTTTTTTTATTGGGGGATGCATTAAAGAAAAAGTTTATACTAAAGCAGTGTCGACAATCGAAGAATTGCGCACATGTGTGCAATTAGCCACTCGTGAAATTGAAGTATCAGGCTAGGCACGCCGTATCAAAAGATCTTTTATAAGGCGATGCCGAACATGCATTGCTGCCAATGGAGGACATTTCGAACATGTAGTTTGATGTAATAAATGCATTTCTACTAAAAAAATCTTTGTTTTTTTTCTTTATCCTAACATTTAAGTGACACAAATGCTAATTGATACAAAACGAACTTACCGACCGTGATAAGTTCTTTCGCTCCTACAAAATAATTTTGCTTGTCAAGCACTAATTGTTATACCTTTTTAGAAACTACACAAACTAAGCATTCTTTTTAAATACTGGGCAATTCTAGTGCCATACATTTTTTTTTCACAATCAATGGTTAAATATTGACAAAAAGTTACGAATAAAATAAAAAAAAACTTCTAACGCTAATTTTCATAAGTTTAGAATAAATTATGCCTGAAATAGTAATTTCGTTAGATAGTACAAGTATTCCCGAGTAAAATAAAATAAAAATTACATTAAAATACCTTAATTTGTAAAAATTATGACCAAATTACTAGTCGCGGTAGGAATTTTTTGAAAAAACACAAAAATATTCACAATTTTCACAGTGTTGGCAACCCTGAAATAAAAAGTACATTTTCTTGAAGGTCGACATCAGGGCTACCCCCAGTTAACGGATTATCCACGATTTACGACACACCCTGTATATGTATGTATGTATGTATGTTGGTTTGTTCGGGTGAAATCTTGCAACGCAATTTTGAAGCAGATGTATTCGACCAATTGAGCTGAAATTTTGTATACAAGTTCAATTTGGATGACAATGCATGGTTAATTTTGTGACGTTAATATTCTAAATTTTTTTAAGTGAAAATTCTTTAGAATCGTTGTGATTTCAAACCAGATGCAACGAAAAACGACAGGGAATGTATTACGCTACCTCAATTAAATAACTTAAGAATTCTTTACCAATTGATGTATTTAAATATAAAATTATTGAAAAACTACATCAGGATCATATTCTTATTAAACTATTTTTCTCTATAATTACCATTTGAAATAGAAGAATCTTCGTAACCTCGACACGTGAAATTTAGGTAAACTATTTATTTTAATTAACAAACAAGGCTATGAAATCAAATACTTTCAAAGTAAATATTTAAAGAAGACTTAAAAATATATTCTAAATTAATTAATGTAATACGTATATTTTCGGACTTTAGATTGTCTGAACAAGAAAATGGTTAAACGTAAATACTTTACCCTTCTTTCTATCTAATTGGTGTAATTTAAGACACTTCAATTTTTTTTATAATACTTTTAAAACAATTGTTATCTAATATTTTATACATATACAAACAGTCGACTGTTCCTAAAGTATGTAAAGATTACTTAATCATAAAGATATTCAACGTATTGTGACTACGACGCGGACAGTAAATAAAATGTGGAATTCTTAGCTAAAGCTGTGCAATGTGCATGTCTTGCTTCCTAAAGTACTTTGTGGTTTTAGGTCATCCTTATCTCGGATGCAGAAAAGCATTGAGTGGAAAACTAAATGCTATTTACATGGAGAATATGCTTTATCTTAACCGTACGTTAGAGATATGTTTGAAGATAATTTAACAATCTTATTTGGTATTAGCTTCTTGCAAGCGACATTGTTCGCATACAAATGTTCATATTACGAGTATCTCATATATTTTTCTGTCAAAAGGTATAAAAATTTATCCGTTTTTGCAACATTTATTTGTTAATTTTCAGCTCTTTTTGGTCATGGCGTCATGTTATATAGCCTAAAGATTTGTTAGATAATTTAGCTATTCAATACCAGTGGATCTTGATATTCGTACGCAAACAACCACACACTTCAGCTTAAAATGCATCCATACTTATGTATTTATAGAAGTGATTGTAAGACAGAATATACCCATATGACAATATTTTCCCGACAAGAGCTTCTTAAATGATAGTTAAAATACAAACACTGACGTCTGCAATGTATGATTATCATGGTACAAACATACATCGATAGTAATTTCGCATATCTGACTAAAAATGAAACAAAGGTAAATATACATTAACCTTCTTGAGTATATACGTGCGTTTTTAAAGTTTACCCGCAATGGGCAAATTGACTTTATAGAAAAAGGAAAGGTCACGTCAAACCTTAGTCAATCCGGAACATTACTTTTACATTCTTGGAATCACTCCGCTGCCTTCACATATCAAAAACAAGTCAAGGGATGGATTGTATTCGATAGAAATATAAAAAGATTTTATGAGGCCACTTTTATTGTACATCAAGAAGGACTGATTAGCTCAGTAATTATGGTATCTGTTGGGCTATTAGTCGCGCTTTCAATTCCCGATCATGTATGTTTAGGTCAAAAAACATAATTTTTTTCTTAGTGGCTATGGTAATCTGCTGTAATACTACCGGTCATTTATCGATTACCGCTCATGTTATAGGCTATATAAATTTTCATCGTGAGAAGGCGTTTATTTGTGTATTATGTGTTTCTGGACAACCGCTCTGGTGTAGTGGTGCGTGTAGGTGCCTAAAACGGTTTGCGGGTTCGATTTCCGCTCGGAACGGATATTTGTATTTATACAAATGTTTCTTTCCGATTTGGATAGCTGTCCTTTTGGATCTCCCCACCGTGCCTAGAAGAGCACGTTAAGCTTCGGCCCTGGTTATTATCATAAATACCTGATATCAATCGTTACTCATAGTAGGGAATATTCGCCAATCCGCAGTGGAACAGCGTGGTGGATTAAGCTCCAATTCTTCTCCTATATTAGGAAGAGGCCTATGCCCAGCAGTGGGATGTTGCAGGCTGAATCGTGTTTCTGGACCCTCAACCCAGGATTCTTAGAGCTGTTGGACGTGAGGAGTTTATTATTTATTACTCGTATTTATCCACAATCGTTCTTCTACATGGAGAAAGAGGCCTATGCCCAGCAGTGGAATATTCCAGTTTGAATCAATTTATGCAAAATTAAAGTAAAATAAATTTGATACTGCAAATACAATTTTTTTTAAATACCATGAGACCATGGAGATCACAACTCCCGTTAAATTAAACAACAAAACTAATGGGAAATAATAACAGTTTGTTTAAAAGTCTTCACCTAAAATAACATAAAAATTAATTTGAGTATATAATATGTAACAAAATTAAATTTCCAAAGACGTAAGAAATATTTACAACTTAATTTTATTAAATATTGTTCTTAATCATCAAAGTCTCTGTAACGTGGAATTACTTTTCGATACGCGTTCACGAATTCAATTTGAAAATTTCAAATCAATGAACATCTGAAAAACAATCACACTCAGTGAACACTAAATCAACGATATGGAATTTTTGTACTTTTTCTTAAAATTTCCTGTATTGATCTTTAATGTGTGCTATACTTCCTGTATTCGTTTGTTTTGTGAAAGACTTTTTACGAAAATTGCACAAACGGAGGAGCATGAAATTTTGCAGACTTATAGTTTATATAGAGAAGGAGTGCAGAATGATATTTTTTTTTAACTGTGCATAATTTAACATTTCAATGGACTATAAGTTATTTATATTTTCACGTACTAATAATATGTCACGTACTTTACATGCCAGTCGTCCAGTTCGAGCTGTCTGCAACGAGTTTGGTTCCGAAAAGACTAGCTTTAAAAAATTGATGACGTCTTTTATATGGTTAGCTTAACCTAGCTAATGAACCTGTAACTGCTATAGTATCTGTGTGTAAGAGTTTAGAGAGTGACTTGGTAGCTAATATCTCTTTCTTTTTCGCCAACCCTTCCCACATACTTTAGTTCTATAGTTAGAAAATGATTTCTGGCTCCATATCCTTACTACTCGTAATATTATAAATGCGAAAGTGACTCTGTCTGTCTGTCGCGCTTTCACGCCAAAACTACTGAACCAATTTAAATGAAAGGTACACAGATAGTCTAGAGCATGAGAAAGGACATAGGCTACTTTTTAATGTGAAAAATGGGGTTCAAGGGATTGAAAGGTGGGGATGAAAAGTTGTATGGAAGTATCGTCATTTTTAGAGCTAGAAGCTTGAAACTTATTTTTTAGGCTATTGATTCGATATAATTAAATTAGACATTCAAAGTTAGTAAAAGTTTTACCCACAAGGGTGTAAAATAACAATAGGAAATAGAGGATGAAAGTTTGTATGGTTGTTGTAAGGTTTATGTGAATGTTTTATAAGTTTGCGACAAGAGACAAAATATTAGAGCTATTCTGATATCCAAAATAAACCAAAAGATATATATAAAATTTTTTGTCCAAATTCACTATTCCACGCGGACGAAGTCGCGGGCACAGCTAGTTTTAAATAATTTAAGGTGAGCGAAATATCAAAAGGGACATCTGAATTAATTTAAAAAGATAAAAGCGATTCATAACAAGACATCAATTGCCTGTAATTCACTAAACAACGTTATTATTTAAATGAGCCGAAAATATATTTTTCTTTTCTTTGAAATACTAACGAAGTGGAATAAATATCTTATTTCGTTTTATGATAATTTATAACTGGCGGTCGAAACGTAAAAGTTATTAAAAATAAGTATCAAATATTTAACATTCTTTTTTTCGTTAATTTAATAAAAGAATGAATAAAATAAAAGAATGTGAAGAGTGTTATAAAAGTATATTAGATAAGCAGAATGCTTTATAAGCATCTATAAATAGCTCAAACTAATCTTATGCCGCAGCTCAGAAAACACAAACAAACGTCTAAACTAATTTAAAAATCTATATGACCAATGCAAATTTTTGTTTAAATGGCATCTCCGTTCATACCAACTTTCTCAATGCAAACAGTTACTGTAACCATTTAGATTACATAACAATTTGTTGTAATGAGTTGGAGCAGTCAAAATAATCAGTCAGTCAGTGCAGCCTATTGCAGTCCACTGCTGGACATACGCCTCCCCAAGTTCGCTCTGGACATCCCGGTTTTCCGCAATCCTCATCAGCCTACGCCGGAAATCTTATGTAGATCGTCGGTCCAGCGGGCCGGAGGACGTCCCACACTGCGTTTGCCAAGACGCGGTCTCTACTCCAGCACACGTCTGCTTCAACGGCTATCGGTACTACACTGATGACAAGCCCACTGCCACTTCGACTTGATAATTCTGAGGGCTATATCGGTTACTTTCTTTCTCTCGCGGATAGTCTTATTTCTAATCCTATCTTTGAGCGAAACCCCAAGCATAGCCCGTTCCAAGGCCAGGGTATAAGATCTTTAGCGATGTAATATCACCGAAACTGCTTACCACTGCGCTGGAGGATGTCTTTAAGGCTTCAAAGTCAACGGCGAATACATCTCACACCTTTTCTTTTTCCGACATATTGTATGTAAGATACTTCTAATCTTAAAATATTTAAAATTAACATAAATAATATGTATAACTGTTTAAATTTAAATATCTTAAAAAAATACCAAGAAAAGAAAATTAAATTTGTAAGAAAATGGCGGTTGTGTGTGTTCCTATGTATACGTTATGTTTAGGATTGGGCACGTCGTCGACGCTAGAGTGCATTGTGTAGAAGTGTCTCCTTGTAGAGCTGAGAAAATTTTACTATCGATAAAACTTAAACTTTGATTTATATTCAACAGATTTAAATTTAGTTCGGAATTCCTAACTAAATGTTAATCTATACTTACACTAAAACTGAGATTCCGAACATTAAGAAAATATCCAAATATGAAATAGAAATACTTTGAAGATATTTAAGAAGAATATTTGAAGAGTTGTACAATGTATCAAAACTGAAGTCAAGGTAATAAAAGTCGAGACATATTTACTCTTTACACATAAAATGCAGGACAAATAAGCTACTTACACTTTATATTTGACCTCCCAATGTTATATCATTTTAGTCTATAATTTGCAGTCAACTTGAGAAGCTAATGACGTCACATTGAAATGTGTTTTTACAGTAGGTAAGGTATAAAAACCAAGAACGAGTATGTTGATATTACGTAAATATTTGGAAATTGTTGATAAACGTATTGCTAAAAGCATAAATAATAAAAGATAAATGGCAACAAAACGTCTTTCCCAATTGTCTTTTTTTGACAAAATTAGGCTAAAGTTATTAAAAACAAAATCTTGTTGAATAGCATAACTCAACATAATCCTATGTTTAATTTTATTCAATAATTAATTGATTCTTCCTTAAGATTCAAGCTTCATTCGTTTTTTTTTTCTTTACTAGCTTATGGTGATAAAACATAGGGTCTACTTTCTAGAAAATATTTCTACAGCCTAGTTTTATAGCTTGCAATAAAAGTTTATTAAAGTGAATCGATTTATGTTTTAATTACATAATATTAGTATTAATAAAATATGTGCCTGCAAGTGAACATTTTATAATATAGAAATATGATTTGTTTATTTGGAACATACGATGAAAGTAGTACAAGAAAATAAGATTAAAAGGACCACGACATGTAGGATGTTTAAGTTTAGTTACGTTGGCTTCGCAAGAATGCATTGTGTAGCGTCGTAGTGCGGGAGTATATCGATATATTTAAATACATTTTATATTTGTAAATTAAACGAAGTGTTATTTTAGTCATATTTTAGATTAAGAAACCATAGATGCGCAGTATATGTTTATGATTTTAACATTTTGTGACATCAAACTCGGATATCACATCAAAATAAATACAAAATTAATACATTAATAATAATTTATGATGATTAAAGTTTTATAGCCCCTAGGTGATGCAGAGGGATTCCACAGTGCTACACCATCGCTTTCTGTTCTAGGCTATTCGCTCCGCCTCGGACCACAGTAGGCTGATCACCTTCAGTTCGGCTACCTATACTTTAATAATACCGATTAGTAATTTTTGTTTATAAGTAATTAAGTTAATTTTTAATTTCTAAAGCTTTAAATAAGGTTCTTACGTAAATAAAAATTGATAGAGTTGCGCAGAAAATTGGAAAATTTCTGAAAATTTAACAACTACGTAATAAACACTACTCATAAAATACTATAATGAAATATGATCGATTAACAAAAGTATCGATATAATTTTATCGATACTATATCCGCACTAGCTGTAGCTTGGCTTGGAGAGGACTCAAGAGGGGTCGCGGCCTATGTACGTTTCATTTGTCTCAGCTTGCCTGAATCGTCTGAGCTAGCCTAGAAAATATATAGGTATTTTTCTTTACATAATACAACATCCTATTTTATCTTCATATGACTGAATAAGATTTACTTTTATATTTGTTTAGATGACTGTTTTATTTGTTTACAGAGTATTACATACTTGTAGCGAAGTTTTTTAATACTCTAAGATATAAAAATAGTAGCCTTTGCTGAATTTTCTCGCAATATTTATTGTATTACTGTGTCCAGGGATACCAAACTACATTTTTTTATTTTTCGGTTGCAATATTGTATAGATTATGATCATTTATTTTCATATCAAAATTTCGATCCAGCGGGATTCGAACCCGCACCTCCGACATACCGTGTCGGTGCTCTAGCCAACTAGGCTATGGAACGATGTCCAGCCGAATCGAAATTTTTGATATGGTTTTATTCGGTTTTAAGCAACCGTGGAGCCGTCTATAGTGAGTCCTTTACAGCACGCAACTATTCAAAGTTTCAAATTACAATGAATTATTTCACGAGAGACGACACCATGCTATTTTTAATTCGTATTATTTTTATTTTTGTGTTTCCCACACATGAAGAAATTATAAAATGTTATTTATTATGATATCAAAATTAATTGCTTAAAACATTTTATGATTTCCTCATTTGTGGAAAACACAAAAATAAAAATAATACGAATTAGATTATGATCGTTAAAAAAATACTTTTTATATTTATTTACAGTATTATATGGTACTGAATATTGAAGTTCTTATTATAGAAAATGATATAAAAATAGTTGTCTATTTATTTTTTTTATTTTGCTATTTTTACTGTATCTAATTATTAATATTACTTCCTCATGTGTGGGAAACACAAAAATAAAAATAATACGAATTAGATTATGATCGTTAAAAAATACTTTTATATTTATTTACAGTATTATATGGTACTGAATATTGAAGTTCTTATTATAGAAAATGATATAAAAATAGTTGTCTATTTATTTATTTTTTATTTTGCTATTTTTATTGTATCAGTGTAACGAGATATATCAAATCGAATTGTGTTTTTACGTTTTGGTTGAAATATTGTATGGATCACGTTTTATTATGGTAGCAATTGTAACTCTTTTAATACAGAAATAAAAATATCTGTTTCAGATCGTATTTTGGCTATAGATGAAATTGAAAATTGAATAAAAAAATGTAATTGAAAATAACAGCCTTGATTTATAATACTAAGGTATAGTTCTCTTGTCGTTTTTAATTATTAAGGATTATAACTACTACTTTTTATCAGTAATTGAACAAGTCAAAGCAAATAATACTTTTAAAGCATAAAAATCTACTTTAAAAAAAGGTTTTAGTAGATTTAGTCTTACAAATGTTTGCCATGGCCTGGGTGTTTATACAGTCCTCAGAGAGCACATAAAGCCGTCAGTCCCCGTTGTTATCATATACACCCGATATCGGTTGTTACTCATAGTAGGGACTATATCTGCCAACCCGCATTGGAGCAGCGTGGTGGATTAAGCTCATGTCCTTCTCCTACATGGGAAAAGAGGCCTATGCCCAGCAGTGGGATATTACAGGCCGGAACGTAGATTTATTCTTTTTAAAAACACATTTATATATTTATAAAACACACAGGTGTCAAAGACATATTAACACTGAAACATATTTAAAAAAGTTTAAAAAGTATTTATTAAATAAAACATCTCTTAATTTAATATTTGACACAGATTATAATTTATATTATCAAAGATTATACGAAACTCTTACAACGTTGGAAAAGCTTTGCATTAAAAAAAAGTTTTTCCTATTTCTGGCTCAAAGCAGCTAACGAGGCATTTTTTTTCTGACCTATCCTTACCTCTATTGACACAGCAAAAGCGCTAGGTCAGCAGTACGTCATTACTCTTCAATTTATCTTTTTTACAATTAGCATTGTTGGCAAATGACTAATTAAATAAAGAAATGTGAAACGTGTACTTTTCGTTCTGTATGGTATACCTTTATATCGAAATTTCAATGATTGAATGCGTTACGATCGTATGTACATATTTTTCATATTAGCTGAAATTTATTGGATGTCTCGTGTAAACTACATGGATAGATATATTTTCACATATCGTTCGTCTGGTTTTTAGGTAAGCGATTCAGCGATTGTGACCTGTGTTTTAGGTAACAGCAAGATATGTTCTAATTTCCTAAACCTACCTAAATCAGCGTGTGAAGTTTAGGGGTCTTATGGTCCCTGTATTTCCACAAATGCTGAGTGGCCATCCTTTTTGTGATGGTACACTGCTATACAGGTGTTCATAATTTTGGCAAATGAATGTTGTGTCTTCGCCTTATTTTTATGTATTCATTTTTTATAATTATTTAAAAAAAATATTATTTTTTTTTTAAATTTAAGTTTATGGGTAAAGCAATGATGTATTTGTTGCTCTTTTATTATTATTCTTTTTTTATCTGATAAAAGTTTAGTTATTTAAATTAATTATTTAAATTTTTTACTCTAATTTTACTTTTTTATTTTTCATTGTAATTGTGTCTGTAAGCAGTGTATGTGTCACGAATAAATGTCTTTCTTTCTTTCTTTAATTTTACATGTAAATAATACATATTTTATATATTACACACATACTCGGGGCGGGAATCGAAACCGCATGTACCGATGCAGAAAGAAAGGTAACTGCAAACTGCACCAACAGTCTAGTCATCATGTATTGGTATATTTCAAAAGAAATTACGAGTGTGCGGAATGACAATTTACGACTCGGCATTAATCTGGCGCATGTCTCTAGGCTGTCTTTATTGTTTATTTATTGAACCGCGTTATATAATACAAAAATAAATTTTACTGTAATATACGTATAATTAAAAACAAATATTAATAGCTTATCCCTATAATTCGTTTCTTCCAGCGCATCTGACCTTCCGTCACTGAATCCCATAGCAGTGAATTTTCAGCTAAAGTTCAGCAATTTTATTAAGTAGGTTATCAAAACTCACTAAAAAGCTTTAATCTCGTCTTCTTCTATTATTGGTAATACATTACTAAACATGTTTCACCTTCACAGATTTATGTTCGCGGTCTTAAATTTCCAGAAACCAGCAATTTCCAACCACTCTTACGTCACCAGTCCATTTTTAAGTGTCTGCTACTCTTCCCAGAACGGTGTTATTGTTTCAGCATCTTGAGTAAGACCATCATCAGAGATCATTATCTAAATCTACGCTCTTAATTTTATAGAATTCTTATATTAATAAATTACGACAATACATATTGTCTGATAATCATAACCATACCATAGTTGAATAATGAACGAAGTGCCCGCTGAATAGTAAATCACGTCGTTAGCTATCAAATATATATTTTATTTCCCTTGGTAACTGTTACACAAGATTCGCGGTCAGGCGAAAGAACGAGAGAGAATATACTGCTATTAATTTAAGATAGCTGTTGAAAGTCAGGCGAGACTAAAATATACATTTTTGTTTAAATTTTGTCTATCTAGTAATTTCTTGCTGTTCTAGATAACGTTATCGCTTAAAACCTGTTATTTTAAAGCCTACATTTTTTTACCAATAGGCTTGCGATCGATCATCAATAGATTACGAAAAAAAAATTATCAAATCATACAAATAAAAAAATTGTCATTTTGAAGCATAAATCTTATGAGTTAAATTCCTTATTTAATCAAGTATATAGAAAATTCAAGATTACTTAGTAGATAATATAACAAACGCTCACGGCTAATTCATTTCCTTGGTTTCGGCAAATGAAATAAAAAAAAAATCAAAGTAGTTACGAATGCACATTATAATAATGATATTAATATTTTGTAGACATATTCTGTGTTACATTGAAAATTTCAGAAGCTGAGTTTTAATAATTAAAGTAAATCTTCAAATCAAGTCTAACGAGAGTGAATTAAATATGTATTCGAAATCATTTTTTTATCTATGCAAATAAATGAAATTGGAGTGTCAGTAATATTAAAATAACCGCTTTTTATTAAATGTATATGGAGCTATATACTGTACAAATACCAAAAGAACATTTTTTAAGATTTTTGTGTGTCTGTCTGTCTGCTTGTTCCGGCTAATCTCTGAAACGGTTGGATCGATTTTGACGGGACTTCCATTGGCAGATAGCTTATGTAATAAGGTGTAAGTTAGGCTACTTTTATTTTAGAATTTTTTTAATGTAACTCTGTGAACTGAACAATAACTTTTTTGTTCAATTCCACCCGGACAAAGTTGCGGGCACAGCAGCTAGTACCACATAAGGATGGCACACAAGCGTACGGACGGTTACCAGATGCCAATTGGTTCGTAGCCCCTGGAACCTCAGAAGTATTACAAACACGTTGCAAACCTTACCCCTGACTCTCATCAGGAGATCTCCTGCCTACCTTATTCATCACAGAAATACACAACTTTTTTGCAGTATTATTTGGCTGTGAGCTTCTGCGAGGTTAAAGCGAGATTCTTGCTGTATCCTACTTCAGTAAAATACTTATTTTAAGCTGTTACCTTTGCACTTATGAACTTTTAAAATATTAACGTACTAAATAGTGTGTCACCGGAATAGTTCGTAGGTATGGAAATAACTTTATTATTGATCGATGACCCTAAAAATAACAAAAAATAATTAATGGTTTGGTAGTATTGGCTGTGACACCGTAAAATTGTTATTAGACGGATACGTCCGTACACTTTGCTCATAACTCGTACATAGGTACTTATTAGAGTCCCACTGTCTATCGTATCTCGTATATATCGTGTATATTGTAAATATTGAAATTAAAAACGGGTAACACAATGTGTGAGATCACAATCACTTTATAAAGAAAAACATGTTTTTATTTTTCTCATTCACTTATAAGATTACATAAACTATTGATGTAGTAGGGAAATTGCGTAGATGTGTTAATAAAAACCACTAATTATAATAAACTTACTTATTTGGGCTGTTTACATTGAGCGGTAAGCAGTAAAAAAAATTATAGATTAAAAAGGAAATGGAACGATACATGCGATACATGCACCGCGCCACCTATGGCAAAATAACAAACTAAAAATGGCTGCGTTCCAATATTACTAACAGATATAATTAAAACTAATTAAAAAAATCCACTTCCTAAATCTTAAGTTAATCCAATCAAACCCACAGATAACATCATCTCATTTTAATCTCAACCAATGAAAGCCGACTCGATTATGCCAGGAACGTGACGTAATCGACTAAATGTAGCACCGGTTCATAGCAAAAGGTCCTACGTCGTAGAACGTGCTACGACTACTGAGGAAGATGTGCCGTCGAGACAAATCATCTGTATTAACCTAATGCCTTACAAAGCTTTAGTAAATTGTTGAGCTATGTTTTATGTTTGTTTAATTCAGTGATTTTGATGTATCTTTTCAAAATTGAGATCTTGAGATTATGATGAGTTTATGTTTTTTTTTTTATATAAAAGATATATCCACGGACTTATAGTGCCCGTGCTTTTGTTATTCCAATTTTTAGTATGTTAAAACATGCATCGGTACTGTACTGCAACTAAAGAAAACCTAATAACTAGACTTAGAATCAACGCGAGTCCACTGACCAAAACTATTCTATAATATAATTTTGTTATATTTACACTTACTTGCTAACTATAATGAGAGATAATATAATATAAATAATAGATAAGTTTATGTTTTAATTTTTGTTAATTAAAAGTAGGGTATAATTATACAGGCTACGACACATAAAAACCAAAAAGGTGAAATATTTATTAGGTATCAAAATATTATTTGGATTGGGCTCATTCTGGATAGAACTAGAACAATCGCTCTGGTGTAGCGATGCGTGTAGTCGCCTAAAACACCGACGGTTGGGGGGGTTCGATTTCCACTCGGGGTGGATATTTGCACTAGTAGAAATATTCTTTCCGGTTTAGATATCTGTCCTCGTGGGTTTCCCTATCGTATCTCGGATAGCACGTAAAGCCATCGGTCCCGGTTGTTATCATAAATATCTGATAGCGATCGTTACTCATAGTGAGAAACATAACAGCCAACCTGCACTGAAGCAGCGTGGTGGATTAAGCTCAAATCTTTCTCCTACACAGAGAAAGAGACCTATCGATGGGATGTTACAGACTGAATCGTTATTTTGGGTAGGCGAAAAATTTCCCCACTCTAATTTTTTTTCATAGTAAACGTGAGATTTCTTCATTATCGTCTAAATCTAATAGATTAAAAATTATATTCAACATTATCACAAAGTCAATAAGAAATGTACCCATACATAAAAACATTTTCAAGAAGGTTAAAAAAAGATACAAAGAAAAATACTTACTTAATATTGTTTATTATAGTATACTTGTATAATACATATACTAAATATTTTTTTTAATGTTTTGTGCTAGTATTCTATAATCCATAACATACTCTTGTAACTGTGTCTGTGTGCAAAAAATTCCTTAACACAGTATCCTAGTTTTTAAAAGCCCGTAATAAAAACGCAAGGATGCGGGACGCCTCTCTGACTAATTTCAAGAGGGTTATTCGCTTTTACAAAGATGTATAAGAAAACTATTCTAGATAAGATACTTTGGAAGAGTTAACAATTAAAAGAAAAAAAAATTAATTAAAAGTTATTTGTTAATTCTATTTGAAAAATCATTATTTCAACTTTGCTGTTTATTACTAAGCAAAATTTATAAATAATTGAAATCTAGTAATTGGAAATGTTATTATACACAAGTAAACTAAGAATGTACCTTTTTTATAATAAAATTTATTTTATTTTGTTTAAAAAAATTAAAAAATATTATCAAAACCATCACAATAGTTTCTCGAACGACAATATATTAAAAACCATAAGAGTATTTATATAAATATACATTTGCAGCATTTAATATCATTAATTAAGCCAGTATTATTTTTATGAATAAAGTATTGATCATCCTTTACAAGATACGCATAGTTCTTACTACTATCATGCCTCATCCAGTTACTTTATACTAGCGTTTCTTTCATTCTTATGCCTGTCATGCCTTGTCGCCTTTTCAGTCCTCTTCCCTCATTAGAAACGTCATATTGCCTAGCTTTTATTTTTTTAGTCACCAGTCACGTTTAGGTTAGAAGAAAATGGGTTTATTGAGTGGGTTTTTGTTACGTTTTATGATTAGATATTATAAGCTGCTTGGTGTAATACATATTAATGCGTTGTTATGGGAAATTTCGGTTTAAGTTACAGCTGTATATCGATGGGCTCTTTTGTAGACTTGGCTCACTTTTTCATTCGCATTGAATTTATGGGTATTGTTTCGGAATGTGGGGCTTTTTTATTGTAACATTGTAATAGGCAAAATTAAGCTTGAAAATGTTACGGCTTAGTTTGTTTTGAACTCAATAACGGGTGAATAAAAATGTAAATGAAACGCTATTATGCTATTTATGACTGATTATATAAGTACTCATATCTCTTATACTGATGCTAATTGTTTTGATTCTTGCTCATGACAAATATTTGTCATACACAGAATATCCTTCTGATATTGCATTTTAATCATCACAAGCGATTGACAAATCATTTGATTATGGGCTTAAAATAAAAGTAAGATTTTATTTTATAAAATATGCTTAAGAATATTATTGAGTACAGTATCATATAAACGAGAACTATGTGTGAGAATAGCTCCTTCATCGAGGATATTTTAATCAACTTATGTTGAGTGATGTATTGATGATTTTAAACTATCTCTTAGTATAACTGTTAACTTAGCTTAACTTAACTAGTTGTTGTTATAACTGTCGAATTTATTGCTTGTTCTTCTTACTAGAATCTACGAGTACATTACGAATAGGAGGTATCTAGTTACGTGAACATCCATTAAATATTAATTTAAAGAATAATGAAAGTTTTTGGAAATATTCTAAGAACTCATTAATTGTACGTAAATAAAGAAATGTTTGGCTTTGATTTTAATTATAAAATAAAACAAAAGACTTAAAACATCTTACAGAACTAATTTTTTTTATATATTATTAGGTCGGAGAAAAAGTTTCTTAGTATTTTATATAGAAATTCAAATTAAGATTTTACAAAATTTATTTACATTAATTATAATATATATTATGTAGCATTTTGTTCAATAACTTGCCGTCATCTCGTGGGTCTAGGTAGAACTTGTTATTAAAAAATCGCCACAAGCAGTTTTGACGGTCCTCTGTTTACACTACTTAAAAAATTCTGAACAGACCGAAACAGATGAAAATATGAGGGTGCTAGATCCCGGCTATATGGTTAATTAATTGAGACTTCCTAGTCAAACTCTCTCAATTTGGCTCAAAACGTATATGGTCGGGCGCTGTCGTGATGAAAGACTTTCTGTTTATCAATTCTGTCCGCTTATTCTCAATTTCTTGCTTAAGTCTCATCAGCTGTTCAGTTGACAGTAGAAATCAGAATCGATGGTTTTGCCTGGCGGTAAAGCTTATAATGAATTATACCCTTCCAATCCCAGTATACACTCAATATCACCTTATTGCATGTAAACTTGGGATTCGCGATTTTCTGTACAGCGTGACCACGATCTGGATTCACCCATTATGATAATAGAAAAGCAAATGAAAAGTGGCGGGAAACGGTTTTTTACTTTTTAATGGTACTTTTAATTTCATTTTTAAAATGTCATGTCAATGTCAAATGTCAATGTCAAAAATCAATACGACCAAGAAGATTTTATTGCATCTTTTTACTAGAAAATACGAAAAGACTTCTCCCACAATCCTATTATACAACAAACAAGCTTATTAAGCTTTATAATACGATATAAATCCAAAGAGGTTTTATTAAGTATAAAGATTAAAGATGTTATTTAACAAGAATCTATCTTTACGGGACATATTCAACATAAGTAGTTAAATGTTTTGAAACCGTGCTAAGTATCTGAAACTTAATCGCCCTAGATACAAACTTGTAGTTGCTCGTTTAGGATGATAGCTGGATCTAGGTTAAACACTGTTTACACAAGTCCTAAGTTTAATACACAGTCAAAACGATGTACAAAATTATTATGTAATCATTTGTAAACAAGATGTTTGCGAAATTTCTGAAGTCTATAATATATTCTAATTTCTAAATTATATACATTTTTTTTAATTTTTGTTAAACGGTTAAGTACAGCAGTTTTGTAAGTAGGTACTTAAAATACATTGCTGTGACGCCGCGTTGGCGCAGCGGTCACAGCAATGGATTGCAATTGGCTGTTGCGCGAGCGGTTGCGGGTTCGATTCCCGCACACGACAACATTTGTATTGGCCATACAGATGTTTGCCGTGGTCTGGGTGTTTGTGCAGTCCTTGTGGGTCTCCCCACCGTGCCTCGGAGAGCACGTTAAGCCGTCGGTCCCGGTTGTTATCATGTACACCTGATAGCGATCGTTACTCATAGCAGGAAATATATATTTGGGTTGTCTGGAAGAAATGGCTAAATAGCCATAAGTCCGCCCATTGTACTTCACAGTCTGTAAATTATATTTGTAGTTGTGATGTACAATAAAGTATAAATAAATAAATAAATAAAATAATACATATTATTATATTATACTAGCTGACCCGACAGACGTTGTCCTGTCTTAACTATGAATATTGAATTCGTTACCATCGTATAAATATTGACAAATATTGACATTAATATTTATACGGTACTAACGTCACTCAAATTTTTTGCCTTCCCCTAACCCTTCAACCCACTAATCCACTAACACTTCAACTTTATGATATAGTATTAAAGTTCAAATTGACTTTTAAGTATTATTACAAATCTTTTGTATGGGAATATAGAAAATTGTTGTTTTTAGACTTTTTCAGGCAATTTTTTTAAAATTTTCTCTCCGTAAGAACCATCCTCGTACTTCAAGGAATATTATAAAAAAAGCATTAGCGAAATCGGTTCAGCTGCTATCGAGATTTGCGCTTAGCAACACATTCAGCGATTCATTTTTATATATATAGAGATTATAGACATTACAGTATGCATGATAAGATTCCAGTTAACACTTTTTCGCTGGAGCCCTTCTCACCACCCATTACAACGATGACGCGTTAGCGCAGCGGTCACAGCACTGACTTTTGGCTGCGCTAGCGGTTGCGGTTCGATCACGGCATACATACATTGGTAATGAACATACAAATGTTTGCCGTGATCTGAGCGTTTTTGTTTGTGTATTATTATTTGTTTTCGGACCCCCGACACAGGAGTAAATGCTAGTCCTGTTGAGTGTGAGTCGTTATTTCTTTATTAGATTCCTTGCTATTATCGTGTCAAAAAAAAAAAACAAACAAATTCTAGTAACAAAATTTCTAGTACGTTGTATATTTCTTTATGATTATCACATACGTAAAATTATTTCGTTTTAAAATACTCAGATTGTGACCCAATCATTTCTCAAGGTCCCGTAAGAAAAAAAACTTGATACCAATATTAGCAGTATCTAAATAACAATCTATAAAAAACTAAATAAACACATGAAAACAACAAAATTCCGCTACTTACAGCTTACAAATAGAAGAATACGAAGAAAATCGGTATAACAACGAAAAATCTTATAAGTTTTCTTCCATAAGTCAACATCGGTTCCCAAGTTACGTCGGACAAATTTCATCTCCCGAGATTATAGTCCACGTACTATTAAACTGGGCTCAGAAGTTTGACGATTCAAATTAATTTTCCATCCATCGATGCTTTGGTGTGGAATAATTTTCTTAAATGTTACTGAAAAATGAAATGAAGACTGTTTGTTTTCATATTTACGAGAGCACTTCCGTGAATGATACAGGTGTTTTGGCTTAATTAATAAAACTATTACAGCTTGTTCTATTATTACTGTCATCTTAATTAATGTTTAATATATAAAGCTGAAGAGTTTGTTTGTTTGGTTGTTTGTTTGTTTGTTTGTTTGTTTGAACGCGGTAATCTCTGGAACTACTGGGCCGATTTGAAAAATTCTTTCAGTATTAGATAGCCCATTTATCGAGGAAGGCTATAGGCTATGTGTCATCACGCTAAAACCAATAGGAGCGGAGTCCACGCCAACGAAGTTGCGCGCAGAAGCTAGTATTTAATATATTATGGGAAGGCCTTTGCTTGCACCTACCCTGCACCGAAGCTTAGTTTACTGCTGGTTAGTGAGTATATCCACAAATCTCGACTTTTCGCCTAAGATGTGCAAGTATACGCGTCTTGACATTTTTCGTCAGTGACGTTCGTCATTGATTAACTGGAACTGTAGTAATCTGATAGAAATTATTTCTATTATAAACAGTGCAAGAATTATTTATTGAAATAATTTGCTACAACTGAGTGTAGACTTCAACGCTATTACAACTTAATTAATTTTGTACTGTAACAAATTAGCTATAGATAAATAATGTGTATATATTTTAAATAATTTTTCTGTTAAGGTAAAGAAGTAGATTTTAAGCTGCAAAATCATTTAGAAATAGATTTTTGTATACGACTACAACTAGGTCTGCAAACAATGGTACGGGTCCTCATGACGGTAAGTTGTTACCGTAGCCTATAAACGCCTGCAACACCAGAAATATCGCAAGCGCGTTGCCGACCTTACCCCTACTCTCCTCAGGAACTCTGACTACCTTAGCCACCACAGGAACACAACACTATTTGAGACCAGTGTTATTTAGCTGTGATCTTCTGTGAGATTGAGGTACTTCCACAGAGGGGCTACTGACCAAACATTGAGCAGGATATATTTTGATTGCCCTACCTGAATATAACTTAACATATAGACTGATTAGTCAGTTACAGTCGGTTCAGCCTATTGAAGTCATCTGCAGGACATAGGCCTCCCCAAGCGCCTGACATCCCGGTTGTTCGCAGTCCTCATTCAGCCTATGCTGATTAAAGGCTCAAGAATTCATTGTTGCTACAAAATAAAATCAATACGTTTAAAATTTATGTTATATACAGTGGTTTTCACCTTCAATTAATTGTAAAAGCATTAACATAATCTTATACTATTAAACGAGCAATTCTTGTATATATATATATTTTTTCTGAATCTCGGAATCGGCTCCAACGATTTTCGTGAACTTTAGTATGCAGGGGATTTCGGGGGTGAAAAATTGATCTAGCTAGGATTCATTTAAAAAAAATGTCGTTTTATCCCTGTTTTTAGGCAATGAAAAAATATCATAAGAATACGAAGCTTAATTTCACCATTATTAATATAGCTGTAACAGCGTAATTAGGAAAGCGACGGATTTCAAATCGTTTTGACCCGGGTTCGAATCTCAGTCTCCAGATTACTTTTTTTTTCTTTTTTTTTTAATTTCACTCGTGATTTATTATTTAAATAAAATTAAAATATAAAAATACCGAAAAAAAACAAAAAAAATAAAATAAAAATACCGAGCTGGGCTCGGTCACCCAGGTACTAGAAATTAAACAAAATTCAATGACACGAATACACACGTTTAACAAATGGAGCTAAACAACCGAATGAATAACATAATTATAATTTATTATAATTAATGCAAATTCTATGAATGAACCATGATCTGAAATTAACTGAATATGCAAAACAACGTTTACCGCAATAATTATAAACTAAGTCACAAATTTAAATACACAAAGTAAATACAATTGAATATTTAATACACTTTATTTGACTATAAATGTTGTATCCTATCATATTTAAGAACTCAAAGACTGACTAATAGAAATTTTTGTGTTGTTTTAAAAACTAGAGCTTATAAAAATGCAAATTGAAAACATTTAACTGGGACATTACAATCGTAACTTCCTAGAATGGGATAAGTAAAAATAAAAGAAAAAAGCTGTTTCAATGAATAGTTAGTATTTTTTCATGTCGACAAACTAAAACTGATCTTCATTTATTGCAATGGACTATTAACATAGCAGCGACTATATGATAAACATTATAAGAAACTTTTGTTTTTCATTGGGATGTGATAGATTAAATGAAATATAAAATATTCATCAATTACTGCATTTTTTTATAAATTTTTTTTTTTGAGTAGTCTTACATTTTTTTATTACTTAATTTAAATGTTATTGCACTGAAAGGCATGTGGTCTAATTTGACTACGTCTTCTATTAAGGTGCAAATTTTAAACCTGTTGTCAACACCACTCTATTTTAATGTTGATTGACGAAGCTTCATCCTTGGGTTGATATTTTCGTCCAATGGCTCGATATAAACTTTAAAGAAACTAAAGACTTAAAGAAACTTTTAGCGCTGGAATGCATTTGAACTCACAACTATTAATGAGCAACAGCATGTCTATCCACGGTACTCAGCCCTCACTATTTTAAATTTAATTAAAAAACATAATAAACATTATATTGTCTAGCGTTTTTACACGGTAAATATATCAAAAAACTTGAAAAGTACGATAGAAAAGAGTAAAGAAAAAATAATGAAAAACCTACCTCAAACTTATTGCCTTTCAAAATACAAATTAATAATTTTAAAGCTACCACGTAAATATCATTCTTATCATATGGTAGAATGTATTAAGTCTGAATAAAAATTTCTGAGCTCTCTGCAATATACGAAAAAAAAGTGCGGGCGTAAAAAATACACATGTCATAAGTGAAACTTCTTTGGCAAACTAATTGAAAAAAAAAACTAATTGAAAACTAAGGTGAAGCGAGACACGAGGCGGGTGACGCCTGTACCGGACGAAGTAGGCAGTAAACAAAAACGTCGCCGTCTCATCAAAACGCGTTGCCGTTGCCGTTGCTGTAAAATTTTACCCTAAGGCGCCTAAAGAAGTTTGACTTCAAAAATAAAAAAATAAATGTAAATCAAAATCAAAATGGCCTTCAAAAGTCGAGTGTCCCAAATCATAACACGATAACATAATCAACGTCAACACGATATCAATTCACTTGATCAAACGATTTAAATGCGTCCCCAGTAACCTAAATGTGTCAAATCGACCAACGACATCAAGCCACGATATGACCAAGGCTGATTTAATATTATTTTAATATGCCTTCGTGACCTAATAAAATTACGGATTAAATCCAATTTTCTAATTTTAGTCCACTAAGGGCCTATTCCACCGGTTGTGGATAACGCTATCAGACGGATGAAGGTATCCAACAGATAAAAATTTTTAATTTACTTATTATCCTTTTTACCATCGAATTCTACGATTTTTACGAGATATTTTTACTAACCAATATGAATCTAAAAGTTAATAACTTCATAATCACATTAGCCTATCGCAGTCCACTACTGGGCATAGGCCTTTCGAAGTTCGCGCCAAAAATGGCACGATCTCATGTGTTTTGTCCATAGTCACCACGCTGGGCAGGCGGTGACCGCAGGGCTGGCTTTGTCGCACCAGAGACGCTGCTGCCCGTCTTTGGTCTGTGTTGTGGCTTTTTAAGTTCCAAGGTTGTAGTGGAACTGTGTTATCGCTTACTCGCCTCTTACAACGCCCACGGGAAGAGAGGGGGTGGCTATATTATTTACTGCCATAACCACACAGCATTGGTTTTAAATAACATTAAATAAATAATACATTTAGAGCTTATTCCTAAATTAGTTGTATATTTACCACATATTTTACCATGGTGGCAATTGTAATATGAAATAAGTTCTGATACACAAACAGATTCAAAACACGTTTATAAAATAAAGGAATAGCATTTTAAAAATAATAATAATTAACAGTTAAATTCAGTTTCTAAAAGAATGATTTATTATGAACTAGCGACCCGTCCCGGCTTCGCACGGTTGCAAAAACTATCAGAGTTCCTCTACTATATCATGCATGTATTATACATAAAACCTTCCTATGGAATGACTCTATTTACTAAAGAAAACCGCATCGAAATCCGTTGCGTAGTTTTGAAGATTTATGCATATATAGGGTCAGGCAGACAGCGGGAAGCGACTTTGTTTTATAATATGTAGTGAAGAAATCACAGTAAAAATATGCAAATGGGGCCTCAATCGAACTCACAACCATGACGCGGAATGCACCAGCTGCGTTCTAACTGCGCCAATGGCCCATTTAGTCAAAACATGAGCATAACAAGATATTGTAACGTATGTCATATACATGACATTATTCATTATATCTTCCGTATGATCTGAAAGTAACAAATATACATCCACTATAAAGTTTTTTAAAACCGTCAAAATAATTCTGTATTCACCCAGTGCATTGACGTACTCTGAAGGGTTCCTATGAATTAATCAACACAAGTTCAGGGTTCGTGTTAACAAAATTCCTTATGTTTTATTCAAATTTGAACCCGACTTCAGCGAAATGGAAAGTGGATAAGTGTAAGTAAATAGTTCACAAGTAAATAGGGATGTTTTAATTTTTTATATACCCAAAGTGGGATCCTCTTTGCGCTTTAAAGGCCTTTTGATTTCATATTTGCTTATGTTATGTTGAGGCAGCATTTATTATTACAAGCCTTTTTATGTATTTTCTAAGCTTCAAATACTATAAGTAAAAAATACGTTCCTTGCAGTATCGCCCGTTTTACGTTTCGATACTACAGATCGATAGACCTATTCAATATGCCTCAATCAATATAGCGTACATTGCGTTTGTGTAAAGTTTGCGTATATATAGTAATAGTAGATTTCATTTTTTTACTAATTTGTGCGTTCTGTTAAAACGATGACGTTATACAAAAAAATTGTATATTTTCAAGTACCTACAGTAGCGTGTGTACACACCCACATACATATATATATATATACGCCATGTCAAGATATATGATAAATGAGTTTGACTGCTATAACATCCTTCTCAATAAATATGAACATTATCAAACTTTTAACATCAATATCAACTCTCTGGGAAATTCCATAAATATCTAGTAGATAAAAGTTTGGACAGACGAAGAGTGGAATAAGGATTTTTTATTTTTATTATGACTGGGTGCAATAATCATCTCATGAATAACTCATCATCAGTAGTATCACAAACACGTTGCCAATCCAGCCAGGTGTTCTGGCCGCCATATTTAAATTGCTTTCTTTTTTACAAAAATAAAAACCAATAAGAAACTATTATTTAAATTTATTTAACATAAATAACCAATTAACACCGATTACTTAAAGATTACTCTTTAATTATTTTTGTATTCAAATTACTATTTAATTCTGATAAACCATTAATGTCCAATGTATAATTCAGAACAATACTTCGATATTCAAATTTGACGGAGTTTCTGCCTCTAATAAGTTTATTCCTCTAATCTCTCAGACATTTCTCGACTAATTTATTTAATAATAATGTTCAAGGGTATGTTTACTAAATATAATAAGCGTTCCGTCTATTGATTAAGTATTATTTCTATACTTTAATCGATAGGTTAACGTATAAAACTTAACTTGCACTCCTATGTGTGATACTTTATTTATTTATACTTCTTTTAATTTAATTTTTTTGAGAGATACTTTATTTTGTTGATTAATTATTTTTCTTCTCTTTATTTATACTGATAATAAGTTTGACTATATATTAAAATTTTGTATATTACGGTTCCGCCTGTAATATCCCACTGCTGGGCATATGCTTCTTTCTCCATGTAAGAGAAGAATCAGAGGTTAATCCGCCTTGATGTATGTATATGTATTCGTTCGCACTTGTGTTCTTATAAGTGTGAATGTATGTGTATAAAATGTATTACAAAAGTTGTGCCCATTATCTAAATGAATGGAAAATTACCTACCTAAAAGGAGTATAACTTAATTGAAAATTTTAGAAAATTATAATAATTGAATTGTAATAAATATATAATTAACTTGGATTTCGGAACTGATCGTTTTGAAATCATAACTTATTCACAATTATTTTATTAAAATTAAGACGCAGTTTGTACCAACAAACTTACTACCCTGCGTTTCAAAGTAGAGCAATATTTTTGTTTAAATATCTGACAAAGTCGAAATCATAACCAAAAAAATGTCTATTTCACGCACTTTTACTATTTTATCAAATACCGGTTTAGTTACTATAATAAGTTGATCGTGAAAGTGTACCATCTCGGTCAAAAGAGCCATGTATGAGGTAACAAAATAATGATACAGCATATTTCCAAAGTTTTTTTCCAGTATTGTATCTAAATTCTTACATAGTGACTACCATCATCGTGCTGTGTGGTTACGGCACTAAAGAATGTAGCCACCCCCTCTCTTCCCGTGGGTGTCGTAAGAGGCGACTAAGGGATAACACAGTTCCATTACCACCTTGAAACTTAAAAAGCCAACGGATGGCGGGATAACCATCCATGCTGGCTTTGAAATACACAGACCAAAGACGGGCAGCAGCGTCTTCGGTGCGACAAAGCCAGCCATGCGGTCACCAACCCGCCTGCCCAGCGTGGTGACTATGGGCAAAACACATGAGTTCGCGTCATAATGTCGGCGCGCGAACTTGTGGAGGCCCATGTCCAACAGTGGACCGTGATAGGCTGTAGTGGTGGACTACCATCTGACGTTCATAATCTACTCGTATCAAGACAATCAATAATTTCCTTCCACAATATTCGCTCAATCTGAAGAACCTTCAAAATATTTAAAAATCGACAAGAAATGTTCGAAATATGTTTCGTTTTATGTTCTATCCGAACTTTTCCGAACTTCTTAAATGGAATTATTCATGGATCTCTGATGGAAAATTGGATATTTGGATACTTAATCTCGCCCCAATTTGTACGAATATTTGATAATATTATCAACTAAGTAAGTGAATCGTCTGCAAAATATTCCGTTTTTTTTTCTTCCGAAATTTGAATATTTACATACACATTTTAATGTACTATCTATGTTTCTAGCAATTTGTACTAAATTATATTTATTTTGTACTAAATATTTTTGCACTAATATTTCATGAATTTAATTATTACAATATATCGCAACCTTATGCTAAAAACCACTAATTAAACATTATTAAATACACATGAATAATAAAAGTATGGCTGTATTATAAATATGCCTGTTGTCTTTTATTTTGAGGTAATTAAAAACGTAGTCAAGTGTTATTGTAGACACAATTTAATTCAAATACTAAAAAGCTTTGCTATATTATTTTGAACAAATAAAACGTTATTCGAAGAAAGTGTTTCAAACATTAAAGTCATTTAATCTATAGACATTCATCACAGTTTGTGTCTACAACTTAATTTACATCAAAGCCAATGTTTTTAAACAATTTATCATCTCAAGGTTTTCGCTTTACAAGTTTCATATTACAAGTAATTTTGAAATTATTCAACTTACATAATAATGAAAATTATTGTATATTAAACCATCTGTGAAAAAATATATTTCTATAGTATACTAAAATGTGTTTTTAATAAATATATATAATATTAGATACCTAGCTTCTACTCATGATTTCGTCAACAGAAAATTATGGAAAAGACACAAAAACGTCCTATGTAATAACTTCGATATGATCTAAGATCCAGGATATAACAAAATCTTCCCTTATCTGTTAATTAGATGAAACAATTTTTTATAGGCTGATTTCAATATTGTGAATTTATAAAAACAACCTCTGCCACCATAAGCCTGCTAAAAATTTTTTTTTATCTTTTCCCTCTCATGTTAATTACATGTAATAAGCTAAAACCGTTAATATTTTACATTATATACCTGACTGTAGTAGGCACCCATCTCTATGATTGCTATTCTTACCTAGAACACATGAGAGAAAGATGAGAAGAACAGATGAGAGAATATTTAGCTATCTCGGATCTTAGACCATAATAATGTTTCAACTTAGAATGATTTTGTGAAAGATATGAAACAAGTCAACTATGAAATTAAGGTAACAAGATATATTCCTGTATTTTAACATTGGTTTTTGTTATATGTACCTATAAACCCTTTTGGGTATATATGTGGTCCTCAAAACTAAAGTAAGGTGTGCCGAGGGAAATCTTAACATTCCCACACTCCATTAAAGTTCCTTATTAAGGATAAAAGTACTATCACCTAATAGCTTCTGTAATATATTTTTAAAATATTAAGAAAGAGTGAATTAAAATAATAATAAACAAATTGATTTATTTAATAAGTCATCTATAACATTGCTTAATTTCAATAAAGAAGTAATCAATTTTATATTAATCTCGTCGGTCCCTTATTTCAATTAATTTGACCTGATACTTGGTAATTAAGATTTGATTGTTAGACCACTCGATTCTAATCCAAGAAGGCTATATAACAGACTAAGAGACAATTCCAAGAAGGCTAATCCAATCATTTTTATTATACTTGCATCTTAGCTTAGGTAGGGCACAGCCGGAAATTTCCTGCTCAAAATATGGAGCAGCCCGACTGGGGTAGTACCTTGACCTTACAGATGACCACAGCTAAATAATACTGTTTTCAAGCAGTATTGTGTTCCTGTTGGTGAGTAAGGTGACCAGAGCTCCTAGGGGGATTGGGGATAGGGGCGGCAACGCGCTTGCGATGCTTCAGGTGTTGCAGGCGTCTATAGCCTACGGTAGTCACTTACCATCAGGTGAGCCGTACGCTTGTTTGTCGACTTAGTAACATAAAAAAAGCTTAATTGTGTCTTTACAATTTAAAAACGATAAAGAAGTATTAGAGATTGTTAGACTTCCTTAAAACTATAATTAATTACAAGTCGATTTAAAAGTGCTTAGATCAATAAACTTACAATTATTTTTTTAATAATTTTACTTTTTTATCATATACTCAAACGGTTTTTTTTTCATACAACTAGGTCGGCAAACAAGCGTACGGCTCCCCTGATGGTAAGCGATTACCGTGCAACACCAGAAGCATTGCAAGCGCGTTGACGACCCTACCCCCAATTTCCTCCAGGAGACGGTATCCACAACTTGAAAAAAATGGACTATATAATACTAAAACTGACTTTGGAAAACTCAGTAAAGTATAAACTAGTAAGTACGCGTTAAATACGTTTATTCGAAATTAAATATGGTAGATTATTTCGTTACTCGTTTACGCCAATTAGCATCGTTTGCTAGTTAATGAAGTACATGTAAATGCCACTTGTTGCTGGCGGATTTCTCTCTTTACATTGATAGATAGTCGAAATAAGATTTTTAATCTCGTAACTAATACTCGTATTATATTAGCTGTTCCCCGCGGTTTCGCTCGCGTTAATTTAAGGAAATGAAGTATTAAATAATTGTGTAATGATGGATAATTTTGTTAAAAAATAAATATTTGTGATGAGTAATGTGTTTACTTGAGTAAGGATTTATATCATGTCTATAAAACCAATTTCGCAAATAGTCCATTATTTTAGAACAAATTTGATTACCATAAAAAAGATTATAATAAGATATAAGCTGTCGTGGACTTTTTTAGGACTTTTAATGGCGATCAATTCCGTCATACATAGTTTTTGAGTAGTAATAACCGTCAACGAAGCGTAGGTACGCAACGGAAGCTCTCAAAAAAGAATATCTTTTCCCGTTTTCGTAACATTTCTTAACAATGCTCAGGTACTATTGGTCTTATCAGGATATCATATAGCCTTTCTCGGTAAATGGACTACAAAAAGAATTTTTCAATTCGAACCAGTTGTTCCCGAGATTAGCACTTACCAACAAATAAACAAACAAACTGTTTAGCTTTATAATGTTAGTATAGATAAATTTATTATTCATTGTACGCAATGATTTTAGCTCTCGAACATATATTTATTTTATTTTATTTAGAATTAGTTATCAAGTAAACAAACAAAATATAATTATAACAATTTCAAAACAGATTTTTTCAAGAACATTCCGTTTAATTAAAGACTTTTAAAATGTATATAAAATATAAAAACATATTCTTTATTCTTTGTAATATAATAAAAAGAGAAACGAACATACGTAAGAGTTTAATAACAGGTTACATTATAAAAAGAGCCCCAGATACAAAATAATTAGATAAAAAATTATCTTCAAAACTTAACATTTCTTCTCGAATTAATGTTATTTTGAATTTGTTAAATATTATTCGTATTCATTATCCTTTTTTTTAAAGATTGTACTAAATGCTTACCTAATTTTATTTTTAATCAACATTTACATCAGGTCACGATACAAAACATCACAAATATAAAACAAACAACGAATTAAAATGTAAACAACCCTTTCAAATTGAATTCGTGGGTCTTACGTGACACATTCGTGAGGGTTTCTGAATATTGAACAAAAATGCCGAAAAAAAAAGCTCGACGTTTACGTAACACGGCTGTGACATTTATTAGTTCGGGGAAAATATTGTATTGTTTTAAATTGTAACATCGGAATTATGTTAACTCGCTTATAAAGATTGTTTCTCTAAAAAAAATAGACTGAGCTACGCTTCAGTCTGTAATATTCCACTGCTGGGCAGACCTATTTACCCATGTGGGAGAAGGATCAGAGTTTAATCCACCATGCTGCTCCAATGCGGTTTGGCGGATATATTACGAGCAACGATCGCTATCAGGTGTACATGATAATTGTGTTTGCCAGCAAACGAAAAAAAAACGACTTCAATTGCATCGGCAAGTAATAAATAATTAATAAATTAACAAACGCACTAGTCGTCACTACGATTTTCGAGGGTTTCCCTCGATTTCACTTTGATCCCATCATCAGATCCTGGTTTCCTTATCATGGTACCTAAGTTGCGTTATCCCCTTTCCAATAAAAAAAGAATTATCAAAATCGGTTTATAAACGACGAAGTTACCCCCGAACATACATATAAAAAAAACATATATACGGTCGAATTGAGTAACCTCCTCCTTTTTTGAAGTCGGTTAATAACTACCGGGACTGGCATCTTAACGAGCTCTCCGAGGCACAGGGGGAAGACCCACAAGGACTGCAAATACCCAGACACCAAAAAAACACCCAGACCACGGCAAACATCTGTATGTCGATTACAAATGTTTGTCATGTGCGGAGATCGAACCCGCAACGGCCAGCGTAACAGCTACAAACCAGTGCTGTGACTGTTGCGCCAACGAGACTGAGCTAGTAAAACAAAATTATAAATTATAATATACAGTGTGGAATTTTTTAATGCCACCTGGAGGAAAAGTACTCTAAATAATAAAGATAGCCAATTTTACTCCAAAGAAACATTCCATTATTTTTGAAAAGAAATAAAACTGCATTCAAAGATTTTCAAAAATTCGCTTGTTTCACCCGGGAATCGAACCAAGTAAAATCTGTAAAAATTACGACCTGTAATTTTATTGCGTCGATCGTTAGGGTCAATCACAAGGAATAAAACTGCATTCAAAGATTTTCAAAAATTCGCTTGTTTCACCCGGGAATCGAAGCAAGTAAAATCTGTAAAAATTACATCCTGTAATTTTATTGCGTCGATCGTTAGGGTCAATCACAAGGATGAAATCTCTCTAACATACTTGGTAAATTTAATGAAAGGAAAATCATGAAGTCTTCAATTCTTTTTCCCGCGCAAATGGCCCCACTGCGTTTATGATTCACAAGGCAGAATTAACACGTGTTTGTAATGCAAACTTCTTTCTTAGATGCGACATAACTGCGTGTATGAGGTAGTTTTAAATATGGAATGTGATTGTCATTTGTTTCATTGCTTCACAAATCATTTAATTTGTCTCGTGGTAAAAATGGCTTATCAAGAACAATTTGATTTAATGGAAGCTTATTTTTTAAATAATAAAAATGTGAATCTAGCTCTGCGGTGGTATGGAGAGAGATATCGAGACCGACGGCCACCAACTCGGTTCGTGTTGAAAAGAATGGTAGAAAATTTAAAGAATACGGGCAGTTACAAAAGTCGGCGGCGAACTCCTCAGCAGAACAATAACGATTTTGATTTAAATGTTTTAACATACTTCGAAGCATTTCCGAAAGCTTCAAGCAGAGAAGCTGCCGGTGAAATTGGAACAACCCATACTCGCATACTTAAAGTGCTGAAAAAGTATAAGTTTAAATGCTATCGTGATGGTCGGTTGGTGCAAAAATGGCATCCTGGGGATTGTGAGAGGCGACTACAATTTTGTCAAAGCATGCTGAGAGAAATTGACCGTTACCCTGATTTTTTAAGCAACATTGTATGGTCTGACGAAACCAATTTCAGCAATAATGGTATGTACAATCGCCGCAATAACCACTATTGGTCTCGAGTGAATCCTGTTCGTGTTCGTGAAACTAACAGTCAAGTTAGATTTTCTTTCAACGTTTGGTGCGGAATTATGAGAAATATGGTTGTTTTAGTTAACGTGTACGAAGGTCATTTAAACACTGACAAGTATCTAGAAATACTGAACCTCTTGAGAAATGAGTTAAATGGTTCTCCGGATGAAGAGCGCAACCAAATAATAATACAACAAGACGGTGCTCCAGCCCATAACAGCAGAATCACTACTGCCTTCATTAATAACCATTTTAATACCTGGATTGGTACAAACGGCACAATCAGATGGCCTGCGAGATCACCAGATCTCACGCCTCTAGATTTTTTTTATGGGGATATGTAAAAAATAAAATTTACATTAAATCCTATGCGAGTGTAAACGAGTTGAGAGATGAAGTTCAGAATACGATTTATAATATTCACCACAACACGTTATTAAAGGTTACTAGAAATGAATTTGTTAAGAGAATAAATTTGTGTATCCAAGAAAATGGAGCCCATTTTGAGCAACTAATTAGTTAGTTTCCCATATGTATTTTGTAAATAATTAAAATAATTGATGATTTCATGGTTTTCCTTTCATAAAATTTACCAAGTATGTTAGAGAGATTTCATCCTTGTGATTGACCCTAACGATCGACGCAATAAAATTACAGGATGTAATTTTTATAGATTTTACTTGGTTCGATTCCCGGGTGAAGCAAGCGAATTTTCGAAAATCTTTGAATGCAGTTTTATTTCTTTTCAAAAATAATGGAATGTTTCTTTGGAGTAAAATTGGTTATCTTTATTATTTAGAGTACTTTTCCTCCAGGTGGCATTAAAAAATTCCACCCTGTATATAAAGTCACGCTTACAATTGACTAGTCCGTTGGCCCAGTTTGTAGTGACCCTGCTTTCTGCTTAGGGGGTTGGTTAGATTTCCACCCCGAGTCTAGGTGTGATATATATTATACTATTTACTTATATATCTATAAATGTACTACTTTTATGTATGTGTATATGTATATGGAAGAAATATATCAGTCACCTTTAACACAAGCATTAAGTTGCTTACCTTAGGGAGCGATGACCGTATGTAATTTAAAAAAAAAACTTTTTTTATATAATATATATAGCTAGGTCGACAAACAAGTGTACGGCTCACCTGATGGTAAGCGATCACCGTAGTTTATAGACGTCTGCAACACTAGAATCATCGTTAGCGCGTTGCCGACCCTATCCCCAATTCCCCACAGGAGCAATAAAAAAAATACACCATCTTAAAACAAACTTGCTCCATAAGTTGCGTATTTCTATATGACATGGCGGAATCTTCCGTGCTATTTTGTACGGTTTGAAAGCGACTAAACCAAATGAATTAGTGACTATGTGATAAACATTTTATCTCAAAACTAACGACCTGCCCCGGCTTCGCACGGTTGCAAAAACTATCAGTGTTCTTCTACTATATTATATGCACGTATTATACATATAAACCTACCTCTGGAATCACTTTTTTACTAAAGAAGACCGCATTACTATCCGTTGCGTAGTTTTAAAGATCTAAGCATACAGACAGTCAGTGGGAAGCGACTTTGTTTTACTATGTAATGATAAAACATCTTATCTATACAGGTAGGCTAAAAAGTACCTGAGGTAGGGCACAGCAGGAAATTTCCTGCTCAAAATATGGAGCAGTCCGACTGGGGTAGTACCTCGACCTTACAGAAGACCACAGCTAAATAATACTGTTTTCAAGCAGTATTGTGTTCCTGTTGGTGAGTAAGGTGACCAGAGCTCCTGGGGGGATTGAGGATAGGGTCGGCAACGCGCTTGCGATGCTTCTGGTGTTGCAGGTGTCTATAGGCTACGGTCTTACCATCAGGTGAGCCGTACGCTTGTTTGCCAACCTAGTTACATAAAAAAAAGTAAGTACTTTTAAATTATCATTTTATAAATTATAGTCATAAATATACTTTAACGTCTTTAATAAATTAAGTGCCGTTAACATGAAACCACCACTGATTAATAATGTAGATTCTGCTGAGAAGAATCAAAGGAAGAAACTCAACAGTTAGTCTTTGAAAAAACTGTCAATAATTAAAGTTTTTATCTTGCATTGAATACCACACGTATTTATTATTAACATAATCCTGAATCGGATAATATGCTTTAACTATTAAAGACTTCTTAATAATTAGAAACTATAAATTTGTTTTTTGTCAGTTGTAAAATAGTTTATGGAATTTTATTATAAATGCTTTTAACATAGCGTAGAAAGGATAAGAAGAGATAAGTAGAACAGTAGCGAAGAAACTTAGGATAAGAATTTTATGCATTCATTCATCAGATTGATTGATTTGTACTGGGTTTGTTACTATAAATTTCAAAAGACTACTACACCAAAGCCATTGTCAAAAAAGCAGCCCCGGATCTTCAATTTTTTTTAGGCGGGGCAAAAACTGAAAATGCCGCCCCCGCCCACTTATATTTATTTTATTGTTATCTTTATCATGCTTATAATTTCAGCTATCAGATATCCACTATTTGATTGAAATTTGGACATAGCCTACATAGGCCTTTCGGAAATAATGCATCCATCGCTGTTCTTTCTGTGTTAAGCCTATTTATTTACACATACATAGGTACATAGACATAAACGTGTAGGATATATATTTTATAAACAGCATAGGATAGGATTTAAAATAAAAATATGTATAATAAAAATAAAAATCAAATATTGTATTGCATTTGTGAATTGAAATTACAATTTTACTCTTTTGCACTCTTTGTACTCTCTCTTTCGCACGCACGGTAACTAGACGCGTGCTGCCGCGATCTGCGATTTCTGCGGGCGAACGGGCGCGTATTTTTAACCCCCGACGCAAAAAGAGGGATGTTATACGTTTGACGTGTCTGTCTGTCTGTCTGTCTGTGGCACCGTAGCTCGCGAACAGAGGACGCGATTTCAATTTAGTTTTTTTTTGTATGAAAGGTAAGTTACGGGCGAGTGTTCTTAGACGCATGTTTGATGAAAATCGGTTGAGTCCTGAAAAAAATCTGGGGGTAAAACCGAGGAAAATACCCAATATCTGCAAATACATGTGGTGGGGAGAAAATGAGGATGGAAATCCGAATGTCAGCAAATTTACCCAAGTACGGTTGCAAATGAAATAGCATCACATGCACTTTACAAAATTAATCATAAAAATAAATGAATGGTACCCATAAAAAGTATAAAATAAAAATTAAATTAAAAACAAAAAAAACCCGA
This sequence comes from Melitaea athalia, assembly GCA_905220545.2. Classification (NCBI taxonomy): domain Eukaryota; kingdom Metazoa; phylum Arthropoda; class Insecta; order Lepidoptera; family Nymphalidae; genus Melitaea; species Melitaea athalia. The sequence continues at coordinate 5,856,008 of HG992203.1, forward strand.
CACAGTAACCTGAGTTCCCTTTAAAAGTAAATAAATTAAAAGTAAAAAACCTTTTTAAAAAACAAGCTTTTATTTGAATGCACTAAAACGAAAAAAATAAATTTTTACTTTAAAACTTTTACTATCTACTTATAAAGTCATTACACATAATCTATATGATATAAAAGCTTGTCGCAAGATTTGCTTGTAAACAAGTAAATTAAATAAATTAATGTGATTGATTTTAACTATTAAAATTTTCAAACTAAAGAAATACGAGTACTATCTCGCGACAAGCTTTTCTATCATATAGATTATGTGTAATGACTTTATAAGTAGATAGTAAAAGTTTTAAAGTAAAAATTTATTTTTTTCGTTTTAGTGCATTCAAATAAAAGCTTGTTTTTTAAAAAGGTTTTTTACTTTTAATTTATTACTTTTAAAGGGAACTCAGGTTACTGTGTCGGGTTTTTTTTTGTTTTTAAATTAATTTTTATTTTATACTTTCATTCATTTATTTTTACTATTAATTTTGTAAAGTGCATGCGATGCTATTTCATTTGCAACCCTACTTGGATAAATTTGCTGACATTCGGATTTCCATCCTCATTTTCACCCCACCACATGTATTTGCAGATATTGGGTATTTTCCTCGGTTTTACCCCCAGATTTTTTTCAGGACTCAACCGATTTTCATCAAACATGTGCCTAAGAACACTCGCCCGTAACTTACCTTTCATAGAAAAAAAAAAACGAAATTGAAATCGCGTCCTCCGTTCGCGAGCTACGGTGCCAGAGACAGACAGACACAGACAGACAGACACGTCAAACGTATAACATCCCTCTTTTTGCGTCGGGGGTTAAAAATACGCGCCCGCTCGACCGCAGAAATCGCAGATCGCGGCAGCACGCGTCTGGTTACCGTGCGTGCGAAAGAGAGAGTACAAAGAGTGCAAAAGAGTAAAATTGTAATTTCAATTCACAAATGCAATACAATATTCGATTTTTATTTTTATTATACATATTTTTATTTTAAATCCTATCCTATGCTGTTTATAAAATATATATCCTACACGTTTATGCCTATGTATCAATGTATGTGTAAAATAAATAAATAGGCTTAACACAGAAAGAACAGCGATGGATGCATTATTTCCGAAAGGCCTATGTAGGCTATGTCCAAATTTCAATCAAATAGTGGACATCTGATAGCTGAAATTATAAGCATGATAAAGGTAAAAATAAAATAAATATAAGTGGCCGGGGGCGGCATTTTTCAGTTTTTGCCCCGCCTAAAAAAAATTGAAGATCCGGGGCTGTCAGCAGGTAATAAATATAAAGATGGAAACAAAAAAAAAATATTAGTTGTTACAGAAGATTTTCTGCTATTATTAATACATCTATTTGAAACCAATGACATGAAAAAAATATTTGGAAACTATTATTCATTCAAAATTATTAATTCTAAGGATACACACCATAACTTTTCTTACAAATTATTTATGTTTTAGATAGCCTGTTTATTATGATGTTTTTTATGTAGGTATTTTGGTAGTATTTTTATTCCTTGACTGTGGTTTATATCATAAGTAAGAAACACACCATAAAATGTTTTCATGACATCATATTTATTGCCTACTGATACAATCATTTATATGGTCATTTACTAAGCCACAGGCTTGCATAAACGCATAACAAATTGTTGGACCAACAAACTTAAATCCCCTTTGTTTTAAAGCTTTAGAAAGTGCAATAGAGGTTTGCGTTTCTGTTGGAGCTTCCTTATGATTTGACCAATTATTTATTATAGGTGTATTGTCCACAAAACTCCATATCAATTTAGAAAAGTCTTCTCCATTGCTTTTCATTTTATTAAAACATTTAGCATTGTGTATGATTGATTCAATTTTGCCTTTATGCCTCACAATGTCTGAGTTATATAAAAGTTTGTATACATCATTACTATCTAACTGTGCAATATTATTTGGGTTGAAATCATAAAAAAGCCTTCTATAATTATCTCTTTTTTTCAAAATAGTTATCCATGATAACCCAGCTTGTTGACCTTCTAAGCAAAGCATTTCGAAAAGATATACATTTTCATATACTGGCTTGCCCCACTCATTGTCGTGGTATGATATATAAAGTGGATCTTCATTTAGCCAGCCACATCTGATTATTTCTTTCTTTTGCATTTTTATTAACTTTATTTAGCATGTTAAATAATAGGCCCGTTTGGACATATGTCATATGTCAATGTCATCGTCATCGAGACGTAATACGTAAATAGGGAAGTAACCATACGACTCGGTATTCGATACTCACGATAAATCGATTCGTTTGTATGAGTATTTGATCGATTTGATTATCTAGTCACTAGTGTAAAGTATATCGAATTACACTAGTGTAAAGTATAATGAAACAACTTTTTCAGGTTTTATCGCGTTTTATTAGGTTCTCTACATGAGGACATTGTTCTCCCGTGACCATGGTAGCTGTAGAGACTTTAATCTTCGATAACGCGTATTTAGTTGATTATTTTTTCGTCTAGCTACGTTGTGATACTTGTCGATGCAATTGAAGTCGTTTTTTTTTTTCGTTTGCGAGCAAATACAATAAAATTATTTTCAGTAGAGATCACTACACAATATCGATTTACTATTAATAGGTTGTCTCCCGCGAGGCTAAATTTAACCTATCATTATTTATCTGACGCATTCTCAGACGCACTCATTTACTATACTTTGTATACCAAACTTGAATTTTTGTATAAATTGGCAGTAATGTACATATACGTCAAAATGAAAAATTTTAAACGCCGGAAACGTCATAAACATCAATTAGTACATGATTAGTACCCATAGCTTAGACAAAGAAGCAAGTATTTTTTTGGGCGGGAAATTTCAATGCGCGCGGTTGTCTTTTTTTTGAGTTCTTCATTAATTAATAGTTTTTTATAATTTATTCATTCAGATCAGTTTTGTATAGTATTTTTTTATTAATTTAGTTTGTATAATATATTATAATTAGTTAGCAGTCTTAGTTGGTAAGTTTTCTTTCTATTCTAATATGAATGAGCCACCCGATCCCGGGGGAACATGCAAAGTTCCCGAACCTGGTAGTTATATCACTATAGAAAATTATGAAGACTAGCATGGATACTGATCAATCATCAAAAAAAAAATTTTTAAAACGTCGTTTAAATAAAATATGTAAAAATTGTAACAGAAAGAAAAGAAAATAAATTAAAAGTAAAAAACCTTTTTAAAAAACAAGCTTTTATTTGAATGCACTAAAACGAAAAAAATAAATTTTTACTTTAAAACTTTTACTATCTACTTATAAAGTCATTACACATAATCTATATGATAGAAAAGCTTGTCGCGAGATAGTACTCGTATTTCCTTAGTTTGAAAATTTTAATAGTTAAAATCAATCTCATCAATTTATTTAATTTACTTGTTTACAAGCAAATCTTGCGACAAGCTTTTATATCATATAGATTATGTGTAATGACTTTATAAGTAGATAGTAAAAGTTTTAAAGTAAAAATTTATTTTTTTCGTTTTAGTGCATTCAAATAAAAGCTTGTTTTTTAAAAAGGTTTTTTACTTTTAATTTATTTTTTACTTTTTAGTCGGTTATCACGTCACTTTATTCGAATTATTCTTAGCAAGCCCTTTCATTTGATACCCATATTGTAGAAGTGCACTAAAAATAACTAGTCCGCACTCTTGGATATGCCGCCATATTGGATTTAGAATAACGTCACAAAGGTAACCATGCATTGGCATCCAAATTGAACCTATATACAAAATTTCAGCTCAATTGGTTGAAGATGTCTGCTTCAAAATTGAGTTGCAAGATTTCACCTGAACAAACATACATACATACATACAAACCATGCATTGTCATCCAAATTGAACCTGTATACAAAGTTTCAACTCAATTGCTTGAAGATATTTGCTTCAAAATTGAGTTGCAAGATTTCACCCGAACAAACATACATACATACAAACCATGCATTGTCATCCAAATTGAACCTGTATACAAAGTTTCAGCTCAATTGCTTGAAGATATTTGCTTCAAAATTGAGTTGCAAGATTTCACCCGAACAAACATACATACATACATAAATACATACAAATCATGCATTGTCATCTAAATTGAACCTGTATACAAAATTTCAGCTCAATCGGTTGAAGATATCTGCTTCAAAATTGAGTTGCAAGATTTCACCCGAACAAACATTCATTAAATTTACATACATACATACATACATACATACATACATACATACATTGCAAGTTAAATAAAAGCTTGTAAAAATAATGAAAGAAACTCAATCTTAAAGTACCTAAGTATGTACATAAGCACTATGTCTGGTAATTGTTTCTGTTATTGAATCCCACGACACAGGCATTGCCTAGTGTGGGAATCACTGTTTCTTATATGTAAGGTGAATCTGTACAGTTAAATAAACTATTTTGATTTTGATTTTGATTTGATGTACGAGTATTAATAATTAAAAAAAAAATTACATCGCATTGCGAAACTAACAGTTCAATTACAAATAGTCTAAATAGTCCAGTCATTTGATAGTTTTACCTGGAAAGTTTTCCGGTAGTTTTGAAATTTGGTGATTTTATAGATTTCGACGTGTTCTTTTCGAATTTTCACTTTGCCACCTCGTATCTTTGCCGCTCGCGTCGCCATATTGAAAAAATGGCGCTGAAATACAGTTTTTTGAGAATAACTCCGTTCCAACTCATTTTACGATAAAATAGTTATGTAATAAATTAAACTAAAGAAAATTTCCTACAATTTATGTAGCAACCTTTTTTTTGTAAAATCTATAGTTTCAGCGTACGAGAGCTGCAAAGTCCACTCTAACACGCGTTTACGTGTCATAATTATATTTCGTAAGTCCAGTTGACAAGTTTTGAATATTTTTTTTTTAATTTGAAAAAGTATGGTGTTATCTAAGCACTATAAACATTTAATTCCCGTTGGAAATTTTACTTAAACTTAATTTTTTAACAAGTTAAACGATTGTTAACAAACAAAATTTTCTCGAAATTTCGTCTCAATCTCGTCTCAATTGTAAATGAAAAAAAAATGTTTAAAGATTGTCGTAAAAAATTTTCGCTTCGTAGAGCCTTATTTATATACATAACTAGCTGTACCCGCGACTTCGTCCGCGTGGAATTTAACAAAAAAGTTAAAAAAAAAGTTCGATAAAATGATCTTTGACATTCTTTGATTTCCTTTAATAGCATGCGAGCGATGCGGGGCAGAGGGGACGGACTCGCCCGCGCCGTTATAGGCATCTCAAGGAAAGAACGCTCAACGCTGGCTCGCCGAGAATTAAATGTTTCGGTAATAATTACTTCTAACTACGATATCTCAAAAACCATTCATCTGATTGATTTAGTGTAAAGAGCAATTTTAATCTGCATTAAATGACTAAGCTAACTAACATATTCATTTTGATAAGGATTAATACCGAACTAAAGAAAATAGCTTTGAAAATAACGTAATGTTTTTTAATTAAAAATTTGAACATAAAAGTGGTTATTGTAGGTCAACCGTAAGAGATAGAGATATGCTATCGCGGACTTTTTTGTAGCAATTTTATAGATTTTGAATTCTCTAGTACATTACTTAACTGTATCTTTGCTAGTTTACGCGGCGTTCGCGTGGAAAGTTCCCAGTTGGCGAGATTTTTTGCGACCTCTTCAACATTTATCGCCGTATTTCAGCTAATTTACATAAAAGCATAATAAATTATATACCTAAACCTTCCTCAAGAATCACTCTTTCTATTGTTCAAAACCGTATAAAAATCCGTTGCGTAGTTTTCGAGTTTATCGCGTTCAGACAGGAGGACAGACAGACAGACAGGAGGACAGAAAGACGCGGCCGGGGGACTTATTTTTATAATAAGTATAGATTAACAAGATCGCGCCATTAAAGTAAAAAAAAATTCATAGTTGTTTATAATAATTTTTATAGTTTCAGAAAAATCACCACTTTTTGTAAAAATCACCAGTTTTTGTTCAAGTAAAAATATTATTATAAACAAAGTACGAATATTTTTTTACCTTTAATGGCGTGATCTTGTTGATTATGTATATAAGAAAGGCTCTACGAAGCGAAAATTTTTTACAACAATGTTTAAACATTTTTTTTTTTTATTTACAATTGAGAAAAACAACAAGAAAATTTTGTTTGTTAACAATCGTTTAACTTGTTGAAAAATTAAGTTTAAGTAAAATTTCCAACGGGAATTAAATATTTATAGTGTTTAGAACATATCATAATTTTTTAACCCTATAGTTGACATTGTATCCTGGCGGATACGTTAAACCAAAAAAAATATTACACCCGTCGGAAGTCACATTATTTAAAACTAAACAACTAAAATAGTGGATATTTTTGTGCTTTAGTAGTGTAAAAATACTAGACTATTTCTGGTAGCCACAAATTGTCAGTAAATTGCAAAATGGCAGACAGGGTGTACGCGTCTACTGCACGCATGGTAAAAAAAATAGATATTTAATATTATTTAGTCGTAATTGGATCAAAAAAGTTGCTTATCTTGTAGACTAAAGATTTTACTTTATGTAAAAGTGCTTTTTTATGTTATAATACTGTAAGAAGAACATGAAAAGAACACATTTTTGTGATAGTATCTCCTGATGCACATTGCTCGTCTGGCTACAAATTACGCTTTATTTGTTATGTATCTGTGTGGATACACTGTCAAATATGTAGTGAAATTTAAAGCCTAATATCTGTAGCTGATTTGATAAAAATGTGTTTTTATGGGTGTAGGTACCTCTTCTAAAACGACACTGACTCATCATCTGATGAGTTACAATTTGACCAGCCTTCCACGCTTCGAACTAACGTATCAGACAGCAGCTCTACATCGCCATAATTGCCGTCCTCGTTTTAAAAACTAAAGATTCTCGACTCAGATAACAAAGATGAAGATTTGAATGTGGTTCTAGCCTCAACATCATTACAAACTTTCCAGTCTTCGTCATTAATCATTGGATCTTCATCCATTTTTCAACTAATTACTAATAACATCACCACCTGAGCCTTCCCCGAGTCCCACCGCTTTAGGAAACTATCAACAGGTACCATCACCATTTAGCATATCTAGTATATCACTACGATCCATTGCACCGAGAACCTCTGAACACGTGCCTTTGCCACTGAGCGTACCGTCACCTAGCACTCGCACTCGGTCTAAATCTAGAGTTGTAGTAACGAAGAGAAAGCCACAAAAAAGATCAAGAAACTTGAACCCGAATGGGCAACAAAAGGTTCGCTAGTGTAGCTGAAATCAAAGACGGTTTGGTTGAGAGCTTGAATATAGGATTAACGCCTATTGAGTACTACTGACGCCGCATTGGCGCAACGGTTACAGCACTGGTTTGTGGCTGTTGCGCTTGCGGTTGCGGGTTCGATCCCCACACATGACAAACATTTGTATTGGCCATACAGATGTTTGCCGTGGTCTAGGTGTTTGTGCAGTCCTTGTGGGTCTCCCCACTGTGCCTCGGAGAGCACGTTAAGCCGTCAGTCACAGTTCTTATCGTGTACCTACACCTTATAGCGATCGTTACTCATAGTAGGGAATATATCTGCCAACCCGCATTGGAGCAGCGTGGTGGATTAAGCTCCGATCCTTCTCCTACATGGGGAAGAGGCCTATGCCCAACAGTGAGATATTACAGGCTGAATCTTGAGATGATGGTGCCTCATAAAGGTACCAAAGCAGAAACTCGTAAGCAATATATTAAAAACAACCCAGTCGCCAACCCGCATGTAAAGTTATGTGCTTTGATAACTTTTTTACATCGATTGAATAAATAATATGTTGAAAAATGTTACATATTTTAATGTGACCTCGTTATTTTGTAGTTTTAAATGTTTAAAGAATAATTTTATATTGACAGTGTATCCGTGTGGATACTTAATTTTTTATTGATATTTGGACGTATACTTGGCAATGTATCTTTTAAGATACTATTAATAATAATAATAAAACTAAATAGTGTAAATTTTTTTAATTATTTTTTCACCTGTCCTCTATGTACCAAGAACTATAATCAATTCAAAAAATTATAAAATTTTAAGAAAAAACTTCTTGCCAAGTATAGGGTTAAAATAAAAAAAAAATTATTCAAAACTAGTCGACGGGACTTAACGAAATATAATTATGACACTTAAACGCGTGTTAGAGTGGACTTTGCAGCTCTCGTACGCTCAAACTCTGGATTTTACAAAAAAAAAAGGTTACTACATAAATTGTATAAAATTTTCTCTAGTTTAATTTATTACATAACTATTTTTATCGTAAAATGAGTTTGAACGGAGTTATTCTCAAAAAACTGTATTTCAGCGCCATTTTTCCAATATGGTGGCGCGAGCGGCAAAGATACGAGGTGGCAATTTGAAAATTCGAAAAGAGCACGTCGAAATCTATAAAATCACCAATTTTCAAAACTACCGGAAAATTTCCAGGTAACCCCCTTTTTGAGCACCAAATGACTGTACTAAAACTAACCTAACTTAACTAAGCAACATAAATTTTTATAAAATTACTTCAAAATAAGCGCGTTTTTTACTTTTTAAAGGGAACTCAGGTTACTGTGTTGGTTTTTTTTAATTTTTAATTTAATTTTTATGAACTATGCCTACGCGCTTCGCGAATAATAAATGTTCGTGCAGCATGTCTCACTCTGCGCTCTGGGTATCGGTAGAGTTGATATGGCCATGAAATTTCTGTACTTGTAGGTACTATTATTTATTCCGTGGTCAAAGTTAAGTAAATGATGAGTTGTCCATTCGTCTGTAAAATGTGAATTTGGCCGCCCCCTGAACTTGCCGCCCGGGGCATGGGCCCCGGCTTGCCCCCCCCTAGATCCGGGCCTGCAAAAAAGTTATATTCATTAAATTTTTTGTATAGACAACTCAAATACCTACTCGTAAGTAGTTATGACTTTAAATGATGAAATACTAGCAACATTGCAATTCATCAAATCTAGGTCATTTTGAGTGCTAAGTGTTTGCATAAAACTGAAACAACTTTTTTAGATTTTATTTAGAAGAAAATAAAACTTATTTTCGAAGAATAAATACGTAAATACATATATATATTCATGTACCCATAAATTCTAGATCTATAACCTATTTTTTTATAGAAGGTGCACGTCTTCATTTAATCTAATTTTCATAATTGCTCGTTTTGCCTTTATTTTTTTATTTTATCTGCCAGCTCTTAAATTCCCATGGCTTTTATTACTCATCATGCATTATAATTTTGCTTATCCTCGAGGCGATTTATTACTTAAGTCTAGAGATCGACAGTCCTGTGACTGCCTAGTAAAGCTAGGACGTGGTCCGACGCTAACGGCATCTTTCTGTTACAATCTTACAATATCTTATTTATTTATTTTTACACTTAGACGTATACATACCAACCGTTCTGCTGTGTGGTTTGCGGCTTCGATTCAAAATTCAAAATATTTTATTCAGCATAAAATTATTACAATTTCTTACGGAACGTCATGAGTCTACCACCAGTTCGGAAAGAAAAAGCCTCTGACCTGAGAAGAACTGGCGAAAGAAACTCAGCAAATTCCGCCCCAAAATCCCCCCCCCCCCCATTCTGATTCCCGCTCGGGATGGATATTTGTATTTGTACAAATATTTCTTTCCTGTTCGGATGTCTGTCCTTGTGGATCTCCCCATCGTGCCTTGGAGGGCACGTTAAGCCGTCGCTCCCGGTTGTTATCATAAATACCTGTTAGCGATCGTTACTCATAGTAGAGAACACATCCGCAACCCGCAGTGGAGCAGCGTGGTGGATCCTTCTCCGATATGGAGAAAGAGGCCTATACCCGACAGTTTGATGTGACAGGGTGAATGCGTGCTACACTTATACATTATATAACATGCATTACGATACACCTTAGAGAGAATTTGTACAAAAAAAAACTTTATTTTAATTTTTTTATACATATAAATAATCCGTAGAGCATACACATCATACTATTGTATATTTATTTTTATTCTAAGTACAACTTTACCTACTTAAGGTGACATTGACACAGACACCCTTTTAGGCAAAAAAAAAAATCGGAAATCTCTTTTGTGTTTTTGTTGATATGTTTTTTTTTTCTTTTCTTTATATAATATAATGATTTACATAAGTAAAAAAAAGAAGAAAACTAGAGACATAATTGTGTTTGCTCGCAAACGAAAAAAAACCGACTTCAATTACATCGACAAGTAATACAACGTAATAAGACGAAAAAATAGTCAAGTAAATACGCGCTATTAAAGATTACTCAAAAAGTTGTAATCAGATCTCGACCTAATTTAAACAAGACTACATGACAAGTATTAGCTTTCCATTAAAGTAAGAATCATGAAAATCGGTACACCGAGTAAAAAGTTATGCGGTTTAATAAAGCGTAGGTCGACGAAAAAGTAGTCAAGTAAATACGCATTATTAGATATAACTCTAAAAGTATTTGTCAGATCTTAATTTTAAAAAAATGGGACCACATGACACGCAACACCTTTCAATTAAAACAAAATTTATCGAAATCGGTCCACCCAGTCAAAAGTTCTGAGCTAACATACATAAAAAAAAATACAGTCGAATTGAGAACCTCCTCCTTTTTTGGAAGTCGGTTAAAAATGTAATAAAAGGCAATTATAACTTATCTAAATAGATAAAATTAACAAAAGAACAATTTTCAGAAATCGATCATTCAAACCTCAATGTGTTCAAAGGATATAAAACCAGTCAGATCTGTAGAGAAGAAGAAAACCAAAGCCATAAAAACATTTAAGACGCTGTATTTAATGTAAAATATATCAAACTAAAAACACTTTCAATGACACGTAGGTAAATCGCGCAAGAAATGTATCTCTCCTTTGGGAAGAAATAGTAAACCCAACGCATTCTTGTAGTGTTGTAGTAAAGCGCGTAATAGTAGAGGAGAACACCAAACGTTGAGGATCTGTTCAATTACATATTTATCAAATAATTTAGGTCAGAAACAATAGATTAATTAAAAATTACTATCAGGGACTTCAATAGATTAACTTAAAGTCTATTTACTTAGTTTATAAATGTTGCAGTAGAGTTATTTTTTAAATGTACATAATTATATTTAAAGTCATTGCTTTGCTAACTGCCATTTACCTGCATATTCGTATATACTTGTAAAAAATGTCAAAATGCCAATACGTTAACCTAACCAAAAGTGCCTTCTCATGTAAAACAAGATAATACTTTTTACAGAATTGTTCGATTTTGATGATGATTTTTTTTATTTAATGGCGTATAATTATTTGCTTTTAAAATAAACTTGAAATATTTTTTAAATACCTCGAAGCTCAGTCATTAGTTTTTTTTTTTTTTACAAAATACGTACGAACCACGTTTATGAGAGTTCATTGGTTGTTTTAGTAAACGGCTGTCTGAATTCATAATGTAGCCCAATTATAGATCAGTGTTTTTTTTAAGTTTTTGACTTAAGCTAACAATAATTATGATAATAGATATAATACGTAAGAGCCTCTAAGTATTATGGTCTTTCAAGCTGGACACTGGACTTTTTCTTTTTTGTATATTAAATCTTATCTTTTAAACTTCCTGTATTCTCCTTTTAATTTACGTTCTTGGCTCTTCTTTTATTACAAGCTTTTATTTAACTTGCAGTGTATGTATTTATGTATGTATGTTTGTTCGGGTGAAATTTTGCAACTCAATTTTGAAGCAGATATCTTCAACCAATTGAGCTGAAATTTTGTATACAAGTTCGATTTGGATGACAATGCATGGTTAACTTTGTGACATTATTCTACTCGTAAATCCAACATGGCGGCATATCCAAGATGGCGGACTAGTAATTTTCAGCACTTCTACAATATGGGTATCAAATGAAAGGGCTTACTGAGAATAGTTCGAATAAAGTAACGTGATACCTAAAAAGTCAAAAATAAACAAAAGTGCATTCAAATAAAAGCTTGTTTTTTAAAAAGGTTTTAACTAATAATTTATTTATATTCTTTTTATTTTACTGCGACTAATAATTAAAGAGTATTATTTGCAGAATTAAATAATTATGATGAATAAAAAATTTAATTCAGATCACTCTAGTAAAACAACATTCATTTAATTCACCTTTCTACACCAGATCTAACTTGTCTCTAGTATAGACCAAAAGTAGAAACGTGTGCGCAGCCTTAAACTATACATTTTTTAGCTTAAACATTTTACAATTGTCTCTTTTAGTGCAGATGATTGCATTCGCCATCTTTGAATTTAAACTAACAAACAAACAACGGACAAATTTTAATCTTATCACACTAATGTACAAGACAACAAAACTCTATATCCTAATTTTAACTCTATACCAAAGGAAATAAGCCAAAAATTCCTATAAATGGATTTCTACTATGTCAAGGAAGTTATGAAAATATATTCAGAATAAGCAAATATAAACTAAATTCCATCTGTTTAGGATTCAAAATACAATGCACACATTCGTTTTGTCACGAGCATGCTATATCTACATCAGAGCTTGATACCGCGATCCGCGAAGCAGGGAAATATTTTCGTTCTATTATAATCCTTATGGTGTCCGGATTAAGAGCCATTGATATATAAATTTGTTTATAAAGCTCGGTATACATGTACGTATCAGGTAGCCGTCACCCGCGGATAAATATCTCAAGAGCCAGGCTGCGCGGTACGTGCCTACCTAGCTTTACTGCAGACGTAGGGGGGTGTCCACAGGGACAATTTTTGAATATAGAATATAGATCGATACTAATTTTTTATTTTTTATACTTATAATACCAAAATAAGTTAAACAATTTACTTGTAGTATACTACATACTATGTTTTCGTGGATTTCAATGTTTATTTTAGACGTTATTTATGAAAATTAATAGTAAAAAAGTATAGTAAGTAGTAAAGTTTGTTTATGGCTTAACAATAGCGTTACATCGTCAATATTAAATTTGAATGTCAACCAAAGGGGTGACATTTATGATGACAGTAACATGAGAGCGCCTACTTTACTGGTAATTGTGCTAAAATCGTAAAAAAATCGTAAACTTCACCGAGGGTAGCCACGGCTTAAGAATGTACGCATACGGCAGTGCTCACTGCGCATGTCCGAAGCTCACTCATTCCGGACTATTTGTTTTGTCGTTATACTATCAAAAACCTTTGGATTGCTAGCAAAGTAACATCTATCCTACATAATTGCAGTGAATCCGAACACCGAACATTCCTTTGTCTGTTCGCTTTTTAAAAAATCACAACGCTTACCGCGATTGATGGCTATCAATCAGCCATCTGTCAAGTGTTCGCGCCAATAGTTGACGTTTGACCGCGTGTTCCATATTTGAAAAGTGCGAATGTCTATTACCTTGTGATTTGTGGAAGTGTAAAGAGTATTTTTATCGAGCATAGATTTACGGTTGATTTATCTGCAATACGGCAGAACGGCTGCAGAATCAGTCGCGTGACAAATCTCCGTTATTGAGTGGTTTACTCTGACACACTTAGGCTGACTGAATATAAAAGTTGACTGTGTAAGAAAACTGTGAATTTTGGTATTTAAATTTCGAACGTTTTCGAGGTCGTCGAAAACAATTTAGACTAATCGGTGTTTTTTAAATTTCCATTTCACGTTGGTCTTTTATAGAGTCAAGATGAATTTAACTTCGACGACAGATGGTATGTATGAAATTTTAATAGATTTGAAAAGCATCCGCAATCTGCAATGTGAAAGTACTTAATTGCTTGCATTCCATAGATTATTGCGGATAATATCGCACGTTCAAAAATAACCTTTCGGGTTAAAGCGCAAGAGTCAAATTTCGGTATCTAAAATCGTTTTGGCTTACAAGAAATTTTGAACTTTAGCGTAATAGGTAAAGAGTTCGTTTTGTAAAGGCTTTGTAAATGTATGCTTTAGTGCCATAAATGAATGTAGCGTGTGCAAAACATATCTTTTCATGTTTTTAATTGTAAATTTGTTTCGTAAAGTAAAATCTTAGTTATTTTCTGGTGCAGTAGAATTTCTCTAAAATTTAATTTATTTTAATAATTTGTTTTGTTTGTATGATTCGATTTTTTTTTATGTACACTACCATATTAAAATATATAAAGGAAACACCATTCAAATCTAATTTTTCGATCTGTATCGATAATAAAACTTACACTGAATTAAAAAAAAAAAAAATTAAAAAAAAACGTGTCTAACCTTTCCCATTACGAAATACATAACACTGTACCAACTTAAATATCTTATACTATTAAACGAGCAATTCTTGTGTATATAATATATATATATATATAATCTGAATCTCGGAATCGGCTCCAACGATTTTCGTGAAATTTAGGATGTAGTGGATTTCGGGGGCGATAAATTGATCTAGCTAGGATTCATTTGTAGAAAATGTCTTTTTATTCCTGTTTTTAGGCAATGAAAAAATAGCAACAATGTGATTAGAATAGGAAGGTAAATTTCGCAGTTGTCAATAAAGTTGTAATAGCTCAGGTGGGAAATCGGTCGCTCGGGATCAATCGATAAGACCATGTTTCAAATCCGGCTCCAATCTATTTTTTTTTTTCCTTTTTTTATAATTTCACTCTTGATTTTTTATTTAAATAAAAATAAAATATAAAAATACCGAGAAAAAACAAAAACAAAAAAATACTAAAAATACCGAGCCAGGCTCGGTCACCCAGGTACTACCAGGTACTATACATTAAACACAGCTAAAATTAAAAAAAAAAACTTTTAATTATCTGTAACTTTTTATAATAACTACTAGACTACTACCATACTTTTTTAAATAAGTATATAAGTTTTACTACAATGCAGTGTTAGCATGGTACCACCACGGTGGGTTGGCACAATGACCTTTCATTAGTCGCATTTAAAAGCATTTATCAAGATCTATACAGAAAGTATCGTTATTCCTGCAATTTAAAAGTGCTTGTAAGCTTGAGCTGTATAAATAAATTTGAAGAAAAACTTCTCAATTCAACTTAAGCGTGTTTAATTTACTAGAAGGATTTGTGTGTGTGCGTTAAATTTCTGTGTATGGATAATGTTTTGTGAATCGATTTATACAATATGTTATAGTTTGTGATACATGTAAAGAGTCAATTGTATGTCTTCCGTTTGACTGTTCTTCTTGACTTTTCTCTTCTCTCTCTCACTCTCACTTACTCACTCACTCTATCGGTTCCTACCTTGATGTGATCAAGAATTTCATTTATAGTACAAATTGCATAAGCAAGAATATCACATAATCAATTAAACACAGTTGATCTTAATAAATAAGCATATTATACGAATTAACGACGCGTTGGCGCAACGGTCACAGCACTAGTTTGTGGCTTTTGCGCTGGTAGTTATAGGTTCGATCCCCGCACATGACAAACAATTGTATTGGTCATACAGATGTTTACCGTTGTTCTGGGTGTTTGTGCAGCCCTTGTAGGTGTGTCCACCGTGCTTTGTAGAGCACATTAAGCCGTCGGACACGATTGTTATCATGTACACCTGATAGCGATCGTTACTCATAGTAGGGAATATATCCGCCAACCCGCATTGGAGCAGCGTGGTGGACTAAGCTCTGATCCTTCTCCTATATGCAAAAGAAGCCTATGCACAGCAGTAGGATATTACAGACTGAAGCGTGATACGAATTAAATTGAAGATATAATAATAGAGGGATTATATTAAACCAAATATACTACATATTGACATTTCTAAGCTATGTATAAAAATATAGACATCTTAAACCGTACCTATAGCTTAGAAATAGTATGTAGTATATATAGTAGGACACAGCAGAATATATCCTGCTTAAAATCTAGAGCAGCCCATTTGAAGTACCTAAACTTTCCAGAAGACCACAGCTAAATATGACTGGCCTCAAGTAGCGTGTGTTCCTGTGCTGCGTAAGCTAACCTAAGCTCCTGGGGAGGTTTGGGGGTAGGATCGGCAACGTGCTTGAAATGCTTCTGTAGTTGCAGGCGTCTATAATAGGCTACGCTAACCGTTTACCATCAGGTGGGCCGTAAGCGGTGCTGTTTACCAACCTAGTCGTAAAAAAAATGTATTTTAGTTTATTATATTTATTATTAGCTAACCAAACAAACGCCCTGTGCAATTTTTACTAACATTTTATCCTACAAGAACCTTCTAGAAAATATTCAAAAGTTGAGAAACAAAATCGGCCAGAATAGGTTCAACCGTCCTCGAGTTCTCCGCTAAACAACACATTTAGCAATTTATTTTTATATATAAAGCTGACATCCAAAAACGTAATAGTAGTAACAGTTATGATTGCGAAGACTAGAAATGCAAACAAATTAACTTCTAAGCCATAATCCAAGAAACGTGTGGAAATTTAAACAAAGCCTGTATACAAAACTAGTATTCCCTTTCGACTATCATGAATATAGTTTAATTTAATGTAAATGTCTCGTGACGATATGTCTATATATTATGTCTATATAGTCCACATAATTTACATCGTCAAATAATTACGTGAATCGCTTGAAACTGGCTGTAAATATTATTGATCAAATGTTTCAATGTCGTTGCCCTCGTATTTATGACATGTGTGTCGTAACATGTGTAACGTGTTTATAGTATAGTGTATTTGTTATGCATGTATATAAACTTTATATTTATCTACAACTACTTCTTCGTTCATGGTAAGCGATTACCGTACCTTAAAGACGCCTGTAACACCAGAAGCATCGCAAGCGCGGTGCCAACCTTACCCCCGATCCCCTCAGGAGCTCTGGTCACCTTATTCACCACAGGAACATAACACTGCTTGAAAGTAGTATTATTTGCCTGTGATTTTCTGTAAGGTCGAGGTACTCCGCAGTCGAGCTGCTCCAAATGTTGAGCAGGATATCTCTTACTTGTCCTACCTCAGATAAGTTGGTCAATTATAGTACATTTTCTGTTATATTTTTTTTTATAAAAAAAAAAGATATTAAATAAAAAATATGCTGGAACTATTTTTGTTTTATACACCTCTTACTACCAAACCACATAACACTCCAATAAAACTACGGAAACTGGCTAAAACTAGTTTAAACCACAAAAAACAGCTTTAAAAAAAGAGTAAATTTATAAATGTAGGTACGTAAAAACGTCTTAGCTCTACAATTTTTATTAGAATCGGTCGTTTCAAGTAGTGTTTTTATTTCCTTGTTTAAAAAATAGAAAACGAAATTTTGCAAGACCGTAACGTACAATACCTATACCTCTGATATTTTTGTTTACCTTCTGTGAATTATTTTACTGATAAGGAATGGTAATTAGACTATTTCAGTTATGATTATTTCAAATCTTAGTTTGAATAGCGAACTACGAGTACACTAGCTTTGCACTTAGGATTTAATTTAGGAACATTAGATAAGGAATATACGAGAAAGTAAGTAAGCATTAAATTTTTTAAAAGTAAGTAAGCTTTAATTTTTAGCTTTAAATAACAATTATTATTGATGGCCGATAGAAGAACTTGGTTGGGCTGGGCGGCGTTTGGCAGGCTTCGTCGAATCTTCACTTCGAAGATTTCGCAGATGCTTGAAGACAAAAGTCTTCGAGCATCGAAAAAAACCGAGAGGTATATCTAGTATAGAATTGATAGAAAGAGAATATTAATTTCAAAAGAATTGATCAAATAAAAAAAGTATTTCGCAACATTTTAGCTCAAACCGATAAGATAAAACGCAATGTTAAATATTACACAATGTTACAAAATATTTCTTGTGTAAGTCCGATTCGCTCTTAGTCGGTTTATACCCTCATCTTTTTACACAGTTATACCCAGTTCTTTGCTGATAACTTATCATAGCAAATAAGGCAGTAGTTTATTTCAAACGACTGAATAGAAAATGTCACTAGTAACTTTTCATATTCTTTAATAACAAAAAAAAAATTTAAAAACCCATTAATTTAAAAGTCATTTTAATAAGCCCGTCATCTACTGGACCGGGCAATCTAACCCAATCTTCGCTTAGAAATCGGATTTAAACTTTCCTTAAGGCTGCAGAGGCACTGCGACAGTCCTATCCCCACTATCCTTTAATTTGCTACCACTTCGAAGACGTTATCGTTAGCCGTATTGCGGTATTTGGAACTTTAACTAGTAACAATCAACGTTCTTGTCTTGTTAATCTCTCTGTCGAACTGTATTAAATTTAGTGCTAATCAATTTTAGAGTTAGAGCGACAGAGGTCTAACTTTGTCTATATTGGGTTAAGCATTTAATGTAAATGGTTGTGTTTCATTACGTAATGGATGTGTAAGGGCCTTCTTATCATTATAACTACATAGTGAGTACAAAATAGTACTTATATAAATGAAACAAATAAACGCTTTATATTCAGTAGCCCCCAGTAGAATAATAATCGTGTATTAGAGGTCCAGACAAAAACAACAACACAATGGCCTTTGTAGACCCCTTATATTTATGTTTATTTTTCATGTTGTGGAATCGAACCCACGACGGCTACTGCATCAGTTACTTGCTTGCGTCATCGTAAAGAAATCTGCTCATATAAATGAGGTTTTAGTAAATATAAAATGCCCAGAGCTTCACCCGGTGCGTTTCCATTCACCTACGAAAATACGACTTTCAAGTAATCTCAACTCTAAATTTTGCCGTATTAAAGCGTGGGTTTTTAGAAGAGTCCTAGATTTTAGATAGTCATGTAATGTATTTACTGAATTTCATCTGTTGTACCATCTTATTTCCTGAACCATTTTACTTTCTTGATCTAGAAATTACAAGTGAAATGAGAAAACTTTAATTTTAAAAAAAAAATTATTGATTAAATTTAGCCGTAATCAATTAGTTCCAAGTTTCCAACCAGTCAGCGGGCGTGACTTGGCACATTTCTCTATATTTTAGTAATTAATTTTAAATGTCTTAAAAGTTAGCCCTAATTGTTTTTTTTTTATTTGGTTACACAAACTAATGTATCTTTGTATGTGAAAATGGTATATAAGGAAAGAAACGATCGCGCACACGCGCACGATCTGCCTGATGGTAAGCGAACCCATGGCGCCTGATGGTATACTTATCCTTGACCTTCAATGACACAGAAGCATAGAAAGCGAGTTGCTGACTCCACCCCACACTCCCTGGAGCTCTGGTTACCTTACTCATCACAGGAACTACACACTACTACGAGCAGTATTATTTGACTGTGATCTTCTGTAGTACTTCCTTAGTCAGACTGCTTCAGATTTTGACCGATATTTCCTGTAGTGCCCTACCTTAATAAAATGGAGCTGTGTTGATGTTTATTTAATTATTTAAACTTTAATAATCACTAACACAATAATTTATATGTAAAATGGGATATTTAAGTTATTTGCTGTCGATTATTTTGAGTTTTAGATTATTCGGTACCGTTGCAAAAGCATGGTCAGTAACGCGTAGACTATGCTATTACAAATAATTATGCATAATTCGAGTCCGTTCGAGTTAACTTCGAGTTTATGTAAGAGTTGGAGTGCTTGTTCGCCCATATACATGTCAAAACAACATAATAATATAATTAAAAAGCTCGTATTTATATAATAATTCACCTGTGTGACATATTATATTAATATTTTTGTGGAAATCTATATATATAAAAATCAATTGCTGTTCGTTAGTCTCGCTAAAACTCGAGAATGGCTGGACCGATTTGGCTGATTATGATCTTGAAATGTTTGTGAAAGTTCTGGGAAAGTTTAAACGGTGAGAAACATAAATAATATGTAACGGAAAATACTAAAAACGACGATTTAACTTTCCAATACAAAATGTTCCTAGCGGGGAAATTTAATGTCTTTTGTCAAAAACGATGTCAATTGCTTGTCAAATATTTATAGGTGCGTTCAGAAAGTGTTTTGTGTATATTTTTCACAAATATATGTAGGTGATACGAAGTTCACCGGGCCATCTAGTATAAAATAAAAATCTCTTAGTGCTTTCCATATTTAAAATATAACTTGGTAACATTATTTCTTAACAGACGCAGAACAAGCTGAGTGAGGGCCTTTTGGGGACAAGTTTTTTTTTGTCACTAAATAAATAAATATCATATAACATATACACACGGTCGTCTGTTTCTATGGTAAGCAACTTAGTGCTTGTGTTACAGGTAACAGCCGACTGTATACATAGAAATTATATATATAATTATATAAAAATATTTATATATATATATATATATTACACCCAGACTCAGGCGGGAATCGAACCCGCAACCCGCGGTACAGAAAGCAGGGCCACCACAAACTGCGCCAACGGACTAGTCAAATAATTCAATAATTGTTTTGTTACGTTAATTTTTACCCCAAATAAATGTTTTTTCTTTATATTTTTTCTTTCAAACAGGGAGACAATGTCTCCTAGTTTGTCGCACTAATCAAATAAATCTCTTTGGAAATTATTACTGTTTCTGACAGTCAACTCTTACACTGTATGACCTACCTCAAACATACGATACAATGTAACATGAAATGCAATATTATTCTCTCGATATTTTGAGATTCACCTAAATTCGTCTACGTATACATTGTTGTAATGTATGCGAGCTTGCAAACAGACAAAAAATAAGCGTGTGTTAGACGAGTCAAGTACGTTTTTATTAAAAATCGTAATAACTTACATATATATTTACCATGCGTTTTTGACGTGACAACGTCTAATAAATCGATGAACGCCGGCGGCATGCACGAAAAAGTATGACTCATTGTAGTGTTACGCTCATTGTCCCGTTACGCTTAGTGATAGTCGCGCGTGAAGTGCAAGCCGCGTCCGAGGAGATGTTTTGTTATGACGTTGTCTATCGGCAACTAATTTTTATTTTTGTCAATGTTTCAATTTCAATTGTGTACAATTCCTTTTTTAATTTAAAAGAACATTTCAACAAAATATTTTAGTCGTGTAACAAATGGATCGTCCATCGGATTTTAACTTTTTTAGACTTAGACACTCGCGGTTTTCAAACATAGTCTATTTTGAAACATATAACGGGTACATACCACGATATAGATTTTACTGATTTTTGACGATATTTCGGACCAGTTACATGGTCCGTGGTCACGACGAGACTAGTTACATGGTCCGTGGTCACGACGAGTCTCGTCTACTACTGGTCTGAAATATCGACAAAAATCACTAAAATCTATATCGTGGTATGTACCCGTTATATTTTTCAAAATAGACTACATCGGATTTTACTTGTTAACTTGTTTGCCACCCTAGTAGAATTTAGAAAAATATGTAAAAAATTAAACATTAATTAAAAAAAATTAAATATTTTGATTTTATCTTAGACAAAAGCAGCGAACTTACTTTAACGCATCACAAAATTACTCTTCTATAACATTTTAAAATAATATTCAGAGCATCTCACATAAAGTTTAATAAATAATTAGATAAACCAAAGATTACGAGCTCACATAGAGATATTTTATATATTACCCGCGACTAAATGGATGAGGATGCCTTGTTTAGACGCTGACCCATTTCCTAAGCATAAATATTTGATTTCTCCTCCCCTTTGTTTACTTCTTACGTCATAAGAGCGCCATAGAATAAGGCTAAATGATGAGATACGGTATTATAATGGTAGGACATTAGTAGAGTCTTAGTTATGTTGTGATTACATACTTGCTACATATTATAATTTATATACAATTTTACATTTATTAATTTTTGTTATAGAATATAGAATAAAATATGGAATCTACATTCCGAATCGGTGGTAAGTTCACTTTTAACGATTATTAAAATATTGATTTGTAAATTGACAATTCGAAGGTGTTTTTGAGGCTTTAGTTTGAATCTATTTTTTGAATTTGTAAATTATATTTAAGACGTCGTTTGTGGTTTTGTCTGCGTAAATTTTTGATACTGGATTTATTGGTGAATATTTATTGTTAGTGCTCCGCCAAAGTCATATTTATAATGATATTTAATAGTAAAATTTTTTATCAATTTATTTTTATGAATAATTCCCGAGTTAAAATTCTTGATATGAAAAATAAATAATAAATCTATCTTCAAAGTTGGATGTACCATCGATTGAAAAGTGAATAATTATTGTCTTGATAATTTTATCGCGTCTGAAAAATTTCCTTAAATTTTATGATCTTATATAATCAATATTTATCAATGAATGTCAATAAACCTTCCAATGATCCATTATTCAGTTTCAAAAGTATTGTTTTCCCTGATACTTGAAAAAAAGTCGAACTCATATGTCTTTCGGCACCCTCTCAAACTGATGAAATATTCAAGTCGAAAGATTGTCAACTTCACTAACTTTCCAATTAGGTGGGATATTTTAATTTCACCCTCGAAAGCCTCGATACGACTGGAAATTTATTAAATTATAGGTCACGAGCTTTTCCCCGTAGGTTTTCCCGTAAATTTTATGGAGTTTTTAAGCAAATTTTGAGAACTTTTAATTTCTTTTAAAGTCATGTCTCATGAAATATTTTTCTCGGTTCACGCTTTCAACATTTAAAAAAATGTTTCGTTTGATATTTATATTTTTTTGGGTTTCGTATCTCAAAAGTAAAAACGGAACCTTTATATGATCACTTTGTTGTCTGTCTGTCTGTCAAGACCCTTTTTCTCAGGAACGCGTGGAGGTATCAAGCTGAAATTTAAAGGAAATACTCAAGTCTACTGTCCCTTGGAGCTGTGAAAAAATCAAACTTCTAAGCCAACGCAATCAAAAGATACAGCCGTTTATGCTGCAAATTTTCGACTTTCGAAATAATCTTTTCGAATAAAAACCTACGTGGTATTTCCCGTGAACTCAGAATCTTGAAATTTGGTACCAAGCAACATCTTATAGCACAGATAAAGGAAAAATTGCGAAAAGCAGAAATTTTTAGTTACATCACGTAATAAAAATATTTTTAATAATTTTATTTGTACGGAACCCTTGGTGCGAGAGTCCGACTCACACTTGGCCGGTTTTTATTAGTCTTACAGATTGTATCTATCACAGATATGTCTGTAGTCTGATAAGCAAGTAAAAATTTTCTTATCTAAAAGCATTCAAAACTAAAATATGCAAAAAGTGTTTTCTTTACCTTTTCACAATTTTCATGTTCCTTGTTTTATCTTTCTTCTTTAAATAATTAACATTTTATATGCAATTTATTAATTAAATTTTATAAAATAAAGCATAAAAATTTACAATTATTTCCAATTTTAGAAAATAATAATCAACTATTTAGCAAAATAACCCTTATACATAATGTTAAGGAAACTCATTAAAGCGTAAATTTTCGTTTAATATACTAAAATATTAAATCAATGGTACAAAATTCAAAACCGCAAGGTAAACGTCTGGAAACTTAATGAACTAATCTGGGATATAATTTAGCATATAATTTAGTTTTCATAGCGCCTACGTAATTACTTTAAATATAAACGATATCACGCCACCGATTTTGATATTAACGCTAATAGCTTCAGTCTATGTAATATTATATTCATTAAAACACCTTACAGAAATTCTTGTAAAAATATTTTTTCAACACTTGTATCTTATATTATATTTCTTGCTATATTTACGCAATTAATTATAATAAAATGTAAGAAAATTTGAGTTAAAAATTAAACGAAAACTACATTAATTAATAACGATACTTTACAAAAAAAATTGAAATTATCAAACCACACTGTACAAAAATTGATAAATAAAAAACATTAGGGTACGTACCATGTTGGTACCTGGTACCTGTTGGGCTGGCGGTTGCGGGTTCGATACTCGTATATGGCAAACATTTGCATTGGCAGTACAGATGTTTGCTGTGGTCTGGGCGTTTGTGCTTGTGTATTTGTGTTTTTCCGGATCCCCGACACATATTACATGATTCATATTTTGAAATACGATGTCAAGATAGGGCATAGAATGGTGTCTTGGATTTTGCTACATCGTTGTTGTAGAATTTATGTATTTCATTTTTTGTACGATTAAACGAGCACTATATTTGTACCGTATCTTCTGTCAATGTTCTTAATAAATAGTTGAATTTTCTACCATAGAAAATACTTGTAACATACGAGAAATACTTATCATTATCAAGTCATTATCACTTTATTGTACATACATATTATGAGTGTAAAAGGG
The DNA here is from genome assembly GCA_905220545.2 of Melitaea athalia. Classification (NCBI taxonomy): domain Eukaryota; kingdom Metazoa; phylum Arthropoda; class Insecta; order Lepidoptera; family Nymphalidae; genus Melitaea; species Melitaea athalia. The sequence continues at coordinate 5,880,234 of HG992203.1, forward strand.
ATAATCTATACTAATATATAAACCTGAAGAGTTTGTTTGTTTGGTTGTTTGTTTGAACGCGGTACTCTGGAACTACTGGGCCGATTTGAAAAATTCTTTCAGTGTTAGATAGCCCATTTATCGAGAAAGGCTATAGGCTATGTGTCATCACGCTAAGACCAATAGGAGCGGAGTCCACGCCGACGAAGTCGCGCGCAGAAGCTAGTAATTCATATAACGTTTATTAATATAACGTTTAACATGAATCATGCTAGGTGATCTAAAAATAAACAAGTCTATATATAACCAATTGTATGAAATTAATCTATTAATATGTAAATTATAATTATTATTGAAATAATTCAGGCGCAATATAATATTATATATCATTATAGATGATATCAACTTGCGAAACGTTTAAAACGAACTATAAATAGGTTATATATAATGAAACTACTCAATCTAAAATATATCATGAATAACTGTTTTTAAAGGTCACAGAGTTTTTTGCAATTTTCCTAATTCATCATCATCATTTCAGCCTATCGCAGTCCACTGCTGGACATAGGCCTACACAAGTTCGCGCCAAAAATGACGTGAACTCATGTGTTTTGCCCATAGTCACCACGCTGGGCAGGCGGGTTGGTGACCGCAGGGCTGGCTTTGTCGCACCGAAGACGCTGCTGCCCGTCTTCGGCCTGTGTATTTCAAAGCCAGCAGTTGGATGGATATTCCGCCATCGGTCGGCTTTTTAAGTTCCAAGATGGTAGTGGAACTGTGTTATTTTCCTAATTATTTCTGTTATATTATGACTTGATGAAGTTTTATGATCCAGTCTAGAATTATTTAACTTATCATGCGCTCTAATTGCCTGCAGACCATCTGTGTCACAATATTGTTTGGAATCCCGTGTGTGATTAAAGTCTTACTCTTTGATGTCACCTTTTGTAACTTTTCCAATTTCGTTAACGAATTACAGTTCTATTTAAGCTCATGTGCATATTGCTCTAATTGGTCTAATATAAAACTAAGCTACTTGTATTTATACTTAGATCTTCCAAATATTAGGAAGTCATCCTGAATATTATTATTATAATAACATAGGCACATACATATATATATATACTAGCTGCCCGGACAGAATTCGTTCTGTCTGTTTTTTTTTTTTTGTATAAAAACCTTCCGTGGGATTTAAGGAACATACAAAAAAATATATATCCGAATTGGTCGAGCCGTTCTCGAGTTATGCGCTTAGCAACATCCATTTTTATTATATAGATTATAAGTAACATAGTTTATAATAAAATATCGTTACTAACACAAATTAATAATGTGCAAGTAAAAACCTGAAATAAATTAGTTTCATTTATTTATTACTTTTACTATGCAAGTGCATCATTATTTTTATTTTAGCTTTTAATATAAGAGTTATACAGGTAGAAAATTACCATAGCAAACTTCTTTTGGTCGTCATTTGGTGTTCATTTTATGTTTGATAACGTGCAGGTTTAAAAGTATTAAGCTAATATGAATAAGAACCTATGATAAATATATTGTCATCAAACATTTAGTATTATAATTACTGACAAGTGCCAAGATTAGCTTCATTAAGTTTAATACATGCAATAAACATACATATAAAATATAAATATAATATATATAAGTCTGCCCATTGTACTGCACAGTCTGTAAATGTCTTTAAATGTGTCTTTTAATGTTTAAAATGTAGTTGTGGTGTACAATAAAGTGTAAATAAATAAATAAATATCATTACAAATAACTAATCACAATTAAAGCCTCATCAAATGAGATCAAAAACAAAAAGTAAGCAATACACTATAATCTTCTCTAACATCTTATAAAACAAAAACTTGTTTCGAGACTTCCAGTTTCTAATATAGAGATACCGAGCCTATGTTTTTGTAAGTTGTGTCGACCTCGAAGTTTGTTTCGAACTTTCTAGGACATAAACACCCTCTTGTGAATTAGTATTTTAGAAGTCCAATAACTGATGCGTATTTCGTATCATCATCATCATCACTACATATTATAAAACAAAGTCTCTTCCCGCTGTCTGTCTGTCTCTATATATGCTGTCTCTTTTGATGCGGTTTTCTTTAATAAATAGAGTGATTCCAGAGGAAGGTTTATATGTATAATACATGCATAATATAGTAGAGGAACACTGATAGTTTTAAAGTTTTCTAATGTGATGTCGTAAATAAACAAATTTTTTGCGCTTAGATTGCAAATACTTATTTTATATTTCGTATCAGCATTGCACCCGTGCGAAGCCGGAACGGGTCGCTAGTTATATTATAATTATAGCCGTCCATCATTGGTAAATTTGTTTTATATGCCACTAGTATCTATAATTAAACTGTAAGTAATTTATGGCTGTAGATAGGACATTTTTGAGAAAAAAATGTATAAATGTTTTTCACAGCCAAAGAAGCAAAAGTATTATTTTTGAGAATTTTTGCATTCCGCGTATCACGTATAAGCTACTGAATGAAATTTGATGAAATCTTGGATAAAAACAGCACCATGTTTCATCTTAAAACGACTCTTAGAACCTAAGATACTTAAACTTTACAGCTATAGACACAGTAGACACGTATTTTGATTTAAAAACAACTTTATAATGCAGCCAAATTAAGAGACAAATGATATACTTATGAACAAAGCTAATCGTAGGATTGTTTTTGCACACAATCTGTCTATAAGTATAGATAATAAAATCGGTCCAGTACTTTTGGAGCCTATTCAATACAAATAAACATAACAACAAAAAATCTTTCCTCTTTATAATATAATACTAGCTGACCCCGCAAACGTTATTTTGCCATATATGATATTACCCCCCCCCCCCCCCTCTTGTGGGTGGAATTTTGTAAAATCCGTTCATAGCTGACCTCTACTCGGCGAAAGGAATATTCCTATCAAATTTCAAGTCTCTACGCCTAATGGTTCCAGAGATATCGTGAAGAGTCAATGGGTGGAAATCTCTTTTATATATATAGACTAGCTGACCTGGCGAACTTCGTACCGCCTTTTTTTTTCTTAAATATAATAATTACATATACCAAAATAAAATATAGCCTATCTTTCAAGTTGGATCAAACTGCACACGGTGTGCAAATTTGATTAAAATCGGTTAAGTGGTTTAGGAGTCCATTGAGGACAAACATTGTGACACGAGATTTATATTAAGATATAGATTTGTCGTACGTAAATTCTAGATTAGAAAAAAATAAGAATGGAAATACATATATTATACATACATCTATATATAAGTTTAAGCTGCTTACAAAATGATGAGAATGAATATTTATTTACAAACAAAATTGCGAAACATAAATACTTCACTCAAAATACAATTCTGTTAACGAATAAATATCGGATTACAACATTATATCCAGATTATCTGCGTTTTTCGCGGTATCATCCTCATCGTACTGAAAAAGGATTTGCTAACCGACTTCCATAAAAGGAGGAGATTCTCAATTCGACTGTATTTTTTTCGATTCGACTGTTTTTTTTGTATGTCACCTCAGAATTTTTGTACCATTCAAGTACCTACTATTCGAGTTACATCTAATAATGCGTATTTACTTGACTACTTTTTCATCGACCTACATTGTATCATACCGCATAACTTTTCACTGGGTGTATCGATTTTGACGATTCTTGTTTTAAGCGAAAGCTGAGGCTTGTTGTTTGGTCTCATTTAAATTTGATCGAGATCTGATGACTACTTTTTGTGTCGTTTTTGAGTAATCTTTGATAACACATAGGTATTTGCTTGACTATTTTTTCGTCTACCTGCGTTGTATTACTTGTCTATGTAATTGAAGTCGTTTTTTTTTTCGTTACAATCTTAGTAAGCTTTTATTATCAACCAGCCCTGCTCCGCGGTTTCACTCGCGTTAATTTGAAGAAAAACATACTTTAATTTTATAGCCATCCTCGGTAACAGTAGTTCCTGAGATTAGAGTGTTCAAACAAACAAAGTCTTCAGATTTCTAACATTAGTATAGATAGATGAATTCATTAAAAATTACGAAAATGTCAGTACCTAACCTATCACTTTTTAATTGCAGACACGAAAATTTGTTTTGTAATAAAAGTGACATAGGTACAATAAATCAATAAAAAAACATAACTCACACTACCTATATACACACAGGTACCTATTTTTTTTTGTTGTATTATTATAGAAGTAGTCTTTGACAACTAAACGCTGGTTAGATCTAGACTTCAAAGTCTGGAACATCGGCGCAAGGTTGCCTGTTTGTCGGTATTTTATAGGATTTATTTCGGAGAGTGTGCTCATGAACTATACAATTTAGTTCCGCCATCACCTTTCTACCACCGAACCGCAAGGCATCGCACAAATCTGCACCGCTACGTAGTTGAAATCCCACGAACTCGCACCAAGCGCTTTGCTTCCTCGTTTCTAGTCCGCACCGCAAAAATCTGGAACGCCCTTCCGGCTTCCGTTTTTCCAACTCACTATAACTTGGGTATCTTTAAATCTAGAGTGAATAGGCATCTTCTAGGCAAGCGCGTTTCTTAGGCTGCATCTTCACTTACCATCAGGTGAGATCGCAGTCAAGCGCTAGTCTATATATTTAAAAAAATAATAATAATAATAATGTTCAAACTTATAATGAAATTAATTATGGTCGAATTTCGACCACTGGGCGACCACGTCTGTAGGTAAGGAATGGATGAATAAATGGAATAAAACAAAAGTCGGTACCTATATTCATTTATTTTAATTCACAATTCCTTAATTTCATTGCCATTATAAAGGCCCCAGACGAAATGTTTAGCACAATATGAGGTATACAGATTTTCTTCTTTAAAATATGTCAAGGTAGCGCCATTCATTCAAATAACTTTTATTTTATAATTAATAAACGAATATTTTATAAGTCAATTCCATTTCTCTTAAATAACGGATAACATAAATTAAGAAATATAATAAACTAGCCGACCCGTGCCCACTTCGTTGCGCATTAATTATTTTTAATAATAATTTCTAACGACGATATCTCAAAAACTATTCATCTGATTGATATAGTGTGAAGGGCAATTTTAATCTGCATTAAATTCTTAAGCTAACTAACATATTTATTTGGATAAGGATTAATTCTGAACTAAAGAAAATAGCTTTGAAAATAACGTAATGTTTTTAATGACAAATTTGAACATAAAAGTGGTTATTGTAAGTCAACCGTAAGAGATAGAGATATGCTGTCGCGGACTTTTTTGTAGCATTTTTATAGATTTTGAATTCGCTAGTACATTACTTAACTATATCTTTGCTAGTTTACGCGGCGTTCGCGAGGAAAGGTCCCCGTTGGCGAGATTTTTTGCGACCTCTTCAACATTTATCGCCATATTTCTGCTAATTTACATTCAAACATAATAAATTATATACCTAAACCTTCCTCAAAAATCACTCTTTCTATTGTTGAAAACCGTATAAAAATCCGTTGCGTAGTTTTCGAGTTTATCGCGTTCAGACAGACAGACAGACAGAAAGACGCGGCCGGGGGACTTATTTTTATAATAAGTATAGATAGATTAGTGTAGACTAGTCTACTCTTATTTATTGAAAGTGATCTTTCGCAGACTATAGAAAGAAGCTAAGGCTAGTTCTTTATATTTTCTGACTTGTTATCTATACTAATATAATAAAGCTGAAGAGTTTGTTTGATTGTTTGTTTGTTTGTTTGTTTGTTTGTTTGTTTGTTTGAACGCGCTAATCTCAGGATCTATTGGTCCGATTTGAAAAATTCTTTCAGTGTTAGATAGCCCATTTATCGAGGAAGGCTATAGGCTATATATCATCACGTCAAGATCAATAGGAGCGTAGCACCAATGAAGAATGTTTCAAAATCGGGGTTTTTTTCCTTTTGAGAGCTTCCGCGGCGTTGTTTGACAGAATTGGTCCTATTCCACGGGGACGAAGTCGCGCGCAGAAGCTAGTATACATATACACTGAAGCGTATACCCGTGGTATACTTCAGCCTGTAATATCCCACTGCTGGGCATGGGCCTCTTTCCCCATGTAGAAGAAGGATCAGAACTTAATCCACCACGCTGCCCCAACGCGGGTTGACAGATATATTCCCTACTATGAGTAACAATCGCTATCAGGTGTACATGATAACAACCGGGACCGACGGCTTAACGTGCTCTCCGAGGCACGGTGGTGAGACCCACAAGGACTGCACAAACACCCAGACCACGGCAAACATCTGTATGGCCAATCCAAATGTTTGTCATGTGCGGGATCGAAACCGCAACCGCCAGCGCAACAGCCACAAACCAGTGCTGTGACTGTTGCGCCAACGCATCGTCATAATGCACACACGGGTATAGTAACACATATTGTGTGAATGAGTTATGTATGTGAAAATAATATCATTTTGATATCGTCGTAATAAGTTTTAGTTTATTACCCTAATGAGATTTTCTATTCAAGATTATTTTCTCTATAGACTGCAGATACGAGAGTTGTGTATTTCCAACTTCGAAAGTGAAGAGGGTTTCTCCGAAACTTCAGATCTCTGGCGGTTAAACTTACTGTTGCTGCAGGGTTCGGTGTTGTTTTAATAAATTATTTCTATATAAGATACTCCGGATTTAAATACATAAATATTAATATAAATTGAAACTATGTAATATTAGCTGTGCCATGACGTTTTACCCGTACAACTTTCGTCGTAACTCGTCATTCCTCGCGAATATACTCGTAATTTGTTCTTTAATTATTCAGACATAATAATTACGTAGTTTATGTGTCGTCATGGCCAAAATGGCGGCGATGTGGTTCGCCACCCATCACGTCTCGTTTCCCGCTGGGGCGAAAAGCGGCCCATGGAGAGCCGCTTCGCTACGTTGAATGTAAGAGGAGGAATGGATGGTAAGGTAGATGAAGTATGTCAGATGATGGACGAACGAGGCATAGATATTCTGTGCGTGAACGAAACCAAGAGGAAAGGATGTGACACTACAATTCATGGTCCCTACACAGCATACTGGTCAGGAGTCCCCCAAACCAGCCGAGGCTGTCAGGGAGTTGGTGTCATTCTTTCCTCTCGAATAGATGAATGTGTGATGGAGCATGAATGTGTAAGCCCAAGACTCCTCTGGATCAGGTTAAAAGTCGGACTCACTCGCTTGTTTATCCTTGGTGTCTATGCACCGACGGATCTGCGCGGAGGTGGGTCATTAAAAGACCAACAAGAGAGAGAGGAATTCTGGGATAGCATGAGAGAGGTCTTGAATAAATGCAGAGAAAATGAACGGATCCTGATGTTAGGGGACTTTAATGGATGGGTTGGAGTAAAGCGTGATGGGTATGAAGGAGTTCTGGGTATGTTTGGGGACGAGAGAGTGAATGACAATGGGAGAAGCTTGCTTGAAGTTTGCTTGGAATGGAATCTTTGCGTGGTCAACACAATGTTTGACCACAAAAAGATCCATTTGTATACAAGAGATGAGGGTGAGTCTAGAAGTATGATTGATTTCATAATTGTGGATGAAAGACTGAGGAAGAAAGTGCTAGACACTCGGGCGTACCGCGGTGTAGGCCTCGCCACAGACCACTTCCTGGTCGTAGCCCGAATGCGTGGTCTCTTTAAACGGTGGCGACACCGAGGGGCAGAGCCTACGAGTGTTTTAGAAAGAGTACAAGTGGAAAATCTGCAAGATAAAGAAAAGAAAGACGAGTATGTAGAGAAACTGAAAGAAAGTTTTAAAGGCATAGAAGAGATATGTGTGATTGAAGATCTGTGGGAGACATTTAAGGAAAGGGTCGTGAATGTTGCTACTGAGGTATGCGGGATAGTTAAAAGAAGGAAAGGAAGAAAGAACTATAATGTGTGGATGGATAGAGATGTACAAAGGGCTGTGCAAGAAAAGAAGAAAGCATGGTTGGATTGGTTAGCAACAAAAGCTAACCAAAAAGTTCAAATGGCAACGGATGATGAGGTAAAGGAAGCAAGAACGAAGTATAAAAGATTGAAATCAGAAGCGAAAGAAGTTGTGTCTAGAAAGAAAGAAGAACGAAAGGATGATTTTGACAGGAGGCTCACTGAAGATTTCCAGTCAAACATCAAGTTTTTCTGGAAATCCATCAAAACAGCCAGAGGGAAAACTTCTACCTCTGAGCTGAGTACAATCAGGAGTCAAGATGGGAGCATTATAAAAGGAGAAGAATGTGTGTTAAAGAGATGGAAAGAGTATTTTGAAAGTTTGTTTGAAAGAGAGGAAGTGCAGGTTCAACATCCGGCACCTACCATGGAAGCTAGTATAAATGTTGATGAAAGTGAGATAAGCATGGATGAAATAGTGAAAGCGTTGAATAGTATGAGATTAGGTAAGGCTGCAGGGTATGACAGGATTACCGTCGAGATGCTGAGGGCCGGACAGGGCATTGTGGTTAGCCAGCTGTACCGCCTTTTTAATATGTGCTGGAGAAATGGGCAAGTACCGGGAGACTGGTGCAAAGCAGTAATCGTGCCATTATATAAAGGAAAAGGGTCACGCCAGGACTGCATAAAATACCGTGGTATAAGCCTTCTCAGCGTCGTCGGTAAATTGTATGCAAAAGTGTTGATTAAAAGGGTTGTGAATGAAACAGATGAAAGAGTATGGGATGCACAAGCGGGATTTAGAAAGGGGATGGGATGTACGGATCAGGTCTTTTCTTTGCGGTGCATAGCCGAAAAATGTTTGGCTAAAAACAAAAAGGTCTATTGCACGTTCGTAGATCTAGAAAAGGCCTATGATAGAGTGGTGAGGAATGAATTGTGGTCAGCATTGTCCGAGTACGATGTAAGCAGTATCCTCATACGAGCACTACAATCTCTTTATAGAAATTCTAGTGCTTGTGTAAGGATAAACGGGGCATACACTGAATGGTTTAATATCGAAAAAGGTGTTAGACAGGGATGTGTAGCGTCACCGTGGCTGTTTAATCTATTCATGGACAATTGCTTGACAGATTTAAAAGAGAATGAAAGTGGGTTGAGAATGAATGAGTTACTCGTCAAATGTCTTCTCTATGCTGATGACCAAGTATTAATTGCGTCTTCGGCCGAGGAGTTGCAGGAGATGGTAACTGCTATGAGTGGAGCTTTTGTTAGAAAGGGAATGAAGATGAATGTAAAGAAGACGAAAGTGATGGTGTTTGAAAGAGATGAGGCAGTGACAGTTTGCAATATCGTGGTTGGAGACGAACAAATTGAACAGGTGAATGAGTTTGTGTATCTGGGTTCAAAGTTTACAAGAGATGGAAAGTGTGAGAGTGATATTGAAAGAAGAGTGAATGCAGGAAACATGGTGAATGGAGCTTTGCACTCCTTTATGAGCAGCCGGAAGGTGTCTAACAAGGCTCGTTTAGCTGTACATAGGGGGGTGTTGGTCCCGACACTCATGTATGGAAGTGAAAGTTGGGTATGGCAGAAGAAACATGAAAGTAGAATAAATGCAGTTGAGATGAGAGCGTTAAGAAGTATGATAGGAGTTAAACTGAGTGACAGGATTAGAAATAGTGAGATACGGAAACGTTGTGGTCTGAAAGAAGATGTAGTGACAAAAATTGAGAAGGGTATGCTGAGATGGTTTGGCCATGTTGAGAGAATGAATGAAGAGCGATTGACGAAAAAAGTGTATAAGGCGAGTGTGAATGGGAGTGTTGGAAGGGGTAGACCTAGGCGAACATTTCAAGACCAAATCGGTGACGTCTTGAAAAAAGGCCAGGTCAAGAGTACCCTAAACCGAAGAGAATGTATGAAAGGAATAATGAAAGTGGACGAAGCGAAACAAGTATGTAAGGATCGTAGCAAGTGGAAAGAAGTGGTCTCTGCCTACCCCTACGGGAAAAAGGCGTGATTATATGTATGTATGTATGTATGTGTCGTCATACCTTTTTTCTGCGTTAATATTTAACTTTCAAAAACTTACTGTTTATTAAGGAATGGGATCATGGTATGATATAATAATTATAATCACTGAATGAATCAAAGCGCGGATGAACGATTCAAATATAATATTGAAAGTACTTGTATCATCTTGTTTCCATAAGTGCTTCTGGGTTGGCAGTTTTTTCTTTCTCCTTCTAAAATATATTCTATTTTAAAATTCAATAGTTTATTGGTACATTGAAGTTATCAGCTAACAATGTGCTTGGTTTTATAGTAAGTATAGAAAATTTACGGAATTATGTCTTTTTATTAGCAACTAGATAATATAACAGCGTCGCTTCGCTACTGCTTAATTTTCTGATGTGTTAGTTATTTATTTATGGGCCATAATTTCATAAAATAGGTATAGTTCCCGTAGAAATATTGAGTTTGTAAATAGTGTAAGTGTAATAGTGTGTTCTTTGGTAAAAATACAACAAAATATCAAATCTGTCAGACATCATACCAGTTTGTAACATATTAATGATTTCAATTTATTTTTGTTTTCAGGTAAGAACCGATGAATTATTTGAATACCAATAATATAAAATGATGGTAAGTTTCTTTTTTTTATATTTATAACTGTGTTTTTTTTAAGTTCATATAGTTATTTAGACGATACTAAAATACATACTTACTACATTCTGCATACCAAAAAATTTACTTTGTTTTGTCAAATCTTTATAGTTATATTTTTATTTACATGATGAATTAAACACTTTTTAAATGTTTGTCTATATAGCTGTCTCTGACACGGTTTAAATAAGATAAAGAAGGTCAAATGGCAACATATACTTTTACCTCATAATTCCCACGGGATCAAGATCACGCCGTTAAAAAAATAATGAGTATCCAGAGAGGCTCTCCCACGCGAACGAAATCGCCGGTACAGTAAATAAATAAATAAAAGTTTTACAAGCAACTAATTATTTTCATAACGGTTTAAAGACAATTTAAATTGACTGCTACATTTTTATATAATAAAAAAATAGCAAAAAAAAGCTTATTTGTTTGAGTATTCTAAACTCAAAAAGATAGGTTTGACGATGTAAGGATAGAATTTTGTTTACAATTTCATCTTCTATATATATAAAAATCAATGCCACTTTTCGTTGTAATTTTATAACCCAAGAACGGGCTCACATATCCAAACCAAATATTTAGGCTTTGTTTGGACTATTTAGTAGATGGTTTATGTGAAGTTTGCACAAAATCGGTCGAGCGGTTCTTCATTTATCACATTTTTTGTAACAAAGGAGGATCATTTTGTTAATGAGGATTTTGCTGTCAAATTGAAACTTTTTTCAGTGTTGACAGTACAAGCATGTTGTTATGTCATTCATTTCTGTCATTTCATTTTGGACGTGCTTCGATTAAAGCAAATTAAGACAAATAACCCAGGGGTATAGTACATCACAAAAATAATTAACGCCTAACGAAGTGGGCACGGGAGGGCTAGTTTAGTATATATATAAAAAAGTGACAATTCGATGGTTAACGCACTTTACTGCTGAGTTATTTATTCCAATACACTTGAATGGAAGTCAATTTATATCATCATTTGTACTCTGCCAGATTTAGATTTTAATAGAACCAAATGAACCTTTTTATGTCTTACTCTTTCCCATGGTTTCAATCACTTTAACTTTTTGAGCATCTTAAGCCTTAGGCCGTTGAATTTAAAACGTAAAAAAAACATCTTAACGAACAAATTGGTGCTCGTTTTCTATTAACGTATTTTATAAAAGATAAAATCAGATACTTAAAACTTAAGAGCGAAAGTAAGTTGAAAGTAAGAAAATAGTACAAAAAACTACAAGTTGTGGAAGTAGTTGGAAATGGAGTTTTATAAAGATGAATTCCGGAAACTTTTTTACGTATATTTAAATATATTTTGCAAATTTTACAGTAAAGAATAGTGATACAACTTTAATTTAATAAAACACCAATTTTATGAACAAATTGTATTAAATTTAGTTATGCGAAAATTTCGCGACAATACAATATATACCTTAATACAATCCAACCCGCATTGGAGTAGCGTGGTGGATTAAGCTCTGATCCTTCTCCTATATGATAAAATAAATTTTTACTTTAAAACTTTTACTATCTACTTATAAAGTCATTACACATAATCTATATGATAGAAAAGCTTGTCGCGAGATAGTACTCGTATTTCCTTAGTTTGAAAATTTTAATAGTTAAAATCAATCTCATCAATTTATTTAATTTACTTGTTTACAAGCAAATCTTGCGACAAGCTTTTATATCATATAGATTATGTGTAATGACTTTATAAGTAGATAGTAAAAGTTTTAAAGTAAAAATTTATTTTTTTCGTTTTAGTGCATTCAAATAAAAGCTTGTTTTTTAAAAAGGTTTTTTACTTTTAATTTATTTTTTACTTTTTAGTCGGTTATCACGTCACTTTATTCGAATTATTCTTAGCAAGCCCTTTCATTTGATACCCATATTGTAGAAGTGCACTAAAAATAACTAGTCCGCACTCTTGGATATGCCGCCATATTGGATTTAGAATAACGTCACAAAGGTAACCATGCATTGGCATCCAAATTGAACCTATATACAAAATTTCAGCTCAATTGGTTGAAGATGTCTGCTTCAAAATTGAGTTGCAAGATTTCACCTGAACAAACATACATACATACATACAAACCATGCATTGTCATCCAAATTGAACCTGTATACAAAGTTTCAACTCAATTGCTTGAAGATATTTGCTTCAAAATTGAGTTGCAAGATTTCACCCGAACAAACATACATACATACAAACCATGCATTGTCATCCAAATTGAACCTGTATACAAAGTTTCAGCTCAATTGCTTGAAGATATTTGCTTCAAAATTGAGTTGCAAGATTTCACCCGAACAAACATACATACATACATAAATACATACAAATCATGCATTGTCATCTAAATTGAACCTGTATACAAAATTTCAGCTCAATCGGTTGAAGATATCTGCTTCAAAATTGAGTTGCAAGATTTCACCCGAACAAACATTCATTAAATTTACATACATACATACATACATACATACATACATACATACATTGCAAGTTAAATAAAAGCTTGTAAAAAGACCTATGTCCAGCAGTGGAATATTACAGGCTGAAGCGTAAACCTTATTCAAGCTCTTGTCCTTTTGGTTAACATTTAGATCATAACATCGCATATTAATAATTACAAAACACAAAAAAGAATCTTACTATTGTAACACCCATAAATTCTTATGAAAAATTATATCTGTTTACTCAAAATAAAATCATCGCTCATATTTTCTTCAAAGAGATAAAATCTTTTACCTGAAGCTCCAGCGAAGCTCTAAACGTCCAAGCAAGGTCATCTATTATGTTCGCTTCGCAAAACCCTTTTAATTGTAAACCATGACATTTTAAGCCTTTCGCGTTGAATATAAAAACGCGTTTATATATTTTTTTTCATATCTGTATTTTTTATCAAAGCAAAATTGTGATCTTCTTTTTTTGTATGTGCTAGTTTAAAAAAATGTTGCGTTGTCTACAGAAAAAGTAATTTTGCTTACGTAAATAAAAAAATATGATAGCTTTTTCATATAATAATTATTTTATAAATTTTCTATTGAAAATATACGTACACTACTCTTTTTCTATTTTTTTTTTAAATAATACAGTAACATATGATATAATTATCATTAAAGTAATGATAAAATCGTCAAAAAAAAATTACCTGTTTACGATTTAAATATATAAATAAATTATTATAAATAACGAATATAAATAATATAACATTTACGTTTAACTTGGGGAGGCCTATGTCCAGCAGTGGACTGCGCTAGGCTGTTGTGATGATGATGATGATACGTTTCACACTCAACGGTTCCCGGTATGATTTTGTACTGTTTTGGGGGTCCGGAAACACACAATACAACAATAAAGCAAATAAAAAATAATTATTATATTACACTATGTTCCACTGATTTAAACACAAAACGATAGAGTCGCAATTTTTGTTTTGTTGCGACCTTGATACAATAGTAAATAAATTGTTAAACAATAATTGTACAATTATTGTCTCTTATCAAATTTAATCGTATTTTAATGGAGATGGAAAATCAAAAATCATATCAAAAATCTAGCATAATAACAGTTACACTGATCGATCATCAGCAAACGACTGGAAGAGCAGAGTCGTTCCCCAGGCGTCGTATACGTTTCCATATTAATGTCGTAACAATCCGAACAAAGCGCTTTACATGCTTGTAATGTACGTTTATAGAACATTTTCATACAATTTGTGTACTAGGGTGTACAAGGAAATGTATACTCATGTCATATCCCTATAATTTTAGTTACTTTGACAAGCAGTTGTTTTATATTTTTGCCAAGAAAGAACTATAACGAAAAGTTTTTCCATATTTTTTCTAGAGAGTATACTCATAAAAAAAACTACATAAAAGATTAAACTAGGAAAATACTTCAAGAACCCAATATGCTTGTTAACTTTTAGTGCTCTCGTAAAACTGAATTACGATCATAAATATATCGATCATATAAAACTGATGATCTGCAACAAAGAAAAATTTTCAACACGCACTTATTTTGAAGAATCTCCTAACTGGTATGAAAATCATGTTAAATATTTGATCAACGAAATTGAAAAATCGAACGAAAATTTTGCCTACGCTGACTCAAAATAACAAGCAAAATGACAATGGCTTGATTTTACATAAAGAAAAAGGGCGATATTGTTTTATATAATAACGCCCATATCAAATAAAGTTTTCAAATATGTGGAACATTGATTGGGTAATAATTTTGGTAATATTTAAAATGAACCAATGATTACTACATTTTTCATTACAATTTACAACGTGTACATTCTGTTTCTATATTATCATGCTACATATTTTAACTATAATTATGTAAAATTATTATAACTTAAATGAACAGACCTATAAAGCTGATTACAACAATAATAATTTTTAAAGAGAATCGCTGTAACAGAGGTGTGATGTCAACAACAAAACAAAATCGTGCTTATGACATAAAAAATGATGTTTAAGAAAAATTGTTTACTTAATACAACGAGATGTTTGTTTTTTTTCTAACAATTAAATAAAATAAGATAAGAATTACAATGTTAAGCAAAATGCGGATTAAACGTGTTTTTTTCTAACAATTAAAAAAAATAAGATAGGAATTACAATGTTAAGCAAAATGCGGATTAAACGCCTAAAGGCATTCTCTGTCAGTCATAACCGGAGCTCAAAAAAAAAACGAATGGTTAATTATTATTAAAGTAAATTATAATTGTACAATTATTGTTTTCTTGAGAACGATAACTAAAAAATTAATGAAACTTTAAATTATTTTTTACATAGATAATTTAATTTATCTTAAAAATATTCAGCAATGAATATACATATACCTAATTATTTACATGCTGAAATGAAAAAACACATAATTATATTAAAGAAAATCTAAATCTAAATTATAAATATAAAATGCTTTGTTAGTACGTAAAGTTTTCACACAGTTTTCTCTATCACCGCAAAACCCAATCAACTTCCCGTTGGTGTGGTAAATACCCCTTGGTCTCCCTGGTGGTAGCAAGGGAGTTTAGTCGCGGTTAATGAAAGTGGGTGGTGGTGGGTGGTGAAAATGTTAAAACATATGTATATTTCTGCCCTTTTCTAACGCATTAGAAAATCTGAAAAGGTCTCAAAATTTCTGTAATGGTCTAGGATGTTTGTGCGATGTATTTTAACCAGAGCAACGCACCCGGCGTTGCTCTGGCTGCTTTAAAATAAAAAAAACTTAAACTTTATTTTGACACAAGTTTTTTTTTTTCTAAATTGTAGTAGATAAATAGAAAGACCAGTAATAAAATTTCCTTAAAAATGAATAAACGCACTACAAACTTGCTATGATCTTCACGCTCTAGCTAAAGCTCCATATTTTTTTAAATAGTAACATTGACTGAAAAGGAGTTTTTCTACGTATCTACAACATATTATGTAAAGTATTTTTCAAATCAATTTGTATCAAAATTAACAATTTACCTATATTGTCAACATTTAACTTTGAATATTAATTTAAAATTAAGATAACAGAAATACTGAGAAACAAAACTTTATACTCATTTTCTTAATTAGTTCATGATTTTAATAATTAAATTAGTTCCGCGGAATTCATTCAACCATAACAAGAATTGAAATAAGTAAAATGAATTACTTTATAAATTTACTTATATGGAAAGTCGTATGCTTAGATTAATTTTATTTTATACTTATGGTAACAACTTTATTTTGTAATTCTAGAAAATAAAAAAATTATAGTTTTGTATAACGCGTTGGCGCAACGATCACAAGGGTCACGGGGTCATGACCCCCCCTGGGCTGTGTCCAGGACCTAGGTGGACCACTAATTAAAATTGTGAAACAAGATTTTTGTCACAATATAGGTATTTTTAAGTACATTACCTACATAGATTAATAAAATACCTACTTTTTACCTGTATCTATCATTATAAAATTTAAATTATAACTACTTTTTACTTGACCACGACTTCCCTACTATTACAATGTACTCTGTGACCACGACTTTGTGACCCCCCCCCCTGGCGCCTTGACCATTACTGTGACCCCCTCCCCCCTGGCGCCAAAGCTGGATCCGCCCTTGCACAACACTGGTTTGTGGCTGTTGCCCTGGCGGTTACAGGTTCGATCCCCGCACATGACATACATTTGTATTGGCCGTACAAATGTTTGCCGTGAACTGGGTATTTGTGCAGTCCTTGTTGGTACCTGGTTACTTATAGTAGGTAATATATCCGCCAACCCGCATTGGAGCTGCGTGGTGGATTAAGCTCTGATCCTTCTCCTACATGGGGAAAGAGGCCTATGCCTAGCAGTGGGATATTACAGGCTGAAGCGACTGAAGCAAATATGTTCAACAGAATAGAATTAGTCTTCATCTTCTGTTTGGTTACATTTGACCGAATGTTTCCTAAACGCACACGGCCTGTAAGTTCTTATAACGAACATTTGAATTCACTGAAAATTATTGATCAAAAGATAGTCTCGTTTTTTGTGAACAGGACAATATCTACCAGATTAAATAGAATTTTCAAACCAGATCAAAACATTCTTATGATAAACGGATTAGGATATTTAAATTTTTCAGTCAAACTGTATTTATTACAGAGTAAAGTCATTTAATGACTAGCAATTCAAAGCTCACAAGGCAACAAAACTCAAACACTGCGAAAAAACAGGTTAATAGCATAAATAGTTACCTTTGTAAGCTATCAGGAAACCACCCACGCAATGAAGGTTAAACGTTTCTAAAAACTAATCAACGCCCCAACTTAGTTGATTGAGTCACGAGATACACGTATGACGTTTCGATTAAATTGGAATAGCTGAAGAGGCAAGGCCTGGCCTTGTGATTGCAATGTTGATTCGAAAGCATGTCCAGTTCAATGAGTTTGACAAGCTCGGTTAGAGGGTATAGCACATAGCTGAGTTTGGAAACGATGAACATATTTTCTGAAACAATTTCTGAAATGTAAATTAGTATTTATATTACGAAACATATTGATAATACACATTATACAAGAAATCTTAAGATTTAGTTTGTTTACAAACATTTAGAATTATTTAATAAATAGGGTTGTGATTTTGACAAAACCCAATTTTATTTTAAATAACATAGCATTTATTTCGAAATTTTACAATATTATACATACTTAATGTTGTGTGGTTACGGCAGTAAAGAATATAGCCACCACCTCTTTTCCCGTGGGTGTCGTAAGAGGCGACTAAGGGATAACACAGTTCCACTACCACCTTGGAACTTATAAAGCCGACCGATGGTGGTATAACTATCCAACTGCTGGCTTTCAAATACACAGGCCGAAGACGGGCAGCAACGTATAGGCTTATACGACAAAGCCAGCCCTGCGTTCACCAATCAAAAGAAATCAAGACTCAAAATTACTTAGTTATTAAGGTTAATTAAAAACTCAACTGTTTACAAAAATATAAACTTAGATATATTTTCATTACTTTAAGAAGTTAGTTATTAAGGTTAAATAAAAAACGTTTATTATTTTTTTGCTTTTCAATTTTTAATTTTTTGTTTGTTTAATTTTTTGTTAAAAAGTTTTTTGTCTATTATTTTTTACGTATTTGTTACTGAGACAGTCTTTAGAATCAGAACAAGCATTGCTAATTATTCAATTAATAGACTGGCGTTTTTATCCATTACAATTTCCAAAGACGTATATTCATTTTAAAAAGTAAGATACGCAACGGCCTTTATTGTATTACGAACGCCATCTATACCACCGCTATTTACGAGAATACCATTTGCATAGAAAAAACGGTGAAAAAGTAGGAAAATAGACGCACAGTCCGACTGCAGTAGCTTTTTCCACATTTTTAGATCATGTAACATTTTTACTTATGGGTCCAACACTTTCTAACAATTTATTACAGGTATTTTATCCTTATATACATAAAAAGCATATATTTTTAAAGTATTGCTATTTTTCAACAATAGCATTTCAGTACGAATAAATACTTAATTGTCTTAAATTCAATAGCTTCACAGTATGACGAGCATTGCACCTCGAAAGTTCAGACACACTCACTACACCAACATAAACGCCCAAACCACGACAAACATCTGTATGGCCCATACAAACATTGGTAATGAGCGAAGATCGAACTCGCAAAAATAAAATAACGGTCCTTATACGTTTTCGTAATTAGTATTTCGGATTTGTTCTGTAAATATTGTCCTTCGACTGCTAATAAGTATAATCTATTATCTAACCATTAATTAATAACTTTAACCTAAAAACTATTTCTATCTTACTTTTCTTCTTATTTTAGCTTAAATTAATTCCTGAATACAAATGTCTATAGTGTCTCTACAAATTAGTTCCTGGATTAAAAATAAAAATAATTCTCAACTTTTTATTTATTTATTAATGTACAATAACACATAACATCCATTAGTTTTGAAAACATCGATAAAGCAGTCACGGAAAACACACATTATGATTTTATTATTAAAAATTTCAAGAACAAGGTTGAATACTCAGAAAAGTTATTTCCGTACAAACTATTAAAAAAGTTGCCTGTTTACAATGACAATAAATCCTTTTCTTTTGTATTTTAGGCAACTACTTTAAAGTACGTAGAAACATCACCACCCTGATACCAAATTTTTTACATAGATATAATTATTATAAATGTACAACAAAGGTAACATCTGAAAAAAATAAAACACAAAGTTTTCCCATTGTTGTAGTACCAAGTAATCGCTAATACGCCGATCGAATAGGTTCCTTTTATTTTCGCCTCGTTATTTCTTCGGCCTCAGTTTTAACTTTTTAAACGAATCGCATTCTGGCCGATTTATTACCTGTCGATGGAGCACGTGAACGCTGTAAAGAGATTAAGCATCTCAACACGAAGCGATTTTCTACCGCGCGCTTTATGTCTTTTTTTTTGCGAATTAAATTGCTGTATATGTTAAAGGGTTGTCTTGTCTTGTTGGGAAATCTGTGTTGAAAAATATTAACCATTGTCAATTTTATAAATTGTTTTTGACGCCTTTTAAATTAAATACACGAAAATTTTAAAGCATTTTAATTTTATTTGCCTTTTGTTATTTACTCGGTAAAGATTTTTTGAAGTTTCTTTATAAAACCGCCTCGGTATTGCCAATATACTATTAATTTTAACAAATTAATACGTAAAATATTATACTATCATTTTTTATTTCAAACAAAACCTTTTTTTGTGACATTATCAATAGCAACTATAGACTTCAAGGCTATTATCATTACAGTTCAAAATTCTAGAAATAAAGGTCATATTTATATTCACACCAAGTACAATTCTGTATTCGAAATTTAAAACAATCTTAATTTACATTTACAAGTACACTTATTTTTATCACAGCTGTCAAGTGAGTCGACAAACGCCCGTCTGTAGACGTCCTTCAGCTCATTAGCATGCTCCAGACAGGTATCCCACCACGTAGACTTTGGACATCTACTCGATATTTCGTAGATATCCTGATTTATTGCCGTAGATCCAACATTATGGTGAAAAATTAAGGATGACGTTACAAGCTCAGGACATTATTTATAATAGGTAGCTTACTAACTGAAGTTAGGTGATATTTTCTGTTGTACAAGACATCCAGTACGGTTTCGTTTGTATTAAGTTTTAGCACTTGTTAAATTGTGTTAAATATTTTTGATTACTGCTAACTTCAAAAATCTAGTACGCATATAAGGATGACTAAGAATATTATTCTGTCCTTAATAGGAACTTAAAAAAGTATTTACTTAGTGTCATACAGTCATACTAACAATATGTTGTTAGCTAACGCGATTACTTTTCATATTTAAATTTATATTTGTTCAGAGACTGTCTCTCCGTGATCATAGCGATTGAAACATTGCCGAAATATAGGGATCTCAACAAAACAATAAACGTAGTAAGCACTCGAACAAGTATGAATTTAAATATGAAAATAAAACAATTCAAATTGTAGTAAATAACAGGAATTAAATTACAAAGAATGTTAAACGATTAAATATAATCTGTTATCGTCCAAACAAATGTAACTTAATAAAAAAACCTTACAGATTATTATAATGCGCCAATCAAATTGCAAAGAACATTTAAAATTTAAAAATAATATGTTATCATCCAAACGAATGTTGCTAAAAACATAAACGATTACATACAAAACGATCACATTACGAAAGGAAATAACGAAGAAAAGATTATCCATAAGATAACGCTCAAAATCCGGCCCAGGTGAAAAATTACCAGCGTCGACGTAAACCATTTGTTAGCTCAATTCGAATATTTAAATCCCTTCTCCAGGTGTATTCGAAATGGTAAATTTATGATATTATGAAAACTGGACTCGGCTGAATGTTATACATTCTGTAGTAATATTATAAATACTTCTGTCTTTTTGTCAGTACCAAAGCAAAATGTTCTGGTCTGATCAGTTAGTTGTATTCAGTGTGTAACATCCCACAGCTGGGCTTTAACTGAGGTAGGGCACAGTAGGAAATTTCCTGCTCAAAATATGGAGCAGCCCGACTGGGGTAGTACCTCGACCTTACAGAACAATAACAGCTAAATAATACTGTTTTCAAGCAGTATTGTGTTCCTGTTGGTGAGTAAGGTGACCAGAGCTCCTGGGGGGGATTGGGGATAGGGTCGGCAACGCGCTTGCAATGCTTCTGGTGTTGCAGGCGTCTATAGACTACGGTCTTACCATCAGGTGAGCCGTACGCTTGTTTGCCAACCTAGTTACATAAAAAAAAATAAAAAATGGGTACAGGCCTACTACGTCTACTACAAGTATATAGGTCTACAATTCTACATGATTCTACAAAATTTTTGGTCTGAATCTAAGGTGGGTGTAGTAAAAAAATGTATGGTTAGTTTTTGTATAAAGATAATTAATTGGTATGAATGTTCGTAGTATATACACTATATCGTAAGGTTATAGACCGTTATATTAATGAAATATACCAGAATTGATCCATCTGATTCCAAGCGGACGCAATCATGTGTGATCTGTATAGATTTTTGTATGTAAATAATCGTATCGTATCGTATGTAAATAATTGTATTATAAATTATGATAGGTTTGGACATAAAAATACAAAAATATATATAGTCATATATATATATATATATATATTTCTTTTTTTTTTTCCCCAGGTATTATTTGCAATCAGTCTGTCCGAACTATAAGCAAATTGGTTGTGATATTCGTCTGTGGCTGAGTGTGCCTCCAATGAGACATCTACTCTCAGTTTTACTCCAGTTCATCACTGTCTGTTTTGTAGGTCCAATATGTTATGCCTTCTTAGCCTTTTGATACAGTCGTCGATAGTTAATTGACGGGCCAGCTCGTTCGGGTGGTTTAATAGCTTTTCTTTGTATCTTGAGGTACTGCACCGGATCTCGTGCCTCACAGAATTCATCGATAGGTGTTGCATGATCTCATTGTTGGTGACGTACCAGGGTACATTAGCTATAGATCTGAGTATTTTGTTCTGTTGCCTCTGGATTACATTTACATTAGAGTCGCGATATTATCTATCGATATCTTATTATTATCTAGCGATAGTTTTGCGTTTCTCCCTAGCATCCAGTACAGATTCCGGTGCTGTATGGATATTTCGTCTCTCTTGGCCTTAATATGGTTTTTCCATGTTAAACGACGGTCGAGATGTAGACCCAAATATTTTACGCAATCGCTGGTGGGTAGTAGGTTGTCGCCAAGTTTTACCAGAGGGCAATTTCCGTGTCGGAGGGCAAAAGTTACCTGCACCGATTTAGCAGCGCTTGCTTTTATTCGCCACGTCTGCATCCACTTGTGCACTTTGTCTAGGCCAGCTTGTAACGTATCCGATGCTTGTCTAGGATCAGCACTAGAAGCAAGAATCGCGGTATCGTCTGCGTAGGTGGCTGTTACAACGCCGGGTGTTAAGGGTAGATCAGCCGTGTAGAGCGTGTAGAGCACAGGTCCAAGGACTGACCCTTGTGGTACTCCAGCATTTATTGCATAGAAGTCAGAAGTTTCCTCAGCCTCTTTAACGTAAAAAATTCTCTCAGACAGATATGATTGTAGTATAAGGAAATAGCTATGGGGTAGAGTCTGTTTTATTTTGCAGAGTAGGCCTCTATGCCACACCTTGTCAAAAGCCTGTTGTATGTCCAGGAAAGCCGACGAGCAATATTCTTTGTTTTCTAGGCTCCTTCGTATCGATGCACAGACTCTATGGGCCTGTTCCACGGTACCATGTTGAGGTCTAAAGCCAAACTGGTGATTCGGTATAATATCTCGCTCGATGAGAATTGGAGCTAATCTCCTGAGTAGCAGCTTTTCAAAGACTTTTGACAGTACCGGTAGCAAGCTAATTGGTCGATATGAAGTTTTATCATATGGTGTTTTGCCTACTTTGTGGATCATTATGATTTGTGAAACCTTCCATAAGCTAGGGATGTACTGGAGTCTAAGCATAGCGTTATAGAGCATTGTGATGAGGACGATGGCCTTTCTTGGCAATTGCACGAGTATTTCCTTGGTGATCAGGTCGAATCCCGGGGCCTTCCTGTTATCAGGGTTTCTGATGATCCTCTGAACTTCTTGTGGAGATGCAGGTTTAATGGGTAGTTCTAGTTGTAGGTCTTGGGCTAGTATCGAGTTCACATCAATTTCCAGGTTTTGACCTGCTGCCTCATTAGGCGAAAAGACCATTGACAGGTGTTCTGCAAACAAGTCTGCTTTTTGTTTATTTGTTTTGGCCCACCCGCCATCACCAGATCTGATAGGGGGCTTGAGTTCCTGAGGTCTATCACTTGCTTTCGCGGATCGCCACAGCGAGTAGTTGGTAGAGCTAGTTGCTGTCATAGTTTCTAATTTGCTTTGAAGTGTGTTGTCGTCTGCCTCCATGATCATTTGCCTTAGTTCGACGATAGCTCTGTTTAAATCCCTCTTGTCATCACGATACCGACTCAGATGCCATCTGCGGCGAAGCCTGCGTTTCTCTGCGATTTTATTTCTTATTTCAAGGGGGTAGTTTGTGTGCAAATGTTTCTTTTTTAACTCTGGGGTGTTCCGCCAGCATGCTTCCTGGACAACTTTAGTAAATTTCTCCAGCGCTGTATCGATCTCCATTGTAGTTTTTAGTTTAATGTTTAGTTGCACGGAGTCCTCAACAAATTCCCGGAAGCCTCTCCAGTCCGTATGCGAGTTACTAAGGTGCATGGGTCTCTCAAACTCGATTATAGTAGTACTGAGTGTAAGTATTACAGGAGTGTGATCAGACGAACTGTCAATACATGGATCGACTTTAAGGTAGCCCCCGGAAATGCCACCGGTAATGAAAAAGTCCAGCAAGTCCGGCAGTTTATTGTTATCAGTTGGCCAGTATGTCGGTTGAGAAGTGGAAGCGATGCGCAGGCCCATTACGTCGATGCACTGTTTGAGTTGTCTACCCCTGGTAGTAATCAGTCTTGAGCCCCAGTGGGTATGCTTCGCGTTCCAATCACCTCCAGCAACAAATCTAGTACCCAAAGTAGCGAAATAGGCTGAGAACATGGTGGTGTCTATGCTATGTTTTGGGGGACAATAAACCGCCGACATGGTAAGGTGTCCACTGTTGTCCACTAGAGCTATTGTAGTAGCCTGAATATGTTCTGTCTTGTACTCGGCTAGAAGATGGTGTTTTATAGTTTCCTTAACCACTATTGCGGTTCCTGCATGAGCTGTACCATCTGGATGGTTGGTAAGGTAAGTAAGGAATCCACGTATCTTTATCTTGCTTTTTTGCGTACAGTGAGCCTCTGATATCAGCACAAGATCAAGTTTGTGTTCCGATATTAGTACTTCAAGGTCTTGTTTATTGGGCGCAAGCCCATTAATGTTCCATGTTGCAATCCGCAAACCTATGTTGTGAGTTTCGACAAGAGCGTTGTTATGAGTCCCATTAGAGTACTCATTTGTTGTAAGAGTAGATCTAGCTTTTCTGCTTGTTTGATAAATATGTTGTGCATGTAGTCATCTAGCTGCGTGGATTTTGTCTCAACATTTGTTTGTTTCAAAACTTGGGCGTATGTGCCATGCTGGCTGTTGTGTCTTGCATTGTCATATGTTTGGACAGGGACTATTTTTTCTGGTGGATGGCTTGTAGATTTTCCAATTGATGTGGGAGCTCTATTTTTGTTCATTTTACGGGCGAGGATCTCTCTGTAAACATTACAGCCTTTGTAATTAGCTGGATGCGCACCGTGGCATAGAGCACATTCGGCTGGTGTGCTGCGGTCACGTTTAGGGCAGTCAGCAGTTTTGTGTGATTGAGCACACTTCACACACCGGTATGGTTTCATACAATAGTTTTTTGAGTGACCGTATTGTTGGCATCTTTGACATTGTATTACAGTATTTCTCCTTTTCGGGTCTTCCACAGTAATCGACTGATGGTAAATATACTTAATGTCCTTTGCATGTTTGTTATTGTCGCTAGGTACTAGGTTGACAAAGAAAGTTGTAGTTGGTTTTTTGTCTGGGCCGTATCGGGCATTAATGATCTCGCCAAGCACGGTGTTACCTGTCTTCT
Organism: Melitaea athalia; assembly: GCA_905220545.2. Classification (NCBI taxonomy): domain Eukaryota; kingdom Metazoa; phylum Arthropoda; class Insecta; order Lepidoptera; family Nymphalidae; genus Melitaea; species Melitaea athalia. The sequence goes on from HG992203.1 coordinate 5,905,381, forward strand.
CTATTTCAGCCTTGATTTCTTCATGGGGTGTTGAGTGGTGCAAGTTTTTGATGACAATTCTGGAAGGTCTCTGGTCTTTTCTTTTAAAGGTATGCCCTATGAGGCCTTTCTCCCGAACTAGGTTTATGACTTCTTTATATATTTCAATTGTTGGGCTATTTATTATGAGTTGATTTCTATTAACATTTTTGTAAGTGATACCATCCGAAGCTGGTATGCCTTGAAAGAGTTCCTTTAATTCATTGATGTTTTCTAATCCATACAGAATGATGGGTGGTGGTTTGCTGGTTTTCTTTTCCTTAGCGGGGTTGTGTACTTCTTCGGTGGGGTCTATTGGAAGGTTATCAAAGCTGTTAGATGTTTCAATTTTGTCTGGAGAAGGTGTGGTTGACATTTTTTTCCGTTTGGGTTTTCTATTGATCGGGACATCTTTCCATAAAGGCGGCTTTTCAGTAGGTGGGGTACTCCCGATTGATGCGCTTCTCTGTCTGCCCAGGGATAGATCAGGGCGAAGTAATTTTTGCAAGAGTTTATTTCGTTTTCCAGTAGCATCTACAACCGTAGGGGCCTGGTCACCCACACCTACGGAGTCTTCGGTAGCCAATTTCACACTCTCTGGCCCGGGTACCAGAGAGCGCCGGGGGTTAGCCGGGTCGCATGACAAATCGCATTCGTTATCGTTCATTTTCATAAAGAGGGGTTTGGGAAGATTCACCTAATACTTTCCCAAGGTACTAGTGCTGCAGTTTTTGAGGGGATTTAATACCTCATGGTCAGCAGTGACCTTATTTACAGGTTATTTACCGCCGCCTGTTGCTCGGCGTTGTCACTCGTTTAGCACCACCCAGGGGGCACGTGTAGGGTGGGTCTAGGAAGAGATGGTAAATCCTACGGACGCGAGTAACATCACCCCCCAAAATTATAATTGGTATGAATGTTCGTAGTATATACACTATATCGTAAGGTTATAGACCGTTATATTAATGAAATATACCAGAATTGATCCATCTGATTCCAAGCGGACGCAATCATGTGTGATCTGTATAGATTTTTGTATGTAAATAATCGTATCGTATCGTATGTAAATAATTGTATTATAAATTATGATAGGTTTGGACATAAAAATACAAAAATATATATAGTCATATATATATATATATATATATATATATATATAGTCATATATATATATATATATATATATATATATATATATAAATCAATTGCTGTTCGTTAGTATTGCTAAAACTCGAGAATGGCTGGGCTAATTTGGCTAATTTTCATCTTGAAATGTTTGTGGAAGTTCAGGGACGGTTTAAACGGTGAGAAACATTTATAATACCTATGTAACGGAAAATACTAAAAACGACGATTTAATTTTCCAATACAAAATGTTCCTAGCGGGGTAATGTCTTTTGTCAAAAACGTTGTCAATTGGTTGTCAAATATTTATAGGTGCGTTCAGAAAATGTTTTGTGTATATTTTTCACAAATGTACGTAGGTGATACGAAGTTCGCCGGGCCATCAAGTTTTAACTAAATAAGTACATATACGGCAAAAATATTAAAGTCACAATTATTATGATTATTACACAAAAGTTTTCTACTAAATCATCCAGTAAATATCCAACTGCTTGGCAAAAGCCTATTTCAAATATTATACTTAAAGCTTTCAATAAGTCTTTGACGTAGGAATTTTTTCTACAAAACAAATGGAAAATAAATGGAAGCACGTCACGGCAATCACTTACCTAAGAAGTATGTAAACAATTATATTCTTCAAGTAAGAACGCCATTTCCACTTTTGTAAATAGCTTATCCAGTAAAATATTGTCATTTAATATACAAATAGGAAGTATAAGAGAAAAGTAGAAAAGGTAAAGATCTTACTCAAATACACATAACACATAATCCTCTAAATTGAAACCAAGGGCCCAAAAAACCTGTATTTGTCCTGTAAAGTCGATCGCGTGTACTCTTCGTAATGGCATTATGTAATTTCATAGTCTACCCCGCTCCCCTGCGACCTACAAATCTAATCCGGCTTTAGCAAAGTAATGGCTCCTGTGTCTTATTGAAAGCATAAAAGAACTATACTTTTTATTACAAAAGCTGCATTTTTAATAAAATTGATTATTTTTCATTTAGCTTATCGAATATCAATTCTTTATATACTTTAAAGATTAGATACTTATTTTGTTTGTTGAATAAAATAAGGCATTTTTAAGATTTTAAAAGATACTATTATACTTGATACAGGTAAAATACGAAAATCTATACTAATATATAAAGCTGAAGAGTTTGTTTGTTTGGTTGTTTGTTTGTTTGTTTGTTTGAACGCGGTAATCTCTGGAACTACTGGGCCGATTTGAAAAATTCTTTCAGTGTTAGATAGCCCATTTATTGAGGAAGGCTATGTATCATCACGCTAAGACCAATAGGAACGGAGTCCATATCGACGAAGTCGCGCGCAGAAGCTAGTGTAGTATATAATTTATAGATAATTAAAGTAGAATCAATCGTCGATCGTGATCGAATTAATTATACATAAATGAATCACTGAAATGTGTAAAAGAAGTATAAAATCGATTATTTTAAGAGAAAAAAAAAGTGGTGGTTTGGAATTTACAGATATAGCTAGCAATTATTCTTTATTAGCTTATTCTTCTGTCTGTGTGTGTCTTTATGTCTTCTCAGATGATGGAAAAAAGCAAAAAAAATTGTATTTATCTCAACATTCACATTTCTCTGCGGCACTCGCGTTGAGCGTCTCATTTTACGTCTTTCGAACGAGATGATTGAATCAGAAACGGGGCCAAGAGTAAGTCTACTTAAGTATGTATCTGTAGTTATGATTGTATAAGCGCAAAGGCGTTTCTGTTGAACTCGATCTTCTTAAAATTTAAATTAGATACTTAAAATTATTGCTTTATTTGAAAAAGTAATTTTATTTGTTTAATTTTTCGCTTTTTCATTCGTCGCACTCAGTGACTATATAGTATAGTATATTAGTAAGCAATAGATTATATTACTACATAGTTTAATAGTCCTGATTTTTATGTATAATGTATGGTTGAGTTTATAATCGTTGGATCACATATTGACTCTTTATAAAACAACGATTGTAGAATTTTTTGTCAGCAGAAGGTAATATGATAGTTTTACATAAACATAATTAATAAAAGAATATCACATATAAACTGTGTAAAATAACAATTCAAACGAACTCTTATCTACTTGAATAACTAAATTTTATATTGACTCATTTTTGATCTAAACATTTATTACGACCAGTAATTGTACACGTCAACGCTCTAGCCTGTCACAGTAATCACTACATACTTTAGTTAGCATTCAAGTTTTATTATTATTATTCTAGTAAAAAATGCTGACATTTACGTAATAATCAAAGAATAAGTTTATTTAACAATAGAACATTTTATCCAATATTCTTATAGAAATCAGAAAAATCACTGTTAAAACTTTTCAAAAGAACTTCTTTAAGTTTACAACTTTATTTTGCAATTTCCTTCGGGGCGAGCCAATCTCCACATTAACATAACTAAGGCTTTAAAATGACAATAGCTTTGTTATATTAATCAATGATTGATTGGAACATTACAATTATTACGTAACACTTTATTTCGCCTACAAAGCTCACGCAATAATTCAAAAAACATTTTTTTTTAAATCTCATATAGACGTGTCGGTCTATGTTTAAATATTAAGTAGAAATTTTTATTATATCAAACTGCAAACATCCAACAGAAATCAAACCCACGATCACTAAAGTTTAGTTGCTTATAATAAAATTATAAAACACATTTTTTTAGCTTGCAATTTCATAAAATTGAGTTTACTTCACAGAATCAATTTCAATCATAGATATATTTAATTTAATTAATATGTTTATTTAAAAGTTTATGTAAAAAATAAATATTTGATACAAAATAAAATTGTTCAATAAATAAAAACAAAATTTATAGCTTCAATTCATAATACCGAGTCGTTTTCGTAATAAACCAACACAAACAAATATTAAGGCTGTTCTCTCGCTGTTCTCTCGTCTAATGTATTGCAAAAATCGTTATTTATTGAAAGCAGTGAACACGAAACAGTCGGCTTGTACTTTTTATATTCCTTTATTTACGTTCGTCTTAACGAAATTATTGAATGTTTAAATACTTTGTTTGGCTTCACTTCTTTCTATCCGGCCAGAAGTTTAATCACAATAAAAGTAACCTTTATAAGGAACCTTAGTATAGCTATCATGTAAAATATATTTAGTTGATAACCGGTTAATAGTATTATATACTACACTGTTTCTTTCTGTTAATGAACCATGGAATAAAGTTTTATTTTAAAACGATATTCGTTAACTAAGACTTTTAAATATATATTAAGACTAGCTACGTCCCCGCGTATTTTCTAATTCCGCATATTGTATAAGGATATAAAAAATACAGCTACGATAAAAATCTTTTAAAACTTTTATAGTACGCTTGATCTCCAGCCACTACATACCCATTACAATTAGTTTTTGCTTGAGTGAGTAACAAATATCCAACTATACATCTCAGAATTATTTTACGTCATCCTTATTCCAAATTATTAAAGGTCTTATGTGTCGTAACTTAGGATGAAACTTTAACACAAATTAAGTTGTTGAAAGGCAGATTCTAGACTAAATTTCATCTTAAGGGGCCGTATTATGTATTCTCTAGACTCCCAGAGTATGTAATCAAATCCGTGGCAATTTCATCCGGTAAATGAATACAGCTATGAACCTGAATGCCTCAGGAGTAATTCTAAAACACCAATATTTGCCAATTCACAGTGAAATAACCTACCGTGTTATTATCAAAAGTTGCTTTGCAATGAAAACTTATTCAAAAATAATAAAGTAAGTTAAGACCTACTTTTAGTTCTTAGGAACTCGTTGGTATGACCAATGAAACGATGCGATTTCATACCCACAAACACTCACTCTTGTGTGTCTTTATAATGGCTTGTAGAGAATGATTTTAGCATTGAACCCACTTCATGTACATAATAATAATATATTTTATAATAAAGCATTTCTAAATAAACGCGATATACCAAACTCCATCCTCCAATTACTCTAGTTCTCTACAGTTTTCTAAAGTAACTTTATATTTTACTTCTAGAATAGAAATACTCTTGTGTTTATGTGGATTAGTGTGTGTCACTACTGATATTTATATTTTCTAATATCTCTATTTATTTTGTTTAAAAATTGTCTACTGTACCTTTAATGAAAAAAGAGCGTCACCTTACCCAACACAGGTATCTAATAATTATCTTATACTATTAAACGAGCAATTCTTGTATATATATATACGATTCAGCCTGTAATATCCCACTGTTGGGCATAGGCCTCTTCCCCATGTAGGAGAAGGATCGGAGCTTAATCCACCACGCTGCTCCAATGTGGGTTGGCGGATATATTCCCTACTATGAGTAACGATCGCTATCAGGTATACATGATAACAACCGGGACCGACGGCTTAACGTGCTCTCCGAGGCACGGTGGGGAGACCCACAAGGACTGCACACACCCCCAGACCACGGCAAACATCTGTATGGCCAATACAAATGTTGTCGTGTGCGGGGATCGAACCCGCAACCGCTCGCGCAACAGCCAATCGCAATCCATTGGTGTGACCGCTGCGCCAACGCGGCGTCACACCAATGGATATGGCGCTTGTATATATATATATAGAATCTGAATCTCGGAATCGGCTCCAACGATTTTCGTGAAATTTAGTATGCAGGGGATTTCGGGGGCGAAAAATTGATCTAGCTAGGATTCATTTAAAAAAAATGTCGTTTTATCCCTGTTTTTAGGCAATGAAAAAATATCATTAGAATACGAAGTTTAATTTCACCATTATTAATATAGCTGTAATAGCGTAATTAGGAAAGCGACGGATATCAAATCGTTTTGACCCGGGTTCGAATCTCAGTCTCCAGATTATTATTTTTTTTCTTTTTTTTTTAATTTCACTCGTGATTTATTATTTAAATAAAATTAAATGATAAAAATACCAAAAAAAAAAAAACAAAAAAAAAAATGAAAATACCGAGCTAGGCTCGGTCACTCAGGTACTGAATACTTAAAGAGAACCCCACCGTATGTTATGTATAACTTACGATACAAAATACATACTTTCTCATTTATTTTTAATCTATAATCACACGACCACATGTATATTATACATTATGCATATTATTCCTTACATTTTACTTAAAAGATTATTCTAAAGAAACACGCATTAGTTTTTTTTTTTACACCCAAACCGATGTGTGAAATGTACACCTTTACGAGGCGGCTCTTTACGATGTAATTACGTGACTCATTTTGCCTAAGAGATAAAAGTTCTGTAATGAGTGAGGATGTGTGAAATTGCCCCTTATGTAATATTAAGGCTAGACTAAAATTGTAAGATGTTTTGTTGGAAAATTTCAAATGTAGCGTCGGCTCGCTCGTAACTCTCGACGTCGAAATTATATACGCAGATGTTTAACCATTATTTTTCTAATAGAAATTTGTGAAATGAACATTTATTATCATGTACCGTAGACGTGATTTTTCTTTATAAACTCCTTACACTCAACGGCTACCTTTAGAATTTACTTCTGTGTTGGGGGTCTGGAAAAACACACAATACACAAGCACAAATGCCAAGACCATGGGAAACATCTGTATGGCTAATACAAATGTATGCCATGTGCGGGGATCGAGCTCGGAACCCCCAGCGCAACAGCCATAAGCCAGTTCTGTGACCGTTGCGTTAACGCGTCGTCAAATAAGTTAAACTTTAAGCGGCGCTTTATAAGTTAAACTTTAAGCTAGCGCACAATAAGCACTTCTTTCTTTCTTTTTATAATTATTAGTTTAGTTTTTGCAAAAGTAAAATTTTTTTAAAAATTATCATCAATATTTGTAAGCGAATACTTATATAAGCGGCGAATCACATTTATTATTTCACATATTATAAATATTTACCACATACATTATATTTATCTATAACATATCATAGCTACGCGCCTATATATTTTTGTTGAAACAAATTGAACAATTGTAGGTTTAGGCAGTTTTTGATATATTTGATAGCTCGTAGTTATTCAATGTTAGGTGTAGGCAATATATTATATGGTGATATTATTTCTACTATCTCCCTGGTTCTGATTTTCGCTAAGGAATTTTTCATAATTCAATTTAGAGAAGGTGGAAAGGAGCTTTGACACCGAATAATCCTTGACGAAATGCGTCGACATAGTTACTTATATTTACCGTCCTGTTCTTGTATTTAAATTGAATAGAAAATATGATAATTGGTAACAGGCTTATCAAGTATTTCCTACAAGAATTTTGCCATCTATACTTGTACTTTATTCTAATGTCTGTGTATTTTGACTCCATCGTACTAAACGAGACTAGACTAGAAATAAAATCAAGCTAAAAATATATCACAGAAATAAACTTTCATATTAAAACACATAATCAGAATGTTTTAAGGAGAATACATATTATAAAAAGATTGTAAATATCAGATGTTAAATTTTTTTTTTAATCTAAAAGTACAATATCAGAATATGGCGAGGCAGGCAGAGGCAGAGATGGCGTTAATTAAAAGCACTTTCTGTTCCACTCAGTTATTATCTACCTCAATCACAACCTTAAATTAATTACTCTTCAATAATCTACACAATCAAAGCAAAACTTATTAGTAGGTAACGTGGGCACAGGTAAAAAGTAATAAAATTTCACAATAAAATTATATAAACATTAACAATATTTTAAAAATAAATTACAAATTACATTAAATTGAAAATTTTCCAAAACATTTTAAAATGTTAAACCAAAAACACTACATTAAACATGACTACAACTTACACTAAAAACGAAAAGGAACGAGTAACAAAGGTAAGAGCAGATAACAAGAACCGATATTACGGGAGGGCTGAGGTGTTTATTGGAACCAATAAGAAAGGTACGAAATAAATCAGACTTCGATAGTTCCTCGATACGGTTTTGTTTTGTAACGTTTTTTTTTTTTTCGTTCTTCCGACAGAATTTTAAAAATGGAATTGTATGACTTGTTAATATTAAAAATATAGAAAAAGGGGAAGATAGTAAATGTGGTGCTTCAATTTTTATATTTAAATAAAGCCATGAAGAGAGTGCAAGTGTTTAAACAATTATTTACACATTTTGAGTTTACCCAGCAGTACGAAAATTGAGCTCATTCAAAGCAGATAAAGCGACGCTGTATTCGATTATTTTTATTAGATAATTATTTTTAATAAAACAGATTTAAAATATCTAGTGCTTAATAACGGCCGTTTGTGCTTGTGTATTGTGTGTTTTTCCGGACCCAGAACACAGGAGAAAATTCTACTGGGGGCCGTTGAGAGTGACGCATTTATATTATGTAATTTAATAAAATTAAAATAAAACACAATTGTTATTTATATTTTATTAGAGAAATTGATCACTTCCCTTCGGTTGTCGATTACTTATAGATAGTATTATAACTATCGGCAGAGATTCTGTGCTTTCAGGTAACCTCCAATGTTATGTATAGAGTATTTTAACAAATGGATATAAAATGAAAACTTCTCATTTATGAATACCTTCTCTGTAAGTTAAATCGTTCGAAAATCATTGAATATTTTCATATTCATATTTTTACATATAATTCAATAGTCAATGATTTTTCATAATCGTTTACACGTTTATTTGCATCTTAATATTCGTCCTTTAAATTTCTCTACTCATGCCGTCTAAGAGGGAGTTAAAAACTTCGCAGATTTGTCTCCAACAGAGGATGAAAAGATGCCGCTAATGCGAATAGTTCCAAGCGGATTCGCAGTAGAATGTTTTTATTGCTTTTGTAAAGTAAAACTACAAATACCTTGTTTAGGTTCCGCGTTCTGTTCATAATTGTGTTTTAAATTATTAAGAAAATGTTTTTGTGGTGCTTATTGAGAGGTAATTATCTCATCGAGATCGAGATAAAATCTTATTTTTGTGCAGAAAATACAATTAAAAACTCTTTATATAAAAGTTTGTGTGTTAACGAAGATCATCACATTTCTCCCAAAAACGGTGAAATAATACATTTTGTGTCATTCTTTATACGACTCCTTAGGCTTTTATTTTCGTTTTACTATTTATTGTTACAGCAGTGAGAGTAGTGCATACATACATAAACCTGTGAGGACGAGAGGGACAGAGCTTTAGTTACGGAATTTTATTGCTTGGATACGGATCACAGATCAGATTACTAGAACAGTTTATTTTATTACAATTTGTAAATGAAGGAATTCGTTTACATTTTTTTTTTCTTACAAACAAAACTAGTGTCGAAACAAAACTAAGTAATTACAAAGACCGAAAAAGACCTCGACAAGTCACATCAGACTAATCCCTTCGTTTAACCATTATCTTCGAACCACATGCAACTTGGAATAAATCCAGATGGACACTAACTGAGTGTAGTAATAATTTACACGTAGCACTTCACTGGGACACCGCCAATCGTGATAACTTTAGAATAACGGTTTGGTTTTTAACATTTACCGTTTTGCACCTATGACTTCTTGTATTATTACATCCTATACCTTTTTTATTCATAGGAAAACTGACTTAATTTATTTAATCAGTAGGTACAATAGATTTAAGTGATGAGGTTTATTTTATTTTAATAAATTATTAGTTAAAATTAATTATAAAACATTAAAGAATGTGATACTACCACAGAAATAGTAATAATATTGGGGTATTATTACTATTTCTAAGGATACTATGAATTGAATTATATTTTATATTTATTTTCAAAAATGTGCTATTCCTTTTTAAGAATATTATATATTAATATATATTTATTTATTATTAACATTCATGAAAATTCATTGACAAAAGTAGCCAAAAACTAGCTTGAAAAACCTGTTTATTTATGAATATTGTAGGCTGCAAGACATTTCTGCGACCTATAAGAGTAACATGTTAACGCATGTCACCATGTCATAGATCACAAAATTAATAATAAATTATAACAAAGTCGTATGATGAAGAATAAACTTTAACCAAGACAGTTTTACAGCAACCAGGCGTTTCATATTCAAACATTAGTACGAAGTTCATTACAAAGTTGTTATAATTGTGAAACTGTATTATAGAGATGTGTTTGCGAGTTTAGACTTTATACTACTCAGAATAAAGACTGTTTTCCCATGTTCATCACATTCGAAAACTACATAGAGCTGAGTAATGAGAAAGTTTTGTGAAATAGATTTCATGCTAGATGTAATGTAAGAAAATTTAAAAGGTTCATCATTTCGCTTGGAAAATGTTTTAATACGTTTAAGTCTCATTAATTTCCTTCCATAATACGAATCGTTTTAATTCTCTACAATTTGTAATGTATTAATGTTTTATAAAATCTTATACTATTTGACATGTATTAATGCTTCAGAAAATCTAATTTCATGGAATATATTTTAAATTCGTCTTTTAATAAATCAAATCAAATAACTTTATTTAAATAGGGTTCAAAGGCCTTTTAGAATCGTCATTTTACAAATTAAAATTTTAAAATTGATTAATATTTTTAAAAGTGAAGCTACCACCGATTCGGAATGTAGATTTTGAAGAAAAATCGGCAAGTAACTCCGCAGTTACTCTTTTAATGATAAAATATATTAACCGTGTTTTAGTGCAAAATTAGTAATATCTTGCATGAAATACAGTGCCACAAGTCCATACATCTTTATCATATATGTAATGCTGCACCGAATAATAAGTTGTATCTATTAACTTATTTTTAGGGTTCCGTACCCGAAGGGTAAAAACGGAACCCTATTACTAAGACTTCGCTGTCCGTCCGTCCGTCCGTCCGTCTGTCACCAGGCTGTATCTCGAGAACGGCTATAGCTAGACAGTTGAAATTTTCACAGATTATGTATTTCTGTTGCCGCTATAACAACAAATACTAAAAATAAAATAAAATAAATATTTAAGGCAAAATCATTTGGGGAATTTTGTTATACATGCGAATACGGTGACCCACAAAGGAGGCGTTTATTTTACGCAGTCGGAAACTTTGTTATTCTTTCTGGTGTTTACACTCCATAATTATCATTATTATCATTATCAATAGCTTTCCGCTGTCTGTATACTTAGATCTTTAAAACTACGCAACGGATTTATATGCGGTTTTCTTTAGTAAAGATTCTTCTCAGCAGAATCTCCATTCCGAGTTGGTGATAGCTTTATACCACTTACCACTTCAGCCTATCACAGTCCACTGTTGGACATAGGCCTCCACAAATTCGCGCCCGATATTATGACGCGAACTCATGTGTTTTGCCCATAGTCACCACGCTGGGCAGGCGGGTTGGTGACCGCAGGGCTGGCTTTGTCGCACCGAAGACGCTGCTGCCCGTCTTTGGCCTGTGTACTTCAAAGCCAGCATGGATGGTTATCCCGCCATCCGTCGGCTTTTTAAGTTCCAAGGTGGTAGTGGAACTGTGTTATCCCTTAGTCGCCTCTTACGACACCCACGGGAAGAGAGGGGGTGGCTACATTCTTTAGTGCTGTAACCACACAGCACGATAGCTTTATAATCTATACTAATTTGTAAAATGACGATTCAAAAATGCTTTTGTGCCTACTTGTATAAACTAATGTTTGATTTTGATTTTATGAACAGTCTCAATAAAAATATCTTTCAATTATTTTATTTTTTCATATTAATAAAATCTTTCTTTTTTTATATACAACTAGGTCGGCAAAACAAGCGTACGATTCACATGATGGTAAGCGATTACCGTAACTTATAGACATCTGCAACATTAGAAACATCGCAAGCGCGTTGCCGACCCTATCCCCAATCCCCCCAGGAGCTCTGGTCACCTTACTCACCAACAGGAACATAATACTGCTTGAAAACAGTATTATTTAGCTGTGGTCTTCTGTAAGGTCGAGGTACTATCCCAGTCGGACTGCTCCATATTTTGAGCAGGAAATTTCCTGCTGTGCCCTCCCTCAATTTAATTATTCCCCTCCAGGAGCTTGTTTAATTTGTTTACTTTACATACCAATGTGGGCCACAGGCATTTATGTGTACTCAATTACTCATTAAATTAGTGTGTTTTCACAGATAGAAGTATATACCAATCCATACGTAAAAATAAAAGAACACTTTTATGTACTCTCTACTGTTCTTTTTATTTTGTAAATAATGTGTTTTTGTACAAAACATATGAACGTTTCTTTTTCTTGTATTATCAACATAAATATGTATGTATATCGTTCAATTTTGATCCTACGACTTCAACTATCATTAGCGAAAAGATTGTTCAAATTTTCCTACATTGGTCGACCAATGTAAAGGTACAGTCGATTAGTATATTTTTTTTATGAAACCTCAAAGATCAATTTCGATTTCTGCTATTTCAAAACTTTTCAAGAATTTACAAAGGTACAATGTGATAATTCCATTATATAAAGTACGCAATTTTGTTTGTCGAAATTACGAAAGAAACTTTTTATTTTATTGCTATTGAAACTCAAATTATGTTTGTATTTAAGCAGGCATTTTGTGTTGAATCGTCGAATTCTAGTAGATCCAACAAAGTTTTAAAGTTTATGAGAATATGTTTTTGTTTGTGAATTCAAAAGAAAACTCGACAAAACATTAAACTTTACGTAATAAGCACGGTATTATTAACTACTCAACCATACCTAACATTCTTAAATAAATACCTACATTAAGTAGTCAACAAAGTATAAATATATACCTATAATAAACAGGCTGCTAGCCTATGTCCAGTTGTGGACTGCAATAAGCTGAACTGACTGATTGACTAATATAGAGATCAACACAACTTTAGCATAATCTATACTAATATATAAAGCTGAAGAGTTTGTTTGTTTGATTGTTTGTTTGTTTGTTTGTTTGATTGTTTGTTTGTTTGTTTGTTTGTTTGAACGCGGTAATCTCTGGTTCTACTGGGCCGATTTGAAAAATTATTTCAGTGTTAGATAGCCCATTTATCGAGGAAGGCTATAGGCTATGTATCGTCACGCTAAGACCAATAGGAGCGGAGTCCACGCCGACGAAGTCGCGCGCAGAAGCTAGTGTTACATAAAAATTATTTTTAAAGACCCGATTTTATAACCGATTCTGAAATAAAAAAATATTTTTTAAATTTTTATTTATCCGTCTATGTCTGTACTTTAGCTCCCTATAACACCTCAAACAACTCATATTAAACCGACGTATAAAACTGTAAATCATTGGCTAATTTATGGATAAAAATTTTTTACGTTCGCAATAGAGTTACAGATAAAACTATTCAGATGATAATTTATATGGTACAATAAGTTAGTTCCAGTAATAATACTTAGAAACTAAATAGATAATTCCATTCGATATAAACGTCTACTGTGTACACCTGCTACGTACACGTAGCGCTGGCTACGTAAAACGTAGAACGCTACGAAATAGCCGTGTAATAATATGGATATTTTATTAACGTGCTTCACAAAGGAGGGGAGGGGGGGTTCTCAATTCGGTTAGTATTTTTTTGTGTATGTTCACCGATTACGTTGAGATTTCTGATTCGATTAAAGTTTTTTTTTTTGTTGATGAAAAAATAGTTACCACGTCTTAGTCCAATAAAAATTTTATTTACTTTGACCCAGTAGTTTTCATTTTATGAGGATTTTTATTCACTTGGTTAGTGTAATTTTCACTATACTTTATGTGCGGATTTTTACGGAAAAACAAATCTATTATAGTCTACCTGAGAAGTAATCTAGATGAGTACTGCTGTAGTTTACAAAACAACTTACTATAGACACTAAAAAGTAAAAACTAATTAAAATCCCGACTTCAAAACTAAAAAGCAAATAAAAGATTAAATTTAATACACTTCCTTTTCTGCCAACCTTACTACCTTTAATAGAATACTATTAGTTATCTATATCTTACCACCATTAGTTCGCAATATTTTATGTACTTGTGTTTTGTAATTTTTAGGTCATAATTGCCTTTGTTTTTTATATTTATGTCGATTAGCTGCTGCATTTCTATATTGTACTTAGTCACTATGTAAAAACAATTTTACAATTTCTTTAGCTACACCTTTCAATTTCTTTAGCTACAGTCTTAGACTTTAATATATGTTTCAGATGTCTGTTACAATACTTGCCGAGTTTACAATGAAAACACTCAAGTTGTTTTCTTTGCTACGTCCAATTAAACGTTTACAGAAACCATTTATGTCTATAACAATCTCCGGGCTTATTATGAAATCATCTACTGAAAGCAATTATTTTATTTATTTATTCATCAATACGAATCTTTAACAGTTATACATAAGTTCTTTTAAATAAGAGCTCGAAATATATAGGTTCAAGGTAACTATGTATTATAAATTTTATAAAAGCACTACACTCTTGATGATAATTTTTCTTCAAACACAAAAAAAATCCGACTTCGATTTATAGCGACGAATAATATAATGGAACATTATCAAACACAAAAAAGTACACGACAGATCTTGCTCAAATTTAAATTGGACCAAATGACAAGTACCAGTTTTCAAATAAAATCGTCACAATTGGTTCAATAAAATAAAATGAAATAACACGCATTAAAATAAAGTTGAATTGAGAATCTACTCGTTTTTATGTCGGTTAAGAATGAAAATAAAAAGCAATTATTTTTTTGTACTACTGCCAAAATGGCATACAAATATTGCTATCAAATTTCACTCTTGGTAAATTAAAATAAACAATTGTCTCTGTTGCTAATGATAACAGAACTCCACCAAATAGTATCTTAATATGATTACATAATTGACGTAGACGGATTGTTCGCGCGATGACTGCGCCACCACCACTACAGCCTATCACAGTCCACTGATGGACATAGGCCTCCACAAGTTCGCGCCCGACATTATGACGCGAACTCATGTGTTTTGTCAATAGTCACCACGCTGGGCAGGCGGGTTGGTGACCGCAGGGCTGGCTTTGTCGCACCGAAGACGCTGCTGCCCGTCTTTGTCCTGTGTATTTCAAAGCCAGCATGGATGGTTATCCCGCCATTCGTTGGCTTTTTAAGTTCCAAGTTGGTAGTGGAACTGTGTTATCCCTTAGTCGCCTCTTACGACACCCACGGGAAGAGAGGGGATGACTGCGCAATTATCGCTAATTTCTTGCTGTTAACTATTCCCACCGTTTCGATGATAGCTTATTTTTTAATGTCAAAAAGATATTTTTGTTGCATAAAATAAAATCTGAAGTAAATAAAAACGAAAATAGTATTTTAATTATGCACAATAAATTTTACTGGTCGTACTTATTAAATATTCATTACACAAAAACATATTGTACTCTGTACCGTTAGCTAAGCGTGAAACACATTTTCAGGCGACATTTACGCGTTCTAGCAAAATAAATGACTTGAGCTACATAGGGTTTGAATATAGCTCGTCGTTATAATCTTAAAATTTAATCTCTCACGCTTGGTGATGTCTAGAATGGTAAAATTAAATCAAATACAAATGCGCAGATAACAAATGCATGACCTGTGTATATACGACAACCGTCTTGATGATACAAAAAAACATTTTGCATGAGTAGTCTCGACCGCTAATGCAACAGCTTATCGGTGATTCGTCGTCAGAATTTGACAAATATGTTCAAAAATTCACTACAAATCAAAAATATAGTTCCAAAATAAAATACTCCATTTTTTATACTTAAAACACACTAACACAATTTGGATATATATAAAATAAGGCAATTCGGGCCAAATATAGGTGGACGTATCCAACTTAAATGAAATAAAATTACTTATCAAAAACCTTGGATCCCATTTTTGTTTATCAAATATCACAATACTCCACATCCACAAAGATGACTGCAACTTGCGTTAAATCGCGTCCGATAGCATGTTTCCCGCTTAATACAAGTTTTCGGATAATCAAGCGTGTATTGACCCCGATCGTAATCAGGCCAATAAATCATGACGAGTAAATTACATTTTAAGTCATTAATATCGAAAAAAGGTGTTTTTATGTATTTTTTAAATATATTATATAATCATAAAATCTACGAAATTCTAGTGAAAAAGTTGAGTAATTACTGCGGTGATGATTATGTCATTAATGTTGGAAATATTTTTAATGTTTTTATTTTTTTATATAACTAGGTCAGCAAACAGCCGTATGGCTCACCTGATGGTAAGCAATTATCGATGGAAGTCTGCAACACCAGAAACATCGCAGGCGTCACCTTACTCACCAACTTTAAAACAGTATTATTTAGCTGTGATCTTCTGTAAGGTCACACGCGTAAAGTGATCTATCATGTACACCTGATAGCGATCGTTACTCTTAGTAGGGAATATATCCGCCAACCCGCATTGGAGCAGCGTGGTGGATTAAGCTCCGCTCCTTCTCCTACATGGGGAAGAGGCCTATGCCCAACAGTGGGATATTACAGGCTGAATCGTGATCGTGATCTGTAAGGTCAAGGTACTACACCAGTAGTGTTGCTCCTTATTTTGGGCAGGAAATTTCTTGCTGTGCCCTGCCTCAGTTAGATCACTAGGGTGAAAACAAGCATGCGTTATGTTTGGTGGTAAGTGAATACCGTAGCCAACCATACGTCCGACCCTTTCCAGGAGCTCTGGCTTTTTACCACAGGAACACAACACTACTTGACAGCTGTACTATTTAGCTGTAGTCTTCTGTTAGGTTGTGGTACTTCTCTAGTATTTAAATGTCGAGTTGGAAATTATAAAAAAATGAGGAGGAAAAGATCATATTTCTTATACTTTACGGTATACTTTAACGGCGTTAGGTATGCAGTAGTTTTTTTAATTACGTCACGTTAAGCTATAAATCTAAAAATATATATTAAAATGAAGTTATAATGAGCAATAATATGCAACAAAGTATTTTGTATGAGAGTAATATTTATAGACTTTTTATGTTTATGATGCTATTGTAGCCAATTGCTGTAAAAATAAGGCCTATTTTAAACAGACAATTTGATGTATTTGCGCTAAATACAGGAATATGATATTTTAGTATAAATATATGTATACAGTTTTGGCGTTTTCACCTTTTCAAGTTAATTAGAAAAAAAATAGTTTTATGACAAAAACAAAGTCAAAATGTTCGAACTGAATCACTTACATAGAAAAAAAGAAAAATAAATAAATATAAATATTATTTTAGCTATGTCGTACGTCAGAAAATTAGAACTGTTACTAAGACATATATTATTGGTTTTCCCATAAAAAATACTTAAAACTAAATTTAAACTAAGTTAATACAGTTTGATTCCTTAGAACTGTGAAATAATAAAAAAAAACCGAGACAAAATATTCAATTATATTCCCTACTATGAGTAACGATCGTTATCAGGTTTCTATGATAACAACTGGGACCGACTGCTAACATGCTCTGCGAAGCGCTGTGGGGAGACCCACAAGTATAGACAATCAGACTGAAAAGAAATATTGTTAATACAAATGTCTGTCCTGAGCGGGAATCGAACTGGCAACCGCCGGTTTATGAGCGCCCACGCGGTGCACGCACTACTACACCATAAATTACGATACTTGAGATTAAATTTTAAAATTTTGCTTAATAATCGTAGTCGTTCGTTTGTCAGAAGCCTTATTTTTTTACTCATACGCAACAGTCACGCTATCCACTCGACGTGCTCGATCGAATTAGTAACAGTAATGTTACACCAATTTATTCTACGAAACAATATCACAATACACAGTAATTTCTATTTTAGTCAAACTTTATTATACACTCTTTAATACATATTTATGACTCTACATTAATTAAGCGGCCATTCGTGTATAAATCATACTATTGTAGTTATTATTTGGAATAAATGTCTTGATATAAGTACAATTTTGTGTGTCATTAGCAATTTATGTTTTCGATAGAATAATTTTTAAATTTGAAATATTTTACGTAAAATTAAATTAAATCAAAAACCATTTTTCGCCATAAGGTACATATATGTACTAGACACTTAACTAACAACAGTCAAATTGAAAATTGCCATGTTATCCAGCAACCTTAACCTTAATTTATTTATTTATTTTTATTTTATACTTTATTGTACACCATAAATACCCACATTACAAACAAGCATAAAGATAGTTACAGACAGTGAAGTACAATGAGCGGAGTTATGGCTAATTAGCCATTTCTTCCAGACAAACCAGTTGTTAAACCTAGGTCAATTAAAAGTCAGGATAGAACATAAGCGTCATAAAAATAAATAATCTAATAAACAGTAACATTGCAGACTATGATATACAAACTGAAATAAGTTGATGGTTTGTTCAATAACTTACTCTTTCTTTTCTCTCTCCCACTGTAACTAACTAATAACTGTAAGTTATTACATGATATTTACATTATACTAAACTAAAAATAAAAAATATACGCTAAGTTGCCTTCAATAGGAAAATATGACCAGAAGTGTAAGTTAAATAAATTTATTTATTTATTATTGTATAATTGCATATATTACATATATTCTGACAAGCAACAGCGTACAAAAATCTTCATACCTAACTACCTAGGTACTAAGTACCTAGGCTCTTAACAACACTACATTTGTCTTAAAATTTTTCGTAATCTACGTTAAAACCCTCACTTGGACCTGTAGGTATAATGCATTGTACGTTCTAAGAGGTCGTTCAGTCCCGTGCGTGACTTAACATTTTTTTAGGGTTTTACAAAGAACATTATATTTACCTCTAATAACGTGGCGTTAGAGACGGTTATTGTTTACAATAACCACTTAAACCGCAATGCGGTGCTATTACGCGCTTTGACAGAAAGCTTAATGGCTAAGAAATTAGGGGTGAATAATCTTGATTGATATAAAAATTATATTTTTGGGGTTCCTCTGGTCAAACTAAAAAAAACCATAAAGCGATTCCTTGGCTTTCTTTGTCTGTTGAATATTTCCTTGATGACGCTGAATAGTACCTCTCTTACTGGTAGTCTAGTAGAATATTAAAAACATCAATCTCTTGAAGAACTCTCAACAGCCCTAATAAGATAAGGAACCCAAGTCAGGAGTCAGAAAACACACAAAACACAAACACAAGCACACAGACAATGACAAACTTCTGTAGTCTATACAAATATTTGCCACAAACAGTAATAAAAATCGCAATCGCTCAGCCAGTTGCTGTTATAAATGCTTCTGTAGTAACGCTTAAAATAACACTAACACAAATGCGAAAATATGGTTATGATGTTAATTGCTTAGATAGACTGGCCAAATGGATATGAATGAAATTTAGCACAGAAATCCCTATTAATAGATATTACAATTTGAATGTAAGTTTATTTTGTTGCACTTTCACTCGAAAACTACTTCATCGATCATCGTGAAACTTTGTAAACATATTTTTGGAGGTATTAAAAGTCACATCAATGCGAGCGAAGCCCCGGGTAAAAGCTACTAGCTCTTACCCGCTAAGCTCTTTTTAATATTTAATTGAATTGAAATGTACATTGTACTTTCAATTCAACATCTAAAGCGATTTATAATTATATCATGACAATAAAATATTTCAATTTTTTTTCATAACTTTATAATAAAAAATAAATATTACAGAACCCTCAGTGCATGTTCGTGCGTTACGCACAACTAAACCCCTCACATACTGTTATCAAACTAAGCCCTTAAAGAGAAATTACTACTTTATGCACATTCAACGTCATATCAAAACAATCCCTCTATAATTATTACTAATACCCAACCACGGCTTTGCATGGGTGCAATGAACTTAACAAAACTTTGTAAATTATTTTTAATTGTCGGTAATTGTGATTATTCCAACTCTACCCTATATAGAAACTATGATATATAGGATACTTATTGGCTGATTGACTTCAACAGCTATCTCAATATACATAATATATTTTATATAAAAAAAAATTAATGTATATTTTTATATCTGTATTTCCTCGTTTATCTATGTGTATGTACATCAAAATAATCTTACTGTGGTATATGTACATAATTACGTTAGGATAATTACATTAAAAGTAGAATTATTTAAAACTAGCGACCCGCCCCGGCTTCGGACGTTTGCAAAAACTATCAGTGTTCCTCTACTATATTATGCATGTATTATACATATAAATCTCCCTCTTGAATCACTCTATCTACTAAAGAAAACCGCATCAAAATCCATGGCGTAGTTTTAAAAATTTAAGCATACATACAGACAGACAGACAGACAGCGGGAAGAGACTGTTTTATAATATGTAGTGATGATTGTGCTTTTGAAACAAAGTATAACAATAATTAATGTCACGTAACAACTCACTAATTTCTGATTACAGACAAATAACTGTTTCATCGTATTTTGTATCAGAAGAGAATAAAATTGTTTATTAGACTTATAGTAATATACTACTAAATAAGTGTAAAATACGATGTTCAATATAAAAAAATATTTTAATTTGTTTTTTTAATTTTACTGCAATCTGTCTCCTTTCTAGGGAGATTCAGCAGTAAGCCGAACGTAGCTTGTAGTTGGCGTGTATGGTGTGTGATCTGTGTCACATCCTCTTTATATAAACAGTGACTTTACTGTGTCTGGACCAAACCTTAAGATGTTAACAAAATGTGAGGATGAAAATTTAATAGAAGAAGAACCTACGGGCCTATATTGTTTCTTAAGGAGTAAACTCCATAGTAACTGAGGTAGGGCACAGCAGGAAATTTCCTGCTCAAAATATGGAGCAGCCCGACTGGGGTAGTACCTCGACCAAGACCACAGCTAAATAATACTGTTTTCAAGCAGTATTGTGTTCCTGTTGGTGAGTAAGGTGACCAGAGCTCCTGGGGGGGATCGGGGATAGGGTCGGCAACGCGCTTGCGATGCTTCTGGTGTTGCAGGCGTCTATAGGCTACGGTCTTACCATCAGGTGAGCCGTACGCTTGTTTGCCAACCTAGTTACATAAAATAAAAAAAGTAATAATTAGTAATAATCTAAAATCAAAACATAAATTGTAGCTTGCTATTCGTATCGGTCAAAACCGCTGTATAATTATTTGACTTACAGATTTGATTTAATATAATATCAATTCGATCTTGTGGGTAGAAATAAACTTTTTCATTTTTATATGTTAACTATACTTATGTAAAAATTTATTTATACATTTCGTGTAAATAAATATTACCTATAATGTTTTTAGCTTTTCTTTTACATTTAAAATGAAGATTTACTACGTGGCAAAATTAGCTTATCCAATAGTAATAAATTACATTGTAAGTTATCATATAGTGAATAACAATGTAATTTATAAACACGCACATAATTTGTAACATATTTGAAACGATCTCGCTGTTAATTTTTCAATCAAAAGTCAATCAACTTTACAATATCGGTCGGGAACCGACTGACAGATTTTATGGAATACTTTCATTTCCATTCAATAATTCATATAACTTCAATTAAATTAATTTCAAATGTTGGCCCTAGTAAAATCACCTAGATATAGTCCAATTTACTTGATTATTTTTTGTCGATCTACGTTGTATTAATAGTCGATGTAATTGAAGTCGGTTTTTTTTTCGTTTGCGAGCAAACAATTATGAAAAAGAAATATTGTGCTTCATATAATAGGAAACTTAAAATATTATAAATATATAATTTATAAAAATAAATCTAAAATATCAAATCATTACATAATACAACAATAAGAAACACGAATCAAAATATGCCGAAAATTCTGCACCAATTCAAGTCAGTATAAACATAAGTTGACTACGAAATCACAATACGAATAAATAAACACTTGTGTTTGACAAATATTATATGTTGTATATCAGAATTCCTTGCATTAAACAAGATCTGCGCGAAACTGAATAAATGATGTTGAATTTATACAAGACGATTGGACGTGGCTGCCGGGGCTTGCTCTAGAACGTCTACAATTGAATGTCGTAAGCGACTTGACCGACGGTCGAGCCCTTATTCATAGAAATTCTAAAATAAACTGGTTTTTTTATGGAGTTTACTCCTAGAATTGATTTTCATATAAAGCCCCCGGTATAAAAAAAATATGAGGAGTAAAATCTAACTGAACGAATGACCTCGTTACATTTTTGTTAACGCCATTGGTGACCGCAGGGCTGGCTTTGTCGCACCGAAGACGCTGCTGTCCGTCTTCAGTCTGTATATTTCAAAGCCAGCAGTTGGATGGTTATCCCGCCATCGCGACGGTCGGTCGGCTTTTTAAGTTCCAAGGTGGTAGTGGAACTGTGTTATCTCTTACGACACACACGGGAAGAGGGGGTTGCTATATTCTGTACTGACGTAACCACAAAGCACAAAAAATTATTAAATATTTTTAAAAATAATAATATATCATTACTTGTAACCTATGCTGTTACAATGAAATTTTTTTACAACGAATAATGAAAATAGTTAATGTAGATGTTCCTAGAATAAGTCTCTTCGATGCACGTTCTTTGAACCAGTGCTCAGAGAAGTATGACGTTATTATCTTGAATTTTATAGTGAATTCCTAGAGGCTATTAATAAATATACGATCTGCTCTAACAACTTCATTAGCTCAACATCTAATATTACGTTTAAACATAGAAAATCTACGTGTACCTACTCGTAGGATGAAAATTTAATTTATTATTAGCGTGAACTTTAATTAAATAGTTAAATATGAACTCTTACTAAATTGCAATGTATTGTATTAATATCGGTAAAGTATAATTATTTCTTTTTAAATTTGACTAAAATTTCTTCAACTAACCTCTGTTAAGCACGACTTGTTAGTTCTTTTAGAATTTTACAAATAAACAACTATATTTACACTTGTCCCATCTCAAGCACGTTTTTGTCCCTTCATCTAAGTACAATGTTTTATCTACTGACAAAATAATATTCATTACTTCGTCCGCGTGGAATTTAACAAAAAAGTTATTGTTCAGTTCACATATTTATAAAATAAATAAACTAAAATAAGAGTAGCCTGAGTTACTCCTTATTACATCAGCTATCTGCCAGTGAAATTCCCATCAAAATCGGTCCAGCCTTTTCTGAGATTAGCCAGAACAAACAGACATACAGACAGACAGACAAAAATTATAAATAATGTTATTTTGGTATGTGTATGTACCCTGTATACATCCATATGCATTTAGTAAAAATCGGCTATTTTAATATTACAAGCAGACACTCCAATTTTATTTATTTGTACAGATAATATCGTTAACAATTTAATTAACAAATGTAACATAAAACGCTTTACATTTTTATCCTCCGCATTTGACTATTTATATATTATTTTTCCAGCAATGCACACAAGTAAGTTTACCCAAAAATGTAGCAATAAATCTATTATTAAATGTTAAAAATGTGTTTGGAAACAATTTATATATTTTCTATTAATAACACAAGCATTATGTTTTAAAAACAGACGAATTGTAAATATGAGAAAAATATAAAAAAGTTGAAGTGAAAACTTTTTATGTTTTGATTGATTCAGCCTATAACACCACTATTGGACAAAGGCGTATTACTCCAAATATTATACGAATCTCATACACCCAGACTCATTCAAACTTTTTTGTAAAAATGAAGTCAAGTTGATAATCCATATTAACAAACAAGAAGTAAACAAACCTCTAGCTCGGCCACAGTACAACTAATCCTTTTAATCCGAAACTGTGCAACTTTTGAGTGGTTTACACACAGTTTCAAAGCCTTAGCCTCGGTACATAGCTCCTCAGTTATAGAAGCATGTGTGTTATAGTTATAGTTTCAAGTTTGAAAATTAGTATAAACTCAATAATAAAAGCCGAGAGGACTGAATGATATGATGTCTTTGACATGACTAAATTTAGAAGTGGATTCTGTTGATTGTAAAACATCTCTATCATATAATATTGATGCTTTTTTTGGTTTAAAGACGCAATATGAACAAGCTTTAGTTGCCCGTGCACTATTTGTTCACCACTCATTTTATTTTCGTACATTTTTCAGGGGATTTTTTTTCGAGTATATATTTTTTTAATTTTTTTTATCGTATTGGTAATTATTTATACCCATAATATTTACAATGGATATTTATTCATTAATATAAAATATACACTAAAATTGTTATTGTCAGAGTGTGTATACGCGATTGAAAAAAATAATTAGAAGTGTTAGTGTAACTATTAATTCAGAAACAAATATATTTAGCAAACTTGCAATTTTGGTAAATACAAAAATTGTATATCTACTACCTACTCAAAATCTAAAACCAACTATTAATCTATACTAATATTATAAAGAGGTAAAGTTTATAACTTTGTATATACGGGGTAATCTTCGCAAATACTGATCCGATCATGAAAATTCTTTCACTAACAGAAAGCTACACTATTCAGGAGTGACAAGATAAAAGGAAAAAGATAAAAATATATAAAGATTTTAAATCACCAGGATTTGAACCTGCGTCCTCTGACGTGCCGTGTCAACAATTCAATCTAATCAAGCATTATTATTTGCCTTAGAAATTAATTGGTGATTTTAAAACATTTATATTTATCTGATTTGCTGAAAATAGTGAGAGGCTACACTATTCAGGAGTGACATAGGCTATATTTTATTGTAATTGTACAAAAAAATTCAGTAAAAAAGAAAAATATTAAAATATATTATGAAAATGACAAAGAAACGAACGCCATCTATCGCTGTTAGATTTAACTATTTAATACTCTATTTTATTTACTGTCTATTTGAATCTATCGATGACGAAGTTTTTACGCTTTTTGATAGATGGCGTTGGAGCAACATATTATTTATTTAAGTGGTTTAAAATTTGTTCTTTATAGTATGTTATTTGGTTCTGTAATTTAAAATAATAAATACACGATATTATTACGATTTTATTCATCGCTGTAGGCGCCCGCTGCCGTTTATTTTTTATTTTATATATTTTCTCTTTACTTTCTGTTTTACTTTATCGGTACTCCGGACGTAGTTTTGGTCAAAAGTTTTCTTCAAAACTATTTTTGCATTTAAAAAAAGATAATTAACGCCCAACGAAGTGGGCACGGGTCGGCTAGTTAACAAGTATAAAGTGATTACAAACGTAAACATAAAAAGCAAACAAAAATAAAAATATTTTTTATCAGCGGCACTTTTTCAGGATTTAAATATTTAGCTCCTAAATCAAATACAAAAGAACTCTATCCATCTATCATCGTGTAGATTAACGAAGTCAACAGAACTCATATATTATACATACATACAATCTCGGGAATACTTACTTCAACTCAATTCTTTCAACCTTTCTTTTGTTTACTCTTCAAAACTTCACGGACCAAATAATTCAACAGTTCAGAAACTGGTGAGAAAAAAAACTATCCCTAATAGCGACTTTATGTAAAGCAAACTTAACTCTTCGCCCTTCACCACCCCTGTTCACCCCTCCTCGCTCCTCGGCCCCTACTTCGACAAATCAGGGAAATCTAGTGAACCCTACTTCGACAAATCAGGGAAATCTAGTGAACCCTGAAGTTCGAACAAACAACGAACAATCATCTGTCCGGGGTCGAGCAAATGTCGTTTTACTATGTAAATGTACGAAAACTCTGTTGTTATTACGTGGAGTTTTAGAGATGACGACTACGTTACGACATTGGTACGATAAAATTAAGATAATTAAATTCTAAATAAATATTTTATCACAAAGATATTTTTGATGTTAATTGCAATGTTTTAGTTCCAAGTTTCTCTGTGCTGGACTCATAATTAGCGACATAATACAAAAAATTAGGAATTGCCACGAAGAAAACTTTGTTGCGCATATGTGTTCCTTTCAACGATGAAAGCAGACTGTTACTGTTGCAAAAAAATATGTCCGAAAAACATTCCATAAAAAATGCTTCAAAATATTATTACTAAGTCAAAATAATCTCGCGAACCCTTGTAAGTTGTGCTTTTTTCTAGTATTACAAAAATATTATATACATAGTAAACATTATTAAGACTATCCGAACCGCGATAAATTGTCCTGTTTTGTAAACTGCCAAACACGCGATAATGAAATAAACGTTCAGTTTAAATTTTTTTTAATCTCTGCCAATTTTCTAAAATTATCGTTATCGAATTTAGCGCTTAACATAACATTTAGCGATTATTTTATTTATATTAATTAATGTCATATTGCTTTTTTTATAAAATCGATAGTCAATGTAACAGCTCTATTTCAGTTAGAATAAACGGCAAATAGAACTACACTAAATTAATGCGCCCGGTCGTACATTTACAAGTGAATTTTTAACAGAGTTTGCAAAAGCCGACGAAACGTAATTGGTACCTAAACCGGATGTAAAAAAATTCAGTGTTCTAAAGTTTTAGAATATATTTCAACGGTTTTAAATATTCTTTTACAGTTGATTACTTTGAATATTTTTTTAAAAATAATCTTCTATACTAATAAATAAAATTGGAGTGTCTGTTTTTAATATTAAAATAAACGCTTTTTACTAAATGCATATGGATGTATACACGGTACATATATCTACCAAAATAACGTTTTTTACAATTTTTGTCTGTCTGTCTGTTTGTTCCGGCTAATTTCTGAAACGGCTGGATCGATTTTGACGGGACTTTCACTGGCAGATAGCTTATGTAATAAGGCGTTACTTAGGCTACTTTTAAGTGAACAATAACTTTTTTGGTAAATTATACGCGCTAATAAAAATGAATCGCTAAAAGTGTTGCTAAGTGTAAAACTCGAGAATAGTTAACCAATTATAGCCGATTTTTTTTTCAATGTTTTCTAACATTTTGTTAAAAGTTCTTATGGAATTAAAAAATTGTAAAAATATAAAAATTTCAGAAAACATAAGAATTATTTCAACTTCACGCGTTTGTCAGTTTGCAATACAGGACAATGTCTGCTGGGGTCATTCTATTTGTTTCAAATTAACGAAAAAAAATTATAACAGATAACAAAAAAAATGTAAGAACTCTGAAGTATATCGACTCAGCCTGTAATATCCCACTGTTGGGCATAGGCCTCTTCCCCATGTAGGGGAAAGGATCGGAGCTTAATCCACCACGCTGCTCCAATGCGGGTTGGCGGATATATTCCCTACTATGAGTAACGATCGCTATCAGGTGTACATGATAACAACCGGGACCGACGGCTTAACGTCTCCCGAGGCACGGTGGGGAGACCCACAAGGACTGCACAAACACCCAGACCACGGCAAACATCTGTATGGCCAATACAAATGTTGTCGTGTGCGGGGATCGAACCCGCAACCGCCCGCGCAATAGCCAATCGTAATCCAGTGCTGTGACCGCTGCGCCAACGCGGCATCACAAGGCGTCTGAAGTATATAATTTATGTTTAATTTTAAAAACATATTTGTAAAAATGTTCCGACTTTTATATGTGTTTTATTTTTGACTGTTCTGTAGCGAAAGTGTCTGATACGAAAACAGTCATAATCTGGAATTATTGACGGGTTCGCGAGAATTCCCGTGAAAAAAAAAATTGACTAGCCAGCTATTAAATGTGTGGCCGCAAAATCCTAAAAAAATAAGGCCATGTCAGTCAGACTCTTAGAATATGAAGGTCATATAACCAAAAATACCGAAGCTATAAAATAAATATGACGATTTTGAAGCTCAAAGATTTTATTTTAAGTTCAAAATTTCAATTTGTTTGAACTTAATAATATTAATGCAGGTTATAATATTCATTACAATATTAATAAAGGTTTAGCAAAGTAGATTAACCCTTTAGTAACATCCTGGGGTAAATTTTTACCCCAAGCGCACAAAAACTTATATAATTTTTTTTTCTAGCGAAGGTACCGGCACCTTGTTTTGATTATTCTCAGTGCAGCGCATGCGCCAGTAGTTTGGCCTGCATAGGTACGTGGGGTAATGTTTTACCCCATGGTGTTAGTTACGTATCCTTTTTTTTGTCATAATATACTATGTTTAATTGTTGGTTTTTTGAGAACTAGTACGAAATGAATAAAAATCTTAGTGACGAACAAGTTGCCAGATTGTTGAAGAGTATTGAGAGTCAAGAAGAGCAAAATCCGGATAGATTGCGAATTTTGAAAGTGATTTTGAATATCTACCCTCCGAACACAGTGATCACGATCTAACACGGAATTAGAACTCGAAAGTGACGATGATAATAATGCAAGCTCTGACGATAATATACCTTTATCACAGTTGTCGTGCTACACCGAGAAAAATGGGTTCAAATGTTCACCTTCATCAAGAACTCGAGCTCATAACGTAAAAAAATAGGTTGTAGTTTGTTTTTATTATAAACTAATTATTATTTTTTTAATTTTTCATTCAGATTTAGACAAGAATATACCATTCTGTTGGTGTTCAAATAACAGAAATATTTTTGTTCCTAATGTTAAAATTAAAATTTTTGTAGAAGACTGTTTGTGAGACTGGACGAAAGTTATGTTTTTGTAATGTTTAATTAAAGATATTTTATTTTGTATAACGTTGTTTTTTTTATAATATACAAAAATGTAAATTAATAGCTCCTTTACACATAAAAGCTACAAATTTTATCTTAATTATCTTAAGGTATGCTCATTCTTTTATTTCCATTTGGGGTCGTTTTTCACCCCAGAATGTTAGTAATGTAACCAAAAATAAGGATGTTACTTAGAGGTTAACTAATCACGGCAAAATAAGATTATCACGTTCACATAGCCAACGTATAGGTATGAACATAATTATTAATTATGCTGCTAAAAGGAAAGCTACCTCACTGCTAAGGCCTTAAACTATTCTATAAATATGTATATGTCATCAGATAGTTATGAGCACTGTTGATTTTTAATCCATCTAAAACCCTTCCTATATTCTGGTTTATTATTATACATGTTGTGTTAAATTAATTTCATTTAACGCCCACCTACGTTGTGGCGGCTTTTCGATTCACTCAGTTAACCTAATCCATTGGATGTTTAACAATTAATGATGATTCATAATTTTACCGTTAGGGTTGGATGGTTTGTGAATTGACGATATTTAAAAACTTACAGTAACTTGTATGTATTACTTTATTTCTCACAATTATAAAATTTTAAAGGTTTACCTTTAATATAATTATTTAAATATACATTATACATTTCAGGTATGTCAATAACTAAAAAGACAGAAAAATGTTTTATTAAACAAGTTAAACAAATAATCTTAGCCTAAAACTAGTATTTCCTGACTCGAGTAGACAGCACCGATTTGTGTAAGGATAAATTAGACTGATCTAGCGCATGGATCGGACTGGTTTGTGCTAAGACAAATTAATTTAACCTAAAATGGAATTTTAATTATAACGTTTAGATGTATGAGTAGATGCTACTGTAGGTACTGTAATAATTACTTCAATATTTAAATGCAAAAGAAAACATTTATAAATTCTTAATACCAATCCACCAATCTCCAATGCAAAATAATAACACATCGTGGTCAATTACGTTATCGTGTCTTAAAGCGCCATAATTAAACTTTAAACCTTAATTATCTGCTAATTATGCATACTTAGCTATGAAATTAATGAGGTAATATTACATAATACTGAAACCTTCCTTATACCATTATAGTTCAAAATACATTATAAACTTGTAAAAACTTTTATAATCATCAAGGAATATTTTCACAAATTATATAACGATTCTTTCATATTATAGTTTATTACCGTTAAGAAAAAAGTGACTCGTCGTTTGTTATTTAGCTTAGCAACACCCCTTGACAAATCAACTCGTAGTAAATTAAAACGCATGTGAGGGCCTGTAATAAGGTCACTACAAACATGGACGAAAAAAAGGAAAATATATGAATCATCTATCCATGTAAATAAAAATGAATCGCGAAATGTGTTTCGTAGCGCAAAATCAAAAACGGCTTGACCAATTTGGCTCATTTTTTTATATTATATATTTATTATAAGTAAACTTTTCTAATACTTTTCGGAATGTTTGAATTTATAATGAATAATGAATTAAGCAGTGTTAGAAAATATGATTATTATTTATAAAAATTTTGTAATGTTTTGTAGAAGGTTCATACGGAATTTAAAGTTATAAATTATGAATATTCCGCAAAAATTTAAAAATGTCATATACATAACGTAATGATTATTTATTGTTTTCTAATGTTTACGAGTATCGAATTTCACTCATTAAAATGAAACAACTTTTTCGCATTTTATCGCGGTTTATTAAGTTAAAAAACTTAAAAATCATAAACATGTAAAGAGATGCCGGACGTTTCGAATACTTTACAGCAACCATGGTCACGGAAGGACTCCTGGTCCATGGTCACATGGTCATGGTCACACAAAGTTGTTTCATTATAACGTAATGATTATTGTTTAAACTTCACGCGTTTGATAGTTTGCAAGACAGAACAACGTCTGTCGGTTCAGCGAGTTTGTAACAAGTAATAATAAGTAAATAATAAGTAAGGCTAAGTCGTTATTTTGCTACTTGCTTGTTGTTGTTTTCAAACAGTAACTCACACACTAATACATACTAATACACACTAATACATATGAGAGATTTTTCGTTCACATAATACTCGTAATCTGTCCTTTCTTCTTGTCTTGATGAATTTTATATAAGAATTAGTTTCTTAGTAAAAATATATCGAGCTCGAAGCAAATCTTGCTTTGTGATAGAACTGAATGATTTATATATTTAAATAAAATAATGAATACAAAATGATATCTAAGAGAATAAATTTTCTATAATATATTAATGAAAGTGCTGTGTGGTTACGGCACTAAAGAATGTAGCCACCCCCTCTCTTCCCGTGGGTGTCGTAAGAGGCGACTAAGGGATAACACAGTTCCACTACCACCTTGGAACTTAAAAAGCCGACGGATGGCGGGATAACCATCCATGCTGGTTTTGAAATACACAGGCCAAAGACGGGCAGCAGCGTCTTCGGTGCGACAAAGCCAGCCCTGCGGTCACCAACCCGCCTGCCCAGCGTGGTGACTATGGGCAAAACACATGAGTTCGCGTCATAATGTCGGGTGCGAACTTGTGGAGGCCTATGTCCAACAGTGGACTGTGATAGGCTGAAGTGGTGGATTAATGAAAAGCCAAGAAAACGATTGATATAGAGTACTATTTACTTAAACTTTGTCAATTCTAGAAATATCTACAATTGTAATTTAACTTTTAGATTCGAATAGTTTGCAATTACTATTAGATGCAATAATATCAGATGCTAATGCAGTTGAAATTTAATATAAACCAAACTGATTGATTGAAGTGTTCTACGAGCTCTCTATGTAATTACATAAGCTCTCGTAAATATTCACGATCGAATGTCTTAAAATTACGCGTTTCTACTTTCAATACTATTGTTCCAGTGCGTTAGAAAATATTTTTAAGAGCAGCATCAGAACAAACCTCATAGTATGTTTTGGTGTACATTACAGTTTTAGTATTATTATTAATTTATTAATTATTATACATTTTATTGACTTTAACTACCGAACTACACTCTTCTAAAAAGAACTTAAGAACACAGTCTAACTAACGCGTGATAGTCAACAATTATTTCCTTAGTTTTTTAAAAATTACAGAGATCGGGTTAAAGTCTAAAACAACACAAATTGTTGTTATTTGTCGTAATAATAGATTCCCGTGCATTCGACAGTGACGCGAGCTGCGGTTTGCGGTCAACGCAATGTTTAAAAAGGCTTATTTAAAATCCTTTCACGAGCAGAAATTAGCTTTTAAATCAAAGTGTTTATTTTAATAACGTACATTACAGTATTTTTCATGTCATTATGGTTATTACGATGGTATGGTAATACGATCTATTTTTAATTTTAAAAAACAGCTTACTGACATAGACCAGCAGGGCTAGTATGCGTACAACGAGATATCTCTTGACGAGAGAGATAGATAATGTCTACATCGAGTATTTTCTCGATTACCCTAACATGCGCAACACGAGAGACATAATTCTCTTCCGAAGACTAAACGGAACGGAAACGCCATGGTATACAAAAAATATTATAATAATATTTATAATTTTAATATATTTCGTATATCGTAGTCTTTCTCGTCAATAATAGAGGGTAGAGTAACGAGTAGTTTATCTTCTTAAAACGTCAAAATCACGTCAAAATTCGACAAAACTACGATGTCATGTTAGCTCCCGTAGAGATAACTAAAATTTCTTGTTATCTCTTCAATTGCCGTGACGAGAAGAGTATCACGTGCACGCATGTTAGCTACTGTAGACATAAAGAGATAATACGAGAAAAGGGGTAAACAAACTTTTGTCGTGGCGCGCATGCTAGCCCTGCTGGTGTATATTTTTAATACATAATGTAAATATATAAAAATCAATTGCTGTTCGTTAGTCTCGCTAAAACTCGAGAATGGCTTGACCGATTTGGCTAATTTTGATCTTGATATGTTTGTGGAAGTTCAGGGAAAGTTTAAACGGTGAGAAACATAAATAATATGTAACGTAAAATACTAAAAACGACGATTTAATTTTCCAATACAAAATGTTTCTAGGGGGGAAATTTAATGTCTTTTGTCAAAAACGTTGTCAATTGGTTGCCAAATATTTATAGGTGCGTTCAGAAAGTGTTTTGTGTATATTTTTCACAAATATATGTAGGTGATATGAAGTTCACCGGGCCATCTAGTACATATATAAATATCACACTAAGTCTCCGGAGGGCTATGGAACCCGCAACCCTGAAAAACATGGTCACTGTCAACTACGTCACAATAAACTTTATAAGATTGAACTATGACTATAAATATCAAAAAAGTGTGTGTGTGCCTCATGTACTCACGTAATATGTTATACTTGATTAGCTAGCTTACTTCACGTTGCTAACTTCTTCTACGTTGACTAGCTAACTTCAGACTCTCGGTTTTCTATGACGGTGTGCGCGCGCATCGTTAAAGTTTACTCCCATCATTTTCCCTAACGCACCAAAAGAAGTGTAACTTCAAAAATTCAATTAGTAATTATCACAGACTATAAATATCACATTAAATTCGACATTTAAAATCGCGTCAAATATTTACATATACGTGTACTTTATTCATGTGGTAAATCAAACTTCAAACCTTTGTGTAGTTCATACATTCGTCAGAGGTCCATGAAACGCATTAGGCAAATTAATCAGATAACAGTGGCTTTTACTCGTGTCTGCGTGATACTGACCAGGCACTTTCGACATATTGATCTGGGTGTATTGAAATACTAGCTGCCACTGACAATTTCGTTTGGGTGAAATTTAATTTATCAGCTAGGAAATTATATTAATTTTTCAAATGAACGCCTTAAAATTTATTCTTTGCCACTTTAACTGGAAAGGTAAATAGCCGCAATTCGTCTACAAATTAATGCAGTATCCGTTGAGGGGTTAAGTGGACGTAACTACATCTTACATCTTGTCAAACAAAGCTCTAATGTTCTGAACGGAGCCATATAATTATTTCAGAGAAACATATCATTGACTTATTGAAAATCGAAAGACAGGGGTAAGCTTAGCATATTATATTTAAAAAAATTCGATAAATAATTAATAGAACTGATAACTCATAGTTCAACAAAAAAGATAGGCTTAAAAAAACTTGGCAGACGAAGTCTACGCTCTGACCAATTTGTAGTCATATCTAAAACCAATATAATATAGCTAATTACAATATAATTTATGAAAAATTGCGTTTCAGTAGAACCATAACAATCTCGAACCAAAATAAAATAAATCTTGGAAATCATGGAAGTGAGATGGAGAACTTATTTGGAAGAGCAACTGCTGATTTTTGCCGGCTCTTCTTTGCACACTTTACATTCCGAATAGATGGTAGCTACACATTGATTATAATTAACTAGCTTCTGCGCGCGACTTCGTCGGCGTGAACTCCGCTCCTATTGGTCTTAGCGTGATGATATATAGCCTATAGCCTTCCTCGATAAATGGGCTATCTAACAATGAAAGAATTTTTCAAATCGGACCCTGAGATTAGCGCGTTCAAACAAACAAACAAACAAACAAACATACAAACAAACAAACAAACAATCAAACAAACAAACTCTTCAGTGTTATTATATTAGTATAGATTTAACACAAATTTAGTTGTAATTTGTAGTACAGCGTTTTAAAGTACTTTTGAAGTCTAACAGAATAAAAAATAATGTTTTATTTTAATTTGAATGAGGTTACAAGCTACATTAGACGATTATAAATACAAAACCTTGAGTGAGCTAACATGACCGACGACGATCACGATTCAGCCTGTAATATCCCACTGTTGGGCATAGGCCTCTTCCCCATGTAGGAGAAGGAATCCTAGGTAGCTAGGGAATCCTTCTCCTAACATGACCAAAAACTGACAATGGAAGTCTTATTTCTAGTATTAAATTGTATTAACAATAATACTACAGCAAAATTAGGCTAAAACTACATTAACTACAAGTCTACAACAAAATTTATCCCAGACGTCAGTTTTTATGAGGATGGTGGATGTCAGTTACTAGCAAATAATGCGAGGAATTGATAGCTTTTGATTTATAAACATCGCGAGAGATGGAAATCCTCGCAGATGTCATAAATATAAAACAGTAGAAAACCATCTATATGCTTCCACTGCTGGGCATAGGCTTCTTTTCCCATGTTCCTACATGGGGAAAACGAAACCGGACCTTCTCATGGAGGATGCGGGTTGGCGGATATATTCCCTACTATGAGTTACGATCGCTATCAGGCGTACATGATAACAACCATCTATAATTATGTACATATAAAGATTAATAAAAAAATTAAATGATCAGAATATAACAACCAAAGTAATAAAAAATAATAAATATATTAAAAATGAAATATTTTAGGCCTTGAAGATTTTCAATAACGATAAAAATATCCTACTATTACAAAGTTACTCAATTTCAGACACGATACAAGTGTGTGTAACACACACATTATACATACGCATTATAGTCTTTGTCTCTCTCTTACATCATACTCACGTAACAATTCAAATTTGTTTATAAATTAAGTTAACTTTACCAAAAAACGTAATAAACAAAGTCTTTTTTTAAATTATAAACAGCATTTACAAATTAACAACAGTGGAACAGTGAATTTTCTCTTTTTTAAATATTAAAAATTTACACGAAAAGGTTCGTATGTGTAATTATATATCGCGAGTCGCGACCCTAGTTGGGGTTATGTGGAAAAGGGATAGCTAACTGTTATGACTAGGTGTGCGAAAGGGACAGCGTGTATGAATATCATTTACACGTCAGATGGCTTATCTTTGCAAGGTCCGTTGACTTTGTCGTTAAAATTGCACCTTTAGTAATTGAAGAAAAATATTGAGCTGTTACAACGTTGTTTTTTATTTAGTTAATGTTAATCAATTTTAGTTTAAGTTTAATAAAAAATATACTCAAACCAACGCTCTGGTGTAGTTGTGCGTGTAGGCGCCTAAACACCGGTGGTCTGCGAGTTCGATTCCCGCTCGGAATGAAAATTTGTATTTGTAAAAATATTTGTTTCGGCTTTGGATGTCTGTCCTTGTGGTCTCCCCACCACGCCTTGGACAGCACGTTAAGTGGTCTGTCCTGGTTGTTATCATAAATATCTGACAGCGATATTTACTCATAGTAGGAAATATATTCGCGAACCCACAGAGGAGCTGCATGGGGAAAAAGATCAATGCCCAGCAATGGGATGTTACAGATTGAATCGTAAAAATAAATACTCACCAAACGTTTTTACACACTTAACGTTTTTGTGAATAAATAAAACTACTAGGTAATAATATATAATTAGCCTATCATAAACTATTAACATATGTCCTTACATCTTAATCAGAAAAGGCTCCTCAAAAGAATATTTACTAATATATTTCAATTAATTTTTTTTTATCAAAGTAAGCAAAATTGAAATTATTTTCATTTGCAATTCAAAAACATATTTTACGGTTTTTATTTTTATTTTTATTTAGAATGAACTTCCACGGGCTCAAAATGCCCATGCCTTTTGTTAAACATGCATTATAATTATAATATTACAGGCATTGAGGCTACAAATCGACAGTCCTGTGACTGCCTAGTAAAACTAGTAAACATATTTTACGGTTTACATCATATTTTATGTTTTAGAAAGACATATACGTAATTACGTAAGCAATTTAGACGATTGCTCGAGTTAATAAAAATCTAGAGGTCTATGTAACAAATTGGGATAAACATAATTAAAGAAATTATATTTTTTGATTAAAATAATGTACTTAGATTTATTATCTTTGATTTTCAGAAACACTTGAAATCTCGTACTCGGACCTTCTCAGAAAAAAAATTCATTTACTTATTCTGATACGCCCTTTCTTTCTTGTATATTTGAAAAAGATCACTCTTCAACCTAACAGGCTGCTTTAAGTATTATTATATTATTATACTAGCTTTCCGTTGCGGCTTCGCCCGCGTGGATTCGGTGTGTATGGTGTGACCACTCGGTGATAGCTGTTATTACTCGGTGTAGTACATAACATCCTGGGGAAATAATTTTAAAAACAGTTTATTAGTTTTTGAATCTATTTTCTATTAACACCAAAAAAACGAAAATACAAATCTCCCCTCTTTATTACATTAATTTGGATTTAGATTACGGAGTATTTTTTTTATTATTATCAAAAAAAGCTTATAACAAATGTTTATTAAGTTTCTGTAATAAACCTAACCTAATGATAAAAACTTAATTTCAGCCTGCCTCTTATTCTTAATTAACTCGTCTCAAATACATCGTAGACGTTATCTATATGAATAAAAACGTAACACTAAAAATGTTGGCTCAACCAATTCGGCTATTTTTGCTTAATTTTTCTAAATTTTTTTAAAAGATTCTGAAAATGTAATGACTATTTCAACTACACGCGCTTAACACTTCGTAAGACAAAACATATTGATGCAGCTCGATCATAACAATTCTAAACGTTCAACGAAATATGGAACATTCGAGACAAATTACCAAAAAATTTTTAATACGAAACTTATGTAATAAAAATCTTCTACCTTATGCACATAGCTAGGAACGGATAATCCATACTAATATTATAAATGCGAAAGTAACTCTGTCTGTCTGTCTGTCTGTCTGTCTGTCCGGCAATCACGCCAAAACTACTGAACAGATTTTAATGAAATTTGGTATATAGACATTTCAGAGTCTGAGAAAGGACATAGGCTACTTTTTAATGCGGAAAAAAGGGTGTAAGGGGTTGAAAGGTGGGAATGAAAATTTGTATGGAAATGTGTTCGCGTTTTGTAACTGTCAAACATTTCATGTTCATCCCGTGGATATCGTAAACTCTACCCTAAAATTAAAGAACGTATTAAAATACACGTTTCGAATCGACAACATATATCCACAATACACGGATAGTGGCGTGTTTTATATTTTAAAAATGTATAATAATGTCAGTAATGAAAACGGATTGACATAATTTATATTGGTTGTCAAATATATGCGTGCGTTCAGAAATTTATTAAGTGTAAACTAAGGAAAATATATCAAGCTACTAAAAGCTATAAAATATTTTTTATATACCTAATGTATTGACTTTAACTGGGTTGACAGAATAATCTGGAATGTTTCAATGAGACCTATCAATTGAACGGTTTTTTTTGTATTTAATTCATTTGTACATTTATCGTTTATTGTATATTTAAGTAGCTTGATATATTTTTCTTAGTTTACTCTAAATAAATTTCTGAACGCCCCGCACGTATAAATATTTGGCAACCAATATTTATTATGTCAATCCGTTTTTATTACTGATATTATTCTACATTTTTAAAATCTAAAATACGCCACTATCTGTATATTGTGGATATATGTTGTCGATTCAAAACCTTTATTTAAATACGTTCTTTAATTTTAGGGGAGATATTACCATATCGATGGGATGAACATGAAATGTTTGACAGTTACGAAAAACGAACGTTATACAATCATAATTCCATTAATTTATAATTTTCCTATGGCAGGACTTCTGGAAGAGATTCCATCATGGGATAAGTAGTGCCTTTGTATCAGCATTGTTTATAAGTGCTATTTCCTATTGTTTTCCAATGTACATAAATTGTTAAATAAATAAATACAAATTTTCATTACAACCATACAACCCCTTACACCTTTTTTTCACATTAAAAAGTAGCCTAGGTCCTTTCTCAGACTCTAGAATATATGTATACCAAATTTCATTTAAATCTGTTCAGTAGTTTTGGCGTGATTCCGAGACAGACAGACAGACAGACAGACAAAGTTACTTTCGCATTTATAATATTAGTATGGATAGTATGGATTATAAACCTGAAAATTGGTTTGTTTAAACGCACTAAACTCAAGAACTGCTGATTCGAATTGAAAAATTCCTCTGAGGTGGATAGCCTATTTAAAGAGAAAGGTTATGCTTTAAGAAGAAGGAAGGCTATTTTTTCCCTCAAATCAACGCGGGTGAAACCGCGGGCACAGCTAGTTTACATATAATGAGGATCAGTAAAGTTCTAGCAAATTCAATAGAACTAGTATCCATGTTATTCTCTATGACATAAGAATGATATTTCTTTTTGAATTATCCAAATCGGACCATTACTTACGAAGATATTAAGTTATAAACATTAAGCCGTTCCTGCCGCTACGCCAGTGTACGCGGGATGCGTGTGACGTCACTCGGACGTTCCATGCCAGTTAGCCCATAGTAGCGACAAGCTGCGATGGTGTTTTCATTTAAACTATCTGTCCTACAAAAAATTTGTAAGGACATAATTTGTAGCAAATTGCTTTGCCTACAAATATGTTCATATAACTTTGCCGAAATTTAAAAATTAAAGAAGTTATAAGCAAAAAAGTGATAAAATTTCTATAAAGATTTTCTTTTTTGCTCTATAACTTTTTTTATACATTTCACAAAAAAAAATACCTCAGACCAATCTTGTAGATGGTTTTTTGAGGAAAATTTTTCTCTACAATTTTTTGAATTTCATTCATTTCAAACGCTGTTACAGCGCTCCAAAGTAGACCGGGTTCGTCAATGCTCATGAGCATCCGGTCAAAACGAAATGCTTAACTTAGTTTTATGATCCGGAGTGAGTTTTATGAATCGGAGTGATGCCACACGCATCCTGCATACACTGATCCCGCTTACATGACGACGCGTTGGCGCAGCGGTCACAGCACTAGCTGTTGCGCTAGCAGTTGCGGGTTCGATCCGCGCACATGACAAAAATTTGTATTGGCCATACAGATGTTTGTCATGGTCTTATAACTTTTATTTTATACATTTCACAAAAAAAAAATACCTCAGACCAATCTTGTAGATGGTTTTTTGAGGAAAATTTTTCTCTACAATTTTTTGAATTTCATTCATTTCAAACGCTGTTACAGCGCTCCAAAGTAGACCGGGTTCGTCAATGCTCATGAGAATCCGGTCAAAACGAAATGCTTAACTTAGTTTTATGATCCTTTTTTATTGTAAATATATTCTTAAATTTTTTTTTTGTTAAATCCCTGCCTACAACTTTACTTATTCATTGGCATAAGCTGTCTGTGGGGTAGGCCTACTGGGAATACCACGTTAAAAAATATGATTTATGAGATATTTGATTACCTAAGTAGATACATTCGAAGAAGATTAAGAGAAGTCAACGCATTTTTGGAAAACATTAGATAGTATTTCCGAAACTGGTTGAGACTCAAAAGTACTCTTCTACACATATGTATAATAAGGATCAATAAAAGTTATAGCAAATTCAATAGAACTAGTATCCACGTTATTCTCTATGACATAAGAATGATATTTCTTTTTGAATTATCCAAATCGGACCATTACTTACGAAGATATTAAGTTATAAGCATTATGCCGTTCCTACCGCTACGTCAGTAATAATAATAATAAATAAGAAACGTTTCACACTCAACGCCCCCAGTAGGATTTTCTCCTGTATCGGCGGTCCGGAAACACACACAATTCACAACCACAAACGCCCAGACCATGACAAACATCTGTATGGCCAATACAAATTTTTGTCATGTGCGCGGATCGAACCCGCGACTGCTAGCGCAACAGCTAGTGCTGTGACCGCTGCGCCAACGCGTCGTTATGTAAGCGGGATCAGTGTATGCGGGATGCGTGTGGCATCACTCCGACTCATAAAACTCACTCCGGATCATAAAACTAAGTTAAACATTTCGTTTTGACCGGATTCTCATGAGCATTGACGAACTCGGTCAACTTTGGAGCGCTGTAACAGCGTTTTAAATGAATGAAATTCAAAAAATTGTAGAGAAAAATTTTCCTAAAAAAACCATCTACAAGACTGGTCGGAGGTATTTTTCTGTGAAATGTATAAAAAAAAAGTTATAGAGCAAAAAAGAAAATCTTTATAGAAATTTTATCACTTTTTTGCTTATAACTTCTTTAATTTTTAAATTTCGGCAAAAAGTTATATGAACATATTTGTAGGCAAAGCAATTTACTACAAATTATGTCCTTACAAATTTTTTGTAGGACAGATAGTTTAAATGAAAACACCATCGCAGCTTGTCGCTACTATGGGCTAACTGGCATGGAACGTCCGAGTGACGTCACAGCCTTCCACGCCGGCCGGTTAGTAAACTCCGCTAGTAATTTGATCATAACTTCGTCAATTTTTGTCGTAGAACAAAAATTTTTGCACTGTATGTTAAGGATTTCTTAGTTCTATAAATCTGCATTCTCAACTAAAAACGTTACGGATCCTCATTTAAACCTAAATTATTGTTAGTGATTTTAAATCATTTTGTGTTACTGTAGACTAGATTCTTGTGAAAATATTTGAAGGATGAGGTCGATATTATGAATAGAGTTGAGAGGCTTAAACTACTCTATGTAGATACTTACAATGTTGTAAAAGACATGGAAATAAATATATTATGATCTCGTCTAAAGCAAGATAATTATAATCTACGTTATAACATGTCGCCTAAAAAATAATGCAATTTCTGTAGCACCACTTTTTTAATTAAGTTATACTAATATTTATCTATTTACTATTGCTTACATTAAAAATTTATTAATAAAAATATACGCGTCGAATACATAACCTCCTCCGTTTTTTCCTCGATTGAAAA
Organism: Melitaea athalia; assembly: GCA_905220545.2. NCBI lineage: Eukaryota > Metazoa > Arthropoda > Insecta > Lepidoptera > Nymphalidae > Melitaea > Melitaea athalia. The sequence goes on from HG992203.1 coordinate 5,946,661, forward strand.
GCATCAGTAACGTGAGACTTATCTGAATTCTTACCTTCTGAAATAAAATATTAAAACAATACAAAAAAAAATGTTAACAATTATTTTGTCATATTAATAAAATTTGTTTTTATTTATAGTATCTAATTTATTTATGAGCACACGATTCAGCCTGTAATATCCCACTTCTGGGCATAGGCCTCTTCCCATCGAGAAGAAGGATCGGAAAGTAAATCACCACACTGCTCATCTGTGGGATGATAGATATATTCAGGTGTATATGATAATACCTTTAAGCGAAAGCTCAATGTATTCTTTATGGCGCGGTGGGAAGATCCACAAGGAGAGATATCCAAATATTTGAACAAATACAAATATCCATCCTTAGCGGGAATCGAACCCGAAAACCGCCGCTGTTTAGACGCATATACGGACTATTATATTCTTATATATGTGTAATTTATTAAATTTTTAAATTAGAGCAAACAACGTATAATACCTTCTTGTACATGATCATTAAGGTCGAATAATATAAAAATTTAAAAATAAGAAAAATTATATTTGAATTTTGAAATATCAAATGGAATTTTATTAAAAATCACATTTGTTTTAAGCCCGTCTATCTAGTAGGTCGTGAAACTTCTGCCGTCGGTGTCTTGAAATCTTATTTAAGTTAAAGATAAAGATTAAAATAATTTCATAATGAGAGAAATAGTACATATACAAGCAGGACAGTGTGGCAATCAAATTGGCGCTAAGGTATTTTTTCTTACTTACTGAAACATGTAAATTTTAAACTCAATTCTTACAGTTTTAAAAAACAAATATTTTAAGAACGTAGTTTCATTATATTACCTAATAGTCAAATATAATAAAGTAGAAATATTGTAAAACATTTTCCCCATTGATACCATAAAAGATATTAATAGCTCAAAGCTGGCCGAAGCAATCCAAATAAAACTACACTAATACTTGTATAACCATGCAGTAACATAAATCTCGCATTTCCAGTTCTGGGAGGTCATATCGGACGAACATGGCATTGATCCAACTGGCACATACCACGGTGACTCGGACCTTCAATTGGAACGGATTAACGTGTACTACAACGAGGCTACAGGCGGTAAATATGTGCCTCGAGCAATTTTGGTAGATCTTGAACCAGGTACCATGGATTCTGTTCGATCAGGACCGTTCGGACAAATTTTCCGCCCAGATAATTTTGTCTTTGGCCAGTCTGGTGCAGGTAATAATTGGGCCAAAGGCCATTACACTGAAGGCGCGGAATTGGTAGATTCTGTTCTTGATGTTGTAAGGAAAGAGGCGGAAGGTTGCGATTGCTTGCAAGGTTTCCAGCTGACACATTCTCTTGGTGGTGGCACTGGCGCTGGTCTAGGAACGCTCCTAATTTCGAAAATTCGAGAAGAATATCCTGACCGCATTATGAATACATTCAGCGTAGTCCCTTCTCCGAAAGTATCTGACACGGTAGTCGAACCATATAATGCAACGCTCTCTGTTCATCAACTCGTAGAAAACACTGATGAATCTTATTGTATTGATAACGAGGCACTGTATGACATTTGTTTCCGAACGCTAAAGTTGACCACACCGACCTATGGTGACTTAAACCATCTCGTGTCCGCTACGATGTCTGGCGTTACCACTTGTCTGAGATTCCCTGGACAATTGAACGCTGATTTAAGAAAACTCGCCGTGAACATGGTTCCATTCCCTCGTCTGCATTTCTTTATTCCTGGGTTTGCTCCTCTGACATCTCGAGGCAGTCAACAGTACCGAGCGTTGACGGTTCCAGAATTGACTCAGCAAATGTTTGATGCGAAGAATATGATGGCTGCCTGCGACCCCCGTCACGGCCGTTATCTAACAGTCGCAGCAGTTTTTAGAGGCCGTATGTCGATGAAGGAAGTCGATGAACAAATGATGAATATACAGAACAAGAATTCATCCTATTTTGTTGAGTGGATTCCTAATAACGTCAAAACTGCGGTGTGCGATATTCCTCCCAGGGGTTTGAAAATGTCTGCTACTTTTATTGGTAATTCTACTGCTATACAAGAGTTGTTTAAGCGTATCTCTGAGCAGTTCACAGCTATGTTCAGACGTAAAGCATTCTTGCACTGGTACACTGGAGAGGGGATGGATGAAATGGAGTTCACGGAAGCTGAGAGCAACATGAACGACTTGGTGTCGGAGTACCAGCAGTACCAGGACGCCACTGCTGAGGAAGAAGGGGAGTTCGATGAAGAGGAGGAAGGTGGTGACGAAGGGGACTAGACAGCGTTTTTTAAGAATTTCTTTATTATATTGTGTATTTATAATTTTATTTTATTAAAATTTTGACCAAAAGTAATATTTTATTTCATTATTAACATTAAAAAGGTTATAAAGAAATTAAAATCGTAATAAGTTTCACATATATGCAAAGTTACATTCCAGAAATTTCATTTTTAAACAAATCATTTTAGCGTTATTCACCTTGGATATAAGTAAAACATCTAAAAATCTAAATTAAGTCTTATTAGTAACATCATTTATAACTCAAGAATGGCTGAACCATTTTTATATTTAATTTTTTTGATTTCTCTTAGTCCAGAATAGGAAGTATTAAAAACATTGGAAAATTGACGAAAAAATAAAATAAGAGAAACAATTTTCCAATACAAAATGTTTATGGGTTTCGTAACTGTCAAACATTTAATGTTCACCCGTCGATACGGTAAACTCTCGTATTTATGTAAAGATTTCGAATTGACAATATATATCCAAAATATTTGGATAGTGGCGTATTTTAAATTTTAATGTAGAATAATGTCAGTAATCAAAAAGGATTGACAAATATATTGGTTGTCAAGTAATTAGGCGTGCGTTCAGAAATTTATTTAGTGTAAAGTAAGGAAAATATAACAAGCTAATACTTAAATATACAACAAATGTCAAATGAACAAATGACTTAATTTTAAATTACATCGATATCCAGTCAGAGTTAGTATAGTATATAAATATTTACGTCGCGAAAGTGTAAAAGACATGTTTTATATATCTTAATCTGAACTATATAATATAAATATATATTATATTTGTGTAAAGTACGACATGAACATGACGCCGAGATAACAGGAAGCATTTGAGTACCTTATGAGTGTAATACTAGTAACTACTCTGTTCTCTATTTTTTAAAATATAACGGGTACATACCACGATATAGATTTTTGTGATTGTTTGTCGATCAGTCTCGTCGTGACCACGGACCATGTAACTGGTCCGAAATATCGACAAACAATCACAAAAATCTATATCGTGGTATGTACCCGTTATATTTTAAAAAATAGACTATGTTTGAAAACCGCGAGTGTCTAAGTCTAAAAAAGTTACTCTGTTCTCTTCCATGCATGGAGGATATTTAGTAGATAAACGTTACAGCATTGTCACTTATAAGCTATCAAATCGCACTCTATATTCAGAAATCTGATCGTATTTCCTGATGCCATTATTTGTATTAGTTTAATTTGTCTCTTAATTTATATTTGACTCAGTAAAGTCAATTTGATCTGAGTGAAATAGTACACTCAAAACAATCATCACTATTGAATCAGATTCAACAAAAGGTTAACAACAAAAGGTAGCTTACTATAACAGGATAATCCTCAACTAAAGCTATTCTATTTATCCAATGCAAACATGCAATAATGCCCCAAAACGATTAATAATTCCGTTAACATTTTAACCAAATATACCTATCATACGTTGAATAAATATATCATCGCACAAACTAGAGCCTGAACTACACTAAAAGCAAATTAATGTAGCGTAGAGTTGAAACAAGCTAAATAACTATAATTGAAGCTGACGCCGTTGAAAATATCTTTGCATTCAAAATAGCCGAGATTCGTATCGATCGTCAAATGAATGCACGGTTCGGCTTTTGAATATTATAGAAGGTTAGCGAGCGCAGACTGAATTAAGACAGTGGACTTTATTGTAATATGTCTATCGTTTAGGTTCATTCACTTCTATTGCTATTTCATTGGATTTCGTCTCAATTTCATTAAATTAAAAATCGTGTTCTTTATTCTCGATAGCGTAAAATCTCAGATTATAACATATATTGAGTTTAACAGAATACTTACATTGGTATTAAGTAATTTAAATACAAAAGAAACATGCATATTTTTTAACAAATTGTGAAACATAAAACCTATAGTCAAACTTAATGGCAGATTAACCTCCAAAGCTTCTCCTACACAGAAGACCTTTGCTTAGTGATAACTTAATAAGAAATTAGCAAGGTATTCCAATCAATACAGTATGACACAATGTAGTGTGATGTTAATTATACCGGCACTATTATTTAATCAAATTACGAAATGAGAGATATTAATATCAGATAAAATGATTAAAAATGGGTTTAATTATTTTATTTAATAACCAGACGGTTTCACTTCCTCGGTTATTGTTGATAATGCGTATGTAAGCATGATTTTTTGTTTTAATGTCTATATTGTAAAAAACTTATTTTAATGTCATTACATTTTAATAAGCCAAACAGACATCGAAACTGAGAAAAGTTGAAATAGCGATAGCTGTCTATTTTAATTATAACTGAATCTATAACAAACAACTTAGTACTTACTTTGTAAATATTTACAAGTAAGACATTTTAGTCTTTCGTTTGCGATGTCTGCATTGACTTTAAATAAACTTCATGTTCAGCTAAAACGTATCCCACCAAAAACATTCTGTAAAAAAACTAGCCAAGTCTCGATGGAGCTGCTTGTTTATCTCTAAAAAGTAATGAAATCTAGACAAAGTCGTACCAAGTCTAAGGTTCATTACTGCGATTTCTTTATTATTATAGTTAATGTTGTGTCACTTGGCCGTTAAAGGGTACACAAGGGTACAAAACTAAGAATAATATCCCATACTGGTATTGGTAATTGGACACTAGTGTCTCATTTTAGGCGGTTGTTGATAACACATGAATTCAGCATTGACAATGCTGACTTCTGTTCTCTTATTTTTGGAGTAGAAGTCCGCTGGTACTGGAAGTAATTTTTGTTATACAGTTTGTTTCAGGCTTGCCTATACAAAAGTATTATTGAAATACGCAGCTTTATCAAGCCTACAATTGACTGGTTATTCAATCAACGTTTTCCAAGTGGCAATTTTCCATCGTCAATGGGTAGCGGTTCTGGCGACAGATTGGTGCAATGGTGTCATGTACCACCTGGTTTTGTACCCTAGTGTACCCTTCAACGGCCAAGTCACACAACATTAACTATAATAATAAAGAAATCGCAGTAATGAACCTTAGACTTGGTACGACTTTGTCTAGATTTCATTACTTTTTAGAGATAAACAAGCAGCTCCATCGAGACTTGGCTAGTTTTTTTACAGAATGTTTTTGGTGGGATTTCACTTCTTTTTGTAGAAAGTAGAAACGTGGGCATATTCAGGCATATTGATTTATTTTTTAGAATTTCTTATTTGACACATTTTTTTTCTTTTTAGTAACAGTTTTTTTTATTATTACAATACAAATATTTCTTTTCCTTTCTTCCGGTTCTGATTCTTGTACTTGACGTGTTGGTATCACCACCACTCTTAGTCCAATGCATTATATTTTGACCAAATTTTGAGCGAAATTAATATTTTAGTGTAATTTGTGTAATATTCGAGTAGCATTAAGTTAAGAGAGCAGGCAGAGGGGAGGCATTCGCCCAGCAGTGGGACGCTATAGGCTAGATTAAATTAGAAGATGTGATCTGATTTTTGCAATGACAGTCGATTTTTTTATGTACCAACTAGCTAGGCCTCGCGGTTTCACCCACTGTGATTTGAGGAAAAAAATAGCCTTCCTTCTTCTTAAAGCATAACCTTTCTCTTTAAATAGGCTATCCACCTCAGAGGAATTTTTCAATTCGAATCAATAGTTCTTGAGATTAGCGCGTTTAAACAAACAAACAAACAATTCAACTTTCAGGTTTACAATATTAGTATAGATTAGTACAGATTAAGATATATAAAACATATCTATCTTTACACTTCCGCGGCGAAAATATTTATATGGTTTAAGACTTTGATTGGATTGACAGAATAATCTGGAATTTTTCAAGGAGACCAATCAATTGAACTTTTTTTTGTATCTAATTCAATCAATTGAACTTTCTTTTTTTGTAATCTAATTCTTTTGTACATTTATTATTTATTGTATATTTAAGTAGCTTGATAATTTTCCTTAGTTTACACTAAATAAATTTCTGAACGCTCGCATAAATAAATATTTGACAACCAATAATATGTATAATGTCAATCCGTTTTCATTACTGACATTATTATTAATTTTTAATATCTAAAATACGCCAATATCCGTATATTGTGGATATATGTTGTCGATTCGAAACCTTTATTTAAATACGTTCTTTAATTTAAGGGTAGAGTTTACCATATCGACGAGATGAACATTAAATGGTTGACAGTTACGAAACACGAATATTATATACATATACTTCCATACGAATTTTCATTCCCATCTTTCAACCCCTTACACCCTGTTTTTCGCATTATATTTTATGTAAAGGTATATCGATCTCTTCTAATAGTTTGATTGGGCTCTTGTGTTTTTTAATCAGGGTCACCAGGTACTCCAGATCTTCGATTATCCTAGTTTTTATAGTTTTCCCTTTATGTAGCCATTAAACCCTAACTCTGTACCAAATTTCAGCTCTCTGAGTGAATGGGAAGTACTAGTTCTATTTTGATGATCATGAGTGAGTGAGTGAGTGTCGTAAATGCGAAACTTTGCTTTCGCTTAACTTCTGAACTAAATGACCTACAGACTTGAAATTTTGGATTTTAAGTATGTGATTATAGCTTACTCGATGACGAAAATTTCAGCGTTCTGGTCTTATCCAGAGGTTCTCAAATAGGGGCCTGAAAATGCGGCGAAATGGTTCGGGTAAAGGATGGTACGGCAGTGTTTGCTTCGCGCTCGACTTGGCGGGGGCACTGCCGTGCCCCCCGATAGATTCAAATATAAGCCTTTTAGTTAAATCAGTTTTATATAATAAATCAGGCAAACTTGTCTATTTGTAACCATTAATTTGGGAAGCTCTACTACTAATTAGACTTTTTTATGTTATAATGACTGTTTATTAGGAAAGTTGTAAGAAATCTTGAGGAATCATTTAATTTTTTTAAACATTTTAAAAAAGGGGCTATATGTTTGTTTGTAATACACTTTTACCGTAATAAACTGATTTAACAATCACCAACTCTATATCGAAAGGCAATTTATATTATCCAGTAGTAACATAGGCTATAAAATGTCAGTTACAATTCTTGGGATGGAATGGTACCCATAAGACAGTGTGACAAATAACCCACATCATCATCATTTCAGCCTATCGCAGTCCACTGCTGGACATAGGCCTCCACAAGTTCGCGCCAATAATGGCGTGAACTCATGTGTTTTACCCATAGTCACCACGCTGGGCAGGCAGGTTGGTGACCGCAGGGCTGGCTTTGTCGCACCGAAGACGCTGCTGCCCGTCTTTGGTCTGTGTATTTCAAAGCCAGCAGTTGGATGGTTATCCCGCCATCGGTCGGCTTTTTAGGTTCCAAGGTGATAGTGAAACTATGTTATCCCTTAGTCGCCTCTTACGACACCCACGGGAAGAGAGGGGGAGGCTAAATTCTATGCCGTAGCCACACAGCGTATAATATAATAATAACCCACGAACCTATACAATTATTAACCTACAATATTTAATATTTCTTTAAAGCGTTAAATATAATTAATCATTATCGATGTAACGGCAAGGCCTTCAGTGTTTAATAATATAAATCCATCCTTAGACAGGCAGTGATGTCCTGAGGCAAGGTACAATGTGCTCAGGCAAGCTGTGAGGTCCTGAAGCACGCCGAGGTGACGACATTGTAACCTCTTTTTGTGACAATCGTAATTTTACTTAACTGTTGTACTGTTGTGTGCGTGTTTTAAAAAGCATATTTTTATTTTATTTCTTTAATAGCGTTACAAAAAAATATCTAAATTCACTAAATAGTACCTGTTATACTATAAAGGAAACAGAACAAAAGTAAAAAAACATTATTCAATTAAATTAGGTATAATAAGTGTGCTCGATTTCTTTTAATTTAAATAATAAAATGTTTTCAACATAAAAGACAACATATAAAAACAAAGTTTATCATTATCTTAAAAATAACTTAAATTGATCTTTCGTTAATCTTATCATAACATTTCTTATCTACATATTAAAAAGGTGTGGTGGTATCATATAATACATTTATAATAAGAAATTATATTATGATTTTAATTGCTCTTTATAAGTATTATTTTATCATAAATACATTTCAACTAAGGATATAATTTTTGCAGGGCCGGGAATAAAAGGCACTATGGCGATCTTGAACTGCCTGCTCGCGAGGCAGCTCTGCTTTGAGGACGCATCTTGCTCCGCCATCTTGGAAATCATCCCGCGCGTCTGTGGCTCCGAACTTGGTGAGTAAATCTCTTATTACAACATACATATATTCTATCAATCAAATTAAACTTTATCAACTTACGTGTAGTTTGTTTTTTCGAGAAACTAGTATGTTTACAGTATGTGCATAAAAGTCTAGGTATTTATTGTCTCAATTACTTTTATTCTGAACATAATTAAGGTTTTATCGTCAATTTCTTAGGGATCTGACCGAAAATGTCTCATTAATATATATCATGCGTTAATTCGACAAAAACTAGATTACGGCTCTATTATATATGATTCTGCAAAAAAGAGAACCTTGAATTCCCTAGAAAGTATCCAAAATACTGCACTTCGCCTTAGTATAGGTGCATTTAAGACTAGTCCTACAAAAAGTATTTTAGCTGAAGTGGGAGAAATACCATTAGACGGAAGCAACTGGTAATCGTATACATTGTTAACATACTATCCCAACCTCAAAATCATATTTTTAACTATTTTACTAAAACAACATTCTTAAACGCACAGTATGATCTCAGACCTACTCTTCCTCAACATTTACGAATAAGAGCTGCTAAATATCTCGAGGAAATTAATCTTAGCATACAATCTATCTTAAATAAGAAATTGTTGTCATGTGGTCCTTGGGAAAACCATGAATTTCCTATAAACTTAGAACTAGCTAATAACTTAAAAGATGACACCCCTCGAGAACTTTATATAAACTTTTATCATGAAATAAATAGTAGATATAATAATTGTAAGCTTTTCTTTACTGATGGGTCAGTTATTGAAAGATCAGGTTTTTCAGTTGTCTCAAGTAATAGTAGTTATCGATACAGACTTGGCGACTACCACTCTATTTTTAGTTGTGAATCATAAGCTATACTTAAAACATTAGAAATTATATGTAATGAACCTAATACGATAATGTATTTAATATATACGGACTCAAAATCATGTCTTACAGCCTTGCAAAATAGAAATAATACAAATCCCTTAATTATTGAAATGAAACAAAAAATGTTAGACCTCCTAAGTAATAACTATAACTTTCAAATAATATGGATCCCAAGTCATCAAGGGATATCTGGAAACGAAAAAGCTGATCTAGAAGCTAGAAATGCAACTTATGAAAATGATATTTACACAACAATCTAATCACCCCCTTCAGAAATTCAAAAATATTGCAAACTTAAAATTAAAAGTTTTTGGGATCAATATTGGAAAACAGGTAAAACAAGTAAATTAATCCATGTAAGAAATTCTATTTTCGATAAATCCCCAATTTCATTCAGCAACAGAAAAGATCAAGTTATAATAACGAGACTACGCAATGGACACACTAACTTATCACACATACATTTGATAACTAAAACTCCAAAAAATAAATGCAAGTGTGGGCAGGATATAAGTGTCGCTCATCTTTTAATAGAATACACAGCATATACTAAATGAAAAACAAGTATGTAACTTACCCAATTGTCTTAAAGATTGCTTGAATGAAAATGGTTGTAACCAAACATTAAAATTCTTAAAAATGATTAATGTTTATAAATTAGTATAATATAATATTTTGTATGTTATAAATTGTGGTCGTTAATGACCTTAGTTGTTAAAAAACGACCTTAAATAAATAAATTAAAAAAAACTTTTATTTTGAAAACAGAAATAAAGTTTTTTTCTTTTTTTTTACACGTATTGCAGACAAAATCGATATACCTAAATAATTAAATAGGCTAACTAAACTATTTTTATTACATGATTTACAAAAAATTTATTAGTAAGTTAAATTATTATTAGAAAGCAACAAAGAGATAACTTTAAAACGAGCCGTAAATGAACTATTTATCCTAAGAGGTATCATTGAATTTTTCGAATATATATTTTAAGATTTTTCTAAGCAGTTTCTTATAGCTATAAATATAAATACTTTATGTTTTTATATAAAGATTAAAATAAGTAATTAAATTAATGTCAAAACTGACAAAAAATAATTGTCTATAATGCAGCCCACGCGTGTCAATAATCAATCATTGTTGTCACAATTCCCATACATTAAATATGCAATCATTTTTCTTTTTTGGTCTGACATTTGTGGGACATTTTATTCGTACTACGAGTTTACGAGTAGCGTTAAAACTTTTAACCTCATTGCGCACTTTTAGAAAATTGTTGAGAAATTTCTAACCGGTCATTTACTTTGACTATTGTCTATTTATTTGCTAAGTAATCTTTTAAACGTCGTAAATATTGAGCACTACCTAGGTCGCAGTTTATCTAATTTAATCGTGGCCCAATAACCGATTGTACTAAATAATATACTTGTTCTTTTCTGGGTTTTTTTAATTTTTTTTAAAAACAATGTTTGACCAACATAAATTGGTAATAGTTTTTTTTTTTTTTTTTTTAAATTCAGACTCACCATCAGAATTAAATGTCTTTTTCTAATTTTAAAATGTGTTCTCAATTTATCTTATTGTTATAATAATAATAATAATAATACTCTTTATTGTACACAACATCAATCAACACAATAACATATTACAAGTACAAAACAGTGTACAAAGGCGGTCTTATCGCTAGAAGAGCGATCTCTTCCAGACAACCTTTGGGCATATAGGACAAGGCATAGTGAAAGCGGTAGGAAAGTGTACAATAGAGAAGTGACAAATAGTGTCACCTAAAACAATATCAATTATCGAATACAAATACACATATCTACATATACAGCATAATACATACATACAAAGATACATAATTATATACATATAAACATATATACATATAAACATATATACATATAAACATATATACATAATTATAAACATATATACATATAAACATATATACTCGTGATGACACATCTTGATAAGTTTTCCTTTTTTATCTACAGACACAAATGCTGCAGTTTCTCTGAATTCATAAGAAACGTTCAATGTGTGTGAAAAGTATTAATTAGTGTCAGAACATAAACAATATATGTACGGTAAGACCTAAGATATCGTAAATAGGTTTTAATAAAGTAATTTAATACAGACGTTTACATAATACAAATTACAATTAGGTTAGTTAGGAGACCAGACGAGAGTCGATAACTACGGCAATTATTGCGATAAAATAATAATTACAATATTACGTCACAGGAAACGCTACAAATTATTGTTATAAACTAGAATTAATAATTGTCAATTAAAATAATATTTATTAGGTATGACTGACAAGTTATATGGAAAAATATTAATTAACTAGCGGCCGCCCGCGACTTCGTACGCGTGGAGTTTTTATTGAACTTTCATACAAACTCCCATCCCCTGTTTTAACCCCAAAAGGGGGTTGATTTCTAAAAATACATTATTGTACTACCTCAACACCATCTCTAAAGCATACATTTTAAATTTTAAGTCTCTTACTTAAAAAACATAGGACTTTTATACAAACTTCCAACCCCCGTTTTACCCCCTTAGGGGTGGATGTTCGTAAAACCCGTTCTTAGCGGATGTCTACTCCTTATAAGAAACCTACCTGCCAAATTTCAAGTTTATAGGTGTAAGTTTCATTGGACTTTCATACAAACTTTCAACCCCCGTCTTACCCCCTTAGGGGTGGAGTTTCGTAAAACCCGTTCTTAGCGGATGTCTACTCCCTATAAGAAACCTACATGCCAAATTTCAAGTTTATAGGTGTAAGTTTCATTGGACTTTCATACAAACTTTCAACCCCCGTTTTACCCCCTTAGGGGTGGAATTTCGTAAAACCCGTTCTTAGCGGATGTCTACTCCCTATAAGAAATCTACCTGCCAAATTTCATGTTTGTAGGTGTTATAGTTTCAGAGATTTCGTGATGAGTGAGTGACCTTTCGCTTTTATATATATTATAGATTAGGCCAACTTTTACTGTTCCTGTCTGCCTGAGTCGATCGAAAAGATTTGATCGGGTTTACCGTTTAGTGCACGTTTCTTTAAAATTTATAGATCTGAACCAAAATAGCTTGTTAATATTAGCTGGATGTTGGCCTGTTCTCGTTCGCTATTTTAAGTTGGCGAATAGATTCTCTGAAAAAGTGACTAAAGAAACCTACTGGTTTACTTTTTTATACTAAAGTATAACTTGAATTTAGGTAGGGCACAGCAGGAAATTTCCTGCTCAATATATGGAACATCCCAACTGGGCTAGTACCTCGACCTTACAGAAGATCACAGCTGAATAATACTGCTTTCAAGCAGTCTTGTGTTCCTGGAACTGGAAGAATGCCTATCGCTGTAAAACTTACATTAAAATGTAATTTTGATGTTAGCTTCATAAGAATTTTACCAGAAGACTATAGCTTATAAGTAAAACTATATGATGATATATTATTGGACATTTATATTTTACTGATACAATCAGTTTTTTTTTAAGTTGGGACACTGTATTAATATAATTATTTCGAGTAGATACAATCAGTTCGAAATACGAATTCTTGTCGACTTTACTAATTGGCATTTTGAAAGGAAATGTATAGTTTGACAGGATCTAGAATGGATGGATTATTCAATTTTTTTCTAATACAGTAAGTATTATAAAAAAATAGCCTAATATATTAAGCTTTAAACACAACATTATACACTAAACTTTACTAGAAAAAAATAGGAAAATTATAAAAAAAATGCACACAAAAAAACAGGACAACATCTATCAGATCAGCTAGTTTATGAATAAAACAACTTCCATAATATACTTAGTACTAATAATAATATGGCAACTTCACAGTTTTAATCACATGTGCCTCATTTTTATCATTTTAATTAAAAAAAAATTTAATATATGTTTATCTTCCATTATTCAAAAATTTTCATCTCAAGCAATTTTATAATTTTGATATAAGAGTTATAAACATTCATCCATTCTAGAACTCTCGCATTTGATATAATAGTAGGAATCCTATAGGTACGTGCCGATGTTATAATGAGGAGAGAATTCATTTGTTTGATTGCAAGCGAACTAAAGTAAACTCGAACCACTGAACTGATATTAGTCATTATTTCACCATTAGAACTATTATCTAAACGTAAAATCTAGACCATAATACTCGTACATTGCGTCAAAACTTACATCAAGTATACCTATTCGTCAACGCAGGTGAAATTATTGGGAATATTTGGTGACGCGCATTCAGGCTAATTACATTTTCTATTTCGATTCAGTTAGGCCTTAAAAGTATTTATGAGTTGTCACTGTAAAATAACGTGCTATAGTTAGTACTAGCTGACCCCGCAAACGTTGTTTTGCCATTTATGTTATAAACCCCCACAACCCCCTCTTGTGGGTGGAATTTTGTAAAATCCGTTGTTAGCTGACTTCTACTCGGCGAAAGGAATATTCCTACCAAACAAGTCTCTAGGCCTTATGGTTCCAGAGATATCGTGATGAGTCAATGGGTAAATCTCTTTTATATATATAGATGAAACTAATAATGAATTCGAAAAGTAATCTACTTTAAAAAACTAGCAAGAAACTAATCAGCAACTCACAGTAATTCTAAATTTAGTCATTCATCGTGTATGTAAGTCAATGTTTACGAAATCCACTCACTCGTCTTTGATATTATTTTATAAGCTGTCCAATTATTCCAATCACTAAACTGTAACATGTTAATTAATCTAATTAAATGTCATCAAAGCTAGATTCAAGTAAAGCCTAAACTAATGTAAACGACGTATTAATCTCGTATAATATTATGTTAATGGTCAAATAATATTGCAATCAACTCAATGTACATTAATTCGAATGAATCATTTGTAATTGTCCATTGTGATAACTTGTTTAATTGTCATACTATGGATGTATATTTAAATTTAAACAATTTTGCTGCATATTAATAAACTTTTAAGTTATCATTGTCATATATATAAAGAAATAAATAAACGCTTCACAGTCAACGGCTCTCACTAGGAGTAACTCCTGTGTCAGGGGTCTGGAAACACACAATATATAAGCACAAACGCTTAGACCACGGTTAACATCTGTATGGCAAATAATAATGTATGCCATGTGTCCTGGGATCGAACCCGCCATTGCCAAAGCAACAGCCATAAACCAGTGCTGTGACCTCTGCGCCAACGAGAAAGTGTAAACATGAACACGGGAACACAACACTACTTGAAAACAGTAGATATTGTTATGTAATAGTATAATAATAATAACCTTTATTTCGGTACACGCCCATGTTGTGTTCGTAACAATGTTTCTTAAATTTAATGTTAGTGTGATAACAAGTGAAAAAAATATTAAAAAAAAAATATTTTATAGAGAGTATCAATCAGCTTATTAGACTGGGATCTTCTGTTAGGTTGAACTACTGAAATTTATTTAAATTTCGAGCAGGGTCATTCTTGCTGTATCCTACCTAAATAAACCTGTAGTAGCTTAACTGTAGATTCATCTCAGGCTACAAACAAAATACCACGGAATCCAATTTAAATAAAGAAATTGTAAATTCTGCTATGCTGAAAAATGAATGCTTAAAATACTTACAATAACAGAAGTACCATATAATATGTAAATATAAATTTATTTGTAATTTAATCTATTGACTGTACTGAGCCACATTTATCTTCAGACCATAGATAGACTATAGATATAGACTTATCCACAGACAGGATAGTAAGCATTTATCCCGCAATACCCAAGACTGACATTCTAAGACTAGCATTCTTGTTGTTAACAAGACTTTTACCTTCCTCAGAAGAATCCTACATAAAAGTAACAAATGTAAACAAGACACACACACACACTAACATGATACTCCGAGTTTCAAGTATTCGAAACGAGCCCAATTAAAGAAAGCAAGTATTGTACAAAGTTCCTCCCTCGTTTGTTACGAGAAACATATTTTCTTTTATGCAGTGGCCGTTAAGTATGCGAACTGGATATAACGGGACCAATCTGGTTTGAATGTTCCTAAATTTTTTTACATGATGATAATTATATTGAAATTACATTGAACACAAACCGACGCGGATTAAATGTACAATTAGTTTCATTGTGTTATAGGTAAAGACCAAGTTCATATAGTCTGTTCGCGTTAAGAAAAAAGAGAAATAACGCTGTCTCTTAAGTTAACCAAACCCCTTTACCAATTAAGATTCAGCAACATCCCACTGCTGCACATATATCTCTTTCTCCATGTAGGAGAAGGATTGGAGCTAAATCTACCACGCTGCTCCACTGAGCGTTGGCAGATATATATGTGTATTCCCTACTATGAGTAACGATCGCTATCAGCTATTAATGATAAAAACTGGGACGGAAAGCTCCCAAACCGAAAAGAAATATTTGTAACAAATAGAAATATCACACAAACAACGTATAGAATATACACGGCACGCGCACCAATACACCAAAGCGACCTTAACTAATTAAACCGTAGTCAATAAGAATTGCAGATACAGGCATGAAAGCAGATTTCCTTGCTATTGTAACTATGGGTACCGTTTGGCTACGATACCATAATAGAATCCACAGATTGATGTTTTTAGCCTAAATTACTCCTTAATGGAACACATCTATCCCTTTCGTTACAATAAATTACAAGTTATAAAAAGCTTTTTGTTGTCCTTCAACTTTAAATTATATGTTTTACCTACACACTTATATGTATAACAGCTTAGTCATATAACTTCATTGTATTTATTTAATTGATTAATTGTATTCATTGTTTTGACGCCGCGTTGGCGCAGCGGTCACAGTACTGGATTGCGATTGGCTGTTGCGCGGGCAGTTGCGGGTTCGGTTCCCGCACACGACAATATTTGTATTGGCCATACAGATGTTTGCCGTGGTCTGGGTGTTTGTGTAGTCCTTGTGGGTCTCCCCACCATGCCTCGGAGAGCACGTTAAGCCGTCGGTCCCGGTTGTTATCATGTACACTTGATAGCGATCGTTACTCATAGTAGGGAATATATCCGCCAACCCGCATTGGAGCAGCGTGGTGGATTAAGCTCCGATCCTTCTCCTACATGGGGAAGAGGCCTATGCCCAACAGTGGGATATTACAGGCTGAATCGTGATTCATTATTTTATCACAGCGAGATAATCTTACAATCGATATGTCAGCGACATTTATCATATTAAGGCAATAAAACGGCAAATCCGAGCTATAAATAATATTTATTAAATACTTGACATCCGCCATTTTAATCTCGTATGAAAAACGAGGGAACTTATAACAAGTTTTACTCAACTGTCTGTGTGTACGTTTCTGTTTGTACATACACACACACATGTTTACTACATCGACTACATAAGGATGACACTATGCTTACTCAGTTTCGCCGTTCTGTGGTAGAAAGGCAAAATATTTGGAAAATCCAGAACTGCATGCCTTTAAAAGTATTGTATGTAGCTTAGACCTAGCAGCGATCTAGTAGCTTGATAAGGAACTAATGATCTGCCAAACAAAGAGAATAAGTTCGTTAGTTAAATAAATAAATATCTACACAATACACACACGGTCTTCTGTTCCTAAAGTAAGCAACTTAATGCTTGTATTATAAGAGCCGACTGTTATAGCTACATATATTATTTTTTTTCGATAAACATACTTATAAGTTATAAATAATACATATATAAATATAAAAATAAATATGTATATTACACCCAGATTCGAGGTGAGAATCGAACCCACAACCCCCGGAGCAGAAAGCAGGGTCACTACAAACTGCGCCAATGGGCTAGTCAAAAGTTGATTTGGTTCTTGTAGATAATCACAGATAGTTCTGATTCTATATTATTATGATAGAAACTTTAAAATATTTAATGTGAAAATTGAAGAATTTTTCGATCTTTATATTCAATAGACTTCTTAGTTAATATTTTCTTAAATAATGAAAAAAAAAACAGATAGGGTCAGGGGGGCAAAGTGCGCCATACTTTTTTCATAGTTGACTTTGGTGCAATATTTCTTGTGTTTAAGTTCACGAGTGATACTAAGTCATGGTACCATAAGGATCTGTGATGTTTTGCAACAACAACCAATGTCGTGTCATTAGAATCTGACAGCAAATTAATGAATTTTAGCAAAAAATTTGAAAACAGTCTTACCAGGCGTACTTTGCCGACAAATCGGGTAAGTGCGCCTTGTATTAATAAAACGTAATATTATAGCATTAGAATAAAAACAGCCTTATATTATTATAGGAAAACAAGAAACAAAACGAATGATATTTATTTATTTTTCATAGCCACATGCTAGAAGAATCTATGCATTTAAAACCAAATTTCGGCTAAATGCGCCATACAATCTTAAGTCAGAGGCTATGAACCTTTTTTCCAAATATTGATAATCAAGTGTCAAGTATATTTTTTCTTTTATTTACGATGGGAATACCCCATGGTATTCCCATCGTAAATGGAACTACTTATTTGGTATTATAAACGGACTGAAATAAGAAGTTAGTCATTGAAATTAGTTATTAAGTGTAATATTTATTTTCTCGCCTTAAAACAAAAATGGGAAATATGACATTTTTGAACAACATTACGATTTTCTCGAATTTTAATATTTCGTATTGCCTCCTCGTGCTTCCATTCCTGCATTTACCCAGTTTGGCATGCTGTACACCAAGTTTTTTGTATGATTTTACGGAATATTCTCCCATTCCTCTGTGAGAGCAATTTTGAGCTCACGAAGCGTAATTTTTTTACGCATCTCCCTAGCTGTTCATCTCGTGAAGGTCGGGCATTGTCATGCATAAAAATAGCATTCTCACCCAAATTGACCATAAATGGACCAACGTGTTCATTCAAGATTTCTTTTTCAAATTCATTTGCAAGATTTGACCCGACCATACAAACAAGCAAAGAAACATTGCAAGTTAAATAAAGACTTGTAACAAAGACACATTTTAAAAAGTTTGTAACCTCTGGATTGCGGCGAAGTGCGCCATATAAAAAGTCAGTATGGCGCACTTCCCCAACTATATAAATTTTAAGTTAGAATATTTAACTGCGAAAAAATATATAAATTTTACTAGATAGGAGTGAGATATAGTCAGAAACTTAAAGAAAAATATTTAAATTGTGCATTTACCTCACTCGTATGTTGGTAAAAACTAGATTTTTAGAGATTTACGAAGATGATCAACCCATAGTCATCTCTGCTCACCACTTTGAATATCAGTGAAAATAAAATGGCGCGTATCTCAAACTCACATGACTAGAGCCATCTGTGACTTTCACCAAGAACTATGATTTAGTTTGTAGCATCGATATATAGTGTCACTACTAGTATCCAATCGGTAGTTTTCGAGATATTTGTGGTAGGTGCACTTGCCCGGTAGGCGCACTTTGCTACATTAACTCTAATTTCGTCAAGTGGTTCTCGCATTATTTGACTATTGTTTTCATTGAGAATAAAGCATAGCCTCCTTGGAGGCGTGCAATAGGACCAAATTTGTGAAATTTCAGAGTACACTCTACAAAGACTAGGATTTACAAAATATTGATAAACAAATAGTTAGGAGTATGAGTTTATTACAATTATCATCGGCTAGGAATACCCATTCAATAGAGTCCTATTAGGTGCCGCAATCAATTAAGTCTAATGCATTTGGATGGTTTGTGGCAAACCTATCAGAAAGATAAGAGTAGTAAAGTTATACATTGTGAGTACTTAGATAAATGCAGTGTTTTACTATGTTCACAGTGCCAAGTTATTCGCAGTTGTTCTGCCCTAGACTCAATAAACTCTAGGAAATTTGAAGTTGCCAAAGCCCAAGAGCTCAATATTGCTATTGAAAACAATCTCAAGAGTGATACACTTTGGAAAACTGGTCCTAATGTAAAGAAGCTATTTTGTACACAAAAGGGTTTACATCTTAATAGAACTTGCCAGAATCTTGCCACTACCAGGGCTGGTGAAATAGGTCCTGAGCTGGTTACTGAAACAGTGTAATTGTGCGAGGCAATCAGTCTGTAGCTGGCATGGTTCGCATAACGCGTGTTTATTTCGTGGTCGTTATTATGGAAACAAGGTTTGTATCTAGTATATGTAGTATGTAAGGTAAGTTTGGAAATTTACGGAAAAATTCTTTATTTATTTGATGGTTCCGTTAAAGCTACAATTACTCAAAAAAAAATTGCGTGCGTACAAATTACCTACACATGTCAGAAGTGAAACTTCTTTGGCAAACTAATTCAAAAAAAAAAACTAATTTAAAAAAAACGAATTTAAAATACAAAAAAAAATCAAATTGAAAAAAAAAGCCAATGTCACGCGGTATTTCCAGGCGGTCATCCATCCAAGTACTGACCACGTGACGCGTTGCTGCGTTAGCGTCCGTAAAAATGTTACCCCTCATGAGCCTAAAGAAGTTTAACTTCAAAAACACCCATAATAGAAAATCAAATAAAAACGAATTTAAAAGAAATTAATCTAACTTATTTAACGCGTGTAGAAGTCAAAAAAAGGTTTCTATTAGGATTAAAAGTAGATAACTTATCGCGCTAATAATGTAAATAATATGTGCATACATATTAGTTAACATATACTAGCTAAAAGAATAACTTTACATTAAAAAAAAACTGTATCAATATTTTAAAGCAACGAATGGACTAATTACCAAATAGCACGAATGCATGTCGGAGAAAATTAAAAAAAAAAACTTCCAAAGAGACTGACCTCTATAATCCATCAAGTTTATTTGAAATTCCAATTTTTTTATGAAATGTTTGAATGAAAAACAACAGAACCGAGCTAGCTTCTTTAAGCAAGTTGAGTATCCACCGACCCAGTTTTAAATTCAACCTGAAAGCAATCTTGAAACTTAAGCATAAAGGTTTTACGAACCGTTAAAAATAAAAAAATGAACAGTCGATATTGAAACTTTTAAATTTCGAATTTAAAATCTGAAACTTGTTTTATAATAAAACGAGTTGTTGCTAGCAAGACTTCGACTTTGCGTGAGTTAGGTACATATAAAAAGAAAAAGAGAGAGAGAAAGGGAGATAATTGAAGAAACTTCTGAATTGATCAAGTAATAAATATTTACCATCTTAAGTATATAAAAATATTTGAAATATTGTTATTTCTACGTATTGTTTGTTTAGCCAGAAATTTTACGATATGTTTTAATTTTCATTTCCTTTGCTTTTCAGTATCCAGTTATTATCGAAAATGAAGCATAATATTAAAATTATGTTCCTACAGATAAAAGTTTTAGGGATATTATTCTTTTTTACAATCGAATTCCACTATAATTATTTATGAGATATTTCTGTTCAAATTTATTATCTTATCATCTAAAAAAATCAATTCAAACATGTCTATATTTTTTTCTAAAGCTACGATAAATATTTTCTTCCGGTTGTTTAAAAAACTAAAATACACATATATGTTAATACGATATAGGTAACAATGGCTGTATAATATTGACTGGCCAATAATTCTGAGGGATCATTTTGATTTCTATCATAACGGAATAAAGTTCAAAATGTCACAATAATTTTAACAATACACAAGAAGTAGGTCACGGGAGCAGTAAGTTTATTCGTTCGAACTCTGATTCAAATATTGATTTTTAAGTTATTATATGGATAATGTTTCAAATGTTTAGGATGTTTTAAGAATTAAGTCAAGATTATGTACCAGTTGCTTGAATAAATGAACTGCTACCAGACTGTCGTGTGTTCCAAGTTGAACTGATATCGTTTTTTTTTTTTTTTTTTTAATTCTTGTTTTTAGCAATAAAGGAATGTTTTTTCACAAATTACGTGCTTCACAAAAAATATATTCTTGCCAAAACATCGCCTTCCTTATAAGAGACGAGGCCTTTGCCCAAAAAGGGGCATTTACAGTGCAACATAAACTGCATTTGAACTGAACTAAAACGAAAAATTCTGTATGCGTCTCACTGTTGGGAAAGGCTTTTTCTCAATAAAGAAGCAGGATCGTTGGTACGGTCGGCAACGCACGTGCAATACTTTTGGTGTTGAAGGCATCTATCTGTACGCTACGGTAATCATATACATAAGAAGAATACATAAGGATGTTTAAGAGCATTACTATTGATTATATGATTCAAATTATGCAGTCCTTGTGGGTCTCCTCACCGTGCCTTGGAGAGCACGTTAAGCCGTCGGTCCCGGTTGTTATCATGTACACCTAATAGCGATCGTTACTCATAGTTGGGAATATGTCCGCCAACCCACATTGGAGCAGGGTGGTGGCTTAAGCTCTGATCCTACTCCTACATGGGTAAAGAGGTCTATACACAGAAGTGGGATATTACAGGCTGAAGCATGGCGTAAAATATGATTCATAACTGACAGAAGTAATATTATTTTGTTAAACTTTCTAAACATCAATGAAATGAATCAGGTATCGTAACATTCAAATAAGATTTTGAAACTTTATGCCTTAAAAATTCCTTAAAAAATATACAGTGTTATTATCGTAGACACTTGACATCATAGCAATTATTACTCTAAGCAGGGAAATTATTTTCTATCCAGTAATGGAACAGTATTTCAGATTGAACTTAGGGATGCAAACGATACATCGATGTTTTAAAACATCGAGGTATCGTTCATAAACATCGATGTTAAAACATCGATGTTGAACTACAAGAAAACATCGATACATCGTTCATTAACAACGATGTTTTATGAACGATGTTTGATAGCAGTGCCATCTCTTCGTAATTGTACGTAATTATAATTTTTGTCTTGTGACTGGCGGATGGCGCGGGGCGCCACCGCGCGTCCGCTCCATTCTTCATTTCTCTCGCCGTCTCGCGTTATGTTATCGCCCGTCAAAACGAAATCCGAATTCCGAAGCCGTTAAGTGCATATTCACTAAAAACTGAAGTTAACTGAAGTTAAAAACTTAGCTGAATTGCCTATTAAACTCGTCATTTTATTTTGTTTAAGTAACTAAAGCTCGCCGACGCAAGATTTGCTTGTAAACAAGTAAATTAAATAAATTGATGTGATTGATTCTAACTATTAAAATTTTCAAACTAAAAAAATACGAGTACTATCTCGCGACAAGCTTTTATACTTATCAAGATTATGTGTAATGACTTTATAAGTAGGTAGATAGTAAAAGTTTTAAAGTAAAAATTTATTTTTTTCGTTTTATTGCATTCAAATAAAAGCTTGTTTTTAAAAAAGGTTTTTTACTTTTAATTTTAAAGAAAACATCGAAAAAACATCGATGTATCGTCGTAAAACGTCGATGTTTTCAACATCGATGTTGCACTTTAAAAAACATCGATGTTTCAGTATCGATGTTTTTTATGAACGATGTTGCATCCCTAATTGAACTTCTACCCTTCCAAGGAGAATGCTTTACTCAAAAAGAGATTATTTACAGCCTATTTCTATTCAATTTAGACTTGACGTAACAAGTTTAAACTGACGCGCCGTGGTCACAAGATAATTGAAGAGTTGCATCTGATTACCTGACTGAGACCCCGGACTGCTCTAGCTGCGAGTGTCCCTCCTCGTAATCCGTGGCACTGGTATCTCTAACCCCAGATCCTTTTCTCACATAAATCCTTCCCACCTATCCTTCTTTTTAGCCAAGAATCCCCAAAAGGGCGTTGATGTCAGGCAGGCGGCCTGTCGTAAAATATCCCATGCCAAATCTTTTACAACATGAGTTCCATGAGAATACATGTTGTGTCGACCCTACAATAAGTGGGGTAAGGGCAGAGAGATGAGTTCTATGAAGAGGAAAACATGTTGTGCCGACCCTACAATAAGTGGGATAAGGGCAGGGAGATGATGATCTGATTACCTGACTGATGCAATTCTGTTGAAATGCAGAGCTATAATAAAATGTATCTAGATTGTAAACAAGACCTACAAATACATGATTATGAATTTAATTATCTGGTTCACCGACAGAATCATCACAATCAAATCAAGTATCCGACCTTATTTTTATCCAACAATCTTTGTAATGCTCTAAGGGTTTGTGCGGCGAGTTTGAGGGTGCTTGACGTTGTGTCCTCACAGAGAGAGCCCTTAAGCCGGATTTATCCACACAAAACGCGTAGGTCGATGTAACCGTTTAGGAAATGGGGACCCGTCGTTTGTGTTGTAGAAGTAATATTATCGGATTGTTTTTTCTTTTTAAGTACTTGGATTTTTGTGTCATTCACCCAAATTATATTTATATTTACTGATTTTTAAAATATGACAAATAACTAGCTTAATAAAAATAAGTATGAAACTACATTTATGCAAAAAAATATGAACATTTGAATCTATACTAATATATAAAGCTGAAGAGTTTGTTTGTTTGTTTGTTTGTTTGTTTGAACACGGTAATCTCTGGAACTACTGGGCCGATTTGAAAAATTCTTTCAGTGTTGGATAGCCCATTTATCGAGGAAGGCTATAGGCTATGTATCATCACGCGAAGACCAATAGGAGTGGAGTCCACGCCGACGAAGTCGCGCGTAGAAGCTTGTATAGAATAAAAGTGTAAGTTTCAATTCTGATCGTTTGAATTTCTTTTAAAATTAATCGTGATAAAAGTCGTGCCCAATAATGCAGAAAACGTAATAAAACAACATAATTATACTCTTAAAAACGCATCTATGATTTGTATCTGTACCTACATAAATGTATCTTGCTTACATTCGCAGGTATATTAAGGTTTTAATTTTCTTTTTGTAAGATACTTCTTCAAAACACCTGAGTTTTATTCACTCCGTAAAAATATTTACAATTTATATCTATAAAATATTTTTATTTTAAAAAAATAAATTAAAAGTAAAAACCCTTTTTAAAAAAACAAGCTTTTATTTGAATGTGCTAAAACGAAAAAAATAAATTTTTACTTTAAAACTTTTACTATCTACTTATATAAGTCATTACACTTAATCTATATGATAGAAAAGCATGTCGGGAGATATGAGTACTCGTATTTTCTTAGTTTGAAAATTTTAATAGTTAAAAATTAAAATCAATCACATCAATTTATTTAATTTACTTGTTTACAAGCAAATCTATATTATAATACATTGTATTTGCGTAATACCTACACCCCATTGGAGAAAACATATCCTGTTAATTCATAGTGTGCTATAAAATACTTTAAAGCGATGTTACGTTAGTTACAGTTATTATAATATTTACAGTTAAAATAATAACGTTAAATCTATACTAATCTATACATATAATAAAATGGTAGGAAAGTCAAAACTGTACATTGGATATTTTTTTAAAAGAATACTTGGGGTGTGATCTACAATCGATACCGAAGCCAAAAATATAGTTTTTAGAATTTTTGTCTGTTTGTCTGTTTGTCTGTATGTATGTCCGGGATAAACTCAAAAAGTACTGCATGGATTTACTTCAAATTTGGCACGAATATTATTAAGAAGTCGGGTCAGAACATAGGCTACATATTATCACGCTATCACCTACGGGGAACGAGCAGTGAACGCACGCAGACGACGTCGCGGGCAGCAGCTAGTAATATAATAAAGCTGAAGAGTTTGTTTGTTTGATTGTTTGTTTGTTTGTTTGTTTGTTTGTTTGTTTGTTTGTTTGAACGCGCTAATCTCAGGATCTACTGGTCCGATTTGAAAAATTCTTTCAGTGTTAGATAGCCCATTTATCGAGGAAGGCTATAGGCTATATATCATTACGCTAAGACCAATAGGAGCGGAGTCCACGCCGACGAAGTCGCGCGCAGAAGCTAGTGCAGAATAAATCTGAAATCCAGTTTAAAATAATCCTCAGGTACATATAATACATAAAATATAACTAGCCATTAGGAATACAAACAGAAACAATTTTATAAACGACGACAAAAGCAAATGGAAGAGAAACGATAGAACAAAAAAAATGTATTAACTATTACATTTACTTTAGCTCAAAGAACATATTACTTGTTCTATGAACAAAGATACTCAAATGTTTTCTATTTTCTTTGATAAGCGCAACACGGTATTGCTACAATTTTCAAGAGTTTCCGAAGTAAAAACTACAACAACTTCATAACTATCTTTATTAACATTTATAGTGTACAAAGCTGTTTATATTATACTATTTATTTTATATATTATTTATTACAGAAATGGCTAAACTGGTAAAAATTATATAGCATCTGATGGGCCTATCCTCCATAAACGATAGTATAGATTTATGTCCCAAACTGCTCCAATACACGTGGCAGATAGTCAACATGAACTAAAAGTATTTTGAGGTCTTTGTAATTAATTGAAGGGTTTGACGACACGCTGAGAAGACATGCGCTATGAAACTTCACAGGAACAAATACCCGCATCAGAAATAAATATTTGTATAACTACATAATATAATTATCTCCTCCGATCGGGAGCTAAACTTGAGAACTATCGGCGTTAATGGAACTCTTCACACGACTACAGCGATTGTAATACAAAGAATAATAATTACAGCTTACAACTTTGATAAAACAGGTTATCTGATTTACTAAAAAATATGCGACTAGACCAGTGTTCCGCAAAGGGTGTACCGCGGCACACTGGTGTGCCGTGGTCCTTTATTGGTGTGCCTCGGAAAAATAAAGTTTACGTTTATTGATTAATCATAAATATTGTTTCGGTGATTAATAAATAAATGTTGGTTTATGTTACTTAAAAATGATTTTTCATTTGTGGTGTACCGCCAAAATATTTTTCTATTCCTAGGTGTACCTTGAACACAAAAAGTTTGCGGAACACTGGACTAGACGTTCCTCGCAGTCTGTTTAATTGTTATTATTGTGTGATCTTCCGCCACTAGAAGTCGTTAAAGTGATATTTTGTAGCTTTATTTAGTTTAGAATAGGTTTTTTATGGTAAAAGGATTATTGAAATCGTTTCAGTAATTTCCGAGTTTCTTTTTGTTAAAATTATAATATTTACCTTTTAATATTAAAGACGATACGATTTAAAATTATTACAACCGAAATGAGATAAGTTAAACATCCGTTTATACTTTAAAGAAAAGATAATCCTTTATGTTTTTCGCTATTTGCCTTAAACGTTGACAAAGAATGTCCCGAGGCATTTAGTCCAACTTTTGTTCTTCTAACTCCATAATTTTATTGGTCAATAAAGTGTTTAATATTTAAATGAAAACATTGTTTAACTTTTTTACGTAAAAGATATTTAATTTTTCGAAATAAAAGGAATTCAAAACATGACGAAAATTCTCTTAGTATAGGAGGAATTGTAATTAGGTACTAATACTAACGATACAGGATCAATACTTTCAAGAGTAAGAAACATCGTTCTATGGCTGATATATATTATGTAAATTTCTAAAGTGGTAAACAAGCTTACGAAAATACTTGATAATCGGTCACTATATAATATGAATAGGTGCAATACTAGGTCACATCAGGTAACTCTGATATTCTCCAAGAGCTGTCGCTATCTTATTAAACAAATATCATTTGGCTGTAATCTTCTGTAAGTTTGAGAAACATCCCCAGTCAGGCTACTGCTGAAATTTTTAACGTTTATTTTCGACATTGCCTAACCTGGTAAGTGGTAACACTGATTTTGATAAAAATCTTGTGAATTAATTTCTAGAAAAAAAGTAAAATTCACATTTAGTCATATTTTATTTTTATTGTATATCGATAACAAAAAGGGCTGCCAAAATACCCTGTTATAACAGTTTAAAATCGTCCAAGATATACGTAAAAGCAATCTCATCGCTATTAATTGTTCTCCCTCATTTCGACATTGATAAGTCGTTAACTCGGCTAATTAAGATAAATTCTTGGACTATTGTTTCGAAAAATACGTTTCAGAGAATTTATAAGGTAAAAATTTTGTGGTGAATTAGACGTGACAAAATGGCGGATCCTTCGTCAAGTTCATCCTATTGTGGTGGATGACAGCATTCACAAAGAATTGGATAAGTGATCTTTAATGGTCGGGTACGATATTTGATATTGTGCTAGAAAATCTTTTTTAGAGATATTTGTTGAGATGAAACAAAATTTGCGGCATATAAAACTACAACTAGAAAAGCACTTCTTACAATTTATTATTCGTTCTGTCTTACTTGGATTAAAAAATTTCCAAAAGACTTTAAATACTTACTGTTGATTTTTCTATTTTCATTCACTATTATTAGCCAGAAATCGGTTGATAAGTAATAAAATTTATTCTAGAAAAATACTAAAGAATTCCTATTTTCAATAGTATACCAGTTGTAGGAGCTTAAAATACGAATGCAGTACATATTCAAAATTTTAAAATATTGTTGAACGGATCTCAGGAACTTGGACGTGAGGCGTCAATCAAACAACTAATTGTAAATTATGCAACGTTTCAATCCTTTATTGGATCCTCATCAGGCATCTTTACTCGAAGTAGTCAATCGACATCTCTTTGTTAAAATTCTTCTATTATATGTGATTCTAAGTCCAGATACATTACTAATTATTTTTTACACTTTAAGATATGTTTAAATTTATATGAATTTTGGAAATTTTTTTACTACAACATTTAAATTTAATTAGGTAACAATATAGTTATATAATAAGTTCTTAAGTTTTTTGGGGTTCTACATTCTCAAAGCATCAGACTCAGAAATTTGGCTACTAAACTGCATCTTTACATTTTGGTTTCTCTCCTCTTATTTCTCTCTATTTTAAAATATAATATGTAGTTATATTGGAAGAAAATAAATACTGCAGATTCTAATTTACTGAAACGGACATGGCCGATACGTTGCTTTGTAAATAAAAGTTAACTATATTGATTTCAATAAAGTAAATCAAATCTAAATCAAAAATATTTTTCACTTCGAAAATTTAGGAGCACAAAACTGAAAAAATGTTCTATAACACTCAAACTGTACTAGAAATTCAAGTAGTTTTGATATGTAGTAAAGTAGAAAAGCCCTTTTGTATTTTTAAAAACCAAACAAATGCAGTACAATAGAACCCTTTGTAATATCGCCCTATTGTCCTCAAGTTCAGGTACAAGGACGAATGATAGTTTTCACTTTGTACGTTTGCGTGAAAACCAAAAATAATATATAGCTCCTGTTTTATCGTTGTTATGTGTTTGTTTATTATCCTTTGTTTGGTAAAGTTATATGAGGGTTATTCTTGGTAACAGATTAAATAAATCTACACAGAGCTCAAACCACTGAAGTCAGAAACTTGGGAGTTATGAGATTATTGAATAACTACACTATTTTTTTTTTTTTTTTTGATATCGCAGGGTAACCCATTTACGGGTGATATCCAGGACGCCCGGGTAGGCAGTCCTAGACCGTATGTCGGACTCAGCACTTGGGGGTGCTACTACCGCACTAAACCCCCTGCGGGAGCCTTCAGCCGCTTTAATTGGAGGGTCCCGGATCTGCAGGCAACAGGATCCCTCCAGCGACAGGCTGGCCTTGGCAAAAAGGCCAGACTTCTCCTCCATGGGAACTGTCCGGCTCACCTCTGAACAGTCCCGACGACGCCGTGTCTAGCAGGACCGGGTTCCCATCCCGGCCCGACACGGGCACAGGGGCGTTACTGGAAGCGCATTAAGTAGCGCCTCCTACGCACCCCCATTCGTCGCCCGCGGGTGGAAGCCACGTCGGCGGCCTCCTCTCTCACCCGCTCGTCAGCCTCCTTCTGGGACATAACTGTCTCGCAGAAGGAGACCATCGCCTTCCAGGACTCGTCGTTGCCGAGCATCGCGGTGAATAACTACACTATAGTTTATTTCACCTCAACATAACTTTTCGTTTTGAATTTATTATTAACTATAATTATTAAATTAATTGAAAAAAAACGGTTTGCTGTTCCATTTCATATTTTCATTTACATCTTTAGATGGGGTCACGCCACCATTTTAAGAGCATTTTGTAAAACATCATTTTTAAGTCAGGTTGTCGCATTGGTTACTTTAGCTATTGATTACACACCACACCACTACTTAATTAATTTGCGCGTTTAATTTTTGCTTATTACCATAAGTTTTATAGGACATTTGAATTTCCGAATACCACTGCATTTCAAACATCAGGCCCCTTTGATATGCGGTGTTTACTTATTACTTACCAAAAAAGAATTTACCGCTATATCGTATAACGCAAATAAAAATTTGATTTAGGTAGTAAAGAATATTTCCCTGAATGCTTTCAGCAAGCTGTATGGAAATAGGAAAAATACAAACTATAATAAAAGTTCGTTCATAAATTCCATTCTATAAGCGGTACCTATTCTAAATTTTAGTGGTGAACAATTTAGGATTTCAAATATTCGTCTGTGACAAAAATACTTAGGTTAGTTAGTTATTCTGGTGAACCACTGGAACGCAGAAGATATTATATATTTACAGAATATATTCTGGTTTGGAAACGACATTTTGAAATTTATTTCGAAACGTTTAAGAAACACTATGTTTATTATAAAACACCTTATATTTTTATGATCTCATTCTTCTTTAGTCTGAAGACGAAACTGAAGAAGTTAGCTACTGGAATTCCATCATAAAAAAGTTAAGATGGTGCAGTTTGGATTCATTTGTTTTGATTATGCCTAATTTACTTTTTTATTTAAATAAAATAAAATAATTTATGATATAAATAACAAAAAATTTAAAGTAAATTTTCTCCGAAACTCATAAAATATATACGTTGGTCTATTTTCGTATATTTTAAATACTTTCCATAACAGGTTCCAGTAAAAGTAATTAATTTAATGTATGTACAGTTGTACACCGCAAGGAAATAAAATTATTTAATACCCATGGGTGACGTACTTTAACGACACTGCACATTGACTTTTATGTGTAATTTTAGGTAAATATGTAGATAAACATCGTAGTTCCTCCCACTTTTATGACGCACATGTTTTTGTAGTGTATCCCGTAGGTACCAAAAATATATGTATAAAGGAAGTTACTTGGGTTTCATTGTAGACTCATATAAAATTGACTCTTGAAGGAAAATACAATGGCAAACATTAGGTACAATGATTAATTCTGAATAAACATGTTCTAATAAATAACTTACGTTTAGAAATTAAAAAAAAATGTTTTAGCTAATAATAACCTGCGGATGAACATAGACCTACTTTTCCATGTAAGAAAAGGATGGGAGCTCAATCCACTACACTGCAGTAGCATTTCTTTCTTCAATAATCATTTATTAATATTAAGTGATAATAATCATTATTAATTTAAACCCACATAATACCACAGTAAAATCAGATGAGTAAATTCAGAAAATGGCGCGTTCCTACATTAGACAAATAGTTTGTTCATATTTATATCGACGAGAGAAGTAGAGAACTTCAGATTAAAAAACCTGATATTTTAAAAATTTCTAAAATTTATATATTTTACAGGGATATCGATAAAAATATGTGCAAATATTCACTCACTATTCTACCGTTTACATAAATGCCTAAAATTCACAATCAGTCACAAGTAAAATTGATACAAATAAGCGGTAAGTGCTGTAGCATCGAATGAAAAATGGCGTCATATTTTACCGACTCCACGCGGAAGACAAATTAGGGATGTTCGAGAGATTTTTCAGCGTTTGTATTGGTATCGATAACTTATCCTAGTCAAGATGTGAATATGCTCAGGCAAATGTTACAAATATATTTCAATAACCATTTAAAATCTCTGCTTATTTAATATATATATATATCTGTATATTTAAATATTCTGTTAACAGTGTCATGATGTCATCTAAATCATTCAGGTATATATAAACGCTATATAATAATTTAAAAAAAAACTACTGACAGTTTTAGTACAATCTTAATTTGATTTTCTTTTTCAGTCCCATAAAGGTATCTGTCCTTGTTGTTATCATACATACGTATAGACGATTTTCTTTAAAAAAAAAATAACCAATAAACATCATTGGATTAGCACAGTGGATTAAGCTGCAAAACTACAAAAACACTGTTTTTGTAGACGACGACTGTTAGCTTCTTAACGACGCGTTGGCACAACGGTAACAGCACTGGTTTGTGGCTGTTGCGCTGGCGATTGCGGGTTCGATCCCCGCACATGACAAAGACTTGTATTGGCCACACAGATGTTCGCCGTGGTCTGGGTGTTTGCGCAGTCCTTATGGGTCTTCCCACCGTGCCTTGAAAAACCAACCAGCATTGGAGCATCGTGAATTAAGCTCTGATCCTTCTTCTACATGGGGAAAGAGGCCTATACCCAGCAGTGGGATTTTACAGGCTGAAGTGTACTGTTTTAGTTCAGTTAAGCTACTTGTTAATATTTTTATGACAAGAAATTTTGGTAGATAAAATCTCTATTGCAATGGTCAGTTTAATTGATGTGTGACAGTCAGCCTTCTGAAATGATCTAATTTTTAGAGCAATAAGAATCCTCTACAAAGTATAGAAAACTTAAAAAAAAATTTCATTAAATCTCTACGATTGTTCTCAAATTATGCCATAAACAAGGCATACAGGAAATCATTTTTATATGTAAACGATTTCTTTTCCATTTTCCCCCATTTCGCTAATCATTTAATTCGTCTTAATTTGGTTTGTTACTCGATTCGAAAAAGAAAAAGTCGTCTATTTCCTGGCTAATGACAAAAACTCCACTAATGCTCTCGATAATCACATGTAGGAATGAAATCGTTAGATTTACCTCCTGCGGAATTTCCCAATAGATGTAATTAATTAGAGGAAGTTTCCACTCACATCTAGGTATACTTTTACACGAATGTATTGATGTTAATAAGAATTTCTTTTTTTTTAAATATTATTTGGTAACTTCTGACCCTGACCCTATTTTGATAATTCTTTCTCTACTTAAAAACTGTTTTTTTTTTTAAACTCAAATAAGGTACAATGCACAAAACTTAAAGTTACACTAGTATCAACTGTTTAAATAACAACAATGTTTCGTTCAATTCGTGCTTTAAATAATAAATTAGTTTTTATATGTTTGTAATTTTGACCACTATATTATATTTTGATATTACTTATCGGCATAAAGTTATTTCTTTAAAATACAAAATTCTAACCACATGCTTGCGTTATTAAGTGTAGAGTTAATGATAGACAATAAAAACAAATAACTCGTAGTTATATATTTATCAAATTCTATGTGAACGAATTATTTTGAATGGAAACAAATATCTATCCAAGTTCAATTAACAATAACTTATCAAACTAAATATTACAGTATAGTTTTAAATCAAAATTCAATTTAATATAAAACAGATTATTTGAGTATTAGAACAGACAAGAACAGATAATTTTAACAATTTCACATCAATTGGGGAAGACACTCGTAAATTATTTACAAACAAAATCACGTTAAGATATCGTTGTATACATCATCTAAATTGAAAATCAAAAAATCTTATAAGTCCACGCGCATTTCGCTAATAATTACGAATCCGAAAGTCAAAAACATGCATGTGGAAATTGTACAAGTGGATTTTATTTATGCAGAAGCTTATTTTAATACCCATAAATAAATACAGCTTACTTCTTTACGTGAATTAAAACATAGTGTACATTCTAATAAATCAGAATATAAGTACAGTCGTTCAAAACTTATATAATAACACCAATAAGAATAATTGTGTTTGCTCGCAAACGACAAAAAACCGACTTCAATTACATCGACAAGTAATACAACGTAATAAGACGAAAAAATAGTCAAGTAAATACGCGCTATTAAAGATTACTCAAAAAGTTGTAATCAGTTTTCGATCTAATTTAAACAAGACTACAAGACAAGTATTAGCTTTCGATTAAAGTAAGAATCATCGAAATCGGTACACCGAGTAAAAAGTTATGCGGTATAATATAACGTAGGTCGACGAAAAAGTAGTCACGTAAATACGCATTATTAGATATAACTCTAAAAGTACTTGTCAGATCTCAATTAAATTAAAATGGGACCACATGACACGCAACACCTTTCAATTAAAACAAAATTGATCGAAATCGGTCCACACAGTCAAAAGTTCTGAGCTAACATACATAAAAAAAAAAAAAAACATACGTGTCGAATTGAGAACCTCCTCCTTTTTCGGAAGTCGGTTAAAAAAAGATCCATCTTGTATGCATTATATCTAATGAAACTATGCTTAAATATGCATTTTCTGAATGCATATTTTTAAGGACTACACTGTTATATAATAACATCTATATACTAATAAATTTCTTTTGTTTCAGTGGCTTGCTCTACCGTTACCGTGACCAAGTGCCAAGCCGCCCTGCGCACCCTGCAAGCGTTTCCGTTCTTCAAGCCGACCTGTCTCTGTCGAGAACCGAACGTGGACCCTGAATGTAATTCCTTCCGCGACTTCCTATTTGACCATCCCTGCGTGTTTGTAATGAAGAAAGGTAAAAAGATTTATAAATTTTCATTAACCAAATCCTCTATTTACGGTACCTAATTTTAATTAATGTTATTAGTTATCATAGATGTCTTCATCTGTACTAACTCATAACGTTAACTTAATTTCTTTGTTTATTTAAAGATTTATCACGGCAAAAAAAAATTTTTTTTGAAGTGTGTGTGATACATAATTAATTTTCATTTATATAAAAAGTACAAATGTTATTGAAGATGGTTAAGTACCTATTCTCATACTTACCACAATCATACACAAAAAAAAATTACAAAAATCGGTCGAGCCGTTTCGGAGAATTTTGACCATAAGTATATAGTGTTCGCTTAAACTCGACTCTGATTCTTTATTTACTTCCCGTGTTTGTTTAAAATGTTCATGTTCTTTTTCCTTTTGTAGAAACATTTTTATAAAATGGATATCGAAAAAAAAATTACTGCATTGAGTAAGCTAGATGAAAAGGTTAAAAAGCTAAACAGCAAGCCGTAATGTTACACAACACAGTTCTTACTTGGCATTGGTCCAGATACAGAGAACCACCTGAAAGGGGTCGTGAATGTTATTATTAGATGGTCTCTATCGATTTCTTTCAACCCTACCGTTATATATTTATGCCGATACTAACTAGGAACTGTGGTTCTACCCGTTTAAATAATTACCTTTGAGAATTTTAAAATTAAAAAGTTACCTTATGACCTTATAGTAACAAAAGAAACATCTTTCGTTACTTCATTTTTAGAGTTTTTCAATTTTTAAAGTGAAATTTTTATTACATCGTCTCAAACTTTTTCTTCTGTGTGTTGCATGTCGCGTGACGGTTGGCCGCGCTAAGATTGATAAAGCAATTTTTATACCCTTAATGGAATATTATTCCAAATTTTTTTAGTTAAATGTCTATAATGTGATTTAATTTTTACCGTGGTTTCATAAAACCACACAGGTTTTTTTTTTCACGGTATCTTTAATACTTAGAAACATAGCTATTCATTCAACCCACATATGCATAATTGCATATACACACCTCTTCACCGGAGCGATGTTGTCTAAATTAGTATTAACGTAGACTTTACCAGCATTACTGAATTGATGAAAATTATTATGAAAAGTAATAAAAAATTATTACACGAATAAAACTAGTTAATAAACAAACGTTTATAAAATCACAAGAAGTATTTAGTTGAGGCTGATAAGAATTTTAAATTTAATAAGTTTGAAAGGTTACAAACTTTATTAATTTAAGATAAAAGGTCTGACTTGAAATTTTATATCGAAATAATGATGAAAATTAATCTTAAATCAAATGAAAATTAAAAGAATATTCTTCAAAATACACTTTTATAAAGACGTTATTATTTTCATTTTCGACGTTATTATATCAAACACAAATTATTGTGAAATATAGTTGCTGTGTTATTAGAGGGTTCATTTAACGTATTTATAGTGCAAGGGCATCAAATTATCGACCCAAGTTTCGACGACGGAAAATCAATATTACAGAACATCGACAACTTAACGCTTAATACTTTTATGAACATAAACTAATATATTTATTACTAGCTGTGCACTGCGGTTTCACGCGCGTTAATTTCAAGAAAAAAAAACCTAAAAAATATTATATGGCCTTTTTCGATAACCGCGTAACAGCCAATCGCAATCCAGTGCTGTGACCGCTACGCCAATGCGGCGTCAGTTAAATTTACCTCAGTTTAATTATTCAAAACCTGTGTATATCAATCAATACATATAATAAAAATTTAACGGATCGCTGTCTGTAAATGTAAGACATATAAGAAAAAATATTATTAGGACCTTTATCGACGCAAATAGCACCGAAAACCATGATTTTCAGAATTTTTATCTGTTTATATTATATCTGTCTGTGCGTTTGTGCACGCTAATCTTAGAAACGGCTTATCCCATTTAAATGTGGTTTTTACTAATAATAATATATTGGGCAAGCTTAGCCTAACACTTAGTGTTTGTTTCATGTCAATCGGTTCATAAATAATAAAGTTATGCCAATTTAAAGAATCACTTTGAACATGTAAAGTCACTATTCCACGCGGACGAAGTTGCGAGCTCAGCTAGTTATTAACAGACTAAAATCGATAAAACTTATGACTTAATGACGTGATTCATTACTTAGAACTCGATCGAGTTTTATGGTAGTTATTACTAATAAAAATATTTTATTTGTATCAAATTATGCCTTAATTGTAGCAATACAGTCTATATTTTTATTAGTCACTAAAATGAATTACAAGCCTACGCTAACACTAATTAGTTTAATTGAACTTTTTTTATATAGAATTACATTTTTAACGACATCACATATTTTTGCTCGACACCTACGTAAAACCGTTTACGTACGATATATACTTGTATACAGGATTACTTTTAAAACACCAGAAACTAAGGTTAAAATCCACACATAAAAATCAGCTGTTCACTAACACTAACCATCCATGCTGGCTTTGAAATACACAGGCCAAAGACGGGCAGCAGCGTCTTCGGTGCGACAAAGCCAGCCCTGCGGTCACCAACCCGCCTGCCCAGCGTGGTGACTATGGGCAAAACACATGAGTTCGCGTCATAATGTCGGGCGCGAACTTGTGGAGGCCTATGTCCAACAGTGGACTGTGATAGGCTGAAGTGAGTGAGTGAGTGAGTTCACAAACACGTGCTAAAACTTACGAATTAGTTATAATTTGATTGAACGCAAAAATTATTTTGACAATGAGCAAGTCACGGCTCGTAATTTCGCGATCATAAATAAACCATTGGACCGACGATAAATAGTCCATTGGTGTAATCCTCACCATTTCCGTATATTCGACATTAGAATAGCGGTACGCGATGGTTATAAAATTAATTTAGTACAGGTACAATACATCTATCGATACGAATAAAATAAATTTCATTTCCGTATATTCGACACTAGCTTCTGGACTCCGCTCCTATTGGTCTTAGCGTGATGATACAGCCTTCCTCAGTAAATGGGCTATCTAACACTGAAAGAATTTTTCAAATCGGCCCAATAGTTCCAGAGATTACCGCGTTCAAACAAACAAACAAACAAACTCTTCCACATAGCCTATAGCCTTCCTCAGTAAATGGGCTATCTAACACTGAAAGAATTTTTCAAATCGGCCCAATAGTTCCAGAGATTACCGCGTTCAAAAAACAAACAAACAATCAAACAAACAAACTCTTCCGCTTTATATATTTATATTCGACATTCCTATAGACGCCTGCAACACCAGAAACATCTCAACCTTACCTCCAACCCTTCCCAGGAGCTTTGGCCACTTTACTCGCCACAAGAACACAACATAACTCGAGCTTGAGCAGAGTTATTTAGCTGCTTCATTATATTGTTATTATTCTAATTATTTTTGTT
Organism: Melitaea athalia; assembly: GCA_905220545.2. Taxonomy (NCBI): domain Eukaryota; kingdom Metazoa; phylum Arthropoda; class Insecta; order Lepidoptera; family Nymphalidae; genus Melitaea; species Melitaea athalia. The sequence continues at coordinate 5,983,889 of HG992203.1, forward strand.
ATTGTAGAAAAAGACCCGTACCCAGTGGAGACTCTGCCGACTTGCACATATGCCCTGAGCGTCTGTCACAACGAGAAAGCCTGTTCAGTACTGTTTGAACGTTTCAAGAACGCTTGCAAGGCCCGCGATGGAGAATGTCGTATGGATGACAGGTAACAAAACATTTGCAATGATAATTTTCAAATAATAGAGATTTATAAGAATCTGGATTGTTTGTAAATATTGTATGCACGATTTTAACCAAATCTTTCTAATTTATCATTTTTAAAGGCATACACTGTCGGCTATTTTAATGTAGACAACTTAATGCCTATGTTTTATACATAATATGTCAAAATTTCATCCGAATGATACAGATAATTTTTTTACTGTGTAAATTAATATGTCATACATAATATGTAAGTAATACGAACAGACTCAGGGTGCGAAACTAACCAACAACTAGTGGTAATTTTACATCTTCAATAAACACAGTTTTTAATTGGCGTCCAGAAATTGTAAAATTGGCATTAGCTCTCAAAAACAGTATAACATTTTAGTTTTATAATATTAATATAATTGACTAGCTTCTGCGCGCGACTTCGTCGGCGTGGACTCCGCTCCTATTGGTCTTAGCGTGATGATACATAGCCTTCCTCGATAAATGGGCTATCTAACACTGAAAGAATTTTTCAAATCGGCCCAGTAGAACCAGAGATTACCGCGTTCAAACAAACAAACAAACAATCAAACAAACAAACAATCAAACAAACAAACTCTTCAGCTTTATATATTAGTATAGATAAAATATCAATAACCAAAATGTTGTTAATGATATGCAACTAAATATAATTCCACAAAGTGTTAAATAAAACTGTAACGTTGAGTTACAATTCCAATATATTTTACAGCGAGCTCCCAATATTTCCAAATATTCTAAAACAGTACATCAATATTGATCAAACACGTTACACGTATCTTTTATGAGGAAATAGTTTTAGGTCCGTTGACGAATTTCGGAACCCAATTCGACGTTACTAACGTAGGTTATTCAGAGCGGGTTAAAATTAATTTCGTGGAGACGCAATCAATATTCCAATTTTAAAGTACACTTTTAGTAAATTGGACTCTGGAACTTTCGGAAATCTGTCAGGGCGTGAACAATTTGACCTTTTAGTGAATTTCTAAACGTTGCTACTGTTCTTATTACTTGAAGCATACTTTATTAGTTTATGTAAATTTTAACTTTTAGCTTGTTATTTTTAAATGAAAAGAATTAGTTTGAAATTTTGTAATAACTATGAGAAGTTGTTATTGCATGCTATTTTAAAAATGTTTTTATTAAAACGTAATACAGCAGTTGTTGTTAGAGTTGTTTTCTTTTAAGTTTTATTCGTTGTTTTATACATCGGTTAACTAAAAGAAGAAGGCTTTTTTGTTGTTTGTTAAATGTGTGTTATCTCATAGTTTTTTTTTTTTTTATAATTGTACCGATTTTAATGATTTTTAATTGAAAGCTGTTGCTTGTCAAGTTAGTCTCTTTCAAATTTGATTGAAATCTGATGAGTACTTTTTCAGTTATCTTCAATAATACGATTACTTGACTATTTTTTTTAAATCATATATCATCATCATCATACATAGGTAATGTTGTATTACTGGTCGATATGTAATTGAAGTCGGTTTTTTTTTGTCGTTCGCAAACATACATAATTATTCTAATCGCAAGCAAACACAAATATCTTCTTTTTATACGAGATCAAAAATCAAGAACTAATAATACGATGGTTGTAACAACCATAATCGCAGTGTCATCTATGAATTATTGTGCACCATCAAACGTGTCCCTGAACCGAAGTGGCAAATCCCTAAAGTAATTTTCTAATGGATGTCCATTGTGTATGATAGAGGTCACACGGTTTGAACAATTTGCAAATGTATATTTGTTATTATAGCTACCATCAAACCAATAATTTATCTATTTACCAAATTAATTGTATACATATTATTATATGTAGTTCTTCTCTTAACAATAACAGATTGATACAAATCATTGATAAAGAAAAAAGAGGAACAAGAAAGTCTTATTTTTCATGATTAGTAACTTGTTTCGACTTCATATATTTGCAATTTACAGAAAATAAAATATTTCATGTCCTTCAAAATTAAACAGAAAAACGTGTCACAACAGAACTCTCAAACTAAATGATACAAAAACACTAATTCAGATTAAAGACATTATTTTTCGAACATCAAACATAGCTCTCATAATCTCCACTTCTTTTTCTTCCTTGAAATTCTTCATTCCCCTTTTTATTTTTGTTAATGTTTCTGTTTTCTAATAGTAAAAATTCATTAATTTCATTAGAACTAATTACTTCATGACTACGTTCTATTTTAAGTTTTATAATATAAAACGTTTACCAGTTTTAAATTACTGTTCCTGTATGGTAATATTATGTAAGACATGAATTTGAATAAAACATTCAAATTTAATCTAACTTGGAGCTAATACGCCATAAGTTTTAAAACGTTCTGATAACCATCTGACCTTTCCACGTTAAGGCGTTTTGATTTAAACAGTTCACGGGGTTTTTGAGGCATGAACGGCGAATTTCAGTCTCACGAACATTTTTTTAATTATAATTTACATTTTAAATTACTGAAACATTGTTATTTGGAACTATAAAGTTTTATTGATCTAAATGTAACTAAGCGGATTTTATTAAACTAAAAATTATGTATTTCACCTTAAGCGAAGTTTAGATTTTAAGCTTCCCATACCTTTTCCCAGTTTTGCTAAATTTTTTCAACTTGTGTTATTATTAATTAAAAAAATTAGATGACGATGATTATCAACACGTCCTTTTCAAGCCACTCTTAGACTGTTTGGTGTGCAGTCTATAAAGAGTACTTGAACACAAAAAGCCGTAGGCAACTAAGAGCCCGCATATGTAATTTTAAGTCATAAAAAACCAACGACTTTAACTGAGGTAGGACACCTGACACAGCATGAAATATCTTGTTCATGGTTTGGAGCAGATTGACTAGCGATGCACCTCTTTACAGAAGATCACAGATAAATAATAATGCTGTAATGTATTGTGTTCCTGTGGTGAGTAAGGTAGTAATAGATCCCGGGGAGGGTAGAAGATGGGGTCGGAATAGACCTTGCTATGATCCTGGTGTTACAAGCGTCCAGAATTTTTAACTAGGGATATACCTCTTTACAGTATATTACATACAATAATGTTCTCAAGTACAATTGTGTTCTCGTGGTAAGTAAGGTAGCTCATCGATAGATCCTAGGAAGGCTGGGAGACGCTGTCGCCAATGCCCCTAGTATTGCAAGCGTCCAAAGAACGCTAATCATCAGGAGGACTGTTCACTTGATTGCCACCCTAGAAGTATAAATTAAAAAATGTTTCATTTGTAGCATGGCATTATAATATAAAAATTAATAATAATATTTTGATACAGGGAAGCGTGCCGCGAAGCTTGGGCCGGTTTGCGCTTGTCCCCACTATTCGGCTGCATCTGCCCCAACACGCACATGAAGAAACGCTGCGACCGCATCTTTGCTGTAGTGAACCATAATCCGTGTGTCGGTAAGTGGCACAACCGCTAGCTCTGTGTTTTGGTTTTGAGTGAGAAATTTCGACGCATCATAAACGTGTCACTTAAGCCATGTTCTTATATTCGGCAAACAGCTTGTTTTGCCTACGTATAGGTAAATTTCGAATATATCGTGTTGTAAATGTAACTTTTCGAGCAAAACGAACGAAGGAACGGAATTTTTTAAACAACCCTCAAACCTTAAGTAATAACGAAAGACGAATTAGCGCAATTCATATAGGTATACAAATTCGATTTGATTTAAAAATTACGTTACCAAAGATCATTGAAAAGTAGTCATCAGATCTCAATCAAATTTTACGTGACAAGCATCATCTTTCGATCAAAACAAGAATCATCACAATAAAGTTCTGAGGTAACATACATTAAAAAAATAGAATCGAACTGAGAAACTCCTCCTTTTTTGGAAGTCGGTTAAAAAGAGATCGATGACATTTTTTGAGCCAAAAAAGTAATTGTCACGTTTCGTATTCATTATACTACATATACTTCGTGCGCTGTAGCATGGTGCGGGTGACAGTTTCAGTAACGTTTCGTTTCACTCTTGAAAGTTGTCGCGATTTACAAATTATGATTAAGTATTTCAGCTGTACCACATTCTTAATATACTAAATCATTAATTACAATGAATTACATAACGTCACATCCCTAGTCATGTAGTACTGACAGGTGTCAACATCATATAGGGAACTGTCACACGCACCGTGCTACAGCGCACGAAGTATAGTAGATAAGTATGTTTACAGTCATTAATAGTAGTTTAAATTGATTAACTCAAAAGCCCATTTTTAATATTAATTTTAGCTTAAACCACTGTTTGACATACAAATAAACCTATCATTTAACTTCAGTTTGAATATTTGTATATTTGGAAAATTTGATATTTATAATTGAAATCTACGCGAGATAATTGCGTTAACGATCTTTCATTCATCGGTATTTTAATACAGTTCAAAAAATATGGACGTATTTTGGTTTTTTCTTTTATCAGTGATACAGGCTGTATTTAATTCAGAAAATAGAACAGCCAAAATAGTGTAATCCACTCGTGCGAAGTGGACGGAAAGCTATTTTGTCATAAAATCATACGATGGCTTAATATGAAACAAGAGGAAGCTCAATCAATTCAAAGTTAAAAAATACTCAATCAAATTTTTTTTTGGTCGTACCGACTCAGAAACCATTATGGGGAAACCAAAGTCGACCAAACGATTTCCTTAAATTAAACGCTTAAGATTTCAACAGACAATATAGACCTAATTTAGACCTGCCACTTTCATTTCACCGTTTTCTGAGCTATCCCTGCTCTTTCTATCAATAATTAATACACCTAATTTATTACCAGTCCACGTCTTGTTTAATAACCGCTAAGCAACTAATATAATAGTCAAAGCTATATAATATCGCGTCCAATAAAGGAAAATGATTCAATATACGTAGCGAAGTTTGATTCATTTCGCGTAATCCCCTCCGAGTTCTTATTGTGCGATAGGGTTGCTAACACATGTCAGTTTAAATAATAGTAATCTTTCTTGAAAATTATAAAGATGTTTGTATTGTCGACGTCATGATTTTTAAAAATAGAATTAATGGTAAGCGACTTGTACAATATAAGGGAATACTCGATTCTTTGTATATACATCTATATACTTATACGCTAATATATATGATTACTTGAAGACAGCACGTTGGCGCAACGGCCAAAGCACTCGTTTGTGGCTGTTGCAGGTTCGATCCCCGCACATGACAAACATTTGTATTGGCCATAAAGATGTTTGCTGTGGTCTGGGTGTTTGTGCAGTCCCTGTGGGTCTCCCCACCTACCTCAGAGAGCACGTTACGCCGTCGGTCCTGGTTGTTATCATGTACACCTGATCGCTCGTTAATCGTGATGACGATCGCTCGTTACTCATAGTTGGGAATAAATGTATCCTCCAACCCGCATTGGAACAGCGTGGTGAATTAAGCTCTGATCCTTCTCCTACATGGGGAAAGAGGCCTATTCCCAGCAGTGGGATATTACAGGCTGAAGCGAACTTGAAGACGGCTAAACTGAGGGAGATTATCGAAACTTTTTGCATAAGCTTTTTCCTTAGTTGGTCAAACAATTTATCGTCTTCTTTGTATTCATTTTTCTATAAAACGCAGTAGTTATTATTTTAAAATAATTTTCCAAAATCATTTTTTTTACTTAAAACTCGTTTTTCATACATTAAAATAACACGTTTATTTTATAACTAGCTTCTGCGCGCGACTTCGTCCCCGTGGAATAGGACCACTATTACTATTTCTGTGAATATGACCAATTCTGTCATACATGATTTGTGCGAAACTTTAACCGTTTACGCAGCGGAAGCTCTCAAAAGGATAAAAACCCCGATTTTGAAACATTTTTCATTGGTGCTACGCTCCTATTGGTCTTAGCGTGATGATATATAGCCTATAGCCTTCCTCGATAAATGGGCTATCTAACACTGCAAGAATTTTTCAAATCGGACCTGTAGATCTTGAGATTAGCGCGTTCAAACAAACAATCAAACAAACAAACTCTTCAGCTTTATTATATTACTAGCTTCTGCGCGCGACTTCGTCGGCGTGGACTCCGCTCCTATTGATCTTAGCGTGATGATACATAGCCTATAGCCTTCCTCGATAAATGGGCTATCTAACAGTGAAAGAATTTTTCAAATCGGCCCAGTAGTTCCAGAGATTACCGCGTTCAAACAAACAAACAAACTCTTCAGCTTTATATATTAGTATAGATTAGTATAGATGTGTGTTTTAAAAACATCGAAACAAAATTTATAACAAAGGAGATTTCATTCCAATGAAATGGTTAAAACGATATCCTCGTACGAGGTTTTTATCTCCGGTTTTTAAGTGAACTTTCGACCGTACATTTAATATTTTATTTGCATGCTCGGACTCCATAGCTGATGTATCGAGCCAATTAAAATGTTTGCAATGGCGTGACACAAGAGTATTTTTCTTATATAATATGTAACTAGCATGCTCCTATTTACTTCGTGTTAAATGCCTTTCAGTGGATAAACTGCGGCATTTTAAATACAAATGTTATACTATAAATATGTAACATTAATATTATTATTTAAATCTTTTACCTTTTACAGTGTTTTGAGGTAATGTTTAGTTTTGTGTGTGTGTTTGTGTGTGTGTGTGTGTGTGTGTGTTTGTGGGTACTATTTCTTTTTTCTTTTTCTTTTTTGGTTTATTAATCGATTTTTTGTTAAAAAGTGATATTTTATTTTAAAGTATTTCAAATTGAATTCAGTTTTTATTTACTTAATAAGCGTCTATGGTCATAATTACTCGCTGTGACCAAATTTTTACCCGTGTAATTGCTGATTCCTTACAAATTCCAGACAAAATGTAGCATATATACATATTTCGTGTTATATGCTAGTTGTTCAATAGGTTTAGGATGAAATAGTAAAAAAAAAACTTTTATTTATCTATTTCTTCGCACTCTTTCCCTTTTATAAAATTTATACGGATTTAGTAAAAAAGAGCGTACCTATATGCACCGATTTGAATGCAGTTATATGACTATATACAATGCTTACTCGGTAAAGAAAAACCAATGCAATGGTCCACCAAACAAGTCAATTTACTCGTAGCCACGGTGCTTGTTGTTTTGGTTAGATGTTATAAAAATATTTCCATAGCTAGCGTACAGGAAAATATAAAAAAAAATATTGCACTAAAACTATAGAACTAAAAACCGCACAAAGATAAAAAACCTACTAGTTTTTTATAGCTTAAAATACGAAACTTTAAGATTTTATAAAAAAACATTTTGACTTTTATCGTAGGAGTAGTTTAAATAGAAATCTTAAATTCGTTTTCATAATTACTTTAATGTTATTTTACATTGTCTTAAATGGGTTTTCACTTCATTATTATATTCTATAATAACCGTACCTTGTTGTTTTGGTAAATTCCGGTTCTGTGAATATTTCGGGATGTAAAGCCTGTAAATATACAGATATTTTAAATATTCATGGTTAAAGGTCAACTTCTATGAGACATTGTGATGCTGTACAGCATTTGCTACCGATTACTAATAAAGATGATATGGCTTACTAACAATTGAATGCATGCATTCAGCCTGTATCATCCCATAGCTGGGCCTCTTTTTCCACGTAGGAGAAGGATTGGAGCTTAATCCACCACGCTACTCCACTGCGGGTTGTTAAGTAATAATTATCTAATGTTAGTGCTAAGTTTATCAATTACAAACGAAGAAACAAAACTGTCCTCATTATTATTTTATACCAGCTGACGACGTCCACAACACTGGGTGTTGTTGTATAAGCCAAACAATATACAAATGTTTGTCGTGGTCTAGGCCTTTCTGTTTATGTATCTATCATGTGTCTTTCCGAACCCCCGACACAGAAGAAAATCATATTGGAGACTGTTGAGTGTGAATCGTTTATATACCTAATTACCATAAACATAAACTAATCATACAAAAGCTATTTCGTAAACTAAATATTGAATAATATGAACGTAAGTCACAACCCTAGAAATGGTCTAATCCGCGGTCGAGATCTCCCAGCAACCTCGCTAAGACCTCAGTTCTGTAAATCAATCCTGACCTTTCTCCTTACAAGTAGTTTTGTCTTTTATTAAACCTACTGATACTCGTATTGCTTTGTTAATTAACACTCATAAATATTTTATGGCGAATACTAAGGGATAAGTAAAAGAAGGTGGAAATTTATATAAACAATAGCTGAACCGGCGAACTTCGTACCGCCTAATAGTCGATTCTTTAATTTTTTATTTATTTTTAATACTTATCCTTTCCGGAACCCCTCCACTAACACTAAACTTTATAGTATGGTATTAAAGTTCAAATTGACTTTTAAGTAAATATTAATACGAATCTCTTGTATGGGTATGTAGAAAAGTGTTGATTTTAGACTTTTTCATGCAATTTTGAAATTTTTCTCTCCGTAATAACCATCCTTGTACTTCAATGATTGTTATAAAAAAAGAATTAGTGAAATCGTTTCAGCTGCTCTCGATATTTGCACTTAGCAACACATTTAGCGATTCATTTTTATACATATAGAGATATTCTAAAAGCATTTATTTTTACTGTAGGTTTTATACTAATAATTGCAATTTACATATTTAAAAAAAACATATATCTCTTCTAAAAACACATATTCTTATTATTTTATTTTAAGCTAGCTGTGCCCTCGACTTCGTCCGCGTGGAATAGTGACTTTGGACAGCATTTTTTGGATATATCTTTTTTAAAAAGGTTTTTTATTATCATATCAAAATTTTCGATCCAGCGGGATTCGAACCCGCACCCCCTGACATACCGTGTCCGGTGCTCTAGCCATTAAGCTATGGATTTATGTCCGGCCAAATCGAAATTCTTGATATGATTTTTATTCGGTTTCAACTTTCAAGCAACCGTGGTGCCATCTAAAGCGAGTCCTTTACATCACTCAGTATTCAAAGTTTCATATTTAGAATTCCTTGACAAGAGACGACACCAAGCTATTTTTAATTCGTATTATTTTTATTTGTGTGTTTTTTATATCTTTTTGTTTATTTTGGATTATAAACACCGTCATTTGGGTATTTACATGTTCAACGTGATTCTGTAAATTGGCATACTTTTTTTATTAATAAACCGACAATAAATTCGCTTAGTAAAAAAAAAAACTGTTTCGAAAACGCTTCATCAATTTAAGGGGTACGAAGCCTATGGCTATTACACACACAGAGACATTGGTGTCAAACTTATAACCCCCTTCTTTTTGCATTAGGGTTAAAAATTGTGAACCTATTCTCTAAATAAGGATGAACAAAGAAGAAAAACATCAGGTCTACTAGAACATGTCCACTAGCTTATATTTAATAGTGAGGTGGATTAATCTCTATTCTTTTACTTTCTATAAGAAAAGACTTAGCTTAATGTTTATTTATCACATAATACTTTATCTTATACCTTTACATAGTTATGGTCTAAGAGACGTGGAAGAGTGACCTTCACCGATCTGATAACTCGATGAGACATATTTTTTATCAAATATAAGTTATAAACAAATATGCCTATAATAACTTGCCTATCGAAAAGTGGTCAAGGCTTTTTTTTTTTATTAGTTGTTGCAGGCAATATCTTACAATATCTTACCTATGATATCAATTTCGATTCGAACAGATTGATGTAGTATCGAATATAGGTAGGTATATATTGACCTACCTGTTCACATCTACTTGCCAGGTAGCCATGACCTAAAATAAGTAGGCAAGCCTACCTAGGCATATTCTGTGTTGTAAAAACTTTCAATTGATATAAAACTCATTCGGTTATCATGTGAGTGAAGGTGATGAAGAAACATTTATTAAAATTAATTAAATTAAAAATAGCCTTGACCACTTTTCGATAGGCAAGCTATCATAGGCAAATTTGTTTATAAATTTAATAAATAATATGCCTCATCGAGTTATCAGATCGGTGAAGGTCGATGTTCTACGTCTCCCCTACTATCACATACATTTAGTTTTCTTTAGACGCCACAAAATATCGTCTGCCTTTTTGTAGGTTAAGAGCCGTCGAGGTGAAGTTTATGGCGAGATTTAAGACGTGTAACAAAACTGAATGAATAAATAATTTAAATGTTAAATGAAAAACTACCCCGACTTCAAAATACTATGAAATACTGTAACGCGCTCCAAGTGTGTATAAACGTAGAAATTTATTTATTTATTGTAATACTTGTATCGACTTCACAATAAACAATAGATAGATATACATACATAAGTTCAATAAAACTTTAAGATCATCAGATTTCATCACTATATTTCTGTAGGATAAACGTTCTAATTATGGTTAAAAATAACGCACCTAATATTAATAGGTGTAACTTTTTGACTAGTTTTTTTAGTCTCCCTACTTTCCCACCGGCCGGACGGACGTACTATAAAACCTTCCTATTTAAAATATTTTAAATATTCAACAATAAAGACTTAAAATAATGTACATGTGGTCATAATATTATTGTAGAATACACACAATATAAATACAAGTGCTAAACAGTCCCTTAACATTATATATTGCTGCATTTTAATTCAATTTTCTGAAAAGAAATGTCCAGGATTTCTGTCGGGAGAGCATATTCATTATAAACTAAGATATAAAATTGTAATCGTTTCAAAGCGAATTTTGCATTTTAAAATAAGCCTGAATACAGATTTATCGCGAGCTTGCCGTCTAGCTGGATTTAACCGTGTCGCAAAGTGTCTTGATTCACCACTTTGTAGGTTAAGAGCCTCGAGGTAAACTTGGACTCGAGAGCTACATTTGATTTAGATAAAAATATATTGAAGCGATATTTCAAGCCATTGTAATAAATAATTAAATTAAAAAATTTAAAAAAAACCCCGACACAATAACCTGAGTTCCTTTTAAAAAGTAAAAAATAATGAAAGATCTTAAGGTACCTAAGTATGTACGAGTATTAAGAATTCTAAAAAAAATACACTGCGGTGGGGGAATATTATATAATAATATGGGGGGGATTCTGATTGGGTAAAGTTTTTTTACGTTCTCGGATAAACTTTTACATGATAACGTTTTGAATGATGTTATTAAAATAACAAAAATGTCATTTATTTCTGTAGGTACATCTCTTTTTTATGAATTTTTTAAATACATTAAAATTCACGTTTAATTATCTAAGTGAGCCTGTATTGGTAAAAAAAATTCCAACAAAAAATTTTATACTGATATTATCTAGGAAAACAATAGTGATAACTGATAACATATTTATGACACTTTAATAAATTAGTTTTTTATTGATAAACATAAATAGTACGAGATCCGAACTAGACACGACCTTCACCCGTATGTTTATGGATAACAATTATTTTATAATATATCTTAGTTTAGTATATTACAAAAAAAAATCGCGAACTGTAGGCTAAAAAACGAGCATTTCCTCAATTTAGATATTCGTTCAAAAGTAAACAATAGAAATCTTTCATCCCATTTAAATTCCATAAACCTGCCTGTAACGTTGAAATAATTTTCATACATCAGACGCATTTTCTTGATATCTTCCATGTTAAAGGTAAACAGAAGGATTTTGGGATCAACAGACTTAACGAACGTAATTTAAATCTGTCTGTTTAGAATATTCGTATCATACAACAAAATACGTTTATTAAATAAAACGACATACATGTTATTAAACTGACGTCCTTCGATTTAACTGCAATATCAGAGTAGATAATTATCTTATACTATTAAACGAGCAATTCTTGTATATATATATACAGGGTGTCCCGCGATAAAGTGCAACCCCGAAAGGGGGTGAAACTAGACGATAAATTATCGACAAAAAACAGAAAAAACTTTTTTATAAAAATATTTTTTCTTATTGACGAATTAAGATTTTTATATCTTACGTAGACTCTATGTACAAAAAATGATGATTTCTTCCAAAGTAGTGGGTCGATTACTTTAAAATAAAATAAAATATTATGCCACGTACTTGGCGGTAAGGATAAAATAAAAATTAGCTCGCAAAAAAGTGGCATTATTTCTTTAACTATGCTTCTTGTGAAAAAAAATCCATTTTTTATGACTGTTTTTTTCAATGATCTCTAATTTTCTCAGAATTATGCCCCCAATACCAGGAAATTTTATGATTTATTATTATTTCTTACCATATTGCCATTCAAATAAAAAAAAATTTACGCCTGTATCCCAAAAAACACGTACAAAAATCATCATTTTTTGTACAAAGAGGCTACGTAAGCTATATAAAAATCTTAATTCGTCAATAAAAAAAATTAAAAAATTTTTTTAATTTTTTTAATTTTTTTCTGTTTTTTGTCGATAATTTATGGTCTAGTTTCATCCTCTTTCGGGGTTGCACTTTATCGCGGGACACCCTGTATATATATATATATATATATATATATATATATATATATATATATATATATATATATCTGAATCTCGGAATCGGCTCCAACGATTTTCGTGAAATTTAGTATACAGGAGATTTCGGGGGCGAAAAATTGATCTAGCTAGGATTCATTTTTAGAAAATGTCGTTTTTTTCCTGTTTTTAGGCAATGAAAAAAATGGCTAAAATATCGTTAGAATAGGAAGGTTAATTTCGCACACGTAATTAAAGTTCTAATAAGCTGCTAAAGTGGGAAATCGGACGGTCGAGACACGAGATTGACCGAGAAAACCATGGTTCAACCATGCATTATATATATATATATATATATATAATCTGAATCTCGGAATCGGCTCCAACGATTTTCGTGAAATTTAGTATACAGGAGATTTCGGGGGCGAAAAATTGATCTAGCTAGGATTCATTTTTAGAAAATGTCGTTTTTTTCCTGTTTTTAGGCAATGAAAAAAATGGCTAAAATATCGTTAGAATAGGAAGGTTAATTTCGCACACGTAATTAAAGTTCTAATAAGCTGCTAAAGTGGGAAATCGGACGGTCGAGACACGAGATTGACCGAGAAAACCATGGTTCAAATCTCAGTCTCCATATTTAATTTTATTCTTTTTTATTTATTTTTTAAATTTCACTCGTGATTTTTATTTAAATAAAAATAAAATATATAAATACCGAGAAAAAAAAACAAAATGAATAAAATAAAAATGAAAATACCGAGCTAGGCTCGGTCACCCAGGTACTTATAACCTAAACTAGCGAGCGACCCGCCCCGGCTTCGCACGGTTGCAAAAACTATCAGTGTTCCTCTACTATATTATGTATGTATTATACATTTAAACCTTCCTCTTGAATCACTCTATTTACTAAAGAAAACTACACCAGAATCCGCCCGCGTAGTTTTAAAGATCTAAGCTTATAGACATCGGGAAGAGACTTTAATAAAACAATTGGTTTATACTATGTAATGATATTATGCACCTTACTTGCCCTAACACTAATAAAAATAGTAAAATTGATTATTAAATAATTATTATTTATAAATTATAAAATTACCGTCGTGTGTACGTTACTGTTGTGTCATGTGTCGATGACCGAGTCATCTGAGTTAATTAAAACTAAATTTCTCGTGTCTTCTTCATTTTTTTTTCTTTGTCGATTTTAGCGTTACGTTATAATTTGCTGTACTTACTAAAGTACTGCTTCTTTTTGTCGAAGTATAATTTCGGCTATGGTATGCCTCCATGTATCATCAGTATCGGTATATGGCCCTAAAGCCTAAACGGACGGATGTCAGTTAATACGTTATTGTAACAGAATAATTTCTACACAATATATCATTATCAATTCTGACGTCCGGTAAAACTCGAATGAATTTATGTGGCATCTTACTGATGTTTAATTTGTATTCTTTCTTTTATTTATCTTAATAAATAAATAATATATCTATAAATAATTATTATTTGTTATTGAAGATCTCATTAAGCAACGTTCAAGTACCAGTACTCGTGGAACTGTGACTTTTATATTTGGAGCATGACGATGGTATTTGACATTGAACCATATTTTGTATTTACAAGATATTTTATGTTTTATATCGACACTGACAAACAAATACTGAAATAATAAAATAAGATTGTGTTTCATAAATATTCACAATTATTTTTAGCTGAACTGAGGCAGGGCACAGCAGGAAATTTCCTGCTCAAAAAATGGAGCAGCCCGACTGGGCTAGTATTTCGACCTTACAGAAGACCACAGCTAAATAATACTGTTTTCAAGCAGTGTTGTGTTCCTATTGGTGAGTTAGGTGACCAGAGCCCCTGGGGGGGGAATTGGGGGGAAGGGTCGGCAACGCGCTTGCGATAATTCTGGTGTTGCAGGCGTCTATAGGCTAAGGTAATTGCTTACCATCAGGTGAGCCGTACGCTTGTTTGCCGACTTAGTAATATTTAAAAAAAAGCCTAGACATAAGAACTTCTATTTTGAGAAGAATAACTATGGAGTTTCTTGCTGATTCTTCTCTGCAAAATCTACATTCGGAATCGGTGGTAACTTCACTTTAACTACAATTAATTAATTAAAATAAATATCTTTAATTTTTTTATATATAACTAGGTCGGCAAACAAGCGTACGGCTCACCTGATGGTAAGCGATTACCGTAGCTTATATATAGACGTCTGCAACAACGGAAGCATCGCAAGCGCGTTGCAAACCCTATCACCAATTCTCCCCAGGTGCTCTGGTCACCTTACTCATCAACAGGAACTCAACACTGTTTGAAACAAGTATTATTTAGCTATGATCTTCTGTAAGGTTGAAGTGCCACTCCAATCGAGCTGCTCCATGTCTTGAGCAGGAAATTTCCTGCTGTGCCCTACCTCAGTTAAAAATAAAAAATTTATTAACTGACGATTCAAGTGTTTTTACACTTTGAAGCCTCCTCGATTAAAGTAATTTTGATTTTATTACTATTACAGCTGTGTAAAATTTAAACATAAAATGTGAGAAAAAGACTTGTATTCTATTGTAAAAAGCCTTAATTCGCATCAATAGCAAAAAAGTACAAAAAGTATGAGAACAAAACTACAAATTAATTAACGGACTTTACATTTACCGTGTGAGTATTCACAAGATGTTTAATCCTATACTAATTTACATTCTTTCTAGCTGTCGCACACAGGCATCAGTCCCTTGCCCCGAGGTAGCCATAAAGCTTTGAAAGGTAACATTTGAAGAGGACCCTGGCAATAACAAAGTTTTGATAAAACATTAATTACAATAATACAATATTGTTCAGACTACAGAGGTATTTGTGTTTTAGGCACAAGCACTTTTGAACTTTGTTTCGTGTATATTGAACAAAGTTTAATTATTTTTTATTTAAGACTAGTAGCGACTCGCGGTTTCGCCCTCGTAATATCTGATCCCGCATGAATTTTGGGCTAAAACATAGCCTATTTGCTATTCTAGATCTCCAGCTATCTACGTACAAATTTTCATTTAAATTGTTTCAATAGTTTTTGCGTAAAATACTAACAAACCTCAGTAACTGAGGTAGGACACAGCAGGAAATTTTCTGTTCAAAATATGGAGCGGCCCGACTAGTGTAGTACTTCGACCCTAAAGAACACAGCTAAATAATACTCCTTTCAAGCAGTGTTGTGTTCCTGTTGGTGAGTAAGGTAACCAGAGCTCATGGTGGGATGGGGGCTAGGGTCAGAAACGCGCTTGCGATGCTTCTGGTGTTGCAGACGTCTATAAGCTACGGTAATCGCTTACCATCAGGTAAGCCGTACGCTCGTTTGTCGGCAAACATCTCAGAAACTTTCACATTTATAACATTAGTAAGGCTAAAGAGATGTCGACTTTACATACCACGTGTACTATTACAATTGAGCCATAATGAAGAATTTATGGGTTCATTGTACTTGTCTTCTGTGACTGTAATATGTATCACGATTAGCGAACAAAAGCGTTACAAAAATTTGAAAATGTCCAATTTTGATTCATCCTAACAGCAGCCTTTTAGGTTTTTTGGGTTGTTTATAATCTTTTAATTAGTAATACGGAAACAAATTCAATAGTTGTATGATAACGATAAACATGTTTATATAAAAGAGCAATTTCAGTTTCGACGCTTACATAATAGGTACCTTTTTCTGCTTTGACAACCCACTCCAATTACTGTGTGATAAATAATTTGTAACTCATGGAAATTATTACCTACAGTAATACGCATGAAATATTTCGGTATTTTCACTATTAAAGAGGAAAACATTTATTTTGTATGTCAACAAAATATTATTTGAAGTGTGTACTAATTTTATGAAGTGGAATAATTTATTTGTTTGTTGTTATATGGAATTAATTCTATGTACTTTAATGTTTTAGACACAATAATAAAAACCATAATAATGGTTCAATTAAAAAAAAATATGCTTTATAAAGAATTTTTGTTAGCTTTTTTACCTACTATGGGCTGTAAAACATCACGATAGCTATCATTACATATAAAAGGTAAGCAAAAACTTAGCTGTAAAAGAGCGTGTCATTTCATTTGTACACTAACCGTACCCCGCGGTTTCACTCGCGTTGATTTGAGGGGAAAAACGTACTAAAATATAATATAGCCTATAGCTTTCTTCGGTAAATGGACTATCATAACACAAAAACAAGTTTTCAATTCGAACCAATTGTTCTTGAGATTACCGCGTCTAAACTAACAAACTGTTTAGTTTTATAATATTAGTACCTACAGATATAAAAAAAATTGTAGTCCATATACGTCTGTAAATGATTATTATGATAGAAAGTAGAGTGATCGTAAGACCTTTATAAGTGCCATAGAAGCCAACCTAATAATTTTTTCTAGTATTTTTTGTCTGGCAATTGTTATACTGGTTCTAGCATCAAATAAAATCAAATACACAAATTTAAATATTTGGCCATATTTGGCTACGGGTTTTATCTTGATACAACATCTAGAAATGGAGTTGATACAATATAAATAGTTATATTGAAATTGTAATGAAATACATTCACCGTATATAAAGCCACGGGTAAGAAATAGTATATCATGAAACTACCGTACCTACTCACTCCAAATTGGACGCTTTTTCGCCGTATTTTTTAAATCAGAAACTAGATACCTACTAAAATACTTTTAAAAATCGAAAAATTGTAGATAAAAGACTTATTCGAATGAACTTTTTTTAATGTTATTAAGTCGACAAACAAGCGTACGGCTCACCTGATGGTAAGTGACTACCGTAGCCTGTAGACTCCTGCAACACCAGAAGCGTCGCAAGCGCTTTGCCGACCCTATCCCCAATCCCCCCAGGAGCTCTGGTCACCTTACTCACCAACAGGACCACAACACTGCTTGAAAACAGTATTATTTAGCTGTGGTCTTCTGTAAGGTCGAGGTACTACCCCAGTCGGGCTGCTCCATATTTTGAGCAGGAAATTTCCTGCTGTGCCCTACCTCAGTCAAAACATGAAAATGTTGACAAACAAAAATTATTTATTACTTAAACTACCAAAAACCAACCAACTTTAAAAGTTGTATGTATAGCTATAACTTGCTTTGCGTATTTGAATCATATCGTATTTCTATCATTCTTAATAACCTCAGTTACGGCTAGAAATATATTTAAGAAATTACACAAAATTATTTAGTGTTAGACGACCGCTCTGGTATAATGGTGCGTGTGCCGTATTGACGGCGCCTAAACACCGACGGTCACGGGTTCGATTCCCGCTCGGAGTGAATATTTGTGTTTAATACAAATATTTATTTCCGTTCTGGTTGTTAGTCCTTGTTGGCCCACCGAGCCTCGGAGAGCACGTTAAGCTGTTGGTCTCTGTTATCCTGTACCTACAACTGATAGTGATCGTTACTCATAGTAGGGAATATATCCGCCAACTCGCATTGGAGCAGCGTGGAGCATTAAACTCTGATCCTTCTCCTACATTACCAAAGAGGCCTACCCAGCAGTGGGATATTACAGGCTAAATATAAAAAAGCGATTTTATGTATAGAATTGATCTCGCTATTAATTTATTATATGTTTACATGAAACTACTAAGTAACTAAATCAAAAACACATAATTCCTATTCATTTGATACCACCAACAAAGGTCAGCATTTTTTTGCCCTACCAATAACATCAATCGAATAATAATTTAGAAGTCAAGAACCGATACAGTAAAGAAACAAAAGAAAGGAAATCTATTCAACTTTCCTCGGCCTTTGTATCAAGGGCTCTTTGTGGGTTCTATGGAACCTTTTTGAAGAAATCTTTTTCGCCTTCGACACTTTTCTTTCGTTCACGATTTTCACGATTGTGTCGACGGTGTCTTGAAACGAAATTTTATTCACAACTGTAAAATGTTATTAAATAATTTCTTTAATGGTTTGTGATTTGTTTCTATTTAAAAAAAAATTACTCAATTGGTAAAGTATGTTTGTTTTAATGTTTTAATGGTAAATATGTAGGTATGTTTAGTGGTAACAGTACTAAAGATAAATTAAATTTATTTATAGTGAATCTTACCTATACAGTTACCTAATGAATAAATGATGTGAATTTTTCTTTCAGTATAAATCTTTAAGTTTTATTTTTTTCTATAAAATAGCGTTTTTTTTATTTACTAAAAATCTCTTTTTATCAAATACAAGCTTCATTGAAACACATTGCAACTTGACGAATTATCATAATAATGTTATTAACATATCTCATTATTGATTCCCAAGGAGGGTTGATGTCAGGCAGGCGGCCGGTCGTAAAAAATAATATTATGCCAAATCACTTACAACATGAGTCTGAGGAAGAGAAGAACATGTTGTGCCGACCCTATATAAATAGGATAAGGACAGGGAGATGATGATGATCAAATACAAGCTTCTGCGCGCGACTTCGTCGGCGTGGACTCCGCTCCTATTGGTCTTAGCGTGATGATACATAGGCTATAGCCTTCCTCGATAAATGGGCTATCTAACACTGAAATAATTTTTGAAATCGGCCCAGTAGTACCAGAGATTACCGCGTTCAAACAAACAAACAAACAAACAACCAAACAAACAAACTCTTCAGCTTTATATATTAGTATAGACTAGTCAAATATTTAACCTTGGACACAAAATGTTAACTTTATCCGTAAGTGACGACTTTGTCAGAATAAAAAAAGGCAAAATTTTTCCATCTTTACGTAATTTATATTTTTGTTAAGAAAATATATTTTAACTGTAACGATTAAAAAGCAAAACTTTATAGCAGCGTACGTAGTTTTACTGGGCTGTAAAAAGTAATAAACAGCATTAAGCCCTAAAACGTGAAACAGACGACCTGTTATAAATTAATTTCAGCAGTATGGAATAAAAAAAAAACAAATATGAAACACAAGTATCAAATTCTCAAAAATATATACGTTATAACATAACCTTATTTAATTTCCACGTCCGAAACATTAACGATACAATTCCGTCGAAACTACAAGTACTACAACATACGTAGTAGTAAACAGACCCGAGCGACTCTACACTAGTTTTAACAAAGCTATAGAGAACATTGGGCGTACAATGAATTTCGTTCGGGTCGCTTTCGGTCGTGGGAAATATACAACTGTACAAAGTTCCCTAACTTACAAGCGAAAAATATCGCAGCCGTTGAAAAATACCTTTTAAAATTTTGCCCTAATCGAAAAATACCCGTTATTTTTCATCTACCGTCAATTATAATGGACGTGGAACTCATCATTAAAAATTAAAGTAATCAATGTTCATATTTAGTGTCGAAACTTTTAATAATAATCAAGTTGGGTTATACTTGATGACGACTGTGGCTTCAATCGTTTTTTTTATTTCTATGCTAGTCAGGACTAACGCTAGTGCCTTTATTTATTATAATAAATCATAGTTACAAAACAATAAATAAATAGTATAATACTCGTAAATTATATCTCGATATATTTCTTAATGATATCCTTCTATTATCTTCTATCCTCTGAATTATTGTTAACAGTTAAAAGTATTACCAGTGATCGTTGTATATATTTCTCACTCAAAACCTAGTAAAAATGTGTCGAATGTACTCCTTAAGTTTAAGTGTTAACACTTAGGAACATACGTAACATAATGTACACAAAAAAAAAACAAACAATAATGTGTATGACAAATCACTAAAATGAACTGTGCCTTGCGGGTCACTATATACAAACACTTAGTCGATTCGTTATTATTTTGACTTTACCCATTAATCATACATTATTTTAACCGAACTCACAGTGTCAAAAGGTCAGCTAAGAAGATAAAAAGAAAAAAAGAATAAAACAAATTCTAACACGTCACCATAAACGCTTCTAAAGAGTTATAGACTCGTTCAAATAGTCGTCAAAGTGTTCAATTAGTTATGTTTCGTAACCTTTTATTTTTCATGTTCCTTTCTTATACGTGCCTATTTTATTTGTACACCGATTAGATGCATAGGCCTTAGGATCAATTAGATCACTACTTAACCACACAAGGCTGTATACCTTTATGTTTCACGGACACGAAGCTTCTTTTTAGTGTACTCCTGACCTCACACATCGTACAAATGCCCGCAGTTACCTGAACTCTTGGCTTCACACCTTCGGCCTTCGGTGAATGGTCTGCGACTGCTACTGATAGAGCATAATTGGCGGCGAACAATACCCTAATTCTGACGTCTGTTTCGTCTTCAAAGGAATACTCTTAAGGGACTCTAACATTTCAGACAAATCAACACTGACACCTAATGTACTGTTCGTTTTATTCAGCAGTTGTCATTTTCGACTTCCATAGTCGTCATAATTACCAACTTATCTATGCCTATATTAGAAGTCCGTTAAGTGTGTTCCACTTTCGCGGCTCGGCAAGGGGGCGGTTAGTGGTTTTTGGTAACGTGGTTGTGGGGCAGCGGCGGCGTGGGGCGAATGTCCGCCGGCGGTCCGAGCGCTGTTCGAGCCGCAACGGCCCGCGGCCCGCGCTCCCCCCCTCACGCGGTACGCGGCTCCCGATGGCACAATCCTGCTGCTCACCGAGAACGGGACCAGGCTGATGACTCGCGCTGCCGCCGCAAGTCTTCTCCGCGCCGCCCTCCTCTCCCCGCGTCCCCCTCGGCCCCGCCATGGTGAGCCGCCGCCGCACCTCTCTCTCTATGTGTCTATCGGATTCCGTCGCCTATCGCACTGCACGCTTCGCTAAGCTTCGTAAGGTAGGAGCGTACTTTAGATGACAACAAAAATAGATATTAGGCTTTAAAGCGATCGACGTTATTAGTTGTCTATTCATAATAATTTCAAAAAAACATTAGATAGTTTAATAATACATTAGGTTGAATTTAGTACTCATGATATGTTCGATGAAAATAGGGTCATTTTACACTAAAACTCATTAAATAATATATTGTAAAAAATGTTTGAAATATAACATTATGTTTATAAATTAATCGTAATAAACAAATAAAATCATCATCCATTTCTAGTTTTCATTTATTGAAATAAGAAATTCGCTCCTACTTTATGCCCGCATGCTTTTAAATCTACTAATATCCTTTATTCCTTAATTTTAAACCAGTCTAGACTTTCAACGGATGAAAATTCAGCCAATTAATCTTGCTAACGCGTCCGCTTTGAAAGTCTAAAATGGATTTCCTCTCTTAATTCGAGCATGATTGCATGTTTTCTATCTGCATCTACTATTTCTACGATCTCTATGGTTACTGCGCGGCATAGACTTTGCTTTGATAATAATCGTTTAATAAAAGTACCAGTCAAGAAGGCTTGCTATTATATTATCGGACAAACTCGAAATTTTAATTCGCAATTTTACTTTTTGCAAGTTATTTGTCGTTATTTTATTGATATCGTTGTTTTTTTGTCGTTTTTTAACTTATTAGGGTTTTTTATTGTGCCCAACCGGCCCTGCGCGATCGCTCAATCGAGCGTTGCGTTTCGGCCCGGTAGTCGGTTCCCACAGCTAAGCGATACGGATGCAATTCCAGTAAAACTGACGTCCGACGGACGCATCGCGAATCGGAACGCAACGGGAGTGTCTTCATGGATTGGCGGTATGTCGATAACGCAGGACGGCAACCTAATAACTCCGGACAAAATAATGACCCACGTCCACCGTTACTCGAGCCCCCACTACAAGCCACATGGGCACCACCGCTGGCATCACGAACCAGGGGGGAGTGAAGATCCGCTGTACGCGACCAAGACCGTCTACGGACCGGGATACATTGATGAGAACCGTACGTATACGTTTACTAATCTCTAGACAGACATTAGCAAAAAGTTATTGTTCATACAATCAAGAGATTAGTAAAAAATATAACGATTAACTATGCTACGAATAGGTACACTATAAACAGACAACCTAACCATAGATATCGTATTGACACTCCAGCTTCGACATTGTACATTTCTAGAGGTCCCCGTACAATATCATCGAGTACACGGTGGTACCCTTTTCATAGCACATCCCGTGAATCCACATTTCATACATTCCCCTTCGTTTATCTCATTAAGACCCCGTTAAAACACTAGTAGACCTTTCATAACAGGTTTAGTCTAGTAGATAATAAAATGCAGACGGGTGATATTAAAACCAGGAATAATACGAGTAAAGCTTTACGTAGAGAAAACACTTAGAGTGGTTTAATTTAGAGCTTTAGAAATCTTAAAATCTGCTTTCATCTTCATGGTCCACCGTAAGATAGAAGAATTAGTTGACAAGGAGCGATTTACAAAAGGCGCTTAAACGCGTAAATCTCCGGGAAGCTTTGCAATTTAAGCTAAAAATTTAAAGATTTGTCGGCCATGATTTGTTGGATACCACCGTCGGATTAAGCGAGATCTTTATTGAAATCTTGCTTTACGGTAAGTCAATACTGAACACCAGATCCACTGCACGTAAACTTAACGTGTAAGTGAGATTTGAAATGTTTTAAATGACTAACGTTTATCTTAAGCATGTAATATTTTTAATATCACTTGATACTTGAACATTTGGTATGTATCTTATCACTCATCCGTAATCCTATGAATCGAAAAAATCTGTTTAGTATTTTCCATCACGTAATATTTTCACATTATATACATATTATATCCTTTTTTTATTACACTGTAATTTATACTTTTCCTCTTAAGCATGAGTATATAACAGTATTTATCCCACTATTGTCTTGTATTTTATTTTCATCAAAGTATATTTTAGTTTAACTATATCGTTTAAGTTCATTTTTTATTTTATTTTGGTTTCCATAACATTCTTATTATTATTTCAAATATTCTTATAAATGTGTATCTAATTATTATCGAATTTAAACTAATATAAAAATATTATATTAACACTTAACAATGATATTAACTACATAATCTAACATAAATTATTTATAACAAGTATAGGTTTACCAGGACAAAAAAAATACCCAAACATTGTGTTTTTGATAACAATCTAAAGCTAATATTTTAGTTTTTATTATAAAAATCACGATAAAAAAACGAAGTAATTTTAGTGATACTCATTTTTCAAAAAGAAACTTGAATTTAAACATTAAAAAGTGTACATTTGTTAATTTCTCATACACACTTGATAATATTCATGTAAGAACCGATATAGACCTAACATTTATACCATTATAACAACACACTAAAACAAAAAACCGACCAACAGAGAGAATTGCCAAAGAGAACGGTAAACCAGGTGATGATAAGGTGGCGCTTCAATCGACTTGCCACGTCGCGCTCGACACTTGCATCAAGGACGGCGAGTGTGTCACCTCTCTAACGCCAGTTCTGCAAAAGTGTCACGCAACTGACTGCGACCGGGAGGGATGCATGGCTGCCTTACGTGGATTTTACAGGAAACCTGAGGTCAAGTGGAATACGGAGATCGCTTTTTGTCTCTGCAAGTGAGTAATAACAAAAACATTCTTAAGTTTTGGCAATAAGAAAATAATTAACTTTACTAGAATCTCCTATATTTTAGAAGGATTTAAAATATTTTTTTAGAAATAAATGTCTTACAAGAAACAAGAAGATAAGAAAGATTAATTCAAAGGTCTTAGAACTAGATGATGTTATGTTTAAAACACAACTAAATCCACAACAAAAGAGATCAACAACTGTCATAAGAACTGCAAATCGTTAAACCAGAAAATTTAATAACGGAATCACTCAAAAGCATTTAACTAAAGCTGTTCATTTAGTTACAAATAATGCTTACAGGAAAACCGACAACAAAGAGGATTCATGCATGAATGCTCAAGAGAGGCTGCACCCGTCCTGCGCTCAAAGACCACCGGTGGGTTCTCCCCTTCCCGCCTGCCATACCCTGGCGCACGCTTGCCGTGAAGACCCTGAATGCAGGTATGTATTTTGAACTTACAACATAAAATTTTGCCTCTTATTTACGTAATTTTCTAAAAGAAGCTTTTTAAATCATTTGACGATCTTAAACTTATTTTTACTTGAGTTAATCTTCCCATTTTTATTTCTTTAATCAGACAATCTCTTCGTAGTAATTCAAAACTGTTTTTTTTTTTCTTCATATT
This sequence comes from Melitaea athalia, assembly GCA_905220545.2. Taxonomy (NCBI): domain Eukaryota; kingdom Metazoa; phylum Arthropoda; class Insecta; order Lepidoptera; family Nymphalidae; genus Melitaea; species Melitaea athalia. The sequence continues at coordinate 6,008,563 of HG992203.1, forward strand.
ATTAAAACTTTGTATTAAATTTCAGTATAATTCGTGACTGGAAGATTCCTTAAAAAAAACTATGTTTATATGTGAAAAAAATGACTATTATTTTCGTCAATTCTATCGCAAACGTAAAAATGTTGACTCCAAAGTAAAGTAAAAAATATCTTTCAGTCGAACCAAACACTCATTCAAATAACGCGTTCCAAGCTTGGTGCACTCTTAGTTACTCTTAGCTTATCGAATAAATATCGCTGAGAGCAAAATCGAGCGAGCCTAAATTGAATGAAAGCGATTGAAACGAATGACCGAGTGCACTGAAATTGTAAATATCGCTCTCACGAGGGTTGAAATAATAAGCCACTATAGCCAATTACTCTGTCTGGACCGTTTGTGTCATTGAAACTTTTATTTCGCTTTTCAAATGCAATAACGTAATCCCCTTTTATATATAAAACCGATAAAAGGGATGAACGAGATAATATCTTCTAAGTACGAACTTAAGTTGCTTCATATAAGTCACGTTTTGTATGATACTTTAAGTGTTCTCGATAAGTTTTGTTTTGTTCATTTTTGTGTGTGCGTGTGTGTATGTGTATCATTGTATATGGTAGACTTATAACTTTGAGACGTGAGTTTTATTATTGGGTCAGTGGTAAATTCTGGTTTTATTTGTCTAACAAGACGTCCCTCGCGGTTCCATTTGTGCTAATTTTCGATAATGATAAAATTAATGATTATATAATATATATCAATACTAGCTTCTGCTCGCAACTTCGTCTGCTACTGGACATTAAATGGACTTTCTAACACTGAAATAATTTTATTAATCAAATCGGACCAGTAGTTCCTGAGATTAGCGCGTTCAAACAAACAAACTCTTCAGCTTTATAATATTAGTATAGATTGGACCTCCTGTAACTTGTTGCGTGAATCTGTATAGCCCGTAACCTTTTTTAATAAGCATTTAATGATATCATTGGCAGATTTTTAGTCATTTCCATGTTCAAATAAACGAAGAAATATTATGATTTTCATTGAACTAAACTGAACTGAAAGAGCCGTTAAACATCTTTACTGAAAAAAAATCGTTCTCTTTTTTATATAAATAGAAACAGAATTTAGCCTAAAGATAGAAAGCCTGCTACATGGCTTTTAAAATAGGTAATAAGCTTTTACAATAAAGAGCAGTGGTATTGTCGATGTGACAAATCGAACGAGTTAGCCATAATAACGGGAATTCATCACGTTCTGATCAATTAGTGCGCGAGTTTCCGCAGTCCACTGCAATTATCTGGTGCGGGATTGGGACAAACTTGTAAATGTATACATATATTTCCCTAATTATACTTGCACTATTTACATACAAACATAATTGTGTTTGCTCGCAAACGAAAAAAAACCGACTTCAATTACATCGACAAGTAATACAACGTAATAAGACGAAACAATAGTCAAGTAAATACGCGCTATCAAAGATTACTCAAAAATCAGTAATTAGATCTCGATCAAATTTAAACAAGACTACATGACAAGTATTAGCTTTCGATTAAAGTAAGAATCATCAAAATCGATAAACCCAGTGAAAAGTTATGCGGTTTAAGACAACGTAGGTCAACGAAAAAATAGTCAAGTAAATACGCATTATTAGATATAACTCTAAAAGTACTTGTCAGATCTCTATTAAATTTAAATGAGACCACATGCCACGCAACACCTTTCAGTTAAAACAAAATTCACCGAAATCGGTCCACCCAATTAAAAGTTCTGAGTTAACATACATTTAAAAAAAATACAATCGAATTGAGACCCTCGTCCTTTTTTGGAAGTCGGTTAAAAATTAGCATGTGATTTGTGTCTGAATCACCGGAAAAAAATTGCTTTTAAAATCAATCTATATAATACCTACGTAACATCAAAAATTTCTAGAAAATCAATATAGGTAGGTACACATAAAGAAAAATATTCGAAGTTTTTGGACGCGTAAACTGCACAAAATTAGACCGTGTGTTTGATGAAAATGATATATGTACGTATATTAATCACGAAAAAAAATGTGGAGGTACGAAGTTTTCCGCTAGCCAGTTAATAGGATATAATAAAAAAAGATAGTAATAAAAAAATAAACTGAAATAACTAATATGCTCTGAAACACATTTAAACTCAAAATTCACTCATTAAAATCTATTTGTAATTCAAAACTTTCATAGACCAGATACAGCTAAATGTTAAAGCGTAAGTGAAAGCAAATATGAAACGGCCTTGTTTTTCGCATAGATCTAGTAAAAAAAGGGTTTTTCGTAGTTACTGCGAAGCCTGTATCCGAGCGCTCAATTAGCACTGACAATATTTATTTATATCCAATAATTAAGCATATACGTTTATAATGAAGTGCCAATTCGAATGAAACAATCCGCAACTAACGAACATATGTAAATCAAATAATTAAAGTAAGGCTGACTAATTTGAAATTTATAGTACGCGCTTTTGTGTAATAGATTTTGAATCATAATTATCTTAAAAGCTTTTATTGTTAATATAACTAAATAATACTTTAAACAGTGTTACTTGCTTAAACAAGTAAGGTATAGATTATTAGTTATATTACCTATCAAATTAAATCTACAAAACAATAAAACATACTCTGTAGTAATTTAAACTTAGATACATATTAACCCTAGATAGCTAACGTTCGTCAAAATGACGAGCATCTAATAAATGTCTTCCTCTCCCTTTCTAATGGTTTTACCTACACACTCACTGATTCGAGCCAACTTAGTGACTGCTAGACTACGTCGCGTGGTGGTCGCGTTTAGCCGGTAAGTACTTTTGTTTTTGAGATACCTACTGCATACTCGTCATTTTGACGAATGGTTAGCTTATGCGTAACTTTTAAACCAGTACTTTGTGTTTATTTTGTAATGTTTTTTTTTTTAAGTTATATCGCTGATAGTGAAGAATGGCTGCGAGGTTGATCACAGATGACGACATAGTTCGTGCCTTAGAAGATGACGATTATTTCAACACAAATGATGTTTTTTCTGATAGTGAAAATGAGGATGGTTTGTTGGCTGATAAAGTGGAAAGTGACTTTCACGACGAACCCTCGGACACTGAAGAAACACAAGTAAGTCCACCTTTAGATATTGAACAGGAACAAGAAAGTCCACCTTCCGATGCTCTTCCTCTCAGTGACAATTCTTCATCGGCTTCCAACTGCATTATCCACTTGACTCAAGCCAATATTCGAGGCAAAAATCGTCACGTGTGGGCAACTAATAAAGGACACACTTCTTCCCGAACTTCTGTGATAAATATCGTTCGCACGGCTAGAGGACCAGCCCGTTCAGTCAGAAACATAACAGATCCTTTCGTTTTATTTGGTTCCTTTATGACAAACGAAATATGTGAAAAAATTTTGCAATGGACGAATGCTGAAATAGCCATAAAGAAACAAAGCTATGAGACTTTTACATCAACCCAAAAAGAAACATGCAAAGAGGAACTTAACGCTCTCTTCGGTGTCTTATTATTGGCAGCTGCGTTGAAAGATAACCATCTTACGAGTGACGAATTGTTCAATACGTCTTTCTGCGCAACCCGATATGTCTCGTGTATGAGTCGAGAAAGGTTTGATTTCCTCATAAGATGCCTTAGGTTTGATGACAGGGCTATGAGAATAAAAACCTTGCAGTCTGATCCACTCACACCAATCCGAAAAATATGGGAATTACTAACGTATCAATGCCGAAACAATTACGTTCCTGGAACTAACGTTACTATCGATGAGCAATTGCTAGCATTTCGTGGTCGGTGTAAATTTAAAATGTACATTCCCAACAAGCCTGCTAAGTACGGTCTAAAAATTGAAATGATGTGTGACAGTGGGACCAGGTACATGATTGACGCCTTGCCTTATCTTGGAAAAGGAACAAATACTGAAGGAGTGCCCCTTGGTGAATATGTTGTCAAGGAACTAACACGGAGTATTTATGGCTCAAACAGAAACATAACTACTGACAATTGGTTTACATCCATACCATTAGCTAAACAACTGCTACAACAACCTTACAAGTTAACTATAGTCGGAACTTTGCGGGCCAATAAAAGAGAAATACCGGAAGAAATGAAGAACAGCCGAGGTAGAGCGATTGGCACTTCCATGTTTTGTTATGATGGGCCACTAACTCTCCTATCATTCAAACCGAAGCCAAGCAAAATGGTATATTTATTGTCTTCATGTGACGAAGAAGGAACTGTGAACCCAACATCGAAAAAACCACACATCATAGAATTTTACAATGCCACAAAAGGCGGCGTAGACACATTTGACCAGATGTGTTCAAATATGTCGTGTAATCGTAAAACCAACCGGTGGCCCATGTGCATGTTTTATAACATGCTCAATATATCGAGTATCAATTCTTACATCCTATATTGCCATAATGTCTTGGTGTCTGGAGGTAAACCACTGTCACGAAGAAGCTTTATGAAACAATTGCATGAACAACTCGTTGAACCATGGCTAAAACGTCGACTTAAAATACCAACAATGCCTCGAAGAATAAAAGACAAAATAAGAGATGTATTGGGTTTGAACTATGAGGAACGCGCTGAAGTTCAAGGTCAAATTCTTGAACAATCTGATCCTGGAAGTTCTCTGATACCTGAAAATGCCTCAACAAGGAAAAGGAAAAGCTGCAGTTTGTGTTCCTATAAGAAAAGGCGCATGACAAAGAATCACTGCAATAGTTGCAGAGTTCCCATTTGTGGCGAACATACAGTCGACTTTTGCCCAACTTGTGCCAAAAAAATCTAAGTAATGTGATACTTACGTTTAATTTTAAGCTTTTTACTTTATTATACCAAAAGGAAAAGAAGAAGTTTCTAAAAAATAGTTCCTAATTTAGTCATTGTAAGATTTAGTGCCTTATTGATCTCAATGAAACATGTGCCATTTATAATTTGTGATATAGTACTTAAAAGTTAAATAAATATTCATTTATGTAATAATTATATCTTTAATTTATATCCCATATTAACCATGAGTATAATAAACCTGATTAAAATAACATACAATTTGAAAATCACGTTTAAAAAATGGTCGTCAAAAAGTCGAATGGTTAGCTTATCATAGAAGTTCAGGAACGTTAGCTATCTAGGGTTAATAAAACCTATTTTGTTCAAAACTATAAACGCTTAAACATCATTATCTGGTGGCTTAATCTATCGTCAATTTTTTTTATTTATACCCAAATGCACAAAAACGTGCAAATTTCCACTGATAAAACAGACTGACAGACCGTCCAATCAATTAAACGTCGCCCGTAATGAGACTGCCGGTGGTCCCTTGTTTCTAGTTTTCAATTCGGCCATTTAATTTTTTAATCTTGTATGGCCGTTTGGTATAAATTTTAATTTTATAGAATTTTATTTACTCTTAATTTTTATTTTATTTTATTTATTTATTACAGAAAAAAAATACATTGTTATGTGATAAACAGTGCAAAAAAACAATTTTCAGTTTACCAGTGCACTGTGTTTCTATAGTAACAATATCTATTAAATTACAAATTATATTAGAAAATAATATTAAAATATGCCATTACATGATACAAATAATAAGATATACCTACATTTTAATCTAATTGGAAAAAAAAGAAAATGAACATAAATTGGTTAAAATAATAATAATAATCGTAATAATACATGCACCTACTGTATCCAATTGTAACGCAAATTTTTTTGATTTTCATTTAATTCTGTTAATGTGCTCTTTATCAATAAAACCGAAACACAAACCAAATGAAAGTAAAGTGAAAAATGACACATGGCTTCTTTTCCAATAATATATTACATTTTATCGCAGAATTATTTTACCATTAATTATATAAAAAAAGAAATCAAAGAAATAATTTCGTAAATTAATTAATAGCACCTACGTAACGTTTGTTTGATATATCAAAATACCAAATAGACGTTATTTTATGTTTTTGCGACCCAGCCCGGCTTCGCCCAGGGTCCTTTGAACAATTTATTGATACTTCGATGGTGATAAATCGTCGTTACAAAAAGTTATTTTAGCTATCATTTAAATTAAAATAATTAAAATATATACATGTCATAGTTTCATCTTCACGCTGAAAAGCAACGTCCTTATAATAATTAAATGGAGTGCTCCGAAATACGTGCGATCGCTTCTAATACTGCTTTGCTATGCAGGTTCCCAACGTGGCGGTATCGCCCCCTAGAGGATGCTGGAGTTTTTCATGGGAGCGGTAGCCGGTCTAAAGGCAAAATGGGGGGCGTTATGAAGTCAAGGGGGCAGTCGCGACATACGTACATAATTAGAAATTTAATATAATAAAATACTTTAAAAATACATCAATTTAATAAAAAACATTTTGTTTAGCCATCAAAGATGTTAATCAAAGCGTAAATGAACATTAGAACATTTCAATAATCATTAATTATCATTAACTAATTGATTCGGTTTAAGATGTAACAAGTATATGCAAGTTAGTAAACAAAGACGTGATTTACGCAATCAATAATGTTTCGACAAAAATACGGGAACTTGTAACAACCTCAAGGATAAAGGACTCGCTATAGACGGCGGCAAGGTTTGCTTAAAAACCAAATAAAAATCATCATATCAAGAATTTTGACTCAGCGGGATGTGGATCCATAGCTCAATTGGCAGAGCGCTGACACGGTATGTCGGAGGCGCGGATTCAAACCCCGCTGGATCGAAAAATTTTGATATGATTTAAAATGTTTATAATTTCCTCATGTGTGGGTAACAAAAAAAATAAAAATAATACGAATTAAAAATAGCATGGTATCATCTCTTGTCAAAGAATTCATTGTCCTATGAAACTTTGAGTAGTCAGGTACTGTAACGGACTCACTATAAACGGCGCCAAGTTTTGCTTAAGAACCAAATAAAAATCATCATATCAAGAATTTCGACGCAGCGAGAAGTGGATCCATAGCTCAATTGGCAGAGCGCTAACACGGTATGTCGGCGGGGCGGGTTCAAACCCCGCTGGATCGAATTTTTTTGATATGATTTAAAATGTTTGTAACAACCTGTTTACAGAGCAAGTGCACCGCAAGGGGCACCGCAATGAAACAAAGGTATACAAGTTGTTGCGTGCTCGAAATCAATTCTTTAAAAGGCGGGGATAGCTTTTTTAATATCTTATTTAATATATTATTATCTACTTCTATTGTTTAAGTTTACTTTGCCAGTGATAAATACTCACACGTGACTGATAAAGATGTCCTTATAGCCATTAGTTTTATAACTTTCTATAAATCGGTTGAAAAGTGCTCTGAATTGAAATTGTATTGAAAATGTGAATTCCAAAATATTTGAACCTAAGAAGAAATGTCGGCAGTACAACATTGAGTATTTGAAATGTGGATTTACGAAATCTCGAACAAACGATTTATTATCTACCTTATGTTTAATATGACAAAAATTATTTACAAATGAACCATGAAGCCTTCTAGGCTCCAAAAGCATTTGAATAAAATACATGCTGATAAAAAGGATAAATATTTATCATATTTTCAAGAACTTGAGAAGAAATATTTAAAACAACCAAATACTTATACAAAACCTTTTTACATCGTGTTTTAAATAAGAAAATGATGGACTTCGAGCGTCATATAATATTCCGTTATTAATTGCAAAAGCGGCAAAACCACATACAATTAGTGAGGAATTAATTATGCCAGCAGACAAAGAGCTAATCAAAACTGTTTTATATATTAAGACGCTATCAGATATCATCAAAAAAACTTCTTTGAGTAATAATACAGTGACGACAGACGTTGAACTATGATTATGTCTGCACACAAAAATACGACGGCTCTCGAAAGGCGTGTGTGTGTGTGTGTGTGTGTGTGTGTGTGTGTCTGAATCGCTTTTCCAATATATTTGACTCAGTATAAGACTTCCTTGAAAACAGAAACGATGAACAGTGCGGCAACTTGATTGCGTCCAAAAATGACATCACTTATTTGCAACAACAATAACTGCGGGTTAGATTTCCACTTGGGGCAGATATTTGTATTTACACAAACCGGATCCTAGTACCGTCATATCTCAAAAAGCACGTAAAACCGTAGGTCCCGTTTGATAATATAGACATTAGACACCTTATCGTTTAGCATGTGTGTGATAGCACGGTGATAGTAACATTATTCACTATAAAGCAGCATGGTGAAATAATGCTCCTAGCCCTCTCCTATATAAAGAGAAAATCTTTGCCCAACAGTGAGACATTTTAAGCCGAAACAAAATATTTTTGAAAAAGATTTAGACATTAATTTTCCTAACACAAATAATGAACAATAAAATATGCTACACGAAAATTTCTACGACACGACTCTTTTTAGCTGGAAACTATTTTAGTTCTTAAATATCCTTTAGGCCATGGAAATAATTACACATTTGTCGCACGCTATCCAAATGCGGATTTAGGTTTGATTAGACCTAATTTAGTGTAACCCTTTCTGTATGTGTTTATACTATTTTCTCTTAGGGTAGGGAGGTACGTTTAATTAGGTTAGTTAAACATATAAGTAGTTAACTGTAAGTAACAAGAGTTAGTTTAATGTTGTTGCTGCATCTTTGTCCAAGTATTTATCATTTAGTTTTTATGCCTTATAGAGTAAGGAGGTAGAAAATTCAAATTGCTATTTCTTTTTTCACGAAGTCTTATCAATCATAAGCAATAAATATATTATCAATCATAAGCTAATAAATTTAAAACTATACTAGAATTCAATGGAGAATATGGGAAGGTATGCAAGCATAACGGAAAAGATCGTTAAACAGCTAATAAAATAATTCCAATTGACCAAAATTTTGAAATTATATCAATATAATAGAAAGAGGTCTAAAAGAGCAAACTATAAAAATAAAACTATAAATGTAAAAATAAAAAAGTTACGATAAAGTACGAAATATAAAGCAGTCGCAAAGAAAAACCGATGAACTTGAGGATGATCGGTTTCTGTGCGGTGTTACTAATAGTCTACAATAGCAGACACAACGAGGAAACGCTTCCATGGGTGTAAAATATGCTATTTAATTTAACATATAATACAGCGTACTGCATTGAATTATACGGATTACATAAATCGCGTTTACGCTTCGCTTTAGACGCCAGTAATAATTGCTTTAGTTCTAACAACAAACGATCGTACATGGTCAACAAACCAGATAGTATAGAAAACTAAATTTAAACTAAAGTTGATTGATTTGAAGAATTTTTTTTATATATCAAAGGGTGGCAAAAAATAATAATCTACCTGATGTTAAGCGGTTACCGTAGCCTATTGAAGCCTGCCAGACGTTGCAAGCGCATTGCCGACCCTACCACACGACCTTCCTCCAGAAGCTCTGGACTCGTCACAAGTACACAACACGACTTGAGCGCGGAATTATTTGGCTATGAGTTTTTAAAAAGTTGAGCTACTTCCTCAGACAGGCTGCTCCAGATCTTGAGCAGGATATTTCCTGCTGTGGCCTACCAAATAAATTACGTAAATTTTCAAATAATCAAACATACTCGTATATTATTTTCAGGATTCGTTTAGAGAACTACGAACAATGGTGCGCGGTAGACGCCGTAACTCAAGGTTGTGCAGGTTCTCCAGCGGCTTGCCGGGCGGCGGTGGTGGCTGTTCTTGGAACCCAGCTCCGAGCAGCTTGCGCGTGTCGCGGAACGGACTTTGCACAGCTTTACGATTGTCTTGGCTGGCAGAGGCTTTTGTGGCTCAACCCTTGCGTTGGTAGGTTATAAAAAGGGATATGAAATAACGAAAGATATGGCTGCACTTATATTATGTTCCAATAGCCTTGTAGTTTTGATTTTTTATTCCACACACAAGATATTCTAATAAGTATATACATATAAACTTAGTGCGTATGATGAATTAAATAATAAAATACTCATCAAAATCGTAGATACAATGACCAATGCTTTTACTTTCAGTGGAATCCCAGAGTGACTATCACGTGAAGACCTATGGTTCTCTTCTTACCACCACCCCATTCGACAACGGTATCAGATACATCACCGTACCTCCCGAGCCACCCATTCACCACCGCACCACTACTCATCACCACCGCCACTACACTCAACATGAAACTGCTCAAGTAAATGCTATGCAGGTAAGACGAGAGCGTCTAGTTGTTTTCTTTGTAGAAATATGTTCTAATGTGCAACGCTACTACCAAAGCCATTACAAGAGACTTCTTTGGCTATTACTATACTAGACACTGCGCGTGTCCTGTGTGGGCGATTGAACACCGGCGGTTACGGATTACAGGCTGAAACGTGATCGATCGATTGTAATCGTGATCGGTTACGGATTCGATTTCCGCTCGGGATGGACCTTTGTATTTGTACAAATATTTATTTCTGGTCTGAGTGTCTGTCTTTGTTGGTCTACTCACAGTACCTCTTAAAGCATGTTAAGCTATCAGTCCCGGTTGTTATCAAAGACACCTGATAGTCATTTTAGGTAATACCCAACCCGAAGTGGCAGCACCATGGTGGATTAAGCTCTGATCCTTTTTTTCCTACATGGAGAAAAAGGACTATCGATAAGCCATGTCTTTAATAACCAGTAATGATTTTAGTCGAAACTAAGGAAAATTTAGATTAATTTTATCATTAAAGTCAAAATTTAAATATACTTTATAGCATAATCATATACTGATAATAAACATGTAATTTTAAGGAAAATCTTGAAGATCACAGCTCAATCACAACAATGTCGGAGCAAACCGTAGGGCCGAATGAGGTTGCCCAAATATCGGAACCAGTACATATTGAGACCACGACCGTAGCGACCACGGTCCCAACAACAACAACCACCCAAACCACGACAACTACGACCACGACAACGACAACAACGACAACACCACGCCCGACGACAACCTTGGAACCGACGAAGTACTGCATTGTGAAGAAGCCGGAGAATGACGACCAGCCGCAGTATATTAAAATGGGGGAAACGAGACGAGTGAGTTTGTATCGATAAAAGACAATTTAATCATGTTTACTTCAATTATACCATCATGTAAATTCTAATAGACATTCCAAAACTATCGACTATTTAATAGAATTAAATTTGTACGTATTATATGATACTATTTTAAGTCGGTTAGAAGTTAAGTTTGGTATTATGCTTAGGATTATTATGCTTGAGTAAAAAACTTTTAGAAAAATTTATCTCCTCAAATCGGGTAAAAATTCTATAAGGTGAGCCGATTAAAAAAAAATTTGTATGCGTCTTCCGAAGAATCGTCGATATATCACTGCTACACCAAATACAAGTACTATCGAACAGGTTTATTTTCTTGTGGGGTTTTGACTAAATAATAAATAATGCACGGTTTCTATACTCAGAAAACGTTCCGTTGAATTTGGAGCATCTCCTGTTAGTTGAAGGTTCGTAAGTGAAACGATGTGTTTTCTGAATATAGGAACCAGGCTTAAAAGAAGTGCGCAGTCAGACCGTTGTAATTGCTGATCTCCCGCAGCTGTACCGCTCGGCGGAGCTGGCGGAGTGCACGGACCTGTGCGTGTGCGAGCCGTCGCTGCAGGTGTCGTGCAAGGTGGCGTGCGTGCCGCGCGCGCCCTGCTCCTCGCGCCTGGCGCACTACTCGCACGCCGCGCCCGCCTACCAGGCCTACCGCGGCCGCTGCTACTGCTACTCCGGCTCCTTCATCTGCATGCGGCCCAACCCCGGTTAGTGTACTAATGTGTATGCTCCTCGCGCCTGGCGCACTACTCGCACGCCGCGCCCGCCTACCAGGCCTACCGCGGCCGCTGCTACTGCTACTCCGGCTCCTTCATCTGCATGCGGCCCAACCCCGGTTAGTGTACTAATGTGTATGCTCCTCGCGCCTGGCGCACTACTCGCACGCCGCGCCCGCCTACCAGGCCTACCGCGGCCGCTGCTACTGCTACTCCGGCTCCTTCATCTGCATGCGGCCCAACCCCGGTTAGTGTACTAATGTGTATGCTCCTCGCGCCTGGCGCACTACTCGCACGCCGCGCCCGCCTACCAGGCCTACCGCGGCCGCTGCTACTGCTACTCCGGCTCCTTCATCTGCATGCGGCCCAACCCCGGTTAGTGTACTAATGTGTATGCTCCTCGCGCCTGGCGCACTACTCGCACGCCGCGCCCGCCTACCAGGCCTACCGCGGCCGCTGCTACTGCTACTCCGGCTCCTTCATCTGCATGCGGCCCAACCCCGGTTAGTGTACTAATGTGTATGCTCCTCGCGCCTGGCGCACTACTCGCACGCCGCGCCCGCCTACCAGGCCTACCGCGGCCGCTGCTACTGCTACTCCGGCTCCTTCATCTGCATGCGGCCCAACCCCGGTTAGTGTACTAATGTGTATGCTCCTCGCGCCTGGCGCACTACTCGCACGCCGCGCCCGCCTACCAGGCCTACCGCGGCCGCTGCTACTGCTACTCCGGCTCCTTCATCTGCATGCGGCCCAACCCCGGTTAGTGTACTAATGTGTATGCTCCTCGCGCCTGGCGCACTACTCGCACGCCGCGCCCGCCTACCAGGCCTACCGCGGCCGCTGCTACTGCTACTCCGGCTCCTTCATCTGCATGCGGCCCAACCCCGGTTAGTGTACTAATTTGTATGCTAAAATTAAAAAATAAGGTTTGATATAATGCTAATATAAGAAAAGTTCGTGTATGTGTGGGTGTGGGTGCAAAGGATGCTATTACCCCACAACATGCTATTTGTCTTGATTTTGTTCCGCTTTTTGTAATGCTTTCGTCACCAGTTGATGATATTCATTGTTAAACTTAGCCTTGGTGTTGTTAGTTGTGACTGCTCTTTATCTCTTTGGGTTATGTTTTCTAACTGCTATTACAACTTTCTTTAAAACTAAAGGAAAATTAAAAGAAGATATAATTCCGCCAGCTCCTCAATCAAGATATCAGTGTTTTTTTTTAGCTAGCTATATCTATTAAGACGATTCAAAATCAAGTAACAATAGTTACCAATAATCGTGTACCCAGGCGAGTACAAGCTGCCCGAGGGCGTGTACCTGCTGCTGGGCTTCAGCGCGGTGGACGAGGCGCTGCTGCGGCCGCACACGGGGCTGGGCGCGGAGGACGCCGTGCGCCTGCTGCAGGCCTACCTCGCCGCGCTCGCACAGGTGAGGGCTGCGGGGGGAGGGGAGGGGGGAGAGTACGGGGGACCACTGTCGTGACCGGTCGGAAGGACCGGATGCAAGGGTTAACCGCTTCGTTACGTAACGCGTTACGGCGCCAGTCTGTGGCTTCCCTTTCTCTCACGTATACGGCAGCGGTAGGCTGACTCCTCCTCTCTCACTCTAACCCACAGTTCAACTTAGATTAATTTAAGTTATCACTTCTGTCGGAGGACCCGAGAAGCACACGTTTTTTGTTTTTTTATTTATTTTATCTTTAATGTAAAATCTTTTTTGCCTGAGCCAACGAACTTGTTTTTATTCGTTAGCTCAGCTTGTTTACCTGAGAATACAAATTTTCTGATAACATATATAAGTAGTTACATATTGTTAGTTATTGTTAAGATGGCAACTTTTATTAAAATCATCAGTTACCAATCACAAGGTGAAGAAATTGGACAATGATAACAAGATCTCCGAACCCACGCAACCTAATTAAAGTAGAAAATCAATAACTACAACTTAAAACTACATAGCTTTTGCCATGTCACTGCAAATTTTTAATCTTACCATAAAAGAACGCCGAGTTAAAATATGTTTAATAAATTGTCTTTTGCAATTTGAATGTGTCATTCCAGACTAACTGCACCCTCACCCTGTTCAACATAAGCAACGAAAATGTGATAATATCCGCCAGCGTCCCGCAGAAGGAACAAGATGCGCTCAGGGAAGCAGGCGAAGGCCTTCTGGATAGAGAAAAGGTAAACTTCTGTAAAAATTAGAACAATTTCAATTGATATTGCTGAAGATTACTCAATTTAAAAATGAAACAGAAATACAAATAGATCAATTCAATGTAATAATGCACACTATTAAAGTTGTACAATATCCCGTAAAGTACATTTCAATATTTATCTAGTGGCGTAGCGTGTGGGGTGCCGGTGGGTCATGGCCGGGTAAATATTTGAAAGTGTGCATATTGGCATAGTCATGGAGATTAAGAAAAAAATGTGATGAAAATGATTCTTTATATGATATTTGTAATCTCAGGGACTTTCTTTTTAAAATAGTATCGAAGGGCATGTCCTAAAATATATACTTTTTGTATAATAGACAATTCAAAATTCATACGAACGGTAGTGATAAATATGGATAATTGGTAATTAGGTCACTTACAGTGTAATGAGTAGTTTTCGAATGGTAATTATGAAAAAAATAAAAAAGTGTTGATAATTAAGATATAAAAGCTTTATTGAAATGAAAAAAGTTACTAACTTAAAACAAAAATTAAAGTTTCTTTTCTATAATAACAATTATGAAAATCAGTTACTAAACAATCATTAGAAAAACGTAGGCAACATGCCTTAAAACATAAAATAAAAATAAAAAAACATTTTCCAATAGAATCGTAAATATTTTTATAAGAAATAATAAAATCAGTGTCTAACACAATAAAGTGGAAAACAAATAAAACTCTTCTAATTGAAAATAAAAACAATTTTTGAACGGTCTTAAAGTTAAAGTTTAGAGATCAATATTATTACTATAGTAATTATTAAAGCATTAGAAACGTTGTACCATATTATATGATATCTCAGTCATCACAACATCATCAGCCTATTGCAGTCCACTGCTGGACATAGGCCTCACCAAGTTCGCGCCAGACATCCCGGTTTTCCGCAATCCTCATCCAGCCTACATCGGCAATCTTACGTAGATCGTCGGTCCAACGGGCCGGAGGAAGTCCCACACTGCGTTTGCCAAGACGCGGTCTCCACTCCAGGACACGTCTACTCCAACGGCCATCGGTCCTGCGACACAAGTGACCACCCCACTGCCAATTCAACTTGTTATTTCTGTGGGCTATGCGGTTACTTTCTTTCTCTCGCGGATAGCCTCATTTCTAATTCTATCTTTGAGAGAAACCCCAAGTATAGCCCGTTCCATTGCACGTTGAGCGATTTTAAACTTGTGGACCAGTCCCTTCGTCAGTGTCCACGTCTCGGCTCCGTATGTTAAAACAGGCAGGACGCACTTTTCGAAGACTTTTGTTTTCAAGCATTGCGGAATCGTCGAAGTGAAGACTTGACGAAGCCTGCCAAACGCTGCCCAGCCCAACCGAATCCTCCTATCGGCCTCCTTCTCGAAGTTGTTGCGGCCTATTTGGATGGTACGGCTTAGGTAAATATAATCCTGGACAACTTCGAGAAGGGTACCATCTACCGATATCGGTCTCGGTATGACTTGGTTGTTAAACATAGCTTTCGTTTTGTCCAAGTTCATACCGAGACCGACTCGTCCAGAGGAATCGTTTAGACCGGCCAGTATTTGGCCTAGTTCATCCAATGTCTTCGCAAAGATGACGATATCGTCGGCAAAACGAAGGTGAGAGATGTATTCGCCGTTGACGTTGATCCCTCGTTCCCCCCAATCCAAGGTCATAAAGACATCCTCCAGCGCAGTGGTAAACAATTTCGGTGATATGACATCACCCTGTCTTACACCACGCGGGAGGAAAATTGGTCAGAGTCGAAGGCTTTCTCGTAGTCCACAAATGCCATACACACCATCTGATTATATTCTTCTGTCTTTTGAATAATCTGCCAAACAGTATGGATGTGGTCTACGGTGCTGTAGCCATTTCGAAACCCAACCTGCTCTGCTGGTTGAAATTCGTCGAGTCTTCTGGCGAGACGATTCGTAACGACCCTCGAAAAAAGCTTATAGACGTGCCTCAGATGTGAGATCGGCCTGTAATTCTTTAACAGAGACTTATCGCCTCTCTTAAAGAACAGTACCACCACACTCGGCCACCACACTACGGCGTGGTACCTCGGTGGATAACGACTTTAAAGCTCCCGTTTTTAATCTGTCTGAGCGCCGCACTAATCTCATATCTACTTCGATGTCCAGGATGTCCTCCGAATTTTGACATAACAATGGTGCACGTGGATCTTCGGTGTCCCAAGGCTCGGGCTTACGTGCGCTGGACGAGTACAACTGTCCATAAAATTTCTCGACCTCTTCTCGGATCTGAGGGCGAGAATTAACATAATACCAGATAATAATAGATTATAACATAATTACCATTTCTAAAAAAACTAATTACCATTCGCTTATGCGAACGGCAAATACCGGTAATGAGACAGATGGTAAGTAGTATTTCAACTATTTTCTTAAATGAATCATTCTTTTGTTAGAAAATTTTAATTCTTTTCTCAAAACCCAAAAGGGGTCACTAAAAGGACTACATAAAACACGTCATGAAAAATATGTAATTAATCACTTACCTAAAAAACAATAAATTGTAATTAGAAAATATTTTGACAAAAACACTACGAGGACCAGAAAATCAAAATTAGCGCCAAAAAGACTGGTCTTTGACACTACCACTGCACTCGGTGTCCAAGCCCTGACTGGCGCCCGCGCGGCTGTGTACTTTTGGATTGGAATATTCCAGTTTTTATATGAAAATTCATTACGAAATATTTTGAAATGGTAATTAGTAGGTTATCGACGGACATTTTTTAACTGATCTTATTTTTAATAAGTTAAGTTCTTTGCGTGTTATAGCATGGTTTTATGTGTTCATTAACAACTTAAGTTTATGAATATTTAACCAAAAGTGTAATCTTCAAGAAGGATTTAACACTTTTAGGATAATTATTGATTGAAAATGGAAAATGGGACACGAATGGTAATTAGATTTTGGCACTTTGATTTGTAATATCTCTTAACTTAATTTATAAATAAGATTTTTAGTTATCGCACCATGTTTGGGATACTTTTTTACATAAGAAATAATTCACAAAAGTAAAAAATAAAAACGCTGTATTGGTTCTTTATCAACCGCCGCGCGATTTGCACATTTTCAAATATTCACCCGGCCCCGGGTGGCACACGACTGGGGGGCGGGGGGCAAAATCACCACAATTTTTTCAATTTACAAACATAAAGTTCCAGAAAAAAAGTTGTGCTTGCAATGAGGGTGATAAATTAATTTGGTAAAAAAAATGAATTGTTAGTGGCGGCAAATTTTTGGTGAGCCCCGGGCGACAAAAAAACCATGCTACGCCACTGTACTGATCAATTGAAATAAACCCTTATGGATAACTGTAACATCATAATCAAATTCTTGAAAGTAATTAAGTTCATCTTTCTAATGTTATTTTAGGAAGCCTGTATCGACGTCTTAAAGATCGTCAAGTCACGCATCAACTCGCAACACGAAGACATCTCGTCTCATCTGCTCCTTTCCATCTTCAAAATAGCTGAAGTCGACGTCGTCTACCCCGCTCCCCCTAGTTCTGCAATTAATTCCAACGGCCCCAACGTTATCCTGTATATTTTAATCTCCCTTGTAACGCTTTTCAGTAACTTGAAACAATTAACTTTCATCCTCAAAACGATCACATTTTTCAAAAATATCGTCAATTCTTTACCGAATTTATTAAATATCAATAAGGTCAACACGAAACGACTCTCACCTTCGAATCCAGTAGACGTTGTTCCTTTCTCAGAGAATTATATTGTAAAAGATTTTGTATCTATTTTGGAATGTTATGAAGAATTTATTAAATACGATACAGTAGTTGTTGTAAATTATATTGATACTTCGCACAATGCACTCGCTTTAGGTAACGCACAAGTAAAACATATCACCGAAGATATCATAGACGTAAGTGACTTAGATGTAAATAACTTTAAGGAAACGAAACATATCATAGAAGCTGTGAGTATTACAATATCTACTAATTTAAATGAACTTGTTGCTAATGCAATTATACCTAAATATTTTTCTAGAGATGTGTATTATGAAATTGGATGTACTATTATTGATTCGGAGAAGCTTTTTGGTGAATTATGTTTTGGAAAAATCGCGTCCTCTTCTTATGGGATTGTAAAATCCGTTAGCTTAGGACTGACTCTAGTAGTAGTATGAAGACTGAGATGATAACTAAACATATCATAGTTAAGTGTATTTCGTTTTATTTTCGACTTAGAACTGGTGCTTGTAGGTCGATCTTAAGGCTGGGTTTTGTAAATAAATGTACTATGCCTTTTACACTATTAGAATTCTTTTCTATTACTTCAGTAATTGATGTTTTAGGTATATTTATATCCAGTACGGCTTTTTCTTTGGTTCTTATAAATTTATTAGGAGAATAATGATATCTTACTTTGTTTACTATTAGACGTTAATTATTAGTCTCCAAGCGATAATTGGTGTTTTCATTATTTAAATATTATGTGATGTTAAAACTTATGTGGTGATTACGTTAACTTAAAACTATAATGTTGGGTCTCTTAGATAGGAATAGTCTGTTGTAGAAAATGCGCCTTTCCGTTAGATAATTGTAAGTAGAAGTTATACTATCGATGTGATTGCACGATTAGAACACACACACGGGCAAAACGATGCGCAGAGTTTTAAGAATATTAGAAGCAAAATTGCGTGAATTCATCTCAAGTTTGGTCTGGTAAAATATATAATTTTACTCTATCTGTTAATAAAATTGTCATTATTTTGAGAATACGAATAACCTTGGTTAAAATTAATTGTTGTCTCACCAAGATGTAAGTAGACAGTAACTATACCTACTCTTTCTCAATTAGCATACATACGCTTCAGCCTGTAATATCCCACTGCTGGGAATAGGCCTCTTTCCTCATAATGGAGAAGGATTAGAGCTTAATCCACCAAGCCGCTCCAATACGGGTTGGCGGATGAATTAGCATACATATTATGCAGTAAATGGGTGATTTTATGCAAAATTTACTGCACGGTTGTGAAATTAAATTGAATGCACAATTTCAATGCAAGAAATGCTGCCACTCAGCACTATGATTATCAGAACTTTAGATTCTTAGTTTATTAAAACATTTCTAGCAAAGACTTACGACATATACCAGTAACAGAACAGAGTTTTTGTTATGTATCATGATTTCTTTGCTTCTAAATGAAATTTACTACATCATTCTGTAAGGCTCTTCAGTCCAGACGCACATTTGTAACCCCCTTGGTGCCGCAAATATTCATGGGCAGTAGCCATTTAACATCAGATGGTGCTGTTTGCAATTTTACCCCCTTTTAATACAAAAAATAATAGTATAGCTAGTTTGGTCACACTTGGTTCGCAAGTAGCGCCATCTAACCAGCTCAGCTAAAACTTTTCTGCCAATTTCAATGTTTTGATGATAGGTGGCGACACAAACCAATTTTAAATAATCAAATTATTTTAAAATGAATTTTAATTGAATACAATATGCGCGACTTTTGTATTCAGTGTTTTTTATGATACTTGATAATGTACATATTATATTGCAAAACAAATATGCATTATGATAACAATATCCAAAGCAAGATAAAAGAATTTATTGCAAAGTATGGAAGAAAACATCGTGCCTAAAAATAATGATTTATCGCTTGATTATCTAAATACAAACAATGAGTGCTTGTGAACTTCGAGTAAATTCGTAAAATAACATATCTATATAAAAATACAATCATAAAATGTGTGTATACTAGAGCATAATTTTGTTATTAATGTATAAGTACATTACTATTATAATATAACAATATTTTACTCTGTGTAAAGAAGCATAGACTATGATATTATACACAAGTAAAGAAATATGTATTAAAAATGATGAGTACGCAAAAAGATGTTTTAAAATCTACTTACTTATTGAGGAATTTTAGTGTCTTAAATTTTTAATTAGATCTAATTTTGCTGTAGATACCTTTATTTTTATATTATAATAATGCACCAATTAATATCAAGTAAAATCAATAATCAAAATCAATGTGTTCGAGAATTACAAAACATAAATTGCACATAGATATTATGTACTTTTATGTTTTTTTTTTTTTTTTTTGTTGACCCAGAGGATATCCGTAACGGATGCCTAAATTGCACATACACTAAGAAAACTACAAGACAATCTTGTGGAACACAAACTTGTCTTCACAATTGAACACAAATTTGGCTTGTCTTTGAAAAAGTATTTTTTAGATTTTTTTATTAATTTTGTCAATAATATTTAATGTCGCTTGTTGTTACACAAATAAAATTATTTAATTTTAGTCATGTGTGTAACTCGATGTTTTATTGGAAGAAATTAATGAAATATGTGAATATTACGAGTATTTATTTTATAACAGCTTTAGTATTTTTTATAATTATAAATAACGCTGCTAACCATTTAAAGAACCCATTACTTTATTGTTGATTAAATTATTTATTAAAACTAAAACATTTTGAAATGGTCACAAAAAGGGGGTTTAACATATCATTCCTGCCGCTCATCATTACAAAAAGGTTCTATAGAGAACAAGAATATGTAAAAAAAACATAATATTTTTAGAAGTTATACTTCTTTTGGCACGTTAGGGAAAAAGTATGAGAGTAAATTATTACGATGCGCGCGAACATCGTCACGAAAAAACCGACACCCTAAAAGTTGGCTAGTCAACAAAGAAGTTCTGTTAGCTAGCCAATGAAGTACCTATACCTTGCGTGCGTAGGTACATAAGTACAGACACTTTTTTTAATTAGACTTGATAACTGGAAAGGAAATATGGAGTTTTGCCCGTTGTTTAACTATAATACGTAGAACACTTAGACAATTGTATAGCAGGTACATTACAAAGGGTAATGCGTTAAATTGGTAATGAGAGAAGCTTTAATTTGAAGTAGCATAGATTCTTGTGTTCTAAAGAGTTTTAAAGATATTAGATGTGTTAGGTGATCTGTCTTACTATTTGATGTACAAACACTTTTAGATTTTTTTTTTTTAATTGATGTTATCTGTTCTAGCAAAGCTTACATTTTTATTCTATCAATTTTATTACTGTCAACACTTGAACATTTTGGAAGCTTATTGAAGTGGCGGTAATTTTTTAAATTATAATTGTAAAACAAATACATATCAAAATGAATTTACATAAAAATATTTGTATTTAAAAACATAATGTATCAAAAAATAAGGTCAAACATGTTTTTTTACTACTAATAATAGAAATAATTTGTATCTTGTTGTATAATGTAATACAAATAATGCCTTAACTGCAATATTTATTTAATAGAATACTATTTGTTTATAGTATTTAACCCGTGTCACACTTAGCCATTCTTTAAAATGTATATGTGGGTCAATCAACTTTTAAGTGTACATCGATGATAAATTTTAATTTTTTTATTTTATTTGCCAATTTTTATATTTTAACATTTTTACTGTAGATAATTAATTATACTTTAAGAATTCACATAGAGCAGAACGATTTATTTAAGGGGGTCTCTAGAGTCTAGTTTCTCGGGTCGAAAAAAAAATCGTTTTTTTTTCTTTCATAAATCACATCTACAACATGTGTAAAAAACGTGTGCCAAAGGATTTTTCGATATTCAAAGTGGTTTACAAGTTACGGACCTGGAACGGAGCAGGTACCTGTATAGGTATCTGTGTCAGCCCGGCGCGCGCTCCATACGGAGGGCTGACAACAACCACAGACTATGAAACAGTTCTTGAAGTACGATAAATCGCTCATATGATAAAAATAATTTTACGTCATTTAATTATTGTTTCAATAAATTTTATTCCTCTGCTCTATGTGAATTCTTAAAATATAAATAACTAGCGGACCCGGCAGACGTTGTCCTGCCCGGAAAACAGCTACCAAATTTGATTGCTTACATACCGATAGCAGCGCCACCTACCGGGTCCAATTGAGATAAAAACTACCCTGTCTCTCAAGTTAGACCAAATTACGGATGCTTAAAAAATTTGATACAAATCGGTTCAGTAGTTTCGGAGTTACATACTGATAGCAGCGCCACCTACCGTGTCTAATTGAAATAAAAACTAACCTATCTCCTAAGTTGGACCAAATTACGGATGCTTACAAAATTTGATACAAATTGGTTCAGTAGTTTCGGAGTTACATACCGATAGCAGCGCCACCTACCGGGTCCAATTGAGATAAAAACTGATCTATCTCCCAAGTTGGAGCAAACTACGGATGCTTACAAAATTTGATAAAAATTGGTTAAGTAGTTTCGGAGTTACATACCGATAGCAGCGCCACCTACCGGGTCCAATTGCGATAAAAATCTCCCAAGTTGGACCAAATTACGGATGCTTACAAAATTTGATACAAATTGGTTCAGTAGTTTCGGAGTTACATACCGATAGCTGCGCCACCTACCGGGTCCAATTGAGATAAAAACTAATCTATCGCCCAAGTTGGACCAAATTACAGATGCTTACAAATTTTGATACAAATTGGTTCAGCAGTTTCGGAGTTACATACCGATAGCAGCGCCACCTACCGGGTCCAATTGCGATAAAAATTATCCTATCTCCCAAGTTGGACCAAATTACGGGTGCTTACAAAATTTGATACAAATTGGTTCAGTAGTTTCGGAGTTACATACCGATAGCAGCGCCACCTACCGGGTTAAATTGCGATAAAAAACTACCCTATCTCCCAAGTTGGACCAAATTACGGATGCTTACAAAATTTGATAAAAATTGGTTAACCGTTAAGTAGTTTCGGAGTTACATACCGATAGCAGCGCCACCTACCGGGTCCAATTGGGATAAAATCTACCATATCTCCCAAGTTGGACCAAATTACGGATGCTTACAAAATTTGATACAAATTGGTTCAGTAGTTTCGGAGTTACATAGCGATAGCAGCGCCACCTACCGGGTCCAATTGTGATAAAAACTACCCTATCTCCCAAGTTGGACCAAATTACGGATGCTTACAAAATTTGATATAAATTGGTTCAGTAGTTTCGGAGTTACATACCGATAGCAGCGCCACCTACTGGGTCCAATTGAGATAAAAACTACCCTATCTCCCGAGTTGGACCAAATTGCGGATTCTTACAAAATTTGATATAAATTAGTTCAGTAGTTTCGGAGTTACATACCGATAGCAGCGCCACCTACCGGGTCCAATTGAGATAAAAACTAATCTATCGCCCAAGTTGGACCAAATTACAGATGCTTACAAAATTTGATACAAATTGGGTCAGTAGTTTCGGAGTTACATACCGATAGCAGTGCCACCTACCGGGAATATATATATAATTTTATTTAGTAATTTATATTAAACAATAATAAATGCTCTAGCCTTTGCAAGAGGCTCTTCAGTGACTAATTATTAAAAGAAAAAGTATTGCTTTATGCCGATTCTATCATTATTGTCTCTCGGACAACCAAAATGTCTCCTGGACAACGGTTGTCCGAGAGACATTTATCAGTATTTGTGCTTCCTGGTAATAAATAATGATATTTTGAATTAGGTCTTACGCGCAGTGGTAAATATAGATTAAATAGAATATATTTCACTTCAATTTACTACGATACATCAAATAGTTACGCTTTTGTGCTGGTTGTCCGAGAGACACACAAAAAAGCCACGCACTTTCTCAAAACACACTCGGCCAAAAGACGCCGCAGCCAAGATGAAATGAGAATGGCGGCTGGATGAATTTTGTCACCAAATCCATCGACTTGTTCTACAAGGCACTAATCTCCATGTATGTTTTGGTTTCGGAACTTTTTTACCGATTTCCGGTATAAGTCAGGATAATAAAATATAATAGGGACAAAAATGAACATCCAAAAAACTCGTTAAAATTATGAAGCAAACAAAAATCTATATGCTAGCATCATAGTAGACATTGTAATGAATAATTATGTACAAGCGAAAGTAATTGCCATATAGTATTTTTTTGTATAAAGTAATGTTTCATTGTACTAAGCTACTGGGGGACAAACAAAAAAAGACTAATTCAGACGTTTTTGCACCTAGACAGCCATTAAAATTCCAGTTTAATTATGATTTAGTTAAAATAATTTACTCGTATGTTTGCTTAATAAGAAGACAAATGCGACATATGCCAACAAACCACTTAATTTTCTTTAGAACTGCGATTATTGGTCAGGGACAAAGCATAGAACTCACAGGACAAACAAAAGTTGATTGAGCCATGTATTTCATTACAACGACTATAAAGGTTAAAAAATGTGTTGTGAATAGTTTGATGGACAAAAGCTGAATTTATTCAAAATAGTGGTTACATGACTAAGTGTGATTAGGTTTAATGTTATTTATATTTATGAAATTACATATCAATATAATTATCTATTTATACTCGTATTACCGATGATCTTGTTTTTACCTTATTTTTTTAAAAAAACATGAACGTTTCGTAATCTTGTTCTAACGATACATATCATCGTCGAGGCTCAATTTTATACTTGTTGTATTCCTAGCATTAGATGTTGCAAGGCAAAGTGGTGTAACCTAGAAAATAGAAAAAAAACTTAGATATTAATATAAATAGGTAAAATGTTTCTAAATTTCAACGTGTCTTTACGTTCTATTATTTGTTTTATATTTAATATTATAGACGACTTATATTGATGTTATAAATATTTTATATTGCTGAATCTTTTGAATTATATTAAATGAATTGCACGCCTCATGCCTTCCATGTAAATAAATATATTAATAATATTTTACTGACACTTAATGTTACATCTGAATATTATTTAAATTTAAATTAAAAAGAATGTTGAATTATTTACACAGAGCACTGCACCTGCAATATTAAAGAAATAAGAAGTTTATTGTAACAGTATTATATTAAATCTTTAACGAAATTATTATAAAAATCACATAAGATGAAACTCTGTTATATATTATGATAAGTGCAACAAATGTCAACAGAAATGTAATAGCTCACAAAACTATGAAGATATTTACTTAATATTTATTACTAAATATATTTTAGTGTAAATCTAACTGCTAAGTACATTTACATTTATTAATTACAAAAAGTTACTTTGTGAAGCAAGAGAATAGTAGTTTTTTTTTTTTTTTTTTTTGTTATTTCGACCAAATTTATTATTTTATCGAGAAAAAAATTAAGGTTCAATGTAAAAAAAAAGTTTTATTTTTTGAAATATAAAATACAAATGAGCATAAATGCAGTACTTTGACAACAAATTATATTTTGTGTTAAAAGACACAGTCAAAAGTAATCGACAATGGGAAACGGAATTAACGGAATACATTTTTAATTTTTTTTTTTTTTTAATCGTCTAGGAAAGCAAGAAATATCGGATTGTTTTTAAACGAATCTATCGCTTAAAGTTATTGTGTGTTAGTTCATATATACTTAATATTGATTGTATAATGTTTGTAAACTTTTACGTGGGCTCTATAAAATTTAAAATTAAATATAAAAAATACACATCACCTTCGATTACGAAAATCGTGAATTCTATATTATTGTCTATGGTTAGTGCAAATTGATGTGCAAAAAGGTGTAGACTCAATGTATAGCAATACGTTTTAAATGTAGACATGTTTAATATCGGCTTGGAATAATGGTTAATTTTTTTAAGGATAGGTACAATATAATGAAACTGTTTTTCTTTGTTTGAGATCTTTTAAATTCTTCTTAAAAATTAAGTTAAACAATAATTATAAAAATTGACGTTGTTTTTTGTTTTGAATAAATACTTATACATCTATACTTAATATAATAAAGCTGAAGAGTTTGTTTGTTTGATTGTTTGTTTGTTTGTTTGAACGCGCTAATCTCAGGATCTACTGGTCCGATTTGAAAAATTCTTTCAGTGTTATATAGCCCATTTATCGAGGAAGGCTATAGGCTATATATCATCACGCTAAGACAATAGGAGCGTAGCACCAATGAAGAATGTTTCAAAATTGGGGTTTTTTTCCTTTTATTCCTCGGGGACGAAGTCGCGCGCAGAAGCTAGTATATTATAAAGGCATACGCCTTTTATTTTAAAAGTACCTAATTGTTAGACTACTTTTTTTAATAAATATGTGTACCTACCTAGGTACCTATACAGTATAGACGCAGATAAACTAAAAAACAGCATATAAATGGATTATAAAATACTATTGACTAAAAAATTCGATGTAACTCAACCATTATTTTTTATTTAAAAAACGTCATGATATTTTCAAGCCGATATTGATAATAATACAGAGCACAGTAGTGATATGCCGTAACAGAGCTTCTAAAGTAAAAACTGTTTGATACACTATTACATACGTACATTAAACCAATATACATATTGTATTATTTATTCACCTACAAGGTTCTGTCATTTTGTTGTAGCTAATAAAAGAGTTCGTATAAAACTATTAATGCGTTTCATTAATTTCCTTGCTGTAATGCTGTCCATTTTGCACAATTACAACACTAGCTAACGCCCGCGTTAGTATTGAATTTTTAATGTTAATATTGTTAACCCCCCATGTTATGTAGTCGCAAAGGAACCGTCTATTTTTGAGCGGGATACAAATTTTTCATTAAAAAAAAACAGATTTTCTTACATACCGTTGAAGAAACTACATATAGATGCTACAGATGAAAAAAACTGTTTTTACGTATGTGCCTATTTAATGTGGTATTCATAATATTCAAGAGTTAATTCTAATTATTCTTCTCTCTTGGTAGTTGTTGTTGCCTGTAATGCTATTCTATAGTCATTTCCTATTTCAACTTTATATGTATATAAATTTTAATAAATCATTTATATAACTTTTGTTTTATACTGCAAAGGTGACAAACAATCCTCCCCAGCGGCCTACGGTCTTCCTGATGGTAAGCGGATATCTTATCTTATACTATTAAACGAGCAATTCTTGTGTATATATCTTATATAATTATAGAATCTGAATCTCGGAATCGGCTCCAACGATTTTCGTGAAATTTAGTATACAGGGGATTTCGGGGGCGAAAAATTGATCTAGCTAGGAATCATTTTTAGAAAATGTCGTTTTATCCCTGATTTAGGCAATGAAAAAATTGCTAAAATATCGTTACAATAGAAAGGTTAATTTCGCAATTGTCATTTAAGTTATAATAGCTCAGGTGGGAAATCGGACGGTCAAGATTGATCGAGAAAATCATGGTTCAAATCTCAGTCTCTGGATTAATTCTTTTTTTTTTCTTTTAAATTTCACTAGTGATTTTTTATTTAAATAAAAATCCACCACCACTTCAGCCTATCACAGTCCACTGTTGGACATAGGCCTCCACAAGTTCGCGCCCGATATTATGACGCGAACTCATGTGTTTTGCCCATAGTCACCACGCTGGGCAGGCGGGTTGGTGACCGCAGGGCTGGCTTTGTCGCACCGAAGACGCTGCTGCCCGTCTTCGGCCTGTGTATTTCAAAGCCAGTATGGATGGTTATCCCGCCATCCGTAGGCTTTTTAAGTTCTAAGGTGGTAGTGGAACTGTGTTATCCCTTAGTCGCCCCTTACGACACCCACGGGAAGAGAGGGGGTGGCTACATTCTTTAGTGCCGTAACCACACAGCACGACGTTTAAATAAAAATAAAATATTAAAATACCGAGAAACAAACAAAATAAAAAAATGAATAAAATAAAAATACCGAGCTAGGCTCGGTCACCCAAGTACTCATAATTATAGCGTAATTTACCTGTAATCTTCCTTAAGGTTAAGGTATCCCTGTCGGGCGGCTCAAAATTTTGAGCAAAATATTTTCTGCTGGGCTCTACGCAATGAAAAAATTACGTGCGTACAAAGTACACATGTCAGAAGTGAAACTTCTTTGGCAAACTAATTCAAAAAACGAATTCAAAAAAACGAATTTAAAATCAAAAAATAAACTGATTGAAAAAAACAAAAAGCCACCGTCACGCGGTGTTCCCAGGTCCCCACCCATCCAAGTACTGACTGTCTCTGACGTTGCCGCGTTAGCGGTCGCTCAAATTTTACCCCTCATGCGTCTAAAGAAGCTTCACTTCAAAAACAGTACAAAATCAAAATTTAAACCTTTTATAAAATATAAATTAATATAATATAAACGCCTTCACACTCAACGGCCCACAGTAGGATTGTCTCCTGTGCCGGGGGACACAATATACACAAATATCTATAATGGCCTATCCTATACAAATGTTTTTCATGTGCAGGGATCGAACCCGCGACCGCCAGAGCAACAGCCAGTATTGTGGCCGCTGCGCCAACGCGTCGTCAAAATCTATCAGTAGGGTTTAAGCTTAAGCTGGGTGTCATATTAGGTATGATAATTAAATGTCAGTCAAGACATTCATTGATACTATTTATGAAACAAAAAAGAAATAGAGATTCTACGTGACATTGGCGAAATCATGCTCATTTGGCACTATTGAAAGCCATTAAGAAGAAGTAATAGAGAAGATCTATGTTTTGGTATAGGGTTTCCGTCTAAAATTCTAATGAAAATTAAAGTTTCATTCCAAATTCGCTTAATTTATAGTTGTCAAAATCGACATAATTGAAAATTAAATCTCAGATATCTTCTTCTATATATATAAAAGAGTTACCCACCCATTGACTCATCACGATATCTCTGGAACCATAAGACGTAGAGACTTGAATTTTGGTAGGAATATTCCTTTCGCCGAGTAGAGGTCAGCTAAGAACGGGTTTTACGATATTCCACCCCTAAGGGGGTTAAACGGGGGTTGGAAGTTTGTATGAAAGTCCTATGTTTTTGAAGTAAGAGACTTGAAATTCAAAATGTATGCTCTATAGATGGTGTGGAGGTATACTAATAATGTATTTTTAGAAATCAACCCTTTTTGGGGCTGAAACGGGGGGTGGTAGTTTTATGTGAGCGAGATGAAAACTTAAGTAGGTATGTATATGTAAGTATATTATTTGCATCACAAAAATAATTAACGCCCAACGAAGTGGGCACGGGTCGGCTAGTATTTCTATAACCGCTCTGGTGTAGTGGTGCGTGTGTCGTGTCGGCGCCGATACACCGGTGATTTGCGGGTTCGATTCCCGCTCGGGATGGATATTTGTAAGTAGAAATATTTCTTTCCGGTCTGAATGTCTGTCCTCGTGGGTCCCCTCCACTGTGCCTCGGAGCCACGTTACGGTTTAAGCTGTCGGTCCCGGTTAGCTTCAGCCTGTAATATCCCATAACTGCGTATATAGGCCTCTTTCCCCGTGTAGGAGAAGGATTAGAGCTTAATCTACCACGCTGCTCTAATGCGGGTTGGCGGAGATATTCAACGTATAGGTATCTCAAATATATATCACTATCAGGGTATCAGGTGTACATGATAACAACCGGGACCGACCGACGGCTTAACGTGCTCTCCGAGATACGTTGGGGAGACCCACCTGTATGACCAATACAAATGTTTGTCATGTGCGGGGATTGAACCCGCAACCGCCAGCGCAACAGAAACAAAGCAGTGCTGTGACCGTTGCGCCAACGCGGCGTCAGTCCCGGTTGTTATCGTAAATATCTGATACTTAGCAGTTGTTACTCATAGTAGGGATTATCCGCAATATCCGCCAACCCGCAGTGGAATAGCGTGGTGGATTAAGCTCCAATCGTTCTCTTACAGTGAGTTCTTAGCCCAGCAGTGGGATATTACAGGCTAAATAATATCGTATCGTATCATATACATATCTATATATTAATACGTGAATCAAAAACTTTGTACCCCTTTTTACGTAAATTGCGCGAACGGAGGAGTATGAAATTTCGCACACATAGTTTATATATAGAAGAGTGCAGAATGCTAATATTTTTTTTAAATTATACATTAAATCAATAAAAAAAAGCATTCCACACATTTATTTTACACACACACGCATATTATACGATTTTGTTGATTGTCAGTCTGTCTGTACATAGTAAAATAGATTTTTTTTAGGGTTCTTTATTTTCATACTTAATTATTTGTTTTCTTTAATTTAAATTTTTAATTAAGGTCGAATTTCGACCTCTGGGCGATGCGATCACTAGTTTCTATAATTAGGCATTTTGTATACTTACAGTAAGAATTCTTACCATATTGATCTATTTTTCTGTAATGAATTGCTTACACAATTTATTAATTATTGAGTGATTTTGTAATGCAGAATGACAAGACATTATCACCAAGCACCCACAGTATATTAAAAAATATATATGTATTATTTTTTATGAATTATTTTAGGAAAATTATTCTACAAATGTAAGTTAATGAAAATCTATGTTTTGTATGTTATTTTCTTTCCGTCTAATATGTGTTCAGTTACTTTAATAAATTATTAAATTACAAGTCTTTTATTATAAGATGATCTATTTGATTGTTATAAATAAAACAACAATATATGTATGTAAAAAAAACATTTATTTATATTCTTTAGGTACAAATTAAAAGAAACAAATCAGTCTTATGGCACTGCCTACTCTTTGGAATACAAATAAAACCTTACTGTGGCTTCTCGTTAGTTCCTTCGCTCTGATCCTTAATTTCTTTCCTCACTGGCCCGGTCTGTGCAATGGGAACCTTTCTTTCGCCTTTGATCGCTTCTGGAACCTTCTTCGGCACCGTGATCGTCAACACTCCGTCGGAAGAAAGTTTTGATTCAACTGTTTCGGGTAAACTGCCTTCAGGGAGAGCGTACCTTCTGACAAATTGGCGAGAAACGTATCCATGTTGGTCTTGCTTTTCTTCGTGCTTGCCTTCAACCACAACATATCCGTCGACTGTTTTAACTGAGATTTCTTCCGGTGCGAAGTGCTGTACGTCCAAGTTGATCTGGACCTTGTCCGATTCGTTCTTGATGTTGGAGCCGATGTCACGCGCTGCTGCTGCAAGGTGACGCCATGGTCGGTAATATTGTTGTCTGGTTAGCAACGGTCCAGCAGCAATCGTTAGCAGATCATCAGGTGTGATTCCCAATCCGAAGTGTTGGTCCAGAAGACGGCGAGGGCGGTGGACGGGGAAGTCGTCGAACAAATACGGTAGAAGAGACATTTTTCTTGAAGTACTTTGTATCGATACTTGTTAAAAAATCGCTTGTGAGAAAATGCTGCGAGATTCGCACGATTCGCTTGTATTGCTTTGTATTCAATTGAAAACTGACGAGTGACGAGTGCGACGCCGGGCAACTCCTTTTATACTAAGTGCTAACAACGCCATCTAGTAAGGAGTAGATGTTTCTAGAGATCGACTGTACATGTGTGAGTAAACAGTCAGGGGAGCTAAACTAAAGGGCCCCGTAAACAATCAAATAATTTGTCAAATTTTACGTGTTTGTCAAATTATTTGATCGTGTGCGAGCTTGTTTGATGTGTTTTTTATATGAAAACATGAAGTTTGACAAATTATTTGATCGTTTACAGGGCCCTTAACCCACCAACTTTTATAACAGAAAATATATTGTATTAAAAACCACTTTGTACACCTAAATCATACAGTCATGTAAATTAACAATAAAAATATTACTATTATATTATGTTCTTGTTCTAAAGAACTAATAAAGTTACTAAATTTCTCACAGATTAATCGCGGATCCACAGATATTATTTATTATTTCCATTTTTAAGATTATGACTAAGATATGGTACTCTAACTGAAAATTTCAATATAAGGGGCAGTCCGCATATTTTCTAAAATTTCCAATATACATACATTGAAACTAATTTTCATTTAATTCTTATAAAACCTTGATAATAAAACGATTACAATACGTTAAAGAAAATTTTCGCTTCAGCCTGTAATATCCCACTGTTGGGCATATGCCTCTTTCCCCATGTAGGAGAAAGATCAGAGCATAATCCACCACGCTGCTCCAATGCGGGTTGGCGGATATATTCCCTACTATGAGTATGAGGTGTACATGATAACAACCGAAACCCACGGCTTAACGTGCTCTCCGAGGCACGGTGGTGAGACCCACAAGGACTGCACAAACACCCAGACCACGACAAACATCTGTATGGCCAATACAAATGTTGTCGTGTGTGGGGATCGAACCCGCAAAAGCCAGCGCAGCAGCCGTAAACCAGTGCTGTGACCGCTGCGCCAACGCGGCGTCAAAAATATTAATTTTTCACAATTACAGTACAGTACTTTTCTTTGATTTGTTTCCTTAATATGTTTTATAATTACACATTACGGATTTTTTTTTATGTTACTATGTCGGCAAACAAGCGTACGGCTCACCTGATGGTAAGACCGTAACCTATAGACGTCTGCAACACCAGAAGCATCGCAAGCGCGTTGCCGACCCTACCCCCCCCCCCCCCCCCCCCCCTTCAGGAGCTCTGGTCACCTTACTCACCAACAGGAACGCAATACTGCTTGAAAACAGTATTATTTAGCTGTGGTCTTCTGTAAGGTCGAGGTACTACCCCAGTCGGGCTGCTCCATATTTTGAGCAGGAAATTTCCTGCTGTGCCCTACCTCAGTTACGTACACACGTCAGTACGGATATATAATATATAACATAATGTATTATTTAGCTACTTTTTCACTAATTACCAATATACATAGTTGATTCACTTTTATACTGATTTGCATGAAACAACTATCAAAACCTGATAATTACTTAATTATTAATATTTATTATTAGATTTATATGTACAATTGTATTATTTTTTACATTAGTTACAAATGACAAACACTAGTAGAAAATAATAATTCTTCAAAGCGGCCCGGAATTTAGGTCCCCTGGGCCGCCATGTCAATAACCGCTCTACCTATAGACACACTACTATCACAGCTGCTACTATATTTTTTTTCGAATGTTCTCGAGTTTGCGCGTTTTATCCTTCAAATTCGAGTCAATATCAAGGTCAAAGGACGGTTGCATGTTACATAATGAAAGTCATTGAAACTTTGAAAGTAAAAGTAATAATAATAATTAGATAATAATAATATAAATTATAATTATTATAAACTTGTTGATTTGAACTTTTGGCAATTTTGACTGTAGGTATAAAAATTGAATATTAAAGTAAATTTACTTGCTTTTTTGCTGTAAGAATAATAATTATTAAAATTCCTTTTTTAATTTATAAAGAGTAGGAACTTATTTATTAAAATAAATATCTGAGAAGTTTTATATTCTAGTACTTACTACCCGTATATGGTTATTAGTTTAAAATGTCTAACAGCTGATAGGTACTTAATTATTTTTATTATGTTAGGTGTCTGTTGTTTTTAAGCACAGACTACAGTAAAAAAGGTTTTTACTGTAGTCTGTGTTTTTAAGGTTTATGACGATTTACATTTACATACTTATTTAAATAAATACCGTAATGATATAAATACATATATACCTAAGTAACCTTTAGTTACTTTCGCTATTACTCAGTAATTATAATATATGTAATAATGAATCAGTTCCATGAATAAAATATTGTAAAAAAAGTATTTAAGTATATGATGGTTTGAGAACACGATGATAAGCAAAAACAAACACATATTTTTTTACATGGTACCTTTATTAAAAATAATAAAAATACCTACTTTTTAGGTTTCTGGAAATAAAATTGACTTAATTACTAAAATACACTAGAATATTTTAATAACTAAGCGATAAAAGTTACATAGTATTTTTGTAAAAAAAATTTTTATTTATATTTTATAAGGTTTAACAACCGAGTATGTTTTAAATATCTGTTATCGTTTCGTCATCATACAGTTTTAAGGTTTTTCCAAATGTAAACTCTGGAACGTTCGATTCTGCAATATATCCTGCCATAAATATTTTTATTACACATTCCGCGACCGAGTTGGTAGCGTTATAGCGTAACGAAGGGTAAACAGGGCACAAGTTTGTTACCCCGTTGCTGCTGATATTATACAGTTTTACTTTGTACATATTATACTTACTTAACCATTGTATAAAATACTATGTCCAAATAAGGGATGAGTTTGTATGATCCTCTGCCATTTTTCATTTGTAATAAACGAAATAATAGTAACCCCTAAATAGGTATAAAATACCTAGGTAGGTACATACTTAAAAATATTCTTTAATGATTTTTTTTTATTTCATCCCTTAAAAAGGTAAAGTGGGGTGATAAATTTGTATGAAAATTAATGGTTTGTTATCAAAATTACTAGAAGTATTTGGAACGCAATTAAAGAACAGATTTAAAAGAGTTCTTTGATTTTCACCCTTTAGCATTGTTCCTACGGGATAGCATAACATAAAAAAATTCAATCGTCATAAATATTGTGGAATGTTATGGTAAAAAAGAATAATATACCCATTTCATCTGTTGGATATAGCGTTATCCATATAGATTGAAGAATGAAGGCTATCCACAACCGATCAAACAGGCTGCCGGTAGCAGGATAATATTCACTTTTTAATTAGGCGAGTAGATATTACAGAAGGTTAGAGGAAAGTCAAGCATAATGTTGATGTACATACATATTCATTTTGATAACAACGGTTTTATCTGTGTGATCCAAATAAAAAATGTTTGTAATGTCATCTTCTTTATTATGGTTTTATTTTGTTTCTAAGAATAGAATTTAAAAAAAATCCCACGTGACATTGGCGAAATCGACAGTGCCCCTTGGTACAACTGAAAGCCATTAATTAATTAACTAAAAAAATTATATGAACTCTCTCGAAGTTTTGGTAATTGGGTAATCAAACAAATGGCATTTTATTTTTGTGAAGTTAAAATTACAGTGAACAATAAACGACTGCACATTAATGTGCAGGTAGGTATTTAAAACATTAAAGTAAGTACATATAACATACTTTTGTCTCGTATTGAGGAAAATGATATTTAATATAAAAAAATTTTAAATACTAAAATTAATCGTTTAGCTTTAGCTAATTTAATGAATTTTTTGTTGTTAGTACTTAAATATAAATGTTAGTAAGTAGGTACTTTAATTCTTTAATTCCGATGCTAGTTTTTAATAATTATTTTTCTGGTAATACATAAACGATTAAAATAAAACATTTTTATTTAAAATTAAATTCAAAATAGGTACCTACTATGAAAATAAAATAAAAAATGTGAGTAATTATCAAAAAACGTGTAGGTAGTTATCGCTGAAATTATATGTAGGTAGGTACCTACATCTTTTTGCCTGGACAGTAGTATCCTGACGAGTAATAAAAACAATACCTACTTACTGTATTCAACGTACTCATTACGTACCTATGTTACACAGTCACTCATAATATACCTATGCTATGCATTATATTTTTGTATCTCGGTATCTGAGTTCAATGTAAATGAAATAACAATATTTAAAAATTGCTATTTACTATTATTATACTGATTAGGTCTATTACATCTATTAGATATATTATTGTAATTGTCAACCTTCACAATAATACTTACCTATCCCACTAAACTAAACATTATGGTCATTATGCAACAAATTTCATAAAATATAGTGCAGGTGAGACGTCTTTAATAATTTATTTCTTTATCATTTTAACGTTATTATCATGTTATAAGAATAAATAAATGTTCGCTTGCTAGAAATTTCCCTAATTCCTTTGATTCGATAAATCAATAACAAAGTTGTTTACAAAATACGCCGGCCGGCGCGGCGTCTCGCCGGTTCAAGAACATTCACGAAGACGAAACTCACGAAACCGTTGCCAAGGGGAGGGCGAGGGGGGACAAGCCCCGCCTCTCGTGTGATTCTATCTATATCGAGAATATTCTACTCTTCACTAGATGGCGTTGCGAGGTATAAATACGGCGACAAATCGCACCGTGGCATGAAATTTGAATCGAGCATTCGAAACACTAAGTACTCGCGACTCAGCGAATATTTCAACTGCGAATTTTAAAAAGAGATTTGTTTGAAGTTTCTAAATAATATTTTGAAAATGTCTCTTCTACCATACTTGTTGGGTCACAACCACTATACACCAGCCCGACTAATCGACCAGGATTTCGGATTGGCGCTGACTCCTGACGACATGCTGACTTTGGTGGCTGCACCTATGCTCTCCCAGGACTACTACAGACCCTGGCGTCAATTGGCGAATGCTGCTCGCGATATTGGCTCTAACATCAAGGCCGACAAGGACAAATTCCAAATAAACTTAGACGTTCAGCATTTTGCACCTGAAGAGATTACTGTAAAAACGGCTGATGGTTTTATCGTCGTCGAGGGGAAACATGAGGAGAAAAAGGATGAACACGGCTACATTTCTCGTCAATTCGTTAGGAGATACGCCCTTCCAAAAGGATGCAAACCCGATACCGTTGAATCTCGGCTCTCGTCGGACGGAGTTTTAACCGTCACGGCACCACGACAATCCTCGGCTGTGAAGAATGAACGAAGTGTTCCAATCCAACAAACCGGCCCAGTTCGCAAGGAGTTCAAGGACTCGACAGAACAACAGGAAGAGAAGACGGAGAAAAAGTAAATTTAGTCATTTAATTTCGATTCTGAGTGTTTTCAGGTATCTTTTTAGACTGATTTAATTTGTATTTTTAAAATTATAAATAAATTTATTTTAAATTCCTATATTACTTGTTTTATTTACATATTTACCTTACACTTACAATTTATTTGTAAAATAAAAAATTGAAATTAATAGTAAAACATTAAGTAGGTTCTAAAATAGATTTCCTATTATTTTGAATAAATTAAAAGCAATTGAGAAAAAAAGAATTTTTAACCCATCGATTTATTTAAAAAGTTAGCTTTAAAATGTAAATATCTCTCGATAAAAGGTAAACACACATTATTTTGTTTAGTTACATTTCTTAAGATATTATTAAAATTAATTTCATACCAAAAAGTCGAATTGATAATTATAAAATCTTTTAAGCTGACAGAATTTTTTTTTAATAATAGCAGACACAATCTATCTAGGTACCTACTCTCGATTTCCTAACAAACTACTTAACTACCTATGTATTGAAGTATTTTGTCGAATGTCTCGACATAAAAATCATAGTATCGTTTCTAAGGAATCACTTCGAGTTATATATAATAATTATAGGTACCTACTCGTGTCACAATGTAAGTTAGGGGACATCCATGAGCACAAAATGGGGTCAATCTCAAATCTCGTTTAAACCGAGGCCAGGGGTAATCGAAAATCTCACATCAACTTTAAAAAATATAAAATAGTACAGATATTTAAAAAAAAAACACATTGTGTTCATTTTGCCCGCTAAAATATATCTCATGACTATCATTTAGTTTTTGCTTTGAATTTTATTTTATTTAAATAAATTAACTATAGTAAACTTGAACAGTTTATTATTTCCCGTCAATTTCTATTATATTCAGCGTCAATCTCACGTAAGGGGAGGGGGTTCCAGGCAAATCTCACTAATATAGATTTTTTTTTCTATAAAATGATGTGCGGACCGCGACGGTCATTTCATTTCTTCAAATGGACCCCTAACGAAACTAGTTGGTGACCCCTGATCTACGCAATTCGGCTGGAAAAACAGATGCTCGTTTTATATACGTACATAAATCGATATTTCGGCGCTTTTAATTCGATCTTAGAAAACGTGCGCGAATCAGAATTTACTTACTATGAAGTGGTTTATTTTCATGTTGTTACATATAGGTATTAGGTACCTAATAATTACAACAAATAAACAGTTTCAGATTTTTTTTTCTTTAAAGTATTCCCTAATATGTAATGCTGTTCTTAAATTATGTTTCAAAAAACTCATCTACTACGAATAGTAGTTTTTTTTTTTTTTTTTTAATAAAAGATATATCCACGGACTTATAGTGTCCGTGCTTTTGTTATTCCAATTTTTATATAATAAAACATGCATTGGTACCTACTGTACTGCAACTTAACTAAACCTAATACTAGACTTAGAATCAACGTGAGTCCACTGACCAAAACTATTCTATAATATAATTTTGTTATATATTTACACTTAATTGCTAACTACAATATAATTATGTACACTTATTTCCTAGCTACAATATATGTGCACTTATTTGCTACTTACAATGTACACTTAACCTATGTTAATATTAGTAAGTTTTTTTTTTTTTTTTTTTTTTATAATTAATCCTATAGTATTACTACTCCTCTATTATTACATGAATTTTATATTACTGAAAGAAGTCACTACTCACTAAACTTAATTTTATTTTTGAAGAGGTGAGGGTTGTGAGGTGCAAAAAATGTATCGGAGTTGTGTTGGCCAACCATTTAAAAAAATAACCTACTTCATAAGGATTCTAAAACAGTACCATACTATCTACTTTGTATCGCAAAATTATTGAGCTGTGTAAAAGTAGGCAATTTATTATAAAATTGCAAAATTATTTGCAGAATTTTTTTTGAGTTTTTATTAAGTAAGTAGAGCTGTCGACCCTAAAACTTATATTTTACTATCAGCTCGGCTTATTCAGATGAATTCTAAACTGTGTGAAGGAGACAAACAGTGCTTGGGAAATATTTCTGAAAAAATTTTGATCTTCGATTCTTCTTAACATTTCTCTGCCGAAAACCATTCGTGCTCGGCAGTCGCGTTGTTGTGGCTTTTGTACACGTGTAAACGTGATACGAATGAAGTCCAAATTTTTTGAAAATTCTTTTTTTGTTGGAAAGTAGATATCCCAACTTAGGTATCATGATAAGGTAACCAGGATCTGATGAAGGGATCTTAGAGAAATCGAGGGGAACCCTCAAAAATCGTAGTGACAACTAGTGCGTTTGTTAATTTTTTTCGTCGGTTAGGTACCTACTTGTCGATGTAATTGAAGTCGGTTTTTTTTCGTTTGCGAGCAAACACAATTATTTAGGTAGGTATTGTTTCTTGAATTTTTTTTTCTTCTTTTATCGAAGTTTTATATAACTATTTTATACTGTTTGCTATCGTAAAAAATTTTCTTCAAGAATAAAATTTCAAGATATTTACAAAGATTACGCACGCTGTTGATGAACGAGTATCAACGCAAGCGGATTCAATTCCACAAGCGGATTTGTTTTAGCGTTGTACTTTATTTTATCTTCTATACATCTCTATATATATAAAAATGAATCGCTGAATGTGTTGCTAAGCGCAAATCTCGAGAGCAGCTGAACCGATTTCGCTAATTCTTTTTTTATAATATTCCTTGAAGTACGAGGATGGTTGTTACAAATTTAAAAAATTCCCTGAAAAAGTCTAAAAACAACTCTTTTCTATATTCCTATACAAAAGATTCGAAATAATACTTAAAAGTCAATTTGAACTTCAATATCATACCATAAAGTTTAAGTATTAGAGGAGGGGTTCCGGGAAGGATAAGTATTAAAAAAATTAATAAAAAAATTTGAATCGACTGTTAGGCGGTACGAAGTTCGCCGGGTCAGCTAGTATATTATATAAAAGAGATTTCCACCCATATATTGACTCATCACGATATGAGATATCTCGGGAACCATAAGGCACAGAGACTTGAAATTTGGTAGGAACATTCCTTTCGCCGAGTAGAGGTCAGCTAAGAACGGATTTTGCGAAATTTCACCCACAAGAGGGGGTTGCGGGGGTTAATAACATATATGGCAAAATAACGTTTGCGGGGTCAGCTAGTTAGAGATAAAGGACATTTGAAAGCGTTCTGGAATCCTGAAGAAATCTCAGTAGATTTGGATCTAATCTTATTTACTTGAACTAATATCTCATTGAATGAATTATATGAGACAAATACACGATGAGAGCTACGGAGCTTAAAAGCTCTTGCTCCAAATTGTTTAGTTAATATTAAATATGTTAGTTTTTATTGAATTGAAAATTTTAACGTATTATTTAGACATATTGTAATCTATACATCTATACAAATAAATAAAATTGGATTGTCTGTTTGTAATATTAAAATAACCGCTTTTTACTAAATGCATATGGATCTATGCACGATACGTATATAACGTATACCAAAATAACATTTTTTACAATTTTTGTCTGACTGTCGGTCGGTCTGTCTGTTTGTTCCGGCTAATCTCTGAAACGGCTGGGCCGATTTTGACGCGACTTTCACTGGCAGATAGCTGATGTAATAAGGAGTAACTTGGCTACTTTCATTTTAGAAATTTATTTGTTTTATGACTGCGAACTGAACAATAACTTTTTTGTTAAATTTCATGCGGACGAAGTCGTGGGCACAGCAAGTATTTATAATATATTACATTATCTATACCAGATTGTCCAGAGAGTGGGACCACTAGATATCTATCCGATAACTGGTTGGAACCGCTACGGGTACGCGACCCCGTACTGCTCTAGCTGCTAGTGTCACACACCCTTCCCCGTAATCCGTGGCACTAGTATCCTTAATCCCAGATACTTGTCTCACATAAATCCTTCTCACCTATCCTTGTTCTTTAGCCAAGAATTCCCAAGCAGGGTTGATGTCAGGCAGGCGGCCGGTCGTAAAATATACCATGCCAAATCTTTTACAACATGAGTTCCATGACTCATGTTGTGCCGACCCTACGTAAGTGGGATAAGGGCAGGGAGATGATGATGACATTATCTATACCAAAACTATTTATAATTTAAATGCATATAAATATTACTATACATATATATAAAAATAGTCTTTATTTGTTTATTTTGAATTCTTGGTATAATTTACAATGTTAGTTTGTCATGTCGTTAACATATTATAGATACCGTAATAAATAAATAGCTAGAGTTTTTTGATGTTGAGTCGCGTGACATGTGGCAGTTAGGTTAAATTAATTTATTTAGTCTGGAATTCTAGATTCTAACATGCAATGTATCTGTAGTGATGAGCTTGTATCGATAACAGAGCTCTGTATTATTGTCAACTAGCGACCCGCCCCGGCTTCGCACGGTTGCAAAAACTATCAGTGATCCTCTACTATATTATGCATGTATTATAAATATAAACCTTCCTCTGTAATCAGTGTAATCACTCTCATTTACTAAAGAAAACCGCATCAAAATCCGTTGCGTAGTTTTAAAGATCTAAGCATACAGACAGCGGGAAGCGAGTTGTTTTATACTACTTACTGATATCCATGGACGCAATGAGTATATTACCTACGTCCATGGTGATATCGATATTGGAGACAAAAGTGTCAAAATAAACTTTATTAAGGGTTTGTTTCACCAGTTATGGATGACGCTTTTTTATTTATTTTTTTTTTTTTTTTTTTTTTATGTAACTAGGTCGGCAAACAAGCGTACGGCTCACCCGATGGCAAGACCGCAGCCTATATACGCCTGCAACACCAGAAGCATCGCAAGCGCGTTGCCGACCCTATCCCCAATCCCCCCCAGGAGCTCTGGTCACCTTACTCACCAACAGGAACACAATACTGCTTGAAAACAGTATTATTTAGCTGTGGTCTTCTGTAAGGTCGAGGTACTACCCCAGTCGGGCTGCTCCATATTTTGAGCAGGAAACCTGCTGTGCCCTACCTCAGTTAAAATTATATATTTGAAAATTTATATTTGATTTTATATAATATATTTGATGGTTGACGATAACCGACAGACAAAGGTTTTAGTTGTATTATTCGTTTTCGCCTTCGAATTTC
Source organism: Melitaea athalia (assembly GCA_905220545.2). Classification (NCBI taxonomy): domain Eukaryota; kingdom Metazoa; phylum Arthropoda; class Insecta; order Lepidoptera; family Nymphalidae; genus Melitaea; species Melitaea athalia. Next base: position 6,050,103 of record HG992203.1, read on the forward strand.
ACTTTATTTATGAGATATGTATTTTTATCCGCAAATATGAGTCTTAGATATACGCTTCTGACTGTAATATCCCACTATTGGGCATAGGCCTCTTTCCTCATGTAGGAGAAGGACCAGAGCTTAATCTACCACGCTGCTCCAATGCGGATTGGCAGATATACATATATTCCTATCCCTACTATGAGTAACGATCGCTACCAGGTGTACATGATAACAACCGGGACCGACGACTTAACGTGCTCTCCGAGGCACGGTGGGGAGAGTCTTAAATATGTAGTTTATTAACTGAGATGTAAGAGGTCATTTAGGTTTATTCTACCTCCTGCTGTTAAAATCTAATCGTAACTTATCTGCAGGATAAACTTTATCCACAGCTAAATCAACACTTTATAAAAATGAAAGCTATAAAGAAAGAAATAATCGTGTTTGCTCGCAAAGGAAAAAAAAACAAGACAATTACAACGTAGGTAGACAAAACAATAGTCAAGGAAATACGCATTATTAGATATAAAGAAAAGTACTTATAAATACCACATGACTGATGACACGAACAACCTTTGGATTTAAAAATAAAATAATACAAATCGGTAACATATAGGTATATAAAAATTAAATTAAGAACCTCATCCTTTTTTAAAGACGGTTAAATTGACCTTTTTACGATGTCTCTCGTTTTTTTCAATCTGTTGACAAATAAGTAATAATAATAATTGTCAATTTGCCAGATATGTCAATTAGCACGAAGCCAATGTGATTAACATAAATAAGTAAATTAATTCAAAATTTTATGATGATTTTAAGTCCTCTACTTAATATAAATCTGCGTCCCAAATTTTTTCAGTTATTAAAACAAACGAGAAATGTTAGACCTATCGTGAGAATAGGTAAAGACAAGTTTCAGTTATGCGTTGATGTTCGCAATTTCGCAAAAGATGAAATAAAAGTAAAAGCGAGACCAGAATATGTTGTCATTGAAGGAAAACAAGAAAGAAAGACAAAAAATGGGTGCGTTGTTCGACATTTTGTACGAAAATTTAAACTGCCCAGTGGTTGCAACCCTGAGAAGGTAAAATCACAACTATCCAAAGACGGATACTTAACTATTACAGCCCCTAGAAGCACATGCGACATTAATTTACCATGTGAAAATGTCGTACCAATTACTTACACATCAAAAAAGATTGAACCTCCGAGTCTAATAGAGGATAAGCCTGATATAAAGCCTAAGACGGAATAAGAAATGCGATTATTCATAATACTATTATATTAGTCTGAAACATATTACGCAAGAACACAGTCCAAAAATACTCGCAACATAATTCAAGGTGGGCGTTTATTTTAATCTTGTTGACAAACATAAAAATAAAGGTATGATTAAAATGCTGCTCTATATATAAACTATTACTAGTAAAAATTTATTCATGTGGTGGAATAATGTTTTAGTTTGTAAACAATTTTTAGGTATATAAAGCTGATCTATAATTTCGTCTGCACCTAGAACATTCCCTCGATCGTACACACGTAAGTAAGAATATTAGAATAGATATATAACGCTGGCGTCATTGCTCACTTCATATAAATAGAAGAATCGTGAAAACACTGTTTCATACTGCATTTCAACGCGCTCAGAGCATCATTAAAGATATAAAATTATAAACTACAACAAGATGTCGTTTTCACCTTTCGTCTTTGACTACGACTTGCCACGTTGGCCAAGGCGTCTCGCGGATCAAAGCTTCGGCCACACCTTGTCACCAGATGACCTGTTCACCGCTAGAGCGACTCCAATCAGCCCAATAGTTCCACGATACCCACTTTGGTGGCCCAAAGACACGGGATCAACGATTAAGCTTGAAAAAGACAAGTGGCAAATCAGTGTCGACGTTCAACATTTTGCACCAAGTGAAATTACCGTGAAAACTGTCAATGGTTTTATTGTAGTGGAAGGAAAACACGAAGAAAAGCAGGACGAACATGGATTTATTTCTAGGCAATTTGTTAGGCGTTTCAAAATCCCAGAAGATACCGACCCTGATGCGATCGAGTCGAGGTTGTCGTCTGACGGTGTTCTGACTGTTTTGGCTGCAAGGAAGGACACGTTAAAAGGAGAAAGGAATGTTCCAATCATGCAGACGGGCCCTGTACGGAAGGAAGTAAAAGATGATTCTGTAAAAGATCAAATTGTTGAAAAGTGATTTTTTTATAAATGATAGTGACGAAAGTTTAGATATTTATTTTTGTAATTTTTTTCGAATCGACTGATTATTAAGACTGTGAGTGAAAATATTATTTAATAATAAAAGTTTTTTTTTTAAATATTTATTTGGCAATATTATCTGTGATATATGTTTGGCGTTTTCATTTCTAAATTACTTAATAATAAATATAAATTTAATTAATGTAAAAGCTTTTTTTCAGTTTTCTCTTTGCATAAATACTAGCCTTTAACATATATATAAATTGAGCTGTTTAACTCCTGATCTTTTGTGAGCAATTTTGTCGATTTTAAATAGGATATCTGATGCCAATTTAGCTATTAGCTATTATATTACGTTAATAATTTATACAATTTACAACTTTAATGAAAAAAGTAAGAATAATTAGAACAGAAATTAAAAACAAAAATTAATAAGTTGATAGTGTTACAAAGGCGATTCCTTAATTTCATTTTTCTTATAAGTATCCTCTATATCTTGCAGCGTTCGTCCATTTGTTTCAGGCAATAGAAAACATAATATAACTGTAATTACGACCGTTAATACGCCACAACTCGCGTACATCGTATTTTCGCCGTAATTTGCAATAAAGCCCGGAGATATTTTAACATAGATAAACAAAAACATAAAAGATACCGAACCAGAAATTCCAGAACCTAAACCTCTTAAATTTCCTGAAAATAATTCCGGAACAAATGACCAAGCTAAGGTTACAATACATCCACCAGATAAATTATATATAATCATAATCGTTAGTGATAACCATACGTATTCGGACACATTTGTGAAAGTTAAAAGTGCAAATAAACCAAATAATGCGATACAGCAACAAAAACTTACACTAATAAGAAATATTTTTCGTGGTATATACTTGTTGCCAACAAATAAAATAACAAAAGCAAAAAGCCTCATTACATCATATATTATCATTAATATAAATGGATCAACTCCACTTTTAACAGTGTTACCAAGAATTTCTTTCGCGTAAAATCCTAACGAATTGACCCCGTTGAACTGTGTGGCTGCAGCTAAAAACGCTGCTGTTAAAAGTGGTTTGATAAATGATTGACTCAAAATATCTTTCAGGAAATATTTTTTTCCATTTTCAGTTTGCCTTTGCAATACCAAGTTCAATTCTTTTTCTGCTTCGCTTCCTTGGCCCCGAAGCCACTTGAACGCTTGAACCCCTTCATCTGTTTTTCTTTGTGATATTAACCACAAAGGACTTTCTTTTAAGAATAGTAATAAAATTAAACAGAAAACGTTTACTGAAGCATATATATAACTGCTAATTTTCCAGTAAAAGTATTCTCCAATAACATGGCTTAAAATAATACCCACATTAAGTGATAGAGATGGAACTATTAAAGAAAAATTCCTATACTTTGGATCAGTAACTTCACTGATATATACGAGTGAGACTGGTCTAGTTGATCCTGAGGATAAGCCAGAGATGAATCTTCCGATGAGCAGAAGTGTAACATTAGTCGATAATGATATAACAAGCCAGCTAATTATTGTAAGCGCAGCGAGAATGAAGAGACCAGCTTTTCTTCCTAATCCATCGATCACCGATCCAGCGCTGATGCACCCAATCACCATAGACAGTGGAGTAACGGAAGCTGAAAATGTCAAATATTGTGTTATTAAAACTTTAGGTTACGAACACTGTAAACATGTAGGCTACATCTACACTAATAATAAAGAAGAGAGTTTGATTTTTTTTATCGTTTTTGATGAAAAAATCTAAAAACTAATGAACCGATTTTATAAGTTGTTTCATTAATATTAAGCTACATTAATATTAAGAGAAAGAACGCAACGCAAGTATTATTGGATATGTTTCATTTTGAAATCATATTTTTATTTTTACACACAATATAAAAAATCTATACTTATTATAAAAATAAGTCCCCCGGCCGCGTCTTTCTGTCCTCCTGTCTGTCTGAACGCGATAAACTCGAAAACTTCGCAACGGATTTTTATACGATTTTCAACAATAGAAAGAGTGATTCTTGAGGAAGGTTTGTGTATATAATTTATTATGTTTTAATGTAAATTAGCAGAAATACGGCGATAAATGTTGAAGAGGTCGCAAAAAATCTCGCCAACGGGGAGCTTTCCACGCGAACGCTGCGTAAACTAGCAAAGATAATTATAGTTGTATAATGTACTAGCGAATTCAAAATCTATAAAAATGCTACAAAAAAGTCCGCGATAGCATATCTCTATCTCTTACGGTTGACTTACAATAACCACTTTTATGTTCAAATTTTTAATTAAAAACATTACGTTATTTTCAAAGCTGTTTTCTTAAGTTCAGTATTAATCCTTATTCAAATGAATATGTTATTTAGCTTAGGCATTTAATGCAGATTAAAATTGCCCTTTACACTATATCGATCAGATGAATAGTTTTTGAGATATCGTCGTTAGAAGTAATTATTAAAAATAAATAATGCGTAACGAAGTGGGCACGGGTCGGCTAGTTAAGTAATAAAATGCAATACATATCGAACGTTTTTAGTTTTTTACTAATGGTCTAAGATCCGAGATAGCGAAATATAGTGAATATTTCATCTTTCATCTCATGTTAATTACATGTAGTAGGCTAAAACCGTTAATATTTTACATTATAATATACCTGACTGTAGTAAGCACCCATCATGACACACGAGAGGGAAAAGATAAAAAAAAAATAATATTTGCAGCAGGCTTATGGTGGCAGAGGTTGTTTTTATAAATTCACAATATTGAAATCAGCCTATAAAAAAATGTTTCATCTAATTAACAGATGAGGGAATATTTTGTTATATCCCGGATCAATTTCGTGATACAATCTTAATATATATAAATCTCGTGTCACAATGTTTGTCCTCAATGGACTCCTAAACCACTTAACCGATTATAATAAAATTCGCACACCATGTGCAGTTCGATCCAACTTGAAAGATAGGCTATATTTTATTTCCATATATATAATTAATATAAACAAAAAATATATAAGGCGGTACGAAGTTCGCCAGGTCGGCTAGTATAATTATATATAGGTGTGTACCTACTTGTTACACGTAGCTATGAAATTAAATTAAATTAATTGTGTATGAAAAAACACAAATATTTTTTCATACAATTAGGTAAAGTACGACGTTCATGGGTGCCGCTAAGATTGGTTATTTTCTAGGAAGTAGGTATATCTGGATCTACTAGTAATAAAGGCATCTACTAGGTATTAGGTCATTCCTTCAATGACATTTATCTAAAGTTAAAAGGTAATTAAACAACAGAACAATAACCTAAACAGGGAAAATAAGAAAAAAAAAATACGACTTTTCATTGAAATAGTTTAACATCCATTAAACAACAGAACAATACCTAACCTAAACAGGGAAAATAAGAAAAAAAATACGACTTTATGAAATAGTTTAACATCCATTAAACAACAGAACAATAACCTAAACAGGGAAAATAAGAAAAAAAATACGACTTTATGAAATAGTTTAACATCCATTAAACAACAGAACAATAACCTAAACAGGGAAAATAAGAAAAAAAATACGACTTTATGAAATAGTTTAACATCCATTAAACAACAGAACAATAACCTAAACAGGGAAAATAAGAAAAAAAATACGACTTTATGAAATAGTTTAACATCCATTCAGTGGCGGCGCAAGTCTTAAATTTAATGTGGGCAAGGTACATTTGCGAGGCCCTCTGATGGTGCAAAAAGAAGGGAATATAAAATAAAAAATCACTTAAAGTTAAACAGTTTTTTTATTAATAATGAAAAAAACCTAAATATTTACTTAACTTCTTTGGGACATTCAAACGAAAAAAAATCTACTTCAATTACATCGACAAGACAAGTAATACAAAGTAAGTAAACAAATTTTTTAAGTAAATACGCGCTATCAAAGTTATCAAAAAGTAGTCATCAGATCTCGATTAAAAAAATAAGACTACATGACAAACATTAGCTTTCGATTAAAGTAAGAATCATCAAAATCGATAAACCTAGTTAAACGTTATGCGGTTTAATACAACATAGGACGACGAAAAAATAGTCAAGTAAATACGCATTATTAGATATAACTCGAAAAGTGTTTGTCAGATCTCAATTTAATTTAAATGAGACCACATGACACGCAACACCTATCAATTAAAATAAAATTCATAGAAATCGGTCCACCCAGTCAAAATTTCTGATGTAACATAATATATTAAAAAAATCAATCGAATTGAGAACCTCGTCCTTTTTTTGGAAATCGGTTAAAAATATAAAATTAAAGAAACAGTAATTTTCTACCTTTGGCTTTACTGAACTCCTTAATTATTGGTTCGTAATTTACCTTAGATGCTTCATGCTATATCGGCTTCAATGGATAAAACTGCCAAAGCTGAAAGTCTTTCTTGACCCATAGTATTTCTTAAATAATTTTTAACAAGTTTTAATTTTGAAAAACCCCTTTCAGCGTAAGCAGTACTTACAGGTATCGTTAACAAAATTCTAATTACAATGTAAGCATTTGGGTAAATTTCTTTCAAATTGTTATGTATGATATATTGGAGCAAATCTTTCACGTCTTTAATGGAGTTAGGTAAATTTGGGACCATATTTTGTAATTCCTCATACAATTCATAAGGTTGAAAGTCACTGCTCTCACCTACTTGCAGGACTGTGTGTAAATCCTGGCAGTTTTTTAGTATTTGCTCTTTTGGAGTTTTTTTTAACTTGTTTAAGTCATAAAACAAACCGAAATTTTTAAAATGTTGATTTAAGACATCAATCTCGATTCCATGTTAATTATAACAGAATCAATCATCGCATTAAAAATTGTTTCATAACGGGTTTTAGCTGACTTTATAGGCTGATCGTCGCCTTCGTAATTATAGACATCTTTTCCTTTTTGCCTAAACTTTTATTTTTAAATTCTTCGGGTAAATCATAACTGCTTTTCTTCATAAAGTGAAGAGCGTCAGATAAGCATTTTTCGAATCCAGATTGTCGATATTCTTTAATCCAGTTGCAAAATGTACGCAAATGTTCAAGAGTAATGCCTAAATGGACTTGTACAGATTGGCATAATTTGCTTATGTTATTGACAGATATAATAAATTCCAAACTGAACAATCGCAATCACTAAGTGTGTCCGATTGTTCAGTTTGGCATTCTAAGTTTTCTATGCATTCGACAACATCATCGAATTGCAATAAAATGGCCTTCACCGCCTGGATTCTGCTTTCCCACCTTGTTTCTGATAAAGGCTTCATTGTGAGCTTTAATTTGTCTTTGATTATTTTCCAGCGTTTGCTGGAACTTGAAAATAGCAAAAAAATCTTGTGAATAAAACCAAAAAATATTTTTTGCTACCACCGAAGAATTAGCTGCCGCAAGGTGTGAAAAATGCTCTTGGATTTATGTTTAATATTCGAGTTTTAACACCACTATTTATTCCTACCATATTTGCACCATTGTCGTATCATTGGCCACGACCATTCTGAATATCTAATCCATTTTTTTCTAGCTCTCCTAGTATTGCATTAGTCAGATATTCTCCTGTCGTTTCAGTGACAACAAGAAATCTGATAAAATTTTCTTCTATAGTTCCAGTTGATGTATTACAATCTCTTAAGATAATCGACATTTGTTCAACCCTACTACAGTCTCTAGTGCAGTCGAGTAAAAAAGAATAATATTTTGCATCTTTTATCCTACCAATCACTTCACAGGTAATTAAACTTTTATGCCGTAATTTATAAAACAGAGATGGGAAAATAAGTAGCTAATTAACAATGGTGTAACTTTTTGAAAAATCGACATAATTTTTTTTTTCGCCGAGGTTTTTTTTCGTTCAAGTTTCTAAATGACACCATAATTTATTCAAATTTTTAAATTGTTTTTTAACTTTATAAAAAAGTTATTTAGGTGATATACCGGCTTTTTAGACGGCGCGCCTATGTCGTAACGACCTCGCAGAGCACTATTTTCAGCGTTAAATAGAATTACAAATAATAGAGATAGTGTTCTGAGAGTCTGGATTTTTTATTGAAAATTTCGTCCTATTTCAGGATCTTTTCTTTGGAGTTTACTCTTTAAGAATGACGCCGCGTTGGCGCAGCGGTCACAGCAATGGATTGCGATTGGCTGTTGCGCGAGCGGTTGCGGGTTCGATTCCCGCACACGACAACATTTGTATTGGCCATACAGATGTTTGCCGTGGTCTGGATGTTTGTGCAGTCCTTGTGGGTCTCCCCACCGTGCCTCGGAGAGCACGTTAAGCCGTCGGTCCCGGTTGTTATCATGTACACCTGATAGCGATCGTTACTTATAGTAAGAAATATAAAATTATATTTGGGTTGTCTGGAAGAAATGGCTAAATAGCCATAAGTCCGCCCATTGTACTTCACAGTCTGTAAATGATATTTTTAGTTGTGATGTACAATAAAGTATAAATAAGAATCGATTTATATATAAAGCCCCCGGTATGAAAAAATATGAGGTCCGTGTAAACGTAAAGTAGTTGAACGAATGACCTCGTTAATTTTTTTGTTGCCTTTTACTCACTTACCGTGTACTTTAGGATTTTCCATACTTTTTAAAATTTATTTTCGGGTGTCAGGCGCGAGGCCCTTTGCACCGCGAGGCCGTGGGCGGTCGCCCACACCGCCCACGCCCTCCGCCGCCTATGCATCCATTAAACAACAGAACAATAACCTAAACAGGGAAAATAAGAAAAAAAATACGACTTTATGAAATAGTTTAACGTCCATTAAACAACAGAACAATAACCTAAACAGGGAAAATAAGAAAAAAAATACGACTTTATGAAATAGTTTAACATCCATTAAACAACAGAACAATAACCTAAACAGGGAAAATAAGAAAAAAAATACGACTTTATGAAATAGTTTAACATCCATTAAACAACAGAACAATAACCTAAACAGGGAAAATAAGAAAAAAAAATACGACTTTATGAAATAGTTTAACATCCATTATGATTCAGTCTTATCGTCTCTGTCGATTCAAAAGAATATTATCAAGCAAATACAAATTATGAAGTCACTTCGGCTTTACAGACTAGATGTATTCAAATTTATTAAATACTAGCCGACCCGTGCCCACTTCGTTGGGCGTTATAATCCATTTCACATAAGAAGGGTACGGTGAAATTTGATATGTTCCAAACTTCCAATACACTCACTATTTTCAGCAAATCAGATAAATATAAATGTTTTAAAATCACCAATTAATTTCTAAGGCAAATAATAATGCTTGATTAGATTGAATTGTTGACACGGCACGTCAGAGGGCGCAGGTTCAAATCCTGCTGGGTCGAAAATTTTGATAATTTTTATCTTTTTCCTTTTATCTTGTCACTCCTGAATAGTGTAGCTTTCTGTTAGCGAAAGAATTTTCATGATCGGATTAGTATTTGCGAAGATTACCCCGTATATACAAACAAAGTTATAAACTTTACCTCTTTATAATATTAAGTATAGACTAGCTTCGTCGGCGTGGACTCCGCTCCTATTGGTCTTAGCGTGATGATATATAGCCTATAGCCTTCCTCGATAAATGGGCTATCTAACACTGAAAGAATTTTTCAAATCGGACCAGTAGATCCTAAGATTAGCGCGTTCAAACAAACAAACAAACAAACAATCAAACAAACAAACTCTTCAGCTTTATTATATTAGTATAGATTATTAAATATTGTAAGTGCCACTCAGTGGCGTAGCGTGCCTTGGAGGGGCCCCGTATCAAAATTAGTTGGGGGGCCCCAATGAAGGGTAACGATTTCTCACAAAATAAACAAAAATGCTTGCATTTAATTAAAATAAATATTTATTTAATATAAGTTATCACTTCCTCCTAGAATAGACAATAGTGACAAGTCTGATAGCCGTTCCTGCCTCGTCGAAGTCCTTAGGTAATTTTTGTTCAGTTTAGTTTTGAAAAACTTCTTTCAGCTGTTGCGGTTATAACTGGGTCAAGAATAGAAAGCATGATGTAATTACCAAACGTAAAACTGGATGCAAGACTATTGAATTTTATCAGCAACAATTCCAGGAGTTCCTTAATGGAATGAATTTTTTGAATTTCGGATTTTACATTTTAAGCATGTTTTCAGAGCAATTGATTGTTAATGAAGATTAACTTAATCCTGCAATAACCGATGAAGGATGTTGCTAACTTTTGGGCGCACGCTTAACTCGGGAAAAAGGGGATCCCTTTTTTTATTTTTGTCATTTCTGAAGTGAAAACTCTATAGGCACGTTTGACAGTTATTTTGTATGTTTTTTTTACCGGCAAGCACGAGATTAAGAGCTGGCGCGCACCACGATTTTTAATCGCGCTATTATTTAATCGCAAAAATGCAACGTATGAGTTAGTAGGACAGCGCGCGCACAGCGACTGAAAAATCGCGGCGATTTTAAAATCGCGATTCGTCACATTTTCTCGCGACGCGATTATCGCGAAAATAAAATGCAACGTATGAAATTGTATGATCCCGCGCGCACTGCGATTTTAAAATCGCGCATTCGGGCCTCTTTCGTTTTCCATCTTTCCAAGAGTAAGCATGTCAGCGCCTGAATATAAAAGCTTGTCGCGAGATTTGCTTGTAAACAAGTAAATTAAATAAATGGATGTGATTGATTTTAACTATTAAAATTCTCAAACTAAGGAAATACGAGTAGGTACTCACCGTACTCATATCTCGCGATCATATAAATTATGTAATGACTTTATAAGTAGATAGAAAAAGTTTTAAAGTAAATTTTTTTGTTTTTCGTTTTAGCACGTTCAAATAAAAGGTTGTTTTTTTAAAAAGGTTTTTTACTTTTAATTTATTTAAATGATAATTTGGTTGCCGTGAGAGTTGTACTACAGTATATCTACTGTAATAATCTATACTAATATTATAAAAAGGTAAAGTTTATTACTTTGTTTGTAGGGGGTAATCTTCGCAAATACTGAACCGATCATGATGATTCTGTCACTAACAGAAAGCTACACTATTTAGAAGTGACATAGGCTATATTTTATTGTTATTGAACAAAAATCAGCATTTCACCCGTGCGAAGCCGGGGCGGGTCGCTAGTTGTAAATATAATAATTCTCATGTTTCGTATATTCGTCGTGCTATTGTAAATATTGTGTGTTCGTGTCTCAGTAATCTGTCGAATGTTTAAATTTTCATTCTATAATAGCCAAAGAATTTTTTGGGATACATTCGAAGCTCATGGTATTTCTGATAAAAGAAACCTTTGATAATTCTATCCGCTGTTAAAAGATGAATCCAGTGTTGGCGAATTTTATTATTTTTTCTTCTGATCCTCCGAATTAGTAAATAAAGACAAGTGACTTGTACGAAGTCAACGGTGCAACTGAGCAAAGATCGCGATTTTTTAATCGCAGTGCGCGCACGGTACGTGCTGCGATTTTTTATAGCGCGATTTTAAAATTGTGTCGCAAAACAGAATATCGCGGTGCGCGCCTGCACTAAGTGACATCGTGGATAACATTTTACTAAGTTTGCTTAAACACATTAGGGGCCTCTGTAGCCCGGGGCATCCGTACCATTGATACGTCTGATACGGTGGTAGCTACGCCCCTGCATTGCAATCTAAATCACTCACAGAAGCTGACTGCTGAAAAAATGAAGAAATTTTGGATATATTTTTTTTATAACCTACTCTCTTTTCTGTCTACTTTTTCTTTTCGTAGCTCCACTGGGATAATCTCTTTTCGTTTCACTCATTCTTTTCACAAACCACAGTAATTAACCAATAAGTAATGAGAAGTACAAGATTCTATTGTATTAAAATGTAATAACGTAACGGCGTTTGGCAGGCTTCGTCGAGTCTTCACTTCAAAGATTCCGCAATGCTTGAAAACAAAAGTCTTCGAACAATGCGTCCTGCCTGTATTAACATACGGAGCCGAGACGTGGACACTGACAAAGGGACTGGTACACAAGTTCAAAGTCGCTCAACGTGCAATGGAATGGGCTATGCTTGGGGTTTCTCTCAAAGATAGAATTAGAAATGAGGCTATCCGCGAGAGAACGAAAGTAGCCGACATAGCCCACAGAATTAGCAAGTTGAAATGGCAGTGGGCTAGTCATCTGTGTCGCAGGACCGATGGCCGTTGCAGCAGACGTGTCTTGGAGTGGAGACCGCGTCTTGGCAAACGCAATGTAGGACGTCCTCCGGCCCCGGTGTAGGCTGGATGAGGATTGCGGAAAACCGGGATATCTGGCGCGAACTTGGCGAGGCCTATGTCCTGCAGTTTATTGCAATGGGCTGAACTGACTGTCTTAACTGTGATAACGTATGAACCGGAATGAAATAAAACACGTAAATATTCTTCTCGTAATATGCATCTGTTATTGCGGGATTCCCCCGTTTAAGTCACTCACTGATGTAGGATGTTGCCAACTTTTGGGCGCACGCTTAACTCGAAAAAAAAAGAGATTACTTTTTGATTTTGTCATTTCTGAAGTGAAAACTCTATAGTCTATAGGCACGTATGACAGTTTTTTTATATGCTTTTTCCCGGGAAGAATGAATTTAAGTAACATCGTGGATAATATTTTACGATTTTTTTTGCTTATAGACGTTGGGGGCCCCTGTAGCCCGGGGGCCCCGTATCATTGATACGGCTGATACGGCGGTAGCTACGCCCCTGGTGCCACTACATATCCTTTTAAACCGACTTTAAAGTTGATGATGAAGAAGAATGATCATGCTGAAATTACACTTGAATAGTGTCACATATTTAAATATAATTTCAGCCAGTAATCTATATAGGTAGAACTTTTTTCTTACCGATCCAAGAAGCAAGATCATCTGTATATGGAAAATCTTCATCTTTCTTTAGATGTGGCAGAAGGACAGCGCTGAAACCGAACGCAAATCCAGAGCCCACAGACAACCATCCCGAAGCCGTAACAGCTATTATCTGAAATGTACAATATATTTCTTATATATAAAATTGACAACCTTTCAGACAGACGTGGGTTCGAGTCTCACTCTGGGTGGATATTTTTATTTGTGCTAATATTTGAGTTCTGCCTGTGTGTCTGCCCTTGGTCTGTCGTAGGTCTTGTCAGTGTCTTTTGTGCCGGGGCCCGTAGGTTTCGTCCGGGCCTACCACCGGGACGAGGTGGCGAATGCTAGCGCGACCCCATCTCACCCCACCCAGGCGGATGACTGCACACAGGTGGTGGTTTTTTGGCCACTAAAAGTCTGACATATATAACCTCTTCGGTGCCTCCGCGCTGGAGGGGTATCCATGAGGATTTTCCCCACTGTAAAAAAAGGTCTCCTCACTGTGCCTTGGATAGCACGCAAAGCCGTCGGTCACAGTTGTTGTTATTGATAGGTACCTGTTAGCGATCGTTACTCATATAGCCTACTATGTATCCTAATATATCCTCCAACTAGCAGTGGAGCAGCGTTGTGGATCAAGCTGCGACTCTTCCCCTACATAGAGTAACACGTCTATACACTGCTGTGGGATGTTTTAGGCTGAATTAATCAACAACCAATTATAAAATTATTCTGAAGTTATCACATAGGCTACCGATGTAAGACAACATAGCTTATTATATATTTATATTTAATTGATTGTTTACGTTTAGAAGAATTAGAAGGCACAAAAGTTGCACCAGGAACTTATATCACTGTTTGGAACCTTTCATAGTTCCGTGGCATTTCTTCTAAATGTATGTATTTGTTTAAAAGCGCACAGTACCTACAACAATAATAGCATTTCCTAGCATACGAAACAAACCAACTACAATTACATCGACTATCGACAAGGTAAATCTATATATATAAAAGAGTAACCCACCCATTGACTCATCACGATATCTCTGGAACCATAAGGCGTAGAGACTTGAATTTTGGTAGGAATATTCCTTTCGCCGAGTAGAGGTCAGCTAAGAACGGGTTTTACGATATTCCACCCCTAAGGGGGTTAAACGGGGGTTGGAAGTTTGTATGAAAGTCCCATGTTTTTGAAGTAAAAGACTTGAAATTCAAAATGTATGCTCTATAGATGGTGTTGAGGTGTACTAATAATGTATTTTGAGAAATCAACCCCATTTTGGGGTTAAAACAGGGGATGATAGTTTGTATGAAAGTCCAATGAAAAATACACGTACAAACTTGAAATTAGGCAAGTAGGTTCCTCATAGGGAGTAGACATCCGCTAAGAACGGGTTTTATGAATCTCCACCCCTAAGGGAGTTAAACGGGGGTTGGAAGTTTGCATGAAAGACCTATGTTTTTAAAGTAACAGACTTGAAATTCAAAATGTATGCTCTATAGATGGTGTTGAGGTGTACTAATTTTGTATTTTTAGAAATCAATCCCCTTTTGGGGTTAAAACAGGGGTTGGTAGTTTGTATGAAGTCCAATGAAAATTACACTTACAAACTTGAAATTAGGCAAGTAGGTTCCTTATAGAGAGTAGATATCCGCTAAGAAAGGATTTTACGAAATTCTACCCCTATAGGGGTTTAACGGGGGTTGGAAGTTTGTATGAAAGTCCTATGTTTTTGAAGTAAGAGACTTGAAATTCAAAATGTATGCTCTATAGATGGTGTTGAGGTGTACTAATAATGTATTTTGAGAAATCAACCCCTTTTTGGGGTTAAAACAGGGGATGATAGTTTGTACGAAAGTCCAATGAAAAATACACCTACAAACTTGAAATTAGGCAGGTAGATCCCTTATAGATATCCGCTAAGAACGGGTTTTACGAAATTCCATACCTAAGGGGGTTAAACGGGGGTTGGAAGTTTATATGAAAGTCTTATGTTTTTGAAGTAAGAGACTTGAAATTTAGTAGAAATATTCCTTTCGCCGAGTAGAGGTCAGCTAAGAACGGATTCTACTAAATTTTACCCACAAGAGGGGGTTGCGGGGACGTTAACCATAGAAAATTGAACAATAAGGCGTAGTGACTTGAAATTCGGTAGAAATATTCCTTTCGCCGAGTAGAGGTCAGCTAAGAACAGATTCTACGAAATTTTACCCACAAGAGGGGGTTGCGAGGGCGTTAGCAATGGAAAATTGAACCATAAGGCGTAGAGACTTGAAATTTGGTAGGAATATTCCTATCGCTGAGTAGAGATCAGCTAATAACGGATTTTATAAAATTTTACCCACAAAAGGGGGTTGCGGGGGCGTCAACAATGGAAAATTGAACCATAAGGCGTAGATACTTGAAATTTGGTAGAAATATTCCTTTCGCCGAGTAGAAGTTAGCTAATCGGATTTTACGAAATTCCACCCACAAGAGGAGGTTGCGGGGACGTTAACAATCGAAAATTCCCGTTTTTAAACTATAGCTCTTAGCGACACCAAATTTGGTAGTAATCTCCTATATGTGATGTAGAAATCAACAATGAGCGCATTTTATGATAATTCACCCCCAATAAGGATTACGGGGGTAGGCGTTAACAATGAAAATTTTAAATTTCCGAGGTTAATAGAAGATAACGCTTAGTGAAATAACTAAGTTTGCAAATGTGTGTTGTAATATTTTGTTATCACTGATAGCTATAAAATATCACTACATAGTATAAAACAAAGTCGCTTCCTGCTGTCTGTCTGTCCTTTTTTATGCTTAGATCTTTGAAACTACGCAATGGATTTTGATGCGGGTTTTTTTTTATAAATAGAGTGATTCAAGAGAAAGGTTTATAATTATGTATTATACATGCATAATATAGAAGATAAACACTGATGATTTTAGAGGTTTCTGATGTCGTAAATAAACACATTTTTTGCGCTTTCATTGCAAACGCTGGCGGAACCCTACGAGATAGATCAAAATAATTTACTACAGTATTGTATAACTTAAAAAGGCCTACAAAAAAGTCCAAGATGGTATAGGTCTATCTCTTAGGGATAACCCACAATAACCATTTTTTATCCTTTACTTTTTACGAGAAATAATGGCTTATTTACGAAGCGATTTTAAGCAATACAGCATTAATCCTTATGCAATTTAGTACCTGAAATACATTATGTATTTAATATTGATCAATTTGGCCCTTTACAGCATGTCACTTAAATGAATATTTTCGAAGATATTACAGATTTAAAATGTAGGGAAATAACGGTTGCGGTGGTACCGGCTTGGAGCCGCGGCCGTGTAACATTTTTTTGAAATTGTTTGTTCGTACTTTAGTCGGTATTAGGAATAGTTTTTAACCGCATAATTATAGTAAGTACATAAGGTTGGATAGGATTAGGCTAAAACCATAATTTATCAAGTCAAGAGTAACCTCTAAAGAAAACATGTTTGTACTGTCTAATGACAAAAAAGCTGTGAACTTTGTATATAAAGACATTCTGTAGTATATTTAATATCAGAATTTCACCCGTGCGAAGCCGGGGCGGGTCGCTAGTATAACTATAAGGTAAGTACCATAGATCTAGGTAAGTACCCGAAAAAAAATAAACAAACGCACTAGTCGCCACTACGATTTTCGAAGGTTCTCGATTTCTCTGGGATGTCATCATTAGATCCTGGTTTCCTTGTCCTGGTACCCTTAGGATATCTCCTTTGCAAGAAGAAAAGAATAATCAAAATCGGTTTATAAATGACGAAGTTATCCGCGAATACAAATAAATATACCTACATATTACCTATACAGGATGTCCCAGAACTCAACGTCAAGCCGAAACCGGGTGACAGGGTTGGTTGTAACTATCATGAGAAAAAAAAATCTGTCCCATGCAGTTCAAAAGTTATGGCCATTTAAGAAAAATTAGAAATTTGGTCAAAATGTAACACTTTTTCGGTTATTGTGGTTAATTTTTATTATTTTTGTTCATTTAAACTTTGGAACCGTAACCCTAAATAACATTTCTAGAACTACAGTAAAAAATAATGACACAATTGCCCCAAGTTTTCTAGAATTAAGACTATTTGTTCAACTATGAATTTAAAATTTTCAAAATATGTCGACTTTGAAATTCCTTCCATCCTCGATGCCTGATGCCTGAGATCTTGAATGGCACAAATTATCTACATTTTTACGAGAAAATTTACCAACTTCGTTAGAAGACGTACCACTAACAGATCGTCGCCATATGTGGTATCAACAACATGGCTGCCCAGCGCATTACACAGTGCAAGTAAGAGATTTCCTTGACCAGCAATATCCGGGAAGGTGGATTGGACGTTCAGGCGGTTCAGGCACTATCTCGTGGCCAGCCCGTTCCCCAGATTTAAATCCCCTGGATTTTTTTTATTGGGGCGTTCTCAAAGAAAAAGTTTATTCAAAGCCCATTGAGAGCGTAGCCGAGCTGCGTGAACGAATTTCTCAAGCTGCTGAGGACATCAACTCTCGAGGATATACACGGCTAGTAAGTATATCTTTTTTAAGACGATGCAGGGCGTGTATTGAGGCTAATGGTAAACAATTTGAACATTTATTGTAATAAAAAATGTTATTTCCCTATCTGACTTTTATTCCAATAAACCTAAAACTAAACTAGGTCAAGATTTTTCATTATTTTATTAATTTTACTTACCTACTTTTGTTGACTTTGGTAAAAATGGCGTCACTATCTGTTTCTCTCGCTCATGGTAAGCATGTCCACTAACCATCTCTCTCATCATTTAGCAGTAAAATTAAGAACCTACCAAGAGCTTGTGCGAATAAAAAACATTTAAACTGATACTACTTTATTACTACTTTTATTAGATAATTGTTGTACCCAATTTCATTGCTTCTATCTAGGATCTAATTGGATAAAAAATTTAAAACAACAGAATTTCATATACAGCTTATGGCTTATTCACCTATTTAACCTTATGAAACACCCAATTATTTATTAGTATTTAATAAATATCGATGCAGTTAACATAAATTCCAGTTTCCAGTCCTACCGGTTTAGGTTTTGCGTTGTCTTTACGTCGCGTCGTAAACAAAATCACATTAAACTAGGTATTTTTTCGCTCTTACAAAACCTTAAAAAATATTAACTTCTTTAAGTAACACAAAGTACACGACAACCACAATAATACGAGTATTCTTTACACTAAATTAATATGGTTCAAGGACTTCAAACAGTTCTTGTAAAAGGAAAAAAAATACAAAACTATAAATAAAATAATCACCTGTCTAAACACCGGAGAATTATAATAGTTCAATATCATAGTAAGAAAACGTTGTTTTGCACTGACGATTCTTGTAAAACTGGTCGAGTAAAGTATCTATTTATCTACAGAATAGGAATTATAAATAAGACTCCGTGCTTATAATACCTGCGTTACATGTTACATATGTAAATGATTTTTTTTTCCAAATGTACGATAATACCATTTAGAACAATTAATTGTGTTTTACTCGCAACCGAAAAAAACGACTTCAATTACATCTACAAGTAATACGTTGATAGACGAAAAAATAGTCAAGTAAATAGCCGTTATCAAAGATTACGAAAAAGTTGTTATCAGATCTCGATCAAATTCGATTAAATGGAACAGACAAGCATCAGCTTTCGATTGAAACAAGAATCATCAAAATCGGCACATCCAGTGAAAAGTTATGCGGTATAAAACTTTTTACTCGGTATACTGATTTTGATGATTCTTACTTTAATCGAAAGCTAATACTTGGATCTGATTACAACTTTTTGAGTAATCTTTAATAGCGCGTATATACTTGACTATTTTTTCGTCTTAATACGTTGTTGTATTACGTCTTGTCGATGTAAGTAATTGAATCGGTTTTTTTTCGTTTGCAAGCAAATACAATTATTATTATATAGAGATAGAAAAGATTAAATCGATTCTAATAAATTTAAACGAATTTGATCAAACCAGAGTAAGGGACGAACAATAAGTGAATGAAGGCGGTCAAACTGTCAAAATAAATAAACTAAAAAAATTACACTTCACGAAACAGAGAAATCACATAAAAACATATCACGTCTTTACAAAAGTAATTTGTTTATGAAACACAGAAAAATTACTATTAAGACACGGATGAACACAAAGTAAAATGTTTTCTGAAATCGATAATATAATTCGAAATTCCAAAGAAGCTTGAAGAGTTCGATCATTCGATGTTTCATGTTTTAATTTATAATATGTTTCTAGATGGGATGTAATAAATGCATTTTATTTTTATTTTTGATACTTATCAAATAAACAATAATGTAACTTATTCATTATAAACAGCATTAAAAACCACACAGGTTTACGACAATGCTAACTCGTAACCAATAAGACAATAAAAGTATAAAATATTAAATAATCAATCGCACATTTACACACCGGACACCCTCCTATTAAAAGCAAGCTGGGACTGAACAAATCAAACAAAAAGATGCACACAATCAAATATATCATAATTATCAGAGCTATTAAGTCACAATGATAGTAGTTTACTTTTTAAATTAATTTAAAAAGCTATTTACTTTTTTCGAGTTACCTACTAATAAATGAAGTCACACGGACACAAAACATCCATACAATCGTTTCGCTATTATTTTTTTCAAATATAACAATCCAACGCGTGGGCTATACCGCCTATAACAATGAGTTACCAAAAATAACAGCTTTTAGTGGTATAGGTACATAAGTTAAAACTGATTAGTTTTTAGAATATTAAGTACCTACTAGACTGACTGAAACCACATGAAACCCATTGTAAACGAGAGAATACAACGAAAATGAAAGAAAAATAAATTACGGACGATCTGAGGTCAGGAAGTGGTAGGGAGGGGGGGGGGGGGTTAAGGGTAAAAAAGACGGTAAACTACAAGTCCTATGGTAAACAACTCAATGGCAAAGTTGTAGGTAGTAAAAATATCTACAACTTTTGTATTTAGGTACGCTTTTTTCACATAACGTCAAAATTAATGTGAAAATTTAAAAAAGACGTTTTGGTTTTTTATTTTTCTTTTACAAGAAATTTTTTTTACGAAATTTGGTGAAAACTCCTTTTTATATCCCAAATACACTTTTTTAAATATATTTTTTACCTTAGGTATTTTGACCTTAGTATCGAAAAAGCACCCTCATTTTCAATCGAAAATTCTCACGTCAAAATAATTATTAGTGATGCAACGGAAGTGTCTTAACGGAACCAGAAACGGAAACAGATGTCAAAAGTAAATTTTAGCAGAAACGGAAACGGAAACGGATGCAGAAACGAAAGTGTAAATAATAATATGAAAAAAAAATTTACAAATATATTTCTTTATTAAGTACTAGCTTCTGCGCGCGACTTCGTCGGCGTGGACTCCACTCCTATTGGTCTTAGCGTGATGATATATAGCCTATAGCCTTCCTCGATAAATGGGCTATCTAACACTGAAAGAATTTTTCAAATCGGACCAGTAGATCCTGAGATTAGCGCGTTCAAACAAACAAACAAACAAACAAACAATCAAACAAACAAACAAACTCTTCAGCTTTATTATATTAGTATAGATTAAATACACACCAAGCCTAGATAAGAAATAGATATATTAGAAATCTACAATACAAAACAATATTGCAACTTAAAATTATTTTAATATTCAAAATTTAGTAGTGGTAAGTGAAACTTTCAACTCTCAACCGTCGTAAACTTCCGTTTACATCTCCGTTATAAAAGTTGCGGAAACAGAAGCAGAAACGGATGTTGAAAATAGTGCGGAACTTCCGCACTTGCGGAAACAGAAACAGAGATCTGTTGCATCACTAATAATTATCATCTTTTTTAAAAACTCAGTAGGCTTTTTGTTCATTGAAATCCTTTCATTGTTGTATTCTCTTTTACCATGGGTTTCATCCTACTATTTTTTATACTTTTTACCATTTTCAGAGGCTAAAATCACTGGTCTATAGGTACATAACAAAATAATATTATTGTGTATGTAGGTAGGTACTAGAATACTCAGGATTAAAAATTAAATTTCTCTCATACAACTTTTTACAAATCATAACCGATGTAAAATTATGTTCCAGTCGAAGGAACAACTCCTTTTTCATTTTTAGTTTTATCAAAGTTAACCTATGCGAAAGAATCTAAGCTTAGCTTTGATAACCTAGTCTAGGTCCTAGTCGAAACAGGATTAGAAAACATGCCGGGTCACTATTATTTCAAGAATATAACGTATCAGGTACCTACCTACCTACGTCGTCTCAACCGTCTCGTCGTATCGATTGTATAATAATATAATTATACTTGTTGATATCAATACATAGGCGTTTTCTTACTGACCTAGCATATTAAAATCTGTATTGAGTATTTGAGTTATGTTCGTATAGTAAAAAAAATATTCAAATAGACTAAAGATATGAATATTACAAATAACATCAAAAATTTTATATCAAACCTAATATGTACTCAAATCTAAATATCGCGAAAAAATAATATTCTAAGCTTTTTTGATTTTATCAGATTACTTTTGAGGAAGAGAGAAATAATAAGGCACTGTAATATTAAAAAAAAATGAAATTATTATTCATTAAAATTAACCAGTCTTATAATAATTAAACATTAGGAATGACTTAAAAGAAAATACTGAGTACGGAGTGGTAAAAACATAAATTTACTGAGCCTTATCGCCGTTGGCTTGATCTTTTACTTCCTTCCGGACTGGTCCAGTCTGGGTGATAGGCACCGCACGTTCACCCTGCACAGCAGGTGGGACTTTTCGTGGAGCAGTGATCGTCAACACTCCATCAGATGACAAACGAGACTCGACTGTCTCGGGAGTGCAGCCTTCAGGAAGAGCATACCGACGTGTGAACTGACGAGAAATGAAACCGTGTTGATCCTTCTTCTCTTCATGTTTTCCTTCGACAACAATGTAGCCATCTGCAGTCTTCACACTAATTTCTTCGGGATTGAAGTGCTGAACATCAAGATTCACTTGGAACTTGTCTTTGTCGCTCTTAATACTCGATCCGAGATCGCGTGCAGCTGCTGCCAGATGACGCCAAGGTCGATAGTACTCACGGTTGACCATAGGACCGGTGACAACACTGAGAAGGTCGTCAGGAGTTAAGCCCAATCCAAAGTGCTGGTCGATCAAACGACGAGGTCGCTCCATTTCATAGTCCAACAAAAAAGGTAACAGAGCCATTGCTATAATTCACTTGTAGTCTAGTAAGTTATCAATGATTTAGATTATTAGAAGGCGTAAGTGCGTAACTCGCTTGTAGAGAATTGCTTGCAGAGATATCGCGTTGTATTCCGCTCGCTTGCTCGTTTTCAAATGACGAGGAGCCGAGCTTACACCGCGTATTTAAGCGCGCAAAATACTAGATATAGGTAGAATGTTCGAGAATCGAGAAGTCCAGACGCTACTCAACGTCAGGGGTTCTTACTACAAGGGTCGCTTTAAATAAATATGATTTAATACGTATATAATTTTTCATTTTTCCTCACCTTCGGTTTTTATTTAAAAATAATAATAATAATCCTAAAAAATATACAGGATTAAATGTTTACTTGTGTATTGGTTTTCTTATATCTCAGACCAGATTCAGGTTTAATTTCAAGTTATAGACTAAGTATTTTGGAAAACCTATTTTCTAAGGATGATAATATATTATATTATTTAAGCTTAACATAAATGTGTTTTCGTAACTATTGTAGTAATAGATATGTGTAAGATTTGTTTTTGTAAATATTGTAGTATGTAATATGTATGTGTTATATAAAATGTGTGAGACTGTTACTTGCGGACAAACCTAAGGGCTTTTGCAAGTTTTTTTTTATTATTATTTATATATTTAATTAATGAAGCAATAGTACAATAAATGTAGAACAATATAAGTCAGACATTTAAATCACTGTTGTAAACATTTTATGAGGCTAATAATCACCTATCAAAGTTTAAAAAATGTTTACTATTACTCGTAACAACATAAAATGCTAAATATGAAAAAATAAATACACATATATTTTAATGTTTAAAAAATATTTAAAATAATAATATTTAATTGATAATATTTTAAAAGTTTCATTTTCTTTGTTATTTTAGATTATAATAAAAATATTTAAATCATATTATGTCTTTATTAAACTACAAAGCAAATAAGAATCTTGAGTGATATCATCTGGTCGCTTCAAAGTTTCGTTGTGGTTCGTGTTGGCTCACGCATCACGAAATTAGTGTCTTTAAAATTTAAACAAAGAGACTAGGTTCATACAATAATAAAACATTTATAAATACATTAATAAAACGTTGTACTGTGTGCTATTTAATCCAAATTCCCCCTTATTATAAAAAAAAAGAAAAAAACAGAATTGAGATCATTTTGGAGACTTAAGTTAAAGCTATCCGTACAAGATGATTTAATGGAAACTATTTAAATAGTGTTATATGGTGGAATTTCTTTTGATTTTTTAAGTAAAACTTCATTACGCACGCCTGACATGAGGATTAAGCTGGTGAATGCGTGACAAGAGCGTCACGAAAAGTGTGATTGGGTGAGGCCAACGGAAGTTGAGAGGGATATTAATTAACTTAGATGGAGCTAAAGAAGTTTTACTTCAGTCGCGTGGTCTAAAGCGCACTTGTTTTTAAAGTTATACTACTTTTGCCGCGTTAGAGAAAAATTATGGGGTAAATTTTTACGATGCGTGTGCACACCGACCTGAAAAAAACCGCCACCCTGTAGTTAGCTAGTCAATGAAGAAGAAGTAAGCAACGTGAAGTTAGCTAGCCAATGAAAGATAACTTCTTACGTGCGTAATGTACATTTGTGGTTTTATCATTTCAATTGACTTTTCTCTTCAATTAACATTTATTAACTACATAGTTTATTAGTTTATGATAGAATATAATTATATTAGATTTTTATTCTTCTTTTTATTTATTTATGTATTTTCTATATCAATTTAGATAATCCTTTGTATGTTTGGGTTGACTGGAAGAAATAGCTAATTAGCCATAAGTCCGACCCTTGTACTTCACAGTCTGTAACTATCTTTATACTTTGTTTGTAATATATTTGTGGAGTACAATAAAGTATAAAATAAATAAATAAAATTAAGACCCTTTAACAGTTTAACACATAATAACATAAATGCCGTGCTTGAACATGACATTCATACATTTAATTACTAAACTTTATAATCATATTATAAATTTTCGTTTTATGTTAGTATTTTGTAATATAATGTTGCTTAAAATTACCGACGGCATAAGAAATAAAGATATTTTGTAAAGCGACCCACTATTTGATGAAAATTTCTCGAATGTACGGACTATCATGTCGAAATTACCGAATTTTCGAGAGCATTCTATAATTATATATCGCCATCTAGTGTTCAGTAGCATACCTATTTGAGTCAAAATAAAATGTTTTGTTTAAGTGTTACAATAGGATAACAGATGGCGTGATCATAGATTGTCAATCGCCATCTATTGACACTATATTAAAACTCATTTAGTAAAACACTGGTCAAAATTATATAGGTATTGACTCGTGTAAATTGTAATATTTTTTTGACAAAAAAAGTTTAATAAAATTCTAGCAGCATTTTTAAGTATTAGTACTTATTTTATTTTAATAAATGTAATATATTTTTTATTTAAATTATTACCTATGGCAATCTTTTTGTTACGAATGACTCAAGGCGGTCCGGGCTGTCCATTGGTCGTTCATCACCATCTACCTACGTCGCCTTCGAGCTTCGTTCGAGTTCGTACTTTCGTAATTCGTATTTCGTAGTGTGTTCGTAGTAAACGTAACAGCGCTAGACACTGTGCACTTTAAAATTGTGATAGTTTTGTGCGTCTTTTCTCAAATGTTATAGGTGTGCTGTGATTTCTATACATTTTTAAACACACTTAATAATTAATTAATAAATAATATAAGCATTAAGTGATCAACACAACTTTTTATACCTGCAGTACTTTTACAGTAGATGTTGTGATTTGTTGTTTTTGTGATATTAATTGTGCGACAATGGCAGACAATTCAAAATTGACTGACGAGGAGTTAGCCGACATAAGAGAACAATTTTCGCAGGTACGAAAAGACAGTTAACTTAATATTTTTACCGGCGCGGCATGGGTTTGGCAGCAAATGCGCAAGTTCAGTGGGGTAACTATTCCTACTATAGATGGATCATGGTTCGCACGCCGCATTTTGCAATAATTTGAGTTTGTATGCCGTTTATGGAGTCAGCCAGCGTCTCCTAGAGTATTTAATGTTCTGTGGCCAGCGTATATTAGCGTCCACATCCTTGAGTCCGCGTGTGGTCGTTTTCAGAATTTTTCATAAAACTAATTAAAATGTTGGACTAATAATTTAAAAAATGATGAGACAGAAATGAATTTTATAACTGTCAGCAGTCGGTTTAAACTCAAATCTATTATATTAAACAATATTTGAACAAGACAATTAGGTTTAGTAATTAGTCTCCTAATTAATTTATTTATAAATGAGTATCATATTATATAAACTAATAAAATGCTTCAATTGACTTAGGTAGTACATAAGAATTTGATAAAAATATATAAGTATATATATTGAAATTGTTTTTATCATGTGCCACACACAATCTATCATCATATCTCTCCCTATCTGGAAATTATCAACAATTAAATATATTATTTATTGATTTGATACACAAATACGGAATTGTAAGATAACAATTACCTATAAGAATTTATATAATCAAAGAATTTAAGACTTTTACTATCTTTTACTGCAAAAGCAAAAAGTTTTATCAAAAAGTAGCATAAAGCCTTCCTTGATAAATGAGTTATCCAACACTGAAAGAATTTTTCAAATCGGACCAGTAGTTTCTGAGATTAGCGCGTTCAAACAAAAAAACTCTTCAGCTTTATAATATTAGTATAGATAATAATGAATACACAAATACAGTTTAAAAACCATGCATTCAGTCAACTTCAACAATAAAATTGTAATTTTTACTAAAAAATAAATTATGTACATTTATTTAACAGCTGGGAAGCTGTAAAGTAAGGTATATCTTTTTAGTGAATAATATGAGAGTATTAAGTACCTAATTCATGATGAGATATCAAACTAATGATAGTACCTACTTATCAATAATGCATGTGTCGTGGCTACAATATTGATATAAAATATTAAATATTACTTAATAACTTAATATACATGTATAATATAAATAATTATACGAACTTAGAAGATTTGTACAAATATTTGTATACACAATTAAAATAAATGTAAATTTGTATTAAAAAGACATAGCTATTTTTGAGTGAAATCTTATTTAATCAGTATAACATAAAAAATGAACAAGCTAATACTGGTTTAAACTTTAATATTTTCTTCAAAAAATAATGTTTTGTATTTTTGAAGTGAAACTTCTTTAGAATCGTTGTGATTTCAAACCGGATGCAACGGCAAAAAGACAGGGATGAACGAGCCGCGCTGCAAGCCGCTAATTTTAAATTAGTTTTTTTTTATTAGTTTGCCATAGAAGTTTCACTTCTATCGTGTGGGAATCGCACCTTTTTTTTATTTCTTTTTTGTTGGTTTTAATAAAGCTTTATTATGTAAGTAGGTACCTAAGAACGTAAGGAGGTAAAGATTAAAATCTAAAATCGCAATTAGTCTCAATTTCGAAATATTTCTTTTTTTATGTGAACTGGGTAATTGTTTAATGTTTGTCTTTTTCTACTATTAGTAGAAAATTTATAATAAAAATCGTTTATTTCTATTATTTTTGTTACAATAATTGTTTGTTGCCGAGTCTTTCCAGTGAGTTGCCACAAATTTGGTATTGGAAAAAACTTTGTAGCTATTGGACCAATTTTATCAATTCCGTACACCAGAAAATGAATCTGTCTTAAATCTGTATTCTCCAAAAGTAAGAATGGGTTAATCGTTGTCGTTAAATTCACAGACAGACAGAACAGCAATAAAGCAAGTACAACACACAGATGTCTAGTTTACGTGTACAAAGAAAGTTTCTAATAATCATTATTTTAATTTCCTGACGCATACTTTTGTTAAACTTGTCATGTCTTTACACACAATTATTCTTCTTATATAAATATAATACTGCCAAAATTAAAAGTTATGCTGTATAGCTGTAAAAATAATTCCTAAAACATCAAAATATGTTAAGAATAGCTTCAGCACAGAACAGTTCAAACGTAAAATCATTTAACAAACATAAGCTGTTTTGTAATGTAACAAATTCTTTACAAACGTGTCATACATTATCCATTACCCATGAGGCAATTTTGTGTTACAGCACGATTTAGTATTCTAAACTCGTAGGATCCTTGCCTTGACATCGTATTGTCCTCAACAGGCAATGACCAAATTGTATCCTTAACACATTTTTTGTACTGTTTAAAGTTAAAATATAAGATAATATTATATTAAGACACTTGTTTGTTTCTAATGGGGTTCTATATTGAGAGAAAGATATTGAAACATCCTTCTAAATTTTTTTTTTTTTTTTTTATGTACCTACATCGGCAAACAAGCGTACGGCTCACCTGATGGTAAGCGTTCACCGTAGCTTGTAGACATTTGCAACACCAGAAGCATCGCAAGTACGTTGCCGACCCCATCCCTAGTTCACCCCAGGAGCTCTGGTCACCTTACTCACCAACAGGAACGAAACACTGCTTGAACAGTGTTATTTAGCTGTGATCATCTGTATGGTCGAGGTACTACCCCAGTCGGGCTGCTCCATATTTTGAGCAAGAAATTTCCTGCTGTGCCCTACCAGCTTGTTATCTATTGGTTTTACTATTTCAGAATTTTTGGAACAGTAATATGTAAATGTTTGAATTTAATGTGTATTACTATGGCTGTTATTGCAACAATAAACTTAAAAAATTTAAAAATGGGTTTATATTTATTTATTTATTTATTTATTTGTAGGACAACTTACAAAACATACACTAATACATATAAAGTTACTAAAAATGTTAACAATTATTTGCTAAGTGCTGTTTCATTTATAAGTTGCCACGGCATGCTAAAGGACAGTTTCGTCTATTTTAAAATTTATATATGTAAAAAACAAACAAAAATGTAAAAACTCCTAATAACAAACTTTTATACATATTAGAATAAGAGATATATAAAAAAGAAAAAAAAAAACAACACAATTTAACCATAAAACAACAACTAAAAGTTTGCTGTAAATTCTTTAGAAGAAAGATTAAATAGAAATACTAAATATACACTAATACATTTTATGAAAAAAAAAAAAACCACAAACAAAAACAAAGAAACATATATAGAACATGATCGACATAGTGACGCATTTAATGTCAAGATAGAGGGGAAATAAAGCTTGCAATAAGTTTATTTTTAAATTTTGAAAGGCTGTCTGAAAAGATAGCCACAACAATTTCGTTATATTAAAAAAAATGTTCCACCAATGCCCAATCTTCAAAAATTATACATTGTTGAATATTGTGTGATGTACCCATTGTAGGTATATCCTATTAGACATTTGTAAAAATAGGTAGGTATGCTTTTTACATATTGATCTCACGACAAGGTATTACATTTTTGTTTCAGATTAGATTGATAAACAACAATGTCTTAGTAAATGTGGTTTACTAAAGAAATGAAATCAAATTAAGAACCTTAAAAAGCCTTTAAACAAGTGAAAAAGTATATTATTGTTTTAAGCATGGGAAAAAACTGAGATGCAAAGATTTTTATTAAAAATAAAACTTTTATTGTGTGTAAACTGGAAGGTAAAAACATTTAATATATTATATGAATAGTAAGAATGAGTAGTTTGTAATAATTGCCATATAACATTTTGCTAGTGTAAGGCTTTTAAAGGATTTGAGGTTTTTATTTACGAAAAATTCTTATTAGTAGGGTATATAACATATACCACCACTACCACTACAGCCTATCACAGTCCACTGTTGGACATAGGCCTCCACAAGTTCGCGCCCGACATTATGACGCGAACTCATGTGTTTTGCCCATAGTCACCACGCTGGGCAGGCGGGTTGGTGACCGCAGGGCTGGCTTTGTCGCACCGAAGACGCTGCTGCCCGTCTTTGGCCTGTGTATTTCAAAGCCAGCATGGATGGTTATCCCGCCATCCGTCGGCTTTTTAAGTTCCAAGGCGATAGTGGAACTGTGTTATCCCTTAGTCGCCTCTTACGACACCCACGGGAAGAGAGGGGGTGGCTACATTCTTTAGTGCCGTAACCACACAGCACATAACATAACATATACACCATGACCTTTTTTGAAAACGAATACAAAATTTAATCCTACAAAACAAAAAGGAGCCTTTTCATGAAGTATACAAAAGTAAAAATTTTACAATGATCAGTTTTTCCGCATTTAATTACGCGAGTTTTCAATGTGGAGATATTTTATTGATTTCCTTGTACTTTCATTTCAGAATTAAATTTATTCACATTTAAGTTTCTAGCTAATAAATCTATAATCTGCTTCTTACAGTTCATTAGTATATCTTAGTTTTGTTTTTGAAAAAAAAATCGTTTTCGTCTTGATAGAGTTAGACTTTTAGATGTCTAGACCTAAAAGCAGTCCTAGACGTCTGTATTGTATTGATCGGCTGCCCTCACGTGGTTTGTTAAACCTGACATCACATTACTCGAATATCTTAAGCAGACAACAAAGCTGTATCTACTAAAAATACTGAATTAAAAATTATAATCACATTCTTCAAATAATCGTAACAATTCAACAAGATACTTATTTTTTAATTATTTTTTTTTTGTAATAAGTCATGCTTAATTATGCTTAGAAAAATTAACGAGACAAATACAATCAATAGTTTTAATTTTACGTATTTAATAAATCAATTAAGTAGTATCTATAACGTTGTTAAGAAAATTTTTTTTTCGAAATTATTAGCCAGCTGGCTTTTTAGCTGGCCAGCAGTAACAGAAATATATTGCATCATGTAATGATATAGCTATTATCTAGACTAGTCTATTAAAATTTCTTTTTTTTTTCATATCTATACTTATTATAAAAATAAGTCCCCCGGCCGCGTCTTTCTGTCCTCCTGTCTGTCTGTCTGAACGCGATAAACTCGAAAACTACCAAACGGATTTTTATACGGTTTTCAACAATAGAAAGAGTGACTCTTGAGGAAGGTTTAAGTATATAATTTATTATGCTTTTATGTAAATTAGCAGAAATACGGCCATAAATGTTAAAGAGGTCGCAAAAAATCTCGCCAACTGGGAGCTTTCCACGCGAACGCCGCGGAAACTAGCAAAGATATAGTTAAGTAATGTACTAGCGAATTGAAAACCTATAAAAATGCTACAAAAAAGTCCGCGATAGCATATCTCTATCTCTTACGGTTGACTTACAATAGCCACTTTTATGTTCAAATTTTTAATTAAAAACATTACGTAATTTTCAAAGCTATTTTCTTCAGTTCAGTATTAATCATTATCCAAATAAATATGTTAGTTAGCTTAGGCATTTAATGCAAATGAAAATTGCCCTTTACACTATATCAATCAGATAAATAGTTTTTGAGATATCGTCGTTAGAAGTAATTAGCAGCGAAACATTTAATGCTCGGCGAGCCAGCGTTCTTTCCTTGAGATGCCTACGGCGCGGGCGAGTCCATCCCCTCTGCCCCGCATCGCTCGACCGCCTGCTCATGCTAATAATTTAATAAAGGAAATCAAAGAATATCAAAGACCATTATTTTTATCGAAGTTTTTTTAACCTTTATGTTAAATTTCACGCGGATGAAGTCGCGGGTACAGCTAGTATAATATAAAAATGAATGTTGCTAAGTGCATAACCGAAGAATGGCTCGATCAATTCGGCTAATTTTTTGTATGTTCCTTAAATCCTACGGAAAGTTATTATACTTACTTAAAAAAAAAATTCAGACAGAACGAAGTTTGTCCGGGCAGCTAGTCTCTTATAAATACTGCGTGTACTAATTCTCTAACCATATAAATTATTGTAAGTAAATAGTAATTGCATGTTTTTCTGAAACGTGAAGAAATGCAGTTTTTTATGCAAACAAACATCATGGACTTTCATAATAAGTTCAGCACGTTTCTACGGTGTTTACGTTACATATTACGAGTGGTCCCCATATTACGAGTGGTCCGTCAAGTGTATTGTAGTAATGTTGGGTATACTTATTATGTATATATAGTATGATTATTACTTAATCTTTAGTATTCTGAGGTAGGGCACAGCAGGAAATTCCTGCTCAAAATATGGAGCAGCTCGACTGGGGTAGTACCTCGACCTTACAGAAGACCACAGTACTGTTTTCAAGCAGTATTGTGTTCCTGTTGGTGAGTAAGGTGACCAGAGCTCCTGGGGGCGGATTGGGGATAGGGTCGGCAACGCGCTTGCGATGCTTCTGTAGTTGCAGGCGTCTTTGCTACGGTAATCGCTTACCAATCAGGTGAGCCGCACGCTCGTTTTCCGACCTAGTCACATGAAAAAAAAGTATTGGTCAAGTATTATAATGTAGTACTTACGAAACTAATTCATAGAATACGAAATTATACATTTCCTAGAAGTATGTGTGATGTCATTTATTATCATAATTTATTTTATTGAAATACATTCCAGTCAATAAAAATAATATATTTTTTTACTACGTCAGTATTTGTATTGAAATATGTTACCAAGTGGCGTTTTAATATTTAAATATTTCAACTTAATTCATATTTAATTGAACAAATTAGTTATAAGTGATAAATGTATTAAGAATTCGGTCATAAGTACCTCGGGCTGACCCTTGTTGGCTAAAAAGTTTCCGGTATATGAGTCACTGCCTTGAACGGTACCGCTTATAAAGATTTTACGATGTTTTAAAACAAGGCCTTTTTAAGAAATAACGTATTCATGAAGTTTGGTAAACGGTTTTAATAAATAATGGGTATGTGGAAAGTTAATTTTGTAATTATAAAGGGCCCCGTAGACGATCAAATATTTGATCAAACTTCATATTAAGTTTTTTTAATGTTTGTTATATGAAAAATGAAGTTTGATCAAACATGTTTGACAAACAAGTTTGATCGTTTACGGGGCCCATAAAACACTGCGTACAACCAACCTTCAGGAAATACACTCAGGGCCTGTAAGCAGTTGTGGATATAAATGCTCTTTTTCGGATGACGTTATCCAAGAGATAGGTACAAGATTTTTGATATAGGTACTTATTATCCTTTTTTTACCATCCAATTCCACAATATTTATCGCATCTTTCTATTTGCAATTATGTATCTAAAAGTTGTAGTTCATTGTGGAGAAACGTCCTAATAGCCTTTTGTAGGTACTTCCAGCTGATACTCTATATGTTACTTATTTATAGGATAACCGGTGAAACTGGCTCTTACTGGTATTAAATTGTATGTATGTGTACATATACTACTTAACTCTGTTCTAATACCATACATAAGACGATTACTTTGAGGATTTGAACGTTCAAGTCTATTCCATATTAGGCCAGTCAATAAAGCATTTAACCTCGCACTAAATTTCCGATCCAATTTTAGTTTTTTATTAGGTTAAGGGTCACTTACTGACCATAAAAACATAAAATGCTGACAGATCCAGGTGGAGCTTCGATCGCAATCTGGAAGAAAAGTTTTTGGCCGATATCTCGAAAACTATCAACTTTAGGGCAAATGTTATTTAGACCTTTTTTGTAGACAATAAAATTTCGCATCTTTTATTTCCTTTAACCTTTTTTTGAAAAATTAACGGTTAAGATTTATGGCCCATTTAATGAACGCGTTTTTCATTTTTGGCCACTAACTCTTCAAATATTGGATTAATCAATAAAATGCATTTATCTATTTTTTAAAATCACTTTATTCTCTACAACTTTTGTTTAAAACTTTTTTTTCTAATGTCCATACTTTTCGAGTTATAAAACGTTTAATGTTTGACTACCGGGCGTAAAGTCAAAAATTTCAAGGTACGCATAGAATATAATGGCACAAATTCAACAAACTAATTAAAAAAATATCCCGATTATTTATGTACTTAAAAATTTATAGTTCATTTCGTTACCTGCAATAGTAATTAACTTTTTATATTTTATTTTATTATATTTCTTACAACTAAACTTCTTCGTTACACTCTTCGGAGGAATACAAGGAAGACTGTAAAGCTTCAATGATCTCTTTATCTTCATGATCAAACAGATCAATGTCAACCGACTCTTCGTTGGAGGCGAGGTTCACTGTCGGTTGATTTGTACATGATTCTGCCGTGCAATTCTCGCAAATCACAGTGCACTCTAATGGAATGGGGGTGGACACGAACCTCTCAGGGCCTTCTACCGATCGCTTCAAGATCTCCTGCGGCACCTCCCAGTCTACTCGAGTTAATTTCTTGCAAATGCCGAACTGGCTGTGGTAGTAGAGCATGTGGGTGCAGGAAAGCAGGTTTCGAGTGCACTGTGATTTGCGAGAATTGCATGGCAGAATCATGTACAAATCAACCGACAGTGAACCTCGCCTCCAACGAAGAGTCGGTTGACATTGATCTGTTTGATCATGAAGATAAAGAGATCATTGAAGCTTTACAGTCTTCTTTGTATTCCTCCGAAGAGTGTAACGAAGAAGTTTAGTTGTAAGAAATATAATAAAATAAAATATAAAAAGTTAATTGCTATTGCAGGTAAGGAAATGAACTATCAATTTTTAAGTACATAAATAATCGGGATATTTTTTTTTAATTAGTTTGTTGAATTTGTGCCATTATATTTTATGCGTACCTTGAAATTTTTGACTTTACGCCCGGTAGTCAAACATTAAACGTTTTATAACTCGAAAAGTATGGACATTAGAAAAAAAAGTTTTAAACAAAAGTTGTAGAAAATAAAGTCATCTTAAAAAAAGGGTATATGCATTTTATTGATTAATCCAATATTTGAAGAGTTAGTGGCCAAAAATGAAAAACGCGTTCATTAAATGGGCCATAAATCTTAAACGGTAAGTTTTACAAAAAAGTTTACAGGAAATAAAAGATGCGAAATTTTATTTTCTACAAAAAAGATCTGAATAACTTTTGCCCTAAAGTTGATAGTTTTCGAGATATCGGCCAAAAACTTTTCTTCCAGATTGCGATCGAAGCTCCACCTGGATCTGTCAGCATTTTATGTTTTTATGGTCAGTAAGTGACCCTTAACCTAATAAAAAACTAAAATTAGATCGGAAATTTAGTGCGAGGTTGACCAAAAAAAACGTCTATTTTTACTAGCCTATATATTCTATGTTATTGTTATTTACAATCGATTGTCTATTTTTATATTCAGATTAACTTGCGTCAAACACTTGTTATGTTAGAAATGTGTTTTAATTCATTTTTTTTTTCTTTTTTTAAATTACTCAAAAACGGCCAGTCTTAGAGTAAATATTTTATCTATAACTTTAAAAATCGAATTTTAACTGCCATAATGTTACGCAGTAGGTTTTTTAAGTATTGTCTAGAATTTTCAATGTTACCCGTAACAACCAGTCTTATAAAATACTAAACTTTAAATAAGCTATAGGATTTAATCATTAGCTGATCTAAAACATATACATTTTTAATTACAAGTGGCTTGTTTATCCGCACGACGATGTGCACCGACCTTGGTTTGGAATGTGGTCACTCCAGCCTTTGTCCTACCTTATGACGCAACACGGTAGCTAGGTCTTATAAGTCTGTTTCCAATAACACATGAACTATTTGAAAACTATTATTTATTTGCGTATAATACATTGCGTATTATATATCTGTAGGATTAATTAAGTTTTTCAAATAGTGAGTAAAAGAGCCTTTCAACGTATAAGGCAATAAGAAATGTTAAAGATGACAAAATAAAGTAATGTGTGTGGTTACGGCAGTAAAGAATATAGCCACCCCGTAATTTCTTCCCGTGGGTGTCGTATGAGGTGACTAAGGGATAACACAGTTCCACTACTACATTGGAAC
Organism: Melitaea athalia; assembly: GCA_905220545.2. Taxonomy (NCBI): domain Eukaryota; kingdom Metazoa; phylum Arthropoda; class Insecta; order Lepidoptera; family Nymphalidae; genus Melitaea; species Melitaea athalia. Next base: position 6,085,251 of record HG992203.1, read on the forward strand.
TTATAAAGCCAACTGCTGGCTTTGAAATACTCAGGCCGAAGACGGGCAGCAGCGTCTTCGGTGCGACAAAGCCAGCCCCGCGGTCACCAACCCGCCCAGCGTGTTGACTATGGACAAAACAAAACACATGAGTTCACGCCGTTTTTGGCGTGAACTTGGGGAGGCCTATGTCCACCAGTGGACTGCGATAGGCTGAAGTGATGATGGTGAATAAAATAATTAAAGTCGAATATCACAGCTATCAGTTATTCAGTTTACTGTCCTAAAACTTTTGTTTAATTTTTAAGCTATACTGAATATCTAGAATATTAACTAAGTATTAATATTATTTATAAAAATTGTCTTCTTCAAAGTAAAAAATAATGCAATGGCATTATAATTCAAAATTATAGGTAAAAAGTTCGTAAAGATTAAAATATCATAAGGTATATATATATGTATAATTATGAACGTAGATTTATGAAAAGTCCAGTTCAATTACAGTACTTTTATGAATAATTGATATACTCGTATAAACATAGATAATTATTAATATTCTAGAATTCATTCTATTTGTTATTCAAATCTGTTGACATAGTGCCGTAGTGCGGTATTATGTAATATTACAGTTTATGTATTATAGATTTCTTTTGCTTTTATTTGTCAACGTTATACATTGTTACGCAATAAAAAGAGACTAAAATATTGTTGTAGTTGTGATGCCACCCACGCATAGCATCACAACTTAATTATTATATAGTAAATAAATAATAAATTTATTAATATTTTTAATTGAAGAATATGTAAGTAAAAAAAATCTAAAGACACAAAAATATCATTAATATGTATAATATAATATAGTAATATACATAGAACTAGGAGGCTTCGATTTGTTCTTAACGACTAAAGAACTTTAAAACTTCGTCTTGTTCCAACAATAAGGCAATTTTATTTCATCTTATTACGTGTAACCACTAAATAAATACCGAAGTACCGTTAGTATGAATGAAATAAACCCGCTCACGAGGCGTGCCGTGTCGCGATCGCAAATCATATTCAATGTATCGCAGATAAAAACATCACTGAAATACCGTTTAAAGAACTTTAAACAATTTACGGTTTTAACGGTTCATACTTATATATTTAAGTATAGGTACATTATGCTATGTACAATTGTACATATAGCGTTGACTTTGCATGTTGCTTTTAGGGTTAACATATTTCTTTAAATAAATCATTATTGTGGTTAGGTAGGGTCAGGAACTCAGGAACGTGCTAAAGAGGTACAGTAACTGCTTATCATTAATTGGAAGTTACGTTTATTACTTTATTTGCAACCCTAGTGGTATAAAAAAGAAAAGCTTAAATATTTAATAAAATATACTTTTTAATTTAAGACAAAAATGTATCCGTCAGTCAGCTGGCATTATGTTGCCCATGTCAGGAACAGACGACCGTGTGTACGTTAAATATATAAAAATAGGTACGTTTCGTATAAACTGACTGTACTGTTCATATATTGTAATCTAAGGATAACGGTGACATGATATCCGATATGACCTCCCGTCTCGGTACAGTTTTGAATGCCACTGACCGAGGCTGGTTTAGCGTTACCTCAACGCACCAACGTATATAATGTACGTCATACATCTATACATATAATAAAATGGTAGAAAAGTCAAAACTGTACATTGAATATTTTTTTAAAAGAATACTTGGGGTGTGATCCTGTGATGTTCAAATCTGCTATAAACTAAAAACATGCTATAGACTAAATGCTAAATTTTTTTAGCATGCTATTTTATATGCTATCTTTATAGCACATTGTTAACGATATGTAAACACAATCGATCCTTTAATCAACCGAATTGCGCAATCGATTAGTTTTATTTAGGATTTATTGATTTTTGTTTATATAAGATATTAAACGATATAAGATATTATTAGATTTACAAATATAGTTAATTTTGTCATTAATAAACGAGATTTCGACATTAATAAAAAAAAACTACAAAAATTAAATTTTCTCAGTTGAAAGACACGATTTACTTGAATATCAGTTATCTATTAACGACTACTTAAGTAACAACTATTTGAGAAAATTTAAAACCTTTTAAAATTAAAAATAAATGTATTTTTATGACTTAATTTTAATCGATTTCAATAAAAATCGATTAAACAACACCCTCAGGCGCGCGTATTGCACATCCCTTCTTGCTTACTTCATACAGCTTCGTGCTTATTCGGAAATGCTCGGTATACGGTAATCTGTCTCAGTCACACGTTTGTATTCGTGCCACTATCTCTGTCTTTAACACTATCGGCTACAAAAGTTTTCGTTTCTAATGTTGTTAATTTTTATTATTAGTATTAGTAATTAGTGTTATAGTATTCAGTTTGTTTTATTTAGTTTTAATTGTTTTATCTAGTGTTAGTATTAATTTTGTTTTATTTAGTGTTAGTATTAAGTGTGATTTGATTTTGCAGCGACAACGACAGTGATTAAATAATAATTAATAATAGGTAAGTGTAAATATGTGTTAAATAATAATAAGTGGTAATGTGTATAAAAAGTATTAAGTGTAAATATTATTGTGTTGTTTGTGATAAAAATCTGCCACTATCGAAAGGTGAGGTATTGAAATTGAATTTTGAATTTATAAGTTATTTTTTTAGCATCATAAAGTGTTATGATGTTTATTTTATTGGTCACTGTATTAGGGAAATTTTATTCGTACATTGATTTATAATAAAAATAAAAATTGGTAATAACAGTTTTTTTTCGTGAGTATAAAGAGTGTATAAAGGACATATTACGTAAAAGTTCGAAAACACTAAAAAGTAATGTTATCCCGCTCTAGCCTCGCTGCAGCGCGCTGTGTACGTTTAGCGTTTGAGACGTTATAAATTTAGCGCGAAGTCATAGTCGGTATAGCAAATGCTATATGCTATAAACATTTAGCATGCTATACTTTTATGCTATACGCTATATTAACCACCACTAGTGTGATCTACAATCGATACCGAAGCCAAAAATATAGTTTTTAGAATTTTTGTCTGTTTGTCTGTTTGTCTGTATGTATGTCCGGGATAAACTCAAAAAGTACTGCATGGATTTACTTCAAATTTGGCACGAATATTGTTAAGAAGTCGGGTCAGAACATAGGCTATATATTATCACGCTATCACCTACGGGGAACGAGCAGTGAACCTTTATTTCTTCAAATGTATGTCCGGGATAAACTCAAAAAGTACTGCATGGATTTACTTCAAATTTGGCACGAATATTGTTAAGAAGTCGGGTCAGAACATAGGCTACATATTATCACGCTATCACCTACGAGGAACGAGCAGTGAACGCACGCAGACGACGTCGCGGGCAGCAGCTAGTATATACTAAATGTATTGAATAAATTGCAAATATTTTCTCCTATTGAGGCTTTTTTCATTAAGTAGGTACCTAATTATGCACACAGTATAAAACAATGTCGCTTCCCGCTGTCTGTATGCTTTGATCTTTAAAACTTGGAACCAGGATTTTGATACGGTTTTCTTTAGTAAATAGGGTGATTCCAGAGGAAGGTTTATATATATTGTATGTATAATACATGCATAATATAGTAGAGGAACACTGATAGTTTTTGCAACCATGCGAAGCCGGGGCGGGTCGCTAGTTATGTATATGATACATATGGTGAAAATGATGCATGTAATTCTGTCAATAGAAGCTGTAGCTTCAAGTTCAGTTATAAACTAACAATTGCTTCTATTTGACTGTATGTGGCTTACATATATGTATATGTAGTATGTAATATGCAATACGTGGTTTAATTTTGTATCTCTTACCTAACTAACTACATTATCGATTTAAGGATATATAGAGTAACGTTATTTTATTATTAGTCAAAAATCAATAATACTTACTACCTACATCCTATTTTTTAATATAATAAGATCAAAAGAAAACTTGTTGCTCATTAATTAATGTACGTACAATTTAGAGACTATTTGGAAGCTGAGCATATACATATATGTATGTGGTTTTGTCATGTAGAGGTTACGCCGTCCATATATCTCTAATTCTCTACCTTAAGCCATACATTTTACATATTTTTGAAATTTACGACATGTCGTATTTCCAAAAAAATAATGATCATGGAACATTTATACAAGTACTTTTTTACTTTTGATATAGGTAGTATACGATAAAAAGGACATTTTTGATGAAATTCCAGCTAGCTAGTTAAATTACAAAATTAAAATTCGTTACATTAATCGCTATTGGCATTAAGCATATCAAATAACGTAGGTAACACATCTCGCGATCATTTAGTCCATCTCCCTGCCATGTCATGTCATGTCATGTCAAGTTATTAATTAAACGATTGGATTTAATGTGCAACAAAAAACAACAATGGTGCCATGTTACTCGATACGAGGCATGACCTCTTGCAAGTCTGAATGCCACTGACCGCTAAAGTTACTTCATGAATGTCGTGCCATTGTTGTGATGCTTTCTTGTTGAGCCGGTAACGTCTCGCTGAGCGAACAATGACAAAATGTTAATGCTATTTACTTTAACAAAAGCGTAAAATTGAATTACTAATTTTGTGTCTTTTATTACTTTTCGATTTTGGGATTAAATAAGTTAGATGGATATCACGATTTTGTAAACTTTTTTACACACAAAATAAATCTAGCGTGACGATCTTTTATGCACGTAAACTGAATTCATTTTTAGTCAATAGATTAACAGACATTTACTGTAACTATATCCACATGTGGTATTCCTTACGCTTCGCTTCAGCCTGTAATATCCCACTTCTGGGGCATAGGCCTCTTTTCCCATGAAGGAGAAGGATCGGACCTTAATCCACCACGCTGCTCCAATGCGGGTTGGCGGATATATTCCCTTCTACGAGTAAAGATCGCTATCAGGTGTACATGATAACCGGGACCGACGGCTTAACGTGCTCTCCGAGGCACGGTAGGCAGACCCACAGGGACTGCACAAACACCCAGACGGATTGTATGGCCAATACAAATGTTTGTCATGTGCGGGGATCGAACCCGCAACCGCCATCATAACAGCCACAAACCGGTGCTGTGACGGGTGACCGTTACGCCAACGCGGCGTCATAGTATTCCTTACTAGAGATCGAAAATTTTAGTAAGAAAAATATCAGGTACAAAATATGAACTTGCCTATCGACGGTTGCCCGATAGAAAGGAAAGGCTATATTTGTAACATCAAAGCAATATACTTCAAATGTTCAAAACTTCAAATTCCTTTTAGATGAAAGTATCTCACTACTCGATAACGTTCATTATTTCTCTTTGGTATTGCATGCGCTACCGTTTATTTTTGTTCGATTTAATGGTGAATTGAACAGGAATTTGCTTGAGATTTATCTACTAAGCCATCTATACTTAATATGCTGACTGAAGGAGTAATAAATCAAGGTAACTTTCTAAATACTTACTGAAGGAAAATTTTTAAAACAAGGATTGGTTTCGGAGTGTCTTGTAGCTTACTTAAGTCGTTACTCGTTAAGTAACTTTGTTACGTATTTAATTACTTCGTCCCAATGTTGTTTGAAAAATAATTACGTCTTACAACAATGATTGGTTCAAAGACTATAAAATTTAAAAATAAAATCTGTAAATGACTTAATAATGTTCCAGTGTTTTATTACTCGATACCGCAAACTTTCACAAGTATGACTACAATACTATTACTTATTGAGGTTTTAAAGTAATGAATCATTCGTTTATATTTGAATTGGAAAGATTGACCGCAACTTACGTGCAGTACTACGTAATAGGGTGTTTGAAACTTTGAAACCTAAATGTAAATTCCAAGAATGAGTCAGATTATTGAATATATTAGACCTTATACTGTGTCACCCAAAAGGTGACAGCTTTCTCAAAATGAGAGAGAAAAAGAGAAGAGAAGTGCTAAGTGATGATGATGTAGTTGTAGACGATGCGTCTAAGTCGTCTATTTGTCTATATGCATTGCTGTAGTACGAATTACGATTGTAATCAACTTTTTGTATTTGGATTTTGAACTTTTTTTTTAACAACGAATATTGTTGTTGTCAGCTCAAGAGTTTGTTACCTAATGTGTAAAATTTTAAGAGAGTAATACGAATCGTCTACACAAATTTTAAATACTGCGAAAACATCAAAATAAAATTTGTTTATACCAAATTACCAACAAAAGATCGTCTCTTATTTTTGCTGGAAAAATGTATTCCAAATTTAAAATCAAATTATGATTTATTTTTCTTTAAATTTAGGTTGACTGAAGAACTCTTTAATTTTTTTTTGTTCTTGAATGTATTAGTTGTTAAAAAATATGTAGTCATACATTTAATAAATATATAACTGTATTTGAGAGGATATTAAAATAACACATATTTTTATGAGTTTTTAACGATATAACGTATTTGTATATAAACTTTTGCGCAAGGAGTACACATACAGACAGTCACAATTATTCATAGTTTAAAGATGACACAGTCGTTAGTACATTGGCTACAAGTGAGTCTAATAACTAAAATTTATACTCAGTCATAATTTACTAGGTCACCTTTGTCTGGTTCGATGATTTACATTTAACATTATAAAATGTTAATAAAGCAATTTCTTAAATAATAATAATTATTTAATATACTTATTTTTTTAATGTTGATTTCCTGCTAATAAACTGACATTATTTTCAAGATATTATTCGTATAAACCTAACCATCCGCGTAGCTTAAAAATTTGTTCATATTAGGGGGCGTCCATAAATTACGTGAGATGTTTAAGGGGGGGAGGGGGTCGAGTCAAATCTCATCTAATCTTACGTTGGAGAGGAGGGGGGCTCGGCAAATATCACGCAATTTTTTTTCTGATTGAAGCAAAAAAAAATTACACTATTTGGGTCCATTTAATGCTGATTGTACATGCTTAAGATTTAATCTTAAGCGTAATCGTAATACGATTAAGATCATTCACTAATTCGTTCGAAAGAAAATAATTTCACTCATACTTCGACGTTATACATCAGTGGTCGGCAACGCGCGGCCCGCGGGCCGCTTGCGGCCCGCGGAGGTCTTACTTGCGGCCCGCGAATGTTTTGTAAATAAGTTATAAATATCACAATAAATGCATGAAGGTACCGCGATCAGGTAACACGTAGAATTAAAACGAAACTGGCAGATATATGATGTGACATTTTTCATTCAGCGACAGATTTGGTGAGTTTGAAAAGTTTCAAGCAAAGAAGATTTTTGCAAACCCTTTTTCCTGTGATATTCAGGAAGTACAGAGTCATTACAAATGAACGTGTTTGATCTGCAATGTCATTACATTGCAGATCAATCACAACATGCGTCTAGAAAGACCTGTGTAAACAATCCAAATAGATTTTGTTACATTAGTGGCAAATATACATTCAAAAAATTCTGTTTAAATGTGTCAGAGTTCGTTAAAAATGCTTACGAGTACTATCGACGGCCATTGGAAACAAACAACAAGAACTGGATACCCAATATAGTGTGTAAAACGTGTGAAATTTTTCTTGAATAAAGTTTGAACGTGGTTTGAACAAAACTTCACAGAGCTTAATGTTTGCATATTTCAAGTTTTATTGTTAAAAATTTTCGGCATTGATGCAGAAATAATAGTAATTATTAACATATTCCTTGTGCATAGCGTTTTTAGAAACCAATGAGAAAAAAATATCAAACAGGGTGGCCCAAAACTTTTGCACGCCACTGTATATCCAGATCGTTTCCAAAATTGAGTGCTGAGAATTTAAAAGCTGGAATTTTCGAAGGACCTCAAATTAGAAAATTAATAAACGATGTAAATTTTACTGAAAGTATGACAACTGCTGAAAAAAAACCTGGAATTAGTTTTTTTGGCTTGTAAAAAACTTTTCGGGAAATAAGAAGTCCGTCGACTTTCCTGACCACGTCAAGCAGTTACCATTATACGTTCAGCACCTTGGATATAACATGAGCATTAAGATGCATTTCACTTATAGCCACCTTGATCGATTTTCTGTAAATCTTGGACATTTAAGCGAGAAGCAGGGAGAACGCTTTCATCAGGATATTCGCTTCATGGAGGAGCGCTACCAGGGCTATTGGAGTGAAAGTATTTTTTTTTATGCTACTAAGTCGACAAACAAGCGTATGGCTCACCTGATGGTAAGTGACTACCGTAGCCTATAGACGCCTGCAACACCAGAAGCGTCGCAAGCGCGTTGCCGACCCTATCCCCAATGAGCCCCCCCAGGAGCTCTGGTCACCTTACTCACCAACAGGAACACAATACTGCTTGAAAACAGTATTATTTAGCTGTGGTCTTCTGTAAGGTCGAGGTACTACCCCAGTCGGGCTGCTCCATATTTTGAGCAGGAAATTTCCTGCTGTGCCCTACCTCAGTTCAGTTCAGTCAGTCAGTCAGTTTCAGTATGATGGCTGACTACTGTTGGATTATCCAGAATAGTAGTAAAACTCCAAGTTATTCAACAAAGCTACATAAAAGAAAATGTTGTTTAAAATAATAAATTGTTATATGACGGGAAACCATGTTTTTTTGACAAAAATAGCTACCCTTCATATCTCAAAATGTAGAGCTGCTAGCAAAAATCTGAGTGCAAATTTAGAATTAGGGTAGAAAATGCAGCTAGATCCATAAAAAAATCCATACAACAAAAATGCTGTTGTGCTGTATAATGTAAGTATTAAGTGTACGTATAAAATTCCATATGTTTTAAAAAATTTAATAGCATTTTCATTTTTTCTATGGGATATGACCAATTATAATTATGTAGGTATCAGGTAGAGTCTAGGGTTTAAATCATAAGTGCGGCCCGCCTTTAGTTTATTTGGCCACCTCGTGGCCCTTGCCTACCAAAAGGTTGCCGACCACTGTTATACATCTACTGACTGTCAAACCACCATAGCCGAATCGACACAAGCGTACGCAGTGGTGAATTTTTGAACTAAACGGAGATGTGTTAAGACTCTGTCGTATAAAAAATACACGTAAACATTTTAATTTTTTATCAATAATAAAATTTTAATAAAATGAGCAACCGGAGTTGCTGTGTCGTTAATTGTAGAAATACTAGCAGAAAGAGTGAGTGTAAATTTTATACATTTCCAACTGCGAAATGGAAAATAAATCAAAGAAAAAAGTGGATAGTAGCAGTAAGACGGCGAAAGTAAGTAGTATCATAACCTTAATTTCAGTATTAATAATAAAAGAGTATAACAGGCATTTGGAAACTGGTAAATGTTGTTGACACAATAATATATTATCTAAATTAGTTATTTGAAATATAAATGTTTTTACTTGTAGAATTTATCAAAATTTAATAAACTATTGTATGTATTTTATTAAGAATTTCATATAAATAATGAAAAATATTTTGCTACTCTTTAGATTAAACAACGTGTTTATTAAATTTAAAAAATTTAGTTACTAATTTGGAACTCAATTCGATGATTTACTGCTTGAAACCCAGTTTTGATGATGACCTCCATGTTTTCGTAACGACTTAAATAAAAAAATATTAAATTAAAAAAATTAATATTTTACGTTATCTTCAAGATTCAGCTATTACATTATCTTTTTATTTTTATTATTTACTTTTACCTTTACAATTATAATTATACTCTTTGTTTCCAAAGTTTGTTTCCTTTTAGTTTTGTTAAAATTAATTTTACAACTCATATGTACTCAGCTATGCTTTAGAAATTAGAATTGACCACAGATTACACACAGATAGTATAAAACTATAAAGCTAGCTAGAATTGACTTAATCTAATCATGTAAATATTAAATAATTTGTTTATCAATGATACTTACGTTTTTTTTTAAAGATATTTAATTCAATATAAAATAGCACGTAATTTCGTCAGTTCGTCACTACACTACATTTTTTTCACATATTGATAGTTATTTTAACAATAAAAAAATAGTAATTTTTGTCAAATATCATTAATATACTGCCAATCACAGATTATATCTGCCAATACCCTTTTAGTTCATACCTCGAGTGGCGCTACCGTCACGCACCTAGCCAATAGGTCAATTTAATCTGAATTTACGGTACAGTGTAGCCTGTCCTTTGTTCCAATAGTTCCAATAGTCTCTCTTGAGACCGCGCATGATTCTCCAAGGACTGAATTAGAGTAGATTTTCTTTTTTTAATCACAGCACAGTAGTTACGATATGCTATTGTTAAATGTATATTACACTTATAATTAAACTCTCAGCAATATTGATTACTAGTCTTAACTAGTCGTAAATAAAAGCACGAAGCAAATTTTTTTTTCTTTTTACAATAAGAATCCAACGCGTTTATGTAAGAAACCCACATTTTGAAAAATCTCACGTGAGATTGGGGGATGGGGGGAGGGGGTTGAATAAAATCTCATGACATCTCACCACGGGGGGAGGGAGGGACAGAAAATTAAAAAAAATACCTCACGTAATTTATGGACGCCCCCTTATGAAGAATAAGCAAAATCGAGTTATCACCCTTTCCTGTAGTAGTAAATTTAGGGTTCGTTAGAAATTATATAACCGTAAAGATCCCTTACAATTGGTGAATCAGCATCGTTCTGATTTCGCTAATAATATTCAATTGGTGACGACTGACGACACTGATTCGCCTTATACATATTCCTAGAACTAGCTTCTGCGCGCGACTTCGTCGGCGTGGACTCAGCTCCTATTGGTCTTAGCGTGATGATACATAGCCTATAGCTTTCCTCGATAAATGGGCTATCTAACACTGAAAGAATTTTTCAAATCGGCCCAGTAGTTCCAGAGATTACCGCGTTCAAACAAACAAACAAACAAACAACCAAATAAACAAACAAACAACCAAACAAACAAACTCTTCAGCTTTATATATTAGTATAGATAACAACCGCTATATTGTAGTGGTGCGTGCAGTCGATTCCCGCTCGGGGTGGTATTTGTACAAATATTTCTTTTCGGTTTGAATGTCTGCCTTTGTGGGTAATGGGTATCCCCATCGTGCCTCGGAGAGCAAGTAAAGCGGTCGGCCCCGGTTGTAATCATAAATACCTGATAGCTATCGTTACTCATAGTAGGGAATATATCGAAGCAATATAATTTATTTTGTATTCAATATAATAATTTCTTTCGATTTATTAAAATTCCATCGACTCCATAACTTACCTAATGTACACAAGAGATTCTTCGTAACAATATAAATTGAAATCCTATTGCGAAAAATTCGGCTCTACAGACGTCATAGATAGCAACGATAAGATAGAAACAATGAATCGCGTCGCTTTCAATGATAACTTAAATAATGTAATTTGAAAAGAAACTTATAAAACTAAATTCCTTATTAAACAGATAATCGTATCATAAGACATAAAATATCAGTAAAATCATTAAATGTGGTGTTTCATGTTCAAAGAATATTTTTATGATTGAAATATAATTTATTAATATATAAAGCTGAAGAGTTTGTTTGTTTGTTTGGTTGTTTGTTTGAACGCGGTAATCTCTGGAACTACTGGGCCGATTTGAAAAATTCTTTCCTTGTTAGATAGCCCATTTATCGAGGAAGGCTATGTATCATCACGCTAAGACCAATAGGAGCGGAGTCCACGCCGACGAAGTCGCGCGCAGAAGCTAGTCTAGTATAATTTATAATTGAAATGATTATGTAACTGATATAGGCACTTGAAGAATATTATGTTTTGTACGCCCGAAAAGAACATAGTGCCTATACAAGTATGTTTCAAGTTTAACAATAACGAGCTTTCATACAGTGTATTGTCCTTATTGAACCACTATTCTAAGTTTGTTCTAAATATTTTGTCTCTTATAACTTAAATACCACATAAATAAACTTACATACTCATATAGCTAAGATTTTTTTTACTAGATTGCAGTTTTTAACCCAAAAGCAATGGTCAGATTAAAAAATATGTATATTATTTTGGATTAAATTTTTTACTTTAATTTAAAATTTACGTCACCATGTCTTGTGGTCATGTTATGAGTGTTATGACTAATAATTAATAATTGGTAAAATGTGTGATTCTTTTGAAACTTTTAATGTACTTAGCATACATATTGACGGCGCAGTGAGTCATGGTTTGACTATGTAGTTATAACAACGCAATTGTAGCTCCATCTGACCGGTTCCGCTGTCCATTTTAGATAGTAAGGGTTTAAAAATCAATAGTTTTAATGAAAAGGGTCCTAACCCTTTTTTTTAATAAATGGACGCCGTATGTTTTAGTCATAATTTTTATATTTATGCAAGATATAAATCTGTCGCCGATTTCCTTGGTTGAGTTTATGTTTTTAATGCTTTTTTAAATCTATTTTACGCGAAAAAGCAGTGGTAAATATTTTGCAGTACGTGTACAGCATAATATATATAAATAATTAAATATGAAAAAGTAATGTATATTTTAATTGATTACTGTTTTTAATTAGGGTTAGGGTTTTTCAAACTTTCCGTTCACCGCCGAAAATATATAATATAGATATTAGATTTTAAAGATAAAATAACATTTGAAATATTTCGACTTTGCTCGTATTTTTTAGTTTTTTAATAGTTTTAGATTTGATAAACTTTTTGTTTCAACTTTATGAACTTAAACGACAAATAAATACATATTCATCAGACATCTTTTTTCACATCAATTCTCCCATAACAGCTAAACAGCATCCCGTATCAAAGGATCCGTATAATTATTAAATCATTTTAATCGCTGAGAGCACGAAACTACCAGGCTCGCATAACTCGACGGCGGTGTGTGCACAATTACAAAGAAGGTTTGTCCTAACACTACACACACAATCAAATCGTTTTATTCACTCTGCTTAGGTCAACAGACGATGAGTCATTGCTGCGCATTGGCTGAAAGGTGAGCTTAAAGGCATTTGAATATGCCTCTTACGTACTAAGTATCTTGTTGATTCTATGTAAGAAAAGTGAGTAAAAAAAGCAAATAAGAACCAACACAGATATTGATGAAAAGCTAGTAACACACAGACACACATCAGCCTGTCGCAGTCCACTGCTGGACATAGTCCTCCACAAGTTCGCGTAAAAATGGAGTGAACTCATGTGTTTTGCCCATAGTCACCACGCTGGGCAGACAGGTTGGTGACCGCAGGGTTGACTTTGTCGCACCGAAGACGCTGCTGCATGTCTTCGGCCTGTGTATTTTAAAGCCAGCAGTCGGATGGTTATCCCGCCATCGCGTCGGTCGGCTTTTTAAGTTCCATGGTGGTAGTGGAACTGTGTTATCCCTTAGTCGCCTCTTACGACACCCACGGGAAGAGAGGGGGTGGCTATATTCTTTACGGCCGTAACCACACAGCTAGTAAACTTTGAATAAATTATGTAGGTACTTATAAAATGTACATGTAGTTTTTGTGACTATTAAAACTACGCATTTGTTTATTAATTTGAGGTTACTCAACCGTAAAGAAACTCAGCAAAGGTCCATTCATACCAATAAGAAGAAATGTAAGGAGTTAGAAATATAAAGGTACAATGACACGTACTATATGTATTTATAGCTAACTATGGTTTCATTGTCTGACGAATTGTATTTGTGATTCATTTGATTCGTGTTTTCAATTTCCTCGTGTTTCCAATTTATTATACATTTACATTCAAAAGAGACCTTGATTGTGACAACAAACTTGACGATTAAAATTTAACAAAAACAATGAAAACAATGCTTTTTTTTTGTTTTGAATCAAATCTTATAAACTAACATGCCATTTGAACGTAAACTGAAAAAGGATGGACTAAAGTATGTAGATATATTTATAATTACTTATAAAAAAGTCTCGGCTACCTTAGGTGGTATTTTTTATTTATTCATGTTGGCTTCAAAGTACTTTGAATCGGGTTTTTACTATGTACGTACTTAATATTTTTAATTAAATAATAACAGTTGTTGCGAAGCTAACATTTGGAAAATACGTATACATACTAGCGACCCGCCCCGGCTTCGCACGGTTGCAGAAACTGTTAGTGTTCCTCTACTATATTAAAATCATGTATTATACATATAAACCTTTCTCTGGAATTACTCTATTTACTAAAGAACACCGCATCAAAATCCGTTGCGTAGTTTTAAACATCTAAGCATACAGACAGCGCGAAGCGACTTTGTTTTATACTATGTTGTAATGATTACGCTGTGAAAGGAATCGGCAAAAAATGAACAATTACTCTTTTATAATCGTCTAGCATTTTGAAAACCCCACAATAGATATTTATCGAATTTTTTTACTATGACTTACAGCCTTACAGAGATCGCGCAAAAAAAAAAACAAGTACCAACGCTTTATTTAAGTAGTTGTAATAATGTTAGACACGCCTTTACTCTATTATTCAAGTATTTGAGTATTTGGAAGTTTCGAGTCACACCTTGACCGCCTACTAGAAATTTGCACAGTAAATAGTTGACTCAACTTAGAGTGGAATTTTCGCTCATAGGTGTTCCTATGAAAATACTTAAGAAATTGTGTTGATTTCTAAACCATTATAAAAGTACTAAATAAGAAGTAAATAATGAATGGACTACACAATACTTAAATAGTATGAAATAAAGAAGGCTATTAATAACCAAATTTGTTTACATATAATTAACTAGTTGTGCCTCGCGGTTTTAAATGTGTTTAATTGAGGAAAAAATTGCCTATAGCCTTCCAGATTAGCGCGTTTAGAGAAACAAACTTTTCAGCTTTATGAAATTAGTATAAAGATATATGTATACATATCACAAAATTTGTTTTATAAACTTATGTATATTGCAAGAATTACGCTCGTTTTAATATTTTCTAAATTTACCAAAATACCTATGCATAAGTTGCCATGTAGTATGTACAATACAAGCATGCTTTAACGAAAGCAAATGCACCGCGCACGTGCGCGCGAGGTTTCCACAAATAGTGGCAATAGCCATACTTGTTTGTTTATGACCGCTCTTTAACTGAACGGCTATAATTATTGCTTTTCAAGCTAGTTCCCAGTTTGTTTATAAGGTTCCGTAACCACAACGTGTCAATGAAATTACTAAAACGATTCGACTGATTCCCTTCTGACAGCAATGCAGTTGTATTTTCGGAACCGTGTTATGTAGATTCTCAGAATTTTATTTCGACTGCCGCAGTAACGATCAAAATTAAAAGTATGTTTGTTACAATTCACGTGTTCATATGCGATACCATATTATGAACACGTATGGTTCGTTCACGTACGTTCATATACGCAATACTGATTTTAAACGTATGTCTTTATATAGTGTGTCTTTCCAAACCCTCGATATAGGAGTGAATCCAAACAATTCCGTTTATTTATTATTTAAGATCGACTCATTACAATTTGTATGGTGGTAGGTTCGAGTCGACTGATGGTGACGGTGACTGACGTGGATCTAATGTTTTTAACGATTGTCTAACGAGTTCTATTTTCTAAGAAACAATTCCAGTAATTATTTCGATATGTAGGTAAATGAACTGTTAACGTTATTTTTTGTATTTATTTTAAGTAATCGTATTTCGCCTCGCATTAAAACCATTTCAAAAGGATTTTCACATTTACTATTTCTTTAGGCACGTGCTAGTTATTCTACAAAACATAAAATTCTGTTTAAGGCGCCTGGGGGGGCAAAACGCCGCGCTAGCCGTTTTTTGTGCAGTTTTTTGAAGCTATCTACTTTTTATTGGAAAGAAATATCAAACTAATACAAACACATTTAATTTCTACATAATTTTGATTACATGATGGTGCATTTTTTTTATTTTTTTAAAGGATTACATTTTAAATAATCGCCTTACAACGAAACCACAAAAATGAGAAATAATTACTGATACTGTGCGTCCCCTCGTGAAGTAAACATTATTTTATTTTGCTACCGACACTAATGGATTGACAATTTAATAAGGAACCATTCGCATGAAAAAATTTTTCGAAAAGACCTAAATTTGATGTGTTATTGATTTTTTTCTAAAATCTGGGCGTATTCACTACTGTACTCAAGCGCGGTTGTATTGGAATTCAGTCTGCCGCAAGGTTTGGAGGGAGAAGCTTGTGTCGTTTGTCACCGTCTCGGCTAGCACACGCTCACGTCATATTATAAATCTATACGTCTATACTCTATACATACAAATAAATAAAAGTGGAGTGTCCGTTTGTAATAATAAAATAATATCCTTTTACTAAATGCATATCCATGTATACACGGTACATATACCAAAATCACATTTTTTACAATTTATTGTTGTCTGTCTGTCTGTCAGTTTGTTCCGGCTAATCTCTGAAACGGCTTGACCGATTCAGACGGGACTTTCACAGACAGATAGCTGATGTAATAGGCTGTGTTACTTTTATTTTTATTTTGTATCTCTGCGAACTGAACAATAATTTTTTTTAATTCCACGCGGACGAAGTCGCGGGCACAGCTAGTAAACAATAATAATTTATTAGCATATTGTTAGCATTTTTTGTTGACTTTTGTTTGGGTTAGTTTTTTTGTTTGTTATTTATTGTGAAAGGACGCTGCTCTGTGTGTGTATTTAAAACTATTGAGTTTTTTTTAAAAACGCTATTGTTGTGTAGGTATCTAAACAATGGTTTTAGCACCTTTGAAAATTATAGAAACGACACCCATGATAAAGAGTTTTGCTAGCTAATTTAATTTGACCATGTATAGGTTTTTACTTTTTACCTAGACCTATGTTAAAATAAAAAAATCTCTATATATGTATATAAAAATGAATCGCTGAATTTGTTGCTAAGCGCAAATCTCGAGATCAGCTGAACCGATTTCACTAATTCTTTTTTTATAATATTCCTTGAAGTACGAGGATGGTTGTTACGGTGAGAAAAATTAAAAAAAATTGCCTGAAAAGTCTAAAAACAACACTTTTCTATATTCCCATACAAAAGATTCGTAATAATACTTAAAAGGCAATTTGAACTTTAATACCATACAATAAAGTTTAAGAGTTAGTGGAGGGGTTCCGGAAAGGCAATTGAGTGATGTTAGTATCGTATAAATATTAATGTCAATATTTGTCAATATTTTAATATATTCTTTACTTTTTATAGCTAACCAGTAACCCGGTGTCACCAATAGCAGAAATAAGTATTAAAAAAAATAATAATTGTGTTTGCTCGCAAACGAAAAAAAAACCGACTTCAATTACATCGACAAGTAATACAACATAATAAGACGAAAAAATGTCAAGTAAATACGCGCTATTAAAGATTACTCAAAAAGTTGTAATCAGATCTCGATCTAATTTCACGAAGACTACATGACAAGTATTAGCTTTCGATTAACGTAAGAATCATCAAAATCGGTACACCGAGGAAAAAGTTATGCGGTATAAAACAACGTAGGTCGACGAAAAATTAGTCAAGTAAAAACGCATTATTCGATATAACTCTAAAAGTACTTGTCAGATCTCAATTAAATTAAAATGGGACCACATGACACGCAACACCTTTCAATTAAAACAAAATTGATCGAAATCGGTCCACCCAGTCAAAAGTTCTGAGCTAACATACATAAAAAAATAAAAAATAAAAAATACAGTCGAATTGAGAACCTCCTCCTTTTTTGGAAGTCGGTTAAAAACTAAAGAATCGACTGTTAGGCGGTACGAAGTTCGACGGGTCAGCTAGTATATAATAAAATTTAATTTATTGTTTTCATTTTATTTTTCTACTTACAATGTCTGTGAAATGAAATGAAATGTGATGAATGTGTTGCTAAGAGCAAATCTCGAGAGCAGCTGAACAGATTTTTCTTACGAAAAATTAGAAAAATTGCCTGAAAAGTCTGAAAACAACACTATTCTATATTCCCATACAAAAGTTTCGTAATAATACTTAAAAGTCAATTTGAACTTTAATACCATACCATAAAGTTTAAGTTTTAGTGGAGGGGTTTCAGTAAGACAAAACAATTGAGTGACGTTAGTATCGTATAAATATTAATGTGAATATTTGTCAATATATTAATTTATATATTTTTTTGTTTTTACATAATGTAATTGTTGACTTATCAACTTTCTTTTTTCTTTTTTTTAATCTTTTTACTAGCTGACCCAAATTGCCGTTATCCCGAATAGCAATTGAGTGACGTTAGTATCGTATAAATATTAATCTCAATATTTGTCAATATATTAATTTATAATTATTTTTTTTACATAATGTAATTATTGACTTATCAACTTTCTTTTTTCTTTTTTTTTATCTTACTAGCTGACCCAAATTGCCGTTATCCCGAATAGCAAAATAAGTATTTAAAAAAAATAATTAAAGAATCGACTGTTAGGCGGTACGAAGTTCGCCGGGTCAGCTAGTTATTTATAAGTTTAAGTAATTATACTTCATTGTTAGTATTTATTGAACGTAAGTGTAGTCACTGAATTCATTACCTAAAATATATACGCACCAATTAACATTTATTTCTTATAAAAAAATAATATATTTTTTTTATTGAATGCCGTGCGGTCTGCGGATCCCTAGATCTGTAATTTTTACGTGTATTCGTAAAGTTGTTCACCAAATGCCGCTAGATGTGCCGCGAGAGGTGGGGTGCGGCAAAGAGGGAACGAATGCTCAAGGTTATTTGCTTGGCATACCGCCTTAAGCTCTTGACAAGCTCAGGAATGTTTATCCGGGTTTTAATACAGCGGCAGCGTTTTTATTACGACCGATATTTCCAACGAATTGTATAACAACAATAGCTTAAGCACTTGTAAGGGTGCTTTTCCGTAAATGAACGTTTTGTTTCGCTTGTTTATTTTTCTGTAGGAAAATATACATTTTTTTAAATCACTAAGTTTTAATAAACGCATTTTATATAAATAATTATATAAAAATAAATAAAAATACATGTCTGTGCTCAGACTTTATTGTAACTTACCCGGAAAAAAATTTGATGACTAACCTAGATCTCCCGCGCAGTCTCATCCGGTGCTTTTTAGTTTTGCGTGCTCAGACTTTATTGTAACTTACCTAGAATAAATTTGATGACTAAACTAGATCTCCCGCGTAGTTTCATCCGATGTTTTTCACATTTGTTAGCGTAAATTATTGCTACATCTTAATAAACAGACTAATACGTTTAATTTTAATGATTCGGGTCAGTTTTTACTTAGATTATTGCCAGTATAGATTATGTAGGGCATTTCCGAAAAATAAAATGAAGCAAAAGTTATGTTGCAAAGTGTATATTGTAAGAACCACTCGATAATGAGTAGCCCATAGACGCTGCTGGCAGTGACTTTTAGGGTTGCCACCTTTTTTTTCTCAATTAAAGTACATTGGGTATTATAGGTAAGAAAAATAAAGTACATAGTATCAACATAAAGTACAATTTATTTTTATTTTTATTAAATTTGAAAACATATTTTTTATTGCTTTTTGCAGCTTGTATCAAATTAGTATCTCTGCTAAACAATTGCACAACATCTTTACACACACTTCAGCTTATCGTAGTCCACAGCTGGACATACATAGGTCTCCACAAGTTCGCACCAAAAATGGCGCAAACTCATGTGTCTCGCCCATAGTCACCATGCTGGACAGGCAGGTTGGTGATCGCAGGGCTGGCTTTGTACCGAAGACGGTGCTGCCCGTCTTCGGCCTGTGTATTTCAAAGACAGCAGTTGGACGGTTATCCCGCCATCGGTCGGCTTTTTAAGTTCCAAGGTGGTAGTGGAACTGTGTTATCCCTTAGCCGCCTCTTAAGACACCCACGGGAAGAGAGGGGGTGGCTATATTCTTTACTGCCGCAACCACACAGCAGCCCACACCACATCTTTACAGTCTATATTTAAATTAAATAAGTAACTCATGTTTTATCAAATTCAGAGACGCTTTGTTTCGTTTGTCTCGACATTTATTATTCATCACAGCAAAAAATCTTTGAATGCTGACATAGTGGGAATAGGTAATAAGAATGAAATTACTTTATACAAGTTTATTAAATTGTCAGCACTCTTATTAAATACTTGCTGCCATTTTTGTGCTTTGATAGTTCTGCAAAACCCTTAGAAGTACTTATATAATATTAATGTAAAGCAATTTCTCCATAAAGATCATCGATATTTACATTAAGTTTGCGCAGATTTAAATTTTCAATTATGTTAACTACATACAGGGTGTATTTGGAACGCATTGAAAAACGAAGAGGTATGATAGTGTTGGCTTAACCTGACATGATACAAGTGAAAAAAAAGCGAAAAAAAAAATTTTTTTTTTCCTGTTTTCATCATTTTTTTTGGTATAGTCCGGTTTGGAAAAAATAATGAAACAGAAATTTGAAGATAATGCTTTAAAATAATCGTGTTTGGAACAAACTGTCAATGTAATGCAAACCGTTCATACGCGCCATCAGCTGACAGAGGTCAACGGCACGCGGTAAACGTACTCGCCGCCGCGCGCACGTTTAATTTTCGTTCCGCCGCCTCCCGCGCCCCGCGCGGCATGATACATTGCTGCCTCACATAATACAGAAGTCCTAAAATGTTCTTAAAAAAAACGTTTCTGGGATAAAAGGTTATATGCATTATATAGTATATAAATAGTATATTACGTGGTTTAAATCTTACAAAGCGTTCCAAATACACCCAGTATATTATTATCTCTAAGACTAAGCATAATCCCATAAATATCTAAAATTGTTATGCAGTTGCCTTCTAGACATTTAACAGCTTTATTAAATACTAGCCGACCTGTGCCGACTTCGTTGGGCGTTAATTATTTTTGTGATGCAAATATATAGTAAAGTTTTCATCTCGCTCGCATTTCTCCAACTTGATTTACATATACTATTATTTTTCACTGAATATTTTGTTCAATAACAATAAAATATAGCCTATGTCACTCCTGAATAGTGTAGCTTTCAATCATGATCGGATCAGTATTTGCGAAGATTACCTCCTACAAACAAACAAAGTTAGAAACTTTACCTCTTTATAATATTCGTATAGAACATTAATAAGTGACTACAAAAATGCAAATAAATTTCAATCATATCATGAGATATGATCAGAAATTGTTAAAAATGAGTGTTTAGGTGATGTGGCGCTGGTGAGTAGCGACATCTACGACAGCAAAGTTTTTTAAAATCCTAAAGAAATCAAATCATGCATGATAAAGTATTTTCGTGTACTTTATTGCTTTCATAAAGTATAGAGTACATTTACCTAAAATAACGTACAATACTTTATTATAAAGTACGGGTGGCAACCCTAGTGACTTTAGTCTCAACTCAAATGGTTGTGTGCTCGATCCTGCCTCAGATAATATCAATGACGTGTACATCATCTATATGGATATTGAAAATGCATAATATATCAGTCGAATTTTACCTAAAACATAGGTATCATGAAATGCCTAGGGGACAGATTTACTTTAATAATTTAAATCAAATCGACACAGCATTAAATACATTCCCTTGCGGCACTATCGTTATGATAATTCAAAGATATAATTATCATCACAACAATGAGACGCCTGTCGGCTTTCTAGTTAAAATTCATCGCCATAACGCACTTCGATCTGACATTATAAGTTCGAGATTTATAATTGTTTTAAACAAGATAATTATGTCTATTTATATATATCTATGTATTTATGATTTTGACAAACGAAGATAAACATAATTTTCTTTTCCAAAAAAAAGAGAATGATAAGACTTTTATATATATATATATATGTACTTTATTTCTTCTTTAGAAACAGTTTTTAAATACATTAAGATATAAATACAATACATAGAAATACATTGAGAACCAAAAATTGGTTAAATAAATAGTGTAAAAGATTTTGAAGCCTTAGTTCGGTCCTATTTTCCTATCCAAAATGTAGCAATAATATATTTTTATTCAATGTTTCAAATGTTTCAAATTTTGCTACCTTAACTTTCTTTTAATATTGTTTAGTTTTTTTTTTTGTAAATGATATTATTTTGACTTTCGTTAAGTGTGTGTATTACCTTATGGCGAAATATATGTTTTCATTTAATTTAAAAGGACAATATGCGATAGTATCTTGTCTTGTATCAATGTAAATGCAATCTTATTATTTTGACTTTCGTTAAGTGTGTGTATCACCTTATGGCGAAATATATGTTTTCATTTCATTTAAAAGGACTATGCGATAGTATCTTGTCTCGTATCAATGTAAATGCAATCTTATTATTTTGACTTTCGTTAAGTGTGTGTATTACCTTATGGCGAAATATATGTTTTCATTTCATTTAAAAGGACAATATGCGATAGTATCTTGTCTCGTATCAATGTAAATGCAATCTCCAATTAATTATGTTCGTGTACAAATTTAACATCCAACCATCTCAATTGTGGCACTTTTCTTTCGGTACATAATGTATTAATAAGGCTCGCGTGTCTTGTCACCATTAATTAAATTACCAGCATACCTGTTGTCATTCGTTTAATTAAATATACATACAAATATAGAACTTATGAACGTAGACATAGAGGTTACTATCTTGTACTCGTATATCGTTTGCGGTCATCGTACAGATGAAAACGAAAAGAAAACTGCTCGTGAGATGTCAAAACTAAACAAAGATGCATTATATAGCTGTAATTTTAGTTGTAAAGTTGTTAGTAAAAGTGAAAATACTAATAAGGTAGATATATTTTATATTATCTAATATTAATAATGTTCTATTAGAATATGGATTTTATTTTTTGGTTGTTAAAAATTTATGTAGCTGTTTATACTTAGGTATTTAAAAGATACGCATTGGACTTTAAGTTGTTTACCTCCTAATAAGTTTCGATAAAAAAAATCTCGAAAAATATTTTTTATTTAAACATGATTAGTCATTAATTTTTAAACTCTTATTAAGAAGGATGTATTATTATTTGATAAAATTATATTTAGAACAAAACGAATTAAAACAGTGTCCAGTCATCATGTCGATACTGTTATCAATGCAGGGCCCCGATCGCGCTAAAATTTTTACGACTGAAACGTAACTGAACTGCAAACGAACCGCAACTTTTTGAATGTTTCGTATCGCGCTAACAATTTGACAGCTAGGTGACACTCAGTTGAACTTGAGTTGGAACGCAACTGCTGTCAAACGAACGTTTTTGCAACAGTTCAATAGAAGCTACTTTTTTATAGTTGAAGTTCGATCGCAACAGTGCAATACAGTGTTTACAAGTGTAGTGTTTATTTGGATTAGATATTTTTATATTAAAAAGTACTTACTTAAGTATATTAGAGTATATTAAAATCTTTGCCGCCATAAATTTACTTGAGAGAGCCCATGAGTTTGATGTTGCCGTGACTCGGACCCAAACAAAGAGAAACAATTTGAGATCGAGGATAGCGTCCAAGCTGTTCAATCTGAGTGATTGTAAATTTATAAAGCGTTATAGATTGACGAAGGAGATCGCTCTCGAGTTAATAAGTGAGCTAATACCTCATATGCCACCCGTTTTACGTTCTGATGCAATGGACGTAAAGACAAAGGTATGTAAGCACTGTGTTTAAAAAAGCTCTACAAAGACATTACCTACATATTTCTATTTCATCATGTACGTAACTATACATAACACTATACCTAATTTATGTACAATTTACATTAGGTACACAGTAAATTCCTACCTATCTACTGTGCGCTATATTAATTTAAATTGTCTTGGTTCTAGGTCTTGATTTTGTTTAATTAAAGAAGATAAAGGCAAATCCTCCTCCAAATCCTAAGTTCACAATGGTTCGGTGGTGTTCTTAGCTGTAAAAGCGATAGTGAACAGAAAATTGCAGGATTGTCCTTTCATTTGTAAGTATTCCTTGTTTGTTATAATTATTTTATCTTTAAAAACGATTCCTAGTTGTATTTATAGCTTATTTATCAAATTTTATAATTTTACAATTCACATAACATAATTTCAGTGTTTCTTGTTTCGTATAAGTAACAAAAGCCCCCACAAATTAACAAAAGACTTAAATTATTATTATTTTTTTCTGCTCCCTGTTTAAAGGGGTAAAGTAACTAACATATGGGACATGTTATAATAAAATAAAAAATAATAATAAAATATCATGACCTGTAAGCTGAAAATTACCCATAAATAGTTTCTTTTTGAAAGTATCTACTTGTTATTGGAAAGAAATTTCAAACTAATAAAAACACATTAAATTTCTACATAATATTGATCACACAATGGTTACTTCAAATATAAAATAAATAAATAACCATTGTTTCATAGAGGCAAAGAGGGAACGAATGCTTAAGGTTATTTGCACAGGCTGGTAACGCCTTAATATGTAACTTTTCAGGCATGTCAAATAGTTAATAGAATGGCGTATCTAAACTTTATATTTAGCTTTATATAGTTATAATTTTATGATTGCAGTTTCCCGAATAAGCAGAATTTGCGTGAAGTTTAGATAGCTGCCACAGGACGAAATTGTTGATCACAGATTAATGTTATTGAAAGCAGTCGCCGTGCATTACTTTGAAGTAAGCATTCATCATACCATAAAACAGTTTTTTTCACCCAGCGATAGAATTCTCAACATACACAATAAACTTGTACTGTTTAGAGGGAAATAAATTCACTATTCACTAATTTGTGTTGTTTTATTTCTTCCTGTTTTTTTTTCTAATTAATAACTATTGCCCGCAGCTATTCAATCAATTTTTCAACAAAAATAATTTTTCAATTTGAACTAGTAGTTCCTGAAATTAGCGCGTTTAACGAAACAAAGAAACTCTTCAGCTTTATAATCTATACTAATATAATAAAGCTGAAGTTTGTTTGTTTGTTTGTTTGAATGCGCTAATCTCAGGACTTACTGGTCCGATTTGAAAAAGTATTTTAGTGTTAGATAGCCCATTTATCGAGGAAGGCTATAGGCTATATATCATCACGATAAGACCAATAGGAGCGAAGCACCAATGAAGAATGTTTCAAAATTGGGGTTTTTTTTCTTTTGAGAGTTAAAGTTTCGCACAAATCATGTATGACAGAATTGGTCCTATATTCCACGGGGACGAAGTCGCGCGCAGAAGCTAGTATTTGTATAGAAGTCCGTAAAAAGGAATATTTACATACCTCTGATTTCTAAAACACCGTTTTGGCGTTTTAGCATTTTGTCCTTTCCACTGACGGTATTATATCAATGACTTCAAACGGGGTAAATGTTTTTGTATGACAACACAAGCAAGACCCGACCTTGATTTACGTCATCATTCTCTGTCTCATTTGTCGATCCTGTCATGATCCTGTCACTACTTTTGACAACTAATTGACTTTGACATTAGTTAGTTGTCAAAAATACTGCTACACAAGTCAATTTTGTTGCGGTTCGATACCGGTTTTTCATAAACCAAGTAACGTCTCTAGCGGCTACAGTTCAGTTGCAGTTCAGTTGCGTCTGAGCTACGACTGACGTATAAACTTTAGCGCAATACCGAATGCGACAAAGTTGAATTGTACTTGCACCACAATCGCAACTGAACTATAACTGAACTGTAAACGTTTCGTTGACAATGCAAATAGCGCGATCGGGGCCCAGCTTCCGTTAAATTACTATACAATGTGTACTCGTAACATTTCTAGTACGCAGATGCGATGTATCAATGTATGAAAACGAAAACAAAAAAAAACCTTTTTTTTTTTTTTTTTTTTTTTTTTTTTTTTTTTTTTTTTTTTTTTTATGTATGTTAGCTCAGAACTTTTGACTGGGTGGACCGATTTCAATCAATTTTGTTTTAATTGAAAGGTGTTGCGTGTCATGTGGTCCCATTTTAATTTAATTGAGATCTGACAAGTACTTTTATAGTTATATCTAATAATGCGTATTTACGTGACTACTTTTTCGTCGACCTACATTATATTATACCGCATAACTTTTTACTCGGTTTACCGATTTCGATGATTTTTACTTTAATCGAAAGCTAATACTTGTCTTGTAGTCTTGTTTAAATTATATCGAGATCTGATTACAACTTTTTGAATAATCTTTAATAGCGCGTATTTACTTGACTATTTTTTCGTCTTATTACGTTGTATTACTTGTCGATGTAATTGAAGTCGCTTTTTTTTCGTTTGCGAGCAAACACAATTATTTATTATTCTATTTTAATTACAAAATACGAAATTTAGGTGCCTTTTCTCATATTTACCTACAGTAAGTGTGTAAATATGAGAAAAAGCCTACTACCAAAGACCTGGCTAAATTCATACCATCGTATTTATTTATTTTTACCTTGAATATATCAATATTTTTTAATTTTCTCACAAAAACCTTGCCATGGAAATAATTATCAAATTTATTGCAGTTGTTTGAAAATTAAGTTATTATTGTTATGCGCGTAAAAACATTTTGACGATACATTTTTACATAGATTTTTATTAAGTATTTAACGTATTTCATTATTCTTATGTTTTTATACTGTTTAATTTAAAAGTTTTATCTCAGTGACATAATTATGTAGACTTTTTTGCTTTCGTATAAATTCATATTAACCTACACTAATAAATATGACTATCCACTATTAGAAATAAAATGTATGAACCATCTAAACATTGTTACAATACGAACAATATAATTTCTCATACAACAAAGGGTTCGTTTATATGAATATATCAAGTGGCACTAATTATTACCGATACATGTACATTACAAGAGGTCGTTGAGGTTGTAAATAGGAGCGGGATTGTCTTCTATATTATCTCTTTACATACAGATTGAGAAAATAAACAATATAATTGATATAGTAGATTGAATACAAATTGGAACTTTTTGTTCTTTAACGATCTAAAACTACTGATTTTTGAAGGTTTAATTTCTTAATTTATATTAATTTTCAACTCATAAGTCATAGGTGATGGATAATATATTGAGGAAAGTTTTATGTGTACGACGCGTAAAGATAAAGTATGCATATTTAATAGAAGGTAGACCACTGTCCCTTACAGACAGACCTGTAAAATTTAACAGAAATTGCTCGTTTCTGTTAAATTTTACAGGTATTAAATTTAAGTTTTTTTATATCTTTTAACTTAGACTTTATTGTGATGAAATTACATTTATGTATACATTAACCCTAGTATACTAAACACTTGTCCTTCTTCATACTTTTTACTACATATACTTATGTCTTTAATTCTGCTTTGTCCTGAAGACGTTATTATAAACGTTGCTATAGTAAAAAAGATTTGTGTAGCATTAATATATGTATTAAGTTTTTCAAAAAACAAAAAAGTTTCAACAGAATCACTTTCTGCTAGTCCATAAAACTCTGCTGGTGAAACATACTAAATCGACTTTCGCTAGAGAATCTCCCTTCAGCCTGTAGTATCCCACTGGCCATAGGCCTTTTCCCCCTGTGGGTGAAGGATCAGAGCTTAATCCACTACGCTGCTCCAATGCGGGTTCGCGGATATATTCCCTAATAATTATGAGTAACGATCGCTACCAGGTGTACATGATAACAACCGGGACCGAGATATTAATGTGTTCTCCGAGGCATGGTGGGGAGACCCACAAGAACTAACAGCTAGACAGGAAATAAAGATTTGTAAAAACACAAATATCCACTCCGAGCGGGAATCGAACCCGCGACCCTTGGTGTTTAGGCGCCGCCGACACGGCACACGCACCATAAACAGTCGTCAAGAATAACTCTGCTAGTCCAATTAATCTTTGCTGGTGAAAAGTGCTAAGTCGACTGGCGCCAGAGAATGGATCCACATTTTTACTTAATATCCTTGGCGATATTATAAACAGTAATTATACTGACTCACTTTCCTAAAGTGAGCGCAATTTTTGTACTTAATTAAGTTTAACGAAAAAAAAATATTACTTTAATTTTTTAATTCCTCCTTTAATAACCTCTCGGTTTTACCCGTTTAATTTTTTAATTAAAAAGTACTTTTAATTTTTTCACACCGTCAGATAATGTGAAAAATTCACTTTCGTTAAATTATTAAGTCAGATATCATTAGGAAATTTAATTTAATTGTTGAATCTTTTTCTTCATATTTTTTGCTTACGAATCAATTTGCGATTTATTCAAAGTGCCAAGTTATGTTAAATCGCAGCGCAATCACTGATTGAAATCCGATGCCTTGCATGCTTTCTGAATAATGACTTCGTGAGCATTGTTAAATGTTGACATCATTTTTGTGCTACCTTTTGTTAAAAATACAAAATTCTTTCGTTTTCATCATCATTTTCTAAACTTTAATTTTTTTTTAAAGATTTGACACAATAGTGGATAAAGTAATTAAAATTTAATGATAAAGAAATAAAAATATTTACGCATAAAATCACTGTCAATAATAATTGCAAGGGTTTTTAAATTAAATTATAAAATTAATTTAATTATTGCTCATTTCGCATTAATTTTGACGCTTATAACACTAAAATATTTTTACCTATACGACTATTTACAAGCTTAATTTGTTCAAACGGAACGTACAACTGTACGGAAATTACAAATTACTTTTTTTTCGATTATAATTTACGCTACGTTAACTGAGGTAGGGCATAGCAGGAAATTTCCTGCTCAAAATAGGAAGCAGCCCGACTGGGGTAGTACCTCTGTTTTCAAGCAGTGTTGTGTTTCTGTTGGTGAGTAAAGTGACCAGAGCTTCTGGGGGGAATTGGGGACAGGGTGCAACGCGCTTGCGATGGTATTGCAGGCGTCTATAAGCTACGGTAATTGCTTACCATCAGGTGAGCCGTACGCTTGTTTGCCGACCTAGTTGTATAAAAAAAAAACAGAAGTAGAATAGACTGTAAAATATCATCACTATAAACTTTTTATCATTCAGAGTTTTTATGTCGTCTGGTTACAGGTTAATTTCAAAAGCATCTATAAAATTTGCATTGAAATGCAAATATGTAGTTTATTTAGACCGAGAACATTCTCCGAACAAATCCGTGGCAACCGTCAGATTCTACATTAATTTAAATACCGTGCGAACCTTCCGTGCGCCGCGCCGCGCTCATGCACCATACATAGGTTTACCGCTCGATTCCCATGCTCTGTTTCTCAACACATATTATTGTACGTTAATCATCGTGACCTGACCTTTGATGGATGTACGGATCTCGTATTTTTAATACAATGAACGAAATTTTACCAATAATTTGATTTTAAACTTCATATGCTACAATAATTACCTACTTTCAATAACGGATGTTAGTTCACTAATGCCAGGTTTCTATATTAAACGATTAACTCCACACTCAACGGCCCCCAGTAGGATTATCTCCTCTGTTGGGAGTCCGGAATCACACACAATACACAAGCACAAACGCCCAGACCACAGCAAACATCTTTATGTCCAATACAAACGTTTGCCATGTGCTGGGATCGAACCCGGAACCGCCAGCGCAACAGTCACAAACCATTGCGCTAACGTGTCGTCGATATTCAAGAAACGATTCGTTATGAACACGAGCCGTTTAATTCCGTACACGTTCAAATTTCGAAATAACTATCAAGCATAAATAACGTAAAAAATACGCAATACGTATATAACGTATAACTAGAAATTATAGTCAGTCGTAGCGGGCAACAGCTCTTGTCATATCTGTTTAAAGGATCAGAGCTGTTTCGTGTCACCTCGAGAGTACTTGAAGATAATTATCGCCAACCTTCAGTCTCCCGACCTGGCGACAATGGGCCGTCTCGTATAAATACTGCTTTTGTTAAAAACAATTTACCTCCATCGCGACTTTCCGCAATATATCAGTGTCTTAAAAACATTGAATTGCAGTAAATCTAGCTGCATATAATAATTTATAAGTGTTCTCCTATTTATTGGTATGTATTAATGAGTTTATTTATATTGAGAAACAATCTGGTTCCCACCAGTAGTTTTTTCGTGAAAGTGTAACAAATATCCATCAATCATCACAAATTTTCGCTTATTTATTATAATATTAAGTAGAATAATAAATAAACTCGTATTTATGTGTTGTATAAATTGTTTTTCTTAAATTATTATATTAGAAAACAATACGGTTTACAATAGGCTATGACGCAAGAAGACAAGATAAAAATGTAATTCATATATTCAGGGTAAATACCCTAATTATTATGTATGGCCGAAGTCATCTTCATAATAATCATGACAGTGCATTATTTCCTTTAATCTATACTTACACTTACTAATATATAAAGCTGAAGAGTTTGTTTGTTTGGTTGGTTGTTTGTTTGTTTGTTTGTTTGAACGCGGTAATCTCTGGAACTACTGGGCCGATTTGAAAAATTATTTCAGTGTTAGATAGCCCATTTATCGAGGAAGGCTATATATAGAGGCTATGAATCATCACGCTAAGACCAATAGGAGCGGAGTCCACGCCGACGAAGTCGCGCGCAGAAGCTAGTCCTGTTATAATTTTTAGAACACAATACAGAAAAATATATCAGTTAAATATATAATGTATTTCTTTTAAAATGAACTAAAACGAGGTTAAAATGAGTACCAATCAAAGTAAATTAGTCATTTAATTAGCAGTTGTAGGGCAAAGGCCGGTTCGCTTCTAATGGCCAATCTTATTATCGTAAATGATAGCCTTGTTTTCTGATGTAGATTTTCTCGGAACATTCTCAGACGTACAGACAGGCCTACATACGTGAATCATTATAATACTTAACATTTGAAACTTTACATATTTTTTTTCGGTTGAGCCTCGGTAATTTTTTTTTTTTTTTGAATTAATGTATGCTGAGCGACTTTCTGATACCGTTAACATAGTCCGTCCGTTCTCGCAATAATTCTGTATTGTTTAACAGACGTTTTAAATTAAAACATTTTTATAGGCGCAGGTAATTATTAAGATCCGATAAAGGCTGGGTTGTTACTTAATCATCATAAAATCCGCAGTGTTTCATTCTTTATGATTTTATTATTTTATACGTGTATAAATCACAATGTAATTGGTGTTAATGGAATGATCATTTAACAAATGCTATCACTAAATAAATCTTTGAACTTACAGTGCTTAATGACTTGACAAATAAGCACCTATGTGTATTTCTTGTAAATGTATTACCACCTTCGACTTCGATACTTATAATAATTAAACAAGCTTCTGTGCGCGACTTCGTCCGCGTGGACTCAGCTCCTATTGGTCTTAGCGTGATGACACATAGCCTATAGCCTTCCTCGATAAATGGGCTATCTAACAGTGAAAGAATTTTTCAAATCGGCCCAGTAGTTCCAGAGATTACCGCGTTCAAACAAACAAACAAACAAACAACCAACCAAACAAACAAACTCTTCAGCTTTATATATTAGTATAGATTTACCGTTAAAGATGACGTTATTAAAGGATATGAATAATGTCCCTCGTGTTCCACTTAGCAGCGTCCGGTGTCGCAGGTAGCGATATCCGTTTCTCTATTGGTTCACCCCTGACCTAGCTAATAGTATTATTGTAACAATCTTTTAAAATAACAATTCTATCGAGTATTAGAAGATACGGTATTCTTCCGTAAATGTTCAACTTATTTATTTATTTATTTATACTTTATTGTACATCACAACTACAAATATCATTTACAGACTGTGAAGTACAATTGGGCGGACAACTTCTACCTAAAGGACACACTTTTAATAATGAAAGTCTTCAATATCCTTTCTTTTATATACACTTCACGTATCGGCCTATAATATCCCGCTGCTGGGCATAGGCCTCTTTCTCCGTGTAGGAGAAAGATCAGAGCCGCTGTTCCAATGCAGTTTGACGGATTTGATGTCATTATTTACAAATAAAAAAATCTATAATATACTCGTACTACTTAACTGTAAAAGAATTAATTAGAAAATAAAAGCTAGTGAGGTTAAAAAGGACGTCTAGCAAAAATCCCTGTCAGTGTGTTATCTTAACATTTTAGCGATACAGATATATAACGCATCCTTATCATAGCAAACAGATGTTCCATACAATTGACCCATCTCTAACCTGACAGCTGAGAGATATAAATTTTATCTAACTGAAAGTGAGACAAAGATTACTAATTTATTATCATTAATTTAACGGAAAGTTTATAATTAGCTTTTTAAAGGTATTTATGGGGTTTATTGTATATTAATTGATATAGGTAATATCATATTAAATATTTTGTCTGTTTTCTTGGTTCATATTTTTAATATCTGTTTCCTTTTAGAACAAGTCTATTCAAGAAGAAATCAGATAATAAATATTTCAATTATTGACGTTCAATGATTAAACGAATCATTACTTGTTTTAAGTTATAGAGACTTTGCAATATGAAATTACTTAGGACGAAAACTGTAAAATGTAGGTTTACGGGTAAATGGTAAAATGTCACTTTTGTATTTGTTCAACATCTGAATCAGTAGCGAAACTATTATTTAACTAAGCTATTTATTTCTATTACAAAAAACTTATTTAATAGAAACTAAACCACGATGAAACCTAAAATATGTCACGACTATAATCAAATTATAATACAAATTATTTTTTTACTATTATATTTCATACCTATTTCATATTTTCATATTATTTCATATATATTTGCTTTGTACTGATACTATAAATTCTAAAGAAACATTTTTTTTATATAACTAGGTCGGTAAACAAGCATACGGCTCACCTGATTAGTAAGCGATTACCGTAGCTTATACACGTCTGCAACACCAAGCGCGTTGCCGACTCTATCCCCAATTCCCTGCAGGAGCTCTGGTCACCTTATTCACCAACATGAACACAACACTGCTTGAAAACAGTATCATTTAGTTGTGATGGTCGAGATACTACCACATTCAGGTTGCTACATATTTTTAGCAGGAAACTTCCTGCTGTGATCTACCTAGTTTAAGATAGATGGACGAAACACGTCCTCTGTTGATGACGTTCGTTCATCGTTGTTGTAATCAACTTTTTGATACTTGTAATCCTTCTAAATAGATAGAAAAAT
Organism: Melitaea athalia; assembly: GCA_905220545.2. NCBI lineage: Eukaryota > Metazoa > Arthropoda > Insecta > Lepidoptera > Nymphalidae > Melitaea > Melitaea athalia. The sequence continues at coordinate 6,118,232 of HG992203.1, forward strand.
AGGACATGATAAGATATCACGTAATTCACTGTAATCTATAGGATTTATATGAGTCAGAGTAAATTTTAACATAATATTATGTCAATAATAATTTATAGGATGTCTACGTGATAATATGGTCATTTATAAATAAATACAGTATAACTTTTCAAAGGTTAAGGAAAAAAAAATGGAATGGGATAATGTAAATTCTTTGGTAGCGTGGTTTTAACTATTGTTATTCCGTAATATATTCAAGAAAATTATAATTTTAATATGTTTGTATATTTTTTATTTTATATACAGGGGGATAGGTGAGATGAATAAATTAAAGCATATTAATAATACATTCGCTAAAGAAATTATTAAAATGAAGTGAAATCCTAAAATCTTTTTAAATAATATTTCTAAGAAGTTCCATGAGAAAATATGTTGTGCCGAACCTACGTAAGTGGGATAAGGGCAGGAGATGATGACTAGACATACGCTGTCGTTTCACTTGTGTTAAACTTCGATATATATACTCATAGTGATTGTTACTAGTTTATCGCTTAACTTCTATGAAATCGTACGGCTTCATAGGTTAGGACCACACTGCGAGCCTAACGCGGTGGCGGCGGCGGGCGCGAAATATCGAACATATGAAACGCGTCTTTGCGTCCACACTGCAGTGGCTAAAGCGGAAGCGACTGAGCGATACAACGAGCGTAGTTTTCAAACATTCCTATCCGCGCGTTCTGTCCACACTACGGGCCTAGTCAACAAGCGATGTAATGCGCGGGTGGCAGGGTGGTATCAAACCATTTCGGTCTTGTCGCTATATATGTATTCGCTTTCTGTAGTTTATACCTTTTTTTACGTGGCGAAATTAAAATTAAAATTAGAATTAAAATTTTGTCCCCTAAATTGAGACAATTCGTTCAACATTACGTCCGGACTCTTTGTATCTATACTTCGTCGTCACTAATTTCAAATTTTCTTGAACTGTCAAAAAGAAAATAATCGAATGGAGGAGTATAAGTTGTATTATTATTGCTTTTGGTAAAATGGCAGTATACACTATACGAATTTTGTAGGGTATAATCTCAATTCTTCATATAAATTAAAAAATTCACCACTTATTTCTGTTTTTATTTATTTCGTGCACAACATCTCTAATGTTCAACACCTCCCATCTCAAGATTGGACTGTCTAGTAAAAATAATAAATCCTCGTCCATAGTTTGCAACCCCTGATATACGTCAAATCGCTACATGAGCTCGCGCGTCACTGTGGCCACCATACGCCTCCGCCGCCGCAACCGCCTCCGCGCCCGCCACCGCGCATGCAGTGTGGACGCACGCATACGTAATGTAAAATAACCGTATATGGCGTAGCGTTTTACAGCCATTATAATTACGTTCCTTAACATAAATAGAACTTAAAGCTCTTTTGCACCGACATATGTCGAGATTATTGTAATGTAATTTAATATTTCATCTGTCAATAGAGACGTGTCTACAAGCGCATTCCGTTGTAACTCTTTAACCGCAAATGTTATTAGTTCGAACCCTGTTATAAGGTTTCCTAGATCCTTGGTGCTCCTACGATATTCTACACCATGTGACTCATGATGGCGTCATAATCTATATTATGGTATTCATTTAAAATTTTAAATGAATAATTCATACTTCAAAGTATTAAACGTTTTCTTAATAAAATTGTTCTAAGACCAGTATTTATGCTTTAAGTTCAAACAGTTATAAAAGGATAAAAGAAAACATAAAATCAAGGCATTTAGGATTTTTTTATTTGACCCTAATACATATTGTCAATTTTCATTAAAAAAAAATTATCAACTAAATATCTGTTATAGTGATTCAGAGCGTTTTGCAGATAGATATGAAGATTTTGGAATAGAAAAAAAATAATGAAAAATCATTTTTTGTTACAGGTACCGTATATGACGAGAAGGTTCTGTGAGTAGAACACGCTAATCGATATCAGACGGGCTCAGGTTCAATCTAACATTGCTACGTTTTCTTAGTACTACCACTACCACTACAGCCTATCACAGTCCACTGCTGGACATAGGCCTCCACAAGTTCGCGTCTTAGTACTAAATAACACTTAATAATATGTATAATTGTATATCTACTAAATTGACGCCTTTTATGTAGATTTAAATTGGCAAACTTTACTGCATAAATGGAGATAGAGGCGTATGCCGTGGAGTGGGATGATGGATTGAATTAATCAATCAATAAGACATTACTTAAAAATTTATAATTTTGGAATAAATTACCCTAACGGTGTGATCACAACAATGACCTTCTAGTACACATCACAATCAAAGGAATATCCTTTTTTATTTATTCCATATTTCTAGACTTCTTTTATAGACGAGGTTTGTGGTTTGTTTGTGCATTATACTCATTCAACTTTCAACATAACTTTTTTTAACTGAGGTAGGGCACAGCAGGAAATTTCTTGCTCAAAATATAGAGCAGCCCAACTGGGGTAGTACCACCTCGACCTTCAGAAGATCACAGCTAAATAATACTGCTTTCAAGCAGCGTTGTGTTCCTGTTGGTGAGTAAGGTGACCAGAGCTCTAGGGGGGGGGGGGGGGGGAATCGGGGAATAGGGTCGGCAACGCGCTTGCGATGCTTCTGTAATGTAATCGCTTACCATCATGAGCCATACGCTATTGCCGACCTAGTTGTATTTAAAAAAAAACCTATATTTAAGGCTATATTATAAAATAATCTTTAGTGATTTTTTTCTTATTAAAAGAATTTCTTTGCAAAATAGAAACCTTATATTCACTTTTATTTTAAAACAAAACGAACATAACTATCGGTTTTGTAATATTCTGTCATGTTAGTTTACATTTAAAACGTTTATTCAGGTGTTTTAAAAGTACAACCTGAAAAAAAGTTCTTAATTTCCTATAAATAGGGTTTATAATTCAATACTCGTTACTAAATATTACATGCTGAGGCTTAAAATTTACTCATTCATAGCAACCCATACGTATAATTTAAAAATTGAATGCACATTGAATGTATTTATGATACTTGTATTGTTATTCTAATAATATTTTATGATATTAATCTCCTGGGGGGGGGGGGGATTGGGGATAGGGTCGGCAACGCGCTTGCGATGCTTCTGGTGTTGCAGGCGTCTATAGGCTACGGTCTTACCATCAGGGGCATCAGGTGAGCCGTACGCTTGTTTGCCGACCTAGTTACATAAACAAAAAAACAAAAAATATTAATTTGTCTTATCATATGTGTTTTATAATTTTATTTTTATAATGTAATCAATAAAAATAATAAAATTAAATTCTTCCGATCGAAAAGTGACGGCATAGATATATAAAATTGTTCAAAATTGTAATACCATTTATATAAAGTCGTGACGATATTTTCTTTTTCAGTTTATTGGCCAATACATAGCAAATATATTTTTAAGTAGCAATAAAACCTTAGGTGTTGGTCCGAGTACAGGGAAACATTGAATTCATGCATTGTTTTTGCAAAAAATATTTTTTGGAGCGTGATTTGATTTTCATGGTACCTACTTTTAGAGTTGGTAACAAGGTTCTTAAAATCCAATGTAATTACAAAAAAAAAAAAATTATAATTCGTCATATACAATAAGACATTACTTACACAATCTTTATTTTCCTGTTGTTATTTCGAGAACAAATTAACCGAGTCTTTGGATATACATACAATACAATACAATACAAATATACTTTATTGTACAACCAAAATCAATACATGTAACAAAAAACATGCAAGAGAAAAAGAAATAAAAAAGAAATGTACAAAAGGCGGTCTTATCGCTAAAGAGCGATCTCTTCCAGACAACCTTTAGAAAAAGGACATGAATAAGATACATTCGTATGAAAATCTCAAAAAGTAATGTCCTTATTCTCTGGTTAGTGGAAATTCTCCTTATTTTCATTATTTAAATTGCATTAATTTGTGTGAAACCGTGCTAGATCGACGGAAATCAATAAAACATTTATAGTTCGATTTATCTATTAATAAAATTCCATTATTACGTTTTCTATTTTATTTTAACTTACAGTTAAAATTCCTCAAAAGGTACTAAAGATATGGTATACGAAGTATCAAAACAATAGTTTGCAGTTCACGTACGAAATGTTGCCTATCTTTTTTTGTAATGGATAAGCATTATGGCAGTGCCATTAACGTACTGGGTCAACGGTCCCTAATCGAATTAACATCGGCTGGGTCCTTGACCCGACGTGGAGTGGCCGAGCGACTATCTCTTAGAAGGACAACAAAGATGTAAGTTGGTACTTGACGTAGAAAAAACAAGTACAAGAGAGAAACAACAGTGATTTATCTCTATTTTTTTGTATGAGTCATAAAATATAATTTGTTTGCTTTTCGATATATTAATGTATTTGTATGAGTATGTTTATTTCTGATAAATTATGTTTTAATAATAAATCAAACTTCTAAAGTAATTTAGTTATAAATAACTAGCCGACCTGTGCCCACTTCGTTGGGCGTTAATTATTATTTTTGTAATGCAAATATATAGTAATGTTTTAATCTCGCTCGAATTTCTCTGACTTGATTTACATATTATGCTATTATTTTTTACTGAATTTTTTGTTCAATAACAATAAAATAGAGCTTATATCACTCCTGAATAGTGTTGTTTCTGTTAGTAAAAGAATTTTCATGATCGGGTAAGTATTTGCGAAGATACCCCCTAGGAGTCATCCATAAATTACGTCACACGTGCAGAGGGGGGTAGGGTAGGGGGTAGGGGGGTAGGGTCGACGAAGTGTGACATTGTGTGACAAGGGCGAGGGGTCCAAAATTTTGTGACGTCACATTTCCAAATACAGTTGAATCCGTTTATAATGACATCGAAAGGAATTGACAAACACGTCATAATAAGCGGACGTCATACAAAGCGTTTTGTGAAAAAAAAAATGTGTGTCAGCTCCGACGCACGACTGGAGTTTGCTTCTTCAGATTCAGACTGTCTAAATATGCACAAAAAAGTTTGATACTCCATTTTCTAATCTGCATATTATTGCACCTTTCTCCTCAATCGTAAATGCGTTACGGCAATGAGATGACATTTTTTTTACAGTATGTACAATGAAAAACACAAACGACAAACGAAAACTCTCACTGAGAAGACCAATAAGTTACTCTATGGACCTAACTCGCGGCTTTAGAATGAAACCGACTTAACTCAAAAAATCTTAAAATTGAGTTAATGTCACCGAACGACTTTACACACCGTAATCTATCGCTTAGTTAATCAGAAAATGTCCCAACTGTATTAGAAGAGTGTGAACGCGCTATTTTGGTCACTTTCTTTCTGGGCGCGGGGGGGTCCTGGGTCGGAACGCTAAAGCCCCTTTTAGTATTATTCCCGCAGCCGCAAGCGCAATACGTTGACCAAACGCAAATAAAGTGACCAATTAGTATTTGAGTCGTTTTTATTCCGAAAAAAGGTAAGAATTACATTTTCGTTTTTGTAACTAAAGTAACATAATAGGTTTTAACTCAATAATCTTCCGAATATTTTACTCTAACTTTAATACAAAAATGACATAATACTCAAAAGGCCATACATCAATTTTAAGTTATTAAAAGTAAAACGAAACTGACCTAATTAATATTAAGTCAAACGATAATATAGAAGTTCGCTCAAAAAATGACCTTTAAGTAACTAGTTTTTGAAAATCGTTATTTTAAAATATTGTTTATCAAAATAATAATAAAAAATTACAATAATTATCAAGCATAATAGTTAATTAAAATATATCAACAATCAATGGGCAATTAATTTACTTGGTTTCGGATATATACTTAAACTAATGCAAAAATGACTAAACATGAAATCTTATTTTGCTATTTCCCAAAAAGTTGAAAAATTGAATTAGGTCACTTTCGTTCTAAAGCAGCGACTGAGACTCAAAACAAAAACGAGCCACACGTGGCTTGCACTTGGCGACGCGTTCGGCAACTCGAACGTCGTCGGGAATCAATGGAGGTGTAAAGAATCATGTCGGTCATTATAACCGGACATCATTTCTTAAAAATGGGTCATAATAAGCGACATGTCACTGTAAGGGAAGTCATTATATCCGACTTTTTTATAAAGAATTTTATATGAAAACCAAACTTCGTAGTGTAATTACGTCATAATAACCGGTTGGTCAGAGTCATAATAAACGGATTCTACTGTATAATAATATCAAAATGTAAGTACAAAAACACGATATTTCAACTACCTACCTATCAATAACTAACTTCAAAAATTAAAGTTTTATTTGTTTTATAGGCGAATTGCAAAATATGTGACGTCACACTAGGTAGGGGGGGGGGGGTCTCATAAATGTGACCATCTGTGACAAGGACGGGGGAGGGGTCGAAAAATCGAGAAATTCGTGTGACGTAATTTATGGTTGGACCCCTACAAACAAAGTTAGAAACTTTACCTCTTTATAATATTAGTATAGATTTTTGTACTTCGATATTGAATATGTGTAGGTACTTAATTTAAATGAAATAAAAATAAACACTTCTTACGGTTGTCTTTGTCAAAACTCGAGCAGACCAATATTCTAATCTCATGAGACCGATATGATTATTATTTATGTCTCCGGAATCTTAGGAAGCATTGTTGATTGATGAAGCCATTTGCTAAATCATAGAAAAAACTTATACGAAAGCAAGGAACAGCGTAAGAACTGTAAACGTTAACTAAAAAAACGATCAAGTTTGAACGCATTTAGAATCAGGGAAATAAATTTATATTCATATATCTAGTCAATATCTATATTAATAAAAGAGATTTCCACCCATATACTGACTCATCACGACATCTCTGGAACGATAAGGCGTAGAGACTTGAAATTTTGGTAGGAATATTCCTTTCGCCGAGTAGAGGTCAGCTAAGAACGGGTTTTACGAAATTAAAAAAAGAGGGGGTTGAGGGGGTTAATAACATATTATATGGCAAAACAACGTTTGCGGGGTCGGCTAGTTAAATAATAAATATAAATTAGTTTTTACTAGTCGTGGTTGCCTTTAAATATACGATCACGATGAGGGAGGGTTTTCTATAAAGGCTTTGTATTTTTTTTTTTTTGATACATAAATAAAATCGCAATATGTGCTACTTAGCGAAAAAAATCGATTTCAATTTTATTTAAGTTTTGTAATATTTTGTAGAGGTTTCTTACAGAATAATTAAGATTTGCTTGTAAAAAAGTAATAAATTACATAAATTGATGTTATAGATTTTAATTATTAAAATTTTCAAATTAAGGAAATACGAGTACTCATATCTCGCGACAAGCTTTTCTATCATCTATACTAATATAATAAAGCTGAAGAGTTTGTTTGTTTGCTTGCTTGTTTGTTTGTTTGTTTGTTTGAACGCGCTAATCTCAGAATCTACTGGACCGATTTGAAAAATTCTTTCAGTGTTAGATAGCCCATTTATCGAGGAAGGCTATAGGCTATGTATCATCACGCTAAGACCAATAGGAGCGGAGTCCACGCCGACGAAGTCGCGCGCAGAAGCTAGTATAGATTATGTGTAATGACTTTATAAGTAGATAGTAAAAGTTTTAAAGTTAATTTTTTTTTTCGTTTTATCGTATTTTTAAAAAGGTTTTTTCCTTTTAATTTATATCTAATGACATTTCCATGCTAAGATTACCTACCTATATTTACTGTTTTTGTATTAAATCATAAATGAAGTAATTACTGTTATTACTGTTATTATATATATATTGTTTTTACTGTTATATTTATCCTACTTAATACATTTTTAAATATACTTGTAAGACAAAGAAAATCAAAAAAATATTTAAAAGTATAAAAAATAAGTAGTCCTCGGGTGGCAGGCTGAAGCCGGTCGCTGGTAGCTAAATCTTTAGACTAAAGAACTACGTCACAATGCATGCCGGTACAAGCAACACTGCTTTTTGAATCCAACCTTTTATTAATAATATTATCTTATTGTTATATCAAAAAAATTAAGATGAAAGAAAAAGTTTAATCAAAACGATTATTTATCCATAACCAGGGAATAGAGGTAAAGTGAGAGAAAAACTCATGAAGTGTGGAAGGAAAAGAGAGAGGTCAAACCTTGGGGTTTCAACCAAAAAACTCGAGCTTTTAATATTAATCTACACAAAAAAGCGATAGCTTTGCTCTTCTAAAAACCAAACTTCACGCATCTTGATTACCGAAGCGAAATAATTCATGAATATTTCTCAACAAATTTCACGCGTACCGAATACTAATTGTAAGACAAAAACGTTTATAACACGTTAAATACATAACACTGCGATGTTATGTAAACAACTTTTGTCCTCGACTGAGTCATATATGACTCACTCCTATATACTTATTATGTACTGTCATTCGTTTACAGTATGAGGAATAACCGCATAGTTAACTTATTTGTAAGATATACTTCACGAGTTTATGTTTAACCGTATTTGGTTGTTGTTTGGATTGGTATTTCCCTTGTTCTTCTAATCTCTGTCGTCGACTTTGCATTTGAAAATTATTTATTTCTCTTATTATGTATTGATCAGCTTATATCATTAACATTCAATAACTATAATCCAACCAACAACTATAAGAATATTTGATATTCCTGGCTTTTTTTCAAACTACCAGAGTGCAAAACAAGTTTACACTCCGCCTGATGGTAAGCGAGATACCGTAGACTATGGGTGCTTTTAACAACTAGGAGCATTGCAAGTGCGTTGATGTTAATGCCACCGACCCTCTCCATAAGTTCTGACTACCATTGAAGTATAATAAAAGTAAAATATCTCTTGACATCAATATTATTTGGCTCTTATCTTCTGTAAGGTTGATATACTTTTCTAGCTGTGCTGATTCGAAATTTCGAGTTTAACATAATTATAATGATACTGTGTGTTGTACTGTGAATCTTAACTATTTCGATATATCTTTTGTTAACTACTTTAGCTTTGACATATTATGGAGATGTTTATCTTAGTCATAAAATTGTAATTCTTGTATAGATGTAGGCCCGGTGCATATCTGTAAAAGAGTGACAAAAATTAAATTCCGATCAAAACTTGTTATCAACATCTCAACTAAATATAACAGTTCGTAAGCAAAACGTATCGTTTTCTGAATATAGTAACCAGGTTTTAAACGTTTTATTCCAATGACTGTTTAAGCAGATGACGTACAATTCCAACGGATGCACGCGACTTATGCCATATATGGTAAATACTCGTAACGTCACGTAGAGTCGTAGACAGTTCTGTGTAAACGTGGTGTAAACTGTGTGAGCGGACATCCGATGTGTTTGTGTTATATTTTGGACATTGGTAAATATTTTTTCGTAGAGTGACTAAATTATGCCCTAGTCTTAACTAATAGGCATAGAGTTAGTCAAAATTTTGCGCGGTTATAAATAAACAATAATAAAATAAATATTCTTAAAATACATTGTCATTTACAGTCTTCTCTCCGTAAGATAAGCAACTTAATGCTTTTGTTATAGGTAGCAGCTTTTTTTGTATATTACGAGGAGAGCACGTTAATATATATTTTTAAATAAATAATAAATATCTATATATACTACACTTATACTCAAAGCAGAAATCAAACGCACCACCTTAGGAGCAGAAAGCAGATTCATTTCAAACCGGGCCACCGGGCTAGCTCATATTGTTATGGGTGTTTCCGAAACCCCGAAACAGGATTTCATCTTACTAAGGCCTTTAAATGGGCGTTTATTTATTTGTAACTTTTTATGTATTAAGCTAGGTCTCTGATATTGACCTTAAAAGCAGAACGGTTCGTCCGGTCGCTTTAATAGGTCAGCGTACATTTCAATTACACTGATACCCAGCGAAGGTTATCATGTCTCCAATTAATGCTATTACATCGTTCTATACTGCTTATTATTAGTTTATTGTCATCATAGAGTTAATACATTATTTATTTAACTTAAGTATTTAAAATAACAAATAATAGTATTATTATTTACGACCAGATCAATGTAGTACAAATTTTAAATTATAGGTATATTTGTTTGATATATAATTATATATAGGTATACAGAAAATTTACGTAATAAATAAAAACTTTTTTTCCACATAACAAATTCGCATATTTTGATTTTATTTCAATCAATCAAATCGAAATAACAATGAAAACAATTAGTAACCTTTAAAAGGTTATACATGCTACGTAATAACGTAGCATGTATGAAAATACAATTTATTATTCATCTCAGAACTAAATTAGACAAATCCCTAGTGACTCCCCGTTTGTGGTAGTGGTGTGAAAATTTCATGAAAGTCGACAGACGCAGGATGGACTCTCGCTTCGAGTATGTAATTGTAAAACGAAAAATTCAAATTTATTATTGAAATGAAATTAAACCACACTTATTGAAGTTCGACGAATAATGTCACTGTTTAAATTAACTACTGAATTTATCTCACTTATGTCATCGACTCCAGTAAGTACTCACTCGTAACGTTGAATAATAAGTCAATAAGATAAACACTTAATTGTACTGTCAGTCACAATCGATAGTTTTCTTATGTAAGCAGTGTTTAGATGCACGTGCGTTTGTCATTTAATTTATTTCTTTAATAAAACATACGTTGTCTTTAAATGGGAATTTGTTTTTTTTTCCACAATTGGGTCAGCAAACAAGCGTAGTGCGCACCTGATGGTAAGCGATTACTTTAGCCTATAGAAGTATAGACGCTTGTAACACCAGAATCTGCTTGCCAACCCTACCTTCAATACGCCCCCACACAGGAGCTCTGGTTACCTTACAACAGGAACACAACACTGCTTGAGAGCCGTATTATTCAGTCCGTTTGGTGTGAAGTATTTATTTAATCCCGGTTGTTATCATGCACACCTGATAGCGATCGTTACTCATAGTAGGGAATATATCCGCCAACCCGCATTGGAGCAGCGTGGTGGATTAAGCTCCGATCCTTCTCCTACATGGGGAAAGAGGCCTATGCCCAACAGTGGTATATTACAGGCTGAAGCGTATAAGCGTAAGCGTGTTTATTTAATATTAATTTATGAACTAATACAATAAAATAAAAACGATAAAGTACTCGTACAACAAAATTAATGAAAAGATTTTACTTTTCATTTTTGTTGCATTTAAAGAGTAATTTTTGTTTCATTTAAAAAGTAATTTTTGTTTTACAGCGTAAAGAAAAAAAGTCAAATAAAGCGGAAATCAAATCACAATAATCTCATTCGCTGCAAACAGTTTCCAAATACAGTGAGAATGGAAACCTTGTGAGAAACGCTCAACCACGCCAAAATAAAACTGCATTGTATATCTCATTACCATACATATTAAAACGTAATCTTGAACCGTGAATAAGGCATAACAAGGTTTCAAAAATTGTTCCTTTCGATTTTATTTTTAGTATTTTCATAACGTTTATTTATTTTATAAATTTTAGTCGCTTATTTGTACTATTCTAATACTATAGATTTATAGAAGATTAAAACAACTCCGAACTACATGTACCTTTTGGTTCATATATCTACATATTATATATGTTCTGTCCAGTTCCGTCTATTCTGTTATTTTACGCGTTATAGTGTCATGTTTCATAGCAATTGAAATTTGTAGCAGTAAACGTAAATTCGAATAAATGCTTCATTGAAAAGTATTTAAATCACATTATTGTACATTGTAATGGTTGTATTTATTTGTAAAAAAAATCGAATTCCTGTACTAAATCACATAAAAAGTAATTTATAATGTGTAATGTGATTAAATAAAGTGTCCCTCGAGAACACCACGCAAATAAAATTAAATGTAAAAGCTACTATGTAATAATAACAATTTATTAGTTCATTTCTAGAATAGAATATGTTGATACTGCCGTTTTATAGACAGCTGTTTGCTTAATGTGTTCTACTTTGCACCGGCCTTTTTACCTGGCAATGAAAATCTATAAATAATATTTTTGTGTATATTTTTTATTGTTTCATATCTAAATAGACCAAGCTTGCCTTGCAGGAAAGATAGCTAAACATAGTCTCTTTGTTTTAACAATTTCGTTGTGCTAGTCTAGACTGTAAGTTTAATAAAATTGCCATTTATTAGGTATCACTAGTTTATTATTAATAATTCAATAAAAACACCAAATGATCTATGCGAGATAGGAACTAGCAAGTGACACGTGATGTCTTTTTCGTAAAATAATTATTTTTTTAACACGCTTTTATTAGCTTGACCTGTATGTATGTATGTATGTAACGGAATCCTTGAACTTCATTTTCACCTACTTCTAGGAGTCTGATTAACTTGAAAATTTGTACAGGGGGTCAAGGGCCGATGACAATACAATAATCTCACAACTTTATGTTAAAGTCCTGACTAGGATCATCAGGATAAAAATATATATATTTAGTTCGATTGCTATTAAAGCGTGTTTTTTAGTTTTTTTAAACTATAATTTTTGTATTCTGATACAATTCTTCTAGTGTCCGCATTAATAGGTTTTTAAAAAAAAATGCCATAACACTTAAAATTATTAGGCCTCTATTATGAACATATAACCCAATTTACCCAATTATCATTAAAGGTTAAATTGACCTTTTATTCAGTATGTAAGTCTCTAAGGTAAAGGTTGCTTATGTAATAAACTGATTGTATTAAAGTGATATTAAATTATGAGTATATAAAAATGTTAGATCCGAAGTTCATTACGTGAAAAACCAATTTATTTGTTTGATACTTTGGGTGTTCATGTTTTGTTTTTATAGTAAAATGGTTCTTAATTTTAACGCAAAACGATGAAATACCCTTCAAAAATTGTTTTTTTATTGTTCTACTATTAAACAGTATTTTTTAATCTTGCTTATAATCATATTATTTTCGATAGAAGGTTGAAAAAATTTTATAGAAAGAATTTTAGATTACACTAAACAATAATATAGTATTATAACTTATCGTAATCGCACTCATTATACCCTTTATTTACTCACGAAATTTTGTAGAACTAAATTTAAATTTAGGCTCTAACCCTTCTCCAGTATAAGTAAAGGCTCTTTTGCACAGTAATTGAAAATCAATAGGCTATTTACAACCACGATAACTTACTACGAGTTACCAGTTAAATATACTCTTAAGATGTACTATAAAACTTGTAACTTTATCTATAATATCGGCTGTTACGAGAAATAATTAATGAGAGGTCATGTGTTAATATATAATTTATCTTGTTGCAGCTGGACACTAGCGGGAACGGGTACATCGACTTGAAGGAATTGAAAGATGCCCTAGACAGCGTTGGATACAAAATTCCACAATGGAAGGTGAGTTAGTTAGTCATCTTGCTTAACTAGGCCTGACGAATCGAATGACGAAACGCTGTTCTATTTTTTGTTTTTTGTTTTTAGTGCGTTAATTTGTTGCTAAGTTATCCAATATGGTTTGGTTCCATCATTTATGATTTAGGGAATCTGAAATAAGAACGTAACTTATGCGTTAATGTCTAGAGAACTGAAAAGGCGAAGAAATGATTCTTGAGTATTTCGAAAAGTAAATTCGGTGAAATCGAGTAATGTAAGGAACACCAGTTTCTATTGAAAGGAAATAAATTATAAAAGTAAAAAAACCTTTTTAAAAACAAGCTTTTATATGAATGCGCTAAAACGACAAAAATAAATTTTTACTTTTTTTACTATCTACTTATAAAGTCATTAACTCATTACACATAATCTATATGACATAAAACCTTGTCGCGAGATATGAGTACTTGTATTTCCTTAGTTTGAAAATTTTAATACATAGTTAAAATCAATCACATCGGTTTATTTAATTTACTTGTTTACAAGCAAATCACGCTGAAAAATAACAAAAATCTAATCCATAGTAAAAACTATTAAAAAATTTGGATCATCGACAGGGGGGATTTTTACATATCATAGTCCCTTACATGACTGTTTCTCGCCTTCTTACACCTGTCTAATTAATATTGGTGATTTACGCAAAGATAAATGTAATGTAATCTTTATATTGAAGTATTCCATATGTTGATGATAAAGTTATCACCTGTTGTCTATTATCAAACTTTATCAAGTGAGCCTATAAAGATATTTTTATAGATATAATTTCGTGTGTAAAAATTAATCGAAAATTCACTAAATTGCTAGGTATTTTTAAAGCGAAGAAGTTGGCACTGCAGTTGTATGCAAGCAGAAATGCAGCGTTGAATCAATAGTTTCGTGACTGCAATTATTCAAACTTTGTATCAGTTTCAGTTAATAGCATTTATATTGCAGAAGTTCTCGGTGCAATTTTCGAAGGGTGTAGGAGTAGTTTTTGTTTTGTATTTTGTTGTATCATTTGACTTAAATATACATATGTATATCTGGAATTATTTAATTTATATATAGTCTGATAGAAAGATCGCCATTTTATTTTTCACCCAGACAGAAACGATGTTTCCTCAGTAAAAAGTTATGCCCTATTTAAATATTTGTTTCACAAATGTGGCTCGTTGGATTGGGATATGTAGATCTTAACTGAAAGGTTTCGCTCTAAATCCTTCTTTTTCAAAGAAGACATGGTCTCTACTTTCAAAGAGGAACCTTGTTCACCATTCAGTAAAGATTTTTTCTCTTACAACATTCACCAAATTCTAGCTACGTCTGTTTAAAACCTTCTATAAATCTACTCATTATAGAATCTGTATTCTGGGGTATTCAAAAGATGTGAGGGTTCATATTTACCATATGATCAATGTTGTCTACTTGAAGTTTATTTTTATGTATTTTACATTATTCTAGGTCCGGTGTATGATCGAGGAGTATTACGACAATGGTGGCAAGAGTGGTCGGGGAGTCAACGGCAGTATGAACGGTGACGCCAGGAAGAACGGCATCTCTCTTACAGAGTTCGAAGAATTATGTGCCAACCTTAAAGCACAACAGGTAATTCCCAAATAATACCAGTCTTTTTGGAACAAATTTAATATTCCATAATGTACAATGATTATGCTTGAAAATACAACGCCAACATGATAGTAGTCTCAACATAGGTATATGACCCTACTCTCAAACAGATGCAATATTAAATTCATAATTGTAACTATAGTATATATACTCTTCAATTACAATTTGGACAGTCTTAACTTGCAGGATGTAAAATGATTGATTTTGATAACAATAGACGGTCCCCTTCAAGGAAGTGAAGAATCTACATAAACAATGACCTCCTCCTACATTCGAACATAGACCGGGAGATAGTGACACAAAATATTTGGTCATTTGTACCAGTATGGCGGTTCGTCAGGGGTCTAATTACGTAAAGGCAAAAAGGAAAATGATGGTCATAGCGCTCGCACCGGCGGCCCAATCGCGTGGGCGTTAATCGAACGCGTCGGATAAATAACGAGTGTCGAACGATTTGTTCCACAAAAATGCTAGTATTTTCAGATAGTCGGAAAAAAAAGAAGTAGGCGGTAGCGGAATGCCATACTTCTCGGGTGTGACTTACAGCCCGCCATACCGACGCGAATACATTAATTTAAATAAAACAATTTAACCATTTGTACCAGGCTAATTTTTACAAAGCTAATCATCGTCGAGTAGCCATTCACGAAAATCACCTTGCCATACTTTTCCGACAGTTCCTAATGGCCGCCATACCACTGCAAAGGAGTAATTTTTTTATATTTCGCCAAACGATTTGTACCACCCTGAAACTTTTTTATCAGTTCCCTGTATGATCATAAATAGAAGTCTGATAATGCCATACCTGAGGGAGATGGCGAATGTGAACAATATTTTTTCAAAATCCTAAGATTTTATTCGTAATTCGAGTTTTTTTTTCAAGTATGGCGCCACTTTTTCCCTCTACTACAAGTATGGCAAATATAATAATGGTCACATTGTATCGTATAATTTCCAAAAATCGAAATGCCATACTGGTACAAATCGTCAAATATTTTTTTTTTTTCACCTTTTAGCTCAAGTCATCCGCCCGATGGTTACAATCTGTAATATTTTTTTTTAGGTGCAATTGCATCCAAATGACGAGAATACAATGATGCCATGATGTAAAAAATGATTTTACGTATTTTACAGTCATATTTTAAAAACGTGTCAAATAAATAAGTATTTCAAGTATGGCAGCACTTTTCCCCCTACTAGAAGTATGGGATAAATAATAACGGTCACATTTTGTCAAATACTTTCCAATAATTCAAATGCAATACTGGTACAAATCGTTTGGCGAAATATAAAAAAATTACTCCTTTGCAGTGGTATGGCGGCCATTGGGAACTGTCGGAAAAGTATGGCAAGGTGATTTTCGTGAATGGCTACTCGATGATGATTAGCTATGCAAAAATTAGCCTGGTACAAATGGTTGAATTGTTTTATTTAAATTAATGTATTCGCGTCGGTATGGCGGGCTGTAAGTCACACCCGAGAAGTATGGCATTCCGCTACCGCCTACTTCGTTTTTTTCCGACTATCTGAAAATACAAGCATTTTTGTGGAACAAATCGTTCGACACTCGTTATTTATCCGACGCGTTCGATTAACGCCCACGCGATTGGGCCGCCGGTGCGAGCGCTATGACCATCATTTTCCTTTTTGCCTTTAAGTAATTAGACCCCTGACGAACCGCCATACTGGTACAAATGACCAAATATTTTGTGTCACTATCTCCCGGTCTAACACTGTTCAAATAAGTTTAGAGAAGTCCCTTTTGATATATCTGTTTACATTAATAGCAATTTATGGTCCCAAGTAGATTTCTTTTCTTATGTTGAGTTAGATCGAAAGTTTGATAAAAAAGTATTAATTTAATTTGATTAAAATAACAATAAGATTGTTGTTTCTTCGTGTTAAAAAATAGTGAATCGCCGCTGTCACTTGCCTAATCACGTCCCTTGACCAATTACATCGTAGTAAAATAGAACGCTGTGTTCAAATTGACCAATTGAATTAAGCTATTCAGACAGGCGTTTTAATTTAATATTATTTAAATTGTCATGGGGCATGGTTAAGCAAAGTGACAGTCGCTTATTTTCTTAATTCGAATAGCCTGTACTGATTATATAAATAGAAGTAGTAGTATAGTTTTCATATTTTGACACTGAACGTTGAAAAATTTGCTTTTCGTTTCTTTTTGGCAAAATTGTGACACCGTTTGGTTGTATAACTTTGATGGATGTTTCATATCGCTTGGATGACTGCCAGTTTTCTTTGGGCACGTAAGCATTTTCCCTATTTGAATTATTTATTGCTTTGCATACATTGATCTATAAAAAACCCTTTGCATAACATATTTATGAGGCCCAACTGTTAAACTTAACAAAGTTACTTTTACAATGTCTTTTTTAACCTAAGTAGAGTAAAAGAAAGAGTAAATTTAACACATTCGAAATATATACGATTATAATTATAGTTTATATACTGAAAAGTTTTAAATCGTAATTTTAATTATTTTAAGGTTTATTATACTATTTGCTCGAAATATTATTTTTACTATGAAAACTCAGTTTAAATATGTATTTGATACTTATCGTAACCTCTACGACCTAGTTCCAAAAAAATTGATTTAAAACCTAACTAGATAGATTTTTCACGACTGTGTGTTTCGATTACAAATATCGAAGTTTAAGACCGGTGTTGTATTTGAATATTAAAATATGCCAGTAGTCTCCTAAAATACCGACGATATGCGGGATCGATTCCCGCTCGGGGTGGATATTTGTATTTGTACAAATATTTCTTTCCGCTTTGGATGTCTGTCCTTATGAGGCTCCCCACCGTGCCTCGGAGAGCACGTTAAACCGTCGGTCCCGGTTGTTATCATATATAGGTACCTGATAGTGATCTTTACTCATAATAGGGAACCCGCATATCCGCAAACCCGCAGTGGAGCAGCGTGGTAGATTAAGTTCCAATTCTTCTCCTACATGAAGAAAGAGGCCTATGCCCAGCAATGGGATGTTACAGGCTGAATTCAAATTACGTCAGGCGTACATTCAAATACAGTTTACTAAATTGTGAATAATTTTTTATAGAATTTTTGAACGACATCTAATATGTAATCAAACTAGCAAACTAACGATCATTTCTTAGTTCCACGCTTGCTTATCATAAAAATTTATAGCAGATTTTATTCAATATTTAATTATGTCGTGTTCAATTGTAAGCCGTTGCACACAATCATAATCGCCTTAATACATAGCATGTGTCGTCAATACGAAGCAGGACAAGTCGATAATAAATAATTGTA
This sequence comes from Melitaea athalia, assembly GCA_905220545.2. Classification (NCBI taxonomy): domain Eukaryota; kingdom Metazoa; phylum Arthropoda; class Insecta; order Lepidoptera; family Nymphalidae; genus Melitaea; species Melitaea athalia. The sequence goes on from HG992203.1 coordinate 6,136,519, forward strand.
ACGAAGGTCGCTTAACGGGTTAACTGAATATTAACGTGTTAAAAGGAATGACCCTTTATTATTAATAAAGCTATTTATTAAGTACGGAAAAATATTACTTTAAATTTAATATTAGTTATAACTGCATTTGGTTCAAAAACAAAATTTTATCTCATATTTATAATGGAAATATCCAGCAAACAAGTAGAATTACTTGTTTACATAACGTTAACTTTTAGCTATCATACCCGCCCACAAACATTTCCAGTATAAGAGGTACTAACTAAGTATTTTGAAATATTTTAGTTCATTTTTCTTTCAAACGTATATTTCATAGTCAGTCAGTTCAGCCCATTGCAGTCTGCTGAACATAGGCCTCCCCAAGTTCGCGCCAAACATCCCGGTTTTCCGCAATCCTCATCCAGCTTACACCGGCAATCTTACGAAGATCGTCGACGTCCCACAATGCTTTTTGCCATGACGCGATCTCCAGGACACGTCTGCTCCAACGACCATCGGTCCTGCGACGAGTATATTTCATATTCTTTAATTAAATATATATTGAACGAGCAGACAAGTTACTCGATATTAATGAGCATCGCAGTCTCAGGGGGTCGTTAGCAAAACAAACAAAGGGAAATATCAAAAGGGATTCTTATATTTAATATTTTATTATGAAATTATTGCAATGAAAATGTGTATTTGTTTAGTTACGACTTTCAACTGAGCTATTGTTACTTCACGTTCACCCAAACTCTCACTAAACTATCAAAACCTGTCTCTAGTATTAACAATTGAGATAGATATAGATATATATAGATATAGATATTTAAAATTATATTCTATACATACAAATCCCCTTAAATTCTAATTAGGTACTAATTCTGAGATATTTATGTGATACGGTTTTTGTTAATTTTCAGGTCTCCAGCACATTCAAACAGGCGGTCAGTAAAAAGGAGAACCTTGAACATTTAGGCGGTATGAGCGAAGCGTCGAGCGATGGTGAGTACTTTTTTTTTAATGTAACTATGTTGGCAAACAAGAGTACGGCTCACCTGATCGTAAGCAATTACCGTAGCTTATAGACGTCTGCAACACCAGAAGCATCGCAAGCGCGTTGCTGACCCTGTCCCCAATTCCCCCAGGAGCTCTGGTTACCTTACTCACCAACAGGAACACAACACTGCTTTAAAACAGTATTAGTTATCTGTGATCTTTCTGTAAGGTCGAGCTACTAACCCAGTTGGGCTGCTCCATATTTTGAGCAGGACATTTCCTGCTGTGCCCTACCTCAGTTGATAATATCTCATATATCATGAGACAGTTTACTTAGTCATAATAATGATTAAACTTAATTTTAATCTATATATTTCTGAAAATTTTAACGTTTATCAGAATTTCAAATTCAAATAATTAGATAAGTACAAATAAATATATTATTATCTTATAATAGTCTTCATAATCATGTTATCAATCCAGAATTTATTTTATAGGCGTTGTGTAAAATGAAACATTGATATGTAGCGAAATGCGATTTAAAATATGTATTTATGTTTAATACATTAAAAATATTCCTGCTTCGTCATTGATTAATCTAGAAATCTTTAGAAAGCTTAAGAATACAGATATACTGCTCAATTGGATTTTAATTTCAATAAAGTTTTAAGACAATGTTTTTCGTTAAGCATAATATCTTTCATACTCAATGATGAGTGATTAGTTAATCTGAAAGTCTAACCTCCACTTGTTTCTTATGAAAAATACTGTTAATGTTTATGACATAAATATTACATAGTTGATATAGCTTGAATTATGCCTATTCCGTACTACACAGTTCTTAGAATACAGTGTAGATGTCCTATTAATAAGCTAATTTACAGCATCAATAATTGATTCTGAATGAGAAGCTATTAATCGAATGAGCAGACAGTCGATAAACACATTTAAATGATAGTTATTCCATCCGCGTATTAACGAAAAAATATATGATTATAGTTTTGTTAGTTTTATGTAGTGTGTATTTTCTATTTGTAGATAATAATTTGTATTTTTGTGGTTGATATTGCTTAGTGAACAGCTTATAGTATTCAATTCTGTTTAAGGTCAATTGTTACGACTTACGAGTATCAGTAATTTATCATCATCAAAATCCTTGCATTAAAATATATTTTTTCACTTTTATGCGTGATATAGAACTAGAAGTGCTAATTCTATGAAAAAGCAATAATTACAAAAATAGACTATCGTGATTATAATTTATCAAGTCAATATTTTGCAATATACAGATTTTTGTCAAATCAAATTGGGTTGTCTAGAAGAAATGGGTAATAATCTGGAACTATCTTTAAGCTTTATTTATAATCCATTTATGTAAAAAATATATAAAACTATATAAAAATATATAAATATATACACCATAAAATCGTTAAATTTTTAAGACTTTTCTTATATAATATTGTCAATATTGTTAATATCACAGGCACAACACATTCCGTACGTCTTGAAGAACAAATGGCCTTCTCCGGCTGGATAAACAGCAACCTCGAACACGATCCCGACTTGAAGCATTTGCTACCCATAGATCCCGAGGGCAAACAGCTCTATGAAAAACTAAAAGACGGTCTCATTTTATGGTAAGTTACTGTAGGGGATTTGGTAAATAATAGAGCAACTCTGTGTCTATCAAGATATTTAATATGTCTGAATCCAATACAGTAGCAGTGTGGTGGAGGTGCAGCGTGATGGATTAAGCTCTGATCCTTCTCCTGCACGGGAAAAGAAGCCTAAGTCCAACAGTGGGATATTACAGGCTAAAACGAATCCAATACATGATATTCATACTTATTTCACGAAAAATCAATATACATAAGTATGTCAATGTGAAAAATCTAATAACGTATTATTTTGAAAAGATTGACTTTGTCAAATATTTTATGGAGGATTTTACCTACGAGACTGAACGTGTGTTCCAGACAGTAGCTTCTATGAATTGGACCGCTTCTATGTACTGGTTATGTCGTATTTACTAGACAGGTCATCTTTAAATTAAATTTTGTATCTACAAAGTTTTTTTCAATGCAAATCATTACAAAGTATATAAAACAAAGTCGCTTCCCGCTGTCTGTATGCTTAGATCTTTAAAACTACGCAACGCATTTAGATGCGGTTTTCTTTAGTAAAAAAGTGAATCCAGAGGAAGTTTTATATGTATAATACATGCATAATATAGTATAGGATCACTGATAGTTTTTGCATCTGGGAAGCTGGAGCAGGTGCCTAGTTACTGATAAAAGTTTAACAATTCCAGCAAAGTGATCAACCACTCGTGCCCAGACACAATCGACGAGAGAGCGATCAATAAGAAGAACCTGACGCTATACACCAAGCACGAGAACCTCACACTGGCGCTGGTGTCATCCCAGGCGATCGGCTGTAATATTGTCAATATTGATGCTCACGATTTGGCTAAAGGTGTGTACTAAATACATAATTATTTAATATAGACGTTGTATTAGTTTTAGTGTTTACTTCATACTTTATTTACTCGACTTCTTTGAGTCATAGCTTGATGTTAAATAGCCTATGTCGTTTACAGGAACAGGCTAAGATAGATAGCTAATTTAAAGAATCGGTTAAGCAGATTCTAAAGTCATCATTATCAAAAACAGTTTCGCTTCCAAAGGTAACATAAAAGGATACTAAAGGATACATATTGTATAAGCTTTAGAAGGATAAAAATATGTACATACAAAAAACCTTTCATTCATTTATTTTTCTTGAATTCCATTTTTGTTTAGGTTATTTATTAAACAGATAAAATCAGAAAAAAATCAGCTCATACTGGGCTTCGAAGGCAAACTATACAAGTTCTTAGTTGTATGTTCGCCAATATCTAGAGAATGATATATTAAATTGAGTTTAAAGTCAGCTAAACAATCCAAAACTATGCTCAAAGGTATATAGTGTGTTACAGTATGTAATTTTATTTTTTTTGACAGGTAAACCTCATTTGGTGCTTGGTCTTCTGTGGCAAATCATTCGGATCGGTCTGTTCAACCAGATCACATTGGAACACTGTCCTGGTCTCACAGAATTGCTTAATGATCAGGTAATATTTCATTGTAATTATATTTTTGGCGTCGTATTCAGAACTCATTGATAATATAATGCTAGGTATTAAAATCATCTTTAAAATGTATGAGAGTACATATTTGCAAAAAATATAAGTAAGCAAGCATATTAAATTGTAATATATTTCATTAATAAAGAATCAAAAAAAAAAAAAAAAAAAAAATACACAAGCAATAACAGTTAAGATCTAAATTATTTTGTTTTTCATTCAGGGTCTATTTCACTAGTTGTGGATAGTTTATCCTGCACATTACGATTAGAATTAACTGTTGAATAGGGCATTAGGTAGAATAGGGCATTAGGGTTTGTTTCGTTATTCTCAATTTAAGAAACCACGACTTAGATTAATTTACAGTTGCGAATAGAATTATATTATAGTGGAATTTGATTGTGAAAACCAGGATAAAATAAACTTTTATCCGTTGTATAACATCATAATATGTCAAATAGTGTTAATGGCAAATAGTGAAACAGGGCCTTAGTTTAAGAAAACTTATCTCTTATCCTTAACTAGCTTCTGCGCGCGACTTCGTCCCCGTGGAATAGGACCAATTCTGTCATACATGATTTGAGCGAAACTTTAACCGTTTACGCCGCGGAAGCTCACAAAAAGAAAAAAACCTCGATTTTGAAACATTCTTCATTGGTGCTACGCTCCTATTGGTCTTAGCGTGATGATAGCCTTCCTCGATAAATGGGCTATCTAACACTGAAAGAATTTTTCAAATCGGACCAGTAGATACTAAGATTAGCGCGTTTAAACAAACAAACAAACAAACTCTTCAGCTTTATTATATTAGTATAGATTAAAAAGGACATTACTTAACATTACATAACATTTTATTTATCGTGTTATTCAGGAACGTATCGAGGACCTGCTGGCGCTGTCCCCGGAGGCCATATTACTGCGCTGGGTGAACCACCAGCTGCAGAGCGCCGGCGTGACGCGCCGCTGCACCAACTTCCAGCAGGACGTGGCCGACTCCGAGATCTACTCCTACTTGCTCAAGCAGATTGCTCCCGAGGATGCCGGGGTCACGCTCGATGCATTGCGGGTGAGTGGTGTCTTCATTATTTTGTTATTTGTGTATTCAAGATATATTTTTGTCTAAATACCCTCATATATGTATGCGTTTTACTATTATAATTAAATAAGTATAGTTTTGGGGGTATGTTTTTCTTGTCCATATATTTTTATGTTGGCTATTTATGACTAAACAATGTTTATGATGAAAAAAAATGAGAACAATTAAAAAAACTATTTATTTCTTATCTTAATTAATTTTAATAAATGTTATAAAAATTCTGCCTAAAATCTACAATTTCCTCTAAATATAACCTGATATAATTATCTAGGAGACGGACCTAATGCGTCGTGCAGAGGTAATGCTGCAACAGGCCGCGAAGCTGCGTTGCCGAGCCTTCGTGACTCCGGCCGACGTGGTGGGAGGGGTGTACAAGCTAAACTTGGCCTTCGTTGCTAATCTCTTCAACCAGCACCCTGGCTTACAGCGCCTGGATGATGGGCCCTACCACCAGCTCGACGAGACCAGAGAGGAAAAGAGTGAGTCTTGTGTTTTTATTGTAGTTGTTATTGTTGTTTTTTTATTTTTTATTTAAACATTTATTTTGCCATAAGGTGGTACACACTTATAGAGTCAAAACAAAACAACTAAAAAAACTAATATGTACTAGTATGGATGCTTTTATTTGAATGGCTATTTTAATCGGAGATACAAATGTATTGTTATTGTTTTTATAATACGTAGTAAGTTCAATACTAATGCCTTTGATACTCGTGCAGCGTACCGCAACTGGATGAACTCGATGGGCGTGGCGCCGCACGTGAACTGGCTGTACTCCGACCTCACCGACGGGCTCGTCATCTTCCAGCTCTACGACATCATTAAACCCGGCATCGTCAATTGGAAGAAGGTAAGTAACATTTATTAATCACCAACAAAATATTATAATACACAGAGGAAAATATGCATAAAACGAAAGATGGGGGCAATTAATATTGGTTTTGAATTTAATTGTTATCATGCAATATTATAGAGGTTTAAGTTCGGGTGTAATCCCATTCTGGATCCAGTGTTGGTAAACTACTGCCTTTATTTGATTAAATTTTTTTGTATACAGTTTAGAAATGGTACGTATGAGTAGGTGGGTTAGATTTAATTCATGATCAGATCGTCCATCTATACTTATTATAAAAATAAGTCCCCCGGCCGCGTCTTTCTGTCCTCCTGTCTGTCTGTCTGTCTGAACGCGATAAACTCGAAAACTACGCAACGGATTTTTATACGGTTTTCAACAATAGAAAAAGTGATTCTTGAGGAAGGTTTAGGTATATAATTTATTATGTTTGAATGTAAATTAGCACAAATACGGCGATAAATGTTGAAGAGGTCGCAAAAAATCTCGCCAACGGGGAGCTTTCCACGCGAACGCTGCGTAAACTAGCAAAGATATAGTTGTATAATGTACTAGCGAATTCAAAATCTATAAAAATTCTACAAAAAAGTCCGCAATAGCATATCTCTATCTCTTAGGGTTGACTTACAATAACCACTTTTATGTTCAAATTTTTAATCAAAAACATTACGTTATTTTCAAAGATATTTTCTTTAGTTCAGTATTAATCATTATCCAAATGAATATGATATTTAGCTTAGGCATTTAATGCAGATTGAAATTGCCCTTCACACTATATTAATCAGATAAATAGTTTTTGAGATATCATCGTTAGAAGTAATTAACGGCGAAACATTTAATGCTCGGCGAGCTAGCGTTCTTTCCTTGAGATGCCTATGGCGCGGGCGAGTCCATCCCCTCTGCCCCGCATCGCTCGACCGCCTGCTCATGCTAATAAAGGAAATCAAAGAATATCAAAGATCGTTTTATCGAACTTTTTTTAACTTTTTTGTTAAATTCCACGCGGACGAAGTCGCGGGTACAGCTAGTTTTATATAAAGATGGAATTCAGAATGAAAGAAGGCAGTCTAGTTACATAGTAAGTTCTATATATCTTCAAAAGCCTACCACACAACACATATAGTTGAAAACTACGAGTATTAAAGGTTAATATTAACATTAACAGGAGTGTTAAAGTTTAAAGTTAACGCTAACAGTAGTGTCAAAGATTAACGTCAATGCTAACAGGAGTGTCAAAGGTTAACGTTATCTGTTCGTGGCTGTCCTCAGGTGCACCGACAATTCTCAAAGCTACGCAAGTTCATGGAGCGCCTGGAGAACTGCAACTACGCGGTGGAGCTGGGCCGCGCGCTCGGCTTCTCGCTCGTCGGCATCGCGGGCGCAGACATCAACGAGGGGAACGCCACGCTCACGCTCGGTCAGTTGACACACTGTAGTGTAGAACATCAACGAGGGGAACGCCACGCTCACGCTCGGTCAGTTGACACACTGTAGTGTAGAACATCAACGAGGGGAACGCCACGCTCACGCTCGGTCAGTTGACACACTGTAGTGTAGAACATCAACGAGGGGAACGCCACGCTCACGCTCGGTCAGTTGACACACTGTAGTGTAGAACATCAACGAGGGGAACGCTACGCTCACGCTCGGTCAGTTGACACACTGTAGTGTAGAACATCAACGAGGGGAACGCCACGCTCACGCTCGGTCAGTTGACACACTGTAGTGTAGAACATCAACGAGGGGAACGCCACGCTCACGCTCGGTCAGTTGACACACTGTAGTGTAGAACATCAACGAGGGGAACGCCACGCTCACGCTCGGTCAGTTGACACACTGTAGTGTAGAACATCAACGAGGGGAACGCTACGCTCACGCTCGGTCAGTTGACACACTGTAGTGTAGAACATCAACGAGGGGAACGCCACGCTCACGCTCGGTCAGTTGACACACCGTAGTGTAGAACATCAACGAGGGGAACGCCACGCTCACGCTGGGTCAGTTGACACACTGTAGTGTAGAACATCAACGAGGGGAACGCCACGCTCACGCTCGGTCAGTTGACACACTGTAGTGTAGAACATCAACGAGGGGAACGCCACGCTCACGCTCGGTCAGTTGACACACTGTAGTGTAGAACATCGCCGGCGCCGACATCAACGAGGGGAACGCCACGCTCACGCTCGGTCAGTTGACACACTGTAGTGTAGAACATCAACGAGGGGAACGCCACGCTCACGCTCGGTCAGTTGACACACTGTAGTGTAGAACATCAACGAGGGGAACGCCACGCTCACGCTCGGTCAGTTGACACACCGTAGTGTAGAACATCAACGAGGGGAACGCCACGCTCACGCTCGGTCAGTTGACACACTGTAGTGTAGAACATCAACGAGGGGAACGCCACGCTCACGCTCGGTCAGTTGACACACTGTAGTGTAGAACATCAACGAGGGGAACGCCACGCTCACGCTGGGTCAGTTGACACACTGTAGTGTAGAACATCAACGAGGGGAACGCCACGCTCACGCTCGGTCAGTTGACACACTGTAGTGTAGAACATCAACGAGGGGAACGCCACGCTCACGCTCGGTCAGTTGACACACTGTAGTGTAGAACATCAACGAGGGGAACGCCACGCTCACGCTCGGTCAGTTGACACACTGTAGTGTAGAACATCAACGAGGGGAACGCCACGCTCACGCTCGGTCAGTTGACACACTGTAGTGTAGAACATCAACGAGGGGAACGCCACGCTCACGCTCGGTCAGTTGACACACTGTAGTGTAGAACATCAACGAGGGGAACGCCACGCTCACGCTCGGTCAGTTGACACACTGTAGTGTAGAACATCAACGAGGGGAACGCCACGCTCACGCTCGGTCAGTTGACACACTGTAGTGTAGAACATCAACGAGGGGAACGCCACGCTCACGCTCGGTCAGTTGACACACTGTAGTTTAGAACATCAACGAGGGGAACGCCACGCTCACGCTCGGTCAGTTGACACACTGTAGTGTAGAACATCAACGAGGGGAACGCCACGCTCACGCTCGGTCAGTTGACACACTGTAGTGTAGAACATCAACGAGGGGAACGCCACGCTCACGCTCGGTCAGTTGACACACTGTAGTGTAGAACATCAACGAGGGGAACGTCACGCTCACGCTCGGTCAGTTGACACACTGTAGTGTAGAACATCAACGAGGGGAACGCCACGCTCACGCTGGGTCAGTTGACACACTGTAGTGTAGAACATCAACGAGGGGAACGCCACGCTCACGCTCGGTCAGTTGACACACTGTAGTGTAGAACATCAACGAGGGGAACGCCACGCTCACGCTCGGTCAGTTGACACACCGTAGTGTAGAACATCAACGAGGGGAACGCCACGCTCACGCTCGGTCAGTTGACACACTGTAGTGTAGAACATCAACGAGGGGAACGCCACGCTCACGCTCGGTCAGTTGACACACCGTAGTGTAGAACATCAACGAGGGGAACGCCACGCTCACGCTCGGTCAGTTGACACACTGTAGTGTAGAACTGCAACTACGCGGTGGAGCTGGGCCGGCACTAGCTTATAGGAAATCGAAAATTGCCTACTGTAACATAATATGTAGTTACGAGTCTAACATCTATAATTCTATATCTATACTAATATATAAAGCTGAAGAGTTTGTTTGTTTGTTTGTTTGTTTGATCGCGGTAATCTCTGGATCTACTGGGCCGATTTGAAAAATTCTTTCAGTGTTAGATAGCCCATTTATCGAGGAAGGCTATAGGCTATGTGTCATCACTAAGACCAATAGGAGAGGAGTCCACGCCGACGAAGTCGCGCGCAGAAGCTAGTAATATATAGATGTTAGACTCGTAACTACGTATCTTCAAATTGGGGTGGGGGGGGGGTTATGTAGGTTTAGATCACGTTCCACTGAAAAAAAAATTCCTAACCTTTTATAAAATATTTTACTTACGTTTTAATTTTATTTCGTACAATAAGTAGGAGAAATAGATATTAGTAACCTTAATGTATCTTTGCTGTATCTCTCCCCTCATTCGCTTCATCCCCTTTACCTGTTAGTTCAACATTTGTGACTCTCGGTGCAATCACTTAACGAGTTTGAATATTTTGCAGATTAGTACCATTAAAAAATCGATGGGTTCTCTATCTCAAGTTTTTCTTCCAATCAATCTTAAATGATTGATTGTGAGAACGAGATAATGTTATAACATAAACATAAGGGGCCATCCATAAATTACGTCACACGAATTTCTCGATTTTTCGACCCCTCCCCCGTCCTTGTCACAGATGGTCACATTTATGAGACCCCCCCCCCCTACCTAGTGTGACGTCACATAATTTGAAATTTCGCCTGAGCGAACTGATGACAGTTTCGACATTATTTTTATTTTCATTTTAATAAAAGTCAGTTCGCCAATCAAAAAATAAAACTTTAATTTTTGAAGTTAGTTATTGATAGGTAGTTGATATATCATGTTTTTGTACTTACGTTTTGATATTATCATATTTAAAAATGTGACTTCACAAGACTTTGGACCCCTCCCACCACCTTGTCACGCAATGTCACACTTTGTCGACCCCCTACCCCCCTCTTAACGTGTGACGTAATTTATGGATGGCCCCTAAGTGAAAAACTGAAAAAAAAGCCATTAATAATAAAATAATGACATATAATTTCAGCTTTAATCTGGCAACTCATGCGCGCGTACACCCTGTCTGTCTTGACGCGTCTGGCGAACACTGGCAACCCCATCATTGAAAAAGAAATCGTGCAATGGGTTAATAACAAGCTCAGCTCTGCTGGAAAAACATCTTCTATCAGGAGTTTCCAGGTCAGTTTTAGGATGGGAAATTTAAATAAGGGGTCGACAGTTTAAAAAATATAATGTTACAATTACATATATTTATTTGATTTCGTAAGCCAGTATGAAAATATGAAAAACGACAGTAAACATTCTCGTTTAAAAAATGTCTAAACTGGGAAACAAATACGTTATTGCAAAAATATTCATAATATATTCAGTTTAAAAATTTCTTTTTTTAAGAAAAATTTCATCATTTCCGAGTTCAGGAATTAAAAAAAAATGTTTCTGTCAAATCAGAAATTTAACATTCAATTTTACTATTCCAAAAGTTCGCCGAAGTGCGTAATATGATCACAATAATTTAATAGTATAACATAGGTAATTCATTTTATATATTTGAATTTACAGGATGAGGTATTGGCAGACGGTAAAGTGGTTTTGGACTTGATAGACGCGATCAAGCCTGGAGCCATCAACTACGATCTTGTGTTACACGGAGGAACTGAAGAGGTAATTTAATGTTATTCTCTTGAGCTAGCCCGTTGGCACAGTTTGTAGTGGCACTGCTTTCTGCTCCGCGGGTTGTTGGTTCGATTCTGTCCTGAGTCTGGATGCAGTATTTGTATTTATTTATAGTATTTATATATATATTTATCAAAAAAAAATTAGCTTTATTAAGCGTTAAATTGCTTACAGTAGGGACTGTTTATGTTAAAAGATATTTTTTTAAATTGAATGTTACAGAAATTCTTGATTTTAGCAATTACTGTTCTAATATTATATTTAATTTAAAATATACAATATTTGTTCTAAAAGTACAAGAAAAATGTTTAAGATTTGCGACTATTTAGTCTGAAAATATTAGGTCAATTAATTAATTAATTAATTGGTTTCGGGTTTAATGGCTTTCAGTTAGATTAATTCATTTTTAATTTCCTTTATAATATGAGTTCTCATTTCTCAAGTAATACTTGTATGAAAACTAAGCAAGTACATAACTAGTTACAATTTTTTCATGGTCTTGAAAGTATTTCCAATGTAAGGGATCATATTTTACTTTAATGATGAAATTCATGCTCTCTATTGGTCACTTGAAAACCTCTAAATATATTTGAGTCCTGTTATTTATAATGTTTTTACTATTTATCAGCAAAGTAAGCTTAATTGTGGTCACTTTTTGGTATCGTTGCAAATTGTTTCTGTTTAATTCTTTGATTATTTTTTGTTTTAATCTTTTATTGTAGCTAAATGTAATGTAAAACATATCCTAAGTTCTAGCCGTGTGTATATTATTTATGTATGTTAGTCAAGTTTAATGTAGTTATTACCTATAATTAAAGTTACACTTAGATTTTACTGTTATTGTATCATGTACTTGAAATATGGTGTATACTTTGTTGGTGCTCTATAAATAAATAATTAAATAAATAAAATTGGAAAAATTAAGTTACAACTACTAATCAATTTTGACAGTGTATTTATGAAATAACTTAGTTATAAAATACTTATTAATATTTCAGGATAACCTCGCAAACGCAAAGTACGCGATATCAATGGCGAGGCGCTGCGGCGCTCGCGTGTACGCGCTGCCCGAAGACATCACCGAGAGGAAGCCCAAGATGATCATGACGGTGTTCGCCTGCCTCATGGCGCTCGACTACATCCCCGCCCCGGACGCGCCCGCGCAGTAAGAGACACCACAGTCCACGCTGCACACGGTGGTGACGTCATTACCGCTACCACACTCATAATGACGCATTACCGAGCCATATTACGAATATACTTATCCGATTTCACCGCGTTGTAACTTGTATTAACTCGAAGTATTATGATTATTTTTATATTTTAACTTTTTTTATATATTTTTTTTTTGGTATTTTTTAAATGTCAATACGTTTGCGACAAATATTGATCTCGAATAAAATTTTTTTTTTTAAATTAATTTTATGCCGCGGTGAAATCGATAAGTTTACAATTGGGCGTTTTTTTTATGTGATCGTAAAGCCATAAAGATTTTTTTATATAGTTGTTCATTCCCGTGTAAATCGTATTCAAACGTGTCTGATCATATCGCCTAAACTATAACTTCAGATAGTTTTTTTTATATATTTTTATTTATGCCATTTAATCGTACATTTAGTACTAGATATTGCGTTATATGAAGGGCGATGAACAGGCAGTGATTGTCATATTATGGTTTGTTTTGATTAATCTTATAACAGTGTCATTAAATTTTCTCGATTTTAAAATCAAATCAGTTACAAGTATAATCAAAATTTTCTTTAATAAGCTATGGGTACACAAAAGCTTGGGATGTATTAAAAAAAACATGAGGCCAAGAGTCGTTGAACTTGGTATTTCAAACCCACCTAACATGTACAAAAAAATATACATATATGCATACATTACAAACAAAATAATGGCCTAAAAGTCAATATTAGACTGTCATACATTCCGATATTCCGAGTACCTTTATATAAAAGTAATATATATAGTGTAAGGTGATGGTACACCGTGGCACAGTATATAAAGCAACGATCACCGATGACTTAACACGCTTTTATCACGAAAATAAATTTGCACGGGCAATCTTTATGGATAACTTATCTGTCTGGCCATTTCTATTCAATATAAGTTTTTAAACTTTGGCGGTCACACTTCGGCTGGTCACTTGGCTTTTGTATACTGTTTCCTGGTGATGGATTTATTTTATGTGTTGTGATGTCGCTAGCCTGAGGGAAGTCTCGATGAGTGAGACTTAAGCTGTGTACGGACTATGTGTAGTAGTGTATATTTTGTATATGGCTACTAAAAAAGTATCCATATAAATGGAATATTAAGAAAAATATTCATTTTGATACATAAAGTTAAAAAAATATACTGTTCATTTACGCTCTTTAAAAAAAAATTTTTCATCAATGAATCCTTGATAAATCCATATATAATTTCTAAAATTTAGGCATATTCAGTGTATAAATAAACCCTCTATAAATAAATAAAGATTAAAAAAAAATAATCTAAAATTTAATTTACTTTTTTCACATAAGTTAAAGAAAAAAAATACTTTTCCCGCCAAACTATATTGATGAAACTGTTTTCAATGTTGTCACCTAAAAGTTCGAAAATAAGGTTCTAATTTCTGTGTTTTATACTATATCTACTAAGTGGGTACGGCACAGCGCCGAAAAGTCCGTACATGTCGTTATAACTTGTACGTTGCACGCAAATAATTTTAAAATGTAGCTTATTTGTTTCGAGACTTAAAAATCAACGACGAATCCTGATATATTAAATATTTAAATCACGAAGGCTTACAATTTTAGTACTTAGAATTAGTATTAAAACGTGTCAATGGTTTTATAAATTTTTTACAACGATGTAATTGTAGTAAGGTTTTTTAAAATGAGATGTCGTCTCACTGATGGACACGCATGTCATGTGTGTTGTAATTTTATTCCTAATGTTTGGTACTTAAATGTCAATATCGGCGTTTCCTATTTGCTACCACAGCAGACTGGTGTACGACCAGTAAGCTTATTTTATACAATAATAATATGACCAAAAGTTTTTAATCTTATTAATTAATATTGAGTCAGTATTTAATAACGAAATCAAATAATCACTACAGTTTTGTACTTTTATTTAAATTGAAGACAACCGGAACATCTGAAAGTTACGCTGTGTTAACAATAACGGTTTTATCAATCTTACATTCCTTTTGTCGTATTTTTTATTCCCGATTGGCATTTATTGATATGATTTTAAAGTATTTTTTTTTCTAATTTTCTCACGAATTGTATATATTATTATAGTTATATTTTGGAATATATTCGTAGATGTTTATTACGTGACATTCCCCCGGAATACAACGATTTATTTTATACCATATTTTGATTTTTTTTATAATGTAAATTTTTATTTTGTTAGACATTTTATGTTATTAAGTAATTTTTATTCGATTTTAAATAATTTTAAGTGATCTAATAATAGTGACAACTAATTAAAATAAATTTCGTAATAGTATCTATATGAAAATGATAGTTAAAGCTTTTTACACTATATTCCATTATACATAATTATATAATACACGTATAGCGATATGCTAGCTGTCATTAATGTTTAAAATAATGTGTAAGCATATAAATAAATAAAGTCGGAAGTAAATTTATTTTTCATTTCATCATTCCTATCTTGATGCACACCTGCTTTCTTTATAACAATATCTCAGTTCTCACCTGTCTGTGGGCGTATGGGCTTTGTGTTAAATTATCGTTACTTGTGTTAAGTGATGGCTTTCTGTCCTTTCTGTTTCAAACACTTCAAGGGTAGGTTATTTTAATGTAAATGTTAATGTTTGCAATTAATTTATGTATATTTAATTTGTAACTAAGATTGTTTATACTACTTGATTTAATTGACAAAAGGCGTTTCCCTTCGTATAGTATCTTCAAATTGAATGTCTTAAAACATTAAGTTATACGAGTATATCTGTAAATGTACGTAACACGTGCTTACGTTCACTGGAAAGGAATTGACAGGATCGGTAACGATTTCTAAGAATAATTATATTTTTGTCACATTTCAGTGATTTATTGCAGTTTATACGTACAGAAAAATATGAACTAATATGTTTGGTTAACTAAATAAACTAGACTAATTTAAACGATTAAGTTAAACAAGTCAGGCGATTGCCTTCTGTCAATTATTATTATTATTTTCATTATGTATTGGGTAAGAGAAAAACTTTGTTAAATAAAATAACATCAGGTTTTCCAAAGTCATAAAAATCTTAGAATAAATTTTTATTTAGGTCTGAGGTACAGTTTGTGGACAATGGTGACGATTTCGTGCCAGTGGAAGTTGTAGATAACAGCGTTGACTCCGTGACTGTAGTAGACCAAGCCGAAGAGGATTTGGGCTTAAAAGTCCAAATAGTGGAGAAACCGGAATTACCGCCAAAACCTGAAAGTCTATCACCTGTACAATCCCCTCCGGTTTTGCATACCACCGCAGAATAATAAAAAAATCTATTAACTTTGTAATTGAAAAAAGATTTAGTTCTATTTTTCTAATAATTATTTATTGATAATCTAAAATTAAGAGAGTCAAGATTACGTTTTTTTATTTAAAAGTCTAGTGAATTATATCGAGGTGAAAACTACAGTCATCGAAATGCGATAAATGCATTAATAAGATTTTATTTTTACTTTTTACATGAATGGGAGTTAAATAAATATTTTGATTATATTTTGTTGTTTCATTTGTCATTCATTTTCAACGAAAAAATACGTTACATTTGCAAAGTAAATAAAGAGATGAACCGATTCGTTGCGGCGCCCATTTTCGAAAACTTTTCGCCATGGCTGTGAACAAATTTTCTATGACACGATGGCGTGTCAAGCGCCATAGAAGTTGATGACACGACTTTTGTGCCATCAGCCATGTCTATAAAACTACATGCTTTTTTTGCTTTTTCACTGGTTTAGACTTGATTAAAGTTGAGTTGCCATCAAACTACGGTAGTGTACGGCACGATACGTGAATTAAATTGGTTTTGAAGAGGTAAACTACGTTTTTTTCCTGAAATGGAAGGTGACTTTACTTTATCAGATGTTTCAAACCTTTTGTGATGTTGTTTCATTTTTTTGTTGTATTCAAGGAATTGGTTAATAAAACTAATTTCTAGTAACATTTTTTTCGGCTTGGGAGCTATTCATTTATTACGAAAGACAATTTGTGGGGTACGAATTCACATGGTGACTTTTTTTAGAATTAAATCGAAAACGCAAATACATTCGCGAAACAGAAAATCATTGCAATGATGAAACTCAATGTGAAAATGAAGGAGAAACTTTGAGTAATATTTTCGAACAACATTCACAATAATACTCAGATGATGGAACTTTCAAGCCTCAAAAGAAATTTAAGGACAGTGCGACATACACACTTACACAGAGATCGTCGATAAAAAAATTGATTATAATAGATTTGCATGGATGTAAACATTTCGGCCAGTTTGTATCTAATGAACCTTTAAGATTTGATGCATATCAAAGATATATAGTAATGCAAAAATTTCTCGAGGTGCTGAAAAACGGTGATAAGAATAGTAAATAAAACTAAGTTTTAAATACAAATATTATTTATTAAGACTGATTAGTAAAATAATAATTAAAAATCTTTTCTTGTCAGTGTGCACTTACATAATGAATCTTAATTAGCTTAGTGACTTTTGTTTGTGTTTTTGTTTTTGTTTTGTTCATCGCACATCAAAATCATCATTGAAAAAAACCGCACTTCAATAATGGTAAGTAATTATCGTTACATACATTGTATTTGTTAATTAATTCGAAAAAAAAACTACTTTCGAAATCACGATTGTTTGGTTCTAGGTGGCCACCATAAGCCTCCGCCGCCGCAACCGCCTCCGCGCCCGCCACCGCGCATTCAGTGTGGACGCACCCTATTGGGTCTTATTAGACTATTTTTTACGTATAATAACTCATTATAACTCATAACGTTTTATTCGGTGTAACGATTTTGAAGACTTATTATTAGCAAGCTGGTCCTTATGTGGCCTAATTTTTTTCAAAGGATAAATAAATAAAACAATATTTTGAATAAAATTGTGATGATTTATTTCAATCCGTAGCCGGCAACAGAAAATGAAATTGTTTACATATCAATACTACAACAATATTGATAACATAAGAAAAACGTGGAATTATAATCTTTTTATTTTCAAATAAAAACTCCATGAAAAATATTATTCACACACTTTTTTTTACATATTGCTTTATTTTGAGGTTACATAGACAAGTAGATATATAAACAGCATTGTCTATCTTTACAGTAGTATAGATGAAATTATTGTAGAGACGAAATTACTACAGTACAGTAAAAACATATTTACACAATATACAGATAACGTAATCAGGGATAGCAATTTTACATCAACAACGTGGAGGGTAAAAACTGGGTAATAAGTCTAGATCTAGAATAATTTAGGTTAATCCGATTAAAGTATTCGACCAGTAAATTTGGAATGTTTACAAATATTAATACAATTAGAAAAAGATTTTTTTTTTCTCTAAATAGTTCGAATATCAAAGCTAGAGTAATGATTTCACAGCGTAATTTGCTAAACTATTATATTTTATTAACGTATAAAAATATTATATACGAAAAATCTCACTATAAAATGATCAAAATATTTTCTTTAATTGCTGACGGGTATCGAATATATTGAAAAAATGAGAGAAATCATTAAACTCGTTAATTTAAAACTTCGTATTTCAACACAGCAACATCACTAGAATTTTACTGAACCAACATCAATAAACGCAATCGTTACAAACACAACCCTCATCGTCGAAAGGAACCGTACCAATCTACATTAGATTAAAATTAAATAATTCCCTCTCAACAAGGACCAATTAAAATTTTAATTTTCCTATTATAAATACCGTTATCGAATTTAAATAAATTAATTAATCATTATTCATCCAATCCAATTAATTATTATTCATTCAAATATAATTATTTTTCATTGAAAAAATAATATCCACAATAACAGTAAGCCGCTAAGAAGCTAACGCGATGGCAACCGATCATTAATTACACTGTATCATTCAAATATTACAGAATTGCAAATAAAAGAAACTTCACCACCTTATTTTTGCTTATCACATTTCGCTATTTTAAATCAATTCGAGTTTTATTTTCTTTTAAATAACTTCTTTCGACCAGCCTTTAAACAGAGGTACGGTATTGTATGAAAGAAAAAGCTATATTCACATCTATGAATCTAAGAATAGTTTAAAATTTCGCTAGTTTTAAAAATCTTTTGGACATTTTTATCTAAATTTTAATACGATAAATGTGAACATAGCTGATTATTTAATAATTTACGATTATGAAGAACTGAGTATTCGCGTTAAAATAATAACTAGTTATTTAGGCGACTCAGTCGTTCTTAAAACAATTGTCCATAATTTTACAAAGTACACTTGCAACAAAATGTCTATGTACTATAATTATAGATACATATAGGAGTATATCAGGTTTTTATATATTTTTATATAAAAAGATATTGGAATTGTTTTCTGTAGATAAACTTGTTTACATTATATTTTCCTCTTACATAAAATTATTTTCATAATTATAAGGCAACGCAATGAATCTTTAATTAAACTAATCTATGAAACAAGATAAATAAGAATTATTTTAATGATAAAAATATTATTATTTGTATTTTAAACAATATTTATATACTTTACAATTAAAAATAAAATCACAGTCATTTTATATTTATTTATTACTTTAGCATTCAATAAAAAAATATGAAATATGTTCCGTTTTAATATTCAAAACTAAAATCGAGTACTTATATTAAAATTATTTCCAATATCGTTGTTAACGTTTTAATTTATTTATCTTGTCCCATGTCACAGAATAAAAACTTTTTCAAATATTTCTTCTATAGAATTTTATTTCGTTACAAACGAATCAGGACAAAATTGCAATATCACCAAATCTCCTAAAACGCTGAAACGATATCAACCACACAACGATTTGCACTCATACCTGGATTGGAAAGAAAAAAAAATTAATAAAAAAAAAAACAAAGAATTTTGGGTTGGTAAAATATTATAATAATTCCTGTATTAAATGAAAATAAATTTCTTTATTTTGCAAATGAAAATTATAATACTCAATGAAATAAAAAAAAATTAGTTAAAAGCAAGATGGTTTATAAAATAAAGCAAAAGAAATAAAATAATACATACATAATTTCTTAGAAATACCGCAGCCATTTCCAATTAAATGTATAAAGATTTTTTTTATAAGTATAATTGGCTTGCAATTAAGTCCAGATACAAAATACCAACACAATTTGGTGATGAGTATAATTTGGTATGAGTAGTATTTTAATTACATAATATTTTCTTTTCATAATAATTCTTATACATTTTGATATGGTAGCTATAAATTGTACACTATAATAGTACATAACAAAGCATATTTCATACAATTATATACTTTATATATTTAAAAATTTAAAATATAAGTAATTTTATTTTTAATGGATGGCATTCAAAGTTAAACTCAATAAATTGTTTTAATTAAACCTTACAATGAACTTTATTTAAAAGAACGTTGGCTTTTGTATCTTTGTTTTTTAAACATAACTACAGCTTGTAGGACATAAGTTAGACTCCAAAACGTCAAGCAAAGATGCCATAATAGTTTACGTTAATTATTTTTAGTCACGAATCACAGGGATCGTCACGATCACGATTCAAACTGTAACATGCTACTCGACTGCAG
Organism: Melitaea athalia; assembly: GCA_905220545.2. NCBI lineage: Eukaryota > Metazoa > Arthropoda > Insecta > Lepidoptera > Nymphalidae > Melitaea > Melitaea athalia. Next base: position 6,156,730 of record HG992203.1, read on the forward strand.
ATTGGCGAATTTATTCTCTAAAATTAGTAACGATCGCGAACAGGGCTATATGACAACCGGGACCGACAGCTTAACGTGCTCTCCGAGGCACGATGGGGAGGCCCACAAGGACAGACGTCCAAACCGGAATGAAATATTTGTGTACAAATAATATATCTATCCCGAACGGGAATCAAACCTGCAAACCTACGGTGTTTTAAAAAAAAGAAAATAGAAGGTTATTATAAGATACTAGCCGACCTGTGCCCACTTCGTTGGGCGTTAAAAGATTTTTACAGTAATTTGATATGTTTCAAGTTTTTTAAATTTAACTATTACAGAATAATAACGAATTTTTAAATGAAGTATGCTTTGGTAAACGTCGTGAACACAGTCGTTCGGCGCGCCGTCCGCTGCTATTTTACATCGATGTTTATTTAGTTGGTACCTACAGTTCGTCAAGAGATGGCGCGATTCGTAACACCTACTATTATTTTCACTGAATTTTATGTTCAATTACAATAAAATATAGACTATATCACTCCTGAATAGTGTAGCTTTCTCTGAGTGAAAGAATTTTCATGATCGGATCAGTATTTGCAAAGATTACCCCGTATATACAAACAAAGTTATAAACTTTACCTCTTTATAATATTAGTATAGAAGTATTACACGGTTAATTGCAGAATTTCAGATTAGTTTAAATTTAATTGCAGATTAGTTTAAAATTTTCTGAAGTTTTCTTTGAACACCTCCCATTAATTTATTGCAATAATACGTGTTAGTAGGTTCATGATTATTTTAATAATTACATTAGTGATGAAGTTATGTGAAATGAAACATTGAGCAGTAATTATCATTATTATTGCGTTTTACCATCTCACAAGACCATTCAGTGACAGAGAGGCAGTATTTTCATGATTTTTTTGAAATACATTGGTCCAAAAACTGATGAATATCAAAAAGGTTTATAATAAAAATCTAGCGATCTTTTAAATTATTGAAAAATTATGGAATTTTGTACAAATTTGTTTCTAAATGATAATTCTAAAGTGATATTAAATCATAAAAATACTGCCTTTATCCAGATTTTAAAGAAGTCTGCACTGGAAACTGGTATGTACTTAAAAAAGTATAAATATTTATAAGAATACCAAAATATGAAACTAAAAAAAAAAATTGTCATAGGATTTATACGTAATTAGTAAACTACTATAAAATTCCAGTCCAGACCCAGTACAATAAATATTATTCATTAACCATGTCCACAGTATGTTAATACAACAACCAGTTATGCCAAAATATATTTTAATAAGCCCATTAACATTACACATGTGTCCAGCCGGGCTAGCATGCGCGCCACGACAAAAGTTTGTCTACCCCTTTTCTCGTATTATCTCTTTATGTCTACAGTAGCTAGCATGCGTGCACGTGATACTCTTCTCGTCACGACAATTGAAGAGATAACAAGAAATTTTAGTTATCGTAGTTTTGTCGAATTTGACGTGATTTTGACGTTTTAAGAAGATAAACTACTCGTTGTCAATATTAGAAAGACTACGATAAACGAAATATATTAAAATTATAAATATTATTATAATATATTTTGTATACCATGGCGTTTCCATTCCGTTTTGTCTTCGGAAGAGACTTATGTCTCTCGTATTGCGCATGCTAGGGTAATCGAGAAAATACTCGATGTAGACATTATCTATCTCTCTCGTCAAGAGATTATCTCGTTGTACGCATGCTAGCCCGGCAGAAAAACAAATTAACCATATTTTTGTATTACGGATTTTTTACGATCTCACTGCCCTCATTTTGACTGACATTACAGGAAAGACATTATTTTCGTTTTTTATTGCATCAAAAATATAAGTAAATAAAACCATTAATAATACATAATTAGACGCGTATCACGTAAATCGCAAAAGTTTAAAATAAACAAACAATTTCTTTCCCTAAGCGTATCAATGGTGTGCATTACCTGTCGTGGTGTTTCTCCAAGAGATACTCCTTGAGGCGCCTGACCAGGTGTTCGGACAGCTGCGTCACCTCGGGCCACTGCTTGAGGACCATCACTCCGAGCATCACTGCTAAACTCGTTGTTAGGATTCGTACTCTGAAATAATGCGATATTGTATTCTATATTTATGTATTCATTTTATCATATTTTTGTATTTTTAATTTAAAAATAGTTTTGGTAATTTTCAGAAACTTTTAACTTAAATATCTTCTATCTCTATTTATATTGTACAACATACACAGTACAAGAATGAAATTAGGGTGATATTACATGTGGGTAGAGAAAATATGAATAAGAAACTTGGTAATATGTAGGCTGAACCGAGTAGAGTCGGCACGGTAACGGGATGAAGGTGCCATTGTGACGTCAGAGCAAATGTGTCACGGGTCTATGTGGGGACTCAGTAGCTGGTCACAGTCACCTGGTGCGCAGGAAGGGCATGGCCACGCCGGCCACGGTGGCGACCAGCAGCAGCGCCAGCTGCAGCAGCGTGATGGCCACGTTGAGCAGCTTCACGAGCAGCAGGCGCGGCGGGTCTATGTGGGGACTCAGTAGCTAGTCACAGTCACCTGGTGCGCAGGAAGGGCATGGCCACGCCGGCCACGGTGGCGACCAGCAGCAGCGCCAGCTGCAGCAGCGTGATGGCCACGTTGAGCAGCTTCACGAGCAGCAGGCGCGGCGGGTCTATGTGGGGACTCAGTAGCTAGTCACAGTCACCTGGTGCGCAGGAAGGGCATGGCCACGCCGGCCACGGTGGCGACCAGCAGCAGCGCCAGCTGCAGCAGCGTGATGGCCACGTTGAGCAGCTTCACGAGCAGCAGGCGCGGCGGGTCTATGTGGGGACTCAGTAGCTAGTCACAGTCACCTGGTGCGCAGGAAGGGCATGGCCACGCCGGCCACGGTGGCGACCAGCAGCAGCGCCAGCTGCAGCAGCGTGATGGCCACGTTGAGCAGCTTCACGAGCAGCAGGCGCGGCGGGTCTATGTGGGGACTCAGTAGCTAGTCACAGTCACCTGGTGCGCAGGAAGGGCATGGCCACGCCGGCCACGGTGGCGACCAGCAGCAGCGCCAGCTGCAGCAGCGTGATGGCCACGTTGAGCAGCTTCACGAGCAGCAGGCGCGGCGGGTCTATGTGGGGACTCAGTAGCTAGTCACAGTCACCTGGTGCGCAGGAAGGGCATGGCCACGCCGGCCACGGTGGCGACCAGCAGCAGCGCCAGCTGCAGCAGCGTGATGGCCACGTTGAGCAGCTTCACGAGCAGCAGGCGCGGCGGGTCTATGTGGGGACTCAGTAGCTAGTCACAGTCACCTGGTGCGCAGGAAGGGCATGGCCACGCCGGCCACGGTGGCGACCAGCAGCAGCGCCAGCTGCAGCAGCGTGATGGCCACGTTGAGCAGCTTCACGAGCAGCAGGCGCGGCGGGTCTATGTGGGGACTCAGTAGCTAGTCACAGTCACCTGGTGCGCAGGAAGGGCATGGCCACGCCGGCCACGGTGGCGACCAGCAGCAGCGCCAGCTGCAGCAGCGTGATGGCCACGTTGAGCAGCTTCACGAGCAGCAGGCGCGGCGGGTCTATGTGGGGACTCAGTAGCTAGTCACAGTCACCTGGTGCGCAGGAAGGGCATGGCCACGCCGGCCACGGTGGCGACCAGCAGCAGCGCCAGCTGCAGCAGCGTGATGGCCACGTTGAGCAGCTTCACGAGCAGCAGGCGCGGCGGGTCTATGTGGGGACTCAGTAGCTAGTCACAGTCACCTGGTGCGCAGGAAGGGCATGGCCACGGTGGCGACCAGCAGCAGCGCCAGCTGCAGCAGCGTGATGGCCACGTTGAGCAGCTTCACGAGCAGCAGGCGCGGCGGGTCTATGTGGGGACTCAGTAGCTAGTCACAGTCACCTGGTGCGCAGGAAGGGCATGGCCACGCCGGCCACGGTGGCGACCAGCAGCAGCGCCAGCTGCAGCAGCGTGATGGCCACGTTGAGCAGCTTCACGAGCAGCAGGCGCGGCGGGTCTATGTGGGGACTCAGTAGCTAGTCACAGTCACCTGGTGCGCAGGAAGGGCATGGCCACGCCGGCCACGGAGGCGACCAGCAGCAGCGCCAGCTGCAGCAGCGTGATGGCCACGTTGAGCAGCTTCACGAGCAGCAGGCGCGGCGGGTCTATGTGGGGACTCAGTAGCTAGTCACAGTCACCTGGTGCGCAGGAAGGGCATGGCCACGCCGGCCACGGTGGCGACCAGCAGCAGCGCCAGCTGCAGCAGCGTGATGGCCACGTTGAGCAGCTTCACGAGCAGCAGGCGCGGCGGGTCTATGTGGGGACTCAGTAGCTAGTCACAGTCACCTGGTGCGCAGGAAGGGCATGGCCGCGCCGGCCACGGTGGCGACCAGCAGCAGCGCCAGCTGCAGCAGCGTGATGGCCACGTTGAGCAGCTTCACGAGCAGCAGGCGCGGCGGGTCTATGTGGGGACTCAGTAGCTAGTCACAGTCACCTGGTGCGCAGGAAGGGCATGGCCACGCCGGCCACGGTGGCGACCAGCAGCAGCGCCAGCTGCAGCAGCGTGATGGCCACGTTGAGCAGCTTCACGAGCAGCAGGCGCGGCGGGTCTATGTGGGGACTCAGTAGCTAGTCACAGTCACCTGGTGCGCAGGAAGGGCATGGCCACGCCGGCCACGGTGGCGACCAGCAGCAGCGCCAGCTGCAGCAGCGTGATGGCCACGTTGAGCAGCTTCACGAGCAGCAGGCGCGGCGGGTCTATGTGGGGACTCAGTAGCTAGTCACAGTCACCTGGTGCGCAGGAAGGGCATGGCCACGCCGGCCACGGTGGCGACCAGCAGCAGCGCCAGCTGCAGCAGCGTGATGGCCACGTTGAGCAGCTTCACGAGCAGCAGGCGCGGCGGGTCTATGTGGGGACTCAGTAGCTAGTCACAGTCACCTGGTGCGCAGGAAGGGCATGGCCACGCCGGCCACGGTGGCGACCAGCAGCAGCGCCAGCTGCAGCAGCGTGATGGCCACGTTGAGCAGCTTCACGAGCAGCAGGCGCGGCGGGTCTATGTGGGGACTCAGTAGCTAGTCACAGTCACCTGGTGCGCAGGAAGGGCATGGCCACGCCGGCCACGGTGGCGACCAGCAGCAGCGCCAGCTGCAGCAGCGTGATGGCCACGTTGAGCAGCTTCACGAGCAGCAGGCGCGGCGGGTCTATGTGGGGACTCAGTAGCTAGTCACAGTCACCTGGTGCGCAGGAAGGGCATGGCCACGCCGGCCACGGTGGCGACCAGCAGCAGCGCCAGCTGCAGCAGCGTGATGGCCACGTTGAGCAGCTTCACGAGCAGCAGGCGCGGCGGGTCTATGTGGGGACTCAGTAGCTAGTCACAGTCACCTGGTGCGCAGGAAGGGCATGGCCACGCCGGCCACGGTGGCGACCAGCAGCAGCGCCAGCTGCAGCAGCGTGATGGCCACGTTGAGCAGCTTCACGAGCAGCAGGCGCGGCGGGTCTATGTGGGGACTCAGTAGCTAGTCACAGTCACCTGGTGCGCAGGAAGGGCATGGCCACGCCGGCCACGGTGGCGACCAGCAGCAGCGCCAGCTGCAGCAGCGTGATGGCCACGTTGAGCAGCTTCACGAGCAGCAGGCGCGGCGGGTCTATGTGGGGACTCAGTAGCTAGTCACAGTCACCTGGTGCGCAGGAAGGGCATGGCCACGCCGGCCACGGTGGCGACCAGCAGCAGCGCCAGCTGCAGCAGCGTGATGGCCACGTTGAGCAGCTTCACGAGCAGCAGGCGCGGCGGGTCTATGTGGGGACTCAGTAGCTAGTCACAGTCACCTGGTGCGCAGGAAGGGCATGGCCACGCCGGCCACGGTGGCGACCAGCAGCAGCGCCAGCTGCAGCAGCGTGATGGCCACGTTGAGCAGCTTCACGAGCAGCAGGCGCGGCGGGTCTATGTGGGGACTCAGTAGCTAGTCACAGTCACCTGGTGCGCAGGAAGGGCATGGCCACGCCGGCCACGGAGGCGACCAGCAGCAGCGCCAGCTGCAGCAGCGTGATGGCCACGTTGAGCAGCTTCACGAGCAGCAGGCGCGGCGGGTCTATGTGGGGACTCAGTAGCTAGTCACAGTCACCTGGTGCGCAGGAAGGGCATGGCCACGCCGGCCACGGTGGCGACCAGCAGCAGCGCCAGCTGCAGCAGCGTGATGGCCACGTTGAGCAGCTTCACGAGCAGCAGGCGCGGCGGGTCTATGTGGGGACTCAGTAGCTAGTCACAGTCACCTGGTGCGCAGGAAGGGCATGGCCACGCCGGCCACGGTGGCGACCAGCAGCAGCGCCAGCTGCAGCAGCGTGATGGCCACGTTGAGCAGCTTCACGAGCAGCAGGCGCGGCGGGTCTATGTGGGGACTCAGTAGCTAGTCACAGTCACCTGGTGCGCAGGAAGGGCATGGCCACGCCGGCCACGGTGGCGACCAGCAGCAGCGCCAGCTGCAGCAGCGTGATGGCCACGTTGAGCAGCTTCACGAGCAGCAGGCGCGGCGGGTCTATGTGGGGACTCAGTAGCTAGTCACAGTCACCTGGTGCGCAGGAAGGGCATGGCCACGCCGGCCACGGTGGCGACCAGCAGCAGCGCCAGCTGCAGCAGCGTGATGGCCACGTTGAGCAGCTTCACGAGCAGCAGGCGCGGCGGCAGCGCGGCGGCACCTCCCGCCTCGCCGCCCGCGCCGCCCGCCCCGCCCGCGCCCCCGCCGCCCGCCGCCCACTGCTCCAGCTTACTGATCTGCGTCACGACATAATTTTTTTTAAGTAACTAGATCGGCAAACAAGTGTACGGTCCACCTAATGGTAAGCGGTTACCGTAGTCTATAGACGCCTGCAACACCATGAGCATCGCAAGCGCGTCGCCGACCCTACCCCTAACGCTCCCCAGGAGCTCTGGCCACCTAACTCATCAAAGCAACACGATACTAGTTGAGTGCAGTATTATTTAGCTGTGCCCTTTGAATAATTCTTGAGATGATGCGCAGCGGGAAATATTCTACCTAAAACCTGCAGTAGTTTAACCAGGGAAATACCTCAACCTTAAACAATCTAAAGTCTAATGTAATGTTGTGCTACAGTAGCGAGGTAGCTAAAGCTCCAGTGTATGTTCTATGTCAACAGCTAACTATACCCCGTCCGGCGACTAATGATCTTTTTGACACTTCAAGAAATTTTGACATTAGTGACTGCCTCACACGTTATTTATTCGATTCGAAATAATAATCGATTTTATTTAAGAAGAACTTTCAATCGATTTAATTAAATACATTTAGTTTAAAATATTATTTATTTATGCATTTATTAGTTTTTTTTAATTATAAATGAAATATATAAATAATAAATAAATGAATTAACAGAGTTATTGCTCTTTACTCTTGGTTTGAAATTAAATTTCAAGATTTCGACTTAATTCCTTGCAAATAAACAATCTTGGAGTCATAGATACAATTTTTATTACTTTTTTTTATTAAATTTATAGAAACAATAATCACATGACGTAAAATTAGTTTTATCATATGATCGATTTATTATCGATTTATTATTTCAAGAACTGTTTCATAGTCTGTGGTTGTTTGTTATGCACAGGGTACTTCACTCAATCAATCAAATCGTCAATAAAGTATGACATTACAGTAGAATTTTAGTACGTTATTCCGAAAAAAAAAACAACTGTAATTTATAGGCGTGGGCTGTCAAAAAGATCATTAGTCGCCGGACGGGGTATAATTAAAATTGCTAGTCATGGGATTTGTTTTTATTAAGGGCTAGAAACCATATTTATACTCATATTTAAAATATTACATTAACTATTTTTAAAATGGCTACAAGTTTTTTCTTTGTGCTAAAAAGTTCGATAAATGACAATAATTTACACTTTTAACTACATACGCCAAATAATCATAATTCAGTTTGCTTGAAAATGACACTCACTTTAGTTTGGCAGAGGTCGAGCGCTTCGTGTATATCTCGTATTCGTTCTTCACTTTGATACTGTACTTTTTCCTCGACATCCGTTAGTGCTTGTTTTAAATTTTCTACCTGAAAGAAAATAATGAGAGGTCAATACTAATAAATTACTTACTGTAAACATGTTGGTACATCATTTTATTTCCCACAAGACAACCTATGAAAATATTTATTGTTTTGTACAATTTTTAGTAATTTGGACTCTTGTCAAAAACTACTAGCAACATTGGTAAACATTCAACACATTGGGTTATGTGACTTTTTTAAGAGCTCACGAGATCCAACCACAAAGGAACATTTTTAAGCAATTTAGTGCTTACCAAAAAAAAAAACATCCATACTTTGGACTTATCGTTACCTCGTTTTGATGCAATTCAGTGAGATCATTGATTTGTTCCTCTAGACGCTCCGTCTTGAAGCGCTCCTCCTGTAGCGCGGCGGACAAGAATGACACCTCTTGTGATAAATTCTGAAATACGAGATCAAAAGAAATAAAAGTGCAATTTTTTTTTTTTGATGTTTTATTCCTGAACATAAAAAGTTTAAAAAAGAATAAAATACTTGATTGAATGAGAGAATAAGGGATTTAAGGATATAAAAGAATAATACATATATGTATGTTACTATGAAAGATATACATCTCTTTTACGCAGATAAAAACACATTATAGCTGACTCAGCCATGCGTTGCTGTGGCTCAGTAAGTATAATAGATTGAATCAATTTTTTACTAATTATTTTGATATACGGCGCCATCTATCGGATGTCTGTGCAACTTAGATGGCAAACCTCCATCTATTAGGATTTTATAGAACTAAACGATAAATAAACATTAAAGTCGTATAATAAACATTTAATTTGCAAAAACAAATATTGAGATCAATAACTAAGATAAAATCCTCCAAGTTGGACCAAATTACAGATGCTTACAAAATTTGATAAAAATTGGTTCAGTAGTTTCGGAGTTTATCGTAAACATACATCGTGACACGAAAATTTTATACATATAGATATGCACAAGCATGTCCAAAATACGTAACATCAATAATTTGATTATGTTATCAAAAGTCAATGTTTATATAATACTAAGAATAGAAGTAAAAAAATATTCAGACTGTTCGTCAACCGTGGTTTTACACGCTTTTTGATATTAAGGAGTTAAGTACTTTTGTTGGTTGGCTAATGATTGATGGATGGTGGGTGAATGATGATTGGATTTGAGACTTTTTAAATAAATGCTTTTAAAAACATAGTAATCATTACTTAAAAAAATTTAAAAAAAGAACTACAAATCTACTGGCTAGTTTGATGTATTAGAACATAATAATATTTATATTATTGAAATGTAGCATACCTTAAGGGCATCAATTTTCTCCGCTAACCGCTCGTGGTCCTCCCTCCGTTCCCGCAACTCATTCAGTATTGGCTTGATACTGAATGTGGTTTCCGACATGTTGGACCCCGGTTGCGTCGGATACCTACACGAAATTACTATTTATAATCGTAACATATTTTGTTTTCATAAAAAAAAACTGTTTAGTGTACCGTAATTAAGAATAATTTACCGTATATTGTTTCTTACTGCAATGTATTGCGTTGTATGTAACAGTATAGTAAGGTTCTGTGTAGCGTAGTGTAGTATAGTGTAGCGTAAAGCAGAATAGCGAATAGCGCAGCGCAGTCTAGCATAGTTTAGTACAGCGTAGTATAGTGTAGAGTTGTGTAGATTGCAGTAGTGTAGAGTTGAGTAGATTACAGTAGTGTAGTGTAGTAATTTGATGTACTATAGCGTAGTGTATGTAGAGCAGAGTAGTGAAACACAGTGCAGTGTATCGTAGTGTAGTGCAGTGCAGCATAGCGCAATGTTGTGTAGTGTAGTATAGTTTAGTACAGTGGACGTGTACTCACGGCGTGCCCTCGCTAGTGATGGAGGAAAAGTGCGAGGCATCGGGCGAGTACTTGTGCACGGGCGAGGCGGTACAGAGTACTGGAGTGTAGTGCAGTGTACCACAGTGTAGTGTAGTGTACCACAGTGTAGTGTAGTGCAGTGTACCACAGTGTAGTGTAGTGTACCACAGTGTAGTGTAGTGCAGTGTACCACAGTGTAGTGTAGTGCAGTGTACCACAGTGTAGTGTAGTGCAGTGTACCACAGTGTAGTGTAGTGCAGTGTACCAGTGTAGTGTAGTGCAGTGTACCACAGTGTAGTGCAGTGGACGAGTACTCACGGCGCGCCCTCGCTGGTGACGGAGGAGGAGGAGGCGTCGGGCGAGTACTTGTGCGCGGGCGAGGCGGTAGTGTAGTGTAGTGCAGTGTACCACAGTGTAGTGTAGTGTAGTGCAGTGCAGTGGACGAGTACTCACGGCGCGCCCTCGCTGGTGACGGAGGAGGAGGAGGCGTCGGGCGAGTACTTGTGCGCGGGCGAGGCGGTAGTGTAGTGTAGTGCAGTGTACCACAGTGTAGTGCAGTGGACGAGTACTCACGGCGCGCCCTCGCTGGTGACGGAGGAGGAGGAGGCGTCGGGCGAGTACTTGTGCGCGGGCGAGGCGGTAGTGTAGTGTAGTGCAGTGTACCACAGTGTAGTGCAGTGGACGAGTACTCACGGCGCGCCCTCGCTGGTGACGGAGGAGGAGGAGGCGTCGGGCGAGTACTTGTGCGCGGGCGAGGTGGTAGTGTAGTGTAGTGTAGTGCAGTGTACCACAGTGCAGTGCAGTGGACGAGTACTCACGGCGCGCCCTCGCTGGTGACGGAGGAGGAGGCGTCGGGCGAGTACTTGTGCGCGGGCGAGGTGGTAGTGTAGTGTAGTGTAGTGCAGTGTACCACAGTGCAGTGCAGTGGACGAGTACTCACGGCGCGCCCTCGCTGGTGACGGAGGAGGAGGAGGCGTCGGGCGAGTACTTGTGCGCGGGCGAGGTGGTAGTGTAGTGTAGTGTAGTGCAGTGTACCACAGTGCAGTGCAGTGGACGAGTACTCACGGCGCGCCCTCGCTGGTGACGGAGGAGGAGGAGGCGTCGGGCGAGTACTTGTGCGCGGGCGAGGTGGTAGTGTAGTGTAGTGTAGTGCAGTGTACCACAGTGCAGTGCAGTGGACGAGTACTCACGGCGCGCCCTCGCTGGTGACGGAGGAGGAGGAGGCGTCGGGCGAGTACTTGTGCGCGGGCGAGGTGGTAGTGTAGTGTAGTGTAGTGCAGTGTACCACAGTGCAGTGCAGTGGACGAGTACTCACGGCGCGCCCTCGCTGGTGACGGAGGAGGAGGAGGCGTCGGGCGAGTACTTGTGCGCGGGCGAGGTGGTAGTGTAGTGTAGTGTAGTGCAGTGTACCACAGTGCAGTGCAGTGGACGAGTACTCACGGCGCGCCCTCGCTGGTGACGGAGGAGGAGGAGGCGTCGGGCGAGTACTTGTGCGCGGGCGAGGCGGTAGTGTAGTGTAGTGCAGTGTACCACAGTGCAGTGCAGTGGACGAGTACTCACGGCGCGCCCTCGCTGGTGACGGAGGAGGAGGAGGCGTCGGGCGAGTACTTGTGCGCGGGCGAGGTGGTAGTGTAGTGTAGTGTAGTGCAGTGTACCACAGTGCAGTGCAGTGGACGAGTACTCACGGCGCGCCCTCGCTGGTGACGGAGGAGGAGGAGGCGTCGGGCGAGTACTTGTGCGCGGGCGAGGCGGTAGTGTAGTGTAGTGCAGTGTACCACAGTGCAGTGCAGTGGACGAGTACTCACGGCGCGCCCTCGCTGGTGACGGAGGAGGAGGAGGCGTCGGGCGAGTACTTGTGCGCGGGCGAGGCGGCGCTGGCGGTGGCGGTGGCGGCGCGCGGTAACGTCGAGCCGCGCCCTTCGCCCGCCTCCGAGGCCCGCGAGCCTTCCGACGACGCGTTCGCTGCGTTGTAGGAACACTCAATACACGAAATAACATCTTAAGAGTGCTATTGTACACGATTTTGACAATGTTTAACACATAACAAATTATCTCACGATTTTGGCACCGATGCCGATTAACATCTTTGACAATGGACATAGAGAATCAGGAAAACTTATTTTCATATAATAGGTTTGTAAAAATGTAAACCTAATATCGTTTGTCAATGTTAATGATACCGACTGTATTTTTTTACATCTAACACATAAATTTCTAATTTTCTCAAACCTACGAAATTTTAATAAATTCACAAATTAAATCGTTGACATATAAGATTTTTGCCACAATTGATTAATTTCGTCCTACGTGTACTATGATGCTGCACATGCACTGGGAAATATCTTTCATGCAACATAACATTACACAAGTAGATTCATGATTAAGTCTGTAATATGCCAACAGCAACAAACACATATTCTATTATTCTCATCAGTGGTTAATCTTAGCGACAATGAGGTACATGTCCGTTCAACTTGTTTTCTTTCTCGTAGTTAACGCTGTACTAAACGCTAAGGAAAATGGTTGACTGGAGTCTTCGGTCTTCGGTTTCACTCTACCGTTTGTATGTGGTCTGTCGTAATAAGCTATATCAGGATCTTGTATTTTATTACATGTTTAAATAGCAAGGAAATGACAGTATATCGGTGTAATTTTTCTGGAGTTCTGCCATCAGATGCTTGGGACTTATTACATGTTTGAAAGCTATACTAGTCTGGTATATCAATACTGAATCTTTGATATATAATGTCAAAATAGTGTAGCTCTAGAACCAAAATTTCCAACAGGTGTTGAAGAATTTCTCGATCTCGCAGACATTTATGACAATCTAAAACTGTGATTGTTGGTCTTTAGATACCCCAGCTGATCTTTTTTTGATTAATTTAGAGTTCTGGAAGACGTGTCAACAGATGTCTACAAATGGCGTAACACTTTTTGCCTTTGTACTATAACTATAAATTTCGTCTGTGTGTGTCGAACCGGCTGCATGGACAATCTTGGCTAAAATATTGTCTAGAATTCTAGATTATCTACATCTAGAAAAGTAGTTCTAAAACGATGAAACGACGAAGTCTTCATGCGTCTATTTTTTATTACGGTGAAACAAAATTGACTTCATAAATACATATTTTTTATCTTTGCACTCAATAATACGGTAACAATACGGCACAATACTCTAGCAGTCAGAAAAATAGTCTAAATAGAAAGTCTGCTACTCTGCTACAGATAGCACAAAATTATGCAACTTAAAACTAAGTAGCGTTTGAGATATTTTTATAACATTCGTGCCTAATGCATAATCAAAAATATAACAAATACACGGTCACATTATTGACATATAGCTTATCAAAAAAAAAAAAAAGGTTGTTATCCTACAGGACACAATGCTGATAGTTTTAATGTAAAAATGCGAGTAAATATTATTCATATCTATGACTAATATTTAATTGTTGCATGACGTGAGGGCAAAAAATTAATGTTGATTGAATGTTTTACATGCAAATTTAAATATAAAAGAAGTTTATTAAAAATAGCTATTAGTATTTATACTTAGTTAATTTTTATTTTATATCAAATAATAAGATACGTTAATTAATATAATTATAAGAATATACCTAAACTAAATTAATTTTATTATTGCATGTCAACAAATTTTGTCTAAATATCTTCATAAATTATAATTTTCTAAAAAAATTAATAAATATTAATCTTAAGTTTATAAGACTTTAACTAAATAATTTAGAAGAGTTTTAACTAAATACCCACTAATGTACCATTTTGTATGTGCACATTTACTTTTGTTTCATCGTCTCCCTGCCGTTATCCAACTTTTTGGCATGGAATATTTTACGACCGGCCGCCTGCCTTACAATCCTTGGGAATTCCTGGCTAAGAAGTAGGATAGGTGGGAAGGATTTATGTGAGAACAGGATCTGGGGTTAGGGATACCAGTGGCACGGATTACGGGGAGGGGGGTGTGACACTAGCAGCTAGAGCAGTCCGGGGTCGCGGACCCGTAGCGGTTCCAACCAGTTATCGGATAGATATTGTTTATATATACCGGTAGAAGTGTGTGCGACGCATCAATCCCACTATAAAATGCATATGAAATGCTCAAGATGATGTGTACTTGCATGAAGCATTGTGAAAAAAATTCTTCAGACTATAAATATATAATATAAAAATAATATAAACATGAAAACGAAAATCATAATATATAACAGGAACATAACTAATTAACACTCAGCCTATAGAAAAAGATAAAAACTATTCACGTTGATATAAATACATTGCTTTTAAAGAAATATCTTTACTAATGTTATAACTACGAACTAAACGACTTGAACGCGGTAATCTAATAAGTCTCACTTAATAATTCTTTTGCGTTAAAAAGACTGCTTATAAAAGAACAGGTGGTAAAATATCACGCTTACATACTTACATAACTTATGAGACCAATGACATAATAAAATGTAATAAAAATTAGATAAGGGTCGAAACCAAGCACTGGGGTTTACCGTACGGCGTACAAGATTCTAGGGATTTTTTGAAATTGATGAAAACGTAATGATTTGTATCTCTAACACTTAAGATTTAAATACTACTATTTTCAAAATGTATTTATATCAACCACACTACATAGAATACTAAAACATTTATAGCATATAAGAACATAGTAATAATAATAATAATAAATAAAAATACAAAGTTTATTTACCTCTCAGTTCCGCGTGTTGTGGGGCTGGCGTGCAAGAATGAGATGATAAGCACACATTTAATGATTTAATGATAGTTAAGAGTAATGAGTTAATATTAAATATTAATGAAGGATTAAAACGTAAAAATTGTGAATAGATTACTAATTCAATTATTAATAATAATGACAATATGAAATATTTACGGAATAATATTAATAATAAAAAATTTTTTTAATCTAATAAAATAAAGGTCAAAAGACAAATTATGTAAACAATTACTCATTGAAATAAACAAACCGTGACGAAAACAATTGTACACATGCAATTACGAATGACCAGATAAATTAATTAAATAACAACACAAAAAATAATATTACAAAAAAAAAAAAAAAAACAATTACATTTCCTTCGACATTTTCTGCACTTCTTAAAAAACATTTCGTTATCACACGAAATCTTTACATTTCACTTGTTACATTACACTAATCGCGTATATTATATAAACGTATATTATATAAACATGTGAGTACATAGAAGGTTGCGCGACCACTGAGTCACAAGTCGGCTTGTCTGTGAACTTGACATTTGTGTTGTATCTCCGGCTTATCTATTAAACAGTTGTAACCTTGATTTGATAAGTGTGAGATTGACGGGTGTTGTTGTTGACTGACTGTTTATATTTATAATGTTTGTTGAGGCTTTTGATTTATTGTTACTAATCGCATAGTTTATAACTATAATTTGACTACTATAATAATTAACTAGAAAACATTTTTGTAGTTTTGTTTATTTTTTATTTGATCATAGTTATATGAAATATTTTTCGTTATGAATTCATAAACTAACGATATAATGTTTGTTTTATAGTAAATTTACAGTTATTGTGCATGATTTTTTTAATCTATACTTTTATGAGTATTTTTCAGTCACAATGTTTTTTGTTAATTTTTCAAGTTTAATAATATGATGAAATGAACATTGAAATAACTTGTCAAATATTGAATGTTATTTTAAATGACTATATTAAAAATGTCAGACTAGAGATATTTAAAAAAAAAAAACACAAATATATGTTAAGTTATTAATACAAGTGATAAAACTAGGATGAAGAAAACAGGGGGTTAAAGTGTGAGCGCTATGATATCTACTTGACATACTTACAAGGGCCCGTGTTCTCTGCGAGACAAAATATGAAAATTAACATATAACACACCACAACTATGATATGATCTAGCTGTATATAGATATATATTTAATATTTTATAGCTCATTCATGTTTTTATCAAATATTCTGATGTTATGATTTATTTGAATAGTATTTTTGATTAATTATATTATTATAATGGTATAGATATGTACTTCCATATAAACAGGAAAGATATTTTGAAAATATAGTTTTGGTGCTAAAAAATTTATAAAAAAAAGTAGTGAAAATATTTGTTAGATAAAATAAGCGCTTCCCATACTTTTCATTTTGTGAGAATAAGGCACCTAGCCTCTTTAGGAAACAATATACTTATTTTAAATAGTATAATAATGTTTCTAAATAATGGGCATGACGAAAGATTTTCAAAACCTCTTCCGTAATGTGGCTACACATTTACTATTTACGAAAATACCTATATTTCGGTAATAAACTTAAGTTTAAGGAAG
Source organism: Melitaea athalia (assembly GCA_905220545.2). Lineage (NCBI taxonomy): Eukaryota > Metazoa > Arthropoda > Insecta > Lepidoptera > Nymphalidae > Melitaea > Melitaea athalia. Next base: position 6,172,980 of record HG992203.1, read on the forward strand.
ATTAAGACTATTTTTCTAATATGTTTTCAATGAGAGCGGCAAAACGGCTGCAGGTGTCATGGCGTCGGCTCTGACGTCACAAAATAATTTGGGCCTCACTTTTTACTTTACTCTTTGCAGCGCGCCTGACGTATTATGTTATGTGACGTCTGCGCTGTAATTTGTGTTTCATTCAAAATGGCCGATTGCAGTATTTTACTGTTTTATTTTATTGAAAATCACAATAATCTTATTATTTTACATAAAACTAAACCAGTATTTTGAATTTTTTTAATATGAGTGTTCCCCTGAAATCATTAAATTGACGATTTTTTGATACTGTCGTCATGCCCATTCTATTGAAAACAACTAAGTTTAGAAATAGTAGAGATATTTCAAAGACTATTGAAATACATGGTATGAGAGCAGTATACTTTAATTTTATAACAAACAGTAAATCTTCAGGTAATCACATAAAGGATTAAAACGAAATATTAAGATTATCTAATAAAGTGAAAAAAAAGTGTATAAATAGAAAAAAAATAGTAAAATATTTTTATTTTTATAAATTATAATGCAGTCAGAAAAAGTATTGAGTAAAATAAGATTAATTATAAGATTAACTGCATACTCTGGTTTTTTAAAAATGTGTTAAAATTAATTATTTGTGAGAAAAATAGCAACAGTGCGTGTGTGAGAAAGAGAGAGATAGAAAAAGAGAGATATTAAGTAAGAGTTAGCGAAAAATGAACAACTAAGCTGCAGTAAGGCATCGCTGTTACTAAAGCGTTGTGTTCAAAGGAAAATGCGCTTTAAAATTATCTAATAGTAAAGCAGTAATCATATATTTTTCAAAAAAACTGCAGCTGAGTAGTGTGTAGTTTGTTTAATAGTTCTATTACATATATAAATTGCAAAATCCCGTGAGGTCATAACGGGTTTTAGATAATTATTGTCAGAATTTAAAATATAATATCAAAATTCAAACATTTGGAGTTCCTTCTTCTGCCAACGGATTAAAAAGATAATACATACTTCGAATTTATTTCTTTTTTACTACCATTACAGATTTATATATTATAAACTAGCTGTACCCGCGACTTCGTCCGCGTGGAATTTAACAAAAAAGTTAAAAAAAAGTTCGATAAAACGATCTTTGATATTCTTTGATTTCCTTTATTAGCATGAGCAGGCGGTCGAGCGATGCGGGGCAGAGGGGATGGACTCGCCCGCGCCGTTATAGGCATCTCAAGGAAAGAACGCTCAACGCTGACTCGCCGAGCATTACATGTTTCGCTGCTACTTACTTCTAACGACGATATCTCAAAAACTATTTATCTGATTAATATAGTGTAAAGAGCAATTTTAATCTGCATTAAATGCCTAGGCTAAATAACATATTCATTTGGATAAAGATTAATACTGAACTAAAGAAAATATCTTTAAAAATAACGTAATGTTTTTAATTAAAAATTTGAACATAAAAGTGGTTATTGTAAGTCAACCCTAAGACCTAAGAGATAGAGATATGCTATCGCGGACTTTTTTGTAGAATTTTTATAGATTTTGAATTCGCTAGTACATTATACAACTATATCTTTGCTAGTTTACGCAGCGTTCGCGTGGAAAGCTCCCCGTTGGCGAGATTTTTTGCGACCTCTTCAACATTTATCGCCGTATTTCTGCTAATTTACATTAAAACATAATAAACTATATACCTAAACCTTCCTCAAGAATCACTCTTTCTATTGTTGAAAACCGTATAAAAATCCGTTGCGTAGTTTTCGAGTTTATCGCGTTCAGACAGACAGACAGACAGGAGGACAGAAACTTAGAAACAGGGGACTTCTTTTTATAATAAGTATAGATTAAGCGTTTACTTATAGAGTTATAGAACAGTTAATATCAAAATTTAAATTTATTAATTAGCAAATATTAATAAAATGATGTAGAGAGCATCACTTATCTCTTTAATTTAATCATCTCTTAAAGGGTTATTAAAAGCAGCAGACCCGTTAGCGTAGTCACGCGTGCGTGAAAGGGAGGCTTTATATATATATACCTCTAAGTGAGTGTGAAAAAGAGGTATACATACCTCTATGTGTGAAAGAGAGGCATATATACCTGTCTATGTAAGTGTAAAAGAGACGGGAGGTATTATATACAGACCGGCCAGCTGTGCAATGTTGTCCGCTGAGCCGAAGCGGTTGGAGCGAGAGAAGAGATGAGCGAACTCCCTGGGGGCCGACATGACGCTACCTCCGAGACCCGTGATGCCGTCGCGAATGTTCCCGCCCACGTTCCTGTGTAAAATGGACCTGAGATTTAGGTATATGTTAGGGGAAAATCCTGTACGTTGTTATTTATTATAAGGCCTTGCCAAAATAACAACCAATATCTAACAAAAATTAAAGGCAAGTTCCTATTTAACAAGAAATTGAATAAAAAAACTAAAACCCGACTACGACGATGATATCGTTGGTACACTGGGTACCATTATACCTATAGAGGTCATCATTTTTTAATTACAAAATTTATTGTGTTCAATAGCACAAAATTCCTAGTTTGGGACCAGTTGATTAGCCGTGTGTGACATAATTAATTCAAATTATCAGGTGAATACAAGAAGACAACTGCTAATAATAATTGTCAGACAAAATATACTCACTTGAGTCCTTGACCCATGTCTCGTAACACTTCTCGGGGTTGTCTGTGAGTTTGTCCGCTCGTTCCATGTTGCTGAAATATATAAAAAAACTTATATAATAGTACAATACTTGCCACTTCCTATTATTACCATCTAGAAATGCTACACTGCTATTTCTTTTACTATCAAGAAAAATTTGCTTTAATCTATACTAATATATAAAGCTGAAGAGTTTGTTTGTTTGGTTGTTTGTTTGTTTGAACGCAGTAATCTCTGGAACTACTGGGCCGATTTGAAAAATTCTTTCACTGTTAGATAGCCCATTTATCGAGGAAGGCTATAGGCTATGTATCATCACGCTAAGATCAATAGGAGCGGAGTCCACGCCGACGAAGTCGCGCGCAAAAGCTAGTCATAAAATAAACATCAAACAGTTTATGAGAATGACTAGATGTGCATTTTGTTTGTCCTTTTTCTAAGAGTTATTGACAAAGCTATTTTTTTAAATATGATTCAGCTTATACATTACGCTATTTAATAATAACGAAATCTTTTTTTTTAATTAAAGCACCACACAAAAATACAAGTATGTACATACACAATTACAAAGTAGAGATAAAAAAAATGGTTGTCTGTAAAGTTGGTTTACGGACGATAGTTTACCGTGACAAAGTCACAATAAAACATCTCATCGGACGCATAGGACAATCGAGTGGAAGAGAGATAGATGCGGCGTAAGCGTACAATGAGCGTAACGGGACAATGAGCGTAACGCTACAATGAGTCATTCCTTTTCGTTTATTTATTAGACGTTGTTACGTCAAAAAAACGTAACATACTGCAGAACATTTGGTACTCTATAAAAATATGTGTTACTAATTCTAACACATTAACATATACGTATGTATAAATATGGACCCTAGCGACATATCTGAGTCAAAATAAGAGTGTTTTAATCAAAAAGGTTGCAACTCAGTACATTGCTGCAACGTTGCTAGAGCTAACAGCGCTGATTTTCAGTTACCACCTGTCGAGATTTTATCCATTATGTACATATTTACTGTAAGTATATTCGTTCTATAAGCTATAGCCACTTGTTTCCATTGGAACTCAAGGTCGATTCCAGGTGAGAGGTAAGCGCGGCGTACCTCCCAGCTCCTGATCCTCTTGCTGTAGCCCTCCAGCTTCTTCTGCAGCTGCACGATGCAGAGCGCGCTCTTCTGGTTCTTCTTCTCGAACACCGCCTTGATGCGCGCGAGCTGCTGCTTGTCCGCGTTGGCGGCCAGCTTCAGGTACTCGTTCACGTTGTCTAAGGTATTTTACTCGTTTAGAGTTTAGACATGTTTCTCTAAATTACAAATAAGATTAACAATTTTTAATATTTTATTTACAAGTTAATATTTTGCTACCTTAACTTTCTTTTATTACTGTTTTTTTTTTTAAATGTTTGTTCACCTTATGGCGAAACAAATGTTTTCATTTTCATTTTTTTTTTCAACAAGTTTTTTTTAAGTTTTACTGTCACTACGAACGAACCCTTTTTATTCAACGGGAATTACCGTCATTATTGTTTTGAAACTCCCGATATTTTAGTCATGACCATGGCGTCTGCAACGACGCTATAAGTTGATACGCGATAAGTTCCATAGCATAAAAAATGTGTTAAAAGTAACAAACTAGCATACAGTTCGACTGATGTTGAGCGGACACCGTAGCTTATAGATACAAAGAGAGCAGAATATTATTCAGCTGTGATCTTCAACAGTTGAGGTATTTTCCACAGTTTACGAGCAAAGATAATTATAGTAACTACAATCTATACTAATATTATAAAGCTGAAGAGTTTGTTTGTTTGAACGCGGTAATCTCTGGAACTACTGGTCCGATTTGAAAAATTCTTTCAATATTAGATAGCCCATTATCGAGGAAGGCTATAGGCTATATATCATTACGCTAAGACCAATAGGAGCGAAGTTCACGCCGACGAAGTCGCGCGCAAAGGCTAGTAATATACATATATATAAATGGTCACCATCTCGTATTGTCTGTTCAAGTCGTATGAGGTCCTTGGTCCTCTCGATCTTGCTGTTCAGATGCGCAATGGCGGCCTGTGCCTTTGCTGACGTTACGTTTGTACTGCTGTCTGTGTCATCTAAAAAAAAAACAAGTTTTTACATTCTGACTCGAAATTTAATATGGTATCCTTAAATCAGATTTATATCTAGTACTAACATAGTCTGATACTAGAAAAATATGGTTTATAAGTACACATTAATTGAAATAATAAATTTATTGTATCAAAGAATTAGAAGTCGAACTTCATAATACAGAGAAATTGACGTTAGTGCAAAAATGTTATTGTACATAAAAAAGGAAAATTAAATAAAAAAAATACTTAATATTACTTAATTAAAAGGTCTCATAAACTATCGTTATCTAATTTACGATTGATACATGTAGAACAATAAAACTGCAGCTTAATAGTATAGTCCTTATTAAATTAATATACAATAATAACATATATTATTTTTAATTAATCTGTTTATTATTATTTTTTAAAGTTGCCATTAATTAACAGGAAAAGTTCGCAATAAATAACATTTTTGAATTCTCATGAAAAACTATTGTTATCATTAATAGCACAATTTAACAAAATCGTTTTTCTAGAACCTAATTAGATGATAGAAAAAAATAAAATAAAATATTATTATTTACTTCTACAGCGTGTTCTTATTTCGTACTTCGTGCATTATATACATACATGTGTATGTTTCATTTAATAAGTTTTATATTTGTTTTTTTTTAATATTTACCTTGACTAATATAATCTCCATCTTGACCTGTAAATACAAAAAAAAGTAATCTTAAAGCTTTGTTTTATACATGGGAAAACTATCAAGTTACTAATTAATGTAAAAAACAGTAAAAATGTTAAATTTGATTTAAAAAACAATTAATTATTTAATATTTAATGTCAATTCAAAGTTAAAGCTTTGGTAAAAAGAATAATCAATCAACATCCAAACCATCCCGAGCGGGAATCGAACCCGCAAACCGACGGTGTTTAAGCGTGTACATGGCACACCCACCACTACACCAGAGCGGTTGTTCGCATAAATATATAGAAAATGTAATTACCTCTGTAAGCCGGTGAGTATTCATCTGCCGATGATAACGCATAGGAGACGTTAGGACTGCATACCGCATACGCGTAATCTCCAGGTGCTAGGATATTCGACATATTCTTCTTTTGGGGCGAATCTTCTAAACTGAAAATAAATGACATCAGGTAAAGATTTGAAGAACAAAATTGTATAACTGGAACTCTCTTAGAATACTATACATTCACAAATTATACTTTTTTTATTCCACTGAGATGGCAAACAAGTGTACAGTCAGCCTAATGGTAAGCGACAATAGGAGCATTGCAAGCGCGTTGTCGACCATATCCTCGACCCTTTCTAGGATCTCTGGTTACCTTACTCACCACCGGAACACAACGCTAGGTACTTGGGATCAGTATTATCAGAATATATTTGGCTGTGATATTGTATAATGTTGAAGTACTTTCCCACTCGAACTGCTCCGAACTTTGAGCAAGACATTTCCTGTTGTGCTTATTTATAGCAAAAATAATATTTAAATATTTCCAAAATTGTTTATTTTATTAAATGATATTAACAGAGGGGTCCTTTGTATTATTTTTTATTACACAGTCATATAACAGTTTTTTTTTATATCCTCGTCAAAACAAAGCATTTCAAGAGTTGATAGAATTTCGTTAATTTATGATGAGCTTTAATATTTCTTTTTCTATTTAAAAGGGTATCTTCCTCTGTGTCGGTCAGTCACTACTTGCCAAAGGGGGCGAGGCAAACCTGGAAATAGGTTCGAATTTGTCGGTAAACAAGCGTACTGCCCACCTAAAGGGTAAGCTATTACCGTAGCAGACAGCTGCAACACCAGAAGCATCGCAAGCGCGCCCTTAGCCTACTGCGCTGTCCCTACTCCCGATCCTCCCCAAGATCTCTTGCCACCTTACTCCCTACAGGAACACAACACTGCTTGAGAGCAGTATTATTTAGCTGTGATCTTTTAACGCAAATTTACATATTTTAGAGACGTAGTTAACAGAAACGTTTAATAAAATAATATTATTTATGTATATTTTCTTGTGTGGGTAGTAACTTAATCATTAGAATTTGTTTCAAAAACCGCTTTTATAATGACGTCATTGTAATAAAGAAGTTTTGTCTTTGTGTACGTTTCGTATTCATTTTTATATTTTAAATATTAAAAGAGAAGTCGTACATTGTTGTCGTTAATAAATAATATATGCATCTAAACGGTTTGATTAACAATAGACTTGTAATAAAATTTACTGCTATATTTTTTGGGGTATATTTATTAAATTTGAAATTTATTTAAGATATTTGATTGTTATGTTTTAAAATTTAAAATATATATAAAATTAACGCGAGATTTTTGATACGAGTATGATATTATACTATATTTGGTTAGGTAAAGTACCTAGGGCATCACGTGTGATTAATCTAAAAAAAATAATTTTGTACTTATTAGATTTTGCCTACGACATTTTAAGCGTTCTTTTATCACAAACTAGCTTCTGCGCGCGACTTCGTCCCCGTGGAATAAAAGGAAAAAAACCCGATATTGAAACATTCTTTATTGGTGCTACGCTCCTATTGGTCTTAGCGTGATGATATATAGCCTAAAGCCTTCCTCGATAAATGGGCTATCTAACACTGAAAGAATTTTTCAAATCGGACCAGTAGATCCTGAGATTAGCGCGTTCAAACAAACAAACAAACAAACAAACAAACAAACAATCAAACAAACTCTTCAGCTTTATTATATTAGTATAGATATATAACTTTAAGAATAAATGTCATGTAAACATAAAAAATACTTGGCTACTCGATCTGCGGTAACACAATTATTAGAACTGTATATATTTTTTTCTATATTACATAGGTTAGTTAAAAAATTATTTTACTCTTTTACGTAACGAGTGAACCAAAATTGACAAACAAGAAAAATTGTATTTTTTTTTATTTTCTATTACCACAACAAGCCGTTGATATAGACATTGTTTTATTTGATATCTATTCGATAATTTTTGCGGTTTGATTCTACGTGACAAATTTATGTAAAAAATAAATATTGAAATACTTGTGTCGAAACACACTAATTTTGTTTTATAATAAACACACAATCCTAATTTCACAGCTAGGAAAAAAGAAGAAATATTTACCTAAATTCTTTAAAACTTGTAAGATATTATCCATTTTGACACCATTTACTAAATTCATTCAAAGCTATATTGCAACTTGTTAACAAATTTTTTATTTAAGTAGAATAAAGTTTTATATAATTGATTTTTTCAATTTTCATTGTTTTAAAAACTTTAATTGCCAATATTTTGAATACAGATTTTGTTCAAATATTATCACGCTTTAGAAAACGGTGATTTTATCAAAGAATATCGTTAATTTTTTAAATAATTACATACACGACATTCGCTAAGTTTTATACGCTTTCATTACACGTAATATGTACGTACGCAGCGGCGGCGATCGGCCAACTGTTTCGCTGTAAATTATTATTTAAATGCGCAATTTTGATACTGTCAAACATCTATTTAGGGAACTGTTATCAAGTATTTTAAAATATTTTTAGGTATTTATCCTACATTTAATGACGCATTGGTGTAGTGGTTACAGTAACTGATGTTTTAGTGGTCGAGTTCTATTCCCCCACATGACAGATATTTGTATTTAGGTCGTACCACAGTATTTCTGTAGGTCGTACAGATGTTTGTCACAATTTGGGTGCTTGTGCGTGAGTGTTTTTGTACCTCCGATACGAAAATAAAATAATGCTTCTGGGGGTCATTGAGTGTAAAGCGTTTAAATTCATTTATTATTTAAAATAAATAAGAACTGATACAATCCATAAATTGAGTTATATAGAATCTATACTAATATAATAAGGCTGATGAGTTTCATGTTTGTTTGTTTGAACGCGCTGATCTCAGAAAGTACTGGTCCGATTTGAAGCTTTTTCAGTGCTAGGTAGCCCATTTATCGAGGAAGGCTATAGGCTATTTTTTTTTCAAATTAACGCTCGTGAAACCGCGGGGCACAGCTAGTGTTTTATAGAGGTATAGAACTTTTAAATGGAACAGACAAAGATGAATTTTTTAAACTGACATGAAGTTTACTTTATTTTGGCATTATAACTTAAATATGAATTCTGGCATATGACCGCCACGGCTGGCTGCTGGCTCGGACGTAGTCTAATCTGGTGGTCCAGTTTTCGATAACTTTTTTCAACATTTGTCGGTCAATCGTTTCGGGCTTATCGGCGTAGACTAGCGACTTCACATATCCCCACAGAAAATAGTCTAGCGGCGATCGCACGATCTTGGAGGCCAATTCACGGATCCAAAACGTAAAACTATGCCAACGACACGTTTCCTTTAAAAAAATCATATGTGGCACGAGCTGTGTAACATTTTGCGCCGTCTTGTTGAAACTTCAGCTCCTGCACATCATGGTTGTTCAATTGATGAACGAAAAAGTCAGTAATCATGGCTCTATAGCGGTCACGATTGACTGTTCTTAAAAGCATCGTTTTTAAAGAAGTACGGTCCAATGATTTCATCAGCCCAGAAACCACATCAAACAGTCAGTTTTTCTGGATGTAACGGTGTCTCATCATACACTTGAGGATTATCATCATTCCAAATACGACAGTTTTTTTTAAATTTACGTATCAATTCAAACAAAAGTAAGCTTCATCGCTCAACAAAATTCGCTTATGAAAATCGGGATCAACGGCAATCTTGTTTTGGGCCAATTCACTGAATCTACGCCTTACTAGGTGATCGTGTGGCTTCAATTCTTGCACGAGTTGGATTTCGTAAGCACACAAACTAAGATCTTCCCGCAAAATCTTCCATAAAGTGGATGGACACATATCCAATTCCTGTGCACGATGGCGAATAGACTGACTCGGGTCTTCCTCTACGCTACGCTCTACAGCAGCAATTACTTCTTCTGTACGCACTGTACGGCGTCGCTGTGGGTGCGTATTATCATTTAGAGTAAACTTCGTGCGAAAACGTTACATAGTTAATCGAATTAATTGCTCTGATGGGCGATTATGTTGACCGTAAAATGGACGTATTAGTACGCGATACGTATTTCGAACAGAACCATGATTTTCAATATAAATTTGAACAATTTGGAAACGTTGTTCACGCGTCAGTCTATTCATGTTGAAATGCAACCAAACATAAATCACTTGACAGCTGACAAAATGGCTGCCAGTTAAAAAAGTGTTGCCAACTTATATTTCTATACCTCTATAAAAACACCCGGTTTATAAATTAATATAGTTTGTACTAAATCAGGTACTTACTCTCTAGAACTATTCGCTGTGGTGTTGCTGGACAGGGGACTGCTCCCCAGGTCTCTGGAATGGGATTTGACATGGTGCGCCCTGGACTCCCCGTGACGTGACGACTCCTGAAATAAGCAAGTTAAAATTACTAGGATACAATATCCTTTTTTGCCTACTAACCAATTTAAAGTCCCGGCAAATGTTGAGATATAATATACCCCTATGAACTGATTTGGATTTTTACTATCTACATACAAATGTATGACACGGTTTAATAGTTTTAAGTGATATAGTGAGAAACATCCATCATCCAAACATCTTCCAAATGCAAAATATTATAATATTTATACATAGAAACTTATGAACTCATAATTATTAGTACCTACAGCAATATTCAGTAAGAATAAAATTATGATATATAAAATAGCTACTATACTTTGACAATAATAGTAAATATTGAGAAACGTAAGTTGCTGTGTAGTTTTTTTGGATATAACTCGCGTTACAATTATGAAAACCGTGTAATATACTTCAAATTACATTTATTCACAGAATTAGTTTTAACAAAAATTTACATGAGAACAAAATCGTTTTCTGGGTATCACGTGTACAAAATTATAACACATTAAACAATTATTGTTGAATTAGACTTTGTTGTCAATGAACCTAAGATAAATACTAGTTTATTATAATAACATCGTAAAAACGGAAGCTTCAAATAATTCGTTTTATCACATGTTTGCACATTTCAAAACTGTATATCGCCTTGCCCTTGTTGACAGATAACGTTATCAGTTACAAAACTAAACAAATTATTAAGATGGATGTCAAAAGTTAAAGAACACGTGTGAGCAGTTGAGTCATATCTCAGTATGATATAGCTGTATATAATTCAATTAATTTTATTTATCTATACTTATAATAATAACACTGAAAAAGGACCATTAACGTAAAAGTTGTAAAAAGTATAGTCCGGTCAACTTAGACCACAAATAGGGGTGAGGTTACAAAAATTCACACTTGATGGCTTTTGTATCTTTTCGTCAAATATCAACAAACAAAACTAATTTGTATTCATTTTATTAATTAAATTTTGTTTAAACTTATATGTTTACAAATGAAAATCATTTTTTAAATTTTTATAGCAAAATTTTTGGCAATGTTAGTGTTTGTTTACCTTTACAGGTGTCTGTTGATTTTTTGTACAAAAGTTTGCAAAATTGTTGGCAGTAAAGAGTACCACTTGCAACTAATTTATTTTAAAAAATCCAAGCTGAAATAGTTTGGCTAACATCCGGAAAAGCGCTTCTTTGTTTTCAAGTGTTTAATTTATGTTTGCAATCCCGATAACTCTACTTGGAACAAAGCCCCGAAATCTTCAAATGGTTGTAAATTCTAATAAAGTAATAAGTAAAAAAGGAGTTATCTAATAGAAACGAAGGGATAGCAGTATACCGCATATATATACGTATAAAGCGAAACATTGATCGCTAATATAAAACTTCTTAACGTGGCTATCTATGGGTACTTATTTTATAAAGCTGAAGTTTGGTTTGAAAATTGAAATTCTTCAATAAAATCTTTTAGTGTTTAATAGCATAGCATATATATACCGAAGCTAAAGGCTATATGACATCACGCTACGATAAATAGGAGCGGAGCGTTGATAAGTTTGCAAAAGCCCCAAAACAATTCCTTTTGATAGCATTACATATGGGGTACTTTGAAAACTTCTATACGAATAAAGTAGCGGGCAACGCCTAGTCATATTTAAGTTGACTACAGTGTATTAGTTTCGACTATTCGGTTTTCTGTCTAAAAGGGTGCCAGGAACGATATTACTAAGTCTTCACTAGATATCGTCTGTTAATCAGAGGTGCGTTATAAAATGTAATAAGTAGACCCTTAGAGACGCTATTATCATCTATTTATTAATAAGTTCAATCGTAAATAGAAAAATATAATTTCTCATAATATACATAATTATGGAAAATAATCCATTTCAAAGTAGTTACATAAAATATACCGTGCGGCGTAGAGCACGTTAAGCCGTCGGTCCCGGTTGTTATCATGTTCACCTGATAGCGATCGTTACTCATAGTAGAGAATATATCCACCAACCTGCATTGGAGCAGTGTTTTTTTTTAATATTTTAAGCCCCATCCACACGCTTGACGAACAATGGCGAACAGCGAACAGCAAACAGCAAAAACGGACGTGTGGATGGGTGTTTGTCGTTGTTCGCCAGTTCGTGTTTGTGTTCGGCAGTGTTCGGCATCGGTGTCGGTTTTTCTTCACAGATCAAAGGATGTTTGGCAAACAGTTCGCGGTGTATCCACACGTTTGGCCAGCGATCAATGTGCGCGCGAGCTTCACGGGTGGTGGACTTGTCGCAGCTTAGAGTACATACATTACTTGTCGCAGTTTTTGGCGCGTTATTTACAGACTTTTAGGTACTCAAAATCATGTTTTAATATTGTTTGTGTGACGTCATGTAAAGGTTTTATTTCTTCATTTAAAAATATTTAAATGAATTACATTAAATTATTATTCGATAAATAATCGTAAAACAGTATGTTTATTTTACTAGTAAGTACAGTAGTAGTTAGTTACAGTAGTAGTACAGTATATTTATTTTAGAAGTATTAAGTACATTATAGATTTTATCCGTCCGCCATGCCTCCGCGTTCTTCGTCCGCCGTGTTTGCCGATCCACAAACACACGTTCGTCAAGCGTGAGGACGACTGTTTGTGTTTGATGATTGTGGTCGATGTTTGGAACTTTGTTCGTGTTCGTGGCGAACACCAAGCGTATGGACGGGGCATTATATAACTAATTCGGCAAACAAGCGTACGGCTCACCTAATAGTAAGCAATTACCGTAGCCTATAGACGCCTGCAACACCAGAAGTATCGCAAGCGCGTTGCCGACCCTATCCCCAATACCCCCCCCAGGAGCTCTGGTCACCTTACTCACCAATAGGAACACAACACTGCTTGAAAGCAGTATTATATCGTGGTCTTCTGTAAGGTCGAGGTACTACACCAGTCAGGCTGCTCCATTTTTTGAGCAGGTTTCCTGCTGTGCCCTACCTCAGTTGAAGTGTCGTGGATTAAGCTCCGACCCTTCTCCTACATATGGAAAGAGGCATATGCCCAGCAGTGGGATATTACAGGCTAAAGCGTACATAAAATATATGATATAAGTTTTTATACTTTTGCGGTCAGTATGAACACTTTTTATTCTACATGACTTAACCAAATTATTTGTATCACCCGTGACCATGGCGCCTGCAATGTCGCCGAAATATCGGGAGTTTTAAAATTAAAGTAGCGGTAAGTCCCATAGAATAAAAAGTGCTCATACAATATACATATTATGTCTGTGCCGAATCAAATATCGGTCAACTGATAACCTAAGCCGTTTCGTCTGTTAAATGCTACATGATATACACAGCAGGCTAACGTCTTATCTTCTGTTACATGAAAAACATGAAAAATCAATTTCTATGAGTATGTTTAACATTGTAGGTGTAATTGTAAACTCACATGGTGCGCTGTGGACGGCGACTGTACCCTCGACCTGATGACGTCATCCGTCACCACCGCCGGGTCGCGCAGGTCAACCGCGGACGGCGACTGACTGCGGCTCGACCCCTTGCTGTGCCCGTGCCCCACGTGCAACGTATCCATTGCACCCCGACCCCGCACCTGACCACCTTACAACCCACACGCGGACCACCTTACATTGACTATTACGATTCAGCTAAGCGATCATAAGGAACGATGCCTTTATTGTTCTTTCATAAATATATAGATATGTCGCTCGGTTGATCCATTCTGGGATTTATCTGGAAAGAAATAGATACATTTATGTTCGTGTGATTACAAAAATGTTGCAACAATTAGATATAATTGTTATCGAAGGTCTCGATGTCATCACGTTTTATAATTTAGATGTGGTCGTTAAGAAACATTGCTTATAATTTATATTACTTCGATTCCAAATAAAAAATGATAAATTTGAAACAAATTAGATCGTTGGCTAATTATTCAAAATACATTTCAAGACGGCGCCGGCGTTAGTGATAAGAATTATCATTTGTAATCACCGTATATGATAATATTGAAATACCCACATTTGTGACTATTATATATCAACAAAATAGACAATACGAATAAAATTTATATGAAAGAAAAGAAAAACTAAAATTCTTTCTACTATCAGGCAATTTGTGTAGGTAAGTTATACTGTCTGAATAAGATTATTACCATATACTCATAATTGTGTAAGTTCAAAAATCTCTTAGTTATAATGAAAATTTGGATTAATTGCAATGGTAACAATTAGCAATCTGTTAGCAAATGAAGTCATACAATACAATTATAATTGACAAATTGCGAGTTTTTAACACTTGTAAAAATTGAAGTGTTTAAATGTAAACAATAATCCAGTTCTGTTTAGACTATGACTAAAACTATTCAGCATCAGCACTTTTAATTTTAAAGCGAGTTTACAAAATTTAAGGATCATTTAATGTGTAAAAATATTTTATCAGTATTTTATCGTCAACATAATTATCTTTTAAGGAAAACCCTTTGGCGCATTAATATTTAAGTTTGATATACTGTTCGACTCTGTCGATGAATTCTTTTGGAAATTTTTAATACAACTGATATAATATGAGTGCACTCATATATCAAAAATTTTATGAGTTTGTTAATAAGTGTTGAATTCAGTAGTCAAAACATTTCAAGAAAAATGGTCTATTAAAAATCATGCTCGAATCCCTTATGGCTCCTTATGGCTTTTTAACAGTCGATTAGGAAGCTGTAACAATAAATGTCAATGAATCTGAACAAAAAATAATCGCGTGTGAAAACCTTGAAAACGTTTTCCGACTGAAACCGCGACCCTCGGCGTTTATAAAATTTCGTCACCATTGCACCAGAACGGTCATCGACATACACAGGTATCCACAAAATTCTAGTAGTCTAGACGTTACATTCAATACATTTTGTTTGGTAACTTTGTCGTTATGGAAACTATAATAGTCAATCTGATGAATACTATACGGTAATTAGATATTTTGTAGTTTTTTTTTTCAATCTATTAATTTTTGCAATCTATTAATTTTACAATTAACGCTACATAACTTCAATAACAATACTTTTTAATGCGGAACACGATCATAAGCCAACCTACAATAAATAAGATAGGTAATCCAAAAGAGGTTTGTTAGAAATAATAAAATCCTAACATAGGTGAAAATTTCCAGACGTTTCTCTGTCTACCAAATTGTTCTGCCTTTTTCAGGTTTTTCAGAAACAGTCTACTGCTGTGTGTACATAGTAATTAATGGACAATAAACAATAATTAATAGGATTTGGCACACACCGCCAGAAACATAATCTAATGTATGTGTATCTATCATTATTGGCTTAATGACAGAGCCGTTAGCGCATGTGTTTTAGATCTAGATAAATCATTTTTAGAAAACGAATATATTCAACAATTCATTAATAATTATCGAAATCAAATATATAATCCTTTTTATTCGAGTAGATTTGGGCGGATTTTGATAGTTTTAATCCTGAGAAGTTACAAGGATACAGTTGGAATGTATGATCTAAAGGAAATTCTATGTAGACCGCTTTGTAACTTGGAAATATTTCGGTTCTATATCATATTGAGCACTAACTTTCTGGGAGCCGACATTATTTATGAATATGATGCATGGTTTGAAATATAAAGCATAAATATAGTCAGCTGGTATAAAACAAAGGCATTAAGATATCTAGGACCAGACGACGGTGTATATAATAAATAAAAAAGTATGTGTATGTGCAATTCAAACACAGCAGAAGTGAAACTTCTGAAAAGTAGTAGGAAGGTAGGCCGTGTCGATTTGTTCTATCGATGACGATGATCACGGTCTTGTGAAAAAAGTCGTAACTACCATACAAAACGCGTCGCTTATACGTTTTGAGGAGTAATGTATTCTATCTCATTCTCTCCTATACATTTATGTGTCTATTTCTTTATCGTGACGCATTTTTGTTTCATCGAGTTTCAAGTCACAACGATTCTAAAAAAGTTACATCTAAAAAAAATCAAAAAAAAATTTATTGCAAACTATCTTATGCCTTTACCAGTATACGAGTATAATTAGAACGATATTCCAATAACTTCCGACGTACATCAAAATGGCGTGGTAGCATCGTGAACACTCTGTATTCCTTCCTTGTAGGAAAAGTGTTTCATTAAAATAACTACAACTGTAATGCTATTTTTTTAAAACCTCAACAATGTTATTTTATTTCAGCCTCCTAAAAACTAAAAGACAGAACTACAGTTTTTCTAACTAAGCTCACAATTTTCTTTCATAAATATTATCGTTCTTAGTAATCTAATCTATCTCGTAAATCACAGTTCAATAAGTAAAATGTGAAAGTACATCTAGCTTTTCTAGTATTTAATTGAACATCGACAAATCCTCAAAGAACGGTAAGTAAATCTAACTAATTTAATGGCCAACCCTTATTCGACGCTACTACGTTGCGAACTGGTCTGCAACATAAATGGACACTGCGTAAATCATTCGTCTGTCAATCACGGCAATGCGTATCGCATACCAAAATTATCATTTGCATTGCTAAATATGCATGTTCGCCGTACTTTCCCAATGTCAACTACTATAATAGGAGCATGGTTGTTTAATATCAGGAAATACGTAGCACGCGGAAAGTAGCTTTATGAGTGTTCTAGATGTTTAGTATAATCAACAATTTTGGAATGTGAAGATAAGGAAACTAATGCAAGAATCGCATAGCATTCAAAATATTAGAAAATTTAGAGTAGAACAAAATACTATTGTTATAATACATTAAACTAGATACGTGGTTTTTAACTTATTGTTGATGTGGGACCATTCGTCAAACTGTATGTTTTGACACGGACCACTAACTGTTTTTTGGGCAAAATATGGAGTACTTAGTTATAGGCTAGTGAGATTGACTCACTCTGCACATCGCTTTCGAGGACTACTATGGGTGCTTCCACTGACCACCAGTAATCCGCGGACCACTGGATAAGAACCACTACTCTAGATATTATATTTTGAAAACTCTTCAGTGTAATCCTTAAATACTTAATTTACAATATTGCCTATTAAACCTCAAATAAATATTCTTAATTATCGTCTTATATGCCCAAATATGAAATAATTTACGTTTCCATCGTTTAATTTGGTATGATAATCTAATTCATGGGGACGTGAGTTTTCTTGATTGGAATTCACCCTCATAGAATTATAAACAAACAAACAAACAGCCAAATTAAAAGCATCATTAAAATAAGTATTGTTTTCATGGATATTAATGAATATAAGTAAGTGGCACAAACAATAACAATATGTACTATTTCTAAAACTTTTTTGTATGGAAATGGTATGACGTATATGTATGTGGTTTGAAATTGATGTCTCTCGTTTGTAAAACTGAATAGAAAAAAGTCGTTAACGAAGCAAACAAAGCGATTTTAAATAATTTCACTACTGCCTTTTAGTGGCACATCATTCCATTCATTATTTAAATAATGATGTGATAGAAGCATAGTAAATTATTATTTGTAACAGCCACTTTCATGTCCGCGCCTGTGTTTTATTGGTTTATTATGGAAATGTTATCTATTATAAGAATATAAGTCATACATCCATTTTTTTTTCATTACTTTTAGTTTTATAAAATCCGTCAATCAATAAAGGTTAGAAAATATCACCTTTAGAATTTTCCGTAAGTTAACAGCTATAACTCAAAGGAGCAAATCAGTAATTACTTAGGGGGTTACAAATGCAATTGTTGTTAAATCGACTTGTATAGGTATACATTTCTCCAATTACATATAGGTAGGGATCCCTAGTACATTTTTTTCACCTGATCAGTATCAAGCTAATTTTTTGGGAGTGGCTACATTTTGATGAGGCGAACAAAAAATTTCTCTTCGAAAACTCTCGATTGTGGTAGCTAACAGAGATAGTAGGGGGTAGAGCAGCAGTGAGCGTAGGACCGGGATAACGTACCACGCAATTTGTAGGACATTATTACTTTTAAATTATATAGATATTAACTAACTAAAAGAAAAAAAAATCAGCTGGTTAGTAATAATTTTTGATGACCTTACGAGGTCATCAAGTTCTCGTAAGGTCAAAAAAAAAATTTTTTTCTGATTTTTTTTGCTTTTAGTTACTTAATATCTATACAGAGATCTAACAGAGTAACTTCCTCCATTCTTTCTGGATAAAGGATCTCGAACGAGACAGTTTAGTTGCACTTATAGGTGTTGAACTTTCGCTGAAAGTTTTAATTTTTTCCCTGGTTTTAAAAATTGTTCTCACAGTCGATTCTGAGAGTCCAAAATCTCTGCCAAAATTTTTGCATTGCACTATTTTTCATTCTCCTTAACAACTTCACCTTCAATTCCAAAGTTATATCTTGACGGTATTTTTTCTTAATAACATTTTAAACGTAGCGTTAAATCTTACCTATATATAAAACTCTCGTGTCACAATGTTAGTTACAATTCTCCTCCAAAACTGCTGGACCGATTTTTATGAAATTTTGTGTGCATATCGGTCTGAGAATCGGCCAACATCTATTTTTCATACCCCTAAGTTATAAGGGGAGAGGGGGGAGCATTAAGGGGGTTAATAGCATACACGGCAAAACATCGTTTGCAGGGTCAGCTAGTATTATGTATATAATATCTTCAACAAACATTAAAACACGAATGTCAGCCGAGATAAAAATAAGGAACAAACGACACCAACGAGGTAAACCCCATAGAACAAAGTCGTAGGATGAATACCCAATTCTTTAATCAGAATGTTAAGAAAAGCGAGGAACCTTACGACCAAAAAGAAATGAACGCATTTATTTGAAATTCGCGTTATGGCGAAACCGCGCATAACGGGGTCGCGTAAAGCGGGGTATTACTGTACTTTGTAGATAAAATACATGACAAATAATAATTTCTACCTTTTTATTGCTTTAACGGAACTATATCTATAGTATAGTTGTTATTACACATCTGTGTATAACAATAATAAATTATAGTTTAAAATTAAAAAAACACGCTTTAATAGCAATCGAACTAAAAAGTAGAAAATAAAGTGAAAAAGCGTGGGATGTATCGAATGTGAGGATCATTTTATTAGTTACCTACTATTTGCAATATTATATAGATTAAGCACCAAGACAATTTCTGTGAGGCGAAATATTTATATACCTGTAACCTGTAATCTATATTATGCGTGTTTTTGTTTCTTTAAGAAAATTGTAAGAAACTTCCTTTTCAAAACATTAAAGTTTATACTTTACTTAATTAGATTCAAGTTCTGTGGTTGGCGTTCTTCGAACTGAACACCGCTCAATGTAAGTCATTTGTTACGTGTGTTTCCGATCCAGATACCAGGAACTCGGAGGTGCTACTTACAAAGAAAATTCAAATACCTACTCTTTTTTTAATAATAAAATTTAGGTATTATTGTAGATTGTATGTAGACTTGAATTCCAGAAGATGTCCAAACTTTTATTTATTTATTTATTTACACTTTATTGTACACCACGACTACATTTTAAACATCAAACATATATGTATACACACACACATACATTTACAGACTGTGAAGTACATTGGGCGGACTTATGGCTATTTAGCCATTTCTTACAGACAACCCAACTTTTCTTTTTAATACAAAGGAAAAGATAGTCTCGTTATTGCTGACAATGTTACAATATATACCTACAGTGCTTGGAACTCTTGATACTTTATTATTTAAGTTCAAAGCCTGAACATATATTAGCATAAAAAGAGTTTAAAGAATCTTTTTATGCTAATATATGTTTTATTAGAAAGGTTATAATTAATATCTATGAATTACCTCGTTCAATATTTTTTCTATCTTACTTTAAAATTCCACTAGGTAACAAAGCAATAACCTTACTGATAGGTTTCATTAGGGGTCAATATTCGCCTAGCAAGAATCTATTAAATCTAAATGTAAATGATATCCCAATTGCCGAGGTTCCGTGATTCGAGTTACACATATTATCAAAGATAATACTGATTCATGTAGACATGGCTGAACCACACAGCAATTGCAATTCTAGGATAGACAATGTTTTAAAACGCCATAAAATACAAAATGATACTCTAATTTGTAGTGAAATTAGGTTACTTGGAGGAGATCGTTCAATTTTTAATTAGCATTATAACAATGTTAAGTACCAGGAGTCAAGTATCGACTAAGAGTTCACGTTGAATAGCCCTCTAAGAACCTACTGACGTTGAAGAACACCCAAGGAACCAACCGAGTAATTTAGTATTCTTTGTGTTAGATCATTAGGTGCATATTTTATTTATAACTCAAATTATAAACTCCATCTTACTTATACAAATGTACTAAGCCCTAAGTCCGAGTGAGATAATATAAAAATTATAAATTTATGGCTGTATAATAAATAATAATATTTTAACAACATAAGGATAATAAACAAAGCAGTAAATTTTAAAACGCTTCACTGAAGTTGGCAATATTTCTACACCATTGTTATAGTACGTTACGTTACAAGCTGATTCTCTTCTGTGATCTTGGCAATCAACCAACTTTAGAGTAAGTAACAAAAATTAAAGCAAGCCTACTTCAATGGGAAGAATGGTTGATTTACATAATTATGTTAATGTATTGTATATAGGTTTTCTTTTAACGAACGAAGTACAATGCAAGATATCAAACTATTTTCTGCTATTCTATAAAGAATTGCGTTTAGAAGCTGCTAGTGAGCAAATAATTATAACATCCAAAAATAATGCTCTAAGCTTTATTGTAATAATAAATAATTCGATCAGGGCGTTTTTGAATAATTCATTTAAGTTTCGTTTTGTACAAATCACTTTTTGCATTAAACTGAGATTAAAAAACAAGTTATTCATTTATAACGTTTTAATAAAATGTAAGTATAAAAATCTAACTAATAATAAGTAGAACTGGTTTAGCGTAATTATTCTTTGTTTCAAACCGGTGGTAGTAACGTGTGATTGTCTTGGTAGTACCAATTTAAAATCAAGTTCTTCTGCAATTTAACAGGTGTTAAGGTGAATGGACCAATATAAATACTGGTGCATATTTTTAACTTTTATTTTTATTGTCCTTTATTATATTTGTATTTAATGCTTTTTCCAAAAACTCACGCTTTGCACATGTTATCCAACAATTCATCAACTTTGTTCTTTCTGTAGTACTTATGTCTTATATTGAGTCCTATTTTTCAGGTTACGTTTAACATAATTAGGTTATCTTCTATTCGAATAGTTTATTAGCGTTTGTGATAAATCTGTTGAACTAAAAATCTTATATATAATATTTTTATTACTGTCATTCATCACGCATTTTTGTATAACCAAATTATGAGATTTGTTTGGAATATATAAGACCAGACAGTACTAAACTTGATGGTTTAGGTATGCGTCATGTATTAAGAATTTATACGTTTAAACCAGTTATTGACCTTATAAGTTGTAACGTACTGTCAATACTTGTTTAAAGTTTAAACGTAAAATCACAATATCGATGTCGGCATCCATGCTCTGATCCATGGAGGTAAAATTTATGTTAATATATGTACGATGGAAGTGCTGACAAAAATCAGTTCGCATCTGCTAAGAAGGCAACTTTCCCGTATCTTTAGGTAATGCTGCAGCTGCAGCACATATAAGATTTAAAAATTCCGATATTTTAAAATAAAGGAATCACAAAATTGTTAACAGGTACATACATTATTTTAAACTTAATATTTGTATTTAACAGAAAGTCATTTGAATTTAAGCTTTTTTCTACATCAGATAATAACAACAACAATATACACACCACCAACGTAGAGCTACCGAAAAATCGTACAAATTTTCATACTAATGTGTATCAATGTTTAATTCAAATTTTAATCATAAATTAGAAGTTTCCCACTACATACAACTTGATTATTTGAAATTATATTAAATTATTTTTAAAAATTACGGAGTTATTATTAGTTTATTCACATCCTTAGAGACTTCAATATACTTTAATAGCGGAGGGAATGACCGTAACGACTACTATTAAGTATTATTTTATTTTACATACAATAACATATACATACCCAGTTACACACACTTGCCTAGGTACTTAACCGGGGTTCGTAAGAAAAACTTTGGCTCTTTTTTAGTTACGGTAAAACCCAAAATCATCGGTAGGTTTACACGAGGGTTGTAGAAACGGCAGCTTTACCCTCGTATACTTACGCATTGTAATAACATTCTAAGCTAAAATAATATTAACCCTTTTGCTAAAATAAAACCTTACAGAAACATGACTTGACAAATTATATGTGTATTTTTAAAGATCCATGAATATTTTTAAATGTAGAGTTTATACATACATTTTTAAAATTTCGTGAGGTAATACGACTTGTAACAGAGAAGGAATAGTCGTAAAAAAATAACAAAGAATGCTCAAACCCAAGAATTTAAATATTTAAGTATTCTAAAATATTAAATAAAAAGCACTTAAACGCGAATAAAAACAGTGTAGAATTTTTATACAGTGTAGAATCAAAGAGCAATTGAATTAGAATGTATATATTATCACGACAGTTTCAAAATAGAAGGAAAGAATAATTTTGTAACGACGTCATGGTTACGTTTTGTAGACGTCACGAGTGCGAAAATAACGCCTATTATTTATAAATCATCTACTTGTAGATGAGAAACAGCTCAAGTGGATCTTGGATAGATTCCGATTGATTCGCATAGTCGACTGTACCACGTCATAGCTTCGACTTGCATGTTTAAGCATGTACATGTATCTGAAATCCTGTATGCTATTTCTAAATAAACGACTTATACAGGGTGTTAGGGGAATGGTTAGCCATAGAGGTATGTTGGGTAGGGGGGGTCATTTGGAATCTATTTCTTACCTATATGCAAAGTGTTACGGATTTTTTTTATGATTATTTTTTCATTTTTCGAAAAAAGTGCCGAAAATTGGTGATTTGAACATCATATCTTTTTTGTTTATTGATATATCAACGCCATTTCTTTTTTGTTTTAATCATCAATACATTGCGCATGTAAAATAAATGTGATTTAATTTAGAAAACATCTAAAAAAATATTATGGGCCAAAGAAATCTTGACAGAGACAAAAAGTAAATCAAACCTTCAAGTTTAGGTATAAATTAAAAAAAAATTAAAGCCTCCAGACAATTTAAAATAATTTAAAAAACTACTCTAGTTAACACTGTTTTAAATAATATTACTTTCATTCACCTACCTTACTTACTTTTTTTTAAATGATGAAAATATAACGAAATGGTTTCTACCTGAACCCGCACTCTACGCTGACAATTATAACAATAATTGTTATTACGCAGGGCAGTATGTCCCTGTACAGCACATGGTAAACTACCATCTTGACTTTGGCGACATGTTGGCGCAGCGGTCAGAGCACTAGCTGATGCGCTGGCGGTCGCGCGTTCGATTCCCGCTCACGGCAGATATTTGTATTGGTCATATAGATGTTTGTCGTGGTCTGGGCGTTTGTGCTTGTGTATTGTGTGTGTTTCCGGACCCCCGACACAGGAGAAAATCCTACTGGGGGCCGTCGAGTGTGAAGCGTTTATTATAAAAAAAAAATCTTGACTGCTCTCATCAGGCGAGGATTTACATCCTTATTTGAAGATCATCCTTATTTCTACAATAATTGTTATTACGCAGGGCGATGTGTCCCTGTACGGCACATGGTGAACTACTTGCTGTCTCTTTTTATCTTGGAATTTGGGGTATGAGTTTCCACGGGCACCATGAATGTCTCTCATAGGGTGAAATTAATGCCGGTAGGTGTCAAAATAAAACAAATCATAAATTCGAGTAACAAATTTATTCTATTTTTATAAATACAGTGAATTCGGTCGTGAATTTTCATAATCTACATTACTAGAAATAAGGATGATCTTCAAATAAGGATGTAAATCCTCGCCTGATGAGAGCAGTCAAGATTTTTTTTATAATAAACGCTTCACACTCGACTGCCCCCAGTAGGATTTTCTCCTGTGTCGGGGGTCCGGAAACACACACAATACACAAGCACAAACGCCCAGACCACGACAAACATCTATATGACCAATACAAATATCTGCCGTGAGCGGGAATCGAACGCGCGACCGCCAGCGCATCAGCCAGTGCTCTGACTGCTGCGCCAACATGTCGCCAAAGTCAAGATGGTAGTTTACCATGTGCTATACAGGGATATACCGCCCTGCGTAATAACAATTATTGATATAATTGTCAGCGTAGAGTGCGGGTTCAGGTAGAAACCATTTCGTTATTTCATCATTTAAAAAAAAAGTAAGTAAGGTAGGTGAATGAAAGTAATATTATTTAAAACAGTGTTAACTAGAGTAGTTTTTTAAATTATTTTAAATTGTCTGGAGGCTTTAATTTTTTTTTAATTTATACCTAAACTTGAAGGTTTGATTTACTTTTTGTCTCTGTCAAGATTTCTTTGGCCCATAATTTTTTTTGTAGATGTTTTCTAAACTAAATCACATTTATTTTACATGCGCAATGTATTGATGATCAAAATAAAAAAGAAATGGCGTTGATATATCAATAAACAAAAAAGATATGATGGTGAAATCACTAATTTTCGGCACTTTTTTCGAAAAATGAAAAAATAATCATAAAAAAAATCCGTAACACTTTGCATATAGGTAAGTTAGCCTAAATATGTTCCAAATGACCCCCCCTACCCAACATACCTCTATGGCTAACCATTCCCCTAACACCCTGTATATAAAATTAGTTAAGCACCTTCAAAAAAAGGAGAAGGTTTTCAATTGGATTGTATTTTTTAATTTTTTTATCTACATGTTTGGTTTATACTATAACATGTATCAAAATAATGTTTTGACAGCAGCGAGGAAAAAATAGCATGTTTTATATCAACACAGTTATCACCAAAGATAATATATTTAAAAAAGGCTTTTGTTGCGAATGCAGTTTTTATTCGTTTTTGTTATATTCAAAACAGAAATGTTTCATACATTTTTACTTTTATCCGAGTTGTATTTCGATGCCTGGCAGATTAACTGACCTTACTCAATAAACAGAATATCGCGAACGCACATAATATACACACAGTATTTTCCAATCGGTTTGGAACCATTTCTACAATTTATTTTGGGTAACGTATTGCTAGTTTCAATACAGCTGTTTTTATATCCCCGTGTTACTCAGTTCATAATGGTTGTTTTCTTATTCTACTAAATAAATATATAGTTACGATCCCGCCAGTAACATCTCAATGCTGGGCATAGATCTCTTTCTTCATGTAGGAGAAGGATCAGAGCTTAATCCACCACGCTGCTCCAATGCGGGTTGGCGGATATATTCCCTACCATGAGTAACGATCGCTATCAGGTGTAAATGATAACAACCGGGACCGACGGCTTAACGTGCTCTCCGAGGCACGGTCGGGAGACCCACAAGGACTGTCAACCAGAGAGGGAAGAATTGTACAAACACAAATATCGAGAAACTACGAATGTATGAATGATGTGTATTATACTGTTTCCATTAAAGAATTCATTGATTACTGTACAAGTGTACACAAATATAGAACCCGCGATCGCCCGTGTGTGCACGCACCTCTACACCAGAGCGATGTCGAATAAATAGTTCACCAAAGATATTCATAACCTTTTCAAACGTCATCGTCAGGTCACAAAATCTTCCTCAACAATTTATTCAGGATTTCCAACCGAACGAGTGGAATACGTAAGTATTCACGACTACATAAAGAAGACACTGACCTGACGTTTCATGAGAACGTTTTGAATGTAAATAAAACTTGAAAACATTATGAAGCCGATTAGTTTTCTTTGGTTTAATTATTAGTTATTACATTTTTATTTCATTTTTTATTTAAAAAGAGCTTTTTAAGTTTGTATAAATAAAATTCGGTAGTAGAGTTGAAAAGTCTGGTGCTAAGTTTGTTTTCGGAAATCGATCAACGTAAGTATAACGATCTATATGCGTAAGATCGCCGGTGGGGGCTGGATGAGGACTGCGGAGAACCGGGATGTTTGGTGCCAACTGAAACGAAGCGAAGAGTTTGGTAATTCATAAGAAGAAAACTAAAAGTAATTAATAAGATTTTCAGTTCTATATTAAATAGTACAGATTGTCTTAATTTTACTAGTAGAACTTATAAAGCAATTACTTATATTTAATCTTTTCATTTGTTTTGTTAAAACGAAGCAATACATGAAACCTGAGATTTTCTCATACATACATTACACTTTTGTATATGATATTACTGTGCAATGAGAACTAAGTACGTAATAACAAGTCAACAACTTTCGTAGTTATCGTTATCGACATTTCCATTTCATCTTTCACCGATTATGGTGTAGATAAATAATTGTTTAAAGTGCACTTATTCCGTTTAGTACGTAATCAGTTAATCACTTACAAAGTAAACTCAATATTAGCAAATAATTTTACATATCGTCTGCCTAATGAAAACAAATTTTGATTAAGTAATAAATGCTTATCTAGTCTTAAATTATATAATTAACCGTGTACTGTTAAACTTATGTTGATTCACTTCATATTACTTTTTTTTCTTTCTGTAAATGAATAAATAAATAAGAACATGATTGAAGAAAAAAAAAAATACTTGCAAATCGACCTCGCATAACTAAAACATACTTAACCAGGTATTACAAAAAACTAGTTTTGGATTTTACGAAGCAATTATGGTATTTTTATGTTTTACCTTGAATAATCTTAAGACCATTTAAATAGATGTTAATAAGACAGGAGAATTTTTTTTGAAACATTTACATATTTATTACATTACTAGCTGTGCCCTGCGGTTTCACACGCATTAATTTGAAAAAAAAAATAGCCTATAGCCTTCCTCGATAAATGGGCTATCTAGCAGTGAAAGAATTTTTCAAATTCGACCAGTACTTTCTGAGATTAGCGCGTTCAAACAAACAAACAAACTTCAGTTTTATAATATTAGTATAGATTTCAATTGAAAACTAAACATATTCTGTGGATATCAATACGGATATACGGAGGTAAAAGAAAATCAAATGAGCGAATTGCCAATTATAACATTTGATGGGATCATTACATGTGCAAAGCTACGATGAGATAGATGCTGGTGATACAGTATGTTATACAGTACGAACAACTAAAGAACTACCCATGTGGTCAAAATTGTATTTTTTAACCGACTTCCAAAAAAGGAGGAGTCTCAATTCGACACGTATGTTTTTTTTTTTTTTTTTTTATGTATGTTAGCTCAGAACTTTTGACTGGGTGGACCGATTTCGATCAATTTTGTTTTAATTGAAAGGTGTTGCGTGTCATGTGGTCCCATTTTAATTTAATTGAGATCTGACAAGAACTTTTAGAGTTATATCTAATAATGCGTATTTACGTGACTACTTTTTCGTCGACCTACGTTATATTATACCGCATAACTCTTTTCGATGATTCTTACTTTAATCGAAAGCTAATACTTGTCTTGTAGTCTTGTTTAAATTAGATCGAAAACTGATTACAACTTTTTGAGTAATCTTTAATAGCGCGTATTTACTTGACTATTTTTTCGTCTTATTACGTTGTATTACTTGTCGATGTAATTGAAGTCGGTTTTTTTCGTTTGCGAGCAAACACAATTATAAAGTTACGACTTAGTAAAGCATAAAAAGAAAAGGAAAAATCAACTCGGCCTAATCTAATTTTAACTTCATGGCTTAGTAAGTAATCCGAAAAAAACAATTAATGTTTTCTAATATATGTATAGCTTATTTTACTTTAATTAAAATTATAAGCTTATGAATTCTCCCAAATTTTGTATCCAAAATCGCATACACTTCACAATAGTTTAGTAACAAAAGTGTTCATATTTTACGATTACGATTACGTTAAAAGTATTCTATCTTTCTATAGCTTCAAAGTCTGGAATTATTCCGAATCAACCCATTTAAAAACACTATTTATAGTCTGATATCTCAATTATATTTTCAATTCAGCTGTTTTATAATACACGCTCAGTGTGCAGGTTGAACTTTGACACTGCTGGGTGAACGAATGATACGCGCGGTGTCTGGACCATGAGTCATTGACCCGTAAGTTAATAATTTCCTGTGGATACCAATTAAATCATTCATCAGATCTCTACATATAGTATACAGCATATTAGAATATGCTGTAAGCTCGTTACTTTTGACAAAACTGAAAGCCATTTCTTTATCGATATCTTTATTGTCTTACAAATCTTTAACTATTTAGTATAAAAATATTGTAACTTTGACATTACTATTAATTTTAATTATAGCATGTTATGAATATTTAAATAAACAAAGTACATAAACTACTAAGTAACTAAGTTTTCTACTGTACACAAATATATTAAAAGAAATTGATTTGTATATTAATTTATGTCAAGGAATTGAATTATCTATCTATACATATAATAAAATGGTAGGAAAGTCAAAACTGTACATTGAATATTTTTTTAAAAGAATACTTGGGGTGTGATCTACAATCGATACCGAAGCCAAAAATATAGTTTTTAGAATTTTTGTCTGTTTGTCTGTATGTATCCGGGATAAACTCAAAAAGTACTGCATGGATTTACTTCAAATTTGGCACGAATATTATTAAGAAGTCGGGTCAGAACATAGGCTACATATTATCACGCTATCACCTACGGGGAACGAGCAGTGAACGCACGCAGACGACGTCGCGGGAAGCAGCTAGTTTAACATAATATACTTAGATAGGGGCGTTCAATTATTACGTAGCGCTAATTGGGGGGGGAGGGGGGTCTTGTTAAACGTTATGCTTCGTTACAGGGGAGGGAGGGGGGGTTCGAACAACGCGTTACGTAACATTGTTTTTTGTTTAATTAAAAAAACCAGGGTAATAAAAATCTATTGTTTTATTACTTTATTACTACCACAAACGCGATTAAAACAATAACAAAAGTAAATTAGCGACTTTCCGGTTAGTTTGCGCAACAAATTTGTGACATTTGGGTAAAAATGTGATAAAAATGGTCAGTTGGGTGTTACGTAACGTTTATAGGGTAGGGGGGGGGGGTGTACAGGAAAACGTTACGGCGCGTTACATGGGGGGAGGGGGGGCCAAAAATCTTCAAAATTTGCGTTACGTAATACTTGAACGCCCCCATATGAACGTAAATTCGTGAATGTGTTTATCAAAAAGAATGAATGTAAAAATATTTATTAGTCAGCTGTTACCTAAAACACAGGTTGCTTTTGTCAGGAAAAGAAGACCGTCTGTGTATGTTAAAACATATAGGTATCTTAAATTTCAAACTATACTAATACCGATCTAATTTGTTCTCAGGCAGAGCGCTTTAGACTACGATGACTATGAAAAAAGATGATGATTTTAATAATAGTAAAAGAACATAAAAATCTTGTATTATAAAATTAAATTTTACAAGACGAAGCTGTAGAGAGGAGATTGTTAGGTTGGCAATATTGTCTTGTCACGGGTATCCGAATAGAGAAATTGTCGGACTATTCATTGTAAGTTTCACGGTCATTTAGCGGCGTCGTGTGCGGAAAATGGGGGTAGAAATATTATACGGGCTGATTAACACCTCCCCCTCGTACTTGAGAGGTCGAGGGCTGAGTAACCTTTGTCGAGTAGGAAAAGGGCTGTCAATCGCTTTGGACAAAAATTACAAATAGATAACTTTTATACAAAAAGTTATCTATATATAACTTTATATATAACTTTAGATAAAAAAATTTTTTCGAACTATCGTAGTTTGAGTGTGGAGTCACCTGTTTTACAGTTAAGTCGGTTATTTATATCCTCTTTGCCTATGCCTTCATAGGGTTTTTTTTTTTCAAATATATATGTTGATTTTAAAGTTACTGAGTAATAAGCTGTACTATCCTACTTTGTAATTTTTTTCACTTTTATAGTTTCGGCTATGGTATGCCTACATGTATCTCTATATGCCTTTGAACGGAAGGACACATGTTTCGAAACACCCTATATACCTATATAATAAACGATATTTTTCACTTTTCATCTTGTACTATAGTTATAGCTTTAGAGCTAATAAAATAAAATAAAACATATACATGTTACGCAGCTTATACTAAAAAATTCAATCTATTTTTAATACAATATATATAAAAATCAATGCCACTTTTCGTTGTAATTTTATAACTCAAGAACGGACTCACATATCCAAACCAAATATTTAGGCTTTGTTCGGACTATTTAGTAGATGGTTTATGTGAAGTTTGCACAAAATCGGTCGAGCGGTTCTTCATTTATCACATTTTTTGTAACAAAGGACGATCATTTTGTTAATGAGGATTTTGCTGTCAAATTGAAACTGAATTTTTTACCGTTGACAGTACAAGCATGTTGTAATGTCATTCATTTCTGTCATTTAATTTTGGATGTGCTTCGATCAAAGAAAATTGTCAGCGAGTGTTTATATGTGTTTAAAGCATTAGTACAATTGGGTATGACCGCACCAAATCGTGAGATGCATGATTTGTTTGATCTGATGAAGACAAAAAACCCAGGGATAATATAGTACATCACAAAAATAATTAACGCCTAACGAAGTGGGCACGGGACGGCTAGTACAATATAAAAATATATATAACTAGCTTCTGCGCGCGACTTCGTCGGCGTGGACTCCGCTCCTATTGGTCTTAGGGTGATGATATATAGCCTATAGCCTTCCTCGATAAATGGGCTATCTAACACTGAAAGAATTTTTCAAATCGGACCAGTAGATCCTGAGATTAGCGCGTTTAAACAAACAAACAAACAAACAAACAAACAAACAAACAAACAAACTCTTCAGCTTTATTATATTAGTATAGATAAAATTCATGATGATGATGATGATGATGAGATAAAATTAATTCATAAAAAGGGTTTACTTAGTGGTAAAAAATAATAAAAAGTAATAGTTCAACCCTGAATATACCTTATGTTAGTAATCGAGCATTCAAAGGATACTTACAGCTTATAGCTTACTACCACTTTTATCTCTAGTGCCTACCCTACCTATCCTACTCTACCTAACACACGACTATTTCGATGTATTTGTTTATTTTATGCATGTCAATTTAGATAAAACGTTTTTTCATGAAACCCGTCCGGTTTATACGATAAGCGGTACACACAAATCGACCAATTTTCCCTATCTGTTGACACAAAACGTGTAAATACGTTCGATATGTGTGTAATGTATACTCTAAGTCTGTGTGGGTCAATATGCCAATATATAGTGTAAAAAAATATAATTTACAAGTTACGCACACGACTTTATTTACCCGGTTTGACTAAGGAAACCGTATTGGATTTCGGTATAAAAAGCATCCGATATCCTAGCTTACATTATGGACTTAAATCATGCTACATTTCACATGTGTATTTTATATAAATATGTAGTTAAATGTATTCATGAATGGTATCCGATATTTAAAGCAGTTTTTTTTCTTCTTTTAAACTTTTTACTTTGTATTACACTGAAAGAAAAAAAAATTTAAACAGAATGTTAAAGAAACACAACTTAGTACCTACCAACATTTAAAGTTTTTCCCAGTAGAAAAACATTGATTATACTTTTTTTTAAAAGAGAAGTATTACACAGGTACTTGAGAGTTTCCTCCAAACATTCATTCTCAATCTAAAACTTCTTCCGAAAAGATTTCGCATCAAAGGCGAACGAATTCGTTGAAGTTAACATATTTTCTGCATTTCAATGTTAACGAGTACAAAGTGCCAGAGGCCGGGACGGTAGATATATCTAAAGTTATGCAGAATGGAGTAGAAATGGCAATAAAGATTTGGCACGAGTATCTGTCATTTCAGAAAATTTAATATTCATAGTCGCGTTCCCGTCCCGCGGATAAAAACACTGAATGTGTTACTCTTACTACTATTCGAAGAAAGATTCGCTTTGAATGTACATGAGAATAAATTTCGAGAAATTCATATGAATAATCCGTCTCGCTTATTCATTTTACTTTTAAATTTCTTTTAACTCTTATAATATAAAAGTTCATTTCTTCGTTTGTTAATAACGCGCTTATATTGGAATTTTTCGAATAAATGAATTGTAATAATATGAATTTATTCTGAAACAAAAAAGGGAAAAAGAAAGAAGAAAAAAAAAAGTAAATAGTAATCATAAAAAAAAATATAAAAAAAGACAAGCTGGTGTAACGTCCCCGAAAAGGAATGCCACTCAGTTATCTACGAAATAATATTTCGTAACTGATTTTCAGTAACCTCTCTCGATAGTTAGTATCTGGCCACGGGACATTCGCCGAGGCGAATATCCACGCGGTGCGAATGGCGAAGCGTCTAGCGACTGAAACAAACGCATAGTAATGTACGTATCAAGCCACGCGCAACGGCGACCGGCGAAGCGTCCGGCGAAATGTACCGGGCGAATCGCGCGGGCGACTTGCGGCGCGGCGGGCGAGCAAAACAAAGGCATGAATCAGTACGGCGCACGCCACGGAGTCGAGCGATATTCGCGGCGAATAGTGCAGTTTTAAATGAGTTTAGTTGTTTTCGCCGCGAAAAATGAATACCGAGACTTTTATTAGTGAAATGAAATGAAATGAACGTAAAAGACTGGTTAAAAAGTAACAAGAAGTTGTTTTTTGTTTTTAATATTATACGAAGAATTAATATAATATAATTTAGATTTTTTCAATAAACAACATAATTATTTAAAAGTATTTTTATTTCATGAAATATTAATATAGTTACATTTAATTAGCTGGTCATATTTTTTCTTTCACGCGAAAACTATAAACTATTACTTTCTAAGCAAAATCGAGATAATTTCGATATAGATATTTCGCTGTCGCACTTCCTTACTAGTCGCGGCGGCGAATTTGGCTACCCGCGTGGCCTGCAAATCTTGCCGCGCGAATGGTCGCCTCGTCCGCCGCACCGCCGTTCGCACCGCCGTTCCCCGTGGCCAGGCCGTTACTCAGAAAGTTTACGATAGAATTTGCGAATTAGATTTTTTTTATATACGTTAAAATTAAAATAATATTTGCTTTTTTTTAAATAATTAATTATAGTTAAAACTATAGCATTAAACAAAAAAAAACTAAAAAAATATATTATATAATATCCGAACAAGACTTAAGAGACTTTTTTATGTATTTAAGCTTTATATATGTACTTTAAACGCCATATTAGAAATATTTGAACCTCGTAATGTCTTTGTCATCAGTATAACAAAGAAAGGGCCTGCTCGTTTCTTGGCCAAAGAACCGGAATAGCGACTAAACGGAGAAATGGTGTTGCCTTTATAACTACGTCACAATGACTAGGTACTATGTTTCGTTTATTTTAATATTATAAAAAGATAAAGAATTCTCAACAAACACTTCACTTTATTAATATTTGTATAAAAACAATATTGTTTACGTATACAAGAAAACACGATTGAAACAACATCTATACATATAATAAAATGGTAGGAAAGTCAAAACTGTACATTGAATATTTTTTTAAAAGAATACTTGGGGTGTGCCGTGTGATCTACAATCGATACCGAAGCCAAAAATATAGTTTTTAGAATTTTTGTCTGTTTGTCTGTTTGTCTGTATGTATGTCCGGGATAAACTCAAAAAGTACTGCATGGATTCACTTCAAATTTGGCACGAATATTATTAAGAAGTCGGGTCAGAACATAGGCTACATATTATCACGCTATCACCTACGGGGAACGAGCAGTGAACGCACGCAGACGACGTCGCGGGCAGCAGCTAGTATAATATATTTAATTAACCCGTCCTACCTTGAAATTACTTTATCAGTTTTATTAAAACGCTTCTTTTTTTTTTAAATGTAACTAAAAAGTATAAATTACATAAATAAGTGATAGCGATCGTAACTCATAATCTATACATATAATAAAATGGTAGGAAAGTCAAAACTGTACATTGAATATTTTTTTAAAAGAATACTTGGAGTGTGATCTACAATCGATACCGAAGCCAAAAATATAGTTTTTAGAATTTTTGTCTGTTTGTCTGTTTGTCTGTTTGTCTGTATGTATGTCCGGGATAAACTCAAAAAGTACTGCATGGATTTACTTCAAATTTGGCACGAATATTATTAAGAAGTCGGGTCAGAACATAGGCTACATATTATCACGCTATCACCTACGGGGAACGAGCAGTGAACGCACGCAGACGACGTCGCGAGCAGCAGCTAGTATGGAATATATCAGCCAATCCACTGGGGAGCAACGTGGTGGATTACGCCTCGACCGGTTCACCTTTATGGAGAATGAGTCCTTTGCTCAGCAATTGAATATTACAGGCTGAATCATTTAACATGAATAACAATGACACAATAAACATCAAAAATAATATAATATATATATATATATTATATATTATTTTTGATATATATATATATATATATATATATATATATATATATCAGATATAATATATATATCTGAGATTTCCACCCATATTATGACTTATCACGATATCTCTGGAACGATAAGATGTAGACTTGAAATTTGGTAGGAATATTCCTTTTGCCGAGTAGAGGTCAGCTAAGAACGGATTTTAAGAAATTTCACCCACAAGAGGGGGTTGCGGGATTAGTGACATATATGGCAAAACAACGTTTGCGGGTTCAGCTAGTAACATATAAGCCAGTTATCACATATT
Source organism: Melitaea athalia (assembly GCA_905220545.2). Taxonomy (NCBI): domain Eukaryota; kingdom Metazoa; phylum Arthropoda; class Insecta; order Lepidoptera; family Nymphalidae; genus Melitaea; species Melitaea athalia. The sequence goes on from HG992203.1 coordinate 6,207,876, forward strand.
TATTAAATCTGTCAATGCCGAGTGTTATGAGTTGTGAGTTATGTCGAGTTACGACATAGTAATTTAATCGGCCGTGACTAATGTCAGTATCAACTGATCGAGTAATGTTGTAGTGGACGTATATGGACGTATAAAAAACTATTTACTAACATTCATTTTAAAACCACTTATGTGTTTGAATTTCCGGATTTTCTCGCCTTCAACGCCTTGATTTTACCGCTTGTTTTTAACAAGTTTATAATCTTCTATATAAATACTATAAAGCTGAAATGTTAGTTTGTTTGCGCTTATTTCAGAAACTAACTTCTATATAAATTGATTGATCTTTTCATGATTTCTGTAGTATGAGCTATGTGAAAAAAAAATGATTACTTTATGGTGGTAAAATGTTTTTGCTATTTCATATTATGAATCTCGTTAATCGATAAACAATTTATACGCATGTCTCTATTGTAAATTATGTATAAATACATCGTTATAAGTTTACAGCATGCGCTGGACGACACGTCGTGTACAGATTACATTGACATTACAAAGGTTAATAAGCTATTAGGATATTATCTATACAATTTTATTTTACATAATAATTTGTAATTCCATGAACTTTTGGTGGGTGGCGAGAGGAACAGGATGTGAAGTTCCTCATCCACCATCGCAAGGGTGGATCCTCCGACCAGACGGGCGTTGTCTGTTGGACTACTGCCATAAGATTTTTGGTGACTGTAATCACAGGTAATCTAAGGAGGTAAGTCAAAGTCGGAGTTATAGTTGTCTTAATATCTCAAACCTTATTTACAACTTATACTATTGAATTAAAAAAAATAAAAATATGAATTCAAACCATTCTAATTTTATGTATTCTCTTATCATAATCATACTAATCATTTATGACAAACGAAATGCGTGAAAAATGCGGTCGGAGAGTGATACAAAATAAATACTACGCCTCCTAATAAACGAATGGAAAACACGGGCTTTCGTATAATTAAAATAATTAACTGATTTATTACCTATCACTTAGCAGATACAGACTTGACCGTAATATTATTTACGTATAATTTCACGGTCTGATAATAAGTAGACAAATATCAAGTTATACCTACGAGTTATTCTATCCTAGATGAAACGTGCAACTTTTCCGCCTTTATTTTTTATAAATAATAATAATAATACTAATTATGTTATAATAAAAGCAGACCAAGTTACTATTTACATGATAAACTATTAGTTACAAAAGGTTCTGTCAAAAATCGGGAATTTTATTAAGACCGACGCATAGTGGGAGGAACCGATCAAAACTACGTGCAAGGCAGTAACTCTAATCCAAATGAAATCATTTTTTTTACATACTCGTAATTATGTCTGCTTTCTTGTAGCACTGCGGAAATTCGCTTTTTAGGGGTAGAAACCACCCCGATCAACCCCTATGCAGGCGCGCATTTTTCGGCAACATTTTTTGCGCTTAATTTGCAAAGGCTGCCTGAACCCTACGAAATAGATCAAAATAATGTTCTACATGTATTGTATACCTACCTTAAAAAGGTCTATAAAAAGTCCGCGATTCAACGTTGCAGGCTTAGATTGGAGCGTTGAGTGTTTTTCACATTTCTAATTATATGTCGCTCTTTCAAGAGTAATAAACTAATAAGCATTGCACTCGTGCGAAGCCGGGGCGGGTCGCTAGTATACCATAAGATGCAGGGTGTTTCGGAGAAGGTTTTAGTATATGATATGTGTTAAAAAAATATGGACGGAGAGACGTCGCTAGTGAGATAAATAAATGGAACATTACATTTAATGCTTCTCAGTATGAGATTAATCTTCTCAAGACGAGAATCGTGTATCGAGGGTCTAGGAAAGCACATTACACAAATACCGTGTGGGCGCTCACTCACCGGCGATTGGTTGGCGATTCGATTTCCGCTTGATATTGATATTTGCATTTATACAAAGATTTCTTTCCGGTCTGGTTGTTTGTGCTTGTGGGTGTCCCCAACGTGGCTCGGAGTGCACGTTAAGCAGTCGGTTGTTATCATAAACACTTGATACCGATCGTAAGATACTTAGGGAATATATCCGCCAACCCGCAGTGGAACAGCGTGGTGGAATAAGTTCCGATCTTTCTCCTACACGGAGAAAGAAGCCTATGCTCAACAGTATATTAAAAGGCTGAATCGAACAATAAAAGTAGAAAAAACACGCGTTACGTTTAGTTAACAATACGCTGTATGTTAATAGGTTGTAAATTGGAATTTTAATGGTCTAATCATAATAACTGTACAATTCTTGTTTCGACGTCATCCAAGAGCGTTTGAAGTACATTAAATCTGGTTTTTTTTTTCACAAGTATGAAATCGAACAACTACTACTAAACTAAATTTTTATCTCGAGAGTTCAAAATGTAAACGGAGCAAATTATCTTTATTTAAAAACATTTATTTTTGATAGTTCTTAATCTATTGCATATTATACTTAGTTAAAGTAATAATGTTCACAATAAAACGTAATATATGTTATAGTAAATTAGAACTGTATGGCCTATAACAATAAGAAATATATTTTAATATATCATATATCTGTCATTCAAAAAACTCTTCTAAAAGTGCCTAATAGGTCTTATTTTTGAAAATTAAAATACAAGAAGCGACCACCTGGTGAGTTCGAGGAACGTGATATTATAACATTTATTTGCATGACTTAGCTAGATTCATTGTATTAGTGACCTAGCGTTGTAGCGCTTTAAATATAACTAGCCGACCCGTTCCCACTTCGTTGGGCGTTATAATCCATTTCACATATGAAGGGTAGGTGAAATTTGATATGTTCCAATACACTCTCACTATTTTCAGCAAATCAGATAAATATAAATGTTTTAAAATCACCAATTAATTTCTAAGGCAAATAATAAAATAATGCTTGATTAGATTGAATTGTTGACACGGCACGTCAGAGGGCGTAGGTTCAAATCCTGCTGATTTAAAATCTTTATATATTTTTATCTTTTTCCTTTTATCTTGTCACTCCTGAATAGTGTAGCTTTCTGTTAGCGAAAGAATTTTCATGATCGGATCAGTATTTGCGAAGATTACCCCGTATATACAAACAAAGTTATAAACTTTACCTCTTTATAATATTAGTATAGAGTTATAGACTAACGATTAACTAGCATTAACCGACAATATGGAATGTCCTCGAACGTCTCAAGATGTCAGGGAGTTAGGATTTGAGTGGGTATTGTTTTAAATAGACTTCATAGCTGAAAGATATCTAGGAATATTTGAATATAAAAAAATATCAAACTACCCTATGGTTTTGTCCAATTTGGACAATTTTTATTTCTTTATTGTTATGGAAACAAACAGTTAGTACCTTACCTAATAGATTTAATTTAACTATAGTTATAAAAAAAACAGTTTCCAATATGTTTATAATATTTCGCCAATTATGAGTTTACGTTAAAGTGTGGAAATTTAAATTTCATTAGTTTTAAAGTAATGTTTTCTTTGATATGTTTGGCACATTATTTAACTTCAATAGTGTCTTCCCGGAGAAATATAAAAATTGATAACAAAAAAAAAGTAATACAAATATCATCACTGGCCGATGACTGCAGCCGTACAGATGTACTGTGGTCTAAGCAATTATGTTTGGTTTTGGCCTTTCTAGTAGACATGGGTAACTCATGAGAGAAAGATACAAATGAAACATTTCTTTTCAATTGAGCTAATGTTTCACCCGCTCACTTGCATTTCAAATGTATCTCCAGCTCACTAGGGTTATGATTCATTTTCGAGATACTAACGGACTGAGAGAGAGTAAACGAGACCGGACGATGGCGCTTATCATGCGAATGAGAGAGACAGCTGTAACTCTGTTACTGAGCCAGAGTAAACGAGATCGGACGATGGCGCTTATCATACGAAAGAGAGAGATAGCTATAGCTCTGTATCTTTTCGATTCATATTGTATCATACGATGAAACACTTGTCAGTTGTCATTCACTGAGCCAAATGAGATGAAGAGACAATTGAGTGATATATATCCTAAGATGAAAATGATATATATCTCTCTTATCTTTTCAGTGATATAAACTTCGCACGGCTACTTTCTAGAATTCCGACACTATTGGCCATTGAGAGGGAGAATGATGTTGAACGATCAGAATTTGCACTCCATACCATGAATATAATACAATATATATATATATATATATATATATATATATATATATATATATATATATATATATATATATATATATATATATATATATATATATATATATATATATATATAAAACCTTACTGCCATATAAAGTCTACATAATAAATAATATCAATTACAATTTACATTGACATGTATAATGTATATTGTATTGTTCAAACAAGCGAACGATCCCAAGCGTTAAGTTTGTATTGTCTATTTAGAACTTGCACTAAACACTAATTGTACTTTTCCTGCGCACGAGTTCCGGAGCAAAAATTATTATAATTTCGAAAGCGGGTCGTAATTTAGATTTATTTCATTTGCGGAACGGAGTGTATCCGTTTATTGTTGTTATTTTAGTATTTGTTTTATCATAAATTTCTACAGGAAATAATGTTTTAGGGTACTCAAATGATGACTAAATTTTAATAAACTACACAATTCAACTTTAAGTATTTAGTAAGAGCCGTGATTATAAATAAAATGAGCCGTATTTACCTATAATAAAATAATAATAATAAAAAACATAATAGGTAATACCAATACCTACATCTATATTTTTTTCTATAAAAAAGAACTTACATTTTTCAATCAATCAATCCAGCTTCATTTTTGATAAAATGAAGAATTAAGTAAGTAAACATATTACCTTTAACCGACATTGTTACTATGTAAAAGTTTATCCTACATAAGAGATTAAGAAAATTCAATTTGGTTTTATTCATTGTTATATGTTTACATGTAAACACGCTTTCAGTTGTGTATATGAAGAGTTGAGTGACTGTAATTATAGACTAATGAGATATTTTGATTACGTAATAATAAGCTTAAATCCTATGGTTTTAAGTTTAACCCATTACAATGTAATTCCCTGTTGCAATATGTAGGTACAAAATCAATGCATTTGTAGATAGTTCAAACTCAACTTGACGCATGTTTTTATGTGTGCGTGTACTCGTTAATATGCATATATTTTTAACCGACTTCCAAAAAAGGAGGAGGTTTTCAATTCGACACGTATGTTTTTTTTTTTATGTATGTTAGCTCAGAACTTTTGACTGGGTGGACCGATTTCGATCAATTTTGTTTTCATTGAAAGGTGTTGCGTGTCATGTGGTCCCATTTTAATTTAATTGAGATCTGACAAGTACTTTTAGAGTTATATCTAATAATGCGTATTTACGTGACTACTTTTTCGTCGACCTACGTTATATTATACCGCATAACTTTTTACTCGGTGTACCGATTTCGATGATTCTTACTTTAATCGAAAGCTAATACTTGTCTTGTAGTCTTGTTTAAATTAGATCGAAAACTGATTACAACTTTTTGAGTAATCTTTAATAGCGCGTATTTACTTGACTATTTGTTCGTCTTATTACGTTGTATACTTGTCGATGTAATTGAAGTCGGTTTTTTTTCGTTTGCGAGCAAACACAATTATTTTATTTAAAAAAAAAATTAATTTTGAAAACCATCTCAAGGTGCCTCCTATGAATAAAGACATACTTGATCGTTCTTTTTGAGATGCATACGCAAGCAGTCCATGTATCTATACTAGTGATGTGCCGGATTGTCAAAAATTTATATCCGCGTATACGGATCCGGATACGGATATTTAGTGTCAAGATCCGCGGATGCGGATACGGATACGGATCTTTATTTGCTCACTTAAAAGGTGTCGGCACGTGACCTTGAAACGATAGACGACCTTGAGTCCATGCAAGCTTGATGAACACAGTAACGTTTGCCAAGATGACTTCTAAAATGTAAATATTGTTATGTAACCATCGTTAAAACTCTTTAAAATTAGACAAAATCTAAAGAACCTATATTTACTAAAAGATTCAGTGATAACCGACTAAAGTCAGAACTGATATAAAAATATGTATTCTTGCCTTATAAAGCCTATTTACCAAAAAAGGATGACTAATAGACATCAAGACGACAACTTATAAGACTTAAGTCGTAATAATAACAACAAATAAAACCACAAAATTAAACGAGTGAAACCATTACAGGTGTTTAGTCGCAACACAAAATTATAATCAAATCCAAAATAATTTAGACCAAAGTCTACCCGCGTCTATTCTCAAGATAGCATTAAAATGTAATTATCTTGAAGACGTAAAGCGAAATAATAGAATCTGGACATAGAACAATAATTGTAATGAAGGTAACTTACTAGATTGGGTACGTCAGCTGTCATTCTTGAAGTAAGCCTTAATAAGTTGTTAGCACACGTTTTGCTTAAGGCTAGTGGCGAAGAGGTTTACGCTTAGATAGTTGACGGGTAGGTAACATAATTATGTACAAATGTTTAATCCACTCTTCAAATGCTACCCAACCTGGCAAACTTGATATGTTCACTTTTTTTTTTGTCGTAAATATTTTGATTTTTTTATATTTCCTTTTAATACAAACCTTGTTGTGACAATAACGAAGACAAAGAAAAAACATTATTCAATTTAGTGATGTCGTTCGCAAGTTATGTGCGTATACACATTTCGGCGTTTTTTTAAATACAGATAACATTTATAGGTAGGGATCCCTAGTACATATTTTCACCTGATTAGTATCAAGCTAATTTTCCGGGAGTAGCTTCATCTTGATGAGACTAACAAAAAGTTTCTCTTTGAAAACTCTCGACTTTGGTAGATAATAGAGTTAGCAGCAGATAGAGCAGCAGTGAGCGTAGCACCGGGATAACGTACCACGCAATTTGTAGGACAATATTACCATCAAATTTTATAAATATGAACTAACTAAAAGATAAAAAAAAACAACTGGTTAGTAATAATTTTTGATGACCTCGTAAGGTCATCAAAAATTAAATTTTTTTTCTGCTTTTTTTTTCTTTTAGTTAGTTCATATTTATATAATTTGATGGTAATATTGTCCCACAAATTGCGTGGTACGTTATCCCGGTGCTACGCTCACTGCTGCTCTATCTGCTGCTAACTCTATTATCTACCAAAGTCGAGAGTTTTCGAAGAGGAACTTTTTGTTTGTCTCATCAAAATGAAGCTACTCCCGGAAAATTAGCTTGATACTAATCAGGTGAAAAATATGTACTAGGGATCCCGTACTATTAGAGATCGTATTGGTCTAGTCTTACATGTATAGATTCATCGATCAGTCATCTTACAACTTTTTCTTGCATAACGTAAAATTATATCTATTCAATCGGTATTTATCGATTCGTTTCGTGACAGAAGTGGAGTGCTACGTGTCGTAACAATTAAATATGAAGCATCATAGGTGAGAAACGCGACCCGGAAGAGAAAGTTTTAAAATTAAATTGTTGTAACTCGATGTATTTTTTTGTAAATCTTAATTAAAGTTATTTAGTTTTTACTTAATCTTATTTTAACTTATTTTAAAGTAGGTACTACAAGCAGGACGTGATTCTCAGTACGACAATTTTTTTGTATGTTAAGCTGTCTTTGCCAATCATTAACTGATGTCAATGACTTCTTTATAATTAACAAAAGAAAAGAAGTATAATAATTTAACACGTAAAAATGGAAGGTTCTCAATCTCATATACGTACCTATGTACGTACATTTATATATAGCCAGAGATTTTTCTTATTTACTAGTAAGCACATCGAGTATAATTGGTTGAGTGGTTAGACATGTGTTAATATGGCCCAATAATGACAATGTGTTAATATGACCCCAATTGCCAAAAAATATCGAGAAACAAATAAAAACATATTAAGGTACTATTACAGTAGACACCTATAACTATATGTATTTATATTACAACTAGCGACCCGCTACGGCTTCACACGGGTGCAAAAACTATCAGTGTACCTCTACTATATTATGCATGTATTATACATAGTACCTGGTTGACCGAGCCTAGCTCGGTATATCTTTTTTTTTTGTTTTTTTCTCGGTATTTTTATATTTTATTTTTATTTAAATAAAAAATTAGGAATCAAATTAGAAAAAAAAGAAAAAATAATATATATTGGAGACGGATTTGAACCATGGTCTCATCGGTCGATTCAGCGACCGATGTTCCACCGAGCTACTAAAACTTGCTTGGCATTTGCGAAATTAGCTTTCCTATTCTAACGATATTTTAGCCATTTTTTTCATTGCCTAAAAACAGGGATAAAACGACATTTTTTTAAATGAATCCTAGCTAGATCAATTTTTCGCCCCCGAAACACCCTGCATACTAAATTTCACGAAAATCGTTGGAGCCGATTCCGAGATTCAGAAAATATATACATATATATATATACAAGAATTGCTCGTTTAATAGTATAAGATAAAATCTTCCAAAATCAAAGCAATCAAGAGCAAATCAATCGCAGCAAAATCCGTTGCGTAGTTTTAAAGATTTAAGCATACAGACAGCGGAAAGCGACTTTGTTTTATACAATGTAATGATGATACAATAATTGTCATTATTAAACGCATTAATAACTCTACTGAATCACTTACTTTAACGTATACTAACATTAAGAACTAATAAAAATAAATTTTCAATAAAAAAAACTACATAATCATGCTTCAATTTGACATTTATCGGCCTAACGCAAAGAGCAAAACGATATCATCGCAAAGCTAATATCAGAGAGCAATTAGCATCAGTTGACCTGTCTGACTTCTTGCCCTTACCCGAATCAAAACAATAACTTATTATTAATATCGTTCATTTAATTTATACATAGCGACTCATAGCGTTATGTTACTAACCTCTACGTAAATTACGAGAATAGACCTAGCTCATGTTACGCAGGATAAAATATAAGTAGAATTTTAGTAGTACATTATTGTACTTATAATATATGTGGAAGTGGAAGCCGACCCTTGTGGTCTTACTCGCTTTAACTTTGACGTTACTGCTCTGCATACAATTATGTGGCATAGCACGATGTTTACAGAGATAGACCGACAGACTAACTTTATTCTTTAACAGTGATTTAATAATCTTAATAGGTACATTCTAAAATCTAAGAGACAGTTATGCGAGTGAAATGATTTATTCAATACAAAGTTCGGTAATTTTTTTTATTACTTTACAATATGGATATCAAAGGAAACCCATTCTTTCATTCCACACAATACAGTTTAATCTCACATAACAAAAATCTAATAATATCGTTGGCGAAGACGAACGAATGCTATAAATATACAAAGTGTCAAAGAATACATACCTATCTGAAAGTGAACTTATAATACAATAGACTTTTATTAACTGATCGTATACAGCTGAATAGAGAATGAGACTTGGTTACATAATTCCTTTCGTTAAACGCCGGCTTGTTGTGGAAAATCAATACGTATAAGCTATAAAAACTATTGATTTATACAAGAAACACTTACAAAGTTCGTATTATAAAACTACATTTATAACCTCACCAACAACTTACAATTAGTCCATTGAAAATTTGAAATGTTACATTTTTTTGGGCTTACCTTGTGAGACTTATAGTTTGGCAGATAAACCATAAAAACCATTTGAACCTCTTTTTCCAAGATGGCGGCCGTTGCACAAGGACTACAAACCCACAAACTTGGATTTAACATTAGACTAGCCCCCCCTTCATATCTAAAAAATAAAATTGCGTCCTCTGACAAACGCAACCCCAAATGTAGCTTTTCAATGGACTAAATGTCATTGTTATCTATTCAGTTCTAGACAGATAATATTATTATTAAGCTAAGGAATTTGTTTTAAGGCGCTGATCTCAGGGATTATTTAGTCTGTTTATTATGTATAGTCTGTTTATTAAGGAAGTTCAAGGTAAACCTTTTAATTTTCTTAATAAACAGACTGCCAGTTACAGCCAAACTTTTTAATTAATTTGGTTAGTTCTAAAGAACTAATCAAATCTAAAAATTAATCTAAAGATTTAGAAAGTTAATCTAAAGATTAGAACATCATGACAACGACAGTGAGTTCACGATTGATAGACGGATGAATGGGTTGGAGAATAGTCACAATAATCGCCTTACATAAGATTTCGATAATTTAATATCCTGTCATGACACACATTTGTACATATATCATCATTGTAATTTGTATCATCATAATGATATCTAGAAAAATAGAAAATAAAACACCGTATAAAGCTAAAAATTAATTAGCAATACTGACGTTAAAGTAATTAATTTCATTACGAATAAAAAACTAAGTAACATTAAAAAGTGAAATTTTTAAAATTTATTATCATTTCCTTTTTCATCTACGTATTTATAATTTATTTTATTAATTAATTTTTGGTATGTAACAAAACATATTTAGGTTCCTCATTGATTGCACGACATTTCAAATAAAATGTTAGTTCAACTACAAATTCCGGAATAGAAGGGTAGGATATTTAATTAACCTAAAATGGTTGGACAATACCCCAAATTACGACATACATGACGTAGGGACATGTTTGCAAAATTCACCTAATCTTGAGTTGGTAACAGAACCCATACATTTTAATTAGCTCTTATCTCATACTTATAAATAAGCTCTACTAATTAATACCTTTTACATTATAAGGCAATTTACTGTAACGTCCTACTGATGGGCGTAGGCCTCTTTCTCCGTATAGGAGAAGTATTGGAGCTTAACTGCCACCCGACTCCACTGCAGGTTGGCGGATATATTCCCTACTATGAGTAACGATCGCTAAGAGGTATTTATGATAACAACCGGGACCGATGCCTTAACGTGCTCTCCAAGTTACGGTGGGAGAACCACAAGGACAGACATTCAAACCGGAAAAAATATTTGTACAAATACAAGTATCCATCTCGAGCGGCAATCGAACCCGCAAACCACCGGTGCTTCGGAAATAAAACTTATAGATAAGCAGTAATACAACTAAGTTCTCCAAGACGGGAGTACAAAATTGACATATTGCTATTTAATTCTTGTAATGACATATACATGATATACTACATTTACAACACATCTTCTGTATATTAATACGTGACGCAAAACATTAGGACCCCTTTTTACGAAAGTTGCGCGGACGGAGGAGTATGAAATTTTGCACACTTATAATTTATAATTTTATATAGAGAAGGAGTGCAAAATGCTAATATTTTTATTAAAATTATTATGCATAAAAATACATTAAATCAATAAAATAAAAAATAAAACATTACGCACACTACCATGTATTTAACACACATACGCATAGGTCACAGAAATAGTAATAATACTATTTCTGTGGCATAGGTATACTCTTTTGTTTAATTTATGGTCGAATTTTAACCACTGGGCGACCAGTAGTTATATATATATACACAGGGTGTTAGGGGAATGGTTAGCCATAGAGGTATGTTGGGTAGGGGGGGTCATTTGGAACCTATTTAGGCTAACTTACCTATATGCAAAGTGTTACGGATTTTTTTTATGATTATTTTTTCATTTTTCGAAAAAAGTGCCGAAAATTAGTGGTTTGACCGTCATATCTTTTTTGTTTATTGATATATCAACGCCATTTCTTTTTTGTTTTGATCATCAATACATTGCGCATGTAAAATAAATGTGATTTAATTGAGAAAACATCTACAAAAAAAAATTATGGGCCAAAGAAATCTTGACAGAGACAAAAAGTAAATCAAACCTTCAAGTTTAGGTATAAATTAAAAAAAAATTAAAGCGTCTAGACAATTTAAAATAATTTAAAAAATTACTCTAGTTAACACTGTTTTAAATAATATTACTTTCATTCACCTACCTTACTTACTTTATTTTTAAATGATGAAATAACGAAATGGTTTCTACCTGAACCCGCACTCTACGCTGACAATGGGCATGACGACAGTATCAAAAAATCGTCAATTTAATGATTTTAGGGGAACACTCCTATTTAAAAAATTCAAAATACTGGTTAAGTTTTATGTAATATAATAAGATTATTGTGATTTTCAATAAAATAAAACAGTAAAATACTGCAATCGGCCATTTTGATTGAAACACAAATTACAGCGCACGACGTCACAACATTACATAATACGTCAGGCGCGCTCCAAAGAGTAAAGTAAAAAGTAAGGCCCACATTATTCTGTGACGTCAAGCCGACGCCATGACACCTGCAGCCGTTTTGCCGCTCTCATTGAAAACATATTAGAAAATAGTTTTAAAATTCCTTAAACTTAAGTTTATTACCGAAATATAGGTATTTTTGTAAATAGTAAATGTGTACCAACAATATGGAAGAGGTTTTCAAAATCTTTCGTCATGCCCATTATAACAATAATTGTTACTACGCAGGGCGGTATGTCCCTGTACAGCACATGGTAAACTACCTGCTGTCTCTTTTTATCTTGGAATTTGGGGTATGAGTTTCCACGGGCACCACAAATGTCTCTCATAGGGTGAAATTAATGCCGGTAGGTATCAAAATAAAACAAATCATAAATTCGAGTAACAAATTTATTTTATTTTTATAAATACAGTGAATTCGGTCGTGAATTTCCACAATCTACATTACTGGAAATAAGGATGTAAATCCTCGCCTGATGAGAGCAGACAAGATTTTTTTTTAATAATAAACGCTTCACACTCGACGGCCCCCAGTAGGATTTTCTCCTGTGTCGGGGGTCCGGAAACACACACAATACACAAGCACAAACGCCCAGACCACGACAAACATCTATATGACCTTTACAAATATCTGCCGTGAGCGGGAATCGAACGCGCGACCACCAGCGCATCAGCCAGTGCTGTGACAGCTGCGCCGACATGTCGCCAAAGTCAAGATGGTAGTTTACCATGTGCTATACAGGGACATACCGCCCTGCGTAATAACAATTATTGTTATAATTGTCAGCGTAGAGTGCGGGTTCAGGTAGAAACCATTTCGTTATTTCATCATATAAAAAAAAGTAAGTAAGGTAGATGAATGAAAGTAATATTATTTAGAACAGTGTTAACTAAAGTAATTTTTTAAAATATTTTAAATTGTCTGGAGGCTTTAATTTTTTTTTAATTTATACCTAAACTTAAAGGTTTGATTTACTTTTTGTCTCTGTCAAGATTTCTTTGGCCCATATTTTTTTTTGTAGATGCTTTCTAAATTAAATCACATTTATTTTACATGCGCAATGTATTGTTGATCAAAACAAAAAAGAAATGGCGTTGATATATCAATAAACAAAAAAGATATGATGGTCAAACCACTAATTTTCGGCACTTTTTTCGAAAAATGAAAAAATAATCATAAAAAAAAATCCGTAACACTTTGTATATAGGTAAGTTAGCCTAAATAGGTTCCAAATGACCCCCCCTACCCAACATACCTCTATGGCTAACCATTCCCCTAACACCCTGTATATATATATATATATATATATATATATATATATATATATATATATATATATATATATATATATATATACTAGCTTCTGCGCGCGACTTCGTCGGCGTGGACTCCGCTCCTATTGGTCTTAGCGTGATGACACATAGCCTATAGCCTTCCTCGATAAATGGGCTATCTAACACTGAAAGAATTATTCAAATCGGCCCAGTAGTTCCAGAGATTACCGCGTTCAAACAAACAAACAAACAAACAAACAATCAAACAAACTCTTCAGCTTTATATATTAGTATAGATATATATATATTAAAATTGTCTTCTATAAAATTTCCACTGTTCAGCAAATGTATCACCCGATTGCATAGTCACTGTCTTTGTAGATAACGCAGGCGTTTTTAGTGTAGCCACGATAACTAGTGTTAGTTAGTTGATTATACTTTGATGACTAATGATTCGTATGCAGTTATCACAGATTGGTCGAACGCAGGGAGAGACCTTGCGCTTCGTCATGACTCTCGACCTTTACAGGTAATAAAATTAACATAAATTCTACAATCTTGTGAAACTTTGTACCAGTGAAAATCAACTAGCCTTCGGACCCTCATAAAAATATATAATGAAAAGCAAATATAACAACAAAACAAACGATCCTAAACTGGACTATCTCAACAATATAAGGTTATTCCCATTTCAATAGTTTTGGCCGGTCTCTAGATCTTTGTAATTAAAACTACTCGTAGGAACAAAACTAACTAGGTCAAATTTAAGTACCACCATTTACGGTCAGGAATTTCTTGGGATTCGGGACTGGAAACCCAGCTTCAATATACCCTTACTTTAATTTATCAAATCTATAATAGTTTCTAATAATATTACGTTATTCATCGCAACAATAACATGAGCCAAACTTTAGCACCACGCTCAGCACTAAGTAAATGTTCAGACGTCATACGAAACTCATTAAATGAATTTTTCCGTTATATCTGATTTTTTTTATAATAAATAATAAGTTCTTTATTTGGGTTCATTACTACTTCGTTCATGCAGTTTCACCTGCGTAACTTTAAGAGATTTTTAAACAATGCATGGTTACCTTTGTGACGTCATTCTAAATCCAATATGGCGGCATATCCAAGAGTGCGGACTAGCTATTTTTAGTGCACTTCTACAATATGGGTATCAAATGAAAGGGCTTGCTAAGAATAATTCTAATAAAGTGACGTGATAACCGACTAAAAAGTCAAAAATAAATTAAAAGTAAAAAACCTTTTTAAAAAACAAGCTTTTATTTGAATGCACTAAAACGAAAAAAATAAATTTTTACCTTAAAACTTTTACTATCTACTTATAAAGTCATTACACATAATCTATATGATATAAAAGCTTGTCGCAAGATTTGCTTGTAAACAAGTAAATTAAATAAATTGATGTGATTGATTTTAACTATTAAAATTTTCAAACTAAGGAAATACGAGTACTATCTCGCGACAAGCTTTTCTATCATATAGATGTGTAATGACTTTATAAGTAGATAGTAAAAGTTTTAAGGTAAAAATTTATTTTTTTCGTTTTAGTGCATTCAAATAAAAGCTTGTTTTTTAAAAAGGTTTTTTACTTTTAATTTATTTTTAAATTATGTATGGTTAGCTCAGAACTTTTTACTGGGTGGACCGGACCGACTTCGATCCATTTTGTTTTAATTGAAAGGTGTTGCGTGGCATGTGGTCCCATTTAAATTTAATTGAGATCTGACAAGCACTTTTAGAGTTATATCTAATAATGCGTATTTACTTGACTACTTTTTCGTCGACCTACGTTGTATTATACCGCATAACTTTTTACTCGGTAAACCGATTTTGATGATTCTTACTTTAATCGAAAGCTAATACTTGTCATGTAATCTTGTATAAATTAGATCGAGATCTGATTACAACTTTTTGAATAATCTTTAATAGCGCGTATTTACTTGACTATTTCTTCGTCTATTACGTTGTATTACTTGTTGATGTAATTGAAGTCGTTTTTTTTCGTTTGCGAGCAAACACAATTATTGTAATTGTAGGCCAGGTAGGTAGTGCTAGGAGCCGTTGAGCCTTACAACACGTTTATTTATTTTATTTTCTTCCTATTTAGAATTAGGGGAAAAAAGAGATAGGTATATATTCACTACTCTTGAATCCATTAGACGTTTTAGCATTCATATTATATTGTTTATTAATTTATAGTATTCAAATGTGCATCAGGTTAATGGTTTTAGTGGAGCAAATGTTATTTATACGCGTTGCGTAAATAATATCGGATTATACTTCAATTTAAACGGATAAGACGTAAAGTAAGATTCATACTGAATACATACATATTATTGTATCGTTGAAGGTTTTTAGGGAATTCATTTGATTATTATTTATCAACGCTTTATAATACAATAACGAAATATTATGTTATAAATAACGAATCTCTTAAATACATGTAAAATAATTGTTATAATTTTTTAAAAGACAATATAGACTAGAAGCCTCTATAAGTATTATTTGTCATACACCAGTCATTATGACTGGTCTATGGTATATATCTAGTGTTAAATCATAAATGTATGTACATGCATAACTTCCGACGACACCAAATTGAATAATCTCTCTTTTTGTGTGGCCTTATTGCCAAAAAAAAAAAGATATTTTCACAAAAAACTATATACATATATATAGTAAGTTCGCCGGACCAACTAGTTAGTAGTAGTAGGACCAAACAGTAAAGGCTGACCTAACGCTAAAATAATTCCTTACCAGACAACCTTACAAACTACAAGTGCGAACATTTTTACAGTAACGCAAAATTAGAACCTGGGCTACTTCATATTTAAAAAAAGACATTTGCAGATAATAGCTAGCAATCATTAAATTATGTACACGAACAATAAATACATACGTATCCACATGTTTTCGACATGTCATTGTCAGGGACAACAGTTGAGTAATTTTATTTACAATCGACACTCACGGAGGCGAGTCGCTATCCTTATACGCGATATTCCGCCTACCCTGTTCCATAATTTATTGTATAACATGACATTTTAGTCACTATCCGTATATGGTCTAAGATCCGGGATATAAACAAAATATTCCCTCATCTGTTACTTAGATGAAACAATTTTTATAGGCTGATTTCAATATTGTGAATTTATAAAAACAACCTCTGCCACAATAAGCCTGCTGCAAATAATAATACTTAAAAAAATATATATCTTTTCCCTCTCATGTTAATTACATGCAGTAAGCTAAAACCGTCAATATTTTACATTATATACCCGAATGTAGTAGGCACCCATCTCTATGATTGCTATACTTACCTGCAGCCAGGTTACTGCTGACTGAGGTTATTGACCTGACATGTAATTAACATGAGAGGGAAAAGATTAAAAAAAATGTAGCAAAAGATTTAGCTTCTCGGATCTTAGACCAATACCTATTGGACGTTACTCTGTTCTGTAAGCAGTTGACTTTAACGTTTTCTTATTTCTATGTAATTTTTATTTTACTTAAATATCAATACCGTTTGTTTTTCTTAATTTATTTGTCCTACTTTATTATAAACGCAAAATATTGCGATGATGGATATTTCTTAGTGTTTCATGCAAAAACTACTGAACTGATTGTAATCAAACTTGATACGTAAATAGCTGGGGAACTATAATGACACATAGGTTACTTTTTATCCCAACATTCCCATGGAATTGGAAAATACGCGGCTAAACCGGGATCTGCAGCTAGTACTGTATAAAACTGTTTTATCTAATCTATACATATAAAAGAAATTTCCACCCATATATTGACTCATCACGATATCTCTGACCATAACGCGTAGAGACTTGAAATTTGGTAGGAATATTCCTTTCGCCGAGTAGTCAGCTAAGAACGGATTTTACGAAATTCCACCTACAAGAGGTTGCGGGGGTTAATATCATATAATTATGGTAAAACAACGTTTGCGGGGTCAGCTAGTATCTAATATACTAAACTAGAATTACTCATATAACTATATAAGCCGGTATCTATCCTACCTTTTCAAAGTATTTATTGAAATTACTACACGAGAGGTCCGTACACGTTCAACTCGACGAGACCCTCCATTTCCTGTTATCGAGATTCGTAATTTTATTTATCCTTCTCATTTTTAACCGACTTTCAAAAAAGGAGGAGGTTCTCAATTCGACTGTATTTTTTTATATGTTACCCATATGTTACCTCAGAACTTTTGACTAGGTGGACCGATTCTGAAAAATGGTATCATGTGGTCCCATTTAAATTTAATTGAGATCTAACAAGTACTTTTTGCGTTATATCTAGTAGGTAATGCGTATTTACCAAACTATTTTTTCGTCGACCTACGGTTGTATTATACCGTATAACTTTACTTTGTTTTAATATAAGACTGGGTGTACGAATTTTGATGATTAATCGAAAGCTGATTCTTGTCTTGTGGGTCCCATGTAAATTTTATCGAGATCTGATGACTACTTTTTAATGTTCGATAACGCGTGTTTACTTGAATTTTTCGTCAAGTACGTTGTATTAGGTACTTGTCGATTTAATTGAAGTCAGTTTATTTTTCCTTTGCGAGCAAACACAACTATTACCTCACACACCTGACGAACTTTTCATCTAGGAGTCTATTTATAGTTTAATCTCAAAGATTGGATCCTTAATTAATCTAATAATACTGATCACAACAGTTTTTCTAGATGATTTACGTATATAAAGCTTTACTGCTGCTACAAAAACTATAGCAATACTATTTTTAGTACGCAAGTATGCTTTAAAAGCTTGAAAATTCACTGTATATAGAAATTGAGATACATACGATAAACACTTGTAAAATAGATCACAGTACATATATATACCATCAAGGGTCAATTGCGTGAAGATTTTCACAACTATATAAGATAACAAAAACGTTATTGTTGGAATCGTTCACCAAAAATGTTCATAAAACAGAAATTAAAACATATTATAGATATACAATATACATTATAGCAAATACTTAAAAATTGCCCACACTACGTACTTTTGGCAACACTGGCTGTTTAAAGCATTGAACTATTATTTACGCTAGTAATAACTAACTCAATGGTTTAAAGTACGAAATTTAATTAGGGCTCACTCACTACGGCTTCTTGTGTCATTAAATCCCTTACAAAC
This sequence comes from Melitaea athalia, assembly GCA_905220545.2. NCBI lineage: Eukaryota > Metazoa > Arthropoda > Insecta > Lepidoptera > Nymphalidae > Melitaea > Melitaea athalia. The sequence goes on from HG992203.1 coordinate 6,226,566, forward strand.
TTTATCTAAATGTGCAATAACTATTTACACACACTATCACAAACTTATCTATTAACTAATTCGTTCATATCTTGTACAAATTGTGAAATCTAAATATAGCACCACAAAGTCATTTATTACTAACATATATATTACTAACTTAATGACAACAATACACAAAAAATCACAATAAAATCAGATAATGCTGTTTAGGCCAATCATTTTGTGGGAAATTGCATTAATCTCAGTTAAATTATATAAATTGTTGAACACATTTAAAGCCAATAATTTTATATTAATTTAACAAATTAATATTATAAAAAGGAAGATTTAATTCTTTGTTTGCTTGTAATGTATAGACTAAAAAAAAAAATTAAAAAAATCAGCAATATTAAATGAGAATGCAATATATACAATAATGAGTCCTATCACAGCATCACTTACTGACATAAGCTTTATTTTAATGAGAAAAAGAAACTGAACAGTTAAAATCGAGTAGGTACTATGCGGTCAACAAGTAAAGCTAATAATAATCTATACAAATAAATAAAATTTGAGTGTCTGTTTGTAAATAACCGCTTTTTTCTAAATGCTTATGGATGATACACGGTACATATACCAAAATAACATTTTTAACAATTTTTGTCTGTCTGTCTTTTTGTTTGTTCCGGCGTATTTCTGTGGTCTGTGGTTCCGGCTAATCTCTGAAACGGCTAGACCGATTTTGCCGGAACTTTCACTGGCAGATAGCTGATGTAGTAAGGAGTAACATAGGCTACTTTTATTTTAGAAATTTATGTATTTTATAACTTTGCGAACTGAACAATAACTTTTTTGTTAAATTCCGCGTGGACGAAGTCGTGGGCACGGCTAGTATACTATATACAAAACATATATAAATTACAATAACAATAGTATAGTCATTTGAAGAATTTCAAGGCAGTAACCCTATTATGACTAATTATCGCGTCATAAAACGGCCATTAAAATAAAGCATTAATTAATATCAATTGACAGCCCTGACTGAGTGGACCTGACCTTACAGTTTTTTTCATTGATTTTTTTGTCTACTTATTAGTGCTGGCTGCTAACCTTTATTGTCATAAATAAGTATAATACAAAAAATTCTTAGCCCTAAAAAACGTCGATAAAGTTAAATATTATTACTAACTGCCGCATACAACTAAAGAACTGCATATGGAAATAAATTCTCTTATTTCTCATAGAATGATTTTATTGTAAATGATGGCCATGCACACACACTACGCATTCACAAAAGGCCAAATTTACAAATAGACTAGGAATTTTTTGAATTACACCTATTTGAAGGAACGTAGTAAGGAGTTGAACATCCTGCATATTCAATAACAAGTTTTGAAAAACAGTTTATTTACAATAACAAGTTTTGAAACCATTTTTTATTAATATGATAATCAACTGTAAGCCAACTGGTAGTTATGCATGCAACCTATCCCTCAGTCTTAGATTAGTACGCAACTGTTCCGCTCACTTAGCATTGCCACCGGGCAGGGCAGTTCATAGAATTAAGTACGGAGACAAAACATAGATATTAATTGATTCTTGGATTTGTTTTGAAGAGACATGTATGTATTAATATATTTTATTAGAGTCAGAACTATAACAGCCTTCAAATTGGCAACATTTTTCTCGTTTCAATTCTTTAATTTTAAATATAAAATAGTTTAAATAGTTTTTGTTGTTCAAAGAGAAAGTTTGACTCGGTAGACCCTTATATAGAAAGAAGGCTTTTATAACATTTTATTTGGTATTTTCAAGTCAAGACCTTTGTTTCAAATCATAAATCATCCATCATAGTTATTGTTTATTTTGATGAAAATCAGTCTAAAAATAAAGCAAATATTTCCTCATTCATAACAGCAAATATCATTAATAAAGAAATATAAGCCATAAAACAAACAAAGTTTATTATATTGTTCAAAAAACATTGATATCATTATTTTTCCTTTCTTACAATTCTACATTAGTAAATAATGAACTTTAATTTAAAAAAAAAAGAATTATGTAGTACAAGGAAATAACTATTTACTAATTAGTTGTCATTAAAACTAATTAATGCTGTAAAGTTAAAAGAAGAGTGTGTATAACTGATGAATTCTAAAACCAATTTTATGAGACCTGTCACCATTAGAAAGTTAATCTAAATGTAACATAAGATCATAAAATATAAAGCAAAGCTTAAAGCAAACAAACACAAGTTACTAACGTTAATAAAACTGCCAAAGACTGTTGAGTTTAACTATTAATATCATCATTTCAGCCTATTACAGTCCACTGCTGGACATAGGGCTCCCGAAGTTCGCGCCAGACATCCCGGTTTTCCGCAATCCTCATCCAGCCAACACGGGCTATTAATATATCATTTACTAAATTTTAATAATTGTAGATAATTGCAATTGCATTGCAAATCTATGAACAAATGAGATACAAGCATTGCATTTTTTCAAACTTGATATCATATATACTATTAAACGAGCAATTCTTGTATATATATGTATATATATAGAATCTGAATCTCGGAATTGGCTCCAACGATTTTCGTGAAATTTAGTATACAGGGGATTTCAGGGGTGAAAAATTGATCTAGCTAGGATTCATTTTTAGAAAATGTCATTTTATCCCTGTTTTAGGCAAGGAAAAAATTGCTTAAATATCGTTAGAATAAGAAGGTTAATTTCGCAATAGACATTACAGTTATAATAGCTCAGTGGGGGCTCTGGTGGGAAATCGGAGATTGACCAAGAAAACCATACTTAGTTCAAATCTCAGTTTCGTGATTGATTCTTTTTTCTTTTTTTTTTTAAATTTCACTCGTGATTTTATATTTAAATAAAAATAAGATATGAAAATACCGAGAAAAAAAACAAAATAAAAAATAAATAAAATAAAAATAAAAGTACCGAGCTAGGCTCGGTCACCCAGGTACTTTTAAATTGAGGAAACAAACAAAATAATTTAATGACATTAATACAAACTCAATTCGCATTTGTTTACTATGTTACAAAGATATAATTTATTGTCACTCAAGGCCATAATTCCAAACCATTTCTTCCATATTTAATTTATATTTAAGTAAATTATTATGGTCGAGCAGGTAATCGATTATTTCTTTAATTATTATTTTATATTTCTTCATTATATATTCTTTCTTTAATTACATACACATATTACTTAATGATAAATAAGTAATATGTGTATGATATATGTATATATAATACAAGAATATGGAATAAACAGTCTTTAGTATTTTAGAATGCCTTAATAATTAGCCATTTAAACTAGTTGTGAACTTATTAAATAAATATATACACACTTTTTTATATTTGAAACAAAACAAATACAACTACTTGGAAGCTGATTATATTGACAAGATTCTTATCTTTTGTATATTTTGTTTACTAGTGGATATTTGAAAGATCATTCTTTAATCTTGTTAAAATCTAGTAAGAAATACTTTTCTTTAAAAACTTAGGAATTATTGAAATATGAGTAGAACTCTTTTAAATCAAATATATAGTTTGTACATTGTTTAAATAGGTACAAGTATTCTAAAGGAAAATATGCTCGTTTTGATTAATAGTTTAATACAGAGCGTAAATGCAACCTAAGAATAGAATAAAGATGTTTATAATCACTCCATAATAGTTTATACACTTCATAAAACTTGTTTGCTTACATAACCTTAAGTTACTTTCATGATGACTAATATGAGCCATATAAATTTATATAGCCCACGTGACTCAGTGCAGTTTGATAAACAAAAGAAGGAAATATGTATAATTCGAAATTCTACAACTAAATATCGTTTTGATTTGCATTGATGAACTGGCTTTAGTCCAAAACATTGGAATAGCATTAATTTACATATTGGTCTTCTAAGGTTTGTGATGATGAGAAGTTTTAAAAGCACTACATTCCATATCGGTGAATGTTACCTTGTAGAGTTCACGTTCTTACATTCTTAATAACGTTCAAAGTACTAATCAATATATTTTACGTTGAATGGAAATAAATGATTATTGTATAGCGATTTATTTCGTAAGTTTTTTTTTAAATACTCGGCTTATGTATTGTAATATCATATTTAGTTTTACGATTTTATTGTACTGTTACCTACATATCGAGATTAATTTTAGCAAACGTACATTAGCAGTTACAATACGAGAAAAAAGAAATCACAGTGTAAGATTAATCACTATTAATATGAAGTACACTTACATGCCTTAAAGAACACAAATAAAACTCCTTGCGTTTTCTAACACTGATTTGTTACACAACTGTCTCTGTACATATTTTTACTTTACATTAAAAATATAATTACCACATAGTTACGATTCATAGGTGGTTACGATTGTATAAATGACAGAAAACAACAGAGTGCAAAAAGACGTCTAGATTGGATGGAAGGTACACTAATCTTTGGTTTTGTACATTTCAACAGATGGCGACACTTACATTATATCATAGACAACAGCAGTTATTAACTAAGACCTAAATTATTAAAAATAAATTAAAAGTTCTTTATATTCACATCAATGAATGAATATAAATTTTATGGTAAAAATGACATAATTTCTAGTTGATTTTAACTGAACATTGTACTAACATAATCTAATCAAAATATGATAAAAAGTAATCTTCGTGGTAAATAAAATATTATGTAAAGTTTTCAATATCACTAATAAAAAAACGCCACTAAAATAAAGTTATTATAATTGAGACATCATTATAATGTTAATAACATAATGTATAAATATTTCACTACTTCACTTTTTTGCTTCGGTATAATTGTAATTTATTCACTATTAACCAATAGTTAAATTTTTTAAGAAAAAACATAAGACAGAGACGAGCCATTCTCTAATCATTTAAAAAGTTTTAAAAATTTAAATAGAAAATTTATTTGAGTAACTTGTGATCTTTTTCTACACCTTTTTAAAAATTCAAGTAAAACGTTAATAATACAATAAATATAACCAGTACTATTTACCTACTTTATCCTACACACAAGTTGCTAATAGGATTTAGCTGCAGAAACTAAATAACTCACTAAGGCTTGTTTCTCCTATATTAATGAATAGCTACCACTTTTAGGTTTACAATTCTAAATAAAAATATACCACAAATAAATTATAATTCAATGATAAAAAGTAACTTTATGCAAAAAATATAATAGTAACACTTAATATTTTTAATGATTTGAATTAGGTCTTAAATAATGATTCATGCATCTTCTTTATAGACTTTCAACGCCATCTATGTACACATTTTAAAACTAATTATATGTATCCTACTCACTCACACTCGTGAGCTCCTCGCAGTCGAACGGTTCAATGACTTTGGCGACCAGTTTCTATTTTCTCTCTGGTATTGTCGTCGGGTCGACCCGCAAGGAAGGGGGTCTTTGTTTGCGTTTCACGTTCGCGTCGCACGGTATCATCTGTGACGGTTCTATCGCATCGTGTCCGAGACGGAATGTGTCCGCTTAAGTGGAAGCGTGGTTTTCACTCGTCGCGGTCTATGTGAAATGTCGTGCAGTGCCCCAGGGTGGCTCCGTCTAACAGTGCGAGTGCAGTGAGGTGCAGTGGTGTGTACGAGCGAGCGTGGGTCGGTTCGGCCACGGCTAGCGAGGTGCGCGGAGGTGGCGCGGGCCGCTCGGCCATGACCGGCGACATGCCTCTAGGGAGCGCGCACGCGTTCGGGCGCGCGTTGCTCCGGGACGGGGCGCTGCCGCCGCTGGAGCCCGGCCCGCCCGCGCCGCCGGCGGCCAACGCGCAACCCCCCGACAAGCGCCCGCCGGCCGCGGCCGCCAGCCCCGAGCAGGTCATGAAGCTCTATATGAACAAGCTCACCCCCTACGAGCACCGCGAGATATTAAACTATCCCCAAGTGTACTTCATAGGCGCGAACGCCAAAAAACGTCCCGGACTAGTCGGTTTTCCAAACAATTGCGAGTATGATAACGAACAGGGTTCCTACATTCACATACCGCACGATCACATAGCGTACCGATACGAAGTGCTCAAGGTTATAGGGAAGGGAAGTTTTGGTCAGGTTGTGAAAGCCTACGACCACAAGAAACGTGAAAATGTTGCGCTGAAGATGGTACGGAACGAGAAACGATTCCATCGTCAGGCGCAGGAGGAGATTCGCATCCTGGAACACCTTCGCGAGCAAGACAAGGACAACACGATGAACGTGATCCACATGTTCGATTCCTTCACGTTCAGAAATCACACATGCATCACCTTCGAGCTGCTCTCCATCAATCTCTACGAGTTGATAAAGAAAAATAAGTTCCAAGGGTTCTCTTTGCAGTTGGTACGGAAGTTCTCGCACAGCCTCCTCCAGTGCTTGCACGCACTCAACAAGAACAGAATCATTCACTGTGACATGAAGCCTGAAAACGTATTGCTGAAGCAACAGGGACGCTCTGGAATTAAGGTAGGTACCGTTCGTAATTTCGAACGCAATTTAAAATTACAAATTAAGAATTTGATTTATAAATTTTAGCATATTTCAGTTAATAGGTTACCGAATTTCTAAACACCTGTTCTCGTACGAGATTGGCCGCGGGCGGGTAAAATCGATAACAGTTGTTATGAACAGCTGCCATAGTGCGTGCGTTACGATCAGCTGGCCACACCCGCCTCTCGCTATACCTTCATCCTTGACCATGTATCTCATCAAAAACGAAATAATAGAAATATCATATAATACACCTCCTCAGAGAGGAGCGATGAACGATCTCTTATTACGTTTCTTAATGCATGATCGTTATGATAAACGTTATCGGAACGAGTCACAAAGTCGCCGGAGAACCGGCCACACATCCAGTTCTATTTTAAAACTTCCCGATACATTTAGTAACTCACTGGTGCTCTCTTGTGATTTAGACGATTATTTACGTCAGAACGCATCCGTAGGATTTCAAAACAATTTGACGATTCGCAATTACGAAAAAACATGGGATAATATATTTTTTATTACAGTCGAAAACGATTAATTATGTTTGAAGGAATATTTCTTAGTGCGTCTGAGAGTCTGATTTAGCGACTGTTGAGTGAAGTACTTAGTCGAAAGTAATTTCATCAATGATAAATGACCGAGCTAACGTTTTACGATTTAACGTTCGATGTTTTTTTTAAAGTTTTGATATAAGTATTATATATTTTTTTTTCAAATGTTTGACGTAATAAAAGAGATGTATGTATAACGTAAATATTTAAACACATGAAACGCACAGCTAATTAATTTTTTCGATTTATAATTAACCCAAATAGGGACAATAATATAGTACCTATACATGTGCAGCATTTTTGTTGTTTGAACAGGTGAGTCCTACTTAGATGTTGGGCGCCAGATATGCACGACTACGATAAGACTGATAATGTTTTATTGAAAATTTACTGTTTCTTGATTGTATCTAGTACTAGCTGCTGCCCGCGACGTCGTCTGCGTGCGTTCACTGCTCGTTCCCCGTAGGTGATAGCGTGATAATATGTAGCCTATGTTCTGACCCGACTTCTAAATAATATTCGTGCCAAATTTGAAGTAAATCCATGCAGTACTTTTTGAGTTTATCCCGGACATACATTTGAAGAAATAAAGGTTCACTGCTCTTTCCCCGTAGGTGATAGCGTGATAATATATAGCCTATGTTCTGACCCGACTTCTTAACAATATTCGTGCCAAATTTGAAGTAAATCCATGCAGTACTTTTTGAGTTTATCCCGGACATACATTTGAAGAAATAAAGGTTCACTGCTCTTTCCCCGTAGGTGATAGCGTGATAATATATAGCCTATGTTCTGACCCGACTTCTTAACAATATTCGTGCCAAATTTGAAGTAAATCCATGCAGTACTTTTTGAGTTTATCCCGGACATACATACAGACAAACAGACAAACAGACAAAAATTCTAAAAACTATATTTTTGGCTTCGGTATCGATTGTAGATCACACCCCAAGTATTCTTTTAAAAAAATATTCAATGTACAGTTTTGACTTTTCTACCATTTTATTATATGTATAGATTACTTTTTCATACTTTTTGTTGCATTATCATGAAATATCCTTCAGGTTACGGTTATGCTCAATTAATTTGCAACTAGAAAAACTAACGGTTAGATCATCATATCGATTTTTTTAGACTTACCTATGATTATACGTAGACTAAGTATTTAAGTAACTTTAAATGTAACTAAGGAATAATATCGAATTTTTAACAAAATCTTGCATAAAAACATTTTATTACAAAAATTCTTCCTTCGAAGACTCACAGTCAGTCAGCTGAAAAAAATTGCATTATAGTTTGTATTTTTCAATTTTGATTCGTATGCACAAAGGAATAAATGCGCTTTGAGCTTTGTGTACTGGAAGCAACCGCTCACACCAGCACCTAGCGGTAGTTTCTTTTTTGAACCGGTTTTGAACCACTCATTTCAAACTTTTCTGTTAACTTTTAATTATTATCATCTGTTATTATTTAATATTCAAATTATACCATTACCCCAAAATGATTCTAACAAAAAAAAAAAAAATAATAAAAAAAATAGCTGGATTTATTTGGTTTTCCAGAAACTGTAGTTTTTAAAAGTTTTCAGTATACTTATATGTATATAACAGCTTTATGGTCGATGTTATCTGTCCCGAGAGTTGATCTCGAGTTCGTCGTACCGCAGTTTTTTTCAACTTTTCTGCGAAATGTTTGTGCAATTTTAAGCGTCCAATACTTTTTTCTCTCGAATTCAGTCAACGCTGCACTGTCTGCTCGCTTTATTCTAACCGAAAACTATTTCGAGCTTTTTCCTTACCGTCTGCTCTGCAACTATGTCCGTCAGTCATGGAGCAGTATAAAACGAAACCAATCCATCTCATTCGAACACTAAATGACAAGCTAGCGAGCGTGTCTGTCCCCAACTTTCTTTATGTCAACTTTGCAAATTGAAAAACTTTCGCTTTCAATAAAGTAAGAGAACATTAAATTTACGATGTTTTCTATCACGATCTGAATTCAATATATTTCTTATGTCGTTCATAATAAATGTTCTATTTTAATGGATTGTCACTTGAATTTTTAATGAAACATTCAATTCATGAGGATTCTCGATGATAACGTACGAGTATACGTTTACCGTCAAATATTTATCGTTTCAACGTGCTCGCCCGCATCGCCGCAATGAAATTAAACTACCGGGAACAAATTATTATGTAAATACACGGGATCCAACTTGCTTTACTACATGGACAAATTTATCGTATTACCTGAACCAAATTTGTCCTCAACGTCGTATTTTGGACCTAACAAATTGATCCGCTGGCAAAAAATTTAGGGATGGAACTATGGAAGGTATACAATACCCGAGACACCTGTACGAAGCCAGGTAGCTTTATTCATTAAACCTGAAACAGGTTTGTGCCCCACAAAGGGAAAGGACGAGAGTGGGGTTAGTGTGCAAAATACTCTTTGTCGTGTTGGAATATGAGACTGAACAAATAGTCGCTTGAAATTTTACTATAAAATGTAATAATAACACTTGATTTTACACCAAGAAAAAAGTAACATAGAAATATGTACAAAAGGCGAATCTCTCCCAGGCAAACTTAGGGCAGATGAGATGATACGTTGATTTTGTTGGTGTTCATTTTCGTATTATAGGTACACACAACTAGCACACAAAGGAAAGCAATGTGATAAATAATTCAATAAATAGACAGAAAGACATGTATAGATAGAGTATATGGCACTACTTTTAAATCTATTTCTGAATGCCCTTCATAAAAAAAAACGATGTGGAAAAACTATAAAGACCAATGACCCGTAACCGTAATAGAGTATGAACTCATAAAATGTATATTTTCCCTATATTTAATTGCTCGATAAAAATCAGGCGTTCGTTTATTATAATAATTAAAACTAGTTTTGAGATTTTTTTGAAGGAGTACGGTCATTAGTGTAGAATGATTTTATTTTTTCTTATCTTCTATAATGCTATCTACCTATTAGATTCGACTATCATGATTTGTTTTAGATATAGACTTTTTTTACAAAGGTGGCAAACAAGCGTACGGTAAGCGGTTACCTTAGCTTATACAAGCCTGCAACCCTATCCCCGACGCTCCCCAGGATCTCTGGCCACCTTATCACAGGAACACAACACAACTTAAGACCAGTATCACAATAGTAAACACGGCTAAATTTGACGTGATGTGATCAAATGAAGATTCATTTAGATATACATATGGAATTACACGGGGTTATTATACGTAAGAAATTAGTAGAAGCGGCTTTACAAAACGTGAATAAATAAGCGTGTTTTATGAATATTGTAAATTCAATTAATTCAGTTCCGATAGCTCTAACATATTTCATGTGTTCATTGCGGTAAACGTTTCGGTAACCCAATTTAATTATTATTGCGTTAATGTTATTGTCCTCGTTACATTAAAAAACCTGTATTTTATATAATAAGTAAAATATTTAATAACATATTATGTTTGAATAGATTATAATATGTGTAGTATTATTTATATATTGAATATGTTATATTGTAAGTATGTAGTATTGTAAATAACAAGATATTTAAATACATATACCTAAGTTTATGTCATTATAACTTACAGTCCAGCAATATGTTACATGGCCACATACAATGATGTTCGTAAAATGTGATTTTATGTAATTTATCTAAACTTATATACCAATTTACATTTAAAGTCTCGTAAAATTTGTAATGCAATTAATATTTATGTTTTAAATATTTTCGATCATAAAATAAAATGTGCCTCATATTTCAAGCGAGATGTAAATACGCTAACTGAATAACAGTGATTGTGTTAAGTAATTCAACTTTAGATAATTTTATCTTAAAGAAGCTGACCTCGGGAATTACGTAGGACCATATTTTTTGTGAATGTATGTGGGGTAATCCATGCCAAATCGATCACGTTTGAACTCGACCCCTTTCGATCTGGCCAAAAGTTTTCCATTCTTTTCTACCCTTTGAAAAACATTTTTAAGAATTTTTTCAAATTTTTTTATCCAACCCAAAAAAAGTTATGAATTTAAAAAAAAATAGCTTTTTTATTTTCAAATAGCCATAACTTTTACAAAAATTGACCTTATGAAAAAAATAAAAAAAAAATATCGGCTCGCTGGAATTTATTAAATTTTATTTATAAAACATGATAATATTAAAAAAAATGGCCATGAGTGCAAAATGTCAACAATACAAGTCGCATATTGTTATTTGATCTAATGACCCGTCGCCGAAATCCGCTTTCGAGATGACATTCGCAGTCCTTGCGAGATAAATTGGGTCATACGGTCGCGACAGCTCCTATCGATTTTACCATCTTACGCAAATCGTAGTCGACTGGCTAAGTGACTGGCGAGAGCGATTTCTAATGTATTTAACTAAATGTCAGGTTTACGTAATCAATTACTTGCATGAAATAAGTATATTGTTGAAAAAGATTAACGGTCTTATTATAACTTTTTATAAATAAGGCCATTACTCTACAGATAATTATTAACTTAGACTCTACCTACTTTTTTGACACCAATGAACAAAAAAATACCTGTGTGGTTTTATGAAACCACGGTAAAAGTGAAACTTTATTTCACATTATATAGACATTTAACTAAAAAAATTTGGAATGATATTCCATTAAGGGTATAAAAATCGCTTTTTCAATCTTACCGCGCGGCCGACCATCACACGACATGCAACACACAGACGAAAAAGTTTGAGACGATGTAATAAAAGTTTCACTTTAATATCGTTTTTCATAATAAGCCTTTGTCCTTACAATCCATACATTCAATTCAAGTACTTTAAACTCAAAGTGTTTTGTTGAACTGAAATAAAATAGATAATTATTACTAAATCCGTTGTCCGCTTGTCAATTAATCCGTATCATACGCCAACAATCAGCGTGAGACATGTTTTGTGGAAACGTAGACTTGCTTTCAAGGCATGACGTTTGGCACGTGCACTGTTTGTAACAGTCGTTCTACCAGTTAAATTTAAAGGTGACTAAGTTAATACAACATTATTGATAGTTGCGAAAATTTAACAAAGCCAAATAACGAACTCTGTGTTATGATTGAGTTATTGATGGAGTACGTGTAGTTTGATAATATTGAATTTAATAATGTTACGAAAATATCAATACATTTTTGAACGTGAACAGTGTTGCCAACCCCAAGAAACTAAAAAACAGCAGATAACCAATAAAAAAACAGGAGAAAACAGTAGGTAAAGTAAAAAAGGCAGATTTCATACTTTCCTCGTATAATTAAAACAATCAACTACTTTTATTAGTTATCAGGACTCACATACATAGTTATATTTTAATATTTATCACAACTTAATAAAAAAATAAAATCAAAGTAAAATTATTTTTCACTTTCATTATCAATTGCCTCATCTTCAGTATTTTCAAACTCATTTTCCTTTTTAAAATCATACATATTATTGTTTTTCTTTATGTGCCTTTTTGACTTCAAATGAATAGCAATCGGTTATTTCGGATTTAGGGTGTAAAGTGTGCAATGGGCCCCGTAAACGATCAAACTTGTTTGTCAAACATGTTTGATCAAACTTCATGTTTCATATAAAACCCGCAGCCCCGCACACGATCAAATAATTTGACAAACACGTTTGACAAACAGAAATTTAATATGAAGTTTGATCAAATATTTGATCGTCTACGGGGCCCTTAATAGTTTTAGTCGATATTTTGTTGCGTAATTTAGTTTTCAAAATATTTATAGCTGAAAATAATCTTTCCGCAGTGGCGCTGCTGTGTGGTAAGCACAAAAGTTTCTTCACCAATTCACAAAATTCACACAATGGTTATATTTGTGAATGTTTGAAATGTTTTGAAATATCCGAAAAATACGTTTTGGAGAATTTTGTACATGATTTTCCAGTGCATAAAAATATGAGTGTCAATCACATAAGACTCAGGTCGGGGAATTCCTTATTCGAATCCCGACAAGAGTACATAGTTACATACTGCCATCTAGTATCATTGTGTATTATTATATAGTGGTTATCAAAACATATTACATAGTGTAATAGGTGACGCTGAACGCTAATTGAAAAACAGTAAAAATTACAAATGAAACAGAAAACAGGGACATCGATGTAAAAACAGCAAATCTACTGTTAAAACAGTAGGGTTGGCAACACTGAACGTGAACCTTTTAATTTTTTTTCAAAGTAAACTTATGTTGTAATTTGAAGCTTCAAAACGTAAAGGCGTAAAGAAGATCAACAATTTTTAATCTATACTAATATTATAAAGCTGAAGAGTTTTTTTAAACGCGTTAATCTTTATAACTAATGGATCGAATTGAAAACTTCTTTTTGTGTTGGATAGTAATCCATTCACCGAGGAAGGCTATGGGCTATATGATATTTTAGTACGTTTTTTCCTCAAATTAACGCGGTCGATACCGCGGGGCACAGCTAGTCGTAATATAAGGGTGAATGTTGTATAAAGGTTGTATAGGTATGTGTGGTAGTAAATATAGCCGATCTAAAACCAGAGCGCCTGACTGCGACACGTGGACATTATAGCGGTAATAAGGTCAGAGTAGAGGCTCCTATCGACTTGCAACAATGTTTAACAGGCCACCTAATTATACTAACGAGCTATGAAAATAGACCTGCTAAAAGATACCCTGACGGAGGATTAGGGAATGAGTACACTGTAACTTGTAAAAGAGGTACTTATAATAAAGAGACTAGAGAGAAAACTGACGAGGTATAATATTAATCTCATTATATTTCTTTGCTAATTTGAAACATGTGTTTTTATTTTTATAAAAAGTATTCGATTAAATGTTGCTCTAAATATCTTATTTGATTTAAAAAATATATAAAATTAAACGTTGTAGTCTAAAAATAACTGAAGTGTTATTCTCTCGTGATATTTTTATCTAGAAGCCTTAAGGCTTTGTTGCTATGCGCTCTCAAATGCAACGAAGAGTTTAGGTTAAAGAAGTCGCAACTAGCTCCATCTAGTTGGGGGGACTTTTAAAGTGGACTTGACTGAAGTCGCCTTAGGCTTACTAGTTTATGTCTATGCTTTAAAGCTTTGGAATCTGAATTACTTTTCTATTTGCATCTTTCTCAGTCAGCATGTTGGGAGCTTTAACTTATTCGCTCAAAATTATCCTCTTATTTCGAGATTCATTAGTTTTTTATTAATTCATTTAAAATGCATGAAATTTTTAGTAGGAGCAACTTGATGTTTGTAGTTTCGATTTATGATTGTTGAAGCAACCTTCATTGCAATTGGTATTACGCAAAATGCGATGGCAATAATGTCTTCCATTCTCTGCCAGCCTTGTTTGCTGTTCACTATTCATTATATTTATAAAAACGGCACATTGCGCTAATGAAAATGTATGATACACCTTATATGTTAGTCACTTAATAGATTTTCATAATGTTGCCGATAGCATATTGATATGACAAATTGTTTAGTTGTTAGGCTTATACCTAAGTGGTCAGATAACTTTACCTCTCTTAATAGAAATGTCGTGATTAGGTAACAAATGCTAATAATTTTATTGTAATAAAATGTTATGAGCGAAAGTGATACTAAGCAGTAAATTAGAGCCAATTGAGAGTAATTAACCACAATGTAGTGTCTGTGATAGAAGCTATTTATATGACAGGATCAATTTAAAATCCGGAAACGACTACAATTCTAATGGAACGAGGAGTCTTTGCAAATGGCAATAATAATGTATTGTTTAAAGTACCGAACAGTAAAGTTGCCTTGAAGATTTTCGCCTTCGATTTTTTTTTTAATGTCAAGACAGAAGTTCTCGGCCAACGATTACATTATTGCCGGCGTGACGCATCGTACGTGATAGTAATTTTTAAAACATACCAAAAGGTCTTTGTCCTAATGTCGGTCAATAAGACTTTAATTCGGATTGCCGAGGCGCCATTGAAATGCTTTTAAATTTTGACTGCGTATAAAAAAGCCAATGATCTTATGATCGTAAATTAAAAAACAAACGGCATAGTGCAACAACCTCACGGTATCTTATTGCGTTGTTTCATCGATCCCGCTCCCATTAGGCGATGACCTACTTTACTCAGGTACGCAGAGCGGGTAACCTCCGTTCACAGTCATCGATAATTTGAAAGTCTTCGATAGTAGCTAATTCGATAAAAAAATCATAAAAACGTAAAGTTATTTCTATCGAATTCTTTTTTTTTTTTTAATTTTTTTTTGTGTTATTTTTCTTCTTTTTAAATGAATATCTCTTGCACTGTTTGCATCGCTATATAAAGCAACTTACTCATGAACTGGAAGAAATCTCTGTCAAAGATATATAGTGCACCACTGCAATAAACCTTTTTATTACGTAAAGTATGTTTCTACATATGTTTTTGATTGCAATAAGGTATATATATATAATATTGTGTCATTTAAAATTAGTCGTTTTCAACACGCTAGTTCTAAAACACAGTCTACAGAATAGGGAAAGTCTATTGCAGTTTGATTTCCAACGTCACAAGGAATGTTCACCCTTTTCATCGTAAGTAGATCACTCGTTCAGGATAATCTCTAACGTTTGAGGATTCCAAAAGCTTACGAGAGCCTCCACAAAGCTAAGTACGTATCATTAACTCCCTATTGTAGACATACCTATATACGTACATAGAATATTTGATAGGTAGCTAGAACATACAAGCTATTAATTAAGCCATCGAGAAATTCCCTCACGTTCCCTTATGAAGTTGTAATTATGATGTTGTAGTCGGTTAAGATTATGTGAACGCAGAGCTCGTAAAGAGAATATTTTAGCAAATGAAAACCTTTGAATGCTGTAATTATTTCAATTTGAAAATTTCATTCCTTTCGTACTGAAATAGAGGTCGCAATTATAACATGGATATGATTAGAGCACTTGGAAAAGTTTAGAAAATCCAGTCCAACTGTAAGAGGTCATTGAACTGTATGTATTTTATGTTGTAAGTTGATTTATATCACATTTATTATAGATAATGTACTTATTTAACTTGTGCGCATTTCTTGTTATCGTAACAAACAGTGTTATCAGCGCGACTTGATAACCTACATTCGTTATGCGAAGTTCGGTATCGGTCGCCTTCTTCAAATATTTGACGTACGGCTTACGTTCCGACGGGAAACGATCTAATTATTTTAAGTGGTTTATGAAATTGATCGATACCCTTAAATATTACAGTTAACATAAGATTTGTGACTATTTTACTAATGTGTTATAATATATTATTATTATTTTGATTTATTAATATTTGAAATTGTGAACTTGGAGCTTTTTTTTTAGTTTATTCGATTTCGGTTATTAATAACAATTCAGGAATTCACGTACAAAAAGAATGCTTAAAATACTTTGCTTAGTAATTAAATCTTAGAAAAATTTGTTTTATCTTGTGATCGAAATGTATGTTAACGTCTCTACCATAATTTGCAGAAGTAGAGATTCAAATTTACCAATCTTGTTTCACATACATTTTACTTAAAATAACTTACAATAAAGGTATTTAAATTACGTCACTTTTCAAAAGTGGTGAAATTTTCAAAAATGCATATCCTTTGAATCTTCTATATTATATAATTGGGTAGGATTCGATTATAGAACTCTTATTGTGTCATGCCTTTACGTAAATCACCTGAAATTTGTAAGGGTATACGTTTCGTATTTTACTTGTACAGTCTCTCGCACGCGATGGTTATATCATACCAAAATAGACTTTATTACAATCGTATTCGGTTTTAAATATCTGCTCCGTTAAAACTTTGGTCTTTCATGATGCGAGGAATGTAAGAGCTAGTTGAATTCATTAAATATTTTAATGCTATCGATGCTGTTTTCAGTGAAAATCCAGGTCGGGTTAACATTGTTAGACACGTAAATGCTACTTAAAATTAGATATTCAGGAAGATATATCAACATATTTGATTGTATGATGATGATATTAAGAAGACTTAAATAACGCGCCGCTATCCGAAGCAGCTTATAATTATGGAGTTTGGAAGAATCGGCATGTAAGGTGAATTTTACTTAACCGTTTTTTTATGTCAAAATATCTTGTATTCTGTTTCGGCACAATTTTCGTGTCTAGTTTTAACTTCATAGCTACTGTTATTAAATTAATTATGTAGTTTAATTACAGGAGTGAGATGTCGTCTTGAATCAACATACTTTATACGTATTCTCTCAAATCTGTGTCAATCTAACGAAGAATTTAGGACATATGCACACTGCATTTCTCGCCCACGCGTGAAATTGCAGTTATTAGTCATCGTCAACCGCGTTTAGTTAATTCAATGCCGCACTTAGTCTAACTGTAGTATTCGCAGTCCAAAGAAAACGTTGGCGTATTTTTTTCTTCTAATCATATATTTAGAGCCCGCCTCCCACGGGCTTCTGAAAGTGGGTTAATGTCAAGCCTACACGATCTGTGTCTCAGCGGTGATTGACACACGTCTCGGGTCTATTTATCGGTTTTATGTTTCTTTAAAAATAATAATAATTTGCGAATAGTGTATAAAATACTGACTTATATTTTGTTGATATAATACACCTAACAGGGGAACAAATAGTTATACAAAAGTTCTTACAAAAATGTAATGATCTACTGAAGATAGGTCTAAACTCGAAATTTTTCAGGTGATTGGTTTTCGAAATTGGCACGAGCTGAGGCAAATTCTTAAAATATCTTTTTAAGCTTGTTAAAATTTAATGTAAAATTATCCAAAACAAAAAACTTAAAACTGTAAACTGTGTCAATTGTAATTGAAAAGATAAAAAGTCGTATATATTATTGCGTACCTTAACCTTACTTAAAGGTGTACATTGCAATATTTGTATCCGATACGTTCCATTTCGCTTGCTTTGTAGGTCGCTTTGCATATCGTCACCGATGACATTATTTCATTAAGATTTATACTTTAATAGAGGTTTTCACGGCTCTGTTAGTTTCATGTTTATACTGGTGTTGAAGTTGTTTTGGCCTTTGCGTTTATCTAAACAGCTGTAATTTCAGGATTTTATAAACATTTATAGGTCATAGCTCACTACACCCTCACCGGAACGCCTCGGCGCTCGGCGTCCAATCGTCAGCTTGCGTGCGAGGCGATCCGGTGGCGATACGGAGTTGATGTAGTGAGCGCATATCCATACGATTCCATAGAAAGAATACTAACCGCTCGAGGCAAGGCGGTGCTGGTCGGGTGCCGGGTGGGTCTAATGAGCGATGACCTTAAGACGTAGTGGACCCAGCGAACTCCGTACCAATTTTTATTCTTATCTTGTCCTGATAATAGTATAGTCAATTTAGCCTGTAACATACTACTGCTGGGCATAGGTAAGCTTCTTTCTCCATGTAAGAGAAGGATCACCGTGCCGCGTAGAGCACGGTAAGCTGGCGGTCCCGGTTGTTGTCATATACACCTGATAGCGATCGTTACTCATAGTAGGGAATATATCCGCCAAGCCGTAGTGGTGCAGCGTGGTGGACTGAGCTTAGATCCTTCTGTATCGGTGGTTCAGTGGGTAGAATATTCGCCTGCCTGACAATAACTAACCTAAATTATCCTTTTGGGGGCAGCAGTTAGGTAATTATATAAGTTAATTTTTATTATAATATAGATTTGATTTCAGTTACAGCACAAAAAAATCCTTACCTTTTCAGGTATGCTGTAAGAAATCTCTTTTAGGAATAAGCAGATCTTTTATCCTATATTTCAATGACCGTCGCGTTGGCGCAGCGGTAAAAGTACTGGCTGTTGTGCTGGCGGTCGTGGGTTCGATCCCCGCTAATAACAGACATTTGTATTGGCCGTATAGATGTTTGTCGTGGTCTCGGCGTTGGTGCTTGTGTATTGTGTATTTCCGGACACAGTAGAAAATCCTACTGGGGGCCGCTGAGTATGAAGCGTTTATTTATTTATTGAACGGCATGTGTCTTTTATGTTTCTGGGCTTATAGTTATGTATTAAATAAATAAAAATGTTAAACGATATTGTATTACGCTGTAAACTATTTCAAACTTGGATACAGACTGCCTGTTCTATTGAGGATAAGTTGAAACTTATTCCTCCACGCTTGTTAACTATGGGTTGGTTAGAGTTTAAACATGCTCCAGTTTCTTTAATCCAATAAGAAGGTCATCATCTTAAATCATTGCTATTGATATTAATACCATGTTATCTTAGCCCGTTTACCCGACCCGGTTATACTCCGTATTGTAGGCGTATTGTATCGAAGTATCTCAATCATACAAAGCACATACGAAAAAGAATCCGTTAATTGGCCTGCTCTCGTTCACAATTCGACTCGTACCAGATTTCTTTGGGTCTTACGTCGTTTGCATGCAACGGTTCAATGGATTGTCGTCAATCATCACTACATATTATAAAACAAAGTCTCTTCCCGCTGTCTGTCTGTCTGTATATATGCTTAGATCTTTAAAACTACGCAACGGATTTTGTTGAGCTTTTCTTTAGTAAATAGAGTGATTCCAGAGGAAGGTTTATATATGTATAATACATGCATAATATAGTAGAGGAACACTGATAGTTTTAAAGTTTTCTAATGTGATGTCGTAAATAAACACATTTTTTGCGCTTAGGTTGCAAATATTTATTTTATATTTTGTATTTAGTATCACCATTGCACCCGTGCGAAGCCGGAGCGGGTCGCTAGTGATTTATAAATGTTGAATTTATTTGTTTTTGTAGTATGCATTAGTTCATCTGCTGAATTTCGTATGGATTTTTTTTTCAATTAAGAATATAAAAATATTATCCAATTTGGTCAAAGGTAGTGGGTGGGTAGTTGGGTTCATTTCGGAGATTCATTTTTATTTACGTATAGATATACCTAACCCTCGCCTGATTTATTACTTTGAAAAGTCTGTAGTTTTTATATATTTTTTCCTTATACACAATTTTTTTTAAATCAAATCATCTTGAACGTTTTAAACTTCACATTCTTAATGAAGCAATATTAAATAATAATTTATACATTACTTATAAAAAAAGGTTTCCTCGTATGTTATAAAAACAGGAACACGATTCATACTAAATATTAACTTCAGCTGCATCAAGACATGCCAAGGTAACAATCATTACACCTTGACACCAGCGAATATTGCTACGAAATTAAGTCTGAGCAACAATAGATGCGTTTGAGGCATTAAAGGTTACGATACTAAAATCATACATATTTTTTGTTGTCCATTGTATTCGTAGACCTGCAATATGTCTGACATGCACTTTGACATTCTATTCATCGTGTAATATTTAAATTACTACTTACTTATATACTACATACTTATATACTACTTACTTATATACTACTTACTTATATACTACTTACTTATCTCGTTAATGTTATTGCAAATAACTTGATCAAATAAGATTCACCACTCCACCACCACTACAGCCTATCACAGTCCACTGTTGGACATAGGCCTCCACAAGTTCGCGCTCGACATTATGACGCGAACTCATGTGTTTTGCCCATAGTCACCACGCTGGGCAGGCGGGTTGGTGACCGCAGGGCTGGCGTTGTCGCACCGAAGACGCTGCTGCCCATCTTTGGCCTGTGTATTTCAAAGCCAGCATGGATGGTTATTCCGCCATCCGTCGGCTTTTTAAGTTCCAAGGTGGTAGTGGAACTGTGTTATCCCTTAGTCGCCTCTTACGACACCCACGGGAAGAGAGGGGGTGGCTACATTCTTTAGTGCCGTAGCCACACAGCAAATAAGATTCATAACACGTGAATCTCCTTTTACACATTTTTATTTTTTTAAATTTACTTTTTCCTGATTTTTTGTTGAATGTTTGTTATTACTTTATTTATATAACGAGGTGTGAAATATCGAATGTCCAAATAAGTTTTTATTCATTTTTTAAAAGTTTACAGAAGGTATTTTGTTCAAATCCTTTGTTAGCGCACGTCTACGATGAAAAACTTTTAGAAGAGCCACATTTTCAAATACACAAAGTACTTCCTAGTAATTACGAGTTACTTGAGTGTCAGTTTGATATAATAAAATAAACTGTAAAATCATTGGTCTACAGCACAATCACATGGTCTTTTATTGGCACACATGTAAATATATAAATATATTTAAACTAGCTTCTGCGCGCGACTTCGTCGGCGTGGAATCCGCTCCTATTGGTCTTAGCCTGATGATATATAGCCTATAGCCTTCCTCGATAAATGGGCTATCTAACACTGAAAGAATTTTTCAAATCGGACCAGTAGATCCTGAGATTAGCGCGTTCAAACAAACAAACAAACAAACAATCAAACAAACTCTTCAGCTTTATTATATTAGTATAGATGTGTTGTATGTGTCAACTTGTCAGATATAAAAAAAGGATTTTTATTTAGAAAATATAATAAGTTTTAAGAATAACAGATTATTGCATGAATAATAGAAAACCACCATTTTAATGGGCATAACGTTTATTTCATTCGTCTAGTCACGATCTTAGTCACGTTTTTAGATGCTAACGAAATCTAATATTATTTTAAACTTTGTTTTGCCGCAAAAAACACGACGGAACGGACGTTAATGTACCGTAATGTTATATTATTTGAGGCTATACAATGTTTAATCAAATTTTGTTTGGTGTTTTGTGTCGAAAAAAAGGTATTTTTAAAGGTTTCTATGATTTTTTTAGTCGTATTAAAGTTCTTATATTTTAGGTTTACCTTAAATATTTCTTTTTTTTTTTAATAAAACTAAGTTTTCGTTATTTGTATTTATAATTTAATAGTGAAGAACTAGTAAACAATTATTATATTTTATTTTCCTTCAAGACGTGTTTAAAGCTTTGTTAATTTTGCTATTTTTTCAAATACTTAAGAACTTGCTTGTTTATTGTTGATGCTTATTGTATTTCTAAACACTTGTACACTCATTAAAGTTAATGCTCTATGTTAAACTTGAAGGTATCAATAATCTTTCAAGAGAAGATATTGTGTAACGTATATTTTATGCTAATTCGAAATACGTTAGCTCACGTTTTTAGAATACATTAAGATATTTATAGTTGATCGTATTGTTCGTTTTACGTTAAAAGTTGAGACTCAGATAGAGAAACATTAGAAGTGTCATCTTATAGACGATCATAGCTAAATAATACTACTTTCAAGTGGTGTTGTGTTCCTCTGGCGAGTAAAGAGCCAGAGCTCTGGGGGGAAGGTTCCAAGGTCGGAGTTAGCGTAGGTATGCAAGGCACTTGCTAAGCTCGTCGTATTATTATTATCCGCTTACCATCATCATCAGGTGGACCCTGTTTGCAACTCTAGTGGTATAAAAAATGTGGTCATGCTTATGTGGTTTTGTTTTGTTTTTCCATGATATTATGTTTTAATTTAGTTCAACTATTAAACCTCGGTTCCTGTATTCAAAAAACTATTCGTTTTATTTTAAAGATACAGAAACAGTTTGAAAACGAAATTTATTACTAATATATAAAATGAATGCAGGAAAAAAAGGAATCAAATATGACATGTTATGTTGTACAATGCCATTTTTAATTATACTATTCTTTGATTCACTGAAATGGCCAAGCGACGCTCCTACCAATTGATTGTTGCTATCTGTCACATGTCACATCACATCATACGCTGTTCAAAAAGTATCATTAATATATTGATCTAAGAACTTTCGTCCTTATTTTGTCTGTATTAAGGCCTAATTCGTTGCGCGTGTGCATTGCGATGATGCGAGTACGCATGCGTTTATTTATTTGACCGTAATAGGACGGTAGTTAGAAGTAACGTTTAGCATTATTATAACTACTTTACCGACTAAAAGTTTGTCTTTGTGTGCTAAGTATGTATGTAGTCGTGTAATAATATAGGAGTTGGTTGAAATAAGTCGTTTCCACTTTTTTTTTTATCCAACTAGATCGGCAAACAAGCGTACGGCAAACCTGATAAGCAGCGACTGATAAGCGATTACCGTAGCCTATATACGCCTGCTACACCAGAAGTATCGCAAACACATTACCGAAACTCTATTCCCGCCCCCCCCCCCCCCCAGGAACTACCTACCTTACTCACCACAGGAACACCACTGCTTGAGAGTAGTAAGTAGGTAAGCTGTGATCTTCTGAAAGGCTCTTCAGATTTTGAGCAGGATATTTCCTGCTGTGCTACCTCAGTAAAACGAATTAAACTTAATTTACATATAAAACTAAGAAAATAATCTCAAGGGAATTATTTTGCGAAGACATAAAATTACAATAAATTTATGTAGCTAAGTATATGATTTCTTATCATTGTCAATAAAAAATCGGCTGGTTTCCGCAATATTACGTACGAAATGAAGATAAAGTATACTTATCTTTTATGTATAAGTATAAATAATAAATCGCAACGAGGTCAATTTTTTATATTAAATATATTACTAAAACTATTATTGTACTGTAATTTTAAGCAAGTAGTATTAAAACTTGCTATTACCGCTTATATCAGGTATAAACCGCTTATATAACATCACAGGGCTTATAAGCGAGGATATGATTTATACATGTATAGCGGGATATTTACAATGTGGTCAGTCACGGGTGCATATATGACCATGGCGCTTGAAATATTGTCTAAATATTGGGAATTCAAAATGACCAACAACAAACATGGTAAATATACCGTTTTATATTTTATATCATAGTCTAACTCTAAGTGATCAAGAAATTATAAATACGTGTAAAGTAGTTATTTACTTAAACACGGGCGAAACTACGCGGAACGTCTATGCGCGGAATGTTTATTAACGTTATTAAAGTTGTTTTAAAATATTTTGAGATGTACATATAAATACTTCCCGGTTTATTATTATGTGTTATGTTATAATGATATTACATTTTATTTTCTTAAATAATTTTAATAAAAACAAATGATAATAATTAAAATATTATTAGTGTAAGTTACTGTAAAGGTTACGTTTGTGCAATGAGAGTTGGCTAACGCGTTGGCGTTTGTTCTATTGTTTGTGTACCAATAGACTGCGTTACGATTTTACTAAAATTATTTCTAACGTAATATCTCCACTTCTAGATCTTGTATCAATATGAAATCTTTGCCATATATTAAGTTAGACCTTCAGAATTACAAATGTTGAAACATTCTTTTCTAGCGATTTGTTCGTGACGCTTAAACATACAGAATTACAGATAGAAAAAAATTCTAAAATAATTGGTATGTATATCGCTCTTAAGACCGAAATTTCTATATTATCTCATATGTACAGATGTTGGGTTACAATTTTATTATGCGTATAGACTAGTAAATTACTCAACCTCTACTAACGGAAATAAATTTATTTTCAAACTAGCGACCCGCCCCGGCTTCGCACGGGTGCAATGATGACATTTTTAAATGACAGAATCTTTACGTAATATTCCGACGTGGCGGCTGAGGTACTACTCTTACAACACGTAGGTAATATTACGGCGATGGCGGTTAAAGGGTTAAATGTTTCGCTGTTAATTACTTCTAACGACGATATCTGAAAACCTATTCAAATTCAAATTCAAATTCAAATTCAAATCATTTATTTCGTCATAAGGTATATGTAATACACTTAACGAAAGTCAAAACAAAAATGATTTACAAAAAAAACTAAACAATAATAACAGAAAGTTAAGGCAGCAAAAAATCAAACAATAAAATAAAAATTTATATCTTAACACTAGGTACATTACAAACTTACGTAATGTACCCAGTATTTGCCGCCTTAACTTAGTCAAAATATTAAGCTATAATGTCTCGGTAGACATTACCTACCTACTTTATCCTCGGCTTTATTAAATATTACAATAAATAATAATGGCCCTAGTGTAGGCCGAGAGAAAAAAAGCCGGAGGAAAAAAAACTCTCGGTACTCTTTTAAAAGATTCAAAGTCCGATACAAGATAAAAACGCAGTAGTGGACCATGAAATGATCAGGACAAACACGAGACAGCCAATCGTGCGTGCCGAGACCATCCCATGCCACCTGCTCACAATATTTGTAACTATCTAATTTACAAGGCGGGTCATAGACATAGCCTGGTCGAGCTTTATTCAATCCCATGCCTTTTCATCATTAAGGTATTCATTGATTGTATAATATGCTTTATTGCATAATGCTCGCTTAATAATTTTTTTAAACTTTAGTAAAGGCAGAGATTGAACCGCAGCCGGAATCTTATTATATATTAAGATAGACATTCCTATAAAGGAACTACTTTTTTTCTTGAGCCGGCATTTAGGAAAAATTAATTTGTGGTCGTTCCTGAGTGTTACATCATTTGAGGCATTTCGATCACTACGACTAACAAATAAATGCCTATTTTTCCGTATGTACATTATATTTTCATAAATATACTGCGATGCAAAGGTCAGGATGTTGATCTCTTTAAATTTCTCTCTCAGAGATTCTTTACATCCCATTTTATAAATATAACGGATAGCCCTTTTCTGCAGAATAAAAATGACGTTAATATCAGCCGCATTGCCCCATAGCAAAATGCCATAGGACATTATGCTATGGAAGTAGCTGAAATAAACTAATCGGGCTGTATCGATATCCGTTAATAATCGTATTCTTTTAATCGCGTATGCTGCAGAACTCAGTCTATCCGCCAATGTACAGATATGGGGTCCCCACTGTAACTTTGAATCAATGGTGATTCCAAGGAAAACGGTTGAGTTAATTAAGTTGAGTTTATCACCATTGAGTTCTGGTTGCATATCAACTTGTTTAACATTTGGTGCAGAAAATTTAATACAATTAGTTTTTTTACTATTGAGAAGCAAGTTATTTACGCTAAACCAATGAACCAGTTCAGAGAGAGCATTGTTTACATCGTCATAGTTTGTTTCTTGTCTACGCAATTTAAATATTAATGAAGTATCATCAGCAAACAATACAATCTCATGCCTCTTCTCTACTAAATATGGTAGGTCGTTAATATATATCAAAAATAAAAATGGACCAAGAATTGAGCCTTGTGGGACCCCCATCTGTATACAAGACCCAGATGACTTAGTACCATCTACTTCAACCCTCTGAGTTCTATCACTAAGATAAGAACTCAGAAGTTTTAGTGCGGTATTTTTAATGCCATAGTGACTAAGTTTCCTGATTAAAGTGTCATGATGGACACAGTCAAATGCCTTGGATAAATCACAGAATACACCTAAAGCATCACGTGACTCCTCCCAAGCATTGACTATCGAAGTAAAAAGCTCTACACCGGCATCAGTTGTGGAGCGTCCTCTAGTAAAACCGAATTGCTTATTATGTAAAAGTTTATTTCTTGAGAAATGACTTAAAAGCTGACCGAGAATTACTTTTTCAAAAAGTTTACTACAGGCAGGTAGAATAGAAATGGGCCTGTAATTCGTTGGATCAGTATGACAACCGGACTTAAACAAAGGTATAACTTTACTATGTTTCATTAGATCAGGAAACTCACCACTTATAATACATTCATTAAATATAATCGCTAAGTGGGGTGCTATGATATCAATAATTGTACCAATAATTTTAACAGATATACCCCAGAGGTCAGCAGTGTTCTTAATTTCTAAAGTTTTAAAAGTTTTAACAATTTCATTAGCATCTATAGGTCTGAAAATAAAATCACCTTTGCACGCATTTACATTTTGTTTAAGCAACGATTCAGCGACTTCGGGCGATGATATAAGCGCCTTAGTTGTCGAAAGTGGAATGTCGGCAAAGTGTTTTTCCAAAGCTGTTGCCACTTCATTAACCGCTTTAATAGAGTGATTGTCAATGATGAGTTCACTGACACCATTACGCTCTTTAACTCTTCCAGTTTCGGCATTTATAATATTCCAAGTCATTTTAATTTTATTTTTACTAGATTTAATTTTATTTCTAATGAATATTGACTTGGCCGCGGCACAAACAAGTTTAAAAATTTTTGAATAATTTTTGATATAATTACAAAAGCCAATGTTTGTATTATATGATTTTTCATGTAAGAGATCATATAATTTTTGTCTACTTTTATAGATTCCCGGAGTCGCCCAATCATTGAATGACATACAATACTTAGGAGAGATTTTTTTTGGTATAAATACAGTCTTAAACACACTGTTTATATGATCGCATAAAACTCCATATTTGTCATTAACACCACCTACTAATGGTATCTCAATTTGATTTTCAACAGTGTTTCTAAATCTCTCCATACGTTTCATGTTCACTGGAACGACCACTTTCCTCCTACTAACCTGCTTTTCCATATTATAATTGAAGCTGACTAATTGGCCACAGTGATCAGAGTGTAATTTATTAATAATTGCTGAGAAGGACGGAGTCCCATTTGTAAAAATGTTATCAATACATGTGGCTGAAGAATTAGTTATCCGAGTAGGCTTGAGGAAGAGGTTAGTAAGATCACAACATTTGAACAAACTTAAAAATCTTTTAGTGAGTACAGTATCTTCCAATAAATTGATATTAAAATCACCACACACTATAATGTCTTTGTTGCGTTTAGCAGTTAACTTTGTCAATAATTCTTCTAATACTGCTTCAAATTGTTCATAGCATGCAGTGGGTGGTCTATAGATACTGACTATTATACATTGCGTTAACTCGATACAGGCTATCTCTATAGTTCGTTCAATGGAAAGGCTCACAATATCACTACGTCCCTTAAATTTTAGGTCTTTATTCATCTGATTGATATAGTGTAAAGGGCAATTTTAATCTGCATTAAATTCCTAAGCTAACTAAAATATTTGTTTGGATAAGGATTAATACTGAACTAAAGAAAATAGCTTGGAAAATAACGTAATGTTTTTAATTACAAATTTGAACATAAAAGTGGTTATTGTAAGTCAACCGTAAGAGATAGAGATATGCTGTCGCGGACTTTTTTGTAGCATTTTTATAGATTTAGAATTCGCTAGTACATTACTCCACTGTATCTTTGCTAGATTACGCGGCGTTTGCGTGGAAAGCTCCCAGTTGGCCCGATTTTGTGCGACTTCTTCAACATTTATCGCCGTATTTCTGCTAATTTACATAAAACTATACTAAATTATATACATAAACCTTCCTCTTGAATCACTCTATCTTTTAAAAAAAACCGCATTAAAATCCGTTGCGTAGTTTTAAAGATCTAAGCATACATAGGGACATAGGGACAGAGAAAGCGACTTTGTTTTATACTATGTAGTGATAAAGTTTGTTCTACAGACGTACCTACATAAAAGCTTTTTCCTGCCATTGTTCCGTCCGGTCAAAGACAATAAATTGTCGGAATCGTTATATATTTAAATTTCGCTTTTGTTTTAAATGATTTATCTCTAATAATAATAATAATAATAATAATAATAATAATAACCCCCCCAAGGGACCACCTTGCCGTGGTGGGGGGGCTTAAGGAAGGCTTGAACAAATTGTCATTAACATCTTGACCATACCCTACCTCGTTAAGGTAGAAGGCAAAAATACCTTACAAAGTCACCAACACCTAGACACACCTTTCCGACCAACGGTCCCGACAACCCATTCAATATGGAGACGCGCTCAATGAAAAGACGTATAGGACCGCTTCCCGGGGGTGATCGCCGGGGCACACCTGGAGCTGGCGCTGGGTGTCTCAGCATGCGAACCGTCAGCGGTGAGGAGCTGAACAGGCGGGCTCCCACCGGTTCATCCGAAAATGCTACAGCCGATACTGACAGATTGACTGACAGGACAACTCCAACGGAACCCTATAGTCCAAGTACCATCTCATATACACCATCCATTCCCTCCTCACCCCTTTCAAACAGAGATTCACTCACACCGACTTTGGATGTTGCGCGGGAGGCAAATGCCTTTTTACCCACGTCCACCAAGGCCGGTAAACCGAGAGTGCGCATGAAATGGAGTAAAGAAGTAAACCTATTTATCATGCGCACATATTACTACATTACTAAATTAGAGACCGATCTAACCACCTACAGAAAACAATTGCATGAACTTTTTTTACGAAAATATCCGGAATTAAACGTCACAGAACAGAGAATCGCAGATCAAAGAAGAGCAATAGTTAAAAACAACCTTTTAAATCAGGAAACTTTAAATATAATTAAAGAAGAAATAAAGTCAAAACTAGAAACAGAAAATGAAAATCACATCCATATTAACAGTAGTGTATCAACAAACGATGTTATTCAATGTTCTTCTACTCAACCAAAACCCGACGCACGACACACTACGCCATCAAACACATTCACATACAATACTCAGTCACTATGCACATTCTCTAATAATACTCAGACATCACATATGTCAACACAGACTGAATTTGTTACTATAATGATAGATAGCGACATTGATACGGTATTAGACCATAACATAAGTACGAACACTCAAATAGAAGAAATTTGTGATAAATTCAAAACAGCATTAACACAATATTCAGGAATGGATCCAATAGTCCGACCGAAATTACCTAAACTTAGATACAGTTCTTACTTATTTCAACTAGTCCATATGTTTAATCGTGATATCCTGCACCGATTTATTTCAGACGACACAAAACTAACCGACATACATACGATAGTGTATTGCGTAGCTTTAGTTATCTCCGAAGAACTTAACTATAAGGTCACAGAACATATTAGAAGCACAAAGCCCAAAGAAAGTAATAAGCCACCATGGCAAATAAGGTTAGAAAAGGATATAGAAAAACTCAGAGCAGACTGTGGACGACTCACACAGTACATCAATAACAATAGATCCCATAAAATCATTAAGCATGTTAAAGCAATATTTGAAACAAGAAACACACACACTAAACACGAAAATAGCAATACAAAACCGGAAGAGTTTTTAGACACTTTAAAACAAAAATTAGCACTCAAAGTTCATAGACTTAAAAGATACAAAAAGGCACAGCAAAGAAAAAACGATAACATAATGTTTAGCACAAATGAAAAAACTTTCTACAGAAACTTACACAAACCAAAAATAGATACAGATACAGTAAACAATCCTATTATGCCCACACAAAAACAACTAGAAACTTTTTGGTCAGACATCTGGGAACAACAGGTACATCACAATGATAAAGCTGATTGGATAATGAAAGAAGAAAATAAATGGAATGCAATTGAAGAAATGGAATTCACAGAAATAACTGAGACAGACATAAGTAACATTACTGCCAGATTGCATAACTGGAAATCACCAGGAATAGACAAAATTCATAACTTTTGGTACAAAAAATTATTTTCTTTACATAAGATCATGGCTAAAATTTTTACAGATATTATTATTGGTAAACAGAAAATCCCTGATTTCATTGCTACTGGAATAACCTATATGCTCCCTAAATTACAGATTTCTCCACAACCTTCACAATACAGACCAATTACATGCCTACCAACTATATATGTATAAAATTTTAACATCAGTTATAACAACAAAAATCAATAAACATGTTGAACAATATAATATAATAGCGGAAGAACAAAAAGGATGCAGGCGAGGCCACATGGGATGTAAGGAACAGTTAATAATTGATTCTACTATTCACAAACATGCAACTTCAAAAAATAGAAACCTACATTGCACATATATAGATTATAAAAAAGCTTTCGATAGTATCCCTCATTCTTGGTTGATTAAAATATTACAAATATACAAAATAAACTCCAAAATAATAAACTTCTTACGCGATATCATGTCTAAATGGAAAACCACACTTCATTTGACTGCGAATCGAACCAATATTACAACCAGAGAAATAGTCATTAGAAAGGGCATCTATCAAGGCGATTCCTTGAGTCCTCTGTGGTTTTGCCTCGCTTTAAACCCCTTGTCACATTTGCTACGCGGCTGTCGGGCCGGATATTGCCTCAAATATGATATACAAAATACAATAGTCTCTCATCTCATATATATGGATGATATTAAATTATATGGAAAGACAGAAATGGAAATGAAAAAATTAATAGATACTACAGCAAAATTTAGCAAAGATATTAATATGGAATTTGGTTTGGATAAATGTAGAACACTTCACATAAAACGAGGCAAGATATGGCCGGGCCATTATACAGTTAATGATACCGATATAATTACAGCCTTGGAACCCAGCGAATTTTATAAATACTTAGGATATAAGCAACTTAGAGGATTAGATCACACAGAAATCAAAAACACTTTAACTATAGAATTTAAAAAACGAATTAATGCTCTTTGTAAAACTCAATTAACAGGCAAACATCTCATTAAGTCCTTAAATACATATGCTATCCCAATTCTTACATACTCATTTGGTATAATAAAATGGACGAAAACAGACATAGAACAAATAGAACGGACAATTCGCACCACACTCACTAAGCATAATAATCTACACCCAAAATCTGCAATAGAAAGACTTACTATCAAAAGAGAATATGGAGGTAGAGGCCTAATTGATTTGAATCATCTCTGTCAAAAACAAGTCGGCAATTTAAAAGCCTTTTTCCATTTAAAATCACAGACCAGCGAAATACATAAAGCCATAGTTCAAAATGATCTTAACTATACTCCACTAAATTTACACGAAGACATAACCTCTCAAAATACCCAAAGTAGCGATCCTCAAATTCAAAAACTAGATAGCTGGAAGCGAAAAGTATTACACGGCCGGCATCCTCACGATCTAGAACAACCCCACATAAACACTGCCGCCTCAAACAAATGGCTTAAAATAGGAAACTTATTCCCAGAGACTGAAGGATTTATAACAGCGATACAGGACCAAATAGTCAATACCAAAAATTACAGAAAATTCATAATCAAAGACCCCTCAATATCAAACGATAAATGCCGCAAATGCCACGTTCAACCAGAGACCATCCAACACATTACCGGAGCTTGTACAACACTCACACAAACAGATTACACGCATAGACATAACCAAGTAGTCAACATCATTCACCAAAAGTTAGCACTCAAACACAAACTCATACAAAACACGAACACACCTTATTACAAGTATAAACCACAAACAGTTTTAGAAAACGATACACATAAACTTTATTTTGATCGAGCAATACTTACAGACAGAACCATTCACTGCAATAGACCGGATATAACACTCCTAGATAAATTAAATAAAATAACCTACCTAATAGATATTGCTGTTCCCAACACCCATAACCTACAAAAAACAATTTCTGAGAAAATCAATAAATATACTGAACTGAAAGATGAAGTAGCTAGAATCTGGAACCAAAATAAAGTTTACATAATTCCAATAGTCCTTTCCACAACAGGTGTTATACCAAACCATCTACTACATAGTCTCAAAGCACTAAAATTAAATGAAAATCTTTACATCACCTTACAAAAAGCCGCCATTTTAAATACATGCCGAATTGTAAGAAAGTTCTTGCAAATTGATGAAAACGAAATTCCACACAACGCATCTTAAATTTTTAACACACCACACGCTGCATTTACTTGGTTTTTGACCCGTAAATGCAGACAAACCAGCCAAAGGCTGAGAAAAATTATCAGATAAAAAAAAAAAAATAATAATAAAGCTTTATTCATCCCATACATGTTTGAATTACAAAGAGACTTAGAGATTTATCTCTAAGTGGTATTAAATGTTTTCAACTAAGTATATTATGTTTATTTAGACTAGACGACTTGGCATTTTGAACTACGTTAGTATGTTTATATCAAAGCCTTGTACGCATAAAGTACTTTTACTTATTTATCCTTATTATTATTGACTTAGCGTGACATCCTTATGTTTGGCCAGAATAGGGCAGCCTTTTTAAGACCTAATCGATCGCCCCATTAAACTCTAATCGAGGTCGGATCTGAGTTTTTTTAATGGTATGAATTAAAAATATTAACAATTACATAATTATCTATACTATAGAGCGAACGATGGCAAGCGCAGAGGCATAGAGTGGGGTCTGCATAGAGTGGTGCTGTCACAAACCAGCTAGAAGACCTAGACTACGCTGACGACATATGTCTACTCAGCCACAGGCACGCAGATATGCAAGCCAAGTTGTTAGATTTACAGAAGGAAGCGGCTAGGTACGGCCTCAAAGTCAACATTAAAAAGACCAAAGAGATGCGTACCGGGGGAAACAACCCACAAAGACTGCTGTTGGGTACGGATCCATTAGAACGCGTTCAACGCTTTACATACCTCGGTAGTGTCGTGTCGGATTCTGGAGGTACTGAGGAGGACACCGCTTCAAGAATTGCCAAAGCGAGGGCAGCCTTCTCTCAGTTGCGACCCGTATGGAAGTCAGGGAAGCTGACGCTAAGAGTGAAACTTAAGATCTTTCGCTCCAATGTTAAGACCGTTCTTCTGTACGGATGTGAGACTTGGAGGGTTACTAAATCCATCACACAGCCTATCCAGGTCTTCATCAACCGATGCCTACGACAAATCATTGGCATCTGGTGGCCCGAAAAAATATCAAACGAACACCTGATGAATCTTTGCAAAGAGACCCCGATCGGCCACCAGATAAAGCGGCGTAAATAGGTATGGATCGGTCATACCCTCCGAAGGGATTCCTCTCAAATACCGAGACAGGCCTTAGAGTGGACTCCTCAAGGTAAACGGAAACGTGGCCGCCCCAAGCAAACGTGGCGTCGCTCCGTCGCCGCGGAGATGAAGGATATAGGGCTTTCCTGGCCCGAGATATAGCTTTTAGCCCAAGACCGAGCGAGATGGCAGCGCACTGTGGACGCCCTCTGCCCCATCTAGGGGACATAGGAAATGATGATGATGATGACATATCTATACTAATATAATAAAGCTGAAGAGTTTGTTTGTTTGTTTGAACGCGCTAATCTCAGAAAGTACTGGTCCGATTTGGTAAATTCTTTCAGTGTTAGATAGCCTATTTAACGAGGAGGGCTATAGGCTATTTGTTTTCAATTAACGCGTGTGAAACCGCGGGGCACAGCTAGTTATAAATATGTACTAAGTTCCGACTTTATGCACAGGAGACAACGATATATTGCGAGCTTTCCTCTCCTTAGCGTAGTTTAACGTTTGCAGTACTTATGATTTTCTTATATAAATTTTATATTTATTAAAAGAAAATACTTTTAAAATTCATCGATTCGATTCGAATATAGATTTTTTTCTTCGTGATATGTGAGAATTGAAAATAATAGACAATCTCGTGTCTTTGTTAATCTATACTAATATATACTAATATAATAAAGCTGAAGAGTTTGTTTGTTTGATTGATTGTTTGTTTGTTTGTTTGAACGCGCTAATCTCAGGATCTACTGGTCCGATTTGAAAAATTATTTCAGTGTTAGATAGCCCATTTATCGAGGAAGGCTATAGGCTATATATCATCACGCTAAGACCAATAGGAGCGGAGTCCACGCCGACGAAGTCGCGCGCAGAAGCTAGTATGTATATAAAGCTGAAGAGTTTGTTTGTTTGTTTGAACGCTGTAATCTCTGGAACTACTGGGCCGATTTGAAAAATTCTTTCAGTGTTAGATAGCCCATTTATCGAGGAAGGCTATAGGCTATGTGTCATCACGCTAAGACCAACAGGAGTGGAGTCCACGCCGACGAAGTCGCGCGCAGAAGCTAGTTGAATTATACATAGCAATATTTCGAGTTCTTGCTTGTAACAAACTCTATATCTATCTACTATGTAGATATGATTCTATAAGCTATTGTATCTTAGCATACATTTTGAAGAAACGTTCGAACAATATTAATATACGTGCGTCATATGCGATCGGAAACGGATATCATGTCCCAGGGCTCGCTATCACACCAGACGTTGATTGATTGTTTGTTTACAGAGTCCTGCGGCCGAATATAGCGATCTTTTGTATTCACTCGTGTTGGTAACGCTTTGTAACATGCGTTAGACTGTTATACTAACGCAAAGTGTTTAAACGTCCCTAATAGAAAGAAACATGTAAACAACCAGGTGAAATTCGAAATGAAAATTTCTTTATTTAAGTTGACTTCAAAAGCACAATTGAGTGAGTCCTTATTATCGTCAGTCAGACTACGAGAAATAAAAATCTATATGGTATGTAGGTACACGTGTTGTGAACAGGATTCGAACCTATTACCGCTAGCGTAATCATCTGCGACCACTGCACCAACCGTTTCATGAATCAGATCAGGTTCGTAAGGTTATTGATAATTGTTTTTTTATTTATTTGATATCTAATCCCTTCCTTGGTAATTACATCAAGAAGATATTATTTAGCCAGGGTGAATGTTCTACTTAATCATAATTTTTATCGAACTTCTTGTCTAAATTGAAAAAATTAGTTTAAAAAATTGTTTGATCAAAATTTATAAAGCCATTATTACAGTTAAAATTATTGCTTGACTTTTTGTAATTCAAAAAGTCAATTCATTTGTACACGTTTTGTAATTCAACATGGATTGCCATGTTTGTAGGTCAACCTAACCCTCAGTACATAGTTCACCTAACCCGCTAATAGGGTAGGTTGAGTGGACTTCTGCGTTCCACATGTAGAACTACGCTTAAATCATTGCCTATAGTTGGAACTAAATGTAATTACTGTTGTAAATTTTGATATTATAGACAATGAAATTGTTAATTTTTTGTATTAAAAATCTTAATATTTTAGTGTCTCTTTAATTGTAAAGAAAAAATCCTTAATTGATATTAATTTTTTTCTTATGCTTACGCGAATTTCACTCATAATGAAATAACTTTTTCAGACACTATCGCGGTTTATTAAGTTTTTTAAAAGCCCGACGTTTCGGATACTTTATAGCAACCATGGTGATGACCATGGAGGATTTTTTTTCACGCGGAACGTGATCTATTTACACCTCACCAATCACCCATTCTATGGAACGCAGTAAAGAGTTGAAAGCTCTATATAATGTATACCATTTTATAGGTAATCACTACATAGTATAAAACAAAGTCGCTTCCCGCTGTCTGTCTGTCCCTAAAACCTATATATGCTTAGATCTTTAAACCTACGCAACGGATTTTGATGCGGTTTTCTTTAGTAAATAGAGTGATTCCAGAGAAAGGTTTATATGTATCATACATGCATAATATAGTAGAGGAACACTGATAGTTTTTGCAAACGTGCGAAGCCGGGGCGGGTCGCTAGTAAGAAATATTAGGTACTCTATGTAATAAAAATATGCTAATTATTGTTTGTTGTGTTATGAAAACTTCAATTATAGTACCCGGCCATAAATATTGCACATCGACCTTTGGAAAGAGACAATCGGCTAATTTCGACTTCGTAGAGCGTTATAGTCCAAGATCCCAGACCCCAGACTTCCTTGTTTCTGATTGACAAAACATTACAGTATACATCGTAGTATAAAGAGTTGCTAATCTGATACTGGCAATTCCGCAAGGGAGCTAAAGCCAAAGAAGAAGAAGAAGAAGAGTTGCTAAAATATTTTCTACAGGTTTTAAAATATAATAATATAATTAGTGTCTGGCGATAAATACTAAAATAGCTGGTTAATAACATTTTTACGTATATAAAGCAGCTAATATATTTTGTCCTTCAAAAAAATATGACAGGTGATCTGGGAACAGGGTTCTTACACTATTAGATCTGTCATACGAAATACTGACAGTCCGATACGTCTCATAGGTAATGTGCGTCAGAGATAACGCTCTACAAAGTTCAAATTAGCTGATTGTCTCTTTCTAAAAGTCGATGTGCATTATTTACGGCCGTGTACTATACAAATTATATGATCATTCGATATATGATTATTATTTGTTCAAATATAATATTCGTAAAAAGTATTTGTCTTCAAACGAATCTCGACATCGTTTACAAAGATGTGTACCTACCTATGTTTCTAATAAGTGCAAATAGCTTAAGTAAATTTGTATATCAATGTATGTGTAAATAGGTGTGTTTGTTCAAAAATTTTTAATTATACGCTAAAACAAAATTTTGTACATTATACAAATAGAATGGTTACCGAATTACACGGTTATTTTTATTTTGATGCTATAATTATTAATTATGCATATATAAAGAAGTGGTTTTACATACATACGGTCATATATACGGTCGTCGGTTACTAAAGTAGGTAATTTAATGTCTGCTGTTAGTACCTAAATTTATAAAGAAAATGATAAAAATTTAAAACCGGTTTTAAAGTGTGCGTCATTGAGTTTAAACTCAGTTTAATATCATTTATATCTCAATGTTAATATTGACGAAGACATATATCTCTTACGTGAAGCAAAAACTTTGTACCCCTTTTACAAAAATTTCGCGCGGACGGGGGAGTATGAAATTTACACACTTTATAGTTTATGTAGAGAAAGAGTGCAGAATGCTAATATATGTTTTTAAAAATGCATAAAAATACATAAAATTAATTTTAAAAAAATATTACACAGACTACCATGTATTTGACACACACACGCATATTATACTCTTTTGTTTATTATTATAGAAGTATTATAGTCTTTGACGACAGAACCTTAATAATGTTCAAACTTATAATTTAAATTAATTATGGTCGACCAGTGGACGACCACTAGTCTGTATTAGATAGAGTGCGTTGATTTAACAGATAAGTTTTAAATTTAAATTCAGGTTTTTGTTGTTGATATTTCAACTGCTTATTTTTTTAATACATTTCCTATGGAATGGTGATTAATTAACCCTTAATTTTTCCTAGAGGAGAATAGATATAAATATTTTGAAATATTACTATTATTAAATACTACATGATAGTCTAACTATAATATTAGGTACAGTAACTATGCCCTTGACCATTTTAAATTTCGTCATAGATAAGACAATTGTTTCAGGACTGATTCAGTACTGATTCATAGTAGAGTAATTATAAATTAATCGTATCATTTTTATAATAATATACAGAAATATGAGAACTTGAAAATAAATGGGCGTAAGTGTGACGCCGCGTTGGCGCAGCGGTCACAGCACTGGTTTGTGGCTGCTGCGCTGGCGGTTGCGGGTTCGAACCCCGCACACGACAACATTTGTATTGGCCACACAGATGTTTGCCGTGGTCTGGGTGTTTGTGCAGTCCTTGTGGGTCTCCCAACCGTGCCTCGGAGAGCACGATAAGCCGTCGGTCACGGTTGTTATCATGTACACCTGATAGCGATCGTTAATTCGTTACTCATAGTAGGGGAATATATCCGCCAACCCGCATTGGAGCAGCGTGGTGGCTTAAGTTCTAATCCTCCTACATCGGGAAAGAGGCCTATGCCCAACAGTGGAATATTACAGGCTGAAGCGAAATGTATTGCTATAATTTTTTGTGATATTGCATCATTATTGTTATTTTGAATATTTAATATATCTATTTGAAAGTATGAATGGTTGTCGTTTAACCACGCCAGAATGGCTGAAATGATATAGATGAAATTTGGTATTATTACATACTAGCTGTTCTCAACGGCTTTCACCCGTACGTGCAAATAATTTCCCGTGAGAACCAATTATTTACCCGGGATAAAAAGTAGCCTATGTTACACAAAGATAACTAAGCTTTCAAATGGTGAAAGAATTTTTTAAATAGGTCCAGTAGTTTTTGAGTTTATTCATTACAAACATACACACAAAAATACAAATCTTTACTTTTATAATATTAGTGTAGAAGATAGCTGGAGCCATGGAGGTCCAGATTAATGGAATGACATGGAATATTATATAACGGTAGAAAGTACACGAGTAAAACCGCAAGATGCAACTAGTATTATCTTTCATGTCAATTGCTGCATAGTAATTTTTTGTTTTGTTGTTACAGGTAAATATCATCAGCGCCTCTACAATCATCCACAACATTATTAATTTAATTATGGGTTGGTAAATAATTAATTACGTAATAATGATATCACGAACAAATTATATTACAGTACGATCCAATATTTATATTTATTATTATTGTTTATAAATCATGAGAATTTTCATACAAATTAATCACCAACTGAATACGTTGATTATAATAGAAAGTTTTTATACCTAAATATTTAACATATATGAAAGTAAAGTTTTAATTTTATTCAAGATTTATACTTTTAATTTTTATTGCTTTGATTTTTTTTAATTAAATCAAAAAATAACACTGTCATTTTTTTTCAAAAGTTAAATATGTGAATAAAAAAAAATTATAAAAAAAAATTATAAAATGTTGGTAGTAATACACAAAACCTATCGAATTAAATATTATTTTTATCTAAATATAAAATAGTAACACCTCTTTTGTACTAAAATTTTCAAAGAAAATCACAATTCACAAGATAGTGCTTACTAAACTTGCTATCAGCGTTCCTCCCACACTTTCTAGTATACCGAGGATACGAGTATAATAGTTTTATATCTCGTCTCGGCTAAAGTCTAGACCGGGTCACTTTGTCTACACCGAACTAAGCTCGTAATGCGGTCAATCAGATCTTATCTCACGTCGATCTAAATTTTAAGCGATTAGATTATACTAGAAATTTCAGCCTTTGTAATTTTTTTATTATCTTTAGACAATACATCTTGTTTTATTTATACTAGACTTTCGCCCGCGGCTTCGCCTGCGTGAATTACGTGATATTGGATGTTCCGTTGTCAGCAGTTAAAATAAGCCGATTTTCAGTCAGTGATGACGTAGCGGTTAATGAATTTTTAAAAGCGGTCCAATGGTTTTTGTGTTTATCCTCTCAAAAGCAAGTTTTATCTCTTTGTAATATTAGTAGAAAGTATAATGTTATAGGGCTAATAGGTATATAAATAGACACATATTTACCTAATTTAATTAATGAGCGGTGTAGAAAAAGAAAATTTGATCAAAAAAATATTAAATGTTTATCATAGAAATATAAAAATTATTTTAATAATGAAAACATCTGTACGATAGGTGATAATAATAAAAATATATTTAAATGAAATTAAACCCATTTTTAATATAAAAAAATACCCTTTTTATCGATATCGATTTGTGTAAGGTAATGATAAATGAACTACACGATAACGCAACTTTCACACTTGCGCATTGACATTTATTACTGTAGAGGTTACAATAAGTCACTGTCAGTCGCGGGTTCGAATCTGGACCTGTGCTGTTGCATTTTTTAAAAGCTGTAATATATATTCTTTAAATTTTGTAACGTTTTTGACGGTTGAGGCACAAATTACATTTACAGAGCTTACACGTTTCTGAAAAAAGAAAAATCAATTAAGAGGTGCTTAATTGACAACTAGCAATGAACTAGTGTTGACTTGTAGAGAATAAAAGAAGAACTGGCTTCATAGGCAACATAGACTTACACCAGACAGTGAGATGTTTAAAAGTAATAGTACCTGGGTGACCGAGCCCAGCTCGGTATTTTAATTCTATTTTTTGTTTTTTTTTTTCGGTATTTTTATATTTTAATTTTATTTAAATAATAAATCACGAGTGAAATTAAAAAAAAAAGAAAAAAAATAATCTGGAGACTGAGATTCGAACCCGGGTCAAAACGATTTGAAATCCGTCGCTTTCCTAATTACACTATTACAGCTATATTAATAAATGGTGAAATTAAGCTTCGTCGTACAAGAATTGCTCGTTTAATAGTATAAGATAACAGAACATTACAAAGTTACAAGACGCCGCGTTGGCGCAGCGGTCACAGCACTGGATTGCGATTGGCTGTTGCGCGGGCGGTTGCGGGTTCGATTCCCGCACACGACAACATTTGTATTGGCCATACAGATATTTGCCGTGGTCTGGGTGTTTGTGCAATCCTTTTGGGTCTCCCCACCGTGCCTCGGAGAGCACGTTAAGCCGTCGGTCCCGGTTGTAATCATGTACACCTGATAGCGATCATTACTCATAGTAGGGAATATATCCGCCAACCCGCATTGGAGCAGCGTGGTGGATTAAGCTCCGATCCTTTTCCTACATGGGGAAGAGGTCTATGCCCAACAGTGGGATATTACAGGCTGAATCGTGATAAATAGTAATAATCTATACTAATATAATAAAGCTGAAGAGTTTGTTTGTTGTTGTTTGATTGTTTGTTTGTTTGAACGCGCTAATCTCAGGATCTACTGGTCCGATTTGAAAAATTCTTTCAGTCTTAGATAGCCCATTTATCGAGGAAGGCTATAGGCTATATATCATGACGCTAAGACCAATAGGAGCGGAGTCTACGCCGACGAAGTCGCGCGCAGAAGCTAGTTATAGACATAATATTGTAAGTTATTTATTTGATATATGAACGTATGCACCGCGTATGCACTTTGCTAAATCATTGTTTATTATTAGATTACACAACAAACGACGTTTATTTATCACGCCGTGTTATATAAACCTTACCCTTGTATGAACAAGGCAATTTTCTCTACTTCAAGTTTGCTCGGAAGAGATATCTTATGCGATAAGATCGACTGTTGTACCGAGTGTACTAATACAATAGTTTTTGTTAAGACTGTTTGTTCGTTAAAACGTTTAGCTAGTTAAGTTTAATTTAAATAAAAAATTGCTATAAATAAAAAATTGCTATACGAAGCCGGATTATAGAGTTAGTTACAAGATATAAAGTTCTGGTTTTTATAATCAATTAATGGATCAAAAATACTTTATACAAGTAGGCTTTTAAAAGCTTTTAAATCGTTGATTTGAAATGCGGGGTCTACTGAAAAGAAGCGGAAAATTCTATCGATCGGATAGGCGCGAGTGTATCAAACCATCTGACAAAAATGGAAATAAAAAATACGGATCAAAAGCAAGATGTATTTAAACATATTTACCTATGTATTGTTTATTGATAACTGCAAACATAATAATACAATTATTTATAAGTAGTATTTAGTTATTCCATACCCAAAGAATGTCAAACTAGGTATTAATCCAATCAAGACCGCTAAACGCTCGACACCCATGACTTTATTTTTGAAATCGTAACAGATTTACGTTATGTTACGACGTTACTTTAAATTTTTACGGAATATTTTTGTATATCGCTCTCATGGTAGCGTGATGTATATAGCCTGCAAATATTCCCTTAATGAATTGCAAAATGGATTATCAAATTAGACAGAAAATATATGAAGTGAGTACGTTAGAAGTGTTCAATACTTATCTCGTTACAATTGCGGCATAATTAGTAGCAGGTTCTTAATTCAGGACCTTTAGTTACTTTCATTGTAATTAATTTAGTCGTTTACAAGTGATATATTAATAATTATATGTATATTGTCATAACCTCTCAGCTCTCACTTTTGTACTATTGTAGGATTGATTTTAAGGCGTTATATATACAGTGCCTAAAAACCTTGTACATCTCACTGATAAAAGGAATTTGTTATCAACGCCTTTGATTGATCTCCATTCTCCATAGTAATTAGATAGCTCTATGAAATTCGTAAGGGTTGTTGTTGGTGGGTTGGTTAAGACTATCAAAGTTCTTTTTTTTCTCAGTGATGTATCCAAATAATACAACTTTAAAAAAGTTCTGTAATCCAACCTCAAGGTATACGTAAATGTGTTTTACACGAAATATTGTTATTTTAGTCTGATGTATATATGCCATGTCAAAAACTGTCAGCTGTGAGAAGCAAAAAAACCTAAATATGTAAGAAACCATTATTAAGCGTGTATTATCGCTTCCGAAAAAAAGACATCTTACATCCTCGTCCCGTCGTCGACCCCAACAAAGTATTTTTTCCACTATTACATAACAATGAGGTTTGATAAAAAAACGTGACCGCCATGGAACGCAGATTTTTTTTATGTAGGTACTTGAAAGAAAAGTATTTTTTTTTGTTAAAAAAAGTTTGTTAGTGAAGTTAAAATGAAGGAAATAACTATACCACAGGTTAGAATTTTTTTTAGAATATTGACGTTAAGAGAGACATTTTTGTAGACAAGTTTAAAAAATGTTACGTGAACTTTTTTGGACAAGCGAAGCAATAAACGTTTAAAGAACCGCTTCCGACGTTTCAAGTATTAATTTGAAATAAGTTTAAAAAAAAAAAACGTGTACAAAATGTGGGTGTCAATTTATTGAAACATTTTAAAAATGGCATAAAATGTTATGTGGCATATTAAAATATAATTTTTATTTCAGTATTTTCAGTATATTTGATTTTCAGTGTTACTTGCAGCAAACTAAGGCCGCCTGTTCGTATACGTTAGTTAGTACATAATAATCTATTGTTTAGATACGAGATTTCATCTTGCTAATTAATTTTAATTTTTGTAACGAGTCCTACTTTCGTAATGTTGTAAGCGACATGCGTTTGCGCAACCGTTGCATGACATTTTGACGGACAGAAATAGTAGTAACGGCCTAATTCTACGCCCCTTGAATATACTATATGGTCTAATTTAAAACATGTATACTGTATTACAAAGTATATAACACTTAGTACACTAGATGTAAATAACTTTTATGTATTTTTTAATATGACAATAGGAAAATCAAATGCACCTTAACTATAATTTTAGTTTTTTTAAACATTTTCTGAAACATCAATACATATTTGATATTTGTAATGCCATTGCCAAGATATCGTATTACAAATGCAGAACAAATAAAATTTTAATTCAACATTAAAACTAATTCACCGCGAAAATATAACGTAATGGATCATATCTTAATATCTAAGATTTTATAATTATATTTGTTACTTAATTGTAGATCAAGTAGTCGGTTAAATGATGTGTTCTGTAAGCGATTCAAATGAGGTTGAAACCTTGACTATTTTTAACTTAGGCTCAGCTTTTCATTATATTTTCGCGCCCCCTTTGTCCCGTGATCGTTGACATTAACAGATCATTATGAGACGAGGTACAAAACTATATATCGAAAGGTATAGGATAGGTATTATATAAATATACATTTTTCTGTCAATAAAGTGTGTAATAAAATCGTTACAGGGGTGTGTTCTCATAAAATATTTTTACGACATTATTCGTAGGGAACATTGTTATAAATAGAGATCAAATGTACCTACATCTTTGTTGTCTATCTACCAGTGACAATTTTTATTACATGATGAATTGTAATAAAAAGTTCTATTATAATATCTACCGTCTAGGGGTATATATGTGTAAAATATTTTTACTGTCCTAATATAATTTTTTCTCTCGTAAGAATTTTGTACAAAGTATTGGAAAACTTAAAAAAAAAAAACCAGTTGAATTGGTCTAGTCATCCACGAATTCTACGCTTAGCAGCGTATTTATCGATTTATTTTTATTTATATATATAAACTACCTACTATTATGATGCCAATACCAATAAATATTACTTTTTCTATTATTACCTATATTCGTTTGCGAAACAAACGTAATGGAAAATTTGTCCCCGGGAAGTGTTGCAAGTCTTAAATCTATGCGATTGTCGTATTGTGAATGATAACTGCTTATTACCTTTGAGGATGCTTAGTTTCTCCCCATTTTGCAATATTTTTATTTCTTACTTCATAAGACTTAATATTTATTAACTGGGAGTATTTCGCTATTTATTTATTTATGTATCGCTTTATTGCACGTTTGAAATAACAATATTATAACTTAAAAAAAGTGCAAAGGCAAGGCCGCCTTTACTAATAGTAATCTGTTACAGAATACCTTCAAAATAAAGAA
This sequence comes from Melitaea athalia, assembly GCA_905220545.2. Lineage (NCBI taxonomy): Eukaryota > Metazoa > Arthropoda > Insecta > Lepidoptera > Nymphalidae > Melitaea > Melitaea athalia. Next base: position 6,271,233 of record HG992203.1, read on the forward strand.
ACTATTGATAAAATAATAAAGTATGAAAATTAATTATTTCAAGAAATAAAGTATTAATTCATTCATATTTAGAACAGACGACCACTAATGAGCGCCATATTGGATTTCATATGACGTCATTTTAAACAATAGTTTATCATACAAAGTAATTAATTTCCGCGAATGTATAAAATACATATTATATAACAGTACAGTTTTTATAAGTATATTATATATAATTTAAAACGGTCTATATATACAATATAATTTTAAATAAACATAAAGTCTACGTAATTATGAATAAAATATATCAAGATTTCATATCGCATAAAATACTAGAAATCTTGCGGCGGGGGTTTTATTTCCACAGTATTCTAGACTTTCACGCGACCACAAGCGCCGTACATTTTCTAAAACAATAGTCGTTTACCACCTTGTGCTATTCAGACTTCAGTACATACAAATCAGGGTTTAATGTGACTGCATATAAAAATAATTAAAATTTAGTTATTTTAGAAATACGGTAAAGGGAGTTTCTTCAATAGTTTTAAAACTAAAACAACGTAAAATCTATACTAATATAATAAAGCTGAAGAGTTTGTTTGATTGTTTGTTTGTTACCCGACTGCCAAGGAAGGGTTATGTTTTTCGCGGCGTATCTTGTATGTATGTAATATTCTTAATTACCTCATCTCTAGAACCGCTAAACGGATTGACATAATTGAGATATCGTTAGGTTTGTCTTAGCAGCCCAAGTGCTCTTAGATAGGTGACATTAAAAAAAAAACAAACATGGCGGCTGTGCGAAGCCATTGTAGTTAATGATGAAATAAAAAATGAATCCTAGCTAGATCAATTTTTCGCCCCCAAAATCCCCTGCATACTAAATTTCACGAAAATCGTTGGAGCCGATTCCGAGATTCAGAAAATATATATATATATATATATATATATATATATATATATATATATATATATATACAAGAATTGCTCGTTTAATAGTATAAGATTCAAACATTAACGATGGTTACAATGTCTTCACGATAGCAACAGATATAATTATAGATTTACGTCCTCTTCGAGACGTAGGGATAAGCACTCACGACCTCAAGTTGAAATCGAGCCTTACGATCGTCGGACATCAAAACAGATTTTGCTTCATTAACCTAGATTGATATCAAAAGTAGGTTTATTGTTATTGAAAAAATTTGTATTATAAATACCTACCTTGTAGAATTAATTAGACGCTCGCTCGCTTTAGCCTATCGCGGTCCACTGCTGGATATACATATACCTCCCCAAGTTTGCGCCAAACTTCCCGGTCCTCCGCAGTCCTCATGCAGCTCCCACCAGCAATCTTATGAATCTTCGAATTTTATGGATCTTACAATTCATTAGACAAGTTCAATAAATTAGTAAAAGTATAACTGTCTTTTACTCTGAGGCAATTCATCCCACATTTATTACCTACTAGCTTCTGCGCGCGACTTCGTCGGCATGGACTCCGCTCCTATTGGTCTTAGCGTTATGAGACATAACCTATAGCCTTCCTCGATAAATGGGCTATCTAACACTGAAAGAATTTTTCAAATCGGCCCAGTAGTTCCAGAGATTACCGCGTTCAAACAAACAAACAAACAAACAAACAAACAACCAAACAAACAAACAAACTCTTCAGCTTTATATATTAGTATAGATTCAAAAATGTATACTTTAACCCTAGAATACTAATCTATCGTAAAAATTACGACGACGAAACCACGATTCCTGGAAAAAACAATGTTCGCGTCGTTCCCGCGCACCCTGCTTCACAATACCTTCCTTATTTGCTCTGATAGTGCACCACGTGCATTTATTGTGATCCCACATCATTTTTGTGTGGACTTACAGCAAAGGTGTCGTAAAATTTACGAAAGATTAGTGTTTACGTGACTATTGAGCGATGGTAAGTTTACTTGTTTGTTGTTGTTTTTACTTGTTTTTATCACTTATTTGTAATGATTTTATGTTGATTTTACTTGATTTCAGTATATTTTCTATACTATAAATGTATTTTTTCACTATTTCTTACTAATATTTGATTATTTTTTATTAGTAATGTGCTGGACCAGAAAAACACGTAGATGGCCATTACGCTTGTTTTATAATTTAATCAACATTACAATTATAAACTCATACATCATTTACATCAGTAACAACTGCAGAAACAATAAAAAAAAGCAAATCTAGACACGACTTTGTTTTGAAAATGGCTGATGCTCTTATGGAACCTCAGCTAAAAGAGAAACTAATATTACCACTTTGCGGCGTGAAATAAAGGAGCACATAAAAAGTATACTTATGGTATGTTAAACCTGTTCCAGAAGCAGCAACAATTGAAGAACCTAATACAAGAAAAATATGTGCCTTTTGTCCATCCATATCAAGAAAAATGACAACACACTTTTGCATGAAATGCAAAATAGCCATATGTAGGGCGCATAACATGAACACGTGTCTTAACTGTGTAGAATAAGTAAATTATTTAATTTTAATTATAACGTGATCTCTTAAACCCAAAGAATGATACTATAATTTCTAAAACAATAAAAGTTTTTATTATCTTGTTTATTCTCGTTTCATTTAAATGTCGTATTTTTTACGAATGATTAGTATTAACGTTACTCGTAGGGTAGATTAGTAATCTAGGGTTAAAAAAATTATGCGTGTGCGATATTTTTACTCAGAATGTCGGCGTAAGCTTTCTATTTAAATTAACGTGGATTTAATATATGTTTAGAAGTCGGAAAAAATATGATAAATTATTACTCATATTTCCCCCGCATCCACCCGTGCCGAATGTCACAACGAATATTATAAATGCGATGTGTGAATTTTATTTATGTTAATAAGCGAAATTACCTTCATTTATAATAGTGTAAACGTGAGAAGCGGAAATTGTATTTAAACAAGACTTACACGTAATGTGTGATATAATAGTGAAAACTTATAAAATTTCGCATTTGTGTTTTAAATATATTAAAACTAAACACATTATAGCTACAATATTGCTTTATAGTTTATTTAAAACTAGCCGACCCGTGCCCACTTCGTTGGGCGTTATAATCCATTTCACATAAGAAGGGTACGGTGAAATTTGATACACTCTCACTATTTTCAGCAAATCAGATAAATATAAATGTTTTAAAATCACCAATTAATTTCTAAGGCAAATAATAATGCTTGATTAGATTGAATTGTTGACACGGCACGTCAGAGGGCGCAGGTTCAAATCCTGCTGATTTAAAATCTTTATATATTTTTATCTTTTTCCTTTTATCTTGTCACTCCTGAATAGTGTAGCTTTCTGTTAGCGAAAGAATTTTCATGATCGGATCAGTATTTGCGAAGATTACCCCGTATATACAAACAAAGTTATAAACTTTACCTCTTTATAATATTGGCTTCGGCTTCAATAGGATTTACGTCTGTGTCGGGGGTCGCAAAACACGCAATAATCAAGCACAAATGCCTAGACCACGTTTAACATATTTATGACATATACAAATGCTTGTCATAGCAGGGATCAAACCCGTGTCCACCAGCGCAATAGTGTTGCGCCAACCCGTAGTTAAATTTAGAAAAAACTTAAATGCATATATAAACGGAGAAATATGTGCGTGTCTAATGGTATATAGTGTATTAGTGTCAATCAATTCACAGACTAATTTTTAAATACATATATGTACCTATGTACAAACGTAATAAATAAACATAATAGGTAAGATTCCCATAGTAGGTAAAATATAGAACTACATGATAGAAAATAATTCAAAATAAATTAAATTTAAGATCTTAACATTTAATTTAAATATCAGTAAAAATTTTACAATAATCTTATGTACCTATATGTTACATAGTAAAAGCAATTTCAAATATAAATAACTGATTACAATCTTACGGACAGACAAGTTGCATAATCTATTAGTTTTTTTTACCTTATTGAAGATAGTTTTTTGTCAGTTTTAATATAGGAGTCAACAACCAGTAGTTTGAATCATAATGACTTGCAAAAGTTTCTGTAAAGAAGTTTCCTTGTTCTTCTCTTGTAAAATTTAGTTAAGTCCTTGATAGTTTCAACGATTTTTCCACTTTTTTGTATTGATGTTCGTTACTAGATAAAATCTATATAAATACCTCAATCTATTACAGTGTTTTAAGTGGTAGTTAACCAAGCTCTATCTATTGAATGTACCTGTTTATATTATAAATTTCAAATATTATTTAAGTGTTAGAAATGAGTGTTTAAATCGTAGAAGTGAATTTAAATTTACTTGACTGATTGATTGTCTTTTATTAATACAAATAAATAAAACAAAAACTTCACACTGAACAGTCCTCGCACATTCAGTCTGTAACATTCAACTGTTGGGCATAGGCCTCTTTCTCCATCTATGAGAAAAACTGAACAGTCCTGAGTACGATGAAAATTCGGTCTTAGAGGTCCGTAAACGTACATTACTCAAGCCAAGACCACAAGAAATATCTGTATAACTATTCCGTTAACAGGCTATCAATGTAGTTCATAAATATACGTTTTTGAAGTACGGTTTTTTTATGTTTTGTGGCTATTTCTAGCTTTAAAGATAATTTTATACGTCTTTAACTAAAACGTTTGATCAAACAGTTGATAATCGTTCAACGGTAAAATAATAAATTAAGTACTAAGAGAATAATTATGTACATTATACCTTACAAACAGACGCCCTAGGGTCAAGATTAACATGACCGAAGCATTTAAATTACAACTTTGAGCGAGCGTTTCTCATGAATTAATGATTTAAGTTACTATTAGAATGAATTAATTCGTTGATTTTTTACTAAGAAAAACAATTCTGTTTTTATAGTATATAATTGACTGAAGTATAAAGGATATTCACCTTGTTTTTCAAATGAAGTTATTTTATTAAATAACTAGCTTCTGCGCGCGACTTCGTCGGCGTGGACTCCGGCTCCTATTGGCCTTAGCGTGATGATATATAGCCTATAGCCTTCCTCGATAAATGGGCTATCTAACACTGAAAGAATTTTTCAAATCGGACCAGTAGATCCTGATATTAGCGCGTTCAAACAAACAAACAAACAAACAAACAAACAATCAAACAAACAAACTCTTCAGCTTTATTATATTAGTATAGATACGATTTTGACACCATTTGAATACAATATAAATAGTAGGTAATACCTATACCAGTTGAATTTTAGGCATTTGCTTTTTTAGGGGATATCCACTTAAATTTTATTGAATATCTTAATATTGTGTTCCTAAAATTATATTCAAAATATTGAGTAATGAAAATGTTTTTTGATTTACAAAACTTCAAGTGAACGAACTTCTAAAAAAGCGTGCGAGATATATGCTGCAAATAAGAGTTATTCCTCTAACCGTACGATTAAATATCAAGTTCTAATAGTATTCCCTGAATGTGTCGATTTGTGCTTGCTTGAAATGTTATCAAAATACTTAAAGGCAGAAAATTTTATGTCACCGTCATTAACAAAGAAACGAAAAATGATAATCTATGGTAGTATTAAGGTTCTTTTGAACAGTATGTTATACAAAAGCCAAACGCAAGCACGTTGTTGTTTCAGTTAATCAGACTCTTTCTCTAAAGCTGAAAGTTTCTCTTTTGCCCCCGTGAAAGTCTAAAAAAAGACGCCGATTTCTCGCCCTTGGCGTTACTGACGGAAGGTCGCCTTATAAATATGGAAACGAGAGAAGAGCACGAGCGAAAACAAACACGTAAAAATTTATCGTCTGCTTACTGAATAATTACAAGAACGCGTTTAACGTCTGTACGAAATAACGAAATATGAAAATTATTTGCCTTATTAAAAATTGGTAATAAAAAATCGTGCTATAATAAATAGGGTTCATATAAAAATTACAGAAAATGTACTACCGTAAGCGCTGGTTATTAATCGGGGGGCACGGCAGTGCCCCCGCCAAGTCGAGCGCGAAGCAAACACTGCCGTACCATCCTTTACCCGAACCATTTCGCTGCATTTTCAGGCCCCTATTTGAGAACCTCTGGATAAGACCAGAACGCTGAAATTTTCGTCATCGAGTAAGCTATAATCACATACTTAAAATCCAAAATTTCAAGTCTGTAGGTCATTTAGTTCAGAAGTTAAGCGAAAGCAAAGTTTCGCATTTACGACACTCACTCACTCATGATCATCAAAATAGAACTAGTACTTCCCATAAACTCAGAGAGCTGAAATTTGGTACAGAGTTAGGGTTTAATGGCTACATAAAGGGAAAACTATAAAAACTAGGATAATCGAAGATCTGGAGTACCTGGTGACCCTGATTAAAAAACACAAGAGCCCAATCAAACTATTAGAAGAGATCGATATACCACCTTTACATAAAATATAATGCGAAAAACAGGGTGTAAGGGGTTGAAAGGTGGGAATGAAAATTCGTATGGAAGTATATGTATATAATGTTCGTGTTTCGTAACTGTCAAACATTTAATGTTCATCTCGTCGATATGGTAAGCTCTACCCTTAAATTAAAGAACGTATTTAAATAAAGGTTTCGAATCGACAACATATATCCACAATATACGGATATTGGCGTATTATAGATTTTAAAAATTAATAATAATGTCAGTAATGAAAACGGATTGACATTATACATATTGGTTGTCAAATATTTATTTATGCGAGCGTTCAGAAATTTATTTAGTGTAAACTAAGGAAAATATATCAAGCTACTTAAATATACAATAAATAATAAATGTACAAAAGAATTAGATTACAAAAAAAGAAAGTTCAATTGATTGAATTAGATACAAAAAAAAAGTTCAATTGATTGGTCTCCTTGAAAAATTCCAGATTATTATGTCAATCCAATCAAAGTCTTAAATCATATAAATATTTTCGCCGCGGAAGTGTAAAAGATATGTTTTATATATCTTAATCTGTACTAATCTATACTAATATTGTAAACCTGAAAGTTGAATTGTTTGTTTGTTTGTTTAAACGCGCTAATCTCAAGAACTATTGATTCGAATTGAAAAATTCCTCTGAGGTGGATAGCCTATTTAAAGAGAAAGGTTATGCTTTAAGAAGAAGGAAGGCTATTTTTTCCTCAAATCACAGTGGGTGAAACCGCGAGGCCTAGCTGGTTGGTACATAAAAAAATCGACTGTCATTGCAAAAATCAGATCACATCTTCTAATTTAATCTAGCCTATAGCGTCCCACTGCTGGGCGAATGCCTCCCCTCTGCCTGCTCTCTTAGCTTAATTCTACTCGAATATTACACAAATTACACTAAAATATTAATTTCGCTCAAAATTTGGTCAAAATATAATGCATTGGACTAAGAGTGGTGGTGATACCAACACGTCAAGTACAAGAATCAGAACCGGAAGAAAGGAAAAGAAATATTTGTATTGTAATAATAAAAAAACTGTTACTAAAAAGAAAAAAAATGTATCAAATAAGAAATTCTAAAAAATAAATCAATATGCCTGAATATGCTCACGTTTCTACTTTCTACAAAAAGAAGTGAAATCCCACCAAAAACATTCTGTAAAAAAACTAGCCAAGTCTCGATGGAGCTGCTCGTTTATCTCTAAAAAGTAATGAAATCTAGACAAAGTCGTACCAAGTCTGAGGTTCATTACTGCGATTTCTTTATTATTATAGTTAATGTTGTGTGACTTGGCCGTTGAAGGGTACACAAGGGTACAAAACCAGGTGCTACATGACACCATTGCACCAATATGTCGCCAGAACCGCTACCCATTGACGATGGAAAATTGACACTTTGAAAACGTTAATTGAATAACCAGTCAATTGTAGGCTTGATAAAGCTGCGTATTTCAATAATACTTTTGTATAGGCAAGCCTGAAACAAACTGTATAAAAAATTATTTCCAGTACCAGCGGACTTCTAATCATTGATAGAAGTCCGTCTGTACATCTATTTTATGTTAGATCTGTGGTCGATTTAACGCTCGAAAAATAAGAGAACAGAAGTCAGCATTGTCAATGCTGAATTCATGTGTTATCAACAACCGCCTAAAATGAGACACTAGTGTCCAATTACCAATACCAGTATGGGATATTATTCTTAGTTTGGTACCCTTGTGTACGTACCCTTTAACGGCCAAGTCAAACAACATTAACTATAATAATAAAGAAATCGCAGTAATGAACCTTAGACTTGGTACGACTTTGTCTAGATTTCATTACTTTTTAGAGATAAACGAGCAGCTCCATCGAGACTTGGCTAGTTTTTTTACAGAATGTTTTTGGTGGGATAAATGTTAACATTGTTTGGTTCTTTTTAATTGATATAGGTAATACATAAGAAGATATACCTGTCAATTTTTATAATTTAATTAAAACTGTGAACCTTAAAATATACGTCATACAGATATGTTATGCATGTAATAATTGAAGAATATAATATCTGTTCATACATTTATAATCCAATATAATGTGATAAAAATATTTTTAAAAGGATTATTTTAATTGTCTGCTTGTGTAGTAATAATGTGTATCTTAAAATGCTTACATATCTCATCATCGTTACAGTCATCTTTGTTTAGTAATATGCAGCTTATTAAGGATAAGGCATTTGAGCTACAATATTTTTTACAATGAACACCTGGTGGCATTTGCATAATGCGAGTAGTATTGCAAGCTACATCTCGTCTTGTCTTTATTTGGTGCAAAGTAATTAGTGCAATAATTTCCTAGCATGATAAATAGCATTGTAATAAAAAGTTGATTGAAGCTCGTCAGGTACTATTGTTTAATTTTTTGTAGGTTTAAGTAACTTGCGGCGAGTGGTATTCATTTTAATAATTGTAAGTCCTAAGTCAAGTGAAGTGTAAGGAGTGTTGGAGTTGATACGAAATTTATCAAACTGCATTTTTTCCATATTCCTAAACTTCCAAACGGAATAAATGACGTGTGTGGCATTAATAGTCAGTGCAACTGTTGTGCTTACGGTCGTCGGATCGATTACTGTTAATAACAAACATTTGTAGACATGCAGAGTTTATTATGGTTTTATTTTTAAAATATTCGTAGCGCATTGCGCCGTATCGCTCCCCACTCCTTCGCATTTAGTTCCTTGTGCATTGGTCCTAATAGCTACTACAGACTATCATCAGAACTTAGTCAGCTAGAATCTGAAAAATGCGCGCTTCGATGCATCTTCATGCTGATTGGAAACCCGTCGAATCTACCGTCTGTGGTTGTGGAAGCAAAGACGCAAATATTTTTCGATACCAATTGTCTTGTGAGATGTTATACTCCATTCAGATATTAAAAATATTTTTTGTTTCATTGTTCAGTCATCGTTTTGATTATATTCTAGATCTAAAAGTATGTGTAGGCAATACAAGTGATTTTCAAATTGGAACATATTATGGCTGTTACATACATAATATTTATTTGTTGAATATATTGGTTTATAAAACCTTATTGCTGTATTTTATTTTAAAAAAATAACCCTAAACAATTAGACTTGAGATAAAATGTTCTCATTGAAGATTTCATAGTATATAATTTCATAGTATATACTAAGGTTTTATTATTACATAATTATATCGCTAACAGCATTATCCATGAAATAATTGCACCCAGCCTTCAACGTGCATAAATTTTACCTTTATAACATTTATTTTACTGATTTGAAAAAAGAAAAAAAAAAACTGAATGAATAGATGAAGATTAAGTTGAAAAGTTTCGCACTATAAAATGTTAATGCCTTTCAAACCAGTAGTGCCTTAAAACAATAAATGATTTTTACGCAAGTACGCACTTGTAATTTCATTAACTTGCAGCTGCCATTGGAACAATTGTACTTGCAGCGATTGTTTTATTTAACCAAAGCTTATTAATACACGATTTTGATGGACATACATTAAGAACAATTGCTTTTGTTATAAATGTGTATTATATATGTATAACTTGATTTTTTTCTTTTGCTTTAAAGCTAGAGATAGAAATTCAGTTATTTCTTAGAATTATGATTTAACAAATTAAAAAAAAAAAGCATTTTTAAAATACTGCAAAATAAACGTTCGATGAATACTGTAAACATTTTTAATTGAACTGATAAATCCAAAAAGAATTATATAAAGTACCTGGGTGACCGAGTCTAGCTCGGTATTTTCTTTTTTTTGTTTTTTTTTTTGCTCGGTATTTTTATATTTTAATTTTATTTAAAGAATAAATCACGAGTGAAATTAAAAAAAAAAAAGAAAAAAAAATTGATCTGGAGACTGAGATTGGAACCCAGGTCAACACGATTCGATACCCGCCGACTTCCTAATTACGCCATTACAGCTGTCATGAAAAGGGTGAAATTAAGCTTCGTATTCTAATGATATTTTTTCATTGCCTAAAAACAGGGATAAAACGACATTTTTTTTAAATGAATCCTAGCTAGATCAATTTTTCGCCCCCGAAATCCCCTGTATAGTATTCACGAAAATCGTTGGAGCCGATTCCGAGATTCAGATTATATATATATGGCTCAATCAACTTTTGTTTGTCCTGTGAGTTCTATGCTTTGTCCCTGACCAATAATCGCAGTTCTAAAGAAAATTAAGTGGTTTGTTGGCATATGTCGCATTTGTCTTCTTATTAAGCAAACATACGAGTAAATTATTTTAACTAAATCATAATTAAACTGGAATTTTAATGGCTGTCTAGGTGCAAAAACGTCTGAATTAGTCTTCTTTTGTTTGTCCCCCAGTAGCTTAGTACAATGAAACATTACTTTATACAAAAAAATACTATATGGCAATTACTTTCGCTTGTACATAATTATTCATTACAATGTCTACTATGATGCTAGCATATAGATTTTTGTTTGCTTCATAATTTTAACGAGTTTTTTGAATGTTCATTTTTGTCCCTATTATATTTTATTATCGTGACTTATACCGGAAATCGGTAAAAAAGTTCCGAAACCAAAACATACATGGAGATTAGTGCCTTGGAGAACAAGTCGATGGATTTGGTGACAAAATTCATCCAGCCGCCATTCTCATTTCATCTTGGCTGCGGCGTCTTTTGGCCGAGTGTGTTTTGAGAAAGTGCGTGGCTTTTTTGTGTGTCTCTCGGACAACCAGCACAAAAGCGTAACTATTTGATGTATCGTAGTAAATTGAAGTGAAATATATTCTATTTAATCTATATTTACCACTGCGCGTAAGACCTAATTCAAAATATCATTATTTATTACCAGGAAGCACAAATACTGATAAATGTCTCTCGGACAACCGTTGTCCAGGAGACATTTTGGTTGTCCGAGAGACAATAATGATAGAATCGGCATAAAGCAATACTTTTTCTTTTTAATAATTAGTCACTGAAGAGCCTCTTGCAAAGGCTAGAGCATTTATTATTGTTTAATATAAATTACTAAATAAAATTATATATATATTCCCGGTAGGTAGCACTGCTATCGGTATGTAACTCCGAAACTACTGACCCAATTTGTACCAAATTTTGTAAGCATCTGTAATTTGGTCCAACTTGGGCGATAGATTAGTTTTTATCTCAATTGGACCCGGTAGGTGGCGCTGCTATCGGTATGTAACTCCGAAACTACTGAACTAATTTATATCAAATTTTGTAAGAATCCGTAATTTGGTCCAACTCGGGAGATAGGGTAGTTTTTATCTCAATTGGACCCAGTAGGTGGCGCTGCTATCGGTATGTAACTCCGAAACTACTGAACCAATTTATATCAAATTTTGTAAGCATCCGTAATTTGGTCCAACTTGGGAGATAGGGTAGTTTTTATCACAATTGGACCCGGTAGGTGGCGCTACTATCGCTATGTAACTCCGAAACTACTGAACCAATTTGTATCAAATTTTGTAAGCATCCGTAATTTGTTCCAACTTGGGAGATAGGGTAATTTTTATCTCAATTGGACCCGGTAGGTGGCGCTGCTATTGGTATGTAACTCCGAAACTACTGAACCAATTTGTATCAAATTTTGTAAGCATCCGTAATTTGGTCCAACTTGGGCGATAGATTAGTTTTTATCTCAATTGGACCCGGTAGGTGGCGCTGCTATCGGTATGTAACTCCGAAACTACTGAACCAATTTGTATCAAATTTTGTAAGCACCCGTAATTTGGTCCAACTTGGGAGATAGGGTAATTTTTATCGCAATAGGACCCGGTAGGTGGCGCTGCTATCGGTATGTAACTCCGAAACTACTGAACCAATTTGTATCAAATTTAGTAAGCATCTGTAATTTGGTCCAACTTGGGCGATAGATTAGTTTTTATCTCAATTGGACCCGGTAGGTGGCGCAGCTATCGGTATGTAACTCCGAAACTACTGAACCAATTTGTATCAAATTTTGTAAGCATCCGTAATTTGGTCCAACTTGGGAGATTTTTATCGCAATTGGACCCGGTAGGTGGCGCTGCTATCGGTATGTAACTCCGAAACTACTTAACCAATTTTTATCAAATTTTGTAAGCATCCGTAGTTTGCTCCAACTTGGGAGATAGATTAGTTTTATCTCAAGCGGACCCGGTAGGTGGCGCTACTTTTGGTATGTAACTCCGAAACTACTAAACCAATTTGTATCAAATTTTGTAAGCATACGTAATTTGGTCCAACTTGGGAGATAGATCAGTTTTTATCTCAATTGGATCCGGTAGGTGGCGCTGCTATGGGTATGTAACTCCGAAACTACTGAACCAATTTGTATCAAATTTTGTAAGCATCCGTAATTTGGTCCAACTTAGGAGATAGGTTAGTTTTTATTTCAATTAGATACGGTAGGTGGCGCTGCTATCAGTATGTAACTCCGAAACTACTGAACCAATTTGTATCAATTTTTTTAAGCATCCGTAATTTGGTCTAACTTGATAGACAGTGTAGTTTTTATCTCAATTGGACCCGGTAGGTGGCGCTGCTATCGGTATGTAAGCAATCAAATTTGGTAGCTGTTTTCCGGGCAGGACAACGTCTGCCGGGTCCGCTAGTTATTTATATTTTAAGAATTCACATAGAGCAGAGGAATAAAATTTATTGAAACAATAATTAAATGACGTAAAATTATTTTTATCATATGAGCGATTTATCGTACTTCAAGAACTGTTTCATAGTCTGTGGTTGTTGTCAGCCCTCCGTATGGAGCGCGCGCCGGGCTGACACAGATACCTATACAGGTACCTGCTCCGTTCCAGGTCCGTAACTTGTGAACCACTTTGAATATCGAAAAATCCTTTGGCACACGTTTTTTACACATGTTGTAGATGTGATTTATGAAAGAAAAAAAAAACGATTTTTTTTCGACCCGAGAAACTAGAGACCCCCTTAAATAAATCGTTCTGCTCTATGTGAATTCTTAAAGTATAATTAATTATCTACAGTAAAAATGTTAAAATATAAAAATTGGCAAATAAAATAAAAAAGTTAAAATTTATCATCGATGTACACTTAAAAGTTGATTGACCCATATATATATATATATATATATATATATATATATATATATATATATATATATATATACAAGAATTGCTCGTTTAATAGTATTAGATGAATCTCAGTTTTACCTATGTGTGATATTTTTGTAGAGTTCAAATATGTTATTTTTATTTTATAGGCTTTATAGTGTCATTCCTTCATGTTTCCAATAAAAAAAGCAGTTGATCATGATGTATAATTATTATGAGTTCTGTGGGTGCGAGGGCCTTGTACACAGGAAGTCTTAATTGTTGACACGCAGAGAACCAGTTCGAGCTAAACGTTCCTTGGATATTTAATTGACACCCGCTCGTATGGTTAGTAACTTGTTTTTGTTTTGTACGCGCAGAAAATTGTAGCAATGTAAGTAGCGTTCTGTAAGTATTACATTGCCTCTTAAATTATAGAATATTATAGGAAAAAAATTATAGTTGAAGAGGACGTAATTTAGTGTATTTCCAAGAGTAATTTGACAGTAGTTTTTTAAGGTACAGCAGGAAAGTACCTCAAGCTCACAGAAAGTTGCCGAACTAATTTATTGCGTTACCTGAAATTAACAAGTGTCAATGTAATGTTTCTAAATGATGATAGACTGGCAGATAGCGAAGTTAATGGATTATATTGGCACTCTTCGGAAATGGACTTAGGGGAGAAAAATTTGTTGTATATTATTAATTCATACAGTATACACCGCCTTCATGCAAAACACATGTTCACACAGTTACGAAAAGGAGATTGTTATAAAAAATATTTTATTTCAACACGATGAATAATGTCATTCATTCCATACAATACAAAAGATCCATAGATCCTCGATCGAGCTATCATTATCATTTCATCCGTTACGGTGCATTACTGTGGGTACTTTCAAAAAACGAGTGCACGCGCACAGAACGTATCCGGTTTGCGCAAACGCATGTCGCGAGATCATCTGAACACTGCGATAGAGAAAGCGACCGTGCCTTACATATTATTTTTTTCAACTCGATACCTCGATCCGATAATGATTTGACATTTTGACGTGTTATATTAATCTGTGTCGTAAGAATAGATGATGCATAAGTAATAATTTTATTTGTTCATATGTTAGTGGGGTATAAAATAAAATTTAAAATTGTTTTACAATGTAAAAAAAATTAGCCATTATGATATTTATGGCCTGTTTAAAACATCAATTAATCTTAGCTTTTGTCAGTATAAGGTAAATAAGTCTCTTAGCGCCTGTTTCACCTCAACTATTAAACTACAACTTTTGGATTTTGATTTTGAATATCCGACAAAAAACTGGAGTTTAGTGCTAAAAATATATATATCTAAAACTTTTATTTGCTGGACGTTGTAGGTCAGATAAGGTTTATAGGCAGCCACAGTGGGACAGGACCTGCAACGGTTAGGAACTGATAAAGTTGAATTACTGATTTAATTTAACCTTTTGAACGCCAAAGACACATATACGTGACAAGCACTTGCGAGCTCTGTGCGCCAACGACGTCTATATGTGACAAAAAACCCGGACCACCAAAATATTAAATAAAATTATTAAAAAAATATTTTTAGTATTTTAATTCAACATCTCTCAAAATAGAATATCCCTGCAACATTTGAGTATAAAAAACCAGTCTTTTAGAGCTACACGTACTGAGAAACATTGAAATAAAAACATGCATTCTTATTCCACGTAAATGATATGTCCTGTACGCCGTTGTCGTCTATAGCAGACCGCTAGTGATGTGACGCAAGAGGCACAAATATAAATGTAAGATATGAATTTATATATTATAAATCTAGTTTAACCTCTATAAGACAAAAGTTGTTTAAAATCCTACTAGACTAAAAAACATAGATTTACAACAATCTTTCCATTACAAAGGATTTTTTAAATATATTCTATTTTAATAACAACTTCTATATTTCATTGAACGAATTTCACGTGAATTACATTACTTTAAACTAATATTATTAGGATTTTTACGAAACTTCTAAAAACGATAGCAAAAAAGAAACGAAATTTTAAAACGCAATATTTGCATAAACTTTTTAAAAACATTCCCACGATTGAAAAAAACATTTTTTTCTATAACTTTTGAGAATTCCATATAATTTATGGTCTCAAAAAAGATTTTTAATGTAATTCTCACCTTTATCGCTTATATACATCAAGAGCCATTATTGTTTGAAAGTAAGGAGTTCTGTCAAAATGCAGTACAAAATGTTTTATGACCGGTGCGTCTATTGTCTTCTTAAATGAGTAACAATAATGCGCAAATAGCCGTTATTGCGAGATGTTAAGGAACATTATGACATATTCAATATTTTTATTATAATATTGTATAGTATTGTAGTTTTACTTTGTTAAAGCTGGATTTAATAAATAGTAGGCATATTTAGGTAAGTAATTTAGATTTTTTAATATATTGCAGTTTTATTACTCCCTTTTCAATTATTATATAATTAAAAAAAATACAAATTTGAATTCGGTTATTTTTTTTAATTACTTTTCATTTATATGTATATAGATTCGATTCGAAATCGATATACAGCGTGCGGCACACACAGCACATCTCTAACATGTCTCTATGAAAGTATTAAAACCGTAGGTCAGCTGCGCCGTAGTCTTCCAGTTGTGACAATGACGTCATGACGATAGAGAATGGTGTTGTGCTTTACTATGATTTTTTTTGTAATGTTTGTTTTTTATTTATGTTATTGTAAGTATATATAACGAGTGCAAGATAATACAAGAAAAATATTGAAAGAATAAACCATCCTAGATTATATAAGTAGTCATTTATTGCATAAAAATCAACATAAACAAGTCACTTTGTGGTACTCGATAACGACTCTTGGCAGCACTATTTTTTTCGTAGGTATTTTTGTTTAATTTATGCCTTGGCGTACAGGGCACGGGAATGGATTTGAGGCGTGGCGCTCAAAAGGTTAACCATATACGGATATAGTTCTTTTAGTACGCTTATGCAAAACGATCTCTAACAAATATTCACGTCAATTTAAACTGTGAATTGTGTTGTGTTCTTCTATTTACCGTAATTTGTTGTTTGCTATTCGACGTTAATCAGGATAAACATTTAATGATGGTTAAATAACCGAAATTGGATTTGCAAATCGAATGAAACTGCCAGTTATGGAGTGAACAAACAGAAGCTTATCTATTTTATGTCGTAATCAAAATTGTCATAGTAATTTTGCGTTACTCGACGGTGTATATACAAATAGTTTTTGGTCGCTATATATCAGAAAATGTTACGTATCTTCATTAATTGATAAGTACCTATATCATCAATAACAGAGAAATTCGTTAAAATCACGTTTTACTTCATAATAACCAGATGGATGGAAATTACTTCACATATACCTAACTCTTAGCGTAATTACTATAAAGTCTAAAATACTTTGACATTATTTCATCTCGTAAAGATGAAATAAAAATCGTGCAACGGAACGACAAGGCTTTTTACCGATGTGCATTTAATATTGAACCTTATTACTTTAACAATAGAAGCCTCATTACTTCTAGTTTATTTTGGAACGGCGAGAAATATGATTTTATCTCATAATCAGTTGAGGAAAGCTGAATGCTTTAATAATATGACCTGGATGTCTATGTTTGTGTTTAGTGTTTATTTTTTAAATTAAATCAGTTATGCGTAAATAACGTCAGAAATTGTCAATTCTGTGAGTACTATGAGACTAAATTAAATCTTAGTATTTGAATCAGATTTCTACTACGTCTAATAAATCAATGAACGCCGGCGGCATGCACGAAAAAGGATGACTAATTGTAGCGTTACGCTCATTATACGCTTGCGCCGCATCTATCTCTCTTCCACTCGATTGGCCTATGCGTCCGAGATGTTTTGATGCTGTCACGTTAAACACTATCGTCCTTAAACCAAGTTACAGACAACCAATTTTTTTTTTTTGTAATACAAGGTCGGCACTCGGCAACCAAGCGTACGGCTCACCTGATGCTAAGTGATTACCGTAGCCTACAGACGCCTGCAACACCAGAAGCATCGCGAGCGCATTGCCGAATCTTGTCTTCTTACTCACCACAGGAACACAACACTACTTGAAAGCAGTGTTAATTTAGCTGTGATCTTCTGTAAGGTCGAGGTACTTCTTCAATCGGGTTTCTCCAGATTTGAGCAGGATATTTTCTGCTATGCTCTACCTCAAAACTGTTTTAGCACTTTTCAAAGAAGTTATTATACGATTATGAAATAAAGAACAAAGAGCTTAATTCTTTTGGGTCGTTTATATAACATGAATTAGCTAGCACAGTTATAGGCTTGAAAATTGGTTTAAATATAGGTAGAGCCGTAACATTGAGTGTCTATCTTTTTAATGCGGGCGAAATCGTGAAACAAGCCTAATTAATTAACATCGAAATTATGTTGATGTTTTCCCTTCAACTAAGATAAAATGATTTCCGATTGCATACGTTATTTAAATTATATACAATATATCTTAAGCGCTGATTGATTCTTACTGAGAAATTTAGTTAGTGTATACTCAGTAGATACTCACAGTATCAAATATTTAAAAACAAAATGAGCGGACTCTATCAAAAGAGAAGCATTTTAAACAGAAAA
Source organism: Melitaea athalia (assembly GCA_905220545.2). Taxonomy (NCBI): domain Eukaryota; kingdom Metazoa; phylum Arthropoda; class Insecta; order Lepidoptera; family Nymphalidae; genus Melitaea; species Melitaea athalia. The sequence goes on from HG992203.1 coordinate 6,289,342, forward strand.
AAAGTGAAATTGTAAAATAAATTACGAAATAAACAGGTTATATTATATATTTAAATCAATTACATGTTACGATTAATTAAAATTATTCAATAATTTTATGATGGTAAGAAAAAAAGGAAAACCTACTTTCTAATAATAAAACTTTGATTGGCATATCTCATATAACCATCCAAAGATATATTCCGATTTTATATATACCGGAAACATTAAAAAAAGTTTTATTTCGTAGGTTTTACGACCATGTAGGTTTAATGTCCAATACTATAAGTTTTTATATACCTACACGTACCATTAAATTTTGAGTGTAAATCCTTATTTAGTTAGTTATAGCTAACTCTTTATTAAAATGATATGTTTTGAAGATTATAATTAAACGAATGACGAGTTTTGACTATATCCAAAATTATAATAATATATATAGTATGTTTTTATTTGAGTGCTTTGAAATTATGATAATAACCACATAAAATATAAAACACATAAAAAACCACATCCCACTGCTGGGTTATAGGCCTCTTTCTCCTTGTAGAAGTTTTGGAGTTGTTTTGAGAACAGTGATTTTTTCGATGAACAAAGTAGGTTGATTGAACTTTTATCTGAGGGTTAAAAGTAGGTACTGTAATTTTTATAATTTAGTTTTTATTGGTTTTTGATCTTAGTTTTTAGGGTACCTATATTATACTAGTGATATGGAATGAACTCTCTTTTACAAAATGTTATAAACAAAGCTAAAAACATAGGCGTCTTAATAGATTCAAATCTATACTAATATATAAAGCTGAAGAGTTTGTTTGTTTGGTTGTTTGGTTGTTTGTTTGTTTGTTTGTTTGTTTGTTTGAACGCGATAATCTCTGGAACTACTGGGCCGATTTAAAAAATTCTTTCACTGTTAGATAGCCCATTTATCGAGGAAGGCTATAGGCTATGTATCATCACGCTAAGACCAATAGGAGCGGAGTCCACGCCGACGAAGTCGCGCGCAGAAGCTAGTATTTCATAAGTAGGATAGCTAGGGAATTAAGGATATATATTTAATGTTAATTTAATCGACGATGTCGGGGGCGTAGCCTAGATATAAACGAGAAACGCGTAACATGAATAATAATTAATAAAATAATTAAAATAAACTACCCCACTGCCTAACGACCTGATGAATTTTGCAATTGTTGGAATGCATTTAATTTCCTTAAAGCTTATATATGTATATTGCTTTATTACTTAAAAATTTAGAGGAAGAACTTGTGTTATCAGTTTAGTTTTACATTATTTAAACTACTGGTGAGTCATTTCTTATTAGTACAAATATTCTTGCTTAACATATTATATATTAATCGGCTTACGAAATATTTATTAACTATTTTATGCTCGTATGTAGTTTTTTTTATATGTATATATACAGAGAAGTTAAATTCATGTGATTTGTTTGCTCTTACAACAGAAAAGGAAAAAGTCAAACCGTGAACGATTTTAAAAAGGAAAACTTTTTACGTCACGTCATATAAATTTCAGTTTTCACAGACTTGAATTACCGAAGCGTAACGACTATAACGATGGAAAAGCATTTTCGGTCCGAAACCCACGTAGGCACTTAAAATGCTGCGTACAATCGGAAATGTATCGATTATTCTATTGCGAAATTCGAGAAACAAGACAAAAAAGTTTTAATAGTAGAGAGAAATAATTTTTTTATGTCTAGAGTAGTGAAGCAAAATCTCATGAGATGTATTTTTTTTATTTTTTATTTATCATGTTTAAAGTTTTCTAATAAATCTTTTTATTTTGTTACTAACGAGTGGTTGTGATCACGTTCGCGTTGAGTTTGAACATGGAAACAGTTTTTCTCTCTTGGGAGTCGTTCCATTTTTCACGAAAATATTATTATATGTTATAGGAACATACGTGTGACCCAATGGACTGCGCCGTAACGTAAAAGTTTGTGTATATCCCTTATATCTATACTAATATATAAAGCTGAAGAGTTTGTTTGTTTGGTTGTTTGTTTGTTTGTTTGTTTGTTTGTTTGTTTGTTTGTTTGTTTGAACGCGGTAATCTCTGGAACTACTGGGCCGATTTGAAAAATTCTTTCAGTGTTAGATAGCCCATTTATCGAGGAAGGCTATGTATCATCACGCTAAGACCAATAGGAGCGGAGTCCACGCCGACGAAGTCGCGCGCAGAAGCTAGTCGTTATATATAAAAAAAACCGAGTGTGATTTAGACCACACGACAGAAGTAAAACTTACGAAACGTAAATCTCTCTCTTTCTATTTTCATTAAATGATGTCTCCCTCTCATCTTCAGTTCGCCACGCCCGATCACACTTTTCGTGACGCTCTCGTCACGCATTCACCAGCTTACTCCCCAAGTCAAGCGCCAGTAAAAAAGTTTTACTTACGATTACTTAGATACATTTTCTGAATTATATAAAATATTTAGTTCTTTACTTGTCAACTAAGTAAATACAATCAATCTTAAAAGTATTACATATAACAAACAACGATTATACATGCACTTCATTCATTCAAACGATATAGGTACATTGAACTTCGTACGAAACAAAGGTAGAAAGAATATTTAGTGTCATCAAACAAGTTGTAACAAGTGCCTTATCAAACAAATTAGGTTCGTTTAAGATATTTAATATTACATAGATAGACATACGCTATCTAATCTAAGAAGTCTGACCTCAATATATTGAATAAACAAAAAAAAATATCTGTAATAATTATAGTTATTGCTTCATAGGCTATGGTGGCAGAGGTTGTTTTTATAAATTCACAATATTGAAATCAGCCTATAAAAAATTGTTTCATCTGATTAACAGACGAGGGAAGATTTTGTTATATCCCGGATCTTAGACCATTACATATTAGTTTTGACGATTAATTTTATTTTTAAGCTTGATACGGAATGAGATATAATATGAAATTTAACTATTTCAGAATAACTTTTTGTATTATAAATGCTATTAAAATATTACAAAATGAATCTCTCTAGTATAAGTGCGCAAGTTTTGATGAAGGGATGATAGTTTATTCAACCACCCCAGAACGAGTCTGGATGAAATTTGGCACAGAGTTAACAGATATGGAATAGCATAAAGCTACTTATTTACCACGAAAAAATTTTCCCTAACTTAACCAAGTTACAGGCAACAGTTAGTGAATACGTACTCAATAAAATTTAGAAAAATCAAAGCAATACAAACTTATATTGCTGATTAGCATAAAATCAGCTAACATTTTATTAAAAATTTTCCCAATATTTACAAGTATTTCACATGAAGTTTCCGGGAAAAGATAACATGACTCGATGATTATATACGGTGCCGTAGATAAATCACGTGCAGACGGATCGACATGCGTTGCCTCATCGAACTTGGAAGATGAATCACTGTGACCGAGTAATGTTTGATGGTGCTTTAATACTTCCTGTAAAGATGCACTTTGCACAATATGCAGTGACTCTATAATCTTGATAATTGTATTATCATTAGTTATTACGGAAAGCTAAAAAGTTTTGACGGACGTCGTTATCTAAAGATTTACTTCTTACATTTGAAAAAATATTTAATGTTAAACAGCCCATCTATGTAGGCTATAAATGCTGTACAGCATTACACTGCAACCAGTAGGAGCGAACATCAACAAAAAATGTTGCAAAAACGAAGAAAATTGCTTAGACTTAATTACAAGTTGCGAAAACCAGTTACTATAGAATATTCTGATATAAATTATACATTTTGCTGAGATGTATTAAATAATCAATTTTAATAATCATAACTTTAAAAATGTATCTTTCAATCGTATCTTAAAACTGTTGATTTTAGAAAAAATTTGTACTTTTTGGTGTCCTATTCAAAATGCATTTTGCAGGCTGTAATTGTTACTGATGATGAGTATATCTCTTTGTCGTTTTTATTACAAAACTCATTCATTCTTTTTTTTTAATTACGCCTTGATTCATGAGGTAGCTATAAATACTGTATTTGATATTTTTGTGTTAAACATACTCAAGTAATAAGTTTCTATTTTAGACTTTCATTTTAGACTTCTCAGTATTCTTCAATCCTCACCAATAAAAAGTGAATATGGACTGTCATGTATCCAGTATTACTCATAAACTTAAATATTCTTATAAGTCATTAAAGTGACAATTACCTCCGTCAATATAATTACGGAAGCGATATATTTTAAAATACTTCACTGTGAAATATGAATCACGATCGAGACAAGTACCAGTGATTGTTAATTCTTTTATTAGACGTCTTTTCACTTTGTATGTAATTGGTTTACAATGACACATGTCACTTTGTGTCGGACTGAAGGTTTTTGTTGCGTGTTTTTGAACAAAAGCCGACTTTTACTAACCTTATTCTTTTTTTTAATCGCAATATTTAGAATTACAAGTTCAATTTGTGTGTATTATGTAATGGTTTGGAAGCTATTGTTATTTATTCCAATTCAGTTTCTTTTTCTTTAAAGTTAATTCAGTCTACATGATCATTAGCTGTATTTTATGATGTTAATGGGTAACTAAAATGTTTGCATGTATTTACTATTTATTTGAAATTTGGTTGTCCGAATTTAAAAATTGTTTTAGTTTAAGAAAACCTTTTGAAGAACTTTAAAGTTTATAAAAAAAAAATCACCCTATTAAGGCAGAGCAGTATCTAAATTTTTGCCAACGTGACGAGCATCAAAATTTAAGAGGTAGTAAACTCAAAGACAGGATATGCAGGATAGGTATCATAGAATAGGTATCATAATTTTAATTTTTTTTGTTCTGCGTGTAACATCCCACTGCTCGACATAGGTCATAGGCCTCTGTCTCCATCTAGGAGAAGGTTTGTGTAATGTAAAGTAATTAATATTTGATATATTTCTAGTAGTAACTAGTATCGACAAAAGTTAGCATTTTCAGTTAACATTGAGTGATTTATGTGACATGTTATACGCTGCGAAAGAGCTTTGTTCATCTATAGACAATACCGTTATCCATTAAACTGTACGTTATATTGCGAGTACATTCGAACAGGAAAATAAAACAGTTATGTATAACTAATTACACTATTTATGATGTGTGACTAAACACGTACATAAGTGCGTAGATCCTTTTTACATTGAAAGTTTATTGCTCCGATATTGTTTGCATTTACAAATGTTTGTTAACGTTTTTTATTTAAGTTTAATCAACCAACACGATCGATAAGCGATTGACAAGCAATCATAACATCTACATATAGTTATACCATATATACTTACTTCTTTACTGCCTAAAGTTGATATTACAAAGTGGAAAGTTTTCGTTTGTTTGTAATGGATAAATTCAAACTATATGACCGATTTTGAAAATTCTCACAAGAGGAACGCTACGCTGTCTGAGTGACCATATGCCAACGGAATGGTCAAAATCGCCATCCACGCGGGTGAAGCCGCGAGCGAAAAGCTAGTAATTCATATACTTACTCTAGGATAACTAGATAGGTACTATACTCGATATCGCGATAACCAATATACAATATGTAGTTAAAATTTTATGACACTTTACTTGGTTACAAGTGTCCTTCGTATCGTAGTCACTAAATTTTTGCGATTGAATTTAAAAGATTTTACCTAAAGAAGAAAATGTAATTTCCCTTTAATAAATCCTTTGTGAATAACAGAATCAACAACTGTTATCTGGTCGGGATATCCTACTTTGTATATTAAAGCCGACTGAACGGAAAGTTTCTGTAGCACGATATTAAATCTTTATTGACATTATTTCCTTCATCGTCGTTTTCTTTCAAATGTTAGGTATATGGAAATTGTGTTATTAAGTTATCTCGTTGCTACGCTTATTACCTTTTATTAGTGATAGAGATAAAAATTAACGTATATTTTTTCTTTTTTCTTTATTTTTATTGCATCGTTACTAGCTTCACTAAAATCACGCAAAATAGTGTAGTTATACATTTAAGTTTAAGCGATTAGTAGTGATTTTTTTCGCAGCAATTAGTGCACTTAAAATCAAGTCAATAAGTTTGGGTACTCGTGATGCTTAATCTAGGTCAAAGCAACGGTCTCGATCATTACTGCCTTCCTTCGAATCATTAACCCGCACACCCACTTACAAACAACTGTCCTCATTACAAACATTGGCCCAATCAATTCGTCATTATAATCGCAACTTCGTGCGAATAAAAAGTGACACCCACACGCCGCCGTCGCCAAACTTGGTGAGAAAAAAAAAAAACAAAACAAAAAAACAATGGCCGCCATAACGGCGCGTGCATTGTCGATTGGCGGGAAACAAAATATATGTCAGTGCTGGCTGTTGGACATTGTCATCTGCTTTATTGTCGCGTACTAGTCGCGTGTTGCGGAATTTTTATTGTTGTAAGCTAGTTTTAATTGTGATGTACATTTTGATGTCGAGTCCCGGTTTTTTGGGCGTTTTTTATTTTATTTTACCGTTGGTTTTACTAATTATATCTTGGTTCTCACAATTCTCAAATCGTTTTAAGACTAATCTTTGTTATAAAAATTAACGATAATATATGGAAGATTTTCTAACGAGTTTTTCAGTGTGTTAGAGACAACATTGTATGAAGTAGGATCGTAGTAAACTGTACACGTCATATGTTAACATAAATGGGATGATATTTGAAATGCGTATCGCATCGCAAACTGATACGCCATTATTAGACTGATAGGACAGGGTTTTAAAAGCGAACATATTATTATATGCCTATTTGTACTTGTAGGTACATTGAAGATATTCTATACACTTGAGAGAGTCAGCCCTTGAAATTTTTAGATACATCAAAAGCATTAAAAAATCTTAAACAATTAGATTTTTAAGATTAAAATATTTGATACATATTTCATATGTCAGTTCAGTCAGTTCAGCCTATTGCAGACCACTGCTGGACTTAGGCCGTCCCAAGTTCGCGCCAGATATCCCGGTTTTCCGCAATCCTCATCCAGCCTACACCAGCAATCTTTCGTAGATCGTCAGTCCAACGTGTCGGAGGACGTCCTACACTGCGTTTGCCAAGACGCGGTCTGCACTCCAGGACACGTCTGCTCCAACGGCCATCGGTCCTGCGACACAGATGACCAGCCCACTGCCACTTCAACTTCCTAATTCTGTGGGCTATGTCGGTCACTTTCATTCTCTCGCGAATAGTCTCATTTCTAATTCCATCTTTGAGATAAACCCCAAGCATAGCCCGTTCCATTGCATGTTGAGCGACTTCATACTTGTGGACCAGTCCCTTCGTCAGTGTCCACGTTTCGGCTCCGTATGTTAACACAGGCAAGAGGCATTGCTCGAAGACTTTTGTCTTCAAGCATTGCGGAATCTTCGAAGTGATTAGAAGCATATTTCATATGCTTCAGTGTTTATTAGATCTATATGTATAACTAGCAATATAGGTATACCTTTCAATTAACTTTTTGAAGTAAACTTCTTTACGCATGGGGAGTTAGCAGTTGAATGCGTGACGAGAGCGTTACGAAAAGTGTGATCGGGCAAGGCGAACGGAAGTTGAGAGGGAGATATTATAAGTTAGTGAAGATAGAAAGAGAGAGAGAGTTACCTTTCGTATATATTACTGAAGAGGCAAAAGAAAAAGGTGCGATCACACATTTTCTTTTTCTCTTTCTCATAATTTGAATTATTAATATATACATACATATAGATGAAGCTAAAGAAGTTTTACTTCAGTCGTGTGGTCTAAAGACTCTAAAGCACACTCGTTTTTTTATTCATAAAATTATATTTGATTCAACGATACTTCAGTTGTATGTTCTATTCTGAGGTATAAACTTCGGACGCTTATATTATTACGCTTATTGAGTTCAATCATATTCAACAATCTTGTAGTTTACATTTGAAATGCAATACGCTATGAATCTGCGTTGCATATTTTGCCCTCATTTCTGTTGTCCAGATGTATCTTGAAATCTTGTTACATATTCGTATCCTCTATTATAATAATATCTATGAATATCTTAAATTTATTAATTAGTATTATAAATCTCTAACAGTTCAATGTTTAATGTAATGGCTTTATTCCTTTGAGTGGTCGTGTTATGTAATATAGCTTATAAGCTTATCTTGTATGGAGATTTTCTGACACAAAAAATACATCACAAAAATTCTCTTTCTGAATGTACCGGTACTTGTCGAGGTTTTCTGTATTTTACTGAGAATGTATTGTAAAAAAAGTAGGAAATACAGAACAGCAAAAAGGTATAATATCATGCAACCAGAAACTGTTTTGATTTGAATAATAAACCTAACATTCATTTTCCTAATAGACTAGCAAACCCGGCGAACTCCGTTTCGCCACCAGATGGCTTCGTTTAATGTAACATTTCGTTTGGTGATTAAAAGATGAAGAAACATTTTAAAAAGATTTTCCCGCTTTTCTGTTGAAATTTTTCCTGAATTTTCTTTGCTATAAACCTCACGGAGCCCGATACCTTTCCAACGAATGAAAAACCGTGGAAATCGGTTCGTGCGTTCTGGAGTTATAGCGTCAGGAAGGAAAACCCGACTTATTTTTATATAGTAGAAAATAAACTATCTTTGCAACATGTCAACTTATGGTAGGCACGTTCAACGTATAGCTATCTTTCTTGACTAGTTTGGGAGGAAACCGCAGTTACTTAATTTCATCACTGCGATAAGTCCAGAACTACAACGACAGCAAATAAAACTATTTGTAACATGGTTGATATAAATATTATAAAAGCGTGTGAGAATGATTGTATAGAGTTATAGACTATTTGTCTCTTAAACCTTCTGAACCGATAGAAACTTCTGTAACTCTCACCGAGTTTGAAAGTTATGTGGGTCGTGAAGTGCATCTAATATCTGTGAAAACGTGGCTGATGAAACTTATTAACATACCTACTAGAAATATTTTTGAAAAGTAAGATAAATAGCAAACATGTATATACCTACCTAATAGAAACTTAATAATATACAAAGTTAAACATTAATATAAATGTATATACAGTGGCGTAGCTAGACAACCGAAGGCCCTGGGGCAAAATATAAACGAGGGCCCCAACTAAACTATTTAAAATCGTTTGTTCTGTATTCGTCCTGTTCCGAATTCGACATACTCAAAATTTTTCGTAATACAGTCGACTTCGTAATAAACTTTAAAACCAAGTACAAATTTAACTTCTTTTAGTGAACAAATTAAAACTATTTTATGAAAATAAAAGAAAATATATACCTGTTACCGTTCAAAACAGTACAGCTACAGTACAGTCCTGTAACAGTATGCAGACAGCGGAGGTACGTTAATATGATCCCGTTGAGCACCCTTTGGGTCAATCAGAAAGTCAGTTCAGCCTATTGTAGTTCACTGCTGGACATAGGCCTCCCCAAGTTCACGCCAGACATCCCAATTTTCTGCAATCCTCATCCAGCCTACCCCGGTAATTACAAATCATGTAGATCGTCGATCCAACGGGCTGGAGGAAGCTCCACGCTGCGTTTGCCAAGACGCGGTCTGCACTCCTGGATACGTCTGCTCCAACGGCCGTCGGTCCTGCGACACAGGTAACCAGCCCACTACCACTTTAACTTGTTATATACCCAAGCATAAGCCCGTTCCATTACACGTTGAGCGACTTGTGGACCAGTCTCTTTGTCAGTGTCCACGTCTCGGCTCAGTATATTAACACAGGCAGGACGCATTGCTCGGAGACTTTTGTCTTCAAGTAATGCGGAATCTTCGAACTGAAGACTCGACAAAGCCTGCTAAACGCCACCCAGCCTAACCGAATCCTCCTATCGGCCTCCTTCTCGTAGTTGTTGCGGCCTAGTTGGATGGTATGGCCCAGGTATACATAATCCTGAGCAACTTCGAGAAGGGTACCATCGATCGATATGACTTGGTTGTTAAGCATAAGTTTCCTTTTCTCCAAGTTCATACCAAGACCGACTCGTCGGAAGGACTCGTTTAGGCCGGCCAGCAGTTGGCCATTAGGCCAACTGCTGGCCGGCCTAAAGATGATGATGATGATGAGGCATTAGCCTCATCATCATCATCCAAGGATTTGTACATTGGATCCGAGAAGGATTGATCCATTGGATCAATCATCCAAGGTCTCCGCAAAGATGACGATATCGTTGGCAAAACGAAGGTGAGAGATGGATTCGCCGTTGACATTGACGCCTCGTTCTCCCCAATCTTCTTACGGTCTGACGGTTTTAAAGACATCCTCCAGCGTAGTCGTAAACAGTTTAGGGGGTATTACATCTCCCTGTCTTACCCCACGCCGGAGGAAAATGGAGTCTTATTCTCTGGTCTTGGATATGAACGGTCATCGTCGCCGCATGGTACATACATCTAAGTACCTCGATATATCGCCAGTCGATATGAAATATCTGCAGAGAGTCCAGGATAGCCCAGGTTTCGCCATACACAGCGGCTGATTATATTCTTCTGTCTTTTGTATAATATGCCGAACAGTATGGATGTGGTTTACGGTGCTGTAGCCATTTCAAAACCCAGCCTGCTCCGGTGGTTGGAATTCGTCAGTCTTCTGGTGAGACGATTCGTAACAACCCTCGAAAACAGCTTATAGACGCAGGTCAGAAGTCAGATCGGTCTGTAATTCTTTAACAGAGACTTATCGCCTCTTTTAAAGTAACAGTATCAACACACTCCTGGACCACGCCTCCGGTGTGGTACCTATCGGTGGATGACGGCGTTAAAGAGTCTCGCCAAGGCTTTTAGGGCAGGTCACCCTGCGGCTCCAAGGCGCTCAGTCCTAACTCCGTCATCCCCCGGAGCCCTTCCGTTTTTAAGCTGCCCGAGCGCCGCGCTAATCTCATCTGCTTCAATGTCCGAGATGTCTTCCGAATAATAGCTCAACAATGGTGCACACGGATCTTCAGTGTCCCAAGTCTCAGGCTTGCGTGCGCTCGACGAGTATAGCTGTCCATAAAATTTCTCGACCTCTTCTCGGATCTTAGGGCGAGAGCAAACGGTCCTGCCATCCGCTGTTTTGAGCTTCGCAAAAAGACTACACCCCAATGGTCTTTGGAAAACTTTTAACCCCATATTCTGTTCAATAAGAGTAGTAATCTCTCTCGTATTTGAACAGCGGAAGTCTCGGCGTACAAATTTCCGCATCCTCTTGGAGAGAGCCTTAATGTGTTCTGGTGAAGCTGCTTGAGCAGCGGGCAACTCGCACCTCCGCCGCATTAGATCCAAGGCTTCGGGAGAAAGTTTGTACTGCTTTGTTGACTTCGTCGTCAAATAATTGTGTTTGCTCGCAAACGAAAAAAAATCGACTTCAATAATTACATCGACAAGTAATACAACGTAATAAGACAAAAAAAATAGTCAAGTAAAAACGCGCTATTAAAGATTACTAAAAAAGTTTTAATCAGATCTCGATTTAATTTAAACAAGACTACATGACAAGTATTAGCTTTCGATTAATGTAAGAATCATCAAAATCGCTATATCGAGTAAAAAGTTATGTGGGATAATACAACGTAGGTCGACGAAAAAGCCACCCGCATTGGAGCAGCGTGGTGGATTAAGCTCCGATCCTTCTCCTACATGGGGGAAGAGGCCTATACCCAACAGTGGGATATTACAGGCTGAATCGTGATCGTGATCGACGAAAAAGTAGTCCAGTAAATACGCATTATTAGATATAACTCTAAAAGTACTTGTCAGATCTCAATTAAATTTAAATGGGATAACATGACACGTAACACCTTTCAATTAGAATAAAATTGATCGAAATCGGTCCACCCAGTCAAAAGTTCTGGCTAACATACATAAAAAAAATACAGTCGAATTGAGAACCTCCTCCTTTTTGGAATTCGGTTAAAAATGTCTGCGCACGTTGTCGGTCATCTCGTCCACGTCGCTAGTAGTTTCCAGCGAATCGAATAGCTTTTGAAGTTCCAGTTGGAACTACTCGGAGCCACATAGTATTTGGAGCAGCGTAGCTTGGAGAGTAGATTTCATCAAGCGGGTCCACTCTTTTCGGAGACATATATTCAGAGTGCGAAGCAATAGTCGGTGGTCGCTGCCGGTGTTAAACCTATTAACTACTGAGGCATCTCTGAATATAAGCGTTTTATCTGCTATGATGAAATCGATCTCGTTCCTCGTCACAGTATCGAGGCTTTGCCATATTCGCTACCTTTGGGGCTTCTTCTCGACAGTGAATTCATCAAGAAGAGCGCCCTCCCTCCCCCACTTCGAGGACGGAAGATGTTGACGAGCATCTACCCCCTGCGATTCCTGTGCCCCAATCCGTGTGGTCCGATTCTCGATTCGTCGCGGTCTTTTACTCCTACTTTAGCGTCGAAGTCTCCCATAACAACTTTGTAGAAGGCCAAAGTAGTGCCATGTATGGCCCTTGTAATATCTTCATACAAGGCTTATACTTCATCGTCAAAAGCCAGCTGTAGGATGGCTATCCCGACATCGGTTGGCTTCAATAGTTGCAAGGTGGTAGTGGAACTTTGTTATCCCTTAGTTGCCTCTTACGACATCCACGGGTAGAGGGGGTGGCTAAATTCTAGACTGCCGTAGCCACACAGCAAAACCCCTTCAATTACATCGACAAATAATACAACGTAAGTAGACAAAAAAATAGTCAAGTAAATGAGCTTTATCAAAGATTACTCAAAAAGTAGCGATCTTAATAAAATTTAAATTGATACAAGACAAGTATGACTTTTCGAATAAAACAAGAATCATTAAATATCGGTATACTTAGTGAAAAGTTATGCAGTATAATATAATCTAGGTCGAGGAAAAAATAGTCAAGTAAATATGCATTATTACATAGTCGAAAAATGGTTGTTAGATCGCAATTAAATTTAAATGGGACCACATGACAAGCACCACCTTTCGATTAAAACAAAAATCATCGAAATCAGATTGAGACCTCCTCCTTTTTGGAAGTCGCTTAAGTTGGTGTTGTAAAATTGATTATTTAACTGACTGCAGAACGTGCATATAACTGAGTTATTTTTGTGTCTAGTACATTATTGAAAAGAGTAATTTATTAGTTATTTGTTTTGCAATCGATAATCTGAAGATAATTCTTCAAAATGTTTTTTTATTTTTATTTTCCGTCGAGTGTTTCTCATAGGTCCCGCCTTGCATCAAGCGCGTGCTTTTGAAACACGCTGGGGACAGGGGAGTTACCTCCAAGTTTCAAACAAAGATTTTCGAGACTTGTTGGGAATTCCTGTGTTATTTTTAATATAAGTTACCATTATTAATTTCGCGTTCATGGAATCTGGTTCATTTATATTCCGAATGTGGGAGAAATTTTCATTAGTTAAATTTATAGTTTGTAAGTCAGAGTCCGAGGGGCCCCCTGAGCTTGAGGGCCCCGGGGCACCGCCCCACCTTGCCCCTTAGTAGCTACGCCACTGTGTATATATCACAACATAAGTGGGACAGACTTAACAGGTGAGACTTATTTCCAATCATCAACATTTTATCGCTACCGATTTTAACATAACTATGTAAACAAATCGATTATACTACTTTTAAGGGTCTATCGCAAATTTTGCACAGATGTACTATATCGAAGTATTTTATAGTCAGTTTTTATATAGATGTACTTATAACCTTTTTGACTCGCTATATGTTTTTTTTTAAACTAGTCAAAAATACTTAACGCACTTAGCCTAAGATTACTCCTTCGTCACTAAAAATAATAGCATGATGTTTCCAATAATTGCTTATATGACACCTTCAAAGCCTTTTAGAGTCCTGAGAATATCTTGTACGAACAAAATATACTCTATATGCCTTTCATTTAACATACCCGGCGTAGGATATTTTGTTGACGCAGGTCCAGAATTAGGTACTTGTACAAACAGAAATCATAGATTACGTTATATACAAACATGTATCGTCAGTGGGGACCGAAGTTCCGAAAACTGCCGAAATATCCCGACAGATCTAGAGCCACGGGGGAGGGTAAGGGGTTAGGGTCTACGGCTACGGCTACGGTATCCACTTACCACCAGGTGGAACGTACGCTTGTTTGTTACCTGTAAAGTATTTAAAAAAAATCCAGTAGCTGTGAACACATCGTCGATCCTTCATCGTCTTAAGCTTCATTAAAAAGTAGTTAAGATTAAAATCGATGATTCAATACAAACCGTACGACATTGAGTGTCCTTAAGCGTACGTGTAAAGTCCGAACTGAAGCCGTTATACACAAAACTTACTTCTGAGAAGAAGTAACGGTACATTCGGTACGAATGCTAAGTGAGCTGTCCGCACTTACTGTGATTTATTTGAGATTAACTTTAAAACTTGGTAACAATGGCACCGTTTTACCATTTTCGGATTTTGAGTACTAAGTAATTTACATGCTAGTGCGCTTGTGTCTACTCTATTTTTTGCAACTATTTTTGTTCTTGAAAATACGGTACAATAACTGGTAAAACAGATTTTCCGTTTTTTTTTTTTACAGTTTTTTTTTTTTGAGTACGGTTAATGAAATTTGGTGCATTGTTTTACGCTGAAATAGTAAACAGTAAAATAGTTTTATTAATTTTAATATTTTTAACACATTTTAACAATAATACAAATATCACAGTAAGTACCTACAATACAATTAAGAGATCGCTTGTTGATAATTTTTATTAAAATAATTATTAATTGTATACTTTATGTACTTATAATTTAAAAGATGCGTACACAACTTCGTAAGAGATAATAAATTTCTGGATCACAATGGACATGCGCAGGAGTTGCACAACAGTACGATTCGCAAGGGTCAACGTACCGGACGTATAAAATGCCACATCGATGTGAGTGCAAATACTTTTGTTTATTTTGGCATCGATCCGGGCTCTGTACAAAGCCCTGTCGCCAAAATTCCTGTCGTCATGATGTAAACTGACCAGTCGAATAATTCTTGTGATTAAATCATTGACTAATTGTCTTTAGTCATGAATAAATTTATTATATTTGATAGTAACATGACTCGTATTAATTTATGATCAATTCTATTCTATTAGTACAATTGAACAGATTTTATAAATGAATTTAATTCCTATATAATTTATTGATTAAATGGAGCCACAAAGTTATCTTAAAAAAAAATTACATATCCTTTTTTCATTTAACCTGTTACCCAAATAGAGGGTAACGTACCAGATGAAACATTTTAGTTTCCCCCCAAAAGTTCATTTCACGGCCGTTCGTTAACACAAAATATCTAAATTTGTCGGACAAAGGTCAAGATACGGAAAACTAACGCATGCGGACACGCAACGAGTAACCTGACTAAGGTTTACAGCGGACTGGTCAACTTAACTATTAAATTTACCTAAAAATTAAGTTAACTATTATTTATTTAAAAAATTTGGTGAATAATCTCTTATTTTATTTTTCAGAGTATTTATTATTTATTTATTTATTGAACATATATTATAAAGTAAACTACAAAAACTTCACCGTGTATCATTTGTAAAATAATAAAATTACCTTTGTTACTATTCTATGAAACATCTAATATGTTTAAATAGTAATTCATTCCTATTTTATTTTGAAATCTTAATTAATTTGGTTAATTTCATCAATAATATCAATAATAAACACTCGTGTTTACTTCACGATATGTACTGATTATTACGTTTAATTCTTAAAATATTTTAAATATTCTTAATGATTTTACTTTTTGCGTGTCGCTGGAAAACTTAAAATATCTATAAGTTATGTAATTAAACATCTACTACATATACTTATAGAGATTTATATTATAAATTTTTATATTTATAAGTATTTGTAATGCCCAAGTCATTCTAAATCATAATAATATCAATATTATTATAAGAATCTATAAAATGTACTATTAATAGAAATAAAACGTAATGTGTGACACAAACCTTAGACACCATACAAACCAACTGAGGTAGGGCACAGCAGGAGATTTCCTGCTCAAAATTTGGAGCAGCCCGACTGGGGTAGTACCTCGACCTTACAGAAGACCACAGCTAAATAATACTGTTTTCAAGCAGTATTGTGTTCCTGTTGGTGAGTAAGGTGACCAGAGCTCCTGGGGGGATTGGGGATAGGGTCGGCAACGCACTTGCGATGCTTCTGGTGTTGCAGGCGTCTATAGACTACGGTCTTACCATCAGGTGAGCCGTACGCTTGTTTGCCGACTTACTGATATAAAAAAAAAAAAAAAAAAAAAAAAAAACCTTATACTTAATAATGGTGACTCATTACAAATAGCTCTACGAAAGGGAAATTCTACACCGTTTCTATTAACACGTATGTGTTCTGTCATTGTGTTCGTTTTTCTATTGTTAATAAAAACTATGAATTTCGACTATTCATATTTTAGCGACTTTCGACGTGGTTATGGAGTAACAGTGGTCTTAATAGGGCAAATTGAAGTACATAGTTGGATATTCTTAACGTAGATACTTTTGTTTTGTTTTAGTTCATGCTCTTTTTTATCAATTCATATGTGTATAATGGAGGTAACGGATAACTTTTTCTTATGTGTGCTCTATGTTGCACATAGATTTTCGTAATGTAACAAGGAATATTTATATTATTTATTATTAACTATGAAGACAGAACAGTTTTGTTTACTGGAAATGGCTAGGAATTTATCCATTCCGTCTCTGATTTGAAAGTTTATAATAATAAGAAAAGTTTATTCTAGTTAAGGTTAGGCTATAAAATATGACGCTACGATTTATAGGAGCGAAGCGATATTTATTTATATGAAGGCAAAATTGCGTAAAGTTATTGTATATTTTATGTGACTTCTTATTTTCAATTTCAAATTTACTGATAAGATAATCAAAAACACAAATTCTCTTCGCTCCGGCCTGTGAGTAAACAACTAGAAAACAAGCTTTGCTTTCAACATGATTTATATTTTAAATAGAACAAATATTTGAGGATAAAATTATTAGATAATTCTCGATAGAGTGAATTATTGTATTGATAAGAAATTAATACGTTTCGATTTACGAATCTGAAAATTGGAATACATTACAGTAATAAGATGTTAGGTATTAATATATACTAGCTAACTAGCTAGACAGGTTTTGATTGCTCTTCTCTTTCTATATCTTCACGTTTGGTTGTCTTCTTCTACCGTTAAAAATATAGCCTATGTCAGTGATAACGAAGAATTGTTATGATGAAATAATTGTAAAATAGATCCAATAGTTTTTGAGTTTATCCATTATAAACAAAGAAACAATTGTCAAATCTTTCCTCTTCATATCAGTTCAGATATTTTTATATTGGAATAAATGGTATGTATTTTTTCTAAATTTTATATCTTTTACAATCTAAGTCTTGACAAATTGCTATCAATTTTTGAACCACGCTCTAGCTTTGGCGTACTTATTTAAGTTGATTGAAAAATCAATGACAACAATATAAATGTCAAATACTCGTAATAGGAACTAAACTAATAGTGACTACTGAATCTTACTTTTTTTTTTAAATTTATTTATTTAATAATTTATCACACATTTTAAAAGGACATTTATTTTAAAGAAAATAACAATGCTCAAACCTAACAAAATGCAATATTGATTTCTTACAGACCTTTACCTACTTATTAAATTCGATTTTATTAAAGTTATATAAATTATTTGAATTTCATTACAATAGTAATATTTAAATGCACAAAAGCTTTAACATGATATGTATACACATAATATTGTGATTGAATATGGGACACTATATGGTACCAGCTGCCGCCTACGGTATTTCCGAACCGATACGACTTAGGGACCTTCAAAAAAAGAGCATACTCCTAGATGAAAGGCTGGCAACGCGCCCGCTAATCATCTGATGTAGCGGGTATCCATAGATGTTGGTTTAACCTACCACCAGGTGAGCCGACTGTCCGTTTACCCCCTCTAACCGTAATCAAGAGTACAATCGTAGGCCACCAAAAGTCCTAACTAATTGCATTTTAAACGTTTTTATTGTCAAGCTATTTTTAAATCCTCTATCATTTATTTTGCATTCTATGTAATACGTGAGACTTGTGTGTAACTGTATGAAATAACGTGACGGTGTGACCTAGATACAAGTTGAAGAGTCTAGATAGCATAGATTAAGCGCTTTATCTATAGATGAGTTTGAAAAATATTTTTGTTTTGAAATGTTGTTTTATCTCTTCCGTCGTATAACGGCTTGTTTTTTAAAGTAAAACTTCTTTACGCTCTCTTGACTTGGGGAGTAAGCTGGTGAATACGTGACGATAGCGTTACGAAAAGTGTGATCGGGCGGGGGGAACGGAAGTTGAGAAGGAGATATACCTAAGTTAGATGGAGATAAGTTTTACTCTAGTCGTTTGGTCTAGAGCACTCTTTTTTTTATAAAATTCTAAAATGGTTTTGGTTGTTATATTATTACAGCGTTGTCGTTTATGATTACAAAATATAGAACAGTACGAGTATATTGTATGTATATACTTGGTGACTATTAAGGAAAAATATGAATAGAAATAGATCCCGTTAATTTTGTTACATTAGTGTAATCGTAACAAATTAATAATATTTTAGTTTAAATATGTTTTAAATAAAGAAATTGTTGTATGGAATATATATTAATTACTTTTAAGTAACGCATTTCTCTATAAATTGAAATATATAAAAATAAATTATATAGGTAGTATAATTTATTTTTCAGGGACAAAATGTCCTCAGATTTGATTATCCCACAAATGTTTGAATTATTTAATTATAATAATTACGCATTTTAATATGACACTAGTACGATATTCCTGTGTGTGGCCCGCTGTATCTTAGAAGGGCAATGTGTGTCCGGTGACAGTAAAATATTTATACGCTCTGTGGGAGTCTTCTTTCGTCACGTCGTGTCACGTCTTGTAATGACTTAGGACGTTTTCAGTTTTACGGTGATGAGTGTCATTACCAGGCGATGCTTGATTGTAACAATAAAATCATTTAATTTACTAGTAACTGGACCACACATGTCTATAGCAACTATTGATTTAAATAATAAATAACTAGCAGACCTGTCGAACTTCGTACCACCTTATTTTTGTTTTCAAATATAATTACATATTCAACTGAGGTAGGGCACAGCATTAAATTTCCTGCTCAAAATATGGAGCAGCCCGACTGGGGTAGTACCTCGACCTTACGATCACAGCTAAACAGTAATGTTTTCAAGAAATGTCGTGTTCCGGTTGGTGAGGAAGGTGACCAGAGCTTGAGTTGAGCAGTTAGTATGATGGTAAGCGATTACAGTAGCTTATAGACGCCTGCAACACCAGAGGCCCCAGATCCCCCCAGGAGCTCTTCTGGTAATAGCTACGGTAATCGCTTACCATCATGTGAGCCGTACGTTGTTTGCCGACCAAGTTACATTATCTTTCAAATTGGATCAAACTGCACACGGTGTGCAAATTTGACTAAAATCGGTTGAGTGACGTCCATCGCGGACAAACAATGTGACGCGTAATTTATGCAGGATGTCCCGAAATGAATGGATAATCCTAAATCGTGTGTGAAGGGGGAGGTGCGTTACAAAACGAACACAAAAAAAAATCTATCTCAAACAGTTCGCGGTCTATGCTATTTTTTGTAAAATTGCTTTGTAACCCTTTATCCAATCATTACGGGACAACCTGTACATATATATATTAAGATATTAAAATATTAATTTTCATTAAATCTATATATAAAAAAATCGCCGAAATGTGTGTACGTGCATAACTTCGAACGCCTGCACCAGGACAAGGTGTTTAGAAAAGAAAATTAAAAAAAAATCGATATCATCCCGAAAAAATACGTTATGTCGTAATGAAATGAAATAATGATTGCAGGACGGCTTATGTCTATAATAACTATCAATTTAAATTTTTTTTTTGTCGCTATGTGTCCAAACATATTTATCATTTACAACGTTTTATCAATTTGTGGTCACTACCTAACCACCATATATAGCATTTATCAATTTAAATATTAATATAGAATTTTCGGCTAAAGCTTTACGCGTGCACCTAGGTATTATTTTAATTAACACGTTTGTATGAATAATAGCAGGCCTTAAAGCTGTTATCAGCACGAGCTGTCTAATCAATGGCTGCAATATATCCGTCATACAAATGCAATAGCATTCGATATAAAATTATTGCCTGCTTCAGTTGTCAATTACACTTCAATGGTTTTATCATGTTTAAATATCACGGTAATATGTAACGTACCTAACTATTACATAACATCGTAATTCATAATAACGTTGGTGTACCTATGTGAATGTGAAATGGTCTATGTTTTTTTATTTATTTACATGTACTTGTTTTATTTACGTCTACAGACACTTGTATCTGTGGACATAGGCCTCCTTAAGTTTGCGCCAGACATCTCGGTTTTCCGCAGACCGCAATCCTCATCCAGCCTACACCGGCGATCTTACGTAGATCGTCGGTCCGCAGTGGACTGCAATAGGCTGAACTGACTCACTGTCTGGTATCTGTGGTTTCGTCAGCATAACATTGTCATTTGTATTTACAATAAAGATTTTTTTTTGTGCAGAGGAAATACTTCAAAACTTCTCGTCATAAAAACACACCACTAAATACATAGTGCTTGTAAAATATTATTGCAATTTTTTTTAGATTAGTCCTTCAATAGACTGAGATATAAAACTTGGAAGACTTAATTGAAATCTAACCTATACCTAGTTGCGTGATACGCGTATCTACTCGTGAAATTAATATTTTGTTGGTAAATGGACGGCTCGGCTTTAGTGACCTGTGTAGATTTGATTTATTTTATAAAATTCGAGAAAATCCTAGACGCATCGCTTCTTATACAACCTAGATATTTTCATCCAAGAAAAACAAAGGGATTTATATTGTCATATATATTATTTTTATGAATATATAAATGTTCTTAGCCATTTCAACAACATTTTTGGTATCTTAGTAAGTTTTGTTATTCGAAACCCGAAAGATTTTCTCGCAATGAAATAATAACTGTCTGAAAAACTTTTTTAGTTTACATTCTTATGTACTTTCGTAATAATTCCTTTGTCTTGATAACTTATTGGATAGTTTTGTTATTGTGCAAAAAATATTATGTTAAATATTGTTATTATTTTTTTAACTAGAAACTTAGTGTGTAAAAAAATTCTGTAACAAAAAACGATGATGTGTTTTCCGTACATTCTCAACTATTTGATATTGTTTAAATAATATTTTAGGGTTTTAATTCCTATTCCATTCGCTACATATTTTTTTCAGTTAAAACTCCGAAATAGCAATTAAATTAAGAAATACAGTAATTAATTATGATTGTTTATCACTTTGTAGATTCTGTTTTAAATCAATATTATAGTAATTTATTTTATCCCGTTTTATAATGTATCCAATGTTCATGAAAAATTCGCGTGTTGAAGCTTGTTTTGAATAAATGTAATAACTTTTATAATATGTGAGATGCATTTTTAGCACTTTCTTCAATTGTTAACTGATATATTGCAGTCTCTCATCATTGAACAGTAACTTTATCTATTGGATATGATGAATAAAAATAGAGTACGGTACTCGGAATAAGAGTCTTGTAATAAATCATTTCAACGGACTGGAAATAAATGTCTATACCTTGCTGTCTGCTCTGGGGGTTGTCGGTTCGATTCCCGCCCCGATTCTGGGTATAATTTATATTTATTGAAAAAAATAAGAATTAACTATAGCGCAAGCATTAGTCGTTTACCTTAAGAACAGACGAGCGTGTGTGAGTTAAAGAGATTTATTATTTATGAAAATATGAATGCAAGTTTTTAGTTGTAACATTTAAATCATTGTCGACTGTCGTACTGCGTTGTAACGGTCATCATTGTTGTACTAAGCTATAACGGTGTCACGTCCCAATGTTGACCTAAGGCCTCTTCATTTTTAATGTTTGCGTAACTTTGTATAGAATCGTTGCTTGTTGAGTGCTTCACAACATGGATTGATGAAATCGTTAAGAAAATTCCAGCAAAGATGAATAAAAAATAATAACAAAAAGTATTTAATGCAACGAAATAAGCGATCGACAACAAAAGCCAATGGTTTTGTCGAAATAAGGCACGCACGTTTAAGGTCAACGGCAGTAGGAAGCATTGTATGAAAAACGTGGTTCGAATTGTTTCGTAACAAATTTCGACATAACGACTTTTTAAGGGTATTAAAAATTTAATTAAAAAGTATTTATATATTTTGAAAGCTGTTATTTAGGTCAAAGGCAGGCGTAAATGCGTATTATCTTTTATACATTATTTTATAAACACATTTTTTTTATGTGTAGGTATAACGTACGAAATTCCAAAATTGCAAAAACTTTTTTCAATGTAAATTTTTAATGAGTACATCATTACCTTCTTTAGTTGCTTCGTAGTCGAGTAATAATATTAAGTATAAACAATAATGTATAACACTTAGGTACTAGCCAAGAGGCAGATGATTAACTTGTAACACTGGTTCAGCAGCTGTTAATCTTTAAGTAAAACAATTGATTGTTTTGTAATTGTAATGTGACCATTATTATGTCCGAGCGTTTTAATAATAACTTCAAACAATTATTAATGTATTTCTTTAAATAAAGTTGTATTGTTTTATAGTTTTTATTGTTTATGTTTGAGGTAAATATTAATGTATGATTTTTTTGTTTCAGGTATTATTACCGAGCTTAACATCAGGAAGGCAGTATTTTTTTCACATAATTAAATTTTTTAGAACTTAAATGTACCGTACATTACGTAGATTATAATTTAAGTTATGTTACTTCCTTAACTTCTACTAATAAATTTTTAGTGCATCAACAAGTTAACTGTAAATTTATTATTTGGTTAAAAAAACGCGCATGATACACGACGATAGCTATTACAAAAGCAATGACTTTTGTCTTTCTAGATTATAAACTTTGTAAAAATTATTAAAATTCACATATATTTTTTGCTGTGTGGTTACGGCACTAAAGAATGTAGCCACCCCCTCTGTTCCCGTGGGTGTCGTAAGAGGCGACTAAGGGATAACACAGTTCCACTACCACCTTGGAACTTAAAAAGCCGACGGATGGCGGGATAACCATCCATGCTGGCTTTGAAATACACAGGCCGAAGACGGGCAGCAGCGTCTTCGGTGCGACAAAGCCAGCCCTGCGGTCACCAACCCGCCTGCCCAGCGTGGTGACTATGGGCAAAACACATGAATTCGCGTCATAATATCGGGCGCGAACTTGTGGAGGCCTATGTCCAACAGTGGACTGTGATAGGCTGAAGTTGTGGACATATATTTTTTTAAATTTTGGACGGAGATCTATGCAGGCTTCTGCAAAAGGTAAACTTAACCACTGTTACTAAAACAAACACATTTTGAAAGATACGCTTCGTGCACTATAGAATATTATAACTCGCAACACCTCAACAGCAAAGGCAGAAAAAGGAGTCATTAAAATCCATGAAAAATATGTATATGAAATCGAAGGAATTTTATCTATGACTTAAAGCTAGACTGTAGGACAAGAAGTAATCTAATACGTCTTAAGGGAACAAAGCATAAGTTCAATGACCTAAAAAGAAATCAAAACCCACATTTGACGAAGCAGACAAAAATAATCAAAAACATATTTAAAAACATTGTATGTGTTAGATGTAGTGTATACTTAACCTTCTGTTTTCAATGTTTTTGTTTTTATAACTCTCGAGATAAAAAAAACCAGACAAGATGTGGGTAACTAGTGTTTTTTTTTGTGTTAGTCATACAATATATGTTTGTAGGTATAGTTGAGGGCAATAATAAAATATAACGGAAACGGTACTTGATGAATGATATTTGTTTAATGCTTGATTTAATATTCGGTCGACGGATTTTCACATAAGCCTGCGGAGGGTCATAGGTGTAAGCGGAAAGCGGAAAACTACTATAGATAATAAAAAAAATAGTCTAATAAGAAATACATAAAACATATTGAAATTTTTGAGATCGAAAGATATTTTTTCTATCTACGTAAGTCTTGTCCGTTGATGTGTCTCGATATCATTTTTGTAGATTCAAGTAAACCTACGCTAAATGAAAATTAATTGTATTTTAAAAAGCCTATATATTGTATCCTATATCTGGAAATAGACTTTTTGTAATAAAATTAAGGTTATGGTCTTTAACTATCCCAAGTTACTATGACATCTTCTGCCATCGAGTACCAGATATTTTTTTAAAGCTCTTTCACTTACCTATGTGAAGTTGGCAACTAACTGAACAATAATGAGTGTTTCTCAATTCTATTCGATTGTACTAGGTTTGTACCAGAACGTACCGCTTTTTATTTCGTTTGTACCTCGAAGGGGTGGAAAACACAGGGTCGCGGTTATATGGTTCCCTGTCGACTTAGAAATACAGCATTTTTGTTGATGCTAACTCGAAGCATTTCGTTTGTACCGGATTGTACCATTATCAGAACTGGAAAAAAATATATTAAAAAACTAACATTGACGTTTATACATATACTTGAAAATACTAAAGAAAATTCGATGCCAACTCAAGTAGTAGAACAATAATGAGTGTTTCTCAATTCTATTCGATTGTACTAGGTTCGTACCAGAACGTACCGCTTTTTATTTCGTTTGTACCTCGAAGGGGTGGAAAACACAGGGTCGCGATTATATGGTTCCCTGTCGACTTAGAAATACAGCATTTTTGTTGATGCTAACTCGAAGCATTTCGTTTGTACCGGATTGTACCATTATCAGAACTGGAAAAAAATATATTAAAAAACTAATATTTACGTTTATACATATACTTGAAAATACTAAAGAAAATTCGATGCCAACTCAAGTAGTAGAACAATAATGAGTGTTTCTCAATTCTATTCGATTGTACTAGGTTCGTACCAGAACGTACCGCTTTTTATTTCGTTTGTACCTCGAAGGGGTGGAAAACACAGGGTCGCGGTTATATGGTTCCCTGTCGACTTAGAAATACAGCATTTTTGTTGATGCTAACTCGAAGCATTTCGTTTGTACCGGATTGTACCATTATCAGAACTGGAAAAAAATATATTAAAAAACTAACATTGACGTTTATACATATACTTGAAAATACTAAAGAAAATTCGATGCCAACTCAAGTAGTAGAACAATAATGAGTGTTTCTCAATTCTATTCGATTGTACTAGGTTCGTACCAGAACGTACCGCTTTTTATTTCGTTTGTACCTCGAAGGGGTGGAAAACACAGGGTCGCGGTTATATGGTTCCCTGTCGACTTAGAAATACAGCATTTTTGTTGATGCTAACTCGAAGCATTTCGTTTGTACCGGATTGTACCATTATCAGAACTGGAAAAAAATATATTAAAAAACTAATATTGACGTTTATACATATACTTGAAAATACTAAAGAAAATTCGATGCCAACTCAAGTAGTATCGTTTGTACCGAATTGTACCTTCTCCAGAATCTAAGAAAACCAATCTGTTATTCCATATATGTGTTTATAACTGAAAATGTGGGAGAAATGTATTATTGCGAACTCAGAATTGTTTCTACAGGATCGTACCAACACAACCACGTTTTAAACAAACGATTTCGAATTCTAAACGTGTTCTCTCCAGACTAATTAAACGATTTCATGTTAAATGTTGATTTTGTGATAAATACTCTGCATCTCATCGTTTGTGCTCGTTTGTACCGCTGCGAATTAGGTTTCTGGCATCATTGAGCACTCAGGAGCACCATTTCAACAATTTATTTTCGACCTGCTTCGACTATTTTACGTGATAATTGAGTATTACGATGAGTACTCCGTTCCTCATCGTTTGTACCTAGGGAATGCAATCCCGCAGCAAAATTTTAATCCCGGTATTTGCGGGACTGAGAGGTCTAAGTCCCGCGGGATCCTGGTATTTGCGGGATCCCGCATGTTTCTGAAAGTCATTAAGAAAAAAGGCGAAATCCTGTATCATAAATGGATCTAGAACTAAAAAAGAAACAATAAATATGTTATTTAAAATTACATATTGAGAGATTAATAAAAATTTAAATTGCAATTAGTACAAAGAGACAATAGGTAGTTTAGGCATTATTGTGAAAGTAACTGCACATAAAACATAGCATGTTACTAGTCTTGTCTGCCAAACGGCTCCTAACTTTTATGCCAGATAGCCAGCAGCAGAAAACGCTCGTTCTGCTTCAACGCTTGTGGGTACAACTGTTGATAAAGCGTTGTAGGCGAATTGAAGATATTCGCCTTTTAATCCACTAGACTCAAACAAATTCATTTCTTTCTCGAGAGAATTAACTCCGGAATGAGTGCGACAAGCAGTTTTAAAACTCGATAGAGTTTAAAATGTTATTTATTGGCATATAAAAATTTTGATCCAGCGGGATTCGAACCCGCACCCCAGACATACCGTGTCGGTGCTCTAGCGAACTAAGCTATAAAACAATGTCCAGCCGAATCGAAATTTTTGATATGATTTTATTCGGTTTTAACTTTTTAAGCAATCGTGGAGCCGTCTATATTAAGTCCTTTACAAGTTTACAGCAACCAACTACTCAAAGCTTCATATTACAATGAATTCTTTGACGATAGACGACACCATGCATGGGATTTCAACCCGCACCCCCGACATACCATGTCGGTGCTCTAGCCAATTAAGCTATGGAACGATGTCCAGCCGAATCGAAATTTTTGATATGATTTTATTCGGTTTTAAGCAACCGTGGATGGAAGTGGTAAAGAAACCAGATAAGAATCCCGCTGGATCGAAATTTTGACATTATAATAAATAACATTTTATGATTTCCTCATGTGTGGGAACAAAAATAATACGAATCGATAGAGTTTGTTCGAGTTCATCTCGAAGAGACATCGGTTCAGGCTCCACAGTTTCAGCTTGCATCATTGCGGCCACTGTAGCAAGAGGTAAATCATCATGATCTTCGTCATGAGCCGAATCAGTTCCGAACAACACAAGCTTTCGCGTGCCGAACAACACAAGGCGTTTACCGTTGCGCAGTCCCGCTAATCCCGCGGGATCCCGCTCGATTTATGTGCGGGACTGGTCCCGCAAAAATAGTGCGGGATCCCGGTATTTCGGGATCCCGGTATCCCGGTATTGCAATCCCTATTTGTACCGGATTGTACCGCTCGGCAGACTTTTCATACATTCTTCCAACAGAGAAAACCACCGACTACGAACGTATTTTTGGGAAAACTCCGTAATTTTACAAGATTACAACTGTAAGCTTGTTTCGTATCGCCGGTACTCGTTTGTACTTTTCAGTTGGTCGTTTGTACCTCTACTAAATGCTCAGATTTCGAATTCTAAAAGTGTTTTCTCCAGACTAATTGAACGATTTCATGTTAAATCTTGATTCCGTGATAAATACTCTGCATCTCATCGTTTGTACTCGTTTTTACCGCTGCGGATTAGGTTTCTATCATCATTGAGCACTGAAGAGCATCATTTCAACAATTTATTTCTGACCTGCTTCAATTATTCCAACCATGTATTGAATTTTACTGAATGAACTCAGTTTCTCATCGTTCGTACCACGTCGTACTGCTTTGCAGACCTTTCATACCTTCTTCCAACAGAGAAAACTATCGACTACGAATTTATTCTTCCGAAAACTTCGTCGTTTTACAAGATTATAGAATTATAACTATGAGCTCAAGTTCCGTATCGACTGTACTCGTTCGTACTCTTTAGTATTTTGTTTGTACCTTTACTAATCACTCACATTTAAAAATTTAGGAACCATTTTCAAACTTACTCGAGCATGTCGAGGGATAATTGAACTTCATGACGAATCCCCTGCATCTTTGCGTTCTCATTCATTTGTGCCGGTGAGCATTTCGTTCCTACCATCATTACACTTTCAAAAGCACTAATTCCAAAATTTTATCGCAACCTCATTAGGTTTGTACCTTTACTAATCACTCACATTTAAAAATTTAGGAACCATTTTCGAACTTACTCGAGCATGTCGAGGGATAATTGAACTTCATGACGAATCCCCTGCATCTTTGCGTTCTCATTCATTTGTGCCGGTGAGCATTTCGTTCCTACCATCATTACACTTTCAAAAGCACTAATTCCAAAATTTTATCGCAACCTCATTAGGCTATTAAACGCTTCAATTGAATTGAACGATAGGTGCTCGGCTGTTATTCGTTTGTACTCGGTCATTTCGCAGCATACTTTGTTCGTACTTTCGCTAAATAGACAAAATCACCGACCGAGGACATATTTTTGGTCTCTCAATGGTTCCAGAAAATACATGATTGTAGTGAGCGGGGCTCGGCTATTCAGCATTCGTACTCATTCGTATCGCCAAGTATTCCACTCGTCTTTCCATTGAACAGGAGTGAATTTTGAACAGGTTTGTTTAAAACGTGGTTGTGTTGGTACGATCCTGTAGAAACAATTCTGAGTTCGCAATAATACATTTCTCCCACATTTTCAGTTATAAACACATATATGGAATAACAGATTGGTTTTCTTAGATTCTGGAGAAGGTACAATTCGGTACAAACGATACTACTTGAGTTGGCATCGAATTTTCTTTAGTATTTTCAAGTATATGTATAAACGTCAATATTCGTTTTTTAATATATTTTTTTCCAGTTCTGATAATGGTACAATCCGGTACAAACGAAATGCTTCGAGTTAGCATCAACAAAAATGCTGTATTTCTCAGTCGACAGGGAACCATATAACCGCGACCCTGTGTTTTCCACCCCTTCGAGGTACAAACGAAATAAAAAGCGGTACGTTCTGGTACGAACCTAGTACAATCGAATAGAATTGAGAAACACTCATTATTGTTCTACTACTTGAGTTGGCATCGAATTTTCTTTAGTATTTTCAAGTATATGTATAAACGTCAGTATTAGTTTTTTAATATATTTTTTTCCAGTTCTGATAATGGTACAATCCGGTACAAACGAAATGCTTCGAGTTAGCATCAACAAAAATGCTGTATTTCTAAGTCGACAGGGAACCATATAACCGCGACCCTGTGTTTTCCACCCCTTCGAGGTACAAACGAAATAAAAAGCGGTACGTTCTGGTACAAACCTAGTACAATCGAATAGAATTGAGAAACACTCATTATTGTTCAGTTAGTTGCCAACTTCACATAGGTCTTTCACTTACTCCCTTAATAATTAGATTACAAATACTTATTTGATTGTCTATAATTCTATATCATAATTTACAAGTTTAATTTAGTTAAGAATACCTTATTATTATTTTTAGCAGCATTAAAGTACTTATATATAAGTATTACATACTTATATATATAAGTATTACATATAAAATTATTTATCTAAGCATTTTATTTATTTATTTATTTATTTTTTATTTATTTTACTTTATTTGGGAAACAAACAATTATTACAATACTCTTAAATAAAAACAATACAAGAACAACACAAATCAATCAAGTTTCCACAGATAATTAAAACAAACAGTTGACAATCCATGATTTAAAAATACAAACAAAAACACAAAGTAAACACAGCAATTAAACAGTTAAAACAATTGTTCCTTAAATAGTACCTAATTGATGTAAACTATTCTTATATTTACTAATTTTCATGTTGAATATATCTAAATTCTCACAATGCTTATTATAATTCTTACAGGCACGTAGCAAAAACACATTTTTGGCATAATTATTGTAATAAATATATATAAGCATGTACCTAAAAATCGATTAATATTTAAAGAATTTGTCTGTCGTTGTTTGAAATGTTTCAAGCGTTTCAACGACTAAGCAATGTGTCGGTCTGTGTCTATTGATAGAATATTCGATTAATTGAATTTCTTATGTATCCTGTTTCTCTGGGAAACGTAAACTACGTGTTTTATGAACAGAATGTACAAGTATATTTACTGAGTTGTGATCGTGTCTACTTTAAGTGAATACTAGACACATACATAGACAATTTCTGAATGTTATGAGTACTATTCTTTTTACATAACATCACTGAAAATGTTAAAGAATTGTCACCAAACATTAATAAATACTTTTGTAATTGTTTTAATTGACATTTTTCTATCGTATATGAATATAAGCTATTTTAATTAGAGGTTTCAATGTTCGATGGAAACTTAAACTGTGGGAAAATACTGCAATCAAAAATATTGAATCGCTAATCTATACTAATATATAAAACTGAAGAGTTTGTTTGTTTGTTTGTTTGAACGCGGTAAACTCTAGAACTACTGGGCCGATTTGAAAAATTCTTTCAGTGTTAGATAGCCCATTTATCGAGGAAGGCTATAGGCTATGTGTCATCACGCTAAGACCAATAGGAGCAGAGTCCACGCCGACGAAGTCGCGCGCAGAAGCTAGTAATAAAATAATAGTACTTGTATCTTATTATTGAATGTCATACTTTGTGTTTGTTGGTTTACTAATTGATAATTGATATTGAAAAACAAAATACTCATTGTAATTTTATAAAAAATTCAAAATAATGCATAAATTAATATATCAGTTCAAACCGCTCCCCGCTATCAGTATGTCAGTACTCTCACCGCTAAATCACATAAGCGTCATCTCTTTGTCAATCGACTACCGTTAGTGTAGCTGAAAAACTATACAATGCGATTACCATATCTATTGTGGGCAGATGACAGCGTGATCTACTTTTGTACGTTTAAATTGTTTTGAGAGGACATAATAGGCCTATACCTACAAATAATACAAAATTAGATGACCAGGCGACTATCTTACCATCATAATTATTTATTTTTGTAAATATAGCGAATTTAAATTTGTTTTGGTTAATATTGATCTGACAATAACGAACACAGAAAATAATAATTGAATTCGGTGCAGTTGTTTGGAAGTTATATGTATATCTATATAGGATTTTTTTTTAGTTATAAACATTTTCTAATTCAGTAATTTTGCGGAATAGCGGTTCAAAGAGGAAACAGGCAGCATTCTTGCTACAATTTTACAGTAGACATTATTTTTGTACCACAATGATCGGTTATGCATCATCCTCGAAGGCTGGACGGAACGCGTTGTGATTGGTGGCTATAGAATAGCAAACCATAGATAACACCACCATATTTGCAACCAGTCCTTACAGAATGGGAGAAATTTTCTAACAACTGAACCAATTTTAATAAATCTGTCATCTATAAGCTAAACCAGTGGTCGGCAACCTTTTGGTAGGCAAGGGCCACGAGGTGGCCAAATAAACTTAAGGCGGGCCGCACTTATGATTTAAACCCTAGACTCTACCTGAACTCTTGAGGGCGCGATGGTCGACGTGGTGGCCTGCAAACAGGAAGTCTCCATCCCCTGGCGAAACACGCGCGAGACACTCTGTGGGGGTCTTGGCTTCGGAGAAAAATTGTATGTTTACTGCGGGACAAGACTCCAGCAGAGCAAGAGGGGAATGCACGGCCACCGACACTACACAGGACCTCCACTGCTGGAAAACAGGGAAAACAAACAAATTATAAAGGGTCTATACAGTTGGTAGGAAGTCTCTAGCCCTAAACTAAAATCGGCAAATAAATGAATCGCTCATATTAAAGAGGCAGGCAAATATGCTATGTTTATATTATTAGAATATAAGACTGTAGCTTAAAAGTAAAAAGTTACAAGTAGGGTCTAGAATAAGTATAAAATTATAGTATTAAGTCCAGACTTCAAACATGTAAAATCTGAAACCCAAACAACGTAAAAACGTTAAATTGTAAAACTAACAATCTAGTTAAATAATAAATAAAAGTAAAATATATGATCATAAAGCTGTTTAAAGTAGTAACAAGATACAAACAATGAATGTTACAATAAAATAAGATAAGATTAAGGACCCCATTATAATAAGTAAGTTAGACTAAGGGCGCGTTCCCACTCTGTCGTGACGACAGATAATCGTGTAGTTTTAAGTGTCGTGGCTCATATGTTTAAATGGAGGTTTTCACATATAAAACGACACGACCAACTGTCGTCTACGACACTTTGCAGTGACGACAGATTGTCGTGACAGTGGGAACGGCTAGATACGATAGTTGCTAAACGAAAAAAAGTTTTGACGACAAGCAATCGTTTTAATGGGAACAGCTAGAGACGACAGTCGTAAAACGATAATTAATCGTCACGACAGAGTGGGAACGCGCCCTAAGATTTTGTACTAATAAAATGGATTCAAAAATTTAGATAATTGTAATAATGATATTACATATCATGTCGACAATATATCACATTAATCCATACGTCTTTAGAAAACCCTGTAACACAAAAACATTATTTGAAAAACCAATTGTGTCAAATTATTTACCCGTGTCTGTAGAAATAAGGAAAATAGTTAATAAATATGATAATATGGCCTAAAAGTAGAGGGAACCCACCCTGATCGGTGAAAGATGATGAATGCAAGAAAGAAAAAGTATGCGGAATGAAAGTACGAGAGGCATGAAAGCGAGAACTGGTATGAAAGAGTAACTAGCTAATAACGTCTCGCATAAAGTGCGGGGGCGAGAAAAAAAAAAAAAAAGACTACCTGATACCTACAATATAATTGGTCATATCCCATAGAAAAAATGAAAATGCTATTAAAATTTTTAAAACATATGGAATTGAATACGTACACGTAATACTTACATTATACAGCACAACAGCATTTTTGTTGTATGGAATTTTTTTATGGATCTAGATGCATTTTCTACCCTAATTCTAAATTTGTACTCAGATTTTTGCTAGCAGCTCTACGTTTATAAGATATGAAGGGTAGCTATTTTTGTCAAAAAACATGGTTTCCCGTCATGTAACAATTTATTTAAACAACATTTTCTTTTATGTAACTTTCTTGAATAAGTTGGAGTTTTACAACTATTCTGGATAATCCAACAGTAGTCAGCCATCATACTTTCACTCCAATAGCCCTGGTAGCGCTCCTCCATGAAGCGAATATCCTGATGAAAGCGTTCTCCCAGCTTCTCGCTTAAATGTCCAAGATTTACAGAAAATCGATCAAGGTGGCTATAAATGAAATGCATCTTACTGCTCATGTTGTATGCAAGGTGCTGAACGTATTATGGCAACTGCTTGACGTGGTCAGGAAAGTCGACGGACTTCTTATTTCCCGAAAAGTTTTTTACAAGCCAAAAAAACTAATTCCAGGTATTTTTTCAGCAGTTGTCATACTTTCAGTAAAATTTACATCGTTTATTAATTTTCTAATTTGTGGTCCTTCGAAAATTCCAGCTTTTAAATTCTCAGCACTCAATTTTGGAAACGATCTGGATATACAGTGGCGTGTAAAAGTTTTGGGCCACCCTGTTTTTTCCATATAACTGACAAAATATTTTTTTCTTTCCCTTGTTCTTTGTTCGAGTTGTTTGATAGGACCATAATAAAGATTATAACGTTAATAATTATATAAAATATAATATTGTACAACGGTAAATGACTTTCAACAGTGTGCAAAAGTATTGGGCCACCGCAATTCACGAATTTGCCGGACCTTACTACACAAGATTTTTGATATTTTTTTCTCATTGGTTTCTAAAAA
The DNA here is from genome assembly GCA_905220545.2 of Melitaea athalia. Lineage (NCBI taxonomy): Eukaryota > Metazoa > Arthropoda > Insecta > Lepidoptera > Nymphalidae > Melitaea > Melitaea athalia. Next base: position 6,322,906 of record HG992203.1, read on the forward strand.
CGCTATGCACATGGAATATGTTAATAATTACTATTATTTCTGACTCAATGCCGAAAATTTTTAACAATAAAACTTGAAATATGAAAACATTAAGCTCTGTGAAATTTTGTTCAAACCACGAACTTTAGTCGAACCACAACGTTCGTATTCGTCAAACTTTATTCAGAAAAAAATTTCACACGTTTTACACACTATATTGGGTATCCAGTGCTTGTTGTTTGTTTCCAATGGCCGTCGATAGTACTCCATGTAAGCATTTTTAACGAAGTCTGACACATTTAAACAGAATTATTTGAATGTATATTTGCCACAAATGTAACAAAATCTATTTGGATTGTTTACACAGGTCTTTCTAGACGCATGTTGTGATTGATCTGCAATGTAAAGACATTGCAGATCAATCACGTTCATTTGTAAATGACTCGGTACTTCCTGAATATCACAGGAAAAAGGGTTTGCTAAAATCTTCTTTGCTTGAAACTTTTCAAACTCACCAAATCTGTCGCTGAATGAAAAATGTCACAGCATATATCTGCCAGTTTCGTTTTAATTCTACGTGTTACGCGATTGCGGTTATGTTGATATTTATAACTTATTTACAAAACATTCGCGGGCCGCAAGTAAGACCTCCGCGGGCCGCGCGCGGCCCGCGGGCCGCGCGTTGCCGACCACTGAGCTAAACTAATGAAAAATAAATTAAAAGTGATTAATGTCATAACAAACGGCTAGTATTTAACTTTATAATAGTAATATTTTATTTATTTTTTAACCGACTTCCAAAAAAGGAGGAGGTTCTCAATTCGACTGTATTTTTTTATGTATGTTAACTAACTTTTGACTGGTTCGACCGATTTCGATGATTTTTTTTTTATCGAAAGGTGTTGCGTGTCATTTGGTCCCATTTAAATTTAGAGGAGACGTGGAACATCGACCTTCACCGATCTGATAACTCGATGAGACATATTTTTTATCAAATATAATTTATAAACAAATATGCCTATGATAACTTGCCTATCGAAAAGTGGTCATAGCTATTTTATTTTTTTATTTTTTTTAGTTTTTGCAGGCAAGCTTATATGATTGGTTATGTAATTACAATATCTTACCGATGATATCAATTTCGATTCGAATAGATCGATGTAATATCGAATATAGGTAGGTATACATTGACCTACCTGTTCACATCAACTTGCCAGGTAGCTATGACCAAAAATAAGTAGGCAAGCCTACCTAGGCATATTCTGTGTGTTAAAAACTATCAATTGATATATAACTCATTCGGTTATCAATTATTAGTGAAGGTGATGAAAAAAAAAATGATTAAAATTAATTAAATTAAAAGTAGCTATGACCACTTTTCGATAGGCAAGTTATCATAGGCATATTTTGTTTATAAATTATATTTGATAAAAAATATGTCTTATCGAGTTATCAGATTGGTGAAGGTCGCTCTTCCACGTCTCTTAGACCATTACTTCACATCTGACAAGTACTTTTCGAGTTATATCTAATAATGCGTATTTACTTGACTATTTTTTCGTCGACCTACGTTATATTAAACCGTATATCTTGTTACTGGGTTTACCGATTTTGATGATTCTTACTTTAATCGAAAGCTAATACTTGTCGCGTAGTCTCGTTTAAATTCGAGATCTGATGACTGCTTTTTGAGTAATCTTTGATAGCGCGTATTTACTTGACTATTTTTTCGTCTACTTATGTTGTATTAGTTGTCGATGTAATTGAAGTCGGTTTTTTTTTCGTTTGCGAGCAAACACAATTATTTCAATTATTAAGTAGTTTACCAATTTAAGGTAAGGTAACATTACTACGATAAATAAATAAAAAATCATAACATCCAATCAAATCATAAGTTGATCAAATATAATATTTTCGTGTCAACGTTGGCTTCCCACGGGATTACAGTATTTAGTTTTGGTATTCGATTTCTTATGTTAAGGCTCTACTGGCTCTACACTGGCGTGGATGTTCTTAGGTCAGGACGAAATTTTTAATCAGGCTAAAAGTAACAGCTTGTAAAAGTTTAATTTCTAGAAAGATAACTTTTAAAAATTAAAACAGTTCGCTTGTTTTTTGGTACTGACATTACTCGACAATATTCTGTTATCTGTTACAAATTATAGACATGATTACATAATTTTTAATTATACTTCCATGTTTAATATTTTATGTGTAAATAGTAATTATGCAAACTACCACCATCAATAATAGATTTATGAAAAACGTTGAGAATTTCTAACGTATATCTTAGCAAACAACCTTATTAAACAAAAGATACCTACCTCCTAACAAATCTTATTCTTTTTTTCTTTAGACTCATTTAATGTACTTATTTACGTTACACGTCCGTGTGTGGGTAAAATAATGTTATATGTGTATCACATTTAAGTGAATTGGTTTGAGTGATGTTGGTGCGGCACCTAATAACAAAATAGATAAGTTAAAGCACGCATAGTACTTACCGTACCATTAAGTTGTTAAAGTTAACTTAACGTTATCGTAGCCACTTTATAATAATTCAATCAAAATAAATAAATTTGCCTTACAAATAATCTTCAACACAATTTAATTACTTGTTTTTGAGATATCTGCAACGTTAACCATGGATGTTCGTAGTTTCAACTGAAGTACGGCACAGCAGGAAATATCCTAATATCCTACTCAAAATCTGGAGCAGCCCGAAGTACCTCGATCTTACAGAATATCGCAGCAAAAAAATACTGCTTTCAAGCTTAGTTGTGTTCCTGTGGTGAATAAGGGAATCAGAGCTCGTAGAAAGGGGGGTAGGGTTACAAGTTACAACGCGCTTGCGATGCTTCTGGTGTTGCTGGCGTCTATAAGCTACGGTAATCGCTTGTGATGTACGCTTGTTTGCCGACCTAGTAGTATAAAAGAAACGTAACTTTTCATCAGATTATTAAAAAATCTAGCAAAATTTACTGAGTAAACCAAATACATAAATAGTCCATTGAAAAGTTACATTTGGGGTTGCGTTTGTCAGAGGACGCAATTTTATTTTTTAGATATGAAGGGGGGGCTAGTCTAATGTTAAATCCAAGTTTGTGGGTTTGTAGTCCTTGTGCAACGGCCGCCATCTTGGAAAAGGGGTTCAAATGGTTTTTATGGTTTATCTGCCAAACTATAAGTCTCACAAAAAAAATTATTTAACAATTTTTGTTGCAAATAAAATTATCTACAACTTATGTCCAGTAACTTTTAGTCGTAGAATCATAAATAAAAAAGTTATAAGTGAAAAACGATAAAAATTAAAGAGAAAAAAATCTATTTGTCGATGCAACTTTTTTTCTAATCATTTTACAAAAAATAACATTAGACCATTTTTATAGATAATATTTTAAGGAACAATTTTTATCAGAAACATTTTTAAATTTATTTATTATTTAAGGTTTTACAGCGCTGCGAAACGAATACTATTCTTAAAGTATTTGTAACTATACATGAATACTCGTATATTTTGCCATAATTTTTAATCACCTTGTTATTTTTTTATGATGATCTTTTTAATTATTGATAGTAAAATATTGTTAATATATAAATAATTCTTGATTTGACACTCTACCTACGAGGTGGAGTCTGGAGGCGCGTTTTTTTTACGCGCGTGATTTTCTAAATCACAACTACTCTGTCCTCGGTCTTTTTGATGGACCAAGCTGCGGCTCAGCGGCTGGTTGGCTTACTGTATTAAATACTTGAGGGGGAACCAGAGAAGGAAGTTAGCAAGAAGTGTGAAGTGGTTTTATGTACGGAGACCTTATTGCGTATAACTTGCTGTTTCTCCATGCTTTTTCAGGATGTGATGTGTGACATTTTGTGGATCTGACAATTTCAGGTGCTTACAATATGGGTAAACTCAAATTTCTGAAAACCCTGGAGAAACATCTAGAGTTAGCAAGTGGAACGGCGTTGTTCCTCAACAAGAGAGTTGACCTTGCACTGCTCACTATCATTGGTGAACGTTTTTTATCATTATTTATAGAGAGACTTGCAGCAAAATAATGGAGCTCTCGAAATTAATTGAAGAAAATGATTTACACACATTTTGACATTTACGCCACTTTCTTCTTCGGTTCTCCCTCAAGTATTTAATATAGAAAGCCAACCAGCCACTCGCCGCAAGATTGAGGACAGTAGTTGTGATTTAGAAAATCACCGTGGATTATGCCTACTGCGGATCCCACGTAAAAAAAAAACGCGCCTCCAGACTCCACCTCGTAGGTAGAGTGTCAAATCAAGAATTATTTATATATTAACAATATTTTACTATCAATAATTAAAAAGATCATCATAAAAAAATAACAAGGTGGTTAAAAATTAGGGCAGATCATGAATATTTATATTTATATTCACGTATTGTTATGAATACTGAAGAATAGTATTCGTTTCGCAGCGCTGTAAAACCTTAAATAATAAATAAATTTCAAAATGTTTCCGATAAAAATTGTTCCTTAAAATATTATCTATAAAAATGGTCTTATGTTATTTTTTTGTAAAATGGTTTTAAAAAAAGTTTTATCAACAAATAGATTTTTTTCTCTCAAATTTTTATGGATATTCGCTTATAACTTTTTTATTTATGATTCTACGACTAAAAGTTACTGAACAAAAGTTGTAGATAATTTTATTTGCAACAAAAAATGTTAAATAATTTTTTTGTGAGACTAAGAGTTTGGCAGATAAACCATAAAAACCATTTGAACCTCTTTTTCCAAGATGGCGGCCGTTGCACAAGGACGACAAACCCACAAACTTGGATTTAACATTAGACTAACCCCCCCTTCATATCTAAAAAATAAAATTGCGTCCTCTGACAAACGCAAGGTAAGCCCAAAAAAATGTAACATTTCAATGGACTAAAATCTTTTTGCCACTTTTAGCATGATCAATCTAGAGATCACATCGGAACTAAAAGATAAATCAAATTTAGAATATTCCTTTTTATTTATTTTAAATTTCATATGTTAAAATACTTCGAATTTCGAATGATTCGCGACTTTAAATTGTTCTTTTTTGATTCGTTTTTTTTCCTATTGCAGCGCCTAAACGACATAATTATTTGAACTTCGAATCCAAATATCCTTTTAAATATTCATTCTCTTTCTAAATTTCGAACATTGGGTTCGAAATTCGCAATTTCCGAATTTATTCGAACACAATTCTCTCACCCTACCCCATTACGTACACTCAAGATACCCTTTAGTACGGAGGGCGTGTGCGGTGACGTCATGACCCGTGCACTGTACACTACATAGTCGTGTGTACAACGTCGGACAAATAGGTGGCGTTGTTAATTAAACTGAATTATACACCAATTAGGGTTTGAAGTTGTTTGTATACGTTCTTGATTAATTATTGTACATTTATATTTATACTAGAGCTCTTAAATTGATTTCTCTTAATCATTCTCATCTCATCTCTCTATCATCTCTCTCATCTCATCATCTTCATTAATGAAGCTTGTCGTTTACCTCAAAAAATAATAAGCAAAATCATATTCATATAATGTTCAAATGTATATTTACACACATAAATATGGATGTGTTAAAAATATATTTATTTTATAAAACAAATTTTGACTTTCGTTGTACACTCTGTCGCTAGATATATTATACTAGCTTCTGCGCGCGACTTCGTCGGCGTGGATTCCGCTTCTATTGGTCTTAGCGTGATGACACATAGCCTATAGCCTTCCTCAATAAATGGGCTATCTAACACTGAAAGAATTTTTCAAATCGGCCCAGTAGTTCCAGAGATTACCGCGTTCAAACAAACAAACAAACTCTTCAGCTTTATATATTAGTATAGATAGAATATAATATAGTTTCCTTCAAAAAGTTACTTGATATAGTCTGGCACGCGAAAGCTAAACCGAAGGAATTTAAAAAAAAAAAGCTTGATGTTGGGCCCTTAACCACTGTTAGTACTAAACTCAGTTTGATAATTGAAGAAAAATTGTATATCTGTAAAAGTTTATTAAAAATTTAATTTTTCAAAAAACGAATGTAGTCATTTGTAATTTCAATTTATAGTGAACTAAACTATATTTATAGTAAAATACATATAAAAGTTTTTTTATAGGTTTAGTGTCAAACATTAACGAGCGCACTAACATGTGGTTCAACGACCTCTGTAACATTATTTTGTTGTTGTCATAAAGTGCGTAATTAACTCAAGTTCAGCTCTTCTGTATTAGACTTTATGTTTTAACTATTCGTATATTTAGTTCCAATTAAAGTAAATCCATTCTAATATTATTTTACGCTTTTATACCTTAATTACTGAACGGATTTGAATGAAATTTGTTACAGAGATAGAGACGATAGAGTAGCCCTTGGAAAAGGTTATAGGTATGCATACCTTTTATTGCGAAAAAAATCTTTGAGGTGGAAATAAAGGATGAAAATTTGTTGCTACTAACTACTAAACTAGGTAATAATGAAACGCAGATAACGTCCTTGGTACTATCTAGTACAAAACAAATTGATAAAATATGAAAGTTAGGCTGTACAGCCGTCGGATGAGCAATTAGGCACAAAGTTGTTAATGAACCGGAATTACTGTCTGACTAGGATTCCTGGCTGTGCTTCATTAGTCTGACCTAAATACATTTTTGGCTATATGACCTAAAACTGGCTTAATTGACCTTGTACACTCCAGCAGGCATAAACCTATACATACTATAATTTATAAGTAAATACATACATATTCTACCCAGATAATTACACATAACTTATTAACGTTTTTTTCAAGATGGCGCTTGAAGCTCCACCTGAATCTGTCAGCATTATGTAATTTCACACTTAGTAAGTGATTCTAAACCTTATAAAAAAAATTGGATTGGAATTTTGTACGAGGTTAAATTCTTTTTTAACTGGCCTATATGTAATCTATACAGATATTTGTCAGGAGTGAGACACGTTTCCACAAAAGCTAGCATAGCAGCCAGTGTTGCGAGCCGGCTGGCTCACTGACAGAGTGATCACATCATTGACTGTCAAAATATAATACTTGTTTTGAAACTTTTAAGCCTTTAATTGGCAAGGATAGTGAGCAGCTCAAAATTAAAAAAAAAATACAAATAATAATAGTCTTAAAAAATATCATGTTTAAAAAAACGAGTTTTAAACACACACGACTGAAGTAAAACTTCTTTAGCTCCATATAAGTTCTATGTCCCTCTCAATTTCTGTTCGCCTCGCCCGATCACACTTTTCGTAACGCCTCATCACGGATTAACCAGCTAACTACGCATTTACCCCAAGTCAAGCGTGCGTAAAGAAGTTTTACTTCAAAAGTTTTCTTTTCAGTATTAATAATGTCCACAGGTTTTTCATGTATATAAATGTAACGATGATGCGTGGTTTGAGATAAGTTTAATTTGTGATAGAAATGTTTACTTCATTCATCAGTTCTCGATTGACATTTATTTTTTATTTATAAATATGAAAATGAATCGCTGAATGTGTTGCTAAGCGCAAATTTCGAGAGTGGCTGAACCGATTTTGCTAATTCTTTTTTTTTTTTGACTAGCGTTTTTGACTAGCCCGTTGGCGCAGTTTGTAGTGAATCTGCTTTCTGTTCCGGGGGTTGTGGGTTCGATTCCCACATCGAGTCTGGGTGCTATGTACATATTTATTTATATATTTATATATGTATTACTTATAAGTATGTTTATCGAAAAAAAAAAATATGTAGCTAGACCAGTCGGTTGTTACCTATAACACAAACATTAAGTTGCTTACTTTAGGAGCAGACGACCGTGTGTGTATTGTGTATATATTTAATTTAATTATTTATTATAATATTCCTTGAAGTACGAGGATGGTTCTTACGGAGAGAAAAATTTAAAAAATTGCCGGAAAAAGTCTAAAACAAGACTTTTCTATATTCCCATACAAAAGATTCGTATTAATACTTAAAAGTCAATTTGAACTTTAATACCAATCGACTGTTAGGCGGTACGAAGTTCGCCGGGTCAGCTAGTTTATTATAAATATTTAACGCACTGACTTACGTCACGCTAATGTATATATTACTTTTATGCAGTGAGATATATTAAAGAAAGGCGCATATAAAATGTTAAACTAATGAAATTTGTAGAAGATTTACAACTTCAACTAATAAGAGTATATTGCAGAAAAGCAAGGAACATAACAGCTTACTTCTGGTTATATTATTTCAAGATTTAAAAAACCTTAAATCAGATACATACTTAGAACCAAAAAAAATATCGTAGTAACTTTATGAACTATTTGTTCTAACAAATAATTAAAAATCGGTTTTTAATGTCACATACAATTTACACAATTACATTACTACAATTTATAGAAACTATTTTTTATTCTTCTTATATAAAAACCAAGCTACTTGAGCAACTCTGTCTTTTGATATTTTTATATCTACTGTTATTAATGATCCACCAATTGAAGGATTTAAGTAGTTCCGTCCCTTGCCTCTGTATTCTCATTTGTCCTTTGTAAGAATAATGGGTGTGTGGGTGGAACTAGCCCAAAGGAGATAACAAGGGACTCTATTCCTAACAACTAGCAGAGTATTGCTTAAGTTTCAATGTAGTTTGTTAGTAAAGTTTCTAGACCTTCAAGATATCATTTTTAACATTTTCTTTTATTCTCCGCGTATAGCTTAAGTACAGTACATACTCGTAGTTAAGTAACTTTTGCGTAAGTATGTGACACTGCAGTCTACACGTTTATACATGAATAAAAGACTTATTGTAATGTTTAACTGATTCTATATAGTACATATCACTATATATTATAAAACAAAGTCGCTTCCCGCTGCCTGTCTGTATGTATGCTTAGATCTTAAAAACTACGCAACGGATTTTGATGCAGTTTTTTTAATAGATAGAGTGATTCAAGGGGAAGGTTTATATGTATAATACATGCATAATATAGTAGAGAAACACTGATCATTTTTGCAACTGTGCGAAGCCGGGGTGGTTCGCTAGTCAATCATATTGAACTTTGAGCTTGGATTTATTAAGATTATAACTATAAATTAAATGATGAATGCATTTTAAATGCATTTTAAAAACCTTGATTGAGTAGCGGTTTAATAAGGTTCACTACTCAATCCAACTTAACTAGAACTAGTACAACGTAGTAATATCATTATGGAGACAAAAAATATATATTGCAATAAATTCTCACAAGTCACTATACGGCTGTCAGTGAGAAAACTAGACAATTTCGTCACATGCGTTAGCAATCAACCGATTCATATGTTTACACTTTACATCTTAGTACTGTCATCATGAATCAGTAGGTATACATTTTATTGAATCATGTTCTTGTAAGTTTTTTAAATATTTAGTCATTATTTCTTTCATTGATGATGTCAGGATAAATAGAAAGTGTGCGACAGATTCTGATTATTTAAAGATTTAACTGTTATTCATGTATTAAGCTATCATGTGTAGCAGCAATGAGACCTCTTTTTTATGGCGAGCAGTTCGCCGCGAGCTTATGCTCTGTGGTCCAACACAAAACAAGGAGATAAAACGTCGACTACAGTCGGTCGTTAAAATGAATGTAAGTTTGACATTCACGTATTAAATGTTTGCGATATAAAATAACATTTTTGGTTTTCATTCATTCAAAATAATTATATTTAAAAGTTTTTTGCGTAATAAATAGTGACAGTTGAAAATTTTTATATATTAACAAAAAAAGAACAGTCCGTCGACCTCCTCAAGACTCTACAAGGAAAAACCAATAGTTGAATGTGTTTGTGGAATTGTGGTTTTCCGGCAAGCATTTTAAATACCTGTAAACTACTAACTAATACTAATAACTTAAGACATTATTATCATCATCACCGTCATCATCATTTAGTCATTTCAGTAAAACTGAATATAAAGTAAACAACGGTATTCGTGGGAAAGAAAACTATAATAAAATGAAAAAGAAATCGCAAGCATATTTAATGTAAACTGGTATATTGGCTGTAATTACAGAGTTCTTTTGATCCGAGCTACGTGTGAATGACTGGAATGGAAGCGTTTTTAATTTGCGGAAACTTACAGATCAAAAGGAAATTCTCAGTGGGAAATGTAATTAGTGTAGACCATATTAAATACGTCGTGAAGAATCTTGAAAAGAAATAATTCGTGGCGTTAAAGCACGCTAAATGATAAACGCATGAAAAATTATTAAGTTCTTTTTGTTTGGTAAAGATTGCCGATAGCAAATGCAGCTTAGATTATGTTCAATCCATCAATACATTATGTTAGTGAATGCCTTTGCGTATATAAGAACGGCTGATGAATTACGAATAGACTACATGTCATATGTTACTCATAAAACTGCAGAATTAAGTGTTTAGACCGTTTACACGAAATCGTATTGACTTTGATTAATTTGATTAATTAGGAAAGAAATTTTTTAATATATTAATTAACAAGTTAGAAAAATAGATCGTTATGAAAATGTAACGCTACATTGACACAGCCATGTCATACACAATTTCATTGGAAAATATCCAACTGCTTGTCATCGTGTAAACTATTTCCTAAAACTGACGATCCGTGTAATGAGTAAGTCTAAAAAACTGGGTCGTTGTCCTTTTAAACTTCTGTCTTACTAATTATGAGTTGAATTAGCGCGAGACGTTAAATTGACAAAACGATTATTTTGAAAATAGATTGATATTACTTCTTCTATAAAAGTAGACAATTTTTTTATATCTTTGCTGGTGTTTTCATATTAAATTTTTATGTTACATTTTTATAGTAATCGTTTCGTCATAATGTAAACGGTACACAATTTATGAGTACAAGTCAACACTACACATGATAGGTCAGTGTCCTGTGGTTTATCGTGCTGACATGATTGAGCTGACTGACCTAGCGTCGCCCACGCGTTCTTGACACGTCACGTCACACAAGGATTACGGTATGAGGTGAACTGACGTGCGATTGATAAACACTTGTATGGGATTAGCGTAAAAATATATTTAACGTGTCCTAGGTTATACTTGTAACATTGTAGAAAGCCCGTGTCTTTGCCATCATATACGTATATACGTCATAGTATTATTAACCGACTTTAAAAAAGGAGGAGGCACTTATTTTGTGTGTATTTTTTTATTTTTGTCACCCCAAAAGTTTTTAATGTGTGTACCGATTCTGATGATCCCTCTTATACCTAAAATACGCCATAGTATTATTAACCGACTTAAAAAGGAGGAGGTTCTTATTTTGTGTGTATTTTTTATTTGTGTCACCTCAAAAGTTTTTACTGTGTGTACCGATTCTGAGGATCCCTCTTTTACTTGAATACCCATAATGTGGTCCCATTTGATCGAGTTTGACAAGTAGTTTTTGAGTTACTCCTAATAATGCGTATCTAATTGACTATTTTCTTGACTACCGACGTCGTATTACTGGTCTATGTAATTGAAATCGTTTTGTTTTTCTATGTTTTTGTTTTATCTTATACTATTAAACGAGCAATTCTTGTATATATATATATATATATATTTTCTGAATCTCGGAATCGGCTCCAACGATTTTCGTGAAATTTAGTATGCAGGGGATTTCGGAGGCGAAAAATTGATCTAGCTAGGATTCATTTAAAAAAAATGTCGTTTTATCCCTGTTTTTAAGCAACGAAAAAATATCATTAGAATACAAAGCTTAATTTCACTGCGCGTCAACATAGCTTTATCGGCGTAATTAGGAAATCGGCGGGTGTCAAATCGTGTTGACCCGGGTTCGAATCTCAGTCTCCAGATAAATTTTTTTTCTTTTTTTTTTTTAATTTCACTCGTGATTTATTATTTAAATAAAATTAAAATATAAAAATACCGAGAAAAAAAACAAAAAATAAAATGAAAATACCGAGCAAGGCTCGGTCACCCAGGTACTTTTTATAAACGGGTTATTTAATCTCTATACGCATTATCCCGATTAAAATATATGTATTTTGGCTTCAGAAGGCTGTTTATCAAGAAAGGTAAGTGGGCGAGAAGTTACTTTAAAGTCGATAGTCTCGGTTTAGTTACTAGCTTGGGAACGATATTGACTTATACAAAAGTAGTTGTTTCTAGTCTAGTTGTACCTATATCTATGTAGGTCTCCCCACTGTAACTCGAAGAGCATCAAAGACATCTGATAGTGATCACTACTCATGGCAGGGAAATTCGACCCTTCTCTAGTATGTTGAGAAATCCTTCGGCCAGAAGTTTCGTATCGTTTGAAGGTTGTTTCAGTTCAGTATCGTTATATAATAATAAAAATATAGCTGAAAATATTATATATTCTGAGTATATAAGAAGTGCACATGTATATATGTATGCACATATGGATTGTAATATAACAAAGTAGTTGAATCAGCAGCTTAACATTTTGTCTGTTTAATTACTGTTTGGCTTGTAATCATTTTATTACATATACTAGCTGTACCCCGCGATTTCACACGCCTTAATTTGAGGAATAAAGTTAAATAGGCTGTCCAACACAAAATTAATGTTTCAATTCGAACCAGTAGTTCCTGAGATTAGCGCATTTAAACAAACAAACTTTTCAGCTTTATAATATTAGTATAGATTATGAATGTAATCAATTATTCCTAAACGAAATTTAATATATAAACAACGTAAACTTTGAATAAATAAGGAAAAAAATAAGTTGTGTCCATTATTTCATTTGAAAAGTCATCGTTTCCTCAAATATTTTATGTTTGTACAATATTTTCATCATAAATTGTCGTTCAATTTTGAGTCATAAAGGAAAAGAACCAGTAAGTAATAATTCAACAAATAAAAAATATCGTTTACAAGCTTACAATAATAAATGGTTAATATGTTGTTTATAGTAAGTATTTTAATATATTGCTACATTTTATCTTGGTACATAGGTCGAAACAATGGATAATTTATTACTTACCAATAAATAATGATAGTTACAAATTCTTGCTCTACTAAATAATTGAAAGCTAAAATTAATTATGGTATTAATTATTGTAGATCGGTCTAGATAAGAATGTGTACATATGTCATTTTTAGGATAATGCAATAATCTTTGCGTGGTATATCTACTGTCTACTACTGCATATTTTATTAACCGACATCCAAAAAAGGAGGAGGATCTCAATTCGACTGTATTTTTTTTTATGTATGTTAACCCAGAACTTTTGACTGGGTGGACCGATTTCGATCAATTTTGTTTTAATTGAAACGTGTTGCGTGTCATGTGGTCCCATTTAAATTTAATTGAGATCTGACAAGTACTTTTGGAGTTATATCTAATAATGCGTATTTACTTGACTACTTTTTCGTCGACCTACGGTGTATTATATAATACCGCATAACTTTTTACTCGGTGTACCGATTTTGATGATTCTTACTTTAATCGAAAGCTAATACTTGTCATGTTGTCTTGTTTAAATGAGATCTGATTACAACTTTTTGAGTAATCTTTAATGGCGCGTATTTACTTGACTATTCTTTCGTCTTATTACGTTGTATTACTTGTCGATGTAATTGAAGTCGGTTTTTTTTTCATTTGCGAGCAAACACTATTATTATATCAAAACTCATATAAGTATTATGTAATAATTGAAACAAAAATTTATCTAAAGCTAAACTTTGATTTTTCAATCAGTTACGATAGCTAAATTTGATGAATATAATTTTGTTGGTAAAATTTTATGTGGAAGTTGATATCAACCAAAATTATCATAAACCTCTTAAATGGTAAATATACAAAAAAAAACATTAGAAAAAAAATAATACTATAGGACAAAAAGTACTCCGTCATGGCATATTTGTTTTAAATCTTGTAAGCTGTTGTATTTCAATAACGTGTGAAATAATACCAACCTTATAAACGTAAAAATTAAAAAATGAAATACATTGATGTAAATAGGAAAAAATCAAGCTGATAAAATTTATCAAAGATATAAATCGACCTGTCCGTTACATTGTATGGGAACTAGCAAGTCTACAAAGCAGGTCGTAACCAAGAGGTCATTGGCCACGAGATGTGCTAGTCTAGACCGGGCGACGGCCCTTAATTCTAGATATTGTTGTGATCACACCGATTGATTCATCGTCATAACCCTTTGTTGTAACGAAGTGCGTTGGTGGTATTCAATTTAAGTACATCATCACTTACGCTGAGTGTCATGTACGTTTATATCTTTTAGTATCCACCATGACATTTTATGTTAAATATGTCTAATTATTTACATTCAAAAATCTCGCCACGAACTTAAATTATGCTAGTATATTTCTAAATGTACAATACAATACAAATACTCTTTATTGTACACTAACAGAGAAAAATGTTACATTAAAAGGAAAATATAAACTTGTACAAAAAACGTATGAGTATAAAATTCATATTGTAATGAAATTAAAAAGAAATAGTAATTTACATACATTTACATACATTTTTCATATTGACTGATTATGTATGTATGTATATCAATAATGTACATACACCTTTATCCTCGGAGCTTTAATAGCTTTCTGTTGGTAGAGCGGACGGCGGTTCACTTTTGATCCCTTGACGATTGTTCTCACTTAAGCTTGTATTTGAAGAGGATTGAATAATATTTGTGACTACACTTTACAAATTTTTAGCGCGAAAAATATTAAATTACAGCGAATCGTGTTTATTTTTTATTTGTAAACGTACGTGATATTTTGTTCGAATGTACATACATGTATGTACATTCGAACTAATGTACATACATGTAATGTATTGGAAAATACTTACTAGAATAATATAGATAATACCTACATAAGAACTTCTTACCAAGACTTACTTGCTCATTTCCTACGGCTTCCATTGTGGTCCTGCAATCTTTACAAGTCGATTGAAGGATTATTTCACAGATTCTTTCAAGCAACATTATTCAAAGATTGTAGGTTTTATAAACCACGAGGTTTCATTATTTTTTAGTGAATGAATCATTCTTTTTTACATATAAACGATATTGATTATTGATTCAACTACTACATAAAGAACTTAAACAACCTTATGACATTTCAATCATTGGACGATTCTCCATCTATTGAAGATTGTTATTTAAATTGCCACAATGTGTCTGATTGCTCGAGTACTTTATGTAAGATAAACCTTTATGTTTAAACCGGGCTCAATGTGACATATTGTTATGAGTCTACACGATTTTAACAGCATTATTAATGATGCTTTGTTGAGTATGACTAATGAAATAATTAATTTATTATTTATTTTAAACTTGTCTCTCTTGAATTACATCTGATTAAATGTTCTTTTATTTGTGATGTCAAAAGGTAGCTTTCTTAGTAAATTTGAGATGTAAATTTTTATTTAACGAAAACAAAGCGTCTCTTGTGAGAAATAGAAATAAAAGTTTGCACCTACGACATCTTAGATAAGATTTATTTGTACACGTTTTTTTTTTTATCTCAAAATAATAATAAAAAGTTGTCTAGTTTCTTTCAAATAAAAGAAAGCTGGCTCTGCTAGTTCAGTACAAGTTTTTGGCTAATGTTTTTGCGCAATCATCACTGTTACTTTTACTGCGATATTTGCTAAAATGTTTGTTCGTAATATTTGTGTTAGCATACATGGGAGCGGCTGTTATTGGGTTTATTTTTAAGCGACTTCCAAAAGGAGAAAGTCCTCAATTTGACTTTTATTTTAATGTATGTTACCTCAGATGTTCAGAACTTTAGTGGGTGGACCGACTTCGATGATAATTTTTTAATCGAAAGAAGGTGTTTGTCATTTTGTACAATATTAATCAATAACTAATAATGCGTATTTACTTGACATTTTTTTTGTTGAACTACATTGTATTATACCTAATAACTTTTTCCTTGGAATACCGATTTTGATTATTATTTAAAAATCAAATATTACATTTTGATGTCATTTTGATGAGCGCTGTTTCATTACAAATACGATGACTTAGGGCTGCTTGATTGCTATTGATTTTGCTAAAAGTCTGGTTTGAATGGCGGTTGTCGAATGTAATATAGCCTGGCCAGGAATTTTCCAGCCAACCCTTTCGCGATTTATCTTTAACATATTAAAGAAGATAATCATTCAATTTTTATTTCGGATCTTAGACTAAAAAGTATCCTTTGATTGCTAACCTTTGCCTATAGTTATCTACTGAAACCTGTTAAAAAATCTCTATAAAAACTTTTTTAATTATCATTATAAAACCTAGTCTTGTATATGATTCATCTTACAGACAAGACGTTATTAAAGTACAATTTATTGATATAATTTATTTTTTATTCGTACAGAACGTTAACAATTTTCTCAACGTACAGGGTTTAAATATGAATTATATATTTGCGATTTAAACAACAATAAGATCTTTTTATATCGAAAATATATGGGTCAGAATTGTATGAAGTTACGTAATGTTTTTAAGCTTTATTTTTTACCGGCTATTCCCATTGTGGTACATGTTTTAACATTGTTCTTTTTTATTACAGGTAATTGACCTTTGTGCTTTGGCATTGAAAGGATAATGAGATGGTAATGTAATTATTTATAATAATAGCAGCTTATTTTATTTTTCTTTTGTTAAAGAGTTATAATGTAAAAACAGCTTAGGTATTGTTATTTTATTTTTAGTTAATTTATATCGATATGAAATTGATTAAATCGTACGTTACGCTGTCGATTTATCGATTAAAATAATACGATAATTAGGTGGTAGTGGTTGGTATATTAAACGAGTTGCATGCGACTGCACTCGTGCCATATTACAGTTACTCTTGACCGAGTTTTTTTTAATAACGCATTCTAGGCGTGCTGTATTTGAAATTTTATTATATTTTATTATTAATAATCCATCAACCGTTTAAATTCCTTGCGCTTTCCCCGTAATTTATTTTTATTTATTACTTTTGACTTTGAGTTTACGTAATCAAATTCAATTTCGAAAACAAAAAGAAGGCAGTAAGGAAGCCCTTCTTATCTCGTAAAGTATAGATGCAAATTGTGTAATGTATATAAGGTGTAGCCATAGTTATTTAGCACAATAGGACGTTTTTGAATAGGTGATTTAAGACTTACTCGATCTTTGGAAAATCGTAC
The DNA here is from genome assembly GCA_905220545.2 of Melitaea athalia. NCBI lineage: Eukaryota > Metazoa > Arthropoda > Insecta > Lepidoptera > Nymphalidae > Melitaea > Melitaea athalia. Next base: position 6,340,019 of record HG992203.1, read on the forward strand.
GATGCTTCTTAAAGGGAAAGCGGTAATCTATTGTTCGTTACTCTCGGCGCTTATTTTGAAGATTCTTTGAGTGTGTAATTTAAGTGTCGTAATGTACTTGTGATGGCTATTTTACAATACGACAATATGGAGAAACTTCATTATATAAAGTTTCGTCAAATGGGCAAAAGTGACTTTCCAAATAGGCACTTAAAAGCAACTCGTACGACTCTCACTGCTAAATATGTAGGCAAATGCCTATTTAAAATTTTCACAAATCGCTCATTTACTTTGAACTGAAATACTAAAAGTTGCTACGATTAACCTCAAACGTAGATTTTAAGCTCATCCCGCAAGTTCCTGCGAATGATGCGGTGCGGTGGAAACGTACCGGATACACCTTCATGAAAATTAACTTCTAAGCTATTTCTAGTTTAAACTGAGCGAAGTTTTACAATGGTTTTCTCTTTGAATTCAATTTAGCAAATGTTTTTATTCAAATAAATTTAAATAGTAAGATCTTGCTTATAATTAATCTGATCGAAAATTATTTTAACATATAGTTAATGTAACTGACTCTCTGACTATTTTAATAAAAAAAATAGTCAGAAAGATGTATACTTACTGAGAAGTAATTTTTGAAATTGGTCTTGTAATGGAACAATTCGTGCTCTGTGGAAATTCAGTCGTGTTCAGTTCGAGTGTGAAATGCTCTGCACCATTCAATGAGAGATTTCACGTTGAGGTGTGATTTCAGAACTTAATTAATAGGGGTTATATAAAAACGTCTAGACGTTTTTAACCTGCTCAGAATATAGTTGTCTAACGTTTGCTCGAAACCAGTTATGTAGAGAATATAATGCCAATAATGTGTCTTGATTTTACTTTTATTACTTATCATACAAACAGACAAGGCAAGGCATCCTTCCAGTTCATAAAATATGAGGAATCATTATATATGACAGGCACCCAGTTTCGCGACGTATTTAACGATCGATATGCCACGATATCGTCCGAGCTCGAAATAGCCACGGGTCCGGACGACGGCCTGTCTGTTGTCCAATATCCTGCCCTCCTGGTTCGTAGCCGCATAAAATATTGTTATTGTTTATGCACTCCAGGTATATATTATGGATTTTATTTTAAAATAATGTGCTGTAAAATAACGTTGCATTATTTACTTTCAATTTTACTGTTTGTTATTTTTATGAGATCATGTTTATATATTATATTTAAGAAAAAATAAGTAAATGTGTGTTGTATATTCTTTATTTCTAGTTAAGTTGATACAAGACGCTTATCATCGACGGTAGATTTTAGTTTCAGTAATTACAATTAATCAATACTAAATCTAAGACACAACATCAATTGCTAATTTTAATATTTGTAGTTGTAATTTTGTAAAAGAAAAATAAGCAACTATTGGAGCTGAAAGATTTATTTGTGTCGAAATTCTGTAATAATAGCGGTCACAGTCATGTGAAATCTTTTGGTTGGGTATTAAGTAAGTCAGTGGTTGTGACCTTAATTTCATACCAATTAAAATTACCGTAAAATACCCAGCGAATATATTCTGAAGATCATGTATGAAAATATCCGAGTTCAGTTAGTTTAGGTTTACGTTACGTGTACGTTATTAGAAACATCAAATATTTATTACTCAGAACTGTTAGCCTTGCCAAAAACTGGTCGTACATTATAACATCAAATAATCGAATAAAAACGTGTTATTACTGAAGAACAGCACGTCTGAACACGAGCCAGTTTTGACGATAACTGAAGCTATATTTAAATTTAGGGTTTTCAAAAATCAATTAAATTTTTGTCGATATTTTATATTATCTATACTTAATATAATAAAGCTGAAGAGTATGTTTGTTTGATTGTTTGTTTGTTTGTTTGTTTGAACGCGCTAATCTCAGGATCTACTGGTCCGATTTGAAAAAATTTTTCAGTGTTAGATAGCCCATTTATCGAGGAAGGCTATAGGCTATATATCATCTTGCTAAGACCAATAGGAGCGTAGCACCAATGAAGAATGTTTCAAAATCGGGGTTTTTTCCTTTTATTCCACGGGGACGAAGTCGCGCGCAGAAGCTAGTAATAGATAAAGAGTAATGTATATATTTAAAATTTATACGTGTTATGTGCAGCCAAAATATAGGTACTAATTACTGATTTTAATAAACCTCGTCAAATGCGAGTTAAGCAAAGTATGTATATGTACCATAGTGAATTATTTTACCATGGGTATTACAAAAATCTAAATCAGTTTTCTGTTTTAGCTTGTGCAGACTCTGAACGAAGGCAATACGTTTCTAATATGAGAGAGAGTACGAAGTTTCGTTTAACTTTCAAAATCATTGTAGGTACAAAACCAATTATTTCTTTTATTTATTAATGACCTCCGATTCCTCCTTAATTAATGACACTCCTGTTCTTTGGATGCTGTGTGGTTACGGCAGTAAATAATATAGCCACCCCCTCTCCTTCCGTGGGTGTCGTAAGAGGCGACTGAGAGATAACAAAGTTTCACTACCACCTTGGAACTTATAAGGCCGACCGATGGCGGGATAACCATCCAACTGCTGGCTTTGAAATACACAGGCAGCGGCGTCTTCGGTGTGACAAAGCCAGCCCTGCGGTCATCAACCCGCGTGCCCAGCGTGGTGACTACTGACTATGTGCAAAACAAATGAGTTCACGCCATTTTTGACGCGAACTTGGGGAGGCCTATATCCAGCAGTGTACTGCGATAGGCTGAAGTGATGATGTTGCTCTTTGGGTTATCTCTATATATATAAAAATGAATCGCTAAATGTGTTGCTAAGCGCAAATCTCGAGAGCGGCTGAACCGATTTTGCTAATTCTTTTTTTATAATATTCCTTGAAATACGATGATGGTTGTTACGGAGAGAAAATTTTTAAAAATTCCCTCAAAAAGTCTAAAAACAACACTTCTATATTCCCATACAAAATATTCGAAATAATAATTAAACGTCAATTTGAACTTTAATACTATAACATAAGGTTTTAGTGTTAGTGGAGAGGTTCCGAGAAGGATAAGTATTAAAAAAAGTAAAAAACGACTGTTAGGCGGTACGAAGTTCGCCGGGTCAGCTAGTTAGTTTAATAAAATCAAATTCAATGTCGATATTGTCTTAACAAAACATCACTAAATCTGTTCCACCAATCGCAAGCCCTGTTGCGCCCGCGCAGTTACAGAGTATAAATAGAGCGCATAAAAATCACATGTATCCGTCGAAACGCGCCAGTAGGCCAGTCTCGCACGTGACTCGAATGAGAGTAAATGCATGTTACGCAGTGGAAAATAAAATCTTAATTTATAAAATAACATTTTCAAATTATGTACTGACAGATTTATCAGAAACAAATCTAGATACACGAAATTTTGCCAGTAGGGCACTGTTACGATGTGTACGTTTAAATAATAAAAGTATTTCGGAAATTATTCTTTTAAGAGAAGCAAAATTTGTATAGTAAATTGTAAAATAAATTAAGTGGTTAAAGTTATTTCAAACGTATCTGATCTAGTTTTACGTAAAATAAACATCCTTGAATAAACATATTCAACCGGAAATTGAAATCAATTCCGATGGCAATGAAATATTCTAAACCAACGATGAATAATTTTAATACCGCACTAATATAATATGTATCTATGTATTTCGTACGAGATACTATATTAATAATAAAGAAATGATGCAAGTGTCTTGAACAACTACTCGAACGACATTCGCTGCCAAATTATGCATTGTACATCTGTCAAAGTTAAAGTAAGATACATTAAAAGTTACAGCTTTCACGAGGTCAACCACCTTAAACAGTAAATAAGAATACTAAGAACAGTTGGTATACCAACATTGACCTTACGCCATGTATTACATGTAGGTATTACCCATCTCATTTACCTTCACAATGAAACAACCAACTATAAGGTACAGTTATTTTTATTTCGTTACGTCAAAACACTTAATGTAATGGTACAGCTAGACTTTAATATAGTGTTTTAAAAAGCGTGATTTTTGTCTATAGTCAATATCTTACCTTCTAGAAATAAAACTATTGCTTAATTACCAAGAACCCACCGTATTGATTTTACCTCGTGTAATTTGATATATCTATCTCAATGGACTTGGTCATGGTTATCTCTTTTCTTCTGCATATCTTTAACAATAACATGTTCGTGGCTTCTAATGTGTCACTTTAGGTTTTTTAGGAGGCTTCGGTCCTTTAAGACTATGCTATCTATTTTCTCGGTAAAATAAAAGATTATTTTCAGTAAAACACTCAGACAATGAGAAAAAACATGTATATGATCGAGAGCTGGAGATTAAAACAAGTAAAAAATACCTATAAAGTAATTTTAGTTTACGGTTCGAGTGCCATTGGCTGACGGAAATTAAAATAAACTTAAATTCACTTAAACCACAAACGCTAAAATACTAAAAAAGTATCAGAATTTTTTAACCTTGAGTTAATTTGTGGAAAAATCAATACAACCCTCCTAAACTATTCCCCATCATCAACACCAGATGGGGTGCTTGATCATACCTACCTAGGGTGACCGCTGTCTAGAGCTGAAGGGTCCTAATTGAACTTTATCGATTTGAAGCCCTGCTGCTAAATATACCTTAAGCGTGATGTCATCCACATTGTAAACCAGAATTTATTTTGAGTACTAAAATTCTATTTCAAATGGCTAACTAGAAGAAAACATATAGGTATCACACGTAAAGAAGAGTTTTTATTCCATTTTAATAAAATTATTTTTACTATGTCGTTAAAACATTATAGAATTTCAAAAAACCTACTGCTATATTTAGCACAGACAAATTACTTGATAATCCGCAGTTTAAAAATTGACTTCATTCATAAACTTTTAAAAGTTCAGTACCCACGTCATTTCACCGGAGTCTTATTGCCTCGTCGAGACGAACTAATGGTGGGTCGAGATAACGGAATATTACGCTTATCACGACAGCTACAAAACAAATAACCTCCATCGGTAGCTTAAAATAATATCATTACCGTTCTTTAAAAATGTTTTTCAACTTTTTACTGAAAATAATCTATAAAAAAAGCACTTCGTTTTTATACGGCACCTTCCAAGCCAACAATGATGAAGCCAAATCTCATTACTACCCTTTCTCCCTAAGGATCTCACATAGTATTATCTCTTTCTCCAATCTAATTTTATGTTATGGAGCTACACAAATCGACTTGTCTCGCCTGCACACTCTTAAACTCGTATACTAAAGCTATATCTGTCCCGATCTTTTAAAACCTGTCCTTGTAAAGCCGGATTGAGTTTGCCTCTTTCGCGACGGAGAAATGTGGCAACGTTGAGACAATGAGACCAGTTTTAGACGAAGTTAATATTGCGCTGGATGCAACGGAAATTATTTGCGTTTCACGTGCGCCTCCAGATGTCGGATCTAAACGCGTCTAGTGTATTGTGTGCTATATGCTCTTTTTTGTCATGTCGCATACAGCATCCATTCAGAGTTGAGGTATTGTGAAGACGTCTGCACTTTTAAGTGCTGTCGAAAATCCTTCTAAAAAATTCTGGTGTGACTGTTTCAAACCGTCTTTATTCGTCTTTGTCAACCTACACATTAAAATTTACTAAAAATTAAATTCAAATTCAGAGATAATCATTCATGTTTAATTCCCGACCGACGCGACGCTTCGTTTATAAGCGAAACGTCGTGTTGGAGTTTGTGATGTGGAAAATGCTTTTGCACAGCCTTGGCTGGTTCATAATACCAGCGCATACGTATTACCATACAGATTACAAATCGCGAAATGTTTGACCTTTTCTACTGTGAAAATTGTTTTAGAAGTATAATAAGCTTAGGTTTCGTAACAACTCATTTGTTACGAAACCTAAGCTTTCTAAGGTTCATCCTTAAAATATATGTCGTAATTTATATCCGCTTTGAAAGAAGGCGTTAGTCGTATTTTATGATTGACTAGGACTCGTGTGGTGAAGCTCGTTCATTGCTCATTAAGCATTGAATCATTGGAATTCACGACAAAGCTATCGAGAGGACGAGAGCCGAGAGGACTTGCTTTCTAAATTCATTACTTTTATATTGCGTATATTTTTATAGCTATTGCGTCTAAGGCTCCATTTAGAATGGTCTTAATTGTCAGCAGAAATTTTTAATTCCACTTTCGCAAACATGTTATTAGATGTTGTTTGTTTTTAATTGAGAAAGTTAGTGATGTAACTATATTTATGAATATTTTAATGGGATATAAAATTATTTTTTTATTTATATATTGCTTAATGATTTGATGATCGTAATTGCTGTAGAATAAACGGCGGAGACACCGTATAAGCGAACGCCATTTGCATACCATTTAATTGGCAATTACCGCTATTTCAAAAAAATAAACATCGTAGGTATTTTGTTTATACATAATATGAAATAGCTTATATTACTGATTTAGATTTAATCTGTCATCGTAGCGTTTTCTGATATCGATTATTCGTCGGTCATTTCGGTATTTCCTACAAACTACTTTACCATTGAGATAAAAAAAATTTGTTATTATAATTGGTATTATATTGTTATTATAATTAGTATTTAAGTTCCATTGTTTTTATATAACTACTATGTAAAACGTATTACAAGTTTTCGTTACTTAATTTAAGCTAAGTTAACAGGTATACATGTATAAATGAAGCGATAAGAAGTAGCCTTCGGCCTATTTTTTATGTGTTATCCGTTCATATAATTACCCTCGATGAACGTGTCTGTTTCCTCAATGTACGAGACCATGTAATTAAGTGAGGTATGTATTTCTCTTTCCCGGAACCTCTCGTACCATACCTACGTACATTTTGTGCGCTGATGCGCATCGTCTCGTGGCGTCGCTAGACTCGAGCATCTGCACAAAGAGATACCGAAAGATAAGCTGGCGTCGTTACCTAGACTGTACTATAGACTCGTATTTACTGTGACTACCCTTAAAAGAGTTAATAATAATTTTTGAATACCTGAACGAAATTGAAAAGCCCTGATCTCACATATGTCTAGAATAATAGGTACCCAATTAAATATTTCGTAGTTTTATGTTACTATGGCGTTTCCAATAATAAAATTTAAAATTTAAGAAACATTTCCATACGAGAAACACGTATTAAACAAAACAGTAGTACGGAATCATAAGCGTGGGAGCAAATAGCACTTTTGATAATTTAAATACAAGTTCTTGCCTTAAAACAAATCTATACTAATATATAAAGCTGAAGAGTTTGTTTGTTTGGTTGTTTGTTTGTTTGTTTGTTTGTTTGTTTGAACGCGGTAATCTCTGGAACTACTGGGCTGATTTGAAAAATTCTTTCATTGTTAGGTAGACCATTTATCGAGGAAGGCTATAGGCTATGTATCGTCACGCTAAGACCAATAGGAGCGGAGTCAACGCCGACGAAGTCGCGCGCAGAGGCTAGTTACATATAATTTAATAAAAGCTTTATACTAAAGTTTACCCAAGACTTTTATGTAGCTGAGCTATAATACAATAACATAAGCATTTGTTTACTTACTATTTAATCTTATTCTATATGTATAGTTTAACATTATCTGTTTTGTGGTTTAAAAAGGAAAATACATAGTGGAGAATAAAAACGGAATGCCGGGATCCGTGAAATAACTAAAACAAATAAAAAAGCTAAAAGCTAGCAGAGAGCATACGGTTCACCTGATGTTATGTAATTACCCATTAACACTAAAAGAATAAAAGGTAGGAGATGGAAAATAAAAATAGAATACAAATGCTATGTTTATGTTAACACTAGCTGACCAGGCGAACTACCGCCGTCATTTATTTTTCTTGAATAAATCGATTTTCTTATAAACCATGCCCTGACAGTTACAAACAAAAAAATAAATAAATTGGTAGAGTCATTCGGAAGGTACGTGCGTATATATACATTTAGGTAATTCATTTTAATTTTTGTATAGTGTTATATATCACTACATATTATAAAACAAAGTCGCTTCCCGCTGTCTGTCTGTATATATGCTTAAATTTTTAAAACTACGCAACGGATTTTGATGCGTTTTTTTTTAGTAGATAGAGCGATTCAAGAGGAAGGTTTTTATGTATAATACATGCATATTATAGTAGAGGAACACTGGTAATTTTAGAGGTTTCTAACGTGTATCTTTTATTGTAGATAGTATTTAGTTTCAGCATTGCAACCGTGCGAAGCCGGGGCGGGTCGCTAGTTCTAGTATATTCTATAAAAGAGATGTAGTATTTCTTATTCATAAATAAAATGTAGTGAATTAACATTCTAATTTTTGTTAATGTATTCTTATCAATTCGTACCGTTGAGTGTACGGTGGCTCGCACTGAAATCTAATTAATTACAATAGTCGAAACATAAATATGATAAAATGTTAATTTTTAAACAGAAATCACAATTAACCCGCATCCTTATCAGCACTTAATGTTGCTTTAATGGCCTTTCCTTAATACTTAAACGAAAATAAGTTTTATAGGTACAAATGAGTTTTATTGCCCTGGTTAAAATCAGGGCACTCCAAATGTAGTAGACTTAATTAGCGAATCTCTTCTATCGATCGATTATTGTAATTACGAGGTTAATTATAAATGCCCAATAAGGTTAATTAATGTTTAATTTGTAGGGAATAGTATGAAAGGGTATATCAATCATAATCAATAGTAATAATAATAATTCTTTAAGTACTTTTTTCGAAAAAGATTTACAGTTGTACTTAGTTCTTGTCGTTACATAGCTATTTCAAAATCGTTACAACTATGCCTTTGATTGTCGTACTACGAAACCTATTTTACGGCATACAGCACTAACCCCTCAGATGTAAGCAGCTATAAATGATAGAATTTTATAAAATTTTTATGAAGATAGGTATTACTATTATATTCTTAAATAATTTTATTTACATAATCTATTAAAGGAACTAAATAAGAATTGATCCATAATAATAATTCTTGTGATGCTATAGCGATTAAAGCCGACGCGCATCTTGCACTTGTTGTTTGTCAAAGGCCAAGTATAGTTGAAGGGCGTATGAACTCTGTAAACTTGTGGCTGGGTGGTTTTCCTTATAAATGTTTTTGCGTTAAAACTGCAATTAAGTGGAAATGAGTGTGGTCTGTTTGACTATATAAGAAGCAGTTTATTATTTTTTTTTTTAATATCCATAAGAATTTTTTTTTTTTTAAGTAAAAATCCTTTACGCACGCTTGACTTGGGGAGTAAGCTGGTGAATGCGTGCCGAGAACGTTACGAAAAGTGTGATCGGACGAGGCGAACGGAGCAAGAGAGAGAGGTGCGAGCAAACATTTTCTTTCTCTCTTAGCTAGTTACGTTTGGTATATCTAAGACATAGTGCAGGCCTATTGTGTTGAAGTTTTACTTCAGTCGTGTGGTCTAAACTCTAAAGCACACTCGTTTTTTTAATTAAATTACTAGCGGACCCGGCAGACGTTTTCCTGCCCGGAAAACAGCTACCAAATTTGATTGCTTACATACAGATAGCGGCGCCACCTACCGGGTCCAATTGAGATAAAAATACCTATCTCCCAAGTTGGACCAAATTACAGATGATTACAAAATTTGGTAAAAAGTGCTTCAGTAGTTTCGGAGTTTATCGTTAACATACATTGTGACACGAAATTTTTTTATATATATAGATTTTTCTCCAGAATAATTTTCAGTGAAACCCATATTAGCTTGAGTTAACATCATTATTACGCTCGACTATCTCGCACGTAAAGGGTTAAGTGCTTTTAAGAAGTTTCAAAGGGAATAGTCTATAAGTGCTCCACGGAGTAACGGCTTCCTTTACAATTCGAAGTTATCCTTGCCCTACTGCGAGTTGGATTCTAATTATCTTTCCCTTATAGAATTTCTTCAAAAGTTCTTTTATATGGCCGGAAATTGTTCAAAAAACCTTTCTTTTGGAAGAGAAAAGTATCGAAATTCTACCTTTTATTTTAATGTTATTATTGTTGAAAGAAAAATATTGTTTGTATTAAAGGGAAGTTACTTCATATCTATAACATGTTATGTTCAGTTTTTCTATCTGCTGGTTTTAATACAGATTAATCGGTTACACATTTCTGATTTAATCACAACTTAAATGTACCTTAAAAGGAAAATGTTAATTGCAATTTATGCGGAATGTCAATATTCGTGTCGATTATACGTCAAATTTAAATTTCTAGTAAGTAAAAACAGTCATTATTAAAACAGTACGTCCGTTTAAAGCTTAAGATTTATGATTCACACAGTTTTGGGTAATTTATTCTTAACTAACGACTACTGAAGAAGGTATCCGCATTTAAACGACAACAATATTGAAGATTCATACTTAACTATTTGCTTATGCCTGATGCGTTTGTCACATTTAGGTACAAACCGCGCATGCGCGATAGGTGCTCCATTTGGTGCCTCGAATTGTCAGTGTCAGATTAAATCTTTATTTTATTATAAGCCGGTACTCCACTTTTATATTACGTGACAAACATTTCTTTTTATTTTTACAGTACCAAATATAGAGGGTCAACATTTCGTACTTAAGAATCTTTATGGCTTAGATGATGCGGATAACGCTTCAGATTTTAACTAAATTGGCTTTTACTTTAGAATACAAACTATTTCTATGTACAGATAATAAAAAACACTTTTTGTACCACTACGTTTGTATTGTAAACATCCGTACGGTCCTCCTAGTGGACAGCGGTTACTGATGCCCATGGACACCTGCAACAGAGTGTGAATCACAAGCGTGTTGCCGACCCTAACACCGATTTTCCCATGTTATCTGACTAACTTACCACAGGAAGATAACATTACTTGAGAGCAGTAATATTTAACTGTGATCTTCTAAAAAGTCTGGTTTGGACTCTTATCGAACAGGAGAATCAAAAAACATCAAAACAGCGACAATCATGACACTAGCGCATCTTTTCCCTGTTCGGTGTGTGGTAGAGTCTGCCGCTCCCGTATCGGCTTGTACAGCCATCAGAGAAAATACTCTTCAGGCACTGTTTGAATCGTCTGTAATAGACGTAAAGGCCTATGAATGAATCTAAAAAGTTGAGTTACTCGTCCAGTCGGATAGCTGTAAATTTTGAGCAAGATATTTTCTGCCGTGTTTTACATAATATAGAATAACTAATACGTATTAGGTACCTACAATGTAAAACCTCTTTATATAATAATGTATAAAAAAATAATAATTTAGTTTTGGGTTCAGATATTTTTAAAAACAAAGTTGATAATAAATTATAAACTATTCGTTTTTGGTTTCCGACGTCGAATGCCTACCGTCTGTCCTTCGGTTTTTTATTCTGAAGTCCTCGCCCGTGACTCACGTCCTTTATATTCGTCTAATTCGTCGCTTTTTATTTTATGTCGAATCGACTGCAGGTTTCACTAAAACTGGCAAATATAGCACTTTATAAAATTGTAAAATTAGAATTAATTTGTTCGCTTGAAAGCTCTACAGGTATTAAGAACTGAAGAGTGATAAAAATATATTCTAAAAAACGCAATAAACAGGCGCTGTAACATTAGGCTGTAAAACATCACGACGTGAACCACGAGAGCGGAATTATAAAACGTAAAGAAAACGCGATGTTGTTAATTTTTTATTTTTTAATAAAATGCAAATCAGTAAGTTCTCTTTGAACAATTAATCTATCATAAATTCATAACTCAATCAAAAATATTAATATGAAAAATATTAAAACAGATTTTTTGTCGCTATAAAATTCTATATACCTAATTCATAATTGTATCATTTTAGTCATCTTTGATAGGATTTTTTATAACTATTATTGATTGGTATAAAGTGTAAACAGCTGACAGTTCGATGGCCTTCCGATGTCATTGACATCCATTAATGGTTGCTTAATTGATCTATAAACTATATGACGATGGGAACGAATTCGAATCCGTGTCAGATTTTTAATATTATGACTGATATGGTATATGCTAAAATCGTCTATAAAATATCCTGATATTAATTTTCATTCTGTCATTAGTGTTTTTTTTATGTATATGTAGTATTGATATATGATTTACATGGGCGCGTTGTCGCAGTCAAAACTAGGGAATGCAATCTCGTTCTCGCGAGATCTCGTTTTTGCGAGATCTCGGCCTTTTTTTAGCGAGATTGAATCTCGGACGAAAAAAAGGACGAGATCTCGCAAAAACGAGATCTCGCGAATAATTTGTAATAATGGCTTGAGCCGCGTTGGCGCAGCGGTCAAAGCACTGGTTTGTGTATGGCTGTTGCGCGCGCGGTTGCAGGTTCGATCCCCACACACGACAACATTTGTATTAGCCATGCAGATGTTTGCCGTGGTCTAGGTGTTTGTGCAGTCCTTGTGAGTCTCCCCACCGTGCCTCGGAGAGCACGTTAAGTCGTCGGTCCCGGTTGTTATCATGTACACCTGATAGCGATCGTTACTCATAGTAGGAATATATCCGCCAAGCCGCATTGGAGCAGCGTGGTGGATTAAGCTCTGATCCTTCTCCTACATGGGGAAAGAGGCCTATGCCCAACAGTGGGATATTACAGGCTGAAACGATAATGGCTTGTGATTTGAACTGAACAAAGCTTTCATTTGATTGCTATATTTGTAATATCTAATGGATCTACTGATTAGATATAGTTTTATTTAATTGATAATAATATCTCAGTTTAATAGTCAACTCAACTTAGTTAATAAGTTTCATTTTTTTTTGACTTCTCGTTCTTTTGTTAGTTATAAAAGAGTTGTTTTATTACTAAAAGATTTTTGTTTGATATTAGAAAAGACGACTGGTTGTTTCTTTCATTCAAAATAAATTTTTATCTTAAATACTTATTATTTTTATTATTTTTTAACCGACTTCCAAAAAAAGAGGAGGTTCTCAATTCGATTATATTTTTTTTAAATGTATGTTAGCTCAAAACTTTTGACTGGGTGGACCGATTTTGATTAACTTTGTTTTACCTGAAAGGTGTTGCGTGTCATGTGGTCCCATTTAAATTTATACTTTTTAAGTTATATATTTAATAATACGTATTTACTTGACTACTTTTTCGTCGTATTAAACTGCATAACTTTTCACTAGGTTTATCGATTTTGATGATTTTTACTTTAATCGAAAGCTAATAGTTTACTTGACAATTTTTTCGTCTTATTAGGTTGTATTACTTATCGATGTAATTAAAGTCGGTTTTTTTTTTCGTTTGCGAGCAGATAATTATTTCCTAAGTTATTTAAATATTGTGATTTTTTGCAAAAAAAAAACCGGCCTAGTGCGAGTCGGACTCGCGCACCGAGGGTTTCGTACCAACAAAATTATTTCCGTACCAACAAATTTATTAAAAATATTTTTTTTACTTTTCGCAATTTTTCCTTTATTTGTGCTATAAGACATTGCTTCGTACCAAATTTCAAGATTCTGAGTTCACGGTAAGTACCCTGTAGGTTTTAATTCCCTTGTGGGTGTCGAAAATTTGCAACATAAACGGCTGTATCTTTTGATTGCGTTGGCTTTAGAAGTTTGATTTTTTCACAGTTCCAAGGACGGACAACAAAGTGATCCTATAAGGGTTCCGTTTTTTCCTTTTCAAGTACGGAACCCTAAAAAACACACAAAACTGCCAATCTCGCGAGATCTCGAAATTGGCGAGATCTCGCAGTATTGTTATTCATAAACTCGCGAGATCTCGCTTGAGCCCCAATCTCGCGAGATTTGCATTCCCTAGACTCAAAACACTGTTCAACAACTGGTTGATGAGTTTGCTGTCGCGGATTCTGTTCGTAACAAAAAAGATCTTAATAATGTACTTAAACGTAACTAAAAAACTTAACGATACTAGAAAACTTTGAAAATTAACTTACAACATTTTACCGTTTTCTAATATTACCTAGAAATTATCTCATCGCTCGCTTCAAATCAATTAAACCTATCGCCGTTAAAAAAAAACATAAAAAGGCACAAAATGTGTATAATCTTTCATAAATAAATCATAGTTAATGTGAAACAAAAACCTTAACAAAAATCATTTTAAAGAAAAAAATAACAAAACAAACCCAAATATTGAGGTCGCGTTGCGTAAGACGGTTAAAATCATAACACAAACACACACGCACTTAATTATCATGTGAACGTAATTAAAATATGTCGAATGTAATCGGTCACAATGTGACTAAGCGTCACTACAAGCAAAAACCTCGCCTGTTGTCGTAATACAACAAATAAATAAGGGGCAATTAGTTTAGACAACAACCGCTTTTGTGTAGTGGTCCGTGTAGTCGCCTAAAACATCGACGGTTTGCAGGTTCCATTCCCGCTCGGGATGGATATTTGTATCTGTACAAATATTTCTTTCCAGTTTGCATGTCTGTCCTAATGGGTCTCCCCACCGTGCCTCGGAGAGCAAAAGGTCTATGCCCAACAGTAGCATGTTACAGGCTGAATGCGAACTCTACAATTAATTTGCTAAGAACTACGGACTTTCTGTAAATCGAATCATGGGGATCTTCGTCGTTATAGGGTTTTTGTACTACCTTCTAAGTATTATTCGTATCGTATCGTAGTTACTAGTTTGGACAAAAACTAAGGCTGTTTTCGTAAAACTGCGGTTGTAATTGTATGACTGAACCAATCGATAAGTCTTAGATCCGAACTACAACAATATGATACAGATAAAAGTTACGAGTACGCTTTTTTTTGTTTTACTATCAAGTATCTGATCTCGTTAAAGTGCAACTTGTGTGGGCCTTAGAGCTAACTAGGGGCTTGTTTGCACTTCAACGAGGTTTTATTTTCTTTCTCTGATAGCCTATCAGTAACTATATACAGTATACTATGTGCGAGATCCGGACGCCGCAGCGTTGGCAGGCCCCCCACGAGGTGGACCGACGATCTGGTCAGGGTCGCGAGAAGCCGCTGGATGCGTGTTGCGCAAGACCGATCGTCGTGGAAAGCATTAGGGGAGGCTTATGCCCAGCAGTGGGCGTCCGTGAGCTGATATGATAATGATCATCTGCAAGATCAACTTTATCAGTTAACTTGGCGAAACAGGCTCACAGCATAGACAACTATACCCATCTTGCCCGACATTGATCTCGCTTTGCTTACTTTAGCTTTGAAATACTTTTTTAGATTTTAAAAATATTAATTTACAATCTTCCTGATGATAAATGCAACTCATAATCTTCTTTACTTATTAAATTTACTATATTTTTATAAATGTACAGTACATACATACATAATGTAGTGGTGTTGTGATTAAATAAATAAAATAAATAAACACTTCACGGACTCTCTCTCTCTCTTCTTGGACTTAAAACTCAATGGATTTTTCTCTGTGTTAGGAGTCCGGAAACACACACAATACACAAGCACAAATGATCCGACCAAGACAAACATCTATATGGCAAATAAAAATGTTTGTATTGTGCGGTGATCGAACCCGCCCCGTCCGCTATCGCAACATACAGTGCTTTGACCGCTGCACCAACGCGTCTATGATTGATGTAATCATTTTCGATTGGCAAACAAAAACGTTCAGAATTTTAATTCAAGTAATCGAAATTCTCCTTAATAGGAGCAGAGATGTCGCATCAGTGCGCCATATGCAGACTCTTAATTTATTTTTTAGTTTTAATCATAATTATATTTACGCGATTACCTTAATGTACAGGATCGGTATAATTAATTTTGTATTTTACATCTAGTATAAATCATTCCCGGTGGTCTTGTGGTACAGTCGTACACAAATAAATATTAATATGTTTCAATAATTTTAAATTAATTGCAGCATTTTAATATTAATATTTTGTAAAAATATCATGTATGTAACGCTATAGGAATATGTTAAGGATAATATGGTTTTGTTCCTCTTTACGTTAGGAAGGCATTAGCCCAGTTCAGTCTCCTATTGCCCCACTGCGGTATCTAATAGAAATTGTTAACTATTTGCTTGTTAGCAGTATTTAGACTAAATTGTTTGTTACTAGACCGAATATTAAAGAGTTTATATTTGTTATTTTATAATTATGTATAGTAGTTTTATCATAGCAATTTTAGTTCCCGCAGGAAGTTAAAGATAAAGATAATTTTTATTCATAGCGTTAATTTGGATCCTCTATTGACATAAGTAGGTTACTTTGTAATCCTGTCTTTTTTTCTTGAAAGAGTAACAAACGCCTATCCATCCATGTAGTAATGTGGTAATCCACATGTTAATCTATTCGTCATCTACCATTCATTTTACTATCAATTCATACATATGTACATCCATATCTTTAACCATTATTTCATTCATGCATTCATGTATAATATTCATTTGCAAAGTTTTGCATAGTTTGGGGTAGAAGTATGAAGCCGAGGTAGGTGCGATCTTTTACAATTTGCTACTATTTTTGTTGTTTGTGTATTAAATATATAAAATAACGCTATAGTATAAAGACCATTTACGATTACAATGTGTGTTGAGTTCCAATACTTCTTGTATAGTTTTAGCGTTATTTGTTGCTGCGAACTTTTGCTATAGTAGAAAACTTATCTTAAGATAATAAAAACTAACATCCTAAGTCTTATTTAGTCTTGAAATCCACGTACAAGGAAAACACCATCAATAAATAAAGAAATAAAAACAGCTCAGGTATTCTAGTAGTTTCAAAAATCGTGTCTAGCTTGTGATTAATGCTAAGTCGTGATCATTTATCTCGATCCTGGCTATAATCTAGCTTAGAGTTGATCTATTGTTCTCATACTCAATTACCACAGGGCACTGACCCGGTTCATTTCGCAGTCTGTATTGTAATCATATCGCTGCTGACCGTAGTAGAGATAATTGTTCCGAGTTAAATCTTAAAAAGTTTACTTAAGGATATATATTTTTTATTAGTGGTATGTATTGTTGACAATATACCTTGTTGTTTGTTAGAAATCTATACTAATATATAAAGCTGAAGAGTTTGTTTGTTTGGTTGTTTGTTTGTTTGAACGCGGTAATCACTGGAACTACTGGGCCGATTTGAAAAATTCTTTCAGTGTTAGATAGCCCATTTATCGAGGAAGGCTATAGGCTATGTGTCATCACGTCTATACTAATATATAAAGCTGAAGAGTTTGTTTGTTTGGTTGTTTGTTTGTTTGTTTATTTGTTTGTTTGAACGCGGTAATCTCTGGAACTACTGGGCCGATTTGAAAAATTCTTTCAGTGTTATATAGCCCATTTATCGAGGAAGGCTATAGGCTATGTGTCATCACGCTAAGACCAATAGGAGCGGAGTCCACGCCTACGAAGTCGCGCGCAGAAGCTAGTCATAAAATAAATGAAGCTGTTAGTTATGGAGCACATCAGCTAAAATGATATGAATGTGTTTGGTTCAGAGCAAATTAAGAAAGAAATCTTTTGACTTATATTCTAAAACGAAATATTTTTTAGGATGTATTTAATGTATGGCAAGGTTAAGTTATAAAATAAACAGATTGTTAACACAAAATCAAGTTGTCAATTACAAATTTATTTTGTGTTTACAATTAATCAACTTCTTTTTTAGTTTGATACCAGGAAATATCAATATTCCATTATTCTTACGAAAGTGACACGTTGGATATAAAAAAATTATTATTTATTTTAAGGAAATATATAAAATTCAAAGCCATGTGTTTTAAACGCAGTAAAAGAAACAAAATACACTTTTGTTCAATAACCTTTTAATTCGATGAAGGTTTTATGAGACATGTTTTAAGCTTTAAAGCTTGTGCGTTATAGAGTTAGTGCTTTAAATAAAAAATAGCTTTAATGCGTAATTTTAAAACCTATACCAATATTGAGTTAACAATTGCTTTTAAATATTTCATAATAAAAATTATAAATATGACTTCAACAGTGAAGTAATAGTTATTTCCGAGTGATCGATAATGTTCTCCATAGGTAACGTCTCTTAAAAAATAAAGTATCTTTATCATACACCAAAATGTCCAAAATACAAAAATAAAAATAAAAACAGCCATAACAAAGAAAAATATGTTTAAAGGCGATTACCGCTAAAAGAACGATTTCATCCAGACAACCTTTGGGCATAGGAAACTATATAGTAGCAGCAGCTAATATTTAAAGAAGTCACTGGGCTTTAATATCTGTCAATATCTGATTTTTTATTAGAGTTAGAGTTTTTAATAAACTTCGTAGGAATCATCTAAGAAATCTATCGTTAGTAAGCTAAATCCAAGAAAGAAAGAAAAGCTATTATCACGTGTCATTGATCAACGTAAATACTTACATAACATCTATATTTGCTGATAGAGTAATGTTTTTTTATCAAAAGTGCAATCACACGAAACTGATAAACATGACACAATCAATAGAAATCGTATGACAAACGAAATTTCTTTCGCATGACGATCACGATGATCGTCATGCGAAAGAAATTAACGTATTAACATCTATCTATATTTGCTGATAGAGTAATGTTTTTTTTTTTATCAAAAGTGGAATCACACGAAACTGATAAACATGACACAATCAATAGAAATCGTATGACAAACGAAATTTCTTTCGCATGACACATAAGTGTTTTTTCGGTTAATGTTAAATTAGAGGATTTTGACTTCCAAGAAACCTCTTGTGCAGTGCGTGCAGGTTTTCTATAATTTTCGACGAATTTTTTTTATGATAATTCTCATAGCATTGTTTGATAACTTTCTGATAGTATTAATATTAAAATTTAATATGTGTGACGAATATTATTATTTGTGAATATAGTTTTTAATTTTGTTTATTTATTTGTTATCAGAAGTTTAACGGATTAGACCATTTATTTACAAGTAATATAAGAAAGAATAATGAAAAAAGAAAGTATTGTTACTTTAATAAATTATAATATAACGTAATTTCTTTTATCTTTACTTCAAAATATTTTAACTTATTCAATAAATAAAAACATATTAATTAAATGTAAATCAATTAATAAACAATCAAATCAAAACCATTACCAATTTTTTGTATGTGTATTGTGTATTTTGAAACAACGAATTTCAAATTGATGCGAGCTTCGGGCGTGAAATATGAAAAGCAAATTTTGTTGAGACACTACGTCGAACACAATACTTATGATAATGATGTGATGTAAACATGGGCGTATCGTTTCCATAAATCGATAGTTAAAGTTCACTTTCAAATTCATCGACGACAAATGACAATGTATACGGAATATTTACGGAGAGTAAATAAAACTTTCATAGTAGGCTTCTCCGATTGAAAGTGTTTTGACAAATTTTTTTAACCTCGAAAATAAAAATGTTTTTAGAAATATATATGACATCTATTTTATTATTTTTATGCTTTTGTAATATGGAATGGTTAAATTTAATTCACAGTTATATTATAATATATCTATTGGTGCGCTTCGGGGTTATACCCCGTATTTACGATCGTATACGATATACGGGGTATTTACGATCCCGTGGCAATTCCAGGATAAAAAGGTAGCCTGTTTGTTATTCTGGGTCTCCGCAATTAATGTACCAATTTATATTACAATCAGTTCTGCAGTTTTTGCGTAAAAGTGTAGCAAATCCATCGTATCACAAACTTTCGAATTTACAGTAGGAAATTGGATATCACATAACGTGCACAAGATGATTGTAGCGAAATTGAACGGATAAATCGAGACTTCCGTCTTTTTTCAAGTCGGTAAAGGAATAAGTGGAAACTAAAAATGCGGAGAAAGGAACTTTGCTAATTTACCAACGAGACAACAAAGGCAGTTATATCAAATTATGTCACTTGACCTTTTAGATGACAATGTAGACATTCTTGATCGTAAATACTATTGTCATCAAGATCTCAATCGCTAATGGATGGACTTAGTGAAACAGTGAAAGTATTGCTCTTGTTTCTATAGGTTAATTGAAATGATGAATAAGTATTTTTTTTTTTTTTATAGAACGTTGTCATTGTGAAAGTCGTATTAGCATTAGCAACTTAATGTAATTACATATCTTGAAAACATTAGTAAGTAGTAATGGAATAAATATTATGTATTTTTATATTTTTTATTTGATAAATCTAGGGTGGCAACAAGCGTACTGACCGCATTATGATAAGATAAAGATAAAATAATATCGTAGTTTATGGACGCCTGCGACCCCAGGTGCATCACACTGTAACGACCCTTCACCCTCGCCATGAACTCTTTCAAACTTACCACACAAACTCAACACAACTTGAGATCATCATTATTTAACTGTGATCTTCTATAAGATTGGAAGTACTTTACCAGTCGGGTTCCTCCAAATTTTAAGCAGAATAGTTTTTAATATGCCATATGCTATACATATATCCTGCTATGTTATATCTACATTTTTTACGTTATAGGCTTTTGAGATTATCGATTGTTTGTTATTTTTAATTTTTCATCCAATTTTATGTAAGCTGTAATCATCAGAGACGATAAATCTCTTTAACCATTACAAAATCGGTTATTTTTGGTTTACTTGACATTTTCCGTAATGCTATGCTTCATGCTTTTAAATATTTTATGCAAAATAGCATGAATGACTTCAATTCATAGGTAGAGCTGTAGGATTGAATTCGGTGATTCATCAATATAATATTTCACCCCTCAAATGTTTATTGGATTAGTCGAAATGATATATGGCGTCAATTTTATTGGATTGTAAAACCGTTTGTGTAATTGTATTTTTTGACGTGACGTTAAATTATGCTGGATCATTTCATATATAGGTTGTCGTTAATTTCAAATATCTTCTTCTATATAAATGAAAATGAATGTTGCTAAGCGAATAACTCGAGGATGGCTCGACCAATTCGGCTAATTTTTTTGTATGTTCCTTAAGGCCCACGGAAGGTTTAAAAAAATTAAAAACAAACTTTATTTAATTTTTACTATTAACTTTAACGTTGGAGCCGATTCCGAGATTCAGAAAATATATATATATATATATACAAGAATTGCTCGTTTAATAGTATAAGATTATACATTAAAAATTACCACCAATATACGAGCAAACTCATTAGCATTGTTATAAAGTACGAGTATACGAGTATATATCTTATACTATTAAACGAGCAATTCTTGTATATATATATATATATATATTTTTTTTTTTTTTTTTCTGAATCTCGGAATCGGCTCCAACGATTTTCGTGAAATTTAGTATGCAGGGGATTTCGGGGGCGAAAAATTGATCTAGCTAGGATTCATTTAAAAAAAATGTCGTTTTATCCCTGTTTTTAGGCAATGAAAAAATATCATTAGAATACGAAGCTTAATTTCACAACTGTTATCATGGCTGTAATGGCGTAATTAGGAAATCGGCGGGTGTCAAATCGTGTTGACCCGGGTTCGAATCTCAGTCTCCAGATAAATTTTTTTTCTTTTTTTTTTTAATTTCACTCGTGATTTATTATTTAAATAAAATTAAAATATAAAAATACCGAGAAAAAAAAAACGAAAAATAAAATGAAAATACCGAGCAAGGCTCGGTCACCCAGGTACTGTAGATAAAAGAATATCACAAACACAATTGTGCATTTCAGTCAGTTAACTAACACCAAGCTTAAAAGCTCACATACTCATTAATAATAACACAAGTGGTACTTCGAAAGTGTGTCTCTAATATGGTTTTTAAATCTAATGAAATACGGTTTAGTTTCGAATGTGTGTTTTGAATAAGTTCACTCATGCGCAGACTTTGAGTCTTCGTGGAATCGTCTGGTGTCCTTTGTTTTTAAAGGATGCCAAGGGTCGACGTGAAACAATACATAATTATTATGTACACGGCTTAATAATAATAATAATAGTAGCAGCGTTGGCGTGCGTTTGTGGTTTCTGGAATCGATATCGAACTAATATTATTATACGAGTATAAAATGTGTTTGTATTGTTGACAATAAAAATAATAAATATTCAAACAAAGACATGAATATTAATGATAAATATGTGTTGATTTTGTGGTAGTATTTCAAGCAGGGTTTTACTAATTTTATGATAAAGCACTGTTTTTTTTTTATAGTAAATGCCGAGTTTCATACCGATTCTTCTCTGCAAAATCTACTTTCCGAATTAGGTGCACTTTTAAATATAATTAATAAATTAATACTAATATAATTTTAATTTGTAAAATAATGATTCGAAAGTGCTTCTGAAGCTTCCTCGAATAAAGTAATTTTTGGATTTTGATTTTATGGATATTGTTTACGTTGAATTTAACTGTCAAACTCTTATAACATTTAATTAAATTTACATATGAATGTCTGCCTGTCTGTGCAATATCTTAAGATAAGGTATTTTACCATTTATGTTTATAATTTTTAAACTTTTCTCTCCAAAAATTCTCGAGATGTAGTATCAGTTAACGAGTGATGTAACACTATGCTTCAGGGAATCGAGATAACATCTTCCAGCGTTGTCCAAAATTAGTGTTATTGCAAAATTTTCAGACAGTACTTGTACGTAATTACCTACTTGACTTACACCACTTTTATATTAAGGAAAACTTTTGGTAATTTTACAATATAATATGTTGGTATTTATGAAAACTTTAAACATAGTCTGGTGTCTGTCTAGCTGTCCATATGTTGTTTTAAAATAACATAATATTTTTTTTAAATTATAAAATTTCTTAAGAAATTTTTCGAAATAATTCTCTAGTGTTTCATAACAACGAGCTTATTTAAGATGTCTTCCTGTGACTGATGTACCTATGTTAAATTACTTTTGTTTACTGTAATTTTAATTAAATTTTAATTATAGTAAAGTTGTTTTCTCGCTTATACTGCCATTTAGCTAGTAATAAATAGTAATCTTTCAGAAGGATAATGTATACAGTAAGTATTTACATTATAATTGTTTTAAGCTCCATTTAAATTTAACTAGTGGTCGTCTAGTGGTCGAAATTCAACCATAATTAATTTAAATTACAAGTTTGAACATTATTAAGGTTCTGTTGTCAAAGACTATACTTCTATAATAATAAACAAAAGAGTATAATATGCGTGTATGTGTCAAATACATGGTAGTGTGTGTAATTTTTTTTATTGATTTGATGTATTTTTTACGCATACATTAAAAAAATAGCATTCTACACTCCTTCTCTATATAAACTATAAGTGTGCGAAATGGCATGTACTCCTCCGTCCGCGCAATTTTCGTAAAAAGGGGTACAAAGTTTTTGCTTCAAGTATTAATATATAAATTCCTTCTGTGATATACAAAATCCATCATCGATGTCAGTCATAATAAAAAATTAATTACAAGTCACACCTAACATGTCATATATATACATATATGTGTAACACCACTCCTATTTACTTCCGATGTAAATAAAAACACTGATCCGACCTGTCAGTGTGGTAGTTCTGTTTACGTAAGAAGTCTTTGATACCGTAATGGTAGTAATTATTTAAATGGTAAAGCAGCATGCTTCGACCAGTGAGGTCGAGTTTCTCCAATGCCTTGAACTAACCTTGATCCACACAAACTGGAGGAGCACCTTGAACCTAAGTTTCGACGAAAGGTTTCCAATCGAATCTGGTTCAAGTGGTCTGTTGCATTTATTTTTTTGTATAGTTGTTTAAAATACGTGTTTTGTTTAAATATAAAATATATTGTACTTAAATTCCACTTTAGTCATTAAAAATAGTGTTGTTGTCAGTCACTCTATTATATTTATGTATATAATACTTTCTGGATTGGATGTGTCATGTGTCCATTACATTAGCATTAAACATACATATCATTTAGTTAGTAACTACATGATTTCTTTTTTTTTTTGGATGTCAAAGTTTTACATGAAACTCAATTTTATTATGATATCTTTTTTTACATTTTAATGTCATAAATTACACTAAAACACTAGAAATTTTAGAATTGTTCCAAAATTCAAGTCTTTTCTCAAACTATGTAATTGTATTGGTCATTTTAAGCCAATCATTTGAACAATGAACATATAAAGTTATACAATACTTACATTAGCATCTAATATAAGTTCTATATTATAATAATATCCATTTGTTTTCTCGCCACGTTACCCGACCACGTGCGTCAGACTGCATATTAAACTTAACGCGTTTCTGAGTGAATCATAGAACTCAGCCGATATACAGGAAGTCAGTATTGTCATATGCGTCGCAATTAATGGAAACCTACTTTATTAACCACGTTATAATACTTATGATTGTAAAAAAAATAAATATTGTTGAATACGAGTGAGATTATTACGTTGTTATCCATATAAGACTTGAAAACATCGTTGATCATGTTTTTTATTATCATATCATTTTATTATAATATCAAAATTTCGATCCAGCGGGATTCGAGCCCGCACCTCCGACATACCCTGTCGGTGCTCTAGCCATTAAGCTATGGATCGATGTCCTGCCGAATCGAAATTTTTGATATGATTTTATTCGGTTTTAAGCAAACGTGGTGCATATCAAAATCATATAAAAATTTTTATGTATTACTAGCTTGTGCGCGCGACTTCGTCCCCGTGGAATAGGACCACCCGATTTTGAAACATTCTTCATTAGTGCTACGCTCCTATTGGCCTTAGCGTGATGATATATAGCCTATAGCCTTCCTCGACAAATGGGCTATCTAACACTGAAAGAATTTTTCAAATCGGTCCAGTAGATCCTGAGATTAGCGCGTTCAAACAAACAAACAAACAATCAAACAAACAAACTCTTCAGCTTTATTATATTAGTATAGATTATATGGAGCAAATTAAAAATGACACATAAATCCCTTTACTCCCTATTATGATTAATTATTAAAAAACATTACGTTAGAAATGCCAACAAATCGGATGCTGAAAAGGCATCACGTCTGGAAGGGCCCTTAGTGTAATTGCTTGGCAGACAGACGATCCGTGCTGGCACTTTGGCAGAGTCCGCAGGCAATATCTTATACGAGACGCTTTTGTCTTTACTGCCTGCTTTATTGCACATCAATTTTCTGTAAGCTTTCAAATAATAATAAATGTGCTCATAATAATCGCATGTAATTTAAATATATTTAATGGATGTAATAAATTGTACCGACTAAAGAATTATATAATATCTTAATTTACATCACGAACAAACTACCCACATGAAGCCACTTGAATGGGTGTGAAACGCAATTTATGGGTAACGAGCCCCTTCTATCGAAAGTAATTGGAACAGGGAAACGAACCATCCCATTAAAATGTGTCAGAAATATGAAGAGAGATGGAATATGACGCTCTATTCCCACGGTACGACGAAGCGAACAATATAAAATGAATCTATAAAAAAGTAAAATTGTGTTTATTATTTAAGATCATAGATAAGACATGTGGAGTGCATGTGTAGGTTAAAACTTATTAGTATTGTAGGGGTTTTCAGCTTTTTAATTTTTTTTAATAGATATCCTTTTAAATATGTATTTTCTAATACACTACGTTATAATAGTGACAATGACCCGTGTATAAAAATTATAAATGTATTATAAATATGTATAAAAATGGTCGAATTAGTTTATTCGTGAAAATGTTCTAATTTTAATAATATTTTTTAATAACAATAAATTTTGTCTTTGGTCATGTAGAGAAGGGAAAGTTGGGTTAAACTAAATAAAATTAAAATAAAATTAACTAATAATATACCCAACATAGAATTACTTAAGATCTTATAACCGTGCCCAGAACTTTAAAATCAACGCTTTTCATTTTATCTGATCGAAAATGAATGTACAATCAAGTTCCAGACCTAAAAATAAGACGTTTCTCTTCTCTTAAAACTCTATAAATATTCAAAAAAAATTTTACTAATTAAATGTTAAAAAAAAATTGTAAAAACTCGTATTTTTTTGTGTTTGTGTTTATAATTTTCTTATGTGTGGACAAGAGGAAATTATTAAATGTTATTTATTATCATATCAAAATTTCAATCCAGCGGGATTCGAACCCGCACCCCCGACATACCGTGTCGGTGGTCTAGCCAACTAAGCTATGGTCATTCCCTTAATGATTCTTTTATTCAACAGTTTTTTTTAAATAGTAAAAACTTTTGAATAAAAGAATCATTAAAGGAACGTTGATAAAACAACGATTATTAAGTACCCGTTTGATGACGTGTTCATGTTCTAAATGATCTTGGCATACATCCAAAAGACCGCACATCATGCCCTTTGTCTGTCTGTCTGCCTCTTTGTCTACCCAGCCGTAATGCCATAACAACCACGGCTTTGTCTCGATACAAGGGCATACTATGGATTATTTATGAACGCAATTTTAGATCACCCACCACCGTGTTGTGCTTCTTGATTACCTGTTGTTTATTGTATTCAGAATAAAACTATTGCTTGATGATTGGAGCTCACTATATTTATTATATTTTTTTGTAATAGCGCTTATGTTATAAATAGCGAAGTTCGTAGAGATTAAGATGGATGAAAAACCTATGTTAATTTATCTCATAGTGCAACAATTGTGTCGAGACTCATATTAGTAAGTCAGAAAATCAAATCGATTTCAACAACTTTATTTTGATACTAGCTTCTGCGCGCGACTTTGTCGGCGTGGACTCCGCTCCTATTGGTCTTAGCGTGATGATACATAGCCTATAGCCTTCCTCGATAAATGGGCTATCTAACACTGAAATAATTTTTCAAGTCGGCCCAGTAGTTCCAGAGATTACCGCGTTCTAACAAACAAACAAACAAACTCTTCAGCTTTATATATTAGTATAGATTTCTTTCAATCGTAAAACAAATGCTTCTGTAAATGGAAAACGATAAAAACTTAAAAGCTGCATTAAGCACTCTGTATGGACGTAATGTTTTAGAATGAAAGCTATAAGTAAGTGACTAATGCATTGCAGGAAATATCAGGGCACCATTAAACCCACCTCATGCTTTCGGACAATATTAAGTGTTGTCTCACTGCCCCTACATGAGGAATGGAAACCCTCACCAAGGGTGCCATTGTTCGTTTATTACTGTTTGTTTATATTGAACGAACTGAATAGATAGCAACAGTATTATGGTTATGGGGGCTGATAAAGGCATATAAGCATAAATCGATCATAAATTACAGTTAGATTACCACTGTTAAATGTCTATACTAATATATAAAGCTGAAGAGTTTGTTTGTTTGGTTGTTTGTTTGTTTGTTTGTTTGTTTGTTTCTTTGAACGCGGTAATCTCTGGAACTACTGGGCCGATTTGAAGAATTCTTTCAGTGTTAGATAGCCCATTTATCGAGGAAGGCTATAGGCTATGTATCCTCCGAAACGGGTGGACCGATTTTTATGAAATTTTGTGTTCATATCGGGTAGGCCTGAGAATCGCCCAACATCTATTTTTCATACCCCTAAGTTATAAGGGGGAGGGGATTAAGGGGGTTAATAACGTATATGGCAAAACAAAGTTTGCGGTGTCAGCTAGTATTACATAAAATTTTCGATCATTTTGTTCTAATCAATACAAAAACTGTTTCTGCGCTCGTTGTGTACAGAAAACATCGTAAATACATTTTTTACATAGGTTTTTTTTACTTATTTCACGGTTTAGCTATTTACGTTACTTTTACTTTTGCAAAAAAAATGTAGTACCAGCAGTTTTTAAATTGGTTCTTTACGCAACAAGTTACACTAAAGAGTTCAAAGCAAGTGGTCCACCAATAGCTCTAGTGGTATATTCTTCCATCTATGGATCTGAATAGCTGGTTCAAATGCACCCTCGTCCCGAGGGTTACATTCGAGTACAAAAGCTTTCGGATTTCCTGTAAGTACCTACAGTATAGGTTGTGCTGAAATTGCGAGGCATTTGCCTTTGTCATGATAATATCTCTCTAATCTACCCGTTCGATTAAAGCGACGTCAACACCTGTTGCCTTTGATCACTTTAGAATATTTACGCCTGTAACTTAATTTTTAAATATCACCTTAGAATATTCATGCTTGTGAGACGAAATTTGGGAATGTTTATTACTCAATAAACTACGTGAAGTGTATAAAATAACGAATAAAGTTCTAAGTTCTTGAAACCCATTACGATGATAAGAAATTTAGACAACCAGGATAGGAGTACTGGAATAGTGATCACTTGTTGCCAGACTGGATATTTAGTAGTCTAGACTCTAGACAACAGACGGCGAAATCTTCAAAGCATGAACTTTCACTTGCTCATATTCCAAATGGATTTTCTTTAGATTACGTCGGATTTAAGAGAGCGAATAAGATAAAATACGAGATCGTGGAACTTAGTCTCTAATCCAACGTTTATAACTCAAAATGAAACGAGATTTGCTGTCTCTAAAACAATATCGTTCTTCTGAATATACCTTACATCATCTTTATCGCCCAGGTTTGTACCAATCGAATATCATTTGTACCTATAATTTAAACGTTTATACGTTACGTTACGTTACAACAAATAATTAATTTTAGTTTTAGAAAAAAAGTTTTGATGTTCTTTGGGCACTTTTTTTGTTTGAAGGGGCTTTTCCCAGACTTGCTACCATTTTTTTCCGAGGCAGCTTAAGCGAGTGGGATCTGAAAGAAGTCAAGGGACCTCTTAAAAAACTAAGTCGTACCTATATAGTGTTTTGTCCAAATATATTATAAACATCTATTTCTCTGAGGATTTTAGAGAAATTTGTAGACTTTTTTTAGAAATGTAAACTGTCCTCGCTAACCGTTCGAATAGAACTTCTAATATCTGTTAGTGTTAGTGTGTGTGTCTGTCTGTTAGTTATTATAGTTAATAAGGATTTTATTTGTATTCATACGTATCCTATTTTTATAATATATTTGCCTACATGTCTACGTATTTTTACACTAATTAATAGCCATGCGAGGTTTCATAAAAAAGTGTTACATGTGTAGGTATAATGTCACCAAAAATTATTTTAAAATTCCACATTAATAAATATCGTTTTAAACGGATGTAATAACATCCATTAAGAGCCATGTAACCTTCAGTGCCGGTGACACTTTAAATAACTTCCAGACTCTATTATATAAGTGTTACCTTATTCTTCAATGCCGTTATGAGTTATTCTTCTATTCTATTCTGTAGTTGTTAAGGCCAGGGTCGCAGTCACGCGATATTACCGCGGAACTTATTTCTATTCATTTAGCGAGTGCTCTAGGCGCTTGTTATTTTTGTTACTCTGTTGTGGTACTATCTATAACTGTAAATCCTATATACGATAATATGGAAAAGTAATTCTTGAGTTACATTCCAATTCTGCTCAACTGAATTCGCATTCAGAAACTTTGTTAGTCTTTCATTAAATACGTAACTATATTATTTAAAAATAGGCAATTTTTAAAGTCAATTCGAATAATTCATTAGAAATAGATTTTTATTTTTATTTTAACCAAACAAATACTTGAAACGTTGAGAAACAGAGATTGCTTCCTGTTGTAGGTATTGTTCCCTTATTGTTAATATTTTATCGTTTATTTTAATTTGGTGTCTTTAAGTTTTACTGTAGTACCTAATTAACCAAAAATATTTGAGAATTACTTTTTTTATATAAAAATACAATGTACGAATGGATTAAATATATTGTCTTACATAATAACATTGGCTCTCTAAGGGTTACAGTACCTATATTATTATTAAGGCTTCGCTTGTATTCTATTCGGCTGCCTCACACTTTAGCCTACCACAGTCCACTGCTGGACATAGGCCTCCCAAGTTCACGCCAAAAATGGCGCAAACTCAAGTGTTTTGCCCATAGTCACCACGCTGGGCAGGCGGGTTGGTGACCGCAGGGCTGGCTTTTTCGCACCGAAGACGCTGCTGCCCGTCTTTGCCCTGTGCATTTGAAAGCCAGCAGTTGGACGGTTATTCCGTTGTCGCTCGGCTTTTTAAGTTCCAAGGTGGTAGTGAAACTGTGTTATCCCTTAGTCGCCTTTTACGACACCCACGGGAATAGAGGGGTGGCTATATTCTTTACTGCCGTAACCACACAGCAGCCGTAACCAGACAGCAGGCTGCCTCAGGAGAATCTAAATAGCAAATTTTACAGAATGTATTTAAACCATAGCCGTAAGGAAAAGAAAATACAATTCTTTGCCATTAAAAAAAAACGTGATTTTTCCTGGATTTCCAAATCAATACAAAATTGTAATATTCATGTATCGAATCCTTTTTTGCTAAGTTTACCGGTTTTTAAATATTCATCGATCTTATAGTAATAATTTTCGTTATTTATCGTTACAAAATCTCATTTACATACTGTCTTTATCGAACATGATAATCGTAAACAATATATTATGTAATTTTTTATGAGATACGTGCCGACATCTGTCAATTCTATCTCAACAAAGGAGGTAGTATATCGTTGTATAAACTTTTTTTATTCAATTAAAATCTCAAATAAAAGTCGAGGAGTGTTTATTTTTTTCTTTTTTTCTCAGTAACGGGTGCAGGGGACACGAGTCAAATTGCAATATTTATATCATCTTTCATATAATCTCATAGAGATAAACTTAATAAATTTGCTACCGCCCATGAGAATCACGTGTGGATTTTTATACTGTACTGTGTTGTTTGTTAATAATAACCATGTTCAAAGAATCTTAATACAGGTACTTAAAATTTGTGTCGGATTAATAAATTTACTAATAATTATTTCTATTTTGTTTACAGGTAATTATTATTAAACATCTGTTTAATAAAATACAAGTATTATTAAGTCACTGCAATTGGTAAGTATAATTAAATAATATATTTGAATTAGCTGTACCTGGTGGTTTCATCCGCGTTAATTTGAGGAAAATACGTACTAAAATATTATGTAGCCTTCCTCGGTAAATGTCTAATAAAAAAAAGTAAAATCCAACACACTTTTTTTAAATTCTAACAAGTAGTTCCAGAGGTTGGCGTGTTCAAACAAACAAACTCTTTAGCTTTATAATATGAGTATAGATTAGACAAATATAGGATGCTATGAGGATGTAGAAAGCGTGAAGAAGAATATATTTTAACGTTTGACGAAAAATATATTTGTGACTTTTTAGAAGGAAACTAAACTACTTGAAATTTACGAGATATTGTATCTCATATTTGTAGAATATGAACTCTCAAATTAAAAACCGCTCTGGTGTAGTGGTGCGAGTAGTCGCCTAAAACACTGACGATTTGCGGGTTCGATTCCCCCTCGGGATGGATATTTGTGTTTGTACAAATATTTCTTCCGGTTTGGATGTCTGTCCTTGTGGGTCTTCCCACCGTGCCTCGGCGAGAACGTTAAGCCGTCGGTCCCAGTTATTATCATAAATACCTGATAGCCATCGTTACCCATAGTAGGGAACATATCCGCCAACCCGCAGTGGAGCAGCGTGGTTTCCTACGTAGAGAAAGAGGCCTATGCCCAGCAGTGGGATGTTACAGGCTGAATGCGAACTCTACAATTTATTGCTAAACTATAGACTTTTTGTAAATCGGTTCATGGGAGATCTTCGTCGTCGTAGCGTTTCTGTACTACCTTCTAAGTATTTTTAAAAATTGTGCTGAAACGGTAAATTTTATTTTGGATGTTTTAGCAGTTCCAAAATAAAAGAAATAGCTTTCATAATAAACTCCTAAAATTGATCTGACATCTATACCAGGGAAGCATAAACTAACTTTGGTGTTACGAATTTGCTCACTTCT
This sequence comes from Melitaea athalia, assembly GCA_905220545.2. Lineage (NCBI taxonomy): Eukaryota > Metazoa > Arthropoda > Insecta > Lepidoptera > Nymphalidae > Melitaea > Melitaea athalia. The sequence continues at coordinate 6,371,705 of HG992203.1, forward strand.
ATTTTCGGTTCATTTAAAATGAAAGTTTTCGTTACCAAGGCGCCAGACGTTGTCAGTCAAGTGCTTAATACTGAAACTATTCAAGTAAATCACTCTCGACTGTAATTACTTGATTGGTGCGATTGTTCACTGTGAGAAGTGTTAAAATTGTGAAAAACGGTAAGCTATTTGCTTGCAAGTTATGTTATCCTGGTAATGATGGTTTAATTCCTACGTCTATTAACTATTTTGGTGTAGTCGTACTGAAAGTTTTTTTTATTATCATCGATAATCGCAAGTTCAAATCTTGCTCGGCAGATATCTTATCTATAAATATAAAAATCAATTGCTGTTCATTAGTCTCGCTAAAACTCGAGAATGGCTGGGCCAGTTTGGCTAATTTTCATTTTGAAATGTTTGTGGAGGTTCAGGGAAGGTTTAAACGGTGAGAAACATAAATAATAATATGTAACGGAAAATACTAAAAACGACGATTTAATTTTACAATAAAAAATGTTCCTAGCGGGGAAATTTAATGTCTTGTCAAAAACGTAGTCAATTGGTTGTCAAATATTTATAGGTGCGTTCAGAAAGTGTTTTGTGTATATTTTTCAAAAATATAGGTAGGTGATACGAAGTTCACCGGACCATCTAGTTTTTATATAAATATTTATTGCTGATCTTTCCATTAGCTTAGAGCTAAGAGTCTAAATAAATATATATACATAATCAATAACGCTTATCAGTTAATGGCCCCCATTAGGATTTTCTCTTGTGTCGGTCCTTAAACACATATTTAACACAATACACAACTACAACACCGATCACGATAAACACCCATGTGTTATTTACAAATGTATACCGTAAGCGGGCTTCGAACCTGCGACCAAAAGCTCAACACCTTGCTTTTTGACTGCTGCACCAAGGCGCCGTTAAAAAGCCACCGCTACCAATTTTTTATTATTATTATAGACTCTTGATGAAATAATTATTGATACATAAATTGTCAACGAAAGCGTTGAAATCAGCGCTTCGCTTATTGAATAGCATGTTGTCCTCCAATAGCAATGTTGATATATTTACTATTAATTCGACTCAATTTGCCAAATTATGTTGCAAGTATTTGGAATCGTGTTAAGTATGTGTTGCTGTGTTTGTGTGTATATAATTATAAGTTAAATTGTTAATTGTTTGGTATTTTGATTATGTGTTTGATTGTTTGTTGTGTATTTGTTGTAATATTGTTATTTTTGTTTATTGTACGCTTTGGTTTTAACTGTAAGTGCAATAAATGTTAACTGAAATAAATAAAATAAAAAATAAATAAATAAAATCAATGGCGAATTCCAACCCTATCAGCAAAATAGGAATACCTTTGCAATTAATATAGGTACATGTTTTTTTGTGGTTAGTGTACATAAGTATACCCGGGGAGGGTAGACTTTGGATGAGAATCGATTTCACAACTCTGTAACAGAAAGATAGGTTCATTGACACAGGTGTCAACGGGCTAATAAAATTAGTAAATAATTAATTATGCAGACCAATCGAAGCTTTTCACCAATAAGTATAAAAACCCCACATTATAATTTCGTCTAGATTTATATGAATGTCCTTATAAAGGCTCTCAATCAACTAAAATACAGTATACTAATGAATACCGTCGATTTCTGAAGCATAGCGTTGTGTTGATGATTTGCTTAATCGTTAATCGTTATAGATCGCTCGCTTTGATGTGTCTTAAAATGTTGTTTTATTAAGATTTAGTTTTTTGTTCGTTGCCTTTTATTATGTCTTTTTATAGCTTTCTAGCCTAAATGGTTTTTCGTTTTTTGCCTAGATTTTAAAGTTATATTTTGTATTTGGTTTGGAAAAGTAATTATTTTACTAAACCAACATGGTTATTTATTATAGTATACAAATATGTAAGTAAAAGAAAGAAAATTAATTCATAGAATCGTTTTAAATCTACATAATTCAATAAAAATTAATTGCCTAATGTGTTGCTAAGCGCAAAACTCGCGAGCGGCTAGACATTACATTCTTTCATACATTCTTTTGTGTGTTGTGAAGGTATAAAATACGCTGAAACGATTATTTCAAACTTTACGTCTTTAGTTCGCAGGATAGGACACTGTCTGACGGGTCAGCTAGTTATTATTACAATTTTCTCAAATGTTTGTTAACTACATACACACTGTATCAAAATTCAAAATACATACCTACTCCAAATTTATTTCTTGTACTTTGAATCAAAACTCAATTAATTAATCCTTAATGAAGAAAATATGATTAGAGAACGAAATTTACCTACTTAAACCATTACGTAAAACCATTTAAAAAACGGAATCCTCCGGAAATATAATAATAATAATAAATAAACACATTTGTTATCGAGTGTTAGAGAATAAAATTACCAAAGTAATAATGAAATAACACGACAAACCCTAAATCAATTTTGCGACAAAATAAACAAGTCAGTTCTTTTACTGTTTAGTATTCTATCCATAAAGCTTTAGATTGGTTTACTTGTTACAACCAGTTTTCCTTTGTATTAAGTAAGTCGAGATCTGTTCAGACAGATATAAATACAGGTAAGAGCGTTTTTATTTAGGAGGGGGAGAAGGGAGTTAAATGAATAGGTTAGATTGTAATTTTGGTACTATTTTAATACAAATTAATTGAAAGGTACCTTGTATTGTTTTAATTCTTTCTAATAAATACTTAGTAAAAAAAAAGCTTTACACTCAACGGCTTTCGGTTGTATTTTATGTGTTTGGGGTTCGGAAACTCATACAATACACGAGCACAAACAATATGGCCAATATAAATGTCTGTCGTGAGCGGGGATCGATACCGCAACCGCCAGCGCAATAGCCAGGTGCTGTGACCGCGGCGCCAACGCTACGTCTAATTTATATGTCGCATGTTTTAATGTAATAAATATTCATTAAAATATCCATCCATCCATCTATCAGACTTTAACAGTCCACTGCTGACATAGGCCTCCTCTAATGCTCGCCACTCCGTCCGGTCCTGTACCCTCTGAATCCAGGAGCTTTCCACTGTCTTCTTAAGGTCATCAATCCACCTGGTTAGAAGGCGACCTTTGCTCCTTAGATGTGGTCGCCATTCGAGAACCTAAGGAAGGACCCTATCGGTCATCGGTTTCTTCTTGCAATATAATTATGTCGGTGACCTTCGTTCATTTAAGGATTTCATAATTCCGGACTCTGTCACGTAGAGAAATACCAAGCATAGCAACCTCCATCGCTCGCTGAGCCACTTTGAGCCTATGGAATAGGCTAACGGTAAAAGACCACGTCTCACCGCCCAAGGCCATCACTGGCAACACACACTGCTCAAACACTTTTATATTCAGGCACTGAGGTATACTGGACGAGAAGATATTAAAGAAAATATCCAATTATTCTTTTTTGATATTAAAAAATATAAATAATCTTAAATATAATGTCTGGCAACTTAGCTCCAAACTATTTAGCTATTGGTTAATGACAGATAATTTTCTTTGAATATTCATAGTCTGTAAAAGGCATTTAGCCGGCAATAAAAAAAAATCCCACTATTTTTTTTGTCGTTTAAGCAAAGGTAATTGAAAAGGCAGAACGAGGGCATCTAATCACCTTTTTTTGTAATTCTAATCAACCAAGTAATTGCTTCTAAAAATATTACCGGTCTACAGCTTTTAGTTTTAGTATTTCGTAATTTTTTATCTGCTGTATCTCGGTGTGGTCATTTAATCTGTGTCGTGTATCGTGATTGTTATCACATAATCTCTTTCACTTGTTATTGTTGCATATTAAACACTACTGCCTACTTGTTATGAGCTAAGTAAATAATATTTAAAATATATTTTTTAATTTTTGTTGTATTTATTGTACAATCTGTAAAGGCACAAATAAAATATGTTTTTCTATAAAGTAAACAGTCAGCAACTTACTCCCTGTGTAATGTAAAAAAACTTGCTTTTTTAATAGCTAGGTAGCTGGCTACGCATAAATAAAATATTAAAGGTACTATAAAGCCTGCAGGAAATGTGTTATTTTGTGATACTTTAAATACCTATGCTTCAGAGCGCTGTAAGCCATTTGGCAAACACAGCCGGGAACTATCCCGTCGATTCCTGAACAAATAATTCACGAAAATCCCACTAGATGGCAGCACTCGTGTTTGAACTTGCGAAATACTTGGAACATTTTCATATCTTCTTTTTACTATTACGAAAGATAACTCTAGTTGTGATGAAATTAAATTTTAGAATAGCTTTCGTTATGTGTGTAATAACATAAATATTTCATAGCATCTCTAAATTGGTTTGATATATTGTACAGAGTTCGTTCTATTTTGGATAGATGGCAGCTCAAGTGTAATGTTGTGAAACTATTAAAATAAAATGGAAATATTTATTATTCATTTTCTATTCATTTTTTAATTAAGAATTTTCAAACTCTACTGAGATTTATAAGCATTTTAATATATTAGGTACTACTTCGATGTTTGAATTTGTTACTTGGATGTGTTTAGCGCATAGCTTTAGTTGAAGATACAATTTCCGAAACGTTGTTAAGTTTATTTATTATGCATGCGCTAATATCCTTACTAGATATATTTTTCGTAATATCACCCACATTGACTTGCGTTGCTTGTTGCTTACACTTTATATTAAGTTGTTTTTTTTTCCGTCAATGATATCATGATGTTTTGTAGCCTAAGCCCGCCTAGATTATTATTTTTTTCAACGTGATGAAATTGTTTTCAAATAGGTGTAGTAGTTCTGATAATTTATATATGTATTTTTAGACACAAACTTGAAAACGTTATCTACTCGCTTATACGCTACGCTACAGCCTTTAATATCCCACTGTTGGGTATAGGCCTCTTTCCCCATGTAGAAGGATCAGAGCTTAATCCACCACGCTGCTCTAATGCGGGTTGGCGGATATATTCTCTACTATGAGTAACGATCGCTATCAGGTGTACATGATAACAACCGGGACCGACGGCTTAACGTGCTCTCGAGGCCCACAAAGACTGCACAAACACCCAGACCACGGCAAACATCTGTATGGCCAATACAAATGTTATCGTGTGAGGGGGTTCGAACCCGCAACCCGCAGCAGCCATACACAAACCAGTGCTGTGACCGCTGCGCCAACGCGGCGGAGTTACTCGCTTATACTTTGTAACAATAATATAAAGTAGAGCTATATTGTGCATGTCTATACCACATGAACCGGCATGTTCCGTATCTGCATAATATACATAACAAGGTGATATCGTATTGACATTACAGCACTATCGGTACAGAAGGCCAAGTATAAAACCACTTACAATTTTTAGCATTTTTGACATTGAATATCTTAAAACGACTTACCTTGCTCCAAAATGTCACGAGATAAAAGAAATTTGCCAATTAACGACAAGAACACTTGGTGTTTGAAGTTAGTTCCTAGCATGACGGAAACGGGAAATCGGTATTATCATAACCTTAATTTTTCACTCAGGATTTTTATAATAATAAATATACATTACGCCGTCCGTCAATGCGAAACTATTATTAATTTTTTGGAAAGATTTGAATGATCTTTACTACCACAATTCAGGGGAGTCATGGGATGGGGACATAAATTTTTTTTCACGATCACGATCACGTTTCAGCCTGTAATATCCCACTGTTACGCATAGGCCTCTTCACCATGTAGGAGAAGGATCGGAGCTTAATCCACCACGCTGCTCCAATGCGGGTTGGCGGATAATTTTTATTTATTTATTACAAACTTTAAAAAAATTCTGTAAATTCATATTATATTAGACCTTGTTTGTATATAATTAAATAATTTTCAATCTTCAGAAGAAGCGTCTAAAGTACCTATTTGTTCAAAGAGTTTAAATTTTGAAAAAACCAGTTAAATTGTTCTAAAAAGTATTGTTATGTGTTATCATCGTTGTATGTATGTGGATGAGTTTTGAATGCATTATATGTATACTAGAATCAAAATGTTAGAATTGATTAATTAGTTTGCGTTGTCATTAGGTATCTCGGTCGTTATCATAAGCGACATGGGTAATGGGAAATCTTTCGCACATTTAATAATAGTATTGTCTGTAATATAAGTGTAAAAGAATTTTATAGGTATGTCATTGTGTTATATCTTTAAAATTAACTTAGCAATGAGATTAAGTTATTTTTTTTTCTTTATTATCGTTTATTAAATTAACATTACATTAAATAATTAAAAATAGCAACAAAAAACCACTAAGGTTTCAACCTGTGCTATCTTTGTCTAATTTTATACATGTAATATTTATTCATTAAAAGCATTTTTTACTTTATTTATTAATTTAAATATTTCTCAATCTCTTAAGGTAAACAATTAAAATGCCTTACTTAAAGATCGTCAGACCGTGTCGTGGAAATTCGTTCTGCGTCGAGTTCAAGATTCTGTTTCGACCTTGTGGTTACGAGAACCTGTAATGGTCTTATCAATTTCATCAGACTTAGCCTGTAGACAAGTGGCATAGAAGTTAAACGAATAGAATAGTATATAATTCTCAATGTATGGGAATAACACTAGCTTTCGACATATAATTTGAGCCAACGAATAAGCTAGTGTCATTACCATACATTGAGAATTCTATTCTAAAGATTTTAAATCATATGAAAATTTTCGACCCAGCAGGATTTGAACCTGCGCCCTCTGACGTGCCGTGTCAGCGCTCTGCCAACTGAGCTATGGGCCCTCATCTAGCCGCGTCGAAATTCTTGATATGATGATTTTAGGTTTTAAGCAAACCTTGGGCGTCGTCTATAGTCGTCTATATAGAAAAATTTTGATATGATTTAAAATCTTTATAATTTCCTCAGGTGTGGGTAACACAAAAATATAAATAAAAACGAATTAATTCTATTCTATTCTATTAGTTAAGCTTTTATGCCACTTGTCTACCGGCTCTGGAGTTTTAATCTAACGTTAAATGGACAAGCTTTACTTTGTAATGATTAGGCGTGTATTAAATTATTGATAAGGTATTAAACTTTAGTGGTTAAACTAAAATGACGTTCACCAATGCTATACTCGTATCTATACTAATATTATAAAGCTGAAGAGTTTGTTTCGTTTGTTTGTTTGTTTAAACGCGCTAATCTCAGAAACTATTGGTCCGCTTTGAAAAATTCTTTCAGTGTTAGATAGCCCATTTATCGAGGAAGGCTATAAGCTACTTTTCTTTTCAAATTAACGCATGCGAAACCGCGGGGCACAGCTAGTAATAATATAAAAGTACTATCTACTTATCTACTACTAGCTTCTGCGCGCGACTTCGTCGGCGTGGACTCCGCTCCTATTGGTCTTAGCGTGATGATACATAGCCTATAGCCTTCCTCGATAAATGGGCTATCTAACAGTGAAAGAATTTTTCAAATCGGACCAGTAGTTCCAGAGATTACCGCGTTCAAACAAACAAACAAACTCTTCAGCTTTATATATTAGTATAGATGTACTAACAGCCGGATTCAATAATCTATCTATTGCCTACTAGTGATAGATTTTCGACTCAATTTTTATGGAGGTTTCGGCAAAATTATATCTCTAATAAGCCAATTCAGATATAGACTATTTAAATTGTCTGTAAGTAAGTTTTTCTTAGAAATATCAATGACCTTATTTAATGGATTCGCTTGATCCTAATAATATTAATAAATTAATGATAGAAACACTTAATATACGTATATCAAGTATAAATATAAAGTAGTCGGCAATGATATAATTGCAGTTTAAAAAAAGTTTTTAGTGACGTATGCAATTTTTTATGCTGTCAAAATATTTGATAATATATATATGTACTGAAAAGTTTGTTCGAACATGCTTAGACGGTATTACCAGTCCGGTTGGGTATATATATTCTTGCGTTAGATAGCGTGTTCATTTGAGTGTGAGGGTTACGAAACATCACGCCATGTTTTCATAGCATAACAACTTATCTGACAGTTATGGAAGAAGTGAAAAACCGCAGGCGGTACCTATAGAAGAAATAAATTCATTTAAAAAGGCAAAAGCTTTAATTTGTAAAGTAATATATAATATCGAATTCTTTAGAGAGATAAGATCAAAACATATTTACATGTAAAGAGGATAAAAACATCTTTATTTATCTAAATAAATGCTTCTACGAAATCGATAGATCAAAGTAATTTATAGCACAATTCTACTAACATTAGTTCCGTTACATCGAAGTAAAAATATTCTCAAGCAAAACATCAATTGGTAAACCGTTAGTCCATCGGTCGGCGATTGATAGATTAGCTCCGAGGCTAAGTTCAAGGATTCGTGACCTCCGTGATGTTTCTTTGTATAAGGCAGTTTGATATCATATCATATACAACCAATCTAGAACGAGTTGATAGTTAAGATGATAATCGCAAATTAAGAATACTTATGTATGTATATAAAAATGAATGTTTATCTGTATGTCCTTTTTATAATCGTAAACTATGCATTTGATCATCTACAGCAAAGTGTTGTGCATGAGCCCACGAAGATTTCTGAGTTGGTATGACCAAAAAAAAAAAAAAGAAAAAAAGCGTAGCAACGCGCGCTGGGTACAGCTACTAATAAATAAATAAAAGCGACAGTAATTAATTTAAAGACCATACACAAAAAGTTCAGAGAATTATTAACACCAGTGAGGTTACCAGTTAAACAGTTCCACCGCTTAACAAATGCTTAATTGTGAAAATTTCTGCATTTAGGCTTTAGTTTACGTAATTATATTGGGCATATCTAACAGAATGTAATGCGTTAAAGCCTTACGAGTACATTCATTTAAATTTCTCAAACTTGGATTAAGTACGCTTCAGCCTGTGTAATATCCCACTGCTGGGCATAGGCCTCTTTCCCTATGTAGGAAAAGGAGATTAATCCACCACGCTGCTCTAATGCGGGTTAACGGATATATTTCCTACTATGAGTAACGATCGCTATCAGGTGTACATGATGACAACCGGGACCGACGACTTAACGTGCTCTCCGATGCACGGAATACACCATGCAAATAGAGTCCTCCTTTGTATTATTTTGTAATCAAACATGGTTATTTAATAACGCTTAGAGGTTTTATTACTGAATTTTATGTGAAATAATTATGTTTTCATTACGAAGATTATTTATAAATTAACCCGTAACTGTAGAAGAGCTCCTAGACTTGTTAAGCTCAACTTCGTCTATTATAGAGTTGTAAGTTGTAACATAACATTTATGGTGGAGCTTTAAATGCTCATTAAATGTTTCATATCCGTTTTGAAATAAATTATCCTTTTAATACGTTTTAATTTATTAATATTTTTATTATTTCAATTAACATTGTCTTTTATGTTTATATATCAAAAGCTTTGACGCGTTCTTAAAAAGTATGCCTCTATAATTGTTTTGAACACTTAATTTCGGAATCAATTATTTTTAAATGAATACTAACTAACCCAGCAGATATCATTGTCATTCGAACTATCAAACTCGTGAAGTAAAAATAATCCAAATTTTTTAATTACACCGTATTAGTAAAAAAGTAAGTAAGTAAGTAAAGTAAGCTGTTTCGCTGTTTTCGAGTTTTGCACTTAGCAACGCATTAGGCGGTTCATTTTTATTTGAATGGATTTAAATTTTCTGTAGTTCTAAATTTTTTGACTCAATGAAACTCAAATAAGCAAAACCATGTTTAGAAGCTGATGGCTTCACACTATCAAATATTCTTTTGATGTCATATTCATACAGAAAGTGGAATAAATTAAATCCAGCCATCCAGCGTCATTTCGTGTTTTCACCGCATAATCGATACTAAGCCCACATAATGTGGACTCTCCTTAGATAGACAGAAATAAAAGCAAGGCCATTGCATAATAAGGGTTTACAATAAAAATTGTGCTGTGAAGGAAGTTAAAGCCTACTAATGGTCTAAGAGACGTGGAAGAGCGACCTTCATCGATCTGATAACTCGATGAGACATATTTTTTAGCAAATATAATTTATAAATAAATATGCCTATGATAACTTGCTTATCGAAAAGTGGCCATAGCTACTTTTAATTTAATTATATTTAATCAATTTTTTTTCATCACCTTCACTTATATGATAACCGAATGAGTTTTATCTCAATTTATAGTTTTTAACACACAGAATATGCCTAGGTAGGCTTGCCTATTTATTTTTGATCATGGCTACCTGGCAAGTCGATGTGAACAGGTAGGTCAATATATACCTATATTCGATACTACATCGATCTGTTCGAATCGAAATTGATATCATAGGTAAGATATTGTAATTACAAAACCAATCATATAGGCTTGCCTAAAAAAATAGCCTTAACCACTTTTCGATAGGCAAGTTATCATAGGCATATTTGTTTATAAATTGTATTTGATAAAAAAATATGTCTCATTGAGTTATCAGTACGGTGAAGGTCGATGTTTCACGTCTCCTCTACTATAAGCAAAGGTTAGTCGATTCAAGATTATATTGATGATAAAGATGTGTGGGTTTAGTGACGCTGTATTGCATATGCATAATTATGAAGATTATAATTTATAACAAAAGCCAGTTTTTTTAAGTGAAACTTCTTTAGGCGCATGAGGGGTAAAATTTGAGCGACCGCCAATGCGACCGCTAACGCAGCAACGTCAGGGCCGGTCAGTACCTTAGATGGGTGACCGCCTGGGAACACCGCGTAACGTTGGCTTTTTGATCTTTGTATTTTTTTGTATTTTAAATATGTTTTTTCTTTGAGCTAGTTTTTTTTTTAATTTGTTTGCCAAAGAAGTTTCACTTCTGGCATGTGTACTTATGAGTTTCAGACTCAACTGCAGAGTTTCTTGCCGATTCTTCTCTGCGTAATCTATATACATAATTAGAATCTATGGTAGCTTTTTGAAGCATACTGGAGTAACGTAATTTTTGATTTTTTAATTTTTAATTTAATGTATCTTTGAAGTTTCATATGTGACAAAAAATATATTGAATATATATGATGTTTAGTAATATTAAATTATGTTGGTTATTTTTTCGTTTCATAGCAGGAAGTTCTGGCCCAATTTGATTAATTCGTTCGCGTTAGGAAACCCGTTTATTTAAAACTGTAAGATGTAAAACAACTGATTTACATTTATGAAGTGAGAATAAAAACTAAACCAATACATTAAGTACTGATCTCTTATGAAATCTTGATAGTATTAGAAAATACTTAAAAATAATTTTATTTTCTTCTAACGTCATTCGCGGTTCAGTTTTGAGTTCCGATAGTTCTGGATAAATGTTTTTTACTTCTCCGTACTATTATAAGATTTAGTTAGTATTTGGATTATTTACAGCCTATCCTACCTTAGCAATTAGGTTATCTTAAGAAAAAATCAATAATTTCATAGCTCATTCTAGCTTAATATTAATATTTAAAAAAAAGTTCTGTGTACTATACAACAATAACAAAAAATATATTTAATGGGATATTTAGAAAAGTACTTTCGTTATGGCAACACGGCATCTGATTATAAATAGGTATAAGTAGCAATAATAGCCGTAACAATCGTTTCCCTTGACCGTGAAGCGTGAACTTCCCACGATTGGCACCAGGTACGGAACACGTCACACGTGCCCTAGCATGGGGTTAGCATGTGTTTTAGACTATTTTATAGCATACTTAGCATCGGTACTTAGTAGGTATTGAAGTGACGAAATTGCATGAAACCACTCGCATTTATCAGCTTAATATAACCTTTTTTAGTTTTTTGAGTTATTTTTAAAAGTTGAAATACATATTCGAAGGATGAATCATTTGATTAATGACAACTATATTTATAGACTAGCTGACCCCGCAAACATTGTGTTGCCATATATGTTATTAACCCCCGCAACCCGTCTTGTGGGTGGAATTTCGTAAAGTCCGTTCTTAGCTGACCTCTACTCGGTATAGGTGGAAATCTCTTAAATATATATTTAGATATAAGGGTTTGAACAGTAAGATTCTAACTAAAGAACTGTAACATGACGGAAAGTTTTCAAATATCACACACTTCAAAAGTAATAAAGTTTTATGAATAATCTAAAATTGATTTTTGAAAATTTTAATAACATAAGGACACTTATTGTTTAGTGCATAGTACATATTTGTTTCACATCGCTAGAATATTAATTACATAATATAAATAACGAAGTTCTTCACTATTATCACGTGAGTCGTGATTCTATTCAAGGTAAAGAAATACACTAGTATTAACGTCACGTACTAAATCATCCCTCACACTGACAGAGGTCGTTTATATATAAAAAGGGAGTATTATTTATAGCAATTTTATAATAAAGAGAGATACAATATTTTATACATAGGCGCTTCCTTATTTTTTGCATCAAATTATATATATTATATTTTTCATAATTTAAATAGTTATAATAAAAAGAAAAGTTTATAAATCTGTAGTAATTGCAAAAAGAGAGAGTGTTTAATTACTTTCTAAAACTAGTGAACTGATTTAAATATTTTTTTACTTTTAAATCATCTTAATTTAGACTTATTACATGCTATAAAATATTGTGCTGTAACTCATTATAGTGGAGCATAACATATACATTTATAACTGTAAATGATAAAGTGGACGAAACCGCAAGAGACATCGATCGGACTTGTCTATAGATTAATACGCGAAGCAAAAACTTTGTACCCCTTTTTACGAAAATTGCGCGAACGGAGGAGTAGGAGATTTCGCACACTTATAGTTTCTATAGAGAAGGAGTGCGAAATGCTAATATTTTTTCAAAATTATACATAAAATATACATTAAATTAATAAAAAAAAGCATTACACACACTACCACACGCACTCACGCATATTATACTATTTTGTTGATTGTCAAAGTCTGTAGTCAAATTAAAAAGTTATTTAAAAGAAGGTTCTTTATTGTCATAATTATTTGGTTTTCTTTGATTTAAAATTTTAATTATGGTCGAATTTCGACCTCTGGGCGACCACGAGTTCGTATAAAAATAGATACTAATTGTTCAGGATCTACGCTGAGAAATATTTACAACTCTTTAAAATATAGCCGTTATTAAAAATTCCATTTTCTTCTTGAATTTATAAATTCATTTATTCTCTCATAAACGCTTCCTTTGCTAGCTACGAGCAAGCTTTTCTTTGAAGCCTGAATTTGTATTATAATAGAAAACTTATATATGCATAGAGTGTGTTAGCGTGTTAACGTTTATTCTTTATTAAATATTCAAATGGATTTTAAGAGCGAAATTTTAAGTTGCGTTGCTCGTTAAGGCAAACTTTATGTAAAACCTTGCTAAAAAATACTGTAATTTATGCGTTGGGAGGATCCAGACCTTATGTTTCTCCTTGATTTGATGAACGATTATATTCAATGACCCTCACTAGAACATCTCTTGTCGGGATTCAGGAAGTACGTAATATATATTAGTACACTAAGACATTCGTTCCGCCCATACAGATGTTTGTTATGCAGAAAGATCAAACCCGTATTCTTTGACGACCGTTCTAGTGTAGTGGTGCTTATAGTCGCCTAAATACAGTCGCGGGTCCGATTCCCGCTCGGCGAAGATATTTGTATGAGTACAAATATTTTTTTTAGGTTGAATATACCTATGTTCTATTACGCCGGGACGCCGCGTTCAGTCACAGCACTGGATTGCGATTGGCTGTTGCGCGGGCGGTTGCGGGTTCGATCCCCGCACACGACAACATTTGTATTTGCCATACAGATGTTTGCCGTGGTCTGGGTGTATGTGCACTTGTGCAGTCCTTGTGGGTCTCCCCACCGTGCCTCGGAGAGTACGTTAAGCCGTCGCATCGGTCCCGGTTGTTATCATGTACACCTGATAGCGATCGTTACTCATAGTAGGAAATATATCCGCCAACCCGCATTAGAGCAGCGTGGTGGATTAAGCTCCGATCCTTCTCCTACATGGGGAAGAGGCCTTGCCCAACAGTGGGATATTACAAGCTGAATCGTGATCGTGATATATGTTCTTGTGCATTTCTCAACTATATACCTACTCCAAGAGTATGTAAAGCTTTCGATACCGATCGTTCTCATAGACATTTGATAGCAATCTTAACTCGTAGTTGGGAAATTATCTGTCAGCCTGTAGTGGAGCAGCGTGGTGAGCTCAAACGTGAAACGCCTCTCCTATACGGAGATATGGACCCCTGTGCAGTTGGACGCTACATGCTAAATCAATCAACAGCAATTAACCTCTGCCTCTTATCGTCATAAAATCCTAATCGTAAATATACTCGTAGCATTTGAATCTATTTGATCGCAGTCTCAAAGCAACGACCGATTTGCCCTTAATATCTTACAGGCAGACTTAAACCTTCAATTTGTTTACGATAGACGATTATATTGTCAGAGCTATTTTAGAACACTGTATCTTATTCTATACAATATTTTTAACGCTTCAAGAACATTATATTATGTACTTACGTAATAATATAAGTGACTATGATTTTTTCTATATGCACTATATAACAAAACGTTGTAATTTTAGCCATCGTATTATGTATATTTGCTTATATCTTACATCGTTTCCAATTACTTCAACTGAAATGAGATACATACAGGTAAAAGTAAGCTGCAAACAATTTTTTTTGTAGTATTAAGACTTATAAAATGTACCTAATATTTGCCTATAAATATGAATATATGATCATATCCAATAAATAAAATAAAACAAAAAATTTAATAATGATTATTATAAAAATGTTTATTGGTTTTAATCAATATTTAAGTACGTTTATAATAATTATTATTACTAAATTATTTCCTAATTTACAAAGTTTAATAACCTTATATTATTGCATAGTATCGTAATAAGATTACATAATATGTTCTTTAATAAATTGTTTAACGTGTACATACATTATATTAATTAAACTTAAATATAAAATAGGAATGAATATTGAAATAATATAGTATATTGTAATTTCTATTATATTTCATAAATAAATAAATAGAATTACATTTTGTATAATGATGTTAAATAATAATAAAATTTCAAATGTTTTACAATTACACGAGTAAATTTCAAATTACATACTTAATTTAAAAAAATTATGTTATTCCAAAGTTTTAAGACAAAACGACAAAACACTTTTTAAATTTAGTTTTAACATAAAAAGGATCATCTTATTTATATAGTATTATTGCAAATGTTATAACTATCAAATCTAGAAGATTTAATGTTACTTATATTTTCTATTTAGTTATTATATACGACTTACGATATATATAAGTATAAACTTATATATACGAAGACAAAAGTAAAATATCACAACACACAATAATATCACAAATATTCTTACCCTAATCATAATTAAAATAATGTGACTAGTAAGTAACAAATTATATTATACAGCACTATGAGTTACTATTTTGTTATACAACAGAATGACAGTAGTAGTAGTCTATCATCTTGGACAAATTCTCTACAATTTAAACTTATTCATTACTGTGCTAGTAGCAGACAGTTGTATAATAAAAAAACATTTAACTGAGAAAATTGTTTCCAAGAAAGACTTAGATAAGTTTCACTTATACAGTTAACTGGTTTTTAATTAAATTATACTTTCTATTTCATATTACAAGAAACATCAAGCATACTAACGTACCATAATGATTATATTTATATGAATTATGGATTCATTCTACAAACGTCATAAAACACTAATCTTTAACGACCTTCATCTTAATCTAGGGAAAAATGCAATATATTGAGCAACTATTCTCCTAAAAACTACATAACTATCCTTAACTCTTAGACGAGAATAAACTTATGAACTTGGTCTTGATGTTCAGGAAAGTCGTGATGGACCTCTTAACCTTCTTTTTGGGTGTCTTCTCGGGCCTCAGGAACGGTTCCGAGTAGGATCTCGGAAGGTTCGTACTCGGTGACATTTCAGGTTCTTTGGCCGGCTGGTATTTATATTCCTTTACAACCTTTTCTTCATTCGGGTCGTATCTATACAATACGGAATATGTACGTTTGACCTTTTTGTGAACGCGTGGAGCGTTCGCTGTTCTCTCGCTCTTGCAACGCTTGACTTGATTCCTTCCATAGTAATCTTCGTAGCTATCAGCGTCGACATACACTATGCGCTTTCCTAGAGCCTGCTCTCTCTCTTTCTTTAAACTCTTCCACGAAGCAATGACAGATTCTCGTCGGAAAGTCTTGTTAGGATTGTGGCGACTAATGACATAGGGCTGCTCCTCTTGTTGAATGTTGGATGTGTCCTTCAGAGGAGATCCTCTTAGACTCGGACTGTAGTCGATCTCATACTCGTCTCTCGAGATCTGAAAAAGGAGAAATATTTACCATTAAAAACTATTCAAAGTAACTGTATTAAATAATAAATAAACACAAATTTGTCGATCTAATATCGTTGTCTCATAAACTACGACGGATCAAAAGATCTTGGGGATTATTTAAAGTATCAATATATTAAATGTCGTACGTGACTTGTCGGACGTGATACGGCACATTACTAGGGCCGAAACGCCGTCCCTTTCTCTTATTTTAGATCTCGTTATCTGTCTTTGTCTTTTTCGTCATTCGAACCCTTCGCTCGGTACCCACATCTCTGGTAGCACCTGTCGGTCAACATATGCCCTGATACCGATACTGGTGCCAACGGTCGGAGATACTAAACCGACTCGACAGTGAACTGTCACGGAAGTTTATAAAAAAAAGAATAATCGTTTCTAAAAATCAATCTCATCCGTTTAAAAGCGTCAGGTCGTAAAACATCGTTCCAAACTGATACCATCGTGTAGAAATAGTTAGATGCCGACTGATATTGAGAAATTGGACTCGAGTTACAGCTGCCCTTCGAAATTATGTCACATGTTTAATCTTTTACACAAATATTGTTGATGAACTAAAATGTGTATGTATTTATAAAAAACTTTCGTAACATCTGAATGTGTGATAAAGATACCGTTTTAAATTTTATGTGCCATTGTGCAATATTGTTTATCGCTTTTCTTTAAATTCTACAATGTTATGGAACAACTGTTGGTCAAAGAATGGGTCAGGTAAAAATTGAATTTAGTTTGCACATTTACAAGAAAATGAAGACCTAGCTAGACGAATGTACGAGTGTTGAAGCGTTTCGTATTTCGTTAAATGTTCTAAGTTCTAAGCTCTAATTACATTAATATATAATATTTTTACTAGGTCGACTAAAAGGTTTTAGGTTTCTCACAACGATTAGACGAAAATATATTAAAACCCGCAATAACCTAGTTATGTTATGTTGCTAATAAAAAATTAGCTTTCACACGTAATTCTACAATAAATTACTACACCTTGGAGTAGAGAAACACGTAGCTCAACGTCAAAAATTCCACCCGCGACAAATGCTTGAGCCGTCTTGTTTTGACATGTCGTATTTTGTATATTTGTTTAATGGTCATATGAAAAAGTTACAGTCGCAAATTTAGGTCGCAAAGAGAAATGGGTCACTTAAAAATAGAACGGCAGTTATCGATATTAGTTAACACGATCTAATTACACATTTTATTACGTTCGTGAAATATTTTTCTGGGTTACAATTAATTTGTTTTTTTTTTCTTTGTTTTTCAGGTAAAGAGTTAGTTACCACTAGACGGGAATTGGAGTCGGTGAGTTGGATTTCTGTGTTTGAGTTACTGCGATGCGGTATGATGTTTAATTCTTAACAGATCAAAAATAGATTAGTTCTAGTATTCCCAAAAGGTAAAAAAATTAAATCTTAACTCTACAATATCCCTACGTACCGTCTTCATTAACAAAAGAATTAGTAACAGTAAAATTGTAAACATATTTTTTTTAAAGTCAAACGATATTATGTATCATAACTTTATTTTATCGCACTGAGTTTTCATTTTTCTTTTCATTAATTTTGCAGAAAAAAACATCGCACGAAATTTCATAGCAGTGTGCGCTCGCTCTAAGCCCCGTGCCCTATTTCTTGCACCGTTGTAAACGTCATAATATGCGTGTAGTATTTCTGTCTGTATGTGCATAGTTCGCGTTATTTGTGGATGTTATTAAAAGTCGAAGGTGATAATACTAATAGGTTCGGTTATATTTGTCGCGGGCTATTTTAGACAATACTTGAAAGCGTTCAATGCGACAAGGGACGGTGTACTATATTTAAACTGGCCTATGACTAGCGGCGTATTAATGTATTTAATTATATCTATAAATAACATATGTATAGGAATATATAGGTATATTAAATTAATTGAAAACAATTATGGAGTAGTAATGGTAGGTTTGTTATATTCTATAAAATAAAAATGAATGTTGCTAAGCGATAACTGGAGATGCAAATTTTTTTGTATGTTCTTTAAATCACACGGAAGGTATTTATACAAAAAAAAAAAAAAACAGAACAGACAGAACGAAAGGGAGCGGGAACGGGCAGCTAGTCTATATAATAAAAATGTATGTTGCTAATGGTCGAATGGTCTGTCCGAGCAGCTAGTTAATAATATTTTAAAGTAAATACTTTTAACGTAAATAGTTTAAAATCTAAACAAATTTAAGGCACGACTATTTCTTTAAAAGCTATTATTTCTAATTATAAATATATCAGGAATTAAAAACCTACTTACTTTTGAAAAAGATGCTTTGTTCTTTATTGTCATATATATGACATTTACTCTACGTATTTTGTTACCTACTGTTAATTATGTTTGTAATGCCAAATTACGGACTTACGAGAATTGATCGAAAAAGAAATATGTCGTTTCCTTTTACGTGTGAGTGGGTCAGTATATCATGCACGAGAGGACCGGACAGCTCGTTAATATTGATATTGAATACCATAATAGGGTTGACGACTTATTATAATTGTGTGAACAAACACAGTTATTAATAATGTGTAAGAGATAGATAACTTTTTTTAATACACTTGGTTTATATTGTACCGACACTACAAATACTACATAATATATTTAAAACTGTGCACATATACCATCGATGTACCATTTCCTCTACCCTAAGAGATCTTGTACTTATTCCTTATTTTTTTCTAGTAATGTCAACATCTTTGAGTACAATACAGATTAATTATTGTTTTAATTTTTTTACATTAAAACGTCAACCCTAATCGTACCGTGCGATGATCTCGTAAAAAGAAAAAAAAAACGCTACAGTAAAGTTGTTTTCGGTTAAACAAGCGTACATACGTCTTTACCGTTAATGTGCGAAATCGCAAAAACATTGAGTGCTATAAGTTTTTTAATACAGCTACAAGCATTTACGCACTCATACCACTTGTTTAGCGATGTGTGCATTTCGTATATTATGTTATGCCTTGGTTTTCAACGGTTAATCTTCATTGTGTTGTGTTTTATGTGTGATCAGTCGTATGTATCTAAACGGTATCGTGATTTTTTTTAATATTAAATATACTGTTGTTTTTATTTATTTATACTTTATTGCACAAAACATTACAGAATTGTACAAAAGGCGGGCTTAATGCTAAAATCATTCTCTACCAGCCAACCTTAGGACGTGCAAGAGCGGACGTTTGTAGGTGTGCAAAAATTGAGCAGGTATATATGAAAATATGGGTACAGATACAAACATACATAGATACACATATGTTTTCGTATTTTATAGCTATTATTGCTTGTTTATAAAATTAAGTGTATGTTATATAATGAAGTATAAATAAAAGCAGTGAATATATTTTAGAATAGATCGATTTTAAAGCGATTTCCGACCTTTACAAAAAATATTGAATGAGTAAATTTTTACTAGATTCTAAAATTATATCAAAGATTACGTATCTTTACTTTAATACATTTATACATGAATAGCTGATGATGCCAGCTACATATTGGATATCACTACATATTATAAAACAAAGTCGCTTCCCGCTGTCTGTCTGTCCCTATGTATGCTTAGATCTTAAAAATTACGCAACGGATTTTGATGCAGTTTTTTTAATAGATAGAGTGATTCAAGAGGAAGGTTTATATTAATACATGCATAATATAGTAGAGAAACACCGATCATTATTGCAACCGTGCTGTTATACGGTAGATTTAATTTGGGTTTTTAAAAAAATGTTTTTATATTTCACACTATTTATTATAAAATTCTTAAATGGAAATAGAAATAAAATAGATATAGTACTGGAAATAGAACCGTCTCGGTTGGTGGATGGATGACGACTGACTTGGGTGTGTATGGTGGAGTATGCTATCGAGAGGGGGAATGCTGACTAGGATAGACGGGGTTGCAGGGTAGACAATAAAGGGTACAGAGGGAGCATATAACACCTCCCCGGGGTAGACTAAACATCGGGGTCAAAATTTCGATGTTTAGGAAAAATGAGGGTGTTTACACTTTACTTCTAATACTAGGAAGAGGAAGGTCCTCTGGTTCAACGCTACGTTTATTAATGATTTTAGGAGGGGTTACGGTTTCAGAAACTGCTGGTTGTTCGGGTGTAGGTTCTGGAGGATTCATCGGGGTTGATCGAAAGGTTCCGGAAAAACGAGGGATGAGACAGCTGTTTGATTTGAAATACAAAAATATCTTAAAAATACAAAAAAGAGAAATCACACATAAAATAATAATTAAGATTACGGAATAGTGAGCCTCGTATTTTATGATTTGATGCTGATTTAAAATTTTATCAGTTTCTTTAGCAATTGAATCTAACTTTAATTTGTTATCAGAAGTGAAAGAGTCCAAATCAATATTCTGAATTACAGTACGAGGTTCATTATTAATTAACATCTTATCGCTACTTAGAATACAACAGGGATCCTTAATAATATTAAAGTCTGAAGAAGGTACAGTTATATTTATTTTAATTACATTAGATTTAGGTATTAATTTTGTAGTCTTACAGTATACGACACAACTATTTGGAACATTGATAATTCCCGTACCGACAATCGTTAGTTCATTCAAAACGGAGTCCAAACAGTCTATAGATATTTTGTTAGGTTTCGATTGAACGTAGATCCACTTATTTCCCGTTAGGGGTTTCCAAATATCTAAATTTCCGGTTATTGTTTTTGTGTTACACTGTGACGGTTTTTGTTTGTTTACTTTTGCTAACAGTTCACTTTCACAGCTGGCATGCGCACTCGTTGGGAACACTGTCATAATATTACAGATAAAACCACGGGCGTGCATATGTATGCATTCATCGAGTGATTCAAGGTTACAGTACTCGGATCTGTCTGAGGTCATTGCGATATACTTAGAGCTAGGAATTATAAAACTATATGTATCAGACTTAATACTACTATGGGGGGTCGGCAGAGCTATATTATGGTATAAAATATAATCTTTAGGCGACACTAAAGGTATACGAATTACAAAAATAATTCTAGTGTTTGTACTATAACATATTACATTAGATGTGTTCATTAAAATGTTAATATTTCTTAATTCTAAAGTAATGGGTAATTTTACATTAGCAGGTAGGTATCTATAGTTGTTGACAAGCTCATTGTATAGTTGCGTGGGTGGTAGAACAGCCGGATGTATTGAGTTTTGTTTTACAAACATTATCGCGTTTGTTATGTCTTCGAGTCTGAATGATAAGGCCAGGACAGTGGCTTCCAAACTGTTCAGTATAGAAATTATTTTTGTTTTTACATTTAAATGATTTAAATTTTGAGTAATATTTTTTAATAGCCACGAGAGATTATCAACAGCTTCATTTAACCTGGCTTCATTAATTTTAATATTGTGAATGGTCTCATTAAATTTTGAAAAAGTAAATGATGTAACCAAAACACTTTCCTTGATTAATGAACCCAGTCTTTTCTGATTGTCCTGCAAGTTGGAAATGGCGTTGTCATATTTGACAGCGTCATCTTCATTAAGGGTGCCAAAGATAGTTTTAGACAAAATGCCTATGCCACCCATCCATGCTGCTCTTCGAGATCTGTCGGTACCAGTGAGATGGGCAATAGAGTTATACTCGCTTACAATGTCGTGATACCTAACTGTAAGGGGTTCCAGCACGTCATGGCATCCTAGGTGAGTGGGAAGTTCCAGCTGAAATTGGTCACATAAAAAACGCGTTGTGCCCAGAATGGAGTTTATATTTTCGATGTGAGGTTTGATATAAGATATTTCTATCGGGGCAACTATATCTAAATGGCCCGTATTTATCTTAAGTTCGCCGATGGGGTCGAAATAAATTCCGGGGCTTGAATTGATCGGGTAAACATATTCTTGGTGACTGTAGACCAGTACGCTGCAATGAGAAGAGACGGAGTTACGAACTAAAGTACCTAAATCTAGACTAATACTAACTTATGTTTAGTATTTATCAAGTGGAACGCTCTTCTTGTGTTCCCGCATGTTTAACTTCGTCATAGTGATGTTTTACATGGCGTCTGTTAATTAATAAGGATAGAGTGTGGTTACCATGAATCTTTACTATTTTGTAAGGCCCTTTCCAAAGAGGTGAGAGGCCCTTTCGCAGTCTGAGGTGGTTCTTTAAATAAACCCAATCGCCTACCTTATACTCGACAGGGCGAGTATGCGAGTCGTAATATGATTTGGAATTTTCTTTAGACTTGTTTATGTACTCTAAGGCTTTATCACGCGCATGTTTTATACGGTGTTGCAAGAGCCTGACGTATTCAGGATAAGTGGCTGTCGAGTTATCATCGTATACGGAGTCTGGGATGCGGGGTTTGTGTCCGAATAGTAATTCGTGAGGTGAGTAGTGTGTTGTTGAATGTACGGCAGTATTATAGGCTAATATGGATGTATACACATATTGAGGCCAGTTATCTTGGTTTTCGTTGACGTATGATTTTAAATACTCCTTTAATGTTGCGTGTGATCTTTCTAGTGCGCCTTGAGTTTGCGGGTGGTAAGGGGATGACCAAAGCTGTTTTATTTTCAGGAAATCGCAGGTTTTCTTAAACAAGTCGGCTGTAAAGTTAGTACCTTGGTCAGTAAGTATATGTTTGGGGATTCCAAAGAGTGATACGAAGTGAAGGAGACAATTACTGGTTTCTGTGGCTGTAGTATCGCGAATGGGATATGCTAGGGAGTACTTGGTTAAATCGTCTTGCATGGTTAATATATACTTTAGCTTAGCTGTTCCGGCTTCAGGTAATGGTCCTACGATGTCTAGGGATAATTTCTCAAATGGAGATGTAGAAGTGGATGTTATGACCATGGGTGCCCTATTTATTTTACGTAATGCCTTGTTGGTCTGGCAGGACTGGCATCGGTTCACGTAGCTTTCAACGTCACTACGCATGCCTTTCCAGGAATACCTGTCTCTAATTCGGTTCAGCATTCTCGAGATACCTAAGTGTCCTGCAATGGGTAGGTCATGGTTTTCTTTTAGTATTTTAGGGATTTCGCTAGGCGCTGGGTATATAATATGATTGTGATAAATGTTGATACTTATATTCGTGCCTTCAAAAAGGTAAGCTAGCATATTATATATTTTAGTGAAAGAGTGTTTATCAAAGGGATTTCTGAAATCAGATATAGCTATTTCAGTACTTGTAGGGTATGATATCATTATCTGATCACGCGTATATTTTAAGCTTTTAAATATATCAGGATAGGAATGGTTGTCGAAATGGTGTACTTTCGTGAACAGGAAAAGGTAAGTTTTATTCCCATAGGTAAGTGGGAGAAATGTATGTAATGATCTTTCTAATTTCAGGAAATCTTCGCGTTCGGGATTAGGACAGTTACCAAGGATTGCTTCAACATATGGCATGGATTCGTCCATATCTATAGAGGTGGGTATGACTAATAACTTTTGACTTCCTTTTAACAGGTCTTCATTATGTTCTATAAGGCGAGTATTATATAATTTCGCGGGAGACTTCAAGTATTTTTTATAAGTTTCATCAGAGGTTGACATGTTTTCAGGTGTTGAGGAAGGTGTTTCAGGATCTCGATAAGCGGCTATGGATTCAGGTAAGGTTTCAGTGTTCTGTCTACTGGTTGACGGTTGTGGAAATGTATCGGCTTGGATTTCCGATTCTAAATTCAAGGGTACATTAGTAAGTTCATCTTCGATTTCATTTCTAAGCTCATCTGGAATGTTGGAAGGTTCAGTGGGTAAAGGAGATGCTATATCATCTGGATTAAGCAAATCATCTGGATTGAACAAATCATCAGATGGAATATCAAGGATGTCCAGATCAGATGACGGCGAAGCGACAGGTAAGTCAATCAGATCTTGTTCTGAGGATTGAGGGTTTTCTGGTTCCTCTTGACTAGGGTGGATTTGTATAGGATTAACTGGGTGCCTGGAAAGAGCATCGGCGGCTGAGTTTAATCTACCTTTCCGGTAGACAATCTCATATTCGTATTCTTCTAATTTCAATCGCCAACGTTGGAGCTTGGAACTTGGGTCTTTGTGGTTAAAGAGCCATTTAAGGGGTCTGTGATCTGTCAGGATTTGGAATTTATGCCCGTAAAGGTAAGGTCGGAAGGTTTTACAACCGTATAGGATAGCTAACAGCTCCTTTTCCGTGGTGCTATAATTGGTTTCGCTTTTGTTTAACGTTCTTGATGCAAATGCTATAGGCTGGTCCTTGCCGACAGGGCCTTGGGAGAGCACGGCTCCTATGGCGTGGTTAGATGCATCGCACGTGAGGACAAAGGGTTTTGTGAAATCGGGATATATCAGGAGTGGAGCGGATGTAAGTTTAGCTTTCAGGGTTTCGAATGCGAGTTGATGTGGATTTTCCCATTTAAAAGGGACATCCTTCTTCAGGAGGCTTGTCAAAGGTTTTGCAATTTTGGAAAATTCTGGTATGAAGCGCCGATAATAAGAAACGAGACCTAAGAATGATTTTATATCTCTAGCGGATTTTGGGATTGGATATTCAGTAACAGCCCTAACCTTTTCAGGATTGGGTTTGACACCTCGTTCGGTTATGATGTGCCCTAGGTAACAAACTTCTCTTCTGAGAAATTCGCACTTGTCCGGCTGAAGCTTAAGATTGAACTCTCGCATCTTTTGGAAAATCGAGTTCAAATTCGTAATGTGCGAGCGGAGATCATGAGAGTAACAGACCACGTCATCGAGATAAACAAAACATTTGAGACCTTGAAGGCCGGATAAGGCTGAGTTCATCAGTCTCTGGAACGTAGACGGTGCATTCTTTAGCCCAAATGGCATTCTAAGGAATTGGTAATGTCCTTCTGGGACGTTGAATGCGGTTTTGGCTTTGTCAGTTTCATTCAAGAGGATCTGGTGGAAGCCGGATGCTAGGTCTAACGTGCTGAAATACTTACTATTGCCGAGTTGGTCTAAAATTTCGGCGATTTGAGGTAAGGGATATATGTCACCAATTGTGACATCGTTGAGTTTCCTATAGTCAATTACGACTCTCCATTTGCGTGTATTAGAAGCATCGAGCTTCTTAGGCACAACCCATATGGGTGATGACCATGGGGAGTCTGATGGTTCTATTATGTTTTGTTTCAGCATTTTATCTATTTGGTTTTTAACTTCGGTTTTATGGATCTCAGGGAAACGGTAAGTCTTCGTATGGATTGGGATATCTGTAGTAGTCTTTATTTCGTGTTTAAGGGCATTTGTATATGTCAGGTCTTCGTCGGGAAGGTGAAAAATATCGGAAAACTCGGAACATAAATCTAACAGAACTTCTTTCTCTTCGTTATTAAGATGTGAAACACGTAGTTGATTTAGGACCTGCTCAGTTCGAGTAACACAGTTAGATATAGGATTAACTGAAGTCATAGAGTTAACGGGGTATTCTACGGGTTTTATAGTGTCAATAGGGACTAATGTTAGATTTAGGTCTGATTTTATTGAAATTGGTTCCTCAGAAGTGTTTACTACGGATAAATTAATTCGATTGTTATCCTTTACTCGAACTATACAGTTGGCTATCAATAATGTATTGGATAGTTTTTGATCTAAGATAAGTCCTTCTTTCAATTCGGGATTTTCTACTGAACATTCTATGACAGCTTCTGTTCTAGGAGGAATCAGGTAAGTAGGATCATGAAAGTATAGTTTTAAGGATGATTTGGCAATATGAAGTAAATTGTTAGTGTAATCTATGTTACAATTATGGGCGTTCAACATGTCGGAGCCGATTATGCCATCATAGGGTAAGTGTATTTGATTAATGACATGGAATTTGTGGGATATATTGGATTT
Source organism: Melitaea athalia (assembly GCA_905220545.2). NCBI lineage: Eukaryota > Metazoa > Arthropoda > Insecta > Lepidoptera > Nymphalidae > Melitaea > Melitaea athalia. The sequence goes on from HG992203.1 coordinate 6,397,910, forward strand.
ATGAAGGCGTATTTTGAGGTTGAAATGACCTTGTGTCTGGACAGAGTCTTTGGAGGAATCTATACCCTTCAAATGGATTGTTTCTGGATTTAGTTTCGGTGTTCTTTGTATACAGGATAATTTAAGAAGGCTTACAGATGATCCCGAATCTACTAGCAAAGAAAGTGGATGATCGGACACAGAGGATTTAATCAGGACGTGTGGTAAAAACATTATCGCTGGATCGTTTGTTATTTCGAAAACATTGGAAATAGTGGATGCATCGGTTTTTGGTATGTCATGCTGTGAAGACTGACAAGGATTTAGCTTGGATTTAGTAACTTGACCTCCATTCAGCAGAGTCAATGGATTTAGTAATTTTTGAGATTTAGTAATAGATTGACCTCCATGTAGCGGAGTCAATGGATTTAGTAGTTTTTGAGATTTAGTAATAGATTGACCTCCATGTAGCGGAGTCAATGGATTTAGTAGTTTTTGAGATTTAGTAATAGATTGACCTCCATGTAGCGGAGTCAATGGATTTAGTAGTTTTTGAGATTTAGTAATAGATTGACCTCCATGTAGCGGAGTCAATGGATTTAGTAGTTTTTGAGATTTAATAATGGATTGACCTCCATGTAGCGGAGTCAATCCGGATTTTGAGTTTATGTTTATAGTGTCGATTTTTAGGGGTTTAGGTCCCGCACGACACCGGGACGAGACAGTTCCTAGTTTTTTGGATAATGGTCGTCATCTTCAATTTGCTCAATAGGCTGTTCACCTTCAGGAATCTCGGAAACGAAATGGACACGTGATCCTGATGGAGTCGGGTTTTGATTGAATTTGAAACGGTTATTGTTATATTCACGTTTTCGACACTGTTCGAGGGTGTGGCCGGGGGTCTTACAATACCTACATATTGGGACTGAGCTGGCGTTGTTGTAAGTTGAAGGTCGGTTGTTATTATTGTTAAATCTGGGTTGATTGGAATTTTGGAAAGGTTTGGTATTATTGGGTCTAGGTATGTTATTAGGACGAGTGTTAGGAGGGTTATGCTTTAACATGAAGTGTTGGATCTTTTCTTCAGAAGTTGCGAAATTAATGGCTTGATTAAGTGTTTTGGGAGCCTTACATCTGACCATATTGGATATATGCGGAAGAAGACCTATTAGAAAGTGGTGGAGAGCTAGTTCTTCCATCACCGCAATACGCCCTATCATTTCCCTGTTTTTGTGGCCGTGAGAAATTGACATTTCTGTCAACAATTGGGATAAACACGTCTCTACTCTGAGAGCGAACTGGCTCACAGCCTCATTAGCGCGCTGTTTGCAATCTTGTAAGTCGGTCAACAAATGTGTATAGTGCTTTGTTTCACTAAATTGAGCTTTGAGAAACTCCTTCAACTGGTCCCAATCTACAAACTCCTTAACAGAGCAAGCCGTTTGCGCTTTCCCTTCCAGTTGGCATATGATAAATTTAAATAAAATATCTTTCTGAGCATCGGATGCCAAGTCATAGGCATTGTTGCAGTTAACTAGGAATGCGTTTAGCGTATCTCTGGACCCATCATATGGTTTAACAAATTTAAGTAAAATGGATAAATCTAATTCAGTGGTGTTTGAGGGAGTAGCGATTTTTTTCTTTGACGCTGCCCTTGTAACAGGGCCCGAAGGTGGAGGGCAAAGGTTATCATCCTCTGCCTCAGTAACATTAACTTCAAACTTTGGGCTCGGCGCTCTGCCTTGTGACATTATGTTAACAATTTTAAACAACTTAAAATTAATAACAAAAGTTTCGGGAACACAGACACACAAAATAGTCAAAAATCGCAATGACCTAGAATAAAGTTTTGCAAAAGTTTGAGAATCACTGACTTGAACACTCACTTGAATAACAGGATTATGGGGACTTGCATGTTGTCGATGCAGCAAGACGACCTTGGAAACAGCGGAATCACCCTGGATACTGCGGGATGTTCTTGGATGCTGCAGTGTGTCCTCGAGCACTGCAGGATGTCCTTGAAAACTTTGGAATATCCTTGGATATTGCGGAATCACTTGAACACTGCGGGATTTCGTAGCACGAGACACACAGTATTTAAATTAATGATTTAGCACTGCACTTGTAGATTTTACTCGGAGCCGAATCCGGGGATCACTGTTGATCCCTTTACGCTGCCACCAAATGTTATACGGTAGATTTAATTTGGGTTTTTAAAAAAATGTTTTTATATTTCACACTATTTATTATAAAATTCTTAAATGGAAATAGAAATAAAATAGATATAGTACTGGAAATAGAACCGTCTCGGTTGGTGGATGGATGACGACTGACTTGGGTGTGTATGGTGGAGTATGCTATCGAGAGGGGGAATGCTGACTAGGATAGACGGGGTTGCAGGGTAGACAATAAAGGGTACAGAGGGAGCATATAACAGTGCGAAGCCGGGGCGGGTCGCTAGTTACATTATAATTGTTCTATTCTCGTTATTTCAAGAACATTATATAAATAGTTCAGAAGTTACACTCGAAGGTAAATAACCGATGTTAAATTAGTGTGACAATTGGAAATAGTTTATGAGTAAACTCACTGACTAAATCTTTAACAGCCCACGTACGTTTTTCCAGTAAGTTTTGAGATGAGTAATCATTTTTTATATTCTGATATTACACAATTTTTTTTAATATTTCTTAAGTTGCTTTTGTAATTAAAATAACGTAATTTTAAGTATGTAATACTAATCTTACACATTGTTAGAAAAACGCTTTTTTTACAAAAGGGTTAGTGCTTAAGTAGGTGGTGTTTTTATACTTTTTTTTTTGTATACATTATAAATTTTCAGTATTAGGTAGCAATTGCTCAGTATTATACTAAGGCTACTTAGGGCTTTTGCAGTAAGAATGAAGCCTTCATTAGCTTGAAAATTTGATTGGTATTCTACGTTATCTATACTAATATACAAAGCTGAAGAGTTTGTTTGTTTGGTTGGTTGTTTGTTTGTTTGTTTGAACGCGGTAATCTCTGGAACTACTCGGTCGATTTGAAAAATTCTTTCAGTGTTAGATAGGCCATTTTTCGAGGAAGGCTATAGGCTATGTATCATTACGCTAAGACCAATATGAGCGGAGTCCACGCCGACGAAGTCGCGCGCAGAAGCTAGTTTTTACTAAAACTAATAATACCTGTTAAAATATGGAAACTTTTTTTTTTAAATACACAGTGACATAATTTAACTTTTTTTTTAAAGTTCCCTAATGAAAAATTTTAATTTTTGCTAAATATGTTTTTTTTTTAAATATTTTGCCGTAATTTAATATTATCTCGTATTTTGTAATTTACGATCAACACTTTCGAATTCAGAAACCGGAATAAGCAGGCGAGACAGATTAGATGCTAGAGACTGCGTAACTTTACGCGTTCAAATTATTAAGGCTTTACTTTAATTGTTTTTTCAAAAGCAGTTACTATGTCAAAAATTCTAATTATATTAAAAACAGCTCCGGAGGTCAGATGAAAATTGTCCCGTGTAAAAAAAAATGAAATCTGTCAAATCTTGATGGGTGTAATGAGGACCCTGGCAATATGCCCCGAGTTTTCTGGGAATATATTCTTCTGAGAACTTGCAATGGGGTATGAAGGTAACCATAAAAATTTCCATTAAAATGAATTATATCTACACATGTGACAATACCATTATTTTAGTCTGTGACATTTGTCTTTTTGTGTCGTTTTTTTTTTCGGTGAAAGTAAAAACTCGTGACAACTAAACGTCGAACGCAAAAACTTGAATTTTACAATCGGTTATTTTGACAGCGAATGTAAATTTGTACGCTTTCTAAACACTAATATAGATAGGTAAGAAGTCTAGTAAATAATATAAAGTTACATAATTTTATTTTAAATTATTTTAATTTATTTCGATTCGATTATAACGATTATAAATATTTTATAATTCCACTTAAAGTGCTGCGATAACTTATTTACAGGTTTTTTTTTTCTAATTAAAAATAAATGTTAGATGAAATATTTACATAATTGAATCTAAGTAATAATTGTGTAAATAAATGTAAATAAATTAATTTTTACATTTCTTTAATTCTTTCGTAATTTAATGTTGATGAAACTAAATTGATGATCGCAAATACAATTTAACATCAGTTAATCAACGCTATATATAGATTTAATCGGAAAATCAGCCTCCAGATTCATTTAACTATTATAATAAATTGACACAAAATCAATCAATATGAAAAATATAATTACGATAACCCCTTTCTCTGATTGATATGTTGCACCAAATCGTGTAATATAAAATCGTTAACCGTATAACCGTGAAACCGGGGCAATGTCAAGAGCTTCGCTACAAAACCGTATTCAAACATCGGGTACGCATGAGCTAAGGTTCAATGACACAGCCGTAGAAAAGCCAGTTGCCTTTTAAGCGCATTAAACTGACCAAACAGTTTGCATAACTCCGAGATATCGTAGACTATGCCATAATCGAAAATATGCGGCAGATTAATATTAAATGTGTTTATAAACTTATACATATATGGACTATATACGGATTTATAACATATATGGACTCTTTTAATGAATTGAAACTTACCACGCTCTCCCAACTACCGCCAAGGATAGTCTTGTCCAACATCTTGTAGGTTTGTTCACACTTGTAATAATCCAAAACACGCTCAAAGTTTTTTGAATTGATTGATTTGATTATCACGGTAAAGTTACGAAGTGTGAACTGTTGAGCGATACAATGTACGCGATCTATATCACGTTGCGTCTCAGGAATATCGGGTTTTGGCACGGCGTTTACACTTCGCGTTTTCCCTTGCGACTGAAGCGAAACATTTTCAGCATCATATTTATAGGACGGCAAGACGGGAGAGGGCGGGATTCAGGAAGACGATGCGTTGTATCTTCCACTTAACACGTAGTCACGCCTCCGTATTTTAGACGCAAGTAATATAAGTTCGGGGAAGCCCGTCTAAAACACACACAGGTAAATATCCCATTCCCGATGAATTAATTTTACCGATATTTAGTCGTAATTTTGTAAATGTGTCAGTGTGACGACGTTTTTGGGTCATCGAACTCTGTCAATTGTGTCATATTGAGTCATTTCAGATATTGTGAGTTTAGCCTTGACGGATAGTGCCTTTGTTTTTGTTATGATATGTTAGATATCGTATAGCTGTACGAATATGCAATTTCGACGTAATATTTGTCATGAGCGTTTTTAAACATTATTTTCTTCAATATCAACCTACGTTTAATCTCGTAACCTAATTTTACTTGTAATTACATATATGACGTAACCCAATATTTGTTCAATATTTTGATTATGAAACCAAGTATTTGAGAAAAGATTTTATTTCAGCCTGGTTTGAAATAGAAATATGCTTTATAAACTAATAAATTAATAATATTTTTCGTATCTCATAAACACTGAAACAAGTTACGTAACATGCCGAAATGTTTATGTAAAGATTTATAAACACACACAAGTAAACATATCTTTAAATATTAAAGAAGTACGGAATAAAAATACTGGATGTTTTCTTTGTACAAACACAAAACGAGAAATACAATTCCTCTGCCGATGAATCACAAAAACCTTCCTCGCAACTTAAGGGCCGAGAAGAATAAAAAGAAATCATTCGGACTATTTTCGCTCCCCTAATGTACAAAGTCCGACATCCTAAATAAGTGTAAACCAAATATGTAAGTGTGTACTCTCTTGAAACACAAGAAGTGTGTCATTGTTTCATCAAATTCAATACAATTCACTTAACATACTGATCTACAATGCTATGTAAATTTACAAAGAGAAAAAGATTTGATTTTTTATTTGTTTGCAACAGATAAACTCAAAAAATACTGGACTGATTTTAAAAAATTCTTATATCAGGATAATATTAAGTTATCCACTGATATAAGCCATAAATTAATATTGATGAGAGAAAACGGAACAGCCGTAATCGTGTAATCATGCGGACAAAGCTGTTGACGGCAAGCTAAGTGTTTTATATTATCATAATCATCACTTCAGTCGTAAAGCAGTCCACTGCTGGACATAGGCCTCCGTAAGTTCGCGCCAAAAATGGCGTGAACTCATGTGTGTTGCCCATAGTCACCACGCTGGGCAGGCGGGTTGGTGACCGCAGGACTGGCTTTGTCGCACCAAAGACGCTGCTGCCCGTCTTCGGCCTGTGTATTTCAAAGCCAGCAGTTGGATGGTTATCCCGCCATTCGGTCGGCTTTTTAAGTTCCAAGGTGGTAGTATAACTGTGTTATACCTTAGTCGCCTCTTACGACACCCACGGGAAGAGAGGGTTTGCATATATTATTTACTGCCGTAGCCACACAGCTTATATTATTATTATCATAATCACAACAGTCAAAATTTAATTTCGATCAATAAATAAAAGAGAATCGGTATTTTCGGTTATAATTTTTCTCATTTAAGACATCTTGGTCTTTTAAAATTACTAGAGCTTGAAGCATAGCGTCGCGACCCTCTTTCTTTTATCCATTTTATTTCGAATGTGTTGTACATTTCGTTTATTTCGGTCTCACTGTTCTCTAGAAGCGCTATGTGCGGAGTTTCAATTAAAAACGTAACTTATAATTAAAAAAGTTAGAGCTGGAAGTTTTAATGGACTCTTTTAACGTTTTTTATAATTAAATAAATTGAATACCATCTATATACTTGATATTGGTATATTTAGTTATAAAGCCTATTTATTGTGGATGATTGTAGGCTATAAAATATGATGTTACGGTTGTTGCGAGATTGGCTTGACCGGCTTGACGCTTAGGTATAAAAGATACGATGAACACTTAAAATGAAACTCTCAGTAATACCTACTGAACATTTGTTAAACTAATTTTCAATTATATTCTACTAGCCGACCCGTGCCCACTTCGTTGCGCATTAATTTATTTTTAATAATTACTTCTAACTACGATATCTCAAAAACTATTCATCTGATTGATATAGTGTAAAGGGCAATTTTAATCTGCATTAAATTCTTAAGCTAACTAACATATTTATTTGGATAAGGATTAATACCGAACTAAAGAAAATAGCTTTGAAAATAACGTAATGTTTTTAATTACAAATTTGAACATAAAAGTGGTTATTGTAAGTCAACCGTAAGAGATAGAGATATGCTGTCGCGGACTTTTTTGTAGCATTTTTATAGATTTTGAATTCGCTAGTACATTATAAAACGATATCTTTGCTAGTTTACGCAGCGTTCGCGTGGAAAGCTCCCCGTTGGCGAGATTTTTTGCGACCTCTTCAACATTTATCGCCGTATTTCTGCTAATTTACATTAAAACATAATAAATTATATACCTAAACCTTCCTCAAGAATCACTCTTTCTATTGTTGAAAACCGTATAAAAATCCGTTGCGTAGTTTTCGATTTTATCGCGTTCAGACAGACAGACAGGAGGACAGAAAGACGCGGCCGGGGGACTTATTTTTATAATAAGTATTATATTCTATGAAATGCTGTTAAAATTGAATAATAATTTACTTTTTAAATAGTTAACAAGAACTAGCTTTAAATGATCTTCATGACACTAATTACACTTTAAGCGTAACATAAATAACAATATTCGAAATGATGTAGTACTGAACATCAAAGAAACTGTACATTATATGTGGTTTTTACATCTTCGTTCTCGTATCATTTAACGTATACAAACGGTAAATTCTTTGAATTAACGTTATTCCATTTTATAGAAGTGGATAAGGAAATATGTATTGTCCATTAGATATATCATATTACATAATCTTATCTCTTCTATATATACATAAAAAATGAATTGTCGAAATGTACATATATGTACGCGCAGAAATTCTAAGCGACTGTACCAGATTGAATAGTTTTTTTTTGTGCTCGTGTGACAAGGTCTATATAAAAGAAAATCAATAAAAATCGATATAGTACGGGCTAGGGATCCCGTATACATATTTTTCTGGTTAGTAATAATTTTGGAAAAAAAAAGTTTTTTCTGATTTTTTTATTCTTTTAGTTAGTTAATATTTATATAATTTGATGGTAATATTGTCCTACAAATTGCGTGGTACGTTATCCCGGTCCTACGCTCACTGCTGCTCTATCTCCTGCTAACTCTATTATCTAACACAATCGAGAGTTTTCGAAGAGGAACTTTTTGTACGTGTCATCAAAATGAAGCTACTCCCGAAAAATTAGCTTGATAGTAATCAGGTGAAAAATATGTACTAGGGATCCCTAGTTACCTAATATATTCACGAAAAAAAAAATGCGGTATGCGAAGTTCGCCGAATTAATTAGATTTTTTTTTTAAATTAATAAGTATGATTCAAAATGTGTTGTTTTGTTATAATAGTTTTGTACATAAAAAATTGAATAATTGAATTTGAATAGCTTATATACACGTTCCACTTCTTGATTGAAGCCTAATCCGTCACGCTACTAAACTGCAAGCTATTGGATATTTTCGCTACCTAGAGTAATAATAGCTGTAATGAGATGTTTATCTCGACAATAGATACTATCAGCTTAACATACTAAGCTTAAGGCACGATGGAGAAACCACAAGAATAAAAACTTAGATGTGGAACTATAATTTTACAAATACATTTTTTTTGTATTACTGTATAAATAAAATTTTATGTTGTATATAATATCCGCTCCGAGCAGGAATCGAACTCGCGGCCTTCGTCGTTGATGGAACTTTCGTCACTACAACACCAGAATGGTATTAAATAAATAACGGAAATACGTAAAAAGAGTTGAGAAAATATGTAAATAGAAGGGATAGATAAATTCGTAATATCTTGTTTACTAAATAAATAATCAATATACAACAAGGATTTCAAATTATTTTTGTTTATACAGAATGGAATGCTTTGTGTAATTGTGACTTTGTATTTACATCTGAAATCCAAAACTTACCAAGTTACCAAGCTAAGCTAGCCCTACATTATTCCAAAATAGAGTTGCGGAGTACGCAATATTTTGACGTCTACAATTTTTTTTTTGTAGTCGGGTTTTTTTCGTCAAGTAAAATGTCAGTTCTGCAGATACTGAGTAAAATATACGTGTTCAATATTTTTTTTTTTTTTTTTTTTTTTTTTTTTATGTTACTAAGTCGACAAACAAGCGTACGGCTCACCTGATGGTAAGTGACTACCGTAGCCTATAGACGCCTGCAACACCAGAAGCGTCGCAAGCGCGTTGCCGACCCTATCCCCAATCCCCCCCAGGAGCTCTGGTCACCTTACTCACCAACAGGAACACAATACTGCTTGAAAACAGTATTATTTAGCTGTGGTCTTCTGTAAGGTCGAGGTACTACCCCAGTCGGGCTGCTCCATATTTTGAGCAGGAAATTTCCTGCTGTGCCCTACCTCAGTTATATTTTATGATAAGATCAAATATGATTTTTATTAATAACTAGCTGACCCGGCGAACTTCGTACCACCTAACAGTCAATTCTTTATTTTTTTCCACTAACACTTAAACTTTATGCTACTTATGGTAGTAAAGTTCAAATTGACTTTTAAGTATTATTACGAATCTTTTGTATGGGAATATAGAAAAGTGTTGTTTTTTAGACTTTTTCAGGGCTTTTTTAAATTTTTCTCTCCGTAAGAAACATCCTCGTACTTAAAGGAATATTATAAAAAAAGAATTAGCGAAATCGGTTCAGCCGCTCTCGAGATTTGCGCTTAGCAACACATTTAGCGATTCATTTATATATATATAGAGATAATTGCACTCAGTTTTAGTTTTACGATAATGACTACAGAAGCTATATTTGTTTACATTAATACCGATACAGGTTTTACAACTTACTGTAGGCACGGTACAATTTTAGATGCAACTCGAGTGCATCGCATTTACGTCATTGCAATTGCCAATTTGAATCCGTACAGTGGTCAACTTAGACGAATATATTTTGAACGTTATGGTTAGATGAATAAGGATGATGTGTAAGCTGTGTGTTAGGCTGTACAGTCAATGACATTATATAAATTTAGGGTCGACGGCGTATGACGTCCCATGGTTTGCTTAACAAACCATTATATTAAACGGATGCTTTGTACTATAACAGTTCACGACTAGGTATTTATTAGCATAGCTTTAAGTTACTACATAATTTGAAAATAGAATACTAGCTGTTATAAAACACTATAATAGAGTATTTTGTGATTTTATAGTTCAGTGTTAATCTTAAAATTTATGTAGTAATAAAATTTAATTATGTTTAATTAAATAAAATGAATTGCCAGTGTTTGTAAGCTGGCCATCGATGTCAATAAACTTAAACATGCCATTAATTAATTCTAGACGATTTCAATCGGAGCTGACGTCAATACCGGTAATAAGCGCAACACTCGGTAGCGCCGGTCTTAGTGTTTGCACGCTTTGTTTATACCGTTACAACGCTACCTGGTAAATTATAGAGAACAGTGACTATTAATCATCTAAATTAATGTTTAAATAACGCCTGTCTTCGTCGCTTTTCTAAACGTGAAAGGTATTGTTTGTAGTGATTTTGTGTGTGTGTGTGTCTAAGTACTACAAACAATTTTTAGGAGAGGCTTCTAGTTTCATTAAAAAAGATATGGTTAATACTTGCAGGCCCATGTTATTGCTGTTGGGTTGTTAGTAGAAAATCTTCAAACTTTTCATTTCAATTTCATATTACAATCATAAAGCACACAGTTTTCACAACAATAGCCGTACTATCTCCAACATTTCGTTCTACAAGAAAGTTCCACGTTAAATTATTCTGCATCAGTAAACCATTGGCTCAGCCAACTCTTGCAGAATAATCAATAACGGTAGAACAAAAGTAATAAAGCTAAAATGTTTCCGAGTTCGCTCAATAGCTCCGCCTAAAAGGAAGCCGCTTGCTTAATTCGTTTAAATTAAGCCACGTTTCCAGTTATCTAGACGTCTGACAAGGGTTTACGAATACAAAGGGGTATGGGGATCAAACGTGGCCCCTGTAATGCTAAATGCGACATTAATGTTGATTGTTTTCTAATTACGGTTTGAGTGTGTTGCTTACGTGGTTAGTTGATATGTTAATATGTGAAAACTTTGAGGTATTGAGAATGGTAGGATGTCTTCTATATTTCGAGTGAAAATATAATCTGTTAATGAGGGTTAGGTGAGCGCCGTTCATGAACATTTGAAGCTCTGGATGAGTGACACATGACTGTTTAAAGGGATGTAGAGAAGATAGAGATAAGAATGGAGGTAGCTGCGATTATGGCTTCCGGTTGTTTCATTCTCCGGAATCTGGACGAAAGATAACTAAAGCAAGTTAATGTTGTTTTTTTTTGTGATAGTATTATGGCAACCCTATGATTACATCAGAGGTATACACGTTGAAGTCAGTTTTCTACTGATAACCTTTACCAAAATTTTAATTTGTATTGAAATACTTTTGTAAATGAAAACAATATTTACAACAAATATACAACAGTGGGGTATTTTACCAGATGTTACTTAAATAACTATGTTGAAATTGCTTATGTTGTTCATCTGTGTAGGTCTAGATTTTGAAACTTGTGTCGCAGAAGGTGCGGGCTATTCGAAGCAGTTAGATACATCTATGTTATGCATGCTCTAGACTCGAATGATTAATTAAATTAGTAAATATAAATATATATTACAATATCTAAGTAAGCATATAATTTTCGCAATAAATTAAAAGGCAAAAAATTTGCAGGATACTGATGCTGATGCCGAAAATTTATTTGCTATAATATTAACAAGATAAATATATTTGTAAATTGTAGGTAATAAAGTAGGTAGGAAAATGAAATATATCTATACTAATATTATAAAGAGGTAAAGTTTATAACTTTGTTTGTATATACGGGGTAATCTTCGCAAATACTGATCCGATCATGAAAATTCTTTCGCTAACAGAAAGCTACACTATTCAGGAGTGACAAGATAAAAGGAAAAAGATAAAAATATATAAAGATTTTAAATCAGCAGGATTTGAACCTGCGCCCTCTGACGTGCCGTGTCAACAATTCAATCTAATCAAGCATTATTATTTGCCTTAGAAATTAATTGGTGATTTTAAAACATTTATATTTATCTGATTTGCTGAAAATAGTGAGAGTGTATTGGAACATATCAAATTTCACCGTACCCTTCTTATGTGAAATGGATTATGACGCCCAACGAAGTGGGCACGGGTCGGCTAGTTGTCATATACAATAAAGGTATTTTCATTGTGTCTACATAAATACAAGATTTATAATAAACATACAATTCTCTAATAGCTTCTCATTTAAAACATTCAAAAATATATGTTCGTAATAATTTATATTTCGGCTTCAAAGGATTTTCTCTATGATGACAAACATTAATAATATTTTTACAATGTTACAAAACAAATAAATGGACCAACGTTGTAACACATTTTTTATTAGTTTCTATTAGATGTAGCGGTATGTCACAATTTTATAGTTTTAATGTTCCATTTCGTCAACGTTGCTTTATCAATTAAAAATTAAACCGACCACAACTACTGCCTATAAAAATGTATTACGATTGTGTAAATTAAACGCATTAAAACTACCAACGAAATGATTTACGAGGCCGTTTTGTGATTTAATCTTTGTCCTGAAAAATGGCTGGATTTCATCCAATAACGGCCAACATTGTGTAATTATGTTACTCAGAAACAATACGGTTTATGCTATAGGGGTTTTGGCGAAGTCAACATGTTTGTTTACTTTGCTCTGAACGCGATATTTAATTAGACATTGTTATTTAATAAGGATAATGTACATATGCTTACATACTTTAAAATATACAAATTACTGCTGAAAATTGATTACGAATTCTTAAATGGAAAATAGTAGGTACATAAATTGATTCAATAGATTAGTTAAATTATTTCCGTACGCTTTAAATATAATCTAAACAAACCTAAGGAAAAAAAGTCACAGAAAAAGTTGTATATCTTAAAGTTCTATCTAAATTTTTAAAAGATCATAATCAAAAAGTTGTGTGTACTTCGAGGTTTTTGTGTAGATTGTTTTCACTTTCATATCACCTCATGCTGAAATATATATATTTTTTTCATTTATTCACCTTTTTTTATAAACTGCAAAAATCTTGCATGACACTATCCATTCAGTCCACGATGAATCCCGAATCCCGATGTACTTACTAGGCAAGTTGACGGACGCAGTTTGTATACCGTATCGAATCGGAAAACACATTTCATACTTGCGATGATTGAGCTTATTCCTCCGTTTCACTGGATTTCTCTTCACATATATACTAATGTTATTTATGCCAAAGTAGTATGTGTATCTTAAAAGATAAAACGATTTTATTTTTGATTATCGATTTATGGATAATTTAAAGACTGTTCTAAGAATAAAAATGGGTGAAATTTTAATCGTACTTTTTAACGAACAAATATTTTTCGACTCTTTATTTTACTTTGTTAAAAGTTATTTAATTATTATTAGCTTATTTAACTTTAATTGTTCCTTCTTCTAGACTCTAGAGTATGTTGATACACATATTAAGTACTCTTAAATTCAAACGACATACACTTAAAATAGACGCTTTCAAAATAATAAATAACCAACACTGATTGTATAAATTATACGTATAATGTACAATACAATACAAATATACTTTATTGTACAACCAAAAACAATACATGTAACATAAAACATGCAAGAGAAAAAGAAATAAAAAAGAAATGTACAAAAGGCGTTCTTATCGTACAATGTTCTTAAAACGATAGTGTGAACATTTTAAAGAAGTTTATAAAATATCAGCGAAGATATACACTAGACCAGTGGTTCCCAAAGTTGACTGGGCTACGACTCATCTGATTTAAGTTTACAAACTCGGGACCCACCTCTAGGAAATTTCGATCACGATCACGATTCAGCCTGTAATATCCCACTGTTGGGCATAGGCCTCTTCCCCATGTAGGAGAAGGATAGGAGCTTAATCCACCACGCTGCTCCAATGCGGGTTGGCGGATATATTCCCTACTAAGAGTAACGAACGCTATCAGGTGTACATGATAACAACCGGGACCGACGGCTTAACGTGCTCTCCGAGGCACGGTGGGGAAACCCACAAGGACTGCACAAACACCCAGACCACGGCAAACATCTGTATGACCAATACAAATGTTTTCGTGTGCAGGGATCGAACCCGCAACCGCCCGCGCAACAGCCAATCGCGCGCTACGAAATTTAAGCGTAATAAAGGACTTTTGAAATAACAAACTGTTTTAATACAATCTTTTATTACTTAATTATATACATTTAATGGGAAGGATGAAATTGTTTCCTATGTTTCGCCATTACAGTTTTGACATCAACTTCAACTTTAGTTACTTTTAATCGCAGTGAGTTTGATAAGTCCAATTTATTTCGGTATTTAGTTTTAATGTTCACCATATTCGAAAACCCAGCCTCACATAAGTATAAGGTAGTAAAGGGGAGGAGGACTTTCATAGCTTCATCAAACAGGCATGGATGACTACCAGCAACCGAGAGCCAGAATTTCGTTAGTTGCTTACGATTGAAACTATTTTTTTGGCTCGGACGGTTGGTACTATAGGCAGGGCCCACTCAATATTCGCTCGCGACCCACCAGTGGGTCGCGACCCATAGTTTGGGAAACCCTGCACTAGACAACCTGCATGGTTTCGCTCGCGTTTAATGATTGCTACTCATATAAGCCATTACATTTTATAGCTCATATATAACTTTCTGTAATAAACATACTTTCTTACGAAAGCTAACTTAACTAAGTAATTTAATTAGATTAGCAGATCCTGTAATAAGTGCGTTTTAATTAAATAAAACTCTATCTCTTTATAATTAATATATAAAACAAAGTAAGATATCTACTGTTTAACGTAGTTAATATACACTATGTAACTATCATCGCGGCAAAATCTATTAAAAATTCATAGAATAAATTAGCCTCGTTAGCTAGCTAGCCTAATGCTTCTTGTAATGACTTGAAGTGTACACGTGAGGTTAGTCACCTCAACATTAGTAAGCTCTCCAGTGTATTGCCTGTAAACAAGTTAACTGACCGATTATTTAACCTTTAATTTCAAGAATATTAAAAAAAAAATTGCTCTGTAGTTCCTTGTTTCTTTTAACCTGGAATAAGGTAAAAAAGAGTTCATACTTTATGAAGATGTCCAGACACGAAACGACGAGACAAATGTCCAATGTTTTCATGTAAAAATATTAACACAACCATCAAAATAATCTATTTAACGATTTATTTTATATAATTTACGAATCCCTTTTAATGTTACGTAATAAATCGTTGTCATTTTAAAAGACCATACATATAATTTACGTCAACATATTTTACATAAAGTTCTTTTTAATCTATTTATATGAGGTTAAAATAAATTTAACGGCTTTTAACTCGGTTAAGTGGTAATTTGAGTGAAAGTTGGTCAAAAAATTTTTGCAAACATTTGTATTCCATATGTGCTCAGTCATCGCATTAAATTGATATGATATTTTCACGTAAACTTTCGTTAGACAGGTATAAACATTTAAACATTTAGACAAATTTAGTCATTTAGTTCCCTACCTTTAATTTTTCTATTTTGTTAGAGTGAAAAAAAAAATCGTTGCAGTCTTTGTGGGTCTCCCCACCGTGCCTCGGAGAGCTCGTTAAGCCGTCGGTCCCGGTTGTTATCATGTACACCTGACAGCGATCGTTACTCATAGTAGGGAATATATCCGCCAACCCGCATTGAAGCAACGTGGTGGATTAAGCTCTGACCCTTCTCCTAGATGGGGAAAGAGGCCTATGCCCAACAGTGGGATATTACATATCCGCCAACCCGCATTAGTGCAGCGTGGTGGATTAAGCTCTGACTCTTCTCCTAGATGGGGAAAGAGGCCTATGCTCAACAGTGGGATATTACAGGCTGAAGCGCGACGAAGCGATGAAAAAAAATGATTTATTTACATTTATTTATGTTGTGTATTTTTTCTATCTTATACACACACAGTCGTCTGTTCCTATGCTAAGCAACTTATTACTCGTGTTACAGTTAACCGCTGCTGGTTGAGTTGAACATACAACATATATATATATTTATTGCTATGTTAACTATTTCAACTATCCGCCAACCCGCATTGGAGCAGCGTGGTGGATTAAGCTCCGATCCTTCTCCTACATGGGGAAGAGGCCTATGCCCAGCAGTGGGATATTACAGGCTGAATCGTAACTATTTCAACTTGCATCCAAGACACTCCGATGATTCTCGCCGATGACGTTATGGAATTATTAATAGTTGCTGAGCGAGGAAATGTGTTGTCATCTGAACGTTTGTAGGTCGCGGAGACTGTCGATGTCGACAGGATATACGTTAAACAATACTGTTAAATAATATTATTATATCATCATTTTTAACCGACGGTTGTAGTCGGAGTTTAATAGTATTTTGTAGTTTTTTAGTCGGAGTTTGATTCGCTTGTATTGTGTTTTTTAGTTCATTACCGCAAATTTCAGTCATTTATGTATCAACAGTCATTAAATTTTGTCGTAACCTACGTCTTTCGTTTGGTCGAAAATAAAAAAATATCAATTTAAAAAATATTATAGATTAAATTTTATTTGTATTAAAATTAATTTCTTTTAAAAAAGTAATATTTTTTTTGCATATATTTTAATATCACCTTTAATTGGGACAAAATATTAATAACTGAAACCACCTGCTTTATTATGGAGTTTATATTTAAAAATTATACCAATCGACAACATTTTACTATGTACGGAAATATTTATAAAACTTAAGTTAAAAAGTGTGAAAAATCTCAACTAAATAAATAAGCACTACCGACTGACTTAAGCCCATGTTCAGATGAAGAGCGCTTAACGCGCGTTTTGAAAACGCGCGTTTACAAACTACATACCTACACATTACACATGCTAACGCGCCGTACACATGCAAACGCGCGTTAAGCGCTCGTCATCTGAACATGGTCTAACGAGATTTATATGATCTAGCTACTGGTTGTCGTATGTATATGATCCAGCGTTTAGTTGTCATTGTCTCAAAGGCTTTGTCAGTGGGTTTTTTATTTCTTTCGTCTACTTACGTTAACGTTGTACTTGTCGATATAATTGAAGTAGGTTTTTTTCGTTTGCTCGCAAACACAATTATGCACTTAAACTAATCTTATAGATAAGGTGGAAATTGATGGTAAAAAAGATGGAACAGGAACACAACACTGCTTGAGAGCTGTATTATTTAGCTGTGATCTTCTGTAAGGTTGAGGTACTTCCCCAGTTCCAGCTTCCCCAGCTCCATATTTTAAGGAAGATATTTCCTACTGTGCTGTACGTCAATATAAAAATATAATATCATAATCTTGTATCTGTTAGATTACTTTATACGTCAGTTAGTTTTATCAACAAACATGCTCCTCAATTTTAATTGAATATAGCTTGTATCAGTTCAAGTATTGTGTAAGAATAATAAGATAATTAGTATGCAATAAAACCGAAACGAATCTAGTAATACGGTATGGTGTAGTGTTTCAGTGAAGCCACAGGCCAGGTGTTGGTCGCACCTGCGCCCGAGCAGCGGCCGCCGACCAATACCTAATATATGCTAATTATACTTTTGTTTATACACTTTTGAGTAGGTACGGCACGCTGGAGTTTAAGCATTTAAGTAAAGTTTTGATTTTATTTTTTATTTTAAATTTACTTTAATATTTGTAGGTTAATTCGTGACATTTTAATTAATTTGTGTCTTAATTATTGTGTACTATATACAACACCATTATACAATAAAATGCATAAAATAAACATAACTTTTAATATAATATAATGCTAATTTTTAAAACAAAACTAAACGTAGTAAGCATGTTAAGAACAAAATATCTGTGTTCCACGCTCGAGACAAACCCCTATGTACACATAAAATAGTATCAGCAAATCGATGATGTAAAAGATATCGTTCATTTCAATTATTTATTTAAAAGTCAAAAAATATGGTGCCCTATATATTCAGTATTGTTAAGTTTACATTTTTTTTTTTAAATGTTACTAGGTTGGCAAACAAGCGTACGGCTCACCTGACTGATGGTAAGGCCTATAGATGCCTGCAACACCAGAAGCATCGCAAGCGCGTTGCCGACCCTATCCCCAATCCCCCCAGGAGCTCTGGTCACCTTACTCACCAACAGGAACACAATACTTCTTGAAAACAGTATTATTTAGCTGTGGTCTTCTGTAAGGTCGAGGTACTACCCCAGTCGGGATGCTCCATATTTTGAGCAGGAAATTTCCTGCTGTGCCCTACCTCAGTTTTACATACTTTTAATGTTAAAACTATAATCAGACTTTGTGTCCAATCATTCCTATGGACAAGTGCTGATTATGTGTATTCCGTTTGTCTGTGTCCACACTGTTATTCCTGCTTAATCAAAATACAATTTAAATAAATAATAACGCTACGTTTGTTCTATAATTATTGCGGAAACAACAAATTTATCCAAAACATCTGTATTGGGTACCTTTGTGTACGGTGGTACCATCAACAATGTAGCTTTACACATTTGATATTTAAATGTTACGCGTGATTGAATATATACGTAAATGAAAATAGCGAAGATGTGAGCTCAGCTAAAACCTGTGTTATAATAAAGAACAAGATGTGATAATATAATAATTATAGCTAGAAATAGACTTAAAAGGTCATATTACGAGAAATATATTTAAAAAAAAAAACAAAAGCTGTATTTGTCAACGTAAGAACAATCGTGCAGGATGTTTGGTATCTATCTTATAAAGAGTAAAGGAAACATTAAACTTGGTAGTAGCATCTTTTAGCATTAATATTAATGGTTTCAGGGTTTCGCGTCGAAAAGTTTTTGATGCAAAATATTTAAGGTTGCGGTTTCCTGTTACCTGACAATGTAGACTTGTTATATTATAATAGAGTTACATTAATTTTATGTATGTGATCTTAAAATTCATGTATTAATGTGTTTTTTAACTTTCATATTAAAACACATAAATATTCAAATATTTTTAAAATTTTTAAAAGGTGAACTAACTTTTTTAAAGTTACTAAGTACTTATTGGAATTTTTACTCAAACAATTTTAATTAGAACAATTTCGAAATCTCTATACTATACTATATCTATACAATTTATTGGAAAAATTGAAAAGTATTTAAGACCCTTGAGAACTTTTTAGTGATTTCTAGTAGTAGATTAATAATATATTCGAATCCAAAAAATATAATATATGGTTAAATCAATCGATTATTATTATTTGTTACATTATACAACTTGATCAATTGGCATAAGCCAGTTTTAATTCTAAATCTGATAACATCTCAACACCTCACATCATTGATAGCCCCGTATCGTACAGTAGTCAACACAGCATCACACGTGTGCCTGGACCGTGTTTACCGGCACCAGCGATTGTCTGCTGACGTCCTTACTATAAATAATGTATCGACCTACTTATTCCTGCCGCCTGGGTTGTACGTGTAGGATGATCGATTTGCGTTTCTGTTAATCGCTCTTCTTAAATACGATATTTGTGTTATATAATTGCTTTTTATTTTTGTTGTGTGTAATTCAAAAGATATTTTGCAGTGATAAAGCATAAAAGTCTTTGTAGTTTTCATCGCTAATAGAAAGGATTCCACTTAGTATAACAATCTCGTTAAAAGAGTATTAAAAATCTTATGAATAAGAAATCAAAAGTATTTATGTATGTAATAAGTAAAACGTAATTTGATATTTTCATTTCAGTGATGCTTGTAGACAAAAAAAATATAGCAAATTAAATAAATTCAACTGCGTGTTTACTTATTTTTTCTTCTCAAACAAAATAAATTAGAAAACATAAACATTTGTTTTCTTTTTTACCATTTATATCATAATTAATTTTTATGTAATCTAGTAAATGATGTAGAAGTACTTCTATATATGTTTAAAGCCTTACTCTCAATCAATGAATTAACTTTGTAATAAAAAGAGATTTAATAAAATTTAACGAGCCATAAATTAGTGTCTTCAGATAGAATAGTCTCCCGCTATACCTGCAAATATTAGGCGTAAGTATATTTGTAACAAGTAACGTAATAAATCACCATTCACCGTGTCCATACAAATGTAAACTCGAGTCAAGTGCGATCTAGTTCTCGTGACGTCACTTCTATGAAATCATCTCAGTTCGAGCAAGTGTCGCTCGATGAGACCGCGTCCTCAATCTCTATAATCACTGAACTTTCTTATTCAGCTAATTTAGATGTTACGATTTCGCGTTAAAATGCGTAAGTTATTTAAATTTTTATTACATTTTCACTTTTTCTTATTTATGATATGTTAATTTAAAAATTAGCAATATTTAGACTAACACGCGGTATATCCATAATACTCTATAGTATGTCTGTGACAACATCAAAGAACGAAAATTAATGTATGTTATTAGTGTAAAACTATTTTAAAAGTTTTACTGGAAAAATGAAAAGATTAAGGATTCCATTAACTACGTAATTTTTATTTTTTATTTATTTTTTCATAACTAGGTCGGCATCAAGCATTTCCCCCGCCTGATCGTAAGCGATTACATCAACAAACAGCAAACAAAAAAACAGAATCACAGCAAGCTCGTTGCCGACCCTATCCCCAATGCCCCTCAAGCAGCTTTGCTCACCTTACTTACCACAGGAAGACAACACTGCTTGAGAGCCGTATTATTTAGCTGTGATCTTCTGTAAGGTCGAGGTACATCCCCAGTCGGGGTGCTTCAGACTGAGCAGGATATTTCCTGCTATACCCTCCCTCGGTTGAAAATCGTTTAGGGATCCCAGAAAACACTAAAAATTCATTTAATTTAAAGAGGACAGAGTAAAATGAAACTTCAAATATATATATATATATATATATATATATATATATATATATATATATATATATATATATATATATATATATATATATATATATATATATATATACGTAAACATATAATATAAATTAAAAAAAAAATCGTAAATTAATAGCGATAAGGGAGGAGGACCTATCGCATTTTAATAACTTAACTTACATAAATAACAAGGGTATACAAATTTAAGTAAAAGCTTTTATGATTTGATCAAAGTGAAATATTGATATATAGATCTAGAATAAATGAATAGTAAATATATACGCCTTTGATAGGTTTTGTATACAATCCAATTCGCTGACCCGAACTAGACAAGCGTAGCAGATTATGCTCCTAATCCCTTTAGGACTAGCTCTCGATTTATAGGCAACATTGTAACGACAAAAACGTAGAACAAATAATGTAGACTGAGAAACCTACTTTGTATACATAGTAGTGCTATGTTAATTCATAAAGCTTTTCATCGTTATTCATGTTTCGTCAAAATTTTATAAAGATTAAAAATTAAATAGTTTATAAAAAATATACGCGTTATAGATTATACTTATTTTATAAAGCTGAAGAGTGAGTTAATGTTGAATAGCCCATTGCTTGAGGAAAGCTATAAGATTACAACTACTAAGAGCGGAGCATAAATAAAAAAATATTATAAAAACGAGGAAAATTTTGGTAACATAACATATTATGGATTAAGTACATGAAACTTTTTAGCTAAAAGCTAGTCCATGAATAAATTATAACACAATATTTTTTATATGTATTTAATGCACGAAATAGATATTTATATATGCGATTGAAAGAAAAAAAGTAACAATAGCAATATTTTTCAATTAAATGTATGAGATGAGTTTATGGGTTATGGTGGATGTTATAATGCTCGTAATAGCCGAGTTTCTTAATACATTCCTAGAATAAAGCATATTACGCACGAAAGAGGAAATTTAAGACAACTAATAATAATAACGTATTCCAGACTTAATGTTTCTACATCCATTTTCAATAAATGTAAGTTATTAAATAAGAAGAGCGTTTTGTTCGGGCGTTTAACAATAAATATTCATTCGTAGCATAATTACTTTACCGAAAAGTTCTCCTTAGTTATCACAGCCTTAAAACTTTAGTGTATTTGTAAACATTTAGACGTTCTAAGGATATCAAAAATTGTTTAAATTAGACGAGTGAGAAGGTCCAATATTAATAAATAAGCTTGAACAATATTACAATACATAATTACATCTGTTATTCAAATCACAATAACTTTATATTATAGTAAGCCCATTTTAATTAGGTAAGTTATACATGTCTGGAGACGAGGGATAAAACAATCGGTTAACAGGACAAATTACATAACATACACTTAATTTAAAATTTGATTTTTCAAAAGAAAATCTATTTTTTGTTACAAAAGAAACTTCTAAATCAGTAGTTATCTTACCAATAAACAGCCAGTTGTTTTATACGAGAAATAAAGAAATATAAATATCATATAGCCACAGATTAAAGAAAGAAGCATATAACATACACACACGGTCGTCTGTTTCTATGGTAAGCAACTTAGTGCTTGTGTTACAGGTAACAGCCGACTGTTATAACTATATAATATGCAATAATACATATCTAAATATATAAATATTACACTCAGACCCAGACAGGAATCGAACCGGCAACCCGCGGAACAGAAAGCAGGGCCACCACAAACTGCGCCAATGGGCTAGTCAAAAAAAAAAATTATATACATACACACACGATTTCGTATATCTTTCCATCAATCAAGACCCAGTTTGTTCCGGTTTAACACAAACCATACGTGTACAGTAATCTGAGGGATTACTCCCGAAACCAATTATTATTACGGCACTCTAAGATCGGTATTGACTGAATTACGTCTAAAGTGTCTACGTAATTTGCACTTGTGCTAGCTGTGCCTTGCAGTTTCATCCGAGTTACTATTAATCCCATGGGAATGTCAGAATAAAAAGGAGCCTGTGTTATTTTCGATCAGTTCAGCGGTGAATAATAATCTATACTTATAATAAAAATGGATGTTGCTAAGCGCATAACTGGAGAATGGCTCGACCAATTCGGCTAATTTTTTTTTGTATGTTCCTTAAATATTTTATCTAATTTTAATACAAAAAAAATACTAATAAATAATAATAATTATCTAGTACATACACACACGGTCGTCTGTTCCTACGGTAAGCAAGTTAATGCTTGTGTTATAGGTACCGGCTGGCTGATATAGCTACCATTTTTTTAAATAAATATAGGTACATACAAACAATATATAACACCGTGCCAAATGTCGGGATAAAAAGTAACCTATTTATAATTCTAGATCTCCAGTTCTATATGTACCAGGGTCCAGGTTTCATTACGATCCGTTCAGTAGTTTTTGCGTGAAAGAGTTGGTACTACGTTGCAAGTTTGATCACGATCATTTC
This sequence comes from Melitaea athalia, assembly GCA_905220545.2. Taxonomy (NCBI): domain Eukaryota; kingdom Metazoa; phylum Arthropoda; class Insecta; order Lepidoptera; family Nymphalidae; genus Melitaea; species Melitaea athalia. The sequence continues at coordinate 6,421,315 of HG992203.1, forward strand.
ATAATCAGGTGTGTGTATGAAACTTTAACAAACACATTCATCCATCCTCGATGTAATAGGTTGTCTATTTATTATTTAATGTTTGCTGTTCGTCATTATGAGTGGTAACGTATTTTTTTTATCTAAAGGATATCCAACCAGGATTCAGAAAACATCAGTGAGTTTTTACGTGCTAAATTAGACTGAGATTCGCCTCGTGATTTGCGTTAAATGAAAAAAAAAATGGATGAGGAAAACAGTATGGTTTGAAAAATTTTTTGAAACATATTATGTATTTATAACTTTTGCTTCGTAGTGGAACAGCGTGGAGGATTAAGCTTTATCCGTTCCTATAAGAAGAAGCGTGTATCCTGTAGTACTGGGATGCGTCACTGTTGTCAACATTATTATTATAATTATACTTTAATATTATACGTGTAATTAAATTGTTATTTCTATCTGTGTAAACTGTGATTCTAGTCTTTTGTGAAGTTTAAATTATGCTTTCAAAACATGAACTAAAACTTCATATAAATAATAATAATTGCTCCTCCACTAACTATAAAACATATCTCTTTGTACATTACTGAACAACGGAGTTAAACATATCTATAAACCCTACCATGAGTAAACTCATTAAATTTCTTAATTCCTAACAATTACGTAAGATGTACGTGTTAAAACAGTCGATATTTTAAAATTCCTATTTTTTTCAAGTGCAATTAATGTTACATAATTATCTAAACCACTTTACAACATTAAATAAATAAATAAATAAATAAGCCTTTATTTCTTTCTCATTTTTTCATGCAATTACAATAGTTAAATTTTTAAAGCGATATAATTATTATTAGTTTTATAGATTTATTATTTACAATATTTGTAAGTATATATGTATATTATATTTTCATCGTTACGTTTCTAATTACATCATTTATTTTATTGAGTTCAATTTTAATTTTTTTTTATTTGTTTATGAATACATTTCTATATTTTTATCTCTTTTCAAGTTTTTAAATGAGAAACATAGTGAAACATAATTTCAGCGTATTGCTAACTTAATGTATTTTACAAAAAAATCCCATGGTGGTCAAAATAGAGACAAATAGTATTGATTTGAGATATTATCATATTAGTATTTCGTTTCGTAACTTTATAAAAGTGAGAATATAACTTATGGTAGGGGTAAAGCAATTTTAACCAAGCACATTTTATATCTACCGTCAGCCTCGACTTTCAGTGTCGGGCCATTGTCACGCTCTCTTCCCGCCGGTGGCAATTAACGTGTTTAATGGTTATGGTGAACCGCTAGTGTTTGTGTGCTTCTTCTTTTAGTGGTATAGTTTGAGATAAGTACGTATGAAAACACGTAATACACGTAAGCGTATGTGTGTGTGCGATAATGTTATAAAATACATTGTTACCTGTGTATATTGTAGAGCTTTAAAGATGTTATGTTGTTTTTTAATTATTGAGATTACGACAAGTAACAGCAACATTGTTTGTATCAAGATACGTCTATAAGCATCACGTGAAAACCACTTGATGAAATTGAACTACAAAATCTCGGATATTCAGTAGATAAGTCTAATCGCAAGAATGCTACAAACAAGATTATATGATATTATAACTGTAAGTGCAAACAATATTGCCAATATCGCGCGATCCTTGCAAATCGGCTTACGATGCTGTAACGCACTGAGCTGGTTAAGGGCTGAGGCAATGAGAATGGGACATGAAATCAATTGCATTTCACCATTTACTATTAATTTTTGTGGCTTCCCTCGCAATAGCCTTCGAAGTACCGGCTCTATCAAGGTAGAGTGTTAGGCGCCGCTTAGTCGATTAATTCTTTAGTGTCATTTACACTTATATTTTGACAAGAAAATCGTTATTTTATACGAGAAAGCATACTAAGATTGATTTTTTATTAAAAAACCGGTTTTCTTGACGTTCAAAGCGGTAATTATTTTGCAGTTATCTTCAATCTTTGCGAAGTCTTTTTTTCATAAGGTTAGAAAAATTGAAAAGGTAAAATTAAATACATACTAGATATTGATATGTTTGCATTCATTGTACTAAGATTTTTGTTTGTTTTACGCTTTTTTCTTTTAGTTTACAGGTAAAGATACTCGTGCTGAGGTAATAGCTAATATATTGGCTTGAGATTGTCATAATTACTATAAGATCTAACTGAGGTAGGGCACAGCAGGAAATTTCCTGCTCAAAATATGGAGCAGCCCGACTGGGGTAGTACCTCGACCTTACAGAAGACCACAGCTAAATAATACTGTTTTCAAGCAGTATTGTGTTCCTGTTGGTGAGTAAGGTGACCAGAGCTCCCGGGGGGGATTGGGGATAGGGTCGGCAAGGCGCTTGCGATGCTTCTGGTGTTGCAGGCGTCTATAGGCTACGGTCTTACCATCAGGTGAGCCGTATGCTTGTTTGCCGGACTCGTAACATAAAAAAAAAAAAAAAGATGGCGGATCAACAAATAGTGTAATAAAATTTTAATAGCCTTAAACCTAATGGCATACAATAAACTTACAATTAATTGATATTCAACGAACATCTGGATAATAAATAAAAGATTTAAAATCGCGTAATGTATTCCATATGCTTTTAAATTACGTTTTTAAATTTGTATATCAATTGGTCGCATTTGGTAATTGCTTGATTTTAATATTTTTATCGTTGTGAATTTAAACTGCGTAATTCGTTCGCCTGTTAAATGCTTTTTTTGGAAACCTTTCGGTTTCAGTGCATGATACTTTGAACATTTACTACTATGGCTGCTGTAACGAAAAAAGTGAAATAAAAACAGAATAAGGGTTTCTTTATTCGTATCTTAAAAATTTACGCTACGCTTCAACCTGTAATATCCCATGCGGCATAGACCTCCATGTAGGAGAAGGATCAGGGCTTAATCCACTACGCTGCTCCAATGCGGGTTGGCGGATATCTTGAAAATTAATTAGTGATAAATATTAAAAGTGGAAAGAAACGCTTTCAATGGAATCGACTCGTTCTTAACCGGTTTTTTTATTTCTGTATATGATTATTGATTCGATATATGTTCGATTCTATTAAAACTCGTAAAATTTTTAATTTCCTTAAAGAACTTTAGGTAGGGATCCCTAGTACATTTTTTTTCACCTGATCAGTATCAAGATAATTTTTTGGGAGTGGCTACATTTTGATGAGGCGAACAAAAAATTCCTCTTCGAAAACTCTCGATTGTGGTAGCTAACAGAGATAGTAGGGGGTAGAGCAGCAGTTAGCGTAGGACCAGGATAACGTACCACGCAATTTGTAGGACAATATTACTATTAAATTATGTAGATATTAACTAACTAAAAGCAAAAAAAAAAAATCAGAAATAAAAATTTATTTTTGATTACCTTACGAGGTCATCAACTTGATGACCTCGTAAGGTCATCAAAAATTATTACTAACCAGCTGATTTTTTTCGAGAGTTTTCGAAGAGGAATATTTTGTTTGCCTCATCAAAATGTAGCCACTCCCAAAAAATTAGCTTGATACGGATCAGGTGAAAAAAATGTACTAGGGATCCCTACCTACTTAAGTCTAAGTAATAAAAAATAAAGAAATATTGCATTCAAATTAATTAAAAGAGATAATTTGAGATCAATGACTAAAAATATATTATACTACATGTTGCGACAAGTATTTAGTAGAAATATCCACTTGTACTTGTCATGGACAAGATAATACACATTATTGATTCTTAATCTTTTTTTTAAAATTATTTATTACTTCATATTATTTCGCCATTTGTATAATATGAAATATCTTTATAAAAATAACCTATGGTTTGTTAATAAAAATCCTATTAGTCCTAGTCGAAAGATTGCGGACTGAAATCAGGAATGGGGTGGGGTACTGCGAAGTTTTTCGAGACGTTAATTTATTTTTAAAATTCAATTAGTGTTCGACGGCGAAGAATACCATCGTGGTGAAACCTAGATGTTTAATAAGAAATTCTGTAAAATAATAATGTAAAATTAAGAAATCAACCCACAGAAATAGTAGTATAGATAAAATACATGAACTTCTTAGCAGAGCAGCATTTTAATTAAGTCTCAAATATTTATTTTAATATAAAACGGTTACTTTTCTTTTTATTCAAAATCACAAAATCGCATACGCTTTAAACGCCTAAATACAAAAAAAAAAAATCAATTACTCTTAACACCTGCCTGGAAACAACCGACACGGTCGTCAAAATAAAATCCGATATAGATGGTACTGATATTCGATTTGCATATTTATTAACAAACTAAACTACCCTGAAACAGACGCCGGACATATTATTAACTTAACGCGACACGCGTGAATCGTTTTATCGTTAAGAGTTCGTCACCAAGTTGACTCAATATTTGTAAAAACTGCTAAACTCGATTCAGCGTCATTTTCAGTCGGCGTCTATTTAATTTTATTTATTACTTCCGAGATACTATTCATCATTTTCAGGCATAATTATATTTAAAATAAATGTTTCATCTTCTGTAGTTTCTGCTTGAATATTTTTTCTTCTATACTGTCACGAGTTTTGAAAACAGCGTCAGTAATACACGCATTTATATTGAAATAGTTTTTTTTTGCCATAAACTTTTTCTTTTTTTGCGACAAAATTTAATTCTGTTCATTAGTTTCCAATTTATGTTAACCGCTTTTTTATCGAATCGAAATTCTCAGAACATGTTACTCAATTCATTAAATTAATATTTATACTCGACCTTTCCAAAACTGTCACGATTATCGTCATTTTTTGCATCGATCGTAATGCTCGAGACTATTACGGATATACAGCCAATATCGTACCACTTCATTATAACCAATTTCGGGTTGCTTTATCAGATAACACCGAGCCAAAGATAATTACATCGAAATTATGCGACCCAATGTAAACGCTGTTACGTAGAGTTAAATATCAATTTTGCATGTAGGATTTTGTCATTTTATTGAGCTTAAGTGAAATCATCTAAACCTTTGTGATACTATATTGGGATCACCTACGAGTATATACTATTGTAATGCTCTGGCCGAATGAACTTTTATTCTTTATACGAACCTTTCTATATGATTAGTATTACTAATGTAAAATTGTACTAAATATACATATTAAGCACATGAAATATCTTTCTAAAGTTGAAATGAAAATGTTTTATTTCGGGTGCAAATACAATAATGTTTAAAGTAAATGATAAATATCGAAAAGTAATATCCATGACCTAACCGTGTTGAATCAAAATTTTAAAGTGATATTATAAAGCACACAGAATGCAGGAAAGTTTTCAAGCTACTCCAGCAACTCAGCAAATTAATTTAATGCAATCTCTACCAATATTGACAAACTTTGGTCAAAATGTTATTCACTTGAAAGTAAAGTTTATTGTAGTTATTTGACAATTTCTATTGTGGATTTGCTTTTTCTAATAAAGAGTCATCGTGACTAAATAAAATTCACATAAAAAAGAAAAGTACTTTCGTATAGTCAGTTATATACTTTGGGTCGCCGTCATCGAAATCGATGACGAGGACTACATACATATATATACTCTAATTTACCTGGTAAAGATGTTTCTTTTGTAGTAATAAGGCTACTTTTTGCAACCAAACAAACTTTTGAAAAGAATTAATAAAGAAATAAATATTTGTTGCAAATACAATAAAACATCAATTACATTATGTAGTAATAATTGAAAGCTATTTTCCAATCCACACACTCCGAGGCAAAACCGAAGCAGTAACCCTATTCTTTCACCGCAACATGATACAGAATCTGAGGAACGCCTGCCCTCATTCAATCACATTACGTCGTTTATAACGACAAACACTTGTTTTAACCGTATTTTTTTCACGATTTTATTAGCTCACAACGTAACAATGGCTGAATTCTGCGTCTGCTTTTATTACATTTGGAAATAATTCGTTTATCTTCAATTTATCATCATTACAATCATAAATTTTATTAATGGATAGTATAACGTCTGAAGAGAAACTTGTATCCATAAGTAATTCAACTTAATGAGATAATAATACCAATCGCATTTTTGTGATATAATTGACCCTCTTTCATTAACGAGCAATGAACCGTTTTTTAACCACTTTAAAAGGATACGAAAGAATATTTCGTTATGCAAGCATTGCTTTGTCGTGCTTACTGTTTGCATTCTTCCTTTCAAGCAATTGTTATTCGAGATTTGGTCTTTGCGGCTAAGTGCTCCTTATTTTCTTCATTATTTACCGTTGTTTATTTTTCTTCATGTTTGCTCGGATTGACCTCATTCCTCCCACAGTTTCAATTTACGGAAGAGTCATTCTAAGAACACGTATTTTCACTATAGCTTATTTTTGATATATGTCTTTATCAGTATAAGTTATTGTTTAAGATTATTAAATTAATTCCTCACCGAGAGCTTTATGTGCAATTACCAACATTTTAATATTGACATTTTTATCTTAATATTTTGTACACGTTCTCGTTTCAACGTAACTGACATAGTTGCGATGTTAATTAAGAAATATTAACTGCCGGATGATTTTTTTTGGAAAATCAATAAACCTTAATATCGAGATGTTTAAAATATGATCATAATATTTATTTTTATGATAACCAAACTTTAAATGGCCGGAGGATGCGGTTGTTCGGGGAAAAGTTTTATTGACAAAAATGAGGTTTCAACTGTTAAATGGGGGAAAAAATTGAGACCGCATGTTTATTTACATTTTTAGCAGCGAAGGTTACGTTGGTGAATCACGTTGCATTCTAATATTTTGGATACTAAATGTTAATTAATAGCGATCCTTTTTAATTTATTTTATTTTGTATGTAATTTTGGAGGATCTTTTCTCGACAATTGACAATATTATATCCGTAAAACAACTCTAGAATTTATAAGTAAGCACATCTTATGTAGACTAGAATATAAAAAAAACTACAATTTTAAATTGACAGTTTGCAGAATACGCTTTAGCCTATAATATCCCACTGCTGGGCATAGGCCTCTTTCCCTACGTAGTAGAAGGATCAGAGCTTAATCCACCGCACTGCTCCTATGCGGGCTGGTTATTTGTAGAATAATATATCTAAAAAATAATAAGAATATGACTGATTTAATCTAAATATCAAGATAAAGTATGAGTCAAAAACTCAGAAAAGTAACTACATTTCTAATATAGACCTGACATTGAGTGATATGGTCATAAACTGACATTTTGACACTGAATGGTGTCACAGTAAGAACGATTCAAGGTGTGATTAGAACTGGCTGATATGCTCTTGTAAAATTGAGAACACACACAAAGTATATATTTACGTAAATCAATTTATATTTTGATCGGTTCAATTGTAACAATTTCATCGTACTCGTATACTAAACTAAAAGACGATGTAAACAATTCGACATTTATACATATAAACAAATTCATTTCCCTTGAATTTTTACGATTTACACATAATAAAATACGTATTATTCGTTTTCGATCATCGTACATATTTAAATTTAACAATTTATCTGGAAATAGTTTAATTTTTTCGCTAACTTGTAAAAGTATAGTTCGATAAATGTTAAAATTGTAACGTTTTCCTTGCTGCTGCAAATTTAACGTCTGAGTTTACAAGTATACAGGAAACTAGCGATGTTTATACACAATGTTAAATCTATTTTAGGAAGGTCTAGTTGATATATTATCATTATTTATGTTTTGTATGTTGTATAACTAAGCTAATATACTGTTATATACTAAACGGTACTAGCGATTTATTCATTTGTTTATATTTACAACTCCATATCTGTGTCAAATAGCGTGAGCTTTAAAAGCTTCCCCGGTGATAAGTTAACCCTCAGTGCAAGCCTTTTTATTAATTTCATATTCTAATAAGCAAATAATTATATTTGAACTTAAGAAGTTAACAGATTAATTATTATACGATTTGTAGTATAAAATGTTTCTTTATTCATATAATATGCTTCTATACAACTTTTGAGTAGTCATTTTACAAAGTATACATACTTAACGTGCCGTTCAAAGACTCTGCTAATAGGATTTTTGTCTAGTTAGTCTACATTACTATGAACAAGAATTAGCCTATGTTAAAATTTCATTTGACAATTGTTATAGTTATATAATGGTGGATTTAGACCAAACGAACAAAGAGCTAGAGCTAGAACAAGAGCATTCTTTCTTGATTTTTATGTGTAAACGAAAACTCGTATTCATATAAATAACAACGAAAGAATGATCTACGCCTGTTTACACTAAAATAATTTGATATAGTGGAGATAGAATGAGCATTCGCTCGTCTGATGTAAATCGACCTTAATATAACCGAGGTAGGGCACAGCAGGAAATTTCCTGCTCAAAATATGGAGCGACCCGACTGGAGTAGAACCTCGACCTTACAGAAGACCACAGCTAAATAATACTGTTTTCAAGCAGTATTGTTTTCCTGTTGGTGAGTAAGGTGACCAGAGCTCCTGGGGGGGATTGGGGATAGGGTCGGCAACGCGCTTGCGATGCTTCTGGTGTTGCAGGCGTCTATAGGCTACGGTAGTCACTTACCATCAGGTGAGCCGTACGATTGTTTGTCGACTTAGTAACATAAAAAAAAGAAAAGTTATTAATTATGTAGACAAGTGCGCACGAGTTGTTCTGAATCACTGAAGTCTGTTGCACGTGCGCCTTATCACTAGCATAATAGGCACGTTTGAATAATATTTGCAACAATTGTTGATATCATTTAATTATGTTACGTTAACTTTTGTTTTAGATTACGTTGTTATTTCACGTGCCTGTTAGTGATTTTACGGGATTTACCGCCATTGTCATTTTGCTCGATATTCCGGTGAAGTTGCCTCACGACACAAAAGTATAGGACTGTGTTTTTCTTACTTTGCCAGTAAATAATAAGGTTTGTTGTATGTTTGTGAGTGACGTTTAGTTTAGATTCATACACCCATAAAATAATATATTTATAAAATAACATCTATGTTATTTTATAAAAATTGGAATTACAAAACAATATTTAAAAAAAACCGTCATCAAATTTACTATACGAAAATTCTAAGAAAACTGCACACGAGTTTCATAAAAAAACATACTTGGAAGACGAGACAAATGACCCTTTCGAAGTAATTAAAACCGGGTCAACCGAAGCGAATTTTTCAGTAGACTTAACATACTCTATTTTGAAAAAAAAGACACGCGCATTCTTGGAATGTCAAATTAATTCAAAATATCATAATTAAAATGTTTCTTCTCGTGTATTTTTTTCAATCTAATGACACCGATCGCGGATGTCATCTTAATTACAGGCTAGGGTTGTCCGCTAGTCTTAAATTATGTCCTATTAATGTAAGTTTATGTCTTGTAATGCGATACCCATCGAATGCTATACTCCTTGTTACTTTTCCTACAAATACTTTTACTATTGGTTAGTAGTACTTTTAAAGTAAAAACTATTCAAATTATGTTTAAAATAAAATTTCAACATTAATAGGTAGGTAGTTATTTTGATTTACGTTCGATAGTGACACGTTAGTTTTTCGAATATAGGAATCTAGTTTAAACGTAATTAAGTCACAGGGGTTCCACTAGGAGGCGTGTTAGTAATAGAAAGGTTCAAAAGGCTTTTCCTTTTGCTATATTTTGTGTTATGTGTTTTCTATTAATTGGTTAGCAAATGTTAAAAATAAGTTTTTGTCCTAAAAAACTCGCCAACCCTAAGCGTAACGGGGTCGCAACCCACATCCGTCTGAACACTAACACAGTATTACGTATCAATTACGTGACACTTTAAACAATTTCAGTCACTATTGTCTAAGTGTATCTCGGTGTCTAGAGTGTTATTCGAGTGTAAGCTAGTTTTTTCATGTCCGAAGGTTACATAGAGTTTTCCGTTGCGGTTTTGATTTTCTTGACCTGGTTTCTGTGTAAATAAACTGGCGACGTGCGAAGCGTGGATGATAAACGACATTTTCTATTATTTGTTTTAGTTTAATAAACGCAGCTGTTTTTGTGATAACAAAAAGAAATGTTGTAGATGACTTAAGTGTGTGCCAAGTAGATAAACATAGACGATTAGGTAGAATTTTATTATTAATAATAATAATAAATACTCTTTATTGTACACCATAAAGAAACATTACAAAAAGTGATAAATACAAAGAAAGATGTACAAAGGCGGTCTTATCGCTAAGAGCGATTTCTTCCAGACAACCTTTGGGTATAGGACAGGGCGTAGAAAAAGAGAAGCGGTAGAGAAGTGTACAAAGAGTTGATAAAGAATTGGCATAGAGTTTACAAGCAGTAAGATATAAAAAGAAGTTAATATACGTACATATACACATACACACATACAAGATATACATACATATATATATATGATATACATACACATATACAAATATATATATTTATATGCACTACATAAACGAAATATACTATGGAGATGCAAATGATATTTATGAGGTATTTAGTGACAAAAAATGCGCCTTTACATATTTTTTAAAACAAGATAGAGATTGAGCTTGTTTAATAGAGAGAGGAAGAGAGTTCCAAAGTTGTACAGCTTTAACAGAAAAGGAGTTTGAGTAAAAGGAAGTAGTATGGGAAGGAGTTTTGAGTATTAAGGTTGAAGATGACCTGAGGGTACGCTCATGAGTATCACAGAGAAACTCAAAGCGATTTTTTAGGTAAAGAGGAGTATCTGGATGGAAAAGTACGCAATAAAGTAAAGAAAGGATGTGAGTATTCCTGCGAAAGCGGATAGGGAGCCACTTGAGTTGATTACGAAAATCGGAGACATGGTCATATTTGCGAAGACCAAATATGAACCGTATACAGAGATTCTGGAGGCGCTCAAGTTTATTTAACTGCTCCTCTTTAAGATCTAGGTAACAAATATCAGCATAATCAAGAATTGGTAGTAGGAGTGACTGTGCTAACGCAATTTTGGTAGACATAGGAAGGAAGTATTGAAGCCGGCGGAGGGATCCGATAGATGCGAATAACTTGCGACTTAACTCACTCAGTTGATGTGTCCACGAGAGGTGACTGTCAAAAATTACACCAAGGTTTTTTACTTTATCGCTGTAATTAATCACGGTGTTATTAAAAACGACGGGTGGTATAAGTGACCAGTCAATTCGAGACACTAGTTTTGAACTACCTATGATAATGACTTGACACTTAGAAGGATTGACGTTTAAACCGTATGATTTACTCCAAGTATGAATGTTGTTCAAGTCGTTATTTAACTTATTTATGGAGGTGGGTAAGTCAACTAATTTTGCATGGGAATAGATTTGGAGATCGTCTGCATACAAGTGGTAGAGAGAAGATATGTGAGGACCGAGAGAGTTTATGAAGATTGAAAATAGGAGAGGAGACAACACGCCACCTTGTGGAACGCCAGCGATTACGTTTAACCAGTCTGAAAATGAATTTTCGACACGCAAACGCTGCCGACGTCCGCACAAGTAACTATGAAACCAGCCAATTGCCGATGGAGATATGCCAAGAGAGCACAAGATAGCTAGCAGTATATCAAAATCCACAGTATTAAACGCATTGCTAAAGTCGAGCAGGGTCAACACCGTGAGATTTTGTCTGTCCATGGCCAATCTAATGTCGTCAGTGATGTTGACCAGAGCCGTAGCCGTACTATGACCTTTACGGAAGCCGGACTGATAAGGATTTAGGAGATTGTTTGAGTGCAGGAACAGTGTGAGCTGCTGATGGACAAGGCGCTCTAAAACTTTAGATAAAAAAGGAAGGATTGATATTGGGCGAAGTTCGGAAAAGGTGATGGGATTAGGTTTCTTGGGCAAAGGAATAATTTGAGCGTCTTTCCAGCAGGAAGGAAAGGTATTGGTAAGCAAGGATTCATTTAAAATATGAGTTATAACAGGCACGAGGGAATCTAAGATAGGGATGATCATATTACGGCTAATAGAATCAGATCCTACAGCATCTGAATTAACGGCTAATATGCTCTTCTTGACATCACATACAGACAATTGAGAGAAAGTAAAAGATGATGACAGCAAAGGAGTTCTAATAGCAGAAAGTTGGTTGAGAGTATTAGATTTAATCGTAGAGTCTATATTGACAGAGGATGTGAAATGTTTATTAAGTTGGTTAAGGTTAAATGAATTTGAAGCTATATTTTGTTTGATCTTGCCAACTCCTAATGATTTGAGGAATTTCCAAATTTTCGCAGGGTCTGTTTCCTCTAAAACAGAATTGTGGATATGGCGTCGTTGTGCATCTCTACATGCCTTGTTGCAGCGATTCCGAGATATTCTATACTTCTCCTTGTTCGATGGGCTTGGATCAGACTTATATCTAGCTTTGGCTTTGTTCTTTAGAAGCTGCAATGACTTGATTTCCGTTGTAAGCCAGGGAGCAGGCAGATGTCTGATACGCACAGGTCGAACAGGAGCATGCACATCGTATAGTTGGATTAGGTGAGAGTTAAAGATATCAATCTTTTCATCCACAGAAGACGAGTTAAATAACGGTGACCAGTCAATCACAGCAGCATCCTCACGTAGGCGATTCAACTCAATACCGCCAAAACTGCGCTGCAGAAGAATTCTTGACTTTGCTTTTGGTGGTCTGATTTTATATGAAAGGAAAATGAGATCGTGGTAAGAGAATGCATCGGCTGGGCACTGTCCATGCTTAACAACAAAGTCTGGGGAGGAGACAAATATCAAATCAAGGAGAGATGGAGAGCATGTGGGTAGGGTGTGGGTGGCGTTTAAAGGAAGGATGTGCATGTTTACAGAGCTTACAAGAGAGCGTAGACGTGAAGCTCTGCTGTCCTGCTTAAGGAGGCAGGTGTTAAAATCACCCATCACCACCGTGTGACTATACTGTGGTGTAAGTACTTCTAAGAGATTTTCAAGAGACGCAAAATAGTCAACAGTGGGTGATGGGCTGTAATAAACACCCAGAAGGAGTTTTGTATTAAACAGGTGGATTTCCAAGAAGAGGTGATCTGGGCCGTGCCCATCATGAGAAATAGATTGGTTAATGATGTTGAAGGAGATGTGAGAGCGAAGGTAGATGGCAACGCCACCTCCAGGCCGCCCAACACGGTCGTTACGGATTAAGACGTAACCTGGGAGGGAATAGGAAACCGATGATAAGCAGGGCTTAAGCCAAGATTCACTTACCAGGATCGCATGAATATTTTTATTTTGGAAAGAAGACAGCATATCAGGATAATGAGCAGGAATACTCTGTGCATTAATATGGATAATATTTAAGTTTTTTGGAACATCAAGGAATTGAGAGTCAAGAGTTTCGTTTAGAGAAGGAATACTAAGGAAGCTTTGGTCATCGCTACACAGTTCAGAGGAGAAGGAGGAAAAAGAATGAAACGTTTCGTCATTGTCGCTGGTCATAAACACACGTATGTATAAAGGCTAAGAATACGTACTCAATTTAATATATAGTAGTGCAATAATGATAAAATTATATAAATAACTATAGATACAATAGTTATAAATAAATATCAATAAAGTAAATGTATGTAAAAAAATATATAATAATAATATATATTAATATGTAATAATAAAATGAAAATACCCTAAAAGTGTCGTCCATACACCCGCCAGCTGCAGAGGAATATACAAAAATCATAAACAAGAAGAATAAGAAAAGAAAATCACACAATAAAAGCAAAACACCATGTACATGTGACAGACAAATACCCTACCAGAGTATAAAGTTACATCTTAGAATTAAAAAAATTAAAAAAAATAATAATAAAAAAACTAATAATAAAAAATAAAAAAAAAAATTAAATTTAAATTAACAATATTATTTAAAATTGAGTAACCATCTAAGAAAAAAAAATAATAATAAAGGTGTATGTATAATAATTTTAACGGAATAATAGTACAATATAATGACAACATGCATGAAGTTTTATTTCAAGTATCACATTTCTGAACGCATGACATTAACAACGTAAATCTATTCTATGGAACTGTCACGTCAATGTCAATAATATACATTAAGACAGTGTCAGTGTCAGTGCCAGTCTCAAATATTTACTATTTACGTAATTATTACAATGAAACTTTAATGCAGTCAGTTAACAATTTCCAAAAATTCAATTCGATAAGGTTCAAAGTCTAATAGTTAAAATTACCCTACATGTAAAAAATAAATATGGAAAACAAAAGTTATCATAAAACGGTCTGTTATGGTAAATACTTACTCTGGTAGCGGTAGACATGTAATAAAATCAAATGAATAAAATAAATTAAAACTATACTATAAACATAAAAAAAAACCAATAAATACTACAATAAAAATGAAATTTTGTAAATATAAAAGGAAATATAATGCATTAAATTAGTGAGACGGGTCTTCTTTCCTTGTAAACCGACAGAAAAACGAAAATAAACTTGCTAACAGTAACAAAATGAAAATACTTAAAGGTATTACTTCAGTTTTACAGCCCTTCTCGTGCGCGAAGCTGCCTGTTGTTTTTGATCAGCAGGCTTAGAAGCTGTACTCTTCTCCTGTGGAGAACTCTTATCCTGCGGAGAACTCTGGGATGTTGAGTGAGGAATGCCTTCTAGATCAGAGAGACACTCTGCCCTGTGATGCTCACCGTCCAACGCCATGATGTGGATTATACCGTCACGCGTCCAGCAGTTGACCACGCCAAAGCGCTGTCTTGCTTTTAAAAACACTTGATGGCGAGTCTTCGTTAAGAACTCGGATTGAGTGATCCCTGACCCCTTTAGTTTAGTTTTAGCAAACCATACTTTATCGCGAACAGCAGCATCGGTAAACTTTATGGCAATAGGTCTAGGCTTTTTGTCAGAGGGTCGACCGAGACGATAAGATGATTTGATACTGCTGCTTGAGAAATCGGAAAGTTTCAGGTGGTCTGCTACGAGGGTGGTAATTTTAAGTGTCGTGTCTTCAGATTGATCCTCTGGTACACCATGCAACAGAAGCATTTTGCGCCTCCTCCTCATTTCAAGGCGGTCAACCTCTCTGTCCAGTAATTCAGCCTGACGTTGGAGCGATTTAAGTGCTACAATAATGAATGTTTTGAACGACTCAAACTCAGCGGCCAATGATGATGTTGAAACTGGAGAATTAGAACTACCTTTCTGGATATCTTTTTGTTGTCTATGTTCGAATTCAATCATCCTCTTGTTGAACATCTCAGACAAAGCAAAGGCGGTATCCTTAAATGATGAGTCCATAGTTAGTGAAAATTTGATGGGTCTTGACTTTTGTAGTTAAAGGAATTAAATTGCGTAGGATAATAATAGCTGGCAGGTAACAGGGTGGAATCTTATAGGATATGCATTAAACAAGCAGAAAAACTTATTAAAATTAATTTAAATTCAAATAATAAACACCACTATCTAAATTGTGTGTTGACACTTTCAATCTACCCCAAAAAGTCGTATTATTGTTTAATTTAAACTTTTAACAAAAGCATATTCTACACATTATGCTTTTGATTTATTTAAATTTGTTTAAATTTACATTTTGAAATAAAATTCTTTTTAGACAATTGTAAACTCAGAGAGAAGTACACCAAACAACAGACGCTCAATTTTCTCTAATTATTACTTACTAGTGATCCGCTCCGGCCGTGTGCTCCGGCTTCGCACGTTTGCAAAAACTATCAGTGTTCCTCTACTATATTATTCATGCATAAGATACATCCTCCTGGGGGGGATTGGGGATAGGGTCGGCAACGCGGTTGCGATGCTTCTGGCGTTGCAGGCGTCTATAGGCTACGGTCTTACCATCAGGTGAGCCGTACGCTTGTTTGCCAACCTAGTTACCTTAAAAAAAATGTATTATACATATAAACCTTCCTCTTGAATCACTCAATTTACTACAGAAGACCGCATCAAAATCCGTTGCGTAGTTTTAAAGATCTAAGCATAAAGACCGCGGGAAGCGACTTTGTTTTATACTATGTAATGGTTACACAACATTAATTAAAAATCACTTATTCATAATAACATCGTAACCTATTTGCAATTTCTAAACGATTAATATTAAACGAAGTGATCAAATTACCATATTAATGATTCTCTTGTCATCGCGGTTTGGTTGCTTTAGCGTGGAGCTTAAATTCATACCGGATTAGCATAACAATTAACACGAATGTATAAAAAATTTACAATAACTCGCTAGAATTCGTATAAAACGATAATATTATTGTACTTATTGTTTTTAACCGACGAAAAAAACGATGGAGATTATCAAGTCGACGCCTATATTTTTTTATGTATGATCATAACTTTTTACAAAGTAGTCCAATTTTGATAATTCTTTTCTCATTGGTAAGAGTAGAGTATACCCCGAAGTTGGTCCCATATAAATTTGAAAATAAAAATCCAACCCTAAGGGTAGGAAAACAGGGGATGATTGATTGTTCACTCACTGATTGTAAGGTATGAGGACGCATACCTTTTTACACAGTAGTCTGATTTTGATAATTCTTTTTTCATTGGAAATAGTATACCCTGAAGTTATTCCCATATAAATTTGAAAATAAAAATCTAACTCTGAGGGTAGGAAAACGGGATGATTGATTGTTCACTCACTGATTATAAGGTATGACCACGCATAACTTTTTACAGAGTAGTCCGATTTTGATAATTCTTTTTTTATTCTTCTATACTTACGTTGTATTACTTGTCGATGTAATTGAAGTCGGTTTCTTTCGTTTGCGAGCAAACACGATTGTTTTATTTTTTTATTCGGGTAAAAACAACATAACAAAAAAAAAATAAGAGACAAAAACAAGATATCGCATAAACCAGTCAAGTTTCCACTGATAACTAATACAAACAGGAAGTAGAAAGTAAAAAAAATGAGATATGAATTTACACAAGAATTTCTTACAATTAAATACAAAATTAAAACCCATGCAATTAAATGTTTAAAAATTAACAAAAAATAATGCAATGACTACTTAACAAATTTCAATTTATTGATTTAACAATTGATTTATGTTATTTTAGAAATTTGAAAGTGAGAAAAAAATTACGTACGGTACGGCGATTAAAGTCGTTTTGGGCATATTCAGGCTTCGTACAATGCAAATCGTAAAGAGCGTTTTTGGGGACGAAAATTAGGGACATTAAAATTTAAACAACTTAATAGGTAAGGGCTATCAACAGCATTATTTATCAGCTTAAAAAGAAAAATTTGATCTTTTGAATATACAGCGAATTCCCAGTTGACATACTCGTATCTCTAACACGAGTTATAAAA
Organism: Melitaea athalia; assembly: GCA_905220545.2. Classification (NCBI taxonomy): domain Eukaryota; kingdom Metazoa; phylum Arthropoda; class Insecta; order Lepidoptera; family Nymphalidae; genus Melitaea; species Melitaea athalia. The sequence goes on from HG992203.1 coordinate 6,438,601, forward strand.
TTTGTATGGTAAATGTTTAAAAATTTATTTTGTACCTTTTCGAGAGAATCAGTGTATATTTTATAATGGATGTTCCAGATAGATGAATCAAATTCTAATAAGGAACACACTATATGCTATTGTATAAAAGAGTAAGAGTAGAGTAGTAAGAGCTTTAACAACAACACGATCTATGTGAAATCCAAATATTAATTTGTTTTCCACGTAAATACCTAGGTCTCTCTCAGAAAGACGGTCAGTGATTATGTCATTTAGTTGATAATCGTAAGCAATTGGCATTTTTAAGTGTGAATGAGATTATGCGACACTTTGAGAGAGCTGATTGTCGCTACAATACTCGCATAGTCTGTTGAGGTCGTATTGTAACAGTGAACAATCCGACTGCTCGGACACTCTTCTAAAAACCTTCAATTTGTCTTTATTTCTGCGTCGTCTACTTAATTTTACAACAGGCCTTATTAACAATTATAATATTTTAAAGAGTATACAGAAATTATACCCACATTTAAATGGTCAATAATAGCAAATTGGCAACGTCAATAAAAAACAAAAGTAAACTTTCTACTTAATAAAAAACATGTTAGTAGTAATAAACAGGCAATACAATTTTAAGTTCGTTTATGACTCAGTAGGTTAATCTTGTTATTTTTGAAGGTAGTGGATACAAACATGTTTGTCTTATCATCTGAAGTGAGCGTTTTTGATTGATAACCCTCCTTAAAGCATTAGAACAGTTCTGTATATTGATTAGTTATGTTTTGGTAAAATTTCACTTTATGGAAGTTTGTTACTAAATATCTTTTATACTTACATACAATATTAAAATCCTTACAGTTATCATAATTAAACGCACAAGTTATTTTTGATGTAAATAATATATAAAAACTTGTTTAAAAATTGTTTAAAACGACATTGAAAATGATTTTATAAAAAAGTTATGATTTATAATTTCTTGAAATTAAGATGTTAACGATATCTTAATTCGTCCCAAATTCTGAACGGACTATCTTGAAAGGTGTTTCCGAAAAATTCAATGTAAATGCGCCTACGCATTACATATCCGGTTATATCGTAACAGGGCTTTATTCCACTGATTGTTGAAAGGTTTTTTTTATAAATATCTTATAAATTTATAATGAGAGTTCATTTTAATGATAATTGACTAAACCTATATGTGCTATATACGTATAGCTACATAATTAACTATATATGTGCTTTCTCAAAAATATATCAGTAATAAAAGAGTGCTTTATAAAAAAAATACAAAATATGTATTTCATATTAAAGAAAATATGAACAAAATAATGTTTCCAACATATATTTTCCCCAAAACATAGCTAACAGTGGATGACATAACACATGTCATCGAACGATCGAGGAAAATATGCTCCTCGTCTTTTAAAAATTTATTCTTCGAAATAAAGGAATCTGTAAATTTGGACGATCTAAATTTAATCTTTTGTTTATATTTCTTGATTATTTCGCAATTTCACCTGAAAATCGCTTTTTACAAATAATCAAGACTGTTTAGATTTAGAAGGTAAATATGTGAGAAACTTTATATGTTCCAAATGAATTCTGAGATAAATTACTATATTTTTCAAAGTACACTAATAGCTTAGTAGTAGTAGTTAGTAGCGCAAGTACTCCTGTTACTTAGTTGTTATCCTTTTCCTTAAAATTATATTAATTAGTAATTGAGTAGTTGTATTTTTTTAATGAGGGAGTTAGCTACGTCTTAAAAAGTCCAAAGGAAGATAAATGATGGCCCCTCGATGTCTCGAAATTTGCATAAAAGTTTATATTAGGGATTGAGATTCAGTTTAAAGTTGCGTTCTGGTAAGATTTATGTATTTTTTACACTTAACATAAATTATAGTTTTTGTGAGACGGGTTTAACATGAGCTAAATTTAAATTAACCTACTTTTCTGCCATACCTAAACATATTTCCCAAAAAATGGTGAGAGTCTTGTGTTATATAAATGAGAGTTAATCTTTATTTTTTGCACTGTTTATCATATCATCTTGTTTTTTCTTAACTTTATGTTATAAAAATAAAAGAAACAGGTAATTGATGAACGAAATTGCATTAAAAGCAATCGATGTGTGTTCTTGATACAAAAGTGCTGTCAATCTAACTGAAACTTAACTTTATAATGATTATATCACGACCTTCTTGTTTTATGTTGATTTGCAAGGACGGATTTTACAAGTACATGTCTTAAGTCGTTGGATGAATGATGTGAATGTGATGTGATGAAGAATTCATATAGTCCGATTATAAAACAATGTGTTAAACGAAGATTTATTATAACTCTTTAGCTTGTAGCCTTGCTATTGTAATCTAACCAAACATTTTTAGAAAAGATAAAATTAATTATTCCTAGTAACGACTTCTGATAGTACCAAAAGTCAAAAATAATACGGATATTTACATTGTACTTCACTAGAAGATGTTCAATATAATGTACGTCATCGATTAATACTAACATAAACGTACCTTACGACTACACGAAAGATGTAAGAATAAAACTGTTAAACGCGATTCATAATACAGTTTTACTTCCTTGTACGAAGTAAAGCATTGTTCATACGTACATTTTTGATTTGCACTAATTAACGAAGCATTAAATATGTCCATGAAGAGGGTTTACCGTGTTTTAGTTTGTACATAACTTAGCTAAATTAAATTGTCTTAGAATACACATGTGAATGGTGCGATGCGCATTTGAAAAGGCGATAATTTATAATGATAAGATTTAGTTTTGCTCATATTTTACTGAATTACTATATAGACTCTCAGCTGCACTTTTGTATTTTTCTCTTTTTCTTCTTCAGAATACAAATGCAGCTGTATTTAATCTGTATTTGGAAGTAATTACGTCATTACGATATGCTTTTTGACACACTGACACAATGGACGTGTCGCAATCTACTCAGTGTATCTATAGGTTCTAAGAAACACGCATCAATCATTTGTATCGTTTTGCACCTTGCAAACTTTGACAGAAAGTGTGACGCTCACTTCCTAGTAAGTACTCAGTTCATAAAAAATATAATTTTATATGTATGGTGTAGTGTTGTTACGCATTTTCCTCGTCCGATTTAAGAAAGTAGCTAATATAATTATTAAGAATTCAATATGGATACAGTTACATTCAATCTTTCTTAGATAACTTTCCTTTAAAGTTTATTTGTTTGTTAGTATAGTAAAATATAGTAAAAAAAACTAAAAGCAACAAACCGATTGGCTTTACTGCAGTGAAACATATCTCTTTATAGGAAAAAAGGCTTAGACTTTTTTTCTTGCAATAAGAGGTTCATGGGTTGTTCAGTTACAAGTAATCGGTTATAAGTGTATTTCGATTTGTTGATATAGCTTTGTAAGAGTGAGGTTTAGATTACTGTGCCATTGCTCTACCAACCAAACAAAACTAGGGACATGGACTATATTTATTAAATTAGTACCTAAACTATATTATTGTTTACAAAATTGTATTATAAAATGAATTCTGTTTTTAACGTACCATAATAAATTAAGATTATGTGATGGTTAATTTGTTTGTGTAACGTTAAGTCCAAGTTCGGCAGCCTCAAGTATCCTCGGAAGCGATGATGTCAGTTACGTATTTCCCGGAGTAATTATCTAGTATTCAGCGCTTTATTTAACTATATTTGTAATAAACATTAATCATCAGCTTGTATTGTCTACGATCACCCTTGGCATTTCGCCAGTACCTGGCGCTTCCAAGAAAACGCGAATTCGGAACATGCTATAAATTACTGTCGCCAACAATTTTCTAGGGAACTTGCATTCGTCCCTGGGTTCCAGTAATTATATGTCACAGTTTATTGACTCGATTTCCAATTTTGGCTGTTTTCTCGCTTCACTAAATATCTAGTTTAGTTCCGTACCGCTTAGTATTCTAGGATAAGTGCACTAAATATATAATTTAAATTGATTGTTTTTACCTTGAGCAATTACTAAATAAACTGTTTAATTAATAGGTATTGGGCATTTAAGATCGAATTACTTTTTACACATTTTTTTTTTAATTTTGTGAGTATAATATCGTACTATTTGCGTTCCTTTTGCTCTTAGGGCCTATGCAAACCGCGTTTTTTCAACGCGATACAGACGCAATGAAAACGCGCGCGTGACGCGATACAAACGCGATGCAAACGCGCGTATGTCGCGATACAAACGCGCCGTCGACGCGCGTTTGAATCGATACAAACGCCAACAAACTGCTCTGTAGGATAAAAACGCGACGTCGACGCGCGTGTCACGCGATACAGACGCGATGCAAACGCGCGTATGTCGCGATACAAACGCGCCGTCGACGCGCGTTTCTAAAACGCACGTCCACGGCGCGTTTAAAAAACGCGGTTTGCATAGGCCCTTACAGTTCGAGACAGCGTCATTCTTTAAACTGATAACTTACTCAAAGGAAAAACAGACTATCTAAGACAAAAATACTTAACGAGGTACATAAATTTGGATAGTACTCCAATTTTTTTATTTATTTATACAACTACGTCGGCAAGGCAAACGAGCGTACGGACCACCTAGCTGATGGTAAGCGATTACCGAAGTTTATAGACGCCTGCAACAACAGAACCATCGCAAGCGCTTTGCTGACTCTACCCTCAATCCAACACTGCTTCTGCAAGGTCGAGGTACTTTAGATTTTAAGTCGGGCTAATTTCGATTTTGTGCTGTATAACATATTTCTATATATAGTAGTATATTTCTGGCTATGCCCTACCTATAATAATCCTATACTGAAAATAACATTTCCTATCTTATCTTATTTTTACAAATGCGCAATATCTAATATCAATAAACTTTGATAACAATGTTTATGTGTTTGCATCGAATTTTACGTTAAATTTATGAATGAAAGCATCGTGAATTAAAGATCTGAACATTCCAGTTGGCGGATTTTTGTTTACGTACGAAGTACACGTTATAGCTCTCATATGTTTATCTTTTATTCTTGGCGAGGCGTGATATCGTCTGCTATTGTGTCGACGTGATTTGATTTGCTCTATCGAAGTCCTATTTGTGTTTATAGTGTATTTCAATCGGAACAATACAAGGTTCCAAAATTGTTACGGAATTTGGCACGTTTTCAACGTATAAATTATGATTTTTATCCGAAATTTGATCTAGTATCAATGTAATCAATCACTAAATAATTTGCTACGTCATTACCATGAATCACAGAGTGAATTAATACAAGTTTTCATAGAGACAAAAACATATCATTTATGCAATCCTATAATGTATGAGTAGACTTACCTATACCAAGTCAATATCTGTAATTCAAATATGATGTTATAACCATTAATTTGTATGACATTTCCGCTGTCGTAAATTATGTCTAACCATAAGAGCATTCCTTTTTAAGATTAACAAGCAAATACAATAGGCTATAACTACCGTCTCGTGATCCCGTGCGTCAATTCAAACACGCACAGGTTTTGTTGTTACGGTATAATCGGAAAATGTTATGCTTAACTGATTCCAAGAGTTGGTAATTAGTTTACCATTGTTGATATGGTTATTGAGGAATAGTTCCTGTATTTGAGACGGTCTATTTGTTAGGTCGGTATTTTGTTAGTTTAGTAATTTGGATCTAAGGATTTGTAGTTGTATCTACAGTATCAAAATATCAGTATGGCTAACCTCATTTCTGTTGTTTATTAATAAAAAAAATACAGTTTTATAAGCCACGCTACGCTCAGTTTTTAGATTGACATGTCTTCGATTTTTTTTTAATCCAAGCAGCGCTGGTGATGTTTTCCTTACTCGAGAAGAATTATTTAACAATGGAATATTAGTAAAGATAGTCCGAATTTGTTTCTTAGGCATTTTGGTTATAACCTTCGTTGATGTATCTTCTGGGTTATCTTCGTTCGAAAATGTTTTTAATTTACGTATTATACTCTAGAACAGACTAGAAACCTTATGTGCCAAATATTCACTGTTTACTTCAATGTCAAAGAACCTCGTGTATTGACGGACGTGCTTTCTCCTATATGAGAATTTCTGAGTGCAAATATATCAATAATTTAAAACCTTCAAACCGCAACAAACCAAGTTTGATGGAAAACAAAACATTCTAAATTCAGAAACGGCAACGTAAATATTATCGAAGAAAACAGCCAACGAAAATACAACGATCGAAAAACGCTTGCGTATTGCACATTTAAACTCAGCGAGTTTTCTTTAAAATGGACCATTAACATATTTTTATAAAGAAATCGTATTACGTTCAATTTGTTTCGATAGTATTCGATACCGTTGCAGTAACAACATTAATGAAGTTAATAGTACAATTAGTTTACGTAAAGCTGAAAGTCGTGTTGCACATTGTAATATGTTTTCACCAAGTTGGAGTTCTATCTGTTTAATCAATCGTCAGCAGATGTTAGTTGTATGTTTAGTAAACATTTTGGTTATTTAAAAGCATATTTGTTTCCATTTTTCACAAATATGGGGTCAAAGAATTAGTTTGTTCAAAATTTTCTTTGTTTTAGCAGATAATATAAATAATCGTTTTTAACGCTGTCAAATATTTGTCTAATATTTTTTGGATTTAGTGAAAAAATATATATATATATATATATATATATATCATATATATATATCATATATAAATCAATTGCTGTTCGTTAGTCTCGCTAAAATTCGAGAATGGCTTGACTGATTTAGCTAATTTTGATCTTGAAATGTTTATGGAAGTTCAGGGAAGGTTTAAACGGTTAGAAACATAAATACTTAATATGTTACGGAAAATACTAAAAACAACGATTTAATTTTCCAATACGAAATGTTCCTAGCGGGGAAATTTAATCTTCTGTCAAAAACGTTATCAATTGGTTGTCAAATATTTATAGGTGCGTTCAGAAAGTGTTTTGTGTAGGTGATACGAAGTTTGCCGGGCCATCTAGTTATAAATAATATTTATTTTACTAACACGTGTCTATTTAATTCCAGGTGATAGACTTCGGCAGTTCATGTTACGAGCACCAGCGCGTGTACACCTACATACAGTCGAGATTCTACCGCGCGCCCGAAGTGATGATGGGCGCTAAGTACGGCATGCCAATCGACATGTGGTCTCTCGGGTGTATATTGGCGGAACTACTCACAGGTACATTAAAATATATATTTACATTTTTTATTTTCTACCACGCTGAGCATATAAAAGATAGTCTAAGAAGCGAAATGTTCGTATGCAACACTAGGAGCATTGCAAGCGCGCTGCCGGCCCCTACCCTCTCCAGAAGCTATTGTTTTCTTACTCACCACGGAATCACTACTTAAAAGCAGCATTTTTTGGCTGTAATTTTCCATAATTGAGGTACTAATCTAAAGGCTTCGACATTTCCTGCAAAATATTTTCTGCAGAAAAGATGGAAGTGCATACCTTACTTTTTACTTCAGTATTTCTTAAGTATTTTCTTAAGTATTATTTATAACATCCCGCTCATGGGCATAGGCCTTTTTCTCCGTGTAGTGTCCACCACGCTGTCCACTGCGTGTTTGCGGATATGTTCCCTACTATGAGTAACGATCGCTATCAGGTATTTATGATAACAACCGGGACCGATGCCTTAACGTGCTTTCCGAGGTGCGGTGGAGAGACCCACAAGGACAGACATCCAAACAGGAAAGAAATATTTGTATAAATACAAATATCCATCCCAAGCGGGAATCGAACACGCAAACCCTCGGTGTTTTAGGCGACTACTCGCAACACTTATGTATACCAGAGCAGTTGTACTCAACCTATAATTTACCATCCTGAATTTGCATTTCTTAATAATAAATTAAAAACCTTTTTAAATAAAAGTACTTTCGCCGAGCAATGTTGTTGTGCTGTTAGAAGTTTTACAACGCGTACTTATGGCGACGTTTGTCTACTTTCCAACGTATTGTTTACGCATACCAAAATGTCAGAAATATTTCTTTTGGAAATTGGAAAACATACGAGTTTGATTCGATCGCTTCGAACGAAGTGGGTGTCGAGTGACAGATCGAAAAATCTTACGCCTGTTAGGCAATTTATATTACTTTTCTCACTATCCGATGCCGAAGGTTGAAAATTTTGTAAAACATTGTTTTTTAATAATTTCACAATTTACGAGGTTACTACTCTCTTGAATAGTTTGTATGTTTTTGTTTCCGTAATAAATATTCTTGGTTGATCGTTAATGTCGTTTGCCTATTCTAGATATGAAAATATAACAATTCATATGTATTGATTATTTAGATGTTTCAATAAAAAATGAAATATAGTAAAGTCGTAGGTTTGTAGAATTAATTCAATAGTTGTTCTTTATAACATCGAGGTATTTGTTACACATTCTTGCTTTCAAAATATGAAACGTATACTGACAGCTTAAAACGTTCTTTATTCCAAAATATATTTTTATTGCTCGTTCGACTATTAGCCTGATTTCAATTTATTTATTTTTATGATTTATATTTGAAACATTAAATTGTAACATTTCAGGTTTCCCCCTATTACCCGGCGAGGACGAAGCGGACCAAATGGCATGCATCATAGAGTTACTAGGAATGCCTCCTCAGAGGCTTATAGAACAGGGCAAACGCTCGAAAAATTTCATAAGTAGCAAAGGACTGCCGCGGTATTGTACGGCATCGACGCTGCCTGATGGTACTACAGTTCTTAGTGGAGGTAAGCTACAATGTATAGATATGCAAATTAACTGCCGCGTCGATACTTGACGGTTACAACGACAAAAAATAAAAATTAGCTGATCGAGATACTCAAAATTTTACAACCTAAAAAACGCAAAGTTCTGCCAGACATTTTTTAAGTAATACAGTAAATAAATATATAGTTAAAATTATAAGAAACAAAACGTATAAATTTACTAACTATAAGTTATACCAATCAGTGCGGAAGTTAGCTTTGATCATATGTTTCATTTAAACTAAAATATAGGATGCGTCAAAATTGCTACAGTCCACTCACATCATAGAGAAATATTCACACCTCATCACATAAGATCACAACTATTTTTATCTGAACTGTCACGTCGAAATCTTCGAACGTCACCGTTGCAGCTTGCAGATTTACTGAGTCACGAATACACACCCACTATGAAATAATTGGGAAGATTTCTTCGCATTCCTAATGTTTTTATCTCTCTATCATTACTGTAAATAAAAATATCGTTCGAAGTGCAGCGTCTGCCCGAAACTATGAGTCAACGCCGATCAGACGGAAAATTTATACGGAGTGTTTTTAATACTTTTTTCGTAGGGAAGGGTTGGGAGAGTCTAAAATACTTCATTTCTTACTCCCCCAGTCTTGTTCGCACTACGGTCACCCTAAAACACGTAATGTAATGGAGAATGCAGTAATTCATTTTGCAATGTTGCGAAGGGGCTGTTATTCGATCACAATTTGTGTACAATTATGTAAACTTGAAGTTCATAACGTTTCAACCAACTCAAAATTTGAACACGATAAGTTTGCTGTACATTATATTTATATTTCAAGGTTATAATTTAATAGACATTTATTATAATTATGCTACTGTTTGAAAAAAATAAGCATAGGCGATATAAGAAAGATTAAAAAGCAATTTTCTATTACGCACATGCCAAGAGACTCAAGATAAATAAATAAATATCTTACAATCAACGCCCCCCAGTAGTATTTACTCCTGTTTCGGGGGTCCGGAAACACATACAATACACAAACACAAACGTCCAGATCACGGAAAATATCTGTATGGCCAATACAAATGTTTGCCATGGGCGGAGATCGAACTCGCAACTGGCGGCGCTCCATCCACAAACCAGCGCTGTGACCGTTGCGCCAACGCGTCGTCAAAAAAAACGAATTCTTCTTCTTCAAGTGCCTCTCCGACTAGCGAAGGTCAAAGTCAGCTTCGAATACTCCGTCTTGTTTTTCGCGAGGCGAAAGAGCTCGGCAGCACTCGCGATTCCCGTCCATTCTCGGATGTTGCGCAGCCAAGACTTTTTTCTGCGACCAACGTTTCTTTTGCCGGCAACCTTTCCCATCATAATGAGCTGCAAAAGTTGATATCTTTTGTGCCTAAGCACGTGTCCGAGATATGCAACTTTTCTTTTCTTGACAGTCTCCAAAAGTTGCCGTTTCTGGTTGACGCGTCGCAGAACTTCTACGTTCGATACCTTTTGAGTCCAACTAATGGCCAACATACGTCTATATGCCCACATCTCGAAAGCTTCTATACGTTTCCTGAGGTCTTCTTTAATTGTCCACGCCTCGCATCCGTAAAGAAGTATAGGCCAGATGTAACAATGTAGGAGTCGTGTGCGCAAAGGGATCTTAAGTCTGCGATTGCAGAGTACTTTTTTTAATGTGCAGAAGGCACTTCGAGCTATTTCAATGCGAGTCTTTACCTCCTGTTCACAGCTCCAGGCGTCATTATGCCATGTCCCTAGATATTTGTATTTGCGTACCCTCTCAATTTTTTGGCCCGCTACCATGATAGAAATGTCATCAAAGCTATGTTTGGATAAAACGAATATGAATTTGTTTTTTATTATCATATCAAAATTTTCGACCCAGCGGGATTTGAACCCGCACCTTCCGACAATCCGTGTCCGGTGCTCTTAGCCGTTAAGCTATGGGCCTATACCCCGAGGAATCGAAATTCTTGATATGATTTTATTCGGTTTAAGCAACCGTGGTGCCATCTATAGCGAGCTCTTTACATCACTTCACTATTCAAAGTTTCATATTACAATGAAATTCTTTTGACAAGAGACGACACTAAGCTATTTTCAATTCCTATTATTTTTATTTTTGTGTTTACCCACACATCAGGGAATTCGAAAATGTTTTTTATTATCATATCAAAATTTTCGACCCAGCGGGATTTGAACCCGCACCTTCCGACAATCCGTGTCCGGTGCTCTTAGCCGTTAAGCTATGGGCCTATACCCCGAGGAATCGAAATTCTTGATATGATTTTATTCGGTTTAAGCAACCGTGGTGCCATCTATAGCGAGCTCTTTACATCACTTCACTATTCAAAGTTTCATATTACAATGAAATTCTTTTGACAAGAGACGACACTAAGCTATTTTCAATTCCTATTATTTTTATTTTTGTGTTTACCCACACATCAGGGAATTCGAAAATGTTTTTTATTATCATATCAAAATTTTCGACCCAGCGGGATTTGAACCCGCACCTTCCGACAATCCGTGTCCGGTGCTCTTAGCCGTTAAGCTATGGGCCTATACCCCGAGGAATCGAAATTCTTGATATGATTTTATTCGGTTTAAGCAACCGTGGTGCCATCTATAGCGAGCTCTTTACATCACTTCACTATTCAAAGTTTCATATTACAATGAAATTCTTTTGACAAGAGACGACACTAAGCTATTTTCAATTCCTATTATTTTTATTTTTGTGTTTACCCACACATCAGGGAATTCGAAAATGTTTTTTATTATCATATCAAAATTTTCGACCCAGCGGGATTTGAACCCGCACCTTCCGACAATCCGTGTCCGGTGCTCTTAGCCGTTAAGCTATGGGCCTATACCCCGAGGAATCGAAATTCTTGATATGATTTTATTCGGTTTAAGCAACCGTGGTGCCATCTATAGCGAGCTCTTTACATCACTTCACTATTCAAAGTTTCATATTACAATGAAATTCTTTTGACAAGAGACGACACGCTATTTTCAATTCCTATTATTTTTATTTTTGTGTTTACCCACACATCAGGGAATTCGAAAATGTTTTTTATTATCATATCAAAATTTTCGACCCAGCGGGATTTGAACCCGCACCTTCCGACAATCCGTGTCCGGTGCTCTTAGCCGTTAAGCTATGGGCCTATACCCCGAGGAATCGAAATTCTTGATATGATTTTATTCGGTTTAAGCAACCGTGGTGCCATCTATAGCGAGCTCTTTACATCACTTCACTATTCAAAGTTTCATATTACAATGAAATTCTTTTGACAAGAGACGACACTAAGCTATTTTCAATTCCTATTATTTTTATTTTTGTGTTTACCCACACATCAAAAATAATAGGAATATGAATTTGTATTTTAAGCCCTACTATGTATTCCGAAATGCAAACTCAGTATTTCTTGTCATTGATAATGACACGTTCAATTGACGTTGAAACTTGCTGGTAGATCCGAACTGTCAATTTGAACCTAATATTATAAGCTAATAATTGCTGGTCTAAATTTGGAACATAAAATCGTCTAACTGTTAATGAAAATCTAATGTTGCATATGAAATTAATGAAAATATTAATAATTTTCAAGCAGAGAGTCCATCCTGTGTATTGTTTGGATACGAGACGTCATATGGTAAAGCGCCAAGTAATGCGTAATGCTTTGAATAAATAATTAAACACGTAACACACATTGGGTTTCTTCAAGGGTTCGTTTTTTGAAGAGTAATCGATTTAAAGCGGAGGTGTACGATTTCTGTAAGAAGTTAGTATTTTTGGTCGCTTTCCATTACGTTTTGATGTAACAGACAGTTTGAGTCCAAGACAACATGTCTGATTAAGTGAGTTAATGCAGGAAGTAAAAGACCATGCAGTAAACAAATAAGGACTGAATTTTCGAAGATTGTAGAATCTTTGTTTACATTTGCTTTCGAAGTCATTAGGTCTGATTTCCTGATTGTCCTATTTACAAACGAGGGTGCGTTTTTAAGTTCGCGGAATTATATAAGAAGAAATATCGATGAAGCTCGTTACGATTTCAACAATGAGGGACAATAAGCGTAACGCTACAATGAGTTATCCTTATAAGCATGATAAGTTGTTGTGAGATTTTCGATTATCCCTCTCTCATCTTAAATGAGATTTGGTGAGATTTCATTGGACCCCACCCCCCCATTCTGAGCTCACGTATGACGTAATTAATGGATGTCCCCAAAGGAGTGGAATTATTGAATAAAAATCAACTTGTATCCCAATAATTTTAGTGTTAATTGCAGTTGTAATTTTTTAAAGGTTAATTTTTGTTTTTACAACAACAACAAATAGTCTTTATTGTACACTAACAGATAAATTTTTTACATCGAAAGGGAAATATAAACATGTACAAAAGGCGCTAAAAGAGCGATCTCTTCCAGACAACCTCTAGCATGAAAAGGACATTTTTGTGTAATACGAGTATACATATATTCATTAATTTCCCGTAGACATTATGTTCCCGTATTATTATATTTTACTCAACTTGGTTATTATATTTTTCAGGTATGTCGAGAAGAGGCAAGCCCCGCGGTCTGCCCGGCTCCAAGAGCTTCGTGACGGCACTCAAGGGCTGTCAGGACAAATACTTCATCGACTTTATTAGACGGTGAGCTGAGTGCTACCTTCTTGTAAATGCTAATATATTAAAAATTTAAATAAAGTAAATTCAAGCTTTTTGATACGTAGTTATAAAGGACAGGTATACTAGGTAAATATGTGTTTTTCTTAGTATTTGAATGCATTTTATTTTATGAATAAACTTTTTTGATTTGTTAGTATATCAAGCTACTCTCTAGCTACTCAAGGTACTCTCTTTTTCGCTTCAGCCTGTAACATCCCACTGCTGGGCATAAGGCCTTTTCCGCATGTAGGAGAAGGATCAGAGCTTAATCCACCACGCTGCTCCAATGCGGGTTGGCGGATATATTCCCTACTATGTGTAACGATCGCTATCTGGTGTACATGATAACAACCGGGACCGACGGCTTAACGTGCTCTCCGAGGCACGATGAGGAGACTCACAAGGACTGGACAAACACCCAGACCACGGCAAATATCTGTATGGCCAATACAAATGTTTGTCATGTGCGGGGATTGAATCCGCAAACGCTAGCGCAACAGCGACAAACCAGTACTGTGATCGTTGCGCCAACCCGTCGTGTTCAATGCTAATGTGCCAAACTGCCAACTTATAATTTAAATTAATTGTGTTTGAATTTCGACCAGTAGGCGATCACTAGTATTTTTTTAAATGTTAATAAGTCGACAAACAAGCGTACGGCTCACCTGCTGGTAAGTGACTACCATAGCCTGCCTATAGACGCCTGCAACACTAGAAGCGTCGCAAGCGCGTTGCCAACCCTATCCCCAATCCCCCCAGGAGCTTTGGTCACCTTACTCACCAACAGGAACACAATACTGCTTGAAAACAGTATTATTTAGCTGTGGTCTTCTGTAAGGTCGAGGTACTACCCCAGTCGGGCTGCTCCATATTTTGATTATGCATAAATATGTATTTGTCAACGACAGATGCCTGGAGTGGGAGCCGGAGAAGCGGCTGACGCCCGCGCAGGCGCTGCGGCACGCGTGGCTGCGGCGCCGCCTGCCGCGCCCGCCGCACGACGAGGAGCCCGCGCCCGCGCCCGCGCCCAACGTTAGTATCGCGCACCACGTCAAGCGCCTCGCGCAGACCAAGTGCAATGACAAATAGGTTTGTTTTACGTTCGCTTTCACACGTTCGGATACTCGCACCGGTCTTACATAATACAGTAGAAGCATCTGTTCCTGCCAGTATTTGTTTCGTAATTTTTGATAGAGATGGGTTGTTTTTTTGAGTGAATTGTATAATTATAATATCTGTGGCAATTGATTGTACTAATACGAATTATAATTACTTATACTTTTTTTGTTCTGAGAAAGTGCAACTATACTTGCAACAGTGATGTTGTCACTGTGTAGCAAAATCTCCTACTTTTTTCTCGCGCTTCGTACTTAAGCCTATCGCAATCAACTAATGGACATAAAACCAAGTCCCTCAAAAATCCTCTTCCAGCTTATGTCAACAATCTTACGTAAATCAAAAAAGAAAATAAAAATTAAGTCAAAATATAAAGTTAAACTATATTCCTTTATAACTAAATAAATTATATTTGCATATTCATTGATATTCACCATAACTAAAAAAAGGCTCTCAATTCGCTCAAAAAAACCGATACCATCAGAACCGACGAATATTTGCAGCGAACAAAAATCGTTTAAATTCATATGTTTGCCTATTCATCTATATCAGAGTATCCGAACGTTTGTTTTTCTACGCGCGTGATGCTTGTGGTTCGAGTACGTGTGCGATAGTGTGCGCTGTATTACGTACTCGCTCTCACGTTTTGTAGTTATAGAAAACTTGCGAGATTTTATGCGAAATAGTTAACTGCTTCTCTATAAGTCTAGGTAGTTTAAGTGTGTGAATCGCTTGCAGATTAGTTAATATTTATATAGTGGGTGGGATGATGCATAATTCAATGATCTTTTCATCACTATTTTGTCATACTGAACTTAAAAGTACAGTTTTGAAGATTATTTTAAATTTCTGAAATTGGTTTTTGATCTTGGTATATGTACTTATATTAATTAATGTACCTTTCTTTATTTTGATAAAATCAATATTTAAAAATTTTCTTTACCAATTTTGGTTTTGTCTGTTACATGAAGTATTAATTTATTAAGAGTTCTGATCCTAATTTGCTTCAAATATGTCATATCTTTACGATAAGTGCGAAAATCTCTTAAATTTCTTGACTTTTATGTCATTAGTTTATTAAGGCTCCGTCGCATGACAAAAGTAGGCATTTAACGTCTACCCCGTCCCCCTTGGACACACGTCGCGCGAACTCGTTGCTGTTGAACTCAGTCCGTGACCTGAAAGCGTCAGTGGCTGTAAAGCGAACTAATTTGATTTGACTTTAAAATAGAAATGCATTTATTATGATCATTTTTTAAAGTAGTGATAAATATGTAATACTTTCGTAAATAAATGAAATAAGTAAATGATTTCAGGGTTATTTATTATAAAGACTGTTGGACATAAATATAATAAGCTATATAAAATAAAACAAATTACATATTAAATCTATACAAATAAATAAAATTGAAGTGTCTGTTTGTAATATTGTAATACCCGCTTTTAACTAAATTACATATTATATAATATACATGGTGCAAATACCAAAATAACATTTTTTATAATTTGTCTGTCTGTCTGTTCCGGCTAATCTCTGAAACGGCTGGATCGTTTTTGACAGGACTTTCATTGGCAGATAGTTGCTGATGTAATAAGGAGTAACGTAGGCTACTTTTATTTTAGATTTTTTATTATTATTTTATAACTGCGAACTGAACAGTAATTATTTTGTTAAATTCCACGCGGACGAAGTCGCGGGCATAGGTAGTTTAAAATAATTATTATTCAATAAAACGTATCTCAATAAATTCCACAATACAATTACAATATTTAAAAAAACTAGTTGGAAAAAAAAGCGGTCACCCATCCAAGTACTGACCGTCGTGACGCTGCCGCGTTACCGGTCGCTCAAATTTTATCTTAAGTAACTTATATCTCCCTCAACTTCCGTTCTCCTCGACCGATCACACTTTTCGTAACGCTCTCGTCACGCATTAACCTGCTTACTACCCAATTTAAGCGCGCCTAAAGAAGTTTCACTTCAAAAAAACTAGTTGAAAAAAAAAGCGTCACGCATCCAAGTACTGACCGTCGTGACGGTCCCGCGTTACCGGTCGCTCAAATTTTACCCCTCATGCGCCTAAAAAAGTTTCACTTCAAAAAAACTAGTTGAAAAAAAAAGCGGTCACCCATCTCAGTACTGACCGTCATGGAATTTTATTTGGCTTTAAAATAGAAATGCATTTATAATGATCATTTTTTATAGTAGTGATAAAATAATAATACTTTCGTAAATAAATAAAATAAGTAAAGGATTTCAGGGTTATTTAGTATAAATACTGTTGGACATAAATGGAATAAGAGCTATTAAATGAAACAAATTACATATTAAATTTAAAATAATAATTATTAAATAAAATTTATCTGTATAGGTACAGTAGGCAGTATTAGCTCTCCGATGTTGATGAATTTTAAAATTGCTAATTTGCTACATCGCCATAGGCGTAAAAATGTAACAGACACACTTATACTTTTGAATTTTGTACCTAATTGTATTAACTCGAAATAAAAATATAATTTAAATTATTCATTTTGAGCTGTGTAACATACGAATGTAAAGTTTGTCATGAAGCGCTGCTTAGTACTAGTGGTCTAAGATCCGAATCTAAATCGATCTTCACCGAGCTGATAATATAATGAAACATACTTTATAATAAATTTAGTATATATATTAGATAGTATATTAAAAATGGTTTACCTCTATTTTGAAAACTCTATTTTGTTGCTATGTATTATTATTATTATAATCTATATAATAAAAAAGAATGTTGCTAAGCGCATAACTCGAGAATGGCTCGACCGATTCTAATTTATTTTTGTATGTTCCTTAAAAATTCCACAGTAGGTATATTTAATAATTCTTATTTTAATATTAATTAAATATAATTTATTATAACAAACAAAAAAAAAATGGCAACGTCACGCGGTGTTCCCAAGTGGTCACCCATCCAAGTACCTGACGCTGCCGCGTTACCGGTCGCTCAAATGTACCTCATGTGTATGTAATGCGCCTTAAGAAGTTTCACTTCAAAAAAACTAGTTGAAAAAAAAGCGGTCACCCATCCAAGTACTGACCGTCGTGACGCTGCCGCGTTTCTGATCGATTAAATTTTATCTTTACTAACATATCTCACTCTCAACTTCCGTTCGGCTCAACGGATCACACTTTTCGTAACGCTCTCGTCACGCCTGCTTACTCTCCAAGTTAAGTGCGCCTAAAGAAGTTTCACTTTAAAAAAAACTTGTTAAAAAAAAAGGGGTCACCCATCCAAGAACTGACCGTCGTGACGCTGCCACGTTTCCGGTCAATCAAATTTTATCTTAACCAAAATATCTCCCTCTCCTCCCCTCATGAGCGTAACGCTACAAATAGCGTAACGGTACTATGAGCGTAACGATATAAATAGCGTAACGCCACAATGAGCGTAACGCTACAATGTGTCATCCTTTTTCATGCAAGTCGCTGCGCGGCGCACCCTTCCCTGTCGTTTTTCCGTTGCATCTGGTTTGAAATCACAACGATTCTAAAGAAGTTTCACTTCAAAAATCTAATTGAAAAAAAAGAGGTCACCCATCCAAGTACTCGTCGTGACACTGACGCGTTACCGGTCGCTCAGATTTTACCCCTCATGCGCCTAAAGAAGTTTCACTTCAAAAATGTTAATTTGGTGTAATATGTACCGTGTATATATACATACATAATTATGAATTTAGTTAAAAGCCGTAATATTACAAACAGACACTCCATTTTTATTAATTTTATATAGATAAATAGTGTTTACAAAAACTTAAACAGCAACAAAATAATTATATTAAACTAGCGGACCCGGCAGACGTTGTCCTGCCCGGAAAACAGCTACCAAATTTGATTGCTTACATACCGATAGCAGCGCCACCTATCGGGTCAAATTGAGATAAAAAATTCCCTATCTCTCGAGTTGGACCAAAATACAGATGCTTACGAAATGTGATAAAAATTGGTTCAGTACTTTCGGAGTTACATACCGATAGCAGCGCCACCTACCGGGTCCAATTGAGATAAAAACTACCCTATCTCTCAAGTTAGACCAAATTACAGAAGCTTACAAAATTTGATACAAATTGGTTCAGTAGTTTCGGAGTTACATACCTATAGCAGCGCCACCTACCGGGTCTAATTGAGAAAAAAGTACCCTATCTCCCAAGTTGGACCAAATTACAGATGCTTACAAAATTTGATACAAATTGGTTCAGTAGTTTCGGAGTTACATACCGATAGCAGCGCCACCTACCGGGTCCAATTGAGATAAAAACTACCCTATCTCTCAAGTTAGACCAAATTACAGAAGCTTACAAAATTTGATACAAATTGGTTCAGTAGTTTCGGAGTTACATACCTATAGCAGCGCCACCTACCGGGTCTAATTGAGAAAAAAGTACCCTATCTCCCAAGTTGGACCAAATTACAGATGCTTACAAAATTTGATACAAATTGGTTCAGTACTTTCGGAGTTACATACCGATAGCAGCGCCACCTACCGGGTCCAATTGAGATAAAAACTACCCTATCTCTCAAGTTAGACCAAATTACAGAAGCTTACAAAATTTGATACAAATTGGTTCAGTAGTTTCGGAGTTACATACCTATAGCAGCGCCACCTACCGGGTCTAATTGAGAAAAAAGTACCCTATCTCCCAAGTTGGACCAAATTACAGATGCTTACAAATTTTGATACAAATTGGTTCAGTAGTTTCGGAGTTACATACCGATAGCAGCGCCACCTACCAAATTTTACCCCTCATGCGCCTAAAGAAGTTTTACTTCAAAAATGTTAATTTGGTGTAATATGTACCGTGTATATATACATACATATGAATTTAGTTAAAAGACGTAATATTACAAACAGACACTCCATTTTTATTAATTTTTATATAGATAAATAGTGTTTACAAAAACTTAAACAGCAACAAAATAATTATATTAAACTAGCGGACCCGGCAGACGTTGTCCTGTCCGGAAAACAGCTACCAAAGATTGCTTACATACCGATAGCAGCGCCACCTATCGGGTCAAATTGAGATAAAAAATTCCCTATCTCTCGAGTTGGACCAAATTACAGATGCTTACGAAATGTGATAAAAATTGGTTCAGTACTTTCGGAGTTACATAGCGATAGCAGCGCCACCTACCGGGTCCAATTGAGATAAAAACTACCCTATCTCTCAAGTTAGACCAAATTACAGAAGCTTACAAAATTTGATACAAATTGGTTCAGTAGTTTCAGAGTTACATACCTATAGCAGCGCCACCTACCGGGTCTAATTGAGAAAAAAGTACCCTATCTCCCAAGTTGGACCAAATTACAGATGCTTACAAATTTTGATACAAATTGGTTCAGTAGTTTCGGAGTTACATACCGATAGCAGCGCCACCTACCAAATTTTACCCCTCATGCGCCTAAAGAAGTTTCACTTCAAAAATGTTATTTTGGTATATATACAATGTATGTATATTATACATACCTACATAATATGAATTTAGTTAAAAACCGTAATATTACAAACAGACACTCCAATTTTATTTTATGTAGATAAATAGGTATTTTTTACAAAAACAGCAACAAAATATATTAATTTAAATTTATAAATAGCGAATTCAAATTTCAGTAGGTACGAATATTGAATGCATACTAATATTTAAAAAATACGGAATACGAAATACGAATACGAAAAATCGAAAAAATTTTCACACGTCCAGCGTCTATGACGTCCGACAGGACACTGCACAGTGCCGCTAGAGCAAAAAAGCGGTCGAAAATCACTTGAATAATCGATTAAAAAAAAATTATGGAATTAAAAAAAAAAACACTTGATCAAATTATTCCAGTTATATATGAACTTTATTTTGGTAATTTATTTATAATATCAAATCAGTTATTTTAAGAATAAAACCCAATCATAGTAAATAAAATGACCCGAAAAGAGGTAACTTTGTGAATTTATTCTATCGAGCCAAATTTATCAAATCATGTTTCCGACAAAAGCCTGAACTAGAATATACCCTCAACAATATCAATTAAATTTATTAGATAAAAATTTCACTGTTTACTATTTCAAAACTGAATTCATAGAAACGTGTTTTGCAGGAATACATCAATTACCTCACCTTAAAAGATTTCACCATTTTAAATTATGATATAAACTTTTGGTAAGTTTTATTTGTTTCCGTACTATTCCGCTAATATTTGTCATTAAAGTAATTATGTTTTATACATGTACAGTTTAAATTAAAAATATACGTATATTATGTCAGAAACCACAAGCATCACCGATGATATTATTATTTTTTTAAGTTATTTTATTTCATTATTCTTATGTTGCGAATTAATGTTATATATTATTTTCTTTTTTTTTACGTTAAATCGTCATTGTAATAGAGAAAACTGTTTTACTCTTTTTAATGATACATTTTGTATATTACAAATATTTTCTAATATTTTCTATGTGTATTTAATATAGACATAACAAAAAGCAGAAATCATTATTATTTGAAAAAATAAGGCGTCATCAAGAGGCGTTTAAATTTGGAATTATTCTGATTATTTATTTGTATATTTGATATTATAACTAGCTTCTGCGCGCGACTTCGTCGGCGTGGACTCCGCTCCTATTGGTCTTAGCGTGATGATATATAGCCTATAGCCTTCCTCGATAAATGGGCTATCTAACACTGAAAGAATTTTTCAAATCGGACCAGTAGATCCTGATCCTGAGATTAGCGCGTTCAAACAAACAAACAACCAAACAAACAAACTCTTCAGCTTTATATATTAGTATAGATAACTATAATAAACTTGATATTATATATAATTGCTTGATATACTAACAAATCAAACAAGGTTATTCATAAAATAAAATGCATTCAAATACTAAGAAAAACACATATGAACTCCTATTATACCTGTCCATTATAAGTACGTATCAAAAAGCTTGAATTTATTATATTTAGATTTATAATAAATTAGCATTTACATGATCCTGATCCTGAGATTAGCGCGTTCAAACAAACAAACAAACAATCAAACAAACAAACAAACAATCAAACAAACAAACTCTTCAGCTTTATTATATTATATTAGTATAGATTATAAATTGATATGAAAACGTAAGTATTGGCCTATGTATTGTAGAGGTAGCAGTAAAATTAGTGTCAGCCTATATTCACAATAGATAATATATCTAATAATATTTATTTATTTATTTGAAACAATATAAAATTATACATACTTACATAAAATCTAAAATTAAATGAAAAATAATAACGATGTATCTAGTATACCTACTTGTCACTTACAAGTGTACATAACACTTTAGAATTCATAGATTAAAAATATAAAAATCACGAATAATTAAAAAAATGTGATGACGAATAGTTAATACATTTTAACATTTGAATGATTTAAAAAGTATTAAAAACTAGAATTTAGAACTGTTATCATAATCAAAATAAATAAAAATTAGGAACAAATTATGTATCATTAATTAAATAATTAAAAATTTAGTAACATCATTTTAATAATGCAATTATAAATAAAAGTGAAATAAAAATTATCAAAATTTAGAACAATATTATAAATCTATATAAAGGTCATAAGATTAGCAGCCCAAGCATTAAGTACATACTATATATAAACTCTAACTAAAGCACATATAGACTCACAAATATACTTGCGATAGACACTAGATACACAGTAGGACAGTAGTCGGTAGAGGTAGCGGTAGTTGTAGCGGTAGCAGTAGTGGTAGTTAGCGGTAGTAGTGACGTGCGGCGTGTTGCAGTCGAGCGGCGCGGCGGGGTGCGGCGCGGGCGCTCGCGGCGGCTCGCTGCGCACGCCTCTCGCGAGGACCCCTGTCACCTTCAACGCGTCGCAAGTCGCCAGTGAGTATTTACTACTAACTTTTCTCCCGTGGATTTAGAATGTACCGTTTTCTCCCGTTAAAATATAGCCTTTTTTTTAAATACAACTAGGTCGATAAACAAGCGTACAAGCGGTACAAGCGTCGAGGTACGAGATACTTGCAGAAGATCACAGCTTAATAATAATGCATGCAAGCAGTGTTGTATTCTTGTTGGTAAGTGAGGTCCTGGGCGTAATCGGGGATAGGATCGGCAACGCGTTTACGATGCTTCTGGTGTTGCAGACGTAGATAGTTCTGGTTTGCCGACATACGGTTACCAACTATTTAGTTTTACTGACGAATATAACTTTACGATTACAGAAGCGAAACTCCAAGCCGCGCTGTCGGAGGAGAGCGGAGGTGTGAGTGGGTCGGGGGGGTCGGTGGGGTCAGTGGGGGCGGTGGGGCGCTACTGGGCGGCCGGCAAACTTCCCCACCTGCCGGCGCCCTCCTAGCGCCCGCCATCCGCGCGCCGCCTCGCCAAGGTGAGGCAACATACTTACTAGCACTGGATTCTTGCTCTATCTCTACCATATTGTACTTTTTATTTTTATTTTTTTAATGTTAAATTCGCACTGTCGCTTTATATTGCGACAATTTCAATTCTGCTAGTGGTTGTTTGGCTATTTTTGTGCATGTTACAAATTGTCTGTACTGAAACAGTACCTACTGTAGCACCACTTGGCAAAAGCCTTTTCTCCTATGAGGGGCAACGATTAGTATAGGACTTTTTACTACAGTTAATAATGTACCTAACGTCATGATCTCCCTGCAGGTGTCATCACTCAGTTATATAGATAACAATTTACATAACATCATGTTTCTCGGCAGGTTTCATCCCTAGAGATGCCAGGGTTACATAGTTAACAGTTTATGTAATATAACGTTTTGTCGGCAGGTGTCATCCCTGGAGGCGCCCCGGCGCGCGGGCGTCGTCGGCGCGCGGCTCGAGCTCGAGCGCCGCAGCCTCGACCTCGAGCGCGAGCTGCGCGCCGACCGCGACTCCGACGCCTCGCTCGACGACCGCGACCACCTCGTGTGATCGCGCCCCGCCCCCGCCCCGCCCCGGCTGGCACGAGGTAACTCACCGCTGCGGGCACACGTCGCGTCTCCGCGCGCCCCGCCCAGCTGACACGCGCCCCGCCCACCCCGGCTCCTCCCCTCGGACCTTCGACCCCGGCTGGAGCGAGCTCATTCACAGCTGCGGGCACAAGTCACGTCTCAACCGCGAACCGTATCGTCCGAATTGGAACCGTTATATACCCAAAGCCGATGAGTCCAATCGGTTCCACACGTACACTATGAACGCCCACACCACAGATTATACAAATATCCCGATGTCCAGTTCGAGCAGTGTGAACATATTCAATAGTAATAGTAAACGAACTATAAGCGACAGAAGATACAGTCTCAACTTTAGTGATATTTGTTCAGAATTGGCCGGATCTTGCCGAAGAAATGACGGTCGGTCTTCAAGCTGGAGCTTATCAAACCTAAACGCCTCATCTCATGCCCCTCGCGAAGTACAACCTAGTGCACACAGACCACACGTGAGTGTGATTAAAATACCTTCAGCAGATAATATAAGAAAGTTACACAAGGATTGGAACTTGTCAACCATGGACAAGCTCAAGCCTTCTCCTTCTAGCGCCCGTTTGCTAGAAGACTTAAATAGAACTATTTGTTGTCAACCGCACGAGAGTAAAAATCAGCTTACAGTACAAAGTATGGATGCGAAGGGCAGGTCGAACTCTGTTACAAACAGTGTCGTACATTGGAGCAATTCTGTGGAGAATCGACTGTGCAGTCCGAAAACAGTTTTTTATGGGGCCCTCTATGGTCTTCAATGCTTAAAATAGCACCAATATAAAATTAAAATATAAGTAAATCAAATTGTGGTGGTGCGGCAAATATACCAGAAATGGCGTGGTGTTCGAACAAAAGTGGTGACGATGTAGTGCAGTGTCGGAAAGTACCCTCACGATTGCCTCAATTCGCGTCCTTAGTGTTTCCGTGTCGACGAATGCTTTGTACAGATTTAATATACCCTACACTGCCTAGCGCCAATGACTTCGAAAAAATTTAGATGTCGTAGACTTTATTACGTACGCTTAAGATCGAATTGCATTTAAAGATTTTGTATTAAATGTCTTAACATTTAGCGTAATGTATTGTTGGAATATGTAATGACGCAATAAGCTTTATACATCGAACGATTGGAAGTGTAATCTACCGTTGTTATTGTAATCTATCGATTCTCTTCAACCGATACAGCGCAATAAATAGACCAATCTGTGTCCTTTGAATCGAATCACGTGTAAAAATTTACGTTTGTAAAGGCTCATGTTCCTAAGTGTGTAAAATATTGCGGTTTTTGAGGCAATCGTGGGTTCATAAAATTAACAACTTCGCTTGGCGGCGAGCGTCCAAATGAATCTAGTGCATAGAGGCAAAATTGATCTCAATAAATAAATAAAGACTACAAAATCGTATATAATATACGGACTTCTAGTGGAATTGTGCGAGTAACTATCGTGTTTTACTGTTTTCTATGTATTATACATGTAACGTAAGGACATTTAAGAGTCGATCGTGTCGATGTTAGTGCCTGCTAAGTCTTGTTTAGTGTTAGGAACCTCGACCACTGTTTAAGGGAACTCTTTGATCATTTTACCGAAAAACGACTTGTAATTTCGAGAGCTGAATTTTTTTTACCGCTCACTGTCACGCTTAACTTTGAACGTGTTTATTAAAATTCGTAGAATCTTGTACCGTTTTAACACAAGATTTTGACGATTTTTTTTAATGTCACGCGTTTTAGTGCGCCTATTTTAAAGTTCTTCGAAGCGACCGAGCGTTTTTTTTTTTAAATAGAATTAATAATTTGATAATTTCTCTCTCGAAAAACGTAGTTTAAGCTATGTGTGTGATTAAGTAACGATTTTCTACAACAATTATGATTTATTGTTTTCTAATTATAATTTTACGATTCGACATAAGTTTTTGATAAGTTAAATCTCCCTCAAGTGATATAGTGACTTTGTATTCGTGATTCTGTGACCTTATAATCGGAATTCTTAAAGGATTTAAGGTTAGTTAGTCGCAGGGCCTTTTTTTAATGTAGTTAAGGAGCTAAGCTGTGCGATTAATTTGGTGGATAATAGTATAGTAATTAATGATGGGTTGAAACGATTTTTACGGTGGATAGAAGCGGTACGCTTATATTCGCACATAGACAGCCATTGTGTAAACGAAATTCAACTTTATAACATAGCCTTTAAAGTATATATTATACGATAGTTTTTTTAATGGTTCCTTTGTATGCCAGACATATCAACCCATTTTACATACGCCCGGCCATAGTGATAAATGTAATGACAGCGACGTGCAATCTAATTTGACAGTGTTGTATAACAAACAAAATTACTTCAGTGCAATAATTTCGACTCAGTCACGTGGAATAGTTTTTTTTGTCTTCCTGAATATTTGTAATTCTTACAAAGGCCTATATTACGTGTATAAACGAAAATTGCATTTTATGTTACATAATATAGTTTATAGATATTCGATATGTATGTAATTACATAAATTATATTAATTTCAATGAAGTGCACGCTATGATTTCCAAGATCGTGTATTGCACAATTTGGAATTACATGATTGAGAAATATGTTTTTTAGTTGCTACAAATATACATTTTGTTCGCCGAATAATAGTTGATAAGATGAAACGATAATAAATACTTTATTTAAGTTATGACATATACGAACTGTGTTTATGTCACTGATTTTTCGCGTACTATTTTCTTTTTGAATATTTCACATTTTTAATTGAATGGTACACTTACCGAATTTTATTACATTGACGGTAATAATATACTCGAGATAGCATTTTTTCGGCTAATTGTAATAAGTTGACTGCCTTGCGTTTATTATGCTCAATAGTTTTATGTCGTTGATCTAACGAAATGTTAAAGCGGCATGGTAACATTAGTTTATTTTTTTTTATCCGAGTAGCGGTTTAAGGTATTTAGTCAATTATTGTGTAGCTTATTTTACGAGAGCCTCGTCTGGGAGTCGATCCAATGATCTTTTAACATGTAAAATGTATGTGGCTTGTAATTTTGAAAGTACAGTCAGCCTCAAAAATATGTAATCTTTGATGAATAACTTGCTGTTTCAAATTAATAATTGTAAAGTTCCAAGTTACACATCTCATATGATTTTGAGGTGAGCTCTCCTTATTTTTCTCGTCATCATTTCATTGTCATCAGTTACTTGGCACTCATGCATGTCCTTTAAAACTACATTTCTCTACTTGTCTTAGGGTCTGCCTCTAGGTCTTTTACCAGAGGAGAGATAACTGCAGTGCCAATTGCTAATATAGTCAGACGGCCTTCACGTGACCGTACTATCGTAGCTTATTTTTCTGATTTTTGTCGACGATATCGTACACACTTATTGCAGATCTTGTCTAGTCTAGTTACGCTGCTCATCCATTTCTGCATTTTAATTTCAGCAAATTTAAATGAACACATTTTGGGTTATAGCCTAGGTTTCTCTTCCATATATAAGCCTGATCTTATGATGGTCTTATAGATCAAACCCTTGAGTTTGACAGATATCCACCTATCACAAGTAACATCCGTCGCTATTTTAGCCACGTGGAGGCTATTCTATGTTGAATGTAGCACTCATGTTGCATTCTAGGTTCCCCGAGCTGTGTGTGACGCTATCCCGGATACTATTATATTGATCACACGTTACGACAATTTGTCCGTCGCCGGGTATTGCCTTAGGTGTTCAGATCTGAGCACTTAAAAGACATATACTGGATTTTCACAACACTATACTAGGCCTCCAGTATGTTACTATGTTTCCATGTCAAAAATGCTTTCTGTAACTTTGTGACTTTCGGTGCAGATAGCAACATCATAAGCGTAGATAGATTCATAAGGCTGAAGTTTGCGCTATTTTGTATTTGTTGTTGGTTTCTCTAGACACTATTCATACTTTTCGTACTCTTCTAGCCTTCGTGTACATGTCCATATTCACCAAATGTTATTAATAAAGAAATTATTTAAATTTTTTTCTTTTAATTTTGGAACTCCAAAATTCTCTGATTTGAGATCAAATAATTTCTTTGTGTTGTCTTTTGTAGACGAATACAATATTTGATATGTAATGCAGAGGGCGCTAGTAGTTTACAAAGGTGTACCTGTTTTTGATGATGACTGTACAATTTGTATAAGATGTGAAGAGTCGATATGGAAAATTGTGATAGCTTATGATAATTATTGCGTTTACGTCTCATTGAATCAGCTGTGAGGTCGATTAAGTTTAACGTTTTTTTTATTTATTCTCTATCGGTATTATAGGATGTTTGTGAGATAACGCACAAGGATCATTGATGTGAATACAGGATTGTGTATACTAATCTTAGCTGTAATCCCTCTGCCTGCAGGATGTTCACTAAAATAATGTTGATAACGCCTCACAGCCGCATAAGCTATCTGCTTGGCAATGATCAGTATTAAATCATTCACCGAGTCTCTCATCGAACTGCCAAGTACATGTTATTTTAAGTATAATTTGCTATATCCCAATGTTATGTATAGCGGATCCCTAGTTACTATTATAGCTTTCGTTGAATGCTGCATTTCTCTTTATACTTAGTTTATTTGTGAAACATTGTGTTCTCATTTTGTATGTAAAGCTAGTGTTTCACGTCTTGAAACTCGTAGCGACAATGTGAATACTATACAATTTAAATAAATGAATTATATAAATATGGTTTATCGTTTTATTGTTCCATAACTGTTTTTTATCATTACATACTCGTAGTATAAAACAAAGTCTGTATGCTTAGATCTTTAAAACTACGGAACAGATTTTTCTTTAGTAAATAGAGTTATTCCACAGGAAGGTTTATATGTATAATGCGTGCATAATATAGTAGAGGAACACTGATAGTTTTTGCAACCGTGCGAAACCGGGGCGGGTCGCTAGTTTTAAATAAAATAAGTTATTTTCTTATTCACGTAATAGCAAACTTCATGGAAATTATTGATAACGAGAACACGTGGTATCTTTATTTTTATGAAGCGTTACTTTTTGATGTCTGTGAACGTGATTGTTCTGCAATCATAATTAGTAACACACACATATTCAAATGTCGTGTGTAATTTGAAAATAGTCTATTTGTCGAATCTGCACGAACAGACGGTGTGAATACCACGGAAGTATATTGGAAAAGATATAGTGATTTAAAAATTAAAAGTTCATATAAGCTGTAGTTAAAAATGCCGTACTTTACAAAAAAACCTTGTTTCTTTTTTCTACTATAAATTATTAAAAAAGCTTTTCAGTTAGTCAGTTCTGCCTATTGCAGTCCACTGCTGGACATAGGCCTCCACAAGTTCGCGCCAGACATCCCGGTTTTCCGCAATCCTCATCCAGCCTACACCGCCAATCTTACGAAGATCGTCAGTCCAGCGGGCCGGAGGACGTCCCACACTGCGTTTGCCAAGACGCGGTCTCCACTCCGGGACACGTCTGCTCCAACGGCCATCAGTGCTGCGACACAGATGACTAGCCGAAAAAGCTTGATTGTATTCATTTACAATCTCAACTTCATAACTGAAAACTTAAAAAAAATACAAATATAAGCATCAGTGTGTTTGTTATTATTGACATTCAATGAATATTTGAAAATAATACTACAATTTTTGACCTCTAAGTAAATGTCCTATGTACGCGCTTTGTGCGGTGGCGGTTTACGGGTTTGATTCCCGCTCGGGATGTATATTTGTATTTGTACAAATATTTCTTTCCATTTTATATCCTTGTGGGTCTCCCCATCGTGCCCGGTACCCTAGGACCAAAATGTCCATGGCCTGGGACGGTATTCTACGAGGGGCAGCGCAAGCCGAGCATACGTTTACGTACTAGAGATCTGGCTACCTAAACTACTAGATATTAATACTGTTTCGTGTACCTTACTCAACACTGGAACACAAAACTACTTGAGAGAAGTATAACTTAGCTATGATCTTCTGTAAGGCTTAGGTTGAGTGCTCCTTCAGATTTGAGCATGATATTTCCTGCTGCGCCCTACCTCAATAGAAGAGTTGGTTGAAGATTTGCGATTTTCGTGTTAGTAAACACTAAACATTCAAAATTTACATTAAGGTATAATTTACACGGACATAAAATTATACCGAATTAACGAAATATTGAGAGTGATTCTTTGTACAAATCAATTAGGTATTATAATTTATAAAATTCATCGTCAGGTTTTGCTAAGACATCGATTCGATTGCATTTTTTATTGATACAACGACCTTCAAACACTACATTTTTTTCCTGGCATGACTCATCATAAGTATAAAGTTTTTGCCCTAAACTTGTGAATAAAGGCTATAATGTATCTGAAGATTTGTTAAGAGGGCGCATAACGCGAGCAAAAAATCAGATTTCAACCGCGCGCCCGTGAGTAATTGATGAAACAAAATATACACAAAGCCTCGTGTCAGAGTGCGATAGACGATATAGTTTTGAGCGCATTACGAATGTAAAAAACGGCAAATATCTTATTTTATATATAATTCGGAAACTAAAAGTAATTACATTAAATGCCTAGGCATAGGCTTTACTCATATTTAAATGTAATTAATTATCAAATTTTTGTCTTAATAGTCATAACCATATCGAGTATAAAAAGAAAAAATATAAAAATTAGAGCTTACGTTTTTGATTAGGCTATAGTCTTGAAAATATCACGTAGTTTGTCATATATTTTTATTTTAAGATTTGGGTGTGGAATTTTTCATGTCAAAACAAATAGAAGATTGGTAATTTTGCATTATGCGCGCTCTTAAAAGATAAATACACGATTTTAAAATATTATTAATGTCAAGGCGAAAGACCTTTTGCCCTGAGTCATAAAAACATCTTACTACATCCAAAGTAATTTTCTAAAGATTTCTTTCAAATTACGTGTCTGTAAATTGTAATATTTAATAGCTACTGTTTACTCAGAATTATAATTAGGCACGGAAAATATCATTAAAAATTTTGTAACTTTTAAACATATGTACCTAATCTACAATAATTTATTGAATTGACTGATCTACAATATAATTATGTCGAATACAGCGTTATTCTAACTATCATCAGTCATCATGTGAGCGAATAGTGGGATAATAGAGCAAGGAAACTAAGTCGAAAAGCCTTAATCTTCATTTTAACAATTTTCACAAATTTCCATACCTTCTTTTGCATTCTGAATTAATGACTCTCTCCGGCATATATTATAACTAGCTTCTGCGCGCGACTTCGTCCCCGTGGAAATAGGACCAATTATGTCATACATGATTTGTGCGAAACTTTAACCGTATACGCAGCTCTCAAAAGGAAAAAAAACCCGATTTTGAAACATTCTTCATTGGTGCTACGCTTCTATTGGTCTTAGCGTGATTATATATAGCCTATAGCATTCCTCGATAAATGGGCTATATAACACTGAAAGAATTTTTTAAATCGGACCAGTAGATCCTGAGATTAGCGCGTTCAAACAAACAAACAAACTCTTCAGCTTTATTATATTAGTATGTATATATTTTTTGGTACTTACGAAATTTTGGCAGCAGTGTAACAGCAACCTCTCATGATCCATAGTAGAATAGTTATTTAACGTAAATAGAAGAATAATGTCCCTAAATTGCGTTCAAAAACGTGTTCAGATTAGCTGTCATTTACGGCAAAGTTACATCTTCGTTTCACTTGCAATTGCGATGACCAACTTATCTTGTTCCATTTATTCCCATTTTCAACATGATCATAAACTACAACTTGTATACCAGATTGGAATCTGTTACTGCAATCATCAGCTTCTGTTTAGCTCGACTTGTTTAACGCATATTGAAAGTCTATTTCGTTTGATTATTACCGATATCTTTCTGAATTATGGGACTCAGCAGTCTTTGAGGCCAGTAGGCATTTACCAAGCACAACTTAATACATTAGGACATGGAGGACTGATATGACTTACATTATAATTACATCATTTGAATGCATTATAGGAATAACAAGGTCGAAGGATATGAAAACATATGCATACGGAAATAATTAGTCATGAAAATGCATTATAGTTACACACTCTATCTTACTGTACAATCAAGGTGAGCTTATTCATAACTGTAATCAATTTCATACGAATAAAAAGCTCTTCCACTTTCGATGAAGACGTTGATCTTGAAAATGTCAAATAAAAGTTTAGTTTCAAAAGCTTCAAAGTAGTGGCTGTGAGTGTAGTGAGTGGCTGTATGTGCATGACACACGCCAATAATTTCACAGTCAACAAGTTCATATTAGATTTGGGGATTAATATAAATTAAAATTGGATTTTAATATAACGAAAAAAAAAAACTAAAATAATGTAAAAAAACGAATGTGCTTTAGAATACATGACTGAAGTAAAACTTACGAAACGTAACTCTCTCTTTCTATCTTCACTAACTTATATCTCCCTCTCAACTTTCGTTCGCCTCGCCCGATCACACTTTTTGTAACGCTCTAGTCACGCATTCACCAGCTTACTCTCCAAAGCAAACCTGTGTAAAGAAGTTTTACTTCAAAAGCCTCACACACAACGTGTCGTCACTACTAGGATTTACACCTCGAGGGTTCGGAAACACACATAACTGACATGTGGAGAGATTGAACCCGCAACCGCCAGAGTAACAGCCATAATCCAGTGCTGTGACCAATGCACTAAGGCGTCGTCAAAGTTACCTTTAGCATTGGCACTGTCTCTCAATGCCAACCTAGATACGAATATCGAAGGTATTTCGGAAACTGGTTTGGTTCCGCCAGCCTATGACTTCTACATAAATGTAAACTACGTAAATCGCGTACCTTCTAGGAAAGCCAGAGGGGGAGAGTCCAATTGTAGAAGAGTCCGGTTAAAGAAAAATACCAAATGCCTGGAAATAATCTTTTTGCAAAGTTTTTTTTCTCGATTATTATTTTATTATCGTCACATTATAATAAAAAAACTTTTTTTGGAGTTTAGTAAGAAAAAAATATGAGGAGTAAAATCTACTGAACGAATGACCTCGTTACGTTTCTCGTAAGGTCATCTATCGGAACCAATAGGGTTCCGATTGATCGCGTAACGACGTTTTCTAATAACACCGTCTTAGATAGATGGCGTTAATTGATTCGTTTATTTACTACGAGTTTATTATATTATTATATTATACTACTAATCTTTTTCTTAGACTAGTAAGCCTTTTTTGTGCCTATTTAGACATTCGATCTCAAAGAGTAAATTCCAATTGTGCGTCGGAGCTGACACACACACTTTTTTTTCATTTACTTATTCTGTAAACCCACAAAATATATAAAAAATAAGGAAAATTCTATCATAAAAAACGGGTCACTATTGATCAAAACAAAACTAATAATTAATGTACCTAATAAAATCACCTTTTCATTTTTTGTGATCGTTAATTCGTTGTAGAGCTATTTTGTTGCACAGGTATATTAAAACTTTGATATCTTCTAAGATATTCATTGAAATCAAATGATGTCATGGATAATTTTGTTCAAAAAGAAAGAAATAGGTACCTGGGATGAATAACGTACCTATTTATTTCGATAAGGTTCTTTTATATGTATACATGATACGTTTGTATACCTCCCTGTTTGTATACCTCCGCAAATAATGCATTATTTTAGAACAAAGTTGATTAACATAAAAAGGTTCAAATTAGTTAATCCTAGAGGATAGACGATAGATATACTGTTGCGAATGTTTTTTTATAGGAGTTTACTTTTCATATAAGGCCCCCGGTATGAAAAAAATATGAGGAGTAAAATCTACTGAACGAATGACCTCGTTACGTTTTTGTGCGCCATCTATCTGCTACGACGTTTACGACAGTAGCAGCTACGGCCTACGACGTTTACGACGGTATCGGTTACGACGTTTTCTAATAATGCCATCGATGGATGGCGTTATTTGATTCGTTTAAATACCATTTGATATGGTATTAATCTTTTTCTTAGACTAGTAAGCCTTTTTTGTCCCTATTAAGACAGTCGATCTGAAGAAGTAAACTCCAGTCGTGCGTCGGAGCTGACACACACACTTTTTTTTATCTTTTAATGATAACTAATGAAGAGAGATGACGCCATCCAAAGCACACGTTAAGTGGTGGCGTTT
Source organism: Melitaea athalia (assembly GCA_905220545.2). Lineage (NCBI taxonomy): Eukaryota > Metazoa > Arthropoda > Insecta > Lepidoptera > Nymphalidae > Melitaea > Melitaea athalia. The sequence continues at coordinate 6,472,280 of HG992203.1, forward strand.
GACCGGCACTTTATTCAATGTTTTAAGTTTAACTTTGGAAAATAATTTGAATATTTTCATATTATTTATATTTCCTTCTACACTACAAAGGTGTAAACATTAATTTGAGACAAAAAAAAATCATGCATATTCCCAAATATAACAGTATCGGTCAAACCCAGACTATCTTATCATTACTATAAGTAATTAATAACTTGTTATTATTAGATTTTTTAAAGTGTTATCCATGTCAAGGTACGCTGTGAGTAATAGAACAATATTTAAGATAAATACTGAGTGCTCACGATAAAGCTGTATGATTTTTAATCTGATATGCAACAGTCGAGAGCGTATCTAAATCCTTTTATACAAAAGATGTTTACGTTTTAATTGCGTTATTATAACGACACTTATTTATCCGACTTAAAGAAAATATTAAAGAAATTATTAACGAAAAACTAAATACCTTTTTTTTCTTATTTTGTTAATAGCAATCACAATTTTTTATGTGCTAATAAATCCATAAAAAACATTTTTCTAGACATCATTCCGAATCGAATGAGCTATCGCCCATATTTTTAGGAGCTTTATCTCTATTTAAAACGTTTTTCAACTTGTTGATTAGACTATTACTGTTTTTGATTATTCCTTTTTTATTCGAAAGCCGGTGCTTGTGGACCACATGGGTTTTAAGACGTCGATTAATGTTATGTTGCTTTTTCACTCTCCCAGGTTGATTCATTAGATGTTCTAAAATCAATAAGTCTTAATATAAAAAAGTCTGTGTGTGAGCTCCGACACACGACTGGAGTTTACTTCTTCAGAAGATCGACTGTCTAAATAGGCACAAAAAAGGCTTACTAGTCTAAGAAAAAGATTAATACCATATCAAATGGTAAATAAACTAATGGTACAAATGGTAAATAAACTAATCAAATAACGCCATCTATCGATCGATCGATGCCGTTATTAGAAAACGTCGTCGTCTGTCGACGTTTTTTTAGTTTCCGATAGATGGCATTTAAGCAGCTTAATATTCCCGCCTGAAAAGTGAAAGTAAAGTTCCGGCTGTGTCCTACCTCAGTTAAAAAACGTATCCATATAAACTCTACTATATACATAAACTGTAGCAGAAATACTGCAAACTTTAGTAATGCACTAGCTTCTGCGCGCGACTTCGTCGGCGTGGACTCCGCTCCTATTGGTCTTAGCGTGATGATACATATTTATTTATTTATTTATTTATTTATTCACACTTTCGCACACCAATACACGGTTATACATATACATAGCCTATAGCCTTCCTCGATAAATGGGCTATCTAACACTGAAAGAATTTTTCAAATCGGCCCAGTAGAACCAGAGATTACCGCGTTCAAACAAACAAACAAACTCTTCAGCTTTATATATTAGTATAGATATGTGTATAGTATCAAACAATTAAATAACATCATTAACGCTGCTATAATGAAATAGTTAACTTGTCATTTACACCGTTTATCTTTTCGTAATGTTGTAACAATTGTCTCACTACTTCGTGATTATGGTCGTGACTCGTGAGCTTCAGTATCGCAAGAGCGTCTCACGCCAACAAGCGTACTGTTACACTTGTTTGAAAATCGTATTCGTTTCAACGCGAGTTTTCTCTTTATATCTTTATATACATTTTGAACCAGTTTTTTATCTGTGCTTCTGATGAAGGATTAATGTTTTAGTGGAGTGTTTGTTAAGTTCGTGATTAATTTATTTGGAAGTGGTCTGTAAGTTTTGAATTAATTTTATAATTATGTTTTAAATTTTATATATTTTTGCCCAAACAAAAGAACGATTTTTCTTGTAATTTTTGTAATCAAAAATAAATTAAGATAATTCAGAAACGTTTATTATAATAAAAATATTAAAATGCTTTAATATTAAGGAATTATATATTTTAATAGTAACATAAACAGAAATAAATTAATTTACTCATTACATTTAAAATAAAATAAAAATATTTAATAATTTACTATACAAAAGCAGACTTGTATACATATAAACAGGATTGAAAATATTAGGCAAGGTCGGAGATAATTAAGTTTTTCTATTAAATTTTATTTGTATACTAAGTGTGTATAATTTATTTAATTGTGTTTAATTTATAGTCATTAGACTAATGTAAATTGGTCTACATGATGTACAATTTAAAAACAGACAAAATATATGACAATAATTATAATTTTAACTTTACATTTCACTACAAAACAAAACTGTTATTAAAGTAACATATATGTATATAAATTATAAAGTTACGTGAAAGTGACATCATCTTTCGTAACATAACACTGTTTGAATACAAACTTTATAGACTACTAGCAGACCCGGCGAACTTCGTACCGCCTAACAGTACTTATCCTTCCCGGACCCCTCCTCTAACACTTAAACTTTATGGTATGGTATTAAAGTTCAAATTGACTCTTAAGTATTATTACGAATCTTTTGTATGGGAATATAGAAAAGTGTTATTTTTAGACTTTTTCAGGGAATTTTTTAAATTTTTGTCTCCGTAACAACCATCCTCGTACTTCAAGGAATATTATAAAAAAAGAATTAGCGAATTCGGTTCAGCTGCTCTCGAGATTTGCGCTTAGCAACACATTCAGCGATTCATTTTTCTATATATATATATAGAGATATAGAGTTACAGACTTTTAGCACCAATTAAGTTCCTTAATAGAGCATTGAAAATTAAACATAAACTTTGTCTAAATAGTACTATAATCCCTTCACTCGACTGAAATTATCCACTCTACGATAAATAAAAAGTACCTATATTTATTAATTACTAGCTGTGCCCGCGACTTCGTCCGCGTGGAATTTAACAAAATAGTATTGTTTAGTTCGCAGAGTTATAAAGTAAAAAAAATCTAAAATAAAAGTAGCCTAAGATACTCCTTATTACATCAGCTATCTGCCAGTGAAAGTCCCGTCAAAATCGGTCAAGACGTTTCAGAGATACAGACAGACAGACAGACAGACAAAATTATAAAAAATGTTACTTTGGTATATGTACCTTAAGTTGTACACATACATATGAATTTAGTAAAAAGCGGTTATTTTAATATTACAAACAGACACTCCAATTTTATTTATTTGTATAGATGTATAGATTTATGTATTGAAAAAATAACCTTTTAAAATATGATTTTTCCTTTTATTTTTTATTATATATAGCAGAGATCTTTACACATATTGATTGACTCCCTCAATGAGGAGCAGAAAGCACCTGAGTCAGATGGAGTCGATTTTCCATTAAAAATGAAATTACAAGAAAAATGGTACGAAGCGCTAATTTATACTCAAATATTCATACACAAAATTATATTCGTGCATGTTTATGTGAATTGTGTGTGTTGTGTGTATGCGTGTGCGTGTCAGCCAATTTTTTTAATTCAAGACGTTTTTCCGTCTGATCTAGGGTTTTAAGCCAAGTCACGAAAGCTTTAAATTGACATCGTCCATTGACCTTTGTGAAGTTGAAAACATGTTGGGTAACTTTTGCATCTTGTTGAAACTGCAAAACTAGCTTGAAATGTAGCATTAATATTAAAATACCTAACTAAGTGCCTATTTCACCAGTTGATATTATGAGACATATTTATGAGATATTTCTATTCGCGAATGTGAATTTCAAAGTTATAGTTAATTAATTCAAAAGAAACATGTCCTAATGGCCCAATGCAGCATAAAATTTATCCAAAACCGGTAAAACCAGCACTGATTCTTGTTTGGAAGCACAATGGGCTATCTTATCTTGAACTCTTGCGCATCAAACTAAATCTAGAAATACAGATTTTAATACCTCTTTTAAATATTGATATTTCCTGGTATGAAAGAAGAAAGGATTTTTAAGAGATTTATTACATGTATTTGATTCCTGATTGTAAAATTCTTCACATTCTTGTATTACTGTAATACTACTACTGCTCTACTACTATGAGTTCGACATTATTTTATACTGAACTAGCGACCCGCCCCGGCTTCGCACGGTTGCAAAAACTATCAGTGTTCCTCTACTATATTATGCATGTATTATACATATAAACCTTCCTCTGGAATCACTCTATTTACTAAATAAAACCGCATCAAAATCCGTCGCGTAGTTTTGAAGATCTAAGCATATATGCTACATAGGGATAGACAGACAGCGGGAAGCGACTTTGTTTTATACTATGTAGTGACAATATTTGCTCACTTATTTTAACTTTTTGTACTCTAAATACTCTAATAGAAAATAAAAACAATTGTAGGTAGGGATCCCTAGTACATTTTTTTCACCTGATTAGTATCAAGCTAATTTTCTGGGAGCAGCTTCATTTTGATGAGACGAACAGAAAGTTCCTCTTCGAAAACTCTCGATTGTGGTAGATAGTAGAGTTAGCAGGAGATAGAGCAGTAGTGAGCGTAGGACCGGGACAACGTACCACGCAATTTGTAGGACAATATTACCATCAAATTATATAAATATTAACTAACTAAAAGAAAAAAAAAACAGAAAAAAAAATCAATTTTTGATGACCTTACGAGGTCATCAACTTGATGACCTCGTAAGGTCATCAAAAATTATTACTAACCAGCTGATTTTTTTTTCTTTTAGTTAATTAATATTTATATAATTTGATGGTACTATTGTCCTCCAAATTGCGTGGTGCGTTATCCCGGTCCTACGCTCACTGTTGCTCTATCTCCTGCTAACTCTATTATCTACCACAATCGAGAGTTTTCGAAGAGAAACTTTTTGTTCGTCTCATCAAAATGAAGCTACTCCCGGAAAATTAGCTTGATACTAAGGATTGCAATACCGGGATACCGGGATCCCGAAATACCGGGATCCCGCGCTATTTTTGCGGGACCAGTCCCGCACATAAATCGAGCGGGATCCCGCGGGATTAGCGGGACTGCGCAACGGTAAACGCCTTTCGTTGTTCGGCACGCGAAAGCGCGCGAGCTAATTCGGCTCATGACGAAGATCACGATAATTTACCTCTTGCTACAGTGGCAGATTATTTAAAAAACCGAAGAATATAATCAGCCGCTGTGTATGGCATTTGTGGACTACGAGAAAGCCTTTGACTCTGTAGATACTTGGGCTGTCCTGGACTCTCTGCAGAGATGTCATATCGACTGGCGATATATCGAGGTACTGAGATGTATGTACGACGCGGCGACGATGACCGTTCATATCCAAGACCAGAGAACGAGACCTATTTTCCTCCGGCGTGGGGTAAGACAGGGAGATGTAATATCACCGAAACTGTTTACCACTGCGCTGGAGGATGTCTTTAAGACCTTGGATTGGGGGGAACGAGGCATCAACGTCAACGGCGAATACATCTCTCACCTTCGTTTTGCTGACGATATCGTCATCTTTGCGGAGACGTTGGATGAGCTAGGTCAAATGCTGGCCGACCTAAACGAGTCCTCCCGACGAGTCGGTCTCGGTATGAACTTGGACAAAACGAAAGTTATGTTTAACAACCAAGTCATACCGAGACCGGTATCGGTTGACGGTATCCTTCTTGAAGTTGTTCAGGATTATGTCTACCTTGGCCACACCATTCAGCTGGGCCGAAACAACTTCGAGAAGGAAGCTGATAGGAGGATTCGGTTGGGCTGGGCGGCATTTTGCAGGCTTCGTCGAGTCTTCACTTCGAAAATTCCGCAATGCTTGAAGACAAAAGTCTTCGAGCAATGCGTCCTGCCTGTGTTGACATATGGAGCCGAGACGTGGACACTGACGAAGGGACTGGTCCACAAGTTTAAAGTCGCTCAACGTGCTATGGAACGGGCTATGCTTGGGGTTTCTCTCAAGGACAGAATAAGAAATGAGACTATCCGTGAGAGAACGAAAGTAACCGACATAGCCCACAGAATCAGCAAGTTGAAGTGGCAGTGGGCTGGTCATCTGTGTCGCAGGACCGAGGGCCGTTGGAGCAGACGTGTCCTGGAGTGGAGACCGCGTATTGGCAAACGCAGTGTAGGACGCCCTCTGGCCCGCTGGACCGACGATCTACGTAAGATTGCTGGTGTAGGCTGGATGGGGATTGCGGAAAACCGGGATGTCTGGCGCGAGCTTGGGGAGGCCTATGTCCAGCAGTGGACTGCAACAGGCTGATATGATGATGATGATGATGATGATGACAGTGGCCGCAATGATGCAAGCTGAAACTGCGGAGCCTGAACCGATGTCTCTTCGAGATGAACTTGAACAAACTCTATCGATTCGTATTATTTTTATTTTTGTGTTTCCCACTCATGAGGAAATTATAAAATGATATTTATTATCATATAAAAATTTCCATCCAGAGGGATTCGAATCCGGTTTCTTCACCACTTCCATCCACGGTTGCTTAAAACCGAATAAAATCATATCAAAAATTTCGATTCGGCTGAACATCGTTCCATAGCTTAATTGGCTAGAGCACCGACATGGTATGTCGGGAGTGCGGGTTGAAATCCCACTGGATCGAATTTTTGATATGATAATAAATAGCATTTTATAATTTCCTCATGTGTGGGAAACACAAAAATAAAAATAATACGATTTAAAAATAGCATGGTGTCGTCTCTCGTCAAAGAATTCATTGTAATATAAAACTTCGAATAGTTGGGTGCTCTAAAGGACTCACTATAGACGGCTCGACGGTTGCTTAAAACCGAATAAAATCATATCAAAAATTTTGATTCGGCTGGACATCGTTACATAGCTTAGTTGGCTAGAGCACCGACACGGTATGTCGGTGGTGCGGGTTCGAATCCCGCTGGATCGAAATTTTGATATGATAATAAATAACATTTTAAACTCTATCGAGTTTTAAAACTGCTTGTCGCACTCATTCCGGAGTTCATTCTCTCGAGAAAGAAATGAATTTGTTTGAGTCTAGTGGATTAAGAGGCGAATAATTTCAATTCGTCTACAACGCGTTATCAACAGTTGTATCTAACCACAAGTGTTGAAGAAGAACGAGCGTTTTCAGCTGCTGATATCTGGCGTACCTATAAAGTTAAAATAGGAGTCGTTTGGCAGACAAGACTATTAACATGCTATGTTTTATGCGCAGTTACTTTCAAAATAATGCCTAAACTACCTATTGTCTCTTTGTAATAATTTTTATTCTTTTATTACATATTTTTATTAATCTCTCAATACGTAATTTTAAATAAAATAGGTATTTTTGTTTCATTTTTAGTTCTAGATGCATTTATGATACAGGATTTCGCCTTTTTTCTCAATGTCTTTAAGAAACATGCGGGATCCCGCAAATACCAGGATCCCGCGGGACTTAAACCTCTCAGTCCCGCAAATACCGGGATTAAAATTTTGTTGCGGGATTGCATTCCCTACTTGATACTAATCAGGTAAAAAATATGTACTAGGGATCCCTACCTATTATTAAGACTTATAAATGCAAACTTTCATCAGGTGCAATATGCGACCTAATTACTTGGCCAGAGGACTAGCGTAAAATGTATACGAAGGGCAAAAAATTAAATTGTAAAGTAAAAGTACAATTCATTGATTGATTTGATAAATTAAATAAAATTTAAAGTTTGAACCATTGATGGCTAAAATGTACCTGTCTACATACAGTTGAAGAGTATTTTCTTCAGTTTTGCGTCACTTCACTTGAGCGTGTTGCAATCCGCTGCTGGTCATAGGCCTCCATAAGTTCACGCCAAAAACGGCGTGAACTCATGTGTTTTGCCCATAGTCACCACGCTGGGCAGTCGGGTTGGTGACCACAGGCCTGGCTTTTTCGCACCGAAGACGCTGCTGCCCGTCTTCGGCCTGTGTATTGGAAAGCCAGCAGTTGGACGGTTATCCCGGCATCGACCGGCTTTATAAGTTCCAAGGTGGTAGTGGAACTGTGTCATCCCTTAGTCGCCTCTTACGACATTCACGGGAAGAGAGGGGATGGCTATATTCTTTACCGCCGTAACCACACAGCAAACAATTTATTCTCAACAGTTATTAAACAGGTATTCTGCACCTCTGCATCAGCAGTCAGCACGTTTGTCATCAAGCTAAAAAAGTACTTGGACACGTTTCTTGTTCGGTAATCCCTGCAACTTTTACGGTAGGCTTACTATATTTCAATTTCCCGTTATAGTAACCTTAGTCTGTACCTAATGTAAATATACATATATACTTAATAAAAACTTGAAGTTATACTTTGTCTCGCTGTCTTTTACAAATAAATACACTATTATGATTCCGAAGGCCTTCTACAGCTATCAAATATTTTAAACATCTGTTCTACTTTAAACCGTCTACAAAAAAGAAGGAAGTTCTAAGTTCGTAGTTTGTATGTGTTTTTATATACAATGAATGATGATGACCACATTCTGACATGTTCCGTTACGCGAGTAAAATGAGCACAGAGTACATTGATTTTATAAGAAAACTTTAATGAAAATATAATTGTTTGTACCATCCAATTATATTGTAAATAGTGAATTTATTTACGAATATTCATGTTTTAGTTTATTTACATTTTAATTGTTTTCTTTATTTATTTAGTTTTTTATTTTTGATTCATTCCTATAAGTCATTTTAGATTCAAAAATTTCATCAACAAACAGGTTCTATCTGGCGCAGGTTGTGGTGTAGGTATTTAAAAGTATCTTACTGCCCACACACTATGTATCTTGCAATATCCTTCAAACTAGTTAACTTACTGAAAAGCCAACAGCACATATAGCTATGTATATATTCATTCCTAAGTACAAACATACACACGCACACACATACAAACATTGAGATATCACATACTCAAAAAACAGTATCCTCTTCTGGAAGTCAGGTAAAAAAGAATGAAACCTGTCTGGCATAAAGGCCCTTTTCAGGGTTATTAGTATCAGGCGAGACTATCGTCTAAACGCGTAATAACTACCAATGTACAAAGTTATAATGTAATCAATCTTTTATTCGTTTTTTATGTCTTTTTTTTTTTGTTTTTTGCTCAGAATTTACGAACAAATATATTCAATATGAATTAGGTAGGTATTAGTAACGACGCAGCGGAGAATATAACACGCCAGGTTAGTTTAATTTGCGTTTTAGATTATTTATTTTTATTATAGTAATTATTTACTTTATTTTAGATGCTTTAAGCAGCAAATTATCAACTAACAACTGATGGATGTTTTATTTTTACGTTTGCGAGCTACACAATTTTCGTCCATATAGATATACGTAAATCTAAACAGTGAGACGAGATTTTTCAATTATACCTACTATACTAGTATATATTCTGCAATGGGTGCTTTGCAACTGAGAAAAATAGTTTCTTTAAAATTTGTGTAAAATTCGCGGTAAGTTTTTAAAACTGCTGGCAGCAGCTAGATTTGTAAGATAGAGCTAGGTTGGTAAGATTTTTTTTTGTGAAGAATGTAACTACTTACACTGTAATTAAAAATCACTACGCAGCCTAATTTAAACCTTTTAGGCAGAAGTGCAGTACGCAATAATTGCAAATTGCCTAAAACTAACACGATTTCTTAGTAGTACGTAAATTAGGTAAAAGTATGGGGTTTTTTTCATAACGAGACATCATCACTTGATGTATCATAATTGAAAAAACTCGACATTTTGTGGTTCTATTTTTAATATAAGTTTATTAAATTCTATGTTTTTTTTCAAACATTCTGGATGGGAAAGTTAAATTACTGTCATTATAATAGGAAAAAAATCATAATATGTCTTTAGCATTGCCGAATAATAATTAAAACTGTTTGCTGAAAAATTCGTGGTTTTATTATGTATCGTTTTGTGAAAACGCTCCTCAATTGCAAAAATTTAACATGCAACATTGGAAGCGTTCAATGTTCCTCTTCACTATACCTTTAAATTAAATCAGTATTTTTGTCGCGCTGCAGAGCCGGATATAGGGAAGGGCACCCGGGGCTACAGCCTACCTCCACAAAATTGACTTCGGAAAAAAATATTCCAAATACAGACTAGTATAGGTACACTAGTAAACAACTTTTCCTTTCATATTTTTTTCGCGCTTTACCTTTTAAAAAAATGTCAATTTTATTTGGAAAATAATATGGGGCCAAGGGCCTCCATTCCTTAGTTGCCCCGAGGCCTCTAGACTTCTAAATCCGGCCCACTGCCACGCTGTCTTTACTTTCCAATGTGTAAGTAATAAATGTTCATAATGTTATATGACTTTGGTTAAGTCTTCAATATTTTGTGGTCGACAGCTTGTCATAACCATTTTGTACAAAAAAAAACAAAGATTTACGGAAATATGTAGAAACTACTTTTGGAAGTAACATTACTTCAAAAATTTATTTACATTTCGATAAGTGTATATACTCGTAGGTACTATTTGTATACTACGCATAATATGGGCTACTGTATGACCACTGTCGATTAAGACACCTAGATGACTGATCTGTATTACCAAGACCTGTATTCAACGAAGAAATGTTGTTGAAATTCTTACTTATCGTTAGCACCATTCCACGAGGACATGATTTGTACCGCAATTTGTAAGTCATTAGTTTTTGGCGTTTTACGTTCTGGATGTAAATAATATTGTACATTTATTATTATATAAAATTTATAATAATTTCATTAACATAAAATATAAAATTTCACATATTACAATTTTCTTTTCTGAAAATAATCACTTGTATTATCATTGAGTAATCATGGTAATCACAGATGAACTCAGTGTCTACACTTAACAGTTCTATTGTAATCCAAAAACGAATCACGTACACCTAACCTACACCATTTGTAGGTCACTAACAAAATATGGTTTCGTATGTATTTTTTAATTAGTGTGAGTAACAAAACATTGAAGAGCTCTAACCAGCATATAATTATGTGCCATAGCATGAGTTGCAGTTTAAACCTTCTGTGCTACTCTACTCTGCAAAATATTTTAACCTTACGATGTTTAATACACGATCGAGTTAGGAAAGAAAAGGAGAGAACGGTGGTAAATATAGCACGTGAAAATTAAGTGTTAAGAATACTATCAATCCAGACTATTTTTTTACAAGCTTTTATTTAACTTGCAATGTATGTATGTATGTAAATTTAATGAATGTTTGTTCGGGTGAAATCTTGCAACTCAATTTTGAAGCAGATATCTTCAACCAATTGAGCTGAAATTTTGTATACAGGTTCAATTTGGATGACAATGCATAGTTTGTATGTATGTATGTATGTATGTATGTATGTTTGTTCGGGTAAAATCTTGCAACTCAATTTTTCAGCACATATCTTCAACTAATTGAGCTGAAATTTTGTATACAGGTTCAATTTGGATGCCAATGCATGGTTGACTTTGTGACGTCATTCTAAATCCAATATGGCGACATATCCAAGAGTGCGAACTAGTTATTTTAGTGCACTTCTACAATATGGGTATCAAATGAAAGGGCTTGCTAAGAATAATTCGAATAGTGACGGGCTAGTCTTTAGATTAAGAACGGCGTCAGTCGGTCGGTCGGAAATTAGATAGGTTAGGGTTATTTGTATTTTTTTTTTGTTTCTGTGACAAAAATATGCCGATAAACAGTCTAATATTGAAATTAGATAGGTTAGGGTTATTTTTTTTGTTTGTTTCTGTGACGAAAATATGCCGATAAACAGTCAACCGTTCTTAATCTAAAGACTTACCAAGTGACGTGATAACCGACTAAAAAGTCAAGATTTGCTTGTAAACAAGTAAATTAAATAAATTGATGTGATTGATTTTAATTTTTAACTATTAAAATTTTCAAACTAAGGAAATACGAGTACTCATATCTCGCGACAAGCTTTTGTATCATATAGATTATGTGTAATGACTTTATAAGTAGATAGTAAAAGTTTTAAAGTAAAAATTTATTTTTTTCGTTTTAGCGCATTCAAATAAAAGCTTGTTTTTTAAAAAGGTTTTTTACTTTTAATTTATTATACATATAACTAAGTCGGCAAACAAGCGTACGGCTATACTACGGCTTACTATCGCTTACCTGATGGTAAGGGATAACCGCAGCCTATTGACGTCTGCAACACCAGAAGGATCGCAAGCGCGTTGCCGACCCAACCCCCTTTCTTATTATTTTCTTCGGTTCGTTTTATTTTATTTCACAATGGTGAAAGAACATAAAATCGAATGTTAATACATATACTATATAGACATATTATACATGATTTTGTAACAGTGCCTAATTTGTTAATATTACAATTTTGGCAATCTTACGTGGACATAAATGTTCACCATTTTGTGTTATACCGTTGTACGGTTTTATAATAATATCTTTATTTTGTATCGGAAACAAGGTGTTGTGTATTACTTTTATGTGTTTACGTTTTTAAAACGTCTAGCTTTACAAACTAAAATTTAGTAGTATTAAAATTCACTTTAAGTTGGATTTTTTAATAGAAAAATCAATTTATACTAAAGCGAAGCGGTAAGACATCGGTTTTAAGACATTTATTCTCATAAGAACTAGTGTTCACTTACAATGAGATAAACAAGGTAGATAGCATTGACAGATATAATACTTAGAGCAGTGGCTGCCCGACTGCGATGTTGAAAACAGAGTATAAGTGGAAGCGACTAATAACGCTAGCTATCTTCAGACTTCAACCACAGCGAGCAGGTGAAAAAGAAAGTTGTAGCAACAGACGAACATTTGCTACTAACGTTAAGTATAAAAAATATAGATTTTCGATTTAAACCGATAACTTTAAATCACTTTTACCTGGAAACCCAATAGTAGGTAATTGTCAGAGAAAGAAGAGTAGGTAACAACTTAAAATCAAGGTTTTTATATGGTTTGGATGTCATATTCTCTAATCAATAAATTAAATATTAATAAAAAATGCACAAATCTGTACTTATAATAAAACTGTACCAGGTTCCATTCTGTTCAACATGCCTTAAAATTTTGAGAATACTACTTACAATCGAAACTGACGATTCGAAAGTGCTGTGCTGAAAATGTACGACGAAACTGGAGCAAAAGTGCATTTCTTTAAGATTGTACTGTAAATATTTCAAGTTATTTAGCTAGCAAGGTAACAAACTTAAGTATCCAAGAATTAGGTTACCTGATTTTTTTTGGAACTACCGTTTACCACCCTATAGGTATACTAAGAGATGGTAGCTTTTATTGTTTTTTATTTCCTTATAATATTGCACACGTAATTTAGTTCTTTATTGATGTTAAGGTGAATGTCAAAGTGGCCTTCGAAATATTAGATTTTCGACCTATTCAGGCTGTGAACTTGACACATCTCCCGTACCCCAGTATGACGACAATCCTGGCAATCTCGCTCAACTATTATTATCCGGTGTGGATACTTATTTTTAAAATATACCACGATGAATACGATATGAAACATCACTTCGTTTTGTTTTGTCAAGACATGGAAAATCTTTGACAATTATTCAGCCATTACTGTGTAGTGCTGTAAACATTTGCTTCGTCATTTAATTTAATACGTACAATTTTGTATTTTGCTCGTAAAATATACAATGTATGTAAGATAGTTATGTTTTTAATATTGTAAAGCAAGAATGTCACATTCACCTTCATTAAAAACTATAGGTACATATACCCGCTCTGGTCTAATGGTGCGTGTGCCGTGTATGCACCTTAAACAGCGACGGTTTGCGGGTTTGACTCCCGTTTGGAATGGACATTCGTATTTCTACAAATATTTCTTTCTGATATGGATGTCTGTCCTTGCGGCCTTTCATCGGAGACCACGTTAAACCGTCGGCCCCGTTTGTTATCATATACACCTGATAGCGATAGTTACTAGCGATAGTTATAGTAGGGAATATATATGACAATCCGCAGTGCAGCAGCGTGATGGATTAAGCTCCGGTCCTTCTCCTACATCGAGAAAGACGCCTATTCCCAGCAGTTGGATGTAACAATTGTTACTAGTAAAATCTAAGCGTTACTTAATATGCTATTATCTTTAAAATATTAACGATTGCAAGTTTAGTTGATATCACTTTTACTCTAGTGGCCTATAAGGTTTAATGGTTTTGAGCTATATTACTGATCCAATTGACTTTTATTTTCTTACTTTTATCTTGTACTTCAATTTGGTAACGTCCCTACACAGAGCAACAACCGCTTCTAGATATTTACAATAAAAGTCAAGATGACATGAAAACATATATTGTTCAGATACAAATATTCATTGGGCTAGATGAGGATTGTGGAAAAACGGGATGTCTGGCGCGAACTTGAGGAGGCCTATGTCCAGCAGTGGACTGCGATAGGCTGAAGTGACAAATATTAATTAAGGTCGGAACAATTAAAATACTCGTATAATTGTTCTAAACTAAAGAGGTTTATGCGTTAAGATATGAAACAAGTTTTTAATAAGATTAATTTATGCGACTCAAATGTGGGTCAGAAGAGTTAGTTTTAAGCCTTGAAACATTTGTATGAGGTCCACTCAGTTTTTTTGTTGCGATGACACCCTTACATTAACAAAATATAATATGTAGAGCTGTATTTGGGTTGCGGAAATTTTCTACTAAAAAACATAATCAGTGTTACAAAATGTCACATATAAACACAAATGCATAGTTTGATTACTAGAAAATCTTATACGGTATTTTGTATCGAGTTTCTATAAAAACACGTTGTAACTCTTCCATAGTGCAAGGTCCCGTATGAATACGCACGATGAACAGTGGTAACGGCATCCTTGATCCGAATAGGTATCACAATACAACCTGCCAGCTATACTATTATTTAGCCAGCCATAATTATTTATGGCTTAATATGTATTACGGGGTTATTGGGAGCATTTAGTACTGAATCTTCGATCAAGATCATACAATAATTTTTGTTACCTAATGTGTTAGTGTAGAGTTTAATAAATTTATTCAAAAAACAGTTCTTCTGACAATGGTCTTATTTATTGTAATAATATGGCTACAAAAATACAGTAAAATATTTGTACGAAGCTGAAATGTCATTACAATTCATAATATTCGCATCCAATTCCCCCGAAACGAATCTTATATCTACTTGTTTTACAAAAGAACAGAAGTCATAATGAAAAAGTTATTGACCAGAGGATGTCAGGTCTTAAGTCAATAACTTTAACAAATACTCGTGTATCTATCTATATTAAGCAAATAAAATAAAAATAATTCAGCTGTGTACGTTTGATCTTATAAACAGTTTTAAATTCTGTGTCAGTGACGCAATGGCCGTTACGCAAACAACGCGTGT
This sequence comes from Melitaea athalia, assembly GCA_905220545.2. NCBI lineage: Eukaryota > Metazoa > Arthropoda > Insecta > Lepidoptera > Nymphalidae > Melitaea > Melitaea athalia. The sequence goes on from HG992203.1 coordinate 6,487,514, forward strand.
TCTTATCGCTTTGTTTTGCGAAGAAAGTCGTGAGGTATAAAACTTAGCATTTTGACGCACATTTTTAATTTTTATTTCACATTTATAAAACTTTAAAAATAGACGCTGCGCTGGCGCAACGGTCACAGCACTGTTTGTGGCTGTTGCGCTGGCGGTTTCGGGTTCGATCCCCGCACATGACAAACATTTGTATTGGCCATACAGAATTACAGATGCTTGCCGTGCTCTGGGTGTTTGTGCAGTTCTTGTGAGTCTCCCCACCGTGCCTCGGAGAGCACGTAAAGCCGTCGGTCCCGGTTGTTATCATCTACAGTTCTACACCTATAGCGATTGTTACTCATAATAGGGAATATATCCACCAACCCGCATTGGAGCAGCTTGGTGGATTAAGCTCCGATCCTTCTCCCACACGAGGAAATAGGATTATACCCAGCAGTGGGATATTACAGGCTGAAGCGTAATTAAAAAATAACAGATACATATTCTACAATTCTACATCGATGTCATACATATATTAATACGCGTACTATAAAAACGGGAGGAGGTTCTCAATTAGTCTACTTTTTATCTGTGTTATTCTTTCCTCGTAATGTTTTTACTAGTTACGGGTTTTTACTCGTAAATTTTTATTCGAAAGCTGGCGTTACCTCAAGATTCTACGAGTTTAGGAAAAGTTAGGCGTCATTTATTAACGACGCGCTAACGATATCTGGATAATATAAGTTATCAGGATAGTCAGGGACCGTCCTATTTACGAGGGTCTCTTTTTTAGCTAGTTGGTCCACCACTTTCGTTGTTCAATATCATAAAATTAAACATTATTTGTACTTGAAGATAGGTAAATAATGTTTTCGTGCACTCGACATGTTGCGACCATTGCTTTTTAATAATTTTATGTACCTATCAAGCAAAACAGCAATTTGTCTTTAAGACAAAGTAACATAATATGTATTTGTATCCATAGCTAATTTTAGCGTTTCAAGCAAACTCACGTAAAATCACAATTGCAACTAACTGTATAACACTGTAACATGTAATGTCTTAATATATATATATATATGTAATGGTTTTCTAAGACGAGCGCTCTTTTTAGAAGCGCATTTGATATAATCTACTAATCTATGAAATTATAATACTCTATATCATGTAAGTTATAGCTATCCAGTATTCAGCACGGACTAATTCTATTATCATTTCAGTTTACCAAAATTTTATATTTTGCCTTATATTTTCTATGCACTTTTTAAAACTCGTGAATAGCTGCGCTATTAAGCACTCGTAGATTTCCTATCGCAAACTAAAAGTTGCTGGCATATTTTTCAGCAAGCTTCATAAATCCAAGTATTAAGTGGCCCCTTGGACAGCAAAAAATAGGCGAATTAACACTTTGGGTAGCAACTAGCAAGACTAGGGTTTGGGTTTTTCAGAACGCAAAGCAGATAATCAATCGAGATATATTCGCAGATAATTTCATGATAAACCAATCTGAAATGAATTGAATTCAAACAGGTAAAACTGTCAAGAATTTCTAATACTTTAAAATGAAGTAGAGTAAGTATCAATGTGTTTGTTTATCTTTCAATGTCAGAACTCTCTACAATTGAAATATTTGTACGATAAAGAAAGAAATATTTCAAGTTTTCCAAACAGACAGGGAAAGTCCCAATCTTTATAAATAACGATTTTACAAATTATTCACGAGTAATAGGTACTCGTAATTAACGATTTTCCTTTTAATAAAAGTTAACATGGTTTTTCACGTATTGTACTTTAATGTATGTGTAACCTATAGAAGTTTTGAAATATGGTTTGCTACCATGACTCTTTTATATTTTTTTGAAATGTAGAATTTTTATCGATGTTCGTTAAGCGTGTAATCAATCACCTTTATAGGGCGCCTTCAAATTAGCCGCGCGGCGGCAGCGCGTCTGCAGCGCTGCTGACGCGCGACGTTGTAAATGTATGTAAATAACAACGCGCGACAGCAGCGCGGCGCCTTCAAATTTGTCGCGCTGCTGTCGCGCGTTGTTACTTTTGACGATCGAAAGTGGATACAAGTCTCTCCAGAATATCTCCGAGTTCGTCAAAATAATTTTATTTTGTCATATGGGTAGTATAGAACACCAAGTAATATTTTTTCGTGACGGACTACCAATTCTAAGAACAGATATTCGAGAGAACCAGGTACTTGAGGTCTAGATTGGCAAACGACTTCTGGCGAGAATATGGCAGCGTACGCAAATGCCTACGCCTCCACCACTTCGATTAGCGTGATCGTTCCGGTATAATTGGAATTAGAAACCAGGCACAGAGTAGCAAGTAGATGGGATAGAGGGTTTGAGCCAGGTTTCAGATACGAGAATACCGTCGATTGTGTCAGTGGTAAAGGATGTGAGAAGGTCCGAGTGATGAGTCATAATGCTCTATTATATACACAAGCATTCTCTATGTTACGGTTATTAGGAAAACTTATGACAATTTCCACAAAAAAAGTTCGAATATGAGTAGAGACAAAACTATTTTTGGCGCTTGCGTAATCGTCTGAGGCGCAAGTAATCGTAAAACACAATTATATTAAACATGTAGTTATAATAAACTATATATTATTATAATGTAATACTAAGAAAATATTCTTAACAATTTAGTAATTAATCTATACATATAATAAAATGGTAGGAAAGTCAAAACTGTACATTGAATATTTTTTTAAAAGAATACTTAGGGTGTGATCTACAATCGATACCGAAGCCAAAAATATAGTTTTTAGAATTTTTGTCTGTTTGTCTGTTTGTCTGTATGTATGTCCGGGATAAACTCAGAAAGTACTGCATGGATTTACTTCAAATTTGGCAGGAATATTATTATGAAGTCGGGTCAGAACATAGGCTACATATTATCACGCTATCACCTACGGGGAACGAGCAGTGAACCTTTATTTCTTTAATAAAAGTGGGATAGCCTATTTAAAGAGAAAGGTTATGCTTTATGAAGAAGGAAGGGTATTTTTTTCCTCAAAGCAACGCGGGTGAAACCGCGAGGCACAGCTAGTATAGATATAAAATATTAATATGTAAATGACTGTCGTCATAAAATGTTTTTGAGGATACATTATTTAATTATTAGGCAATAATAAAATATTATATAAACCGATTCTAAGCCATAGATGACTGATTTGCATTATTAGACTTGGTGATATTGGTTTTTACATTTAAACAAGTGTGAAATCTATGAATATCCCTATGTATATAAAAATGAATCGCTGAATGTGTTGCTAAGCGCAAATCTCGAGAGCAGCTGAACCGATTTTGCTAATTCTTTTTTTATAGTATTCCTTGAAGTACGAGGATGGTTCTTACGGAGAGAAAAATTTAAAAAATTGCCTGAAAAAGTCTAAAAACAACACTTTTCTATATTCCCATACAAAAGATTCGTAATAATACTTAAAAGTCAATTTGAACTTTAATACCAATCGACTGTTTGGCGGTACGAAGTTCGCCGGGTCAGCTAGTAATCTATAAAAGTAAAGTCTGCATCTCATTTATTTGGGTCATCACACTAATTTACACGAATTGTTCGTAAGAAAATTAAAAACCGGAAATCGTAAAAGATGTAACCGAAAATTTTCGAACATTAAAATATAAATGCTTCACATTCCACGCTCCCAGAAAGATGAGAATCCTGTATCTGGAAACACGCACAACATAAAGACCAACGCCGAGACCATTAAAAACATCACCATGGCTTTTACAAACATTGGTCGTTTTGGGAATCAAACATCTAGTGCATCAGCGAGATGCCATGACGCCAGTCAGTTGAATCGTACCACTATGTCATTTTCATACCAGCCTGCTACACACTTGCAAAACTGGCTAGTGTTTAAAAGGAACTGTGCATTCCTGCCTATAAGATTGACCAATCAAAGTAATTTATGATCTTGATAGAAATAGTTTATGAAACTGCAGAAAGACACCCACTACGTCGGTATGAGTCGCACAGGTTCATAATAACTGCACTTAGTAAAATTATTTTCTTCCTACAATCTATATGGCGGATTTCCTCAAAGTCACAATGTTACTTTAAAAATAATTTAATAATAAATGACAATTGTTATGATTGCATAGTTTAATAGTTTATCTTAGGTTGTCTGGAAGAAATGGCTAAATAGCCATAAGTCCGCCTATTGTACTTCACACTCTGTAAAATATGTCTTTAAATATGTTTAATGTTTAAAATTATTACAATAGTTTATTAAACATTATACATATTTACAAGACACAACTTAAGATTTATTTATTATGTTTAAAATGTAGTTGTGGTGTACAATAAAGTATAAATAATTATACTAGCTCGCTCTTTAATATAGCCTAGCATGTATTCAACTTTGACGATAAACGACCTTAAAATCCTCTCTCTCTCTCTCTTTGGGGAAGTACCCTTTATGTACCGACAAGTAAATTGAGGTACTACCCCGAGTCGGGTTTCTCCAGATTTTGTATATGATATTTCCTGTAGTGTCCTAACTCAACAGAACTGATTGTATGAAATCTTTAGGTACCTATCCAACATTATCCTATAAATAATTACATAAAATATCCTGTAATTTTACATATTACGTATCTTCTAACTTTAAAAATAATATTTGTCACATTTAACATTAAATTGAATATTAATACTGTACAAATATTATACTGAAACAGACAAGGAAAGTAATAAGCTTAGAGTAATAAATAACTAGTTATTTATACTCTAAGGCAGCGGTCGGCAACCTTTTAGCACGCAAGAGCCACAGGGTGGCAAAATAAACTAAAGGTGGGCGCACTTATGATATTAACCCTAGATTCTACCTGATATACGTATAAGTGGTCATTATATTGCATACGGAATTTAATTCGTACAAATAATGCTTACATTATGTTTGTACGTAGTTTTAACGTGCGGCCCGCGGGCCGCACGTTGCCGACCGCAGCTCTAAGGTAATAAGGCTAGGCTTAAAACTTAACTCACCATGCTTTTTCATTACGGAGTTGTTGGTAATCTATCTTCTTCAGACTATCAAAAGTGGAAACTGCTACAATTATGAAAAAAGCTAATTATGTCTAAGAGCTAATCACTTTAAAAAATAAACATCCTAACTGAATCTTAACTAAATTCAATTAGCCCAGTGATAAGTTTTTTTTTTTTTTGGTATGGTATGCACTAATCTGAAAAACTGGTTAAGAAATGTTAAAAAATAACTTTTCGTTTACCTACCTTATTTTTCGTATGACCTCATGCAACAGTTGACAGGAAAATTAGATCCATAAACGTATTTAAAACGTAAATTGCCAGTCTGTTATGAAATAATGAAATATCGTAGTCATCTCGTAATACTATCGACAACATAGTACTCTAATAATGCACTATTTAGTATATCCTTGTGAAATGTATAAAATAGTATAGAGATGCTAATGAGCTGATTAAATAACAATCGGTTTTACTTTTTAATCGACTTCAAAAAAAGGAGGAGGTACTATATTCGACTGTATTTTTTATGTATGTTACCTCAGAACTTGATTGGGTGTCCACCCAATTTTCCGGTTTCAATAATTCTTTTTTTAATCGAAAAGTGGTGCTTGTCATGTGGTCCATTTAAATGTTATCGAGATCTGACAAGTAGGTACTTTTTGAATTCTATCTAAAAATGCGTATTTACTTGGCTATTTTTTCGTCGACTTACGTTGTATTCTATACCTCATAACGTTCTTTCTACTGGGTAGTGGGTGTACTAATTTTGACAATTCTTATTTTAATCCAAAGCTGATGCTTGTTTTGTGGTTAGATCTTACGAGCGCTTTTTGAGGAATCTTTAATAACGCGTTTACCTTCGTTTTATTACTTATCGCTGTAATTGAAGTCGGTTTTTAGGGTTCCTAGGTACCTCAAAAGGAAAAAACGGAACCCTTATAGGATCACTTTGTTGTCCGTCTGTCTGTCAAGATCTTTTTTTCTCAAGAACGCGAGGAGGTATCAAGCTGAAATTCATATAAAATACTCAGGTCTACTGTCCCTTGGAGTTGTGAAAAAAATCAATCTTCTAAGCCAACGCAATCAAAAGATACAGCCGCTTATACTGCAAATTTTTGACACTCGCAAGGGAATCAAAACCTACAGGATACTTCCAGTGAACTCAGAATCTTGAAATTTGGTATGAAGCAGTGTCTTGTAGAACAGATAAAGGAAAAATTGCAAAAAGCATAAACTTTTAGTTACGTCATATATAATAATCCATACTAATATTATAAATGCGAAAGTAACTCTGTCTGTCTGTCTGTCTGTCTGTCTGTCTGTCTCACAATCACGGCAAAACTACTGAACAGATTTAAATGAAATTTGGTATACAGATAGTCTAGAGTCTGAGAAAGGACATAGGCAACTTTTTAATGCGAAAAAAGGGATGTAAGGTGTTGAAATGTTAGAATGAAAATTTGTATGAGATATAATGTTCGTGTTCGTAACTGTCAAACATTTAATGTTCATCCCGTCGATATGGTAAACTCTCCGATAAAATTAAAGAACGTATTTAAATAAAGGTTTCGAATCGACAACATATATCCACAATATACGGATAGTGGCGTATTTTACATTTTAAAAATGTATAATAATGTCAGTAATTAAAACGGATTGACATAATGTATATTGGTTGTCAACGAGGTAACGAGGTTGTCAAATATAAAACGTAGTGGTTATATACTCTTTGGTCAAATATTTATGCGTGCGTTCAGAAATTTATTTAGTGTAAACTAAGGAAAATATATGAAGCTAATTAAATCTTATACTATTAAAAAAAGGAAAGCAATTTTTTCCCTCAAATCAACGCAGGTGAAACCGCGGGGCACAGCTAGTTAAATATATTTTAATAAGGTTTGTACGGAAACCTCGGTGCGCGAGTCCGACTCGCACTTAGGCGTTTTTTTTTTCATTTGCGAGCAAACAAGAAGTATACAGTTTATGTGTATAAGTAATCTTTGCAAGTTAGCACTCTTATTCATCAAACAACATCTTCCGCTTGTACAACTACAATCTAAGGTATTATAATAAAACTGTAACAGAACCAGTTCCGTTCGTTAAAAGTATTTCAAATATGTAATTCTTTGAGTAGGGGAGAGCGGGGCTGGAAGTGCCGGGGGTAAGTTGTGCCGACGCGAATATCTTAAAAACAGAAAGAGATAGATTTACGATCGTATTGTGTCGCGTAATGCCTAACAGTAGGACACTCGCGGCTGCCATTTTAATTTTGTCAGCGACGCGGACCTAGTGGCAGTGCATGTGATGGTCCCCCAGGGCCACAAAAGTAAATATTTTCGTTTCGATACTTTTTGGTCGTAAACTAGCATTTTTGGTGCTTTCAATATGAGAGTTTTAGTAAAATGTTTGTTATTTATCCTAGTTTATTCTGAAGCATAATTTTAATGCTTTGGGCAGAGTGATTTTTATATGTGAGACAAAATACCACACTCTCATAAGCGGGGTAAAATGTGCCGTTCATGTGGGGCTGCTTGTGCCGCGGCACAACCAACCCCTAAGCAGCCTTATTATTTCAATATTGTTTATGTCCTCGTGAATATCTTGATGAGTCAAACTATGTGGGCAGTAATGTTGAGATTGAGACTACTAAATCAATACTACAGCATGTTTCTGGGCGAAGCGACTGCACTGTTGACTATAAAAGTGAACAATCAGGTAATCAACTACAAAAGACACGTCAGTGCTCTCAGAATCCTATCACTTGCTGCAGCTTCCTAAATCAGCTAATAACAATACAGGAGATAAAAATAGAGCAATTTTTGCAGCAGAGCTAATAAGACTACTACCTAAAGCACCTCTCCGATTAATTGGACATAATGGAGGATGTAAAAGACAGACAACTGTTCTTTCGGACACTCCAGGGAAAAATACTTTGGCCAAAGAAAAGGCCGAAGAAAAAGAAGTCCTTTCTTAGAAAGAAAGTGAAACAACGAAGAAGTTAAAGGGAAAAGAAAGGGAAAAGGTAAACAAATAAGAAAATCGACTAAGAAACCCACTAGGAGAAGAGGTATTAGCCAAGAGTTTTGCCCTCTCTTCCCGTGACAACACAGTTTCACTACCACATTGGAACTTATAAAGCCGACCGATAGTGGGATAACCATCCAACTTAATGGCTTGGAAATACACAGGCCGAAGACGGACAGTAGCGTCTTCGGTGCGACAAAGCCAGCTCTGCGGTCACTAACCCGCCTGTCCAGCGTGGTGACTATGGGCAACTTGGGGACACCTATGGGAAACTTGTGGAGGCCTATGTCAAGCAGTGGACTGCGATAGGCTGAAGTGATGAGTATATTATTATACTATTAATACAATATATTCGCATCGCATCGCTTCAGCCTGTAATAGCCCACTGTTGGGCATAGGCCTCTTTCCCCAATGTAGGAGAAGGATCAGAGCTTAATCCACCACTGCCCCAATGCGGGTTGGTAGATATAATATACCCTACTACGAGTAACGATCGCTATCAGGTATAAATGATAACAACCGGGACCGACGGCTTAACGTGCTATCCGAGGCACGGCGGAGTGACCCACAAGGACTGCACAAACACCCAGACCACGGCAAACATCTCTATAGCCAATACAAATGTTTGTCATGTGCGGGGATCAAACCCGCAACCGCCAGCGCAACAGCCATAAACCAGTGCTGTCGCCATTGTGCCAACGCGTCGTCAATAAATTATATTATAAACAACTAAACTTTAAAAACTGTTGGTTTATAGTAAGAAGTATAACGAATAAACATATTATTATAAAATTGATATCTTTTAAATTCTACATTAATTTTCATTCATGTAAAACACCTAGCATTTTTAACGGCACAACCGACCTCAGCTACGGCACAACTTGCCCCACAGTGGGGTTGGTAGTGCCTTTCCGCCGCTATGTACAAAAATCAATTTTTTTCAAAAACTATAAGAAATGTGCAAAATCTGTAGGTAAATTCGTAATCTACACTAAATTTCACTTAGGATGAACCACTACTTTCAGACATAGTACTTGTTTTATCCGAATTATATAAAGATTTGTCAAAATCGGCACTTTCAGCCCCGCTCTCCCCTATAACATAAATCAACAAACTTTTTACATTATTTTTTATAATTACAGCTAAGACTAGACCGGAAAGTTCTACAATCCCAGTCTCATGCTAGACGACTAAATTGCAGGGGGATCACAACTAGACCTTGCACGCCCTCTCCACGTATGAATTTGATTTATTGTTCATTTATTGTTACTACCTGTCGTCTATTATATATAGCTTGATTGTGACTTTATATATGATTTTTTATTTGGGATATATATTATTTTTTCCACCAACTACATGGAGTTTACAACTTTACATAATATTGGATTTATTCATTATGTTAACTAACATGCATAACCTATGACTAAGACCTTTTTCGTCATATATATTATTGTTTCTTTTTTATGAAAAATAAAATATAATATGTATGTACACCTTTTTAAAGTACGTTACTATTTACTAATCTGTGCTTATAGGTAGGTACATTATAATTTACTAACAGAAAACAGCGTGTAATTCTTACCATTGCATTGTCAACATTGCATTCGCTTTATTCTTTTATCTGTATTTCTTAAACTAATGTTTGCCCACACATAATTTATTTTTTAGAACAAAAACACAATAAATGTATTGGTAATATTATCTTTTTAGGTTATAGATGTATAAAGTCATTAACGCTAAAGATAAAATGTGCCACTTGTCATTTGTTTAATTGCAGTGCACTTATTACGAAATTTACAATCATTACAAAAAACAAATAATCAGTAGCCATTTTTAGTGCTCCTTCTTTGATTATAAATATAGAAATTTTATTGATTATAAGGATTTTCCCTGCGGTTTCACCAACATTCACATTCAAGCTGCAAGCCTTCAAGCCATCAAGCATTCTTTGTACAGTTTGTACTTAACAAATATAATGCTTTGTATATCTTTTTGCGGCGTTCCTCGATTAAAACAAAAAGCTGTCGGGAACGTAATAATAAGAAATAAATAAACGCTTCACACTCTACATCCCGAATAGGATTTTCTCCTGGGTCTTTAAACACACACAATACTAAAGCATAAAATCCCAGACAACGATAATTTCAAATGGATCTCTTCATTACTATACTGTAAATTGTAATATTTACGATGTATGGCGTTTTATTATTTTCCTAATATCTACTCGTAAACCAACGGTGTGTTGGACACAGTCATATTACCAAGCTAAAACATTAAAATAACATTTTTTTAACTATATATACCTATAAAATATACCGGCGATTCTGAGTGTTTTCCATTAGGTATAATGTATATGTATGTCTACTTATCACAATTCCATAAATAGGCTAGTGACAAAGGGACTTCTCTCAAACTTAAATCTGTTCATAATTTCAAAGATTAGATATGATTCATCAGAAAAAAATATGCTAAAAATAATATAATATCAACTTATTCCGTGATAGTATACATAACCGGAATTGATTTCAATTTCAGGTTGAATTACTTATTTGTTCAAGAATGTTAATTTTACGTAAAACTAGATCAGATACCTAAGTTTGAAATAATCTACTCTTAATTTTTCTTTATCATCATGATGCTTACTCACATTGTTTTTAACTGACTTCAAAAAAGGAGGATGTTTCTCAATTCGACGTTATATACGAGTATATAAATATACGAGTATATATACATTTACGTTGTATTAGTTGTCAATGTAATTGAAGCCGGTTTTTTTCGTTTGCTAGCAAACAGAATTATTTTATTCAAAAGCAAAAAAATATTTCATACCTCCATAAATATTAAATCACACAATTTACTATACAAATTTTGCTTCTCTTAAAATTAGAATTTCCGAAATACTTTTATTTTTAAGTATACACCTAGAAACAATAACACGCGATTATCTATGCACTAGCCGACCCGTGCCCACTTCGACTTACATAATTATATACTACTAGCTGACCCGGCGAACTTCGTACCGCCTAACAGTCGATTGGTATTAAAGTTCAAATTGACTTTTAAGTATTATTACGAATCTTTTGTATGGGAATATAGAAAAGTGTTGTTTTTAGACTTTTTCAGGCAATTTTTAAAATTTTTCTCTCCGTAATAACAATCCTCACACTTCAAGGAATATTATAAAAAAAATAATTAGCAAAATCGGTTCAGCCACTCTCGAGATTTGCGCTTAGCAACACATTTAGCGATTCATTTTTATATATATAGAGAAGAGATTATTTTTCACTGAATTTTATGTTCAATAATAATAAAATATAGCCTATAGCACTCCTAAATAGTGGAGCTTTCTGTTAGTGAAAGAATTTTCATAATAGGATCAGTATTTGCGAAGATTAATCCCTACAAACAAACAAAGTTAGAAACTTTACTTCTTTATAATATTAGTAGGTATAGATTAACAGAAGGAACATTAAAATGTTTATTCAATTTTTTTTCTGCTTATGCAATAATAATTGAGTTTTTATAAAACTGTTATAATAACTGTAAAATTGATACCTAACTAGCACGTATAATTATGTAAGAAAGGTCATTATAGAAGAGCCAGTGGCTACAATATTATTAGTATCTTTCGTAATAATAATTTGTATGAAAACAAGTTGTATTCTATTGACTAGTTACTACCTGCAATCGAGCTCATACTTAATTTATTTAAAAAAATTTTGAAGACTATTCAAAAATTTATTAATAAAACTAATTTTGTTCGAGTCATGATTTATTTCTAAAAAAAAAATTACCCAAATTAGTACTTTTAACGTAAACTCTCTGTATCTGAAAGTATCTTCGAAATCATACTATTCATTTTAGTGATCTATTAGAACACACAGATAGAAATAACATTGAAAGTACTTACCTACATATGTAAATATTTTGGTATTACGAATAGAAACTGCAGCATGATTTATGTGTCATCTGCCAGTACATAGTTTTCCCTTTTATACTTACACTAGCTGACCCCGCAAACGTTGTTTTGCCATATATGTTATTCACCCCCCAACCCCCTCTTGTTGGTGGAATTTCGTAAAATCCGTTCTTAGCTGACCTCTACTCTGCGAAAGGAATATTCCTACCAAATTTCAAGTCCCTACGCCTTATGGTTCCAGAGATATCGTGATGAGTCAATATATGGGTGGAAATCTCTTTTATATATATATATATATATATATATAAAAGAGAAAAACAATAAACTATATCTATATCTATATATATATATATATATATATAGATATAGATATATATATATATAGATATATCTCGAGAGTATATATATATATATATATATATAGATATAGATATAGTTTATTGTTTTTCTCTTTTATATATATATATATATATATATATAAAAGAGATTTCCACCCATATATTGACTCATCACGATATCTCTGGAACCATAAGGCGTAGGGACTTGAAATTTGGTAGGAATATTCCTTTCGCAGAGTAGAGGTCAGCTAAGAACGGATTTTACGAAATTCCACCAACAAGAGGGGGTTGGGGGGTGAATAACATATATGGCAAAACAACGTTTGCGGGGTCAGCTAGTGTAAGTATAAAAGGGAAAACTATGTACTGGCAGATGACACATAAATCATGCTGCAGTTTCTATTCGTAATACCAAAATATTTACATATGTAGGTAAGTACTTTCAATGTTATTTCTATCTGTGTGTTCTAATAGATCACTAAAATGAATAGTATGATTTCGAAGATACTTTCAGATACAGAGAGTTTACGTTAAAAGTACTAATTTGGGTAATTTTTTTTTTAGAAATAAATCATGACTCGAACAAAATTAGTTTTATTAATAAATTTTTGAATAGTCTTCAAAATTTTTTTAAATAAATTAAGTATGAGCTCGATTGCAGGTAGTAACTAGTCAATAGAATACAACTTGTTTTCATACAAATTATTATTACGAAAGATACTAATAATATTGTAGCCACTGGCTCTTCTATAATGACCTTTCTTACATAATTATACGTGCTAGTTAGGTATCAATTTTACAGTTATTATAACAGTTTTATAAAAACTCAATTATTATTGCATAAGCAGAAAAAAAATTGAATAAACATTTTAATGTTCCTTCTGTTAATCTATACCTACTAATATTATAAAGAAGTAAAGTTTCTAACTTTGTTTGTTTGTAGGGATTAATCTTCGCAAATACTGATCCTATTATGAAAATTCTTTCACTAACAGAAAGCTCCACTATTTAGGAGTGCTATAGGCTATATTTTATTATTATTGAACATAAAATTCAGTGAAAAATAATCTCTTCTCTATATATATAAAAATGAATCGCTAAATGTGTTGCTAAGCGCAAATCTCGAGAGTGGCTGAACCGATTTTGCTAATTATTTTTTTTATAATATTCCTTGAAGTGTGAGGATTGTTATTACGGAGAGAAAAATTTTAAAAATTGCCTGAAAAAGTCTAAAAACAACACTTTTCTATATTCCCATACAAAAGATTCGTAATAATACTTAAAAGTCAATTTGAACTTTAATACCAATCGACTGTTAGGCGGTACGAAGTTCGCCGGGTCAGCTAGTAGTATATAATTATGTAAGTCGAAGTGGGCACGGGTCGGCTAGTGCATAGATAATCGCGTGTTATTGTTTCTAGGTGTATACTTAAAAATAAAAGTATTTCGGAAATTCTAATTTTAAGAGAAGCAAAATTTGTATAGTAAATTGTGTGATTTAATATTTATGGAGGTATGAAATATTTTTTTGCTTTTGAATAAAATAATTCTGTTTGCTAGCAAACGAAAAAAACCGGCTTCAATTACATTGACAACTAATACAACGTAAATGTATATATACTCGTATATTTATATACTCGTATATAACGTCGAATTGAGAAACATCCTCCTTTTTTGAAGTCAGTTAAAAACAATGTGAGTAAGCATCATGATGATAAAGAAAAATTAAGAGTAGATTATTTCAAACTTAGGTATCTGATCTAGTTTTACGTAAAATTAACATTCTTGAACAAATAAGTAATTCAACCTGAAATTGAAATCAATTCCGGTTATGTATACTATCACGGAATAAGTTGATATTATATTATTTTTAGCATATTTTTTTCTGATGAATCATATCTAATCTTTGAAATTATGAACAGATTTAAGTTTGAGAGAAGTCCCTTTGTCACTAGCCTATTTATGGAATTGTGATAAGTAGACATACATATACATTATACCTAATGGAAAACACTCAGAATCGCCGGTATATTTTATAGGTATATATAGTTAAAAAAATGTTATTTTAATGTTTTAGCTTGGTAATATGACTGTGTCCAACACACCGTTGGTTTACGAGTAGATATTAGGAAAATAATAAAACGCCATACATCGTAAATATTACAATTTACAGTATAGTAATGAAGAGATCCATTTGAAATTATCGTTGTCTGGGATTTTATGCTTTAGTATTGTGTGTGTTTAAAGACCCAGGAGAAAATCCTATTCGGGATGTAGAGTGTGAAGCGTTTATTTATTTCTTATTATTACGTTCCCGACAGCTTTTTGTTTTAATCGAGGAACGCCGCAAAAAGATATACAAAGCATTATATTTGTTAAGTACAAACTGTACAAAGAATGCTTGATGGCTTGAAGGCTTGCAGCTTGAATGTGAATGTTGGTGAAACCGCAGGGAAAATCCTTATAATCAATAAAATTTCTATATTTATAATCAAAGAAGGAGCACTAAAAATGGCTACTGATTATTTGTTTTTTGTAATGATTGTAAATTTCGTAATAAGTGCACTGCAATTAAACAAATGACAAGTGGCACATTTTATCTTTAGCGTTAATGACTTTATACATCTATAACCTAAAAAGATAATATTACCAATACATTTATTGTGTTTTTGTTCTAAAAAATAAATTATGTGTGGGCAAACATTAGTTTAAGAAATACAGATAAAAGAATAAAGCGAATGCAATGTTGACAATGCAATGGTAAGAATTACACGCTGTTTTCTGTTAGTAAATTATAATGTACCTACCTATAAGCACAGATTAGTAAATAGTAACGTACTTTAAAAAGGTGTACATACATATTATATTTTATTTTTCATAAAAAAGAAACAATAATATATATGACGAAAAAGGTCTTAGTCATAGGTTATGCATGTTAGTTAACATAATGAATAAATCCAATATTATGTAAAGTTGTAAACTCCATGTAGTTGGTGGAAAAAATAATATATATCCCAAATAAAAAATCATATATAAAGTCACAATCAAGCTATATATAATAGACGACAGGTAGTAACAATAAATGAACAATAAATCAAATTCATACGTGGAGAGGGCGTGCAAGGTCTAGTTGTGATCCCCCTGCAATTTAGTCGTCTAGCATGAGACTGGGATTGTAGAACTTTCCGGTCTAGTCTTAGCTGTAATTATAAAAAATAATGTAAAAAGTTTGTTGATTTATGTTATAGGGGAGAGCGGGGCTGAAAGTGCCGATTTTGACAAATCTTTATATAATTCGGATAAAACAAGTACTATGTCTGAAAGTAGTGGTTCATCCTAAGTGAAATTTAGTGTAGATTACGAATTTACCTACAGATTTTGCACATTTCTTATAGTTTTTGAAAAAAATTGATTTTTGTACATAGCGGCGGAAAGGCACTACCAACCCCACTGTGGGGCAAGTTGTGCCGTAGCTGAGGTCGGTTGTGCCGTTAAAAATGCTAGGTGTTTTACATGAATGAAAATTAATGTAGAATTTAAAAGATATCAATTTTATAATAATATGTTTATTCGTTATACTTCTTACTATAAACCAACAGTTTTTAAAGTTTAGTTGTTTATAATATAATTTATTGACGACGCGTTGGCACAATGGCGACAGCACTGGTTTATGGCTGTTGCGCTGGCGGTTGCGGGTTTGATCCCCGCACATGACAAACATTTGTATTGGCTATAGAGATGTTTGCCGTGGTCTGGGTGTTTGTGCAGTCCTTGTGGGTCACTCCGCCGTGCCTCGGATAGCACGTTAAGCCGTCGGTCCCGGTTGTTATCATTTATACCTGATAGCGATCGTTACTCGTAGTAGGGTATATTATATCTACCAACCCGCATTGGGGCAGTGGTGGATTAAGCTCTGATCCTTCTCCTACATTGGGGAAAGAGGCCTATGCCCAACAGTGGGCTATTACAGGCTGAAGCGATGCGATGCGAATATATTGTATTAATAGTATAATAATATACTCATCACTTCAGCCTATCGCAGTCCACTGCTTGACATAGGCCTCCACAAGTTTCCCATAGGTGTCCCCAAGTTGCCCATAGTCACCACGCTGGACAGGCGGGTTAGTGACCGCAGAGCTGGCTTTGTCGCACCGAAGACGCTACTGTCCGTCTTCGGCCTGTGTATTTCCAAGCCATTAAGTTGGATGGTTATCCCACTATCGGTCGGCTTTATAAGTTCCAATGTGGTAGTGAAACTGTGTTGTCACGGGAAGAGAGGGCAAAACTCTTGGCTAATACCTCTTCTCCTAGTGGGTTTCTTAGTCGATTTTCTTATTTGTTTACCTTTTCCCTTTCTTTTCCCTTTAACTTCTTCGTTGTTTCATTCAAAAATAATTTCAAAAATTTATTAATAAAACTAATTTTGTTCGAGTCATGATTTATTTCTAAAAAAAAAATTACCCAAATTAGTACTTTTAACGTAAACTCTCTGTATCTGAAAGTATCTTCGAAATCATACTATTCATTTTAGTGATCTATTAGAACACACAGATAGAAATAACATTGAAAGTACTTACCTACATATGTAAATATTTTGGTATTACGAATAGAAACTGCAGCATGATTTATGTGTCATCTGCCAGTACATAGTTTTCCCTTTTATACTTACACTAGCTGACCCCGCAAACGTTGTTTTGCCATATATGTTATTCACCCCCCAACCCCCTCTTGTTGGTGGAATTTCGTAAAATCCGTTCTTAGCTGACCTCTACTCTGCGAAAGGAATATTCCTACCAAATTTCAAGTCCCTACGCCTTATGGTTCCAGAGATATCGTGATGAGTCAATATATGGGTGGAAATCTCTTTTATATATATATATATATATATATATAAAAGAGAAAAACAATAAACTATATCTATATATATATATATATATATATAT
Organism: Melitaea athalia; assembly: GCA_905220545.2. Taxonomy (NCBI): domain Eukaryota; kingdom Metazoa; phylum Arthropoda; class Insecta; order Lepidoptera; family Nymphalidae; genus Melitaea; species Melitaea athalia. The sequence continues at coordinate 6,504,742 of HG992203.1, forward strand.
ATATATATATATATATATATATATATATATATATATATATATATATATATATATAGTTTATTGTCACGTAGAGTCTACATTGTCGACAATCGGAGGTACAAAGTAGAAAGTGACACAGTTCCGCAATTAACAATTTATTTAAAAAGATTTTATTTAAACATTATACATATTTACAAGTCACAACTTAAGAAATAAATATTTACAGATAGTTTTGATACAAATCATGTCCGCGTGGAATTGTGCCAAGAATGCTGGCAGCATTTCCCCGTTGAATCGCTATGCCGATTCTCTGGGCAAAAAATGCACCAGCCCTCTTGTCACCAGTGGAGGCAATAAGGCGAGGAGCTATCTCATTTAAGAATTTTTTAGCACTGCTACTCCAAGGTCCAAGTGTTTCGACTGCAAACGGCACAAAGATGTAATTTGGAATTAGTGACGAATACTTGTGCCGTTTAGTCGATTCAGCTTTCTCCGCCGCGGCTCCCGCTTTTAAGGCTGTTTCCCTGACATGAGACGGAGCAAGTGTGTCAACGCAGGTTGCGTCCCACAAAAGCGCCCGTCCCCTTTCCCAGGGAACCAACGTCAATCCATCAGGTCTCTTGCTATCATCGCGACTAATTCCAGTAGGCTCGATAAGAGCAGGAACGTCTATGGTGGCAAGAGCTCTTTTTATGGTATTATTTAGGGAACCATGGCGGGAAAACCTACCTGAACTCTTGTTGCAGGAAAGGCCGTGTAGTCCGAAAGAATCAACCTCCTTTCCGCACGGACATCTGTGTTCAAAGCACAGTGGAGTTCCCAACCGGAGACCGACAGCAATTCTAAAACTTTCATTGTCTAAAAGTGTCCCAAGGTTTTTTGACGGCATTGCGTGTAACCAGTGACCTGACTCTTTATTTGATAAAGCTAGAAGCCTGGCACGGTTTTTGTCACTTGTAAGATTTAGCGTCAAATTTATATGAGTATTGTGAACTATTGGCATATCCCAAAGTTTTTGCTTTGTAACATCCTTCGGGATATCGCCATTAGGGCACCTTAACTTCCAATTTTCTATTGCATCTGTAGCACCTGTAATTTCGACTGAATTTGATTTTAAAATGTCAGAACATAGACCTTTGATACTATGCACAGAAGCAAGAAAAGCAGGAAGAGCGACACTAGAAATTTTTCTCACGCCGATGCCACCGTCTCTAATAGGTAAAGTAGCTTGGGTCCATGAATTTTCATCAAAAGATAAATTTAGAATTTTTTCTAATGAATTTTTTAAAGTGGCATCAATTTTTTCGGTCAGTCCAGGAAATTTCCAAATTGGGCTTGTGCGTAATATATACATTAATTTCGGGACAAATAGACAATATTTTAAAATAGTATAGGCAATATGAGAATTTAGAGTACCCAATTTGTCAGTGTTTTCAACGAATATTTTAATTTTATTATCCAAAATTGGCTGTATGCCTTCATCAAAAATTGGTGCACCTAGGAGACAAAGTGTACTTCTTTGAAGTATTTTTAAATTAGGAGCAATTTTATTAAATAATTCCGTTGCCAAATTAATTTTGGAAAGTGATAAAAGATCTGTGAAAAAAATTTCACATTTCGAAAAATTTAATTTGAGACCAATTTTATCAAACTCGTTTTTAATTTTGATTAAATCTTCAACAACATCGTCTACTTTACCTCCTATGGTTCCATCATCTAGGTACCATATGTTTAATTTTGATTTTAAATTTGAAATACACTTGTGGATACCTAGACTAAAAAGAGCCGGACCTAACGGGTCTCCTTGCTGAACGCCGACATTAGAAAAAATAGTATTTTCGCCAAAAAGTAATTTAGATGGTGAACTGTAACATTGCCAAACATAAGGGTAAATTTCAGGAAGATGTGAAGAGACTTCGTTAAGCAAGGTTGCTCTGTCTAAAGAATTAAAAGCATTCTTTACGTCAACTTTAAGCAAAACTTCAGCCTCATTACTTTTTAAAAAAGTACGAGCTGCGTGAACTGCTGCTTCACAGCCTCCTTTGCTTCCAAATCCTACTTGTATAGGTTGAAATTTTGTTTTTAGGGTGGAGACTATATGTCTACATGCCAATTTAGACGCCAGGCGGCGAAATGTGGTCCCAATAGCAATTGGACGGATACTACCGTCCTTTTTGTTAAAAGCACATAGTCTCGCACCGTAAATATGAGACACAAAAGATGAAGTCACCTTGCCAGAAAACATGAAATTACAGAGGTTGGTTATGTCATTCAAGAGAGCCCTGCCAGCGTCACCGGCTGAGACACTCACAAGATCTTTAAGATGTTGTGGTGTGATGCCGTCTATGCCGCTAGCAGAGCCACTTGTGAAAGACATAATTGCAGCATAGGTGTCTTCATCTTTAACCTGTAAAACATTATTGAAAATAGGTTGACTTGGAAGCAAGGACTCTGGATTCGGTAACGGATGCTTTTCGCGTAAGGCTTCTAGCGTTTTATTATCAAAAGGTGCGAGGGTATCACTAGAGAAAAGAATGCGAGCTGCATTCTTAAGATCTCCATCCATTGCTTTATTTTCAATAATTTTGTTAGAGTCAGAATATAAAGGTCGTGGGCAGTTTTTAGGAATAATAATCGGAAGGTCTAACAAGCTATTCTGTTTTAATTTTGTTGATAAGGAACCATTTTTGGTTTTATCAACATGTAAAAATTTGTAGGAAAACAAAAAAAGATTTTGCCAGGCCGAATCAGTGTCCGAAATACATTTTTTAATCACAGCTGATAGAGATCTAGCTAGAGACACCCTCGCTCCTCTAGGAACTCGTTTAACAAGCGGTATATTTTGGTGACATTTCAAAATAAATTTTTCAAATGGAACCGAATTATTGTCACTGGTTACGGTTGATGAAGTATCGGTTATAATAGGTAATGAATGCACTAATGGATCGCTGTGGCAACGGGTGGTGTGAATTTTTAAGCCTTTGCGGCCTCTAAACAACCTTCCGTTAGTGCATTCGGGACAAGTGAAAAGTTCCGGTTGAGATACATTGGTTGTTTTAAAACTATTAGACATAATATAGCACTAAACAATGTACACTTAAATAAACACACATAAAGTCACTATAAAGGCGTTGCTGCGGCGTCGGCAGCACGGAGACCCGCTGCAGGGGCAGCCGGCTGCCTGCCTCAGGCCGCTGTCATTGCTCGGCAACGCCACGCTCAGGAAATCTAAAAAAGAAAAACCGTTAAAGCGAAATCTTGTAACTTATATATAATTCCGATATTGCCGGAATTATTTTATGCAATTTGATGTCAATTTAATAAAGAAATATGATCGAAATAATAAAATATAAAAATAAAATTTAGAGAGAAAATTTTTGAAGTTGACATCAAAAATTTGATTTGAATTGAAATTTTTCAAAAAAAAAAAAAAAGTTGACATCAAAAATTTGATTTGAATTGAAATTTTTCAAAAAAAAAAAAATTTTTTTTCAAAAAAAAAAATTCAAATTTAAATTGACATAAAAAATTTAAAAAGTGTAGTCAAACAAAATATTACAACTATAGAATTGAGATTTGGAACGATAGATTTACACAGAACAACATTGTTGTAAAAAAATTCAATATCTTTAGATCATCTTGTACAACCGAACTGACACGGTTCATTAGTATCTGAAAATGTCATAACACTTTTTTATATTCCCATACAAAAGATTCGTAATAATACTTACAAAAGTTAATTTGAACTTTAATACCATACCATAAAGTTTACATAACTGTTAGTGGAGGGGTCTCGGAAAGGCAAAACAATTGAGTGACGTTATATAATATAGTAGGTATAGTATATAATATAGTATAGGTTTTAATACAAAAAAAAAAGAAAATTAAAAAATAAATTGCGTGGACAATACCAATTCGAATTAAATATTCATAGTTGACAGGACAACGTCTGTCGGGTCAGCTAGTCTCTTCTCTATATCTCTTCTCTATCTCTATATATATAAAAAATGAATCGCTGAATGTGTTGCTAATTGCAAATCTCGAGAACGGCTGAACCGATATTGCTAATTCTTTTTTTATAATATTCCTTGAAGTACGAGGATGGTTCTTACGGAGAGAAAAATTTAAAAAATTGCCTGAAAAAGTCTAAAAACAACACTTTTCTATATTCCCATACAAAAGATTCGTAATAATACTTAAAAGTCAATTTGAACTTTAATACCATACCATAAAGTTTAAGTGTTAATTAGTGGAAGGGTTTCGGGAAGGCCCGGCCGGGCCCGGTTTGCAATCTCTAGTACCTAGCCAGTGGAAGGTTTCAAGTGAATCAGAATTCAAGCCCGCTAACTTCATATGTTCTGATATCATCGAGAAGTTCTTATTCACAACATCCTCATTGGACTCCTCTTTGACTCCATGTAGTAGAAGTACCATTCTACGTAAGTGCGTCTAAAGACGCCCCAATCTGAAGACCACAGCTTCTGTCTAGGATTTAAGCAAGCCAAGATAAGCCACTCGAAGTTTTTAAATGTATAATACTCCACTGTCCGAGCCTCTACAGTGGGGTTGGTTAGTGTGGTGCCAGATGGATGTAGGTTCTTTTCGAACTCGACCATCCTGCCACTCAGCATAGTAAAGAGCTCTTCAATAATCTTATAGTGGTTGTAGAAATGTGTGAAAGTCAACTAACGCAAAGTGCACTATAGTTATAGCATAAATTTACAAAAGTTTGATCTCCCTTTAACGAAATCCTTATAATCCATTAATCTTACCTTACGAAGTCATATAAGCTAAAATTAGATCAGATTTAACCTGTAGAACATTTTTTCCCTGAACAATTTAAGCATATGAATATAAACACGTCATCAGAAGCTAATGACACACCATCACCTAGAAGGGCCGATGATGCTTATGCTCGATCTTTAGCTAGTTATTGTTAGTTGCATAAAAGTTTCAATATATTCAGGTGACATTGAATCAGCAACGCATTGTTGTATCAAGTAAATTGTATACTTTCTGTTATCGATGTTCAAATTCGATTCGATGTACGTTCGATTGACTACCTCGGCTTTTTCAAATTTCAAATAGTTTTATTCCTTTTTTAATGTCCATCAATTTCAAAGCGAAAAGTTATGAACCATCACATGATAATAATAATAAACAAGATAGGTAACATCAATCTGTTTAAAGCGCTAGAAGTAGTAATATCCCAAAAATGTTAAGAAAAATAAAATAACGTAAACATTGTTGGTGTTGTTACTTACACACAATAGTTTTGAAACTTTGATTCGTATGCTCAACGTTCCACTAATGATTTCATTTTGTAGATGTCCTTCGACCTTCTATAATTTGTACTTACTCACTGATGCCTGACAATGCAATGGATGTAGACTGTGGTATTATTCATTTGTGTTGTGGTTTGTGATCTATGTCAGGAAATCTGAATATTTGTTTGCTAGTTTAATAAAAAAATTATTTTTTATTTTGTAATTAAAAAGAGTTAATTTAATTACAAGAAAAAAAAATTATTACCTACTTCTATTATGAAATATAACTCATTTCAGATGTGTATTCGTTTTAAAATACATGGGAAAGTTTGGAGTTGAAATTAACTGGCAAAAGCAAAAATCTGCTTCTTAAACTGAAAAAGATTAATGTTGCTTACATACTGATAGCTAGCAATTGTTTAAGTTATTCAATAGATACATTGTCAAAATATAATCTATAAAGTGAGTGACGGTAGTAGGTAATACTTAGATAGGTAGCAGTTAAAGAAAGATAAGGTTTTGTTTCGAGAAATATTTCTTTATGATTTAAAGGCAATACAATGTCTTGAAATCGTCATGATAGCAAATAAATTACTACTAAACATGCCTGTTCAAATGTGACTTCTCCAATTGGATAAAATTGGAACTGGATAAAGATCTTTGTGTAAACCAAGGTAAAGGCAGGTAGTTACCTACCTACCTACCTTTACCTTGGTTGACTTGGTATTGATGTTAATCAGTTTGAGACAGGGGCATTTACATTCGATGTCAATAAAATCAAAATGTTTGTAATGTTCGCCTACAAATATATCATTTACTAGCCGACCCGTGCCCACTTCGTTGGGCGTTATAATCCATTTCACATAAGAAGGGTACGGTGAAATTTGATATGTTCCAATACACTCTCACTATTTTCAGCAAATCAGATAAATATAAATGTTTTAAAATCACCAATTAATTTCTAAGGCAAATAATAATGCTTGATTAGATTGAATTGTTGACACGGCACGTCAGAGGGCGCAGGTTCAAATCCTGCTGATTTAAAATCTTTATATATTTTTATCTTTTTCCTTTTATCTTGTCACTCCTGAATAGTGTAATTTTCTGTTAGCGAAAGAATTTTCATGATCGGATCAGTATTTGCGAAGATTACCCCGTATATACAAAGTTATAAACTTTACCTCTTTATAATATTAGTATAGATAGAGATTTTCACTACTTTAAGTAATTTAATTTTAATTAAGTTTAGGTTTACTTTGTTTTATCTCCGATTCAGTATGATAGCACCAACTTTTCAGGATATTTATTATTGCAATATAAAAAATCAAATACTTTTCATATACAAATTGATAACACTTTCAGTATTTAAGGTAAGGTTATATACATCATTAATATAGTAGAGAAAGTCAAGAGGGCCTAAAACGAGGCCTGGGTAGTTCCATCTGTGAATGGTATGTGAATCCCTGCTGAAAATTCCAAATAAAAACGATGGTTTATATGGGAAGTTATTGTAAACTATTGTGTGTTTGAAACAGGGATTCCAAAATTTTCATATAATTTTCATCTGTTTTTATCTGGGCTATCTGGATCCAAATATGTCCAGATAGATCTATCTGATTGATGATGTTCCCTAAAATCTGACACCTTTATACCATATAATTCAGGAGCTGTTTTACGAGTATATTTAATTTTTTGATGATCTTATTTTATTTTATATTATATTATTTTATTTTATGTACCTACTTCCAAGCTAGATCCTTTTTTAAAACGCATTCTAGTTCAAAGTTTGTAGGTAATAAAAAAAAAGTCAGCTTTTTCTTCCTTTATGTAAAATTAGAATATAATCAGTATAAAATTAGAATTTTTTACATCAATCACTTCCGAAAGACCACGGTAAGGTAAGCGTGAGAACCTCGATGACCATGTCTCATAACAGGTAAATTGTCACAAGGCAATCTTTTATTTCACACTAATCTCAATTTACATACGGCCGTATTATGCACACATACGAGCATTATTCTTACTTACATTTCTGCAAAAACTATAGGTTTATCCAGTTATGATCCGAGTTAGATTAGGTATCAAAGTTACCATAGTTTACCAGAAATAGAGTGTACAAATGCCTATAAACAATAGATACTACTAAATAAATAGCACCTCCAGTATTGCTAAACTGTGTTTTAGACAAAAGTATATTTTTTTTTAAATGTCAGCACTACAGCTGGCAGTCTAGACAAGAAACTATTATATGGTATAGACCAGCGGTCGTCACACTTTTTCGGCCAATCGCCGTATAGGGTAATGTTAATATCCTTGCCGGGCCACACACTAAAATGGGCGTTTGTCGGTTTGTCCACTTATATGTGAATCGGTTCGTTTCCCTAGGGTTCGTCGGTTTTGTGATGCACAAGACTCTTGCTAGGTGTCGGATCGAGTCAGTCGTTTCGGATACTTTACAGCAACCATGGTCCCGGGAGGACTCACACTACACGTCGGGAATTTAAAAAACATAATGTTCCTCCTTTTTTTAAGTCGGTTAAAAATGAATAAAATGCAATATGCAGTAAATATATTTTATTACAAGTATAAGTCAATAGAAAATTAGAAATTCGGAACTGAATTTTTCACTGGAGTTCACGCGTGGTATCGTGTTTATTGCGTGTTCTGTTCGATCCAAGAACGGAATGCACTGAGACGTACGGACATGTCGGGAGCGCCGCGCGCACACGTCGACAGACCCCAGGACACGATGCCGATCTGCTGGTTGCGATCAGCGCGTATCAGCGGACCGCCGAAATCACCCTGGGGAGACAAATTCACAATCAGTCATGCTACGATGGTGTTTTGGTTTGAATTAACAGTAGATATGAGAGAAATTTCGTTTCCACAGAGAAAAGTTATTAAGTACCTACATAAAAAAGGTAAAGTTACATACGGTATTCGTTTTAGAGTTTTAATTTTTAGCTCGTTCGGCAAGATTAGTTTAACATTATTTACGATTCAGCCTGTAATATCCCACTGTTGGGAATAGGCCTCTTCCCCATGTAGGAGAAGGATCGGAGCTTAATCCACCACGCTGCTCCAATGCGGGTTGGCGGATATATTCCCTACTATGAGTAACGATCGCTATCAGGTGTAAATGATAACAACCGGGACAGACGGCTTAACGTGCTCTCCGAGGCACGGTGGGGAGACCCACAAGGACTGCACAAACACCCAGACCACGGCAAACATCTGTATGGCCACAGGCCAATACAAATGCTGTCGTGTGCGGGGATCGAACCCGCAACTGCCCGCGCAACAGCCAATCGCATTCCACTGCTGTGACCGCTGCGCCAACGCGGCGTCATCATTAACATTATTTAACTACATACATAATATTATTTCAATGCTGCTTAAAACTCATAGTTTAGGACTCACATTACACACTCCGTGTACGAGTGAGTGGTAGGTACAGATTTCTACTTCAGGGTCGACAGCCGGTGTACTATGTAGACTGAGTTGTTGGGCACGTCGTCTGACACTACTCCTGCAAGCTTCTCCATCGACGGTGGTGGCGTTCAGTCGTAAAAGGACCGGAGACACAAAACCAGTCTGAAATAATTTGTCATTTTTAAACAAACATTTAACGAATATAATACAGGTGGACTGTTTGGCTATGAAATAATGAGTGTGATAATTTTGGTAGTCTAGCTTAATTTTTGTGTAACTACGTAAATTTTAGGATAGATTTGTTGGTTTTTTATACCTACATTAGCTAAAGATATGGAACCATCAAAACGTTCACTATTTCAGTGTTATAAAACATTTTTCGTAAAAAGAAATAATGAATCTTTGTGATCTTTTAGTAAAATTTTAATATTTTTACATACATTCGAAATTCCCCATCCGGCGACAGTTGATTCGACGCCAGCACCGACAAAGTCGAAGTTCAGGGGTGCTAGAGTGACGCTCCGTTCTATTAATACTACATTGGAGGAAGTGACCAGTATGCCGATGTTATTTTTAATAGTTCTTGGATTGTAGTCTTGATGAACGATGCGGCCAGAGAACGAGTATGCAGTACCATAGCGGTCGTAACGGACAGAGCCAACGATACCTCGAAGAGAGCTGTTCACAAAGTATTTAAAACACAATGATAAATTAAAAAAGAAACACAAACAAAACTTAACAAAACGTTTATCTAATTAAGCTTTCAATTAGCTACATTTTACAATACAATACAATACAAATACTCTTTATTGTACACTAACAAAGAAAAATTTTACATCAAAAGGGAAATATAAACATACAGTACAAAAGGCGGTCTTATCGCTAAAAGAGCGATCTCTTCCAGACAACCTCTAGCATGAAAAGGACATGACAAGGAATCAGACGGCATGGGAGTGTACATACATATATATACATATACACATACCCGTAAATATACATACATATACATATTACATATACATATTATATATAAACTCATATATACATATAAATATAATATATAAAATACAAATATACATACGATAGAAGAGAGGAAGAAATGGCTAGTCATTGTCAATAATATACATTAGCAGTAAATGAATTTATAATGGTTTTAAATAGTGGTTCTTTAAGTAACTCTTAAAAGTATCTAGTGATTGTGCACGCCTTATATATATAGGTAAAGCGTTCCACAACCGGACAGCTTGCACCGAAAAAGAGTTGGTATAAAAAGAAGAAGCATGAGAAGGAATTTTAAGCATAAGATTACTATCCGATCGACGAGACCGTCCGTGAATATTTGATAGTAACTCAAAGCGCTCTTTTAAATAGCAAGGTGTCTTTGGATTAAACAGTAAGCAGTAGAGAAGCGATAGGATTTTAAATAAAAAAATAGGATTTTAAAATTTTAATTAATTTACCGTACCTGATCAAGTTATTTTCGGAGGTAGCGGCCTCGATGCAGTGGGCAGCAGTCAAGACGTGTCTGGTAGTTACCAAGGAACCGCCACAAATCAAGTTTCTTATTTGTAAACCTGAGACCAACGCTACCATATACGAAATACTACCTAAGGGCCTCCCTCCCATAACACGGGATGAGGAATCCGTATTGTCGAAAAAGATCGACATGTCATCTTTAGCTGGAAATGCTGTAAAAAGATTAGCGTTTCAATATTTAAAATGAAGTATCAAATACTTATCTAAGTTTTAATACAAAATTTCACCTTTACAGTAAATCTTAAATAAGTGAATTAATAAAATGTAGTAGGTATATGAAGTAAAAATATATGAAGAAAAAAAATATGATATGATGATATAAATTAAAATTTTGAAACGACAAAGACTGCAAAGTATAAGCGAGAGCGACATAGAATTAGCTGACAACGCTCATAAAATAAGTGTTACAAAAAAAGTATGAACGTAAAATTGGTACAATCCTAGTAGGTACCTATATTGTGGTGAAAATCAAGTGCCATTTACAAGTAAGCAAATTACTACAAAGGAATGCTTTAAAGCACGAATAATTTTATATTCAATTTTCATGATTAGGAAATACTTGTTAACCAATTTTTGTAAGTCCTATAGGTCTAGCATAAAATGAAAGTACGAATAACCGTAAGAAAGTTATTAGTTCAATAATAACTATTTTCTGTTATGGCTGCACTTTTCTCCACCTTTTGCTGGCTATTAATTTTTACGAAAACATTAGTTGGTATAAGACTTATACCAATTAATTATGATTAAACAATGTAAAAAATATCTCACCATAGCTCCCGGCTAGGAGCGCAATTAATAGGAACCCAGCTTTGAAGGACATTTTTTCGTTGTAGAATGGTTAAGCGGTATTTTCAAGACCTTATATATATGTGACTAAAATTGATAAATAAACTAATTAACTGATTATTAAATGACTTAATCTATGATTTATATCGCCATAAGGTCATTGATTACACACACTTAATGAAGAGACAATGATAAATCTTATTGTAATGGGTTTACCCAATGATATAATGCACAATATGGATAAGGAATGAATAATAATTATCAACTGCTAATCAATACTTAATAATATATAAAGCTGGAGAGTTTGTTTGTTTGTTTGTTGAACGCGCGAATCTCAGGATCTACAGGATCTACTGGTCCGATTTGAAAAATTATTTCAGTGTTAGATAGCCCATTTATCGAGGAAGGCTATAGGCTATATATCATCGCGCTGAGACCAATAGGAGCGGAGCACCAATGAAGAATGTTTCAAAATCGGGGTATTTTTCCTTTTGAGAGCTTCCGCTGCGTGCGCTGCGTAAAGAGTTAAGTTTCGAAAAAATCATGTATGACAGAATTGTGCCTATTCCACGCGGACGAAGTCGCGAGCAGAAGCTAGTCTTTGTAATAAAATCGGTAATCACGAGGAAACAATAATCAAAAATAATTAAAATATAATTTTGGAAAATCCAAAAGTGCACGCCTCAACACTAGTGATGCAACGGAAGTGTCTTAACGGAAACAGAAACGGAAACAGATGTCAAAAGTAAATTTTAGCAGAAACGGAAACGGAATCGGATGCAGAAACGAAAATGTAAATAATATGAAAAAAAATTAATAAATTTACAAATATATTTCTTTATTAAGTACACACCAAGCCTAGATAAGAAATAGATATATTAGAAATCTACAATAGAAAACAATATTGCAACTTAAAATTATTTTAATATTCAAAATTATGTACCTAGTGGTAAGTGAAACTTTCAACTCTCAACCGTTGTAAACTTCTGTTTACATCTCCGTTATAAAAGTTGCGGAAACAGAAGCAGAAACGGATGTTGAAAAGAGTGCGGAACTTCCGCACTTGCGGAAACAGAAACAGAGATCTGTTGCATCACTACTCAACACCCTCATTATGTTACGAATTGAAATTAATAATAATAATTGCCTAAAAGAGAAATTAATTGAAAAAATTAAATATCGAAAACAAATGGTAAAAATATTTTGATTTTAATGACATTTAGTAATTCGTATTCTTTTTATTTTTGTTTCCCACCCACACATGAGGAAATTCTAAAATGTTTTTTATTATCATATCAATATTGAATGAATACTTAATACTTAATGAATAGTTGGATGCTGTAAAATTTAGGTTAGATAGGTTAGGGTTATTTATTAAAAAAAAATTTTGTAACGAATTTGCGGGTATTTTGAGTATGATATTTTTAATCAGCAAAATCCATGTGTACCAAAATTCAGATCGATCGGTTAAGGAGGTATGGGCTAAACGGAAGTTTATCCTTCGAAAATTCTGCAATGCTAGAATACAAGACTTCGAGAAATGCTACTACTTCTACTTGTGTTGATGATAAGGCTAGACTACAAGTTCAAGTCACTCATCGTGCTATGTAAAGTGCTATGCTTGGAGCCTTGGAGTTTCTCTTAGTGATAGGATAAGAAATGAGATTAACCACAAAAGAACGAAATCACCCACATATGACATAGCCCGTAAATTCCACAATTTCAAGTGATAGGCCGGTCATGCCTGTGTACCAGGGGCGTAGCTACCGCCGTATCAGCCGTATCAATGATCATGAATGAATGAATGATGTAGCCCCCGGGCTACAGGGGCTCCTAAGGCGTGTACACAAAAATTAGTAAAATATTATCCACGGTGTCACTATTAATATCGTGCTTCCCGGGAAAACATTAAAATAAAACTGCCATACTTGCCTATAGAGTTTTCACTTCAGAAATGACAAAATTAAAAAAAAGCAATCCCCCTTTTCCCGGGTTAAGCGTGCGCCCAAAAGTTGGAAACATCCTACATCGGTTATTGCAGGATTCAGTTAATCTTTATGGACAATTAATTGCTCTAAATCCGAAATTAAAAAAGTTCATTCCATTAAGGAACTCATGGAATAATTGCAGATAAAATTCGATAATCTTGCATCTAGTTTTACGGAGGTAATCACAGCATGCTTTCTATTCTTGACCCTTCCAATTATAATTGTGATTGCTAGCAAACGAAAAAAATCCGACTTCAATTGCATCGGCAAGTAATAAATAAGAAATTAATTAACAAACGCACTAGTCGTCACTACGATTTTCGAGGGTTCCCCTCGATTTTACTGGAATCCCATCATCAGATCCTGGTTTCCTTATCATGGTACCTAAGTTGGGATATCTCCTTTCCAACAAAGAAAGAATTATCAAAATCGGTTCATAAGCGACGTTATCCCCGAACATTTTTTTTTATGTAACTACATACAACATAATTAAAAACGTACATTAAAAAAAACATATACGGTCGAATTGAGTAACCTCTTCCTTTTTTGAAGTCGGTTAAAAATCGCAACAGTTGAAAGAAGTTTTTAAAACTAAAACTGGTAAAAAAACACCGAAGGACTTCGTGGGGACAACAACGGCTATCAGACTTTTTTAAACTTTTATTTTATTTATGACGCCGCGTTGGCGCAGCGGTCACAGCACTGGATTGCGATTAGTTATTGAGCGGGCGGTTGCGGGTTCGATCACCGCACACGACAACATTTGTATTGGCCATACAGATGTTTGCCGTGGTCTTGGCGTTTGTGCAGTCCTTGTGGGTCTCCCCACCGTGCCTCGGAGAGCATGTTAAGCCGTCGGTCCCGGTAGTTATCATGTACACCTGATAGCGATCGTTACTCGTAGTAGGGAATATATCCGCCAACCCGCACTGGAGCAGCGTGGTGTATTAAGCTCCGATCCTTCTCCTACATGGGGAAGAGGCCTATGCCCAACAGTGGGATATTACAGGCTGAATCGTGATCGTGAATCGTAATTTTATTTATTGTCTATTCTAGGAGGAAGTGATAACTTAAAATCAATAAATATTTAATTTAATGCAAGCATTTTTGTTTCTTTTGTGAGAAATCTTTACCCTTCATTTGGGCCCCCAACTAATTTTGATACAGGGCCCCTTCAAGGCACGCTACGCCACTGCTGTGTACTAATTGTTAGTGATCAACTAATCAATCACTACTAACAAATGTAACATAAAAATACGAATTCGAACCAAATGCGCATATACTTATAAAGTTATAATATAGATAAATTACGCGTCACGTTTTTCCACGATGGACTCCCTTAAACTATTTAACAGATTTTAATCGCACACCGTGTGCAGTTTTATTCTGATATAAATAATCATTATATTCACAAAAAAGACGGTACGAAATTTGCCAGGCCAGCTAGTACCTAAGTAGGTACGTATTATAAACGTTAGAGATAAAATACAGTCGAATTGAGAACCTCCCCCTTTTTTGGAAGTCGGTTAAAAATAACTCTTTTTTTTTAAATATTTAAAATAAACATTGTGTAAATATTTGTAATATACGTATACATACAAGCTGTATCTCTAACTAGCTTCTACGCGCGACTTCGTCCGCGTGGAATAGGATCAATTCTGTCATCCATGATTTGTGGGAAACTTTAACCGTTTACGCAGCTGAAGCTCTCAAAAGGAAACAAAACCCGATTTTGAAACATTCTTCATTGGTGCTACGCTCCTATTGGTCTTAGCTTGATGATATATAGCCTATAGCCTTCCTTGATAAATGGGCTATTTAACACTGAAATAATTTTTCAAATCGGACCATTAGATCCTGAGATTAGCGCGTTCAAACAAACAAACAAACAAACGCTTCAGATTTATAATATTAGCATAGATGTGTTCTCAACATTAGACAGCTTAATCTTTATTACAATTTACAATGCCATTGAAATATTTTACTAGTATGAAGCTTAAACTATTGTAACATTTGAAACCCCACCTACATGTCATAAAAATCCCCGATAGCACTACAAATACTATAAATAAAACTTGTATTTGCTACATGTTCTTTACAACAGTGTAAAAACTGTCTTTATCTATCTAACAAAACGGATTATTCTATCTACTGAAGTTGTGAAATAGTCTTGTTATGTTATCACTTGAATCTTGATACGAAAAGTGTGGACAAAACGAAACTACTATTTTTACTCTATTACAGACAATTTTTTGAATTATTAAACGAAAAAAAAAAAACAACTCAGTAATGCCTTAAACTTTATTTATCTTAAAAATACAAAATATACAATAATTTATTACACTGGAATGATAATTATTTCTCCAAGGGCGCATAATTAAGTAATTTTTCAATTAAATCTACGTGACCAAGCAGCATGCGACGGCAACAGTACCTCTTTAGACCCAGAGCGTCAAGAGCATCACTGAAACAATAAAATTGTACTTTAGGTCTCGATAATTATTATACTTTTTAATTACTTTCCTTAGAAAATTATGATACAATCAAGCACTGAGGTAGGGCACAGCAGGAAATTTCCTGCTCAAAATATAGAGTAGCCCGACTTTCATTTATTTAAATAATACTTTATTGCACATTTAAAATTACATTAAAGAAAATAACAATATATATATTTTTTTTTTACATCACTAGGTCGGCAAACAAGCGTATGGTTCACCTGATGGTAAGCGATTACCGTAGCTTATAGCCGTCTGCTACACTAGAAGCATTGCAAGCGCTTTGCCGACCCAATCCTAAATTCCCCCAGGAACACAACACTGCTTGAAAACAGTATTATTTAGCTGTGATCTTCTGTAGGGTCGAGGTACTACCCCAGACGGGCGGCTCCATATTTGAAGCAGGAAAATTCCTGCTGTGCCCTACCTCAGTTAAAAACAATGTCCTAAATTACAAAATTGCAAAGATTGTTATTATTGTTTATTATTGTTTGATTTTATTTACAGTAAAAGTCTAAATTGCAAACAATAGTATTCATTTACATTCAAAGTAAGAACTGATTTAAATAATAAGTATTGCTTTAATTAGCAATAATACTAATTGTGCCATGATGACTTCATTCATTAATGTGACCTTTTCCATGCAATAAAACAACAATATTAATAAAAAAATGACACTTAAAAGCAATATTACACATAATGAGGTACGAGTACGAGGTACTCAGATAATTAGACAGATAATAATAAATAAGCGCTTAACACTCAAATTATTCGCCAACCCGCATTGAAGCAGCGTGGATTAAGCTCTGATCCTTCTCCTACATGGGGAAAGAGGCCTATGCCCAGTAGTGGGATATTACAGGCTAAAATGTAACAATCAACGGCCTCCAGTAAATGTTCTTCCTACTCACTCAATCCACATACACAAATGTCTCATATCACGACCAACGTCTATATGGCCAATACAAATTCTGTGATAAGCGAGGTACGAACCCACGACCACCATCGCAACAACCAGAGCTGCGACTATTGCGCCAACACGTCATCATAGATTTTTATAGTTATACAGGCGCCTCTTACATGACCTGTGTTTTCAACATTTCCAAAACTTTGAGTTTAAAATAAGAAACACTGTCCAGAGTTAGTAAACGTGTTTATATTCAGCTTACACTATTTTCTACATATTTTCAAATAGATGCCTCGACAAGACTAACAGAATGCTTGGTGCTTAATATTCCATGCCATTCTAATGAAAGTCAAAAAATCTTCTAACAAATAGTTTACATGTTCCCATAATGTGGTTGTTTTAGTTTTTGGTACATTTTACAAGTACAACAAAGACTGAAAGAGGGAAGCTGGTAGTGACTGGATGGTGAAAACGGGTGATCGGGTCTTATGAAGTACTTTGGGGGAAACATATGGCTAGCAGTGCAATGTGATAGACTGGAGTTAGTTATTTGCATATAATTTTTAATTATATTCGAATAACTCAATTACCTAATGAAAGAAAAAAATGTATCTATAAAAAGAATCAAACTTAAATACCATTTAAAATCCTTCTGCCATAATTACTTAAACTTTATTAGCTTTGGATTTCATACAAACTACCATCCCCTGTTTTAACCCCAAAAGGAGGTTGATTACTAAAGATACATTATTAGTACACCTCCACACCATTTATAGAGCATACATTTTAAATTTCAAGTCGCTTAAGTACTTCAAAAACATACGACTTTCATACAAACTTCCAACATTTAATATTTTACTCCCTTAGCGGTGGAGTTTCATAAAATCCGTTCTTAGCAAATGTCTACATCCTATAAGGAACCTAACTGCCAAATTTCAAGTTTGTAGGTGTTAAATTTTCTGAGATTTTGTGATCAGTGCCTTTCTCTTTTATATAAATATGTTACCGGAAATGTATGTAATCCGTCATTGTATACAATTCCTAGGAAATGTATGTAATTCCTAAAATCGCACGGAAATGTGTAAAATAAATTATGTTAGACACATTTAGTAGGAAATCTATACATTGCCTAAATAGCAATCGGAAATGTAAATATTTGAGATATTGAGGTCTAATTTTGAAGTTAGATAGGTTAGGGTTATTTTTTTTTTGTCACAAAATTATGCTAATAAATGGTCTACGGGTCTTAGTCTAAAGACTTACCAAATAACCTTAACCTATCTAACTTCAAAATTAGACCGACGCGGGTCTTAATCTAAAGACTAGCCATTAAAGTAATTAATTATAAAGGGTTAAAATATAAATCTTATATTTATTCTAATATATTACAAAGAAAAGATTTTATGTTTTATTACAGAAAGCATTATTTTTATACATTTCCTAACACGATATTGGAATTGTATACAATTCCTAGGAATTGTGCACATTTCCTAGGGCATTTATGTATTAAATAGGTTTTGAAACAGTATTTTATACATTTCCTAAATAGCTTCGGAATTATATAAATTTCCTATTCGATTTCATACATTTCCGGTAACATATCGTCCCCTTAGTAACACAAAAACGTATCTCGATATTGGTTCTGTTTCTGTTTTACGGATATTGTTAATTACACACAGACATATCTTCAGATAAGTTTCTGTGTTATTTTCTGTTTTACGCATAATATAGATAGGTACGTTAACCTCCATTTTAGAAATAAAAATGACATAGAGATACGTGTCTTTGTGATTATATAGAACTTGGTATTTTGAGATTGGTGGTATACTTAACTCAAAATTGATATAAATCGAGATACGTTTTTGTGTTACTAAGGGGACGATATATGTATATATGTAGATTTAACAAGTCAAAAAATATTTTAACTTCTTACCCTTCCGTGTATTCAGCTTGCAAGAGACCGAGATACGCCTCCCATTTGTTCCCTATCACTTTGCCGCAAGTGAAACACCGCACCGGTATTATCATGTTTGTCTCTGAAAAAAAAATACATAATAATGTTCTCACGCTTTGAAACGAAATGTTTAACGACGCAGTATGCTTATAAATACGTATAATAACATACATCCAAGTGAATATGTTTTTTATGACATCAATTACCATCGGTAATTGTTAGACTTATGAAATAAAGAATGCTTTTTTTAAATGTAAACTTCTAGAATGCTTTGAGGTTATTTGCACAATTATTTACATCAACGTCTTACCTCAAAGTACAATATATTTTACTGATGGTTAATCGTATAGCTCAATAGTATATAAAGTAACTTATGAATGTTTTAATGGGCTTTTGTGAGATTTCCTAATGATAAATAACAGGCCAAACCACGGCGAAACAAACAAAACACGCAGTCGGCAGTCGTCAGAGTTTGACAGTTGACTTTGACTGTTGATTTGATTCCCTACTGCTATCTTTTTGGCTGCGTTCCGAAATGCGATGAAATCGATTACAGCGATTTCGTCGAAATCGCCCGTTCCGAATTGAAATTAGTGTTAAAATTTATGACACTAATAATCACTGATCAAATCGGAATGCACTTTGAGCGCTTTGAGCAAAATTTGTTTGTCAGTGTCAAATATCCCGATATCAGTTAATTTTTATCTCTTTGCGCTTGTTCAACATCTCGTTCATTTAAACATTATTGAATTATTCTCCCTGTACTCTCATCGTGAACTGAAATAATATGTGTTGTTTCCATTTTTTTGTTGTTATTCAATTAGACAGTTCAGACAACCGACAAAAATGTCAAAAGTGACAGAAGACTCACAACGCTTACGCCCGAGGCATAATCGTTGTAAGCGCAATATGGCGGATGTAATGACGTCATCTGTTACGTCACGTGAGCGTTCGATGGCACGCTCACGACAAATCGGAACGGTGCTGTGATCGCTGTAATCGATTTCATCGCATTTCGGAACGCAGGGCTTATTATATCTATGACTGCTATGTACTCTCAACTCTGTGACTGTTGACAACTTGACATTGACATACTTGCAGCGTTAAACTGGTCCAGCGTTCGTTGTTGTTGTTGTTTTAAAATTTATCCCAATAGGGAAAGGCAATGGACTATAGTCCATACAGCCTAGTCTGAATTTGTATATTTTTTCATTCTTATATTATAACTTTAGAGATTCATTAGATGTGTGGAATCGATTTATGGGGTTTTGGGGAGAAGGGGGGAAGGGGGGAGGGGAGGGTTACCCTCTGGTACCACTCCCACGATGCGGAAACCCATGGTTATAAAGATATCCATGGTTAAAGTTTTGAGGTTAGGATGGTCTAAGGACTTCATCGTGCGTCGATTTATGGGGTTGTAGGGAGAGGGGGTGAAGGGTGCGGGGTGGGTTACCCTTTGGTACCACTCCCACCTCCAGCAACCCCATGGTTATGGAGATAGCCATGCTTAAAGTTTAACCTAACCTAACCATCTAACCTAACCTAACCTTCTAACCTAACCTAACCTAACCATGGTTAAAGTTTTCCTAACCATGGTTTAAAGTTTAAAAAAAAAATCCCTAAACCTAGATAACATAAACGCACAGATTAGTTTAGATACTAGGTATCATAGACGAGGAGCGGCTGGTCGCCGAGGCGACCAGCCCTCTCAGGGCTCTCTGCAGAACACTCTAGGGGTAAGACAGACCAAGACCACGTGGATAGTGGGGTGCTCCGATTCGGTTTAGGGTATTTTTCGGATTTCTATATCGACAGATTTATTTTTGAAGTCAGATAGGTTAGGTTAGGTTAAACTTTAACCATGGTTATCCCCATAATCATGGGGTTGCTGGGGGTGGGCAATCCACCCCCCCACCCCTCGCCCCCGAAAACCCCATAAATCAACGACCGAGAGTCTTTAGACCATCTTAACCTCAAAATTTTAACCATAGATATCTCCATAACCATGGGGTTTCGTATGGTGGGAGTGGTACCAAAGGGTAACTTACCCACCTCCTCCCCCACTATCCCTCCAAAACCCCATAAATCGAGCGGTACCAAAAAGCCCTCCCCCCTCTTCCCCCTGAAACCCCATAAATCGATTCCGCTCATGGTGGGAGTGGTACCAGAGGGAAACCCACCCAACCCTTCCCCACTCTCCCCCCAAAAATCCATAATTCGATTCACACATCTAAAGAACAGCCTATCAAAGGCCTAAGCCAAGTCTGAAGTATCTTCATTTTTCATTATTATCGATTAAGTCTGGTCTGAATTTATAAATTTCAATCTGATGTAATTAACGGCCTAAGCCGCGTCTGATTCTGAAGTCAACGAATGGCGGGAAAAGACCCTCCCATCATTCGCACACTTTTATCATCACTAAATCCACTTTAAGTCAACTCTTATTATTCATATACTTTCGTTATCACAAAATTCACTTTATCGAGCCGCAAACCACGTGGTTTCAGCCGTAAAATGATTCAAAAATATTGATTCACGTGAATTTCACGAGGACCAACATGTCGGACGAGGCGTAGGGCACCGACTATTCTGACAGCGTTCAGTGTTCACAGCATGTTTACAGACTGTGTCACTGTAGTTTGGTAAAAAATGGGTAAAAATATAGACATAGACAATAAATGATGCATAGCAGACTATTATATTATAATACACTTTTAGTAACTTTCTAAATAGTAAAACAATAATTTATTAGCAAAATAATCTTTGTTGTTTAATGACTTTTAACGGACACTGATATATGAAGATCGTGCTCTTTTCCTCTTACACTCCATAGGTTCAAATTTTGTGTACTAGATTTAAATTTTAGTTTGAATAAAATTGTCTTATCTATACTTAATATAATAAAGCTGAAGAGTTTGTTTGTTTGATTGTTTGTTTGTTTGTTTGTTTGTTTGTTTGTTTGTTTGAACGCGCTAATCTCAGGATCTACTGGTCCGATTTGAAAAATTCTTTCAGTGTTAGATAGCCCATTTATCGAGGAAGGCTATAGGCTATATATCATCACGTTAAGACCAATAGGAGTGGAGTCCACGCCGACGAAGTCGCGCGCAGAAGCTAGTATTAATATAAAAATGTTTTGTTGCAGATATTTGTTACTGAATTATGACTCTTAGTGTCAAACAGGAAATAATCTTAGAAGACAGTCAAGTGGTAAGAAAAATATAATTAACTACTTTAGTCGACAATGACACTAAATTTTTTAACTCGACATACTTCAATTCATCTACAATTGCTTCATTCATACCATATCCTTTGTCTAGGCTAGCGTGATTGTGAAAGTATTTTGAAATGTTATTTACGAGACAGTGGGACACTTTTTCAACTTTTCTCCTATATGAGATTCTCCTTCTTCTCTACCCTCCATCAGTGGAATGTTGTAGCAATGGATGGAGGAGTATGCTCCATGGTATGGTAGCATACCCTGCGTTCCGGAATGCGATGAAATCGATTACAGCGATCACAGAGCCGTTCCGTTTTGTCGTGAGCGTGCCATCGAATGCTCACGTGACGTCACAGATGACGTCATTACATCCGCCATATTGCGCTTACAACGATTATGCCTCGGGCGTAAAGCCTGATTTACACCAAGGCAACAACGTGCGGCATTGTCGCATGCGACATATTGTGGCGTGCGCCATCTTGTGGCATGTGACAAATTGCTGCATATGTGGCATGCGACAGCGTATTTTATGCCAAGGCAACAGTTTTTAAGCGTCGTGCTATCAAATTTTAGTCTGCCTACTTGATTGATACAGATGGGTTAGAATTTCTTCAGACAAAAAAACAAAAAAAGTAGATTTTATATATTTCTTTTTTAGATTTTCTGTAAGGGTACAATTTCTAGAGATACCAGACGATTAGTGAGTTTGTTAATTTTTTTCGTCTACGTAGGTACATTGTATTACTTGTCGATGTGATCTAAGTCGGTTTTTTTCGTTTGCTAACAAATATAATTATCATTACACCACTCCATGTCCGATTTATCTCATTTTGTAAATAAAATAAATAAGTACAATCAAAACATAACCTAGAAACTGGCTTGACGCATCAAAAATTGTCGCACGGAATCCATCGTGATCGGATACAAGCTGCGACACTCTGCCACATGACGCAAGGTGTTGCCGTGCCGCAAGGTTCTTGCCACAACGTGCGACATTTTTCATGCGTCAATGCCGCATGCCACAATGCCGCACGTTGTTGCCTTGGTGTAAATCAGGCTTAAGTTAAGCGTTGTGAGTCTTCTGTCACTTTTGACATTTTTGTCGGTTGTCTGAACTGTCTAATTGAATAACAACAAAAAAATGGAAACAACACATATTATTTCAGTTCACGATGAGAGTACAGGGAGAATACATAATTCAATAATGTTTAAATGAACGAGATATTGAACAAGCGCAGAGAGGTAAAAATTAATTGATATCGGTATATTTGACACTGACAAACAAAACAATGCTCAAAGCGCTCAAAATGCATTCCAATTTGAACAGTGATTATTAGTGTCATAAATTTTAACACTAATTTCAATTCGGAACGGGCGATTTCGACGAAATCGCTATAATCGATTTCATCGCATTTCGGAACGCAGCCATAGTCAAAGTGTCAAACTGTCAAGTGTCAAAGTCAAACAGTCAAATTCGAAAATTCCTTTAGTGACATTTGTTTTACTCTGGTGGGAGGCAGTGCTGTTAAATTTTTTAACAAAATAACAACATATTTAAATAACTTTAAATTAATTTATTAGAAGGCAGAAACATAGGATTGATCTGTTCTGAATTACTCCAAATTTTTACATGATTAGTCTAATATTTTAGAAAACAAACGTGACAAAAGTTTGTTAAAATTTCTTTTGTGTTCATAGATAGTCTATCATTAGATAAAAACGTTTATTGCCCCTATTGGATGTTATAGATATTTGAACTGGAATAAAATGTGTTACTAATGGATTTGGCACAATTTTATTCGTGGAAAAGCTAGTGGGTATGAACGAAACTCGAAAATAAATACTAAATTAAGTTAACTTTTTCGTGTATTCTTTTAGCTCGACCTTCATAAAAACATGTAGGTTTAAATAGAAAAAAAAAAAATAATAGGAAAATATACTTGCTTCAAATAATTATACAAAACAAATCATGACTATGAAGTATGAACTAAATACCTTAAATAGAATTAATTAGTAGATTTATATTAAGCATTTATATATCTACTTTGAATATATAAAACTGCTAAGATGACTGATGACGAAAGTCAACCGCTCATAGAGTATGCTTCCTTACAAAGTCGGGAATCACTATTCAGTTGTGTCCAAAAAATTAACACCGACCCAGATTTTGATCAGGTAAAGTAAA
Organism: Melitaea athalia; assembly: GCA_905220545.2. NCBI lineage: Eukaryota > Metazoa > Arthropoda > Insecta > Lepidoptera > Nymphalidae > Melitaea > Melitaea athalia. The sequence continues at coordinate 6,528,491 of HG992203.1, forward strand.
TAGGTGTTTTATTTATTTTAAACTTATAGCTTCATTTTGTTTATAAGAAGTCAAGAAAATTCCAATTTCAGATTCTTAAATATATATATTTTTTAATGTTAGAACACAAAAAAGTAAAATATAGGTATATTTATTTTTTTTTGACTAGCCCGTTGGCGCAGTTTGTAGTGACCCTGCTTTCTGCTCCAGGGTTTTGGGTTCGGTTCCCACCCCGAGTCTGGGTGTAATATATATTTATTTTTATATGTAGTATTTATCTGTATGTTTATTGAAAAAAAATATGTAGCTATACCAGTCGGCTGTTACCTATAACAAGCATTAAGTTGCTTACTTTAGGAACAGACGACCGTGTGTGTGTGTTGTAGATATTTATTTTATATATTTAGTTTATTTATATATGTATTTTAATGAGCAAAATAATAATACACATTTTTTTATAACTACTATAAAAGTCAACTGTAGTTATTACATATTTGTGGTCAAAACAATGATCTTTATGTAAAGTTGATTACATTTAATGACTCACAAGAAAAGTTCTAATTACAATGGTATTTGTATTGATCATAGTAGTTGATGGTAATATTTATCTTTGTGTATAAGAATAAAATATCTATTTCAACATACACATTATGATGTATGAAAAAGGTAGAAAAAGTAGTAGTGTATTGGATTTAACATAAAATTGTAGATAAAGACTAAATTTAATATTTTATTATTAATTAATTATAAATGAAACTTGATATTCAACGGCTTTCTACTAGTATGTGAGAATACTGTGTCTGCAGTCTGGAAACACACACAATACATATTTGTTTCTCCTGTGACAAGTGATACAAGTAGAAAAAACAAGATTTAAAAAAAAAAACAGCAAAGTTAGTCAAACGAAGTCAAAGTAAATAACCGGTCAAGTAGACTGTTTAAAACACACAATAGTTTACAATAACTTCCCAAACAAATCATTGTTTTTTTTATTTGGAATTTTCAGCAGCAATTTAATTTTTTTTCAGGTTGTATATGGCTATCGAAAATGTAGATGGCGGGTAATATTGGTGCACATTCTATCAGTACTAACTTGTGGAATACCTTATCTATTTTTCCACTGGTGCCCTACATGGCTCCTTTATGCCACATCGGTCAGATGCTGTTTCCAAATAGCTGACCAAGTTTTAGTAATTGTAAGTACTAAGTACTATTTTATGTACTTCCATTATAATATTATATAGAAATTAAATTATTAGTCAAATATAATTTTTTTGTTTTCAGGAAGTATTTCAAAAGAAATGCAAAATGTACTTCATTCACAAGATAATAGATAAAAATATAGCTGATGCCAGGTAGTATACATCAAGTATTTAAAAATGTTAATAAAAATCATGAAATTAATTATTTCATATTTAAAAGTACATAATGAGAACATTAATAAAAAAATTCTTAACAGTATTATTACTTGTAACAGATTTTAATTTACCATACCATACCATACGTTCACGCCTGTATCCCAGAGGGGTAGGCAGAGATTACGTTCGACCACCTGCCACGATCCTGAAAAACCTCTCGTGCCTCATCTACAGTCATACATCTTCTCATACACTGTCGGCGATTGTGCGTACTTCTTACTTGGCCGATTTCCAAGACTTCTCGGATTTGATCCTCGAAAGTCCTTCTTGGACGGCCTATCTGAACCACGCCCACCAATTTACTTTTGTAAATACCTTTCGTACCTTACCGTTCCGTTCGTTTCCTACTCTCACTCATCCTTTCAATATGTCCAAACCAGCGCAGCATCCCCTTTCTTATTTTCATAACCACATCTTCTTTTAATATATTGTTCAATAATTCTACTAGCCCTTTCTCTTATCCATTTAAGAAGACAGAATAAATTTCAATCTTTGTAATTACCCCTTCGTCAAGTAACGAATATACTTACTGAATTTTTTTCACAGCAACAAATAAAACTAGAGCCTTGAACGCAGGGGCACAGTGAGCTTAACTCGCGCCCGGGGCACAATACCTTTTTAGCGCCCCTTATTCCTCGCGCCCGGGGCACAATACCTTTTTAGCGCCCCCTTATTCCTCGCGCCCGGGGCACAATACCTTTTTAGCGCCCCCTTATTCCTCGCGCCAGGGCACAATACCTTTTCAATACCCCCCTCATTAGAAAACCATATAATATGTCCAGCAATTTTTAGTTTTGCGGACCATTTGGCGCACCTCTGTGATAGGGCCCGGGGCATGATACCCCCCTTTGCCCACCCCTCATTATGCCACTGCTTGAACGTCTTCTCTAAAAATAGGATTATTAATCACTAGCTTCTGCGCGCGACTTCGTCGGCGTGGACTCAGCTCCTATTGGTCTTAGCGTGATGATACATAGCCTATAGCCTTCCTCGATAAATGGGCTATCTAACACTGAAAGAATTTTTCAAATCGGCCCAGTAGTTCCAGAAATTACCGCGTTCAAACAAACAAACAAACAAACAAACAAACAAACAAACAAGCTCTTCAGCTTTATATATTAAGTATAGATGATTATATGCATTTATGTTTTATGTTCTGTATTAATAAAATGTTAATTATATTTGTTTTACCAGTGGGTTACTAAATGAAGGTTTTGAAGATGAGTTCGGTGGTGAGAAAGGCATATTAGACAGCGCTGATGATCTCTACACACCATTGCATTTAGATGATGGCACAAAATTAAGTAAGTATAAAAATTCAATTCTTATATATATGGATACACCTGAGAGACATTCTATGTATTTATCTATATTATATATATTTATGTCTGTGTATGTATAATGTATATGTATGCAATTGTTCTAAGTGACACTATTATTCACTTCTCTTTGTACACTTCTCTACAGCTTTCACTATGCCATGTCCTATATGCCCAAAGGATGACTGGAAGAGATCACTTTTCTAGCGGTAAAACCTTTGTACACTATTCTTTATTTGTAATCTTGTATCGTTTTGATTTTTGTTGTGTACAATAAAGAGTATAAATAAATAAATAGTTTAGGAACAAGGTAGTTTTACAAGTGAATTTAAATTAAATTTGTGTATAATAATATTTTTTTTACAATATCCTCTTCTGACTTACCAGTATATTTTTTTCCGACTTATTAGTATATTGACTCAAGTTTTCAGTCAAGCAGAATGTCTTAAAAATTAAAATAAATTCAACTTTGTATAATAACAGACTATGCCATAACTTAACAAGATAGTGCATTCACAATGCTCAGACACCTAATTATCATTTTTCTTAGTATCCTTATTGATAAAAATTTGGCCGAGAGTACTCAGCGTTGGTGTTTTTTTACTTACCACTAAGTAAAAAAGTTCATTGTTTCATATTTTAAATAAATATAAAATAATGGACATTTTCTTAAAACAGATAGATGTTGTTGCGGTTTTGTTTACTTTTGTGTATTAGAGATATTAAATATTTCATATGCTTAAATAACTATGTTTATGTTACGTTGTTTTGCATTAAAATTTATCATTTAGTGGAAACTTAATATTTCATTGTACTCTGCTATTTCCGGCGTTGATAAAGGGATACTCCCTTTATATTATGGTACTATTAACATCGCCTAACAATGATAACGTTGGTTTATAATTTATATAATGTTAAATTATCATAACCACTTTTGACTATAAATATAATTTAAAAAAAATATATTTTTCGTTCATAATAAGGCTTTAGAATGAAACCGACTTAACTCAAAAAATCTTAAAATTAAGTTAATGACACCGAACGACTTTACAAACCGTAATCTATCGCTTAGTTAATCAGAAAATGTCCCAACTGTATTAGAAAAGTGTGAACGCGCTATTTTGGTCACTTTCTTACTGGGCGCGGGGGGGTCCTGGGTCGGAACGCTAAAGCCCCTTTTAGTATTATTCCCGCAGCCGCAAGCGCAATACGTTGACCAAACGCAAATAAAGTGACCAATTAGTATTTGAGTCGTTTTTATTCCGAAAAAAGGAAAGAATTACATTTTCGTTTTTGTAACTAAAGTAACATAATAGGTTTTAACTCAATACTCTTCCGAATATTTTACTCTAACTTTAATACAAAAATGACATAATACTCAAAAGGCCATACATCAATTTTAAGTTATTAAAACGAAACTGACCTAATTAATATTAAGTCAAACGATAATATAGAAGTTCGCTCAAAAAATGACCTTGAAGTAACTAGTTTTTGAAAATCGTTATTTTAAAATATTGTTTATCAAAATAATAATAAAAAATTACAATAATTATCAAGCATAATAGTTAATTAAAATATATCAACAATCAATGGGCAATTAACTTACTTGGTTTCGGATATATACTTAAACTAATGCAAAAATGACTAAACATGAAATCTTATTTTGCTATTTCCCAAAAACTTGAAAAATTGAATTAGGTCACTTTCGTTCTAAAGCAGCGATTTTGTGTTTGCTTGCGAACGAAAATAACCGACTTAAATAACTTGGACCAGTAATACAACGTAGGTAGACAAAAAAAACAGTCAAGCAAACAGCACAGCCTCCTTGGAGGCGTGCAATACAAACGCCTATCTTTTTTTATTTCTTTTAAAGGAACACCAGACAATACATAAAAAGTGCGTGCGTACAAAGTACACATGTCAGAAGTGAAACTTTTTGGGAAACTAATTTTAAGACTCGTTTATATTTATACAAATCCAAAGCTTTAGATTTCCGTTCCAGCGCCATCTAGTTAGTTTGCAATGTAATACTATCGATATTAATGTAACAACCTTTGTAGTTTCTATAGTACACGCTTGGTGGCTCTACCTACTAAAAACAACATTAACTGTTGTTCGACAAAAACGTTGCCGTTACATCAAAACGTTGCCGTTTCATCCGTAAAATTTTTTTCCTCATGCGCCTAAAAAAGTTTCACTTCAAAAAGAACGACATACAGAAAATTCTCGCTCTCAGTGCTCATCCATTTAAAGACAACTACGACTATATAGTATATAGATGTATGAGATATATATAGATGTGCGAGACGATTTACTTAAAAAGGATAAAAAATTAAGTAAATTATCTTTTATTCAGACGTCCAACAGTACCGCTACTTCCGCCACAAAAAGCAACATTTGATATGGGATTCGGTAAGAGCTCAGTGGGTGCGTCTCGCGGGCATCGAGCGCGGCACCACTTGCGCTCAAATACACGCGGCCGCGTCGCGACCTCCTTGCTCCGAAAGACGGTTGAGAATGTATGAAAATATATATTTAAACAACTTTTATTTTACAGTCGTGTGACAATGGTACATCAGTGGTCAGCGATTTGATTTTATTTAATATTAAGACTTTTGGTAATCTTTAGTACATTTAAGGCCTTTTTCACCAGTTATGGATAACGCTATTTAAATTTGACTTATGACAGTATGTAACAGTAAAAAGTTTTTGATGCATTATTCTTTTAACCATCGAATTCTAATATATTTATGGGATATTTCTATTCGCATATATTAATGTTAAAGTTGTAGATTATTAATTTATAAGACTTCTGGCCTATATACTGTAAATTATTATTATTATATACCTATATGTATTATTATTATTATATACCTATAGTATTATTATTATACCTCCTGCAGTCAAAGTCTATTTGTATCGTCATCCGTCAAATAGAGTTTCCGCAACTGGGGAAACAGGGCCTTAATGATACCACTGAATTACTTTTACGAAAACTGTCAAATCCTAACATATTAAGTCGATGTCTAACCACTGATCTATTGTAATTCCTATAATTTAATACCTATTAATTTAATTGTAAATATATCTAGTAAAAAAAGGTCTACTCAAAGATTAAAAATGAAGAGATTAAATACTCAAAATATTATTTATTAATGAAGGTTTTCACTTGAAGTTATTAAAAGTACAGTTTTTAATATCTGTATTAGTAATCAACTTATAATTTTTCTATGCTATAAGAAATGAGAGCTTTGAAATTATATTGATTCATATAATATTTTATTTTATTACAGATTAAATATTTATGGCCTCAACGAAATCAAAGTGCCCGTACAATCAATACTGACATTGATTCTCTTGGAAGTTTTTAATCCATTCTACGTGTTTCAATTATTTACAATAGCAGTGTGGCTCGCTGAACCTTACTATTACTATTGTATAGCTATAATTCTTATGTCCACTTTTGGTGTTTCCACATCTGTTATACAAACAAAGAAGGTGAGTGTTACCCTATCAATTATTTTATTTTATTTCTTATCCTGTAAGGTGGACCAATTTCTAGTATAAGTGTAATAATAATAGGCTTTTTTGTGGGTCTTCCCACCGTGCCTCGGAGAGCACGTTAAGCCGTCGTCGGTCCCAGTTGTTATCATGTATACCTGATAGCGATCGTTACCTACTCATAGTAGGGAATATATCCGCCAACCCGCATTGGAGCAGCGTGGTGGCTTAAGCTCCGATCCTTCTCCTATATGGGGAAGAAGCCTATGCCCAACAGTGGGATATTAAAGGCTGAATCGTGTAATTGTGATCGTTATTAAAACAAAGAAACCGGTGTTAAGTTTCCCTATAATACATTCGTCATTCGAACCGGCTCATTACACGAATGGTTCATTTTGCGGACTGGTTCATTATACTTAATCGTTCAATAAACCATTGGTTATCAACGGTTAATTGAATTTCATCGATTGGTGTTGTAGAACCAAGAGAGCCTGCGCGCCACGGTGGAGGCAGTGGACACGGTGCGGCTGTGGGGCGGGCGGAGCGTGCCCAGCCGCGCGCTGTGTCCGGGGGACGTGCTGCTGCTGCCGCCGCGCGGCTGCACGCTGCTGTGCGACGCCGCGCTGCTCACCGGCGCCGCCGTCGTCGACGAGAGCATGCTCACCGGTGAGCCACACTCTGCCTTCACTACATGTAGAGAGCACGCTCACCGGTGAGCCACACACTGCCTACACACTACATGTAGAGAGCACGCTCACCGGTGAGCCACACACTGCCTACACTCTACATGTAGAGAGCATGCTCACCGGTGAGCCACACTCTGCCTACACTACATGTAGAGAGTGCGCTCACCGGTGAGCCACACACTGCCTACACTCTACATGTAGAGAGCATGCTCACCGGTGAGCCACACTCTGCCTTCACTACATGTAGAGAGCACGCTCACCGGTGAGCCACACACTGCCTACACACTACATGTAGAGAGCACGCTCACCGGTGAGCCACACACTGCCTACACTCTACATGTAGAGAGCATGCTCACCGGTGAGCCACACTCTGCCTACACTACATGTAGAGAGCGCGCTCACCGGTGAGCTACACACTGCCTGCACTCTACATGCAGAGATTTACAGATACAAAAATATAGAGATAGATAGACATATTGTAGATTAAAGGTATCCTTCATAAAAAAAGTCAAAATAATATCGTGATTTTTGTCCTGTAACCCAATCCTTTTCCCAAGGAATCAGTGCTCATGCATTAATACACTAGTATGACATTTTATTTGACCTTTTAACATGTTATCAGATTTATGGTTGTTTTTAATTCGCTATTTAGTATTAATAACAATATATATTATATAACATTATTTATCTTTTTAACGATATTTCGATGATATGGGATCTACTTTATTACATTATATTATTATTAATAGTACATCAGATTTTATTATTATTTTAAAAATTTTCTTCATAGGTGAGTCTGTACCAGTAACAAAAACAGCTTTAACGAGAATGGACAAAGAATTTGATTTGAAGGAACACAACTCCAGTGTACTATTCTGCGGTACAAAGGTCATACAGACTCGGTACTATAGTAATGAACCCGTCAAGTAAGTAATGATACATTTTAACTAATTTATTTTTCGTAACATCATATATACTCATATACATATATATACAGTCATACATGTAGACAAACATTGAAATTAAAATATATTGATGATATGAGGATTTTTATTGTCATATATTGGACGTGATCTGCCTAATTTATTGCATTAGTGGTATCTTTTTGACCCCTGTGAATCATAAAGTGTTGTTTTACCGCCTATGATTGTTCTTGATGATCTGTATTTAATTTTTTTAAATTGACTTCTTGTATAATTTTATGATTAGAGCTCAAATAAAAAAAAAAACCGAAGTCGTGACCAATTTCTTTTTGTTATAGAGCGTTGGTTCTTCGAACAGGATACAACACAAGCAAGGGTGAACTTGTTAGGAGTATTTTGTACCCCGTGCCCGCTGACTTTAAGTTTGACAGGGATTCTTACAAATTTATTATAATTCTAGCCGTCATAGCTCTCTTGGGCTTGGGGTATACAGTGGCTTTGAAGGTAGGTGATTTTTTTTTATTAAAATTTTTTTTGGCGTTTACCCCTCAATAAACGATATATAGCCAAAGAAGAACGATAAATAGCATGGAAGTGAAATCGCGTGAACACTAACACTGAGCTGTGACGTGACCTGCCCCGAGCGAGGGTAATGTTTTACCACGCAACGTTTAGCGAGATAGAGATGAATATATTTATGAATATTACGTAATCGTTCTTAAGGTTCAAACTTCGGTCGCGTGACACACATACTTTTTTGTATGTAATTATGAATGAAATATTACTTTTTTTAAGCGACTATAAAAAAGGAGGAAGTCATCATAAGCTTTCGTTGGATCTACCGATTTTGATGATCCTTTTTTTAAATCGAAAGTTGGTGCTTGTCATGTGATCCTATTTTTTATTATTGAATTTTGATCGACATATAACAAATACTTATTTGTAATGTAGTTAATAATGACACTTTTCAGGCGTACAGAGCGATGACAGTGCGAGACATAATTATAAAAGGCCTAGATATAATTACAATAGTGGTACCTCCCGCCCTCCCAGCCGCCATGACAGTGGGTCGGTTGTACGCGGTGGGTAGACTGAAAAAAGCCGGGATTACTTGCCTCAACACCAGAGCTGTTAATGTTAGCGGATCTTTGGACTGCTTTTGTTTTGATAAGGTAAAAGAAAGAAAGATCTAGGATTTTAAACTATGTCAGAAATTTGAAAGAAATTCATAGTGAAGATAGGCATTAATTTTTCCAGTCGAAATAGTTCTATATAATATTTTTCAGAAGTCTAATCTGAAGGTAACCGTAATTCATCACATGTAGTATAAATCTCTAGCATCAATTTGTTTTCAGTGTCAGTAATCCTGACCTGTCCTGTTTTTTTGACAATATTTAATTATTTTAGAAACTGGATTCAAATTCCAAAACACCGTATAGTCATCTAGTTTCGTCATTAATTTCTAAATATTACGAACTAAACTTAAAGTAATTAAAAGGGCTTTTATCTAATTGTGGCATATTTTTCCAGACAGGAACACTAACAGAAGACGGTCTAGATATGTGGGGGGTTGTACCAGTCAGTACGGCCTCATCACCTCCAATTTTAGGGAGACCCCAAAGAGATCCAAGACTATTAAACGATCTACATGAATTGAAGATAGGAATGGCTTCCTGTCATAGTTTGACTTTATTGAATGGGGAGTTAGGTGGTGATCCGTTGGATTTGAAGGTAATTTGTATAGTAGCATCTTCGGTGCAACAAAGCCAGCCCTGCGACCAACCCGTCCCGTCTGCCCAGCGTGGTGACTGGGCAAAATACATGAGATCGCGCCATTTTTGGCGTGACCTTGGGGAGGCCTGTGTCCAGTGCAATAGGTTGAAATGTGTGTGTTGTAAATTATTTGTAAAATCGCCATTTATAAGTTTTGTATCCTGCTATTTGAATTTTGAATTGTCCAGAACAGATAAGCTAGAGATAGTAATTGATTTCAGTTTAAAAATCTTCAAATGTTCGTTTTAAAGTCCGTTAATAATGTTAATTAGATTCTGAATCCTATTCATAGACCAGTAATCTGTTTGATATCTATACTAATATAAAGCTGAAAAGTTTGTTTGTCTATTCACTTGTTTAAACGCGCTAATCTCAGTAACGACTGGATCGAATTGAAAAATTATTAAGAAATATATTTTTTTGTTGGATAGCTAATTTAACGAGGAGCCTTCCTCGGTAAATAATATAGGCTATTTTTTTCCTCTAATACGCATGTGAAAAAGCGGAGCACAGCTAGTGTATTATAAACTCGAAAGTTTGTTAGAATGGTTGGATGGACCAAAAAATTGATGAAATGGATATTAGTCATACTTTCACGTTAAACTTAATGCTATTAGTCCAATAGTTAAATTACTGAAATTGACTCTGAAACTATCTTTTGTCCCGATGTTTCCAAGATATTTGGGTTAGGATTGGCGTTATTAATTTATTTTTCGTGACTAATTATAATTATCTTCAGATGTTCGAGTCAACGAACTGGCTACTCGAAGAACCGGATGTGCCGGAACAAGCAAACTACGACATGTTGACTCCAACAGTGGTAAAGCCACGAGGCGCTGCTAATATAGACGTGGACGATTTACATGTTAGTCGAAAAAGTAATTTTTATTAATAACATCGATTTTATTACAACAGATGGACATTCATCTGATTTGTTTGTTGGCAATTGCTTTATTAGTTGCATAATTATTGTAGTCTACTCCTAAAAAAGTGTGTGTCAAATCCGATGCACGACTAGAGTTTGCTCCTTCAGATCGACTGTCTAAATAGGCACAATAAAGGCTTACTAGTCTAAGAAAAAGATTAATACCATATCAAATGGTAAATGAATGAATCAAATAACGCCTCTATCGGAACCCAATTGGGTTGCCAATGGCGTTATGAGAAAAGTAACGAGGTCATTCGTTCAGTTGATTTTACTCCTCATATTTTTTTTCATACCGGGGGCCTTATATGCAAATAGGTTCTTAAGGAGTAAACACCTAAAAACGAGAGAAGGCTCATAGTATGGAAAAAATGTGGGGACTAGAATCGTGTGACGCTGAGAGTGACGTTTTAGAGCGCTTTTAATTTATAAGATGTTGTATTAATAAACCAGCATTTTTACTGTATTGATACGAATAGCATGCGTCAATTTTTGTTTCGATTTTATAGTTGTATTATTTAATAAAAATAATACAATTTTATTCGTTTAATAATAAGTAAAAACTTCAGTTGACGGACTTGATAGAATAAGAAAGAACGAAATAGAAAGTAATATCATTAATTTATCTATTCATATACATTTAGTTTTTAATAAAATACAGATTAATTTTATTTTATATCAAAACCAATATTGTCCCTAAAGCGATACATAATTATAATTCGTAGGTTCCCCTGGAGGTGGGGATAGTGCAGCAGTACCAATTTGTATCGCAACTGCAACGAGCTTCGGTGGCTGTGCGACTGTTGGGGGAGGATGTCCTGCGTGTGTACTGTAAGGGCGCGCCCGAGACCCTGCGGACACTGTGTCGACCGGACACCGGTATGTTGAGATAACGACACGTTTGCAATCTGGTACACTGGAACACTGGCACTGTCACACTGATTCACTTGCACTCTGACACACTAGTATCCTGATACACTGGTACACTGATATACTAATACACAGGTAAGCACAGACTGGTACACTGATATAAATCAGTGTATTCATATCATAGTGTATCAACACTGGTATGACTGGTACCAGAGTGAGAGTACACTGATACACTGGTATACTGATTATACTGATAACTGATTCAACATATCAGACGTTCACACTCTGGTACTTTGTTACACTGACATATTATTATGGTAGCCTAGTATTCTGACATGCTTACACTGTAGTACACTGATGCACTGATACACTGGTTAGTACACAGGTAACTCATGTATCTTGTCTCTGGCATACTAGTAAACTGATACATCAATACTCTGAGACATCAATACACTGACACGTTCACACTCTGGCACACTGAAACGTTTTTTATATTCAAACACAAGTAAAACAGGTATACTGACGTGTGGTTACGGCACTAAAGAATGTAGCCACCCCCTCTCTTCCCGTGGGTGTCGTAAGAGGCGACTAAGGGATAACACAGTTCCACTACCGCCTTGGAACTTTAAAAGCCGACGGATGGCGGGATAACCATCCATGCTGGCTTTGAAATACACAGGCCGAAGACGGGCAGCAGCGTCTTCGGTGCGACAAAGCCAGCCCTGCGGTCACCAACCCGCCTGCCCAGCGTGGTGACTATGGGCAAAACACATGAGTTCGCGTCATAATGTCGGGCGCGAACTTGTGGACGCCTATGTCCAACAGTGGACTGTGATAGGCTGAAGTGGTGGACGTGTTTAAACTCTGGTAAACTTGTACACTTATACACTGATTCACTGATATGTTAGCATTGAATGAAACACCAGTACAGTAACACACTGACAGGCTGATAGCCTGATGCGTACATTAACCCACAAATTTCACTCAAAACTATTTTATGGTTCTGTATCCTAAACTATGCTATATTGTAAAAAAAAATTTTTTTATTGTTTAGTTCCCGTCAATCTGGACGAAGTATTGAGCTCGTACGCAGAAAAGGGTTACAGAGTTATCGCTATGTCTACAAGAGTTTTAGAAGTTACGTATAAACAATTGCAGAAGTTGAAAAGAGAAGAGGTGAGTAACAAACATACAGTATTAATATATCTTCTTTCATTAATATACACACACGGTCGTCTGTTCCCATGGTAGGGAATTAACTATTTATATGTTACATCTATCTGTTATAGACACATTTTTTTAAATAAATATACTTGTAAAAAAATACATATATTACATCCACACGTGGGGCAGGAATTGAACCCAGAACACCAGAAGCATAAAGCAGGCTCACTGCAAACTGCGCAAATGGGCTAGTTGACTACTTGTGTGTGAAGTCGTAATGCAGTGAAGTAGTTATGAGTAATTAAATCGAAAATTTTAACAAAAAAAAGTATCGGTCAAGAATTTTGGAAAATGATGTTGTATTCTTATCTAAAAGTTTCAAACTTGGCCATTTTTGTTGTAGGTGGAAATCGACTTAGAATTTCTTGGTCTGGTCATAATGGAGAATCGTTTGAAGCCAGCCGCTACTAGCGTGATTCGAGAACTAAAGGAGGCCAATATACACGTCGTTATGATTACTGGTACAGAAACATTATTTTTTTTTTAATACATCAAAGGTAGAAACAAGTGTATGGTCCATCTGGATAGTAAGTCGATACCGTAGAATTAGGACGCCAGCTTAATCCTTACCCTAAACAAGTAGCTCAGACAGTCTTACTCAAGCACTAACTGGGGAAGCACCTCAACCTCAAAGAAAATTATAGCCAAAGAATACAGTTTTCAATCAGTTGTGTTTCTTTGGTGAGTAAGGTGACCAGAGATCCAGGTGGGGATTTGAGGTAGAATCGGCACGCGCTTGCGACGCTTCTGGTGTCGTAGGCGTCTATAGGCTACGGTAACCGCTTGTGTATGTATGTATGTATATATATGTATAATTTTATATTCTATTGTACTTTATTCTAATTTAACAATTATTTGTACACTTCTTAACCGCTTTCCTATGCCCTGTCCTATACCCAAAGGTTGTCTGGAAGAAATCGCTCATTTAGCAATAAGCCTACATCTTCCTCTAATTGTAATATTTTCGTTTGTATCTTTTAAAGGTGTGTAATCAAGAATTTTATTATTATTATTACCATCTGGTGGGCCGTAAACTTGTTTGGCGACCTAGTATGAAAAATAGTATAGTGTAGTCTAGTTGTGTGGTTATGTTGTGCAGGCGACAACATCCACACGGCAGTGAGCGTGGCGCGCGAGTGCGGCATCCTGGCGGGCGAGCGCGTGGTGCGAGTGGCGGCGGCCGGCGGGCAGCTCTACTGCGAGAGCACGCGTCACGGGGTACGTACTGCTTGTACTAGCGCACTAGATCAGACATACACTAACTGGTGCGCGTGTCGGCGGCCGGCGGGCAGCTCTACTGCGAGAGCACGCGTCACGGGGTACGTACTGCTTGTACTAGCGCACTAGATCAGACATACACTAACTGGTGCGCGTGTCGGCGGCCGGCGGGCAGCTCTACTGCGAGAGCACGCGTCACGGGGTACGTACTGCTTGTACTAGCGCACTAGATCAGACATACACTAACTGGTGCGCGTGTCGGCGGCCGGCGGGCAGCTCTACTGCGAGAGCACGCGTCACGGGGTACGTACTGCTTGTACTAGCGCACTAGATCAGACATACACTAACTGGTGCGCGTGTCGGCGGCCGGCGGGCAGCTCTACTGCGAGAGCACGCGTCACGGGGTACGTACTGCTTGTACTAGCGCACTAGATCAGACATACACTAACTGGTGCGCGTGTCGGCGGCCGGCGGGCAGCTCTACTGCGAGAGCACGCGTCACGGGGTACGTACTGCTTGTACTAGCGCACTAGATCAGACATACACTAACTGGTGCGCGTGTCGGCGGCCGGCGGGCAGCTCTACTGCGAGAGCACGCGTCACGGGGTACGTACTGCTTGTACTAGCGCACTAGATCAGACATACACTAACTGGTGCGCGTGTCGGCGGCCGGCGGGCAGCTCTACTGCGAGAGCACGCGTCACGGGGTACGTACTGCTTGTACTAGCGCACTAGATCAGACATACACTAACTGGTGCGCGTGTCGGCGGCCGGCGGGCAGCTCTACTGCGAGAGCACGCGTCACGGGGTACGTACTGCTTGTACTAGCGCACTAGATCAGACATACACTAACTGGTGCGCGTGTCGGCGGCCGGCGGGCAGCTCTACTGCGAGAGCACGCGTCACGGGGTACGTACTGCTTGTACTAGCGCACTAGATCAGACATACACTAACTGGTGCGCGTGTCGGCGGCCGGCGGGCAGCTCTACTGCGAGAGCACGCGTCACGGGGTACGTACTGCTTGTACTAGCGCACTAGATCAGACATACACTAACTGGTGCGCGTGTCGGCGGCCGGCGGGCAGCTCTACTGCGAGAGCACGCGTCACGGGGTACGTACTGCTTGTACTAGCGCACTAGATCAGACATACACTAACTGGTGCGCGTGTCGGCGGCCGGCGGGCAGCTCTACTGCGAGAGCACGCGTCACGGGGTACGTACTGCTTGTACTAGCGCACTAGATCAGACATACACTAACTGGTGCGCGTGTCGGCGGCCGGCGGGCAGCTCTACTGCGAGAGCACGCGTCACGGGGTACGTACTGCTTGTACTAGCGCACTAGATCAGACATACACTAACTGGTGCGCGTGTCGGCGGCCGGCGGGCAGCTCTACTGCGAGAGCACGCGTCACGGGGTACGTACTGCTTGTACTAGCGCACTAGATCAGACATACACTAACTGGTGCGCGTGTCGGCGGCCGGCGGGCAGCTCTACTGCGAGAGCACGCGTCACGGGGTACGTACTGCTTGTACTAGCGCACTAGATCAGACATACACTAACTGGTGCGCGTGTCGGCGGCCGGCGGGCAGCTCTACTGCGAGAGCACGCGTCACGGGGTACGTACTGCTTGTACTAGCGCACTAGATCAGACATACACTAACTGGTGCGCGTGTCGGCGGCCGGCGGGCAGCTCTACTGCGAGAGCACGCGCCACGGGGTACGTACTGAATCACACTAACTGTTGCGCACTAGATCAGAAATACACAAACTGTTGCGCACTGGATCAGAAATACACAAACTGTTACGCACTGGATCAGAAATACACAAACTGTTGCGCACTGGATCAGAAATACACAAACTGTTGCGCACTCGATCAGAAATACACAAACTGTTGCGCACTGGATCAGAAATACACAAACTTGCGCACTGGATCAGAAATACACAAACTGTTGCGCACTGGATCAGAAATACACTAACTGTTGCGCACTGGATCAGAAATACACACTGTTGCGTAGTGGATCAGAAATACACAAACTGTTGCGCACTGCAATATTATCAATTCCAAAGTTAACTGATACCTCAGATCCCGATAACAAAATTGTAACAATTGATAATTAACTTTAAAAACCCTAGCTGACAAAAATACTTACCAGTTTAAAATTTAGTTTTCGTTCATGTCGACCACTGACAGACTTGTGACTTTGGAAATTCCTGCACTAGACGTTTAATTATGCACCCTATGTCTATATATAAATATTAAAGGTTCTTTTGTTGTGAACTTATCTCTTCTAGCTGCAAAATATTTTTGTACTATTTCATTTATATAGTTTTTTTTAAAAGTATTTCTGTATGTTACCACCGAATTGCAACTGCTGATGTAAAATAAAAGGTTATGGAAATATAAAAATATATACTCTAATGTATAAATCGAATACGTAAAAGAACGTGTTCTACGGTGATGATGCGTGTGCTGGTGACCTATAAACTAATGTTCACATGCTAGAAGATCTAAAATTTTGATCTGGCGATAGGTATTTGCGGCAGAACCGTACATTTTTTAAACTTTGTTTATCGAAATTAGTAATTTGTTATGTTATAAATAGGTGAGTGTAGGCGGTCGCGTCCCTCTGGAGCGTGAGTACGGCAGCGCCGCGGACAGCGGACACGGCTCGTGGGGCTCCGCGGACGCGGAGGCGGCGCCGGGCGAGCCGCAGTACGCGGTGGTCATGACCGGGGACGCGTGGACGGTAATGTTCTATGGCACTGACACTGACATTTAGACAATGCTATTTTTCAGTATGAACCATCAATTTACTAGATTTTTGCCTTGTCATTCTGTCTATCAGTGTACATGTATTTTAATTTTTAACATACTCTTATATCTAATTAAAAAAAAAACTTAACTAACGCACTTCTACATGCTATCATGTATCATTTTTCAAAAAATCAGTAGCTTAAAAATTCGATTAAATTTTTTATATCTATAATTAGCAATTTTACTTGTTTGGTGAACGGCTATGTCTATGCATTAAAGAATATAGCCACCCTCTCTATTCCCGTGGGTGTCGCAAGAGGCGACTAAGGGATAACACAGTTCCAGTACCACCTTGGAACTTATAAAGCCGACGATGGCGGGATAACCATCCAACTGCTGGCTTTGAAAAGACGGGCAGTAGCGTCTTTGGTGAGACAAAGCCAACTCTGCGGTCACCAATCCGCCTGCCCAGCGTGGCGACTATGGTCAAAACGCATGAGTTCACGCCATTTTTAGCGCGAACTTGTGGAGGCCTATGTCCAGCAGTAGACTGCTATAGGATGAAGTGATGATGATGTCTACTTAGCTGTTAACGTGACTAATAAGTTACAAATGTACCCCCTCCCCCGCAGGAGCTCCGCTCGCGCCCCAGTGCGCTGGTGCAGCGTGTGATCGCGCGTGGTGCAGTGTTCGCTCGAATGGCTCCCGATCAGAAGCAACAGCTGGTGCAGGACTATCAGGCGATGGGTTACTATGTCGGTGAGTATGGGCGGAGAGATGGAGCAGGGGACGGCGTTTTATATATTCATTGCGGAGTTTCTTGCTATTCTTTGCAGAATTTGCATTCCGACCTTGTGGTGGCTTCACTTTTAAAAATAATTAAAAACTTAATTTGTAGAGTGACAATTGGAAGATGCTTTTGAAGCCTATATGAATAAGGCTATTTTTATTTTGAGGGGCGTATGGTAGCCAAAGTCTCTAGGGAGCGTCAAGAACGAGGTTGACAACGCGCTTGCGACGCTTCCAATGTCGCAGGAGTCTATAGGCCATGGTAATGGCTCGCCGTCAGGTGAGCCGTGCGCTCGTTCGCCCACCCAGTTGTATATAAATAAAAGATAATTTTGTTTGCTAGCAAACGAAAAAAAGTTACGATTATGAACACTACGAATTTCGAAGATTTCCCTCGATTTCTCTGCCATGCCTTCATCAGATTCCAGTTTGCTTATTACGGTATCACCCTTGGGATATCTACTTTCCAACAAAAAAGAATCATCAAAATCGGTTCATAAACTGCAAAAGTTATCCGCGAACACACAAAATATATACCGGGTGTATTTGGAACGCTTGGAAAAACAAAGAGGTATGATGGTGTTGGCATGACCTAACATGATAAGATAACAAGTAACATGATACAAGTGAAAAAAACGCAAAAAGAATTATTTTTTTTCTTGCCTGTTTTCATAACTTTTTTTGGTATAATCCAGTTTGGGAAAAATAATGAAACAGAAATTTGAAGATAATGCTTTAAAATAATCGTGTTTTGAAAAAATCGGCAATGTCATTAAATACCACATGTTCATGTGCGCCATCAGCTGACCGGTGCGAGGTCAACGTACTCCCGCACGCACTGTAACGCGTCTCGCGGTCAACGAGAGTTCGCAAAATACATAAGTCCTAAAATGTTCTTAAAAAAGTTTCTGAGATAAATGGTTATATATATTATATAGTATATAAATAGTATATTACTAGGTTTAAATCTTTCCAAGCGTTCCAAATACATCCGGTATACGGTCGAATTGAGAAACCTTTTTGAAGTCGATTGTCGATTGAGCGTTGTGTTTGTCAGGCATGTGCGGCGACGGCGCGAACGACTGCGGCGCGCTGCGGGCGGCGCACGCGGGCGTGTCGCTGGCGGCGGGCGAGAGCTCGGCCGCGGCGCCGCTGCTGGCGCGCCACGTGGCCGCCGCGCCGCGCTTGTTGACAGAGGGACGCGCCGCGCTCGCCACCGGCGCCGGCGTCTTCAAGTTCATGGTCGCCTACTCGCTGGCCGAGTTCCTCTCCGTCGCCTTCCTCTACTACTTCGACTCCAACCTCACCGACTTCCAGTTCCTCTTCATCGACGTGGCGCTCATCGTCAACTTCGCCTTCTTCTTCGGCATGACGGAGGCGTACACGGGGAAACTGTACCCCGTCCCGCCGCTGACGTCGCTGTTGGGGCTGGTGCCCCTGACGTCGCTGGTCGGGCAGCTGTCGATCATCGCGATAACACAGTACCTGAGTTACTTGGCGCTGACGACGTTCCCCTGGTACGTGAGGCACACGTACGAGGGCGAGGAGGCGAACGAGTGCTGGGAGAACTACGCGATATTCACGATTTCTATATTCCAATACGTGATTATGGTGATAGTGTTCAGCCACGGGGCGCCTTACCGCCGCTCCGTGGTCACCAATAAGCGACTCATGGTGAGCATGATGATCATGACCGCCATTTGCGTCTACATAACGGTCTCCCCCGCGAAATGGCTGGCGACCTTCCTCCAGCTCCGAATGCCGAAGGATACCCTGCTGTCTTATATCATACTCGCTTTGGCGTCGTTTAATTTCGTCATAGCGCTCTTCTTCGAAAGAGTTATAATCGAGCATTTGATGGAACGTAAACAGATGATACCGAAGTTTTTGAAGGAAAGGCACGTTAAGAAAACACCGCACCTGATGATTAAGCGACAGTTGACGGATATGGATTACTTGAGCTGTGATAGCGTTATATCGTACGACAAGGAAACGAACGGTTCCGTGTTCGACTCCAATTCGGGACAAAACTTATGATCCCTATATAACGTCCTTTTGGTAAAAGTTAAAACATTTTAATTGAATTGAATATTAAAGAAAATGGTCAATTACCAAGAAATGTCACTGGAAACTGACAAAGATATGCATGCATAATGCGAAATGTGATTTCAACAAGTAACATTCTTATCAGAGTAATACGTACAATCCCATTTCTGGCTGTCCTTTTTGTTTCATAACTATAGGACATATATGGGAAAGAGACTACAACATTAATTTGATTTTATATGGAAAAATTTAATGTTGCATAAATTTTATGTGTAAGTACCAAATATCCAAGGTTACTTGTGGTGCTAAATATGTATAATGTATATAAATTCTCCAATACAAGTTTATGTAATAAGAGTTAAGGGCTACTACGACTACGATCATTCCATTCTTAACCTCACCAATTTAAGAGATTTTGTAATATTGACATTATTTTATTAACATAAAAAAGTTATACTTTAAGAGAGTATTTTTTCTCATTTACATTGTTAACTTTAATATTTTACTTTTAATATTTAAATGTATTTTTTACATTATTATATTGTAAAATTTGTCATATTTTTGCTGTTTTCGAGTTATATATTCTATAATCGTGTTTTGTATTATTTAGTGATAGAATTTATTTTAAGTAGAATAATACATAAAAACAAAATATTTTAAAGCATATTGTGATAGCCCAATTTATGTGCCGTTTAAAGTAGAAAAATATATACAACAAACTTCCGAATTTAAATATTTATTTTCAGTTCTATGATAATACATATCATGAATTTACTCAGTGTTGCTAGCATCTTTTTGAAATAAGTAGTTATGGCAAGAATGTTATAAAAAAATATTTAAATTACAGTTATGCACATTCGAGCCGCACAGTAATCTCGCTTATATTAATTTATATTTGTGTAAGGTACAAAACTAGTTAGTATAAGTGATATTAAGAGCGTTTTTTCATTAAACGATAAATTGTTACCGATATAGATTCACGTTATCGTGGCAACTAAATGCTCTGATTTTTCTCTCGCATTGGCTTTGATTTAAGTGTTAGTTTCACATTACTAATTTTCTGATCAATTAACTTATTTAAAAATATTAATTAGAAGTAGAATGGCGGTATTGATATTGCTACTCTGTAAAGTCGAAACGAAGGTAATCGCTATTTTAAATGAGTAAAACGCTCTAGCAGTCTACAAAATGTAGGTTGTAATTCACTTTAGGTAATGTTAAATTTGTTATATAGATAATTATTATAGACAATAATATAAAACCGCCCAATAGTGTGCCTTACATTTATTGTTAAATGTTTTTCTATGCATATTTTTTATAATTTGTACTTATTATAAAAATGATTATTTTAAAATGAGCCTTGAAATCAAGTCTGCACTAAAATATACCGACTTACTATATTGGTTATAAAAGCAGTATTATCTATGGCGTTACCTTTTGATATATAGTAAAAATAATTGTGAATGCTTAAATTATATAATTATGTTTAAAGAGTATAATAGTACAAAAAGCTCAAAAGGGAGCAGTTTTGTCGATATTAAAGTTATTTGTATTTTTAAATAAATATTCCATTTATAAAGAGAAAAGTGTTTTATTTTATTTAAGTCTTATTTAAGAAAATTTGGTCATTATTGCCTACTCTTCAACATTGTTTTTGCTACAGCATAATATAAAACCATTCTTTTTGTAAATTGGTAAATAGGGGAAATAAGAGGTTTATTAAAAACAAAGTTTTTATTGCAATAAATTTATTACTAAAAGCAATAAATATGGTGGTAATAGACTCTATCAATAAAATAACAAAAGTTTAAACTTTTTACATAATCTTCATTTCATTTTGGCATCACAGTACATTCAGAATTTTAGTGGGCAGATTCCAATTATAAGACCATTAGTAAGATTTGTTAATGGTGTTTTTAGTACATAGGGCCTTTTGTTTTACAGAATTGCAAATAAGACAAAGTCCAAACTTTCCAAAGACCCATTATTATTAACTTTAGTACGATCCATACATTTAAAACATAAAATTTTCTCATTGAAGTCTAAACATTTTTAGACAATCAAGTAATTTCGCACGCAAATAGTTTGTGTCTTAAGGCGGAGTGGGAAATATTAATAATATTTTTTTTTAAATACTTAAACATTTTGACCAAATTTTAAATTTTTAAAAAGACATTTGAATTTTTAATCAATGTGATTTATAACATCATTTATATTAAAGTAACATTTAATGGACTTATGTTGCAAACAGTAATGTTGAAACATTAATTTGCACCATTACGTTATACACACATGTCTGTTGATGTGGCTTGTCAGAGTCTTTACGACACACGATAAACCCCTCTTAGTTTGCACCAAAAGTTAATTACCATAGAAACAAGTTTATTATTATTTTTTAATTTACATAAACGGTCATTTTGCATAACATACAAAATGACAGAGATATACAGTCCATTTAAAGACATTAGTGCAAAAATATATAAATATTGTGACAACACGAGAAATAAGTATAGAATTATTTTTAATAATTTAACATTGAGAGTTAGAATACACAGAAAAATTCAAATGTAGCCAAAGTAGTTATTAGGACACTTTTCATAAGTAAATAAAAACTTTGGCTACAAACTTCATTCAAAATTATTCATTCAAAATTGCAACATTTTAAAATACATTTTTAATGTAAATTTCAATTAAGGATCCTTAAATCACAAGATCTAAAATTCATTAGTTTAATAAAATTTTGACACGAATTTGTAAGAGCCCAGTAAATATTCAATGCCAATACATTTAAAGCACCGCTTTATGAACAGATAATAAATACTATTAAATATAAACTATACAAAAATAGTAAAAATGGCTTCAGACACCTAGTGGAGGTGGGCAAAATTATTATTATAAAGAATATTTATATATATATATAATATACTTCTTAAATATGGTAAACGGTTTGACCTCACTAATCATTTGCAATCGCATTTCTAAATACATTACTTACTCTATAAACAGTCAATTAGTAGAAAACGATCAGAGACACATAAATAAACTCTTCACGACATTCACAATCAAGTAAAGAACCCATTTTTCAGGTACTATCTTCATAAATAAATCGCTATAAAAATGTACCGAATTTGTAACTTACTCAAAAACTCTATACTCACTATTTCTTTACATCAATCAACATATATGAATAATTATTATTTTTAATTCTAAAATTACTTATAATAGATTTATGAAATTCACTTTTTAAATTTAATTTTTCAGTTTAGGCCAAAGTTGTTTCTTCAATCTTCATTGGTTGCGGCGTAGTTTGGAGAAGAAACTGTGAAATACATTAATTAATACGATTAGCTTATGAGTAACATGTAAAGTTATAATTTTGTTAATAAAAATATATACCAAAAAACTAAATTGCTTCTGCATTGACTTATTTGATGTTAAGATTAAAGTGAATTTGCAGATTTTGTGCAAAGTGCAACATTGCGCATTTGTCCAAAAGTTGAAATTAAAGCATGTAATTTTAAAATAGTGTGTAATGATTTTTAAGCGTTCTACATATTGTAAAGAATTTTAATTTTAGTTTTATACAACTGAATGCTCATTCTGCTTTTATGATTTTAATGCATTCAATGTTTTTCATTTAACCAGAACGATACGATATTGATACGACATGCTATCGTGATATGAAATGACGATTTTTGATGTCGATTTGTCGTGTAATGTACAACTGTTCTTTGGAAATGTAACACATCGAAATAAAAAAAAATGAATGGCGCAAAATAACTTACCAAAAGCGGTCGTGCTCAAGATGCAGTGACGGAATACTTTGTGCATATACCTTTACCACAGTAGTAGGCTTTTATACAAACCTACTAAAAGAGTCCTTAACTTAGAATAAATTATTATTTTTAAATTAATATTTTATAAAATAAGTGCGAAATAATATGTGCTCACTTGAAATGATTAAAAAGCAAAGCAAACTTGTTGGAAATTACTTTTATCATTAAAATAAACATAAAAATGTCTTGCAATAACATGAATTGCATATTTGTAGTAGATAGTTATTTCTAAATGTAAATATCTGTAATGGCAGTGTTTCAACAGCTAAGCGCAGGCTAAGCCACATAACTTAATAGACAAGAGAAATAAAAAGCCGTTTGATCGTGAACATTTTCGTATAATATCATCTTATATTAACAATAAACAGAGAGACGTCACAAGCGAAGCAAGCGCTACTCTCGATGCAATTATCAGTTTTAAATCGTTTAAATATCACTAAAAATGAATATTAAACTTGTGCATAAATCTTACGTTTAAAACATTTTGACTGAAAAAGTTGCTGACGGATCGTAATGATTCGTCTTCGATATATTAAGGTCATATATAAAAATAAATACCTAGCAGATCTATAATAAAACCATGTATTTATAGAAGGAAAAATCGGATGCTGTCTATCGTTACATTACAACGAACATCGATAAAATACTGTACAAAAGCAGTGTAAACTGTATAAATAAAACACATTTAAAATACAATAAATTATGCAACACAAAAACATTTATAATTGCGTCTATTATACATAAATACTTAAAATTAAATACAAAAATGCGAATTATTTGACGTTACATCAAATGGCGTATGTCTATACTTGTGCGCACATCTTTAAAATATTATTTTCAAGTCAGTAAGTATTCATTTTGTAAATGAAGTGAATTTTACATAGCGCTGCACTAATAGTTGCACTAAGCACACAAGTTTAGACGTAAGCACATAATACCTAACATTGCAACAAAATGACTTTTTAATATATTAAAATGATCTATGTCAAAAGTATAAAATTGAAATATGATTATATTAAAAACAAATAGGGATTATATCAAGAATAATAGGCAAGAATATAGACATGATTTTAACGTCTAAATAAATCTGTATAAATTATTAAAAAACTTTAAATTAATATGTATTAAAACACGATTTATAAACTATCACTAAATATACTTGATTTCTTTGAAATCGAAAACTAGTTAAAATATTAAAAATCGTAGTAAATGACTGTACTCATTTGTACTTGGATAATGGAAGTTAAAAAGTTTTTCTTGATTGGCTCATTGCTTAATTGGAATAATACAATAACTATAGCATCAATCCTATAGAATTAATTATGATTTTTACTTTAAAATCTCCTATATATTATATAAATTAATAAAATTCTTTTGTGCCAAGCCTTGCCTGCCAATACGTTAACTTCCATCGTTTATTTTATTCGAGTGAATATCTAAAACATCATCGTTACAATAATGACACATCTCACAAAGAGTAAGCTTACACTGATCTAGATTACAAGACGATTGTTTCACTGAGCACCTTTTGTTAAGTATGTAAGAGCTTAGTTTACGTTCGCACCTGTGAAACAATAGTGCTGTAGGAAAATATATTAACAATAAATAGTACATCTAATCTAGTCTATACCATACATTCGTTCGCCGCTGGTAGCTCGTTCGCGTTTATTTCTTATTCTTCCGTTTAAGCTTCGGTATTCTGTAATGCGGTGCGAGTGAAGTTAGAGGCAGGCATGTGTTGTAGTTAAAAGTATTTCGAGTTTGTGAAACTTTACTTAATAGTGCTTAGAAAGTTTTAGAATTGTGTGCTGTACTATAAAACTCTATTTGGGAAATATTCATTGCTAATATGTATATAGTCAATTAGGTTAATCTTTAAAATAAAAAAATAAGATGAGCTTGTATTATTAGATGATTGTATACCAAGTCAACTTTATCAATACGAATTTCTACCTCATTTAAAAGTTATTGTGAATTATAAAAGTTTAATATTTTTGAAAGGAAAAAAATTGTAATATCGTATGTAAAGTGTATAATTTACAGTGAATTAGTTTGGTGCTCGATGGCGTGACATGTTATTTACATTTTGATCAAAAAATTTGAAGAATATCAATCTATAGAAACAGTGCTAACTTACCCGGAGCTTTTCTTGTGTGGCGAAGACTGTGATTTCTCGGATTCAAGCAGTTTCGTGCTAGAATCCTTCATGAATCCTGGAAATAAAAATATACGTTTATTATATGGTTACTTTACCAATTCCTTTACAGCAATTCAATAATCTGGCTTTGGTAGCAACACAAATGACAAATATTATAACGATATTGTATGAGTGTAGCTTTAATTAAATCGAGCGTAACTAACCTTTGCCAGACATTCCGAAGACCGAGTTGCCCAAGTCATTTAGACTGCTCGTGAACTTATCCGCTTCACTTGATAGGGTATCAGCCACGTACTCTTCTGTCCCCTTTGCCCCTTCCTTGATTCCTTCTTTAGTATTTTGCAATCTATCATCTACTTCCTGCAAACTATCATTTGTAGTTCCTTTTATATCTTCGAGTTTATCGCCAGCCGCGACTTGGAAACCTTCAAATGTATCTTTTACATTGCCGAAAAGTTCCTTTGCACTGTCTTCTGCATTTGAAGTAGTATGTTGCGCACCACCTACATACTCCCGAACAGATTCATCAAGACTGTCAAACGTGTTGCCTGCAGAACTCTGAAAACTGTGCAGTGTATCCTGTGCTGAACTTTCTAATCCATGGACATCATCCTTCAAATCCGCAAATGTATCACGGGCTGAACTCTGCATATCTTCATACGCCTCCTTTGAGCTGTTCATTTTATCCTTCGCGGTGCATTCGATGTCGTCGAAAGCACTGGAAGCTGATTCCTGAACTTGACCGAATGTTACTTTTGCTGACTTTTGTATTTCTTTTCCTTTATCTTTTGCAGCTTGGTCAAGCGTTAATAGCTGTTCCTCTCCACTCTTTTTAAGTTCACTGAATTTATCTGCGACAACATTTTCAGCGTGCGATTTCTTTTCTGCAGCAGCATTCAGAACTTCCTCGGCGGATCTTTTGATTTCTTCTGTTGTTTGTTCAGCTTCTTGCCTTATCCTATTTAACCTATCTTCTGCCGATTCTTGTAAAGCATTTTTGGCGTCTATTACATCGTCTTTCTTTTCAATTATGGCAGCCTCTACAGCAGCTTTTGATTGTCCGATTTCTTGTTTAACAAGTTTTGTGTTATCGTTAAAAGTTTTCACAATTTCATCTTTTTTAGTGATAATGGCATCGTCCAACGTATTTTTCTTCTCTTGTAAGTTCTCTTTTATTTCATTACTTTTGTTTTGCAAGTTTCCTGTTACATCATCTTTCTTTTTTAGTCCGACTTTCAGAAGTTCGTCCAGTTTTTCATCTGCACTTTGATATACTTCCTGTTTTGTATTTACAAAAGTGTCCACAATATTATTTTTTGCATCTTGAACAAACTGTAATGTTTCATCTTTTTTGTCATCAATATTTTTAACAAGTTTATCTGCTTTGTCGTGAACATTTTTCAAGGCATTTTCGCTTATCTCTTGAGCATCATGAACAACTTCGTCTTTTTTATCATGTAGACTTTCTACAGTATTATTGGCTTTGTCTTGTGCAACTATGATGGCATCTTTTGTTTTGTTTTCAATGTCATCTGCTAATTGATTTGTTTTTTCTTGCACGTTATTAACGGTTTTTTCTTTTGTCTCTTTCGCTTTTTCTAATAATTCATCCGTTTTTACTTTCGCACTTTGAACGATAACTTCAGCATCTTTTATTATTTTTTCTTCTTCCTTGGTTATATTATTTTCCACATTTTGTTTAGCTTCTGACGCTTTGTTTGCTAATCCGGTTACTGAATCCTTAGTGTCAGCAACTTTTTCAATAACTTCATTCTCTATTTTATCTTTTTCTCCAAATATGTTATGAACAAGTCCTGTAAAGAAATTCTTTCCTTCTTTAGACTTCTTTTTAGCTTCTGACTTAACTTTATCTTTCTTATCTTTTGCTTTGGATTTAACATCGGCTGCAACTTCTTGACCTTTATTTTTAGCAACATCAATCGATTCATTTATTTCATCAACTTTTTCTTTAGTAGCATCTTTTAAGTCGTCAATAGTATCTTTAGTACCTTTTTTAACATTATTTGCTTTATTGTTTATATTATTTTGAACATTGATTGCTGCTTCCTTAACGTTTTCAGCTTTATGTGCTGTACCAGTTTGTATGTTATGAGATGTTTTATCTAAACTATCTTTAATATCATTGATTTTTTCAGTTACTGCATTGGTGCCATCTTTAGTTTTATGACTAATGTCATTTGCTGTTTCTTCAAAGGTTTTACCTAGCATTGACAACTTATCGTGTCCTCTTAATTTCATTTCTTCAGCTATTTCCATTGCAGCGAAATCGAGCTCATGAGCTTTACCTTTAATTTTTTCCTGAGCGTTGTTAGCATTTTCAGCCAAATTATTTACGACATTATTTGCGGAAGATTTTACATTTTCAACACTCAAATTAACTTCAGATTTAATTCCAACAGCATCAGAATAGGCATCCTCCTTTACCTTTTCAACTGGTTCTTTGATATCATCGAACTTGTTACTAGCTATTTGCACATTGTCTTCAATATTAGACTTTAAATCTTCTTTCTTTTTAATCAAATCGTTTTTTATATTTTCTGATTTTACAAGAATGTCCTCTGTAACCTCATTGGCTTGTTGCAAAATATTTTCCTGTTCCTTCTTTACTTTATCTAAAGCTTCTTTTGAATTGTTCTCAGCACCTTCACTAACTTCGTGAAGTTTTTCATGTGCAGCAAACTTGACTTGTTCGATTCTATCTGTTAAATTAGAAGTTTCATTATGCCGATGTTTAAATTTGCCCTCACAGCAGTCTGGAAATTGGAATGGGTCACTTTTCTTGTAGATTAAAGGTGTTTCTACTGGTTGCATGTGTTCGTATTGAAGGTATAATTCTTCAGTTTTATTTTTTATATCACTAGGAGTTTCTTCATCTACTATAAGTTTAGTTGCATACACTTTGCTATCTACATCGTCTTCATCTTTTAGGTGTCGTTTAGAATGTACATCTTTAAACATATCGTCGACCTTTTCTAGCAAATCTTCGGTAATAAGTCTTGGTGCGGGTTTAGGAGGGGTCTTCTCTTTGGATTCCCTTGGTTTGGGTTGGGGTTTAGGAGATGATTCCTTGCTGTCTTCTTTGTCTTCGCTGTGACTAAATACATTTTTAACTTTATCAGCGAGACCGCCAAAGAAGGAACCTCCCTCAGACTTCTTTTTGCCTTTTTCGAGAGTATTCATGGGAGTTTTATCTTCATCGGAATCAAACGTGGCTTTCGTTTTATTGGAATCAACGTGCAGTGTGTCACCGTTTACTGGAATAAGTTATTTATTACTCTAAAAATTTATGTACTTACAATAAACCTTCGATGTCTGTAGTCGGGGAAAATTTATAAAAACCTTATACGTTTTAATTATAGGTAAATAATATTTAAAATAGTCTTAACTATTTTTGTAGCACAAGCATCATCTACGTGTATAAATGAAGATGTGAAATCGAGCATGAGATGTATAAACTTTTATGAGTGTTTGGGTTCTGAAAATTTATACTTTATGTCTAAAATACAATGCGGTCGTCAGTCACATAAGAATGTGCATTAAGCTGTGGGTAGAAGTTAGTCAAGTTTGTGCAGTCATCACCAAGATCATATGCACACTTTAACTTATATTTAAGAAGTTCGGAGCTTCTGTCATCAAAAGACCGCCAAACAAACTATAATTTTATGTTAATAAATATAGTCCCTAGATTTTGATTGTTTCTAGTGTTTCCTTCACTTTAACTGCAGAATATAATCAGAATAGGTCTTTATAATTGAATATTGCTTGTAATAATTTTAATTCCAATTAAAGATTCTATATATTACTTTGAGTTTCTCGTTGATATACTTACCATGTGTTTTGTCATCCTTGTCTGTTTCTTTGGTCGTGTATTTGACGTCACCGTTAGAAATAGTTTTATCCTGGCGAAATAGCTTAAATTAGATGAAATGAAAACTTAGCATTCAATGAAATTCTTATTTATTTACAAGGTAATAATTACTAATAACTTTGATTTTAGCTGATGATGAATTAAACTTTCAATTTAACTAATAATTTGCTACTTTGACTTAAAAAATTGTTTAATTTATACAAACATCTAGTAATATCCTGCGATGAAACATAAGTTGACCGACGTTAAGTTATACTTTATTACAAGATAAAAAAAAGTATTAAACTTTTCTTGTAATGCCCTACTTTGACTAAAATTGTATTTACTATAATAGAAAACAATTCTAAGATTGAACATCACGTAACCACTGAATGTCTACTATCACAAAACCCAATAACACTAAATGTTTTCGTATATCAAGTAAGGTTTCAAGTACTAACGTGTCCATTGAGTTGTAGGGCGGGTTGGTCTTGAGGTATGGGAGGCGGACCCACGCTATGGTTGTGATCACCCCAGTGAAAACTCAGCTCGTCCTTAAGCGCATCAAATCCTGTAACAAGAAAAATGTGAAGCTTATAAAAATTTGTTTATTTGTTTATTTATTTCTTACTTACATCTAACATTACAGGCAAAACCCAATTCATTAGACATAGCAAACAAAGCAAAAAAAGAACAAAAAATTAACATACAATATAAAAAAGAATATAAATGAGAATAAAAATAAGAAATCAGCTTAAAAAAACAACAACACTGCAAACAAAAACAACGTAACGTTAATAAAAATAAAAACATTAAAATCTTTACTTATAACATAATATCTATATACAACGTAACTTAATAAATAAAATAAATATCAACATGAAACTTTAAGATAATATTAGGTGTATATGAATCCCTTTTTAGGCTTATTTTGAAAACGTGCCAGACTGCCAGTCCACATGTGTTATAGTTAGTGTATGTGTGTAAATGATGTGTGTGTGCGTGCGTGTGTGTGTGTGTGTGTGACTCACCGGACTGATCGAGGTTGTGGAAGTCGAGGTGGCTCTTGGCAGCGCGGGGCGCGATGCGTTCAGGAAGGGACACGTCCAGCACACACGCGGGGCTGGCCGCCTGCTCGCCCTTCGCCGCCTGCAGTGTCCAATTACACGTTCATATACATTTGTTAATTAGACATGTGGCGTACCCAGATATATATAAACTTTTTAAATTGTGTTTTATATCAAACCTGATTTTATTTTTATATTTTTTATAAAAATAATTTTTTGATTCATGTTAACAATTAATATTTTACATTTATTCGTTACGATTAATATCTTTCTACATGTATATATAGTATTACTTTTTGTTATTTTATCCTAAAATAAAAATTTAGTGAAAATTTTATTAAGTACACCAAATTAATACCACAATAATTCATTACATACCCACTACACTACAGATACACATTTTTTTGGTTTTTCCAGCACCGGCTGAACAAAGGAGGATTTCGTTTACCTTAGGTTCATTCATGAAATATATTCTGCCGGATGGATTCTCCTCGTGATGTTTTACTCGTACCGTGAACTCTACCCGGTTGTCTTTGAATGCCTAGAACAATATTTTTTGATAGAGATAATTCATCATCAGCGAATATGGTGAAAAAGATCCTGACGTTTCTACGTTTTTTTAAGTTAAATTGAGAAATATAGGGTTTTATCTTCACCCAGGTAGAATACCAAAAGGTATCCACATTAAATTGGTTATGTATTTTTATGTTAAAGAAACGTACATACCTCAAATGTAAAAGTGGGCTGCGTGCCAGATTTGGTAACGGGAACGAGGTTTCCAGAAAACTCTAAATATATTGGCTTGCCATCCAAGAATTTTACTGCAGTTGAGTGGGCAACTTCTGTGTAATGCTCCTGTGGAAAGAAATTAATTGGGTAAATCTTGTGGATTGATCCTTGTTTTTTAATAAGTTTAGAAAATATTACTTTAATTATTTTGAGGTATAAAAACCCAGTAACATAAAATTTCAAAAAAGCAAATGACGCCAGTTGATGTCACAAGACAGATCAGAGCAAAATATATCTACCAGATACAGAGCAGCTAAGTGGCCAAAAGATAAATTTTTATATTGATTTGCTACCATCTTTTAATTTATTTTTTTAAATGTACAATTTTTTCTAACGTTCGTTAAGTGTGTATATTTAACCTTCATATGACAAAATAAATATTTTCATTTCATTATATTTTGGGGTCAGGTGAGGCCATAAAGGCTATACGAGGCCAGACGAGACCTAACGAGGCAAACCTACCTGATGTAGCAGTGTGTCGTACGCGTACCGGTCAGTGATGTACAGTACGAGGAGACGGCCTTCCAGCGCGTCCAGTCGCTTGCCCAGGACCACGATACGCACTTCAAATGGCACCAGTAGCATCTCTCTGGAAGATTATACACGCATTATAACATGTTTAAGAATTAAATTCGAATTTGAAGACAAAGTAACAAATTATAAAGTGTTTTTTTTTTTAAATAAATTGAGGTTATGCGCAAATTACAATTTGTATGCGAATGAAATCGTAACAATACATTTGTATTTTATCGAGTCTATCGAGTAGATAAGTACTATGACTTACCGGTACAACTCTGTAGCCAATTTAGTCGCATCACTAACATTTTGACAGTTCATCAGCCAAAACCTGAAACAACCGTTTGATAAATTAGATTATTTCTTTTCGATTTATTCAGCACATTTAAACTTCGGAGCTGTGCAAATTAGAAAAAAAAAACCAAATAAAAAAATGCCAATTGCCAAATAACTCAAGTAAATTAATTAAGATATGCTGGTATATACTATATATATTGTGACTTACCTGGCAGATACGGTAGTAGTGAAGGAAGCGCAGTCGTCTGTGATGGTGAGTGGAGTAGAGCCCGTGACGTCTTCCCACACGGCTCGCGCTTGACCGCCCATGATGGAGCACAGCAGGCGGAGGTTGGCGGTGGACTGTTTGTCGTGGCTGTTGACCTGTAGGGTGGGGGTAGACGTTAATAATAACACTTTTAACGTGAATATATGGTAATGGATCACTGTCCGTCGTCGCAGCGGCGCTTCGACAACGCAGCGCATCACCCTCCCTCTCGCTTCGTCTCTTGTCCGTCGATCCGTTGAAACATCGCGCGTGACGACGCAACGGTCTAGTGGGGCATGTTACAAAAAATATATGAGACATGACGCAGCGACGACGCTCCGACGACGCAACGCAGCGCAACGTACTAATGGGGCTTTACTCTTAAGCAATTTTTTTTAATTCACTGGATGGAATTAAATATATATCTAAATATATTTTTTTTTCTTTGATTTGGTTAGGGACTTTTATACGCAAGTACATGTCAGTCCCATCGTAACCTTATACTAACTATACCATCAGATGAGACTTATGAGCCTGAACAGTATTATAGCCTCATTAGAAGTTGGGCGCGCGAGTATACCATGGAACATTCCAGCATCTAATCTATTCAAATTCATAAGTCTCATAATGGTATCTCTGCCAGATTGAAATCGTCTGCATTCAATTAGCAAATGATGTACATCATCGACAATCTGACACGACTCACAATTAGGAGAGCTTGATTTTTTCATTAAAAATTTAAATTTACTTAAAGGGATATGCCCCGACCTCAATCTGTGAGCAATCACAATTAATTTTATACATAATTTAATATTTAAAAACCAGGGTATATGAGGAGGCTCACTCTGTAATGTTTTGTACCAAATTCCTTTTACCAACGATATTTCGTTGAAATATTCTTTCCACAGATTGTGACACTTTCTTTTATAAGATGGTGAAAAATCCGAATAATCTGCCTTAAAATTTAATACCTTACCGTCTGTAATACCTTTCTTAGCCATTATGTCAGCCTTCTCATTACCCGCTAATCCAATATATTTAAGTTAGCTAGGTAACAGCCGGTTGTTATAGATACGGGCGACACGGCGGCGTGGCGCGGCAGCTCGCGGCGCGCTAGTGTGGTGAAGCAAACACAAACACAAACAAGCACACGGAGCGGTCACCTTCTGGTCGGGCGCGTGCGGCAGCGGCGCCGTGAGCGTGATGCTGCGGTGGAACTTGCGGCGGCGCGGCTCCACGGTGAGCACGGGCGACACGGCGGCGTGGCGCGGCAGCACGCGGCGCGCTAGTGTGGTGAAGCAAACACAAACACAAACACAAACAAGCACACGGAGCGGTCACCTTCTGGTCGGGCGCGTGCGGCAGCGGCGCCGTGAGCGTGATGCTGCGGTGGAACTTGCGGCGGCGCGGCTCCACGGTGAGCACGGGCGACACGGCGGCGTGGCGCGGCAGCTCGCGGCGCGCTAGTGTGGTGAAGCAAACACAAACACAAACACAAACAAGCACACGGAGCGGTCACCTTCTGGTCGGGCGCGTGCGGCAGCGGCGCCGTGAGCGTGATGCTGCGGTGGAACTTGCGGCGGCGCGGCTCCACGGTGAGCACGGGCGACACGGCGGCGTGGCGCGGCAGCTCGCGGCGCGCTAGTGTGGTGAAGCAAACACAAACACAAACACAAACAAGCACACGGAGCGGTCACCTTCTGGTCGGGCGCGTGCGGCAGCGGCGCCGTGAGCGTGATGCTGCGGTGGAACTTGCGGCGGCGCGGCTCCACGGTGAGCACGGGCGACACGGCGGCGTGGCGCGGCAGCTCGCGGCGCGCTAGTGTGGTGAAGCAAACACAAACACAAACACAAACAAGCACACGGAGCGGTCACCTTCTGGTCGGGCGCGTGCGGCAGCGGCGCCGTGAGCGTGATGCTGCGGTGGAACTTGCGGCGGCGCGGCTCCACGGTGAGCACGGGCGACACGGCGGCGTGGCGCGGCAGCTCGCGGCGCGCTAGTGTGGTGAAGCAAACACAAACACAAACACAAACAAGCACACGGAGCGGTCACCTTCTGGTCGGGCGCGTGCGGCAGCGGCGCCGTGAGCGTGATGCTGCGGTGGAACTTGCGGCGGCGCGGCTCCACGGTGAGCACGGGCGACACGGCGGCGTGGCGCGGCAGCACGCGGCGCGCCAGTGTCGGCGCCGCGCCGTGCGCCTGCAGCCCCACGCGGATGCGCTTCGTCAGCGCCTGCGGGGGGAACAGCGCCTGGACCTGCGGGAACGGGGGACTTCAATACAAACGGTTTATAATAGATAAAATTGCGTGCGTACAAAGTAAACATGTCAGAAATGAAACTACTTTGGCAAACTAATTAAAAAAAAAAACGGATTGAAAAAAAACAAAAACCCAATTAAAAATCACAAAACCGCCTAATAGCGCCATCTATTACGCGCAGAAACAGTCTTCGCAGAACTAGTCCTTTGAAACAAACACCAACCTTCGAAGCACCCCAGCTGGGGCTCTCGCACCATCACCCCGACCGGAAGGCGGCTGTTCGAGGACAGCGAACGTCACGGCTACGGGATTATGGGTCCAGGAGCGCCGACCCATATACCGACTAACCCTCGGCTCCAGCCGGACGTACTGGACATAGTGCTGCTTAACGGACTGACCACACCTGTCGATGTTGAGATGGTGTACGACCTCAACACGCAGCACCTGCCGATTCAAGTAACGCTCGCCCTCCAGCGAGGCTGCACAGTGCCCCGCAGTCCCAGATTACGGGTCGACTGGGAGCGCTACACCGCCACACTCGCGGAGTTCGAGCTCACTGTTCCTGTTACGACGCCCGCCGACGTCGAAACCGTGGCCACGCAGATCACCAGCGTAATACAAACAGCCAAAGAAGTAGCAACAACCACGCAAGGCCCACCGACGGGCAACAGGGACCGACTCCCGAGCTCACTCCGCGACAAAATGCGGAGGAAGCGCCAGCTCCGCAAGCTCTGGGCACGCACACGCTGCCCGAGGGTGAAGCATGACTTGAATCGGCTTGCAGAGGAGGTAAGGCGCGCGCTCGTCGCTCTCGACGACGACTACTGGGAGGCCACCGTCGATCGAGCGACTGAGCGCGAGACAAGCCTGTACAGCCTCTGCAGAAAATTAACAGGAGCAGACACACCGATTTACCCGCTCATGGACCGAGCGGGTAACAGGGTTTACTCTGCCAAGGAAAGAGCCGAGATCCTGGCAGAGTACATGGAGGGGCAATTCACCCCCAACCCTGCCAATACAGAAGACGAAGATGTCGTCAGTCACCACGCGGCGGTCCACGAGCAAGTGGAGAACTTCCTGTCGGCGCCCGCTCCGGCGCTCCGGGGTGGTGAACTCATCACCCTGTCTGAGCTGCGGAGGGCAATCTCCCGCCTACCCAGGCGGAAGGCGCCCGGTGCCGACGGGATCACCATCGCCGCGTTGATGCAGCTGCCCATAGGGTGCCTCGCGGCGCTCACGAGGCTCTATAACGGGATACTCCAGACGGGTCACTTCCCCGAGACGTGGAAAACAGGGAAGGTCATCGTCCTCCCCAAGCCTGGGAAGGACCGCCGCCTCCCTGGAAGCTACCGGCCGATCACGCTACTCTCGCACATCGCCAAGCTGTTCGAGCGTCTGCTGCTGCGAAGACTCGCGCCGCACCTCCCTGTGCGCGAGGAACAGTTCGGGTTTCGCGGCGGCCACTCGTCGACGCTCCAGCTGGCGAGAGTCCTCAATCACCTGGCCAGTGAGCTCAACAACCGGCACTGCACGGTCGGGGTCTTTCTCGACATGGAGAAGGCCTTTGATCGTGTGTGGCACGCCGGACTCCTGGCTAAGGTGATCAACACGACGACACCGCCCGCGCTTGTGCGAGTAGTGGCGTCGTTCCTGGAAGGCCGTAGCTTCTACGTCTCGGTGGAAGGCGCGGATTCCCAGCCGCGCCCCATCCGGGCTGGAGTACCCCAGGGCAGCTGTCTGTCGCCGCGCCTATACGCGGCGTACACGGACGACATCCCAACACTAGAAGACCGACTACGCGAAGGGGAGGAGAACGTGCTGTTGGCCCTGTACGCGGATGACAGCGCGTTCTTCGCAACATCCTATCACCAAATCGTCGCCACCAACAGGATGCAGCGTCTGCTGGACTTGCTCCCGGCATGGCTGGATAAGTGGAGGATGGCCGTCAACGTTGGGAAGACGGCCGCTCTGCTTACCGGCGGCTCCAGGCCGCTGCGCCAGCTCAAGCTCCGAGGCCAGGACGTAGAGTGGAGGACCTCAGTAAGGTATCTGGGGTGTCATATCGACCGGAGGCTGCGCATGGTACCGACCGTCAACCAGGCGGTCAACCACGCAGCGGCGGCCCGGTCGAAACTCTACTCCGTGCTCACCTCCAGACTACCTATGAACACCAAACTGAAGGTCTACGGAGCCTACGTCCGCTCGCGTCTGACGTACGCGGCCCCAGCCTGGTACGCCCTCTGCTCGGCGAGCCAGGCTAGACGGCTTCAAGTCCAGCAGAACCGATGCCTACGAATGATAGTAGGAGCTCCGAGGTACGTCAGGAACGACGTCATACACCGTGATACCAAGACGCCCACCGTGGAGGAGTATGTGTGTCGCCTCGCACGCGCTATGTTCGCTCGCGCGGACAGGAGCGCGTGCACACACCTCCACGGCATAGCACCGTTACATGCTAGGCCTCCAGACGGTCGTTCCCTACCTCGCGAGCTCCTGCTGTCACCGCCAGCTCCCAGCATCGCCGCCGGTGGCGACGACAGCGAAGATTGCGACGAATAGGACACCCGGGACCCCCACGGGTGTCTCTTATACCTCAACATGACGAAGACAAACAACTACCCTAATTGACAGCCACAAGAAGAAAAAAATTATAGACTAGGCCATAGCCTACGCTGTAGGTATGGCCCTGGCCCGGCGGGCCAAAACACAAGACCCAGGGGGCGAAGTTCCCCCTGTGAGGAAAAGCTCGGGCGGAGAGGCGTGAGCCTAAGACCCGTACCCGGACTGACCTAGGTCAGTCTGGATGAGCCCACGAATTGAAACAAACACAATACGACGATTCTTATTGCTTTCGTAGTAGTTCACGCTATCAACTCTAGATGTCACTTTAAGTATTTTTTATATTACAAACTGAAAAAAACTTACATGAATATTATTTACTGTTCTTAGTTATTAATTAAGAATACAAAAAAAAAGAAACTAATTGAAAAAAAAAAGCCCATCCAAGTACTGACCGTCCCTGACGTTGCTACGTTACCGATCGCTCAAATGTTACCCCTCATGCGCCTAAAGAAGTTTTACTTCAAAATCAAAACTTTCGGTCCGTCTCACAGCTACACAACACTGCTCTCAAACAGTATTTTGTTCCTGTGGCCAAAGTAACCAAAGCTGGATTGGAGTAAGGTCGACATCACGTTTGCGATGCTTCTGGTGTTGAAGGCGTCTATAGGCTACGGTAACCACTTACCATAAGGTAAGCCGTACACTTGTTTGCCCCCCTAGTAGTATAAAAAAAGTAAAGTGAAGGTAACATACTTGTGGTATATGCGCAGAGGATATGGTACCCCCCTCTGGACCAATAATGTGAACTTCCTGTCGAACTCTGGACACAACGGCCAAGTAATGTGGGAAGTCACAAGTTATGATACGTGTCACTCTCTCTCCATTCTCTCCAAGACTTTCTCCACTGTTTCCGTGTTCTTGTCTTTCACGGGTCAACGTTTCCTAAGAAAAAATATCAAATTATTTTCTGCCCTTTCTCTCGCAGATAGCAAATTAGGTAATTTCATGCAAGAATTAGATTAATTTAGTTATATTCATTTTATTATTTATCAATTGAACTAGTTGACAAAAGACCACTAAAAATAATATCATTTGACGTCACTAGCTTATCTCATTTTTTAAGTAAGTGTTTAGAATTACGGCTGTTATAATCAATTAAAAAATTCGTTGAATTTGAGAAAATATGAGAATATATTCTATTTATAAATATGAGAAAATATTCTATTTTATTTTTATTATGTTCTAAATTTATTCGCTTTATACATTTTATTACCTGTATCATGGGATTGTCATTGTTGTGTAGATAATGGTCTTGCCAAGTCTCGCCGGTGTCAGACCTCAGTATAACGATCTCGCGTTCTGGGCACGAAGCCGTGAAGATCGGCACTTCGATGATTACTGGCCTAGAATAAAAAACACACCATTTTAAAATTACACCTTAGTTTTAAATTAATTTTAGAGGTCATTTTCATTTAATTAAATTTTTAAAACTAGTCATTTACAATTTTCCAAAATTCCATCTTATACTAATATATAAAGCTGAACAGTTTGTTTGATTGTTTGTTTGTTTGTTTGTTTGTTTGAACGCGGTAATCTCTGGAACTACTGGGCCGATTTGAAAAATTCTTTCAGTGTTAGATAGCCCATTTATCGAGGAAGGCTATAGGCTATGTATCATCACGCTAAGACCAATAGAAGCGGAGTAAACGCCGACGAAGTCGCGCGCAGAAGCTAGTCTAAGATAATATTTGAATTTACACAGAAAGCCAACAACGTTATATTTAAATATATATATTTTAAATAAAATGTAACAGTATAATAAATTGTCATTACATATTATAGGCTAACTCAACACATGAACCGAGTTATATATAATAAAGAAAAGAAAAAATATACAGTTATATCTACTTACGCTAGGAACTTAGCTCCCTGTGGTTGCAACTCCAATAATCTTGAAGCTAACGCCTCTCCCTCCATCAATGGTGGAGGCGCTGCCGCGGGAGCGCGTCTTGTTGCAGCACTATTATATAAAAAAATAATAATTTCAAATTAATACTTACATGTAAAAGATAACTTAATGAATATATGCAAGTTAATCATAATATTGATTGATTGAATTGAATTATTCATCCTGTAAGCTCCCATTGAGCATCTTTACCCATATAGGAGAAGGGAATAAATATATAATATTATAATTTTAAGAAACTTTTTAACGATTATGAAGAAGTTTATTTTGACCAATTAATTTAGTCTTGTTCACCTTGCGGTTTCTTTAAGATTTTTTTTTTTCTAAATTATATTTCACAACATCTACGGGCTCTTAGTTGCCCATGCCATTGAACTACATAAAATATTTGTTTACTATCGGCTGTTGCTTTTTACAATAGTTTTACTTCAGATCAGCTTTATGGTTATTTGATTAAAATTTACCCACTTTTTAAATTTTTATACTAAAGCTATTTCATTATTTTATTTTTATTTGACCTAAAAAATAATTTGCGGTGACAAAGTCTCAATTTTAGATATGCACAATACGCAATCGGATAAAAATAAAGTTGAAGCCATATGAAAACAGAATTCATTAAAGTACTTCGTAGGACGAAAGACCCGTGTCATATTTAAATATAATCTTACTTACAAGGAAATCTTAATGGGATGACGCACAAAGCAGTGTTACCTCGATATAAATATTCTCGACCTATTTGTTTGCGGTCATCAACGATTTTAAATACTAACTAAATCTTATCAAAAATCATATTATTTAGAATCTTTATTAAATCAACAATACATTTGAATACAGCAATTAACTCGTTGGTGAGAAAAGTTATCCAATTGTGACGACGGGTCAGCGCAGTGATCATAGCAACAACCTTTTACGCTAACTGCTGTGGGTTAAAACCCCCACTATGATCATGTTTTACACTAATTTTTATCGTGGTCGGGGACTGGCGCAAAGGTTTCTTCTCATCTTCTGCATAAAATAAAGAAGAGCTTAATGAGCAACGCTACCAAATCCGCAATGCAAGTTAGGGAACAATTTTTTTACCAGGAATAATGATCGTTATTAGGTATTCAGATGGGCCATAATGCAAACAGCTTGATGTGCTTTCTGAAGCACGGAGGTGGGAGGGGGGGATTTGTTAAAATAAAATATAACTTCTATTTATTTATGCTTGTGTTGATTTCGCTTTGTTTGGTCATTTTAAATGAACGATATTTATCAAGATTATTTTCTGGCAGTAATAATGGCCTGTCACGCAATACCGCCATTCATTCAGATGTTGAACCCAATATTTTACTACGCAATCATTATAGCTTACACGAATGTCATATTTTTGTTGCGATCATATTGTATTAGAATCTTACTTCTTTGCCTATTTCCTACAATTTCCATAAATAATAGTGTTTGGTGCATTGTTTCAACTTCTTTTAGTTTAATGGATTTTAATGGTGCCAAATAAGCACTGATGATGTCAACAGTGCCACGTAGAATATTATATAGTTACAATATGGTTCGACATTTCTAGACCTGTTTTATTTATTTATGTTTACCTATTTATCACCACATTGCACATACATTGGATACACATTATAACGTATATTACTAAAAGACAGACACACAGACAACATGGAAAGGTGGTCTTATTGCTTTATACAATCTTATACAGATAACTTTTGATGATTCTGCTTTACTATGAAATCGGAAATCCTATTTATTAGGGTTCCGTACCCAAAGGGTAAAAACGGGACCCTATTACTAAGACTTCGCTGTCCGTCCGTCCGTCCGTCCGTCCGTCTGTCACCAGGCTGTATCTCAAGAACGGCTATAGCTAGAGAGTTGAAATTTTCACAAATTATGTATTTCTGTTGCCGCTATAACAACAAATACTAAAAACAAAATAAAATAAATATTTAAGGGGGCTCCCATACAACAAACGCGATTTTCTTGCCCTTTTTTGCTCGATATTAATATTGGCAACAGGTAGGCACTTGAAATATTCACAAAATACTCAGTTGTATTTTTACTTTAATAATAAATAATAAAATTAAAATAAAATTAATATTTAACGGGGGCTCCCATACAAAAAACGTCATTTTTGCCTATTTTTGCTCTCATACAATAAAAGGGATTTTTAGCCGCTTTTTGCCCGTTATTACAATCAATGTACCTAGTCAATGGTACGGAACCCTTCGTGCGCGAGTCCGACTCGCACTTGGCCGATTTTTATAAAATAATATATATATTTTACATAATATGAGATAAAAGAGACGACGACATGAGACATACGAGAGAGGTCACAGCATAGGGTGTCGCGTTTGCGGTCGAGGCTCCGATCCACACTCATGACAAACGATATATAGGCGATACAGATGTATGTCATAATTTTGTTTGTATTATTACGACCTTTTCACCAGCATTTTTTTAAATCTCTGTATATTAACCTTTAAGAAATCTTTTGTTTTTGATGCTTGGTGAATAAACGTCTTTATTATTACTATTATACACATTTTTAATATCATATCAAAAATACTGACGGTTCCAGCGGGGATCGAACCCGTACCTCCGACTAACCGTGTGGGCGCTCTTAGCCAATTAAGCTATGAAACGATTTATTCTTCCGGTCGAAATCTTTGATAATTATGATGAATTTTTATTCAGACTTAAGGGACAGTGGCGTATTTTGATATGATATTAAAAATGTTTATGTATGTCATAACCACATAATGTGATTTCGGACACAGGAGAAAATCCTACTAGAGGCTGTTGAGTGTGAACCGTTTGTTTATTTTAAGCATTTATTCATGAATTAAATGTGGATTGATTTATTGTCTTTTATGTATAAATAAAAGAACAGAAACACATGTAAACAGAAAGTCGTGATCACGATGTGGCAACGTACCAAAAAACCGAGGACATTTGTGTTTATGAGTCAGTCTGTACCGACCTTATACTACTGTTGGGTTATTACCGCTTGTTGTACATGACTTTCTGAATCTATTTCAAGAAGGAGTCGTAAGCGCATGAATAAAGAAAGTTTTCTCACGTCATTTCTGTCTCGATTAAATTTATTTTATATTTGGCGCTGTTTTGGGATATTGTGTTGGACTTTACCTTTGAATTTTATTTACAATATTTTAGTAGCAATATTAATGTCCCTAAAGTAATGTCCTAATGTACATATATTTATTATTATTTTTATTATTTTACATATACTATACATTTTTTTTACAACTTATGAAACGTTTTTAGGTTAATTCATGAAAACTTTCAAATATTTTTGGTTTTCGGATCTAAGATATAATTATTTAGATAAGAGGAAGGTAAGGGACAAGATGGTTATATAAGATCTGTTAAAGAAACTAGAAATCATCTCACATCAGAGAGTTTTCAAGCAAATATAGACTTTTTTTAAACAAAAACATTACAATTTCTCCACTAAAGTATTGAATTATAACGAACAAAATTTCTAGACGACTTTAATCCATATTTGGCATGTCAGGTAGAATTGCAGTCCAAACATTTCCGGGGACATCATCATATCAGTCTGTTGCAAATGGAAAAACAAAATAGCTTTTTTATTGACGTAGTGCACAGTAGGAAATATTCTCTCTCTCTTTAGAAGCACCCTACAACTACTAAGTAATACTGCTTTTAAATATGTTTGTGTTCTTGTGGTAAGTAAGGGTCGGCAACGCGCTTGCGATGCTTCCAGTGTTGCAGGCGTCTATAAGCTACGGTAATCGCTTGCCATCAGGTGAGCCGTACACTTGTTTGCCGACCTAGTTGTATGAAACAATAATGTACCGGCAAGTGACTCTAGTAGGCGCGGCGCAGGCGGCGGGCGGGACGATGATGCGCACGCCGCCGCGTCTCTTGGCTTTCATGGCGCCGCCGCGCGCGTCCACCACGAACGACACCAGGAACCTTGAAAATTGAAATATTAACATAAACATTATATTTATTAACCTTTTAAATCATATCAAAATTTTTCGATCCAGCGGGATTTGAACCGGCGCCTTCTGACGTGCCGTGTCAGCGCTCTGCTGACACTACCTGAACCTGAACTGAGCTATGGATCCACATCTAGCCGGATCGAAATTCTCGAAATGATGATTTTGGTTTTTAAGCAAACCATGGCGCCGTCTATAGCGAGTTCTTTACAGACCTCGACTACTCAAAGATTTCATATTACAATGAATTCTTTGACAAGAGACGTTACCATGCTATTTTTAATTCGTTTTATTTTTATTTTTGTGTTACCCACACATGGGGAAATTATAAATATATATTTATCACCTTTCTCTCTGGTATCAAAATTCGAACTGAAACCATTTTCTGTCTACTGTAATAAATAAATAAATATCTACACAATACACACACGGTCGTCTGTTCCTAAAGTAAGCAACTCAATGCCTGTGTTATAGGCAACAGCCGACTGGTCTAGCTACATATATTTTTTTTTTCGATAAACATACTTATAAATAATACATATACATAAATATATAAATAAATATGTATATTACACCCAGACTCGGAGTGGGAATCGAACCCCCAACCACAACCAGAGCAGAAAGCAGGGTCACTAGAAACTGCGCCAACGGGCCAGTCAAACTGTATTGTACCTCTACAATAACAGTAAATAAAAATTGCTTAGCAAAGTACCTGTATGTATGTATGTATTATTCTTGACCATAGCACACAAGGAGAAATTTCAAATATCAATATCAAAATTGGCGGTACTTATAACAACATAGCCTACTCTATAGGCGAGAGCTATAGTTTCATTTAGGTGTCTATACAAAAAGTAAAGTTAAAATGTGTATCTCACCCAATGTCCACCGGCTGTCTCTCCATGGTGGCGACGCGGCTGTCATTGTTGCTCGGCCAGAGGTGTCCGTCCGTGACGCTGTCCTCTAAGGGCCTCGCGCGGTTCAACGTGCCCACCTCGCTATTCATGTAGCGGTACTGTTGCTGCTGTTGGATCGGACACTCGACCTCTCCTGTTACAAGGAATCGGCTATTGTTACAAAGCGTAAGTATTGGGCACTAAGTTACAAATCTGCCGATTTCCTTTTATGATGATAAATCTCTATTATTATTGTTTTCTAATTTTTACGCGAATTTCACTCATTACAATGAAAAAACTTTTTCGGATTTTATCGCGGTTTATTAAGTTTTTTAGATGCCAACCATCGTGGTGTAAAGTATACAATCTCTATTTATTTCTATTAAAAAGACAAAGAACATAAAATAGACAAAGAACATGTTTATCGTGAAACAAGAAAAAAAACCTCCGTGTGGTTTTATGAAACCACGGTAAAAGTGAAACTTTTGCACGCCACCTATGTTTTGTAACTTATATCAGCTGTATGTTGTCATTAGTGTCTTAGTTCTAGGAAATGATAAGAGATGGCCGACCGTAGGAAATGATAAGAGATGGCCGACCGACATGCGATACACACACAAAAAAGTTTGAGACGATGTAATAAAAGTTTCACTTTAAAAAGTATGAACTCGAAAACCAACATTCGTTACTTCCTCTTTACTTCCTTTGTTTTCAATATCTATATACCAATAAATGATGCTAATAGACGCCTATTATTTGCTATTTTTATACAAAAAGGTAAAACAATAATGTCAAATGATGATGACAT
The DNA here is from genome assembly GCA_905220545.2 of Melitaea athalia. Classification (NCBI taxonomy): domain Eukaryota; kingdom Metazoa; phylum Arthropoda; class Insecta; order Lepidoptera; family Nymphalidae; genus Melitaea; species Melitaea athalia. The sequence continues at coordinate 6,573,173 of HG992203.1, forward strand.
AAATATAAGCGTTATTGACGAACTTTAAGAGGTTATTGGCTCTATTAGGATAGGATCGTACAATAACGTTACAAGTACAACAAGTAATATCGTACTACCAACTGTGCTTAAGCTGTACTCAAGTAGCTCAGCTCTATCATTATAAAAATATTTTTGCAATGAACCAATGAAGTTTTAAGTGATATCTTACCGCCTTCGTCTTCGGAGTCGCTCATGAATGTGTCCTGCATAAGTTCTGGCGCCGCGACCCGATATTTGCCTTCCACACCACCTGGAACAATTGATAATTTACATTTAGATAAAGTAAACAATGCGAGAAGCCTTATAGATAGATTAAAAAAATAATCTTAAAATATTGTTTACCGTGGAGCATTAAAATATTGTGTACCTGTAGATGTAGTTTTACTTTGGATAGTTCAAGTGATAAATTAGAAACAATTTTGTTAAATTTAAATGTATTTTATGACTTAATTAATATCTTACCACCTATTAGACAAGTCGAAAACAATAAAAATAATTCTCGAACAATATTTTAAATTAACTCAAATAATATGACCTATTATAAATATAAATATATTTATGTATCAATATAATTTAAAGTTTATAACTTTTCAACGCATTTGAATGCTAGGTAATATCTATATGAAAGCATGGATTCTTATATTTAATGGGACCGTGCTTAGAAAGCGTTCATACAACCAGCACGATGTAAGGAAGTCCCTAACAGTTTAAATAAGGAACGTAGTTTGTGCCCGCGCAATGCGCATGCACAAATAGAAACATATACTGTACTCTTTGATAGAAACGAAATTGATATTCAATAACAAATATGAAAGATAGAGACGGCTATACAACTGTCTCGTTCTGATAAATTTCGGTACCATCAATTTACATAGTACAGTTAAGTACATTGACAGTATCAATGATACATGTATGAAATGCAACGCAATGGCAAAATAAATACATATATTATATTATCACGTGTTTATTGTACAAGCTGTAAGAAAACTTGGAACGACGCCTGAATTGCATTCATTGAGAAAATCGATTACCATTATTAAATAATTTATGTGAACTTTATACATACCTACCTATATGTATTAAAACTTTTAACGTTATTTATCACTTCCTTTTTAAAACAGTATAATGTTTTAAAGATTAATAAAGATGTAAATAAACAATGGTAGCAAAATGTGAAAAAGTATTTTGTGTAAATCGCTATTATTTTACTTACACTTTAATCTTTTAAAACAAGATCAAACATATTTCATGCAATCAGTAAAAAGAAATGTTTATCAGTTTTAATGTAATGTATCTAACAGTTTTTATTTTTTAGAAAAGGAATAGAAAATCTAAAAGATATTTATATTAAACTGAGATCTTTTGTACTTCGATTTCATCATCCTTACACGTTATATTCCTAAATTAGCATATTAATACCGTGTATTATAACGACATTCCCACGTTCGTGTTCAAAACAATTGTAAGATATTAAAAAAAATTACGTTCATGTATTACATAATATACTATGAGGTCAGCGAGTGGGTGTTCAATTGACTCCACTATCACCTGACTTACTGACATCTGACTTCATCTAATTGAGAGTGAAAATGTTTCGAATACCTATAGAAGATTGGATAATTGTTTATCTTTCATCTGACCCAAATTTTGATTGATTTTAATCATATGTCTTTTTTGTATGCTGCTTAAATGTTTGTGTTTTCAGATGTAAAGAAAAACACTGAAGAAATTTTTATGTATCGAAACAAATTGTTTGACAAGATTTCCAGTGCCACCTTGGCGTATTGTTTTTCGTAAAATGGAGAAAACTTTGAAAATCTTTTAGTGATTAATTTTTGTGCGATTTTTCTGGGCTGTTACTTTTTATATATAATTGTTTTGTTTTTTGATATATTCCCTGAAAATTCAATAAATTAATAATGTATCTATGCGTATAACGTAAAATACGTGGGAAATTTAAGCTAAAGTTTGAAGAAAACTCGGTATGAGGAGAATAATCTAATAATAATTAATAAGATCATGACCTGGTATTTATGTTATGAGGTGTTCTGTATTAAGAAACGTTTGATGAATTTTATCATCAGTTTAGTAGTAAGTGGGTAACAATAACATAAAGATATACACATAAGTACTAGGGTAGGCTGGTAGAAAATGCAGTAGCATTAGTCACCTTTTGCAAATACATTAAGTGTATGGTGAAGAAATTTTTTAAAAAGATGAATCGAATAAAGCTGGTTGGCAAATGTATTTTGTGTTTTGATGATGAAAATGAACTTGGTTTTAGATTTAAGACGTTTTAGAATTAACCTTGTCTTTCGCTCTTTTTTGATAGAGCAGCTTAGACTTATTCATTCGCTGCAGCACAAAAGGTGTTCGAGTTATTTTACGGTTTTAAGGCCCTACCTTTTTAGAGTAACCAAATTTAAAAAAACGATGACACTCATGAGACTGTCAAATATAAATTAAATAAGGCAGTGTCGTTAGTCCACTCTTGTGGAAACTTTAATTATTGCATGATATTTATATAGCGAAAATTATATTTTGCACTTCATTTAATATTTGGCTTTGCTGAAAGATCTTTTTTTTTTATGTAACTAGGTTGGCAAACAAGCGTACGGCTCACCTGATGGTAAGACCGTAGCCTATAGACGACTGCAACACCAAAAGCATCGCAAGCGCGTTGCCGACCCTATCCCCAATCCCCCCCAGGAGCTCTGGTCACCTTACTCACCAACAGGAACACAATACTGCTTGAAAACAGTATTATTTAGCTGTGGTCTTCTGTTAGGTCGAGGTACTACCCCAGTCGGGCTGCTCCATATTTTGAGCAGGAAATTTCCTGCTGTGCCCTACCTCAGTTCATCTTACACCATAATTCGAGCTTTTATATTTACATCACTACATAGTATAAAACAAAGTCGCTTTCTCTGTCCCTATGTCCCTATGTATGCTTAGATCTTTAAAACTACGCAACGGATTTTAATGCGGTTTTTTTTAAAAGATAGAGTGATTCAAGAGGAAGGTTTATGTATATAATTTAGTATAGTTTTATGTAAATTAGCAGAAATACGGCGATAAATGTTGAAGAAGTCGCACAAAATCGGGCCAACTGGGAGCTTTCCACGCAAACGCCGCGTAAACTAGCAAAGATACAGTGGAGTAATGTACTAGCGAATTCTAAATCTATAAAAATGCTACAAAAAAGTCCGCGATAGCATATATCTATCTCTTACGGTTGACTTACAATAACCACTTTTATGTTCAAATTTTTAATTAAAAACATTACGTTATTTTCCAAGCTATTTTCTTTAGTTCAGTATTAATCCTTATCCAAACAAATATTTTAGTTAGCTTAGGAATTTAATGCAGATTAAAATTGCCCTTTACACTATATCAATCAGATGAATAGGTTTTCAGATATCGTCGTTAGAAGTAATTAACAGCGAAACATTTAACCCTTTAACCGCCATCGCCGTAATATTACGTGTTGTAAGAGTAGTACCTCAGCCGCCACGTCGGAATATTACGTAAAGATCCTGTCATTTAAAAATGTCATCATTGCACCCGTGCGAAGCCGGGGCGGGTCGCTAGTACATAAATAAAGCAAATAGGTACGCATTAATGCGCTTGTAATTTTGATAATTTAAGAGCAAGGTCACTGCAATTATCCAATACTGATGTTAGAACGAATGACGTAACAACTGAACAAGAAAACTAAGCACGTATGATATTTTTTTTATTTATGAATGCATCAACGTATTTACGACGCAATTACCTCTAAGTGCTACCTTGAAAGCTTTAATGAATAGGGACACGAAAAAAGTATCGATACTTTGTGGTATCGAGTACATTTCCTTTCGATACCGATACTTTAGTACTCGATACTTTGCATTCGATACTTTTACTCAATGAGTAGTTTTTGGCGAGGTATCGTATCGAAAGATTTAGATGAGTACTTAATTACACTTTTTCCTGAAATTTTGAAAAAATGTATTCAGTATTTGTACGATAATTTGAAGCAACGACCTTTTTAACCGACATCCAAAAAAAGAGGTTTTTTTAATGTATGTTAGCTCAGAACTTTTAACTGGGTGGACCGATTTCGATGAATTTTGTTTTAATTGAAAGGTGTTGCGTGTCATGTGGTCCCATTTAAATTTAAATGAGATCTGACAAGAACTTTTAAAGTTATATCTAATAGTCTATAGTATTTACTCGACTACTTCTTCGTTGACCAACGTTGTATTATACCGCATAACTTTTTACTCGGTGTACCGATTTTGATGGTTTTTAATTTAATCGAAAGCTAAGGGCCTATGCAAACCACGTTTTTTAAACGTGCCGTCGACGCGCGTTTGTAGCGATACAAACGCGATACACACGCGAGTCAGACGCAGCCTGTAGACCTTTGCACACCTGAATACGCGTTTGAATCGATGAAAACGCGCGTGTCACGCGATACAAACGCGATGCAAACGCGCGTGTGTATCGATACAGACGCGCCGTCGACGCGGGTGTCACGCGATACAGACGCGATGCAAACGCGCGTGTGTATCGATACAGACGCGCCGTCGACGCGCGTTTGAATCGATACAAACGCCAACAAACTGCTCTGTAGGATAAAAACGCGCCGTCGACGCGCGTTTCTAAAACGTGGTTTGCATAGGCCCTAATACTTGTCATGTAGTCTTGTTTAAATTTGATCGAGATCTGATTACAACTTTTTGAGTAATTTTTTAACGGTTCACAGGAAAGTGGTTAAAAAATACTTATAAAAAATGGACACCTGGACACGTTTAAAATAATGAAAATTTTTGAGTAATCTTTAATAGTGCGTATATTTACTTGACTATTTTTTCGTCTTATTACGTTGTATTACTTGTCAATGTAATTGAAGTCGTTTTTTTTTTTTGAACACAATTTTTTTTTTGGTCGACTGACATATTTGGAAACAGTCGTTCAGTATTTGTGCGAAATTTGAAGCGACCTTTTTTTTTTTTAAGTTGAAGTATCAATTCCTTCTATTGAGTACTTTTGTACTCGATACCTAGAAGTATCGATACTTTTGTTTCGATACTTTTATGAGTACGATACTTTTTTTTCGATACTACTCATGAGTACAGTATCGATACTTTGTATTCGATACCGTGTCCCTATTAATGAATCGACGCCAAGAATAGATCGCTACCAATATTATTGTACGATATCTTTTATTGATATTTAAAAATAAATAAAATGTAAATATTACTAGGATTGTTAAAAATGTTAAAATTCCGAATCTTAAATGTTAAATGTTTTAAAACTGTTAATGTCGTGAGTGTGTATCACGATCACGATTCAGCCTGTAATATCCCACTGTTGGGCATAGGCCTCTTCCCCATGTGGGAGGAGGATCGGAGCTTAATCCACCACGCTGCTCCAATGCGGGTTGGCGGATATATTCCCTACTATGAGTAACGATTGCTATCAGGTGTACATGATAACAACCGGGACCGACGGCTTAACGTGCTCTCCGAGGCACGGTGGGGAGACCCACAAGGACTGCACAAACACCCAGACCACGGCAAACATCTGTATGGCCAATACAAATGTTGTCGTGTGCGGGGATCGAGCCCGCAACCGCCCGCGCAACAGTCAATCGCAATCCAGTGCTGTAACCGTTGCGCCAACGCGGCGTCTGTATGTATATATATTACATATTTATGGTTTTAAGAGGTTCACTTTAAGAAAATATTACCCTGTACTAAAAAGTGAATAAATTTTATACTGTCTTTTGTCTACTTGTACTTTTTTTTACAAAAAAAAAAAAAAAAAAACAAGTAATTTACTTAAAAGGACACTAAAATTATGACTATTTGCATAAAAGATAATCTTAATTTGATATCATATAATTTTGTTTTTTAATTGAATCGTACAAATTAAAGAGATCTACGTAATCTTGAAAAAGAATAACATGAAAACATGACGTCAGTTTAATCACATTAAAACGTATTGCTTTCTGACTGCCCATCAAACATCATGCCGTGTTATTTATTGTTCCTTTAACAGTTATTATAGGTAGGGATCTATGTACTAGGGATCCCGTAATATTAATATTTTGCGTTAGCAAAATATCTTCTGACTTTTATTCAACCGTAACCTTTTGAAAACATAAGAAAATCGTGAACGTAAATATTCCGCCCTGATTTTACAAACTTATAAAGTTATATTTCTTTTATAATAATTTTAAATTTACGTACTAAAGTATTATTTTATTCGATTAGGCTTGCGTAAGCATTTTTAAATAGAGCCTTTACAATTTTGTCACGTCACTTCTAAGTTAGTCACCTACTTATAATACAGATTCCACTGACAAGAAATGCTAATTAATACAACATAAACACGTGTATAATACAAATATTCTTTATTACACACAAAATAGGAAAATAAAACATAATTAAAATACATAATTAAAACCAATAAATGTACAAAAGGTTATCGCTATAAAAGAGCGATCTATTTCAGATAACCTTTGGGCAACGGACTTGAAGAAAATAAAGGTTTAATATTGATACTAAATATCTCTATAGACATACATATAAATAACACAGACAGATACATACATTTATAAGCAGCACTTTACAATGTTGCTAAATACATGTTTAATCAACTATCCATATTAATTACACGCTGTTGCATCTTAAAAATAATCTTATGTACTTAGTATATTATACCTCCTTTATTAGTAGTAAGTAGTGTAGTAGTGCGACTAGTCGTAGTCTCGTCTAGACTAGTAGGTTTGATTCCCGTTTGGGATGGATATTTGTATTTGTACAAATATTTCTTTCCGCATTGAATGTCCGTCCTTGTGTGTCTCTCCACCGTTCCTCAGAGATCCCGTTAAGGCCCCCGGTCCCGGTTGTTATCATAAAAACCTGATAGCGATCGTTACTCATAGTAGCGAACTTATCCGCCAACCCACAGTGGAGCAGCGTGGTGGATTAAGCCCAAATCTATCCTCTACATGAAGAAAGAGGCACAGGAGTGGAATGTTACAGGCCGAATCGTGATCGTAATTAGAGAATTTTAATATAATTTTATGTATTAGCGAATATCATAACATTTGTTGGTATTTATTACATAGGTACATACGTATGCCTCATAACACATTACTCATCGACAAAGATTAGCCACAAGGTTTTCTCGAGTTTTCCATTAAGACAATTGAAACACGTTTTAATTATCTGCAGTTAATAAGCAAATTTATCGCGACGTTCATTTTTATGCAACTCAGGATAACTAATATGCGTTAATCCGCCATTTAAACTCGGATGATGTCAACAGACGCTCCTAGCAAGTAAATACTACCCACATCGCTACCCGCTTACCGTTTACCCTTAATAGTGATGACCTCAGGCCCCTTTTTAGAGACTTTATTGACTAATAATATGATTATAGTATGTGATTGTACTAAATCGGAATATATCGGTATATCTGCAATCTTTGCTTTTAAGTAAATCTATAATAATAATGAGAAATAATTTATTTATCTTTAGTTTAAATGCTGTTATACGCAGGATATATATAGGACAGGATTCAGCAGATTCAACTTTAAGAAAATATTATTGGTTTTTAAAATATTTGTTTATTGAAGAAGATTAAAGACTTTAAAATATCATGATTTGAATCATAAAAGAAGCAGTATAGTATATTTCATTACAAGTGCGGAAAGGCTGTCATTGCAAAGAGTTCCGACAAATGTCTACCCGAGCCGAGGTGCAGCCGAAGGCGAGGGTTGACAGTCGGAACAAGTTGAAATGACGGTTCCGCACGTGTACTGAACGACTATTTTTAATACAGTTGCAAAAAAATGAATCAATTGAATAAAATAAACTCGCAAAAAAAAATCTGAAAAATGGCGCCAACCGTAGAATATAAGCAGAGTTATTTTTTCTTCACTCATTCTGGCAGGCAAAGGGAAACTATGCCCATATAGCCAAGTCTTCAGTAGAAGTTTTTTATTGATATGAAATGAAAATGAAATTTAATGAGATGAAATGAAATGAAATGAAACCTAACCAAACTCAGTCAATCAAATCATTAAATCTGATATTGAAACAAATTAGTAGCTTCTTTTAAGAAATATAGGTACGTATTTGCATGAATCATAAAAACTTCTATGAATTTTTTGCGGGAAAGGTAAAAAAAAAGCACGAGTGTGTAATAGCCCACTTCCCGAACGCTATACGTCCCTGCAATACGCCACTTTTTGAGCAACTGTATCTATTAAAAAACAATTAACGTTACATACTTCATTCTCTATTTCTTAAGTTGTTGTCACACAAATATGAAAACGAAGAAATGATTGCACAATGATAAAACTTTATTGCGATTGTTAAAAAGAAAAAAAAAAACATAAAGTTAAACTAACAAAAAACTTAGAAAAGAAACCCTTCAGAAGACTGTTAACCAGATACATGTATAATGCAATAAATAGGCTTATCTGAGTATATTTAATAAGCTATTCGTAGATTAAAAATACCTGTAAAAAGCAATATTGTTCTAGAGAAGAAATATAACGTACTATTCCTAAATGTCAACTATAGAAGTTAAAGACTAATAAAACGTTCTTCTCAGAAATGTTATCACTGAGAAAATGAAAAGAAAAAGGCGGAATAAGCCTATATAAATACCATTCTACTTTTATTTATTTTAGCTATGAACTTAATATAAAAGCGTGAAGGTTCCGTTTGAAATTTTTTTAATTATCGACCCATCTATACTAATATTATAAAAGCTGAAGAGTTTGTTTGTTTGTTTGCTTGGACGCGCTAATCTTAGGATCTACTGGTCCGATTTGAAATATTCTTTCAGTGTTAGATAACCCATTTATCGAAGAGGGCTATAGGCTATAATTATAATTATGTATATCATCGCGCTAAGATCAATAGGAGCGGAGCGCCAATGAATAATTTTTTAAAATAACTATTTCACGCGTACGAAGTCGTGAGCAGAAGCTAGTAGAATATAAGCTAGTCAAAGTTAGTCACTGTAAAAGCGGCTAAACTCGCAATAATCGTCACTACAGTTAGCTACACAATTTTTCTTAATGACAATATAACTGTTACTTAAATAAGTTAGTTTTAATTTATTCTAGATGGTTACCACGTACGTATAAGCATACAAAGATTATTCTAATCCGTAAACACCAAGGACTTTTCTAATAGTACCATAATTCTCCTAATTCCTAATCTCCGTGGCTTTACTAATAGTTACCAAATTAGGTGTAATTTAAAAGTAGTTGTAAAAATTAGATTATAATGAACTTTAAATATTTGCATACTTTATGTATAAACTAAATTATTCAAATATTGGATAAGAAAACGTGTTCTACATTTTCTATCCTTCTAATAAAATATTGTAAATTTGTAAAATAAAAAACACCTCTTGTAAAAGTTATTGCATATTAAATTAATTTGTAACGAGTAATTTGTTTCTATGCACAAACTTAGAAATCCGTCTTTAGCGATATACTCGTAATTAACTCTAAATAGGATATTTTACACCATTTTTATATATTATTTTTTATTTAATATAAGCTTGTCATAAATCTGTCTTTGACTTAAGTTTGTATATTAAACCAAATTATTAACATTTTGAAAAAAAAATCTTGATAGTTACTAAAATACTGAAGCGGAAAATGTAACTTTTTTCATCTGTTTATCTATCTCTTCTTCAACTAGTGTTAAAATTTCATAGAGGCTTTATTAAAGTGAGGACACACTCAAAATCGCGGGTATGGTAAGTTGAGTATACAGTACAATGTGTCTATATATACTCGTACATAATATGTTCATGACTGTATTAATGTTATCGTGAGTTATTCATATCCATATCTATGAAAAGTTCGTTTTAATGACACGTGACAATAGCACGCCGCTTAATTAATGTATCCTTTAACCTAAATAGCACTATAATGCCTGTCTCCTTGGTTTTGTTTCAGTCAATGTCCCGCACATAGCTCTATTGTTCTCTATCGTTATAATAAAAATCGGCCAAGTGCGAGTCGGACTCGCGCAGAAGGGTTGCGTACCATTGACTAGTTACATTGATTGTAATAACGGGCAAAAAGCGGCTAAAAATCACTTTTATTGTATGAGAGCAAAAATAGGCAAAAATGACGTTTTTTGTATGGGAGCCCCCTTAAATACTAATTTTATTTTATTTTTATTATTTATTATTAAAGTAAAAATACAACTGAGTAGGTATTTTGTGAATATTTCAAGTGCCTACCTGTTGCCATTATTGATATCGAGCAAAAAAGGGCAAGAAAATCGCGTTTGTTGTATGGGAGCCCCCCTTAAATATCTATTTTATTTTGTTTTTAGTATTTGTTGTTATAGCGGCAACAGAAATACATAATTTGTGAAAATTTCAACTCTCTAGCTATAGCCGTTCTTGAGATACAGCCTGGTGACAGACACACGGACGGACGGACGGACGGACGGACAGCGAAGTCTTAGTAATAGGGTCCCGTTTTTACCCTTTGGGTACGGAACCCTAAAAATTATATTTAAGACTACGCAAAAATCTGTTTTAGGTAAATACGTACAAAACTGAGAACTGAATAACAATAAGTTAGGTAATATCAACGTTTTATTGAAATTATTTATATTGTATTTTGTTTCTCAGATAAGTTATAATCACCTGAATATTATTAAATTAAAACTGAGTAAAGGAGTTTTGTTCGCTGATTAATTTACCTACTCAGATTTAGAGTGCTTGTATTTTTATTTAATAATTATAAACAATAAGATTTAGGGTTTTATACTTATAGAGTAATACATTGCTTTCTAGAAGCTTAAGCAATCAATATGGAGGTTGTAGTTAGCATCTTTAAAACCAAACTTCTCATTTTACGACCTGCTTTTTATAATTTGAACAGCATAAAATCAAAAATCAAAATATTTTATTCAGTATAAAATTATTACAATTTCTTACTAAACGTCATGAGTCTACTACCAGTTCGGAAAGAAAAAGCCTCTGACCTGAGAAGAACTGGCGAAAGAAACTCAGCGGGACGAATGTCATTTTTTTATCGTAATGTTTTTTTTCCAAAGCAGATTGAAATTTACAATAATTTTATAGGTTGAAATAGCCTGGCGGCGATCACATCATTCCCAAGGCGTACTGTCTTCTATAAAATCGTTAATCGAATAATATCGTTTAGTACACAAACGTTCTTTCACAAATTTTTAAATATTATAACCACACAATTTACAGTTTAGTAAAATTAATGTACAATATTATGTATGCCAATTTACATAAAAGATGCTGTAAATTTATTTAGTGTGGAATAACACCAGTGCCAGTGTTATGTAAATAAGCTCGCAGTTATGTTGATACGTTGATACGTCATATTGCTTTACAATAGTGTACACAAACTGTTTACATCATTAAACTCATCTGGCAGGTGATGGACATGCGCAATGATTGCCATTGTCACAACATCATTCCGCCACATCGGATCCTATCTGCGTTACATAGCGCCCTTGACAATGTAGGGTGAAAACTGTTATTTGAAATTGGAATTATATCAGACAAAATAAAACATTAAAGACCTGTTTTACCGATTTTTAATAAAATTATCTGATTTATAAAGGTATCAAACAGATAAAAGTTGATGATAAATTTTTCTTTTTTACCACCATCAAAATCCACTTCACTTCTCAGATATTTCTATTCGAGACCTGTGCTAAGTTATAAATGAAAGTGTGCTAAGTTATAGTTAATTAGTTGAGATGAAATAGGCTTTAAGAAGAAAAGGACCCGTATTGAAGCGGCGTGGTAGATTAGCTCTGATCCTTCTCCTACATGGGGAAAGAGGTCTATGCCCAGCAGTGGAATATTACAGGCTAAAGCGCGAGACTTTAAAAGATTGATTTACATCCAGCTAATAATGCCTATCCGTAACTTATGTCCGTAATAAACTTTATTAGCTACGGTGAAACTGGCCTTTATCGTATATAATACTTTCATACTATTCAGTTATACTATTGTTAAGAATTTCAATTGTTTAAAAACAGCTTGTTAATGTTGCACTTACACTTTTGCAGCATTAATTAGTTTTTTGAGAACTCATTTAAATCCGATTAAAACAATGTAAATTTGTTTAGTATTACACAAACGATTATTCTATTTATATTTGATTCATATTAGTTGATATAAATAAATTATTTGTATTAATGAATTGTTGACAAACAAGATAATAATCAAAAACAGTTTATCATTTATAAATTACAATAACGATGCCTTGGACTTGTTCTGACGTAGTTACGTTGTCATTATATAAGGTCAACTAAAGCCATTTATTTCTGAACTATATGTATAACAAAATTGTAACGAAGTCAAACGTATAATAATATATAGATAATATGAAAAAGAAATAGTCTGTCGGTGACATCGTAGCCATCGTACGAATGGGCCAATTTCGATGCGGTTATTTAACGTGAAATTGAGTTTCTTTTTGGTAGTTCTTAGCTTACGTTAGTTCTTTATGTTTAGTGAAAATCAATTCAGCAGTTTGAAGAGTATTATTTTTCAAAACAAAACTATGCAAGGCATTTTTTGTATAAAATGGCGTAGGGTGTAACTATCGCTTTTTAAAACTATGGCCTTTAAATAATTTCAAGCTTTTATGTTAACGGTAAAAAACACGACCTTAACTTGTAAATAAACACAACAAGATTACGTCACACTGTCTTATGTTATGTCCTCGGGAGTGTTTACAGATAATTTCGGAATCTAAGCTCAAACAAGGTCAGCAAATATGGTAGTAGGTTGTATTTTAAAGTTGTTTGCTAAGGTCATTACTGTTGATTTTCAGCGCTAAAATTAGTTTATGACTAATCCGGAAATGACGAAAGAAATTCTAAGACAAGTTTCTAAGCTTGATTTAAAATATTGCCGAATCTTATTATACAAGACTAGGTTTTCATAGTTTGTCCGCGTAATCTAGATCCCGTGGGAATGTCGAGAGAGAGAGTCGTATCATATTTTATTAGAATCATTTGAGTAGTGTTTGAGAAAGAGAAAGAGTAACAAACATCAATTCTAACAAATTTGCGTTTTTATAATATTAGCTAGATGTAAATAATTAGTATCAAAGATTCTTTGGTAGTAACATTATGGTATTTTTAATTGTAATACAAATCTATTTATATAAAAGAGATTTCCACCCATATATTAACTCATCACGATATCTCTGGAACCATAAGGCGTAGAGACTTGAAATTTGGTAGGAATATTCCTTTCGCCGAGTAGAGGTCAGCTAAGAACGGATTTTACGAAATTCCATCCACAAGAGGGGGTTACAGGGGTTAATATCATATACGGCAAAACAACGTTTGCGGGGTCAGCTAGTAGTAATATAAAAGTTAATAACTTTTCGAGCATACGATCATGACATAATCCCGTTCAGACGATATTGGCTCACTTGAAACTGGTTATTTGTTGTTACCGAGCTTCAGGATTCTGTTAGCATTGTTACGTTAATATATGTGTTTACTGATACAATAATTTCATTGTGCGATACCTGTGTGATCTCATCTCGATTGTAACATGAATGCAAATTGACTTAAATTCAACATCCTGATTTCCCATTGAAAGAAACTTTTGATTTGATTTATTGTATGACGATATATTATGTTGACTTTGCGTTGGACGTTTTAGTTAGACAGTTTTTTCAAACAAATATTGAAATATGCTTATTTCCTAAGTGGCGGCGGTGGTGTAAGAATGTCATATCATTATTGTGAGTTGTAAATATATATTAATAAATTAGGGATATCATAATGCAGTCTTAAGATTTCATAAAATTAACTCTATTGGATAATAAGTAAACACAATATTGTATGTCTTCGAGTACCGATAGTATTTACATAATTTATTACATTAATTGCAGTTAAAAGTATAATGCAGCACTTTTAAGCTGAGTATAGATATAAGCCTATTTACCTCTTTAAAACACATCTATTTTTATACAGAAAATTATTTAAATCGACAATGAAAATAAAGTATGGTTTTATTAAATAAAGTACCTACATATTATTCGTGTACTCAATATTTGATCCCTAAATATAATTTTGATTCGATCGCCTATTCTTGGCAACCCTAACCAACCAACTAATTCAACATTTTGCAAAGGCAAAAAGGACAATATAAAATTACACCCACGTAAAAGATTCTTATAAAAATGACATAAAATCATACGGCGACGTTTCTAATCTTGTTCCCCACATAATACATCATACGTACATTTTCCATTAAAATATAATTTTATGAATTGATTCTTTTGTACACGTGTCAATAATACATCGGTTTTTAGGGCACCGTACACCTCAAAAGGAAAAAACAGAACCCTTATAGGATCACTTTGTTGTCCGTCTGTCTGTCAAGACGAAAGGGAATCAAACCTACAGGGTACTTCCCTTGAACTTAGAATCTTGAAATTTGGTACGAAGCAGTCTTATAGTACAGATAAAGGAAAAATTGCGAAAAGCATAAATTTTTAGTTACATCATATAATAAAAATATTTTTAATAATTTTTGTATGGAACCCTCGGTGCGCGAAACCGACTCGCACTTGGCCGGTTTTTTTTTTTAATTCTAACCTTACGATTTTATTTGATTCTGATTTATGACGTCATATGTCATTTGAACATGCTTCGTGGTATATATACGATGGAATTACTTTTAAATATACTCGTAAGTTTGAGAAAACAATTTGCGTTTTTTATTCTAAGTTGACATACTGCAACACGCGAACAAGTGTAATTTAAAAGTGACTAAGTTTATTGATTAAAGTATAAAGAAAGCAAAATAAAAATTGTCCTTGTATTTTTTTCATAAATAACCTTAAAAAAGCAGTGAATATCGATCTTAAAAAAAAAATGGAGCAAAGACAAAAGTTACTTGAAATTAGGTTAATTATTATACATACATATTTGATGTACGTACTTACATATACTTTCATATACTCGGATGTGGCTATCATATACCGCAGTTTTCGTATAAGATAATCAAAAACAGTTATGTATATAATTTCTTCGTTAACTTTTAGATTTTTAAACAACAAATCTATAAAAATCCAAGTAGATAAGTTTATTATGTCATACACTTTTCCTGCTGAGTCATCGTGTCAATCATTTCTATTTTTACTCCACAAATGAACTAATACCCCTCGCAGCTTCAGTAGGTATTGCTTAATCATTATAATTTGTCATGTTACTTTTGACTAATGAATCTTTCTAGGGTTGAAAAATTTATTAAAATCGTTTGAAAAATATATTAAATAGTTTTTCAGTATTTCGTGATATGGAAATAAGTGACCGCGTACTAAGTTACAAACCTATATTTAATTTTATTGATTTATTATTCAACAATTTATCTTACGTCTTTACATAGAAAAGCCAGGCTTTAAGTTTTCCTTTTTCTCACCATATTGTATAGTTGTGTAAAAAAATGAAATAAATAAATATTTATTTATTTTATTTCTAATATTACACATGAATAGAAAACATATTACAAGTCATAATTTTATAGCAAAATAGAGCAAAACAATTGAACACATTCCCGTACACAGGTTCGCGGTCGCTAATGTATATCTCTACATGAGGTAATCATGATGTAAAACAGCTTCAACCTTGACTCGGCTACTGGGTTACGCTTTGTTAGACGACAATTTACATATCCTACGCTTCTCATTTACTCAAATTGAGGCTATTCAAGATTTATATAAGGACTTGACTATTTTTATAACGAAAGATTCATTTGGATTGCCAAAATTATATGGCTAAAGTGAAAATTTGTGAGTGCATAATTATGTTTATATCATTATATGACAAACATGCTACTTATAATTAAGTATACAGTTCAACTTCTTTATAGGCTATATTTTAGTAGGTACGAAAAAGATGTATTTACTCTGTCTGACTTATTTGAGTACAATGCTCTTACAAGCGGATATTAGGTATTTTTTAATATAATGCCTACGGTCTATATTTGTATGTTTTTAAAGTAAAAAGATTTTTGATTGGTCTAATAACATTCCTACATAGTAGATTAACAGACAGTTGACCTAAAAATTATGATTTAGAGTCGCTCAGCGGAAGTGTGGCTCGAACTACAAATATGTGAATATTGAGTTCAGATGTCCAGCCTTGCATTATAGCCATTGGCTTGAAAACTCATAACGTTTCTTTATCTAAAACAAAAAATCGTGTAAATAATTTCATGCACTTACTCGTAGATGAGTTTCTTTGTTGTTCTAAGATTTTACATAAAACTCTATATAAACATATAACCAGACTGGACTGATTGCCCTGCTGAAAACATAATTTCTTATCGAGGTGTTCCTATAGGTACCTAAATCCATTAAGAAAAATATGAATTACGCCTATAACGCTAATAAAATGTATTACTAGACGTCTCATACCATTTCACTTGATTCATCGTTTATGGTTATTACCAATGTCTTTTGATAGTACGAGACATGTAATGTTTCAGTATAATAAATGTAGGCATAATAAATATGTATCTACTAATCTATATATATAAAAGAGATATCCACCCATTGACTCATCACGATATCTCTGGAACCATAAGGCGTAGAGATTTGAAATTTGGTAGGAATATTCCTTTCGCCGAGTAGAGGTCAGCTAAGAACGGATTTTACAAAATTCCACCCACAAGAGGGGGGGGGGCGGGGGTTAATATCATATATGGCAAACAACGTTTGCGGGTTCAGCTAGTATTATTATAACTAACTAGCTTCTGCGCGCGGAATAGGATCAATTCTGTCATACATGATTTGTGAGAAACTTTAACCGTTTACGCAGCGGAAGCTCTCAAAAGGAAAAAAAAACGATTTCCAAACATTCTTCATTGGTGCTCCGCTCCTATTGGTCTTAGCGTGATTATATATAGCCTATAGCCTTCCTCGATAAATGGGCTATCTAACACTGAACTTCAACTGAGGTAGGGCATAGCAGGAAATTCCCTGCTCAAAATATGGAGCAGCCCGACTGTGGTAGTACCTCGACCTTACAGAAGACCACAGCTAAATAATACTGCTTTCAAGCAGTATTGTGTTTCTGTTCGTGAGTAAGGTGACCAGAGCTCCTGGGGGGATTGGGGATAGGGTCGGCAACGCGCTTGCGACGACGCTTCTGGTGTTGCAGGCGTCTATAGGCTACGGTAGTCACTTACCATCAGCAGGTGAGCCGTACGTTTGTTTGTCGACTTAGTAACATTTAAAAAAAAATTGAAAGAATTTTTCAAATCAGTCCAGTAGATCCTAAGATTAGCGCGTTCAAACAAACAAACAAACAAACTCTTCAGCTTTATTATATTAGTCTAGATGTTTGCTGAAGGTATGAAGGTCTATCTAAAAATAGAAATAACTAAGAAATCGCATAGAATCATGTGAGATTCTTACATAAAAGGGTGGATTTAACAAGGCTATTCAGAAAGAAATATCTTCCAATATAAATTATAACCGTTTGTGATATTATGTATATACACAATATCAAAAGCTCTATATAATTAGCGTGTCTTTTATTTACTAATCTTAAGAATTACATTGTGATGTTTTATTAGCCTGTAATCTTGATAAATAGATAAAACTTTCAATACGATACGAAGATACGATACGATTCAGATTGTAATATCCCACTGCTGCGCATAGGGCTCTTTCTCCATGTAGGAGTAGGATTGAAATTAATCCACTCGCTGATCCACTGTGGGTTGGCGGATAAGTTCGCTACTATAAGTAACGATCGCTATCAGGTATTTATTATAACAAACAGGACCGACGGCTTAACGGATCTCCGAGGTACGGTGGGGAGACCCACAAGATATTTGAACAAATACAAATATCCGTCCCGAGCGGGAATCGAACCTGCAAACCGTTGGTGCATTAGGCGACTACTCGCTCCACTACACCAGAGCGGTTGTTCTTTCAATACGCAAAAAGGATTTTAAAATTGGTATTTGTTCAGACGAGCGTTCAAATAAATTCAGTTAAAACAGTTTGATAAATTTAACATTGAAGTAAATCGAAGGTAGGTACTTTGTACTCAAGGTTGTAATTTTTATACACAAAGTAACAAAATATGAGAGTATAAAATACTTTGTTATATTTATAAAATTATCTTTGAGAATCAAAGAATCATTGAATTTACAATTATTTTTTTAATGAACAAAACCTTCCAACTATCTGACCACCAGCCAACTCCAAGACGTACAATTTTATTCATTGTTTTATCTTAATTAAAAGAATGCTACTGAAATTAAATTTATATAAACCTGTATTAAAACAATTATTCTATTTATGCTCAATTAGATGTTCGACATTACGCTAAATAAACGTAAAATTTGATACAAGTTTATTAAATGCGATTTTTAATTAGCTTTGTATAAGTATTCGTTTAAATGTTTTTAATTATTATATTAACCCTCCGTTGGTCGCGTGGGGTCTTTGAAAGCCCAGGTGCTACAGAAATGTAAAATGTAAACATTTAAAATCGTCTTAGCGACTCCATATTTTAGGTACCCTCCTAAGTTGGATTTTACTTGCTGCGTATCGTCATTAACTTCAGTTTGCGCGTAAGCGCCGTGAGATACATACGAGTTTTATGCGTACGGGCTTTGAAAGACCCCACGCGACTAACCGCGTAAGTAAAATTGAATGGATTTTTTCAGCTTAGATTTCTTTTGTAACATGTTTTTTACGTATTTTTTAGTTATTTTAGATTTAATTAAGTGTTAAAATGGACGAAGAACAACAACCTCGTATATTAAGCTGGTTAGATGGTGAAAGTAACGATGTTTCCGGTGGTAATGATGTAGTGATGGTGAAGAAGGTAAAGTCGGTATATACCCGGATGAAAGGAGTGAGAATAGCACTGATTCTAAGCAGGAAGGTGAAGATGAACCTACAGAACAACATGAATTATCTCCGGAAGAACTGCTTGAGAATTCGGAATCTTTGGGTGAGCATCGTCAGGTTCTGGAATCGTTGGATGAACAACATGTGGTTTTCGAATCGAATGAACAACACATAGATTTGGAAAGTTCTTATAATGATGATGATGAAGATTCCTTGATAAATGGGGGGCCACCTTTTCAAATTTGCCTCGAGAATTGAAACAAACTATGAGACGATTCATACCTCCTCTTCAGGATGTTCAACACAACGAAAATAATTGTGTGCCTAAGAGAAAGCGTTGCATTCATTGCCCAAGACAAATAGATTGAAAATTCAAATCTGCCTGCCATTTTTGTAAGGGTAACATATACCCAATACATATTAAAACGATATGCACTGAATGTGTTCTAAAAGATAATCAGTAAAAAAATGACTGACTTCAATTGGTAAAAGTTTATGTTTTTTTTTTGTTGGTGTTTTCCAAATTTTACGTAACTGTCTTCGTTATTTTAGTGTTATTGCATATAAATTTATTAAAATGAGAAGTTCCTGCATTTCGTTATATTAAAACATTTTTTTTGTGATTGTGATCTCAAGGAGTGAAATTTATGTGTATACTTTTAGATTGTAAGTTTAAGGCAGAAAGAAAAGAATATTTTTACGTAACTTGTTGTAGTTTAATTGTTATTAGGTTAATGACCAATAGTATGCTAAGATAATTAGGAAAATATAATTAGATAGATGTTTTTTAGGCTTTTTATTTTTGGGGTCTTCAGAGACCCCACGCGACCAACCGCGTAAACAAAAAATGCGCGACCGACCGAGGGTTAAGAGAGTGATTGTTGAATTTCTTTACAAAATCTACATTACGAGGCAAAGCGAAATATTACATTAATTATAAAATCTTGTAAAAAGAGGATTCAAATTTTTTTTGAAAGCGTACATAAATTAATTATTCTTATTTTGACTTTGATTTCCATTTTTAATTTACTACGGACATAACGTAGTCTACTCGTATACTCGTACTAATATAAAAAAGGACTAGAGTAAAGTTTGTTTTTGTTTATATACACAAGTTTAAAAACATTCACCAAAAGTAAGTTTTTTCACTCATAAAATCTATGTTATTAGACGTACATACATAGACTATACAGAGTGGATTAAAGTGATAGGCATTAAATAATAATTAAACCGCATATACTTACGTACTACGTACTGTTTCTAATGATAAGCTATATAAAAAAAAAAAAAAACATTCAAATGAAATTCGTACTTTAGGCATAGAAATTGTTTTAATTTTTTGATATTGTTTTAGATGTCCATCAAGTGTTGTATTAGTATAATTATTATATTATGTATATATTAGTTCGATATTTACCAGCGATATCCAAGGGTACAGCAGTTAATGTTGTAACATATTAAAAGTTTATGTTTAAAATTTATTGACGTTGTCTATTCCAGGAGTCGTCATTACGAAACCGAGATCAGTTTTATTTAGGACATAAACATACGATGTAGGTCGTCGTTACTAAGAGCAATGTGTAGATCTTTTGCAGATTACTTTCGGAATATCGACCAATAAAAGTTCCATTAGTAAAAATAACAATTTTATGTATAAGTACATTTTTAATATCTTTTGAGTGATTCGATAAGGCAATGTTGTGTTTAATCGACTGTTGAGGTGTGAAATTTTATTTTCCGTCTTAACGTTTATTGTCAAGGATAATGTTTTTTATAAAGTTTTGTATTGAAGGGACGCAACGTCTGTTTTCTTTGAATAATTATCAAGATATAAGATAAACTACAGTTTACGATTATTTTATAAATATGAAATAATGTCTCATTTTAGATGAAATATTACACATTTTCTGTTTGTTATCCATTTTAAGTTAAAAGGAGATTCTTACTGACGTCTCATAAAATTTAAATTAATACAAAAATATAATATTGAATTTATATTTTTAATCTGCACGAAATTATATACGGATGGTAATGTAGCTGATGCATATGGTATAATCAATTCGTTTTATCAGACAACGTCTATAACATGAAATTAAAAATATTTGTTTATCTAATAGCATTTGTTATTTACATCAAACAACATTGATTGTCGAATAATTTTTTTGTGATATGTTCGTGAAAATCGTGAATAATTATGCTAAAAACAAAAAAGACACTGCAAAAAAATTACATGTGTGTATAATTGACAATCTCTTCTATTATGACAGTTACGCTAAGAGAGTAATAATCAACAAACATATGTACCGTCGTCAGGAGACTTGAAGCATTGTAAACACGACACTTTTTTCTTCTTTTTCACTTTCCCGTCATCCTTTTTATTTTTCCCGTTAACAACATCCGTTTTCACATCATCGTTTTTCGTTTTATTTTTCTTATTTTTCACAACACCCATTTTTTCATATCACGAAAAGCGCGCGTAAAGATTTTTTTTTTATTATTTAGTTTTTTCAATTTTCGCGGGCAACAGCGCGCGGTGCAGATGTACGTTCGGAAACTAGTGCCGGACTAGCAACGCTAACTGCATTCGCGTGCGATCAAAGGAAGCACTGGCAGGCAACAATGAGGTCCGCTAATGAGCACTCGTCTACCGTCTATGAGGCGCGGCATGAGCTCACTCGCCCGCCAAATCGGGCGCCCGTTTGGGAATCAAGGCCAATTCGTGGATTAATATTCCGTCTGCGGCTACTTCCTAAATATAATAGTAACTTCTCCTAATTATTATTTCGGGAAGGCACTCTAATGTGAAATTACGTACACAGTTATATGGATGCTATTATAGGCAGCGCGACTCTTACAAAAGACGCGACAATGTAGCTTTGAAGTACGAATAGGTAGACTTAGTTTTTATAGTTCTGAACGTAATAACAAAGCCGAGTAAAATGTGATGGTGGTTAAAAAATGTAGTCGGAAGGAAATGGCGATACAATCACAACCATTATTAGCGGCAGGTCCCGCGTTTAGAATGTTAAACGTAATAGAACGTGCGAATAAACCGTAAATATTTTTTTAATAGAAATCTATATTTATAATAATACCAGCTGACCCCGCAAACATTGTTTTACCATATATTTGTTTTTAATCCCTTTAATCCCCTCTTATGACTTAGGGGTATGAAAAATAGACGTTAACCTATTCTCAGACCTACCTGATATGCATGCACACAAAATTTCTTAAAAATCGATCAAGCTGTTTCGGAGGAGTATTGTAACTAACATTGTGACACGAGAATTTTATACCCATACTAGCCGACCCGTGCCCACTTCGTTGGGCGTTATAATCCATTTCACATAAGAAGGGTACGGTGAAATTTGATATGTTCCAATACACTCTCACTATTTTCAGCAAATCAGATAAATATAAATGTTTTAAAATCACCAATTAATTTCTAAGGCAAATAATAATGCTTGATTAGATTGAATTGTTGACACGGCACGTCAGAGGGCGCAGGTTCAAATCCTGCTGATTTAAAATCTTTATATATTTTTATCTTTTTCCTTTTATCTTGTCACTCCTGAATAGTGTAGCTTTCTGTTAGCGAAAGAATCTTCATGATCGGATCAGTATTTGCGAAGATTACCCCGTATATACAAACAAAGTTATAAACTTTACCTCTTTATAATATTAAATATAAGTATAGATAAGATTTAAAATTATACTATATACAACCTAATGATAAAAAAATGTCTTAAAAACTTGTTACATTAGTATGTTTACTGTATATTTGCTATAGTGCTTGGTTTAGTCGTGTTGACTTTAAAATATTTCCATCTGGTCTTCGATTCTAAATCTTTCCGATAAAAACAATAACATTAAATCATTGGAGTTCACTTTTAAAAATCAATAATATTACTACAATTTGTCCATCTGTTTATTAAATCGGTAGAACTGCTATTCATCATCAATGTAAGAAAAATAGAGCACAACAAGCCGCTTTGATAGAAATAAGCACATCACTTTAATCGATATAGAGACATATTGATTTCGATATAGAGATTATAGTATGTTTTGTGTTAAACACACCCTGATAGCTCAAGGGCGTGTCAACTAAGTTAGTGTTGTATTGACGATTTATATAAAAGCCATGGATCGTGACTGGCAGCGATTTCTCCCTTTAATGGGATAGTGGAAGTTTTGCAAGGATAAGCGCTGACAGGCAGTGAAACTTCTTTGGCAAAGCGATCACGATATCGATTTCAAACTTTTGTGTCTTTAATTAAAAATCATTTGTTATAATTCCTTTTGTTACGGTTGTTAACATACGTTAAATGTTGACAATCAATTACTGTAATTGTTTTGCTTGTTGATTGATCAAATATAAGTTTTTTCATTACGTATGTTATCATGTCTTAGATATGATTCTTATCACTTTGTGTTATTTGTTTATTTACTTTAATTAGTTAATGTTCTACGTGTTTTACTAGCATTGTGTTTTGATAGTCATCATAATAATTGA
Organism: Melitaea athalia; assembly: GCA_905220545.2. Lineage (NCBI taxonomy): Eukaryota > Metazoa > Arthropoda > Insecta > Lepidoptera > Nymphalidae > Melitaea > Melitaea athalia. Next base: position 6,596,635 of record HG992203.1, read on the forward strand.
CAAGATAATTATCTGAGTTGACTGGTAGTGGAATCTTATATAGCGCACAAATCGACTCAATGGTTCGCAATGGCTGTAAATGGAATGATTTTTTTCAAATCAATGTCATACAGTCCAATATACAGTGTACAAACGATCAAACATTCAGGTTATTTTTATATTTATTTAAACATATGAATGAACAAAATTGTTTCCATGGTTCTTAAAATTTACGATTCCACACATAAATCTAGTAGACAGAAGATATATATGCGACTTGTCATAAAAATATAATTAAATAAATAATAACCATCAAACTACGTCTGTTCGTGTAAAGGTACATATTTCTTGTATTTTTTATGTATTAAGCCAACTAGGAATCCGTGCCAACGTTGTGAGGTTTCCTCTGCCACAAATATTTCACGTAGCATGCATGTGTACTTAGCGTGCTCTATATAAAATACTGTTTGTAAACAATTAGCTATTGATCATATGTGTATAATATAATTTTAATACATAAAAAAACTGATACAAAACTGAGGAGGTACAGCAAAAGCATTCAAAACATTCTTTATTTATATTTCATTTTAATGCAGATGGTCTCCACATTTGGGAACTAGGACGTATAAAGAAAGTGGCAATTTAAGTTTTTCTTTGTCTAAAATGGAACTAATTATGAGTGGACTAGATGCTTTGGATAAAGACTAAGCGAAATACCGCAAATCTATACATATAATAAAATGGTAGGAAAGTCAAAACTGTACATTGAATATTTTTTTTAAAAGAATACTTGGGGTGTGGTCTACAATCGATACCGAAGCCAAAAATATAGTTTTTAGAATTTTTGTCTGTTTGTCTGTATATATGTCCGGGATAAATTCAAAAACTACTGCATGGATTAACTTCAAATTTGGCACGAATATTATTAAGAAGTCGGGTCAGAACATAGGCTACATATTATCACGCTATCACCTACGGGGAACGAGCAGTGAACGCACGCAGACGACGTCGCGGGCAGCAGCTAGTTACAATAAAATGAAAAGCCTTTACTCATTAATAGAACACTTCAAACCATGAGGCTTATGAACAATTCTACGCTACCCATCCCCGAATATATGATTCAAGAGACCGTCCTAAGCACAAATTCTTATATAAACTCGTTTGGAGTCCAAATATAGGTATATATTTTGTAAGGGCTTCTATTTATATAAAAGATATGCCAATTATAAACAAATATTTACATACATACATATAATCACGCCTCTTTCCCGTAGGGGTAGGCAGAGACCACTTCTTTCCACTTGCTACGATCCTTACATACTTGTTTCGCTTCGTCCACTTTCATTATTCCTTTCATACATGCTCTTCGGTTTAGGGTACTCTTGACCTGGCCTTTTTGCAGGACGTCACTGATCTGGTCTTGGAACGTCCGCCTAGGTCTACCCCTTCCAACACTTCCATTCACACTCGCCTTATACACTTTTTTCGTCAATCGTTCTTCATTCATTCTCTCGACATGGCCAAAACATCTCAGCATACCTTTCTCAATTTTTGTCACTACATCTTCTTTTAGACCACAACGTTTTTAACCGACTTCAAAAAAGGAGGAGGTTTCTCAATTCGACCGTATATTGTATATGTTTTTCACAAATATTTTATCGTAGTAAAGATAGAGGCTCCCAATTAAACTTTGACGCATAGATATTATGTTAGTTAGTGTACCAGGATATCAGCAACAAAACGAAACATAATCGAACATATATTGACTAACCCGTTGGCGCAGTCGGTAGCTTTCTACTCTGCGGATTGCGGGTTCGATTCCCACCTGAGTATAAGTCTTCATTTATATATGTATTATTTCTATGTAAGTATTTATAAATAAAAAAATTAGCTATAACAGTCGGCTGTTACCTATAACACAAGAATTAAGGTGCTTACCATAGGAACAGACAACCGTGTGTGTCTATTTATTTATTGTAAACGGTTTGTGCGCACTTTTTATGGTATGGTAGAGCAGTTTTTATACTTATCGCTGCCCATAACGATACCTTACGTAAAGTATTATTCTAAATAATTAGAGTATATACGTATATTAACTATCATTCGACTGATTATAATTTAATTTTCTGTACATATCATATAGTACTTACTTTCCTTAGTCATATTATACTATACTGTAATTTAGTTCACTTAAATTATACTATAGATACAATAGTTATTTTAGTATTCTGAGTTATTTTATAATTTAATACAAAACAGAGATTTAGGTAGGGATCCCTAGTACATTTTTTTAACCTGATCAGTATCAAGCTAATTTTCCGTGAGTAGCTTCATTTTGATGAGACGAAGAAAAAGTTCCTCTTCGAAAAGTACTCTCGATTGTGGTAGATAATAGAGTTAGCAGGAGATAGAGCAGCAGTGAGCGTAGGACAGGGATAACCTACCGAACCTAACTAAAAGAAAAAAAAATCAGCTGGTTAGTAATAATTTTTGATGACCTTACGAGGTAATCAACTTGATGACCTCGTAAGGTCATCAAAAATTGATTTTTCTTTCTGATTTTTATTTCTTTTATTTAGTTAATATTTATATAATTTGATGGTAATATTGTCCTACAAATTGCGTGGTAGGTTATGCCGGTCCTACGCTCACTGCTGCTCTACCTCCTGCTAACTCTATTATCTACCACAATCGAGAGTTTTCGAAGAGGAACTTTTTCTTCGTCTCATCAAAATGAAGCTACTCACGGAAAATTAGCTTGATACTGATCAGGTTAAAAAAATGTACTAGGGATCCCTACCTATATATTAAGTAAGCCTGATCACGAGATACCTTATGTTTTTGTCGAAAATAGCAAAGATAACACAACGGGACTATCACTGATACACTAAACTATCATTCCGTTCCAATTACCTCCAGAAATAACTCAGTTGTAAATAAACATTAAATAGTTGTATCCCTTCGTTACTAAGCGTAGCGTTAAATTGAGTCATTTTTCTTAATGATCTTCTATATATTACATATTTAGTATAAATATATATTATTATTTTTTCATAGTAAGTATAAATATAATTTACTTTCTAAGCGTTTGTTTTTTGAAATTCGTATCGTGGCGAAGTTACATATCTGTGCACAATTTTATTAAAATCGGACCAGCAGTTTCGGAGATTAGATCGGACAAACATCGTGACAGGAGATATATTATGTATGCATATATACATATATTTTTATTTACTAATATTATGAAGATGCAAAATACGTAAATTATTTAAAAGCTATTTAAAATAATCTATTTTTAATTAAGTTTTAGCTTTTTTACTTTATAGTAAAAAAAAAAATGAATTTCATCATTCCGAAAAATCATAATTGAAGTGCTAACACACATTAACCTAATTTCTCCTTAACACGATCATAACAAAACATAATTTATACGACATACAGTCACGTTACTATTTGTACGTCTAAAATTCATCTCATACTTGTAATATCTTTAACGTCAAGAAGAAACACTTAGAGATGTATATGTATATCTATAATGATATAGATTAATAAGGAACTAATAATAATAGGAATAATTTTCATTTACATTCATAATTAACACAATAAGAATCTAACACAATTTCAATATAATATAATACATGATCTATACTAATATTATAAAGAGGTAAAGTTTATAACTTTGTTTGTATATACGGGGTAATCTTCGCAAATACTGATCCGATCATGAAAATTGTTTCGCTAACAGAAAGCTACACTATTCAGGAGTGACAAGATAAAAGGAAAAAAATAAAAATATATAAAGATTTTAAATCAGCAGGATTTGAACCTGCGCCCTCTGACGTGCCGTGTCAACAATTCAGTCTATAATAATTATAATTATAATCAAGCATTATTATTTGCCTTAGAAATTAATTGGTGATTTTAAAACATTTATATTTATCTGATTTGCTGAAAATAGTGAGAGTGTATTGGAACATATCAAATTTCACCGTACCCTTCTTATGTGAAATGGATTATAACGCCCAACGAAGTGGGCACGGGTCGGCTAGTACGTAAATAAAGCTATACATTGAGTTTGAACCAATGACTTGGACATTTTCCAAATAATATTGTACGCTACATTAAAACTTAGTAATACTAATAAAAATATACACAAAGTATTAAGACTGTCTTGCGCAGTACACATTTCAGGTTCAGACATTGCCTAACCTACATAAGTCGACCTACACGTTTATGCATTAGCCACGCTTGATTTAACATCGTTACGATTTGCTTCCTTGCCTATCCAATGTCAGGGTCTAATTTATTGTTCATACATAATCTTGATAATGTATTATACCATTCAAATAAAAATTAACATACTTCTTATATCACAAGCAGATAATAAATTGTAATACTTGTACTTTTTTATTTATTTACATTATCTATACTAATATTATAAGGAGGAAATATTTAATTGTTTTATTGTTTGCAATGTATAGGCTCCGAAACTACTGAACCGATTTGAAAAATTCTTTCACTGTTGGGAAGCTACACTATTGCCGCGGGTGACATAGGCTATATTATATTTTCAAAAAAATAGGAAAAAAAATTATTTGAATTTTTTGTTAAATACCCGTGCGAAGCCGGGGCGGGATGCTAGTTAATTAATGATATTTAAGTATTCACAAAATGTAAACGTAGCTACTATCGCCATCTAGCGGCGAGTTCGTACAATACATCCAATGTACTTCAAAACACAGCTTTGAGATGGCGCTGCAATGACGATATGTATTCATTTGAAACAAGTCTCATGAGGCGCAAAAAATGCTAATTTTATTTTTATTGATAGCTATAATCAAAACATTTTTGTAAAAAAAAAAAAAGAAACGACATAGGTACTGAATAATGATGGTTTATTTTCTGATAAATTGAGTAAATCGCCGAATAAATAACTTTTCAACACAAACTCTACATTCATAAATAAAATGGCTTCTTAAATATTTTTCATTGTCATAGAAAGGTGGAATACGTAGTAAAATAAAAGAATGTATCACGCATGTATGTATCATTTTTTTGGCGCATGCCCAAAAGTACCAATTAAAATAATGAGTGAAAGCCATAATTGAAAAATTTTCAATGCGAAAGATAAACTGTCCGTTTCCGAGTACGAGGAAAATAGAGTTAGAAATGTGTTTTACAATAATTACACATTGACATAAGAATGAATGGTACAATTCCAAACCAACAATTAATGATAATAGCAGTTAATGATATCTTCATTATTTTCGGGAATTCGGGAATTTTTGTTTATCATGATTGTGTACAGTTAGACAATGATAGGTTTATATTATTAATATTATTATTAAACCCACTTTATAAATTCATTAAAAGTAAGAGGATAAGGAGGAGTAAAGTCACACTGACTCTTCTAGCACGTAATTCAGTCTAGCTTTGAGTTTTTGTATTATTTATGTAAGGTAGAAACTTTGATTGCGTAACCTCTTTATCATTAAGAGATTCTGGCTGAGAGCTTAATATCTAGGGTCTAACAATTTCAGGCTCTTAGTTCATTGACATAATCTAAGGCTCTACTTTACGTAGTGTCTCGTTTAAAAATGTGTTCGTAGAGATCATGACACCATAAGAACTACGTTTTTAATATTGGTATAATACTCGTAAAATACTACATAATGTTACTGTAATTTTAAGTACTATAACCTTTGGATTTTAATTCCACATATAGGTGTGTATCTAAACATAGGGACTTCCGTACCTAAATGTTACCAAAGAAACTCTATTACACAGACCTCTTTGTCCCATCTACCGGCTGTCGCAGTGCTATCTTTAGGACTACTATAGGTTTAGTTATAGTTGTCTTAAAGACCTATTCTTAACATTTTCACATAGTATATTTCACTTCGACTTTAAATAATTTAATATTATGGCTGGATCAAGTAGGTAATTGATTTCTTGAGACTTTTAGCACAATATTCTCAACAATATTGATGTCACTTGCTTATTGAGAAAGAAAAAATTTCCCAGATGAACTATTTACTGATCTACTATTTACCTATTGTCAATTACACCAGTTATACAAAATTTGATATATTTTTCAGAATGCATTTACGTTACAGCAACGCCCCCTGGTCATACGATATGATTTGCATGAGGTTGATGTACTGTACCTAGTTAAAATAAATTTTATTCAATTTCCTTTGTTATTTTTAATACGTTTTCATTTTTTTTTTGTTTGTCTACTACCACGTTTTCAATATTACAAGTGTTATAAGTAAAAAAAAACAGTATAATATACATTTACAAATGTATGTATGGCATTTCTGGATTGCCTGGTAGATCTCTTTTAGAGATAAGTTCGCCCTTGCAAACTTTATTTGATGACAATTTATAATACTATTTAGTGTAATAAATAATATTATACTAATAACATGGCAAAAATGTTCTTGGTTTGGACAGTAAACAGCAAGCGTGTCGGTCATGGATTTGTTATCAGCTCATCCAAATATTAACAGATAGCTCACACATATTATCTTGTCGTGGTCTGGGCGTGTGTCTTTGTTTTGGGCGCGTATACAGATTTAATTTTCCAAAATTACAATTTATGTTAATATAATTTTAGCAACTTGTTTCTCACTTTGGAATTTTTTTATAAATTCAATGATAATGGTATTATGTTAAATAACAAAAACATTTTAATTGCAATTGCAAATAATCTATTAAAGACAAAACTTTTCGACCAGTTTTCGTATATATACATATAAATATGTACTCCTAACGGGATGGAACCTGCAATGGTCGGTTTAATGGACTTATCGTCTTTACTATACCATAATTGTCCTCAACAAACATGTTAAACGCTTTGTCCTTCTTTATCCTGAGCCGGTTATAGCTAGTAAGAGGTCTTGTATACAGGTAGAACAACCCCAGTAATTGTCCCCGATTGATGTCCCAGTTTATAAATATCAAGAGCCAGTTCATCGCTTTACTACTATAAATAACTGCTTTTCTTACATAAATACTAGAATTATTAAATGTACTCGCTTATTCTAGCGGCTTTCGTTTTGTTTACTTCTCATTAGTAGTCTCTACGTATAGATTTTTATTGCTTACTAATTTATTTTTAGATGTATTAATTCCCTGACACACCAATCATTCATACCAATCTTTACCAATTCCTAATATGAGTTGCATATAAAAATTAGATATACAAACGTGAATATTGAAGACGACATCGAGAGTATGTTGTGAAACAGAAAGTAATTGACTGTATGACTAGCCCGTTGGCGCAGTTTGTTTCTACTCCGGGGGTTGTGGGTTCGATTCCCACCCCGAGTGTGGGTGTAATATACATATTCATTTATAATTGTATTTATTAAGTATATTTATCGAAAAAAAAATGTAGCTAGACCAGTCGGCTGTTACCTATAACCCAAGCATTAAGTTGCTTACTTTAGAAACAGAGGACCGTGTGTGTATTGTGTAGATATTTATTTGTTCATTTATTTATTTATATTTATTTGTAATATAATAAAAACAACAGTTTTGGTCATCTATGTCATATGAAAAATTGCATGATGCGCTACATGCTGATTAGCTCATGTCGTCTGTTTAGTGTTAAAGTGTTAGCGTGCGTCCACACTGCATGCGCGGTGGCGAGCGCGGAGGCGGTTGCGGCGGCGGAGGCGTATGGTGGCCACAGTGACGCGCGAGCTCATGTAGCGATTTGACGTATATCAGGGGTTGCAAACTATGGACGAGGATTTATTATTTTTACTAGACAGTCCAATCTTGAAATGGGAGGTGTTGAACATTAGAGATGTTGTGCACGAAATAAATAAAAACAGAACTAAGTGGTGAATTTTTTAATTTGTAATATGAAGAATTGAGATTATACCCTACAAAATTCGTATACTTAGTTTATACTGCCATTTTACCAAAAGCAATAATATTACAATTTATACTCGTCCATTCGATTATTTTCTTCTTGACAGTTCAAGAAAATTTGAAATTAATGACCACGAAGTATAGATACAAAGAGTCCGGACGTAATGTTAAACGAATTGTCTCAATTTAGGGGACAGAATTTTAATTCTAATTTTTTCCCACGTAAAAAAAGGTATAAACTACAGAAAGCGAATACATATATAGCGACAAGATCGAAATGGTTTGATACCCCTGCCACCCGCGCATTAGGTCGCTTGTTGACTAGGCCCGTAGTGTGGACAAAACGCGCGGATAGGAATGTTTGAAAACTACGCTCGTTGTATCGCTCAGTCGCTACCGCTTTAGCCACTGCAGTGTGGACGCAAAGACGCGTTTCATATGTTCGATATTTCGCGCCCGCCGCCGCCACCGCGTTAGGCTCGCAGTGTGGTCCTAACCTTAGTTTTGTTTAACACTTTATTTAAAAGAATTATTAGTCAGAGCAAAAATTAAAACGTTTGATGTCCGAATGTTACTTAATTTAGGTAAATTACTTAAACTTTAGCTTTACTTATTTATTTAACACACATCATGTGTTTCCCAGTGATTTATAAACTAAAAATTATGTAGTTGTAGTTTGAAACTAAGCCTTTGTGAGCTGATATATTGGTTTTTAATAAAGTAAACGGGACCGACCACAAACATCGCCTACAACCGAAGAGCCATTTGGCTTAATTAACTCCATTAGCGGAAGCATCATATGGGACGCGGCCAATTAAAGACGCAATTAAGTTTATTAACAATACGTTAATTTTACCAATATTTCTTAATACTTCCGTACGCACGAACTAAAATATGATGCGGTTAGTAAAGTATTTAGATATTTATTTATTAATGAAATAGTAATATTCATAATTGCTTAGCATAATATCTATAACTAGAAAACAGCATAAAACTGGTACAGTGTTATCAGCGTTAAAGTCAGTATTCTGCGTCTATCTCTTATCCTGGTTTGTCGATGGCTGTGTCGTAGCATTTCGTTTTTGAACCGACTTCCAAAAAAGAAGGAGCTCTTCAATTCTATTTTATTTTTGTGCTTATAACCTTCCACATATCTATTCCAATGCCTGTTTTGGTACATGAGATCGGGCTACGGACCAAATCGATCGGAATCTTTCAAAATTCTAAGCTCTACATTTATTATAAATAAAAAATAAATCGACAACTTACATTAAAATAATTTCTTTTATCTATCACTCTATCCTTAATTTGAATTACTTATCCTTATTTTTTATATTTTCTACTTTTGTAGTTGGGTTTGTTTATAAAAGCGTGTTTGTAGTTTGGTTTGTTTATAAAAGCGTGTTTTTTAGTTTTTTTTAACTATTATTTACTTTAGCGCATGAATTGTATCAGTTAGGCATTATATAGTAATAAAAACAAAATGCTACACATACAATTACCAATAACAGTAAACGTAATTCTACTTTTATTTTGTGTAAACTATAGTCATTAAATTTTTTATCACATTTTATAAATGCGACTGAAATTGAGACATTCATTCTTAAATTTAAAATTAAATTAATATATTACAACACTAATTTCATGTGATATTGTTGATTTCAGTTTTTTGTCATATCGAAATAAATACTAGAAAAAAATAAGATTAACAACTATGAGTCATTTCAACAAAAACGTGCTTCCTCGGAATATTATGATTACATCATCAAAATAATTGACCAATCAGAAACATTTGTTGTTACAATCATCTCTTTCCGCAACCTTCGGCTATTAGCAGTCTATAATTATAACCTAAATACCTAATTTAACTGTTCTGACCAACTCATAGTCGAAAACATCTAATAAATGGACGCATTAATAAAAACTACCGTATACTTAGTAGAAAATTTTGGTCTAACTTTTAATTCGTATTTATATAAATCTATCCTAGTCCAATTTACTATTAGTTCTAATATCAAAATAAAGTAAATTACTATTCAAGATTAAGAATTGTTGCTGTAATTACTCATTTCGAAAAATAATATCAAAATAATCCATAAGCTAATCATGTACATATCTACTATATATGTACTATGTATGTACATATCTACTATATAAGGTTGAATCGTAACTTGTGTAGTCATTAAACTCATTGTCAAATAAAATAATATTGCGATATCTTTGTTTGATATCAAATTAGTAAAGTTATAAGAAACAACGATTTTAAAAAGCTCTACTTACGTTTACAACGTAATTTCGGAAAAAACTGTATTAATTTCGTTTTGATCTCTTTTGATGTGACTGCACATAAAATACTTACATTGTTAACACTCTTCACGCAGACCAAATTACTTGTATCCGCTACTACTTCACTACTACTATTACTTCAGCCTTACGCAGTGCTGACTTCAACATCATTTTCCTCTGGCAGGTCTTGCTCATCTATACTTTTCCAAAACCCAGCTTTCTTGAAGCAGTTTTTGACAGTAACGTCACTGACTAAGTACCATGCTTTTCTAGCAAATTTCATAGCTAGAAGTACGTTAATGTCAGGGCTACTGTTTTCTTCCAGACTCGTAAGAATATGTTTAACGACTTCTCTGCGATAAAAGCGTTTAAAAGTGTGAATGATGCCTTGATCTAATGGTTGAAGTTTACTAGTGGTGTTAGCATGTAAAAACATTACTTTTACATTTGCAAGTGCTGGTAAGTCCGTATGGGCAGCACAGTTGTCAATGAATAGCAGAATTTTTTTTCGGTTTATCTTCATTCGTTTGTCAACTTTTTTCAACCAATCTTTAAATATTATCTTGGTCATCCAAGCCTTTGTATTATTGGCATAATCAACGGGTAGAGTCTTGACACCTTTAAAACATCTAGGCCGCTTTGATTTCCCGATGATTAGAAGTGGTAGTTTGTTCGTACCACTCATTGACATAGGTCTCCCCAAGTTTGGGCCAAACACCCCGGTCCCCCACAATCCTCATCCAGCCTCCACCAGCAATCTTATATAGATCGTCGGTCCAGCGGGCCGGAGGACGTCCCGTACTGCGTTTGCCAAGACGCGGTCTCCACTCCAGGACACCTGCTCTCCTGCGCTCCAGGACGTCTGCATAGGTCCTGCGACACAGGTGACTACTGCCATTTCAACTTGCTTATTCTACAGGTGGCGATTACTTTCGTTCTCTTGCGGATAGTATCATTTCTTATCCTATCTTTGAGAGCGACCTTAAACTTGCGGACTAGTCTCTTCGTCAGTGTACACGTCTCGTCACCGTGTGTTAAAAAAGGCAGGACGCATTCCTCGAAGATTTTTGTCTTCAAGCATAGCGGAATCTTCGAAGTATCTGTATCCGTTAGGATTTTCGATTAAAAACTAACACCGTTAATAACTTATTACATACTCACACACTCTCTTACTATTTACTAACACATATATAAGATTGTACGTATACAGCACAAACCAGACGCGGTCGCAGCGGTATATGATACTATATACGCAAGCTTGTGGGCGTAAAAAGGAAATGCGGTGAAACTTACACAGGATTTGAAACTGATACATCGCCTTATATTATAAGTGCGCCATGACTGACATTTTCTTTTTAAATATTATTATCTTGTAATTTACTTAAGTAATATGAGAATTAACATTCAAAATTGCCGGTAAGTTCTTCACATTAAATAAAATTTAATAATTAAAAACGAATACACATGATTATCACAATCAAAATGTGAAATTGCTTACTTGAATAAAGAAAGACATTTTTGATTTTGATTTTCAGAAAAGTTTGTAAACATCCTTAATTATTTATTTATTTCTCGTTTTTAAATTCCTTTTAAGTTAAATATGTTGAGGGACATCTAAAAATTTTAAAGTGTTTGTCTACACATAAATACCTACTTGTCGTGTCCTAAAATTTCACAGAATAATACATTTTTTATATATAATATCTCTATTTCTGTCTCTTTCTCATTATTTACTTATATACCTTTTATCTTTAATTACTAATACGTATGTTTTGTATATTACTTCGATTATGAGTAAAGTAAGCAAAGTAGTACAGGCTTATTAAAAGCAAATGTCAAACCAAATCAGGGATTGATGCTGGGATGTACCTCTGTCTATACTTTATTGTAGTGCGAATTTTGTTTTACCAAAACGATAATGATTTAAGAAGTTTATTTTATTAGAAGTTATAAAAAATAACAATAAAAAACCTCCTCTAGTTTTAAATGAATTGATTTGTTTCTATTTCGTTGTGTTTGTCAAACGATCACATTTCAAAACGCTCTAGGTACATGCATGTTACATATGTATACCTAGATGCTTATTTACGTATTTGAAAACAAAGTTATTTCTAGTAAACATGTTATTACGGCCTTGTCGATGCAATTACAAACAATTAGATACTATTGCAAATATAAGACGCCTTCTCGTAATTATGCAATATTAAAAGTATAAATAACAATTAAACAAATGTTTTAAAAACCTAACATAAAATCAGCATTTTTCAAGATCGAAATAGATCTATGGATAACCGAATCTCTTCTTGTCTTAGGAAGATTTTAATTATTAAAGATTTATATTTTGGACCATTTGTATAGTTGAGACACAGACATAATTAAATAGGTATACCCGTATGTTAAAAGATTTTAACTTTTATTTGAGTATTTATTTTAGCACGTTAGGCTGTCGGTCCTAGTTGTTATCACGTACACCTGATAGCGATCGTTACACATAGTAGGGAATATATCCGAAAACCCGCATTGGAGCCGCGTGGTGGATAAAGCCTCACAGGCTGAAGCGTAAAAGATTTATTCTCCCAACTCTAGAAAATTCTCAACGCAAAAAACCCAAAAATACTTAGCTAAATATTATTATTAACGAGTAGATTGAAAGTCTCAATTATGATATTCAGTATATTTTTCACTTTTCAATTATAATTATATTATTTTAAATAATCATTTTTGTTACAAGATATAATTAAATATTATAATTTATGTTTATTTTTGCAATATTATTCATTGATATCGGGGATTAGTCCCGCGATCATGCAATAGGAATAATTCAGATTTATCACGGACTATCATATTCGATATTTAGTGCTATCTTGCGTAATAAACAGTGTTGACTTTGCCTACATAATATGTACCTATACATATTTGGAGTAATGTAGTAAACAATTTGGTTTTGAATTATTAAACCTGATTTGAATTGCACACTTATGTATTCAGTTAAATTACAGAATAACTAAAAGCCAATATTATACGAGTCATAGGATAGTGTAAAACACTATTTATAGGCCTTTTTCGTAAGTATAAACTGTTGCTTATAAAAATTCAAAAAAAAGATTGTTTTTGAGAACATACAGTATAAGAACAGCCAGAAAGAAAACAAATTGAAAATCAATGTACAAAACCTTGACTTCGCTTGATTTAATCATATTTAAATAATAATTTATATTAAAAAAATATTAAAAATTTTAAAAACACGAATATTCGTTAATTTTTTTCTCTATGATTCATACAGGTCAATGACACTCGGCATGCGCCAATACCCATAAAATTCCACCAGTTAGGTAGCTAATTAGATAAAGAATTAAACATAGCTGTAGCGAAGCAAAGGCGAATATGACGCAAAACATTTTGAAAGATATTTAAAACAAAATTCATCTAGTTCACAAATATGTGCTTTAAATAATTCAAACACAATATTTTCGTGTAATCATTGTAGTAAGATGGAAAGAGATTTTCGTAATGTTAGTAAAATATTAGGTTAAGAATCAAATTATACAAAAATTTAATAAAAATTCAAAATATAGTGATAACGTTTTCTAACATTTATATGAAACTAAATAGTACGAAGGGTACAGCATGAAATATTTTGCTCAAAACCTAGTGCTCTAGGGCTGCTGCCCGAATGGTGAAGTACCTCGGCCTTACAGAAGATCACAGCTAAATAATACTGGTTTCAAGCAGTGTTGTGTTCCTGTGGCGAGTAAGGTGACCAGAGCTCCTGAGGGGATTGGGGGAAGGGTAGGCAACGCGCTTGCTATGCTTCTGGTGTTGTAGGCGTCTATTGGATACGGTGATTGCTTACCATCAGGTGAGCCATATGTTTGTTTGCCGACCATTTTATATAAAAAAAAAAAACAAGATGTGTCTCGCAATTGCACTCGCGTTAATTTGAAGTAAAAACATACTAAAATTTTATATAGCCTATAAGCCTTCCTCGGAAAACGGATTATCTAACACGAGAAGAATTTTTCAACGAGTAAACTATTCAGCTCTATAATATTAGTATAGATATGTTTAACATACACATACGGTCATCTATTTCTGAGGTAAGCAACATAAAGCCTGTGTTTTAAGTAACAACCGACAATACAACGATATATTACATCCACGGGAGTCGAACCCATATCAATGCAGTGTCTCTACATACTGCGCCAACGGGCTAATCAATAAAAATTAAAAGTAAAAAACCTTTTTAAAAAACAAGCTTTTATTTGAATGCGCTAAAACGAGAAAAATAAATTTTTACTTTAAAACTTTTACTATCTACTTATAAAGTCATTACACATAATCTATATGACACAAAAGCTTGTCGCAAGATATGAGTACTCGTATTTCCATAGTTTGAAAATTTTAATAGTTAAAATCAATCACATCAATTTATTTAATTTACTTGTTTACAAGCAAATCTTTTATATCATATAGATTATGTGTAATGACTTTATAAATAGATAGTAAAAGTTTTAAAGTAAAAATTTATTTTTCTCGTTTTAGCGCATTCAAATAAAAGCTTGTTTTTTAAAAAGGTTTTTTACTTTTAATTTATTTTTGACTTTTTAGTCGGTTATCACGTCACTTGGTAAGTCTTTAGATTAAGAACGGTTGAGTGTTTATCGGCATATTTTGTCACAGAAACAAAAAAAAAAAATAACCCTAACCTATCTAATTTCAATATTAGACTGTTTATCGGCATATTTTTGTCACAGAAACAAAAAAAAATAACCCTAACCTATCTAGGTAATTTCAATATTAGACTGTTTATCGGCATATTTTTGTCACAGAAACAAAAAAAAACCCTAATCTATCTAATTTCCGACCGACCGACCGACGCCGTTCTTAATCTAAAGACTAGCCCGTCACTTTATTCGAATTATTCTTAGCAAGCCCTTTCATTTGATACCCATATTGTAGAAGTGCACTAAAAATAACTAGTTCGCACTTTTGGATATACCACCATATTGGATTTAGAATGACGTCACAAAGGTAACTATGCATTTGCATCCATATTGAACCTGTATACAAAATTTCAGCTCAATTTGTTGAAGATATCTGCTTCAAAATTGAGTTGCAAGATTTCACCCGAACAAACATACATACATACAAATCATGCATTATCATCCAAATTGAAGCTGTATACAAAATTTCAGCTCAATTAGTTGAAGATATTTGCTTCAAAATTGAGTTGCATGATTTTACCCGAACAAACATACATACATACATAAAT
The DNA here is from genome assembly GCA_905220545.2 of Melitaea athalia. Classification (NCBI taxonomy): domain Eukaryota; kingdom Metazoa; phylum Arthropoda; class Insecta; order Lepidoptera; family Nymphalidae; genus Melitaea; species Melitaea athalia. The sequence continues at coordinate 6,612,056 of HG992203.1, forward strand.
ACATACAAACCATGCATTGTCATCCAAATTGAACCTGTATACAAAGTTTCAGCTCAATTGGTTGAAGATATCTGCTTCAAAATTGAGTTGCAAGATTTCACCCGAACAAACATTCATTAAATTTACATACATACATACATACATACATTGCAAGTTAAATAAAAGCTTGTAAAAAAAACAGATGTTTGTTTGTTCTAAATTTTTAAATTGAAAATCGATGTAAGGGTTTTGTCACGTAGAACTTATGAAATTTAGAGCTTTTTAAATACCTGTATTGACTGCTATAACAAGAGATACGGGAATGTTATGGCTACATAATTATAGCTAAAGTTAAGCTTTGCAGGTATAACTGTACCTTTACTGATGCTTTCGTTTCGCTCTGTCGAGAATGTATTTTTGTACATAATACGTTAAAATATAATTCAACCGACGCAACGAAGCGCTAATAATACATAACAGTAGGTTTATTTTATGTATGTTTAATATTTTTTTAATTGTATATCCTAAGCTTATACAAAATGCACGAAAGGATATAAAACATTTAACTAACTACGAGTAATGAACGTTGTATATTGAAAGAAACTACGAAAAGGAAGATGATAGAGACCACAGACCACAGATATACTCTGTGGTAGAGGCAGATAATATAAACGGCACAGGACAAAAACGTAGTAAAATTTTGCTTTATTTACTCTAAGTGTCCTGTTGTGTTTCCTGTATATACATACATACCGTAGGTACTGTATGTGTGTACAATCATTATTATATATCCATAAATAGAAAGGGATTTACGTGCAGCATTGAGGATATTTGTAAGTTAATTGTTTTCATATTTCATTAATGCTATATTACATATAGTTACTATTATAGTATTTTAAATAAGCTAACTTAAAATTTTTTGAACCCAGGCTGTTTAAAAAAAAATACAAAATACCTAAACCTCAATAACGAACCAATGATGTGCCGTGCATCGATAAATGTTGACATTGTTCTAGCAACGCACCTACCTACTAATAGTGCAAGCTTTATTGAATTCGTTTCAATACTCGACTACACATAATTAAATTTCCTTTAGATACTGTAATATGGAACACAAATACGTCGCGCTGAAGAACGGGTGCGAATGTTAATTATATTAACGTTAAAGATTAGGGTTTATTTATAAAAGTCGTAATTTGAACGGCTCTAGCGTTACTATCTGATGGAAACTTGCAACCTACATCCAGCGGAACTGGTTTTAGTATAGAGATAACGTTGTACGGCGATAACTCCGATCTAAAGTTATTCCATCACGCCAATATGTCATTTGTTATTTAGGTAAAAGGATACATAATCGCTTGTATTGTTTTGATACATCGTATAGCATATGTTAAGGACAGGTCGAACTCTTACATCATTCCGTGGTTAAAATCATCGTCATCGAATACATTAATATAAAGGTCATACAATATTTTCGGTGTTGAATCATACATAATACATTAGTTAGTATTGTTAATATGTTTCAATAAGTGACGTGTCAGACGTTTGACGAACTATTGATTCATTGCTTGAGAAATTTAAAATAATCGTTTCAGTTTACAGTATGTGTGTGTGTGTCTGTGTTGTGTGTTACGTTATTGCACGCCGGTAAACACATTCGACAGTATTCTAGATAAATCTCACGGTCATGAACATTATTGTTGTAATAAAAACTTTCTTACAATATAACGTATACAAATAAATTTGTAACATTGACCTGAATAAGAGATCGTATAAAAACGAAACTCAATGTCAATGTTTGCAATTTTCAGTTGCAATATAATACACATCGAAATCTCGTATTTTATAACAAAATTAATAAACAATTTTACACAAGTAATACAAAGTAATTATAAAATTGATAACATTAATTAGTTAATTCAATAATAACGACTTGTGAAACCAACTTTACCTTTTTCTTTTTCCCTTTTTCTTTAGAAGAAAGCCGATTGATTTGAAAATCCGTTATTATTGAAATCCGAATGTGAGGTTTACGAAAATAGCCTTCATTTGCGTGTATACGTTGAGCAAAACTGAAATTCCTGCCAACAATAAGTTTTGGCGGAATGCCGAGATTATGAATCTACAAGAATTAAAAAGAAAACAACTATATACATATAAGGAACATACCCGGTGTGTTTGTTTGAAGTTCAGTGTGTCAGTGTACCAGCTTTAATAAAACACTATCTGTTTGTATCACTTGAACAAAGAAACCATTAACTGAATCAAAGTTACATCATAGTATTCGCAGAAATTAGCGAGTTAGCACTGAAACAATTAGCGTCGGTGTAAAAATTGACACTACCCGCGAACGGCGGACTTATCGTTACGTTCGCGTTACGTTTGTATTATGTATTAAATAAAATATTAATTAAACATTTAATTTTATAGCGTGGTCGTGATAAACGGTAAGAGGTCGCGACGCAACTGCCCGCGCTGTATCATTGACGCGCCGTCTCACGTGCGTTCGGCGTTCCATGCAAAAAACTTTTACATAGAGTTCAGACTCTAATGGAATTATAATACGGTCAAATGTGTGTCGCTTTACGAGAAATATAAACACGTGCGTCGTAAATGACTGTGACTGTGACACTCATTTGGCCCGTTGTTTTTTTTTCATAGATGAAAAAAATTTCAACCCAAATTTTTTTCACTTATTTCGCTCATTTTTCATGAATTTATTCTTTACTACTAAAAGTATCTTATTTTTGTACAGTATGCAACAGCAAACGGTTTATTTTATTATACTTTTTATTCACCATAAGACTCTACTTTATGCCACAGATACATTTCCAGAAACAGAGGTTACTGTTTATAACGGTTGGAACGAAACAGACCCTATGTGCCTTTGCCTTAAATTATACATCTTGCTGATAAAGCCTATAGAAAGAACCTCACGTGCGTGATATGCTTTATCAGAAAACTAAGCAGTAAATAAAAATATTTTTTTCAGAAAACTAAGCAGTAAATAAAAATATTTTTTTCAATTGTCTTTTACCAATTTAAAAATTAACAATTTAGAAATTAAACCAAATTTAATTATTGGCTTGAATTAAAAACACGATAGATAAAAAGCACTCGAATATGTTATGAAAAAATGCAATAACAACTTATCTGCTAATAAGGCGCGATAAGGCATTAGGTAATGTAGGTAAATATGATAGTCTAATGTACTTTGTTGCTTTTAAAGGTCGCAAGTTCAATAAAAGCTTATATAATCATTTCGTGTTTATGTTGTCGCTATAAGCAATTGAGTGTTAGACTGGCCGGCTGGGTGTGAGGAAACGGAAATGTTGTTATATCTTGGGGGATAGTTGACCTAAATTAAATTATACAAAAATTTTATCGTTACAGTTTGTTTCCTTTATCACTGCAATTTTGGGTTCTTAGGTTCTTTATGTTGGAAGTTCTTTGCGTTTGAAACACGCTATAGCGAGCGCTCTAATTATTATGAGACAGTCAGGTATTTATATACCATAAGATATTAAAATTTAAAGCATTACATAAATTAATTGTTGTAATACGAGTACTAAAAGTACGGTTAAGCCTTATAAGCTTAAAATAATTATATACGTTAGTTTAGTTAATCACGTAAACAACAGTCGTTAATAAACATTATATTGTCTATGATAAATAACGTATTTGTAGCATACACGCATAAATAAATCTTATAGTATCTATATGATGCCACTTCTATAATTTAAATACTCAATGATCTCCAGGGAACACATATAAAACAACGAAATTAGAAGTTGATCAGCTAAATTCATCGTCGGTGACGTCACTCACACACATAATAACAAGCTTATATATATTTTTTGTTATATTATTTATACGCACACATGAATCGTAATATTTTCAAAATGACTCTACAACCGGAGGAAGTGTGTTTATTATTTGTGATTGAATCACTAAGTTCGTGTTGTAATTTTTTTAAATGTTATATTTGAATTCATTAATAATTAACCGACTTCAAAAAAGGAGGAGGTTTTGTATTCGACGCGTATATATTTTTTTATATATGACTACGCATAACTTTTTACAGAGTAGTCCGATTTTGATAATTCTTTTTTTATTGGAAAGAGTATACTCCGAAATTGGTCCCACTTAAATTTGAAAATAAAAATCCAACCCTAAGGGTAAGAAAACAGAAATTGATTGATTATTCAGTCACTAATTGTAATTTAGACCACGCATAACTTTTCACAGAGTAGTTCGATTCGATGATTCTTTTTTTTATCGGAAACAATATACCTTGAAGTTAGTCCCATATAATTATGTAAATTTGAAAATAAAAATCCAACCCTAAAGGTAGGAAAACAGGGGATGATTGATTGTTCACTCACTGATTGTAAGGTATGACCACGCATAACTTTTTACAGAGTAGTCCGATTTTGATAATTCATTTTTTATTTCGTCTACCTACGTTGTATTACTTGTCGATGTACGTAATTGAAGTCGGTTTTTTTTCGTTTGCGAGCAAACACAATTATTCAATATGGTAGGTATATATACTAGGTACTATATATACATATACCTATGGTAATGTTGAAATCGGTTATATGTTACATGTTTCGAAACATAGTAGAATTACTATGGTCTATAAGAGTTATTGTTATTATTATATGTGGAATTGTTCATGTTTTTTTTTTAAACTAAGTTAGTATTTAGTTATTTACCTGTGACTGTAAACTTTAAACGAGTAGCTGCTGAGTTTATTGCCAACTTCTTCTCAGCAGAAATCGACATTACGAATCAATGATAGTTTCACATTAACTATTTTTATACGACTTGTATATTAATAATTCTGAAATGACGATTCTAAAGTGATTTTGAAGCCAACTTGATTATAGAGATTGTAGTTTTTTTTTTTTGATGATTGCATTGTTTTTTTATATACCTATAATTAATTGTTTGATTTATTAGTATTTTATTTATAATTAGGAACAGTAATGTAAATACATACATAATTACATATAGGTACGTCTCTAACTCTTCACATATGGACACTAAATAAAATCAATAACGTATGAAAATTAACAAAAAAATAAAAAATAAATATATAGTGTCTGCTTCATGATTCAAACATAATCACTGTTTGAAAGGTCATCACTTAAAAATTACTCAACTCATTTGTTACAACAACAACAAAAATGTTATGTGAAGAAGCATGATTTTTCTTTAATTTAGTTATTGTTAATTGGTATAGTATGTAAAAGCATTGGAAAACAGATATTTTTTTTCGAAAACGAAAGGATAAGCAGATTAATAAGAAAAAATGTAACTTTCCGTTTAACGTCAGTTTTTTAATATATAAGAGAATTATATATAAAAGACTTACTAACCGCATATTACATTTTATGTTACTAAATCCACTAGAACTAAAATCATATTAGATCTTAAGTAACAAATAAATATGTTAAGGTTATAAGGTGAAGTCTCTGACACTATTAACATGTTTCTAAAGTCACATATATTTAAACGCATTAAAACTTGTTGAGGATAGAGGTCGCGGAGAGGTCCTGTAAACTACTACATACATAACACGAAGAAAATTCCTTTCTTGGAAAATCTTGTCAAGGTCATAGAAAATTTTCCATAAAAAGAATGACGTAAATTCAAATAGCTATATAGTATACAAGTATACATATGAGTATATGTAAGGTCCTACCAACTCCCGCTATTCCCCCTCGTACGTCAACGTGAACTATTATTAACACATCAAGTCAGCCTTTAATCGCTATCTTTTAAATCATAATTGCATTATAATTCACGGCGTCTGGTTACTTGATGGGAAAATTACAGTAAACCATACACATTCCATTACGTTACATCAGTGATTGTACGTTTCACTTTCTAGTTGTTTCTCACTCGTGTTTCAAGTTGAAACAATGGTGCACGCTGAGACGTTAACTGAAGCTAATGTCACGAATTAGCCCATATATACATATATAACAAATACATAATTATACAACATTAAAAGATATTTTATAAGAGTTTATTTAACATGATAATTTCAAGCTAACTACTTAAACGCGTTTATGTATTCAGATGGCCTATTTGTCGTAGATTATTATTAATATCTTAACATTGCACTACAATGCGCTAAGTGGAGTAGTATTATCTACGTTTGCCTATCAAGCTAGAAATTATACATACTAATATAACTTATTTGTAAATCCACCACCACCACCACCACTTCAGCCTATCACAGTCCACTGTTGGACATAGGCCTCCACAAGTTCGCGCCCGATATTATGACGCGAACTCATGTGTTTTGCCCATAGTCACCACGCTGGGCAGGCGGGTTGGTGACCGCAGGGCTGGCTTTGTCGCACCGAAGACGCTGCTGCCCGTTTTCGGCCTGTGTATTTCAAAGCCAGCAGTTGGATGGTTATCCCGCCATCCGTCGGCTTTTTAAGTTCCACGGTGGTAGTGGAACTGTGTTATCCCTTAGTCGCCTCTTACGACACCCACGGGAAGAGAGGGGGTGGCTACATTCTTCTATTTGTAATGTCAAAAATTAATCTATTTCTATCTAAATCTATTTGTAATGTCAAATTCTTATATTTGTAAATGTCAAATATTAATATTAACCTCTTCATACTCAACAGTACACAATAGCTCTTGTATCGGAGGTCCGGACACACAATGCACAAGGACAAACTGTATGACCAATACAAATGTTAGCCGTGTGGAGGGATCGAACCCGCGTCCGCCAGCGCAACAGGTGACATGTCCAATGACCGCTGCGCCAACGCGTTATCAAAACGAGTCTAATATGTATTGGAAGTCATTAGTTTCTCGTATAATTATATCGCTTCCGATAAATATTTTTTATTACTTATTAAGTGGCGTATTTTAAAAGACATTTATTATTAAAACAAACTTTTATCAATTAGTGTTGATAAAAAAAATAATGTATGCTCGTTTTTATGAGAAACTAGCTTACCCGACAAACGTTATTATTTATTAAGTTTAAATAAGTGTTATGAATTCTTTAATTTTTAACACTGGAATTTTATTAATTTTTCTTTCCGTAGGAACTCTACAATATTAAATTAAAAGAATTAGCCGAATTAGGTCAGTCATCTGTAGTTTTGCGCTTAGCAACACATCGAGCGATTAATTTTTATTTATATAGAATACTAGCGACCCGACCCAGCTTCGCACGGGTGCAATGCTGATACTACAAACTATCAACAACTAAATATACGTTAGAAACCTCTAATATGATCAGTGTTTCTCTACCATATTATGCATGTACTAGCTTCTGCGCGCGACATCGAAAAATAGCCCGATTTTGAAACATTCTTCATTGGTGCTATTCCTCCTCTTCCTATTGGTCTTAGCGTGATGGTATATAGCCTATAGCCTTCCTCGATAAATGGGCTATCTAACACCGAAATAATTTTTCAAATCGCACCAGATCCTGAGATTAGCGCGTTCAAACAAACAAACAAACTCTTCAGCTTTATTATATTAAGTATAGATTATACATATAAACCTTCCTCTTGAATCACTCTATCTATTTAAAAAACCGCACCAAAATCCGTTGCGTAGTTTAAAAGATCTAAGCATACATAAGGACAGACAGACGGGAAGACGACTTTGTTTTATACCATGCATATTAAAATGCATAATTATTTTTCCAACGTGCTTAGCGATATGTAGTAGGTATAAAAAGGTAAACAGTAAAAGTAATTCCATTCAAGAAATATCCCATGTCTTGAGCACGTTCCTTGCATGATTAATTACCAATTAAACGAACACGGTCATTCAATCAATTGTAACTAATCAACCTTTGAACATATCAGTATCTCTTTGAAAAACATTTGTACCTATTTCAGGTACCTACTATTTTTATTTTTACTGAGCCGTTTCTTTTCTTTACAATCTACATTTAAATAGAAGTAATATATCGATTACTTAACATATTTTGGTGATTCAAGCGTGTTTATAGCGTGTTTATAGTGGCTAATTTATATTAACTAATATATATTACATAAAAATACACAACCAACAGTATATGTTACTAGCTGACCCCGCAAACGTTGTTTTGCCATATATGTTATTAACCCCCTTAATCCCCCCCTTATAACTTAGGGGTATGAAAAATAGACTTTGGCCGATTCTCAGACCTACTCGATATGCACATAAAATTTCATAAAAAGCGGTCCAGCCGTTTCGCAGGAGTATAAATTGTAACTAACATTCTGACACGCGACATAGCGTCATAGAAATAGCACCGAAGGGTGCGACAAAGCCAGCCCTGCCGTCACCAACCCGCCTGCCCAGCGTGGTGACTATGGGTAAAACACATGAGTTCACGCCATTATTGGCGCGAACTTGTGGAGGCCTATGTCCAGCAGTGGACTGCCATAGGCTAAAATGATTGTGACACGAGAATTTTATATATAGGTAAGACTAGATTGGAATAATTATATATTTTAAATACGTCTATATTACAAATTGTAAGTCAAGCATTATTTATTCAAGAAGATCCATAGTCTCTATATATATAAAAATGAATCGCTGAATGTGTTGCTAAGCGCAAATATCGAGAGCAGCTGAACCGATTTCGCTAATTCTTTTTTTATAATATTCCTTGAAGTGCGAGGATGGTTCTTATGGAGAGAAAAATTTAAAAAAGTACCTGAAAACACAACCTTTTCTATATTCCCATACCTACAAAAGTTTCGTAATAATACTTAAAAGTCAATTTAAACTTTAATACCATAGCATAAAGTTTAAGTGTTAGTGGAGGGGTTCCGGGAAGGATAAGTATTTAAAAAAAATTAAAGAATCGACTATTCGAATCGAAATCGAAGAGGCGGTAACGAAGTTGGCCGGGTCAGCTACCGATTAACCGATTTCGCTAATTCTTTTTTTATGATATTCCTTGAAGTACGAGGATGGTTCTTACGGAGAGAAAAATTAAAAAAAAATCCCTGAAAAAGTCTGAAAACAACACTTTTCTATATTCCCATACAAAAGATTCGTAATAATACGTAAAAGTAAATTTGAACTTTAATACCATACCATAAAGTTTAAGGGTTAGTGGTGGGGTTCCGGGAAGGCAAAACGATTGAGTGACGTTAGTATCGTATAAATATTAATGTCAATATTTGTCAATATTTTTAATACTCGTATATGTTTTAATTTTTATAATTTTTTATTTTATATTCATAGCTGACCCGGTGTCACGAATAGCAGAATAAGTATTTAAAAAAAAATTAAAAAAATTAAAGAATCGACTGTTAGGCGGCACGAAGTTCGCAGGGTCAGCTAGTAGGTATATAAAAATATTTTTAAACCGTCATTTTACAAGTGTCATGTTAGCTCTACGTCCGTGCTCTACGTGAAGGTACGCAAAGGTTCGGAATGAAAATACCGAATATAATTATTATAATTATAATTTTAATTCAAACAGTTTTAAAACGACTTAACATGAAACACCTTCATTTAAATTAATATTTTTTAAGTTTCGTTGAATATATGGACCGACCATATAGGTACTTTAAGTTTAATTATGACATTAGGAATTTCAAGATATACGTTAAATACGTTGATATGTCCCAAAATAACACAGTTATGAGTGGGTACACTAGAATCACTAGATAGTCAAGATTCAAACAATCATTCTATTTAAAAATTGCTATTTATATTCGCGTCTTAGTTACAGTGTGTTACGAGATATATCGTAGGTTGAGGTCGCGTGCCAGTTAGGTTATCACAGTCAGCCATTTGAATCTAAATCGATTTGTAACCGACTATTTATAACTATTACTTAGTTAAATTTTACACTTTAATGTTTCATACGTTAACAAAAAATAAAAGCAATTTTTTTATCCAAAAATTAGGTATATTTTTAAAAATTTTAATTTTGGATAAAAATGTCCTACAAAACAATTTAGAAAGTTTACGCTACGAAGAAACATTATAAGGACACGGTAAAGTGAACGTTATTTTAAACGTGACCAGAGTAGCGTGTGATTAAAACTTACCAGATCGGAAAAACGGCTGTATCCAGGGAACGAGCTCACTAAAAGCTAATTACACATTAATTTTAACATAACGGATGTTTACAGATCGACTTCACGGATGCGTCTGAAAGAACTATGCGTTTATGACATCTATTGTGGATAGATTAGATAATGAATTGGATCCGAGATGCATGGAAATGCGACAGATGCCGCCATGCTGTTAGAGTGACCACATGTTACGGTTTAGTCACGTTGAGAGGGGGATATTTGTGACTTATTGTAAGGATTGTTTCTGAAGTAACTAACCCATAAATACACGGTATAATTGATAATTGTCTGGATATGAAGTTATCTCTAGTCCACAGAAACTTACAAAGAGTTAATGGAATAATTAAGTCGTTTTAAATCAATACCAATTTGTTCGTTATTTACAGTATTATCATTGTGACATCGCTTTAGCCTGTAATATCCCACTGCTGGGCATAGGCCTCTTTCCTTCTGTATGAAAAGGATTAGAGCTTAATCCACCACGCTGCTCCAATGCGGGTTGGCGGATATATTCCTTATTATGAGTAACGATCGCTATCAGGTGTAAATGACCAAAACCGGAACCGACACGGTTTAACGTGCTCTCCGAGGCACGGTGGGGAGACCCACAAGGTCCGCACATAAACCCAGACCTGGCAAAAATCTGTATGGCCAATATAAATGTTTATCATGTGCGGGGATCGAACCCGCAACCGCCAGAGCAACAGCCAGAAACCAGTGCTGTGACCGTTGCGCTAACACGTCGTCATCATTAGGATATAAGTCATTAAAATAAGAGTAAAACGATGAAATGTTACATTAGTTCAAACAAAAGTCGCAACTTTTCAATACCATGGTATTCCTGAGCAATTTAAATGATTGAAAAGTGCAATCTACAGTCATTTTACGGTATTTCCATATGGTGTTTACAATGGGTATCGAATGAATAATTCATCACACATAGTTATGGTTCGCGGGACATTCAATTGATTTGCTTACAATGTGATCATAGAACATTAGCTTTTGTATTTTAAGGTGCATTACGTTTTCTATGGTAAAGTGGGTCAGAGTTGAATGTATTGTTTTTATTGATTAAGCAATTACAACTGTTTCTTAGTTTTGGTGCTACACACACGTTGTGGAGTATAGATCCATAACTTAACGGCTAGAGCACCGGACACGGATTGTCAGGAGGTGCGGGTTCGAATCCCGCTGGATTGAAAATTTTGATATGATACTAAAAAACATTTTCGATTTTCCTCATGTGTGGGTAACACAAAAATAAAAATAATACGAATTAAAAATAGCTTAGTGTCGTCTCTTGTCAAAAGAATTCATTGTAATATGAAACTTTGAATAGTGAAGTGCTGTAAAGGACTCGCTATAGATGGCACCACGGTTGCTTATATCCGAATAAAAATCATATCAAGAATTTCGATTCCGAGGAGTATAGATCCATAGCTTAACAGCTAGAGCACGGGACACGGATTGTCAGGAGGTGCGGGTTCGAATCCCGCTGGATCGAAAATTTTGATATGATAATAAAAAACACACGTAGTGATTATAGTTAACGCATTATGATATGAAATTAATTTTTATAATATAAGTTTTTTTTTAAAGAAAGTATTTGACTGTTGTATTACGCAATTAAAATTGAGACTAGATAGATAGTAATATAATTAATTATGTTTAAAAAAATTAAAAAAAAAAAGTTTTTCTGTAACTCCACTAGCTTACTTAAGTAGATATGCATTATTAGTGAATGTCATCAATAAAATCAACGAAATAGAAACGGAAATAAAATAGAAATGGATTTTCACCAATTCATATCCATTTTCCGCGTGCGTAACTGAAGAAATTACACCCTACAATTAAAAAATGTAACTATATGTAGACACCCGTGGTTTGTGCGCTCAAGAGATCTAAATGTTTTATGCAAAACATTTATTGAAAAGATTAATCGACGAAATAATTATCATTGATACATGAACCGAAAACAGCATCAACTTATAACTCACTAATAAATAAATTATTTATCAGAACATTTTCGCAATTCGAATTTCTGCGATGAAACTAAATGATTATATTATTACTTGATTTATTGAACGAGTCGCGTTTATTAGAATTACAAATGTCGAATAAATCGTAGTTAGAGGTTATAACACTTATATCGAATCTTACGAAATATAAGAAAAGTAAATAAAATCTATATCAATCGATGCCTGCAGTTGTCGATCCTTAAACAAGTATTTACGAGTTTTGTTTGCGTTATTCTTAAGTTTGTTCATCGGTAGGTAGTCTATTTTCTGACTTGAGAAATTACATGTTATGAAATGTATGTTAAATTTTAGTAGACAAATGTTGCGATTAGAGGATCAAAATAACTTGATAAAAAACAAACAATTTTATAGAATTGTAACTTCGGATATTGACGAAATATTTTAAGAGCAAGGTTACAAGTTTTAAGAATGGTTTCCAGTCCCTGTCACTCAATATCAACCAGCAAAAAAGTAGAAAAATGAATGAAAAGAATTAACTCCTCAATGGCGTTCTGGATACCAGTGATTACTAAGAAAGTATTGACTTAATGAGTAACAGAAAGTGGTGTTACTAATTAGGCGTTCGTTACAAATTTGAACAGAAATAAAGGGCATTGTTTGTTCATGTAGGGCGTTTACTACCAAGAACTGCAAACACGGGATGGCAAACTTTTCCTTGTAAAAGAGACGCTATAAGTCTATATAATTTATGCAATTTAAGATACTTCTTGTCAAATTTTTCTAAAAAGAATTTAGTAGAATAAATAATAACTAGCTGTGCCCTGTGGTTTCACAGTTTTAATTTAACACGCGTTAATTTGAGAAAAAAAATTATCTACATTCCTTGGTAAATGGTAAAATCCAACATTTTTTATTCTTAATTTAAACCAGTAGTTCCTGAGATTAGTGCGTTTAAACAAACTTATAAACAACTTTTCAGCGTTTTAATTTAAGTATAGTTAATATAAATTAGCCAATGTTTACAAAACGTAAGTATAAAAATATTGAAGTTCTACATCATTTTCCATTTCGATATCAAAATACTGAAATATAATAAACGTAATTTTGCTTTAGACATTTTAAAAACCTAGTGGTCGCCCTGAGGTCGAAATTCGATCATAATAATTTTTTTTTTTTACTTGTCTCGTTCTTAACAAGTATTAAATAACTAAAATCTTCAATAATAAGCTCACGTGTATGATAAAATACTAAGCTAATTCTGCCAACAGCTAGTTGGACATGTAAAGAATTTAGTGCAAAGGATTTAAAACTTTACTACTAAGGTAATAAACACGATAATGCTTTGATTTTGATATCTTTTGTTATGGTAAACACTGTGTGGTCTAGGTTTTCTTGTTGGCAATTGTCCAGTTTTCGATTTATGCACGGTTGGCGGATATCATTAAATTTAGTAGTCCCGTGAGCGAATTCAGATCAAAGTTTGCGCATGCGCAGCCTTTATGCGTACTTGTTTTCTCGTTCCGTTAAAATATTAATTTCCTTGAGGCGTATTTATATGCAATTGACGAATGAATGTTTTAATAGAAATATATTTAAATTATTTTCGAATACGCAAACATAGCAAAGCGATTTCCGTCGGATCTGTAGACTGTAAGTCTAAGTGAGGCCGCACACCGCCGCCACACGCTACACTCAACATACATTTACGGCGCCACAATTACTGCGATACAATTTAAGCGGCCACAAATGTGTCGTGTATGCGCACATTGGAAGCACAATTGTAGCGTGGCACTAACAACAGAAGTCAGAATATCGACATCATCGTCTGACGATAACGATTTTTTGATGTGGCGATTAATGAGAAAAAATAGACGTTATTGGGTTCACCCGTTTAATCAAAATTGTACAGTTTACGGAAATTTCAAAATTTAGCAAGAATTACGATCCGACGAAGAAAAGTTCCGTTTATATTATAGAATGTCTGAAAACACATGTCAATTATTATTAAATTTAGTACAATCAAATCAAATTGTTCAATAAATTATAAATTGTTCAATTAATCAGTTCAATAAATTTATTCAAACAGGATATTTTTCAATCTCTGAATTTATTATTCAACATAAAATTCAACATTCTTTCATTTTCGCGCGTTTTTATTCTATGTTCGCGCCAAATAAAACGAACGTGTTCGATCTTGAATTCGTGTGGCGTGGCAGCCATCTTGCCACAAACTGCACCTACTACAAATGAGTCCTTGATGTGCGGGTTTACATACAAATATAGGGGGTCGATAAATGTATCGCGTTTCAAATGTGGCGCTACAATTATCGTAATACAAATGTAGCTGTGGTGTGCGGCCTCACTAAAGTGTTACTTTTGGAAACGATTTTTTTTTGCGTTTTTAAGTCATTCTAATTAACCAAAAATTTTACGAGTTTTAATATCGAATACTAGTGATATAAAGTAGGCTATATATTTTTCTTGGTCTCCAGCTATCTTTATACAAGTTTAATTACAATCAGTTCAGTAGTTTTTTCGTTAAAAAGTAACAAACATCAGTCCAAATCGGTTCAATAGTTTTTGCGTGAAAGAGTAACAATAATTATTATCAGTCGATCCTAACAAACTTACCGAGTTGTTAATAATAGGTTGATAGCCGTACTGAGCTAAACGAAACATTACAAAGTCACAAAATCGTTTGTCCCTCACCTCAATTATTTAACAAATTATTACGAACACTGTAAGGTTTCAGTTTGTCTTGTAATGTCATAAAATAGCTTCCCTTATTGCAATGACTGTACACGCTTCTGCTCGACTAGACAGACTACTTATAGCATTAGAAAATAAGCTTGAAAAAACATATTAGAGTATACAACTCATATGTCTTGTTATCTTGTAATCTATACTAATATAATAAAGCTGAAGAGTTTGTTTGTTTGATTGTTTGTTTGTTTGTTTGTTTGTTTGAACGCGCTAATCTCAGGATCTACTGGTCCGATTTGAAAAATTCTTTCAGTGTTAGATAGCCCATTTATCGAGGAAGGCTATAGGCTATATATCATTACGCTAAGACTAATAGGAGCGGGGTCCACGCCGACGAAGTCGCGCGCAGAAGCTAGTACAATATATAAATATATATTGGTAGGATTGAATCTTTTGTTTTATTTATTACTAGCTGACCCCGCAAACGTTGTTTTTCCATATATGTTATTAATCCCCGCAACCCCCTCTTGTGGGTGGAACTTCGTAAAATCCGTTCTTAGCTGACCTCTACTCGGCGAAACGAATATTCCTACCAAATTTCAAGTCTCTACGCCTTATGTAATGGTTCCAGAGATATAGTGATGAGTCAATATATGGGTGGAAATCTCTTTTATATATATAGATAATATTTGCTAGAATTAATAACTTAATTTCTAAATTTTCTTTGTTAATACGAACTAGTGATTACTCTTTTCGTTTCGACCGACCCTAGGTTACAGAACCTGTGTACAAAAGTAATAAGTATACAGTAATAATATAGGCAATGCCAATGGTCAGTCATTTCAGGCAATACCAATGGTATTTAATTTTGTTCAAAACCAATTCGACTTCATTTCCCTCAAGCAATACTTAAAATATTATGGATAACTCCAAATGTACTTACCTCCGTCAGATCTCGTTCTTTAAATAGGAACACAAAGAATCAGCTTTCGAATAAAATGAATTATCAAAATCATTACACCTAGTAAAAAGTCATAAGGTATATGAAAAAAAATTCAAATTAAGTATCTCCTTCTTTTGTAGTCGGTAAAAAAGGTAAGAGTTAGAGCTAAACTCACCGTCGCCCACGGCCTGGCTGAGCGTGTTCTCTGTGAGCGGTCGCAACGCCTCCACGGCGCTGATGTAGCCCAGTCGGTCCGCTATGGCACACGCTGTCTGGCCGTTCTGTTTGTACGTACAATGAGTATACGTTATGTCAAGTTTTTTTTTAATACGTAAACCGTGCACTTTAGCCAACGTTTCACTAATGTTAGTAATAAAAACCGGCCAAGTGCGAGTCGGGCTCGCGCACCGAAGGTTCCGTACAAACAAAATTATCTGTGCTATAAGACATTTTCAAGATTCTGAGTTCACAGGAAGTACCCTGTAGGTTTTGAATTTTGATTCCCTTGCGAGTGTCAAACATTTTCAGCATAAACGGCTGTATCTTTTGATTGCGTTGGCTTAGAAGTTTGTGAACCTTGAAAAATCATTTTTAAAACCGGTATAGAAGCTTTGCAAATGGAAGAAATGCAACGAGTTAGGAGGCGATCATGTTAAGTACTTAATGAAAATATTTTTGTATGTAACTTATTTTGTTTTCTTGTTGAGGCCGTGAACTTTCAGATTCACCTTCGTAGAGTTGCCAATAAATCTACAAATATTTCCTCTTGATATATATTTTTACTTAATAAGCTGCTCTAATGCTCACGATTAACCATTATAAACCATAAATCGTGGGAATCGCAGGATAAGAACCTACGTGATATTCCAAATGACCTACTATCCTATACGTATTTGAGAGAAAGAACCAAAAAATATTTACACATACATAAATTTCTTTCAAACTTTCCCAAACTTAATGCTTGAACACATACTTCATCAATTTTTTTTAAGAGGGATCACATTATCTTTTTGTAATAAGAACAGTAATTTAAAACCTATTACGGCCGATTAACACTAAAATGTCTATTACGATTCTAAAATATTCTCAACAAATGCAAATGTCGTTAATAATGCATATCTTACCGCAGACAAGGCGTTGGGATCAGCATTGCTCTTCAGAAGAAGTTGTATGATGAGAGTGTGACCCTGTTGTGCGGCTTGGTGGAGTGGTGTGAACCTGTTACAAACAAATACACCAATTAAAACACAAATACACATAAAAATAATATAGTAACAATAAGCATACTTATGTAGTTAAGAAATACATTTTTCTTTCTTTCTCTCTTTATTTATATACTCGTGAATTGATTTGTATTATCCTTGACATACATACAAACATATTTTCAATCCTATATTTTTATATAACACATTTTACGACAAAGTCGGTCTAGCAAATTTTAAAAACAGCATAATTTGTGTTAAAACTTAAAAGTCAAAACTTGATAGCAGCTATCTCAAATATTATAAGAAAACACACGCATTTCTCTACTACTAATTTAGATTTGAATTTTACTTTTTAAATCTTAGTTGCGACCCAGAAAATTCTCCAATCGAAATTATGATAACCACAATATAATCCATTACAACAATTTTAAAACCTCACCAAGTAACTCTACTGTTCTTGTCACCAAGCTCTTTCACAGACACAAATGACCAAAGCTTACGTTATACCACAACCACAAGTAAATTATCAATAACTTTAAAGAATAAAATACACGACAAATTCCTGACAATCACAACGAAGTACACCTCACTTATCGTACGAGTCTCAAATGTCTTAATAATTGGAAACCCTACGAAGCCGTACGTAGGCCGACACGAACTAGTGCAACATGAGACAGGCGAATTAAGCCCATATTGTTTATTTGTCTAGTGTACCGAGAACTTGTAGACTGTTAAAGAACTTGGGGTGGTTTAATTGGAGGGTGGGATTTATTTGTCTAGAATTTCAATATGTTATTTACACATAGTTTTTATTTTTATTTTTTACTAGCTGTGCCCCGCGGTTTCACCTGCGTTGATTTGAGGGAAAAAAGTGCTTTCCTTTTTTTAATAGTATAAGATTTAATTAGCTTGATATATTTTCCTTAGTTTACACGCACGCATAAATATTTGACCAAAGAGTATATAACCACTACGTTTATATTTGACAACCAATATATATTATGTCAATCCGTTTTCATTACTGACATTATTATACATTTTTAAAATGTAAAATACGCCACTATCCGTATATTGTGGATATATGTTGGTGCTACACTCACGTAGTGATTATAGTTAACGCATTACGATATGAAATTAATATTTATAATATAAGTTTATTTTTTATGTTACTAGGTTGGCAAACAAGCGTACGGCTCACCTGATGGTAAGACCGTAGCCTATAGACGCCTGCAACACCAGAAGCATCGCAAGCGCGTTGCCGACCCTATCCCCAATCCCCCCCAGGAGCTCTGGTCACCTTACTCACCAACAGGAACACAATACTGCTTGAAAACAGTTTTATTTAGCTGTGGTCTTCTGTAAGGTCGAGGTACTACCCCAGTCGGGCTGCTCCATATTTTGAGCAGGAAATTTCCTGCTGTGCCCTACCTCAGTTAAAAGTAAGTTTTTTGACTGTTGTATTACGCAATTAAAATTGAGACTAGATAGATAGTAATATAATTAATTATGTTTAAAGAAATTAAAAAAAAAGTTTTTCTGTAATTCCACTTAGCCGTGCGAAGTTTATATCACTGAAAAGATAAGAGAGATATATATCATTTTGATCTTAGGATATATATCACTCAATTGTCTCTTCATCTCATTTGGCTCAGTGAATGACAACTGACAAGTGTTTCATCGTATGATACAATATGAATCGAAAAGATACAGAGCTATAGCTATCTCTCTCTTTCGTATGATAAGCGCCATCGTACGACAAAATTGCAAAATACACGACAAATTCCTGACAATCACAACGAAGTACACCTCACTTATCGTACGAGTCTCAAATGTCTTAATAATTGGAAACCCTACGAAGCCGTACGTAGGCCGACACGAACTAGTGCAACATGAGACAGGCGAATTAAGCCCATATTGTTTATTTGTCTAGTGTACCGAGAACTTGTAGACTGTTAAAGAACTTGGGGTGGTTTAATTGGAGGGTGGGATTTATTTGTCTAGAATTTCAATATGTTATTTACACATAGTTTTTATTTTTATTTTTTACTAGCTGTGCCCCGCGGTTTCACCTGCGTTGATTTGAGGGGAAAAAGTGCTTTCCTTTATTTAATAGTATAAGATTTAATCAGCTTGATATATTTTCCTTAGTTTACACGCACGCATAAATATTTGACCAAAGAGTATATAACCACTACGTTTTATATTTGACAACCAATATATATTATGTCAATCCGTTTTCATTACTGACATTATTATACATTTTTAAAATGTAAAATACGCCACTATCCGTATATTGTGGATATATGTTGTCGATTCGAAACCTTTATTTAAATACGTTCTTTAATTTTATCGGAGAGTTTACCATATCGACGGGATGAACATTAAATGTTTGACAGTTACGAAACACGAACATAGTTCCATACAAATTTTCATTCCGACCTTTCAACCCCTTACACCCTTTTTTTCGCATTAAAAAGTAGCCTATGTCCTTTCTCAGACTCTAAAATATCTATATACCAAATTTCATTTAAATCTGTTCAGTAGTTTTGGCGTGATTGCGAGACAGAGAGAGTTACTTTCGCATTTATAATATTAGTATGGATATGGATTTAAGTAACCTGTTATTATTTTAAATTCATATAGCTTTACAGGTTTGATGACATGATCATCAATGAAATACATCTTTAATATTAGCATTCAGCGACTCTTAATTACGATGAAGAAATATCTTCAAAAAAGTTGACGCACATGGGACGTATGGTTCTGCTAGATAAGTTTGATTTTACAAGTCTTTAAAAGAGGTTTTTTGGCCATATATAGGTTAAAATCCACTATATGGCCACCCTCAAAATGGATTTGCAAGATCACGATCAAGCTTGAGATCAAATAAGATCAACTGAGGGAAGACAGGATCGCTTGCGCCTGCAGCGACGACGTAGCGTTCGCGGGTTCGTCGATCCTCGCACTGAAAAACATTTGCATTGGCCATATAAAGTTTGGCATGAACTGGACATAATTATGTGCTTGTAGGCCAGTAAATAAAGCCGTTTTTTTTGTCAACCTCGCACTAAATGTCCGATCCAATTTTAATTTTTTTATGGTGGGTCACTTACTGACCAAATATGTGTGGATAAAACATTGCAAGATTCTGGCCCGGAAATCCGATACATCGCCGACGTTCCGCATAAAATCAGAAAAAGATCTCCTAAAGTTTTCATAAAATTGATAAAGTGCCTATATTTCAGTTCGCTAGTTGCTTGTAAAACATACTGTTCACGCTTATATTTCAACTTATTGCTTAAATATTGTAATTGTTGCGCCCGCGAGTTGGGAATCCCTGACTCTTTTGTATTGCTTGTCGATATTACACAATACCTACATGCGACGGTCATTAGTAAATGCACTTCTGTTAATAGCTGCCGTAACTGTGTGTGCTTAGAGATCGGATTTCTCTGTACCTCGCGTGTACCTGTGGTGCGTATTTTATACTCATATTTTGTTTTTAAAATAATATTTGATGTTTGCATGTTGTCTATACCTACTGAATACTGCTATTCTCGCCTATTTAACTTTGTTTTTACCGATGTTTTGTTGATTACTCTTCTTACTACCCGCCTTAATATAATAATAATGCTGATTTGTAGTCGTGATTGTTGTGAATTCCAGACCAAATTCCAAACCAATATTATATCTAATGTAATGATTGCGTGCCATAAAATTCGCTATTAATATTTTTTACCAAAATGCCCGGGGGCAGCGCACGAAAACAAGCTTATTTAAAAGAAATGTAGCCTTAAACTGTTTTGATATCATATCAATAACGGAGACTTGGCTTTTGGATGGCATTAGTGATACTGAACTTTTCGACGAGGGGTATATGGTATGGCGGCGCGACCGCGACTACCGCTCCACCGGGCAGCGGTACGGCGGCGGCGTGCTGGTGGCGGTGCGCCGCGAGCTCGCCGCCGCCGGCCGCCCGGCCTGGCACTCCTCCGCCGAAGATATATGGGTCTCCATGACACTCCGCACTAAAGGTGGCCTTCTTACATTGCACATTTGCACTATTTATCTGTGTAGGGAGGGGGAGGCGGCCACTCAATAAATACGCAACTCGATAACTTCGCGAGTAAGCTTGGGGATAACTTTCACTCCGCACCCAATGACCTATTTATGATCTTAGGAGATTTTAATATGCCTAACATCACCTGGAATTTAATCGATAGCGGTCAATTGGGGCTTTTAGGCGTTTTTAATGAAAGTCAGGCTAATTTTTTAGATATAATAAATGAATGTAATCTCGACCAATACAATAACATACGAAATATCAATGATAGACTACTGGATCTTGTCTTTTGCAATAATCATGTAAATGTACTGCCCAGTGACCACCCCCTTGTCTCAGAAGATCCACACCATAGATCAATTTGCATCGAATTAAACTTAGACATACCTAGTTTACTATCTGACAATAAGCGAACTTTGTTCAATTACAAAGAAGGAAATTATGTAGAAATTAATTCAAAATTGTCAAAAATAGATTGGAATGTTTTGTTATCGAGTGGTTCTGTTGACGACTGTGTTAATAATTTTTATCGTATTCTGACCAATCTTCGTGACGAATTAATACCTCACAAAATTATCTGTGGTAGTTCATTTCCTATTTGGTACAACGCCGCCTTAAAAAAGGTATTAAAAGAAAAATTCAAATATTTTAAAAAATATAAAAAATATGGTAACCAGTACGATTACGAAACTTACTCATTTCTGAGAGAACGAGCCATAAGATTAGAAGGTGAGTGTTATCAGTCCTATATATGTAAAGTAGAAAACTCTGTTATATATAACCCCCACCTTTTCTGGTCTTATACAAAGTCGCTGAATGGGCCCTCCCGGGCGCTACCATCTGTGATGACATATGAGGATCAATCTGGAGATACTGGACAATCTGTGTGTAATTTATTTGCAGAATATTTTCAATCTAATTTTCTCGTTCCCGACACTAACAACTGTACACCTTATCTTGATAATCACTGCCAAAATAATATTAGTATTAATGATATAAATATTGATCCGAAGGAGATTGAAATATTGCTGAGAACTACTGACATGAACAAGGGCGCTGGGCCTGATGGTATAACCCCCTTTTTTACAAGGCAGTGCGTAGATAGCCTGGTTACGCCTCTATGCATTATTTTCAGGCGTTCCTTAAGAGAAGGTATAGTGCCAATGACCTGGAAATCAGCATTCGTCACGCCCGTACATAAAAGCGGTGACCGTTCTAATGTAAAAAATTATAGGCCTATATCTAAGCTATGTATCTTTGCCAAAATATTTGAGAAGGTTGTTTACCGGCAGGTGTATGCTGCACTGCAGTCTTCTTTTACTCCAGAACAACATGGCTTCTTAAGACAGAGGTCGACGGTGTCCAACCTTTTAGTTTTTAATGAATACACCTCTTCAAAAATGGACTCAGGGCTACAAGTCGATTGCATTTTTACTGATTTCAGTAAAGCTTTTGATCGTATAGATCACCTGCTGCTCCTTGAGAAACCGTATACAGCCGGTATACATGGTAATTTATTTAGATGGTTTACTTCTTATATTAGTAATAGATCCCAGGCGGTTGCAATAAATGGTTTTACTTCTGCGTGGCTATCGATTCCTTCTGGCGTTCCTCAAGGCTCTTTGTTAGGGCCTTTGCTCTTCGTCATATTTATTAACGACATTGCCTTATGTTTCAAATTTGCCAGAGTTTTACTATATGCAGACGACACTAAGATTTTTATGGCCACTAATAGTTCTGTTGACTGTGATCGCCTTCAGTCCGATCTTGATAATTTTGTGCAATACTGTACTCAAAACAAGCTTGAGTTGAATGTTTCCAAGTGTTTTGCTATGACTTTTTCGCGAAAATATCACCCTATAAATTATCAGTACAAAATTAACAATAAGACGCTTATCAAAGTTACGTCTATGAAAGACTTGGGGCTCATTCAAGATTCCAAACTCTTATTTGATAAGCACATTGATTACGCAGTGAAGAAGGCCTCCAAGGCTCTTGGTTTCATTATAAGGTCTACACATGAATTTAAATCTATTAAATCGATTAAAGTACTCTATTGTGCTTACGTGCGCAGTATCCTTGAGTATGCCTCTATGGTCTGGAATCCACAATATAACGTGTATATTTCCCGTATTGAGTCAATACAGAAAAAGTTTTTGAGGTATCTACAATACAAGTGTAAGCAATTGGATCACGGTTATGAGGCGAGATGCAATAGATATCACTTCTTACCTTTGGAAAAAAGACGGCAAATTTTTGATATTACGTATCTATTAAAAATTGTCAATGGCTTCATTGATTGCCCTGCTTTGCTAGAAAAAGTTAGCATCTGGGTTCCACGCAGATTACCAGCTAGACGTACCCAACCACTAGCAATTCCTAAAGTCAATACTAATTACCGTCGCAATTCATTCATTATTAGAGCGAGTGACTTTTTTAACAAACTGACAATAAGTAATTGCGAATTAGAATTGTTCCGTACAAAGCCTCAGAATGTGAATAGATTGTTAGCTTTGGAGTTCTTTGGGCCCCGAGTCGGGGGTGCAACAAATACGTAAATATTAAAACATCTTCAGGGATTTTGTTTTTGTTTTTTGTTCTTATTTTGTTAATTTATTGTAATTGTTTGATGGTCTCATCATTTAAATAACCATATGCGAATACCTATAAATGGCTTAGTCGAAATGTCCAATTTGTAATGTAATATCTTATACTATTAAACGAGCAATTCTTGTATATATATATATATATATATATATATTTTCTGAATCTCGGAATCGGCTCCAACGATTTTCGTGAAATTTAGTATGCAGGGTATTTCGGGGGCGAAAAATTGATCTAGCTAGGATTCATTTAAAAAAAATGTCGTTTTACCCCTGTTTTTGGGCAATGAAAAACATGGCTAAAATATCGTTAGAATAGGAAAGTTAATTTCGCAAATGCCAAATAAGTTTTAATGGCTCGGTGGAACATCGGTCGCTGAATCAACCGATGAGACCATGGTTCAAATCCGTCTCCAATCTATTTTTTTTCTTTTTTTTTCTAATTTGATTCCTAATTTTTTATTTAAATAAAAGTAAAATATAAAAATACCGAGAAAAAAACAAACAAACAAAAAAAAGATATACCGAGCTAGGCTCGGTCAACCAGGTACTAATGTATTATGTGCTGTTGGTGTTCCAAATAAAATAAAATAAAATAAATAAAATAAAAACACAAAATGCTGACAAATCCAGGTGGAGCTTCGATCGCAATCTTTAAGAAAAGTTTTTGGCCGATATCTCGGAAACTATTCACTTTAGGGCAAAAGTTATTCAGACCTTTTTTGTATTGAATAAAATTTCGCATCTTTTATTTCCTGTAAACTTTTTTTGTAAAACTTACCGTTTACAATTTATGGCTCATTTTATTCGTCCATCAGTAGCGCCGCTTGAGCCGGCCGCACTCGGTGAAAGAGCACGTAAACGTAACTCGTAAACGGTAAGTTTTACAAAAAAGTTTACAGGAAAGGCGGCGTGCAGGGGCGTGTACCCGTCGCGCGTGTAGCGGCTACACGACTACATACCACATAGTGCACACTACACACTACATACCCGTGCGCCGCCTCGGCGGTGACGTCGGCGCCGGCGTCGAGCAGCGCGCGCGCGGAGGCGTGGTGCCCGTGGTGCGCGGCGGCGTGCAGCGGAGTGTACCCGTCGCGCGTGTAGCGGCTACACGACTACATACCACATAGTGCACACTACACACTACATACCCGTGCGCCGCCTTGGCGGTGACGTCGGCGCCGGCGTCGAGCAGCGCGCGCGCGGCGGCGTGGTGCCCGTGGTGCGCGGCGGCGTGCAGCGGAGTGTACCCGTCGCGCGTGTAGCGGCTACACGACTACATACCACATAGTGCACACTACACACTACATACCCGTGCGCCGCCTCGGCGGTGACGTCGGCGCCGGCGTCGAGCAGCGCGCGCGCGGAGGCGTGGTGCCCGTGGTGCGCGGCGGCGTGCAGCGGAGTGTACCCGTCGCGCGTGTAGCGGCTACACGACTACATACCACATAGTGCACACTACACACTACATACCCGTGCGCCGCCTTGGCGGTGACGTCGGCGCCGGCGTCGAGCAGCGCGCGCGCGGCGGCGTGGTGCCCGTGGTGCGCGGCGGCGTGCAGCGGCGTGTACCCGTCGCGCGTGCGCGCGGCGCAGCGGCCCCCCGCGCCCAGCAGCGCACGGAGCACGCCCGTGCGGCCCTCCGCCGCCGCCAGGTGCACGGGGGTCAGCCCTGGGGGACGAGGGAATTATACATGTATGGTCATTACTATTGTAAAAAACGTATTGATAAATCAAATTACACCCTGTTTTTATTTATAGTACTTCCATAATTCACTAATCGATCCAGCCTGGAACATCCCACTGCTAGGTCATAAGCCTCTTTCCCTATGTAAGAGAAGGATCGGAGCTTAATCCACCACACTGCTCCACTGCGAGTTGGTAGATATATCGTACCAATCCACAAAGACTCTTTTGGGAGCTCGAAATACACAACACAAATATAAACTGAAACTAAGAATTGTATCAACATTTGCGAATTCCCCGATATAAAAATTTTCTCTCAGGTTAATCGAGTTCCGTTTATTACATTTGGATTTCCTGATTTTCCAACAGTTTTAATTAATCACAGCTTAGTTTCTAGTCAAGAAAACTAAACTTATTAAATTTCAATATCAAAAAAAATATCTAACCATTGTTAGCAGGTACGTTGACGTCAGCTCCTCGTTCGATGAGCATCTCAACGCAGTCCTCGTGACCTTCTTGAGCTGCCATGTGCAGTGGTGTGAAACCCGCCTTAGACTTTACTCCTGGGTCCGCGTCTGATTTAGAAATATATGTATCAATATATATATATATATATATATATATATATATATATATATATATATATATATATATATATAAAAAATTTTCGTGTCACGATGTACATATTTATGTTCCCGATAAACTCCGAAACTACTGAACCAATTTTTATCATGTAAGCATCTGTAATTTGGTGCAACTTGGGAGATAGGATAGTTTTTATCTTGGACCCCGTAGGTGGCGTTGCTATCGGTATGTTACTCTGAAACTACTGAACCAGTTTTTATCAAATGTAAGCATCTGAAATTTGGTCCAACTTAGGAGATAGGGTAGTTTTTATCTCAATTGGACCCGGTAGGTGGCACTGCTATCGGTGTGTAAGCGATCAAATTTTGGTACCTAGCTGTTTTCCAGGCAGGACAACGTCTCCCGGGTCCGCTAATACTTATATAATTGATAGAGTATTAGAGTATGTACCAATAAATGTATTAAAACAATTTATAATTATAGAAATCATTAAAAATAACTCGAATTCTAATTTTAAACGAACCAACTAATGCCCATTTTTAAAGTGGGAGTAGCACATGCCAAGAGTTACGATGATATGACAAATTATATAAGACATTAAACTAGTCAGTCAGAACAAACGTAGTGGTTATATACTCTTTGGTCAGAACGAAATAGACAATCGAATAAACAATTTTATAACTTCGGCAAACTTTTGTTTACCATTTAGAATTGGAGATCATATTAAAACCTCTAGTTTCCGTTTATTAGGTTTCTTGCCATATAGGTACATAAAGTGGAGACTTTTTTTAACAATAAGTATATTTTAATAAAGTTATGAGTGAGTGACATATCTTATGTTCTTTACCTGCTAAAAGAGGCGTGAAAAAAAGAAATTTAGACTGTCTAAAAAGTAAATATAGTTTAAGAGATTTATAAAAATTGGCTTTGACATGTAAGTCAAATTAAAATGAAAAATCAGGATAATTTAATTTCAATAAAAATAAAAGGTATTTCATTCTTAAAATAAACATTAGCACAACTTACGAAAGTTGTATTTTTTAATAATCATAGAATTCGTTACTTTTACAAAGAAGTTTGTGTTTATGTTGCCTGAATTTCATCCCTTTGCAACTCCATTAATTCAATTAAACTTCCTTATTGAAACACCACTTGAGGGTCTGTAGAAGCTACGGTCCCACTGGCCGGCCTACGGTTCGTGGCCTGTCTGGTAGGCGTGGCAAGGTGGGTGAAGCCAGTGGACGGGGCTTGAGACAAAGTGGGCGGGGCATGAGCCTAAGTAGGCGGAGCCTGAGGGGCGTGGTCAGTGGGCGGGGCTTGGCCCACAGTGGGCGGAGCTTGGTCCCCAGTGGGCGTGGCCTCCGCAGCTCGTTGTGCCCTTGTCCTGACGCCCTCCTTGAAGTTCTCTTTCGGAGTCAATGGCATCTCCAAATCCCACTTCTGACACTAGTTGTTACGTGTTAGGGTTTGAAGGATTTGGAGAGAAAGATCTGCTGACTCTTTTGGAGACTTTATTCACTAGCACTAGGTCCAACACATAGCACTAAGTTTAAACACTAAGCACTAACGATGTCCTAGGTCGTAGCCAACTAGTTTTCACTTCGAAGTCGCCTCGAACGTAGCTCAAACTGAACTGAACTCGCTCGCCTCCCTGCGGCTATTTATATCGGCCGAGACGAGCCCTAGACCATTCTGGAAAGTTCGCGCATGTACCCGGTTTTCGAGACTATACTTCTATTTAGTTCCACAGTAGTTCCTCTAACGCCATCTAGTATTGAGTAGAGGGTATTGAGTAGATGTTGCCTTTGTCTTTGAGTGGTTTTACTGGTTGACGCTAGATGGCGCTAGTTTCTTTAGGCTTTGGGTATTCGTAACAATTTATAGTTTTCTACAATTTTGACATATAGTATGAGTGTGTCTAATAGACCAGTTGTTGACCAGGCCAGTAGTTGGCCATAGTCCTCATAGGTTTTTACGCAGGAAACTTTCAATATGAGTAAATAGTTGCTCGGAAGACAACACACGCACATTGTAGAGGTTAACTGATTTTGGTCAGGCTACACACACACGTACGCACGCACGCAATCACGCACGCACGCACGCTAGCATACGTGCCTATTAGAATAAATTATTAGTTTTTCCACTGTTGTCAATTGACTAACCTTCACTTGATCCTTAAATTATGGTTTATAAGAGATTGTTTAGAGACCCTTAGGTTAAGACCTATTTTATGTTAATAGTGTAAGCACTATTAACATACTTTGTACTTCTTTCTATATACATATTGTATTCCTACGTATGTGTGTGC
Organism: Melitaea athalia; assembly: GCA_905220545.2. NCBI lineage: Eukaryota > Metazoa > Arthropoda > Insecta > Lepidoptera > Nymphalidae > Melitaea > Melitaea athalia. Next base: position 6,640,183 of record HG992203.1, read on the forward strand.
AATAACTATCTACTCTATTCTATTACATACTCACCATGTTCCAGTAAAGCGAAGGCGATGTCAGGATGGTTGTGTCGACACGCGATGTGGAGAGCAGAGTGTCCGTTCTTAGCCAGCGAGTGCGGGGACGCACCTGGGCAGAGTCGCTAGCTTACGAATGTGGGTAGTGTTGCGTGGTAGAAGTGATATCATGACGTACACTACTACTTACATAACTTCTTTGATAAGGTAGTAAAAGCACGTGTATATTGTTCGATGTGTGCATATGCTAGGTTTTTTTTAAATATTTGTTTGAATCGGTAATAAGTAGTTAGCAATCATGTTGTTAAGTATTTGTAGATTTTGATTATATATAAAAAATCTATTATAATGATTTTGCTATTAAAAAACACGTATTTTCCGACGTGAGAATTGGACGACGTGTAAAGAATAATGTTGCTAATTTATTATCGCGTTTCTACTAACATTAAATTACAACTACAGAACATGAATGAAGTATGGAATATTTTGAAGGTAAAAAGTGCTGACATCAAAAACTTTATAATTACAATTACTATTTATTTGAGTCTCAATTACTAGCAACTAATTGTCCATATACCTCTACCAAATATTTACATTAACTACTTAAGTAACAACCATAATACCTTTGTCTAGTAAAAGCAGCGCGATATCAGGATGTCCGTAATATGTGGCCATATGTAAGGGAGTGATATGGCTTTTTCCTGGCGCGTCCGGTTGCGCTCCTCGCGCTAGAAGCAGTCTAGCCACTCCTATATCTCCATATTTAGCAGCTAAATGGAGTGGAGTGAAGCCTTTTCTTGTCTCTGCTTCTATTGGAGCGTTGTGGTCTAGCAGGATTGACGCAACTTCCTCTTTACCTGGCATAGGCATAAACAAATTTCGGTTATATTTATTTTGTTACAGATTACCCGTTATTTATTGAATAATTAAAATCCAAAAAATTTAAGTAGTTTTATGATAGTATATCGAGACAGAATTTTATCTGTCGAGATATAAATAGATAATGATGACATTCGTATAGTAATATAGTTTGTATTTGTGTCTAGATTGAAATAATATATTTATCACAAGGTTAAAGTAACGCTTCTAATGGTAAAATCTACCGAAGTAAATCAGAAAAGAACTCATTATTTTTACATTCCGGTACAACAACCACAAAGAGCAATACAAATAAGCTATCCTACGCGAACTTAATATGTATGAATTCAACGCCGCTTAATATTTTTTTACATTTAATAAAACAATATAATTTTTGAAGTGAAACTTCTTTAAGCGCATGAGGGTAAAATTTAAGAGAAAGTGTGACGCGGCAAAGTCAGTACTTGGGTATGTCAGTATGTGACCGCCTGGGAACACCGCATGACGTTGGCTTTTTGTATTTTTTTTAATTAGCTTTTTTTCAATTAGTTTGCCAAAGAAGTTTTTTTTTTTTTAATTTTGTAGCATTTTATCGAACAACATTTGACTTATAATAAAATTATATAAATAATAATAAACGCCTCGCACTCAATGGCCTTCACTATAATTTACTACTGTGTTGGGGGTCCAGAAACACAAACACTAAAATTTTCAATTTATCTTACACAAAACATACATTGGTGTGGGTGTGGGTATGGGGTTGAGGTAGACTAAAACTGACCACATATCATCAAAAAAAGTTGGGGTTTAAAAAGTTGCTATAAAACATCACATAACTAATGGACGAGCCCTAACGTGTCGTCGTATAGAGCAGTTCTAAAGCAAACCGTATGTGAACACGCACCCTCTTTGGCAGCGATGTGCAGCGGCGTGTAGCGGTCCTTGGTGGCGGCGGCCACGTCGGCGCCGTGCTGCAGCAGCAGCGCCGCGATGTCGCCGTGGCCCAGCCGCGCCGCCACGTGCAGCGGGGTCTGCTCCTCGCGCGCGCGGGCCTCCACCTGCCACCACCACTCGCTCAGTGTATTGTGTTTATTTCAAGCAATAGGCATGAGGATAGTATCAAAAAATCGGCCATTTTATGATTTTAGAGGAACACTCGTATTAAAAAAAATCAAAGTACTGGTTTAGTTTTAAGTAAAATAATAAGATTATTGTGATTTTCAATAAAATAAAACATTAAAATACTGCAATCGGCCATTTTGATTGAAACACAAATTACAGCGCATGACGTCAGCGACACTGCCGACACTTATGTTATACTAGCTTCTGCGCGCGACTTCGTCGGCGTGGACTCAGCTCCTATTGGTCTTAGCGTGATGATACATAGCCTATAATAGCCTTCCTCGATAAATGGGCTATCTAACATTGAAAGAATTTTTCAAATCGGCCCAGTAGTTCCAGAGATTACCACGTTCAAACAAACAAACAAACAACCAAACAAACAAACTCATCAGCTTTATATATTTGTATAGATTCAGAAAATAAAAGCAGCGATTTAGCAGGCGTCTCCTTGCGCGCGCACTACACCCGCCCGCACCGCACAGTGTGACGTCACCGCGCTCACCTTGGCGTTGTTCCTGAGCAGCACGCGCACGAGGTCGGTCTGGTGCGCGCGCGCCGCCAGGTGCAGCGGCGTCTCCCCGCGCACTACACCCGCCCACACCGCACAGTGTGACGTCACCGCGCTCACCTTGGCGTTGTTCCTGAGCAGCACGCGCACGAGGTCGGTCTGGTGCGCGCGCGCCGCCAGGTGCAGCGGCGTCTCCCCGCGCACTACACCCGCCCACACCGCACAGTGTGACGTCACCGCGCTCACCTTGGCGTTGTTCCTGAGCAGCACGAGCACGAGGTCGGTCTGGTGCGCGCGCGCCGCCAGGTGCAGCGGCGTCTCCCCGCGCACTACACCCGCCCACACCGCACAGTGTGACGTCACCGCGCTCACCTTGGCGTTGTTCCTGAGCAGCACGCGCACGAGGTCGGTCTGGTGCGCGCGCGCCGCCAGGTGCAGCGGCGTCTCCCCGCGCACTACACCCGCCCACACCGCACAGTGTGACGTCACCGCGCTCACCTTGGCGTTGTTCCTGAGCAGCACGCGCACGAGGTCGGTCTGGTGCGCGCGCGCCGCCAGGTGCAGCGGCGTCTCCCCGCGCACTACACCCGCCCACACCGCACAGTGTGACGTCACCGCGCTCACCTTGGCGTTGTTCCTGAGCAGCACGCGCACGAGGTCGGTCTGGTGCGCGCGCGCCGCCAGGTGCAGCGGCGTCTCCCCGCGCACTACACCCGCCCACACCGCACAGTGTGACGTCACCGCGCTCACCTTGGCGTTGTTCCTGAGCAGCACGCGCACGAGGTCGGTCTGGTGCGCGCGCGCCGCCAGGTGCAGCGGCGTCTCCCCGCGCACTACACCCGCACACACCGCACAGTGTGACGTCACCGCGCTCACCTTGGCGTTGTTCCTGAGCAGCACGCGCACGAGGTCGGTCTGGTGCGCGCGCGCCGCCAGGTGCAGCGGCGTCTCCCCGCGCACTACACCCGCCCACACCGCACAGTGTGACGTCACCGCGCTCACCTTGGCGTTGTTCCTGAGCAGCACGCGCACGAGGTCGGTCTGGTGCGCGCGCGCCGCCAGGTGCAGCGGCGTCTCCCCGCGCACTACACCCGCCCACACCGCACAGTGTGACGTCACCGCGCTCACCTTGGCGTTGTTCCTGAGCAGCACGCGCACGAGGTCGGTCTGGTGCGCGCGCGCCGCCAGGTGCAGCGGCGTCTCCCCGCGCACTACACCCGCCCACACCGCACAGTGTGACGTCACCGCGCTCACCTTGGCGTTGTTCCTGAGCAGCACGCGCACGAGGTCGGTCTGGTGCGCGCGCGCCGCCAGGTGCAGCGGCGTCTCCCCGCGCACTACACCCGCCCACACCGCACAGTGTGACGTCACCGCGCTCACCTTGGCGTTGTTCCTGAGCAGCACGCGCACGAGGTCGGTCTGGTGCGCGCGCGCCGCCAGGTGCAGCGGCGTCTCCCCGCGCACTACACCCGCCCACACCGCACAGTGTGACGTCACCGCGCTCACCTTGGCGTTGTTCCTGAGCAGCACGCGCACGAGGTCGGTCTGGTGCGCGCGCGCCGCCAGGTGCAGCGGCGTCTCCCCGCGCACTACACCCGCCCACACCGCACAGTGTGACGTCACCGCGCTCACCTTGGCGTTGTTCCTGAGCAGCACGCGCACGAGGTCGGTCTGGTGCGCGCGCGCCGCCAGGTGCAGCGGCGTCTCCCCGCGCACTACACCCGCCCACACCGCACAGTGTGACGTCACCGCGCTCACCTTGGCGTTGTTCCTGAGCAGCACGCGCACGAGGTCGGTCTGGTGCGCGCGCGCCGCCAGGTGCAGCGGCGTCTCCCCGCGCACTACACCCGCCCACACCGCACAGTGTGACGTCACCGCGCTCACCTTGGTGTTGTTCCTGAGCAGCACGCGCACGAGGTCGGTCTGGTGCGCGCGCGCCGCCAGGTGCAGCGGCGTCTCCCCACGCACTACACCCGCCCACACCGCACAGTGTGACGTCACCGCGCTCACCTTGGCGTTGTTCCTGAGCAGCACGCGCACGAGGTCGGTCTGGTGCGCGCGCGCCGCCAGGTGCAGCGGCGTCTCCCCGCGCACTACACCCGCCCACACCGCACAGTGTGACGTCACCGCGCTCACCTTGGCGTTGTTCCTGAGCAGCACGCGCACGAGGTCGGTCTGGTGCGCGCGCGCCGCCAGGTGCAGCGGCGTCTCCCCACGCACTACACCCGCCCACACCGCACAGTGTGACGTCACCGCGCTCACCTTGGCGTTGTTCCTGAGCTGCACGCGCACGAGGTCGGTCTGGTGCGCGCGCGCCGCCAGGTGCAGCGGCGTCTCCCCGCGCACTACACCCGCCCACACCGCACAGTGTGACGTCACCGCGCTCACCTTGGCGTTGTTCCTGAGCTGCACGCGCACGAGGTCGGTCTGGTGCGCGCGCGCCGCCAGGTGCAGCGGCGTCTCCCCGCGCACTACACCCGCCCACACCGCACAGTGTGACGTCACCGCGCTCACCTTGGCGTTGTTCCTGAGCAGCACGCGCACGAGGTCGGTCTGGTGCGCGCGCGCCGCCAGGTGCAGCGGCGTCTCCCCACGCACTACACCCGCCCACACCGCACAGTGTGACGTCACCGCGCTCACCTTGGCGTTGTTCCTGAGCTGCACGCGCACGAGGTCGGTCTGGTGCGCGCGCGCCGCCAGGTGCAGCGGCGTCTCCCCGCGCACTACACCCGCCCACACCGCACAGTGTGACGTCACCGCGCTCACCTTGGCGTTGTTCCTGAGCAGCACGCGCACGAGGTCGGTCTGGTGCGCGCGCGCCGCCAGGTGCAGCGGCGTCTCCCCGCGCACTACACCCGCCCACACCGCACAGTGTGACGTCACCGCGCTCACCTTGGCGTTGTTCCTGAGCAGCACGCGCACGAGGTCGGTCTGGTGCGCGCGCGCCGCCAGGTGCAGCGGCGTCTCCCCGCGCACTACACCCGCCCACACCGCACAGTGTGACGTCACCGCGCTCACCTTGGCGTTGTTCCTGAGCAGCACGCGCACGAGGTCGGTCTGGTGCGCGCGCGCCGCCAGGTGCAGCGGCGTCTCCCCGCGCACTACACCCGCCCACACCGCACAGTGTGACGTCACCGCGCTCACCTTGGCGTTGTTCCTGAGCAGCACGCGCACGAGGTCGGTCTGGTGCGCGCGCGCCGCCAGGTGCAGCGGCGTCTCCCCGCGCACTACACCCGCCCACACCGCACAGTGTGACGTCACCGCGCTCACCTTGGCGTTGTTCCTGAGCAGCACGCGCACGAGGTCGGTCTGGTGCGCGCGCGCCGCCAGGTGCAGCGGCGTCTCCCCGCGCACTACACCCGCCCACACCGCACAGTGTGACGTCACCGCGCTCACCTTGGCGTTGTTCCTGAGCAGCACGCGCACGAGGTCGGTCTGGTGCGCGCGCGCCGCCAGGTGCAGCGGCGTCTCCCCACGCGCGGTGGCAGCGTCCGCGTCCGCGCCGGCGCCCACCAGCACCAGTGCGATGTTCATGCAACCCATGAACGACGCCACGTGGAGCGGTGTCAATCCTGATTCTGTGGTCGCCGATTTGCCTGAAATAGTCAAATAATTATAAGAAAGCGTATGAAAAGTATAAGTTATCACAGCCTGTACATTGTACAATTGTATAGGTAATTGCAAAGGTAATTTGCCATGAACGAGGTTTATCAAGAAATAGTAAACAAATGTGAAATTTTATATTCCTAAAAACCTTAAACAAGTGCGTAACATTTCTTAGTACTACCACCTGATTACAAAAAACTAAACACCAATAGCCCAGTAGCCAGGGTCTTTTTTTGCAACGTACAGGACCGGGTATTTTTTTTTTTCAATATGTTCAGGGGTGTCCCCTGAATGTAAATCCAAGTTGGCGCGGCGGTGCCGGGCCTGCTTCAGCGGCCATCACAAAAAATGTAGGGCGTCTGTCTCGGTACAATCTAGTGACCGTCTCGGTCCAGTCTGAAAAGCACAGAATGGCGTCTGTATTGGTGCGCTAGTTGTGTGTCGGTGTGTCTGGAGTCTGTCTCGGTACGATCTAGCGACTGTCTCGATAGAATCTGGCGTCTGATTCGGTACAATCTAGCGACTGTCTCAGTACAATCTGACGTCTGTCTTAATACAGTCTGACGTCTGTCTTAATACAGTCTGACGTCTGTCTCAATACAGTCTGACGTCTGAATCTAGCGACTGTCTCGATACAGTCTGAAAAGTACAAAATGGCGTCGGTGTTGGTGCTCTAGTAGTGGGTCGGTGTGTCTGGAGTCTGTCTCGGTACAATCTAGCGACTGTCTCGGTACAGTCTGACGTCTGTCTTAGTACAGTCTGAAAAGTACAGAATGGCGTCTGTGTTGGTGCGAAAAAGTTTGAGACGATGTAATAAAAGTTTCACTTTAAAAAACAAACAAAAAAACCGTTAGGATTTATACCTGAATACTGTTGGAATGTTAAGAGGGGGAAATTCCGAACGACCCGAAATATATACTACACTTATAGGCGCATGATTGAATATACAGCATTATAATCTCGTTATAATCTCATTTACAGCGTAATAGCTCCTAAACTATAAACGCTACGGGAAAAAGTTTCCAGTCAAATTTATTGAAATTTCATGCTCTACGGATTTAGTTACCACTATTTTTAATTTATCATTGACCATTAACTAAATATTTACCAACAACCATATTGAGAAAAGTTTGGAGCGCTATAATTAACAACCTATGCGTTAAACAAAAAAAAGTTTCAAATAAAACAGATGGCAAATATTATTATCTACAATAATGATCTCTACATTTTTTGTCGTACGATTACGATTCGGTAAAACAAGATGGCGGCTGAAGCAGGCCCGGCACCGCCGCTCCAACTCGGATTTACATTCAGGGGACACCCCTGAACATATTCCAAAAAAAAAAATACCCGGTCCCGTACGTTGCATTGCAAAACATACTTTTTTGGTTGCGGCTACTAGGCTACAAGTAATAGAAAAATACAAGTCTCACTCAGAACTGAGGGATAAAGTAAGTGACAACTTACTTGCACCATATTTGAGTAGTAGTTCAACAACTTTGAGCCTATTCTTCTTACAAGCGATATGTAGCGGCGTAAAACCATTTAGAGCACGAGCGTTCGCATCAGCATTTCTGTCCAGCAAAAGTTTTGCTACCTGTAACAGAAAATACTTTTAATCACAAAATACTGACAATAATTTTATGGAGAAAAAATATAGTTTTGTAACTTACACAAAATTTATTACAATTTAGAAGTTTGGGTTAGTAACAATTATAAATTAAATTTTCTTTTACTGGCGATTAAATTATCTTTTACTATCTTTTACTATCTTTTACTAGCGACCCTTCGGCTTCGCAAAAGAACCTTCCTCTGGAATCACTCTATTTACTTAAGAAAATCGCATCAAAATCCGTTGCGTAGTTTTAAAGATCTAAGCATATATACAGACAGACAGACAGCGGGGGGAGACTTTGTTTTATAATAATTATGTAGTGATATAAATAATAATATTCACCTTAACATGTCCACAATGTGCGGCGACATGAAGCGCAGTGAGGTAGTCAACTGTGACGTCATCGATAGGAGCGCCCTCTGTTAGAAGCACCTTCGCCGTCTCCACGTGTTCGCCTTGAACGGACATGTGGAGAGGTGTGAGACCATTCTGTAAGAACATTTTTATTTACTTAAATTTTGTTATTTTCTGAACTATGATATATTTTTAATCGAATCAATAGTTTATTGACGAACGAACAATGTATTAGCCAAGCTATGAAGAGTAAACAAATTATTCCCCTGTTTAATAGTAATACGATTGAAGATTAAATTCTAATTATAAATGTAATCAAACCAAACAAGGGAAACGTGGCCACGTCTAATTAATTTATTTAGACCTTTTATTATTTAGCATATTAATATATATATAAAGTCATGGAGCCATGTTATGCTTGGTACTAGTCCATAGATTATTTGGTCCTTCAAGACAGATTAACAGCAGGAATTTGCAGAAACTCACAAAAATATTCGTAGTTATTTTGTACGATCTAATATATATGTATAATAGAAGAATAATAATAGTAATCGATCAAAATCTGACCTTAGTCTTGCTGGTGATAGGCGCTCCGTGTTGTAAAAGACGTGACACAACGTTACTGTGACCCGACCGTGCAGCGCAATGTAATGGCGTTAGACCATCTCTTGTCATTGCTGCTATATTTGCTCCTGGAAAGCATAAAATTGACAAATTTAGGAAAACAGCCATAGTCATAATAATTATAGCTAAAGCAACAGAACCATTTGGTTTGTGTCATGAGTTAAAAACTTGAGAGTAACAAATAAGCCTATTATAGCGAAATTTTAATGCCAATCCAAATCAAGTGTACCATATGTGTTTCTACCGAAGAAGAAATGATCAAACATCACTCACCGTTTTCAACTAGTAAATCAACCATAGCCAACTGTCCCCACTTGCTAGCCACATGTAGAGGTGTTATGTTGTGTTTAGCAGCCCTTCCCGGGTCTGCACCAGCTGATAACAAAGCCTTGGCCACTCCCACATTACCATAGTGCGCTGCGATGTGGAGGGGAGTGAAGCCTGATTTGGAACATGCGTCCGGATTGTGTTCGTTCTGAAAACATAATGTTCCTATTTTTTTTCTTTTCTATCTTAGACCCATTTGTAGATTCTATTGCGTTGTATACTAATACGTGATCAATTATAATGCCATTTTCATATATTTATGAAGTTTTTAATTTTAATATTTAATAATGAAACTTATTTTAAGGTTGACACTGGTAAGCCATATTCTTTCAAAATCAACTAAGTAGAATAAAAAAATTAATAAAGTTACGACCACAAAATAATCTTCCAAGAAAAACTAGACTAACAGATGGAACAAATGTGAAAAGAAATATAGTTTCGATCAAATTGACTTACTTCGAGTAAAAGTGTCGCAGCTTTAACGTCATTCTTCTTAGCAGCGATGTGCAGTGCCGGCAACCGCACCTTACCTCTTGTGTCTGATTCGAGTAACTCCGCTACCACTCGGTCGTGACCCTGTTGCATCGCAACTGCTAGCGGTGTGAATCCATCCTGAAAATTTGATTAAATTTGTGTTATAATAGAGTTATATACTGATAAGAAGAATTCTAAAGTGTTTTAAAATAACAAAAAAAAATGGCTACTTAATCATGAGTCAATAGCATTTAAGCTTTATTTATATTTGTGGTGTACAAAAAATAATAAAATTTCAAGCTGTTGCAAATTTTTATAAAATATTGTGTAAGAAAGACTAAGTGTCTTAAAAAGATCAAAATGATGACCACCGTGAATTTACTTCTAACGTATTTTATGATACACGTATATATAGTTGAGTATATGTTTTAACCAGATTGCAGAATTGATGACTTCATGATTTCTTTAATCATTTAATGAATTTTACTATCTGCTAGTGTAGATAAACTTCTTTAAGTAACTTTTCCATAATCTTCTTCACTTCTTACCTCTGTTGCTAGAGTCTGACTAGCACCAGCTGCGAGCAACATTTTAACGCAGCCTGCGTGATTTTCCTGAGCTGCCATGTAAAGCGGTGTAAACCCTGCGGCGGATTGTGCATCTGCCTTTGCGCCTGCGCCGAGCAGCGCACGCGCTACGTCCTCTTGTCCAGCAAGACATGCTATGTGAAGGGCTGTATTGCCTGTCAACAACATATTTTCTATTTTATAAGTTGAAAGAATTACTTTGATTATTTAAAAACGCAAATCTAAGCATTACTATTCTATACTAATATATAAAGCTGAAGAGTTTGTTTGTTTGGTTGTTTGTTTGTTTGTTTGAACGCGGTAATCTCTGGAATTACTGGGCCGATTTGAAAAATTATTTCAGTGTTAGATAGCCCATTTATCGAGGAAGGCTATAGGCTATGTATCATCACGCTAAGACCAATAGGAGCGAAGTCCACGCCGACGAAGTCGCGCGCAGAAGCTACTTGTATTATAAAATTGCCTAAGATAGCTTGTTTATCGGTAGGAGTTTTAGGTCACTTTTCATTCAAACCTGTGTCTCGTTTCGATAAGGATGTTTGATAACATCAATCATATAGGCGGATGACTACACGGGCTATCATGTTAGAATTGATCATCTCACCCATCTGACATTGACATTGGTCGTACAATGCTTATCATCTAATATTCATAGGTCAATGTCTCGTCATTCAGTATTGTTCTGTTCTTTTCATGTCTAAAATGACTGAATTAGCATGTAAACGTCCCACTTTTGGACAAATACTTTTTCTACGTATAGGAGATAGGTTAGATATTAATTATTTACGCTTTCCCACTGTAGGTTATCTCTACTATGAGTAATTGTCGCTATTAGATGTTTACGATAACAACCAAAAATCCACGAAGCACGTTGGGGAGCCCCACTACAAAACAAAACTAATTTACCCAGACCAAAGATATATTTGAACCGAATTTACAGTTATTCAAACGTTGTAATTATTAATTATCATGTTCTTGTTCATATTGCCAAAAAAAAAATTCTTGACACAAAATGGTTCTACGCCGCTACACATCCCTTGGAAGACACAATTTGCAAATTGTCTGTGTCCCGACTCCGTTTAAGGCATAAGTTACAGAAAAAAATGTTAAAATAACCGGTATTATTCGTGACAACAAAATTTTATTAATATGATAGAGGCCAAAATAAAGTTAATTAGAGGATACAAACTGATTAATTAACTATTGACTCAAAGGACTCGTTAAATATACCTTTTTTAGTAGCAGCGTCAACTGTTGCGCCGCGTTTTAATAACTCTTCAACGACTGCAATATGTCCATCTTTGGCGGCCAAGTGTAGAGCATTTAGCCCATTCTGTAAAAATAAATTACAATTTGAAGAAAAGTGTGTAATTTACTACACATTTAATATAAAATATACGTACATAGAACCTTATCTACACGAGGACTTGTAATGTACTAAGCACGCACATATGTGATTAATTCAAATGGTTAGAGGAATTGCATTTGTGTATTAATTTAATTATTTTAATTAATTATTCGTTACTGCAATAAAGCTTATCACCATAAAATCTTAGGTAAATAATTCATAAGTATGAAAACATTATTGAATGACTTCTGTAATAAATTCCTTGTCTCAGTATCTACAAGTAAACTTGGTATATAACATAAAAAATAATTAACGTTTAATTCCCGAAATTAATGTATATATTACGCGCAAGCCCAATTTGGAAATTTCCTGGACTGACCGAAAAACTTGATGCCACTTTAAAAAATTCATTAGAAAAAATTCTAAATTTATCTTTTGATGAAAATTCATGGACCCAAGCTACTTTACCTATTAGAGACGGTGGCATCGGCGTGAGAAAAATTTCTAGTGTCGCTCTTCCTGCTTTTCTTGCTTCTGTGCATAGTATTAAGGGTCTATGTTCTGACATTTTAAAATCAAATTCAGTCGAAATTACAGATGCTACAGATGCAATAGAAAATTGGAAGTTAAGGTGTCCTAATGGCGATATCCCGAAGGATGTTACAAAACAAAAACTTTGGGATATGCCAATAGTTCACAATACTCATATAAATTTGACGCTAAATCTTACAAGTGACAAAAACCGTGCCAGGCTCCTAGCTTTATCAAATAAAGAGTCAGGTCACTGGTTACACGCAATGCCGTCAAAAAATCTTGGGACACTTTTAGACAATGAAAGTTTTAGAGTTGCTGTCGGTCTCCGGTTGGAAACTCCACTGTGCTTTGAACACAGATGTCCGTGCGGAAAGGAGGTAGATTCTTCCGGACTACACGGCCTTTCCTGCAACAAGAGTTCGGGTAGGTTTTTCCGCCACGGTTCCCTAAATGATACCATAAAAAGAGCTCTTGCCACCACGACGTTCCTGCTCTTATCGAGCCTACTGGAATTAGTCGCGATGATGGCAAGAGACCTGATGGACTAACGTTGGTTCCCTGGGAAAGGGGACGGGCGCTTTTGTGGGACGCAACCTGCGTTGACACACTTGCTCCGTCTCATGTCAGGGAAACAGCCTTAAAAGCGGGTGCCGCGGCGGATAAAGCTGAAACGACGAAACGGCACAAATATTCGTCACTAATTCCAAATTACATCTTTGTGCCGTTTGCAGTCGAAACACTTGGACCTTGGAGTAGCAGTGCAAAAAAAATCTTAAATGAGATAACTCCTCGCCTTATTGCCTCCACTGGTGACAAGAGGGCTGGTGCATTTTTTGCCCAGAGAATCGGCATAGCGATTCAACGCGGAAATGCTGCCAGCATTCTTGGCACAATTCCACGCGGACATGATTTGTATCAAAACTATCTGTAAATATTTAGTTCTTAAGTTGTGACTTGTAAATATGTATAATGTTTAATAAACTATTGTAATTTGAAAAAAAAAAAATTAACCTTTCGAATGAAAACAATAAAAATATACCTAATACAAAATACAGTCTTACCAATAAAATGTTCTCATCTACTTGTATTTTTGTTTGAATATACATACATATTCCGAAATCTATGGAACCGATTTAAAAAAAAATCTATTAAATTTTTACAACTAATATGTTGAACAAGAAAGTTGTAGATTTAAAATCAAAAAGTATAATTGTTTTTATTTGGTATTTACAAAAAAAGCTTAATCTAACATCAAAGGCTAGGTGCGAAATTCGGTAGTGTAAAAAATAATTATACATTGTAGAAATACAATTAATTATACAAAATCTGTAACAGTGAAACCCACATGACAGCAACGTGACCGAAATCATATTAAACCATTAATCAAATTCGAGTGGAACTTTGTAGGGCGCATAGTAATTAATCTTGTGTAAAATGTTAATTAATCTTCAAGTCAAGTAAAGCAAGTGGAACTTAGTAGGACGTCTAGTATAATCTGATCTAAGGTTAATTATAGGAACCGATTTGCAAGTCATGGTGTCTATAAAATTGTAATCTGTTCTAGTAGCAATTGCTCGTTCAAGCGAAACGTTTGGTTCATTCGAAGGCCGTCCACACTTACTAAAGAGACGTACTAATATTTTATATCCTTAAGATTTAGTTGTTTGTTTACTTGGTAAAAGTTGTGCCTTGAGCGAAAATTCTAATCGGATTTATCTTTCGTATCAAACACGAACATTAAGCCTATAGTGAAGTAGTCATTTATATTTAGTGGTCTAGTCCAATGTTAATAAAGTAAATGTGTAATAATTAATACGATCAAACTTAAAAGTGTTAAAGTAAATGTAATAAGCAGTGTGATGCCTTTTTGATATTTTTAACAAAAAATTTAAAAACATAGTCTTCGAATTCGAAAATTTTAAATTATAAAACGTTGCCTAAAATTCTTAAAAAGAACAACCAATATGATTTCCTAATCCGAAGGGCATCTGCAAGCTAAGCATTCTTCACAACCGGAAAATTGCACAATGCATATTGTAATCCCATGTGCGATTTTGATTTGCTTTACAAAACACAACCGTGACACACTTGTGTGTTTGCAAAATGATATGATCTCCATGACACTGAATACCCGCGGAAACATATTATTATCGAATGAAACTAGTTACTATAACGAATAACGCACATCTATGGACATGACATAACACGTGATGGAAATAAATAATATGCGCCTCACTCGGTCCCCAGTAGGATTAAATTCTGTGTCTGGGGTCCAGAAATATAACACATCAGTAATATGAACAAGGCTATCTATTGGCATAATATGCAACATATTTTCTAAGGCACATTGGATAAATCATCAAGGACAATTTATTATACAAATCAGCGAGAGGAAATCGAACCAGCAATCGTCGGCATTAATCAAGATTTTGTCACATGGTCTTCATCACTTTATAAATACACAAGAATTCCAATCAAACCGAAGTACATAAAAAGCTTGGTATGCACAAATCTTTTTATACGTATTTAGGATAAGGAACGTCGTGCCGAATAAAGGCCAAGGAGAGATGAAACTAACAAATATGAGTTAAAGTCGAGGATAACGATAATGCTGGGGTATTAGCGGCGGACCATAATTGTCTTGTTTCAGAGACAAGTATGGCAGGAAGCAAAGATGTGGATCATCAGTTAGCACGTAATTGCCATCCTTTTCCTTCTGGGGCAGTAGTTAACTGTCGCTATAAAGGGAGGTATTACACACTGTTGTATACTGAAATACAGAAAAATATATAATAATATGTTGAACTATTTTTGAATTTGCTTTCTTCGTTAATAATGTGAATACGTAGGTATTTAGTTGTTGTTCAATTTTTGTAAGATTTGCCAACTAGAATATTTCCATAATAAATTACAACAATAATATAATAAAATTTAAAATACAAGTACCGGAAAATGAACTATTGTTTATTAAATATTAACTAAAGCTATATAAAGGTTAGTTACTCTCTTTTAAATTTCTTTTTTAATGATGAACAGTTTTTCTTAATAGCTACAGAGTTATCACTATCGTTTTTAGAAATATAATATTAATTCTCAATGAAATTAAAATACATAATATACATAACTTAAAAGTGCTTTAAAATCTTTCTTTAAAAGTATATATCTATACTAATATATAAAGCTGAAGAGTTTGTTTGTTTGGTTGTTTGTTTGTTTGTTTGTTTGAACGCGGTAATCTCTGGAACTACTGGGCCGATTTGAAAAATTCTTTCAGTGTTAGATAGCCCATTTATCGAGGAAGGCTATAGGCTATGTATCATCACGCTAAGACCAATAGGAGCGTAGTCCACGCCGACGAAGTCGCGCGGAGAAGCTAGTTTATAATACATCTAGATTTAAGTGACCTTACCAACTTTATTATACAAAACGTTAATGTTGCACAAATTTATACTTAGATTGAGAAAAATAGACGAATCCTCTGATGAAACTTCTTTCTTCTTTGCAATTACAGTAATTTATTACCAACGTTTTTTATTTACAATGATTAATAGTCCTAGTATAATTTGCACCTACGTTTCACCTTTGACCTTAGATCTAAAACATTCTATAAATCAATGGTAATTAGCGAAACATAACACCATGGAATAATTACAAAGCAGTAACAATGTTTTGCGCATAATTACGAGAATGATCCGTCCAGAGAATCTAGGATGTGAGCTAATGGGTTACCCGGTTATAGACTTGGCATTCGTACCTTAGTATGGATGCTATTGGTGTATATTATGCTGCACTATGCACTTATGGTTGAAAGAGTGATGCAAAGGGGACAAATTCACGGTCCACATTCGACGCTTAATGACGCAGTAAACTCAATTTTGTTATGTTCTTGTGTGTATTTTGCATGACATCTCATAATGGAAAATGGTTCTTTGTACATATTGCTATTGACATCCCCGATAGTTTTAACTATACTAGAAAAAAATTAATATAATTTTTCGAATAAAATATCTGCCGTTTAATTCGTATTATTTTAAAAATGTTTATCTGCAGTTTATCTAGAAAAAAAAACCAATTATTTTAATAAAAATTTATTACTTTTGCCATCAGACATCGGATAGTAAAAATGTCTCTTTATGTATAGTTCTGTATATGTTATATTGTATAGTTTTCTGTGGTATAGTCTAAGCGAAGTTTGCTTTCTGGCGGTTAAAGATGCTTATTGCAACGATGTAATTGTAACGTAAAATATTTTTAAAATGTAATATTTTTAAAATGACTTAAACAAAAAATACGCAAAACTTAATCAACAATCATATAATATTTACGTGTTTATACTTGTAGTTATACATTAATAGAACCTAATCGCTAATCTTAGTTGAAATCGTAAGATCTTCGACTATTCATAGAAATGTTACCAAGTTACTCTTGGGTCTGTGGCGATTTTACACTATCCCTCGGAAACTGCGCATTATTACGGTATGAAAGGTAGCCTATGGCCGGCTATGGCCGTTCTGAGTTTCTGAGCCCGTCCTAAAAGTGGAAGAAACAAACAAACAAACTCACTTTTACATTTATATTAGTTTGGATTCGAATAAAGTACACGAAAAGATTTATTAAAATTTTGGTAAAACAATCTTACTAAGAAAATATTGATGATAAATCTTAAAAATAAAATAGAAACGGTGCAATATGGGCTTTTGCTTCGAATACAATACTTTCTCGTTTCGGCGTTTTTTACCTCATTGTTATTATATTTTACCTTCAACGATATGAACAAAATAAGGGATATTTTAGGGACAGAATAAGGAATATTATTTACCCTTCAACATATAAATTATACATAAAATATATCCGAAAATTATAATAGCATTTGGTCGCAGTACAAAGAAGTTTTCTAGTCCGGTTCATATACCTACTCAGAAAACGATTAGTTCTGTTTACGAAGTGTTGGAAATTGAACGGTACGTAAAACAAATCGTTTGTTGAATATAGGAAGCTGACATAAATGTCGACAATTACGTAACAAGTCTTACTATATTTTGCTGTTGCTATTATAGTCGGCTTGTCATCGAAATTGGCGTTCATTTATGAGTATTGTCAATTTTTGATACACAACATACCTTATTTTCGGTAACAAGGAATACCTATAATGGGTAATATTGTTGTACGTTTTTTAAGGTAAAACTAATGATCTCGTAATAAGCGTCAGTATATCTTATTTAATATACATTTTAAAAGTTATTGCAAATATTGTTATTTAAAAAAAAAAAAAACTTGTAACACATTTCGTCTATATTTCAAATCAAATTAATATTTATTTTATTCCAGCAGTCTTCAAAAGTACCTACTTTAAAAAGTATAAATATGTCATAAAGTGATTATATTGAATGTAAGTAAAGCTACATCGATTACGAATGCATATAAACTCAAGAATTACTCTTAAACTTAACATTAAAATTCAATCAATATAGCCTTCATAAAATTCAATTTATAATAAAAAGTTTTTCTACAATATTTCGTTCTAACAAAGCTCACTCAGTGTCCACGTTTCAAAGTAGGTAAAGTCAAATAATTCGAACGTGATGTGAATAATCTTGATTCTTGACATAGATATTGACTGTAATACTCTAGAGAGCTAAGGGCTGTTCATTAGATGTGTGGAATGAATTTATGGGGTTTTAGGGGGGAAAAGGGGGGAGGAGGGTGGGTGGATTACCCTCTGGTACTACTCCCACGATGCGAAAATCCATTAAAATGAAGATATCTATAACTAAAATTTTTATGTTAAAATCGTGTAGAAACTTACCGAATATATGTGTGGAATGAATTTATGGGGTTTTAGGGGGGAAAAGGGGGGAGGGGGGGGGTGAATTACCCTCTGGTACCACTCCCACGGTGTGAAAATCCATTAAAACGAAGTTGCTATACTATATGCTAACTATATGTTATTTTTTTTGTTTCTGTGACAAAAATATGCCGGTAAACAGTCTAATATTGAAATTAGTTAGGTTAGGGTTATTTTTTTTTTGTTTCTGTGTCAAAAATATGCCGGTAAACAGTTTAATATTGAAATTAGATAGGTAAGGGTTATTTTTTTTCGTTTCTGTGACAAAAATATACCGGTATACAGTCTAATATTGAAATTAGATAGGTTAGGGTTATTTTTTTTTGTTTCTGTGACAAAAATATGCTGGTAAATAGTCTAATATTGAAATTAGATAGGTTAGGGTTATTTTTTTTTGTTTCTGTGACAAAAATATGCCAGTAAACAGTCTAATATGGAAATTAGATAGGTTAGGGTTATTTTTTTTTGTTTCTGTGACAAAAATATGCCGGTAAACAGTCTAATATTGAAATTAGATAGGTTAGGGTTATTTTTTTTTTGTTTCTGTGACAAAAATATGCCGGTAAACAGTCTAATATGGAAATTAGATAGGTTAGGGTTATTTTTTTTTGTTTCTGTGACAAAAATATGCCGGTAAACAGTCTAATATTGAAATTAGATAGGTTAGGGTTATTTTTTTTTGTTTCTGTGACAAAAATATGCCGGTAAACAGTCTAATATTGAATTTAGATAGGTTATGGTTATTTTTTTTTGTTTCTGTGACAAAAATATGCCGGTAAACAGTTTAATATTGAAATTAGATAGGTTAGGGTTATTTTTTTTTTGTTTCTGTGACAAAAATATGCCGGTAAACAGTTTAATATTGAAATTAGATAGGTTAGGGTTATTTTTTTTTTGTTTCTGTGACAAAAATATGCCGGTAAACAGTTTATTATTGAAATTAGATAGGTTTTTTTTATTTGACTTCATTATGCAATTTAGTAGTATAATTTAAAATTTTCACACCGTGAGAGTGGTACCAGAGGGTAATTCATCCACACTCCCCCCTTTTCCCCCCTAAAACCCCATAAATTCATTCCACACATATATTCGGTAAGTATCTACACTATTTTAACATAAAATTTTAGTTATAGATATCTTCGTTTTAATGGATTTTCGCACCGTGGGAGTGGTACCAGAGGGTAACCCCCCCCCCCCCCCCTCCCTCCCCTCCACCCCCTCCCCCCCTAAATTCATTCCACACATCTAATGAATAACCGAGCTAAGCGCACTTGAGCTTCGGACTTTCGTGACATGAAATAATGTGGTATTGTTGTTTGTATCTCTATATCCAAGTTATAAAAAGAAAAGAAAAAACACGAATAAGACTATTAGATTTAAAATCGACATTTTATTTCAAATTATATTTGGATTTCTTTTTATAATTCAATATCGATTTTATTAATTAATTTTCATTTGTTTCTCGATTAGATTCTACGTCAACTCCGTGATATACTTACCTACCGTGCATTCCGCCATCTTTGGCCGCTTTTTGCACATAATCGGCCATAGCTTTGAAAAAATGTGAGACAAAGAGTATATTTTTAGATTAGCAAACCAAGTGCAACATTATCTCTTAGTTTTAAACTCGAACACTGCAAAAGGGGTTGTTTCATTTTGGGCCAGGTCTTTGTACAGTATACCAAAAAATAGTATAAAATCATAGAAATTTAAATAAAATATGCTTTTAAGTATTTTTACAGTGGTTTAGAGGTAGTTTTAAAATTAATAATTGGGTAATAGCAACTCTTGAAGTGCATCCATCTATGTACTTTTGTTATCTATGTTAGATGAAATGTCAAAAGTCAAGTCATTCCATATATGATATAAGTGTATAATCTATAAATCTATGGTCATTCCTTTGTCTTTCGCTGCGTTAGGAATTTAGGATTGTTTTTCTTTATTTTGTTTTTTTTTCTGCCAGAAGATAATGAAACTGAACAGCTGTATCTTATTAGCAGTATGGGTCAATGATAATATATTATTGACATTATTGAACAATTAATAGGCAGACAGGTAATCTCAATTTATTTCAATCGTTCTACTAGGATTACATTGCAAAAAGATAATACATATTTTCATGTAGTTCTCAAATAGCAGGCATAATAAGTAGTAGTTTGTCCCAAAACTGAATGATTTAAACTATCTACATAATGAAATAAAATATATTTGATAACCTAAATAAGATACATGTCCACATGAATTGTATTGTAATACAAACTTAATACGCAACATAAACTGTTACTTATGTTCATAAGTAATACGTAAGCATTTTTGCTATACAGTTATAGAATTATAATATATATCAGATTAACGATATTTTATATGTTAAATAATATTCTAAATTCCCCTCTCCAGGCATTGAACCTACATTCCTATGGACTGTATTTAAACTGTATTTCAGGTCGATATTAATGGCATTATATGTCAGCAATGTTTTGATGATGTTACTAATGAACTCGCTCATCACTACACATATCTGCAACATGATACAAATGTGTGTGTGTGTGGTGTCAAAATTCTCTCTAATGATATACCGGAGGGACTGGTGAGAAATCTAATTTCTAGAAGAATTTATCCAAGAGAGGTAAGTTTATGGTGCTATCACAGCCTACGTACATAATATTATGTTCACAGCTAAAATACTTTCTATGCAGTTAGGGTTAACCTTAGAAGAGCTATTTTATCAATTAATTCTTTTTTAATATTTTAAGATTCATAATAAGGCATTAGTCTGCTACAAGTGCTACAACTGCTGGGTCTATGTGTGTCAACTTGTACAATACAGAGCAAATGAACATACTGCATCTATAAACACCCATGTGTGTATATGGTGCTCAACATCTTTAATCAGGAAATGGACTCATTCTCTTCCTGAAGGTCCCGAGAGAAATCTAATAACACAAAGGATCACTCCGAGACAGGTAATTTTGTTTTATTTGAATACTGTTTTGTCCTTTTTATGAGTATTGGTAGCTACTTTAAATGCCTCTTCTGGGTACTTGTTTCCTCTATGATGGTCTACCGCTATGAGGCAGGAGGTGGACATTTTCTGTCGCATCATATGGCCATGTGTACTGATTAGGTATGTGCGGCAGCATGGTAGCTGTTTGCCACTGGTAGGTACTAGGTTGCTGGATGGTGGTCATTAGATTATAAAATTTTCAGTGTGGGCGAATTTCTAAGCTGCAATCTATCTACCAGATGTAAATACCTATGTTTCAAGTATTTTGAATTACACAAATGAAGAAATTATATAACATTTATTCTTCACATTCGCTTACCTTTTATTCTTTGTAGATTCAAGTAAATAGCAGTGTTTGCTATGCATGTTGGGTGAGTGCTCAGATGAGCATACGTCTCCCAACAACAGGAAACAGAGCAGTTATAAAGACTAGGAACATCTAACCAGCATGCGAATGAATGCACATACTGTAGGGTATCACTACTTCAACGACAAACACGTTTGTTGAGTGAAGGACAAGACAGAGAAATAGTTTCAGCTAGAATCTTTCCTAGACAGGTAATAATTAGATTATTATTTTTTTCCCTTCTCATATTAGTCATCATCGTCATTTCAAGTCACTATTTGATAGCCTTCTAAAAACTACAGCCAAAGTCATGCTATCAGTGCTATAGTTGTAGTTAGGTATTACAGTATACAGTTTAGATAACATTTATCAATTGTCATCCTCATGTTACTTAAACATAATTTCGTATTAATTCTTACAAATCTAATAAAATCAAATAAAATCCTTATTGACTGATCACTTAGAATATTTATTCAATTACAGGTACCTGCTCAACCTTTAGTATGTGTTCCATGTTGGAGAAGTGTACAACTTATAATTGAAAATAACAAACAGCCTGAAATAGAACCTCAAAATGATGATAAATGTCATGGAACTACATGATTTTAAACACATCTCTCATTGTGTTATATTATGTCATATGTCATTTAAGAAGGAGGCCGGTGCATGAATTATCTCTAGGTGCCGAGCCCAGCCCAAGTCATGACATGCGCAAAGTATCCCACTCTGCGCCTTCCACAAATACATGTACAATAATATTGAATTTTTTTTTATTTCAATGACTCCCTTGTCTTTTAATTAGAATATAATATGTATAAATGTGTTGAGGCCAGATTAAAATATTCACCTTTAAATAATTTAAATTCATTATTAAATCTACCATTTACAACTTCCACCACCCATCGACATAATGTGACATGTCTTGTTTTATTTTCATTTATTGTAGTTAATTGTGTATCTGCAGGTAGAATATTTTCAGGTTTATAAACTATACCCTAGACTTTCCAATAACAGAATCGAGTCACGGAATCCCCTATCCAATATGAAAATATAATTCGGTCTAAAATATGTTCTTTGAATGCTATTTTCATTTTGGAATAGGGATGTCATTATGTCTGAGTCAGACAGGGTGGTGGGATATGGCCCAAACACATCTACAATATGTCAATATGCCCGTCAGGGGCAACTAATAAAAATGGTTTTACCAAGTTTCTATATTTGTGTAAACTGTAAGTTTTTTTAACATGTATGTAATTGGATGACTTCTGTAAATATATGTATGTGCTGTCAAATATAATGATTGGCCTACGTGTTTCTTTGTATCCAAATAAACCTTCCGGTATTTTAAAGTTATTTAAAATTAAAACTTTTCTGCTCAATCGATTAATCTCCAAGTGTAGGGGTACAAAATCCCTAAGAAGTGCTTCCCGAACATATTTCAACAGTCTGAATATAGATGTTTTACTTTTTTTTAACAGTGATGCTAGTCTGTCGTGAGGCTCACCAGTGTGTGTTTTAATTAAAAATAAAATGAAAGCTTGTCTCGGATATTTACAATTATTTTCATTTAGTGACGGAGTTGTCTGAAAGGGTTTCCAAACTGGGCTTTGGTTATGCCAGTCCAAAAATTAAATAAATTGTCAGACATATTGTTAGGGAAATTCAAAGCTTCTGCTTCATCTTCTTCATGGCAACATAAAAACATGGCCTGAATTTCTGCCTTGGTAAAGGTGTTATTAAATTGGTACTGACTTAAGAAATCCCAATTATATGTAATAACGTGTTCCTGGCAAACACGAGCATTGTCAGAGACGTACAATTTTTGAGTTTTCAAAATTATTTTTCTTTAATAACCTGGAACTCTTGTCTTTCCAAGTTATTGCATTCAGGTACAAAACAGTGGACACTTGAGTGAAATGAGAAGATAATGAATAAATAAAATAATGTGAATGTATTGTTTTATTCAGTATTTCTATGAAATATACATAGCCCACGTATTTTTTATATGTATATATTATTTTAATATTATATATTCAAAACAATTCTACAACCATATTTAGCTAACTAATGAGTAATGACAATAATATCATTTTTTTGTTTAAATTCTTATTAGCTTAGTTCACTAAGTTAGTTTCCCTTATAATATATTTATAATCAATGTTTTTACACCTAGACTTATCACTTCGAACAATGCTTATTTTAGTTACATCTTTTTTAAATCCTTAGTAAGTTAATGGTGTAACTATTTAAATAAATAAGACAAATAAATATCTGTCTCAACCCTTTTTTACAACCCATTACTATAATTTACTTATAGGCACAGGTCTTCAGAATCGACTGGGTGTTGGATACGTACGAATTTTTTTGGTTATGTAAAATGTCATTATGACGTTTGTGTACAAGTCATTGTCAAAAAAAAGGATGTCAAGTTGTTGCGATTTTATTAAACTACCTCGTAAAAAGGGCCTTTTCATGAGAATTATTGAAGAAATATTCATTATTTCATGACCCTAAACATTTTAAAATACTGTACAAATACCTGGCCCAGGCTCCATATAAATTTGGAACAACCCCTTTATGATTTTTCATGGCCAAAACAGAATTTTTATAGGTCACCAAAGTTACCTCTAAATTATGCCAACATTAGCCACTGCTTATAACTCTTGAACTATCGCCTCTACAGTCGCATAATTAAGAACTATAATAGGAAACTGGTCAAAGATGACGGTTATAAGATATTAATCACAAAAAGTTAAGAATTTACCTGTACAGTGCAGTGGCCAATGTTACCCAATCATTTTTTCTGATTTTCATACAAATATTTTTTTTAGATTCAGGGTTGTCCAAAATAAATTGCCTTAGGTTAGGTACGTATGTTTAGGGCGCATTTTCAACGGCTAGTCCCGCGCTTGTTGAAGGTGGGGGCCTCACTCTCGTGGCTGTTGCCAAACGTGGGGGGTCCCGGGGTGAGCTGTCGCCGGCTCTACACCGGCATCGTGAGGGCGATGGCGATGTACGGTGCTCCTGTCTGGGCTGACACCCTCGATCGTGACGTCTCGTAACATCGCCCTGCTGCGGAGAGCGCAGAGGGTGATGGCGATAAGGGTCGTACGTGGGTACCGTACCATCTCGGGAGAGGCAGCGTGCGTGCTGGCTGGAGTCCTGCCCTGGGACCTGGATGCGGTCGCTCTGGCGTCGTCTTACCGGCGGCGTCGGAGTTTGGCGTCCGGGGCCCTCAGTCCAGCACCACAGGGTTGACTACAGCACCTCAAGCGAGAGCGGGATGCCGCAATCGTGGATTGGATTGAGAGGCTCGAGCGTCCGAGTGCGGGGCATCGTACGATCGAGGCGGTTCGGCCGGTCCTCCGGCAGTGGTTGGATAGACGTCATGGCGTCCTAACCTTCCGCGCCACGCAGGTCCTCTCGGGGCACGGCTGCTTCGGGGGGTACCTGTGTCGGATCGCCGGGAGGCAGCCCTCTCCTCGTTGCCACCACTGCCAGGACTGCGCTGACGAGTCGGCACAACACGTGCTGGAAGAGTGTCCGGCGTGAGAAGAGCAGCGCGAGGCGCTCCAAGGTGTTATAGGGACAGACCTTTCGCTGCCGGCTGTGATTTCAGCCATGGCTGGCAGCGAAAGGTGCTGGGATGCCGTCCTCGCCTTCTGCGAGGTAGTGATGTCACGGAAGGAGGCGGCGGAGCGGGTGAGGGAGGACACTACCGACCTCCCCCTCCGCCGCAAAAGGACCGGGCGTCGGAGGCTGGCATGATCGCCGCCTTCCTCCCTAAACGCCAGGCAGAGGGCGGTCGACTTGGACTTGGGAAAGTTGGCCGTCCACCAAATCTGCCGGGTAGGCACGCGCGGTGTCCGCCGCGTGCCACCCAACTGGTAAGGGCCTGACGAGGCACGCCGCCGGGGTTTGCAGAAGAATACGGACTCCTGCGACCCTGGCCAAGGCGATGAAGGTGGACACCGTGTGGTTTTAGTGGGTAGCCTGCCAGGGAGTCGGCAGGAGTCCCACATACCCCGGTCGCTTCCCTAGCGGCCGGAAATGCATAAAGCATTTCCACACGTTAAAAAAAAAGGTTAGGTACGTATGACCAAGGGGTGCATGTCGGTCAGACGGGAGGCGACTCCAGCCTGCCATGAGTGTGGGGCGCCAGAGGATACGGTGCTCCACACGCTGGAGGTGTGCGCCGCGTGGGAATCACAGCGGCGCGCGCTTTCGGCGGTAATCGGGCTGGATCTCTCGCTGCCGAGCGTCGTAAAAGCCATGCTCGACAGTGAGAGATCGTGGCAGGCGGCGGTATCCTTCTGCGAAGAGGTAATGACGCAGAAGGAGACCGCGGAGCGGGCCAGGGAGAGTGACGCCTCCGCTGACCCGCTCCGGCGCAGACGTACGGGGGCAAGGAGGAGGCGGTTTGCCCACCTCCTCCCCCCCTCGTAATAGTGGGGTCGCCGGCCGACAGTCGGGGGTCTTCGGCCGGGCGGACGACGTGACCCCACAGGTCTGCGGGGTGGCCTTGTTGTGAGCGAGGCCACCCCAACTTTGTGCCGGGGCCCGGACGTTCAGACGTCCGGGCCTACCGCCGGGGCGGGGTGGAGACTGCTAACGCGACCCCATCTCGCCCCACTTAGGCGGATGTCTGCTCACACGTGGATGGTTTTTAGTCAGTAGGAGTCTGACATAACCCTCTGGTGCCCCCGCGCCGGAGGGTATCCATGATGGATTTTCCCCACGTTAAAAAAAAAATTAAAAAAAAGGGGTGCATGTCGGTCACCTCCTCGTGGTGCACCCTGGGCAACGGTACGGGCAGCAGTATCGCAGTCGCGGTACTGCTGCTCGTCGCGGCTAACGACTGACTCGCGGGGTGCGCTCCGGGTACTGCTCGACCCGTGAGCGCACTAGAGGGACGGGGTGGGTGGGTTCGCTTGTCTGCTCACACGTGGATGGTTTTTGGTCAATAGGAGTCTGACATAACCCTCTGGTAAACCCGCGCTGGAAGGTATCCATGATGGATTTTCCCCACGTAAAAAAAAAGGTACGTATGACCCAAACTATAAATCAAAAGGTGGCAGATGCCCAGCAGTGTCTTTGACAGAAAAAAAAACATGTTTTATATCAATCAACTTTAATTATCTTAGTTTTCAACAACTTTATATAGGTAGCACTTTTACGATTATTACAATTTTGGCATGACAGCCCTAACACGTTTGTGGGGTGGTCAAAGTTGACATCTCGTGTTCACAGAAAGTGATTCTAACATTAGCCTCTTGTATTTCTCAGTTCAAATGACTCGCTATGATTTGAAATGAGCACCATATTATTACCTTGAATCCATACAAAAACATATCAAAAAACTATTTCCCTGGGCAGCTTTTGACGCTTGCTAGAACCACAATACTTGACGAACAATTTGGTACCACGCGAATAGACCTTACTTTGATGACTATTGACAGCTAACTGAATAAAGCTAGGAATGGAAATTCCCATCAATATTGCTAGAAATATACTCTATTTTCCCTAATAGATTAAAAAAAGTAGCTATCTCAGATAATTTTGTTGCTACAATTTATTTTGCTTAATTTTGGCAACTGGCCAATGTTAGGCTTGAAAAACAATGTTGGCGGGTTTCACTGTATTAATTGGTTCCACTCGTATCACAATCAGATAAAATCAATTTCGTTAAAACTAAATTAGCGGAGCAATTCCTACTCTAAAACAGCCTAAACTCAATTATGTATACTACTCCATATATCCGATTTAAATTAAATTTTACTGAGATCTACGAGTAATCATTCAACTCCATTCTAAATGTATCTTGTTTCAACTTCAACGTAATTGTACCGAGATTCAATTATTCAATGCTAAATACTTGTACCTAACTTGTCTTGTCCTTCTCCTACATGGGGAAGAGGCCTATGCCTAACAGTGCGATATTACAGGTTGAATCGTGATATACTTGTCCTAATTTTAGTTTCCAAATTGAAACTGTGCTCAATAATATAATGTAGTTATTAAAATTAAGAAAACTAATATAATCCAGACATTGAGAGAAGAAAGAGAGTTATGACGTGACCTGTACCTATCTAAGACTTGCGGTATCGATTGTTTTTGCGAGTGGTTATGGTTACCACAATTGAGATAATTGGCTAAAAGCTTTAGTTTTTTTGTGATTCAATAAATAATTATAGTCGTATATCGTAGTCACTTCTTACTTCACGTAGTCAATAATCTTTAAATTAAGAGTCGTAACTTAATATCTACTATAATTTTATGGCTGTAAAGAATTCCTAACTAATACAGCGTAAAAGTTATTAAATTAATATTAAGATTATAACAGTAATTTACGAGAATTATAGCTTCAATTGGTATCCAAATCACAATATTCAAATACGCGAATACGGATATACTATACGATACGGAAGCGCTATAGCATTCCCGCGATTCCGCCACAGGCGCGTCGGTGGAACACCCCAGAGGAGCAGTGCAAACTTAGCACCTCATCGATGGAATTTTGGGTCGAAAATGACCTTAATCGATAGGTCTACGTTAGGTCCGTATAGGTCCACTAAATTTTTCGTTAGGTCCGCTATAGTTTTTTAATAAATAATTTTTTAAATTTAGGTTAAAAAAGTGCAATTTTAGCACCCCATCCAAGGATTTTTAAAATCAAAAAGACCTTAATCAATAGGTCTACGTTAGGTCCGTATAGGTCCACAATAATTTTTGTTAGGTCTCCTATAGTTATTTAATAAATAACTTTTTTTAATTTGTTAAATAAAATATGCAATTTTAGCACCCCATCTAAGGATTTTTGAAATTAAAATTACCTTAATCGATAGGTCTACGTTAGGTCCGTATAGGTCCACAAAATTTTTCGTTAGGTCCTCTTTAGTTTTTTTATAAATAATTTTTAAAATTTTGGAAAAAAAAATCGTATTTTAGCAGCTAAAAAACTATAGGGGACCTAACAAAAATTATTGTGGACCTATACGGACCTAACGTAGACCTATCGATTAAGGTCATTTTGATTTTAAAAATCCTTGGATGGGGTGCTAAAATTGCATTTTTTTTTACCTAAATTTAAAAAATTATTTATTAAAAAACTATAGCGGACCTAACGAAAAATTTAGTGGACCTATACGGACCTAATGTAGACCTATCGATTAAGGTCATTTTCAACCCAAAATTCCATCGATGAGGTGCTAAGTTTGCACGTCTGCTCCCCAGAGGTTTTAGTCCGTTGGTAAAGTGATAGTACGAAGTGGGTTTTTAAAGCTTAGTCGAGTCTACACGACTAAAAGTCCTAATTCTTTGCATATTTTGATCTATTTGAGATGATTTTCTTAATTGTAAGTTTTTTTTACTAAACACTTACAGAATTACACGTGTTGATATCTTTGACTGCGCCGGAGTCGAGTAAATCGACTACTGTGTCGAGTTGACCGCCGCGAGCCGCTCGGAGGAACGCTGTGTTTGGGTCTATCTGGAATCAAAGAAAACGCAATATTAGTAATAATTTTACATAACATTAATATATAAGTATATACACAATTTGGTGACAAGTTGACTCTGTAGTCACATAAACTTGCTAATGCGTTTGATACCCATACATGACAAATATTTGTATTGTTGACTTTTTCTGATAAAAAATTCTCATTCCAATGGAGACCGTTGACGGCAAAGTTTTTAATAATTGTAGTAAAAGTATAAAATAAACTCGTAATAGGTAAGTCTGGTTGTCAATCGTGTAGCGTAGCGTACATAATTATGTAGGTACATGAGGTACATGACTTCGGTGCATTTCGTGATTCGCGGTCATATAAATATAACTAATATCAAGGGACGGTAAAATATGCTAATCGTTTTGTTTTTATCAACATAAACGCAATTTTTTTATGTAACACAAATCCTACAAAGCGATTACCAATTACTTTTTAACAACTATTAATAAAGTTAATATCAGTTATCACTATCATTTCAAAGATTACTGACCTACCTACACTGTATAACTAGCTACATGTTAAGGCCATATACGTAAATCAAATAGCCATCATATTCAATACAAGTAGTCTTTCTCTTTAAAAGAACATAAAACAATTACATTTAATTCTAGAAATTTAGTTTTATCACACAAGCGAGAGAGGGTTAATCTATTTATAAGCTATAAAGTATTATATTGACGCTATAAAACATTTACGAGGTACTTATTTTGTTTAAAAATCACAACGGTATCTCGCTGAATCTATTTATTAAATTTTTCTCAGTTATTGTTTGCTACTCGACGTAGAAATAAGTCACAATTGTCGAACGATTTGCATGTAAATAGATGATTAGCAATGCTTGATTGAATGCGTACGTTCTGTAGCAATTTTCAAATTCCATTCATTGACGATTTAATTTGTGCGTTTACTGCAATTCGTTTTATCAGCTTATGGTTACTCTATGTAATGTTATTTTCAGGCATTTACTATCGATAAAATTCGTTGCAACAAATGATTAAAAGTGATTTATATTATACTAAACATTTCCTGTAGTACAATTTTATTTATCACTTAAATATTGACACTATCTATAAATTATCTATTCATTAATATATATTGACAAATTACTATTAATTGTATAATGTCTGACAGTAACTAACGAATAAACTTTTCAGCTTGTTTTTTAGGTGTAGAATGTTAATTATACTATATATATATATATAGGTACTATAGTCTTATTTTTTTCTAATTCCTTTCTTCTTAAACATTCATACAAATAAAATCGTGAGCATGGTTAAATTCTTTGACACGAGCTCAGCAAAAAATATAAGAGAAGCGAATAGCCTACTTCGTGACGAGCACTTAGAATACCTTTTAACTTTTCAAAAATTCCATAAATATTAAACTATTTTTAACAAAACACATGACAAAGAAACTAAGGTCAAGGTCTTACGAAGTAATACAAAAAACAGACAATGGACCGGATTGGTGAAAATTTTCATCACAAACAAAATCTACTTAGGTACATAATTATGTGAAGAGGTACGCGAAATATTGTTGTCTCCTATATAGTCCTACTTTATTAATAAGTACGTCTTAAGACCGCTGTTGGTATAAAGTAAAAATTAAGAAACCAAACATCAATAGAATAAAACAATAATATAATTTTTGACGACGCGCTAGCGCAACGGTCACAACGATGGATTGCGGCTGTTGGACTGGCGGTTGCAGGTTCGACTCCTGCACCATTTTGTATTGGCCACTGCAAACATTTGTATTGGCCATATAGATGTTTGTCGTGGTCTGGGCGTTTGTGCTTGTGTATTGTATATGTGTGCCGTTGAGTGTGAGGCGTTTATTATTTATTTTGCGCTAAAAGGATTAAAGTTTTCCACTCGTTATAACAACAAAAAACCAACTCATAATAAAGTTTTGTTTATCAGTTACGATTATTTCCATTATAGTTTCGTACAATTCAGTTCAGTTATTTAAGCTAAATTCTACTTATCGTTTAAAAGTTTTAGGCATGAAATATTGAGTATGATTCCTTAACATGTATCTTTTTTGCAAAGTCGGTATAAATAGCTAAGGAATCAAAATGAATATAAAATGAAAATACCAATAAAGTTACTCGTAATATTCATCAAAATACCAAACATACAGAGGAAACGTAATCTCCGGCACGCTTGTTACAAACAAACAGTTTTACGTTGCGAATAAAAACGATAAAATCAGCGTTCATTTTATTTTCACCCGATCTTATTAAAGGTAAATGTTTTAATGCGTAACTTGATGAAATAACCGTTTACTAAATAAAAAAGCAAATAGCTTACTTCCTCATTTATAAATGCTACTATTCTGTTTATGTTTTTTAGTGCACAAATTTCTGTCCTAAAGTATGTACACTTATAATGATCTAAAATACAAAAATATAATAATGACAAAAGGTATGCGACTACTTAACAATAATAGGCACGCATAAAAAGTAGCAATGAAATATTTATGGAGGAAAGTAAAACAAAAAGCCAGTAATGACAGAGATTCTTATCTTTATTCACTTACTTAATGTAGATTTTTAGGGAAAGGCAGTAAAAGTAACTACTGTAATGGTTGAACATAACGATGAAAATGTTTTTAGGACACTAAATTGTACAACTTACTCATTTTTTGTAGTAGCACAAATATATCAAAAATTTAAGAAATCTTACTCTTGAATTTGTGAAAGAACATCAATATAGACAAGCTTTATCAGAAAATGTTCTTATAGCTTCGGAGAATTAAATCATTTCGTTCTCCAGACGATTTGTGATCACGAATAATATTTTTATAAACACTATAGAAAATACTTTTCATATAAAATTTTACTTTTCAAGAGAACTTAAGTTGTATTCAAGTTCATCTTTATTAATCACTTGACATCATTGTCGAATTTCATTGTTTTTGGCTGGTTTCTTATATAATTAAATTGTTATTTTAAATTCAACTAATCTATTATACATAATAGAGACGCATAATTATGTTTATATTGGAATTTATACTAACTTACTAAGAAATAGAATCATTGCAAACAAATAGCAAAGGGAAGACGGAAGAGTAACATTATGAACAATCACGAACAGAAACAAATAACAGATAAACAGTTAACTATTCAGAACTGGAGTCAATCGATTTCCGAGATAACCGACCGGAGTCGTAACTAATTCTTACCTATCGGTATCTCAAACTATCTTCTGAGCACGATATTGGAATAACGTTAATTTGTGAATTGGATTGCAAGTGAATATAACTAAAGAACTTTCTTACTGGCTTGTACTTGTTATTGTTTCTTATATTTGTTAGCTGTTGGTGTTCGGTTAGTATTATTAATTTTTTTATTTATCTATGACGATTTTTTATGAGAATAAACAGCAATGCACAAATTACACAAGTTTAAATCATAATAAAAACCAAGAAGTACATTTTTAATATCAACTAGCTGACCCGACAGACGTCCTGTCTTAACTTTTGTATAGGAATATAAAAAAGTGTTGTTTTTAGATTTTATCGGGCAATTTTTAAAATTTTTATCTCCCTAAGAACCATCCTCGTACTTCAGGGAATGTTATAAAAAAAGAATTAGCGAAATCGGTTCAGCCGCTCTCGAGATTTGCGCTTAGCAACACATTCAGCGATTCATTTTTATATATATAGATAGACTTGATATTTTTATATATATATATATATATATATATATAGATAGACATGAAACGAGCTTTATAGCATAGAAAATTGTATGACATTAATGATTAAATATGATTTTGGTAATATGGCCGCCACGGCTGACGCGTACAAGGCGCAATCTGGAACACCAATTTTCACAAACTTTTTGGCAAGCCAGTGCTGTGACCACTGTGACCGTTGCACCAACGAGTCGTCATAAATGTTCAGAACTTCAGATACATAAGCTTTATCTATAACCGGTAAAAAAGGCTTTTCCTTTTTTTTGTCCATAACATTTATAGGCTTTGCTTACTCTTCTACTTAAATTATTCATTAAAATCAATTTTTTGACGTATTTGCATTCAAAAATTAAGAAAAAATTGTTTTCACCAGAAAAAGCATAATAGTACGAATCAATTAACGTTTTGATAAAAGTAATCAACGTACAGACCGCTTCGATTTTATTTTAAATATCCATAAAAAATACATAAAACCATTTTTATCTGCAATTAAAGCCTAACATCCGTTAAGAGTGCTTTATTATTTTCTCTTCAATTTTAAAATTAAATGATTTATAATCATTATTCATTACTATTATTGAGGAAACCCCTCATTTTACGTCGAATTTATTAAACTATATTAGGTGTATAATTATGTACCTATATTTTTTCAATTGTAATTACAATGCTAAAATTTCGATGTAACATAAGTTTATGACTAACCTAACAAATTCTAAGCCTTGAGATTTTTGTCAAAAAAAAAACCATCATATTATCTTATATGAGTTATTGAGGTAGTTTATCTAAGTTAATATCTATAAAAAAAAACTATGTAATTATATAGTAATAAATAAAGTAAGTATAGAATATAATGTCTAGGTGTATTCATACCGTTGTTTAGGTATATTTTAAGTAATAAGACTTTAACGTGAATAAATAAATCATATCTTTTTATCTTACAAAGTTTATTCCCTACATTTTATACCAGTATAATTTGCAATTATTCGCAAAATTTCATCATTTTATTACAGGATCATATTAATTCCGAGGAATTTAATAATACGATCTTGGTTCAAGAATCACCTCTAAGTAGGTATCGCCTTATGCCGTGACTCGTGCGAAGGGTAATAAAATATGCGAAGAAAAATTGTTTATCTGAAATATAGAAAATCTCTTCTGATCTCAATAAAGTATTTCTTTCTAAATGCGGTGTGTTTTTTTTCTAGAATTCGTAAATAGATTACATTTTTTGTTAACATTCAATTTTCTCTTTCTATACACCAATTTTCGTTTTTATTTCTTTTTTTTAATTTAAGGACGTTTATACACTAGTAGGTACATGTCAGTCCCATCGTAACCTTATTTTGATCAGATGAAACGAATATCTTAACGTAAAAAGGCTGTATTAGCGATAAGGCCGCCTTTTGCTACTGATGGAAGTTGATTGTTATAAAATTCTATGTACTGTTCTTTTGTGTATTGGTGAGCAAAAAGAGTAAATAAATAAATAAAGGATTTTTAAATAAGTACATACTTTTTTTTAAATAAATACTTAGCTAAAATTACTGTAATTTTCGTAATAAATACAAATTCATTTCTCATTAATTATTACTCTACGGTCATTGTAAAGAAGTTAGGAAATATAGCCAAAATACTAAATGAATTAAAAAAAAATCCTGTTGCTCAATATTTTTCCACACATACTCATGCATAATAACTTATCACAAAACACATTTTCAACATTTCCACAAACACAACAATCAACACGTTCCCGCCAATTGAATCATCATCAAAGAACATAAAAGAACCAACCACTAGCGTGATGGAATAGACGCGTCTCTCAAGAGGTAGGATACGCGCACCGCACCAGACCGCCATCGCGGCACTGTGCGCCTGGGCAGCGTCAGCGTCACGGTCCAGCGGCCACCACGACAACAATGACTATCGTGTTCGTGGGCTACGATTGTTTACGCATGTGGTCTTTAATAGTCTTATGTTTTTTTTAAATAATCAGATTGTTTATTATTTTAATGATAGCTATATTGGTAAAAGAATGTTAGGCATGAATGTGGAAGGACGAAGAGCGATCGGCAGGCCAAAAAAGCGATGGATGGATTGTGTGAGTGAGGACATGAGAAAGAGAGGAGTATGCGCTGAGGTGACGAATAATAGAGAGGAATGGAAGAGGAGGACATGTTGTACCGATCCTATATAAGTAGGATAAGGCCAGGGAGGTGATGACGAATGATAACAATAAAAAAGCAATACGATTACTATTATTCGACCTATCGTTCGCTTGTTGTCATTTCACCATTAGCTCTCGACGAATAACAGTGTATTTTTTTAAAGAATAATTGTGTGACTTTTCCGAAAATTGAACCCATTAATTCCTCAGCTTATTACAGAAAATAGAATAGACGTTGTATACAAAAAGAACGCAATGAGTATCATTATAGAAAGATAATAGTGTAGGTACACCGTTAGAAAGTGCAGTAAGGCCAGTAAATTGAAGTCATCTCATCAAGTTGGAATAAGGTTCTCATTGGCGAACGGAACAAACGGATTAGAGGCTTATATCCTAATAAAAAACTAACAGCTTTACATTTTATCTTGATAGCCGGCTAATATAACAAATTAGAAATTATAAATATTAATAATAAATTAACTAATAAAACAACAAGTAATACATCTAGAGAGGTAACAATGGTCTCGGCTCCGATTTCTAACCCTTTCTTTAAGGCGTTTGATAAAAGGTGTTAACTAAACTGTAATTTAATTCACTTTTTTTAATTTATAATACACGTTAAGTTGAGATACAAATTAATTAGATTTTTGATTCTAACTAGACCAGGGTTTCTTAACCTGTGGTCCATGGACCCCTAAGGGGTCCGTGTTATGAAAGCTGGGGGTCCATGGCAAGCCTACTTATGTTGTGAGTAAATATCTTCACTTTGCGCGTAATCAAAAACAACTCCTCAATTTGATATTCTAATCCAGGATAAGCAGCAGCAACCGTCACACTAGTTATTTATATGCAAAGTTTGATCGCAAACAATAAAAGGTGATTGAAGTAAAGCATCATTGTGTTTTTTGTTTTTTTTTTGGAAAGGGTCCGTGGACTCTTTGAAATTTTTAAAGGGGTCCATCACTAGAAAAAGGTTAAGAAACCCTGAACTAGACCATTTTCAGATTTTAAAATCAACAGACACTAACAGAAACCATAGTGTAACTTAACGTTGATTCTTGTAAATTATTATCACACAATACATTTGAAAGCCCCCAAAGCCCCCAAATCGAAATATTTACGATTATTGCTTGTCCTTCATCTTCAATACTTCATCTTTTTTACCATGGCATATTGACAAAGAAATGATATACAAATGATATACACTTATTATATCAAAAGAAAACTTTTAAAAAACTCTCTTTTGAGAAAACACTAAAAGTAATATAAACGCGAAAGTTTGTTAGAGAATATGACGTTTGTTACTCTTTCACGCAAAAACTAATGAACTGATCGTATTGCAACTTGATGCGTTAACAGCTGGAGATCAAGAATACCACATAGGCTAATTTTTATCGGAAATTACGCGGGTGAAGCCGCGAGGCGCTCCTAGTAGAAATATATTTCTATATATATCTGGCAACTTAAAGTAGATTGTGAATGAAGCGAACAGTTGATAATCATGATCAGTCTTATATACAATATCTGATTCAGACGATATAACGGCCAAACTAATTCGTGATTGCATTTCATTTGACACCGAAGAGCTTGAACTAGTTAAAAATCAGTTACAGTCGATGACCGTTACTTTCAAGCAAAAAATAGGCCCTTATTTGTAGGGCGTAGAGTTATTTGATAGTAGGTACTCTTATCGTCATCTTAGATGCTTCGTATATACGAAAAAATAATAATCCTATATAGGATTTCATTCATTTAAAAGAAGTTTTATTTTACTACCTTGGTTTATAATTTTGAAGTGAAACTTCGCAACAACAAACTCGCAAACGAAAAAAAAAACCGACTTGCAATCGCTTCTTTTTTTAAATATATATAGATGTCTAAAGATGCATGAAATAGGTATGTAAAAAGTTTCCTTGACAATGAAGATTGCAAGAATAAAAACAATCACTTTTAATCTGTTCTCATTAATAGATAATTATCATAACAACGATGCAACATGGTGATTATTTATAAACGTTTCTATTACAAGTGTTAGAAAGTGAAATGGACCGAGAACATCTAGACTTGAAATCTCTGCTAACTAGAGCATTTACAAAGCCTATTTACGTCTTACGATAAGCACTTATCTTTCTTTATAAATTTCTCTGTTAGAAACAGAACGATGTTTTTGAAGTGGAATACGTTTGTAGAGATTAACGATAGCGCTACCTATTATGGCTATTTTCTTGCTCTGTGCAAAAAATAACAACGCATTTTACAAATGCTTTATTACGAATATGAAGTTAAGATAATAATGAAATTTGGTAAAAATTCAAGTTTTAAATATTAACGGAAATATCATTTTTCGGATTAATTTCAACTCCTGCACTTGTTAGAGTTCTATATTATTATCCAAAAGGGCTTGCACCGGGCAACACACGCTGC
Organism: Melitaea athalia; assembly: GCA_905220545.2. NCBI lineage: Eukaryota > Metazoa > Arthropoda > Insecta > Lepidoptera > Nymphalidae > Melitaea > Melitaea athalia. The sequence continues at coordinate 6,677,150 of HG992203.1, forward strand.
ATACGATCGCATTAAATGGAGAGAAGTCATTGGTGGTCGCGATCCTCATCATTGAGGGAACGAGGAAGAAGAGAAGAAGATCCAAAAGAGCGTCAGCTGTACCTTATTATTACTAAGACTGAAATTTGTTTCTCAAACCATAATAAGCGATAGTTATTTGGAAATTTCAAAAGATATGATACATTGCTATTATCCTTTTGTATAGCGTAAAGTAATAAAAATACAATTTTAAGCGGAAAATTTATTGTGTGTGTATATTATGTGTGTATCTTTATATACATATACATACAACTTCACCGTTTTATTCTTTTCCATGACCTTTTCTAAAGGTTGTCTGGAAGAGATTGCTCTTTTAGCGACATGAACGCCTTATGTACATATTTTTTGTTTTTTCTTCATATTATTTCTACGTAATGTGTTTTTTGGTAGTAAATGAAAAAATAAATAGATTAAAAAAATAGATAAAGAGAAAGCGTTTAGGATATGAAAAATGCGTTTTAACTTGGGGGATATAACTGGCTTCAGAGCTTAATTTACCACGCTGCTCCAATGGGGGTTGGCGGGTATATTCCCTACTATGAGTAACGATCGCTATAGGGTATAGTTACGTGATAACAACCGGGGCCGACGTGGTGTATATAACTCAATATTTGAAAAAATACAGACTAAAATATTTTGCGATCTTGGGGAACCCTTACTGTCCAACAGACTTGGTCAACTTTTATCTTGTCGCCACGCTATTTTGTTATCTGATAAAAGTCACACATTTATTTTCCAACTTGCCGATTCAGTCATTTTTATTTTCTAAAATCTAATACATACAGACATAGGTAGGTATACTTTCGTGAATATATTATTGTTTTTTTTTATTATTTCAGTATAAATTTGCTAAAAATGTAAAAAATAAACACTTAAAAATCTTTCAATAAAATTTAGGTTACAAAACATTGTATTAATAAAAAAATCTTCATAAAACTAGGGCACAGTGAGAGGATACAGAGATCCAATATTAAAACTCTCGAAAGAAAATATAACATCTTTCAACTAAAGCCAGGAGAGCAGGAAATAAGTTATTGCAAATTGAAAAAGCAAAGTTTCTCATATCTCTCTGCTATATAACAGACCTAGTTTTAAATCGAGCCGGGAAGTATGTAAAATGGGCCTCGACTAACCTACTTTTTACGTTCATTGTAGTTTTACTGCTTATTAAAATTTACAAAAAAATACCTTTGGATAAAATTCAAATTAAATAACCGTTTGGCTATACATATTACTGACGAATATTTTATTGACGTCCCATTAAATAAATTTCATTATTTCTAAAGCGTTTCTTTTTGGCCTGGGTGCTTATTTCTGATGTTTTCACAGTGTTTCGCATAGCACGTAAATACGTCGGTCCCGGTTGCTATAAAAATAAAATAAAGTAAAATTCTCTGTTAACTTTGAGCAATGTTTAGGTGAAGCATAGATTAAAGAGTCGGTGTAAGTAAAAATGGTATCCACGATTTAACTACCACATCCGGCTTGAATAAATTAGTGATATAAGGGTATTGTGGTTGGATAGAACAAAAAAACATGTAGTCTCTGTAACTATGTCCAACAGATCTGGCAGTAGCTTGAAAGAAAAAAAAATGCATTGCATTCACACACTTTTGATAGTATAAACAAAAACTACCTAGTCAAAATCAACAAAATAGGAAGGACTAAGATATCAATTGAATGTCAATAACATACAAAGGTATCTGAAGACGTGTATCAATTAGATGGTAAATCGACACCGCTAGCACGTGTGGCTATCCGAGATACAGGCAATAGATTCTACGTTGACCGCAGGTTCAAGGAAACAATCAGGCAATTGGATAAAAACGTGTCGCGGCAATTGGACTGTTAAAAGCTGAATCTGTACAGAAAACGAGGATGCAATTAGAATATTAGTACTTCCCGTGCGCTCAGCTGATGTCTATTGGATGGAAATAGGCTTAAACGTAAACAGTCTATTAAAAATTTAGTCTGAATCATTTGGTTGAACGCTTCTGTAAATGTTGTTGTGTGTGACTGTAGAACTTTGCATTTTTTTATACAAAATGGTCGCCAAACAAGCGCACGACTCACCTGATGGTAAGTGATTACCGTAGCCTATAGACGCCTGCAACTCTACAAGCATCACAAGCGCGTTACCGACTCTACCCCAAGGAGCTCTGGTCACCTTACTCACCACAGGAACACAACACTGCTTGAAAGCAGTATTATTTAGCTTTGATCTTTTGTAAGGTCGAGGTACTTCCTCAGTCGGGATAATCCAGATTTTGAGCAGGATTTTTCTTGCTGTGCATTACCTCAGTTAAAAAATTTCCAAAACGTTTTTTATCTATACAGATGTTTATATATTATTTAAAATTTTCTGTGAAACGTTAATTTAAAATATTTCCTATAGATATATTGAATAGGTAGTTCGTTTAAGTATATTCCATCATTCACATGGTATTCTCTATGTATGCTAGTTCCTTTAATGACATAGAAAATACTTTTTAAAATACTTTCAATAAAATATTTACTTACTTATATTAAGAAAATTAAAATCGCATACAATTCAAATTGATAACAGCAGTCTATAATGAGACAGAAAGCATAAAACCTCAAACATCTCTAATTTAAGGTATCATAAATTGGTCTAGAATAAATCACTGCCTAATGATTACAATATAGATTCTTTTCATTCAAGTATAAGGTCGTATTTCGATTGCTATTGTATAAAGTAGGAGCAAAGATACGGATGGCTTGACAGACTTGTGTTACAGTGTCCTGTTACATCCCATGAGTATCGATCACGGTATACAATGACATGGAGTAGAACTTACGACTCTGTTACGTAAGCGGACCGGCGACCCTACAAAGAACAAGTGGAATAAAGAACTACGTAAACACGTCTACTGTTTTATACTATACTAGCTTCTGCTTGCGACTTCATCCACGTGGAATAGGAACTCTGTCATACATGATTTTTGCGAAACTTTAACTGTTTACGCAGCGCACGCAGTGGAAGCTCTCAGAAGGAAAAAACCCCGATTTTGAAACATTCTTCAATGGTGCTCCGCACATATTGGTCTTAGCGTGATGATATATAGCCTATAGCCTTCCTTGATAAATGGGCTATCTAACAATGAAAAAAAATTTGAAATCGAACCAGAAGTTTCTAAGATTAGCGCGTTCAAACAAACAAAATCTTCAGCTTTATAATATTACTAGCTTCTGCGCGCGACTTCACCCCCGTGGAATAGGACCAATTCTCTAGGAAGTTCTCAAAAGGAAAAAAACCCGATTTTGAAACATTCTTCATTGGTGCTACGCTCCTATTGGTCCTAGCGTGATGATATATAGCCTATAGCCTTCCTCGATAAATGGGCTATCTAACACTTATATTAGTTTAGATAATAAAGATTTTTTATAGTATTTTTTTTCTTTTTGTATGTACTAATGTAAGAACGTCAATTAATTACTTCATTACTTGCTTATAAATCTCAACCGCATGTATATTTCTAGTACCTGTGTATCTTCTTTTAAGAAAAATTGCAGCGTAAACAAAAAGCAAATCTGTTCTGTCTTTACAGGAAGCAGTCAATTTTTAATTTACATAATTTAATTAATTTTAATTAGTCCCATTAACAGCTCCTTGGATGTTATCTTAGGTATGTATTAGTTACTATTGAGCATATTTTTGCAAGATTTAAATATGCGTCAAGAAATTATTATTTAAAGGAAACCAAACCAAATGCAATTCTAGGTTCATAGATCAATTATTTTCATAGCCAAATTGAACTTGCGCACGCAACTACGTAGTAATCATTTATAGGGAAATGGTGATTCTATCGGTGTTAACGTTATAGGAGCCTATAAATGGAATGCTTTTCACGTGACAGTACCTATCCTATGTTGTGGTTTTAAGTCATTATTGTATTTTTATAAATATATAATAATAAGTGCCTTGTCTTTTCCTTTTGTGTGTTGTAATAATTTTGTACTTATATTAGTATTTTTTTTATCTATTATTGGTTTCCTATATTAGCGAGTTCAATGTTTAAGCTAATTTTCGCAGAGTCTATATTCTTACAGCTGTTATTTTCAGTGTTTCTTATTGTATTTTTCTAAATATTAAATTTATTAAGATTTTTTTTTTTTTTTTGTAATCAAAACACGAGAATGCCTTACACAAAATAGTAATGAAACACATGAAACGCGTTATTGCTATTATAAAACTAACAGGCGTAAACAGTCAACAATAACTCGTTATATTTTAGTTTATAAAAATGTTACTAATAAATCAACTTGAATCCTATTAAATATTTCATCAAAATCTATCGAACTGACTGAAACCATAATCAGCTTGTCAATATTCTCGTAAACTTCAGAGAGACAGCCAGACAGGCAATTTCCCGTAGCTTATCAATATCAGCCGATAGGAGACACTTGAACTGATAACAAGTGTCACTCGCAAGGTTGTCATTTGATGTATTCATAACCGAAACCCTTACTAATCATCATAGAGCCAATGAACCGATACAGTATATAATACTGTATCTTATATAAATAAGAAAATGGTTTATAGTTTATACGTAGAATATAGTATACGTTCATGAAAAAGTAATTAGTGTGGGGACAGGTTTCAAGTTTCCTTCAGAAGTAGGTATACCTACTTAGTGGAGGTTTTTGTATTTAATTCAAACATTTAACTAACTTGGAGTAAATTAAAAAATTGACATAATCACACCATAATTATGTTCTTTTATAAGTCTAAATATCACTCTGACTGAGATGAGCAGAAAATTTTTTGCGACTATTGGCTGCTTGCGGCGGTGGAAGCGTTTACTTCCGGTCAAGACCAAAATATTATTAGCACACTCGCTTCTTCTACCGCTTTTAGATTACGCAGACTCTTCTTATCCTGATCTTACAGAGGAATTGCTGAACAAACTTGAACGACTTCAAAACCTCTGTATACGTTACATATATGGATTGCGTAAGTTTGATCATATATCCGAATTCCGAGCTAAACTCAAGTGGCTACCAATCAGACTGCGCCGTAATCTCCACATGCTTTCCCTTCTTTACTCCGTTCTTTATAATCCCTTATCTCCTTCTTATTTAAAAGAACGTTTTGCTTTCCTTGGCTCCGCTCCTGACCCTCACCTATGCCTTCGATCGCGTGATGACAATCGACTGAAGATGTCTGTTTCGCGATCGCGGGCGTACAGTAGTTCTTTTACGATTAAGGCTGCGAAACTATGGAACAGCCTACCGCGAGAAGTTCGTCACTCTGATTCGCTACCAATTTTTAAGAATCGCTTATACAAACACTATTTGTCGCTTTAAATGTTTTTACAGTGTTATGCATTTGTGTACTTATGTTGTATAATATGTATGTATGTGTGAATGTATGTATGTATGTATGTATGTATGTATGTATGTATGTATGTATGAATTTATGTATGTATTCGCGTGTGTATGTGTGCTTTTATGTATTTACAATTATATTTATATCTATTAACTTTTGCACTATCCCGCACTTTGTTACTAATAATCTCCTTTTACCTGGGGTTGTCTGGAAGAGATTGCTTTAAGCAATAAGACCGCCTTTGCATGTTGTCAGTGTAACTACCATACCTTTTGTTTAATTTTATCTATGTACTGCTGTTTCTTTTATTTTCTTTTACTATGTAAAATTGTTGACTATATGCAATAAAGTTATAATAAATAAATAAATCATTATACATTTTAGTACCGTCACAATAGTTAGTTTTGTTATGAAAATGTCAAACCGTTTAATAAAGTATTTACTTAATTTTTATTATACGAGTACTTGTGCAGTTTCGAGTTGTAGAACACACAATCACCCGCATAAAACTGTCGCAATACAACACTTTAGAGATAGACATTCTACAATACACTACTGAAAATACACTTAAGATAGCCGCTATAGATTGAAGACGCTAAATAAATCTGACCTACTAAAGGTAAAAGCCTACGTTTGCTCTACAATCCTTGATGTGTCTTCTGCCACTAGGGCCGCAAACAAGCTCGTTTGGATCGATTCGACGTGAAAGTTTCATTACTGCAGTGGCGTCGCGGCGGCGATCGTAATAAAGTTTGTTTACACGGGCAATCGGGATTGAAAATAAAATAATCTAAAACCTCGTAAAGGTAGACTAGATTATGGTTCTTTTATCATAAATTACATAGAAACAATAACTTTTTTATTCGATTAGGCTTCAAAAACAATATTCAATCGTCATTAGTAAATAAATCTTTAGTAAATCAATTATTGCTAATAAGAAGCAACCACTGAAAGTTCAGAAAAATAGAATAGAAAATTGATGACGATTTCACATGCGAACACAACACGAAATATAATTTTAAATGTTTAATGTTGAACTTTTAAGAGGGGTGTTGAACCCCTCTTAAAAGTTCATCACTAATATAATCAACAGTTTAATAGTATGAATTATTTTTCCAATTTAATCAAACTTAAAAATGAATTGTACATAAGTAAAATAGCCTTAACAGCACCTTTATAAAATCCCGTTATTCAGCAGACAACGGAGTGGGTTTAGTGGTACAGAGATTTATTAAAATTAGCCTGTCCAAAAACGATTACTTTAAAGTTTAATAGAAGCATTCTTAATATAGTTATGCTTATATAGCTATATATTCCTTAAAAATATTTCGAAAAATTAGAATTATTTGTGTGTTTGGTAGATAACTGATACTGAATATAATGATTTAGAGCACATCAGGAAATATACTGCTCAAAATATGAAGCAGCCCGACTGGGGAAGTATCGATCACAGCTATATATGTTTCTGTGGTAAGGTGACTATAGAGCTCCTGGGAAGATTGGGGGTAGGGTCGGCAACGCGCTTGCAATACTTCTGGTGTTGCAGGCGTCTATGAGCTATGGTAAAAGGTGAGTCGTACGCTTGTTTGTTCAAAGGTCGCTCTATCTAGTTTTTTTTTTTTCTATTTAACCATCACGCATTTGACAGTTCGGAAGACAAAACAACATGTGTCGGATTAGATAGCTGATTAGTGGCTGTTTTTTTTTTTTATTTATTGCAAACACAGAGTTGGAATTAAAAAAAACTTAAAGTTCCAATTATCTCAAATTCAAAACGTTTTGAGCAATTTTAAAACTATTGATTTTGAGATACAATTTTCAATTGGACAAAGAAAGTAGGTTATGTTATATTACTGGTTTCTGTAAAAAAAATTAGTCCTACAGGCATTGAATGGGTGGTGTAATTGGGTCAAGCGGGTCACGCTGAACTCGGAATTATTGGACACTCGAATCGAACACCCTTCAAAACCTACATTTAGAATTCTAACGTTTCTGTAGGCATAATAAGGATTTCATTAGAAATTGTGTTGAGAGTTTTTACTGGTATTACGTAATCAAGACAAAAAAAATCTGCGTCCCAGGAATAGTAATTTGAAAAGCAGTGTAACTGAGGTAGGGCACAGCAGGAAATTTCCTGCTCAAAATATGGAGCAGCCCGACTGGGGTAGTACCTCGACCTTACAGAAGACCACAGCTAAATAATACTGTTTTCAAGCAGTATTGTGTTCCTGTTGGTGAGTAAGGTGACCAGAGCTCCTGGGGGGGATTGGGGATAGGGTCGGCAACGCGCTTGCGATGTTTCTGGTTTTGCAAGCGTCTATAGGCTACGGTCTTACCATCAGGTGAGCCGTACGCTTGTTTGCCAACCTAGTTACATAAAAAAAAAGTGTTATTTATTTGTCAATAAGACCAAATCTAGGTACTGTGTACTGTACTTGTTTTTTATTTTATTTTTTATTTAAGCCATTAATTTCTTTAATTTAAATGCGTTGTTTACATTAAAGTTTTTAAATAACAGTTTTGAAAATTAAAATGACTTCATTATTTTTTTAAACCGTAATCGCATGCATAAGTCCGTCAAAGTTTATTAAAGTTTCGAATCCGACGTCACGATTTACAGTAGAAGATTTTTAACTTTCGATTACAGGAAAATGGTTTTTTAATGGTTTTTAGTGATCGTTGATCTTAGTATCGGTATTCACTACTAGTTTGCTTGTTGCCCTTGATTGAATTTCATTTACGAAAAATAGCGTATTTTTAAAAATCTATAAATTACCAAATATAAAATAACCCCCCCCCTTCCCCTTTACACGCATGTGGTTACACGATTTTGGCTATTCTGTTTTCTTCCGTTAAAATAAAGCCTATCTATCTTATCATTTTCGAGTTTATGCATTACAAAATAACTCAAAAATACAAAAATTTCCTCATAACAATTATATTTAACGTGAACCAAAAATTTTTAAAAACCCCTTTTTACGAAAATTGCGCGGACGGAGTATGAAATTTCGCACACTTTAGAGGAGTGCTGAGTGCTAATATATATTTTTTAATTATGCATAAAAATACATTAAATCAATTAAAAAAAACATTACAGCCTACCATGTCTTTGACACAAACACACAAAAAATCGATACCCAAAAACGACAATATCAATCCAAATCGTACGCGTAACGTGAATGATACCATTAGGCATGTGTAATTGTAGTTAAATGAAAACAGGCACATAATGTAGATATATCGATCACGTTTATTTGTGCGGGCACACCGTTTGCAAACATTTACAATTATAACGCAATTCAATCAATATGACTGCTAATCTGAAGGAAAACTTATAAATCGCACGTAGGAGGGGTATTACAAAAAAATGCATGATGCAAAAAAAAGGGAAACGTCTTTAAAAAAAAAAAAAAAACAAAGAAACGATATTAATACATTATCACATGATGTACCAAATGTAACAACCTACAGAGTATTAAAATTTTTAAAATAATTACTAACAGTTCCTTTATAAGAGTATTCAAAACTTCAAGATCACAGGTTTGTTTAAGTTATAAGTTAATATTATCTACCGTAAAAGCATTTTAATGCCACTTGGGCAAAAACCTTTACTTTTATTAAGCTTAATACGAATCACTACTCCATTGCGGGAGTAAACAGTTGATTTAGATATAATATCCCTTCGTCGAATAAATACACAATATTTTACCCGGTAAAGGTCAAAGTCAAAAGGATCTCATTATAAGTTCAGTCTAAAACAACAATTATTTGTTCTAAGGTCTATTAAGTTTACCTTCAAAATTTTAAGTCAAAGCAAGTACATTTACATAGGTACATATTTTATTCAAGTACGCTTCAAAAGCACCTTTAAAATGTAATTTTGCTAATTATAATTATGTCAGTCTTTAAAAATTTAATTATGGTTCATATATAAAGCTATAACAAATTCAGGATGTTAATTCTGCTAAGAAGAATGAGCAGAAACAAAACAGTTCATTAGTAGAAGTTTTAGCTTATAGAAAACACCGACATTTTTATAAAGTCCAGACAAAATGTGCTCATTAAAAAGGATATAATAAATAATAGCCACAAAGATAATTATTTTAAAATGTGTACTTAAATTAAGTTATCTTCCTTAAATAAATAACACACGTAAAAGCAATTAAGTAACTGGAATAAACTGCATAATTATTATAATAACGTCCTCTTTTTGTTTTGCCGAATCACAGACAAAAAAACATGAGACCAAGAGAGTTTTTATAATATATAGTGTGTTAGTTATGTGTTGTATGTTAGTGTGGAAATAGGATTGTAATCGTAATTATTGTAATCCGGATTAACTACATTATGTTTTACCATTTAATTATAATCGGAACAATATATTAACCGATCGCTCTACTCAAATTCCCAATAACTTATAATAAGCACCGGTAAGTGTAACATAAATAAAAATTTACATCTGTATTCTGTACTTTGTACCAGAAATAGTAAACTCTCAAAAGGGTTGAGCCGCACGAAGTATTAATTCATAAAAGTGGTATAACGTCGAACGGCTGTTGATGAATTCGAATATCGACTGAAATAGATCGCTTGATACTAAAGATTTGTTAGAAAGCACGCCCGATATCGTTCTGTTGAAAATGGGCTGTAAACATGATTTGTCGTTTTTTATTTTTAGCAATTACTATGTGCCTTTTCTCCCTTTCAGTATTATAAACATGATTTGATTTGAATCTAGAATTTAGTTAGAAATGTTAACGTGATTTAAGTTTATTAGATTAGGATCTCGCAATTGATGTATTACGATAGTGTCGTGATTGCCTTGACATGGTGAATAAGTTATAACTTTTTTCAGGGATTTCCGAACTCAGACAACCAATGCCTATTTTTTTTCAATCAATCAAATCAGAATGTAGGAAAATGAAATAATCTTATCGATCAACAATTAATTATTACAAACACTTCATCTAGTAGGTATATCTGTATGTGATAGTGTTATGTGTATGAATGTACTATTGATTTTGTTTGTTTCCCAATAAAAAATAAAAAAAATCTTTCGTTGTTTATTTGTATGCTATTTGAGATTATCACTACATATTATAAAACAAAGTCGCTTCCAGCTGTCTGTCTGTATGTATGTATGCTTAGATCTTAATAACTGCGCAACGGATTTTGATACAGTTTTTTTTAATACATAGAGTGATTCAAGGGGAAGGTTTATATGTATAATACGTGCATAATGTAGTAGAGAAACACTGATCATTTTTGCAACCGTGCGAAGCCGGGGCGGGTCGCTAGTATTTCAATAAAAAGTAACTTAAATAATAATCGGAAATTGCTGTAACCTCTAATAGATTTGGCATACTACGATAGGTACATACATATTTATACACATTTAATCACAGTTGAACAGTAATAGTGTTATACATATTTCTTATGGTATCTATCAGACGAACATAGAACTACCAAATGAACACCAGACGTCTTAAGTTTAATATTACATAAAACATTTCACATTTGTATAAATAATTATCAACAACATATGTATATTTTACCAATTATTTCAAACGAGTCACAAAAAGCTTCAAAGAAATAGAAAAAAAAAAACAAGTTCATGCATGACTCAATATTGACAAGGTAAAGCGCAGAAGTGGTCAGTCAACTTGATAATATCACGAATGTCTTGCTCCACCTTGAATGAACCATAATCTAATATATTATATCTTATATAACCATGAAACCATTATTTAAATAAAGCACATAAAACAGTTAAAATTTATCAGTTAAATAATGCTTGTTACCTTGTTAGTAGTTCTAAATATATATAATTTTAATACTTATAAAGAAAAAAAAAATTAAAACTACTACTACATTTTTACGTTTTCTGGTTTTATTTTTAACATTTTTTTGTCACGGTCAAACGGAAAACGAACGGATAGCATTAATTTAAATGTCCTGTAACGGTTCACGTTTTTTGTATAAAATATTTTAACAAATAAAAAATATTCGTAAATCCAAACACTTAAGACGATTTTATTAATAATATCAAATTGTTTGTCTAAGCAACTATTATGATACTTAATGACTAACTTGCAATACTAACAGTTTTGTTAGTACTAGTAGTTTTACTAGCTAAAGGTACCTCAAAAGGGTCAAATAAAACAAGTTTGTAAGAGGAAAGTCTAGACGCATTCAGCGGTCAACGTGATACTAATTTCAATAATTTTTTTCCTTGAAATTACATTTATCTTTATAAATTACGATGTTTCGAGTTTTCGACCGCTTTAAACGCAAGGCATTTGCAAGCTTCGTATTTTAATGAACTAAATGGTTCTGCTAAAACTATAGCATCACAATTGTTTGTACGTAGTTAATCGATTACTTTATAATGGACGCTTTTAGACAAAAGACAGGAACTAATACATTACTAACACACACGAGAGTCGTGGAATAAAGCTTTGGACAGGAGTAGTAATCAAAATATCAACTTAAATAACTTAAAATACTGGATGTCTAGTATTAATAACGCAATAGAAGAATAGGACATAGCAGGAAATACCTTGCTCAAAATGTGAAACTGCCGAACTTCAACCTACAGACGGACACATCCAAATAATACTCTAATGTAAGTATCGTTTCGGTGGTAAGGCAGCAAGGGGTAGTGTGATAATAGTGTTGAAAACGCGCTTGGCTCTGACTGTTGCAGGCATCCATAAGCTGCGGTAATTGCTTACTATTAGGCGGACCGTACACCTATTTACCAACCTAGTACAAAAAATTACATACCGAAAACATAATTTGTATTGAAATACTGACATCGCTATAATACACGTAATAAATATATTAACTATTAATAATGATCTCAGACTGACGAGGCAAGTAGTTACGTAAACAAACCTTGACAATGACAATGACATGAAGGGATCGGTGAATATTGTCATTAACTGTTCATTATCAAGTTACGCAACATAATATTCGTTGTCAAACCTGTTGGCGTACCCATAACCAAGGCCTTTTCTGGTCATACTATGCTGAAATATCAGGAAATTGACAAAAAGCATTGAAAATGTACCTACCGTTTTACGTCAGGATGTACGTTTTACGTGTTGGATATCCCATTCTCATAGGAAGGCTATAGTCTATTTTTTCATCAAATTAACGCGAGCAAAACCGCGGGGAATAGCTAGTATGATTATAATTTGTAAAATGACGATTGGAAAGTAGTTTTGAAGCATACTAGAATAAAGAAAACTTTGATTTTAATGACGTTTGTAGTAACCGTTTAAGATAAAAAGTTAAACCCAAATATGACTGAAAATAAATACACCGAAATGATGTTATTTCTTTAGATATGAATAGATAAAAATTTCAAATACTACAATCTGAGCGAACTATCGGATAGAATCATACTCATAACTTGCATAACTACAGCTTAGTAATTTTTATGAACTAACAACTGAAAAACAACATTGTTACTATGCTACAACTTTTTATGTCTTTCCTTTAGATAAAAAGGAAATTAAAGATAACAATGGCAATACATTTTTAAACTGCAATATTTGTAAATGTTTTTTATTATCCTATCAAAATTTTCGATCCAGCGGGATTCGAACCCGCACCCCCGACATACCGTATCCGGAGCTCTAGCCGTTAAGCTATGGATCTATGTCCAGCCAAATCGAAATTCTTGATATGATTTTATTCGGTTTTAAGCAACCATAGCGAATCAAATCTATAGCGAATTTCCTCATGTGTGGGAAACACAAAAATAAAAAAAGGTGTGTGTGCGATTCACACGCGATAGAAGTGAAACTTCTTTGGCAAACTAATTTAAAAAAAAACTAATTTAAAATAAGCGGCGTGCAGCGCGGCGCGCCCTTCCCTGTCGTTTTCCAGTTGCATCCGGTTTGAAATCACAACGATTCTAAAGAAGTTTCACTTCAATAATACGAATTACAACATTTGTTTTATGATATAATAGTGTCTAGTCACTTCCAACAACCTAGATGACTATGTACTTATTAATCAATGGACTTTACAACAGTTTTTATTTAGCTCAAAATCTTACTATTTTACAATTTTGCGATCGTGTGAGTAATTTTGTACGCCAAGCACTATGTATAAAATTGCGCAATATGTTACAACTGTAGACAAGAAAAAACGTTTCGCTAAAACATTTCGAGCATCAACGCAGAATAATTTTTTACTACAGAAAAGATAAAGGAGGAAAATTAATGTTTTTCCATTTGTTTGTAGACTATTGTTTTGTACACTCGAGACCGTTTACGATTACGTGAAAAGCGATACTCTTGAAAAAACATAGAAAAATTAAAAATAAGGACATCCCAAAGTTGTAATTTTTACCTAAGTCAAAACTACGAGCTAGGACACTAAATAGGTTTTAGTACGAAATACAGTTATTCTCTTAGTCTTAAGGTGCGTACGGATTGCGCGTACCCTGGTACGCGTACTCAGTTTACGCGTATTCGGAACGCCTAGTCCATACCTGCAGCTACGCGTTCACTCTAGGGCAGTGTTCCGCAAACTTTTTGTGTTCAAGGTACACCTAGAAATAGAAAATATTTTGGAGGTACACCACAAATAAAAAATCATTTTTTAAGTAACATTAACCAACATTTATTTATTAATCACCGAAACAATATTTATGATTAATCAATAAACGTAAACTTTATTTTTCCGAGGCACACCAATAAACGACCACGGCACACCAGTGTGCCGCGGCACACCCTTTGCGGAACACTGCTCTAGGGTACGCGTACCGCGCGAGCCAACTCGCAGCGCGAGCCATCGTCGGTCGGTTTTTGGTCGCGCGTCAAAGAGGAATCACGCGGCCGGCTACGCTATATTTGGACGGCAAAATGAATAAACACGCGTGTTCTTCGAGTTTCAATAATGAAAATATTATCAGATTGATTCAACTTTATGAATTTCACCGAGTCTTGTGGGATAGCACACTAACTAATTATCGAAATAACGATTTACGCCAAGATGCATGGAAGGCAATTTCAAATGAACTGAAAATTCCAATAGGTGAATTAAAAAAAAAGGAGTCATGGCGAATGACTGGGGCTCGCGGAGCGCTCTGGATCGATTGACCTCGCGTACAGGTTCGCGGCGGTCCGTACAGGAGCTGTACGCGTATCCAATGTACGCGTGGACAGTGTTTCCCAACTACGCGTAACACAGGAACGCGCAATCCGTACGCACCTTTAGTTTACAGTTATTCAGTTAGTCTTTCGGAAGCAGGGACGAAAGTTAAATTGACTAATCGCCAATGAAGTCCCGAACTTATAAATAATATTTATAATTATACCTTTTGCTAATGGTATAGAGCTAGAAAAAGTATAAGCAAAAAAAGTTAACCAGAAAATTAAAACCGGCATAGAAATCGGATCATTTATTCGAATGCTATGAATGGTACAAAACAGATAAGAGGTTAAAATATAATATGACACGTCTACTTTTGAGCTAAATTTTAAATATAATATATATGAGACTGGTTCTCAGTTAGATTCTGGGTATTTATCGAGGTCTGTCTTAAACTGGAAAAGTCAAACAGGATCGGTTTTTACTCGCAACGACCGATTGCCCTGTGCCTGTTCCACTTTTGTCTTTAGCGGATACAAGTTCAACTTCATGACACACTTATGTCAAATCATCCACTTCACACATTCTATTCCATCAATATTGGTCAAAGTGTTTATCTACTTTGTTCACCATATCTTTACGGGTTCAGACTATTAAAAAAAAAACAATTGTTTCGGTAACTGGTTTGGAGGGTCGTAAACTTAGTATCAGACCTCGCGGTGCATTCTTTTCCTTTTGTTGAACTTAAAAGCCATTTCGACCCACGCTTGTTTGAATTTGAATAGGCATTTTAAGTCTTACACTAATTGGAACGCATTGGAATATTAATGTAACTTTACAACATAATATAATGTATATTTTTCGTTTTTTTTTTTAAGTCGGGTGTACTCAAATGTGACGCCGTGTGATTGTGCGATCCTTAAAAGAGCAAGAATAATTGCAAACTGTACGGCAAAAGAGCAACGAACTGTTACAAAAAAAAAATGTCACGTGCCTGCGAGTATACTTAATCTCAAAAGCTGAGAGGGTACTTACTGAGTACAAGATGAAGCGTTGTAAAGTCTTGAAAAGTTCTTGATGTAGTTTATTAAGTCAATTTTAATAGTCTGTAAAATAGATTGTAATCATTATGTAACATTGGTGCATTATATTTAAAATATTTTTGATAAGTTAAATATTAGATATCAATGGCAAACGGTATTTATAAAACGGATGTTGTGTTATTACTAAATATAAATTCAGAACATGGCGGTAGCCAGTTATTTTGAATCAATATAAATATAAAGTTAGGTTTTCACAATTTCCGCGAACTCTTTTGCTATATCCCAAACAACAAGGAAAGAGATATGTGTCATTCATTCAAAGTCCTTTAATTTTTCCATGACTTCTCTACTGTTTTCTTAGTACAATAGTTTTTCTAGTTTTTTGTTTTCAACACGTTTCTCGGCTATTCCTAGAAAGGCAAAGCAAGTCCAGTGATGTAAATTTTTTTAACAAAGAAACAGGCCCAAACACTTTTCGATATCTAAAAAAATGTTTGCTATTATATCATCGCATCTCATAACTGTTTCTAAGGAAGAGCGGGTCTAATACAGGTGTAACACAAACTTAAAAGAATGAATATTGTATTGTAAACTTATCATAAAAATATTGCTTTTATTATCACTTGTCGAAAATTTGCTTTTGATTGATAGTTGGACGGTTTTTGAACACTGGTCAAATTTTAACGAGTTTTTGACCTTGTTTATTATGAGCAAATATTTTTAATTTTGATTACGCTTAATCGCATAACTTGTCCCAATGCAGCAATACAGGATTCGTACAGAACGGACGCCGCGAGCCAGGACCGGTTCCTGTCTCCCACAACAGGTCCACCTACATCCGAGACGCGAGACGATACAAGATCACGGATTTATTGACGAGACGTTGATATCTAAGTTCCGCTGGGAAGGTTTTAGGGTCATGACATTAAGAATCAAAGGTCAATCTATGCAATACATCTTACCACTTCAATGAAAATTAATCATTGTGTAATTAATTTATATACTAATATATAAAGCTGAAGAGTTTGTTTGTTTGGTTGTTTGTTTGTTTGTTTGAACGCGGTAATCTCTGGAACTACTGGGCCGATTTGAAAAATTCTTTAAGTGTTAGATAGCCCATTTATCGAGGAAAGCTATAGTCTATGTGTCATCACGCTAAGACCAATAGGAGCGGAGTCCACGCCGACGAAGTCGCGCGCAGAAGCTAGTTTATATATATGATTCAATTCAATTAATTTGCATAATAATCCGTGAAATGTTCGGTATGTAAACTTGGATGCTCTCAGTGATTATTCCTACTTTTTCAGATTTATTACCTGTTCTTAACAACGGGTTAAGAGAAAGATTATATAAGCATGCAAAAAACTGCGTGAAGTAATGATCGTTAAAGTTATAGCTGCTGTCATAAATGGAACCGTAAACTGGTTTTATTATTGCAAGTTCAAATGTCCAATGATGTCCAACGATGATGTAATTATATAATATCATATTTATAAAATTGTTGTTTATCTTGTCTCAATATACAGCAGGTTAATTTTTGTAATAACAAAATGACGAGTATTGTCGTAATTATAGTCAGTTAAACGTTGTATTATTATGAAATAAATACTGCCTATATAAAGTAGCTAATTTTTAAATCTATCAAATGTTTTAGCCTATATAAAATACACAAATATATAGATAGATACCGCTGATAAACATAACCAAGGTTATTTTTCAAGCTCGATAATTTCATTGTACGGGAAAATACGACTTGCGACGACGTCGCTTTCAGAAAAGACTTAAAGCTTCCTGAGAGCTTTCCTGTATTTGATAAGGCTTTGTATTTTTCCTTACTTTATCAAAAATAAAAACTAGTTTGTATCTGTACTCATATTTTCATACCCAATTTTTGCACACCTACAAACGTCCGCTCTTGTACGTCCTAAGTTGGCTGGTAGAGAATGCTTTTAGCATTAAGCCCGCCTTTTGTACAATTCTGTAATGTTTTGTGCAATAAAGTATAAATAGATAATAAATAAAAACTATATTCAACTGACTGACTGCTAGTTTATCTAAGTGTTTTGAAGATAAAATTATATATGGCTCTTAAGATAAAGTTGGTTCAAAAAATTTTTAAGCTACAAATGTATCTTAGAAAATTAATTTTTTTATAAGACTAACCTCGATCACGTTTGAATAAATGTACAATAAATCTGTATTGTTATTGTTTCAAGAATATATTGCGCTTGCTACTATAACTAAGCTTCATTTGTTTAAAGCGTTCAAAATAATCAAGTTAAAAATAAATATTTAGTAGAACGTATACGTAATTCGTACCGTATTTTATTGGATCCTAAATTTTATCAGCTTTTTTATCCAACATACATTTGAATTTCAATGTGCACTATAGTCTTCAAAGATGTAAAATAATTTAAATCGGGTTAAATCGAAGTTTTCCTAAAACTTTATGTTGATTCTTGCAGTCTGATTCAGCAGTTGACAAAAGCTTATTTTTAGTGAGAAATCTATTTAATTAAATAATTTTGCCAAGCCTTAACTCCGCTATTCATAACATAGAACATTGAAGGATAATGGGCAAACCAAAAGACCTACTACATAATAGGAAAAGCCGTCAAAAACACTGTCTAATACCACAATCACGAAGGTTCTTCTGAAGCAATAACGTAATAATGACAACTAAACAAGCCACAATAATATAATAGGGCTCAAAATAGCACGGACTCAGACACATTGTATTAAAGCAAATCATATTACCAAGTGTGGCAGACATAAATTAACCCATTACTGCTAGATATGGTAAAGCCGCTTAGCTGACTCATCGCCTTATTCGGCTAGACCTGTGCTTACGGAGACGGTATTTGATATCGCAGGATATTTGTCATGTAATAGTTAAAAGGTAAGTAAACACAAAAATAAGATCACGTACCAGTCAGGACTATTCGAAGTGATGTAAGCTGGAGATTCACTTGAGACATTTGACTTAAACATTAACGTCTCTTAAGACGCGTCTTTACACTTTGACGTACGCTTTAAACTCAGGTTTTTTTTGTATCTATCTACCACGAGCGCGTTTTAATCAAATTTTAGTAACTATACTAAGAATGACTTGCTATGTGGTTACGGCACTAAAGAATATAGCTACCCCCTCTCTTCCCGCGGATGTCGTAAGTGTCGACTAAGGGATAACACAGTTCCACTACCACCTTGAAACTTAAAAAGCCGATCGATGGCGGGATAACCATCTAACTACTGGCTTTCAAATACACAGGCCGAAGACGGGCAGCAGCGTCTTTGGTGCGAAAAAGCCATCCCTGCGGTCACCAACCGTCCTGCCCAGCGTGGTGACTATGGGCAAAACACATGAGTTCACGCCACTTTTGGCGCGAACTTGGGGAGGCCTATGTCCAGCAGTGGACTGTGATACATTGTTGAAGTGACTAAGAATAACATACGTGGTATTGAATAAAATGAAAATTTAGCATTAAAAGGTATCTTAAACCTTAATATGTTCGATCATTGAAATTAGAAAATGTAGATTGACCAGACTCCCCACAAGGAAGTGACAAGTTCCATACTCGTTAAGATTTTATTGCAATTCACATTAGCATTTTACTTTAAATCTAAAAGAACTTCGTGAAAAGATCTCAAACTTTACGACTTGAAAGCTAATTTCTTCCTTCACTCTAATAAAAAGCCAAGCACCTGATAAAAACTTCACGTTTTCATTAAATGAAAATATAAGTGAACATCAAACATATTTTAATTTTCCAAGCTGACACTCATTAATTACGCGTCGTCATATTTTAATTAATGACACCAAAGCTCTGAAAAAATATCCATTTACAAAATTAGTGAAAGACATATATTAATTAATTATTTATCTACTTTGCTAATTTAGTTAATAGCTATATAAATAGGTCAATAATTATATTAAAAAAAGAAAAAATGCAAGTTTATCACGGAATAACATTGGAACGCTAACAATACCTATTCATTTTCCTCTCAACGATACCGACACAGTTTCCAAAGATAATAACAAATGTATTTACGATATTACAAGAAAATGATTTATTGGAATAATCATGAGTGAACAAAAAATGGACTTTGAGATAAGTAATTCTGCGCCTACGCCTATTGTTCCAAACTATGTTTGATTAAATAACCTGAGCATTATTTTAGACTACCCACGATGCAATACCACATATATTACAGATAACTGGTGTGTATCGACTTATTTATTAAAGCACACGACCTTCATCCGATCTATAGTTTTTATATTTAAAACAAACCGAATTCAATTCAAGTGAAATTTCGATCACTGATTTAGTATGTGATATTTTTAGAAATTTTTAGTTATAGTCGTACGCCGCCGTTGAAAAACTATTATATGACCACCGTAAAATTTTTGGTGGAGTACTAATCTATAATTGTAGTAAGACAGTAACTGTAGAATACTGAGCCAGGTGTTGGAAAGTGCTATATCATGTAGCTGATACTATCTCTACTAATGTTATTAAGCTTGCGAGTTTTTTGACAACGTAATTTCATAAAATAGGTACAATTTTGTTTGGAAGGTTTATTTTTTGTAATAAATAATAATCAGTTTCCTAAAGTATAATTATGTAGTTTGCATACGGAAAAATTATGCAAATATATATATATACTAGTATCATCATTCATAAGTACTAAGCAACGAGTTAAAAACTCCGAAACACATTTTTGAGTAAATATACTATTACTGTAATAAAAATCTTCAAAGTTAACTTTGTCGTAGAAATTAAAAAGTCAAACATGTCTGAAACAAGTTCATCATCCGGTACTTCAAAATTTGTCGTGTTGTATGCTAATAAGCAATTATGTAATTCAATTAACCTTGACCCATTACTACCACTTCACATATTACGTGTTGATGAGTCAAGCCATGTCTCTTACACCGTACGAATGAATACAATACTCATTGCTCATTCAAATAATGTTTATAGTAACAATAATCTAAAGATAGAGAATGAATAAGAAATTTCCGAACTTAATGACGCTTCCACTAATAATATAATTAAATGTTTAATAAAAGAAATTTCAAAAAGTATCAAGATGAAAGTTAAAAATAAAAGAAAAGATAACAATGCAAGAACAAAAGAAAATGAAAAAGGAAAGATGACATGCAAGTTTTTAACTCGTGCTTTTAATTAACACTTTCTCTATGCCCTTAATTTTTTTAATTCCTCAATTACTTTAACCGAACCGTCAGTACTCAATCTAATCGTTGGTTACTTACTAATTGAGACATATGTCAAAACATTGTGTACAGTTACGTTAGAAAGTATCTGACGGGAATATTGATTCAAAACAAACACATAAAGAGGAAACGTCTTGTCAACGCTGGTATATTGATACGAAATACGAACCGATGTAACAATTTAGGGCACCTTACGTTTCCGTCATCGCTTGTCACTTACAGCGTAACTGTACTTAATAGCTCGCCATTTCAAGAGAAGGTTTAATAGTTGAAGTGTAAAAACCTGCAGTAATGTAAGGAATATTCTCCACAGACGATTCTGTTACTGCGTGAGCGAGATGCGTGCTGAGAGTCTGCACTGAATTATTTATGAAGTGACAATACGAGGAATACCTATAAATCTATCACTGGTATAATATTGAACTTTCTTGGCTGGATTCTTCATAACAAATATTTTAGACATCTCTCGAATATAATATAATGTATGAAGTGCTTAAATGTTGGTCAGTTCAGCCTATTGCAGTCCACTTTTGGACATAGGCCTCCACAAGTTCGCGCCAGACATCACGGTTTTCTGCAATCTTGAAAAGCAAAAATGTTGGTAATCAGTCAGTTATTATTTAAATTGAAAATTTCTTGAACCATGAAATTTTACATTTAGGAATTTGGTTACCCTTAAATTAATGATTAAAGGAGACGGATACGATTCCATACATTCTTGGGCCAAAATTTAACGTAAAATTTAACGTAATGAAAATGGTACCAATTAATGTATTTACGCTTATTGATCCCTCGCTGAAAATTCTGTATATTTTGGCTATCTGAGAGCGGAGTTATTACACGTTTTGTAAAATTGAGGTTATGTTACATTATCTATGAAAAACCCAATCACTAAGTTATTGAAGCACTAATGTTTATCATATTAAATCATTACAAATATCAATCACTTGAAACCACAAATAAATATCAGGAATGGACTCAGGACGCATCTGAATACACTGAAAACATTAAACAACTATAAACATGATTACCTACATGAAACGAGTGACGGGACCATGACGGGACACACAGTTTCAATAACAGTCAGCTGTCAAAGCTATTATTAAAAATATGATTTATTTTCTATCGATACGAAATCGATAATCATTTTGGTTTATCAGATATTAATTGTTATTTTCGATATTAATGTAACTTTATTTAAATACACTTTATTGTTTACAATTTCAATTGTGTATCTGAATACTTTCAGTTAATTAACTAGTGCAAACCTTTTTTTTTAATTCTATAATCGATTATAATTAAATCGATACCCAATGAATTTGACGAAAACTATCTTTTTATTTATCTCAGCTTCCAGATTCAGAATTGAGCTGATATTTTATATTTTAAAATAAAAAAATATGAACAATTTTTTAAAGCATATCTTTACTTACTACAATTTTAGCCTAAAAGTCCCCATCTCCTTTTATTTTCTTTTAATTTCATCTCCACCTCACGACAGAAATCTACGAAATTTAGGATAAGTAGACTAAAGCACATAAGCAGGACATTTACATAAACATTAGCGAACATAACTACAAAAAAAAAAACACATTTGTTATTATGAGTTTACTCAGACAGAGTAATAGACTGTCGACCATAAAACGAAAATTTATATGCGTGTCCAATCAGCCGAGTCCCTGTTATTATTATCCGCTAAAACGAAATCGAAAGTGATCGAACAGGGAAAGTTACCATTTCTATAATACCGCACTACACCTGAAGTAGCACCACTTGATTTGAATCAAGTATTTATTTATTTATTTCATACTTTATTGTACGCCACAAACACATTACAAACAAAGCATGAAGATAGTTACAGACTGTGAAGTACAATGGGCGGACTTATGGCTAAGCAGCCATTTCTTCCATGTCTGGAAGACCCAGACATAAAAAGGAAATTGGGTAGGTGGTGTAGTTGTATAATAAACGTACATACAAATGTGTACATTCTAATACTTATAGAAAATACTTTTAAAAAAAGAAGGATAAAAAAAGTACTTTATGCATCTTATTCACTGCAATAAAGGTCAAGTTTCTTTTACAATGTAATAATAGAATGAATCTTGACGCATCGCTTGTGCAACGTCTTGTAATGAGCTAATAATAAAATCTTTTCTTTAAGATATAGTAACTGTTCGTATATAGATAACTGTTATCTATGGTTAGATTTTGCGCACAATAATATTTATATACATACATGATTCTTACTCAAGGCTATATTTAAGAAAAAAATTCAAATAAAGATAAAAATGCAAAACGTTTCTAAGTATTATATAGTTTTCGTTTCAATGACTAGAAATGTTAATCATTTTTAAGGTGTTAAGTAGTTTTAAATTATATCTTAATATTATCAACAATGCCAATTACATCAGCAATTACAACGTTTATTTCTTAAACAAGATAAAAATGTGCCAATTGGTATTTTAAGGCTTAGTATCTTAAATGTTTGAGGATACAAAACCTGTTTATAAAACTTTCCATGCACTTAAATATACCTGAACGTGAACATGGCAGATGAAACGCTCTGAATGTTTTATTTCCTTAACCAGGTAGTCCTAATTGTATAATTTCAAACACATGTCCTTATATAATTTGTTTACACCAGGAAACGGGTTCTATAGCTGTCCTCAAGAAAGTCTACAAGTCAATAGCAAGTCACTAAGTGAATGCGCATACCATTATACTTGTATTTGCATGATTATCGTGTACTACAATCATAGCATATCCTTTTGTATCTTCAAATACATACATTTTCTACCACATCTCATTATTTTAAATTATGTCAGTTATGAATCATTAAAATGTATTTGTTTACAGCTTATGTGAAACCTTTGGAAAAGACAACAAATAGATTGGTAGACTAGACTAAGAATAATTACATATTCAAATATTATATATTGTATACCGAACAAATATAAAAATAGGAAAAAAACACAACTTCGAGAGTACAAAAGGCGGTCGTATATATCACGATCACGATTCAGCCTGTAATAACCCACTGTTGGGCATAGGCCTCTTCTCCATGTAGGAGAAGGATCAGAGCTTAATCCACCACGCTGCTCCAATGTGGGTTGGCGGATATATTCCCTACTATGAGTAACGATCGCTATCAGGTGTATATGATAACAACCGGGACCGACGGCTTAACGTGCTCTCCGAGGCACGGTGGGGTAACCCACAAGGACTGCACAAACACCCAGACCACGGCAAACATCTGTATGGCCAATACAAATGCTGTCGTGTGCGGGAATCGAACCCGCAACCGCCCGCGCAACAGCCAATCGCAATCCAGCGCTGTAACCGCTGCGCCAACGCGGCGTCGTATATATGTATAAACATAATTTTCATAGATCAACATACATTTAGATACATACAAAGAAACAGAAAATAGAATGATGTTTAGTAGTGTGAAGATATGAAGTACCCATATTAAACATAACATATCCGACATCTATTCGTAAAGATAAATAATGTATATAACTAATTTTCAGTGCTGATACAAATCGTGCCGACTTACATGCACACAGAGAATTCTGAACTGCGTGATCGGAAAAAGATTTCGTTTAAAAAGAAAAGGAATAAAGTGAAGCTTTTAGGAGATTTTCGTCAGGAATTTGAGCCGTTCTTATAGACGTGTATAAATTTAACAATATAGAGTAAAGGAGTAAAACTTTGTCTTTCTAATGGAACCAATCAATATAAATTTTGTAAGTTTAATAAAAAACGGATGTACATATTTGACCATTCGATAATGATGAATGATAAGCGTGATGATGATCAGCGACGCAATTTTAAATTTAACTATTAATTTAGTACTTTAAAGAATTTTCTTTAAACTAATCTAAGTTGGCTGTGTGGCTACGGCAGTAAAGGATATAGCCACCCCCTCTCTTCCCGTGGGTGTCGTAAGACGCGACTAAGGGAATCTCTCGGTAAAAAATTACGGTTAATGGTACCTAGTTTTTTGACAGCGGTTTGTCATCCGAAAATTTTTATAGGCATTATGGTAACTTGATAACTTCATTCTCATACATTTTTCTTACGGTCCGTACTAAGCAGTCCTCCCGTTCGTAAGTACAAACCGTCGCGCTAAAATAAAGATTCTATAAGCATGCTTTCGCGTTACGGGCTGTTAAAAAGTTAACAGCTAGTAAGAAACAACAGTTCTTTTTCTATAGGCAACGTAAGTCATTAAAGCTAGACCCGGGTTACCCACAACGATTTATCACATGAATCTTATTCGCTAACGTAAGTAATGTCTTAATAAACATAAGACGGTGAAAGCATACGTTGTCCGTTGCCTAGCATAATGATGCTTTTAAATTTCATTGTTATCAGTTTTACAGAGAAAACTGAGCTTGTAATGGTTATAGTATCACACAATTACTTGCTAACGAGTTTTCTCTTCAATTTATGTCTTCATCATCAATTATTCTGTACCTACGTGTATATATCACCGGACTTACCATTAAATGGCTGGATCGAATTTTGGTGTATTTTTTTTTTTGTCTTTGGGTTTCTGGTTAATTTAGATTTTTAATCGGCAATGTAATTCTAGAATAAGTTCTTGAAACGTTTTTGGCTTTGCTTTCATTATAACAAAAAGTACCTAAATTATACAAACGATAAAAAATTATAGTATCTACAAGAGAATACTATTTAGTTATCTTAAAGTCATCTTAAAGTAGATACAAATGAAAGAAACCACACCAAACAAGTTAACTAAAATACCCAACCGCTCCATAAATTATTTTCTCAAAAGGAAACCAACAAAAGAATACGTAAAGATATCGTTAAACAAAATACATAGGATTTTGCCCAAGAACGAGGTCTACAGACGCGTTAACCTAAATAACGGACTAGAAATAGCAATAAAGTTAAACATTAAGACATGTGCTACGAGGTTTTTATTAAATAAGGTACTGAGGCTAGAACTGCATCTGGGATATTGTCTTGTTATACACATATTTGTTTTGGCCCGGATTCTATATTATATACATTTATTTACCTAGATATGAAACAATCATGAGTTTTTTTTTCGCTTTAGAAATATAACAAAGTATAGATCAAAATTAAGTACAATGTTCAAAATAAGTAATAAATGCTATTTATTTTACATAATATGTATTATGTAGCTCTATTATGTAAATTATACCTTATAGTCAAATCATATTTGAATAATCGTTGGCGCGTTGCAGTAATCTTTCTTTCTGTGTTGTGAAATTTTAATACTGCGATAATTCCTAATAAATTCCAAAAAAGTTTTATATGGATTAAGCTCAAAACTATAACACTTTTTTGTTGCAGATCTTTATGTTATTATGATATGTTCCTAAGTTTTTTTTAATACATCACACTTAACTTTGCTATTCCAAGTTGCGTCGAGAATAGACACTAATGTTAGACAACGCGACGTCGCGAAAACAGTTAGCTATTCTTGGTATGCTTTTAGTAACTTTCATCTTTTGTAACACAATCGATCACAGCCGACAGGTACGCTCAGACAGTACGCAGCTTCAGAGGGAATACGCTGAGATACGTTATGTTTTGTATAAGAGTAGAAAGTTAAAATCTTGTAGGTCACGGGGGATATAAGAATGCCAAAGAATGTTACGAGTGATGGACGCTATAAAGAACAATAAAGAAATTATCGTAATTGGAAAATTATCGAAATCGAACTCTCAAAACCTAATGCTGAAAGCAAGGTATTTACCAATTGCGCTAACGGGCTACTCATATTACTATCGATAATACAAATACTAAAGTTAAACATGGCTTAATATATTTAATAGAAAATTCAAAGAATAAATACCTACTTATACTATCTTAAAGTAAAAAAATATTCCAAAACCAGTCAAGAATACATTACACATTTTTCTCACGTATCGTAAATCCGAAGTACGAATTCTTAGACTACGACCTGATATGAATCTTAAAACTTTATGATTCTCAGTTACGCTAAATAGCTTTTACAAAATTTTGTAAATAACGTGAGGCTAAATAAGGAAAGGTGCTCATTCAATCCACGTGAAATTATTTATACGAGTGCATGCATTTCGTAGCCATAACATGTTTTGTTTTCGTGGAAGTCAATATATACGATTTTACTATAACTACCCATGAGTTACAGTGTTGTATAGAATTAATTTCTAAGTCTTCCACATAACTGTTTCTATTCAAGCAACAGTTCTAACAGTACATTCTAATTTTATAAATTCATAAAGTTCTCAGAAGTTCTATTTTGACGTAATCATAATAAGCCCTTGTGTGACATTTCGTCCATGTGTGGGAAATAAAAAGAAAGCATTAAGTCATTGTACGACTAATGACGACGCGAGTTAACATTACGAAATACGAAAGATTATAATTAAGTATTATTATTATCGACTACAGATTTTTTTAATTCATCTGAACACGTGATTTTACCTTTTCTCGAAAAACCAACGTCATGTATCAAGTATAAAGCTTTATGATGAAATTGCAATCTAATAATACGAACCAATTTTAGTACTGATTGCATATTTATATTTAACTTCCAGCGGCTATTGCGAATGCGCATAAGATTTTGTAATTTGTATATATAAAACTTAATATCATAAACATGTGACCTTAAACCTGATAATTTTGCCTGATATAACCGATCATTGCTAAGCTAAAACCGTCGCAGTGTACTCGTATAATAATAATACGTGAAGCAAAAACTTTGTACCCCTTTTTACGGAAATTGCGTGGACTTAGGAGTATGAAATTTCGCACACTTATCTTAATATATATAAATCTCGTGTCACAATGTTTGTCCTCAATGGACTCCTAAACCACTTAACCGATTTTAATGAAATTTGCACACCGTGTGCAGTTTGAGCCAACTTGAAAGATAGGCTATATTTTATTTTGATATAGGTAATTATTATATTTAACAAAAAAATAAATAAAGCGGTACGAAGTTCGCCAGGTCAGCTAGTAGTTTATATAGAGAAGGAGCGCAGAATGCTAATTTTTTTTCAAAAATATACATGAATACACATTAAATTAATAAAAAAACATTACACACACTACGATGGATTTGACACACACACGCATATTATACTCTTTTGTTGATTGTCATGGTCTGTAGTCGAATTGAGTAAAGTCAAATTTAAAAAAAGGTTCATTATTTTCATTATTTTTTTTTAATTTAAATTTTCAATTATGGTCGAATTTCGACCACTGTGCGACCACTAGTGAAATTAATTGTGGAATGTTATTAATCTGATACTGTAACAATTAGACCGTTATATGAACGAGTGACGTAGAATTAATGTTACGAAATCAATGGTATCGTTTATTTACAAGCAATTGTCTTAAATTAATTTATTTCATATCACTCTGGTGAGATTTCCGTGTTGCCCAACTCGAACAATACGTCCATGGCGTCTGCTCTGCCCACGTAAAAACGTATTCATTCTTCCTTTACTCTTGATATCATTCATCATTTCAGCCTATCGCAGTCCACTGCTGGACATAGGCCTCCACAAGTTCGCGCCAATAATGGCGTGAACTCATGTGTTTTACCCATAGTCACCACGCTGGGCAGGCGGGTTGGTGACCGCAGGGCTGGCTTTGTCGCACCAAAGACGCTGCTGCCCGTCTTCGGCCTGTGTACTTCAAAGCCAGCATTTGGATGGTTATCCCGCCATCGGTCGGCTTTTTAAGTTCCAAGGTGGTAGTGAAACTATGTTATCCCTCAGTCGCCTCTTACGACACCCACGGGAAGAGAGGGGGAGGCTAAATTCTTTGCCGTAGCCACACAGCAAATATTAATATATAATCAAGATAACTATCATTCAACAAAAACGTGTATTATCAATAATTTATACCGTAATTTAAAAGTGATTGATGTTGTTTTTATTCCAATTCCGTTTACGAATTTATTATAACGATTATATTTATAAAAAAGTGTAAATGATAACCTTAACTGAGGTAAGGCACAGTAGGAAATTTCCTGCTCAAAATATGGAGCAGCCCGACTGGGGAAGTAGCTAAGTAATACCTACTGTTTTCAAGCAGTGTTGTGTTCCTGTTGGCGAGTAAGGTGACCTGCCGGGCTAGCATGCGCGCCACGACAAAAGTTTGTCTACCCCTTTTCTCGTATTATCTCTTTATGTCTACAGTAGCTAACATACGTGCACGTGATAGTCTTCTCGTCACGACAATTGAAGATAACAAGAAATTTTAGTTATCTCTACGGGAGCTAACATGCATCGCAGTTTTGTCGAATTTTGACGTGATTTTGACGTTTTAAGAAGATAAACTACTCGTTGTCAATATTATCGACGAGAAAGACTACGATAAACGAAATATATTAAAATTATAAATCTATATATATAAAAGAGTTACCCACCCATTGACTCATCACGATATCTCTGGAACCATAAGGCGTAGAGACTTGAATTTTGGTAGGAATATTCCTTTCGCCAAGTAGAGGTCAGCTAAGAACGGATTTTACGAAATTCCACCCCTAAGGGGGTAAAACGGGGGTTGGAAGTTTGTATGAAAGTCCTATGTTTTTGAAGTAAGAGACTTGAAATTCAAAATGTATGCTCTATAGATGGTGTTGAGGTGTACTAATAATGTATTTTGAGAAATCAACCCGCTTTTGGGGTTAAAACAGGGGATGATATTTTGTATGAAAGTCCAATGAAAAATACACCTACAAACTTGAAATTAAGAAAGGCTATAGCTATGATTATCCTCAAATTAACGCGGGTGTAACCGCGGGGCACAGCTAGTATTACTATAATATCTTTTGTATACACCATGGCTTTTCCGTTCCGTTTAGTATTCGGAAGAGAATTATGTCTCTCGTAGTGCGCATGCTAGGGTAATCGAGAAAATACTCGATGTAGACATTATCTATCAGCTCTCTCGTCAAGAGATTATCTCGTTGTACGCATACTAGCCCGGCAGGGCTCCTGGGGAAAGATTGGGGGTAGGGTCGGCAAAGCGCTTTACGATGCTAGCGTCTATAAGGTGATCCGTACGCTTGTTTGCCGACTTAATAATATAAAAGAACCTCCAATGTATATGTATTGTAAACAAATTGCATTCACTAATAAAGTTTTTATAGAAATTCGATAAAATTGCTTAAAAGATAATTATCACGAGATAGAGCTCAATTGAATGAGCGAAATCACTCAGGGAATATGTAATATGATAGAAAATATACTGAATATAGGTATACTACACATATATACATAAAATAACAATAATTTTAGAAGGTATTTGTCAAAAGCCTTGATTTCCAAGTAATAACTGTGTCTAAAAATTAATGATACATTTATATTAATTATACGCAAGTTATTCAAAATGTTTCACACGCTTTCCATCCGTATTGTAGAAAAATAAAATTTCTAACAATAATAATATTTTTTATCTTCTATTATAATAAAATTTAATTTTTTACTATCACGTTACGTATTTGCATATTGTATAACATTAATAACAATGACGAAAAGAAACTACTAAACCGACTCTAATTCTTCTGTCACAATTAGCCAGACGAGAGTTGTATTATATAGAAGAAATCTTTATAGTACCTACCTTTAACTTATGAGTCTTGAGAGAGTTCAGGAACAATAATCATAAAGGTTAATGCGCGTGAAACCGCGAGGGACAACTTAGTATTTTATAAAATTAGTTAAAAACTGTACTTAAATTAAGAATATACATAGTTCTCAATGGTTAAAATCCTGTACTATGCATACGAAAACACACTATTTTTGCACACATGACTAAAATCTGATTTCATCGAATGCAATTTATAGGCATGACAAAGCTTTTATAATGTTATCGCCAGAAATTTTTACCAGAAGCCATTTTTAATATGTCATACATTAAAAATAAATATTTAACACGTTGACAGAGGCAACCAAAATAGTCGACTTTGAATTGTTTTTCTTAGGTGTATTGAACCTGTATGCAATCGACATTTATACAGATAAACAGTAGTCTTTGTTTTTATTAAAAAAAGTGAGACTCGCAACAACTTCTCGTTTAGTAGCAACACTTTTAAAGAATTAGTTGCGGTAAATTTAGATTATTTTTAAAATTAGAACAATTTAACATAAAGTAATAACAACCCTAATGCATGACAGTCCGTATTCGGGTCTTTTCTACCCGATACCTACCGCAGTCAACATGTTACCATGTGTATTGATCATTTTGAAATATTTTTTTCATTACATCTGTGAATATGATCATCAATAAATAATAAATAAAAACGTAAATATTTCTAGAACATAAATATTTTATCTACAGAAACAGAATTAGCAACAATAGATGAATTAAACATGTTTCTAAAGGATTTCTAGAACATAAATATTTTATCTACAGAAACAGAATTAGCAACAATAGATGAATTAAACATGTTTCTAAAGGAATTGGTCACACACATGCTTGCGCCCCATATTTATGTCCCAATACAAAATAAATTATTATTAAACGTTAACGTTTAACAATGCGAATTATATTGTGACGAAATATATTTTTTGTAAGCAAGGGAGGATCAACGCATTTTATGTAGCATGATACAGAAATTTAACACTCATAGAAATAAATTAGACGTCTGCAACACCAGAAGCATCGCAAGCGCGTTGCCGACCCCATCCCCAGTTTTCCCCAGAAGCTCTCACCGCTCTCTCAACACTGCTTGAAAAACAGTGTTATTTAGCTGTGATCTTCTGTAAGGTCGAGGTACTACCCCAGTCGGGCTGCTCCATATTTTGAGCAGGAAATTTCCTGCTGTGCCCTACCTCATATAGGAACAAGGAATATTTTTTGTAAGAAAATTAAATAAAATATGTCATATCTTGATATACATAATTATCATGAGTATGTTTAGATAAGTCAAGGTCAGTAGGTACATACGACCTTGGTTGGTTACATTTAAAAAACGTAATTTCTAACAGAAACAGATTGAGGATAATATTAGTGAAAAATATACCGTATCCTTCGAGGTAACAATAAATAAAGTTTTAACAAGCAGTGTTTAAAAATACAACAACCCGGTTTTTAATTTGACCTTTGCACAACGTTTCTAATATATAAACATAGGTCAACATTTCACGCTAAATGTGGCGCTAATCCAACTGCGATATGGCAGTGACTGCAACAATAAACCAGTTATGCTAATAATTATACTTTGTTATAAAAAATATACTTCTTCAGAAATATCTGGAATGCAGACAATCATAGATATTCTTATTTATTTTCAAAAAATAAAAAAATAAAAAAACAATAATTTTTTATGTTCTTAAACAAAGAAAAAACGACTCCAAGTCACATCCACAAGTATAGGACAATTCACATTAGTAGCAATAACTTAAGCTACTCGTCCGATATCAATCAAATTTAAATCGTACCACACGACAATCACCAGCTTTTGAAAAGATTCAACAAAATCGGAATACCCAGTAAAAAATAACGAGACTATGTACATGAGGTAACATAAAAAATACAGTCGAATTGAGAACTTTGTCCTTTTTTTAAGTGGCTTAAAGACAATTGGAGCTAACGATAGCCGACATGTTGTGACAACACTGACCTTGCGGTTTATCTTAATTTATTCAAATCTTCAGTGCTGCCTAACAAGGCGACCGACAAAAAGTTTAGCTGATATACATAGAACGCTATACATATAAGACACATATGTATTATCTTTTTATTTACGATTCGTCTACTGTAGCATTGAAGGGAGTACAAACCTTGTCAAGTTTTTTTTATCCCAATTCCTTTTACCAATTTTAATAAAACAACAAGAAGACAAAATAATGTAAACAAAGATCAATTTACTTATAAAAGTTCTCACAATAATAAAAGCTTTCGCGAAGTTTCTTTTGAAAGAAAAATATATTATGATGAAGCTACGCTCGAATTGAATCAACCAACATATCGGTCACACGCTTAGGGAGTAAGCGGATGATGGAGTATAAGATACTGATTTAATAAAAAAATTGGTATATTAAAGGGAATAAATGTCATTATCGTCCATAACAGAGTTATGGTCTAAGATCCGAGAAGATAAATCTTCCCTCATCTGTTAATTAGACGAAACAATTTTTTATAGGATTATTTCAATATTGTGAATTTATAAAAACAACCTCTGCCACCACAAGCCTGCTGCAATTTTTTTTTATCTTTTCCCTCTCATGGTAATTACATGTAGTAAGCTAAAACCGTTAATATTTTACATTATATACATGACTGTAGTAGGCAGCCATCTCTATAATTGCTACACTTACCTGCAGCCATGTCAGTAACCTCAGTCAGCAGTAGCCTGGCTGCAGGTAAGTATAGCAATCATAGAGATGGGTGCCTACTACAGTCAGGTATATAATGTAAAATATTGATGGTTTTAGCTTACTACATGTAATTAACATGAGAGGGAAAAGATTTTTTAGAAGAAAAAAAAATTTTTTTTAAGTATTATTATTTGCAGCAGGCTTATGGTGGCAGAGGTTGTTTTTATAAATTCACAATATTGAAATCAGCCTATAAAAATTTGTTTCATCTAATTAACAGATGAGGGAAGATTTTGTTATATTCCGGATCTTAGACCATTAGATATTTATTTATTGTCTATACTAATATTATAAAGCTGAAGAGTTTGTTTGTTTGTTTGAACGCGCTAATCTCAGGATCTACTGGTCCGAATTGAAAAATTCTTTCAGAGTTACATAGGCCATTTATCGAGGAAGGCTCTCTGGCTCTAGGCTATATATCATCACCCTAAGGTCAATAGGAGCGTAGCATCAATTTAGAATTTTGAGAGCTTCCGCTGCGCGCTGCGTAAACGGTTAAAGTTTCTCACAAATCATGTATGACAGAATTGATCCTATTCCACGCGGACGAAGCCGCGCGCAGAAGCTAGTTTATTATATAAGTCGTTGATTTATCTGTAATTATGGTTTTCCTTTTAAAGTATAAACACTATAATCATATGCAAGTAATTTTATTATAAATTTTGTCGTAGATATTTTGACAAGATATTGCAAAATCGAGCAAAATTAAATATAGAACACATAAAATAGTTACGACTTCATAAAAAAATGCAACATTCACTTTATTGATGTAGATTGCACCATCGCTATTAAACATAAACTATTAAACGCCATATTTTCTCCAAATATTTATAACAGAAGTATGACCTAGTCTACAAGCGTTACGCAAAAGAGGATCACAATGCTAAAATAAATACTCTGAAATAGTATTGTGATCCTGTGGAGAGTTATGTAGCCAGATCTTTTAGGAAGAGTCGGGGATAGGGTTCGGCAAAACGCTTGCAATGCTCCTGGCATTGCAGACATCTACAGGCTCCGGTATCCACTTACCATTAGGTGACCTGTAGGCTTATTTGTCACCCTGATCGTGTAGAGAGAGAGAAAATTAAAAAATCGAATAAAACTTATGTGCGCTACATGACACGTTTATTTGCGGAGTTGACATGGCCGAAATACATTTCATAGCGAACGAATATACGAATGCCGGGTATGACGTAATTTTTAGCGTCTGAAGAAATAAACAAACACAAGACTAAAACTGGAATGAGCGACTCGAGGCAACAACGAACTTAATTTTAATAAGTCCTTGATTAGCAATAGACGTCTTAAAATATGTTATACAATTAATTTATTTGAATTAGAAGTTTTATATCAAAACCAATCATTTTTAAATGAATGAATGTTATATGAATATAAAACATTGAAAAAAACTGTTGAAATGATAATATATTATAGACATTATATTAAAATAACAATAAAGATGGACTATAAAAATTAGAAATAGCATCTTATAAGAAACACATCTAGATGTGAAACTCAGCAGTATAACAAATTGTTAATGCATTCATACGAGCATTGTAAAACAAAGCGTAGGCGAAGAAATTTGAACATTAGTGACGAGATTTGAACTCGAGTCCCGAAGGTCAACAAAGCACTTAAGCAATGAAGCAGTGACCCGTGTAATAATATAAATGGCGAAATTGTACAAATGTGGATGACGGGACCGGATGATATAATTCCTCAACCAGTAAACGCACTGATTTGAGCCAACCTCGTTTTTTGTCAATTTCCGCTTGGATTCAGAGTAGAATAACTGTTGCAGCACACAGCTAATCCGAATGGAAACGCCTATTGTTTGCTAGCTGCCGCAGATTAGAAATTAAAAAGTTTTCCTCGTTGTGATGCGTTCCTCGTTTGCATGAATAATTGTCTAACTTTTCGCTTGACGTGCATAATTAATATGAAACGTGCTCTTGCTTACGTTGTAGAGCTTAGTTTTTCATTTATAAATGAAAACCCCTTTTAGATTAAATCATTCCATATTTCTAAACTCATAAAAAAATCGATTGAATAAGTTATCAACTAATTGTTTTATTAGATTACCATAATATAATTATATACTCATTTTAAATTATTGTTTGTAATTGCAAACGAGCATTAGGCAACGTTGCTACAAATGATAAACTAAGAGATAATTTTATTCTTTGATACGCACTAAAGGCATAGCTTTTGAAGTTTTTTGATAACCAAAATAGGCCTACCATTCATTAGCGTAAAACAAAAATAAAGAACAAAGAACGGCATTAATCGAAATAACGAAACAGCAACATTCATTCAAAAGAAATGCGACTATAACATGTTTAAGACAATAAACAGTAAAATGATCCTTCACTTTTATTAATTCGACATATGTTCGCTGTATTCGATAGTTTGTTTTTCTAAAACAAGATTCGAGCAACAAATACATTCAAATTCTAAACACAACAAATCTTTTGAAGAGATAAGATCAAATCAATTGATATGAAATGGAAACAATTTATTTAAGTGCGTCATGGTCAACTTTATAGAATTTTAAATGTAGAACTACGTAGAATATTAAGTGGGTAGATGATTTATAATAAAACAAAACTAAAATTTTACTTGATAATAAAAACACTATTATAATATGTTCAAGGTTTTTTATATAAAGTAGATGAGTACAGGTTTTAGACCATGTCAAAAAAATTAAAGAAGATGAAATAGTATATTCAGCAATATTCATACCTCGACAGATACTATGATCATACGACAGGTATTATGATGACTAGTGTCTTTATTAGGTATCCCTTGCATTGTGATAACTAATCTATAACAGAATCTAAGTTGTTATATCCATTGTCAGTTTGTCATAATAGTGGGTGGGTGGTATCAAGATGGACCTAAATTGGACTTTGCCCCTAATAAACTAAATGTTAAATAAACTATTGGGTGTTTCAAAGAAGAGGCGTGTATTAATAATAATCAGTGCCAAGTCGGCACGCATAGGGCGGTTTGGTGCAAATTATTCCGCAATTAGTGTGATTAAATTAAATGAGACAGTTTGTTTTATACAGGAACAGTCGTTCCACTTGCACCAACAAACAAATTGCTCCAATGCTGGAATTTGTTGTTTTTTTGCGCAAAATACGATAGAATTAAGTGCTGTTAACAGTTACTGTTTATGTTTGATTAAATACGTTGAACTTCATAAAAAAAAGATTGTATAAAAGCTAAATATTATTTATGCTTTATAACCTATTTAGATCTAGGTAAATTTGAAAAAAATATTTTTTTTAAATGTCTATTACTAAAACAGTTACAAATCTCCCAAGCTAAATCCCTAGTGGCGCAATCCAGAAATATAAAGCCCAGAAGCCCAAGCACGTGATTACAACGGTAAATACTATTAGAGCTATCCGGAAGTCATAACGTCTCTTGACGCAACCAGCCTGCACGATGCACGATAGTGCACACTTGAAACCTGCAAGTGAACTTGTTCCAGGCGTTTTGTCGACAGTAATAGCTGTACTACTTCCTGAAACGGTTCTTGGTTAGCTACAAATTGATTTTTATTATTGAATTATCTGATAGTTTAAAGCAGAAAATACTGTCTACTAACATTGGCCTTAAAATTAATAATAATATAAAATGAATAAGAATAATTAACTTATAGACAAATATAATACTATATTAAAAAATAGACATAAAACAAAAATTTATAACATAACCTTTCGTGGGAGAAAACTTGATTGAATATACACGAAGCAAACCAATGTTTT
Organism: Melitaea athalia; assembly: GCA_905220545.2. Classification (NCBI taxonomy): domain Eukaryota; kingdom Metazoa; phylum Arthropoda; class Insecta; order Lepidoptera; family Nymphalidae; genus Melitaea; species Melitaea athalia. Next base: position 6,714,085 of record HG992203.1, read on the forward strand.
GCGTTACTTAAAAATTAAGTTTCAATTAAATTGTTCTCATACAATTTTAACTGCTGAGGTCTTGGACCCATGGAGTATTGTTTTGTTTCCACTTGGCTGGCCATCTGATGACGTCACGCACCGCCTGCTTCCGATGTGGATGGTGACTGAAGCCCCATGAGTGGTCGACCGCGTTGATGAAATCATTTTTTAAAAGAGAATTACTTTTTGAACACAATTTGGACACTATCGTTTTCTATCAATTGATTTGTTAAAAATACATCGGCAGATTTAAATAACTTCTTATTTCAAATAAACAAAGTTTTGTTTACTCAAAGTTAAAGCCTAAACTAATACTGTAGTTGTACCTATAGCGTGAGCATGTATGAGCATAATTTTAATCCTAAGCAAATGTTCGTATAGCTGTATAACTTTAAAGATTAGGTCAGGAAGAGCTCTTCCTGATATAATCTACTCGATCGAAATTTAAATCTCATTGCTAATGTTTAAATTGCTTCGCCTAGGCTTTGATTTATATGAGTTAAGTATACGCAATATTTTTAATGTTTTCCATTGTTTTTTTTTTTCAAAGCTATTTTAATGGTACAACAAAGTAAATTTTACAACATATTTATCCATTTTTCTCAGAAATTTATCGCGTGCTTTATAAAAAAACAATAAATTCAAATGTAAAATGTGTAACGTTAATATCAAAAACGCAGAATAGATCAGAAAAGCCAGTTGTAGTAAGCTTATTTTTGTCAATTATTGAAATTAAATTATCGCACTTTAAAGATAAAGTGAATTTTAGGGGTTAAACCGTTAAACTTAAATATGCTCTATTGTTACTCTATCTTGTGTAATAAAGTCTAATCAAATAAAAGTTTTTAATAGTAACCTCTTCTCCTACGGATAAATCCTGCACTAGCAAAAGTTCAGTGAATCAGATGAAATTATTAAAGAAAACAGCAGAAACAGTGGGATGGTACAGGCTGAAGCGAGCGAAGAGATTAAAGAAAACATATTCTGCACAAATATATATATAAGATGGGCGAACCATTGTTAGTAGTAACTTATTTTTAAATATATGGGAACTGATTATAACATTCACGCTTCGCGCCAACTGGGTCAAAGCAGACTATTGCGGGTAAAGATCCCGTCTGCACGTCGATCAGCATTATATTTTTTCTGACGCGTGAATGCTCCACCTACTCGCGTTGTTGCGGTCACGCTCACCACGACACGCGACATACCCTCACATACATTAAATACCGTGTAATTATCTCATTAAAACCATTAAATTTGTGTTTTCCAGGTAAAAGTTAAAGTTATAGAGTTTGCTAAGCAAGACAGTTTTTTTGCAATGATATGGTATTAAAACAAGTTGCTTGATTGGTTTACTGATTGAAGGCCTGTTCCTGTACTCAGAAAAATAATTTTGTTTACAAGCCGTTAAATTTTTAACACGTCATTCCAAATTTATCGGTTCGTGAGATAATGAATCGTTATATAAATATAAGAACTGGGGATAAGAAAACTGTTGATACTTCTTGGTAATTTATATACGATGTAAGTTAAATTACGTTTTAGTACAATTCGAAGATATAAAAATAAGCATTACACTTTAAAACCAAACATTATACAAAACAGGCCTATTCTTAAAATCAGATTAATTGTATACAATATCGTTCAGATAAGATATTTAAATACACTTGAGCTTAAGATAACAACTGCCTTTATTTTTAGGTTCGAATTTGACACCATCTTCGATTAAACAGCGTATTTTCAACAGCACAAAAATGTTTTCTTACTTTTCGTACATTTTAAATGAATTTAGTCCAGACAAAGGGAATGATGAGAGAACTAATGTCCACAACAACATTCTAAAAAAATTCAGCTACATACACAGCAAGGAATATCTTGCTCAAGTGTGGAACAGATCAACTGGGGATGTAGCTCAATCTTAAAGCAATACTCGGTCAAACGATAATGCTTTCAAGTAGAGTTGTGTTCCTTTGGTAAGTAAGACAGTAATAAATCCAAGATACGGTCGGAGGACGGATCGGAAACGCGCTGGTTCAAACCAGGTATACTTCTGACGTCCATAGGTTCCCAAACTGTGCGCCGCGGCGCCCTGGTGCGCCGTAGAAAGTAAAGAGGGGCACCGCCGTGAGTCTATTCTCTATTATTATCCGAAACTACAAATATTCACCAAGCGCACCCGTTACATTGATTTCATTGAGTGAATATCGTATTTTATCTTTGCTTTTCTCAAGACTACGTATTTCTTGTTATTATTCTCTGTTTCAATTCTTTTATAATAAAAAAAATAAATTTCATATTGTAAGCAGACATTTTAATATTTGTTCGTCTCAACCTAATTATTGTCATTATAGGTGCTTATTTCTTTCTACTGTATCTTTTTTTAAATAGCTAACTAGGGTAGGGCGCCGTGACAAAATTCTAAATTTGTGAGTGCGCCGCGGACTGAAAAAGATTGGGAACCCCTGCCATAACGCATAATCGCTTACCGGCAGAAACACTTGTTTGCTAACCTAGTGATATGAAAAAAAAAAGAAAAATATGTATTGTTGATAGTTTTCGATTGAGTCCTGTACCTGCATGATCTTACAAGTTGATTGTTTTATCGAGTCCTGTACCTGCATGATCTTACAAGTTGATTATTTTATTTATTCCTGTACCTGCATGATTTTTAAAGTTGATTATTTTAACATTCAAACGAACCGATAGCATTGATCAAACTCAAAGTGCATATACTTTACATATAATCTTTAACCGTAATATAATATTGTGTTAATATACCCTAAACACAACAGTTTAAAATCTGGAAAACCGCGAATACCTCTGTTTCTGAATCAGCCAATTTGTAAACAAGTTAGGGTCATTTCGCCTGTTCGCGTCCACTTAGTGCAGTTGGCAAGTTTGAAGGAAGAAATAAAAATGTCCCAGCAATAATTTCTATGAAAAATTTATGTGGTGTATTCATTATATAGCCTATTTTAAGATTAACTTTCAGTTTTGTTTGAAACATCTTGTAATTTTTTTTTTTAAAGACAAACTTCAGAATCAGGTGTTTTACCCACTTTGCGTCCACAAAATCCAATTTGCGTCCACCCGCTGGACCACTTGGCGTCCACCTTAGAAAAGGAATTAAGAGGTGATATTTTTATGATAATGTAAAAACAATACAAGGTGGACACATATCTCCATTAGCATTAAATGTTAATAATACCGTTTTGTTTTCTTTTTCGTTACTTGGTTTTATTTGGTATAAGTTTTTGAACCCTCTTGGGCCTAAAACTTTTCCTGTCTTTGGACAAAGAGCAAATCCACTTTCGTCCCCATTGAAAATTCTTTTAGGATCATATCTTTATGCTGTATACTGTCCAAATATTCATCTAATTTTTTAAACCACAATCTGATTGACTCTTCTGTGACTTGTGCTCTAGCTTTATTAATGCCCTCCGCATTTTTAAGTGAGATTTCTTGATTTCTGGCCAAAAATTTTTGAAACCATTTTTGACCTGGGCGACCATTTTTAAATTTATTTTGAATACCTCCGTCTCGTATTACTTTCTGAACAGTATCAAGCAATTCCTGTTTTTTTACTGGAAATCCACATTTGGAAATGTTAAGAAGCCATTCAACTGCCTTTTTTTCACCATCTACTCCTAGCGCAGGTTCTGGGCCCGGTTTGTTTACTCCATCTGGTCTGCGCCCACTGATTTTGTCCAGTATTGTAGTCTTCGGAATAGCATATTCTTTGCATACTTGTCTTACCGATTTCTTCTTGTCTCGAATTTCATGCAACGCTTCCCTTAAATCTTCTTCTGTGTATGTCCTTTTTTCCTTCTTCTTTCTTATCTGCGATGAATTCATCTTAATCAGAAAAAAATAAGAATTAAAGAAAGTACTCATTTCATTCAAAGTAGAATAGGTGTTAAACTTGTAGTCATAATCAAAAATGTACCTACATTAAATTTTGTATTCAAAAATACCTACAAACAAACCAATTATATATTAAAACTAGCTGCTGTGCCCGCGACTTCGTCCGCGTGGAATTTAACAAAAAAATTATTGTTCAGTTCGCAGTTATAAAAAAATAATTCTAAAACAAAAGTAGCCTAAGTAACTCCTTATTACATCAGCTATCTGCCAGTGAAAGTCCCGTCAAAATCGGTCCAGCCGTTTTTATATTTATTTATTTATTTATTTATTTATAGATAAATATATATTAAAATAAATATATATTAAAATAAATATAATTGTAGGGAATTAATTAAAAAAATGGACGCGATTTACTTTTGTTATTATTCCCTGTAGGTATAGTTTGCGTCCATTGCGGACGCAAAGTGGAAGTTTTATAAATTCGGTGTAGTAATTCGCGTCCACCTTATTTTAACAGTTAAATATTAAAAAAGAATAAGCAAATTCATAATTAATATAAGTCCTTTTATCATTATCAATGACTAGAAATAGCTATGTAACCAAAATACACATTAAACAATGAAAGACTTACCTTCAAACGCACCGCTGTTCACTATTTTTGTCTCCAAATCCCGCGCGTTCGCGCTCTCTTGTTGAACAGCCGTCACTAACTATTTTTTCTACACAGGATTGCTTGGACGCACGGAACTTTTGTCTATGGGTGCGTGCGTCTTATACATTGAGGTATTTCCGGTAATGACTTTTCGACTTATTGGTGTCTTAGTATACCTAATTTCGAGAGTTTTCAAAGGGAGATCCGTAAAATGGACGCGAATTGGGCGATGGACGCGAACAGGCGAAATGACCCTATTTTATGTTTTGCGTTAAAGGAAACTTCCTGCGAACCTGTTTATCCGAAAATAATTTTTTCTCTGACAAATACGTCTCAAACGAATTCCAAAAAGTTCCATTTAACGTAAATTGAAACTAAACATTTACGAGTATATTACAGTCTGCCCTAAATAGGATAATATTCTATGAATTTTATAACTTGCTTAAGGGCCTGTTTCACAATGTCCAAATAAAGTTCCCAATAAGCTACTTGCAACTTATTTATCAAATAACGACAACGTTTGCGTTTCACAATTGACAAATAGCACTAACTGGCAAATAAAGTACCCAGTAAACTATAGGTCAGATCAACTGGCCAATAGCATATTTATCTGTCAAATAAATTACTTGAAAGCCATAATACGTAGTTGATTCAATTAATTTTAGTTGCATCGTTTGTTTATTTGTGCAAGAAAATTTAAAAAAATGGATATGGAAATATTTGATATAATTGAAGACGAATTAGATGATTTTATGTATAGTTTAAATAGACTGAGAAGGAATCCTGTATTTCGACAACGCATTAATTATAGGTATGCAAGCCTCGGATGATACGGACTTTAGGATAAGATTTCGACTTACTAAACATGCGGTAAATTACGTATATTTATTAATTGTAAACCAAATTTCTTCCACCACAGAAAGGTAATTTTTTTTTTAAAGTTATAACAATACGATATTTCAAACTTGTCAACTTTCACGTTTGTTCATTTAACAGTTCGACATTCCGGTCACAGTAATACACAAAATAGGTAATGTCCCTATATTCTGTTTTGAACAATAAAAAAATTAAGTAATAACATATTTCAAGCTGTATGTACATAAAATGTATAAAAAATAGTATAAACCATGCATTGAAATCATTAAAACATATTTTCATGTGTACTTACAACACAGAATGATATCCTATATTTCGAAAAACGGACTACTAAATGCGAGGTTGCCAAACCTACTAACATGTAACTGGCAAATAGCAATATGTCAAATAAATTTATAGGTAAGATGATGGTGAAACGCAATGAGGACTAACTAGAAGTTTTATGTGTCACATAATTAATTTGTCAAATAGCTATAGGGTACTTTACTTGGACATTGTGAAACAGGCCCTAAATAAAAGCTAATTTAAACCTGTGAAATTAACTCTTTCACATTCATATTACATTAACAAGTCTGTAGATTCACATTCATTGTAGCTATAATTAAGAAACGATCCACAAACAAAAGCAAAAGGTCAAACTTTCACTCGAGCTTTGTACGTCGTAATAGAAAATAAATAGAAACAAATAAACCGCGGAACGCTTCACAAAGGGTCTAAAGTCTGGTCGATATAATTAATTTTCACTAAGTCTTTTATTCTAGTGAAAATTAACATTTTGGAAATTATGTTCTAAATGTCTACTTGTAATTCTGTTGTTTATTCCTCGGTTTGACCTCTACATACTATGTACCTACATCTATAAAGTACGAAAATTTTGTATTAAATTTTGAATGTATTAAAAATTAAAATTGTTTTTTTTTTATAATTTTTTTATGTACTAAAATGTATGTTGTAGGCAATTTGTAGACAGTTCCATAGTTTTTGAGCAATGTTAAAAAATAATAATATACGCTACCAATAATTTACCTTTTTGTAAAAGTTACCATTATAATTGACAACACAAAATAAACTCACTTCACTGCATACATTATTGTTTATTGCTACAAAAACGTAAATAGTAAATCGAAAAATTGTCCATCTGTCGTTATATTCACAAACACAACAATGGTCCCCTTATTGATCCGTGGCTACTATCTCGTTTAGACTCGAATGGATCAATTGAAGAGATTGATTCATTCATGATCTGCGTGTTGGTTGAATATTTGAAAAACGTTCGATAATCGTTTAGGTTTTGATGATTATTACCGGAGTTATAAGTACCTACCGAAACTTTTGATAAGCTTTGAAGCTTTTTCCATGGTACACCGATTGTTAATATACAAAACTTAAATTAATGTATAGGTACTAATGATAATTTTTACAATTTAAATATTCAATTAGTACGTACATATATAAACGTATTACAGCAGCAAAAGATTAGGCTGTATTTCTTCATTAAGTCAAAGTACCAACTTTGAGTATCTCAAATGTTTGACAGTTTTCAAAAGGGTTTAATAGTTTGGAACGTAGAGTCTATTTGTTTAAAGAATCAAACTTCGTTTGAAATGCAGACTGTGCCTAATCCCTATAGAGGTTATTGGATTAATTTGCATCGCCTGTGCCATGTAGATTACATTAGGTCTCAACTCTCAATGCAGCAGGGAGTTCAGCGCAACGTAGCGGAATTATAAAATCTACTACCGCTACGAAGCTTCCTTGTTCGGACTGAGAATCATTTAAAACGGGACCAACGTTTCAAACGACCCTTTCAACTAAATTAATGAAATTAAAACAGTTCAGCCCGTTTTATAAAACTGAAATTTCAGAAAAAAAAAACACAGCCTAAGACCATAGTTTTACACAAATCGAATTACTCGATTTTTTAGTTTAAATTTTGTGAACAAACAGTGGTGTGAAGAATAATTATTTAAACGATTTCAAGCGATATCTTAATAACAATTATGTACCTACTCGTAAAATACTTACCGAGTCAAATATTTAAGCAATGACGTAAAAAATATTTTTTACATATTTCGCGTTCCAAGCTTATTGTGATTTCATTAATAGCATGTGTTAATTGTGTTTCAAACACCTACTGTGAATTCATATGTTAATTTTCTCTTTTAGTAGTATCTACTAAATTTTACAGCTTTTATAGATTAATCGTTTGTCAAATATCAGAATTTAGATAACCCATATGTATATATGAATTTAGATAACCCATATGTATATATATACATATATTATAGAGTTTATACTCCTTGTTTCTGTATCGTATGTGAGGCGTAGTTATTAAATATTTTATTTATACCCCGTGAAGTGATCGAAGGGGCCCGTCGGGTACGTTATGTTTACGAACGGGTCATTTCCTTCAATAATTTGCGTATATATATTTCAGTCAAGGTCATGGCTGTGTGTGCCGTGACCGAATTACATAGAGTACCGATTATAAGGCGTGGCCGTTACACCTTGTGGCCTGTTCACTGGAAAAATCGTTACGACCTATGCCTTTATTATACACTAGCTTCTGCGCGCGACTTCGTCGGCGTGGACTCCACTCCTATTGGTCTTAGCGTGATGACACATAGCCTATAGCCTTCCTCGATAAATGGGCTATCTAACACTGAAAGAATTTTTCAAATCGGCCCAGTAGTTCCAGAGATTACCGCGTTCAAACAAACAAACAAACAAACAAACAAACAAACAAACAAACAAACTCTTCAGCTTTATATATTAGTATAGATGTAACTAGAGTTAAATGACATTTTTATACGTGATATATTTACTTAAGATTGATAAAACCTTTTGTACTGTTAATCTTAGATTAACTCTTTAAGAGTGCGCATAATGCAAAATTACCATCTTCTATTTGTTTTGACATGAAAAGTTCCAGACCAAATCTTAAAATAAAAATATATGACAAACTACGTGATATTTGCAAGGGTTGACCTTTATCAAAAACATAAAATAAGGAAATTTCCTCGATAAAATATAATCACGAAGTAACCTCTAATTTTTATATTTTTTCTATTTATACTCGATATGGTTATGACCATTAAGACAAAAATTTGATAATTAATTATATTTAAATATGAGTAAAGGCTATGCTTAGTCATTTAATGTAATTACTTTTAGTTTCGGAATTATATACAAAATAACATATTTGTCGTTTTTTACATTCGTAATGCGCTCAAAACTATATCGTCTATCGCACTCTGACACGAGGCTTTGTGTATATTTTGTTTCATCGGGCGCGCGGGTGAAATCTGACTTTTTGCTCGCCTTATGCACGCTCTTAAGAATGGATGTTGTACGTAATTAAACTTTTGCACGTACACCGACGATTTCTTTAGGTTTACTAAACCTAAAGGTATTTAAAAAAAAAAAAGGTACGCTAAGTCAACTGAATGAAATAAGCGATTATTTCTGTAGCATTACTAATTTCTATGTGACATACCAATTAAAATATCGGAGTATTTATAAATAGTCATTCAATATATTTAAATGTGCTTGTATAACATTCTTCAAGGTCGCGAGACAAGTTGTTAGGGTACGTGTGGTCTTCAAAGCTTTTCACTAAGTGACGTCAGCCTCTCGGGAGGGTGCTGTATAGCTCTCAAAACGAACAGATTGTGCGAAACCTACACTTAACTGACTATACGTACACTGCAAGTAATATTTTAGTTATATATGTAAATTATGTAATATACATATTTATTTATATATTTATAATTATATTATGTAGTATGTTTATCGAAAAAAAAAATATATGTAGCTAGACCAGTCGGCTGTTACCTATAACACAAGCATTAAGTTGCTTACTTTAGGAACAGACGACCGTGTGTGTAATGTGTAGATATTTATTTATTATTTAGTTTTCTATATACATATATCTAGAAGACTTTTTCGTGTTTGCAGTACTTCGTAGAAGGTAAACAAGTTGTAAACAGCAATTCGTATCAAAGAAAGTATAAAGTTCATATTTTATAAACTGAGAACTACAAATTCAAGAAAAAATGTACCAGTAGAGGCACAAAAACGTATCAGACATCAATTCAAATTAATTTAACATCTATTAACAAACCAGTGAGCACTTTGATAGACAACTTTAATAGAAACCTAAGGAGCAGTTACACTGTCAGTTAAAAAATATAAAACTTTATCCAAACGCTATATTAAATCAGTGCCAAAATAACTTGTCTTTACGACGAAGAACTTAATCTAAAAATCTAATTTTCACCGCCAAAGTGACAAAGTTTTTCCTTGTAGTAAAACTTTTGATGAAATGAAGCAGAAAGAAAGCCGACTTGTCCGCATTATTTATGTAAATTTCACAAAAAAGCTCTTCCCTTTTTAGCTGCTAAGCGTCGACACAAAAAAAACGAATCTTTAATATATTATTTATCATAATAAATATAATATGAATATATTTATGTACACGATTTAGGTTAAATTCTAATAATAAATGTATCGCTTTTGGTTACTACCGCTCTCGTCATTTCCTAGAGGAAAATGAATTCTTGATGATAAAAAAATAGTGTATTAATTTAATCGAGTTTTAATAAATACAATTAATAATACTTAATGTAACAATATAAGGTATGAGGCTTTTATTTAATAAAATAAAGTACATTCGTTCTAAAAGCTAAGACAGACAAAACTCAAATCTACACTTTTATAACCATATGGTTATATGATTCCAATACTTATACCAAAGTAGACAAAGGTACGAATTTATAACTATATCCGCTTTAACAGTTTCGCGCGTAATAAAAATATACATGAACAGAAGCAGAGAGCACAACTAATATTTACAACGCAAAAAGCTCGTAAAAGCGTTGCATTGTATCACGACCTACAAGTACATGTCGCTGTAAGAGCCTCAAGAATGACGTCAACAGCGAGGGAGCGCAGTCGTATCCTCCAAGTCTAAACGAATGAACAATGCAAACTTCAAGTTGCGTAATATACGTTTTAATTATATAAAGATTATACCTACTTTTTAACCGACTTCCAAAAAAGGAGGAGGTTCTCAATTCGACTGTATTTTTAGCTCAGAACTTTTGACTGGGTGGACCGATTTCGATCAATTTTGTTTTAATTGAAAGGTGTTCCCTGTCATGTGGTCCCATTTAAATTTAATTGAGATCTGACAAGTACTTTTAGAGTTATATCTAATAATGCGTATTTACTTGACTATTTTTCGTCGACCTACGTTGTATTATACCCCATAACTTTTTACTCGGTGTACCGATCTTGATGATTCTTACTTTAATCTAAAGCTAATACTTGTCATGTAGTCTTGTTCAAATTAGATCGAGATCAGATTACAACTTTTTGAGTAATCTTTAATAGCGCGTATTTACTTGACTATTTTTTCGACTTATTACGTTGTATTACTTGTCGATGTAATTGAAGTCGGTTTTTTTTCGTTTGCAAGCAAACACAATTATTACGGTTTATTTACCTCAACCTTTTTCTTTAGATAATTTCTATTAAAATCTAAAGAGATTGTTAGGAATGTTCAGATAAAGTTGTTGGGGAGTTTTAAAATATTGATATTCAACGTCCTACCTATAAAATGTTCATGCAAAAATATTTTTCTGATTGGTAAAGGATTAAGTTTTAGTAAAAATTCTTAAGGACTTAGTAAAACATAAAACTTAATATCCACACGAGAGCCTTACAATTCGTCGAAACAAAAACTTAAGATATTTTCAAATAACTTTTATAACTATTACGGTATTCCTACTATTATTTTCACTAATACTACTAAAATTATAAATGCAAAAGTCAGTGAGAATGAATAGATTTTTGTTACTTTTTACGTGAAACCATTGAAGCGATGATTATGAAACTCGATATGCAGATAGCTGGAGACTGAATGACAGTTATTTTTACCCGAATATTCCCACGGGATCGGAAGCAACGCACGTAAAAATGGGAAGCGAAATTAATATTACAAATAAAACGACACAAGTTTCAGCTGCATGTAGATAGTAAGCTTCTGCGTAAAATTGAGTTCACTAAACTTCCGAAAATAATTTAAGGCTTCTTTATAAGGGTGACGGTAATTAAAGGGCGCTAGGATTACAGTATAAATTCTATTCTTTAATATACTTGGTTTTTTTTGTAGAAATGCGTATGGAAGAAACTTGTACCATTAATATATTTGGAATCACACATTCATTATCTCTAAAACAAAATACCTTTAGGTATATATTTCCTTAATTAAATGTCAGGTATACTAAAACATTATCAGGATTCATTCCAGTAACGAAAGTCGATATGACGAAGCCATAAGGACCTTACAAGCAGCCATTAAGCTCAAAGATCCAATGTAACACCAAGGTGAACAAGACTGTGTTGATAATCTTACGTCATTATATTACATTGAAAATAAAACCGCATTTTAATATTTGTGTTAGCTCGCAAACGAAAAAAACCGACTTCAATTACAGCGACAAGTTATACAACGCAACGTAGATAGACGAAAAAATAATCTAGCAAATACGACTTACCAAAGCTTACTCTAAACTAGAATCATCGAAATTGGTCCACGCAGTATAAAACTCTGAGGCAACACACATTACAAAAAAAACAGTCAAATTGAGAGCCTCTACCTATTTTGGAAGTCGGTTAAAAAGTACATTTGAAATCGCGATATTATTTACTTATGATAAATACTTGAATTTTTTTTAACATGTAGGATAAAGATAAGGGGTACCTACATATTAGCTGCAAGGTAAACTTTTCATCGAGTTGCAAAAAAGGTCGTCATACTCCGCCGTGTATAGATAAAAACGCATTAACAGTTTCTTACTTATTATTTAAAATTTTGTCGCCCTTACATTTATTTTATTATCATAGTTTTAAGTACATCATTTAACCTATTTTTTTTATTATTTTTATTTATTGATTATACTTTACTGTCTTTTACCTACGCATAGTACTTAGTCTAAAGATCATCTCAATTTGCAAATCACGCATATCTATTAAATCCAAGATGAATTTGTCAGTCAATTTATCATCTTGATACATTTATCCAAATCGATCGTCGATATACATCGACAAACTGAGACGAGAATGAGATAAGGCATACTGGTGTTTCTAAATTCTTTTCCCGCAATGATATTGTTTTCAAGGCCGAATAATATGAAAGATACAAAAATGTTACTAAATATACTCATGTAATTTTTAACATTATTTTATAACATTTCCACTTTACATTTAAATACTTATTTTAATAATATAATGTTTATGTAAGGATAATAGTTTGTTGACACGAAGTCTCACTGCATAATCTCTAATTTGACGGGTTTTTTTAAATATGTAAACTTTTTTTAAATTATATTTTAACTGTTTAGGAAAACAGTATTACTTATTTTTTCATAAAGCCGTCGAATTAGGAAAAGATAAATTTTCTTTCCTAATGTATTTGCATTTTTAATCACCTTTAAAAGGTATCTCTTGTTGCTGAAGTGTCTTTGTTTAAACGCGCTAATCTCAGTAACTATTGGTTCGATTTTAAAAATTATTTTTGTATTAGGTAGTCTTTATCAAGCGAGGAAGGCTATATATTATTTTACTACGTTTTTTCTTAAATTAACGCGGGTAAAACCGCGGGGCACAGCTAGTTTTTAATAAAGTTCACAAAGTCACACAAATGCTACTGGTTTGAAGTAATTTCCGTTATCGTTGTCGAGTTAGAAAAAAAGGGCATTGACAGAAGCCATACAAAACGTGTTGTATAAATTGAATTAACGCACTATCTGAACGGGTTGATCAATAATAACAATTGTATCATCAAATAAAGCTGCTTATACAAGAAACCAGATATGACCCGACGAACTTCGTAACCCGGACCAATTTTTTTTTTCCCTACGTGAAGTGTGAACTAATCGGTTTTTTTTTCTGGTGCTGTCATTCTGAAGTTCTAAACGTACATAATTAAATACATTTTATTCCGTTAAAAAAAATTGACGATTCTTTTTTTATTCGAAAGCTGGTGCTCGTCGTGCGGATTTGAACGAAATTTGAAAAGTACTTTTTGAGTCGATCTTTAAAAATGTATACTTTACTTGTCGATGTAATTTATATGTACAACAGATAGATAGATAAATATTTCATTGTATAAAGTACCTTTTTTCTAAAACTTTATCTTGATTTCTCGGTGAAAATATTCGAAAAACTAATTGCTTAATCGGCTTTAAGAGAAAAACTCTTACTGAAAGCCTTTTAAGTTGTTGAGTAAGTTTAGAATTACTTTAATTCTTATTTAGTCCAGGCTTACAATTAGCTTAACCAGATTATCGTTAAGTTTAAAAGTAAATCGTCATGTTATACATACTACATTATAATAATTATTCTGTTTTTTTTTCACGCACTAACCTAAATATGTTAAAGAGTTTTAATTGGAATATATAAAATTTGAAATATAAAATTAATTTTAATGATAGGGTAAGTCTATCGTAAGTTTAGGTAAGCATATGCGATTGAATTCACGACCAAACATACTGATTATACAATTCAATTTCGCTAAAAACTATTCAAAATTGCGTTTTCAGAACGAAATTAGGTTTTTACACATCAGTTTTAATTGTTTTTTTTTTTATGTAACTAGATCGGCAAACAAGCGTACGGCTCACTTGATGGTAAGACCGTAGCCTATAGACGCCTGCAACACCAGAAGCATCGCAAGCGCGTTGCCGACACTATCCCCAATCCCCCCAGGAGCTCTGGTCGCCTTACTTACCAACAGGAACACAATACTGCTTGAAAACAGTATTATTTATCTGTGGTCTTCTGTTAGGTCGAGGTCTACCGTACTACCCCAGTCGGGCTGCTCCATATTTTGAGCAGGATATTTCCTGCAGTTGTTTCTAGAGATTACTTAGAATAATTTTTAGAAATTACGCAAATATCTAGCTCTAGCACATTGCAGATTTATTATTAAATAAGGCGTTAACGTAACTTTTGCGATGTTTTTTATTCGTTGATAGTAAACATGAAAATCTTCCGATAAAACTTTTTTTTCCATAGGTATGACATTTACGTGTTGAAAACACTTATACGTACAATATTGATATTACTACATATTTAAGTAATTTTGGTTAGAAATAGTAAAAAAAAATTATAGCACTGTAATAAAAAAGAACTAGGTAGTGTTGAAAACAGCTTACAATTTATTGTTGAAATAAATTACCACATTAACGTATTTTTGGTTCCAAATATTAAAAAAAAAACAAAAATAATAACACTAATTAAAAAAAGAACTCAAAAAATATGGATAATAAAATCGTAATTTAAAAAAAAATACTGAATTATTTTACGCGATTTATAGAGATGCCGAGCTATATAGTTCACATACAATAGAAGTCATTGTTATCCCGAATCAAAGACTTCACAAATGGTAGCCCTAAGTTTGCGTAACCCAGCAGATGTTTGTTTACCATACATAATAACCAGGCCTGAGAACGGATGCGGTGATAATAGCTGCATTAAGATTAACATTCGTTTTTTTTTTTTTAGTTTAATTAAATACATTAATATCTCTATATATTAATACGTGAAACAAAAACTTTGCAACCCTTTTTAAGAAAATTGCACGGACGGAAGAGTATGAGATTTCGCACACTTATAGTTTATATTGTATAGAGAAAGAGTGTAGAAAACTACATTTTTTTACATCATGTATAAAAAAACATTACACACACAAACACGTATTTGACACACACAGGAAAACGTTACGGTGCGTTACATGGGGGGAGGGGGGGTCAAAAATCATCAAAATTTGCGTTACGTAATACTTGAACGCCCCCTTATGTTGCAGATGTCCATGGGCGGCGCCGGGGCGGTCAGATAGCTTCGTTTGCTCGTTTGCCCCCTTTGTTATATAAAAAAGTATAAAGAAATTTATCCCGTTATATTTGTAGTCATACAAGTTGCAAGATGTACGTTCAAACTGTACTTTCGTATATAAGTACGTATCAGTGCCTGTTATTTCGTATTTGAATTTTACTATATTAAACAATTAAGCTTGCAATTGCGTTTATGTGAATTTTACCATCTTCAAAAATGTTAGTTTTATCCTGCTGTGAAACAGTAAAGATTTGAAGTAGAAAAATTCCATATACGTAGCTCATTATTGCGTATTTCTATGTCTAGCGCACATCGCAATAGCATACGTGAGTAGAAAGAATAGGTAGCTACAGTAAGGACAATTCTTGATTCTGCTTTCTGATCCACCAAAATTTTGCCACCCGAGACCCACCGAAAATTTGCCGCCCCTACATAATTGTGTAATTTTTTTATATTTTAATTAGAGTTTATCCATTAATAACCTGACTTAAAAAATCATCTGTATTTTTTTGTGCAATGTATATTGTGATTTTCAGTATACCTATTATCGTGAAATATATCCAAAAATTCGGGCGATATAAATTCGTTACTCAAGTAATTTTAAAATATGACAGAAATTGACCAAAGAAGGAATTGCTTAGTTTTTTATTGTATACTAGCTGTGTCCGCGACTTCGTCCGCGTGGAATTTAACAGAAAGTTATTGATCAGTTTGCATTTGTAAAATAAATATATTTCTAAAATAAAAGTAGCCTAAGTTACTCCTTATTACATCAGCTATCTGCCAGTGAACGTCCCGTGAAAATCAGTCTAGTCATTTAAGAAATTAGCCAGAACAAACAGACAGACAAAAACTGTAAAAAAAATGTTTTTTTTTATATATGTACCGTGTATACAGCCATGACGCATTTAGTTATAACGGTTATTTTAATATCACCAACAGACACTCCAATTTTATTTATTTGTATAGATTAGGTACTTGTTTTTTTAGTAACCAATACTGTACATTGTGTATTTATTTCAAATATAAATTTTAATATAATATACAACAAAATAGTACTATGTATTACTATTAATTAAAAACAACATGATCATAGTTTTATATTTAAACAAATATAACAATCACATTCAAGATTTAACAAATGTATGTTACATTTAACAAAGTTAAACAATTATGAATTTGAATCAAACTTTAATTTAATGGATAAAACATTGCAGATGTGCAAGTAAATTGGTAATCTGCCAATAATTTGGATTTTACATTTTTTTTTTGGAGGACAAACAGTGTGCGGAAACTTTGTACTAATATAAACTTATACCTAAAGTTTTTGTGATCTTAACACTATTTTACAATAGTTTAAACATTTTTAAGCTGCTATTACTTTACAATTTTATTTCATAATTTATTAGGACCTCATTCATAAAGAATTATCATATGAGTATCAATATTTAAAAAAAAAATTAATTTCAATCATAGACAATATTAATTTCATTGAAAAAATTAAATATTGAGCATAAATCTAAGACCTTTATTGTTTGAAGCGAATAAATTATTTATAATTACTGGGTTATTTTTAGTCATCAAGTTTACTATAGGTACTGGCATCATCTGATGATGTCATAAACAATATAAACATAGATTTACAATAATTAAAATATATTAATAGCAAAATGGATTGATTTTATTACCTACTGATGTTCATATACAATAATCATGACATAACTATAATAATACTGTTCTTTATTATGTAAAAAAAAAAAACTGAACCAAGGAGGTCCTAAGTGTAATAAACTTTAAAAATATTAATTAAAGTTCCTTAGAAATGTAAATTAGGCAGTCTGATTTATTATAATTTTATGACTATTATAAGACCTCATATACAATTTTTTTGCTTGTATGTATGTAAGATGTATCATGATGTCACAAGATAATTCCTTAATTGGGCCACTAGACCAGGTCAATCATTATGGCCTTATTGTCACTTGTGAAAAATCTGTATGATGTAATTTTCGCGTACAATTTATTGCAATTAGCATTTATTTTTTTCACCTCTATTCATACTAGTAAAAATACTCGTGTTTATATTTTAATGTATATCTGATTTTGTAATTCAGCTATAAAAATTTATTTCATTTTTAAATAGCTTATGAGTTGTAATAGTAGAAATAAAATAAAAAGTAATTTTAATTTGTACATTTAATTTAAATTATTTTTATTTATTTACATCTTATTTCGATTGTTATATTATAATGTCTCTTTTTTAGTTATCTAGTTGCAATTGTATTTACATATCATAGTTAAAGTCAAAATATACAACTAAATTGTAAATTTAGAAGGCTTAAAATACATAAAATAGGTCATATCCGTATGCTTAATGACACCTATACCGAAGTATCCCGGTCGCAACCCGCAATACAGCTACTAGAGCTGCGCAAAATTATGCTGTTTCAGGTTCGCTACTTTAAAAATCCACCATACGAAAGACTACTTATATCAGCTAAGTATTATTAGATAAACTATGTTTAAATTTTCATTTCATACCTATTAATGAAAATCACAAACTCAAAGAAAACTCGCAAAAAGTATGAAAATCCAATAAAATTCTTACCTGTTTACTTTTGTTGTCGATCCCGTTTGCTTTGCCGTCCGGTACATTACCGTTGTTTTCCTCACTTTTTTCACTTTTCACACCCTCTAATGCCATTTTAAAACAGTTATTTTATTCACTGTCATACATATATTTAAAGTAATTACTATTAATTCACTGATCATAAAATATAACGCCACTAATTCAATACGAGCGAGTACTCCCATAGACAATCGACGGTCACAGCAACATAGTACATCGCAGCAGCCGACGCATCGAGCGCGAATGAAAGCAATGAAACATAAAATGAGTGAAACAAAAACTGTTTTGACAGATCACAGATGGAAAAAACGCAAGAGATATTAACAGATAATACAAAACATTTTACTAGGTTCTATGAATTTATTTATTTAAATTATGTCTTTCAACGTTTACGTTTTAAAAAGTTACGAAATTTATGTTTTACAGCTATAAATTGTGTTTATTGTATTGTAAAAGTAAGTATAATTATTTATAACTGAACAAAAAAGGTTGGTGTTTTTAACTATGTATCTTATAATATTAATTAATATGTTATAAAATTAAAGACTGAAAAACATATAAATACATAATTATGCTTTCTCTAATATTAATAATTTTCTCGGTCATTATTAAAGACCTAAACTGTACTTTGTCTTTGTACTCTGTCTTAGTAACAAAATCTTAGGGTAGATGGCGCTACTTCGATAAAAAATAGTAATTATTAATTTTAACTGAAAACTTGTACTTTTAATTTTCGAATATTAAATTAAAAAGAAAATTTAACTCACTACATACATATGTAAGTTATATTTTTTTTAATAATGTTAACTAATTATAAGCCAGTTAGTTATTTCTGATTATAATTATGTGGGTTTTGTAACAATTAATTACTATAAGTTTCGAGTATATTTTCAATGTATTGTATAAATATTAAATACTATTTATCAAGTGTCTAAATTTGATATCAATTATAATTTTATGTACGAACTGAGAAACATAAAATAATTAAAGCTGTATAATAAAATGGACTATTGCAAAAAAAAACCTGCGCGGCGGGAGTCGAAACCCGGTCTCCCATGTGACAAGCGGAGATACTTCTGCATAGGATTGTGAAGGATATTGCTAAAATAAGCAACGCGCAGTTGCACCCTCGGTGCACCCATTGCATCTGCGGATGCGGAGGGTAAATCAAGCCTCTTTGACTTTACGGACACGCTTAATGTGCTCTCCGCGGCAAGGTGTGGAGACTCACAAAGAAGGAAATCCAGACATTAAACAGATATTATTTTATACTAGCTATTACAAATATCCGCCTATGCTGTGACGCCGCGTTGGCGCAGCGGTCACAGCACTGGATTGCGATTGGCTGTTGCGCGGGCGGTTGCGGGGTCGATTCCCGCACACGACAGCATTTGTATTGGCCATATAGATGTTTGCCGTGGTCTGGGTGTTTGTGCAGTCCTTGCGGGTCTCCGAGCCACCGTACCTCGGAGAGCACGTTAAGCCGTCGGTCCCGGTTGTTATCATGTACACCTGATAGCGATCGTTACTCATAGTAGGGAATATATCCGCCAACCCGCATTGGAGCAGCGTGGTGGATTAAGCTCCGATCCTTCTCCTACATGGGGAAGAGGCCTATGCCCAACGGTGGGATATTAAGTACAGGCTGAATCGTGATCGTGATCGTGACAAATATCCATCCCGAGCGGGAATCGAACACGTCCCTGCTGGAAAAATCTCATAGAATATCATAGGAAAAACAAAATATTCTATGAGATTTTATGAGTTACTTGTATTCCTATGAGCCTGAAAAAAATTTGATCATAAACATTCTATGATATTTTATGAGTATTTCACCAACTCATAGATTCTCATAAAAATGTTACTTCTTGTCGCTATGAGATTTTATGAGTAATTTCAACATTAGACGAACAATGAGTAATACTTATGAGATTTTATGAGAATTTCGAGATTAACATTTCTATGAGATTTTATGAGGAAAATTGAAAGAAAAGTAGCTCATAAGAAGTTATAGACAATTTATAAAGAAGTTATGAGCAGTATTGCATTGAAATTCTTATGAGTTTCTATGAGTAATTTAGACGACAAATACACATATAAAATACCATAGAATATCTATATTTTATGAGAATTTCGAGATTAACATTTCTATGCGATTTTATGAGGAAAATTGAAAGAACAGTAGCTCATAAGAAGTTATAGAGAACTTATGACGTAGTTATGAACAGTATTGCAATTGAAATTCCTATGAGTATTTATGAGTATTTCCCATATGCAATCCATATACAATCCATCCTAAAATAAATCTTATTTTGTAAATAAATATGGCGTAATGGGTAACCATAGACTACTATAGTGCTGTAATATATGTTGATAAATGTCGATGTCGGTAAATTATTTAGAGATAACTTGACATGATAATTTCGTGATTTTTGTATTTTAATGTTTTAAATAATCTGATGAAGTTGACGATATTACAAAAGTGAGTTATTCCGTATAGAGTGGCTAATGAAAGAAGGCACTATGAAATATTTTTTTATTTGTCATGTTCGTTTTAAATTAGATTTCTGAAAGTACTTTTCGGTATTTGAGGTTTCTCTGTGTTTTGATAAATTTTACCCTTGAGTTGTCACAGCCTTTTCATGCATCGCCATTTCGTTCGTGTTGCAATTGCAAATAATATCTACACTTCTACAGTCCGGCCGCTCAAAGAATGCGTTTCTGACACCTGTCAAATCGTCATGACTAGTGATGTACAATAAATAACATTAAAAATATTTAGTAACGTTATTTATTGCATTCATTATGCATATTTATTCAATTTAATATAAATGTTGTTATTTTTTATAGGAATTATATATCAATATATTCAATAAATATTCACAATGTAAATAAATTTTTAATGAATCAATTGAATTGAATCGTAATTTCTGAATTAACGAAGGGAAAAAAGTCTTATTTATTGGAAAACGTATATTATGAAATACATAATTTTAAGCATTAAACAATGAAGACTATGTCATACCGGGTGTATTTGGAACGCTTGAAAAGATTTAAACCTAATAATATACTATTCATATATATATATTTAAATATATAAAAGAAAGTCGTGAAATCGTGCTATAAGTAATATTATATATAATCATGCTATATTTTAGTTACACTATTTATAACTCAAGATCGGCTGAACCGATTTGGCTGACAATTGGTAGGGAGGTAGCTTAGAACCAGGAAACGGACATAGGATACTTTTATTTTTTTGTATCAAATTTTGTAAGCATCTGTAATTTGGTCCAACTTGGGTGACAGGGTAGTTTTTATCTCAATTGAACCCGGTAGGTGGCGCTGCTATCGGTATGTAAGCAATCAAATTTGGTAGCTGTTTTTCCGGCAAGACAACGTCTGCCGGGTCCACTAGTTCTATATAATACATATAACCATTTATCTCAGAAACGTTTTTTAAGAACATTTTAGTATTTATGTATTTTGCGAACTCTCGTTGACCGCGAGAGGCGCGACTAGTGCGTGCGAGAGTACGTTGACCTCGCGCCGGTCAGCTGATGGCGCGCATGAACTTGTGGTATTCAATGACATTGCCGATTTTTTCAAAACACGATTATTCTGAAGCATTATCTTCAAATTTCTGTTTCATTATTTTTCCCAAACCGGATTATACCAAAAAAAGTTATGAAGAGGCAAGAAAAAATTTCTTTTCGCGTTTTTTTTACTTGTATCATGTCAGGTCATGCCAACGCTATCATACCTCTTCGTTTTTTCAAGCGTTCCAAATACACCCGGTAGAGTATATCATTTTTTACCAGAAATATAAAGTAGTAAGTAATTTTATTTTCAATGTTTTTTTTTTTAATTCATCTGACTGATATTATGACACTAGTTTTTTTAAGTTTTGTTTGAGCATACCTTTATTATATCATTAACTTTATTAAATACTAAGTACATTATGTATTATAAAATATATAAAAATCAAATGCTGTTCGTTAGTCTCGCTAAAACTCGAGAATGGCTGGGCCGATTTGGCTAATTTTGATCTTGAAATGTTTGTGGAAGTTCAGGGAAGGTTTAAACGGTGAGAAACATAAATAATATGTAACGGAAAATACTAAAAACGACGATTTAATTTTCCAATACAAAATGTTCCCAGCGGGGAAATTTGATGTCTTTTATAAAAAACTTTTTAAAATAATTAACGCCCAACGAAGTGGGCACGGGTCAGCTAGTATATTATAAAACTAGATTCTGCGCGCGATTTCATCGGCGTGGACTCCGCTCCTATTAGTCTTAGCGTGATGACACATAGCCTATAGCCTTCCTCGATAAATGGGCTATCTAACACTGAAAGAATTTTTCAAATCGGCAGTTAGTATATTATAAAACTAGCTTCTTCGCGCGACTTCGGCGGCGTGGACGCCGCTCCTATTGGTCTTAGCGTGATGATACATAGCCTATAGCCTTCCTCGATAAATGGGCTATCTAACACTGAAAGAATTTTTCAAATCGGCCCATTAGTTCCAGAGATTACCGCGTTCAAACAAACAAACAAACAAACAAACAACCAAACAAACAAACTCTTCAGCTTTATATATTAGTATAGATTATAACGTTTTATTTTATATTATACAGACAGATTATTATAATTATTAAGATTACAAAAATATTCGATTACAATTGCCTCGTTATTTTGTCACATCACTACAAAAACAAATAGTTGACATAACCTTGAAGCAGCGCCGTTTGACGTGGTTTGACTTTTAAAAGCTATTGTTTTTATATTTGTTAATTAAGTAATTGTAATAATTTTAGCCCAAAATTGGTACATTTATTGTAAGTTGGCATAATTATTCGAATTTTAATGTTATCGCTCGTTAATAAGGTAAGGTGGTAACGTTATAGAGGTGTAATAACAAATGTTAATATTATATTTAGTAAATTATAAATTATTTTTAGTTTATAATAATTTTAGTCCTATTCATCAGTTTTCAGAAGTAATGAGAATGTATAACGATTCTATGATATTGAGTACCTATGTAGGTAAAATAGTTAATAAAATTTTAACTTTATAACCTATAAGAACTATTTAGTAGGTAGCATTCAAAATATTTTTTTGTCATGGTTTTATTTATGTTTATTTACATAATTATCAAATTAAGAAACAATATGTACAAATTCACAATTATAAGTAGCAAAAGAAAAGCACTAAGGTTTGTACAATACACATGTAAGGTTTGTACATTTTACATTTCATAATGATAAAAAAGTAGTATTAATGGTAAAAATAGTATTTAAAAAATAAAACAATCACAGTTACATTTTCATTTGGTACATCAATTTTTATACAATGTATTTTAATAATATTTATTTTTTCTCAGCGTTGTCAAAAGATAAAACAAATTAAGTTTTTGTTTAATATTATTACTTTTGATACATTCAACCAAATGTGATGGTAGTATATTTATTAAGGGACTATGTAAGTCGTTGTTCTCTCACCATACACGTTGTTGGCAAGAGCTGTGTTTAAGTGGTTTCTCGCTACAACCCGTGTAAATGTAGGGTGCTGAACACGTTGCCTAAACTTACTACTCCAGATATTTTCTATTAGAACAGTATACTCAAACTTTTTATGTACTGGTATAATACTTTGCAATGATTAAAAAGTGCAATTTTGTCATTATGAAATTCAGTCCTAATATTTGATGAAACAATGTTTTTTAATATCTTAATTGTAATTTGTATATATTGTTTAGGTAACTTTTGTAGGTACGACCACAACTACTGAGGCCATATTGGATATACGAATCTGCCAGAGCATAATAAAGTAACAATCTAATTTTTAAAGGGATCCTTTTTTTTTAATCATTATGTTAACTAAAAATTGTCTTAATTTGGCACATACTCGATCTATTTGTCTCCATGAAAATTTGTTGTCTATTACCAGACTTAAGTAAATCTGTAAATTAACAATTAACTTCAATAGCTGAGCAAGCACAGTTATTTTTATCTTTGACATGTAAACAGTTATGGTTGTGAGCAATCAATTTTGTTGTGAGAGTGTCGCTGATGTGATGATTTTATAATTAAATGTTTACTTTTGTTTGTATTAATTAAAATTCCTACATCATGGCACCACTGTATCAATATGTCGAAGTGCTTCTGAGGAATATTATATATTAGTATTCGTTATATATTATTTTTCATTTACTAATATTGAAATTACCTATATTCTCTTAAAAAGAAAAATTGAAAAGTTTTGCTGTTGTCATTTTCCATACAGCTAGAAACATTTTGATTTTATTTTTTTTATTTACAGTTTTAGATTTATTTATATAAACAACAAATTTAAAATTGGTTCTGTCAAAATTAAAAATGAAAAAGTTTTTCTTTAGCATAAAATTTTTACCCTACAGTTTAAAATTACTTATTTATTTATTGTTCAAACTTATATAAATTAATAAAAAAAAGTCAGTGCTAAATCGCTTTTATATAAACAATTTAATTTGCAATAACAAATGTTGAGATCAATAATTGAGATAAAAACTACCCTATCTCCCAAGTTGAACCAAATTACAGATGCTTACAAAATTTTATAAAAATTGATTTAGTAGTTTCAGAGTTTATCGCTAACATACATCGTGACACGAAATTTTTATATATACATATGTAGATAGATAGATATGTATATATATTTATACAAGGTAACTTTTTCATCAATATCCACTTTTTAACATCGTTCATCTGGATTAAAAATTAATAGCTCATCAATACAACATCATTTCTAAATCTCCGATTGATTCTTTACGATTTTTTATTCTACATTAATCGCTTGAGCCTGTAATGTCCTACTGCTGGGCATAGACTTCTTTCCCCATGTTGGTTAAGGATCAGAGCTGCTTTCCGAGGCACGGTGGGGAGACCCACAAGGACTGCACAAACACCCTGCCACGGCAAACATTTGTATGGCCAATACAAATGTTGGATAGCCTACAGGACATGAGGCATCGATTTTTGGGGTTGGGGAACTGTCGAACTGTACCACTCCCACCCCCAGCACTGCACTAATATATATATAGAAATCCGAAAAAATAACCAAAACCGAGTATCTATGCCCAGTTCTGGGGCTGGGAGTGGTACCAGAGGGTTACCCACCCACCCCCTCCCAAATCCTCATAAATCGATGCCCAGTGCTGGGGGTGGAAGTGGTACCGCTTACCCGCTCCCAAAACCCCAAAAATCTGTCCAGTTCTGGGGTTGGGAGTGGTACCAGAGGGTAACCCACCCACCCCCTATCCTCCCCCAAAACCCCATAATTAGATGCCCAGTGCTGGGGGTGGGAGTGGTACCCCTTCCACCTCCCGAAACCCCAGAAATCTATGTCCAGTGTTGGGGTTGGGAGTGGTACCACAGGGTAACCCACCCACCTCCCTCCTATCCTCCCCCCAAAATCCCATAATTAGATGCCCAGTGGCGGGAGTGGTACCCCTTCCCCTCTCCTCCCAAAACTCCATAAATCGATGCCCAGTGCTGGGGGTGGGAGTGGTACCCCTTCCCCCTCCCAAAACCCCAAAAATATATACCCAGTTCTGATGTTGGGAGTGGTACCAGAGGGTAAAGCATCCACCCACCCCTCCTCCCCTCCCCTAAAACCCCATAAATCGATGCCCCATGCCCTATAGACTTACCCAAATGTTTGTCATGTGCGGGGATCGAACCCACAACCGCCAGCGCAACAGCCACAAACCAGTGCTATAACCGTTGCGCCAACGCGTCGTCCACGTTAAAACTCATAAAATATCATAAAAATTTATAATCTAAACATGAGCTCATAGATTCTCATAACTTTTACATTACATCCATTATGCTCATAAGATTGTAGATTTTTTACGTAAAAAGTTATGAGATTCTATGAGATACTGAAGATGCTCATAAGAACTTAGAATCAAATGAATTGTGACCGCTATGAGTTTCTATGAGTAATTTCGACGACAAATACACATATAAAATCTCATAGAATATTTTCGTATTATTTTTTTATGAGATCCTATGAGATTTTTCCAGCAGGGGTGAACGCCAACATTAACCCATGTCTATTGGTTAATGCTCTGTTATTAGTTGATAAATAATTGTTGCAATGATAAATAAGCAATATTTTTCTTGCCAATTAGCTCATATATTATGTATATTGTATATTCGTAGTAAAACAGTATTCAAAATTAAAGTACATTTTTTATTGTATGCAACGGTTTCACTATAATCGCTGATTTATATCACAGACACGATACTTAGGTATACCTCAGACATTTATTGCGAGAGTCAGTTGAGTACCTATACCTACTTATTGCGTGGTCTGGGGTACCGCTAGGTTGGGTCGCCGCACTTGGGTCCTTTGTTGTTCTTAAGTTTCATAAACGATATTACAACTGTGATTGGGCACATCAAATTATCATTTTTACTAATGATCTGAAAATCTACAGAACAATACGGTCAAAAATCTATGTCCAATTATTACAGGCAGGTAATATTGACGGAATTGTTAATTAGTGCGACATTATCACAATGCCCTTCAGTAACGTTAAGTGTCTACGTGAAGTTTATAAAAAAGAAAAAATTGCTTTTACTAGGTTTTCGATAAGTATCATAATGTCACAGTAAGAGTTACGGAAAATAAGGATTTTTAGCGACATTATTAATATAAAGCTGATTTTTAAATCAAATAAAGACAGTATCGTCAAGAAAGACGCGCGGTATCATACGTTGTGCAATGTTGTTTGGAGTTCTTCTCACTTCTCACCACATTCATTCATTGAAATTATAAAACGTGCTCTCATAAGAAACCTAGAGTTTTTGCTTCTCGGTTCACCCACAAACAACCACACTACCAGCGACTGTCTTCTGAATTGTGAATGATGTCCGTAATGTCGTGTCCGTGTGTCGTAATTGTCGAATGGTAACGGATCTAGTATTTGACACAAAATTGCCCACAATAAGGTCAAATGGACTTGCTTTATTGTTATGTAAAACCTATAAATACGAGTATTTATTATTATTAAATATACATACTTACATATACCGATATATTGCTTAATTTCTGATAATAAGCCTAGTATAACAGAGATAATTACGAAATTTTTACTTGAAATTTTTTTATTCAAACATGTAAATATAAGCGATATGCATATACACATTTATATCTTAAGAACTTCGAAACGTTGAAATAACTTTACTCTCCTGTCACTTTTGTGTCTTTCTTGTTATTTATGTATTGTATCTGAGGCCAGCATTGGTATACCATTTTATATGGTTTATAGGTTTTTAGGCATTTTTAGGTCATTTGCTTCTTTTGGATTATTTTATGTTAAAAATCTTCTCAGTCACATTATTTTAACTTTCAAAACCTAACTATAATCCAAACACATATAAGTATTTTACTGTATTTTACCTAAACAGGGTGCTCGTCAATAGAACTGTAATCATAAATTCATTGTCTAAGCCGAGAAACCATTAACTTTAACATACAGTGAGAGTCCATTTTAAACATAACGACCTCTCCAAAAAAATATTTTTTTTTAAATGAAAGCAACAAACAGACGATACCATACTAATAACCACCAAATGCTTATTGATAAGTCATCATCACATCATCACTTCAGCCTATTGCAGCCCACTGCTGGAAATAGGCCTCCCCAAGTTTGCGCCAGATATCCCGGTTTTCCACAATCCTCATCCAGCCTAAATCTTACTTAGGAGGACGTCCCACACTGCGTTTGCCAAGACGCGGTCTCCAGTCCAGGACACGTCTGCTCCAACGGCTAAAGGTCCTACGACACAAGTGACCAGCCCACTGCCACTTCAACTTGCAAATTCTGTGGGCTATGTCGGTTACTTTCGTTCTCTTGCGGATAGGCTCATTTCTAATTATTCTATCTTTGAGAGAATTGATAAGTGATTCATAAGTACGGCCGCTGCATACGTAACGTGCACAGGACGGCGTTAAAACGTGGACGGGACGGAGATGGAGCGTGGTTAAACACTGACGAAGATTTTTAATGCATACGCACCGTGACAGTAACAATAGGTAAATGCACGTGCTTCCCTACATTAGCTCCCCAGTGCGAACGAAATGACTGTGCATAGTGCATACACAGCGGAATCACGGACGGGACGGGGCACACACGGGACGGGACGTTCTAACATCGTCGCGATATTTTTTCCTCTCCGTTCGTTTCACGTTCCCGTCCCGTCCGTGCATCCGTTACGTATGCTCTTTCGTTTACATGTTCTATCGTTTCCAAAACTTCACGTCCCGTTTCTTCCAGGTAAAAACACGTTACGTAAGTATACATCGGCCTAGGTACTCTAAATTTACTGGAAAGTCAATGTCTCCCCATCATTCTTTAGAAAAAACCTTAAGAAGGACGTAAACAAGTCTTAAGGACTAAGGAGTTTGTGCTAGCGTCCAATTGTCTAATTTATCATGATAACAATGATTTTCATAAACGTATCTAAATGTGTAATAGTAATTTATGAAGGTAAGACATTAACGTAATGTGATGTATATAAATAAATACAATCTAATCACCTAATTAAACATTTTTAAATAACTTGAAACGATTATTTACTTTATAATTATGAAGATAGGTATCAAAAAATTCCATTGGTTGTGATTGCTACTGATAGTTACGCCATAGTTTGGACTCACGGGTCCTACACCTTTGAATTTTCACGGAATCCTTGTTTCTTTTATTTTTTATTCTTTTTATATATTACAAGCTTCTGCGCGCGACTTCGTCGGCGTGGACTCCGCTCCTATTGGTCTTAGCGTGATGACACATAGCCTATAGCCTTCCTCGATAAATGGACTATCTAACACTGAAAGAATTTTTCAAATCGGCCCATTAGTTCCAGAGACTACCGCGTTCAAACAAACAAACAAACAAACAAACAAACAAACAAACAAACAAACAAACTTTTCAGCTTTATATATTAGTATAGACTAGCTGACAACTGTTGTTTCACCCGCGTTAATTTGAGGAAAAAATAGTACTAAAATATAATATTACTTAGCGTTCCTCGGTAAATGGTCTATCCAACACAAAAATAATTTTTCAATTCGAGACAGCAGTTCTTGAGATTAGTCCGTTTAAACAAATATAGAATGAGGTGGCAAAGTATAGTATGGCTCACCTGATAGGTAAGCACTTACCATTACATAATACATTACTTACCAAGACGCCTGCAACAACAGAACCATCGCAAAAGCATTGCAAACTCTACCCTCGACTCTCCCTAGGAGCTCTATTTACCTCACAACAGAAATGCGACACTATTTACTTGAGAGCAGTATATTTCTCTGTGATGTTCTGTTAGGTTGAGGTACTTGTCCTATCGGGTAGCTCCAGATGTTGAGCAATATATTTCCTTGTGTAGTACCCTAGGTCTACCTCAATAAAAAGTTTGGACTCAATGTCCTTTAAAAATTCACGAAATGCTGTTTCTAAATTTCATATTCTATTGATAAAAGCTCCGTTGAATAGTACAACATCGCACTTACGTTTTAAGCATATATTATACTATATAGCTGACCCCGCAAACGTTGTTTTGCCATATATGTTATTAACCCCCGCTCTTGTGGTGGAATTTTGTAAAATCCGTTCTTAGCTGACCTCTACTCGGCGAAAGGAATATTCCTACCAAATTTCAAGTCTCTACGCCTTATTCCAGAGATATCGTGATGAGTCAATATATGGGTGAAAATCTCTTTTATATATATAGATTCAAAAATTGGGTTAACAAAAAAAGAACAAGTGGCAAAGTTGAGACCTCCAGACCGTTGCTTTAATATTTGTCTAATATTTAAAAAAAAAGTAATGAAGACCATTTTTGTGCTTATATTGGGTCACCTTTTACGACGGCTGCTGCAGATCCAGTCAACTATAATAGAGAATTGTTACGATTCAGCCTGTAATATGCCACTGTTGAGCATATTAGGCCTCTTCCCCATGTAGGGGAAGGGATCCGAGGTTAATCTACCACGCTGCTCCAATGCGGGTTGGTGCATTACAATTTTTAAATTTGTAGATATAAAATGTATATGACTAGTTTTATTAATATTGTAAATACTACGCTATAGGTGAACTAATGGATAATGAAATAATGAAAATAATATATCATATATATTACACAAATAGTTAATTCTTAGCTGTTGGTTAAAACTGGGCATGCAAATTATCAGTACAATTCATTATAATCTAAATCAGCAGTCTAATAAAAGATTTTCACTTTTATTTACTTTGAAAAAGAAATTATATCAAAACTTTTTCGAAATAAAAATAGAAATTCTGAATTAATCAGCGTGCAGCAATAACGATGCTACCCATTATATGGTTCACGGATAATAAATATATACATATACTAATGACGACCGCCGTGATAACGAGCTTTATCAAACATAACGTTCTGTACAATCAACGAGAAAATCATTTTTTTTAAATATAATTAATTTTAATTTATCTGATTTATAAAATAATTAATACCCTAGAACAAGACCTCTTTAGTTGCGTTCATATAGGGTCTGCTATAATACAGTTTATATTTTAATAAAACCTATTTTTCAAATTAAATTAATATTAATAAATACATTTAAAAAATAGTAAAAAATCCTAGGTTTCTGCTGTCCAAAATAAAGTTACCTATTTTACTTTCTGTAATATGTCGATTATGTGTTCAATCTATTATAGAAAATGTAGAAAAGAACAATATAACTGTTAATTCAATTGCAAGTCAACCGTTAGTTGTGAGGTTGTGATTGATGTACCAAAATTTTATCTATTACGTAGGGTGTTAAGATGACGGTTCCAGGAAACGGACGATTGAGTATAAAACAAAGACTTCAGTCATAATAGGTGCATTACACCTAGAATTTCCAACTCGTAGTCATAACTATAAAATCCAAAAAGACATAAATTTTTATTTGACACAGCTACATAATTCGTCTGACAAAATAATGTATCATTGTCGCGTGTTTAATTGCAGTTATTTTGTTTAGTCTACAGTAGTAGTAAGAATATTTTATATTTTCTAACACATACTGAAGTAATAGCTCGCTTACCAACCTCTTATTAAACTTCTAAGATAATTATAACATATTACAATTTTAAATCATCAATTGCATTATCATTAAATATATTATATCATATGCATAGTTTTTCCTCGTCTGTACCTAGCGTAAGAGAACAAAGTGATCGCTCTCCAGTACTTTATGTTCTATTGACCACTAAACACTAAACAATAATAATGAAAGTGATGTGATAGAAATTTAATTAAATAATAAATAATTATAAACAAAGCCCATATTCCAATAAGCGTAGTATTATAGTGTATTTTATGAAAACAAGGATTGGATTTGTATCTTTTTTTCATTTATTTCCGGTGTGTACACGACAAAATGATTAAATGTAAGTTAAAACTATTTTATTTAAATATTTATATTTCTTACACATACACAAAATTTACTTTTATTTATTTATATTTGGTAACGGCCTTGTTTTTTTTTTTGTAGTTGTAAAAAGTTTGTTCTA
Source organism: Melitaea athalia (assembly GCA_905220545.2). Classification (NCBI taxonomy): domain Eukaryota; kingdom Metazoa; phylum Arthropoda; class Insecta; order Lepidoptera; family Nymphalidae; genus Melitaea; species Melitaea athalia. The sequence goes on from HG992203.1 coordinate 6,745,619, forward strand.
ATGTTTTTAACTCACTAGAAAAATTAACTGCAGTTGTATCGAAATTGAAAAATAAAATATTGTACCTAGTATATTATTCACTTTACGAAATAAGCAAGGGATAATATAAGATAAATATTCTAAAAGATTGCATTATGAAATTGTTTATGATTGGTAAAAGATTTTAAAAAAATAAGAACATTATGTATTAAAAAAAATGTTGTTATAAATTTTATTCGAAACAAATATTATAATAACAACTGCAATTAAGGTGACTAATTGATAAAGAAATACTTATATCGTGATAAAACAAAAGTAAATCGTTAATGATATGTTACTTATGTTATGCACTTTTCAATCGTTAAAAATTTTGATAATTCATGTTAATATTTCAAAGGTAACTCATTATATTATATTTACTTTTAATTTCTATCGTTTATCGATTCCTTTTATTATATCGTAAGCATGCAAATATTATTATTGGACTTTGCATTAAACGCAATAGTTGTCATTAAATCAACAAGATGCCCTTGGTAACTAATACTATCTAGAACAAAGCTTACATACAAACAGATAAATTTGTTGTATTTATGTTGTTACGTAATCTATTTGCAGCCCACTATTTTTCTTACAAACTTACCTATATAAGATATTTTAGACGTTATTAAACAGATAAACAGACAATAAATAGTTCGGTCTTAAAATATACTTACTATTCTACTGCTACTTTGAATCAAAGTAACTATGTATAAAGAATATTAAGATTTCATTATTGACAAATATTAAAACAAAAAAATAGTACTTTTTAAAGATCTAAAAGATTGCACCTAGTACTAGCGTGTCGCAGAGCTTTTAAAATTATGTACAAAATTCCAGTTTCCAAACTTTCGTCCCTTATTTATACTTCTTTCTGGTAAGACAATCGTAAATCGTAGTAAATCACAGATAATATACCTACACTTCACTTTTTTTTTTGTTTAGTAATAGTATTTCTTGTTATAGTAATTACTTTCTTGATGTATTATTAGGCGGCGTGGCTAAAATAATAATTTTAAGCGCATTATCTATATGTAAACGATTTTTACGACTGTTTAAAAATGCATCTTACACAATTTTTAGTTTTACTGAGCTTACTTGAATTAGATAAATCTGTGCTTGCATTTAATTGTGGTACATTCTATTAAATATTTAAAAAAAATATATTACATATTCTCACATTCTTACATTTTTTATTTCGATAACTTTCGAACATCATTAATATCTATTACTATTACAAATATTACGATCTGACGATAGCCTATTAATTTAATAGGTTATCATTTATTTAATTACATATAAAAAATGCGGCACTAATAACAGTAAAATTATCTGTGCACCGCAGTTTCACCCACGTTTATTTGAGAAAAGTAGGTGGGTACAAAAATATTATATAGCCGAATGCGAACCAGTTCTTGAGATCCTTTTCCTCCTATCCATTATCCATATCATTTCCTCCTCCTTTTCAGCCTATCGCCAGTCCACTGCTGGACGTGCATAAAATTCAGGTCAAATTTATTTTAATCTAACTTTGGGAAATAGGCAGATTATGGGAATTAGCTAGTAAATAATGGTTAATAAATCTTTGATACAAGTAGTTCATACGGTGTAGTGTTGCGTCCACTAACGTTGCAGGTTCAAATCGGAATAAGTTAGCTACATCTAGGTATATAATAAATTAATAATACGTGAGGTAAAAACTTTGTATCCCTTTTTACGTAAATTGCACGGACGGAGGAGTATGAAATTTCGCACACGGAGTGCAGAATGATAATATTTTTTTAAAATTATACATAAAATATCACGATCACGATCACGATTCAGCCTGTAATAACCCACTGTTGGGCATAGGCCTCTTCTCCATGTAGGAGAAGGATCAGAGCTTAATCCACCACGCTGCTCCAATGCGGGTTGGCGGATAACTATATTCCAAACTATGAGTAACGATCGCTATCAGGTGTATATGATAACAACCGGGACCGACGGCTTAACGTGCTCTCCGAGGCACGGTGGGGTAACCCACAAGGACTGCACAAACACCCAGACCACGGCAAACATCTGTATGGCCAATACAAATGCTGTCGTGTGCGGGAATCGAACCCGCAACCGCCCGCGCAACAGCCAATCGCAATCCAGCGCTGTAACCGCTGCGCCAACGCGATACATTAAATTAATTTTAAAAAAACATTACACACGCTACCATATATTTGACACACACACGCATATTATACTCTTTTGTTGATTGTCAAAGTGTAGTCAAGTTGAAAAATTTAAAAAGGGTTCTTTATTTTCATTATTTTTTTTTTTTTTTTTTTAATTTAAGTTTTAAATTATGTCCAAGTTTCGCAGGAGCTACTGGGCGACCACTATTTTGAATTATTATGAGAGCTTTTTCTTTTCACGAGATGACGAGAAGTATAATATATGAAAAAATAGACAGTAATAAATATAATAGATGTTAATAGTTAAATATAATTATATAAAGAATTAAAAAATATTTGAAAAAGAAATTAGTAAACCTAAAAATATCAAGGCTTAAAATATCATATTTCATAAGGTAAGCTCTAGTCTAAGACAACCAAACAAAATAATTGCGAGTATTTTTCCTTTAAATTATTTAATAATTAAATACATTATGTTATTACAATGTATAAACTATAAAGTATTGCAATATGAAACCATAACTCGCTCTCTGTTATGTAAAACAGAACAAACATTTGAGTATTTCTATTAGTAGGTACTTATTGCAAAGTAAATTGAAAACAAGGCTGAATGTAATGAATTGACATCATTTACTCTACATATTTAAGTGTTGTATTCTTCGTGTCAGTCTGATTCTATGAGACCAATAAAAACATCAATTGACTAATAAAAGTCCATTTAAGCGTTTTTTGCTAGAGTTTTTTTTTATCTATATATTATTATTTATATATAAAAGAGATATCCACCCATTGACTCATCACGATATCTCTGAAACCATAAGGCGTAGAGACTTGAAATTTGGTAGGAGTATTGCTTTCGCCGAGTAGAGGTCAGCTAAGAACGGGTTTTACGAAATTCCACCCCTAAGGGGATTAAACGGGGTTGCAAGTTTATATGAAAGTCCTATGTTTTTGAAGTAAGAGACTTGAAATTCAAAATGTATGCTCTATAGATGGTGTTGTGGTGTACTAATAATGTATTTTGAGAAATCAACCCCCTTTTGGGGTTAAAACAGGGGATAGTAGATTGTATGAAAGTCCAATGAAAAATACACCTACAAACTTGAAATTAGGAAAGGCTATAGCTATGATTTTCCTCAAATTAACGCGGGGGTAACCGCGGGGCACGTACAGCTAGTAAATCTATATACATATAATAAAATGATAGGAAAGTCAATGTATGTCCGGGATAAACTCAAAAAGTACTGCATGGATTTACTTCAAATTTGGTACGAATATTATTAAGAAGTCGGGTCAGAACATAGGCTACATATTATCACGCTATCACCTACGGGGAACGAGCAGTGAACTCACGCAGACGACGTCGCGGGCAGCAGCTAGTATAATATATAACTAGGACGGCAAACAAGCGTACGTCTCATCTCACTTGATGATTAGCGATTACCGTAGATTTATAGACATCTACAACACCAGAAGCATCGCAAGCGCGTTGGCGACCCTTTTTCCCCAGGAGCTCAAATCTTACTCACCAACAGGGAACATAACACTGCTAGAAAGCTAAAATAATACTTTATTTAGCTGTGATCTTCTATAAGGTCGAGGTAGGTACTACCCTAGTAGGGGTGCATGTCGGTCACCTCCTCGTGGTGCACCCTGGGCAACGGGACGGGCAGCAGTATCGCAGTCGCGGTACTGCTGCTCGTCGCTGCTAATGACTGACTCGCGGGGTGCGCTCCGGGTACTGCTCGACCCGTGAGCGCACTAGAGGGACGGCGTAGGTGGGTTCGCTTGCCCGCCCTGTAGCGCGAAAGCGCGGTTTGCCGGCCGGGTTGTGCTGGTCCCTGGAGCTTTGCTCGGTTGCTGGTGCAATCCGGCATACGTGATGTGTGAGGGCCGGGCTGTGCTGGCTCCCTGGAGCTTTAAGCTCGGTTGTTGGTGCAGTCCGGCGGACCCGTGGGGTAGTTGCCGGGTCGTGCTGGACTCCCTGGAGCTTGCTCGGTTGCTCGGGACGATCCGGCGTTGGAGGTAGGGTGGGCCTGCCCCCAACGCCATGATGCCGGGCGTTGGAGGTCAGGTCTGCCTGACTTGGAGGGGGGACGCTCCTGGACATGTCCCCATTTTGCAGACGGTAGACTGGTCCGGTTGAGCGTCCCCTAAGTGGGGTGGCCGGCTTGGGGTCGGCGGATCCTCGGCTGGCTTGAGATCCCACGTCGTCGGGAGGGGTGGTCTTGTGGGTGCCGCCCCTCTGGGTGCCGGGGCCCGGATGTTTACATTCGGGCCAACCGCCGGGGCGGGGTGGAGACTGCTAACGCCACCCCATCTCGCCCCACTCAGGCGGATGTCTGCTCACACGTGGATGGTTTTTGGTCAGTAGGAGTCTGACATAACCCTCTGGTGCCCCAGCGCCGGAGGGTATCCATGATGGATTATCCCCACGTAAAAAAAAAGGTACTACCCTAGTCGGGCTGCTCCATATTTTAAACAAGAAATTTCCTGCTGTGCCCTACCTGAGTTAAAGCTTAGAAGCTAGAATCACTTTTATAAATATTTAAAAGTAAAAACTCTAAAATTCAACTCCGATACTCATAAAAAATACGAAAAAAAAATGAAATTATAAATATAACAATATTTTAAAAACTAGAATTAAGTATATATAATATCAATACCTATAGAGTCTTTTCCCCCTTTTTTACTATAACGTTTTGTTTAATAATACAAAGATCGATTGAGAATATCGTTCTATAAGATCTTTGATATATCTACAGCTGTACAGTTTATTGACCCAATAAAAAGATAAAGCTTCTAAGTTTTAATAACTAAGCTTCTACACATGCAATCCAGACATTTTTAACTGCTGAAACAAGTAGAAACAAAACAAGTTTATTGAAGATACTTTAAAAATACTCATAGAATGCATAGTACGAGTATAATCGATAATGAAGCCAATACTGTCTGAATCTTTGAATGAATTTAAATAAAACTTAACATAATATTAGTCCATACTACGAATTGGATACGCTTCCTATCTAAAAACTTAATACAGTCTCCTTAGGAAAATAGATAAAAGTCGAAATGATTTTATTACAATGTCTTTAAAACCTAAAATATATGATTTAGTTCATGATAATGTTACAAAAAATACTATTATATGTAAATAATAAAAAAAATTAATTACTACTGCGCTGGAGGATGTCTTTAAGACCTTGGATTGGGGGGAACGAGGCATCAACGTCAACGGCGAATACATCTCTCACCTTCGTTTTGCTGACGATATCGTCATCTTTGCGGAGACGTTGGATGAGCTAGGTCAAATGCTGGCCGGCCTAAACGAGTCCTCCCGACGAGTCGGTCTCGGTATGAACTTGGACAAAACGAAAGTTATGTTTAACAACCAAGTCATACCACCGAGACCGGTATCGGTTGACGGTATCCTTCTTGAAGTTGTTCAGGATTATGTCTACCTTGGCCACACCATTCAGCTGGACCGAAACAACTTCGAGAAGGAAGCTGATAGGAGGATTCGGTTGGGCTGGGCGGCATTTGGCAGGCTTCGTCGAGTCTTCACTTCGAAAATTCCGCAATGCTTGAAGACAAAAGTCTTCGAGCAATGCGTCCTGCCTGTGTTGACATATGGAGCCGAGACGTGGACACTGACGAAGGGACTGGTCCACAAGTTTAAAGTCGCTCAACGTGCAATGGAACGGGCTATGCTTGGGGTTTCTCTCGAGGACAGAATAAGAAATGAGACTATCCGTGAGAGAACGAAAGTAACCGACATAGCCCACAGAATCAGCAAGTTGAAGTGGCAGTGGGCTGGTCATCTGTGTCGCAGGACCGATGGCCGTTGGAGCAGACGTGTCCTGGAGTGGAGACAGCGTATTGGCAAACGCAGTGTAGGACGCCCTCTGGCCCGCTGGACCGACGATCTACGTAAGATTGCGAAGAAGAAAGCAGGGTCACTACAAACTGCGCCAACGGGCTAGTCATATAGTACTATAATATGCAAATAATTATGCTAAACTACCAAACATCATCTTACTATTTGTAAAATGATTTAAATGCTACTTGAATAAATAAATAATCGCGAAAGAAGAAGTGGGTGCATCTAATCTATACTAATATAATTGTTAATAATATTCTTTTATCGAGGTGAATGTTCTCGTTACTTTAATCATATAGGTAAATTAATGTTAATGTATAAACAAATGAAAATATTTGTCAACTGTACCTAAATATTAACTAATCACTTGTTGATAACGTGTCTCTGAAGCCTTGTTGAGGTTACGAAAAATTGAACAGCTGAAAATGTACCTTTTTCCTTTCGTTAATTTTTTCAGTTTTGTATACAAATAAAATTATGAATTAAATAATTACGGATATAATTGTGTTTGCTCGCAATCGAAAAAAACTGACTTCAATACAACGTAACGACATGTAATACAACGTAAGTAGACGCAAAATAGTCATTATCAATAAATTACTAAAAAAGTAGTCACCAGATCTCGATCAAATTTCAATGGAAACACAAGACAAGCATCAGCTCCCGATTAAAAATATTATATATTTCTGACTATATAATACTGCATTATTTATATAGGTACCTACTGTAGTGATATAAACTGAAGTTCTAAGAGGTTTAAACATGTTGATAACAAACAAACAAGTTAACATCCTATCGATTCACATAGGTAATAATGATAACAGATAACCTAAACAACTCAGTTCAAAGTGAGACATTGTTTGGACAGCACGTCAACGTTGAATACGTGAGTTATAGAATAATAATATATAATAATACATAAGAAACAAAGTTTGGTAACCAAAAATTGTGTAACATAATAATAAAAATAATTATGTCTAAAATAGACAAAACATGATGTGTTACGATACGAATAATATTACTGATTTATTGATTATTTTCTAAGAATAGTTAGCCTTAATAAGACACCTTAAATGTTCCAAAGTGTATTATCGAATACCTATATAAAAATAGATTCATAATTTTAGCTTAAGATTTATGTTATATAATATAGAATCGACATTAGTGCCAGCAGTCCATAGTACACATTTCTTTGTGAATAAATCGTCTTATTACGTGGGTATTTTTATTTTCATTGGTTAGATACTATTTCGTATATGATGTAATCAAATAAGACTTAAACTCATTTTCAGCTACATTGTATGTTTTTTTATGTTATTGTATGTCATTTATTAAGATATCTTCTTCTATAATTATATTAATACGTGAAGCAAAAACTTTGTACCCCTTTTTATGAAAATTGCGCGTACGTAGGAGTATGAAATGTAACGTGAGTGAGGACATGAGAAAGATAGGAGTATGCGCTGAAGTTACGAATAATAGAGAGGAATGGAAGAGGAGGACATGTTGTGCCGACCCTATATAAGTAGGATAAGGGCAGGGAGATGATGATTTTGACTAGAAATTTCTCATAAATATAGTGGAATTCAATAGTAAAGGGCAATAACATATCAAAATATTTGTTAGATATCGTTATCCGTCACATAGCGTTCTATAGGCTCTTAGTATCCTACTTAATCTTATACTATTAAACGAGCAATTCTTGTATATATACAGAGTGGGGATGACAATACAACGATAATTGATAACACCGCTAGTACTACTTTATAGAAGTATTTCAAAACCATCAGATAAGTCCTAACATCAAAATAAAAAAAAAAATTTTTTTTCATACAAACTAATTCAGTTTAATTTAATAAAATTCTATAACATCATTTTTGTAACTATATTATATTTGGATCACTGACCTGCTACACGCGTCATCACGCGTGACCTTCGGTCTGCGCTGCAAAGTGGCGCAGAAGTGCTTTCATGCTTTGTGCTTGTACCTATAAAACTTCATTATTTTGATTGAATAAAAAATAGTAACTTAGAAAAGTAAATAAATAAATTGTTACGCATTTAAAATTAAATTGAATAAAAAACTATTTGATTTAAATTTTCTCAAACCATCAATTTTTTTTTAAATATGCAGAACTGATCAGTAGCCGATACTGAATAAGTTATTTTTTTAAACATTACTTATTATAATATTATTTGGTGGGGTTTGGTAACTGTCACTAAATGGCAATGATTAAAAATTTTGCCTTTTTTGTGGCAGTCGATCCCATATCCATTTCTATCATTTCAATGATTTTAAAAATAAAAATAGCTGTCCTTGAGTTTTTAACCGCCGGTTTTAGGGTAGGTCAGGTCTTTAGTATAATACATCACGGAGAAATTTTAAAAAATGAAAAATCATAATTTGTGACTAAAGTACTGGATGTATTTTATTGATTTTTTGTATGTGGGCTTGGAATGTCATTGCATTATACGATGTCCAATTTATTGTTGTATTATAATCCCCACCCTGTATATGTATATTGTATAGTATATGTATATATTCTGAATCTCTGAATGGTTCCATGGTTCAAACCTCAGTTGAGATTACTTCTTTTTTCTTTTTTTTTTAAATTTTACTTGTGATTTTTTATTTAAATAAAAATAAAAAATAAAAATACCGAGAAAAAAAACAAAATACTAAAATAAATAAAATAAAAATAAAAATACCGAGCTAGGCTCGGTCACCCAGGTACTTTGTATTTATTTATTAAATGTAAAAAGTATTTACATATATCAAATACCTAATAGATTAAAACACTTAACATTTTGACAATATTGACAAAAACACCATTTTAAATACAAAAATAAAATCTATACCGTCATGAACTTGTGTAACATAGTTCATACAATTTAAAATGTTTGTTAAGCTAAAACTGTGCGTTTACTATTATATTTTATATAATAAATCGTTCACTTTCTACTCCACTCTTAAACCGTTGGGATTATACAACTATTGCCTTTGGATCTTATCTAGTTATCTCAATGGGTTAATTATATTGTGTAAATTAGTTATTAATGTATAAACGTGCAGCCTAAGGGGCTGATTCACCGCTTGTGGGTAAAGTTTAACCCGCAAATAAGTAACGAATAAGCTTTAACAGCAAGAAGTAGAATAGGCTATAAGGACCGGTTTCTTCTCAATTAATAAACTACACCTTTTAGATTTATATTTGCGAATCTATACAAATATTATAAAGAGGTAATCTTTTTAACTTTGTGTGTTTGTATATTCGCAAATACTGATCCGATCATGAAAATTCTTTCACTAACAGAAAGCTACACTATTCAGGAGTGATATAGGCTATATTTTATTGTTATTAAACAAAAAAATTCAGTGAAAAATAATAGTATATGTAAATCAAGTCGGAGAAATGCGAGCGAGATGAAAACTTTATTAAATATTTGCATCACAAAAATAATTAAAGCCCAACGAAGTGGGCACGGGTCGGCTAGTAATATAGTAAATATAGTGAAATTTATGATATATTATTTAGTGGAATTCGATGACAAAAAAGAATAATAATATACCAAAAACGTAAAAGGTATATGTTCGAAACAGTCATCCGTCAAATACCGTTATCCACAACCAGTGAATCGGGCCCTGATAGTATTAAATCAAGGATTAAACAAAATCTTACAAGTTACAAGACAATACACGCTTATCACTACATATTATAAAACAAAGTCTCTTCCCGCTGTCTGTCTGTCTGTATATATGCTTAGATCTTTAAACCTACGCAACAGATTTTGATGCGGTTTTCTTTAGTAAATAGAGTGATTCCGGAGGAAGGTTTATATGTATGATACATGCGTAATATAGTAGAGTAACACTGATAGTTTTAAAGTTTTCTAATGTGATGTCGTAAATAAACACATTTTTTGCGCTTAGATTGCAAATATTTATTTTATATTTTATATTTAGTATCAGCATTGCACCCGTGCGAAGCCGGAGCGGGTCGCTAGTTTATCTACGAGTATAATTATAGAGTATTACCTACCAATTGAATGAAATACAAAGTTAAATTATAGATTACATTCGTTAATATTCGTTAAATAAAATAATCTTATTAGGTATACTTGTAACAATGTAAATTCTTATCTTCTTCATTTCAATGATTAAATTGTAATTTGTAATTGAATAGCAAAGCTTGCGTACATAGAAACAATTGATACCACTACACACACACAACAGAATTTTAATTTAATCTTTCATTTGTTTCAGTAACTTTGAAAGAAGCAATGAAGATAGGTTTCATTGGCGGCGGTAAATTGGCATATGCTTTGGCGAATGGGTTTATTTCCGCAGGTACATAATTAAATATATAAATATAAATAACATAAAAATTAATAATTACTTAATATATTTTGCGGTAAAAAGGAAACCTTGATATCGAACTGCCTTAAACATAGGTAGGTACATTTTAAATATTTGGACACTCAAAGTAGAAATATCAATAAGCTTAACGCTACATATATCCCAAGTCATATATAAAGCGTAAGTTTTTTTTTCACATGCGCAAAGCAGTTTATATTCTTGCATCCTTTCGATTTTCCAATTTGACAAAACTTGGAAATAATAGGATTAAAAAAATAGTGGTGACAAATTTTTATAAAAATGTAAATCATAAATATAGATGCTAATCTCAAAAAATACTCCATCAATATAATAATCAATTCTAAAAAAAAATCTTTTGGACGTCGACTAATTTATCTACTTTAAGCACTCAAATGTTTGGATGTCCAAATCTAAATATTGTTTGCAAGTCAGTGAGTGAGTAATTATATGTACCTACTTTGTTAAAAATGTAAAATTCGTACAAGCTCGACAAAAAATTGATTTTCCTTTCCTTCCTAGGCTTAGCAAAACCTGATGAAATCACAGCGAGTTGCCACCCATCAGACACTGTCAGTGCCAAAGCCTTTAAGGTAAGTAAATAGGCCTTTATACTATGTATTATTGTCTAAAACGATTTTTACCTTTGTCAAGCCAACTTTTTTGCATTAATATATACCTATAGTTTGTCAAAACACAGCTTAAGATTAATAGCTGTGCTTTCTAATGTTATGTGTGTAGGTAACTCTATGTGTAGTAGGTAGGTCGTCAAGTTTGATCTCCAGCTATCTGTGCAGCAAGCTTCATTTCAATCAGTAACTAACATCTATACTTCTGCATTCATACTATTAGTAAAATTGATGATATGATATGATATGAAATAACATATGTTAAGTATTTCGCATTCTAAATGCACATGATGTTACACAATTATCATAGCTTTTAGCATTTACATGTATTTAAGATCTTGAAATTGAATATAACAAGTTCAAACACAATAAGGTGACGTAAGAGCCTTGACTTTGAAGTCACCGAGTGGCTTATAGATAAGATATTACGTACGATATAGCTGATGTTCTAAATAGAGTTCGTAAAATCTTTATTGAACAAAGAATATGGGGCCTGATCTTTGTCTATTTACTTGTTGTAGGAGAAAAAAAAACGATAGGTAGGTACATACTTAGTAATTTCTGAAAGACCAAAAAAAACTATTTTTATTTTGATCATTTAATCTATCTTCTATAAATCTATATAATAAAAATTAATGTTGCTAAGCGCATAACTGGAGAATTTGGTTAAAAAATTTTTGTAATCTCCTGGAAGGTTTTTATACTAAAAAAGAAAAAACATAACAGACAGGACGAAGTCTGTCCGAGCATAGCTGCCCGTAAATAATTGAATTACTAAATAAAGAGTATAAAAATAGTGATAGTTATATTCTCATTTGTTATGTACCTACTGTAAATATTACTATATACTTAATTTAGAAAACACTTTTAGATCTCTTATCTGTCAACATAATTATAAAAGAACTCAAAAATACCTCATAGAACTTTTAACTAAGTACCTTTTTTACATAAATAAACTCTAAAAAATACTACTACTAATACTATAATATATAGGTAGAGTCAGGGGGGCAAAGTGCGCCATACTTTTTTCATAGTTAACTTTGGTGCAATATTTCTTGTGTTTAAGTTCACGAGTGATACTAAGTCATGGTACCATAAGGATCTGTGATGTTTTGCAACAACAACCAGTGTCGTGTCATTAGAATCTGACAGCAAATTAATGAATTTTAGCAAAAAATTTGAAAACAGTCTTACCAGGCGCACTTTGCGACAAATCGGGTAAGTGCGCCTTGTATTAATAAAACGTAATATTATAGCATTAGAATAAAAACAGCCTTATATTATTATAGGAAAACAAGAAACAAAACGAATGATATTTATTTTTTTTTCATAGCCACATTCTATAAGAATCTATGCATTTAAAACCAAATTTCGGCTAAATGCGCCATACAATCTTAAGTCAGAGGCTATGAACCTTTTTTCCAAATATTGATAATCGAGTGTCAAGTATATTTTTTCTTTTATTTACGATGGGAATACCCCATGGTATTCCCATCGTAAATGGAACTACTTATTTGGTATTATAAACGGACTGAAATAAGAAGTTAGTCATTGAAATTAGTTGTTAAGTGTAATATTTATTTTCTCGCCTTAAAACAAAAATGGGAAACATGACATTTTTGAACAACATTACGATTTTCTCGAATTTTAATATTTCGTATTGCCTCCTCGTGCTTCCATTCCTGCGTTTACCCAGTTTGGCATGCTGTACACCAAGTTTTTCGTACGATTTTGGGGAATATTCTCCCATTCCTCTGTGAGAGCAATTTTGAGCTCACGAAGCGTAATTTTTTTACGCATCTCCCTAGCTGGTCCCAAGCATGCTCGATCGGATTGACATCTGGGCTGCGTGCTGGCCACTCCATACGAGTAATGTTCATCTCTTGAAGGTAGTCACTCACAATCCAATATGTATGAGGTCGGGCATTGTCATGCATAAAAATAGCATTCTCACCCAAATTGACCATAAATGGACCAACGTGTTCATTCAAGATTTCTTTTTCAAATTAATTTGCAAGATTTGACCCGACCATACAAACAAGCAAAGAAACATTGCAAGTTAAATAAAGACTTGTAAAAGACACATTTTAAAAAGTTTGTAACCTCTGGATTGCGGCGAAGTGCGCCATATAAAAAGTCAGTATGGCGCACTTCCCCAACTATATAAATTTTAAGTTAGAATATTTAACTGCAAAAAAATATATAAATTTTACTAGATAGGAGTGAGATATAGTCAGAAACTTAAAGAAAAATATTTAAATTATGCATTTACCTCACTCGTATGTTGGTAAAAACTAGATTTCTTGAGATTTACGAAGATGATCAACCCATAGTCATCTCTGCTCACCACTTTGAATATCAGTGAAAATAAAATGGCGCGTATCTCAAACTCACATGACTAGAGCCATCTGTGACTTTCACCAAGAACTATGATTTAGTTTGTAGCATCGATATATAGTGTCACTACTAGTATCCAATCGGTAGTTTTCGAGATATTTGTGGTAGGTGCACTTGCCCGGTAGGCGCACTTTGCCACATTAACTCTACGCTTTTTTTTATCAAAAACAAGCGTACCTACGGCTTACCTTATGGTAAGCGATTACCGTAGCCATACGCCTGCGACGCCAGAAGCATCGCAAGCACGTTGCCGACCCTATCCCGAATTCTCACAGGAGCTCTGGTCAACTTACTCACCACAGGAACACAACACTGCTTGAAATCAATATTATTTAGCTGTGATCTTCTGTAAGATCGAGGTACTTCCCCAGTCGGGCTACTCCAGATTTTGAGCGGGATATTTCCTGCTGTTCCCTACCTCAGTTTAACATAAGAGTTCTGTTCCTTTTGAGACTAAAATTATGATTCATATTTATGCAATAATGCAACTGGTACAACAAATGTTTCTTCTTTCTTTGTGTCAGTCTACATTTTGACCGTTTGACGAAATATTAATACTGGACTGGAGGCCTTTTTATATTTATCTTTTATACAAAGGTTTCAGAATAAAGGTGATTTTATAACATTGACGAAAATATTGAATAAGCTTGCTTTTAATATAATTTATGTGTTTTTGTACATTTTCTTCCAGAGTTTGGGAGCAACAGCAGTATTTGAAAATGTACCCGTAGTAGAGAGATCAGAAGTTGTGATTGTATCAGTCAAACCAGACGTCGTGGTGCCAGCTCTTAAAGATGTAAAAGATCTGCCAGCTTCGAAGAACAAATTATTTATATCAGTAGCTATGGGAGTTTCTACTGGCACTATTGAAAAGGTACGTTCCTTAATTGAGAAAAATGCGCGCCATTACAAACATTGTGACAATAGTTGAATTCAAGTATTAAGCTCATTGGCTGTTCTAGTAACACTGTGACTACGATGCTTACTTTGTACCTTTAGGACTACATTGAAACTCACCACAGTTTAAATAAATCTAGTATTAAATTAAATGTTTCTCAAATTAATAATATATAAATTCAATTTCATTAGGTTTATAGTCGTCACGCCTTTAGATAAGGCTACCCACCTTTTTTATTTTTATCCTTTGTATAATTTAATAATATAGGTATTATGTAATAAAACGTTACTAAATAAATTGTATTATATAATATATTTTGCCTACAGGCTCTTCCATCAGAAGCGAGAGTGATCCGCGTAATGCCTAACACTCCAGCGCTTGTGAAAGAAGGAGCCGCAGCTCTTAGTCGAGGTGCCAGAGCCACAGCGGAGGACGCCAAAATCGCAGCCGAGCTGTTCCGTGCTGTGGGCACGTGCGACGAAGTACCTGAATACCAGATGGATGCTGTGACGGCGTTGAGTGGAAGTGGCCCTGCTTATGTAAGTTTTATTTTGCTCATCTACAAAAGTTATCTTTAATCATACTACCTACTAGTGACTATAAAATAAGAAATTAAAGGCATGAAAATTTGAACTTTTATGTTGCTACTGAGTAGATTTATCGCCAGAAATATTTTTTGTTTATTACCAATGTGCTAGACTACTTTAAGAATGGTTTCGATTCACCATATGACAAGCTTACTAAAATTTTGTACAGACACTAATTATAATAATAAATAAATAAATTAGCATATTAGGTACATACACAAATATTGATGTTTTAATTTTTATAAAATTGAGAACGCTACAAAGTTATAGCCATTAGTATTGGTACCTAACTTAAAACTTTATGGTATTGATTATTTGTTTTGTAGGTTTATATGCTAATAGAATCATTAGCAGACGGAGGAGTACGCTGCGGTTTACCGCGCGACCTAGCTCTGAAACTAGCAACACAGACAACACTCGGCGCGGCGGCCATGTTGCGTAATGGCGGTCACCCCGCGGTCCTGAAGGACAACGTGACGTCACCGGGAGGTTCCACCGCGGAAGGAACTTATCATTTAGAACAAAACGGTATAGTTTAAATAAATATAAATAAATGATGCTTCACACTCAAGTTATAGTTGAAACATTTGTGTACATTCAATTCAAACTTTAATCATCTTACTCAGAGTTTACTATTGTTTTGGCGTAGTGATGCGAGAAGTCGCCTTAATTCGTTCAGATTTCTTCTTTGTTCGGTTCAGGCATTTCTATTTATACAAATAGATATTTGTTTCTGGTCTAGATTAATTCTACTCGGAAACCCCACCGTACTTTGGAATATGCCTATAATGCCGTCGGACTATTTATTATCGTAAACCAAACAGAAATTGTTACTGTTGGCAGGGAAATTGTCCACCTACTTTTATCGTAATTGAAAAAAGATTTACTGTTATTAGAATGGTGCACCCACTATTTATAGTGTGTATGTAATCATACTTCTTACTTACTTCCAGTGGCGCTACAACCCTATGTGGGTCTTGGCCTCTTCCACGATTTTCTTCCTCTTGTCACGATCTCTGCCGACCCTCCTCCAGTTCGTAAGCTTGCCCATCGCCCTCAGATCCTCCTCTATGCAGTCCTGTCTTTTCCTGGGTCTTCCTCTCGGTCTCTTGTGCTGCGGTGTCCACTCAGATATTATTTTGGCTGCCCTGGTTTCCGGCATTCTTTATAAGTGACCTACCCACCTCAGTCTTTGAGACTTGCAAAATCAGACAATATTCTCACCTTTTATGCGCGCGTCTATTTCATAGTGAATCACAAGGTATTTTGCCGATTCATCGTGACAAATATACTTTATTGTAAGTTGTAACTTTCTTTCGGGATTTATTACAACAGTGTTTAAATATTCTTTTTCCAGGATTTAGATCCGCAGTAATTGGTGCTGTAATGGCGGCAACTAACAGATGTAAGGTCGTCAACGAACAACTCAACAGTTAAACTAATATTTGACAATGAAAAATTAAGTCTCGGAAATCATATGTACCTTTATTTTTTTAATAAAAAACATCTTATGTGTACAATACATATCTTTTTATTAATAAAACCTTGACACTAACTTCTAAGTGCTGATAAACCACTCGTTATACAGAATACCATAATGGGTTAGACAATTTTTTTTTACCATTAAGCATGTGACAAGAAAATTGAGTTATTTTTAAAGTGAAACTTCTTTAGAATCGTTGTGATTTCAAACCGGATGCAACCGCAAAAAACGACAGGGAAGAGCGCGCCGCGCTGCGGCCGCGACACCTTTTTTTTTATATCGCAGGGTAACCCATTTACGGGTGATATCCAGGACGCCCGGGTAGGCAGTCTTATAGCGTATGTCGGACTCAGCATTTGGGGTGCCACTACCGCACTAAACCCCCTGCGGGAGCCTTCAGCCGCTTAATTGGAGGGTCCCGGATCTGTGGAGTCGGGAGTGACAAGTCCCCTCCGAGGAAGAACCTATAGTTATATTTGAAACTAGCGACCCGCCCTGGCTTCGCACGGGTGAAATGCTGATACTAAATATACTACAGAATGTCTTTATATACAACGTTCACAGCTTTTTTCTCATTAGACAATACAAACATATTTTCTTTAGAGGTTACTCTTGACTTGACAAATTATGGTTTTAGACTTTTAGTCTGATCCTATCCACCCCAATGTATATTGACTACAAATGCGGCAAAAATTATAAAGTACGAACATACAATTTCAAAAAATTGTCTCTCCGGCCGCGACCCCGGCTGGTACCACCGCAACCGTTATGTCCCTGCATTTTAAAACTGTAATATCTTCGAAAATATTCATTTAAATTACATGCTTTAAAGGGCTGTATTGATCTATACTAAATGCACAATGCATTTATGGTACTTAATTTGATGAGGATTAATGCTGTATTGCTTAGAATCGCGTCGTAAATAAGCCATTATTTCTTGTAAAAAGTAAAGGATAAAAAACGGTTATTGTGGGTTATCCTTAAGAGATAGACATATGCCATCGCGGACTTTTTTTTAGACCTTTTTATGATGTACAATACTGTAGTACATTATTTTGATCTATCTCGTAGGGTTCAGCCGGCGTTTGCAATGTAAGCGCAAAAAAATGTGTTTATTTCATCATATCATCATCATCATCATATCAGCCTGTTGCAGTCCACTGCTGGACATAGGCCTCCCCAAGCTCGCGCCAGACATCTCGGTTTTCCGCAATCCCCATCCAGCCTACACCAGCAATCTTACGTAGATCGTCGGTCCAGCGGGCCAGAGGGCGTCCTACACTGCGTTTGCCAATACGCGGTCTCCACTCCAGGACACGTCTGCTCCAACGGCCATCGGTCCTGCGACACAGATGACCAGCCCACTGCCACTTCAACTTGCTGATTCTGTGGGCTATGTCGGTTACTTTCGTTCTCTCACGGATAGTCTCATTTCTTATTCTGTCCTTGAGAGAAACCCCAAGCATAGCCCGTTCCATAGCACGTGTTTATTTACGACATCACATTAGAAACGTCTAAAACTATCAGTGTTTCTTTGCTATATTATGCATGTATTATACATAAAAACCTTCCTCTTGAATCACTCTATCTACTAAAGAAAACCACATCAAAATCCGTTGCGTAGTTTTAAAAATTTAAGCATACATACAGACAGACAGACAGACAGCGGGAAGCGACTTTGTTTTATAATATGTAGTGATGATTTCTTGCTTTATATGCTCTTTGATTTCTTGCTTGAATGAGCATACTCAATTACTCAAATTAAATAAATGCATAAGAATATACTGTACTCGTAGATCTTAAAAAAAAAACAAATATTTCGTAGGTACGCCATCTTTGGACAATAGAATACACTAACGACACTAACACAATACAACCATAGACAATATTTAGGTCTCACATAATAACATGGCGTGTTACATGAAATGTTGTCCTAAAAAATAGAGCGAAATGTCTTTTAGTAATTCCGTTCGTCAAAACTATGCTCTTTGGTCAAAACCAAAAGTCACAAACTCACAACGGCTGTTGGACACTGGACAGCGGTTTGGTGAATAAATAAAAAATACGTCACACTTTAAATGGAGAGCATTCCTTTTCCAAGTTCCTTTTCATTTGACTTGAACAAGAATCCGTGACCTTGTGTAAAACAACCAGTTGTGTTATTTTGTTTACATTTTGTAAAGTGAAATTACAGTGCAAATCGAGTAGTCGAGCGGTATGGTTTCAATCTACAAAAAACTTAGAAGTAGAACGTAACGTCTCCCGCATAAGTGGCACGAAGGCTCTGTGATTTGAGTTCGAGACTTCGAGTTGATATGACCTTACATTTGAGTAAAGGAATCGACCCACGCCGTGTAATGTAGACTCCTACGCGGCACCAATAATGCGAACTGCGACGTCCATTTAAGATTAAAAAACTACTTTATTGAGAATAAAACTAGACGTATTAAAACAAACTCTCTCGATTTACTAGTTTTCAGTACATATAGACACTTAAATTTAAACGAAAATAAGTGTGAGTGTGAAATTGTTATGAATTTTCTGGTGCTGAAGGATTTGGTACATCTGTTTTACTTTGTCAACAATCAAGGCTGTCTGTGTAAAGAAGCCGAATTTTCCGTCGAAGACATTAAAAAAGTTGGTATGTAAAATTTACATTTTTTTACTATAAAAAAAATTTCCTATAATAAATTTGTTTATTGCAAATTAACATAATCAAGTAGGAATACATTTCATCATACAGTTATTAAACAGTATAATAGGTGATAAGTGTAATGATACAACTTTCTAACTAGATTCTATTACAGGTACATAGTTGCACCTGTTAGTTAACATTTGTTTACATACAGATTACATTTTACGTCATTAGAAAATGAAATTACATGTTAATCTTAATAGTTCTGAACTGAGACTAAAACAAAATTTTTTTAGACACTCCATTTTTCATAAATCATAGTTAATTATGAATAAAGAAATAGCGCAGCTAATTATAAATAAACTACAGGTAACAGCTTTCTCGTTTGTTTAAATGGTATTATACAGTTTTTCTTTATAGATTTAACATATTATAAAATTAAGCAAACACAGATTACTCGAAATTGATACTGTCACTTAAGTCTGGTTGTGAAAATTTTACCATAACTTGTATCGCTGTCACATGACCCAATGAACTCTTCTTATACATTTAAATCTTTTTAATTTCTTCAAGTTATAGGATAAAGTAAGGTCTCTTATTGGGCTAGTCTTTAGATTAAGAACGGCGTCGGTCGGTCGGTCGGAAATTAGATAGGTTAGGGTTATTTTTTTTTTTGTTTCTGTGACAAAAATATGCCGATAAACAGTCTAATATTGAAATTAGATAGGTTAGGGTTATTTTTTTTGTTTCTGTGACAAAAATATGCTGATAAACAGTCAAGCGTTCTTAATCTAAAGACTTACCTCTTATTGTGTATATTTATAAACTTTGAAGAATTAATTTTATTATTTGGATGACCATATAACAATATTTTATTACTGGTTGTACCAGGGCCGAGCCGCCCCTGTGTGCGATGTGTGCGGCGCACACAGGCGCCAAGACAATAGGGGCGCCGCCATCGAAATAATTTTTGTTACACTTACTCAACAACATATTCTTTTTTTCAACAATAAATATTTTTCAATAATACTTGATTGCTCTCCTGCGTTTCACACGTAGAGCAAATTAGTATTATAAAGTTGATCTAGCTTTCTGTCCAATTATCGATACAACTGGCGCTGGATTAACGTCCTTTATAATAGAAAAACTAGACAAAATTAATGTGGACAGGGCCATCTTAATGGATCAAATATGCGCGGTAGGAATAATGGTCTTCAAAAAAGATTTATGGATCTAAATCTTCGCGCTTTCTATGTACCATGCGCTAGCCATAGTTTAAATTTAATAGCACCTAAACGACGCTGCCACTCTCAATCATCATACGACTGGGTTTTTTTTAGTAATGTATCACGATTCAGCATGTAATATCCCACTGTTGGGCATAGGCATCTTCCCCATGTAGGAGAAGGATCGGAACTTAATCCACCACGCTGCTCCAATGCGGGTTGGCGGATATATTCCCTACTATGAGTAACGATCGCTATCAGGTGTACATGATAACAACCGGGACCGGCGGCTTAACGTGCTCTCCGAGGCACGGTGGGGCGACCCACAAGGACTGCACAAACACCTAGACCACGTTAAACATCTGTATGGCCAATATAAATGTTGTCGTGTGCGGGGATCGAACCCGCAACCGCCCACGCAACAGTCAATCGCAATCCAGTGCTGTGACCGCTGCGCCTACGCGGCGTCGTGTTTTAGAAATGTATAAGAATTACATAAATATTTTTCGCCCTCTACCAAAAGATGGGATTTATTAAAAAATATGTCATAAATCTGACCTTAAAACCATTGTCTGAAATAAGATGGTAAACCAGAATAGATGCTATCATATCGCTGTCTACGCTATCGCTGTTTACAAATTTACCAGAAATTTCTGATGCCTTATATGAAATATCAAATGGTATAATCATATTATGATCAGAAGCCAAAATATGACGCTAAATGTCTAGCAGAAAAAATATGCTCCTTTTCATTCATTTGGTCACTAAATGTATGTCACATGATATTGACAAAAGTAAATTTTGTGAGTAAAATTGTGCAGTTCATTGATATGAATATGCATATGCAAGTTGCTTTAGATGCTCAATGCAATTATAGAAGTTTTTGATAAAAATTAGAACCCACGCAAATTTAGAGGAAATTGTAAATGATATTGCTATGAAAATTCCTGAAAAATTTGATGTCGAGTCTGAATTTGAAACTTCGAAATCCAGACCCCTAAGATGTCGTAAGACTCCAAAGAGTTTTGATTATAAACGCGAAGACCACGGAAGTGAACTGGTTTTTCCTATTTCGGAAAATATTATCTAAGTATTTAAAATTGGATAACATTTATTTCGGTCAAAATTAACAAATAATAATAAAAAATGGAAAAAAAATTACTGTTTAATTACGGCAGTAAAGAATATAGCCAAACCCTCTCTTCCCGTAGATGCCGTAGGAGGCGACTGAGGGCCACAGTTCCACTACTACCTTGGAACTTAAAAAGCCGACCGATGGCGGACCATCCAACTACTGGCTTTGAAATACACAGGCCGAGGACAAACCAACCACCTACCCGCCTGCCCAGTGTGGTGACTATGGGCAAAACACATGAGTTCATGCCGTTTTTGGCATGAACTTGGGGAGGCCTATGTTTAGCAGTGGACTGCGATGGGCTGAAGTGAAAAAAAAAAAGTTGAAACGAAGATTCGTGAAAAAAGAGGCGCTTCATAGGTTTCGCACACAGGCGCTGTGGGGGTTCGGCGCGGCCCTGGGTTGTACTGTACATAAATTAAAAATAATTATATTACTACACAATAGGATTTGTAAACATTGTCTAATTATTCTTAATTCTGGATTGTAACAAAATAATCTTATTTCCTCTATTCATGTGTTTGTCACTGAACTCCTCCTAAACGGCTGAACTAATTTGTTTTGAAATTTTGTACACATATTTCTATGGGTTCATGGATGGTTTGAAAACACAATTTGACCCGTTAGGTGGCGTTGCTATCATTATGTCAGCAATCAAAGGTAGCTGTATTCTGGGCAGGAAAAAGTCTGCCGGGTCCGCTAGTCTATATAATAAAAATGAATGTTGCTATGCGCATAACTGGAGAATGGCTCAACCAATTCGGCCATTTTTTTGTATGTTCCTTAAATCCCACGGAAGGTTTTTATAGGTACTAAAAAAAAAACAACAGACAGAACGAAGTCTGTCCAGGCAGCTAGTCACTACATAGTATATATTTTTTTTTTTTTTTTTTTTTTTTTTTTTTTTTTTTTTTTTTTTTTTTTTTTTTTTTTTTTGTGTTATTTACAATCAGTCGCCAGACTATAAGTAAATTTGTTGAAAGAGGAATGGCGTTTAGAGTGACCGCAGGATTGGGCTGCGGCCCTCTTTTAGGTAGGGAGCACGTGAGCTCTCTTCAATCTCTTTACAGGCCTTGAGGTCGTCAACTGGTAAGCTAGTGGATTAGGATGTGCAGAAAGACGCTCCATGTAGTTTTTCTTGTAACGTTCAATTTCCGCCGCTACAGTTGGAATCCCAAGATAGTCGTGGATTTCAGAGTTTCGAGCAAACCACGGGGCGCCAGCAATGACACGCAGAATGTTGTTCTGTACTCTTTGGAGACACAATATATTAGATTTGCTGGCTGTAGACCAAATCTGAATGCCATATATCCAGATCGGTTTTAGGATAGAGGTGTAAACGAGCAGTTTGTTGTTAGTGGATAGAGTTGACTGTCTACCGAGCAACCAAAGCAAGTTTCTGAAACGTTGGTTGGTTTCGTCTCTTTTGGCTTTTATGTGATCCTTCCAGGTTAGACGTCTATCGAGGAGGAAACCAAGATATTTGACACAGTTTGTTTGTGGCAGGATTGAGTTGTCAAGCCAGACCGGTGGGCAATCGCCTTGACGTAGTGAGAATGTGATGTGAAAAGATTTGGGAGCACTAGCTTTCATTCGCCATTTACTAAGCCAAGCGTGGGTGTCATTTAGTTGATTTTGCAGATTTGCGGTTGCTCTTATTGGGTCCACAGAAGATGAAAGGAAGGCAGCATCATCCGCGTAGGTAGCAATAGTGACGTCCGATGACTGTGGAAGATCGTGAGTGAAGATGTTATACAAGACCGGTCCAAGGACAGAGCCTTGAGGCACTCCAGCAAGATACTCAAATAAGCCAGATCTAGCTTCACCCTGCTTAACAAAGAAAACTCTATTTTCCAAGTAAGACCTTATTGTGGAATATATAGGATGTGGTAGCAGCTTCTTGATTTTACAAAGCAGTCCTTTGTGCCAAACCCTGTCGAAAGCCTGCTGAATGTCCAAAAATGCTGCAGAGCAATACTGTTTGGTTTCCAGGCAGTGGCGAATGGAATCATAGACTCTGTGTACCTGTTCCACGGTAGAATGATGTTTTCGGAAACCAAATTGATGTTGCGGTATGATATCACGTTCGTCAATACACTTGGAAAGTCTAACGAGAAATATTTTCTCCCACAGCTTCGACAGGACGGGAGTCAGACTGATGGGCCGGTATGAAGATTGTTCATGAGCTGGTTTTCCGGGCTTGTGAATCATAATTATTTGGGAGACCTTCCAGACGTTGGGAAAGTGAGAAAGTCTCAATGTGGCGTTAAAGAGATTAGTTAAAAACACCACGCATTTTTTTGGTAGTTCCTTCAAGAGCCTTGGCGTTATGAGATCGAAACCAGGCGCTTTTTTGGCATTCATGTTTTTTATTTCTCTCAATACTTCACTGGGTGATGTTGGTGACGGCGGAAAACTGAGTTGAAAGTCTTGATTCAGAATGAAATCTATATGCGGATCGTCATCGCCTTGTGCTTCATTGGGTTTGAATACTGCGGCTAAATGAGTGCCGAAAGCTTCAGCCTTTTCTATGTCTGTACGTGCCCAGGTATTTCCATTTCGGATAGGGGGAATCGGAATTTGCATTCTGCTTAAATACTTGGTGGCTTTCCACAGGGAACGTTCGCCCCGGCCTAAAGGTGACATAAGCTCTAATGTTTGTCGCACTGTCTCGTTAGCAGAAGCTCTTAATAGGCTTTTCAACTCTTTAATTGCTCGATTGAGAGCCGATTTGTCAGAAGGGTGACGCGAGAGTTGCCAGACTCTGCGCAATCTGCGTTTCTCTTCGATTCTGCGTCTTATATCCCTTGGTAATGTTGGAGAAAAGTTACTCGTACGAAGCTCTGGAGTGTTCTTCCACGCAGCCACCTGGACCAAGTTTGTAAAGTAGAGGCTGGCATCTTCTAATTCATCAACCGATGACATGGGAAAGTGAGGGTCAATTTCCTCATTCAAGAAGTCACGAAAGCCGTTCCAATCAGTTTTCAAGTTGTGGAGAGATTCACATCCACGATCAGAGGTTGGTATTATTGAGCTAATCGTCAGAATAATAGGCGAGTGGTCAGACGAGCCATCAAGGCTTGACTCCACTGTTGTGTATTGGGGACAGACATTTTTGGTAATGAAAAAGTCTAGTAAGTCAGGTGTCTTCTCCGGATCACTAGGCCAGTAGGTAGGAGTACCTGTTGATAGAGTAAGAAGACGGTTGGAATCCAGACATTCTTTAAGACTGCGGCCTCGAGATGTAGTTAGTCTTGATCTCCAATAAGTGTGCTTAGCGTTCCAGTCACCACCCGCAATGAAGCGATTGCCAAGCGTTTTGAAGAAGTCTGTGAACTTGGCTTCGCTTATTTTGTGCTTTGGTGGACAGTATACTGCTGAGAGGGTAATGAATCCAGTGCGAGTGTTCACCATGACGGACGCAGCCTGTAGATATTCTTTATCGTAAGGAGCTAGCAGGTTATGTTTTAAGCTTTTCCTAATATATATAGTATATAATATAAATTAATAAATTTTGAATGAGAGAGAATGAGACCATTTCAACTTAAGCATAATTATTTTGTTTATTTAAGTAATTATTATTTTTATTCAATTGAAAAGTTTGTAATTTTAACTTATTAGACCGGGCGCTGGATGGAGTTGAGTGTGCAAAATGTGAGGACCGCATTCAGTGTACGGTTTTGAACTCAGAAAAACATGCCGATTATGATTCTGAATGTTGCCAGGAGCAATATTGGTCCATTTTTTTTTACACCCCACCCCCTTAGACACTAGAGTAAATGGACTAAAAACATGCTTTGATATCATTATAACGATTATTTTAGTGAGAATACCCAATTGATTTTTATGATTAAAGATATTTACCGCTAGTCAAGTGAAAAAACAACAGGAAAATTAAAAATAAAAACAATAATTATTGATAAAAAAAATTATTTAATTAAAAAAACCAAATTTGAATATATTATGAATGAAAAAAATAATAATTATCAATCTTTTTTGTTCTGGCAATTGTTATTTATGCATTTTCACAAAGAAATACAATCAATATCTAACTTCTTACAAGAGCAAGCCATTGTTTTACAATTTGCACATTTACACGGTTGATTCAACAATTCCGGCAGTGGTTGCTTGGTCATTTGTCGCGGGTAAAAATTACTATCCTTCCTTTTATAGCCTAAGAAGGTGTAATCAATTGGCTGTAGTTGAGTTTGGTCAGCATTTACCCACTTCTATCTTATCTTATCTATACTAATATAATAAAGCTGAAGAGTTCGTTTGATTGTTTGTTTGTTTGTTTGAACGCGCTAATCTCAGTATCTACTGGTCTGATTTGAAAATTTCTTTTAGTGTTATATAGCCCATTTATCGAGGAAGTCTATATATCATAACGCTAAGACCAATAGGAGCGTAGCACCAATGAACGATCACGATTCAGCCTGTAATATCCCACTGTTGGGCATAGGCCTCTTCTCCATGTAGGAGAAGGATCGGAGCTTAATCCACCACGCTGCTCCAATGCGGGTTGGCGAATATATTCCCTACTATGAGTAACGATCGCTATCAGGTGTATATGATAACAACCGGGACCGACGGCTTAACGTGCTCTCCGAGGCACGGTGGGGTTACCCACAAGGACTGCACAAACACCCAGACCACGGCAAACATCTGTATGGCCAATACAAATGCTGTCGTGTGCGGGAATCGAACCCGCAACCGCCCGCGCAACAGCCAATCGCAATCCAGCGCTGTAACCGCTGCGCCAACGCGGCGTCAATGAAGAATGTTTCAAAATCGGGCTTTTTTCCTTTTGAGAGCTTCCGCTGCGTAAACGGTTGAAGTTTCGCACAAATCATGTATGACAGAATAGGTCCTATTCCACGCGGACGAAGTCGCGCGCATAAGCTAGTTAGAAATAAATAGTAAATTAATAGCATATTATAAATTATTTAATTTTAAATAAAGCTTAAGATAATCCATATATATATATGTATATTTTTTTTATAATACTGTGCCCCCGGAGGTGATCCGAGACTTTAGCTACAATTTTTTCTTACTCTTATTTATTTCTATTTCTCGTATATATCTGCTCATATTTTTGTATTCCCAGGGTCTTACAATCTATTACAATTTTTTGTTACTTTCTTATACAAAGTTTCAAAATCTTAGTCTAGTACTAATCTTCCTACTTACATAAATCTAACATTTTCGGACTGAACCTATGGTCCATATATATAGTGAACCATCCTAGTTCATAACATTAACTTAATCACTATTTATTACACAGTAATAAATTATTAAAACGCTAATAATTTTCAGATGTAAATATGAAGGGAAATATGGATACAAATGAATTTCAATCAACATAAATTAATACTCTTAACCGTGCGGAGTAGTCGAGAAATCCATCAAAATAAAGAAATCAGCGGCCCTCCTGTGTTACAAGACGAGAATGGATGAGAATGATGTCATCATATCGTCTACGGAGATCATAAAAGGTAATAACTCTTTTTCATATATAATAGGTAGTTCAGTTATATTTCTTATTAGAAATATCTCAGAAACTGTTACTGATGAAAGATTTGTTCCATTTTTAAATTCCATAGTACCTGTTCTTCTTTGAGTTATTAAGTAGAATTATATGTTTCTAGATCGAAATCAACTAAGTCAGCTAAGCTCTTAAGCAACTTAAGTTGACTCTAATTACTCAATAAGTTAACATATAACGGCTATACATACATGTATAAATTGTGATCAATGTTACTACCCCTGCGTTCCGAAATGCGATGAAATCGATTACAGCGATCACAGCACCGTTCCGATTTGTCGTGAGCGTGCCATCGAACGCTCACGTGACGTCACAGATGACGTCATTACATCCGCCATATTGCGCTTACAACGATTAAGCCTCGGGCGTAAGCGTTGTGAGTCTTCTGTCACTTTTGACATTTTTGACGGTTGTCTGAACTGTCTAATTGAATAACAACAAAAAAATGGAAACAACACATATTATTTCAGTTCACGATGAGAGTACAGGGAGAATAATTCAATAATGTTTAATTGAACAAGATGTTGAACAAGCGCAAAGAGGTAAAAATTAACTGATATCGGGATATTTGACACTGACAAACAAAAAAATGCTCAAAGCGCTCAAAGTGCGTTCCGATTTGAACAGTGATTATTAGTCTCATAACACTAATTTCAATTCGGAACGGGCGATTTCGACGAAATCGCTGTAATCGATTTCATCGCATTTCGGAACGCTATCCCTGCGTTCCGAAATGCGATGAAATCGATTACAGCGATCACAGCACCGTTCCGATTTGTCGTGAGCGTGCCATCGAACGCTCACGTGACGTCACAGATGACGTCATTACATCCGCCATATTGCGCTTACAACGATTATGCCTCGGGCGTAAGCGTTGTGAGTCTTCTGTCACTTTTGACATTTTTGACGGTTGTCTGAACTGTCTAATTGAATAACAACAAAAAAATGGAAACAACACATATTATTTCAGTTCACGATGAGAGTACAGGGAGAATAATTCAATAATGTTTAATTGAACAAGATGTTGAACAAGCGCAAAGAGGTAAAAATTAACTGATATCGGGATATTTGACACTGACAAACAAAAAAATGCTCAAAGCGCTCAAAGTGCGTTCCGATTTGAACAGTGATTATTAGTCTCATAACACTAATTTCAATTCGGAACGGGCGATTTCGACGAAATCGCTGTAATCGATTTCATCGCATTTCGGAACGCAGCCTACTTACTACTACCAGTATATGTATAAATATAAAACATTAATTAAGTTATTGTATAAAATTGCACACATAAAGAAAATAGTAAGTCTGGTGATATAAAATATAATCAACTTATTATTGAAACAAATTTGCCCCTATCACTAATTTTATTCTTATACATGTGTCAATATAATTCTTACATAAATAATTATTTAAAACTAGCCGACCTGTGCCCACTTCGTTGGGCGTTAATTATTTTTGTGATGCAAATGTAAAGTTTTCATCTCGGTTGCACACCTCTAGCTTGATTTACATATACTAATATTTTTCACTGAATTTTTTTTCCAATGACAAATCAAATCAAATCAAAATATAAAATTATAACAATTTCTTACTGAACGTCATGAGTCTACTACCAGTTCGGAAAGAAAAAGCCTCTGACCTGAGAAGAACTGGCGAAAGAAACTCAGCGGGACTACTGTCATTTTTTTTAACGTAATGTTTTTTTTCCAAAGCAGATTGAAATTTACAATAATTTTATAGGTTAAAATAGGCTGGCGGCGATCACATCATTCCCAAGGCGTACTGTCTTCTATAAAATCGTTAATCGAATAATATCCTTTAGTACACAAACGTTCTTTCACAATTTTTTAAAATTTGGCAATAGAAGCTTTTTGAACGTTTTCTGGGAGCCTGTTGTATAAGCGTATACATTGTCCATAGAAAGAATTACTGACTCGGCGTAAGCGAGTTACGGGCATTACAAGTTTGTGTTTGTTCCTAGTATTAATGCTATGCATGTCGCAATTCCTGCGAAATTCGTGTATATTTTGATGAACATACATAACATTTTCGTACACATATTGAGAAGCAACAGTCAATATTTTTATTTCTTTAAACTTATCTCTTAATGATACTCGTGGGCCTAAACTATAAATTCCACGAATAGCTCGTTTCTGCAGGACAAAAATAGTATTAACGGTAGCTGCATTTCCCCATAATAGGATTCCATAGGACATGCATGATAGTATGGAAATAACTAAAATATACTACGCGAGCTGTATCTACGTCAGTAATAAGTCTAATTTTTTTACCGCAAACGCTGCAGAGCTGAGCCTATTCGCTAACCCCTCAATATGAAGATCCCACTGCAATTTCGAATCTATGGTAATCCCTAGGAATTTAGTAGACTTTACCGGTTTTAACATTTCCCATCCTAATTCCACACCATTGTCAACAAGTTTAACATTAGGTGTCGTGAATTTTATTAATTTTGTTTTTTTGTTATTTAAGCATAAATTATTTGAATCAAACCAATAGACAACCTTTGAGAGAGCATCGTTTACATCGTCGTACATAAGTAAATTACGTTTCACCTTAAAAATAAGTGAAGTGTCATCAGCGAACAATACTATCTCATGCTTGTCCTGTACAAAAAAATGGCAAATCATTTATGTAAATAAGGAAGAGAAATGGGCCAAGAATAGAGCCTTGTGGAACCCCCATATTTAGAGGAGCACCAGGAGATCTCTTACCATTTACATCAACCCTCTGTATTCTATTACTCAAATAGGAATTCAGGAGGTTGATTGCCTTATTTCTAATACCATAATAATGCAGTTTCCTAATCAACGTCTCATGATGCACACAATCAAAGGCTTTGGATAAGTCACAGAATATCCCAAGAGCATTCTGCGACCTCTCCCATGCCTCAAAAATATTTTTAATAAGGTCAACACTAGCATCTGCTGTGGAGCGACCTTTTGTAAAACTAAACTGTTTCTTATGTAATAGACTGTGTGCATTAAAATGCGATAAAATTTGCCCGAGTATGATTTTTTCAAAAAATTTACTAAATAGAGGTTGGGAGTACCGAAATTGGTCTAAAATTATTTGGGTCTAGGGTACTCCCTGATTTAAAAATAGGAATTACTTTACTGTGTTTCATTAGATCAGGAAACACACCATGTTCTATACAGCTATTAAATATAGTAGCTAGATGAGGTGCAACAACATCAATTATTGAACTAACGACTTTTACAGATAAACCCCATAGATCAGCTGTTTTCTTGACGTCCAGTCTTCTGAAGGCCACTATTATATCTTTGGGGTTTACAGGTTTAAATGTAAATATTACATTACATTCTTTAACGTTTTCTTTTATCAAAGATTCGGCAATGCCTGGAGACGAATTAAGTGATTGCGTTGTTGAAAATGGAATGGTAGTGAAAAATTTTTCAAACTCAGATGCAACTTCTCGGTCTGAGGTAACAAAATTATCATTGATATTTAACTTAAAATCGAAGCTGCGATCTGCGACTCTTCCACATTCACAAGCAATTATGTTATGAGTTTATGACAATAAAATATAGCCTATGTCACTCCTGAATAGTGTAGCTTTCTGTTAGTAAAAGAATTTTCATGATTGGATCAGTATTTGCGAAGATTACCCCCCTACAAACAAACAAAGTTAAAAATTTTACCTGTTTAATATTAGTATAGATAAAATACAACATGATTAACATTTAGGTGTTAACTGTCCATACAATTCTTACAATAATATGGAACAATACTCTCCCTTACCAATTTTACCCTCTTGAACTTTAATGTATGGCAATTGTTTGGCAGTTTTAGTTTCGACTCATAGCCATTTGTGCGCTTTTTAACCGACTTCCAAAAAAGGAGGAGGTTCTCAATTCGACTGTATTTTTTTTTTATGTATGTTAGCTCAGAACTTTTTACTGGGTTGACCGATTTCGATCAATTTTGTTTTATATGAAAGGTTTTGCGTGTCATGTGGTCCCATTTAAATTTAATTGAGATCTGACAAGTACTTTTAGAGTTATATCTAATAATGCGTATTTACTTGACTACTTTTTCGTCCACCTGCGTTGTATTATACCGCATAACTTTTTACTCGGTGTACCGATTTCGATAATTCTTACTTTAATCGAAAGCTAATACTTGTCATATAGTCTTCTTTAAATAAGATCGAGATCTGATTACAACTTTTTGAGTAATCTTTAATAGCGCGTATTTACTTGACTATTTTTTCGTCTTATTACGTTGTATTACTTGTCGATGTAATTGAAGTCGGTTTTTTTTCGTTTGCGAGCAAACACAATTATTAATATATCAGACTATTTATGCTGCTTGTCCACATGCATTTTTATTAGACCATTTTTCCACTTACGGTTTTTCCAGCGTGGTATCATGCATATGATTTTGGCTGTTCCGTTTTCTCTTGCTAAAATATAACTTATGCTATTCAGTGACATAACATATATGTAAACATAGCATTCTGGTGAAAGAATTTTTCCAGTATTTTTTGAGTTTCCCATTATAGTATAGGTTTCAGATCAGTCCTAAGACTGCCAAGAAATTGTATGACATTTACTATTACTGCTTTGCTTCTCATAATTCTTCAGTGATATTAGATTGCCGTATAATTTTCTACAATAATGGCTAAAGGCAATATTTTCAATGGCTCAAATAATAATTTGTTAAATTAGTCTGATGTTAGTCACTCTTTTATTGCATTTAGCGTGACAAACTTACTCCTTAGCTTTAAGAGCTTTATTTAAGTATATTGTAATAGACAAACTATTGTTACTAATTTTTAATTAATTAAGTTGGACGATTATACCACGATGAATATGCAATGATTTTGATTTAATAGATTATTTTTACACAAGCACTATAATTACATACTTGACCTACAGTCTCACGAGCATTAAATTTTGTTTGACACATGATTGCTATTGCAACTTGTGAGTAAAAATCTTTTTTTGTGTAAAAATGTTTTTTTCTTTAATTATAAAATGAAATAAAATTTAGATGTTTATTTACTTACGTATATGATTTTGTTGTTTTCAATTACACATTTCTACTTTATTAAGATTACAAAGCCAAAACTTTAATATCAGATTTCAGACATTTTATTTACTCATCATAAAAAAAATCAATATAAATATTATTTGTGTAAAAAAATTCTAATAGGAGAGAAATACTAGTAGGAGATCCGAACTAGAGACGATCTTCACCCATCTATATAATGGATAAAAAATATTTTATATTAACAAGGCCGGGAATTTTCCAGCCAACCCTTTTGCGATTTATCTTTAACATACTAAAGTAGATAGTATAATAATTTTTATGCATGAAGGAGATGGATGAAGATCATGTTTAGGTCGGATCTTAGACTAACAATAATTTTTCCTATTGACATTAATTTTTAAAATTCATTATACAGAGTAGTATATATTATGTCAAAATAAATATTTAAGAAGGATTATACTAAAATCTAATTACAAGACCGGCTTAATAGATTTGAAGAACTAAATATTATAAGTAATAGTCAGTAAAAAGTACGGTCATGTGTTGAACTTGCAACTCTTGACCTTATTTAAACCATTTTAGTATTATGAATGAACGGTAATTAAAGTGTACAAATACGAGTAGTACTTATATAATACGAGATACATAAAAAGATGCGCCTTAACATCAGAGGTCGCGGATTCGATTCCCATTCGAGACGGATATTTGTATTCCGACAAACATTTGTTTCCAGTGAAACAAACAATTTACAAGTTACAACATGAGGAAAGCTAAAAACTAAACATTTTATATCCTTTAGAGGGCGTGACAATCAATATAATGTGACACCATATATAATACCCTTTAACTAGCGGACAATTAGGACGCTTCTATACCTCATTTGTCTAAATATGACAAGTAGTTTGGGAGATATGAGGGACCAGAAGAACATACGTACATACATAAATGTCTATGCTAAACATACATAGGTACATAAATGTCTAAAACTATAACCCTCCTTTTGACTTTGCCATAATCGGTCAATAAAATAAGACTGTTTTTATCATAATTTCTTTTGACAACGGCAATTTTTAAAAATTGAAAATGATCACATTTGACCTCGAATTAATTTAAGTGAAACCTAAGAGTGAAACTGACAATTTATGAGACAATGATTTTCTTCTAATGAAGAATTTTTGTGTGTCGTATAATTTCACCGCTTATATTGACGCCATTTAATTATTTTTTCTTGCTATTTTAGGTACGTACTTGTATTATGTTCTTAATTTTTTTTACTGGCCGTGACAAATTTCTGCAATATTTGACGTCGTCGTTTGATGATTATCGCAAAATGTCAAATCGAAATGTCGGAAGCAAAAGCGATTTGCTAGATTATGTGGCTCTATTAACTGCGTCTCGCAATTTTGCCTGTGTGACTCTATCACATTCACATGGAGTAATATTCGGAGTAAAAAGTAGCCAATGAGTTGATATGGATCTTCAACTAGCTTCGTACCGAGTTTCGTTACAATACGTTTAGTACTTTTCAAATAGTAACAAATAAATCTATCTATATTTATTATAAAAATAAGTCCCCCGGCCGCGTCTTTCTGTCCTCCTGTCTGTCTGAACGCGATAAACTCGAAAACTACTGAACGGATTTTTAAACGGTTTTCAACAATAGAAAGAGTGATTCTTGAGGAAGGTTTAGGTATATAATTTATTATGCTTTTATGTTAATTAGTAGAAATACGGCGATAAATGTTGAAGAGGTCGCAAAAAATCTCGCCAACAGGGACCTTTCCTAGCGAACGCCGCGTAAACTAGCAAAGATATAGTTAAATAATGTACTAGCGAATTCAAAATCTATAAAAATGCTACAAAAAAGTCCGCGACAGCATATCTCTATCTCTTACGGTTGACTTACAATAACCATTTTCATGTTCAAATTTGTAATTAAAAACTAAACGTTATTTTCAAAGCTATTTTCTTTAGTTCAGTATTAATCCTTATCAAAATAAATATGTTAGTTAGCTTAAGAATTTAATGCAGATTAAAATTGCCCTTTACACTATATCAATCAGATGAATAGTTTTTGAGATATCGTCGTTAGAAGTAATTATTAAAAATAATTAATGCGCAACGAAGTGGGCACGGGTCGGCTAGTAGCTATATAAATTTTCACATTTATTTATACCTATAGCTTTGCCGCGCGGTTCCACACGCGTAAGTTGCGATCGCGTGGGAATCTCGGGATAAAAAGAAAGCCTATATGTATTATTTTGGATGATCTGCTATCTACGTATCAAGTTTTATTACAATTAGTTTTTGCGTGAAATATAACAAAGGTCCATCCAACCATACATTAATTCTCATAAAAGTTTGTTTGCCTTTATTAAATTAGTAGATTTAGCAGCATTTCTGTTTTTTTTTTATATATTGAATAAAAGCATATTTGATTAAAATCACAACAATAAACTAAACGTCATGTTAGCGCCGCTAGTTTAATTGTCAGGCAATTTCCCCTTACTTTTCCGTAATTATCAGCACGCTGTGCTATTGTCATTCTCCCCTATATTGCAAACCTATTTCATGGCCCTTAAACGATGCCTCAAATAGCTGCCATGAATCTTTATTATTACAATTTATGCCTATAGCTTCGTCAGCAAAAATAAAGTTTATCAGAGATAGTGTTTGAAAATGAGGCTAGTTCTTAACATCTTCATTAAATTATAGATTACAAATATTATAAAGATGAAGAGTTAAAATAAAATAAGAGTTTGTTTGATTCTTCGTCCGCTTGAACACGCCAATCTCAGGAACTACTAGTCCGATTTGGAAAATCTTTCAATGTTAGATAGCCCATTTATCGATGAAGGCTATAGGCTATATATCATCACGCTAAGACCAATAGGAGCGGAGCACCAATGAATAATGTTTCAAAATCGGTTTTTTTTTCTTTTGAGAGCTTCCGCTGCGTGCGCTGCGTCAACAGTTTAAGTGCGGGTAAAAGTTATCGTTAGCCCAAAGTAACTATTCCACGCGGATGAAGTCGCGGTCAGAAGCTAGTTTTAATATATATATATATATATATATATATATATATATATATATATATATATATATATATATATATATATATATACATATATACATGTAACTAAGTAATACGTGTTAGAGATTATCACACTATATTTAAAAATAAAGATTATGTCCTAATAGGTTTATGCTATTTTTATATACAAAAACAGTATTGAAATCGGATTAGCGGCTTTACCGGCAAATTGTAACAAATAGAGTAAACTTTGTATCACAATATGCAGTATTACAGCGTTTGTTTAGTATTGTACCATGTGCCAGTTTTATATAAATATCATTTTCCTAGTCGTAGTATGACATCAATACACACAGCTTATTACATCATGATCCATGTGTTATGGATTTAGTGCAGGCGACCTTCACACTGCAAAGTTAGTCCGCTGTGAAATTACTAGCACTACTGGCCCCCGCAGACTAAACAACCAGCTAATAGTTCGATCAGACGGAGTATGAAATTGCATATTGCTGCTACTTCAATGTTAGATGATTTTTTATCAAGTCACATAAAATTGTATTTAGAAGTAAAGTGCTTCTACATAAAATTTTATAAAATCACGATTCAGCCTGTAATATCCCACTGTTGGGCATAGGCCTCTTCCCCATGTAGGAGAAGGATCGGAGCTTAATCCACCACGCTGCTCCAATGCGGGTTGGCGGATATATTCCCTACTATGAGTAACGATCGCTATCGGGTGTACATGATAACAACCTGGACCGACGGCTTAACTTGCTCTCCGAGGCACGGTGGGGAGACCCACAAGGACTGCACAAACACCCAGACCACGGCAAACATCTGTATGGCCAATACAAATGTTGTCGTGTGAGGGGATCGAACCCGCAGCCGCTCGCGCAACAGCCAATCGCAATCCATTGCTGTGACCGCTGCGCCAACGCGGCGTCATTCATAAAATCATTTAATATAAAAAATTAAGTGATTGTGCCCCACTTTTCCTTAACAGGTCTACGTTTTTGTATTCTACGTTCTCGTATTATCATGAAAACAGTCAAACATTTTAGAATGACTCAAGCAACTTCCAAATGGCTACTAGTCGTCAAGCTATAAATAATTACCGATACGTTACGAAAACTATAAACTACAGCTAAAAATTACAAAAGGATTAAAGTAGGTGGAAGCTTAGGATGGCCACCAGTTACGAATTTTAAGCGTTTTTAACCCGATTTCTGTGTCTTTGTAGTAGTACCTATTCTGGTTGAGTCGGAGTAAAGCTTTAAAATAGTAATAAGTAACAGTACCTAATAACTTTAAGGATAGAAATTTATTTGTGTCAGCAATTCATGATTTCTAAGGGCATGTGCAAACCACGTTTTTTAAACGCGCCGTCGACGCGCGTTATAGAAACGCGCGTCGACGGCGCGTCTGTATCGATACACACGCGCATTTGCATCGCGTCTGTATCGCTACACACGCGCGTCAACGGCGCGTTTAAAAAACGTGGTGTGCATAAGCTCGAAATGACAGCGCGTTTGTATCGCTAAACACGCGCGTTTGCATCGCGTCTGTATCGCGACACACGCGCGTTTGCATCGCGTCTGTACTACACACGCGCGTCAACGGCGCGTTTTAGAAACGCGCGTCAACGGCGCGTTTTAGAAACGCGCGTCGACGGCGCGCTTTTATTATACAGGTGTGCAAAGGTCTACAGCGCGACGCCGACGGCGCGTTTAAAAAACGTGGTTTGCATAGGCCCTAACTATCGTGCGATTTGCGTAGGCTCTTGATTGACATGAACGGATGGAAGAACATGATGGGAGAACATGTAAATAAAATTAAGTAGGGATTTGTAAATTTTTTTTTTGGTAGACAATACCACTTAACTTGTTCTTTAATTGTCATTTTTATTTCAACTGTTAATAGTCTAAGATCTGAACTAGACATGATCTTCACCCATCTACTTCACTACATAGTATAAAACAAAGTCGCTTTCTCTGTCCCTATGTCCCTATGTCCCTATGTATGCTTAGATCTTTAAAACTACGCAACGGATTTTAATGCGGTTTTTTTTAAAAGATAGAGTGATTCAAAAGGAAAGTTTATGTATATAATTTAGTATAGTTTTATGTAAATTAGCAGAAATACGGCGATAAATGTTGAAGAAGTCGCACAAAATCGGGCCAACTGGGAGCTTTCCATGCAAACGCCGCGTAAACTAGCAAAGATACAGTGGAGTAATGTACTAGCGAATTCTAAATCTATAAAAATGCTACAAAAAAGTCCGCGATAGCATATCTCTATCTCTTACGGTTGACTTACAATAACCACTTTTATGTTCAAATTTTTAATTAAAAACATTACGTTATTTTCCAAGCTATTTTCTTTAGTTCAGTATTAATCCTTATCCAAACAAATATTTTAGTTAGCTTAGGAATTTAATGCAGATTAAAATTGCCCTTTACACTATATCAATCAGATGAATAGGTTTTCAGATATCGTCGTTAGAAGTAATTAACAGCGAAACATTTAACCCTTTAACCGCCATCGCCGTAATATAACGTGTTGTAAGAGTAGTACCTCAGCCGCCACGTCGGAATATTAGGGCCTGTGCAAACCGCGTTTTTTAAACGCGATACAGACGCGATGCAAACGCGCGTGTGACGCGATACAAACGCGATGCAAACGCGCGTATGTCGCGATACAAACGCGCCGTCGACGCGCGTTTGAGTCGATACAAACGCCAACAAACTGCTCTGTAGGATAAAAACGCGCCGTCGACGCGCGTGTCACGCGATACAGACGCGATGCAAACGCGCGTATGTCGCGATACAAACGCGCTGTCGACGCGCGTTTTAGAAACGCGCGTCGACGGCGCGTTTAAAAAACGCGGTTTGCATAGGCCCTTAGGTACGTAAAGATCCTGTCATTTAAAAATGTCATCATTGCACCCGTGCGAAGCCGGTGCGGGTCGCTAGTATTGGATAAAAATTATTTTACTGTCTCCTTTAGTATGTTAAAGATAAATCCCAAAAGAGTAGGCTGGAAAATTCCTGGTCAGGCTATGTTATATTCAGCAACCGTCACTCAAACCAGACTTAGCAGGCGGGTTGCATGCGATATGCCATAGTATTGGCAATGAAACTGCGCTCATTTTGATATAAGATTTATTTATTAAATGTGCGGGTGAACGTAACGTATCAATATATTATATTAATATACCTGTTTATATCTACAACAACCCAGTAGTATATGCTAAGAAAATAATAGACAACCCAACATATTTTGCATTTTCTACAGGCCACATAAAGTCGGTAGGTATTAAATTTATTCTTTAAAACTCTTAGGTGCATTTTGAAATAAAAACATTTTTTTATTTTGAATTAAATATAGCCTGATCAGGAAATTTTAGTTAACCCTTTCTCGATTATTTTGTTAATACACTAAAATAGATATAAAATAATTTTAATCCATTAAGCAGATGGGTGAAGTTCG
This sequence comes from Melitaea athalia, assembly GCA_905220545.2. Lineage (NCBI taxonomy): Eukaryota > Metazoa > Arthropoda > Insecta > Lepidoptera > Nymphalidae > Melitaea > Melitaea athalia. The sequence goes on from HG992203.1 coordinate 6,784,143, forward strand.
TCTCTAGTACGAATCTCCTTCTAGTATTTAAAGAGTAATAATAATCGAATTTGGAAATCAGTTATGAATTTGTACCTATAGTTGTGTTAGCTTGAAATCTTGTTCAATCATCATTACAATTATCACCCCATCGTGTCAGTCGGGCGCGATACCTGTTCACAGTAAATATTTGGATAGGTCGAGAACTCGAGACATATTTGTGATTCTCTGAATATTTATCCGTTCTGGGGTGTTTTATTGTGTGATTATTTAGATGTTATGGCGTTATTATAATTTCTATTCTATATTAGGTATATGGTTTTATATTAAACAGTAGGTCTAAGGTACTAATGAAGTTATGTCTGTAATAATTATGTATTATTCATAAAATTGATAAGAATATATTTTTACAATCCGAATAATTAACTTATACGGCTTATCGCTAATAAAGCGATCTCTTCCTGCAGACAATTAAAAAAGAATGTAAACAATGTTTACGTAAAACTCTTGTTTTAGTTTGTATTAAGAATAACACTAGTCAGGTTTCTTATACGATTGAGCGCGCTACAGGAATTACTGTGAATCCGATTGTCATTAAGATATCTTTAATTCTTAAACTATAGTTTTGTAAGTACAAAATATCTTGTCTTACAGTCATCGTTTTTGTACTTGTCATTTGATTTTGTCTCTTCGTAAAACAAAAAGGCATACATCGCTTTAAATACTCGAGTGTCTTTGGGCTGAATCTTCCTAGGGAGAAACTAAAAATTAGCTTATGTAATTTTGTTGTAGTTAACTTTTATTTGCTTTTGCAAGCCGTTTGGCTACGGCAGTAAAGAATATAGCCACCCCCTCTCTTCCCATGGGTGTCGTAAGAGGCGACTAAGGGATAACACAGTTCCACTTGCACTACCACAATGAAACGTAAAAAGCTGACCGATGATGGCGATGGCGGGATAACCGTACAACTGCTGGCTTTGAAATACACAGGCCGAAGACGGGCAGCAGCGTCTCCGTTGCGACAAAGCCAGCACTGCGGTCAACAACCCGCCTGCCCAGCGTGGTGACTTTGGGCAAAACACATGAGTTCACGCCATTTTTGGCGCCTTTGTGGAGGCCTATGTTCAGCAGTGGACTGCGATAGGCTGAAGTGAGTGAGTGAAACAATTTAAATGCATATAATTCTGCTTAGCAGGAAGTACACTTCCATTAAACATATATTTTATGAACGACATCGATGCAATAAATATGGCCATTTGTTTATTCCATACCCTCGCGAATGACGTAAACGTCGCCCACCGATTGTGAGACAAATGAGACAAGATCGCCTTTTAAAACAAACACGGAAACAGATGTTACTTTCGCCAGAATAATTTCGTTCACCAAAAATGCAAATTATACTGTTGTAAATTAAAATTTCAATATCGGGTAGTATTGAATAGAAATTACATATCGTAGTTGAAGAACACTGCGTAAGTAGTTTTCGCCGATTTTGAAATATTGATACAATTTCCTAGAAAATAGTACGACTCATCCTATAAAACTTAACTTCAGATGTAAAATTATACAGATTTTTCACTACTGAAATGTTAGAAATTTGTATGTAATTAAATATTTAGGGCTTCAACGATATTTTATTTCGAAGGGATCAAGTCAAAACAATTATATATAAAGAAAACTTTATTGTAAATATCAAGTTTTACTTTATGATTTGTTAAGCATTTTTAGTCATTATGTTATGTAGTATAATAAGAATGAACATAATGAACTTATCGCGCATACTGACGGCGTTATAAGTGAGTCGTTAACTCGTTAGTGAGACTTTCGGATTTATCAAGAGAAACGAAAAAATGGTTTGTCAATTCGACCGAAATATAATTTTTTTAATGTCTTCGCGGATAACTTCGTCCTTTGTGAACCGATTTTGATGATTCTTTTTTTTTGGAAAGGAGATCCATCCACCCCATGGGTGGTACCATTATAAGGAGGCCAAGATCTGACCATGGCATCCAAGAGAAATCGAGGGGAACATTCGAAAATCGTAGTGGTGACTAGTACGTTTGTTAATATTTTTTTTCGTCTACTTACGTTGTATTACTTGTCGATGTAATTGAAGTCGGGTTTATTCGTTTGCAAACACAATTATAAACATTAAAAGTCATTTAACTCATTTATAAGAAGTAAGTTAGAATACTTTTTTTGTGGAATTTATTTTATCAAATTCATAAAGAAATTAGACAGAGAACAGAAAAAGTTTTATAAGTGTTTAAATTACAAGTATAATAATTAAAATAGCTTTAATAAGTAATGTGTGTTGTTAGTTAGTTAGTTAAAGTTTTATAGAATGGGTACACTTGATAGTCGTAGAAACATGATGGAGTTATGTTTTTATATAAGTATTTATTTTCTATACTATTTTCAGGTAACATAGATTGGTCTGAACTATTGACATCAGTAAAATTTATTGTTTCAAGCAAAATACAAGGTTTTTCAAATGTCGATTTTCTAAAACAAAATTACGCATGACCGCTCTTTTAAATAGTTTTATTTTTTTACTTATTTTATATTCATTTCTGTATATGTATAGAATAATTAGAATATTTTTTTTCTTTTTTCATCTTATTACAACGATCATCAAAAATTGATGTGAATTATGATAAAAGATCTAAATAATATTCAGCTTGTTTAATTACAAAAGTGATAAATTTGACAAGCTTAAAATTTAAATGAAAATGTCCTAGTTTTATAGTTCAAGTATGAAAATACAGCGAGGGGTAAAGGTGAGTCAAACTACGGGTTAACCCGTAAAGGCGTGTTTCCCCAGGGAAGGAAAGTTTAACCATTCGTTAACGATAACTTTGATAAAATGTTCTTGATAAATTTCCTTCCTTTAAGTTATTTGCTACGACTTTTAGTAGTTTGGTATTTGGTTTCGAAGGTTTTTGTACTGTTTAGGTGTAAAAGTTACGTTATAGATCAAATATTAAGGAAGGTGGGTAGGCGTGAATTCATTAGTTTTTTTTTTAAATCATATAATATATAATTATATAACTTATCTTTTAATGAAGACGTTTGGAAAAGAATAATTGTGTGTGGTCACGTTTGAGTTCTAGATAGTATTGCTGAAACTGTATAATGGTATGAAATAATTGTTCAAAGTTTTGAAAAATAAAATAATTCGCTCGTAATTTACAGACAAATTAGAGCAAATGTTATTTTTTTTTCACAGTTTTTTATATTAAGAAAATGTGATTCTATTAAGTGTTATCGCAAAATCGTTTCCATCGTAAAATAAAAGATATAGAGAAGGTTTGACCTACCTGTGTCGGCTTAATCTTTTTGTCTTTGTTTTTTGCACATTTACTCCAACACAGCATTGCTAGACTTAAATATTTGAAAGTAGAGTTTTTCAGAGTTCACCAAAACTAAAAATATTAATTTTGCAAACTCCCGGAAACTTTTCAGTAACTTTTAAGTAGGACTAGCGAGCGACCGGGTTTGTAAACTAAGTCTCGTTTAATAATAAAGTTTTCGACTACTTATATTTTAATATTTTCATGTTAATTAAATTTCAGAATATTCTTTATTTAATTAGGCATTTTTCCAAGCGTTTTTACACCAAATCGTGCTCTTTATTGTAGGTACTTGGTTCGAATAATGTACATATTTTTCTTTACGAATTTTCTTTTATAAAAGGTCACTGAAAATTAATCTTTTGTAAATGAAAATATCAGGGAAATTAATAATAAAGAAAGGAATAAGTAATAATAAAAATATTTTATTTTTTGTTGTTAAATATCTGTTAAGAACCCGTGAGTAATTTATTTAAAAAAGGGTTTATTCAATTAAAAATTATTTCGATCATTTTGAGAGCAAAAAATTAAAACCCACTTTTAGATAGTATTTCTTTTTTCGACCTTCTGTGTAAAACACCGTATTCAAAGTTAAATTAAAAGCAAAAACTCGAAAAACCGTTCTTTGGCTTTCAAATTATCAAACTAATGGCTTCTCGTCAAATGAAAAATGGGAACTCAAAGTACTAAAAAGAAGCGTCAAAATCTATCAATCACTCTTCAAACCTGTCATCTTCAATTTTGAACTCGCTATCAATGATCAACATTTCCTATTTTAACGTGTCATTGAACGCCGTAATACATATGCTCGCTTGCGAGGCTGCTGGAACGATCTCATCAAATATCCACCAAATACTTACGTGATAAGCATTTTTCGTATAATGATGATCTAACGTTATACCAAATAAATCATTTTTCTTTATGGCATAGAAATTTCAATATATTTGGGTGAAATGTGACACATGTAAAGCTTACCAAAATATTTGAAGTCAAAACCTAATAAAATTATGAAATTCAATATCAATAAACTTCAATTGAATATTATATAATTGTGTTTGCTCGCAAACGAAAAAAAAACCGACTTCAATTACATCGACAAGTAATACAACGTAATAAGACGAAAAAATAGTCAAGTAAATACGCGCTATTAAAGATTACTCAAAAAGTTGTAATCAGTTTTCGATCTAATTTACACAAGACTACAAGACAAGTATTAGCTTTCGATTAAAGCAAGAATCATCGAAATCGGTACACTGAGTAAAAAGTTATGCGGTATAATACAACGTAGGTCGACGAAAAAGTAGTCACGTAAATACGCATTATTAGATATAACTCTAAAAGTACTTGTCAGATCTCAATTAAATTAAAATGGGACCACATGACACGCAACACCTTTCAATTAAAACAAATTTGATCGAAATCGGTCCACCCAGTCAAAAGTTCTGAGCTAACATACATAAAAAAAAAAAACATACGTGTCGAATTGAGAACCTCCTCCTTTTTTGGAAGTCGGTTAAAAACGCTAAATGAATGAATATTTCGTTCGACTTCAAAACTAACCAAGAAAGTTTGACAAATAAATATCTCTTATAATCAATTGTCAACCAAGGCTGAAGCCTGAAGTTGACTTTCAAGTGCTGCTCTTACTAACTTCATTTAAGGGTTGTCTTGAGTTTGTCTTAGCTTTGTTCTAATATACTAACTACGCCCCGCAGTTTGGTAACATAACGGGGCGTTACAGTCTTACAGGCTCAAGTCCGTGGAAATATTGAAAAATTGTTTTTATGTTTGGGAAAGTGCGCGGATCATCTAAAGTTCTTATTAAGTAAATTTTGACAAACAGTGGGACATTTTAATATTTTGTTGCTTTATCATTTCTTTGGAACACTATATACTTTTTGCGTTAAGAAAATGGTGACTCGCTGTCACTTGGCTTAGCCACTGTCTGAAAGACTTACTTCAAGTGATCAATTTGAAGACGTCGCTCTTATTAATTCGATTTAATTGTTAGAGAACGTGGCTTAGCTAAGTCTATTAGCGATGAGTCACTATTTTCTTATCGCGAATAGCTAAAGCAAAGTTTCTGAGAGTAATCACTCAGTAGTGTTGCGTAACGTTTAAAAAACCTTTTACTCATTGTGCTAAAGCTTTTAGCGTAATATGAAACTTAGTGCGATCCAGCAACGAGTTATAAAATATTTACGACGACCAAAATCGGACAGTTCTGCTTAAAATCTCATTTTGAGGGTTACAGTAACCTAATAGAAGGAACTCTTGTAGGGTTCCTTTCCCAATACACAAGAATGAGTTTTGCTGATGGGCGATTCCGCGGGAGACGATTTTTGACATAAATTTTTAAATCACAATATTTGTTACTTTTTTTAATATCAATACAAAGAGGAAGATATAAATTTATTAATAAAAAAACTTTTAAGAACTTATGTTGTTATTTGGATTTTTTGGCGCGCTCAGAAATGGTGGCGCCTGAAGACTTGATGCAAACCATTCATTGACACTTAATAATTTTTCCATGAAATCGCTATTACCGGTGATTTGTGGTTATATTTCACTGATGAATATTGAAGTCATAACATTAGTTTATTGCCTTATATAAAAAAATTAAATGTTTATTATTATTTTTCTAACAATATTGATTAAATAAGAAACTATTATTGGTCAGTTGCACCCGCGATATAAAAGACATAAAAGTTTAGTTTTCTTGAAGAAATAAATTGGTAATTTTTTGAAACTTTGTAGAAGTAAGAAGAAATAAAAGGAAAACTTGATTCATTCATAATAGAAGGTATGTTGTCATTTTAATTAAAATTAACGTTGACTAAAATGAGTTGCACCCGCGATCAAAATATTAGAATCGCGGGTGCAACAGTTATGACTCTTACGATTACATTGTTATTTGTCATACATTTTTCATTTATCAAGTTTTTGATAACTTCATATCTTATTTATAATTACTAATTCCTATTTAATAAGAGTTTATTGTTAATTTGTTACTTTTTTTGTGTAAATAGATCAAATGAAATGGCAGAACAACAGCAAAAGGAGACTGCTTCTCAAAAATATAGGCGAAAACTAAAGGAAAATCCTAAACTTCTTGGAAACCATCTCCGTCGAGAAAGGACTCGTGATTTGAAACGTAGAGAAGTTATGAAAAAACATATGGAAGAAAATGAAGAGTTAAAAATGTTGGCTAGAATGCGTTCAAAAGAAAGAATGCGGGCGACAAGAGAACGTCGTAAAGAAGCAAAAATTGGAAGAAAAAGTGTTTCATATAAGAATTCTCGTACGCTGGGAAAAGCAGTAGCAAAAGTGAAGCGTAATTTACCCGCTAATCCTACTAAAGCAGTTGAAGTTGTCAAAAAAATTGCTGCGGAATTTCAAATTGCTGTCATCAATCCTCCTAAAACGATGCCTTCTAAATCGATAGATGAAGTCAAAGAAAAAATTCGCAACTTTTATGAAAGGGATGATATTAGCAGACAAATGCCTGGAATAAAAGATGCTAAATCAATAAAAATAAGTACGGGAGAAAAATTAAGAATCCAGAAGAGAACGATGATTATGAGCGTCCGTGAAGCTTTCGAGCTATTTCAAATAAGTTTCCCTGAAATATCAATTGGCAAGACTCTTTTTTATAATGAAACACCTGCTTACGTTTTGCCAGTCAACGAAACTCCTCACAATGTTTGTGTATGTCGAATACACTCAAATTATATTAATCTTCTTACTGCTATTTCCAAACATGTGACAGATTTTCCCAAAACACACCGAGAGCTACTAAATCAGATATCGTGTAATATCGATAATGAAAATTGTATGTCAAATGATTGCGATGTATGCAAAAATTCCAATATTTGGAATACTACCCTAGATTCTAATCCAAATGTTGAATGGAAGACCTGGATTTTGGAGAATCAGAGACCAAAACAGGTCGTAGTGAATAAACCGTTTAGGGAAGCGTTAAATGAACTACGTGAGAACACTACTAAATTTAAGCTGCATTTTTTAGTTAAAAATGTGCAGTCCGAGTACTTTCAAAGTGCAAAAGAAAACTTCACCAGTGAGGAAGCCATTGTACAAATTGACTTTGCTGAAAACTATGGATTAGTTAGTCAAGACGAAATTCAATCAGCTCATTGGTGTCATGGGAATGTGACGATTTTTACGTGCTGTATTTGGACAACTGACAAACTTTACTCAGTAGTCATAGTAAGCGATGAATTAAGCCACAGTAAATATACAGTTTATGTTTTCCTGCAGAAAATTTTTCAGTACATTCAGTCAATAAATAATAATATAAAATCTATACGTATCTTCAGCGACAATTGTGCCGCTCAGTTCAAGAACCGATATGTTATTGAGAGTATAAATACTTTTAAAGTAGAACACGGATTTACTTACCTTGAATGGAATTTTTTTGCTGCTTCACATGGCAAAGGTGCTGTCGATGGACTCGGAGGAAGTGTGAAAAGATCAGTGTGGACTGCTGTTAAAGCTCGGAAAGCAATTGTTAACAACGCTGAAGAATTTTATGATCTGGCTCGTCGCCTTTCTCCAAAAATTTATTTTATATTTGTATCCCAAAAACAAATTGAAGAAGGAAAAACCATGTTAGATGATAGGTGGAAAGGACTAAAAAATATACCAGCCATTCAATCAAAACATTTTTTTTTATTTGAGGGGGGTAAGAGCATTTGTGTTGCACGAACGTCGAAGTCTAATTTGAAAAGCAAATTAGTTTTGACAACTACTACTAAAAAAAAACGTAGTAAAGTTACAAAAAAAGTTACGCAAAAGTTACGCGTTTCTGATGTTTACAGCGATTCTGAAGATGAACCATAAGGCTGATAAATCACCGACTATTCCAAATAAATAATTTATTTAAGTGACATAGGAAAGTGCTAATTAGTGATACAGCATCTATGATCTCATATCTTTAATTGAAAGTTACATGGAAATGTTTATATTCACTACAGTGAGACGTGTTGCACCCGCGATAATTTTACGTTGCACCCGCGATTGGATAAAAAGTGAATATTTTATAATATTTATTTCTTTTAATAATTTTGTCTAAGTTAATAATCAGTTTCTTTTGTATTCTTTTAAAGAATGTAAAAATAATTTAATAAATATTCCATAATTAACAGACTTTTTCATTCTAGCTTCATGACCTTTAATGGTGGGCCGATTTCGTTGCACCCGCGATAGCACTTTGAACCTCTCCTGTGGCTATTTATACATTTTATTAAATGTTTTTTACATTAATTTTTGTAAAAACGATCACAATGTAATCCTGCGACCAGTCATTTCTTTAAAAAGACTTTTTATTTTCTTAGTAAGAAGACTTGAGTGAGTCTAAATGTTGCACCCGCGAGTACGGAATCGCCCTGATCCTTGTTCAAAGTTTCATAAAAGCTGCATTTACGTTTTTTTATTGGTTTTGTCCTTTTATATGACAAGCACAATAAATACTATAATACCAGAAGAATTGGAAAATGCTTGTCTTACTAGATTAGACTCGCTCCCTATTAGATTAGACTTCTTTCTACTCTTGCCTTATTAGATTTGATTTTATTTATTACCTTAGGACTTTGTGTTATGCTAAAGCAAGTTCTATTATTTAGTTAATTTAATATTTAGTTAAGTATATGTAAAATTTCTTTCTATCTTAATTTATCTTTGTAATGAATTAAGCGTTGGAATTTGTTTATTTTTAGTATTTTTTTAAACAAAAGAAGCACGGTACCTACTTAAAGTCATCACATAATTTAGGTATGGCACCTTGCTTTTCTAAGTGGCTTTACCTGCATGCTATACTGGCCTCCTTATGTAGATTCATATAAATTATAAATGTATAAAGACTAAAGATGATAAAGCTTTTAATCTCAACAATTTTTAAAAAACTTGGGCACGGTTCTAACCTTTCAGAGATAGTAACATACTTTAATAAAATAAATTTTGATTTGAATATAGGAAACAGCCGGAAATCTCATTTACAACTAAAGGGCTAAGCTTAATCCATCACGCTACTCCACTCGGAATAGCGGAATATTTTGTACCATAACTGTGTTTGCTCGCAAACGAAAAAAACCGACTTCAATTACATCGACAAGTAATACAACATAATAAGACGAAAAAATAGTCAAGTAAATACGCGCTATTAAAGATAACTCGAAAATTTGTAATCAGATCTCGATCTTATTTAAACAAGACTATATGACAAGTATTAGCTTTCGATTAAAGTAAGAATCATCAAAATCGGTACACCGAGGAAAAAGTTATGCGGTATAATACAACGTAGGCCGACGAAAAATTAGTCAAGTAAAAACGCATTATTCGATATAATTCTAAAAGTACTTGTCAGCTCTCAATCAAATTAAAATGGGACCACATGACACGCAACACCTTTCAATTAAAAGAAAATTGATCGAAATCGGTCAACCCAGTCAAAAGTTCTGAGCTAACATACATTAAAAAAAATACAGTCGAATTGAGAACCTCCTCCTTTTTTGGAAGTTTGTTAAAAAGTAAAGGATTGTTATCTATAATGTAATAATGTTCATGGCTCTGAAGATGATGACAATCACCCAAATCATATATTTTTTTGTGTAAATTCAAATAATCGCTTTTTCACGTCGTTACCACTGCACCACCTTTGTGATCTTCAAGAAAATGTAATTTAATGACTTTCATTTTCCTTTAGTTATCTTTTATCTACATCACAATATAATTACCTTTCTAAGGTTAAAAAGTTCCATTATTGCTTGAAGTTGTTTCAAATTGTACCCAACGGATGAATGTCGTGAAATTACGTTTCAAGGGCTATAGGTTTAAACGTTGGCCGTGAGCGCATGCAAAAATAGCCATAATTTCCTATCCAACATAGCACATGCAACTGAGGTGCGGTGCAAGTGTCGGCGGCCTTCAGGTTACGTAATTCATGCGATATGTCCCAAGGACGGAGCGGAATATATTAACATAAGCATGTTAACGTTGACGGTATGCGGAAATGTATCTTTTCGAATGTTTTCTCATTTGCATTTATGTTTCGAAGTAACATGTTTAATGGCAGTAACATCTGCGCACGCGACGCATTTTAAACATGGTCATCATTTACAAGTATGTATTTTTAGTTGAAGTTTTATTTTGGACGACCCAAGATCTAACATAATACTGTCTAGTTTTATTAAATACTAGCTGCTGTCCGCGACGTCGTCTGCGTGAACGCTATACAGCACCAACAATACCCACGAAAATGTGATAGCGTGATAATATGTAGCCTAGGTGGATTAAGCTCCGATTCTTCCCCTACATAGGGAAGAGGCCTATGCCCAACAGTGGGATATTACAGGCTGAATCGTGAAATCGTGGTCTTCTTAATAATATTCTTGCCAAATTTGAAGTAAATCCATGGAGTCCTTTTTGAGTTTATCCCGGACATACATACAGACAAGCAGACAAAAATTCTAAAAACTATATTTTTGGCTTCGGTATCGATTGTAGATCACACCCCAAGTATTCTTTAAAAAAATATTCAATGTAAGTAGCTTTGACTTTCCCACCATTTTATTATAATTATGTATAAATCTAATGACACACTTGACGTTTAGTGTAGGGATATATTATGGCCAATGACATTTATACATTTACTAGCTTGTGCGCGCGACTTCGTCGGCGTGGACTCCGCTCCTGTTGGTCTTAGCGTGATGATATATAGCCTATAGCCTTCCTCGATAAATGGGCTATCTAACACTGAAAGAATTTTTCAAATCGGAGCAGTAGATCCTGAGATTAGCGCGTTCAAACAAACAAACAAACAAACAATCAAACAAACTCTTCAGCTTTATTATATTAGTATAGATATGGACAAAAACTGAAGGTGCCAGCATTTGCATTGACCTCTTCTGATTGGCATGTTGGTATCTGATTCTTATTTACCGTAGGCGTCGAAGATACATAACCAAATAATTCACACCAATGTGTTATGAATTTATTATTAGATCTAACTACCAAATTAATTGTAAAATAATTCTATGTAATAGTGAAATATGTAAAACCTTCAATTTATTTTCATCATAGTTATCTAGATAACCTCGACTTAATGGTTTCTATACACTTTTCTTGGCCATAACGATTGCTAACAAAAAAAGGCGAAAAACGCGCTTAGCGTTTCTACTAATTACCTTCTGCGTGTGGCTTCCATTGCGTAGATTCGAAAACCTTGAAGTTCGTTAAAATTTAATGTAAAAAAATAAATCATAGTAACAATGACATTGAAATAATCTTTAGTCAGGATTACCATTAATAATGCAAAGGCGTATATGATATACATATGTATGTATCAGCTCATAGTAGGTCTATAGACCTGTGAACCTGTGAATTAGTGGATATCCACTAATTCACAGTGCGGTGGATTAAGCTTCGACCCTTTTACTACAAGGAAAAGGTTTAAGGGGCTGTCTCCACGAGCGCCTGCGAGACGCTCGCTCGTGGAGACAGCCCCTAAGCCCAGCAGTTGGTTGTTTCAGGCTGAATTAATTAATCAATGTCAGTTCATTCCTCTCCCCATTGCTTATAGCCTAAAGAAAGACACATCGCATCGAAGGGAATTCAAGCGTGATCATCGTAGCCGGCTTAAGTTGTCTTCATTTGTAAGACTTCAAAATAGTAACACTAAAAGATCAATATACACCTACCTATCAGTGTGGAATTAGTATATAAAGTTTTGTGTTATTCGTATATGTTAAATAGGTATTTGATTGCCAATACATTAATTAGATGCTCTACTTTTATTATGACGCTTTGTTGAAATTTATTTTTACTGACAAATAACAAATGACGTAAAAACACAACTAAAAAACTCAACGTAACATTGTTGGATATTTGACAAACGTGGCTACTACCTAAACTTTCGGGTTTTTCATGAATTTTGGAAAATAAAAAATTATAGGCTTCATCGATTTAGCCATTTTTAAGTGACGATCTTCATGTATACCACAAACGCTTTTAGGACTATTATATATATCAGAAGAATACTAACAGCTCGTAGGGATTTTTAATTACGTATGTTATAATCGGCAAAGACAATGAAATTAAATGCTTACCATACCTACTTCTTAAGAAGTTTTGTTGATGAATCACTGGTATCTAATATAATATTTTATATAAATATAATATTTTATTTATAACTAGTTATATAATAGGATTGACATTATTATCGCCACAATATAAGCAGACAGATTTTTGCTATAACGTGACGTTGGCGCAATCATCCATTCTACTGGTATTTTAGCACTATTGAGAGACTAATCCAATTTAGCATTTTTCCTCCAAATAAATTATTCTTTCGGCATTCTAACTCAATTTAAAATAATGTTTAGTGTCAGATATTTTACGGTCAGGTGAGGTCCTAACTCTCAAAATACCATAAGACTGCTGTCTGCTTTTGCGCTTTCATAATTATGTCTCGTTTAAAAAATACCTATGTAGTTGTTATAGGTACCGCTCATAACTTGGACTCCACAATATAAAAGTGTATGCAGGTAAGAGCCTGTCCAGAAAGCGCGATTTACGCGCGTGTCCATTCGCGCGTAGGCACTCGCGCGTTCTCGAGTTACTAGAGCTACATACATTCCGTCCAGATGCTCTCGCGCGTTACCTTACACGCGCGTAAAACGCTTGCAATGAGCGGGACTCTCGACTCGCGCGTTTCACGCGCGTACGCCGCGCGAGTCGAGATACTTCGGCGCCATTGCAGCGTCCAGTACTACGCGCGTGTCCGTGGCGAGTGGACGTATTTGGTTAAAAATGATTAAAATATATAAATAATAATGATTAAAAATTTCTATGCAGTATTATAGTCCGGGATCTCTAGTAGGTACATTTTTTTCACTTGATTACTATCAAGCTAATTTTCCGGGAGTAGCTTCATTTTGATGAGACGAACAAAAATTTCCTCTACGAAAACTCGATTGTGCTAGGTAATAGAGTTAGCAGGGCCACAATCAATGACCGTCGCACCCGTCTTAAAACACACAAAGTGGCTCAGCTCACTTATTTAAATGTGAATCTGGATCCAAACCGATTCATCATGTAAATAAAATTATTTTGTATAAATGTGTATAATTATATTAGATCTCGAAAAATAACCAACCTAACCTCACCAAATACGTCTCATCACATGCGCGCGTGAAAACGCCGCATCTGGACGTAATAAAAATCAAAACGCGCGAGTGAACTCGCGCGTAAATCGCGCTTTCTGGACAGGCTCTAAAGCACTAATCTCTGTCTCGAAGTAATTATAGCCACTTAACCCGGCGTCATGGGGGTGGAAAATTGTTACACGGACGTGGGGGCTGGGTCATTTTTACCCAGATAAACAATGCAAATATTTCACTATCTATTTGAGGATATTATTATTATTTGTTACCTACATTAATTAACGGGTATTATGGATAATAAAACTCAAAAAATATAATGAAATAGAAACTTTTAATTATAAAAACGAACCTTTGAAAAAAATACTCGATAATATTAACAAATTTGGTTCATCTAGCACAGTGTTTTTCAACCTTTTTCATGATGCGACCCCCCTGGTATGAAAAAATATTTCGCGACCCCCCGCAGGCGCATGAGGGGTAAAATTTGAGCGACCGATAATGCGGCAGCGTCATGACGGTCAGTACTTGGATGGGCGACCACCTGGAAAAACCGCGACGTTGGCTTTTTGTTTTTTTTTTCAACTAGTTTTTTTTTTGTATTTTAAATTCGTTTTTTTAATTAGTTTGCCAAAGAAGTTTCACTTCTGACATGTGTAATTTGTAGGCACACAATTTTTTTTCATGTATGTATATGTATAGAGCGAGATGAAAATGTCATCATTGCAAAAGACATAATTGTGTTTGCTCGCAAACGAAAAAAAAACCGACTTCAATGACATCGACAAGTAATACAACGTAGGTAGACGAAAAAATAGTCAAGTAAATATGCGTTATCAAAGATTACTCAAAAAGTTGTAATCAGATCTCGATGAAATTTAATTCTAACCAGATGACAAACATAAGCTTTCGATTAAATTAAAAATCATCAAAATCGGTAAACCCAGTTGTTATGCTGTATAATACAACGTAGGTCGACGAAAATATTGTCAAGTAAAAACGTATTATTAGATACAACTCAAAAAGTACTTGTTAGATCTCAAATAAATTTAAATGGGACCAAATGACACGCACTACCTTTCGATTAAAACAAAAATCATCGAAATCGGTCCACCCATTCAAAAGTTCTGAGTTAACAAACGTAAAAAATGCAGTCGAATTGAGAACCTCCTTCTTTTTTAACCGACTTCAAAAAAGGAGGAGGCTACTCAATTCGACCGGATATATGTTTTTTTATGTATTTTCGGGGATAACTTCGTCGTTTATGAACCGATTTTGATAATTCTTTTTTTGTTGGAAAGGAGATATCCCAACTTAGGTACCATGATAAGGAAACCAGGATCTGATGATGGAATCCCAGAGAAATCGAGGGGAACCCTCAAAAATCGTAGTGACAACTAGTGCGTTTGTTAATTTTTTTCGTCGGCTTACATATTACTTGTCGATGTAATTGAAGTCGGTTTTTTTTCGTTTGCGAGCAAACACAATCATTTGGAAGTCGGTTAATAATACATGGCTTTACAAAAAAAGTTGACTTGTAGTCGTCGTCTATAAATCAAAATAGCTTCGATTCATTTTCGTCGACACAATCTTTTACTGAAGAAGTCGGATGTGAGATAAATATCAAGCATATGTACCTGGTATGAAAATGGTCTTAGATAATTTGAAAGAAGAATTGTGTCATTACTTCTCAGTGCAAGAGACATCGGAGACCACTGGGCAGAGGTGTTTTTTTTTAAAGTAACTAGGTCGGCAAACAAGCGTACAGCTCACTTGATGGTAAGCGATTACCGTGTTGCAAGCGTCTATAAGCATAGACGCTTGCAACACCCTACCCCCAATTCCCTCCGGAAGCTCTGGTCACCTTACTCACAAACAGGAACACAACACTGTGCACTGCTTGGAAACAGTATTATTTAGCTGTGATCTTCTGCAAGGTCGAGGTACTACCCCAGTCGGACTGCTCCATATTTTGAGCAGGTTTCCTGCTGTGCCCTACCTCAGTTTAAAAATCTTAAATTCGTTTTTAAACGCAGCTATAAATGATGCTAATTTGCCAACTAAGCTCAAAAAAATCTGCTAGAATTATCTGCTGATGGAATTGGAATTCGAGTCTGCTAATTTGGATACCTTTTGGTTAAGAAGAAAAACAGAATATCCGGAATTAACAACTGAGGCTTTGAAGTGTTTGATTCCATTTGCTACCTCGTACTTATGTGAGTTGACATTTTCATCAATGGCTAAAATAAAAAGTAAACAAAGAAATCACTTCAATATAGGTTTTAAAAACGGTTTAATTCTATGTGTAGCAAATACAGATCCACGATGGGAGAAATTGGTTAATCTTAAACAAGCACAACCTTCGCAATAACATGAGTCTTAGGATTTTATTTTATGTTAATTTGTTAAAAATGTTTGAGTATATCCTTTTGTTAAAATTCTCTTACTTAATAGATCAATCTTTTTAATGTTTATTCTTTTTTTACTAAAAATCTCTCGACCTCTGACGACCCCCCTACAGAAGCTTCGCGACCCCCCAGGGGGTCGCGACCCACAGGTTGAAAAACACTGATCTAGCAAAACTTAAGCTAGTTATAATATTTATCAGTTTTTATGGTTTTAATGCCACTTTTATGAATCTACTAATATGAAATAACACCAAAACACTAAAAAGAATCATTATTATTTAAACAATTGGCACAGAAAGGCACAATATGTTGAGGACAAATGTGTGTTGCATCCTGGACGCACGTGGGTATTTTTGCGGTCCTTACTTGCTGGGCAAACCTGACATATTTTACGAGCATTTGGTTTTTTTGCTGCAGGTTCTTCTATAGGTTCGTCAGAAAATTGTCTGATTCTTTTACGCAGTTCTGGCGGCAAACTTTGAACGCTGCGCCGGACTTTCAAGTGCTCACTGACATCTGACACTCAATCCTTAAAATATCGCCGTCGTAGGCTTGATTCATTATTTGTACATTATATTATAACTCCATTAATCGACGCTATGTTCAACATGGTATAAAAAATTGTCAGCAGCCACTTCTTTGAGTTACGGCACACGTCCATACGTAGCGCATAATTCATCAGCAACTTCAACCCCATTTGGTTGTGTTGTAATAGGTGTTGATTTCCGGTTTTTTTCTTTTCGCTAGTTGAACAGGCTCGACATCAGCAAAACTATCTCATTATTTTTAGGCGTATGAGAAACAAGAGCTATCTTTTTGGAAAGCAAATCGGGATGTAATAACACCTTAAGTACGTTATAGTAGTTCTTATGTAGGGTCCCAACTGACGTCAACTTATGTTCACTAAGTAAATGCTGAACAAGTTGTCAAACGTCACGTTAAATAAATAAAAAATAGCTTGTAACCATAAAAAAATGCAGTACTACAAATAACAAGCATAAAAAACAACAATAAACACTTAAAGTGCGTTTGAAAAAAAAGGCGTGAAATAGTTACACGGAATACGGGCATGGGTCATATTTACCTTTTTCACGTTACAGCCCTTATAGCACTCAACGCGGTTGCTGCCCGACTGATTTAGCGACACAAACGTGTAGAGCAGTGTTTTTCAACCTTTTTCATGATGCGACCCCCCTGGTATGAAAAAATATTTCGCGACCCCCCGCAGGCGCATGAGGGGTAAAATTTGAGCGACCGATAATGCGGCAGCGTCATGACGGTCAGTACTTGGATGGGCGACCACCTGGAAAAACCGCGACGTTGGCTTTTTGTTTTTTTTTTCAACTAGTTTTTTTTTTGTATTTTAAATTCGTTTTTTTAATTAGTTTGCCAAAGAAGTTTCACTTCTGACATGTGTAATTTGTAGGCACACAATTTTTTTTCATGTATGTATATGTATAGAGCGAGATGAAAATGTCATCATTGCAAAAGACATAATTGTGTTTGCTCGCAAACGAAAAAAAAACCGACTTCAATGACATCGACAAGTAATACAACGTAGGTAGACGAAAAAATAGTCAAGTAAATATGCGTTATCAAAGATTACTCAAAAAGTTGTAATCAGATCTCGATGAAATTTAATTCTAACCAGATGACAAACATAAGCTTTCGATTAAATTAAAAATCATCAAAATCGGTAAACCCAGTTGTTATGCTGTATAATACAACGTAGGTCGACGAAAATATTGTCAAGTAAAAACGTATTATTAGATACAACTCAAAAAGTACTTGTTAGATCTCAAATAAATTTAAATGGGACCAAATGACACGCACTACCTTTCGATTAAAACAAAAATCATCGAAATCGGTCCACCCATTCAAAAGTTCTGAGTTAACAAACGTAAAAAATGCAGTCGAATTGAGAACCTCCTTCTTTTTTAACCGACTTCAAAAAAGGAGGAGGCTACTCAATTCGACCGGATATATGTTTTTTTATGTATTTTCGGGGATAACTTCGTCGTTTATGAACCGATTTTGATAATTCTTTTTTTGTTGGAAAGGAGATATCCCAACTTAGGTACCATGATAAGGAAACCAGGATCTGATGATGGAATCCCAGAGAAATCGAGGGGAACCCTCAAAAATCGTAGTGACAACTAGTGCGTTTGTTAATTTTTTTCGTCGGCTTACATATTACTTGTCGATGTAATTGAAGTCGGTTTTTTTTCGTTTGCGAGCAAACACAATCATTTGGAAGTCGGTTAATAATACATGGCTTTACAAAAAAAGTTGACTTGTAGTCGTCGTCTATAAATCAAAATAGCTTCGATTCATTTTCGTCGACACAATCTTTTACTGAAGAAGTCGGATGTGAGATAAATATCAAGCATATGTACCTGGTATGAAAATGGTCTTAGATAATTTGAAAGAAGAATTGTGTCATTACTTCTCAGTGCAAGAGACATCGGAGACCACTGGGCAGAGGTGTTTTTTTTTAAAGTAACTAGGTCGGCAAACAAGCGTACAGCTCACTTGATGGTAAGCGATTACCGTGTTGCAAGCGTCTATAAGCATAGACGCTTGCAACACCCTACCCCCAATTCCCTCCGGAAGCTCTGGTCACCTTACTCACAAACAGGAACACAACACTGTGCACTGCTTGGAAACAGTATTATTTAGCTGTGATCTTCTGCAAGGTCGAGGTACTACCCCAGTCGGACTGCTCCATATTTTGAGCAGGTTTCCTGCTGTGCCCTACCTCAGTTTAAAAATCTTAAATTCGTTTTTAAACGCAGCTATAAATGATGCTAATTTGCCAACTAAGCTCAAAAAAATCTGCTAGAATTATCTGCTGATGGAATTGGAATTCGAGTCTGCTAATTTGGATACCTTTTGGTTAAGAAGAAAAACAGAATATCCGGAATTAACAACTGAGGCTTTGAAGTGTTTGATTCCATTTGCTACCTCGTACTTATGTGAGTTGACATTTTCATCAATGGCTAAAATAAAAAGTAAACAAAGAAATCACTTCAATATAGGTTTTAAAAACGGTTTAATTCTATGTGTAGCAAATACAGATCCACGATGGGAGAAATTGGTTAATCTTAAACAAGCACAACCTTCGCAATAACATGAGTCTTAGGATTTTATTTTATGTTAATTTGTTAAAAATGTTTGAGTATATCCTTTTGTTAAAATTCTCTTACTTAATAGATCAATCTTTTTAATGTTTATTCTTTTTTTACTAAAAATCTCTCGACCTCTGACGACCCCCCTACAGAAGCTTCGCGACCCCCCAGGGGGTCGCGACCCACAGGTTGAAAAACACTGGTGTAGAGGGACTCAATAGCTCCAGCTACTGCGAAATTTGGCAACGTCACATGAATCGTTGTAAAATTATAGGCAAATTAAAAACGCTCGGGTAATTTTGACCCAGCCCCCACGACGCCGGGTTAAATGCAATCTACTTGAGGCGGCGGCGAACTTATGTTTCTTTATGCGCCATTATAATTAGTTAGCTATTAATTGGAGCTCGGTTGATTGATTACTTCGATAATTCGTTCAATCACAAAACCCATATTTACTTATATAATTTGCTTTAACATATAATTTGCATTATCAGTTTGTACAAATTAAGCTATTATTAACTTCTAAATTGTGTATTTAGCGTATCTTTTTTTTTAAATCTACTTACTATTACTTCTTTGTTCTTTTTCTTTCTCTTTATACAAACCTTGCTCCGATTCTTCCGATGCTTCCGATTGATAACGAACTCAAAAAATCAAATTTGGTTCGGAAGTTATGGATAACAGGTACATTCGCTGATTCAACTATATAGAAACGAACAGTTTAAATCCCCTAGGCCCATGTGCTATTTGTTATATTTGAAAAATTATTTTTGTGATGAAATTTTTGTTAAACCTTACACAACACATATTCTATATAAGTGGAGCAGCAATCATAGACGCGCGTAACACCTATTGCATGTTTAGTTTCAATTAAATAAAAATATAAGTTTTTCATTATCATAATTTATATATTTGCAGCATCTGTAGTATAACAGCAATAACGTGGCATTTCTAAAGAAACATGAGATTCGTCTTATATGACTTATTTATGTATATAATTA
The DNA here is from genome assembly GCA_905220545.2 of Melitaea athalia. Lineage (NCBI taxonomy): Eukaryota > Metazoa > Arthropoda > Insecta > Lepidoptera > Nymphalidae > Melitaea > Melitaea athalia. Next base: position 6,804,187 of record HG992203.1, read on the forward strand.
TATACATACCTACTTGTACAGTGTACTTGCTATCTTAGAATTTTAAAATACCTATGTTTTAAAATCAATGACCACGGAAAGTTAATTTGACAACAGATTTAATATTTCGTAATTTATTCGTTTGTTAAACGTTTAAAACTACTTTCCGGATATTTGAAGAAAAAAGCAGTTTTTGCTTTTTCTATATAAATTATTCATTACACTTTACAATCTTTTTCATGAATTTTATTACGCATATTTAGTAATAATGTGTCTATTGGTTATTAAATTCTAGACTTATTATAAATTTATTAATAAATTTATTAATAAATGAAAGACGAATTCGTTTTAATTATAAAATTTAAAATACATAAAGTCATAGGTACTACGTATATTTTTAACTAATTAGGCGTTTTAATACTTACGTAAAAATTATACATTATTTTCAAAGGACGTCTAAAGGACATTTTATTTAACTAGTTTTGTAAAAGTTTTCTTGTACTACTGTCTGTTTGTAGTCTTAAACCGTTTGTTTCTTTTCTTTTAATGGTCCGTAGTCCGTACTAAGTGTTAATTATTTCAGAAACTACCCATTCTATTAAAATTCCAATTTTTATTAAAAGTAAAGTTACTCTTCAAAGAGCTAAAAAATGTATAAAAGTATATCTTACAAATGAGAAGTTACACGTAAGTGAAGTTGCGAGATTTGTCTATTCACGTACAAATGTGAATGTTCTCTAGGTGCCTGTTCTACGAGCTCTTTCTGCACTAATTAGCGAACAAAACTTGACACAAATACTGTCTCATTATTGCATTATTCAAGGAGACTGTAATTTAATTACACAAAATTTATATGCTATAGTTTAAAATGTTTTTATTATCATATCAAAAGTTCGATCCAGCGGGATTCGAACCCGCACCCCCGGCATACCGATGTACCCGCCATTTCGAAATTTTTGATATGATTTTTGCAACCGTGGTGCCGTCTATAGTGACTCCTTTACAGCACCCAACTACTCAAAGTTTCATATTATTACAATGAATTCTTTGACAAGAGACGACTCCATGCTATTTTTTTTTATTATTTTTTTTATTTTATTTCAAAGTTGCACCAACAAAATGAACACCATTACATTTACAGTTTCTCATACAATATATTCTTGCTAAGTGTCACCTCAATTATAGGTGCAAACGGCGTTTCCAGATGGCAATATACATTTTAACAAACACTTATTACATTAAATGATTAAAGCAAGCATTTTTAATTCGTATTATTTTTATTTTATTTTTTTGCTATATTTTAATTAACTACTTCCATTTAGATATTTTTATGAGCCCGTAATGTCAGTTTCAGATCCCAAAAAAAAAATCAGTTTCAATGAGCCAGTTAAGTAATTTATCTTTTTTCAGCATTCAGAAATATTCGAAACACTCTTCAACAATTCCAATGAATATTGGAAGTTATCCAAAATAATATCGTACCATCTTTGTATCGAGTTTTTAGTTTTCTGATAGATACCTACTAAATGTCGGATAAAGAATTGTATGAAATTATGAATTTAAAAAGTTTTTACGAATATTTGTAAAGCTATAAAGCTAGACTCATTTTATACGTTTTTGACTCACAAAACTATATTTTTTGAAAAGACCTGGTTACGTTTAGTAGTTGCAAAAGTATAGTAAGTTACACTTATTTCTTCTAAAAGAAACAAGACCAAAACGCTCTGCTACTGAAATTTTGATAGTGTTTCGAATGAAAAAGTAATAGTTCATTAATTCGTCCTGTAATGTTGGAGCTATAATAGCAGGTATACTCGTACGTACCAAGATTGGCTCTGAATTTACTGCGTATTCGGGGGAATCAATACATTAAAAACAAACACACAAACAATTATAAAACAAAGTCGCTTCCCGCTGTCTGTCTGTCCCTATGTATGCTTTAAAAAAAAAGCTGCATCAAAATCCGTTGCGTAGTTTTAAAGATCTAAATCTTTAAAACTACGCAACGGATTTCGATGCAGCTTTTTTTAATAGATAGAGTGATTCACAAGGAAGGTTTATATGTATAATACGTGCATAATATAGTAGAGGAACAGTGTTAGGTTTAGCAACCGTGCGAAGCCGGGGCGGGTCGCTAGTATACATACAAAAATAGAATTTCTCAGGAGATACGAGATTATAATGATGATAAGTACGAGGTTACTTATTTAACTTTCGAGTTAATTATAAACATTTGATCCGTTACAAGTAGGTACATATAATCCGAATTAACGATAAGGCTCTGGATACGCGATACGATAAATTAAATATCGTAAATTCTGATATTTACCGGTTCTTTTTTCCCTTCTTTTCTATCAAAAATCTTTGCGAAAAGTTATTAAAACTAAGTATTAATACTTTAGCTATAGTGTTTTTGTATAGATCTGTACGAGTATGTAAAACCCATCAAAAGTCAATCTTTTTGAATAGCAAAAATTCAATATCGCGAAGCGGAGCTGATATTAAGACCCAACAACCCACTCGCATGCGACGAAATCTATTTCTGGCAAACTTTTGAATTGTATTAAAAGAACTTCTATTATTTCAAAAACATGATACGAGAGCTCGTGCGTGATAACTACCTTTGTGAACGTTCAACCATTATTTCGTTTCATGTAAGACCTATTTGAATAATTAAATGACATTCAGACAAGCACTAGCAGCGTAAAAATTAGATTAGATAATGATGGTCTAAATGTTACTTATACTTAACATTTAGACCATCATTATCTAATCTCGTTTGGTTTATATAGTAAATCAATTTTGAACTTATGAATTATTTCTTGCTCATATTGAGTGTCATAAAAATAAAATATAGACATAGTATTCAACAATTTTATAATTATGATAAATCTACATAGGTTATGAAACGTTTTCAGGTTTTGTAGCTTCGAGGATAAAAATATTTTGAATTTCTTAAACAATTATACTATTTCTTTCAGACAGGTTATACTTTGCAACCCTCAAAACGGGATACAAACCGAAACCCACCAGAAACAGCAAGTACTTCCACATCGAGGATGACATCGTCTACGAAAACTTTTACTTCGACTTCGGTCCCTACCACCTCTGCCATCTGTACCAATTCTGCAACCGCCTCAACGATGAATTGGATAATAATCCAAAGAAAAAAATTGTCTTTTACACCAGTAACAATGAGACGCTCAGACTCAACGCCGCTTATCTCATCGGAAGCTATCAGGTATGTTACTATGTACGTCATATAATTTGCTTGATGATCATTGCACGTTTATTCTCACGTGATCGCAATTGTGCTGAAACAGATAATATGCTGTTGCAAATGATTGAAATACAGTCGTTTTATGAAAATTATATCGTTAAAAATATTTTATTCTGTATAATTATGTTAATCCAATGGGGATATAGTTGAGCTGATTTCATGCGGAAAAGCTTTAAGATTGATTATGTAAGTTTACTTCACATGTACATAATTATGTATAATGTATATGGTCTAAGGGGGCGTTCAAGTATTACGTAACGCAAATTTTGAAGATTTTTGACTCCCCCTTTCCCCCATGTAACGCGCCGTAACGTTTTCCTGTACCCCCCCCCCCTTCCCCATAAACGTTACGTAACACCCAACTGACCATTTTTACCACATTTTTACCCAAATGTCACAACTTTGTTGCGCAAACTAGCTAGAAAGTCGCTAAATTATTACTTTTGTTATTGTTTTAATCGCGTTTGTGGTAGTAATAAATAAATAAAACAGTAGATTTTATTACCCTAGTTTTTTTAATCAAACAAAAAACAATGTTACGTAACGCGTTGTTCGAACCCCCCCTCCCTCCCCTGTAACGCATCGTAACGTTTAACAAGACCCCCCCTCCCCCAATTAGCGTTACGTAATACTTGAACGCCCCCTAAGAGACGTCTCCTCTACTAATATAATTTATTTATTTAATGACAGCTGTTTTAAATTTTGCTATATTTTTAAATTTATTCCAAAATCATACATTATACGCAGTATATCATTATAAAAATACATTCGCACTAAAAATGAATACTACAATAACCTACCTTTTTTAATATGTTCGTTACTATACTTAAACCCATCTGTAATTTTATTTTTATAAGGTAAATACACATTTTATGTAAAATATAATACAATAGTCAATGTGCCATACTAAACAAAGTATAATTTTAAACATAGTTGTACAAAGAAGCACACTAGTACAACATAATCACATAAATCTAGTGTGCACCGGACGGCTCTTTTATCGATAAGCTAAAATGTCGCCTTGGTTCACTGATTTTGTTTAAAGCTTAACGCCATATACATTTGCTATGTTTTTATGAAGCTTATAAAAGTGACATCTTTTGGACTTTTGGCCATGGGAAATGCAATTTTCACAACCAAATACATTTTATTATATTGTTGCGCTGGCGGTTGCGGGTTCGATCCCCGCACATGACAAACATTTGTATTGGGCATACAGATGTTTGCCCTGATCTGGATGTTTATGCAGTCTATGTAGGTCTCCCCACCGTCACCGTCCCGGTTGTTATCATGTACACCTGATAGCGATCGTTACTCATTGTCGGGAATATATTCGCCAACCCGCACTGGAGCAGCGTGGTGGATTAAGCTCTGATCCTTCCCCTACATGGGGAAAGAAGCCTATGCCAAGCAGTGCGATATTACAAGCTGAAGCGTATACTTTGTATTAAACGTAGGAGTATTCAGGACATATCTTAAAGTACATAAAATTTCGAAAGGTACTCAAAGCAAGAATGCTTTCAAGAAATGAAGAATGCTTCTCTAGAAAAAGACCTACATTCTTTGATTTTATTATAGCCGTGAATTGAACTCAGTTAAAAAATTAAATAACATGTATTCTTGCACTATCCTGGGCTTTATTAAGCCTATAGAAGAATATAATTTTTGATAAGTCAATTTTATTGTACTATTCTTAGTAACAAGGTATGTCTATTTGTCAAAGTCGTTAGTTAATTCTATTACGAGTGGGTTTGAGCATTGTCTCCGACCTTGTTAAAAATAGCGCCAAATATTAAAATTTAGTTTTCTGTAATATATATATATATATATATATATATATATATATATATATATATATATATATATATATATATATATATATATATATATTTTAGATATTTTCGCTGATTACAAATTTATTTCAGGTTTAGTTTACAAATCAAACATCACAACCGAGACAAGAGATAAAACGAAATGAAAACCTGTTGTTTAAATGTTGCAACTTGTTTGTTAGTATATTTGTTGGATTTCAAAGTAGTATTTTTTTATCCAAATTTTTAATTGAGCATTGTATCCAAAATTTTTACTGGAAACGATGTAGTTGTGTATAATCTGTCTAAATGTAGAATTTTATTAATAATCTATTATAAAGATTAGGACAACATTACTTTGGAGAAACATAATTGTAGTAATCAAAACGCACTAGGTACCTAAAAAAATTTTCATTAAGTACTTTACTTTACAAAATTCATTATTTCTTAAGCAATTATTTTAGATTGGGCATAGTTTGTGTGTTGTTTTTTAACAATTTAATACGTTAAATAGGAATTACACAAAAATCTTATGACGCAGTTTTATTTTTGTCGAAATCGGTCTCAAAAGTGTTTGGAGTTTTAGCTATTTGACGGCCATCCACGCCCACTTGAAAAATGTATTTGTATATATTGTGCTATATATTATTTTTAATTTTTACGCTTATTTTAAAGATGTGTCATAAAATAAAATAAAAAATGACGTAACGCCTTAAAAGGCTTCAACCTCCAGAGTAAAACCACTTTAGAAGTAGACAATGAAAAGTCCTGCTAAAAAAAAGGCTATAAAATGTCCTATATTTACCTTAAATAGCTTATACCCGAAAAATTTTTTGTCGGGTTTGATGTGATAAAGCCATAGCTTTTATCAAAAACTTTAGTTAATTAAAACTAAAAATATCCGTTTGTAATGGACATACTACTGGAACGAGAACTCCGCACATAGTTACTTATTAAATTACTATTTTGGTAGTTTCAAATGCTATTTCATCATAATTATAAAAATGGACAGCCATCAACTAATTAACAATTATATCGAATTGAGTTAATTAAAATTGGAGCGATGAAAAAGTTATGACATTTTTATTTCCAACTTTTTATGAAATTACGTAATTATTTTCCCTTCTATCATTTCAATATCACTTAAAAGTGTCACAAATCAAAAAAGCTAACAATAAAATGTTATCATTACTTTAGTTATCTAAGTAAATGTATTTCGACTCAATCCTTTTTATCTATCACTTGTCTTAATTATTCTTAATAGTCGTTATTTTGTTCTAGATAATATACTTAGGCGGGTCCCCGGCAGCAGTTTACAAGCAACTAACAGAAGGTTCGTGGTCGCTCCTGAGCTTCCGAGACGCGTCCGGCGGACCTCCTCTCTTTGACATATCGCTATTGGACGTGTTACATGGAATAAAAGTGGCCCATGACGCTAAGTTCTTTGATTTCGAACATTTCGATGCTGAGCAGTATTTGTTTTATGAGGTATGTTAGTTAGAAAGTGTAATCTATATCTTCCATTAACTATAAAAAGTATAAAAATGTGCTTTTAAAATCAAAATCAAAATTTTCTCTATTCATGTATGCTTCAAAATCATCTTAAAGTCAGGAAAATAAAATAATATTATCGACCTCTCACTCTTCCAAAGGATTGGTGAAAATACACTATTCACTTACCATCAGGTGACCCAACTGTCCGTTTGTCCCCTATTCTATAAAAAAAAATGAGTTCCTAGAAGTAATTTTTGTGTTATGCCTTTATTGTGTAAACATTAAACAACAACATATAAATATTCTCTATTCGATTCCAGAAAGTGGAAAACGGCGATCTCAATTGGATAGTACCTGGTAAAATGCTGGCGTTTTCCGGTCCCCACCACAGGTCTCGACTCGATCGCGGCTATCCCCTCCATAGTCCAGAACATTACCACGAATATTTCAAGAAACACAATGTCACAACAATAGTACGACTGAACAAGAAGTCGTACGACGCTAAACAGTTCACTGGCCATGGGTTTGAACACAGGGAATTGTTTTTCGTTGATGGATCAGTGCCATCGGATTTGATTGTGAATAGATTCATTCGCATAGCTGAAGCAGCTAAAGGTGCGGTTGCTGTACATTGTAAAGGTAAATATTAGTTTTATAAAATTCAGAATATAAAATATTTTCATTTCTGATCTATATACCAATACAATATGGCATAAGCTTCTCGACTACATATACTGAGGTAGGGCACAACAGGAAATATCCTGCTCAAAATCTGAAGCAGCCCGATTGGGGAAGTACCTTCACTTTACAGGAGATCACAGCTAAATAACAATGCTTTCAAGCAGTGTTGTGTCCCTGGTAGCGGTGAGTAAGTTTACCAGAGCTCCTGGGTGGTTTGGGGGTAGAGTCGGTAACGCGTTTGCGATGCTTTTAGAGTTGCAGACATCTGTAAGCTACGATAATAGCTTACCATCAGGTGAGCCGTACGCTTGTTTTTTTTTTATGTATCATAGAATAAAACTTTATCTTTCTTTGCCGCAATTTTTATTCTTTTAGGCTGTCACAATAAAAGTATATTTTATTTGCAGCTGGCCTGGGAAGAACGGGTACATTGATCGCGTGTTACATGATGAAGCACCACGGGTTTACGGCGCGGGAAGCGATAGCGTGGCTCAGAGTGTGTCGACCGGGCTCCGTCATCGGACACCAGCAGTGGTTTCTTGAGAAGTGAGTATGTTTGTATGTACCTAGATATAATGAGACAATGAACCAGAATCGCAAGCCACTATAGTTACAAGAAAGTTATACGAGTAATGAGTTCCTATCATAAAAGATTGTTGACATCTCTTTGACGTGACAACGTCTAATAAATCGATGAACGCCGGCTGCATGCACGAAATAGGATGACTCATTGTCCCGTTACGTTTATTGTACGCTTGCGCCGCATCTATCTCTCTTCCACTCGATTGGCCTATGCGTCCGAGGAGATGTTTTCTTATGACGTTGTCACATTAAACTATCGTCCGTAAACCAACTTTACAGACAACCAATTTTTTGTTTAATAGCGTATACATTAGTAGCGTATACATATTTTGATATATATAATAATAATATTAGAAAGCTGAAAAGCTTTTTGTGTAAACGCTCTAATCTCAGAAACAACTGGTTCGTATTGAAAAATTATTTTTGTCTTGGATAGCCATCTTACCGAGAAAAGCTAAAGGCTATATTTTTCTCAATTTAACGCGTGTGAAACCGCGGAGAACAGCTATATCAATCAGTAAATTATATTTAGAAATCTTATAAGTTTAAAAATTAGATTAACATTTAGGTTTAGAATGTGTTGCATTTTAAATTTGGCTTCTTTTGTAAGCTTATATACGTACTATAATTGGATCAAGCGTTAATAAATGCTCTCGAGACATTCATAAATAAATAAAATTTTAAAGAAATTCACAGTTAACATAAGTAATGAACTAAAATGTATTTTTGATTTTTCTTGTATATTCAAATATTTCAAGAAGTATGCATTCAGCCTGTATCATCCCACAGCTGGGCAGACCTCTTTCTCCATGTAGGAGAAGGATTGAAGCTTAATCTACCATGCTGCTCCAGTGCGGGTTGGAGTATATACTCCCTACTATGAGTAACAATCACTATCAGATATTTTTGATACCAACCGGGACCAATGGCTTAACGTGCTCTCCGAAACACGGTGGGCAAAACCCACTAGGACACATCCAAACCGGAAAGAAATATTTGTACAAATACAAATATCCATCCCGAGCGGGAATCTCTCTATTTTACAAAAATAATAAACACTTTCAAATTTTAATTTGTAAAATGACGACTCGAAAGTGCTCTTGGGGCCTATTTGAATAAAGTTATTTTTAACTTTATCTTTGAATCGAACACGAAAACCGTCGGTGTTTTAGATGACTACTCGCACCACTACACCAGAGTGGCTGTTCAAGAACATACAGTATAGTACATAAGTAATATTGTCCCCAGCATTCAGACTCGTATGCACGCTCTAGGCGAAGCGTACCGACGCCGTCTGAACATAACATCGTATCCCGTCTTCACTCGCGGCATCTACAGCGACTTGCCACCCGAACCTATTAAAGAAGCAGAAGAAAAACCGGTGTCTTTGCAGACTATACTTAATAACAAGAATGCTAACAAGGTATGATACTCATTTCCGATTTGATCACTGCTGAACATAGGCCTCCACAAGTTCGCGCTAAAAATGGCGTGAACTCATGTGTTTTGCCCATAGTCACCATGCTGGGCAGGCAGGTTGGTGACCGCAGGACTGGCCTAGTCGCACCGAAGACATTGCTGCCCGTCTTCGGCCTGTGTATTTGAAAGCCATCAGTTGGATTGGTATCCCGCCGTCAGTCGACTTTATAAGTTCCAAGGTGGTAGTGGAACTATGTTATCCCTTAGTCGCCTCTTACGACACCCACGGGATGAGAGAGCTATATTCTTTACTGCCCTAACCACACAGCTGCGATTTTGATGTTTTTTTTTTATTATTTAAAGCGGGATTTGTCATGTGGTTTTTGCTATATTAATCTCTAGATTATCTATAATAAAATTACTGAAAACTGGTCTGTATTAAACTAAAGTGTTTTCGTTTCAGTTGGACAATGCAAACGTTCTGAATGCAAATGAAACAGACTCAGAAAATAACGTGACATCGGTGATCGGAAAATATAAAACCACAGCCACGCCAATGTTGCCAACTAAAACTGTATTCACACCCAAACTGAATTACATGATGCCAACGAACAACATTCGGAACGCCAATAACACTAATTTAAAGCCCCAACCTCGTATCATGAATGCTTCTTTAAAATCTTACGCGGCCAAAACATCTACGTTTCCGCCAACTAGAAGTGCCAACGCCCAAGCCAAGACTGGGGTTAAAACCAACTTTACAGGGAAAAGTAGCTTTCATGGCCAACGCGCCAATCTTGCGAGGCCAACTCTTGCTTACTCTCATACTGGAAGTCCCATCAAAACATTCACCAGAAAAGCGATTTCTAAGATCTCAACTAATGACTCTTCAGTGGTCACAACACTCAGTAATGTAACATCCACATTATCAGCGTTAACTGAAAACTGTAATTTGAATGGAAAAAATCGCCTTCCATCCGAACCGAATTTAAAATCGGTCGTTCAAACAAAACCAACGGCCAATGGCGTTCCCATCGCTTCCAGGAAAAAGTTAATCGTCAGGTCGAACTCCAGCTCACGTAAGAAACTTCCGAAGAATCTCCCCAAAAATGGTCTAGAAAGTTCTCAAGACCTATCCTCAAGTGATACCAATGTAACGAATATATCCGCGGATTCCTTGGAATCGCCGTTCCGCTTTAGACGAAAAAGGGATAAACCCAAAACCCCAGAACCAATGGATTGCATATCTAACTCGGTGATAACGGCTGACGTAACTCCAGATAATTTCGAAGAAACTGGAAATTCACAAGGTAATAAGTTGTATAAAATTAAAGCGCTAAGAAAAAAGTGTCCAGCGTTCGGCGTTAGCTTGCTCAAAAAAGAGGGTATTCAGACACGGTCGAGTAGTTGCGCGAGTAGCTCGACCGTCAAGAAGAAATGATCGAGTGGATCGTCTAGTATCCTCGCACGTAATAGAATTTCTAATAGATGTTTAGAGTGCATAGCACACCTTCCGTAATGCTGGTAAATTTGTTTAGGTCTTGTGACTGAAATAATTTTACTAAACTCATATCAAACAGCGTTAACAAGCTATGTATTAAAATATGAATCTAAACAAATTTATCATCTTACGACTTAGATCTTATTCCCTTAGACCCCAATGAGCCTAAATGTTTATAATTATTGTGAAATTGTTTACACAATGAAATTTTTCTTATTGTAGATGGCTTAGTATTTTTTAAATGTAACTTTTATAAATTATAATCTGTTAAAGATGTATTAATAGTGTCTGTAGGTAACGTGTTAATAAAAGTTATAATTTTTACACTAGATTAAATAATTTACCGTCTTAGTTAACTAAGGTAGGTACTTTTTTTTTTCTGTAATATTAATTACAAAGTGATGTTATATGCCATTTTCGTTGTGCTTCTATTGAGCTTCCTGTTGATTATGTTATTGTAAACTCATCTATACGCCCGCCATAAATCTTTACATATCCAACTCGTCTAAATTAATTACTATTTTGATGTTTTCGGGTATAAATATAGTTTGACTACAAAAGTAGGAAAAAAATCTTACACGCTTATTCCATATACATAAGGAATTTTCGAAAAAACTAAATAGTAATTAATTTAGTTGAGCTAAATATATTTATAAGATTTTGTTTGGTAATTGATAGATGTATTTACTGTGTGATTTATTGTTTGTACACAGTATCGTTCGTATATAATGTTACACATATGACATAAATATAGATACTATATTACATATTATGTCTTATAACTGTTTCCTTTTTTATTGCTTTATTTACATTTTATACTTTAAAAAAAGTATGTATTTGGTGTAAACTGGGAAATAGATAACCCAGTTATAAAGTTTATCCCAGTAAAGAAATAAGAATATTGGATTATATTTTTAGACATAGATAAAGATAGATATAATTTATAATAAAAAATTTATAATTTTTTTCAGTAAACATCATTGATAAAACGTTGTCACAAAAAAAAACTAGTGTTTTATGAAAGGAATAATGCAATATAGTTTTATGTGTTTTTTTTTTTTTTTGTTTTTCGTGATCGCAATATCGACATATATTTACAGTATTGTTATGTATAATCGAGGTATAAATATTCTTTTAATAATTGTGATATTCAATACTTAGGTCTTACAGGTTAAAGACAATGATCACATTTTTTTTTTAATAATACACAAGAAAGGTTGACTTCTTAGAAGAATGCCTCAAGATATGTCAAAAAAATATAGTAAAAAACGTATATATTTCCATCACCTACATACAGAAAAAGATTTTAACGAAACAACCAACGATCCCAGTTTTTATTACATGTACAATATCCACCGGCCGAACTATGCTGCGTTTAAATCGTATCGTAATCGTAGTTTTTCGTGAATTTGAATTTGAATTTAATTCTTGTCTATTCCATTAATATTTAATTTAAAAAAAAACTTCAAGGCTCAATTTTTATAACGCCCTTATTCAGCAAAAAACTTATATTTATTACAATATATTTACATTTTGAAAGGATAAGTTTGAGAAAGATCATCTTAAAAACAAAATTTTAAATTACTTTCATTCAGTGTTATCATAACTTACAAGTACACTTACATAATACAATTTTTACCTCGATTGTACACAAAGAAATTAGGAATATAGTAAATGTTATTAGCAATAGACGAATTTATAGTATCATATCAAATTTTTACACTGAAACATTTCTCGATTCATTGTATATAACTGACTCCGCTGTTGAAGACTGTACGCTGTTATTAGATGTTACCGTATAAGTGTTTGTGATTGTTCTTGCTAATTAAAATGCTTCTTAACGTATGCGGTAATCGGAACCTACAGCAAAATTTACAGTTATTACCGACCTTTTCAAATAAATTGCATTTGTACAATACGGAGAAACTTTTATTGATATAAAGCATAATAGGAAATATCTTGTTTGAAATATGGAGCAGCCCGAGTAAGGAAGTACCTTACACAAGATCACAGCTAAATAATACTACTGTGAAATAGTATTATTTAGACGTTGTGTTCCTGTTGTGAGTAAAATAGCTACACCTACAGTACGGTACGGTACGGTCTCCTTACCATCAGAGTCTAATGGTAAGGTCTAATGATTAGACCTTACCAGGTAGACCATGCGCTTGTTTGGTATCCTCATTGTATAAAAAAAAAATTACTTACAGAACTATGCTTTCTTTATTATTTTAAAAACTTAATTTAAAAAAGTTTTTTAATTCCAATTTAAAGTGCAATTTATCTAAAAATCGTCCGGAAATATACTGAACATTTTGTAGCAGGTCCCTAATGGATTTATCGCATATTTTTTTTTAATTAATAATAGTTACATAATTATGTGGTTTCATGTTGCTTCCTTAAGTTGGCTTATTATTGCTAATATTTCGATTTCTTTTAGAAGAGCAAAGCTCTTATGTATATTGTAGATTATTTAAATAAGCCTAAAATGTGTACTAAGGTTGGTTAAGAATAGCCAAAGAGGAACAGAATTGATAAAGCTTTTTTTTAAACTCGAATTATTAATTTAATCCAGTGCATACAGTAGGTAATTCTAAGTTACGAAATATTTTTACAACTTCTTAACAAGTTTATAGTCAATATTTTTTGGTATGTTAAGTAACTGATATCAAAACAAAGTCAAATAAACACAATCGATGTCTCAAGATGCAGCTAGTCTTACCAAGTATTAAATTGTGCAATTCGTTACGTTTATTCAAAATAAATTTGCAAATTTTTTCAGACAAACTCAAAAAAAATTATGGTAACGTAAAAATTAAAATATTGAAACAAATAATACATTGTTGATAACTTTTTCATTTTAAAACAAATAAAATAAATCCTTATTTTTTATGAACTACTATTGTTCTAACGTCTTATATTGAATTTAAATAATTTTAAGATATATTAAGTGTTAATAATTTTTTTTTTTTTGAAATATAATAGAAAGCTTAACTTCCATTTTAAAGTTTAAGTACAATTAGGTTGTGTCCATTTTTGTGCACTTGTTATTATTTTATAAGATTCGTATTTTTAAAAGCATTAGATTTTCCTTTAATCTATATATAGATAAAAGTTTTTCTTATAATTTTACTTACATTTAGTATTTTATAATTTACCTGTTAAACAAGTATTTCCTGATATCAATTTTTCTTACATGTTTTATTTCAAATTTATTAATTTCTTAAAAAAACAACTAATTAAAAAAATGTTCATAGCAATAAAAAAATAACCCACAAGCTTGGTTAAATGTAATATCACGAAAATAAATTAAATAAATAATGCTGAAATTAAAATAAATCATTACCTTTATTAATTAACTTGAGATTGAAATACTTATTCCGTCATTATATATAATAATATGGCAACTTATAAATTGTTATTATTTTTTAAATCCTTGTTAGTTGTTGGACTTTTGTTAAGTGTGTTGTACCACTGCAATTAAATGTATCGAGTTTCGTTATTTACAATTAAGAATTTACTTTCTTAAAATTATGACGGTATATATTTCCTTCACTTATAGAAACAGATTTTAATGAGACAACCGTCAATCCCAGTTGTTATTATAGGTACAATATCCACCGGCCCAACTATTGACATGATTTAACCTACACTCCTTTACCCTGCTGTTGAACGTTTACAGGTTGAATCAGTTCAGTTCAATAGTTTTAATTGTCTATTCCATAATATTTATATAATGTTTTTTTTTTATATATATAAAGTTAAACAACAATGATTGAAATAAAATTTTAGAAGTTGTTAATTGCAGTTATTTGGTTGCTATTTCTTACTTTATTTCTATTAGTGTATTCAGTTATTATTACTTTTTGTATAAACGAAATACGTTCTTTATGTAAATGTTTATCTCCCATGTTACTTTAAAAAAGTATATTAATTTTTTCGATGTATGTACCATGTTTTTTTGTAAATGTTTATTTTGAGCCATTTTTTTCTTATTTGTGTGGTGCGGCGGAGCGAAATGGATAAGGGACCAGATTGTTAAGAGGGATAATGTTCGAATGCGTTGTCTAGATATAATTTAAAATTTATATTACGTTGTGATCTTGAAATAATGAGTTACTAATGTAATGCATAATTACCTGTAGATGTATGTATATAATAAGTGACGCCGACATCACGGTGTAACAGAACGCTTGTGCTTAATAAAAATTAAAAGAAATTATATTGCCATTACAATATTTGTTTTATTTATAGTCATATAACTGGTGTTTATAAAAATAAAAAGAGATATCTTGAAAGACTAACCCTACTATTATTGTAGCCAAAATTATCTATGTATTTACTAACATATGGTTCGCTTACAGTAGCAACAGCAATTAATCGAGGCTACAGGAAAAGGTTCAAATTTAACAATTGTTTGCAGAAGGTAATGTTTTTGTAAATAAAGTTTAGTTGTTAAAATTACCACGTCGCTAATTTAATAGCGATTTGTAATGTAAACATCTCTATATACAGGGTGTCCCGCGATAAAGTGCAACCCCGAAAGGGGTGAAACTAGACCATAAATTATCGCCAAAAAACAGAAAAAAATTAAAAAAAAAATTTTTTATTTTTTTTATTGACGAATTGAGATTTTTATATAGCTTACGTAGCCTCTTTGTACAAAAAATGATGATTTTTGTACGTGTTATTTGGGATACAGGCGTAAAATTTTTTTATTTGAATGGCAATATGGTAAGAAATAATAATAAATCATAAAATTTCCTGGTATTGGGGGCATAATTCTGAGAAAATTAGAGATCATTGAAAAAAACAGTCATAAAAAATGGATTTTTTTTCACAAGAAGCATAGTTAAAGACATAATGCCACTTTTTTGCGAGCTAATTGTTATTTTATCCTTACCGCCAAGTAGGGATTGCAATCCGGTGTCGTTTTCAGTCCGGTCGGATCCGGTCGAATTTTTATCAATCCGGCCGGATCCGGGCTGGATTTATCAAACCATAATAACCTAACTTTTCTTTTTAATTCAAACGTATGTTGACCGTTAATGAAGTGAAAAAATTGTACATTTTAATTAAATATTTTTTTAAATTAAATCTCGTTTCAAAACAAATTATATGTATATCTATCAAATGAAAAGATAAAAATGTTTAAATTAAATTTAAAGAGCTAAAAATGTAGCCGTGGGAGTTATTTCTCGGTATTCATATATGTCGAATTTATTGATACAAATTGAACTAAGCCGAGTTCCAATTACGACCACGTCGTATTAACACGTGGTGAGACGGATCAAAGAGCTAGATTTGTAATTTTAATTAGTCCAGTAATATTAAATTTTTTAGTGATTGTAGATCTTCGTCTCTACTTTTCCTTTCACAAGTTTCGCGCTATCTATCAGGCTATTACTTGGTTAAGGCTTCGGTTACGTATATATATCGGTACGAACATTTATAGATATGATATAGTTCCAAATATAAGATTTAGCCTGTAACATCTCACAGCTGGGCTATGCCCTCTTTCTCCATGTAGGAGAAGGATTGTAGCTTAATCAGCGGATATGTTCCCTACTATGAGTAACGATAGAAATCAGGTACCTATTTATGATAACAATCGGGACCGACAGCTTAACGTGATCTCCGAGGCAAAAAGGGGCGGACCTACAAGGACAGATCCACCCTAGAAAGAAATATTTGTACATATACAAATATCCATCCCAAGCGGGAATCCAACCAGCAAACCGTGATGTGATATGATATTATGGTTACAAATATTAAATTTGTTCGGATTATCTTTTAGTTTCGGTTACAGATATTCGATTTTAGAGGAAATGCCACAATACTTTATTTTACTTCCTATGATAAGTTAATAATTAAAGTTTATTGTATTAGTTACTGTTACAAATTCTGAGTAGGTACTCTATGGTAAACAGCGATGACTCCCACGATGATTTAGTTGCAAAATTGACTGACTTTATGATAATGAAGAACGCGCTCAGCTAATGTTATTTGACCAGAAAAATGTAAAAACACAGCAAAAACTTTAATATCGGTTTATGGTACGGTTACAGATACATTTTTATTACGTATATCTAATAGTTTGGTTACGATAAAATAACATCCCTAGTTTGAATCTTTATATTTCTAGGTATTCTGCAAGTAACGGCAATGTGAAGTTATTTAATATTCGCACAATAAGTCTTTCAGCTGTAAATAGAGTTAAATACCTTCACTATAATGCATCTATAACTAATTTAAATGACAAAAATCTATCAATCAAGTCTTTAGTCTTAGCGTCAAAGGACTCGTGTATTTAAGAACCACGCTCTTTCTTTTAAAAAGAGGTCATTTTCTAAAAAAACGCCAACACCGGATCCGGTGACCGGATCCGGCATTTTTTACCGGATCCGGTAACTGTAAAATAATGCCGGATCCGCCGGATTACCGGATCCGGTTTTCCGGATTGCAATCCCTACCGCCAAGTACGTGGCGTAATATTTTATTTTATTTTAAAGTAATCGACCCACTACTTTGGAAGAAATCATCATTTTTTGTACATAGAGTCTACGTAAGATATAAAAATCTTAATTCGTCAATAAGAAATAAAATATTTTTTAAAAAAAGTTTTTTCTATGTTTTTTGTCGATAATTTATGGTCTAGTTTCACCCCCTTTCGGGATTGCACTTTATCGCGGGACATCCTGTATATAAAAATGAATCGCTGAATGTGTTGCTAAGCTCAAATCTCGAGATCGGCTGAACTGATTTCGCTAATTCTTTTTTTATAATATTCCTTGAAGTACTAGGATGGTTCTTACGGAGAAAAATTTAAAAAATTGCCTGAAAAAGTCTAAAAACAACACTTTTCTATATTCCCATACAAAAGATTCGTACTAATACTTGAAAGTCAGAGGGGTTCCGGGAAGGATAAGTATTAAAAAAATTTATTAAAGAATCGACTGTTAGGCGGTACGAAGTTCGCCGGGCTAGCTAGTAATTATATAAAAATACTAGCGGACTCGGCAAACGCTGTCTTGCCGCTAAACGCTGTTAAAAAATAGGGGTTGGTGGCAGAAGGGTGAAAATTTAGGGTTGTAGGTATGTATTTTTCAATTCCAAATGATAATAGAATAAAAATAAAAAAAATTGTAAAAAAAAATATTCAGGGGTGGGTCACCCTTATCATTTAGGGGTATGAAAAATAGATGTTGGTTGATTCTCAGACCTACCCGATATGCACACAAAATTTAATAAAAATCGGTCCAGCTGTTTCGGAGGAGCGAATGTGGGTAAGGAGGTGTAGGACTGTAGGTGATAGTAAATTTCTTGAACCTACAGTTACTGCTACAAGTTATATAATTTAACATAATAAACTAAATAAAAACCTTAAACTACCTACTAAACAGACGACGCGTTGGCGCAACGGTTACAGCACTGGCTGTAGCGTTGGCGGCCGCGGGTTCGATTCCCGCTCACGACAGACATTTTATTGGCCATATAGATGTTTGTCGTGGTCTGAGCGATTGTGCTTGTGTATTGCGTGTGTTTCCGAAAAGGAGAAAATTCTACTGGGGGCCGTCGAGTGTGAAGCGTTTATCGGTTTATTATTATTATTATACTTATTTTATTCGTGATTTAGAATTTTAGAATACAAGCTTACTTTAAGGATTATTTTTCTTTTTCATATTATAAATTCTTTATTTAATTTAATCTGTAAAATTCTGTAAAGTTCATTTGTTACACTATTCTTTCTCCTCCCGTTAAAGAGAAATACTAAAATATCTTATCTAAGTTCATATATTTAACTAAACTTTAAAGTTAAAATTAAAGCAGTCGGCTGAAGGTTTAAATAATACGTAGTAGAAGAATTAAAATCAAAACAAAATTTTATTTAGTAAAAATCTATTTTAACACATCAATTAATATAAATATACATAAAAATAGCAAAAACTCTTAAACAGCGGAAAATTAAGTATGTAAATCTTATAAAATAGTTACCAAAGCTAATAACTTAGGAGAAAGGGAGGTAGGGTAGAATATTTGGTAGGAATGCTGCGTCTTTCTACGGAGGCTCTCTGTGAAAATTCACGTTCAACTATTGCTCTTTCCGTGTTTTCTTTCAACTCAATTGCCTCAGTTCATGGTTCTTTCTTTATACTCAGGCATTTTGACGTCCGCTTACAATAAACCAAGGCTGGGTAATTGTAATAAACATTATTTATGAACTTTAAAAAAGAAGTAACACTTAGAATATATGGCCCGAGCTATCCGCTAAAGTGGTGGCCGGAGCTACGCCATTCGACTTTGAGCAAAATTATGGCTTTAGTACAAAGATAAATCTTAATTTTTAAAACAGGAATAAATGGGAATTATTGTTGTTGTCATTTTTTAACTTGAGTGTGACATAATCGTTATTCACACATTTCAGTATGAACGCTTTTATGACGGGACAAAAAGACCAACCGACCTTATTGCATGTTTCTGGTGTAATACAAAAGAACATAGAAACGTGAAAACATTGATTGTAAATACAAAGGATATTTACACATGGCCGGGGCTACCCACCTTTCCCCTATAATATATTATACAATATTTAATGATAACAAAAAATGGATTTTCATTTTATTATGATTGAGATATGTACATAAATATTAAAAATAATGTGTTTAAGTATTTATTTTTACATATTTAATATAAACCTTAACTTTTAGATAGGCAATCTTTATCTTTATAAATGTTTAGTAATTTTATTATCATATTTTATAGTAAGAATAAAAAAGTAAAGCTAAGTTACGTATCTAACGCTTACGCTACATTAGACAATCAAGAAAAATATTCAATATTTACAAGTCTAAATCATTTCAGACGAAGTTTATATTTATCTACGACATTTAAGTAACATTTCATGACAAGAAACGTCAATTGTTATCTCACTCTAAACAAAATGTTCCAAGTGAATATCCCATACTATTCTATTCATAAACATTTGACACTCCCTCATTTCCTTTTTAGACCATAAACCTAAACGAAGAATTAAAGAAAATGACATTTCCAATGAAAATACATATATATATTCAAATTTCGAACAATTATCATGTACCTTAGGACCTATATTTTACATTACATCTATTTTGATTGAATGATTACGTCCCACCGCGCCGGTATCTTAGAAGTCATACTCAGAAACGATAACTATCAGCCTGGCCACGGCGCTGCCGGCGTACAGGCCGCGCTGGTACAGAGACATGGCCAGCTCCAGCTCCGCCACCTGCGGCCCGCCCAGCGAGCACAGCAGCGACACCACGCACACGTTGCCTGTGGGCCGCATGCTGGAACAACATCAATTATAAAAATTGCGTGCGTACAGAGTACACTGCATGTTAGAAGTGAAACTTCTTTGGCAAACTAATTAAAAAAGTAGGCGCCTAGGCGGTATCATAATTAAAAAACCTATTAAAAAAAACTAATTGAAAATATACAAAAAAATAATTGAAAAAAAAACTAAAAGCCAAAGTCACGTGATGTTCCCAGGTAGTTACCCATCCAAGTACTGAACGTCATGACGCTACCGCGTTACCGGTCGTTCAAACTTTACCCCTCATGATGCGCCTAAAGAAGTTTCACTTCAATAAACGACGTACATTCAACGGTCACCGTTTCTCCTATGTCAAGCCAAAAGTCCAGACCATAGCAAACATCTGTATGGAAAATACAAATGTCCGCCATGAGCGAGAACCGCATCCGCAACGTTGTCTATGATTGTCTATATCCAACTTTAAATTTTATAATTTTAACTGGCAACCTTTTTCTTACGATCACGTCTTCTTTCCATTAAGTCTTCTGTTCTACTTTTTACGGTACATTGCTACCATATACTTAAATAGCCTAAAATATTGCAAGCATTTAAATACTTATACCTACATAGTTTTACTCTTTTATATATTAAAAATAGCGTATGTTAATTATTTACAACAGCAGCGGTTCTTGCATCCAGTGGAATAATTTTTCAATCTAAAATCTTCTACTTCCATTCATTTCTTTATCCCATAACATAATATAGCTAGCCTGATACCGCTGGTAAGTATATGAGGATGAAAAGAATCACTTGCTATTTATAAAAGAAATCATATGAAGCTACACTTAATAAAGTGGAATAAAATTTTAATATTGTATAGGACATACCCAAAACAGTTAATATTTGCTGGGTTAACGCCAACAGAAGCCTTCACCTTGAGCAGACGTAATTCAAAGTTCACCACTGAGTCGGGCCACGCTGGACCTTGCATTGAGAATAGGTCCACCTGTTTTAATTAAAAAACTAAATATTTGGTATATTACGAACTATGTCTGTTTACTTAGAATCCGTGATTGCATACTATATTATTATTTACTGATAATCTCTTAGGGGCTGTCTCCACGAGCGAGCGTATCGCCGGCGATACGCTCGCTCGTGGAGACAGCCCCTTAGATATAGATATTATTAGTATTTTGTTTCTCTCTACATTATATGTATTTTTAACACGAAAAGAAAGTAATCTTAACGAATTAACCAGCTTTTGTTGTTTTATTTTATTTTTTTGTACAAACAAAAACAATTTTTCCGTAGTCTTAATCACAAATTAAATAATTTGCCTTATAACATAATAACTTAAATAAAGTTGATGGTGAAATTTTTTTTTCGTCTTCCTGCTTCATAACTGATAACCTAAATAGATATGTGCTATAGAAACAATAGGTGAAACTTAACGGAAAAGACAAAGCATACTTACACTGCCCATGGGTAGGAACAAATTGGAAACAAATGTTATAAAATTGTAACTGTAGGTGCTAGGCTGATGAAGACAGTCCCAATCAGAAATCGGACATGACCGCTGAATTCGCGAGCATTTGCTAGAAAAAAGTTTAAACTAATTATTTTACATTTTACATTACATTACATTACATACAGGGTGTCCCAAAATTCAACGATAAGCCGACACGGGAAGATAGACCTACCCATGAATACTTGGGAAAACAAAAGAAAAAAAATATATCTCAATTTTTTTTTAAGTTACAAGAAAAAAACGAAATTCTTCAAAAATTTAGACCTCTTATGATCATTTTCACTACCATGACCACAAATTTTTAAATATTTCTTTTTTTTTTCTTTTTATAGGCAACCTGAATAGCATTGCTATCTACCACAATCCTTAAAAATTCCAGATGGCCTCTAGTTTTTTCATAAAAATTTGTCAAAGTTATTGTTTTCCCTAAATTTTTTTAAGATTTTTACTTTTAGTCAACTTTAACTCATCGTGGTGTAAAAAAAAATTATGAACACTACTATGGCAAGTTTTTTCAAAATTGGCGCAATTAACCAAGATTCCAAAATGGTATAATATGCTAGGAAAACTAACCATAAAAAATAATATGCGTACTAATTCAAAACAAGAACCAAATTAAATAAATTGTAGTTTACAATAATCACTTTTAGTACCCAAATTAAATAAATTGTAGTTTACAATAATCACTTTTAGTACGTGCCCAAAACGGGTTCTAGTTACAATTTCGTGGGATTTGAATGGGGTTATACATGCCTAAGAAGTTAGAGAGAGAAAGATAGAGAGATATTTACGTTAAAAAGAGAAAAATGAAAAATGTTTAATTATTCATTCGACCATAGAATTTTGTCTAGGAATTGGGGATTTTCCCCTGTGCCTTTGCAACATCACACGGCAAAATGTGAATCGCAGTGGATAGTCCCGCGGTAATAGCGTCTGCACGCACCTGTAGTGATATGGGTGAAGCCTGTGGCGTTACGAGAACTTTTCGGGATCGCTGTAGCTTTTTTTATGGCACGTGCCAAAGTAGTTGAATCATTTTTTATCTCATTGATAACTTCTTCATCACGATCTAATCTAAGTCTTCCAACGTTTCGCCTACTAGATGGCATACGACTTTCCGAAAACTCTTGATGCACATTGATAAACACTCGATAATCAGGATATCTTTGATCTTTTGGATACCTTTCTCCATACAGTCTGCTAGCAGCGTTAGCATTGCATCGGCATTCTCCGTAGATGAGGTGCATATTAGCGTAATCCTGTGGTGTGTATGATTGTGGCATAATAAACGCTAAACAGATCAAAATGTGCCAGAACTCCAAATCATAATACACACAATCATAGTCCAAAATAATATCAGGTCAGTTAAGTTTGCAGATCGATTCTAGTCCAAAAATCCAAGCCAAAAATGGTTGTGTACGTAAAAGTGCCACGTCAGTTTAAGACGGAAGGGTGTGCAGTAAACAAATGAGCAGAGCAAACTGAACTGAGTTACTGAGAATAATAACAGATTCTCTACCTTCCTTGTAGTTATTCAATAAAAAAAAATTCATCTGTCTCTTGAAATAACTCTCTACCTTTCTCTCTAACCCATTCAAATCCCACGAAATTGTAACTAGAACCCGTATTGGGCACGTACTAAAAGTGATTATTGTAAACTACAATTTATTTAATTTGGTTCTTGTTTTGAATTAGTACGCATATTATTTTTTTATGGTTAGTTTTCCTAGCATATTATACCATTTTGGAATCTTGGTTAGTTGCGCCAACTTTTGAAAAAACTTGCCATAGTAGTATTTATAATTTTTTTTCACACCACGATGAGTTAAAGTTGACTAAAAGTAAAAATCTTCAAAAAATTTAGAGAAAACAATAACTTTGACAAATTTTTATGAAAAAACTAGAGGTCTTCTGGAATTTTTAAGGATTGTGGTAGATAGCAATGCTATTCAGGTTGCCTATAAAAAGAAAAAAAAAAGAAATATTTAAAAATTTGTGGTCATGGTAGTGAAAATGATCATAAGAGGTCTAAATTTTTGAAGAATTTCGTTTTTTTCTTGTAGGTAACTTAAAAAAAAATTGAGATATATTTTTTTTCTTTTGTTTTCCCAAGTAGTCATGGGTAGGTCTATCTTCCCGTGTCGGCTTATCGTTGAATTTTGGGACACCCTGTATATACATTTAAGGAAAACCATATTAATATAAGTGATTCCTGCAACTTGTGAAGCAAGTATCTTAAAATAATTAATAGATATTTTCTTGTCAAACGCATTTCAACACCACCTATACCGCCTATACGGTATACCTCATCACACTTTCTATCCAGCAAAACTACACTCAAGCATATTGCAAACAAAAATAATACGTACTGCCTTCCTTCTAGACGGTAGCCTAGAGGACAGTCGATGTGGTGGCAGTGGAACCCTCCGCGCGTGTTTTGACACACTTCGCCTTCTGCATGTCCGCAATTGGCTTCGCCTGTCTCACACTCATCGATATCTGAAGCAAGATTATTGTGTTCAATAGATGCATTGCCAAAATTATCAAAATTAACTACAGTATTAAGTTGTTTCCAGCTCTAGTCTCACTTCATATAATATCTTTGGTTCAATTATTTTCCATCAACTGTAAATTTAACGTAATAAGGTTGCTTCCTTCTCCAATAGAATTCTATTAGATACTTCTGGTATTGCTGGCGTCCTAAGCTACGGTATTCAACTATACCTACGCTTACCATCAGGCGGACCGTACGCTAATTTTCCACGTCCACACAAGTGCTGTGCGTTACACATTATATACAGTACCTATGCAGGAGCGCTTGTCGTCCCCCAGGCGGTACCCCGGCGGGCAGGCGCAGCGGTAGGAGCCGGCGGTGTTGGCGCAGCGGCCGCCGCACAGCCGCCCGCGGGAGCGCACGCGGCCCCACTCCTCGCACTCGTCCACGTCCACACAAGTGCTGTGCGTTACACATTATATACAGTACCTATGCAGGAGCGCTTGTCGTCCCCCAGGCGGTACCCCGGCGGGCAGGCGCAGCGGTAGGAGCCGGCGGTGTTGGCGCAGCGGCCGCCGCACAGCCGCCCGCGGGAGCGCACGCGGCCCCACTCCTCGCACTCGTCCACGTCCACACAAGTGCTGTGCGTTACACATTATATACAGTACCTATGCAGGAGCGCTTGTCGTCCCCCAGGCGGTACCCCGGCGGGCAGGCGCAGCGGTAGGAGCCGGCGGTGTTGGCGCAGCGGCCGCCGCACAGCCGCCCGCGGGAGCGCACGCGGCCCCACTCCTCGCACTCGTCCACGTCCACACAAGTGCTGTGCGTTACACATTATATACAGTACCTATGCAGGAGCGCTTGTCGTCCCCCAGGCGGTACCCCGGCGGGCAGGCGCAGCGGTAGGAGCCGGCGGTGTTGGCGCAGCGGCCGCCGCACAGCCGCCCGCGGGAGCGCACGCGGCCCCACTCCTCGCACTCGTCCACGTCCACACAAGTGCTGTGCGTTACACATTATATACAGTACCTATGCAGGAGCGCTTGTCGTCCCCCAGGCGGTACCCCGGCGGGCAGGCGCAGCGGTAGGAGCCGGCGGTGTTGGCGCAGCGGCCGCCGCACAGCCGCCCGCGGGAGCGCACGCGGCCCCACTCCTCGCACTCGTCCACGTCCACACAAGTGCTGTGCGTTACACATTATATACAGTACCTATGCAGGAGCGCTTGTCGTCCCCCAGGCGGTACCCCGGCGGGCAGGCGCAGCGGTAGGAGCCGGCGGTGTTGGCGCAGCGGCCGCCGCACAGCCGCCCGCGGGAGCGCACGCGGCCCCACTCCTCGCACTCGTCCACGTCCACACAAGTGCTGTGCGTTACACATTATATACAGTACCTATGCAGGAGCGCTTGTCGTCCCCCAGGCGGTACCCCGGCGGGCAGGCGCAGCGGTAGGAGCCGGCGGTGTTGGCGCAGCGGCCGCCGCACAGCCGCCCGCGGGAGCGCACGCGGCCCCACTCCTCGCACTCGTCCACGTCCACACAAGTGCTGTGCGTTACACATTATATACAGTACCTATGCAGGAGCGCTTGTCGTCCCCCAGGCGGTACCCCGGCGGGCAGGCGCAGCGGTAGGAGCCGGCGGTGTTGGCGCAGCGGCCGCCGCACAGCCGCCCGCGGGAGCGCACGCGGCCCCACTCCTCGCACTCGTCCACGTCCACACAAGTGCTGTGCGTTACACATTATATACAGTACCTATGCAGGAGCGCTTGTCGTCCCCCAGGCGGTACCCCGGCGGGCAGGCGCAGCGGTAGGAGCCGGCGGTGTTGGCGCAGCGGCCGCCGCACAGCCGCCCGCGGGAGCGCACGCGGCCCCACTCCTCGCACTCGTCCACGTCCACACAAGTGCTGTGCGTTACACATTATATACAGTACCTATGCAGGAGCGCTTGTCGTCCCCCAGGCGGTACCCCGGCGGGCAGGCGCAGCGGTAGGAGCCGGCGGTGTTGGCGCAGCGGCCGCCGCACAGCCGCCCGCGGGAGCGCACGCGGCCCCACTCCTCGCACTCGTCCACGTCCACACAAGTGCTGTGCGTTACACATTATATACAGTACCTATGCAGGAGCGCTTGTCGTCCCCCAGGCGGTACCCCGGCGGGCAGGCGCAGCGGTAGGAGCCGGCGGTGTTGGCGCAGCGGCCGCCGCACAGCCGCCCGCGGGAGCGCACGCGGCCCCACTCCTCGCACTCGTCCACGTCCACACAAGTGCTGTGCGTTACACATTATATACAGTACCTATGCAGGAGCGCTTGTCGTCCCCCAGGCGGTACCCCGGCGGGCAGGCGCAGCGGTAGGAGCCGGCGGTGTTGGCGCAGCGGCCGCCGCACAGCCGCCCGCGGGAGCGCACGCGGCCCCACTCCTCGCACTCGTCCACGTCCACACAAGTGCTGTGCGTTACACATTATATACAGTACCTATGCAGGAGCGCTTGTCGTCCCCCAGGCGGTACCCCGGCGGGCAGGCGCAGCGGTAGGAGCCGGCGGTGTTGGCGCAGCGGCCGCCGCACAGCCGCCCGCGGGAGCGCACGCGGCCCCACTCCTCGCACTCGTCCACGTCCACACAAGTGCTGTGCGTTACACATTATATACAGTACCTATGCAGGAGCGCTTGTCGTCCCCCAGGCGGTACCCCGGCGGGCAGGCGCAGCGGTAGGAGCCGGCGGTGTTGGCGCAGCGGCCGCCGCACAGCCGCCCGCGGGAGCGCACGCGGCCCCACTCCTCGCACTCGTCCACGTCCACACAAGTGCTGTGCGTTACACATTATATACAGTACCTATGCAGGAGCGCTTGTCGTCCCCCAGGCGGTACCCCGGCGGGCAGGCGCAGCGGTAGGAGCCGGCGGTGTTGGCGCAGCGGCCGCCGCACAGCCGCCCGCGGGAGCGCACGCGGCCCCACTCCTCGCACTCGTCCACGTCCACACAAGTGCTGTGCGTTACACATTATATACAGTACCTATGCAGGAGCGCTTGTCGTCCCCCAGGCGGTACCCCGGCGGGCAGGCGCAGCGGTAGGAGCCGGCGGTGTTGGCGCAGCGGCCGCCGCACAGCCGCCCGCGGGAGCGCACGCGGCCCCACTCCTCGCACTCGTCCACGTCCACACAAGTGCTGTGCGTTACACATTATATACAGTACCTATGCAGGAGCGCTTGTCGTCCCCCAGGCGGTACCCCGGCGGGCAGGCGCAGCGGTAGGAGCCGGCGGTGTTGGCGCAGCGGCCGCCGCACAGCCGCCCGCGGGAGCGCACGCGGCCCCACTCCTCGCACTCGTCCACGTCCACACAAGTGCTGTGCGTTACACATTATATACAGTACCTATGCAGGAGCGCTTGTCGTCCCCCAGGCGGTACCCCGGCGGGCAGGCGCAGCGGTAGGAGCCGGCGGTGTTGGCGCAGCGGCCGCCGCACAGCCGCCCGCGGGAGCGCACGCGGCCCCACTCCTCGCACTCGTCCACGTCCACACAAGTGCTGTGCGTTACACATTATATACAGTACCTATGCAGGAGCGCTTGTCGTCCCCCAGGCGGTACCCCGGCGGGCAGGCGCAGCGGTAGGAGCCGGCGGTGTTGGCGCAGCGGCCGCCGCACAGCCGCCCGCGGGAGCGCACGCGGCCCCACTCCTCGCACTCGTCCACGTCCACACAAGTGCTGTGCGTTACACATTATATACAGTACCTATGCAGGAGCGCTTGTCGTCCCCCAGGCGGTACCCCGGCGGGCAGGCGCAGCGGTAGGAGCCGGCGGTGTTGGCGCAGCGGCCGCCGCACAGCCGCCCGCGGGAGCGCACGCGGCCCCACTCCTCGCACTCGTCCACGTCCACACAAGTGCTGTGCGTTACACATTATATACAGTACCTATGCAGGAGCGCTTGTCGTCCCCCAGGCGGTACCCCGGCGGGCAGGCGCAGCGGTAGGAGCCGGCGGTGTTGGCGCAGCGGCCGCCGCACAGCCGCCCGCGGGAGCGCACGCGGCCCCACTCCTCGCACTCATCCACGTCCACACAAGTCCTGTGCGTTATACCTTATAGTTTAATACACTCAATTTCGACAGAAAACAAATAAGAATTATACTGAAATATTTATAAACCAAAAGTTCAGGCAAGATACTAGAAAATATTGTTCTAAGCAGACCGTTAGAAAGAAATGTGAACAATGAAGAACAAGTTTATAGCCTATGTAAATAAGAAGGCATTTACACAGGCTTTTAGGGTATGTTTTTTTTTTATATAACTAGGTCGACAAACAAGCGTACGGCTCACCTGATGATAAGCGATTACCGTAGCTTATAGACGCTCGCAATCCAGAAGCATCGCAAGCGCGTTGCCGACCCTATGCCCAAACCCCCCCCCCCCTCCCCCCTCCCAAGTAGCTCTGGTCACCTTACTCTCCAACAGAAACACAATACTGCTTGAAAGCAGTATTATTTAGCTGTAGTCTTCTGTAAGGTCCGAGGTACTTCCCCAGTCGGGCTGCTCCATATTTTGAGCAGGAAATTTCCTGCTGTGCCCTACCTCAGTTAAATGGTAATGTCTCTTCATCATTCTGTGAAAGCAATGTAACCAATCTAAAGTACCTTTTTTATTGGATACGTGTTTTTCACATGGGACGTCATGGGACGGGACGGGAGTCAAGATCAACAGTCAGATCAACTCCTATTTTTCGTGTATATATTTTTAAGCCAATTAAGGATTTGTGGTTCTAGTAAAGACTACCTGTTTATTAACGGTGAATATTACTCAGTATGAGATGACCTTCTTGTTCATCGACAATTTCTTTAAAAAACCTTCAGCCTTCCTATTATAACAATGTATCAAACCTGTTGTCGTTGGTTAGTCGGTACCCTCGGTTGCAATAGCATCGGTATCCGCCCCAGGAATTTGCACAACTATGTTCACACAATGAAGGCGTCTCGATACACTCGTCTACATCCACGCATACTTTGTCGTTTGTTGGCGCATTTCTGAATCCGTCGGTACACTCGCAACGGTACGATCCGACGGTGTTCACACAGCGAGCGTTGTATGAGCAAATCTGTAACACGTAACAGCGGTTGTATATATTTGTTATATCCAGATTATTGCTATTATTTAACAATGTTTTCCACCAATTTCAGCACTTCGAAGAGTAAGTAACTAGGTTATTGCATTTATTTACTGTACCAAGGTTTCCAACTATATTTTGCTATATTTCACTACTACTGGAACACCTGCTGCTTGCGTTGTAATATAGTCTATCACCGATACACATTTTGACATACATATTTTGATTTGACTAGCCCGTTGGCGCAGTTTGTAGTGACGCTGCTTTCTGCTCCGGGGGTTGTGTGTTCGATTCCCACCCCGAGACCCGAGTCTGGGTGTAATATATATTTGTTTATATATGTAGTATTTATATGTATGTTTATCGAGAAAAAAAATAGCTATACCAGTCGGCTGTTGCCTATAACGTTGCTTACTTTAGGAACAGACGACCGTGTGTGTGTGTGTGTTGTAGATATTTATTTATTTATATTAATTATATTATAACTGGTTTTTGCTCGTTTTTCTTAAGCCTTCTATTAAAAAAAACCAAGAAGACACCTAGAAACATTAAATCTAACTTATTCTAAATCTTAAATTTAATTTTTTCTCACATTCACCGCATTAAGGATTGTGCAGTAAGACGTGTCCATGCGTTTAACATTAATCAAACTATAGTTGTGTTGAATTACAAAACATCGTAAGTTTTGTATAGCTATAACCTAACATAATTACATAAAACCGAAACAAAAACAACCAAAAACAATTATAATTGACGCAATCTTACATTGCCGTAGCTGCATTCGTCAATGTCCTCGCAGTCCTTTCCAATGTTTCTGTGTCCGGGCGGGCACTGGCACGAGTACCCTCCGTAGAAGTTTTCACATCGCTGCTGAGGTCCACATTCGGATACGTTGCGTTCACATTCGTCGATGTCTACGATCAAATAATTTAGGCTAGAATAGATTACTACTTTTCATGTCCTAAAAACGACGGTGTGCGCGCGCATCGTAAAAATTTACTTTCATCATTTTTCCCTAACGCGCCAAAAGAAGTAGGTATAACTTCAAAAACAGGAAAACATAATTAGATTACTAATGTATTTTTCAGCATGTAATGTATGGAAAAGCTATGTGCTTGTTCAGACTTGTGGCGGTCTACTGATTTTATTTCAACAAAGTTGGTCTACTTATTAATTCGGCAAAATTGAATCTAAACACAACTAAGAATTCCTTCATTTTAAGCCATTATATAGAATTCTAGATACATAACGTTATTTCGTGCACTGAAGTGTGTTGGCGTGGGATAAAGTTGTCATTTGGTGGGATCCAACTTTAGACTTATTTTGTTCAATGCCTGCTGTGTTTCGCAAAGCGTTAAAGCGGTATATTGAGACCAAAGCACACAAAGATACGATATAACCGAAATTTTCTAAACGCATTTGATTATAAGATCTGTAATGTTTACAATAGGTATATGTAAATAAATAAATAACAAGTCTTACCGATGCAGGCTCTGTCCGTTGTAAGCTTATATCCCCAGGGACAAGTGGTTACCACCGCGCCAGTTTCGTGGAGTCGCGTGTACGTGGGCCTCACGTAGAGCGTTCCTCGTTGACCGTACTGTGCCCCAACCGTAATAATTGTCGAATCCGGTGTATAAGATGGTGGCGTCTCTCGATATGCTTCAAAAGAGGAAGTTTTTAACAATTAGATAT
Organism: Melitaea athalia; assembly: GCA_905220545.2. Taxonomy (NCBI): domain Eukaryota; kingdom Metazoa; phylum Arthropoda; class Insecta; order Lepidoptera; family Nymphalidae; genus Melitaea; species Melitaea athalia. The sequence continues at coordinate 6,835,017 of HG992203.1, forward strand.
TAGCACTTTTAAACTAATAATAGTTAATAGTATTGCCAAAATCTATACTAACGTAATGTATGTAAATTATTTGATAACGCTATACTCTGGACTACTTGTTCAATTTGAGAAATTATTTTTGCAGTAGATATGCTTTTCAACGAAAAAAAATTCTGTACTTATGTACGCACGTAAGAAGTTATACTTCATTCGCATTCAACTTCACGTTGCTAACTTCTTCTTCGTTGACTAGCTAACATCAGAGTGTCGGTTTTTTTCGTGACAGTCTGCGCGTGCATCATAAAAATTCCGCGCCAAAAAAAAGGGGTGTGTGTGATTCACGATAGAAGTGAAACTTCTTTGGCAAACTAATTAAAAAAAATTAATTTAAAATTAGAGACGTGAAGCACTCCTTCACTGTCGTTTTTCCGTTGCATTCGGTTTCAAATCACAACGATTCTAAAGAAGTTTCACTTCAAAAAACCGTGCCAAAAGTAATAACTTCAAAAAGAACAAGTTTGAAAATCTGTTACAAATGTTACAATTGACAGAGACAAAGCGTCAACAAGCTGCTTACACCAACAGGTTATTTTTATTTTTTAATATAAGTTATGCAATTAAAGCTCTGAAATTGTAATTTTAACACCAGCTAAGTATGTTATTTTAAGTGATTGTGTGAAAAGTAAAGTACTGTAAGCAGTGCTGGATTAAGGTAACTTGATGGCCTAAGCAATCTTCCCCTGTGGGCCCCGGCCCCTTATTCTTAAGTGAACTGCAAAGAATTAATTGAAAAAAATATGTGGATACGTATCGTTTAAAACGCGCGAATTTTGAAATTGCTTTAACTTTCGTGTGCTAGTTCTTTTTTTCTCGGCCATCTCTGGTGTTCCCCTAGACGGGATGCCCTAAGCAATTGCTTAAATACTTAGAGTATAATATACTCTAAGCTTAAATAGCTTATAGGCTAATCCAGAACTGACTGTAAGTAGGTGTAGCCGAGTTGGCCCTGCAGCGCACGCCACACACGCAGCTGTAACCGCCATCTGTGTTGATGCAGTCTTCCTCGGGCGCGCAACTTGCTCGCCCCGTTGTACACTCGTTGACATCTGCGACATAAATAAAAAAAATATTTAACTTTTTGTAATTTACAATGATTAGCTTAATTAATAATACTAACTAACTTCCTGACTTGATTGATCAACACATCAACACTACATTCCAAAAAAAGATCGTATTATTTTTATTTTTGAGGAAATTCTAAATATTTTTAATATCATATCAAAAATTCCGCTCCAGCGGAGTTCAAACCCGCACCTCCGACATACCGTGTCGGAGCTCTAGCCAATTAAGCTATGGAGCCATGTACAAACATAAAACTATCAACATTTTATTTGAACTACAAGTAGGTTTTTATCTTATCAAAACAATTATAAGAATGTACGAAATTACTTAATTACTAACAAATGTATTAATTTAGTTAATGTGGAAGTTTCGAAGATTTCATGTGATCTGAATTGTTTTATAATGAAATAATAAGTTTTAATAATATTTTTTTCAATTTCAAGATTAATGCATAGTTAAAATTTAGCTCAATGTAATGGAGACTAATGTTCCTTTTACAAAGTAACGTAATATAATATGGCTTACCTATACATTTTCTTTGACTGCTACTATAGATGTACCCTAATTCACAGTTCTGTGACGGGTTGTAGCGTCCAGGAGACAACGGTAACCATGATGGGACTCTTGGCACTGTATTGGACAAAAAATTTAACATTTTTTTAATTCAATACGAACAATAATTGAGTTTGCTCTTAGAATAAAAAGACTTCAATTACATCGACAAATAATACAACGTAGTAGACATAAGTATTATTAGGTATAACACGAAAAGCACATGTTAGATCTCAATTAAATTTAAATGGGACCACACGAAACGAATGGGAGCACCTTTCCATTAAAAAGAAAACATCAAAACCAGTCCACCCAGTCAAAAACTAAATTTCGAAATACCAAGTCCACGGGAAGTACCCCGGAGGTTTTGATTCCCTTGCGTCTTGATAGACAGATGGACAACAAAGTGATCCTATAAAGCGATACACACAAAGAGCGGGCGCGGGTCGGGCGCGGATCGGGACGGGAGTACGGCGGGTCTAGTTCTTCATATTTATATGAAAGACATCACACTGGAAGCGTGTGCGGCTCGGCCGCGGGGCGGGTCGTGCGCGGGAGCGGCGCCCGCCGCCCGCCACTACAGACAGCGCGCGGGTAAGCGGGTGCGGAGCGGGCATAACGTCATTCTATTCTTCGTAATACACGTACTCTCCGTAAGGCACTCACACTGGCGCGTGTGCGGGTCGTGCGCTGCGCGTGTCGACAGTTTGTTTTGTGAATATTTACAAAAAGTAGTTCGATTTTGCTATGGATCTCAATGAAAAAATCATTGAATGTGTTCGTAAACATAGTTGTTTGTACGAACCAAGTAATAAAAACTACAAAAACGCTGTTTTGAAAGCTAAGCTATGGCAGCAGATTGCAGAACACTGCATGTGTTGCCTGCTGAATCCGCTATTGCTAGCATGACTTGCCCGCGGCCGACCCGCCTACGGCCCGCGCCCGCGTTGTGTGTGAAGGCGACGAACAGCGCGTGTCACGCGAGAAACACGACCCGCGCCCGCACCCGCTCTGTGTGTGTATTGCGCTTAAGGGTTCCGTTTTTTCCTTTTGAAGAACGGAACCCTAAAAACATTACGCACACTACCATGTATTTGACACACACAAGCATACTCTATATACATACTCTTTTGTTGATCGTCAAAGTCTGTAGTCAAATAGAAAAAAATAAAAAAAGGTTCTTTATTTTCATTATTTTTTGGTTGTTTTATAATTTAAATTTTTAATTATGGTCGAATTTCGACTACTGGGCGACCACTAGTACTAGTTAATAGTAATCTTATACTATTAAACGAGCAATTCTTGTATATATATATATATATATATATTCTGAATCTCGGAATCGGCTCCAACGATTTTCGTGAAATTTAGTATGCAGGGGATTTCGGAGGCGAAAAATTGATCTAGCTAGGATTCATTTAAAAAAAATGTCGTTTTATCCCTGTTTTTAAGCAATGAAAAAATATCATTATAATACGAAGCTTAATTTCACTACGCGTCAACATAGCTTTAATGGCGTAATTAGGAAATCGGCGGGTGTCTAATCGTGTTGACCCGGGTTCGAATCTCAGTCTCCAGATAATTTTTTTTTCTTTTTTTTTTTTAATTTCACTCGTGATTTATTGTTTAAATAAAATTAAAATATAAAAATACCGAGAAAAGAAAAAAACAAAAATTAAAATGAAAATACCGAGCTGGGCTCGGTCACCCAGGTACTGTATTTTTATCGATGTAAAATATTCATTAAGATTAAACGTTGTTTGCCTTTGCCTAAAACAATATTTTAGTCGCTATTCTTAGCTTTGTCATTATTTTTATGTTCTTGGTGTATAAGTATGTCCTGTTTTATTATAATACACTCACATGGTTCTTCCTCTTTTTCCTTAGGTTCAGGCGCAGCGGCCTTTGGTGTTTCATCTTTGATTTCTGGTACTTTGTCTAAAGTGCTTTGTGGTGGTTCCCTTTCGGGTGATGAATCTGGTTGTCGATTTGTTGTGTTCTATATAACAAAAAAATATACATAGATATATAAATTTTTAGCCATCAATAATTTTTTTATTTAATAACACGCCAACTAAACAAATACTTACAGTTGGCTGGGAGGTTATTAGCCAGGGCGGTGAAGGCCTTGTTGTTGTACTAGTCGTTGAAGCTAAAAACAGATTTTTTGAGCTGATAATTATACCGAATTTTAAGGGCTTTGTAATTCTTCTAAACCTATAATTATGTTTTAGTGTTGGTTATGAAGAATGAGAAATTATAAAAAGTTTTCTTACTTTAATTTAATTGACTTTAGTCAAGTTACAAATAAAAAATACTATAATATTCCGTCTTGTCAAGCAATGAATGCTTCACAATATCTCACCTGGTACACACTGGTAGTGCGCTTCTAAATATTTAGGCGTGTTCGGACAAGCGTCACCGAAGATGCTTGTACTGGCTAATATACTGCAGTTTTGGTGCATGCTACATCTGTAAACAAACATATTGAGTTTAGTTATAGTTTACTAATATGGTCTTTACCATATTAATAAACTATAACAATTTATAATTTATATTTGTCTGCGTAAGCGCAGTGCGTTGCATGGTAGCGCAAGTGCTACACTACCCTCGTTAATTTGAGAAAAAAACGTACTAAAATATTATATACTAGCCGACCCGTACCCACTTCGTTGCGCATTAATTATTTTTAATAATTACTTCTAACGACGATATCTCAAAAACTATTCATCTGATTGATATAGTGTTAAGGGCAATTTTAATCTGCATTAAATTCTTAAGCTAACTAACATATTTATTTTGATAAGGATTAATACTGAACTAAAGAAATAGCTTTGAAAATAACGTAATGTTTTTAATTAAAAATTTGAACATAAAAGTGGTTATTGTAAGTCAACCGTAAGAGATAGAGATATGCTGTCGCGGACTTTTTTGTAGCATTTTTATAGATTTTGAATTCGCTAGTACATTACTTAGCTATATCTTTGCTAGTTTCCGCGGCGCGGGCGTTCGCGAGGAAAGGTACCCGTTGGCGAGATTTTTTGCGACCTCTTCAACATTTATCGCCGTATTTCTGTTAATTTACATAAAATCATAATAAATTATATACCTAAACCTTCCTCAAGAATCACTCTTTCTATTGTTGAAAACCGTGTAAAAATCCGTTCAGTAGTTTTCGAGTTTATCGCGTTCAGACAGACAGGAGGACAGACAGGACGACAGAAAGACGCGGCCGGGGGACTTATTTTTATAATAAGTATAGATAGATTTTATAGCATAGAACCAGTAGTTCCTGAGATTAGCGGGTAAACAAACAAACTCTTCAACAGTTCAACTTTATAATATTAAGTAGTATAGATACCACACCTAAAGTAAAAGAGGTTGCCTGTACGAACGAGCTCCTGGGGGGATTGAGGATAGGGTCGGCAACGCACTTGCGATGCTTCTGGTGTTGCAGGCATCTATAGGCTACGGTCTTACCATCAGGTGAGCCGTACGCTTGTTTGCCAACCTAGTTACATAAAAAAAAAACGTGTTACCTCATTTTCACTATATCTATATATATAGGTAGTCTCATTTTAACAACATTGTTTTTTGGAAAAATATTTATCGGAAAGGTATAAAACATTCTACTACTATATACTACTAATGTAAATGTACTACTAATGCAAGCGAACATTACGTAGGGTAAAACCGGGATAGATGCCCCACTTTTTGAAAAAGCCACCTAATTTAAAAAATATGAATTTTATACGAATAATTTTTATCAATGTAGCTAGCTCAATCCTTTATCTTGAATTATTATTATGTTTTTTAACCTATCAATTGCACATTTAGCAGAAATCAGCTTTTCGTGAAACCTTTTTTTTCGAGGATAGATGCCTACCTGTATGGATAGTTGCCCCACCATGAAAATACTGAGAAGGATAGATGCCTGCAGTGTAGGATAGATGCCCTTTATACCGTGTAAACGAAAAACCTAATCCAAATGCTAGCTGGTTCTACTCCTTAAATTGTCTCCAAGAAACATGCTTCATAGTAATGAAAAACATTTTGTGGTTTTTCAAATCGTTTAATTGTTATCATTAGAAGAAAATTCTAGTATCACACAAATCACTACAATAAAAATTTTACAGCGTTTGTTTTAATAAAATATCAATTCTTAAGTTTCAATATGCATAGGTAATCATATTTTTTTTTGTGAAATTAAATTTTACAAGCTTTTTTCAACAAAAATATAAATTAATATCAAGTTTCAACATACACATTGCACAATCATACTTTTTTATAATAAAATAACACAGTAAATATATTTTCATTACTTTAACCAACTTAATTGAAGTTTTGCCTAATAGTGCTTTTAATTTTCCACATCTTGAGCAATAATTTCTGAAAAGTGTACAGCTTTCATGTAGCCAGTTCTGACACATTACACATTGAATCCAGTCGAATTGCAACTTCGTATTTTTATAGTTCTCAAAACATTCAATGCAGTTATCTTTACTTGTATCCTTAGGGTTATCCTGTCCATTTCTCTTAGTTTTTTTTTACGGGCAAACCTTTATATTTCTTTCCTTAAATTTTAAAATTACGTGGATTGTCTTCATCTTCGCTGCTTGCACTGTAAATAATTTGTATTTTTAATGATGTTCGGTCTTGGTATAATTTTCAATTAATATCATTTTCTTTATCAGACAATTCAGCTAGGTTATCATCGTCATTTTCACTAAAAGCATTTGTTTTATTTATTTTTTGTCTTCTTCTTTATTGGTGGCTCCTTTCTTTGTTTTCTTAAGTTCTTTGGTAGTCCCAGTCTTGTTTTCCTTTCTTTCAGCTACATCCTTCTTGTGTTTTATATGTTCCTTTGAATTCAAAATATCTGCTGATTGTTTCGCCGTCCTCTTAGCCATGGTCAAAGGGTTTTTCAGAATAGGTAATGATTCCATTAGAATTTTCAACGATATTTTTTGTTCTATATTAGCTCTCATTTCTTCCCTTTTTTAAATTTTCGTGGCATACTTCTGCTAGAATCAGTAAAAAATCTAAATATAAATATACGTATATACATAAAAAATATAAATGACACTAAAAATATTTAAAAATTATACAGTTACTCCATATATTGTGTAGGAAGGGATAGATGCCCCTAAGGGCACCTATACCTCGAAAAATCAGGGCAACTATCCTTTTTGATAGGGATAGATGCCCACGTATTTTTTAAATAAATTGTAAACAAAATAGCATCTATTTACACCTAGATACAGACTCAATGAACCAGTTTATTGACGTAATAAAAAATATAACACAATTTATTACTAATTATAAAGTTATACAACCTTAAATACTAACCATTAAAACTTTGACGTGTTTGTTAATTTCGCCGCGGAAATAATTACACACACTAGCAAAACGCGTCCTCGTCGCACAACTGTCCGTGGGTATATTAGGTACATGGTGACTGCGGCTCCTACTCATGTGATTAATTTTTAGTCGAGAGTTCGGGAAGTTAGGTTTTTAGAATGTGAGGCATCTATCCCGCTGGGGCGTCTATCCCGGTTTTACCCTATATGTAATAATCGCATACGAATGTTTAAAAGTGTAATTGTTCAACGAGCTCACTTGTTGTGTAAAACCCGTAAACTCCTCGTGTTTATGCAGTTGACACTCCAGTCTGTGTTGCCGTAGTCGTTGCATTTGGTTATTGAGAACCTGCCGTAGTTCGCGCTGTAGAGGCGAATGACTGAACCCTCACTGCAGCCGATCTTGAGGGTATTCCCTTCGCAAGCATACGCTGTTTCGTATCTTGGTTCTGAAAAAGTTATTTAATTAGTTAGATTTTTTCAGTCTTAAATTTTATTGAAGGGAAGTAAAATATAATTATACAGTGAAATCATTTGTGGTAACAAATGATTAATAAATATTCGATTTATATTCCTAATGTATCAAATTTGTTGATAATTTTCGAAGGCCTTACCTAAACAATTTCAACGCTTTGCGTTCTGTAAACTAGTTTTAAACTTATAACACAGACATCAAGATATTAAAAATTTAAGTTCGCATAAAAAAGTACAATATTAAACTATAAAGGTAAAATATGCGAAAAGATTTTCTTTTTTTATAATGCATTTATAGATATTAAAGCGTATGCAAATTTCTCGCTTATCTTCCCATTGTTCCTTTAACCATTACAGCTTCATTAGGGCCTATGCAAACCACGTTTTTTAAGCGCGCGCCGTCGCCGTCGTGTATCGATACAAATGCGGGTCGACGGCGCGTTTAAAAAACGTGGTTTGCATAGGCCCTTACAGTAACGAAAAAATGTTTTCGTAGATATCTTCAATCAATTTATCTTGAAACCGGCGGGGAAAATACTTTTTGTGGTCAGCGAATTCAACAGCACAAATAGTCTAGTAACATTAAATGTATAATGTTAGCAATAAAAAGACAGTATATATTTTAATTGAGGTCTTAATCTAAAAATCACAGAAGCAAGCAAGTTAAGAAAACGCGTGTTGGTTGAAATTGTATGTGAGAAGCTGATGTGTGGATTAATTCAATGTACCTTAATCCTCCCACCGTTTTCCCACCGAACCTCGGAGAGCACGTTAAGCTATCGGTTCCGGTTGTTATCATATAGGTACACCCGATTGCGATCGTTACCTACACAAAGTCTGGAATATATCCGCAACACGCAGTAGAGCAGCGTGGTGGATTCACTCCGATCCTTCTCCTACATGGAGAACGAGACCTATGCCCAGCAGTGGGATGTTATAGGCTGAGTCGTGATCGCTTTAATCCTTCTTCTCAATAGAAGGTTAAAATGAATTTCATAAACTTTATATCTAATAATTATTTTGATTTTTCCAATTTATTATTGTTTCCTTTTTTTATCGAAGTGAATCTTCTTTAGAATCGTTGTGATTTCAAACCGGATGGAACGGAAAAACGAAAGGGAAGGGCGCGCCGCGCTGCACGCCGCTAATTTTAAATTAGTTTTTTTTTTTTTATTATTAGTTTGCCAAGGGAGTTTCTCTTCTATCGTGTGTGAATCGCACACACACCTTTTTTTCTTGATTTCCGTTTGCTAAACATGCGTAAAACTTAGGTATAACATAATTATATATAAGAACATATGAGTATAACAACTTTCTACAGGAATGACTGCAGATTTTAAGGGGCTGTCTCCACGAGCGAGAGAATCGCGGCGACATTATCGCCGTGCCTCCTATTTCTATATATACTCTCTATGAAAGCGTCTCCACACGGCGATTCTATCGCGGCGATGCGACGAGTGGCAACTATATATAACAAAGTACTCTGTGAGTGGCAATAAGCGAGCGTAACGTCGACGTATCGCCGCGGTATCGTTGCGACTCGCCGCGTTCTCGTAGAAGAAGGATCGGAGCTTAATCCACCACGCTGCTCCAATGCGGGTTGGCGGATATATTCCCTACTATGAGTAACGATCGCTATCAGGTGTACATGATAACAACCACATAACAACCGGGACCGACGGCTGAACGTGCTCTCCGAGGCACGGGGGGAGACCCACAAGGACTGCACAAACACCCCGACCACGGCAAACATCTGTATGGCCAATACAAATGTTTGTCATATGCGGGGATCGAACCCACAACCGCCAGCGCAACAGCCACAAACCAGTGCTGTAACCATTGCGCCAATGCGGCGCACTATGGGAAAATCGCGTATGTTTCGTCTCAAAACTCCGTATCTCAGTTGTTTCAAAACTAAATGAGCTGTAATTTTGCACACATATACTTGTATGTACAAAGTTCATTACAAAAAAAAAATAAGTTAATAAAAATTTAATAAAAATTAAAGTTCATTCAAGCTATGGACAAAATTTGACCCTAATAGATAAGTGACCATATTTTATCAAGTAAGGTGGTCAAAACTATGAAAACCAGAAAAAACTATTAATAATACCTACTCATCACTGTAATGAACTTTTTATCAATTTGACCTTAATAGATAACAAATGATTTTATGAGAAATAAAAAGAAATTGAAATAATAATGATTTTTACCTCGCGATATGTTTTGACACCGTGACAAAAAAAGTGCAAATATGAGCAATTTTTTTTTCTACTTGCGTTTGCTAATGTATAAAGATCTTAATTATCTTAATACAACAAATATCTCGACAGCGGCAAGCAGCGGAAATGGGTAAACGTCTCGTAAAAAAAAATTAACCCTACAAACATACCATATTAAACTATATTGGTAAATTTTATTTTATCAAACTAATATATATAATACTAATTACTAATTACGAAACGTTAAGAGGAGATTATAAGCATTTAAAAAATGTATAATACTTATACATTTTTATCAAAAACTTTCGAGTAATGAGGCGTTGAATTGTAGTAACGCATTGCGTCAAAATTACGTTATTGAACATGAGTTAGCTTTGAAGCCTATTTATATACATAATAACAAAAAAATAAATAAATAAAAAATAGGATAAAGAAAGCTTATTTATTAGACTATATTAATTTATATTTTTATTCCATAACTACGACTTTCTCGTGAAACGATTTTGAGACAGCATTGTATGGTGCTTTCCCATAGTGCGGCGTCACTTTAGAATATCCATGTCTAAATACTCTATAATATATATTTAAATAAAATAAATAAACTAATTCTACCAGCTGGTTCCACGCCACGTGGTGTTGCCTTCTCCGTACTCGTAGTAGGCTTAGGAGTGGTTGTCGGTAGCACACACTTTCCAGAACTGTCGACGATATAGCCAAATTTACATTCACATTTGTAGCTACCAGGGCTGTTGATGCAAAGCTCCGAGTCTCCACAGAGATATCTGTTGTTTTTGCACTCATTTATATCTGAAAATTAATTAATGGTATACTTACAATAGACAAGATCTATATTATAAAAAGCATTTTATTAACTGGATCAAACCTGCTGCTCAAAAAATACAATCTTTTTACGGGTTAGCGTTATTTTCTAAATACTAAATCTTACCAGCACATTCACCACGCTCATTTCTTTCATAACCATTCAAACAATGGAGTTGAGTAGGATCAAAGTCATCAGTTTTATCCTTTCCAGTCACCACAGCCCACGTTTCTTTTGGTATATCGCTAGTATTCAGACTGTAACTACCATCAGGTTGCCGATCTCTTTCTATCGTAACTGGATTTCTAGGAATGGTTCCTGTTACTTCGGTTGGAGTTACGGGTACTTCTGGCCTTCTTGGGTAATCTGGCCTTAGGTATGGCGGAACTGCGGTTGTAGATGTCGTTCTTGGACGATATGTTCTCGGGTAAGGATATCTTCTTGGCAGGTGTGGTTTCGTTACTGTAAGTTGTGGAGTCGTTGTAGGTAATGGAGTTGTTGTAGGTGGAGGAGTTGTAGTTCTTCTTGTGCTTGTAGTAGTTGGCTTCGGTGTTGTTGTAGTTGTCGTGCTAGAAGTTGTCGGTCGTGGTGTCGTAGTGCTAGTTGTAGTTGGACGTCGAGTTGTAGTAGAAGTCGTAGATGAAGTTGTTTCTGATGCGTCTTCCCTATGTAAGTAAATATGAATATTAAATCACTTGAATTCTCTTCGCTTCGTTTCAACCTGTAATTACCCACTGCTGGGCATAGGCCTCTTTCCAATCCACCACGCTGCTCCAATGCGGGTTAGCAGATATATTATTCCCTACTATGAGTAACGATCGCTATCAGGTGTACACGATAACAACCGAGACCGACGGCTTAACGTGCTCTCCAACGCACGGTGGGGAGACCCACAAGAACTGCACAAGCACCCAGACCACGGCAAACATCTGTATGGCCAATACAAATGTTTGTCATGTGCAGGCATCGAACCCGCTACCGCCAGCACAAGTTCTGCCATAAACCAGTGCTGTGACCGTTGCGCCAACGCAGCGTCAATTCTATTAATCATAGATATTGCCCAAACTTATGAAAATAATGAAAACCGTCTAAATAATAATTATTTTGTATAAATATTAGAAGAATAAAAGAAACTACATTATTCCTTCTCCCCAAAAATAACTAAATTTAATTTGGATTCATATTTAACTTACTCGTGGGAGTCATAATACTCATATTCATATGCTGGTAGAGCAGTAGTCGTGCTGGTAGTTAACGCTCGTCGTGTACATGTGAAAGAACCTAAAACGTTGAGACAATGTTGTCCAGATGCACAATTGTCCAATTTCAATGCACATTCGTCAATATCTGAAAATAAATGTTTCTTTATAAGTACTTTAGTAAAATAGCATAAATCATTGTCATAATAATCAAAATATATGTCCGTTAAATTCGCCCTCTCGCATCTATATGATAGATAGGATTAGAAATGAGACTATCTCATTTGTAATCCTATCTTTGGGGGAGACCCTAAGCACAGCCTATTCCATTGCACATTGAGCGACTTTAACCTTGTGAACTAGTCCCTTCGTCAGTGTCCACGTCTCGGCTCCGTATGTCAAAACAGGCAGGACGCATTACTCGAATACTTTTGTCTTCAAGTATCGCGGAATCTTCGAAGTGAAACTCGACGAAGCCAGCCAAACACCGCCCAGCCTAACTGAATCCTCATATCGGCTTCCTTCTCACAGGCGTTTCAGCTTATAGTTAAATGGTGTGGCTTAGGTAGACCATAATCCTGAACAACTTTGAGAAGGATACCATCGACCAATACCGAACTTGGTATGACTTGGCTACCACAGTTATTTTAAACTTATTTAAGGAATATATAGTACTTGATACTGACCTACACAAGATCCTGATCCCGAGTCTAGTTCAAAACCATTTTTACAACGACATTCGTGACCTCCAAATGTATTGATACAATTCTGAAACTGGTCACACAAATGTGTCCCTTCGCGACATTCGTCTATATCTGCAAGAAAAAGTAAAGGCTTTACAACTATCTTAAATTAAAAAATATATATTTTGATGAACATTACAATTTAGTATTTTACCTTCACAAATGGTGCCTCCTGGTCGAACGCGAGTTCCTTCTTGACATGTTTTCTTCGCTAATCTAAATTATAAATGGCGGTTTGAGTATAAAATCAGTTTTTAAGTAAAACAAATAATGGTTCAAGTATATTAACTTACTTTGGTAACGTACTGATTTTAGACTTGCAATTGTAAGCCCCAGGCAGGTTGATACACACTTCGTTCCTTTTGCAAACCTCTAAACTTTCTTCACATTCGTCAATATCTGTAAATAACAAAATAATTAATATAATTTGATTAAGATATATGTAACTTTTCTAACTTATTTACAGTTTGCTTATTCTTTTATTGTCACAGAACTTACACTTTTTTACACAGAATATTTAAAAAAAAAAGAACTTTATTCAAATAGGCCCCAAGAGCACTTTCGAATCGTCATTTTACAAATTAAAATTTTAAATTGATTATTATTTTGGTAAAGCTGAAGCTACCACCGATTCGGAATGTAGATTCTGCAGAGAAGAATCCGTAAGAAACTTTAAAAAATATATATTAAATACCTAACTAAAAAAAAATTATTTAGGTATTTAATTTACATCAGGAAACTTACATATTCTCTTTGAATACAAGTGCCTTTTTGTTAAAGTCAAAATTTCAAACAGTACCTTCACAAATACCCGTGACGCCGTTAACCTTAAAGCCGGGCGCGCATCTCTTAGAAACATGGTCTTGGCAGAAATAGCTACCGTGGGAATTAATACAGTGTTGGGATAGCCGCTGGCAGTCGTCTAACGTCTCTTCACACTCGTCGATGTCTGTTATCAAAGATTTAAAAATCATGTGAGAATAATAGGCATTATTATTGTACTCTTTATTGTATGGACATATAAATTATAAGCAAAGTTCAAAGATAGTTGTAGATAAATATAGGTATCATGAAGTACAATGGGCGGAATTATAGCCAATTCGCCAATGCTTCCAGACAATCCATTATCGTAAGAGTTGCAGATATTTTTTTAGAAGAAATAGATGTAAACTTAGATTGTTATTTTCTTTTGGCATAGGTGTAACCTTAAGATAAAAATGCAAAAGTTAGGCTCCTAACTTACTTAAAATAAAATTAAAACAGCATTTTTTACCTAAACATTCATCATCTGGACCTGCTCTAAAACCAATCGGACATATGTCGACCTTGGCAGGTGGTGTAGGAGTTACACCTAATTCTGGAGTTGGATTTGTAGCGTCCTCAGTAAAAGGTTTTCCAGGTTTACCAGCGCACGTGTAGCCTCCTATCGTATTTTCACAGAGATATTTTGGGCAAGGAGGATTTGGAAGACGACATTCATTTATATCTAAAAAAATGGTGGATGTTTTTAAGTAAAAAATTCCACGACTATTTATTTTTATTTGTTATTTTCTACATACCATCACAAACTTGGTTGATTATATTTCGTTTGAATCCAGCGGGACAACTCAAACTCACATCTCTTTTCCTTAGAGGAACGCATTTAAAGGATCCCTCTGTGTTGTGACAAACCGTATCTACAGTTGTACACAGATCATCGTCAGCTTCTGCGCATTCGTTTATGTCTAGAAATAATATCACAAAATTTTAGATATTTAATTAATCATTCAAAGCTGTTATATTAAAAATAACTAAGTTGGTATTACTCCCACATGACACACTAACATAAGTAAAACATTAACCGTACCTGAACCGTTTTTGTATCCTATATCTAGAGAAGTTGATTATATAAAATGGTAAAAAATGATAGATAAACGAACGCATGTGAATTATAATGAGTGAATTAAGCAATAATGTATTTCAATAATCAGAAGACCTATTTGAGCGTGATGAAATGGGACAGTCACAAAGTGGTATAAAACGTCACCTGGACGCGGCAGGGATTTTGTTTCACAATATATATATACATCACGCCTCTTTCCCATAGGGGTAGGCAGAGACCACTTCTTTCCACTTGCTACGATCCTTACATACTTGTTTCGCTTCGTCCACTTTCATTATTCTTTTCTTACATGCTCTTCGGTTTAAGGTACTCTTGACCTGGCCCTTTTTCAGGACGTCCCTGATTTGGTTTTGGAACGTCCGCCTAGGTCTACCCCTTCCAACACTTTCATTCAGTCAACATGGCCAAATAAATTCGATATATCGAATATGTCGAACATAAAGCGATTTCTTTTTGCATTTTCAAAATTCGGCTGTGACTTTCTGTCCGTGTGGTAAAATCAGTCCTTTGAATAGAAGATCCCTAATGTGGTTGGTGGTGTGTGGTTAATTTGACAATGAACTCTAATATTTTTTTTTATTAGTTTTAAGCAGTACCTATCTATAATAATAGATATTATTTTGAAAAAAAATTATATGAAATATGCAAATCCAAAAATTTCGTGGTAACATTGTTATCCTTTGTTCTTCTTTTTCTGCATCGTAGAAAGTAATTGTTCATATACAGATATAGGCATATATGAATTAAAAATGATTCCAATGCTGACGTTGATTTGCCACAACCAAACCCCTTGTTAGTACCTTACCGTGTGAATTCACAAATAAATTATTGGACAGACACAACCAATTGTAAATTTTGAGATACCTTTACAGGATTTTTTATCAGGTTGGAGTCTAAAGCCTTGCCGACACTCACATCGAATTTTGCCATCATCATCGGAACAAATATGATCACAAGAATTAGCCTTACATTTCTCTTTCGGTTTTTCGGTTGTAGGTGTTTCTTTCTTTTCTGTTGTAGTCTCTAACTCTTCTGCAGCATCCTATTAAAAAAGTATAAATGAAGGAAACTTTTTCCTGTACTCTTTACAGAATAGATACACATATAACAACTGCATTAAGCCTTATTATTATAAGGCTTAATGCAGTTATCATTATATGTATAGTATGTTATTTCTTTTATATAATCATAACTCAATATCTTATACATTTACGAAAACGAAAACATAGGTACAAGAATTTATTGTCGTAGTTCCACTTCCACATCAAAATTCTAAAACACTTTTTCAAAAAAGTTAAAATATTTTATTTAAAGTGATGCAATGGACAAAATTTAAAGATGTATGTTCATACCATACAACATTGGTAATACGCATTCTTCCTCAAAGCAGTTGTAGGGGAAAATAAGTCGTCGTTGGGTTCTCCACACCCTGACTTGCCTTGTGACTCCCCAGCCAGTCGACCAAAAGTACATTCGTCACAACATGTCTGAAAAAGTTATAGCATCAAAAAACTATTAGGTACATACGGCACTATCTTCATATTCACGATGTCACGTGTTTAAGCATAACCAACATAAGTTTCCCATAAGAGTAGGGTGAGGCCAAACGAGCGTAATTTTGTGAGTTTTCAGTCGCGTAATTTTGGTCACAGTAATTCTGCTTAACAGAAATTTTGAATCGTTTTGCGTCGCCGCCGTGTGGCACGAACTGGGCTTTTGTATGAAACCGACTGCAGCAGAAATTACGCGACCGAAATTACGCGACTGACAACTCACAAAATTACGCTCATTTGACCTCACCCTAATAAATAGAAACTGAACTTTTTTTCTAGATCTACCACAGATTTCTTTTAGCAGTGTAATTGTTACAATGTACAGCTGTATATAACAAGCTATCACAGTAGGTACAATCCACAATACATGGCAGACAAATCTTAAACTTTTTTTTTAATTTTTATAGTCCATATAATTTTGAAACGTATATTACTAATGACAGGTTACATAAATCAATTTCTCACAAACATTCGGGTACGTTACCTTGCCAATATCACTTTTCGGTGCCATACATTGCTTTAAAACTGCTAATTTAATTCCAGCAGCACATTCATCTTTCTCTCTGCAAATTATTAAATTATTTTATTTTATTATAAACATTAAAGAATATAAAAACCCACCCCAAATTTTGGGGACCAAAGCAGGGCATCAATCCAGAGCAACAGTTTCATGGGCGCAAAAAACATGTTACAGTAAGTTGTGTTAAAATAACTACATTTTACATATTTATTGGTTCTAAAGTCTTCAAAAACTGTAATCAGCCAATGCACAAATTGTCATTTGTTATTCCTAGTGGTTTATAAATGGGTCGAAAATTCTTATCTTAATATTCTAATATATATTTTTCGAAATTAGGTATTTGTTACTTACCCCACTTGATGAGTTCTAAAATATTTGAAAACATAAACACTAACCTTAGCTGCTGCTCGCAACAACTTTTAACAGAAGAAAGGCAGTTATCCTTCTCCTCGGGATCCGCTTCTTCGGGAATTCCCGCATCAGAACAGTCCTTGGACGAAGTTAGGGCAAATGTTTCCCCATGTTTGCAACACGTCTCTGATAAGTCGGCTTTTTCCTCTGACGTAAGACCTAAGTAGAAGAATAAATTTAAATGTTTCAACTTCAGCCTTTAATTAAGCGGTCTTTGGGTTTTTCTATTCAAAGTTTTAAAAAATGAATATTTAAATGTAACCAACAGCTTACACAGTCTGTCGGGTTGATAGAATACGTAGATATCTTATTCTTTTTTATTTTTCTTGTCATAACAACAAATTACAATACAAACGTTGCTACGCTAAATCGCTTCAACCTGTAATATCCCACTGCTGGGCATAGGCATTTTTCCCTATTCAGGAAAAGGATCAGAGCTTAATCCACCACTCTGCTCCAATGCGGGTTGGCGGATATATTCCCCACTATGAGTAACAATTGCTATTGCTATCAGGTGTATATGATAACAACCGGGACCGACGGCTTAACGTGCTCTCCGAGGCACGGTGGAGAGACCCACAAGGACTACACAAACACCCACACCACGACAAACATCTGTATAGCCAATACAAATGTTTGTCATGTGCAAGGATCGAACCCGCAACCGCCAGCGCAACAGCCACAAACCAGTGCTTTGACCGTTGCGCCAAAGTTAAATCGACATCCATTAAAAATATTATTTATCGACTACTTTTGGTTACTTTCATAGACAAAGGACAAATCACGCGAGATTTAAAGGTACCTACCTAAATATGACAAAATTAATTTGGATTAATATTAACTTTGAAAAAATGCTGTGTGGCTACGGCACTAAAGAATGTAGCCACCCCCTCTCTTCCCGTGGGTGTCGTAAGAGGCGACTAAGGGATAACACAGTTCTACTACTACCTTGGAACTTAAAAAGCCGACGGATGGCGGGATAACCATCCATGCTGGCTTTGAAATACACAGGCCAAAGACGGGCAGCAGCGTCTTCGGTGCGACGGCGCCAGCCCTGCGGTCACCAACCCGCCTGCCCAGCGTGGTGACTATGAGCAAAACACATGAATTCGCGTCATAATGTCGGGCGCGAACTTGTGGAGGCCTATGTTCAACAGTGGACTGTGATAGGCTGAAGTGGTGGTGGTGGAAGTGGTGGAAAAAATGTTTTCTAAGATAACTTTTGTCTAGTTTCGCTTGGTCAAAACTGTCACAGTTAAAAGAAAAACACTTTTTAACTTAGCAGAGGTTTTTTCTTCTTCAGTAGAATGACAAACAAGCTACACTTACGCTACGCTACGTTTACGCTACGTTTAGCCAGTCGGCAAGCGTTTACTTGACTCTCACTCTCTCCGGAAGAGACTATATACTAGACATATACTAGAAACCTCTGGATACTTTACTCACTTCGGGACACAATACTACTTGAGAACTGTAGGTATAATGTAGCTAGCTATCTTTTCATAAGCTTCTCAGAAGCTTATGAAAATTTTGACGACTGTTTGCATTTTGACTTTCAAATTTTAAATATTTGTCACATATATATTGGGTACCTGTTCATTTTTTATCCATGAACAGACATAACAAGCGTAGGTGTTAAGATTATGAAGAGCCGAGTTTCATAAGAAGTGTAATCTAGATACCGTAGGTGACAGTTATTATCTTATAGACTATAATGAGCTCCGACTTACTTACTACATACAGACTTATATATCTCCTACTTCTCAGATACATACAACACACAATTTTAAAAATTATTTTTAATGAATAGTGACAAGAAACCAATAGTTTTCAGTTTAAGCTGGGTAAAAAATTTAACCAGCTCTTTTACACCAGTGGATGCTATAAAAATAAACATTTAAACGAAACGACGAAATAATTTAATTGTACACAACGCTAAAATTACTGTTATTCAAAGTTTATAAAAACCCCTTCAAATTATAGACATCGAAAAAATACCAAAAGAAATTTTTGTTTGAAACTGCTACAATTTCTGCCTAACTAAGAAGTCCTTAAGTGCTTTCCCGTTTATTTTAAACAATTAAATAAAAATAAATTGTTTTTTTGTAATGATATTAATTACTTTACGTTTTCCAAGGCTGTATGTACTTATAAATATTTAAAATATTTATTCACAGAACACGTAATTTACGTTACTTTCGTGTATTAAATTAACAACGATAAATTTTATTACTTTAAAATGACTTCCAATTAAATTAAAAATCAGACAAAATGTAGGACGAAGCCGCAAAAACAGCAATGAACAGTATCTATCAACAAATATGTATCCAGATCAATTACTAATTATTTTAACATATATAACGACTAACTTTACAAAAGTGGCACCTACTTCTTATCAATTTGTAGACAACAACAGATAATCCCGGCGACCTCTCTATTAGGTACATATTTACGAATGCATGTCGGTGATCGGGCTAAACAGTGTTTCCTATTAAGAGTCATGTCTATTTATACTTAAAGGACGTCCCGGCAATGTATAAGTATTTTAAATGGCACACACATCGCCTTGCCATCTTGGTCTCTGTTTGATGTCACGGTGTGTCAAGTCAATAGAGATAAAGAATGGATTCTCGAAACTAAAAGAAACAAGTCTATTTTCCAGTAATATGTATAAGAAATTCCGTAACTATCTAAAACCGTGTTTAATGTGTATGGGTAATGGATTTAATTTACAGTCAATGGCCCCGAATGCTACTATTAGGTTTTACTCCTGTGTATGTCACATACACAAAATATACAAGCACAAATACACATACCACGGAAAACACTTGTACGGCCTATACAAAATGTTTTCCATGAACGGGGATACAACCCGCGACCGCCAGCGCTCTGTGACCGCAGCGCCAACGCGTCGTGCCTAGCGGACGAATAAAAATAAGTAAAGAAAAAGGGCAGCTAAAATACGTAAAACATCAAATTTATTACTTCCTATAACATACTATATAGGGATCCCTAGTACATTTTTTTCACCTGATTAGTATCAAGCTAATTTTCCGGGAGTAGCTTCATTTTGACGAGACGAACAAAAAATTCCTCTACGAAAACTCTCGATTGTGGTAGCTAACAGAGATAGCAGGGGGTAGAGAAGAAAAAAAATCATCAAAAAAAATCAATTTTTGATGACCTTACGAGGCCATCAAGTTGATGACCTCTTAAGTCTTAAGGTCATCAAAAATTATTCCTAGCCAGCTGATTTTTTTTTCTTTTAGTTAGTTACTATCTATATAATTTAATAGTAATAATGTCCTACAAATTGCGTGGTACGTTATCCCGGTCCTACGCTCACTCGGCTCACTGCTGCTCTATCCCCTGCTATCTCTGTTAGCTACCACAGTCGAGAGTTTTCGTAGAGGAATTTTTTGTTCGTCTCATCAAAATGAAGCTACTCCCGGAAAATTAGCTTGATACTAATCGGGTGAAAAAAATGTACTAGGGATTCCTACCTATACATTATAAAAATACATGCATATTACAGTATACATTGTTGTATTGCTTTCTTAAGATTTCTAAAAATTACACATTTTTTATAAAATTTTGAACTAATCTTGTTCAATAAAATTTATGTTTTATTTAAGCCTTAAACCATGCCAAAAAATAGATGTAATATGTATGTACCTTCCTTTTAGAGAGTATTTGAGTAAATATTACTTACGCATTACCCGTGACCTCAATTGAACTTTATCATACATAAAAATCATATTTTACGACATATTAGTCGGCTATTTACTACATAAGCTCAAATACCCTTTGCAAATGCAATTACATTTAATAACATTTGATAGCGTAAAACAAGCTTACCTCGACTTCGACAATGTTTTGAGAGTATCAATTCTTTTGTTAGTTAATTAGCGAAATTTGATAGCGAACATCTAAGCACGATGTGCCTAATCTATAATCTCACCGAAATTTAATACCAGTGGTTGATATGGATTCACATTTCCAACACTTTCATTTGTATATAAATAATTAAATACTTGCTGCTGTGCCTGCGACTTCGTCCGCGTGGAATTTAACAAAAAAGTTATTGTTCAGTTCGCAGAGTTATTATAAAAAGATTCTAAAATAAAAGTAGCCTAAGTTACACCTTATTACATCAGCTATCTGCCAGTAAAGGTCCCGTCAAAATCGGTCCACTCGTTTCAGAGATTAGCCGGAACCAACAGACAGACAGACAGACAAAAATTGTAAAAAATATTATTTTGGTAGATATAATTATGTACCGTGTATAGATCCATATGCATTTAGTAAAAAGCGGTTACTTTAATATTACAAATAGACACTCCAATTTTATTTATTTGTATAGATAACTACTAAGTAGGTACATACTTACTTTATTCATAAACATGAATATATATTATAATTGTTATAATAACGGGAACTCTAATTATCCAAGTAGTTACTTTTTACCTGACTTCATTAAATGATTTTTTTCTTTCTTAAAAATGTAGTTGTTTTTTGAGTAAAATGTGAATATGTTACTAATTTTAGTATGCAGTTGCTCTTGATGATGAATGAAGTTAACTATTTATTTAAGCGTTACAGATAATTTTCCAAATATGTTGTAATATTCAACTTTAAAAAGGTGAACTTCATATAACTACGCAATAAGTACCATCAATTTTATTGCATGCAATTATTTGTCTAGCCGTGTTTTATTCAAAATCAAAATCTATACATATAATAAAATGGTAGGAAAGTCAAAACTGTACATTGAATATTTTTTTAAAAGAATACTTGGGGTGTGATCTACAATCGATACCGAAGCCAAAAATATAGTTTTTAGAATTTTTGTCTGTTTGTCTATATGTATGTCCGGGATAAACTCAAAACGTACTGCATGGATTTACTTCAAATTTGGCACGAATATTATTAAGAAGTCGGGTCAGAACATAGGCTACATATTATCACGCTATCACCTACGGGGAACGAGCAGTGAACTCACGCAGACGACGTCGCGGGCAGCAGCTAGTTAAAAATATTTTTATTCAAATAAGCTTCAAAAGAAATTCGAATCATCATTTTACAAATTAAAATTTTAAGTATTTTTAAAAGTGAAGCTAGTCCGGTTCGGAATGCAGATTCTTCAAAGAAGAACCGGCAAGAAATTCCGCAGTTAGGTACCTACTCTTTAAAAAAATAAAACTGTTTCTGTACAAATTCCGTAATATTACCTATGCATCCCCCCACCACTACAGCCTATCACAGTCCACTGTTGGACATAGGCCTCCACAAGTTCGCGCCCGACATTATGACGCGAACTCATGTTGTGTTTTGCCCATAGTCACCACGCTGGGCAGGCGGGTTGGTGACCGCAGGGCTGACTTTGTCGCACCGAAGACGCTGCTGCCCGTCTTTGGCCTGTGTATTTCAAAGCCAGCATGGATGGTTATCCCGCCATCCGTCGGCTTTTTAAGTTCCAAGGTGGTAGTCGAACTGTTTTATCCCTTAGTCGCCTCTTACGACACCCATGGGAAGAGAGGGGGTGACTACATTCTTTAGTGCCGTAG
The DNA here is from genome assembly GCA_905220545.2 of Melitaea athalia. NCBI lineage: Eukaryota > Metazoa > Arthropoda > Insecta > Lepidoptera > Nymphalidae > Melitaea > Melitaea athalia. The sequence continues at coordinate 6,857,421 of HG992203.1, forward strand.
CCACACAGCACTCGTAGCCACACAGCACCATGCATAAAATACAGTCACTAAATCCACACATTTTGTCATATTTATCATTTATCGTACACCGAAGCTTTAGCCATTAATTTCTTATTTATACAAACTTTAAATTACTTCTCAGACAATTTCAATATCGTTTGTGGAATCTTATTATACATGCGAATACCATAACGGCATAACCCAATACTTTACGCAGTCGGAAACGTCGAGATATTGATACGATCTGTAGATTTCCCATTGCTGGGTCAAAACTTTTTTTTACGGAAAAGTAACTTAAATATATTATTTAATTTTATAAAATAATCTTTTATTTCATGACACAAAAAAAAACATTTCCGCGTCGCGTCGCGTCATTTTAAGGTAAGTAGTATTTTTCATATTCAAAGTACAAAAATGCGTATCGTTTTAGAAATATTATTATTGCTATTTTATTTTGTTTAAAAAGGTTGTCAGTATTCTTTAAAGTAATAAAAGCATTATTATTATAGATTAATTACGATTTTGATTTCCTTTTTTAAATCATTTTCAAATTTTTTATTTTAGAAAATATATCATAGATAAATATTTAAAAGTATTGTAGTCATATAGTTTGGGGCAACTTTTTTCATATTTTTTTTATAAAAATATAAAGCTTTCGGCGCGCTATCGGTATTGCGTAAACCAGATCGAATAGAAAAGGTTTTAAAATTATAATATGAAAGTATATTCAGCAAAAGTTAAGATAATTATGGATACTAAAATAGAAAAATAGTTTACACAGAAATAGATGACTAAAACTTGCACAATATGTACCTCTTGTAAATGCTCTACAATTATTAAGACAAAAAATCCGCCAAGCCGCATTGGAGGAGCGTGGTGGATTAAGCTCTGATCCTGCTCCTACATGGGGAAAGAGGCCTATGCCCAGCAGTGGGATATTACAGGCTAAAGCGTATAAAAATCGAAGTAGTAGTTTCACGGTTATAATCAAACAAGTCACAACGATATAAGTGACTCTACTCTGGTCATGTCAATTAACAAAAATAAAGTAAAACAAACAATCATTTGTAATGAAATTAATAACTATTAAGTTCGGCTGATAAAAATCGTTAAATAATTATTTTATTTATAAATAATAAAAATACGACATGTTACAAAGCTAACTAGATACGAGTATGTACTTATATTATTTCACTAATATTTCTCATAAGACCAGCTGGCGGCCTCCAATGGGTAAAACAAACATTTTATATTTAATCAGCCGGCAAAATTGTATTAAAACTCACCCTTGACTAAATCCTCCGACGTTATACATAACAATAAGTTAATCACTATTAAAATTTTCATTTTTATTACTTTGATTTTTGTTTTCCAATTCACAATTCACATCACTCAAAATTGGTACTATATAATATTTATTGTATTAGAAATGTGGTCACTTAATGGCACGGAACACATTATTTTTCGTCTATTTCGTGATACGAGTTGTCTCGACCGAGCCTAAGTCAGTTATGATAATAACAGGTCAAGTCATACTGATAACATTTCTGCGCATGTCATCTAAGTGCAGGCCGGGGTCACTATAGTTTGTTATTCGGTAGTTCTTTCAATGCTTATTAAATTTCATTTAAAGTAATAGGAGTCGGATATAGTGGAATTGTTTAAAAATAAACATTTATTAAAACTTATATTTTATAAACACATTGGTTGCTTAAAACGTGTTATTATAGTTTATAATAAAAATCTGCCAAGTGCGAGTTGGACTCGCGCACTAAGGGTTCCGTACCATTGACTAAACTAAAGGCTATATTTTATTATTATTAAACACAATACTTAGTAAATAAGAAAAAGATTAATCTATACTAATATATAATGCTGAAAAGTTTGTTTGTTTGGTTGTTTGTTTGTTTTTTTTTATGTAACTAGGTTGGCAAACAAGCGTACGGCTCACCTGATGGTAAGACCGTAGCCTATAGACGCCTGCAACACCAGAAGCATCGCAAGCGCGTTGCCGACCCTATCCCCCCCCCCCCCAGGAGCTCTGGTCACCTTACTCACCAACAGGAACACAATACTGCTTGAAAACAGTATTATTTAGCTGTGGTCTTCTGTAAGGTCGAGGTACTACCCCAGTCGGGCTGCTCCAATTTTGAGCAGGAAATTTCCTGCTGTGCCCTACCTCAGTAAAAAGTAAGTAAGTAAGTTTGTTTGTTTGAACGCGGTAATCTCTGGAACTACTGGGCCGATTTGAAAAATTCTTTCAGTGTTAGATTGCCCATTTATCGAGCAAGGCTATGTGTCATCACGCTAAGACCAATAGGAGCGGAGTCCACGCCGACGAAGTCGCGCGCAGAAGCTAGTACCATATAAAAATAGTAAATAAACTAGTCAAATACGCCATCTAGCGATCGATCAATGCCGCTATTGGAAAGCTGTTATATTAGTCTATCGACGACGTTTTCTTGATTTCTGATAGATGGCGTTGGAGACTACCTATATATTTGCATCACACAAATAAATTATCGCCCCCCTTAAATATTTATTTTACTTTGTTTTTAGTATTTGTTGTTATAGCGGCAACTGAAATACATAATTTGTGAAAATTTCAACTGTCTAGCTATCGCCGTTCTTGAGATACAGCCTGGTGACAGACAGACGGACGGACGGACGGACAGCGAAGTCTTAATAATAGGGTCTCGTTTTTACCCTTTGGGTACGGAACCCTAAAAATGATTTAACAATCGTAGTAAACAAACTGTTTAATTGCATGATATTTATATTATATTATTTATATTACTCTATTTTCTTTTTTCACAAGAACAAAAAGCTCATGGGAAGTGACACTGAAACCTAAATACAGGTTTATTTACTAAGTTTGATCAACAGACGTGTTGTTAAACTTAACATACAAAGGAAATAGGATATCCTCTTACCTAAAAGTTCGATGCACTCGATGTAACAAAAAAAAATCATATCTACCACAGAAATATTAACGTTATTAATTACTTACCTATTTTCCTTATCGAAGCTTTTTTATTATTAATAAATTATTAAATGTTATTACAATAATTAATTGTTGAGAATATAGCGCTGCATCGAAAGTGCAATAAATAACTCATTTTCCTCATTAATTCCAATTGCGTCACTATCTTAATCATACATCTGCGAAATCTTAATAACCATGTTTATGCTTTATAATTATACTAATTTCTTGACAAATTTAAACTGGCATGAAGGAAAAATATATTTTTATATACATCGCTATATTATTTTTTGTAATCTAAACTAAAAAAAAATAACAACGTTACTTAGAATCTGATTGTGACAAAAATAACTTTTTATCGCGGTAGTTACCTACTATTAAAAACAGTTTGGTTGTCATTACTTAAAATTTGACGCTTACATTATTTTCTGATCTCCTTGTTTTAGTCTTTGAAGGGGCTCTAATAAGGCTTTCCCTAGGACTAGGACTAGACTAGGAGGAATGTTGTATAAGTAATTTTTTTATAGAATATTTGAAAGCTTACAGCACAAGAAAAGCCACAACTGCACTATTCAACAAAATAACGATAGGCAGGATGAAGTTAATTGAGGTTTTGGAAATAGAGTGTGTTGGCATTCAACTCACTCAAGTACCTACGCCTACGACTGTAGAGTAGCTACTACTACTAAAATAAAAAAATCGGCCAAGTGCGATACGGACTCGCGCACGAAGGGTTCCGTACCCTTGGGTAGGTAAACACCAGTAGGTACATTGATTTTAATATCGGGCAAAAATCGGCAAAAAAGTTATTTTCGTTGTATGAGCCCCCCAATTTTTTTTATTTTAATTTTACTATTTATTATTAAAGTAAATACACGATTAAGTATTTTGTGAATATTTCAAGTGCCTAGTGCCCACCTCTTACCATTTATTGATATCGAGCAAAAATAGGCAATAAATCGCGTTTGTTGTATGGGAGCCCCCTTAAATATTTATTTTATTTTGTTTTTAGTATTTGTTGTTATAGCGGCAACAGAAATACATAATTTGTGAAAATTTCAACTCCTTAGCTATCGCCGTTTTTGAGATACAGCCTGGTGACAGACGGACGGACGGACGGACGGACAGCGAAGTCTTAGTAATAGGGTTCCGTTTTTACCCTTTGGGTACGGAACCCCAATAAAAACGTGCTACACTACTTTTATATTAACAAAAAATATTTGATTAAGCACCAGGAGAACTTACCTTTATGATTAGGTATATTTCGTTCTTGTTTTTTATAACTTTTTCTGTGCTGTGTACCATCCCTAATAAATAAATAAATAACTTGGACGGCAAACAAGCGTACGGCTCACTTGATGGTAAGCGATTACCGTAGCTTATAGGCGTCTGCAACACTAGAAGCATCGCAAGCGCGTTGTCGACCCTATCTCCAATTCGCCTTACTCATCAATAGGAACTGAGCACTGCTTAAAAGCAGTATTTCTTAGGTGTGATCTTTTGTAAGGTCGAGGTACTACCCCAGTCGGGCTACTCCATATTTTGAGCAGGAAATTTCCTGCTGAGCCCTTCGTCAATTAATGTGTTATGTGGAAAGTACTCAGTCTATGACTTTACACATCATAAAGATTAAAAGATCAACTTTGATCAAGATTAAATTTGAAATACAATAAATACTTAAAGATACAAATAAAATTATTATTATTTAGGACTGTAATCGATATGGCGATATTATGGAAGTAGGTATACTGTACCTAGGTACTTTGAGTTCTAGCTGATGACCACAATATAGAAAAAGGAAAACTAGCATGAGACCTAAACTCTGAATCATGCATTGGTGGCAGTGGTATTTTTTACACAATCTTATAGACCTTCTTGTTTAAACTATATAAGTTCAATAATTACACGTGTAGGCCGAAAGTATTAATCGACGTAACCAGACATCATCAATTGACATCAATTATTTCCATTAATGCGATGATTAAAACTTAATAAGACTAGCCGACAAAATTTGAGTATGACTCGATAATCGGTAAATTACAAACATAAACGTAACGGGTTGGTTGTGATATCTTTTGTCAGGAACTAAATTACACCATGCATTTAAAAGAAAAACCATGCTGCCTATAGGAGGACCACGCACGAGTCGAGGAAGAGTTCAAATTCAAAATTCAAATTCAAATCATTTATTTCGTCATAAGGTATATGTAATACACTTAACGAAAGTCAAAACAAAAAAGATTTACAAAAAAAAACTAAACAATAATAACAGAAAGTTAAGGCAGCAAAAAATCAAACAATAAAATAAAAATTTATATCTTAACACTAGGTACATTACAAACTTACGTAATGTACCCAGTATTTGCCGCCTTAACTTAGTCAAAATATTAAGCTATAATGTCTCGGTAGACATTACCTACCTACTTTATCCTCGGCTTTATTAAATATTACAATAAATAATAATGGCTCTAGTGTAGGCCGAGAGAAAAAAAGCCGGAGGAAAAAAAACTCTCGGTACTCTTTTAAAAGATTCAAAGTCCGATACAAGATAAAAACGCAGTAGTGGACCATGAAATGATCAGGACAAACACGAGACAGCCAATCGTGCGTGCCGAGACCATCCCATGCCACCTGCTCACAATATTTGTAACTATCTAATTTACAAGGCGGGTCATAGACATAGCCTGGTCGAGCTTTATTCAATCCCATGCCTTTTCATCATTAAGGTATTCATTGATTGTATAATAGGCTTTATTGCATAATGCTCGCTTAATAATTTTTTTAAACTTTAGTAAAGGCAGAGATTGAAGCGCAGCCGGAATCTTATTATATATTAAGATAGACATTCCTATAAAGGAACTACTTTTTTTCTTGAGCCGGCATTTAGGAAAAATTAATTTGTGGTCGTTCCTGAGTGTTACATCATTTGAGGCATTTCGATCACTACGACTAACAAATAAATGCCTATTTTTCCGTATGTACATTATATTTTCATAAATATACTGCGATGCAAAGGTCAGGAAAAGGGAGGAAGTTACACAGATACTCGGGTAGTTGGTGGCCAATTTTATTTGCTATTGATAGTTTAAAAAAATCTGACATCGATTTCCTCTCACTACCGAAACTTAATTGTAATCAACAGCTCTACACAATTCTAACCCTTCAAATAAATAGTCTGAGGTGATTAAAATTGCAATTTTTTTTTTGCTTAATATTCCAATTCTAGATTATCCGAAATGATGTACCAATAAATTTTACTTAATTTGCACCCAAAAAAGATATTCTGTGCTTTAAAACATTAAGGAACTAACTATGTTGCTGATAGGTAGACCGAGACACTTGCTATGCTAACGTTCCCTGAACAAGTGACTCTCTACTCCGTATATTAAAGAAGTCTTCTAATATTTAATTCTATGTTAAATATTTTTCTATTGATGCAAATCATATTTAAACAAAAAGTTTAAAGAGAGTCCCCAATCATTTGATTTAGGACACTAGAACACACACATTGGAAAGCCAAATTAATTTATTACGGCAACCGTTAGTAGTTGCGCTATAGCTAAACAATTAAAATTATTATAATATTATTAGAAGATAGCTCATAGCAAATATCTTATAAGTATAAAGTTTACAAGATGATATTGACTCCACTCGCTACGTTGTTATCACGCACTTGACCCACTGCCATGCAGTACTGTCGTTTCCACGATATTCTGCGGAATTACCCACAGACTTGTTTTACATAGAACCGACAAATAACTCCAAAACCTATTCAAGTTTAGTAGATAAATAAATCAACTTTAGACAACTATCTACTACGTATAATAGAACTCTACTTTACTAATTTCCCACCCGTATAAATACATTTATGAAAATCTATACTAATATTATAAAGAGGTAAAGTTTATAACTTTGTTTGTATATACGGGGTAATCTTCGCAAATACTGATCCGATCATAAAAATTCTTTCGCTAACAGAAAGCTACACTATTCAGGAGTGACAAGATAAAAGGAAAAAGATAAAAATATATAAAGATTTTAAATCAGCAGGATTTGAACCTGCGCCCTCTGACGTGCCGTGTCAACAATTCAATCTAATCAAGCATTATTATTTGCCTTAGAAATTAATTGGTGATTTTAAAACATTTATATTTATCTGATTTGCTGAAAATAGTGAGAGTGTATTGGAACATATCAAATTTCACCGTACCCTTCTTATGTGAAATGGATTATATAATTCTGAAAGTTGTTTATGAATGAAATCAAATCTTATTCGATTTTATTGTACACCACTTTTAAAAGTCACCAATTCAAGCAAATAAATAACAAACGAAATAGATAATGGAAACGTGGTCACGTTTATGACAGCCAGTCCCACTGCTGGGCATAAGCCTCTTTCTCCGTATCTTCCAATCCAATATTTTCGCTCGTTTCATTTTTAGTGTAGGTATCTATGGAATCTCTAACGATTCGATACATCTATAATGAGCTTTGAGAGCTGTTGCAATAATCAGGGAATACACAGTATATTTCATTTTCAATTTGTTTTGATTATATTCTTTTGTGTACTGATTTTTTGTAGTTTTAGTGACCCAAGGTATGTGTACGTCATTAATAACATACATGATGATACATACGTTATTAATAATGATAATGTACCAATTACAATTACTCTTTTTTATTGAGTTGGTGATTGAAGGAGGTATAAGTTTACGCTATTTGAATTCGAATGAGTTACGCAATATACTTCATTCTATGACTGGAAATAAAGGCTAAGGTTGAGACATGAGCTAAAATTGGCGCAGTAGTCACAGTAACTGAGTGATCTGCTAACGGTCGCGGGTACAATCCCCGCACATATATAAATCGTGTTTGGATCGTTTCTGATGGTGCTACATATATTTCCAAACGTGCAGACAAAGTAGGTACTAATGCAAGTCGTTGAGTGTGAAGTAGTCTACATAATAAATAACAGACTATAGAAGCACGAAATGCTAAGAATAAGCTACGCTTCCGGTAAATTGAACTTATATTTTCCGCTCCATCAGTGTAGTATCATCGAAAAGATCTCTTAAATTCAAGTTTAAGTCTTTGATCTTTTTTGTTTTAGGAAACCGTTTAAAAACCTTTCAAAATTCTCTTTGTACATAATTGTTTCGAAACTGAAATTAATACAGCTTTACTATATTAAACTAGCTGTCCGCTAGCGGCTTTGTCTGTGTGGATTACACAGGTTTGGCTGTTACGTTTTCTCCCATTAAAATATAGTCTATTTCACTTAATGATAAACATAGCTTACAGTAGTTTTTTTGGTAGTGGTACGTGTGGCTCATAGGTCCATAGTGCCTTCACAGTGGTTGCGTGTTTGATTCCTGCTCGGAATAGATATTTGTATTTGTACAAATATTTGATTCCGTTCTAGGTGTCTGTCCTTGTGGGTATCCCCACCGTACCTTGGAGAACATGTTAAACTGTCGGTCCCAGATGTCATTATAGACACCTGATAGCAATCGTTACTTATCGTTACTTATCGATCAGTCCGTAATACTAATATACTAGCTGTGCCCGCAACTTCGTCCGCGTGGAATTTAACAAAATAGTTATTGTTAATTTCTCAGTTATAAAATTAATAAATTTTAAAATAAAAGAAGGCTAAGTTACTCCTTATTACATCAGCTATCTGCCAGTGAAACTCCTGTCAAAATTGGTCCAGCCGTTTCAGAGATACAGACAGACAGACTGACAGACAAAAATTATAAAAAATGTTATTTTGGTATATATATGTATCGTATAAACATTCATATGAATTGAGTAAAAAGCGGTTATTTTAATATTACAAATAGACACTTCAATTTTATTTATTTGTATAGATAAACAAGCTTACATAAGATAGAGCAACAGGTACGATTTTCATTTAAATACATTATAAATGTATGAAATTTAGATATTAGGTATATCTTAGGTATATCTGTATTTTCATCCTGTTTTCATGCACATTTTTAAGTTGATTTTATCTGAATTTATTTAATTGTTTGATAGCTTCTAAGCCTTAACCCTCTCAAAATTCAGTCTCCACCGGCGATCTTTTTGATCTCTCGTAGATGTTCTGATCCTATCTCTGAGAGATACTCCGGCACTATGACTATCCAAGACTATCCGTTCCATAGCACCTTGAGTTACTTGGATTTATAACCATACTCGAGAAAATTTAATTTTAAAAGTCGTAGGTTAGTAAAAATATTAATAGAAGTGTTACTTTTGGAAAATAAAATGAAACAAATGATTTTACATATGTTACATTCATTTTATTAAAGTCAAATACTGTTACAGTAAGAATGTGAAAAATACACCATATTCACTTAACAATTTACTTTCTAACATGCCTATTAACCTTCCCGTATATTTCTGGAAATGCTTCCTTACAATGAGGCAAAGAATTCCGAAGCTTGTCATACAGCGTGTGGTCGAACATTTTTCTAAATTCTTCAAGAGTTGTGTACGTGTCCGCGTAGAGCATTTGAAAGCCTTGCTTTTTAGTTACGAATTGCTCAATTCGACGAGTTGACGATTCCTGAAAGTAAGTTTTTTTTTAAATAAATAATTGTCACTCTACATTTAGAGTCAAGATATGATCTTTTATCGTATTTATTGATTTAAAAATGAATCCTAATAATTTAATATAAACATTTAAAAATATAAAGAGAATCAAGAATATTTTTCTCAAAACCATACCGTTTCAAAAGTTTTAGCCTTAGGAACGCCGTACACACCGATGTCCACAAACATCTGCCATTCGCCAGAGTGTATTTTCAATTGCCCGGGATTGTTAAACACTTTGAATGGACACAACCAAATTGGATATACCTGAAAATGTTAAAAATTCTCTTACATACTGTTCCTTTTTTTCTTTTTTTATTAGGTTTAATCATCCATATTTCTTATCATCATTTAAGGGTGAGGCCAAACAAGCGTAATTTTGTGAGTTGTCAGTCGCGTAATTTCGGTCGCGTAATTTCTGCTGCATTCGGTTTCATACGAAATTCCAGTTCGTGCCACACGAATACGCAAAATGAGTCAGAGTTTCTACGACTGAAATCACACGACTGACAATTCACAAAATTACGCTCGTTTGGTCTCACCTTAACTGTATATTTTCTGAATATACTTTTGAAGATATTTTATTGTATGTTTTCATTCCCAATTTTAATGAAATAAAAATGAAAATTTACTGGTGAATTTTCTTTCATAGCGTAACAAAATAAGTATTTAGAAACAATAAATTTAAGTAAACAATATCGATTTGAAGGTGGTAAGCTCGTTACTTCGAGCCTTTTTTGTCATCTGATTAAGATTGTGACATTGAATTAAGAATGTTGATATTTCAGTGATACAGATGATGTCATTACAATGGGCCAAGCGAACTAAACATTAAGGCAAGTTTAGAAGAAATATTTAGAGCGTTACCTCAAATTCTTGGTGGAATACATCGATCGCTTCCTCCAAAGTGTTAATCGGTACCAACATATCTTGAATGACGTGAGATTTATTGTAAAGTTTGGTCACAGCCTCGGGTTGTGTCAGTTTGAGCAGAGAAACTTCTGGTGGCATCAACCAGCCAAACAGATACCGGAACAAGACGTTGTTACCAAATGGTATTATATCCTGTAACGTTCCAACAATGGACATGTTACATACTTTTCAAGGGAAACGTATACAAAATTACAGTGATTATGCTAAATTATTCAATCCAGTGTTATGACTTTATTCAATTCTTATCACGTAGTCCGATAAAAACCTAAAAAAATTTAAAAATCATTGTATAAAACGTCTCGGTAAACATGTTCAAGTATCCATCATTGGTATTTCCAAAGTACAGTAACTTTAACAATAACGTTAAAATTTACTAATTTACCTAATTGATGAATAATTTAACTAATTTAAATTTACTAATTTTACTAATTGATAGTAGTTGTGCTTCAAATAAAGATTAAATAAAGTTTGCTGAATTCTTAACTTTATTACTTTTAAATTCTATAATTTAGACAGGTATACCTGAAGTTCCCAGAAATAGCTTTTAGTGTGTCGGTGGTAATAATCTCTTAATGGAATATATTCCACAATCGTATTCTTACTTCCTCGACGATATTTATTTAAATGTTTTTCTACCTGCTTGAAAAACCACTCAGCATACCATTTGCCGATTGGATTGAGCTAAAATAAAACATGGCGATTATAAAAAAACAGTTAAATTTTATAATCTATACTAATATTATAAAGAGGAAAGATTTGTATTTTTGTGTGTATGTTTGTAATGAATAAACTCAAAAACTACTGGACCGATTTAAAAAATTGCTTTCACCATTTGATAGCTCAATTATCCTTGTGTAACATAAGCTACATTTTATCCAGGGAAAATAATAGGTTCCCACGGGAAATTGTTTGAGCAGACGGGTGAAAGCCGTTGAGAACAGCTAGTATATTATAAAATTCTCGTATCGCGATGTTTGTGCCAAACTCTTCCGAAACAACTGGACTGATTTTTATAAAATTTTGTGTGCATATTGGGTAGGTCTGAGAATCGGACACATTTATATTTTTATAACCCTAAATGATAAGGATCCACCACTACATTTTATTATGATTTGGCATTGAAAAATACATTTATACAACCCTTAATTTTCATCCTTCCACCATAAACCCCTATTTTTAATAGCGTTTAGCGGCAAGACAACGTTTGCCGGGTCGGCAAATGATATCGTACGATACGTCTATATAATTACTTAGTATTGTTTTTGGTTAAAATATTTTTTGGTATTCAGCTTAAGAAGTTTCTACCAATTTAGCAGCAAAATAGCGTATTTAATTAAGTATATTGCTCGGTTGAGTGATTTGATCTAACACTGTAGTCGCCGTCATAAAACCTTTCATCAGATGCGTAACTTAGCACCTTTATACCTTTACGTATCATAAAGTACCAAGTGTGCAATGTACCTTTCCATCACTTCCTACTTCGTCGACCATGTCACCAGTCATCACCACACCACTGTCTTTGGAGTAAAGAAGAGCTTCAACAAATCGATGAGCATCCTTTTTTACAGATTCTTCTTTGAATCGCTTAGAAAGATCTGATAAGTTTGTGTATGGATGGTATTCGAGGCGGACGTATCTGAAAATTAATTTTTTTTTTTAATTACTAATTCTAATACTTTTATAGCTACAATCAATAACTTAAATAAAATTTAATCAAACACAGCACAAATTAATGCTGTCATCATGTCATATGAAAGACAGACAGCCTAAAATTTTATTGCTAGTTTTCATATATTTTTTCAAAAACGTGTCTACTTCGAATTCTTGTTTAATAACTAGTACACTCCGCTTATAGAATTTGAATCTAAAATAATCTAGATGCGTCCCGACGTTAAGCAAATATAAAGCAAATACTCAGCTTATTTTTCCACGCCACTCAAATGCATGTTTGGGCAAGATTTTCATAACATACCTACTCATACCCATCATCTCCCTGCCCTTATCCTATTTATATAGGGTCGGCACAACATGTTCTCCTCTTCCATTCCTCTCTATTATTCGTAACTTCAGCGCATACTCCTTTCTTTCTCATGTCCTCACTCACACAATCCATCCATCGCTTTCTTGGCCTGCCGATCGCTCTTCGTCCTTCGACATTCATCCCTAACATTCTTTTACCAATATAGCTTTCATCCCTCCTCATTACATGCCCATACCACGCTAACCTTCTGCTCCTTATTTTCTCCGTCACGGGTGCTACTTTCAAACTTCCCCTTATATACTCATTTCTAATTCGATCTCTCCTTGTCACTCCACACATCCATCTCAACATTCTCATCTCGGCTGCGCGTACTCTTCTTTCATCCGTCACTTTCGTTGCCCAACATTCTGATCCATACATTACGACAGGTCTTATGATCGTTTTGTAGATTTTCCCCTTAAGTTTAAGAGGCATTCGTGGATCACAAGCTGTTCCAGAGACCTGTCGCCATTTCATCCATCCCGCATTTATTCTATTTTTCACGTCACGGTCTACATTGCCGTCATTTTGTATTAATGACCCAAGGTACCGAAAGTCGGAGCAGACTGGTAGGGATACACCATCTAAGGCAATATGGGAAAAACTAGACAAACCGCTGAAATTGCAGAACAAATGCTCGGTTTTGGATCTGCTTATCCTCAACCCCGCGTCCTCCAGTCTTTCCTGCCATTTTCCCAGTCTGCTCTGGACCTCAAGAGCATTATCCCCGACAAGAACAACGTCATCGGCAAACAGCATACACCAGGGTGCTTCCTCCTGTATGTCTGATGTTAGAACATCCATAACTAGGAGGAACAAATACGGACTTAAAGCCGATCCCTGGTGCAAACCTACAGCCACATTGAACTTCCCAGTTACTCCGGCTTCGGACCGGACATGGGTACTAGCTCTATCATACATCGCCTGAACAAGTCGTACATACTTCTCTGGCACACCTTTCCTTTTCATAGCCCACCACAGAACCTTACGGGGGACCCTATCATATGCTTTTTCTAAATCTATGAACACCATATTATGCAAGTCTTTTTGTGCGAGTCGGTATTTTTCACAAAGTTGGCGGAGTGCAAATATGGCGTCCGTAGTTCCCCGGCCCGGCATAAACCCAAATTGGTTCTGTGTGACCTCACATTCTTCTCTCATTCGTCGCGCTATCACTTTCTCCCATATCTTCATACTATGTGACATGAGCTTTATTCCCCGATAGCTGTTGCAATCCTGTATGTCACCTTTATTCTTAAAAATGGGCACCAGTGAACTGTTGCACCATTCCTCAGGTATAACCTCTTCTTGCAACAACTTATTGAAGAACAAGGTCAGCCACTTCCATCCATCCGCATTCAAAAACTCAACAACTCATACCCATCAGGTACTTATGATAAGACACACCATACATGGAGAGACCCACAAAAACGTTGACGCGCCGCGTTGACGCCGCGTTGGCACAATGGTTACAGCACGTTGGTTTGTGGCTGTTGCGCTGGCGGTTACGGGTTCGATCCCCGCAGATGACAAACATTTGTATTGGCCATACAGATGTTTGCCGTGGTCTGGGTGTGTGCGCAGTCCTGGTGGGAGTAAGCTCTGATCCTTCTCCTACATGGGGAAAGAGAAGAAAAAAAGAACCAGCAAACGACTACATTAAAGAAACTTTTCGTATCTTAATATTAGTATCTTCATGGTAGAAAGATTTTGACTTACTTTTTAGCTGGAACAACTTTAATAACGACTGATGTTAAGAAGCCTAATGTTCCATACGACCACGGTACAGCGTAGAAGAGATCTGGGTTTTCATCCTAGAAAAAAACGTTTGTTTTTTTTTTTATATTAAACAAGTTAATTTATTATATTTTTATTATTGTTATATTTTTTTTTTTTTTGTTTTTTTTTTTTTTTTTTGTTTATTGGTTCAAATTCAAAAATAAATATAAATGCGTACTAGTAATAGTTACAACACGAGTAGGTTCTCTCTCTATATTTAGTATGTCTATATTTAAATAAAGACACATCCAAACAAAATCCAGCGACAGCGCTATCCGCGAGAGAACGAAAGTAACCGACATAGCCCACAGAATTAGCAAGTTGAAGTGGCAGTGGGCTGGTCACTTGTGTCGCAGGACCGATGGCCGCTGGAGCAGACATGTCCTGGAGTGGAGTCCGCGTATTGGCAAACGCAGTGTAGGACGTCCTCCGGTCCGTTGGACCGACGATCTACGTAAGATTGCCGGCGTAGTAGGCTGGATGAGGATTGCGGAAAAACCGGGATGTCTGGCGCGAACTTGGGGAGGCCTATGTCCAGCAGTAGACTGCGATGGTAATGATGTAACATCCAAACAAACCGTTTATAAAACATCTTTACTACTATTATACCACAAAAAATATAATCTCTACTTCTATTACCAATACTACTACTTATATTACCATACATACACCATCTTACCTTGCTACATGTAACAACGGAACCATCAGCAAGCACAAGTTCATATTGCAAACATATGTGCTGGAAGAGACCGTAAATATGCGAAGAAGTCTCAACTCCCGTGCCCATTACAAGACCGCCAACAGTCAGCTGGTCCAACTCCGGCACTACGGCCAGTGCCAAACCAAGGCCGTTTAGAGTTTGGGACAACTGTCCCATCGTTACGAGAGGCTCGCAACGTACTGTCTGTTGGAAACAAAATTTCTATTAACACTTTTATAACACATTTTCTTTTCTGGATATTTGTTAAAATATTCGATGCATATCTCTTAACATATATTTCTGCATGACTATGCATGAAAGCCTTTTCATACATTTCTTTACCTCGTTCGTCGTTCTTTATTCTTGTCTTTTTTAGCACCTACTCTTTCTTCTAGCCTTTGTCTATAGCGTGTCACGAGCCTACCTAAAGTACTTATTTAAAATCTCATCACAAAAAATATTAACCTCTACATACTTACCATGTTCTTAGTATCAACTTCTAGCACATCGACGAGGTTTATCTGTATATTGGTGAACATTTTCTTGTAAATGCCCTGACGGAAAGACATCGTCTGCCAAGTCGGTCTTGCGGTGCATAGTCGTGTACTTCGGTCTCCAGATAACCAATCTTTCACCTACAATAATAACTTACTATTAATAATTACATGGAATAGTGAGTGCTACGCTTCAGCCTGTTATATCCCACTGTTGGGCATAGGCCTCTTTCGCTATGTAGGAGAAGGATCAGAGCTTAATCCACCACGCTGCTCCAATGTGGGTTGGCGGATATATTCTCTACTATGACTAGGTAACGATCGCTATCAGGTGTACATGATAACAACTAGGACCGGGACCGGGAGTGAGTGCTAATGGAAAGTAAAATGTTGAGAGGAGTATTTTTTTTAGTAAAGGGAATAAAATTCAACGATATGCGACCAAAACAATGTACAATATAATATATTTGAATGTTGTACAATACCATCATCATTAATTTTTTTTTTGACTAATTTATGTTGCTTAAATTGATCGTTTTATTTATTAAGCAAATAATGCTTCCTTATGTATATTCTAAGACGATCTTACAAATAGCTACTGTAGGTACATGTGATTTTAAAGAAAAACCTTAATATCTTTTTAAACAACACGTATCTACCTATTTTTTACTTCAACAACGAGTTTATATGTGTAAATGTGTATAATGGCATTATTTCATACACATCATACATGTTAAAAAATACTTTTCTCTTTTATATTTAAGAAGATACGAAATGAAGGAAGATACACACCTGTTTTTGAACTTCTCTGACCTTCCGCTCGTGGGCTTTTGGCGCACTATTCAGCTTAAATACAACATAATTCCTTATAGTAGACCAAATTTTCCACAGAAAAGACAGAGGCATTAATGTGGTGATGACGAGTAACCATCGGTACTCAATTATGATGTACTCTAGAAATGTTTCTGGTTCGACAGTGACCATGATTGAATCTTGTTACGGACTATTATTATTATTATTATTAACGATCCTTTATATTCGATCTTGATCACAGAGTCATTGATGTTTCTGTAAAATATAGAAAATATCTTTATTATATGTGCCTGTGTTTTGTAATATAAGCATTAAAAGTTTTATACATATTAGTGTAGAGCTGTGTGGTGTGCTGTGTGGTTACGGCACTAAAGAATGTAGCCACCCCCTCTCTTCCCGTGGGTGTCGTAAGAGGCGACTAAGGGATAACACAGTTCCACTACCACCTTGGAACTTAAAAAGCCGACGGATGGCGGGATAACCATCCATGCTGGCTTTGAAATACACACGCCAAAGACGGGCAGCAGCGTCTTCGGTGCGACAAACCCGCCTGCCCAGCGTGGTGACTATGGGCAAAACACATGAGTTCGCGTCATAATGTCGGGCGCGAACTTGTGGAGGCCTATGTCCAACAGTGGACTGTGATAGGCTGTAGTGGACTAGTGGTAGTAGTATAGAGCCTCAAGGATGTAATAGCCTTTCTTGCCGAGGCCAAGAAATCCTGTATGTACCTATATTAAAATATAAATTAAAACCACGTTTTACAAATACTACATTTCCTTATTATATTTGTAAAATTATATAAAATTTCGAGAGAGATATTTTTATATCTTCACAACTTTCATTAAACCCGTATGGTCTAAGATCCGAGAAGGTAAATCTTCCCTCATCTGTTAATTAGATGAAACAATTTTTTATAGGCTTATTTCAATATTGTGAATTTATAAAAACAACCTCTGCCACCATAAGCCTGCAGCAAATTTTTTTTTTTTTTTAATCTTTTCCCTCTCATGTTAATTACATGTAGTAAGCTAAAACCGTTAATATTTTACATTATATACCTGACTGTGGTAGGCAGCCATCGCTATGATTGCTACACTTACCTGCAGCCAGGTCAGTAACCTCAGTCAGAGTAACCTGGCTGCAGGTAAGTATAGCAATCATAGAGATGGGTGCCTACTATAGTCAGGTATATAATGTAAAATATTGACGGTTTTAGCTTACTACATGTAATTAACATGAGAGGGAAAAGATTTTTTAGAAGAAAAAAAATTTTTTTTTTAAGTATTATTATTTGCAGCAGGCTTATGGTGGCAGAGGTTGTTTTTATAAATTCACAATATTGAAATCAGCCTATAAAAAATTGTTTCATCTAATTAACAGATGAGGGAAGATTTTGTTATATTCCGGATCTTAGACCAGTAGGATAAATATAACACTTACTCTTGATCTACTAATGGTTACGATATATCTGTAATTTCTGAAGTAACAAATAAAAGATATTAAAGTAATTACGGGACATCTTTAAAATGTGCCCGTTCGGACAAAGTTTGCGACTTGCAAAATAGATTACCTACACTTTAAAGTTTGTCACCTCTACCAAAGCAACTGCTTACCTATATTTTGGAATAAAACATATCCAGTATTCGAGTTTGTAGTATTAGCTTACTTTATATCTCGCTTCAGACTGTAATATCCCACTTCTGGGCATAGGCCCTTTACCCCATGTAAGAAAACGATCAGAGCTTAATCCACCACGCTGCTCCAATGCGGATTGCTGGATATTATATTCCCTACTATGAGTAACGATATACATGATAACCAGGACCGACGGCTTAACGTGCTCTCCGAGGCACGGAGGGGAGACCCACAAGGCCTGCACAAACATCCAGACCATGGCATGGCATGTGCGGGGATCGAACCCGCAACCGCCAGCGCAACAGCCAAAAGCCAGTGCTGTGACCGTTGCGCCAACGCGTCGTCACTTTATATCTATTTAGGTATGTACTTTTAAGTGTTAGTACATTTTTAATACTTTTATATAAATTTTGCATAATGTTCGTCCAAATCCGCCAACCCGCGTTAAGAGGGCGCGTAAAGCAAAATTATCAATCTGCTATTTGATTTTACATGAAAAATTCCGGACCAAATCTTAAAATAAAAATATATGACAAACTACGTGATATTTTCAAGACTAGCCTAATCAAAAACATAAAATAATGAAATTTCCTCGATAAAATATAATCACGAAGTAACCTCTAATTTTTATGCGTTTTCTATTTATACTCGATATGGCTATGACCATTAAGACAAAAATTTGATAATTAATTACATTTAAATATGACTAAAGTCAATGCCTAGGCATTTAATGTAATTACTTTTAGTTTCGGAATTATAAATAAAATAAGATTTTTGTCGTTTTTTACATTCGTAATGCGCTCAAAACTATATCGTCTATCGCACTCTGACACGAGGCTTTGTGTATATTTTGTTTCATCGGGCGCGCGGGTGAAATCTGATTTTTTGCTCGCCTTATGCACGCTCTTAATATTAAATTTTAAAATATTTGTAAAATTTGTTGTATATTAAACTTACTACACTTTTTCTTCACCTGTACACGATACAGAAAAAAATCGCACATAAGTTGAACAATTAGGTAATTTATCGTAATAAATTCAAATAACGAACAAGATAATGTAATGGAATAATGGAAAAAAACTAAGTATACCGTAAATAATATTTTGAAAACTTACCTCGCTTAAGAATCACGTCTATCTGATTGTTCAGCTCACGGCAGACTGACCAATAAAAGGTCAGGGTTATCAGTACGTGATCAAATCGTTCAAATATTATTATGTAGGTACCATATACCAGTGCATTATGATTCTTTATCAAAATAGATTTATGCGAAATCCAAAACAGTACTGATTTAAAACAATGACGTACAAAACAGATATTCGTAATCTTATAAATGACTATTTTATCAATTATAAAATTAATTAAATTTACTTATCATATATTATATCATCCTAAAGTGAGAAAAAAGATAAATTTGATTATTTTAGCGTTACCATGCTACTTGAAGATAATACTTCGAATCAATTAATACTCACCTTGAACATTTGTAAATCAAATGATTAAACGTAACCCAGCCAAGGCGGAAGATGATAGGGGTCACTCAGACCTGAGGTTACACCTTACACCCCAAACCCCAGATCTTCGTCAGGGGGAGTATCATAGAGAATACTGTCTTAATACAATTTAAGAAAAATATATTTTGATAGATTTCGGTGAGAAAAAAATTGTGTCAGGTCGTATTAATAAATTGTAAATTGAAATAAATAAAACTATGCTTATTTAAAAGGGATTTTATTAAAGATAATTCCACTGCGTCAATAAAAAAATTCATACTTGGGGTTGATCATTATCTAATATCTTAATTTTGTACAACAATAAATTATTATTTTGATACCGTATTAATCCACAAATTAATTTAATGGTTTTGCCGATAGGCTATGGTGTGCCACAGGGCAGTGTTTTAGGTCCGACACTGTTTCTGGCATTTATCAATGATCTTTGTGACCTCCATTTACAAAATGGTAAAATTATAATATTTGCGGATGATACTGCGCTTGTGTTTCATGGTGATAGCTGGAAAGATACTCTTGACATTGCTCAAAGAGGATTCGACGTTGTTAATAGTTACCTTGCTCAGAATGAATGCCCTAACTATCAATGTCAATAAAACTAAATGTATACCATTCTTCATAAAAACTCCTGCCCCTAGTATTAACCTTGCCTTAACTGCTCATATATGTTCTAATAATAAATCTTGTAGCTGTCAAGGGATCTTAGTTGCCAACAGCACTAAGTATCTAGATGTTGTTGTTGACAGTACATTAAATTTCAACCTTCACTTGGACCTGCTAATATCGCGAACTCGGAAACTTATCTTCACCTTTAAGAATCTCCGTAATATTGCTAAAAATCCATCATTAAAATGGTGTATCAATCCCTCTGTGAATCCGTTTTAAGCCATTGTATTACGGTCTGGGGAGGTGCTTGTAAAACTAATCTTATAAAACTGGAGAGGGCTCAGCGTGCGTTATTGAAAGTAAGTTATTCTAAGTCATTTTTTTACCCTACCAAAGATCTTTATATTTTATCTGACGTACTCAGTGTTCCCCAACTATTTATACTGAACACTGTGCTCTAACAACACTCCATGACTCGCTATGATCCTTCGTTGAATAGCAACAAACGATGCAAATATAAAGTCTGCACCTCAGATACCCATTGGTCCACCGCTTTCTCAAGGAGATTTTTTGGTTTTATAGGCTGTCATCTATATAATAAGATAAACAAGTTGATCAACATATATCCACTTACTAAATACGAATGTAAAAAAGCTACAGTCAAATGGCTTAAAGATCTAGATTACAATGGGACTGAGAAGTTGTTACTAGTCCACAGCTAATACCAAAGAATCGGTTCACCCAGTATACAGTTCTGATCTAACAATTCTAACATACATTAAAAAATACAATCGAATTGAGAACCTCCTCCTTTTTTGGAAGTCGGTTAACATTTTTTTTTCTTAATTCAAATTTAGCATTTGGCAAAATATAGTATTTAAATTCTATATTCAAACGCGCCATCTATAATCTAGAAACAGAAATACGGCGCCATCTACCGGATATCTGTGTAACTTAGATGTCAAACCGCCATCTATTAGGATTTTATAGAACTAACCGATAAATACACACTAAGGTATATAATTTGCAATAATAAATAATTGAGATCAATAATTGAGATAAAAACTACATTATCTCCCAAGTTAGACCAAATTACAGATGTTTACAAAATTTGATAAAAAATGGTTCAGTAGTTTCAAAGTCTATCGCTTACATCGTGACACGAAATTTTTATATAATTACCTATAAGTATAGATTAGATTAATTATTAGAACATCTAGTCTTCATGTTTTATCTTCACCACGACAGATGAACTTTATGATCGAATCGAAAACTCGAGCTATTTCAGTTTGGTAGTTGTACAAGCGATGATCCAAGATTGACATGCGTGTTTTATCTCTATCCTCTCAGATACACTAAATTTTGACAACAAATTAATAATTTCAAATTTTCAATATAATATGGAATGTTTGGAATTAAAAAGTAAATAAATAAGTTGTAAAATGTATCGTTTCATAAGTTTATTACTAAATTTACATAAATAACATATATATATCCCATATATGAAGACAGCATTTAATAAATCAAGGCTATTGCTAGTCGTCCGATTATCAGATGAATAAAATAACTTAATCGTCCGATAATCGGACGATTAATTTATTTTATTCATCCGTTTAGTGGACGACTAGACACTTCGATAAATCAATTATTACATATTTACAGAGAATAATAAAGATTACAGAGCCTACATGTTCAACATATTTACAATAATTTAAAATAAATTATTTAAAACATATAAATATAAATATTAAAACATAATATATTTAAATGCACCAATTTCTAGAAACACTGAATGTAATCACGAATTGATAACATAATTCATATCACTTGCACTCTAACCTTAACCACAATGTTCACAAATATGTATAGGTATTTATGTTTATTTATTTTAATATTACAATTTTGATTTAACACTGCCTTCGTGAGAAACTGGTATAATTGTATCCCGACGAACACTTGGTTTCCTAGGTGCAGTAATTGTAAGAATACCATCCGAAGATAGTTTTGATTCCACAGTTTCTGGCCGACAATTTTCTGGTAGAGCGTATCTCCTCACAAAATGCCGCGAAATATATCCATCTTCATCCTTTTTCTCCTCGTGTTTGCCTTCAACAACAATAAATCCATCAGCCGTTTTAACTGTTATTTCTTCAGGTGAAAAATCTTTCGCATGTAAACAAATGAGATACTTATCTTTGTCCTTTTTTATTGATGTTTCGTTTCTCCATGGAAAATTTTCTAGCCAATCAATAGAATGTAAAATCATTTCGTCCCCAAACAAAGGTTTCGCAACTGGCCAAAAAGACATTATTAAGTTATTAACCTTTGATGTTCCAGAATGTTCAAACTTAAGTAAATATTTAAATAAACAAACGATAACAAATACTATTCAGCACAGCTGATCTGAGAGTGAATGAATTATGAAATTATGAATGAAATGAATGTGTTTGTAAGTGCGAATGAGCCTTTATAAATAGGTACCACAGAGTACAATAACTATAGGTACGGGAAGGTACCTAGGTATTATAATCCATGGTTACCTATCAGTGTCAGTGACGTATGCTTATTCACACTGGCAATAAAATTGAACAGTGCAACCAGCCTCATATAATAATCCTCCTCTCTATGCTCCATGGCATCAATCGTTTATTTTTTTTTTCTCCAAGTTTTACAGTGTTACATCATGTGCGTTTTCCAATTACAGAGCATAATGCGACTCAGTGGCGCACAATACTAAACCACTGAGCCACCACTGAGTGGGTATCCATTGCAAGCACGCACACAGAAGCCCTACTTTTGAATGCTCGTTGTGTGAAGCGTTGCTGTAGCTTTGGAACTTTCAACGTTGAGCATTGAGCATTATACCGCATAATGTTATACAATATTTAGGGTGATGACATCATTATTAAGTATATAATAGGATTAATACGTGATTAATACTGCCCTGCTTAAGAAAAGGCAGTAATGTTCACATTGCTTTTTTCAAGTTTAGGTGCCAATATATTTTTTCAATGTTTTTACATTTATCTAATACTAGCTTCTGCACGCGACTTCGTCCCTGACCCCTGTCATACATGATTTGTGCGAAACTTAAACCGTTTACGCAGCGGAAGCTCTCAAAGGGAAAAAAACCCCGATTTTGAAACATTCTTCATTGGTGCTACGCTCCTATTGGTCTTAAAGCGTGATGATATATAGCCTATAGTCTTCCTCGATAAATGGACTATCTAACACTGAAAGAATTTTTCAAATTGGACCAGTAGATCCTGAGATTAGCGCGTTCAAACAAACAAACAATCAAACAAACGAACTCTTCAACTTTATTATATTAGTATAAAGATAAAATTTTTAGGTAGGGATCCCTAGTACATTTTTGTCACCTGATTAGTATCAAGCTAATTTTCCGGGAGTAGCTTCATTTTGATGAGACGAACAAAAAATTGCTCTACGAAAACTCTCGGGTGCATTTTCATGTGACGCTTGACGCTGGTTTTGAGCGTCAAATTTGACAATTAAACTATGCGCCATCTTGAAAAAATTGTAGCGAAAAAGCTAAACATAGTTTAGCTTTTTTAACCGGTGCTTTTAGCGTCAGCGTAACTCGAACAGTTATATCGATAATCATATAATATTATCTATGATATCGATATAATAGTAATCGATTCTTATAAAACAACAATCAGCTGTTACTTTGTGATTTTATTAATAAAAATAGTGAGTGTAGAAATAAATAAAAACAAATACTTAAAAATACCACATACAATTTTTTGATTAATATTACGAGATGAAATATAGGCGCATAGATCTGTAAAGTTAGAAACAAAATTATTCATTTAATTTTTTTTTTTAACAAAACACAATCCCGTATCTCAGTTCAAAAAAAAAATGTCAAGCGCAACCTCGTATTTTAAAATACAAGATGGCGCATATAAATAAACAAGTTCCCTCTCAGCAGTGTAGTGTTATTTAGTTCAATACTATTAATATAAAAATTATCTTTCAGTAAATTTAATTGTCATTCAAAGTGAATAAACAATAGTTAATAAATACATTTTTTATTGTACTGAAAAAAATACACAAGTAATAAAAATTAAAATATTACGTATCAAACTAAAAAAACGTTAGTATCGATTATCGAGTCGTTTCGGTAATCGATATTAATGTTCTTTATTTTTCGCTTGAATTTGACGCTAAGCGCTGAAATTTAACGCTACAATTTTTTTCAAGATGGCGCATAGTCCAATTGTGATCACGTGACCAAATTTGACGCTCAAAAGCGGCGTCAAGCGTCACATGAAAATGCACCCGTAGGTAATAGAGTTAGCAGGAGATAGAGCAGCTGTGACCGTAGGACCGGGATTTACAGCGTAAAAAGGCAGTAAATTACATGTTACTACTTTTTGCTTACAGAAATAAAAAACACTACGTCGTTTATTTTAGGCCCATCGACTAATGACTTTTTGAAAATACACAAAAATGACTTTTTAGGGAGTCGAAGTCATGTAAAATATTATTAGTGATTTGCTCCTAATTATAGAAAAATAGTATCATTAATTTAGTTTTAAAGTCGATATGAAATTTAAATTTGATTTTTCTCCAATTTAGCTTTTTTCACGTTACTACCTTTTCCCTAAGTACGGCAAAATATGTGCGTAGGTTAAAAAATAAGAATTCTTTATCTGTGGTCATGGTCTACATTGAGGTGAGAAATTATAGGGTTGGCGATTCTTTCCAAAAAAGATCGATTTTTGAATCGATTCGAATCGTAACCTGATAAATCGATTAATATAAAAATCGAGGTCCAAAAGATCGATTTCCAAAAAATCGATTCTCGATTTTTTAAAAAGTGAAACTTTTATTACATCGTCTCAAACTGTCGTGTGTGTGTATTGCATGTTGCGTGACGTTCGTCCGCGCTGTAAGATTGATAAAGCGATTTTTATACCCTTAATGGAATATTATTTCAAGAATTTTTAGTTAAATGTCTATAATGTGAAAAAAAGTTTCACTTTTACCGTGGTTTCATAAAACCACACAGGTTTTTAAATTTTGTATTTACAATATAAATATAAATCCATTTTATGAAAAACAAGAAAGATACCATAATAAATAATTTCTGGGATCTCACCAGTAAAATCGGGGATTTTTTTAGTTCAGGGAATTCGATAACAAAATTATTTTTATTACGATATCAAAGAGGCTTGTACGGTCCGTCAAGCATTGGAACGAAAAGAATCTCTGCTGCATTCCTTGACGTGCAACAAGCTTTTGACCGTGTGTGGCATAAGGGTCTCGAATGCAAAGCAAAACTTTGCTTTCCCAGCGCTGCTTATATGCTCTTAAGATCCTACTTACAGGACCGCATGTTCTAAGTAAAAACAGAAGGTTCAATGTCACCTATTTGTGACATTAAAGCTGAGGTTCCGCAGGGATCTGTAGTCTGTACTCGGTCCAGTATTGTACACAGTTTTTACTGCCGATTTACCCACCTCCGATAACGTCTTAACTGCTACCTACGCAGATGACACGGCAGTACTATCTTGCCATAGAGATCCCTGCATAGCATCAGAAAACCTCCAGAGGCAACACGAAAAGGTTGGATCATGGTTGAGGAAATGGAGAATAAAAGCTACTGCTGTAAAGTCTTCTCATGTTACATTCACATTAAAAAGAGGTGACTGTCCACCAGTGACACTTGATGGAACTGTCCTGCCTCAGCATACTACTGTCAAATACCTAGGGATGCACCTTGACAGGGGGCTTACCTAGAAGGACCACATAAAGGCCAAAAGAGATCAGGCTAACTTTAAGCTACAAAACCTGTACTGGCTAATAGGAAGACAGACCTCACTCAGTTTAAAAAACAAACTGCTGATATATAAATGTATTATAAAACCAGTATGGACGTATGGAATTGAACTGTGGGGATCGGCCAGTAACTCCAATATTGAGATTCTTTCTTATAAATTAGGACGTCACGAAAATCAGCTGGCAAGAACGCTAATGGATACTGGGATCAGTATATATAGACTTAAACGATCAAGACTGGCTTTTATTTGAAGTTGAATAATTGAGGGATGGCACATTGTTGGATGTGCTGATTCCAAAAAGTCCTGAAAGGATTCAACACATTTAATTAAAGCTATGGGACTGACTGTAAATAGGAAAAGGAGAGGGAAAAAAATTTACCATATCAAAGTATAAGATCAGGTATATAAAAGAAGACATTTATTTTCTAAATGTATACGGAAACAAGCTAACTCGCGAATTTTTGACTAATTAACCCTTTAACCGGCAACACCGTAATATTATGAGTACGTTCAGCTAATTGTAAATAATTTTATGGTTTTTACCAAAACAGAAAAAATCGAAGTCGATTTTCAAGGGTGAAATATCGATTCAGTACAACATATCGATTTAAAAATCGATTTATTTGGTCCAAAAAATCGATTCTTCGATTAATCGATTTCAGATCGACATCCCTATGAGAAATCACTGAGAAATATTTAATACTAGCTGTACCCGCGACTTCGTCCGCGCGGAATTTAACAAAAAAGTTAAAAAAAAGTTCGATAAAATGATCTTTGATATTTTTTGATTTCCTTTATTAGCATGAGCAGGCGGTCGAGCGATGCGGGGCACAGGGGATGGACTCGCCCGCGCCGTTATAGGCATCTCAAGGAAAGAACGCCCAACGCTGGCTCGCCGAGAATTAAATGTTTCGCTGCTACTTACTTCTAACGATGATATCTCAAAAACTATTTATCTGATTAATATAGTGTAAAGAGCAATTTTAATCTGCATTAAATGCCTAAGCTAAATAACATATTCATTTGGATAAGGATTAATACTGAACTAAAGAAAATATCTTTAAAAATAACGTAATGTTTTTAATTAAAAATTTGAACATAAAAGTGGTTATTGTAAGTCAACCCTAAGATATAGAGATATGCTATCGCGGACTTTTTTGTAGCATTTTTATAGATTTTGAATTCGCTAGTACATTATACAACTATATCTTTGCTAGTTTACGCAGCGTTCGCGTGGAAAGCTCCCCGTTGGCGAGATTTTTTGCGACCTCTTCAACATTTATCGCCGTATTTCTGCTAATTTACATTAAAACATAATAAATTATATACATAAACCTTCCTCAAGAATCACTCTTTCTATTGTTGAAAACTGTATAAAAATCCGTTGCGTAGTTTTCGAGTTTATCGCGTTCAGACAGACAGACAGACAGAAAGACGCGGCCGGGGGACTTATTTTTATAATAAGTATAGATATAGATGTGCCAACTCGGAATAAACAAAACTCGAGTTAACCCGAGTTAAAATTCACGTAACTCGAGTTGAACTCGAGTTACGTAACTCGAGTTAACTAGATGAAACAGAGAAAATGATTTTTAAATTTTTTACCAATTTATTCCTCAGCTTCGCAATAATAATTTAAAAAAAATTGCGAGCGTACAAAGTACACATGTCAGAAGTGAAACTTCTTTGGCAAATTAATTAAAAAAAATAATAATTAAAAAAACGAATTAAAAATACAAAAAAAAACTAATTGAAAAAAAAATTTTGTGTGTCAGCTACGACGCACGACTGGAGTTTACCCCTTCAGATTGACTGTCTAAATAGGTACAATTTTTTTTTAGAATTTGTTACTAATCTAAAAACTACTCATCAAAACTAAAAACTGGAAAAAAAAACAAAAAAAAAAATGTATGTTAAACGGTTTTATTACAATAAAAATGATGCATTTATATACTAAAAGCTAAAAAATAATTCGGTAAATCCTAGCTACCAAATCGCACCAATCTTTTCATCAATCTGGGGTATTGATCAGACAAATATAAAATCATCATCACTCACTGGTGGTTCAAATATATCCCAAACCAAATTATCAAAGATTTCCTTTTAGGATCCGGCATTGTGTCAATAACAGAACACTAAAAATTTAAAATTAACTCATAACTTGTTTGTTGTGAATGACTCTAATAGTCTCAAATGATCGGCAAACTTCGCTCCATGTCGGTTTCATTCGGTTTTCGAACTCGAGTCAGACAGAATTCAACTCTTTTTTTTTTTTTTTTTTTGATATCGCAGGGTAACCCATTTACGGGTGATATCCAGGACGCCCGGGTAGGCAGTCCTAGACCGTATGTCGGACTCAGCACTTGGGGGTGCCACTACCGCACTAAACCCCCTGCGGGAGCCTTCAGCCGCTTTAATTGGAGGGTCCCGGATCTGCAGGCAACAGGATCCCTCCAGCGACAGGCTGGCCTTGGCGAAAAGGCCAGACTTCTCCTCCATGGGGACTGTCCGGCTCACCTCTGAACAGTCCCGACGACGCCGTGTCTAGCAGGACCGGGTTCCCATCCCGGCCCGACACGGGCACAGGGGCGTTACTGGAAGCGCATTAAGTAGCGCCTCCTGCGCACCCCCATTCGTCGCCCGCGGGTGGAAGCCACGTCGGCGGCCTCCTCTCTCACCCGCTCGTCAGCCTCCTTCTGGTACATAACTGTCTCGCAGAAGGAGACCATCGCCTTCCAGGACTCGTC
Source organism: Melitaea athalia (assembly GCA_905220545.2). Taxonomy (NCBI): domain Eukaryota; kingdom Metazoa; phylum Arthropoda; class Insecta; order Lepidoptera; family Nymphalidae; genus Melitaea; species Melitaea athalia. Next base: position 6,886,052 of record HG992203.1, read on the forward strand.
GTCGCCGAGCATCGCGGTGATGACGCTCGGGAGTGACAAGTCCCCTCCGAGGACTGTCGTCAGATCGCGACGCAGCGCCGCCCATCTCGGGCACACCTCGAGGGTATGCTGGGCAGAGTCCACAGAATTCAACTCGAGTTGATTCGAGTTAAGCCCAACTCGAGTTGACTCGAGTTAGTAACTCGAGTTGACCATCACTAATTTAATATACCTACGTCCTACATAGTGGTCAGGTGGTCTTTAAATTAAATTTAAACCTCAATCACAGAGTACATTGTAATAGTAGGGACCTCAATTCACTTAGTAGGTATATATATTATTTGAGTACATATTACGATATCTATGAGTATGTACGTATTATCTATACTTACGCATTTAAAATATTATTTTTTAAGACTTATACCTAGTTTGAATGTTCTACTTATTTGCAGATCTACTATTAGATACTATCAGACAAATGAACTTCTAATACTTATACTCGCAAACATTTTACTTATATGATAGATACATACATTATTTTGATAAAATTGTACCCGAAAGATCAGATGTTATCATGGAATATTTTGTACCTACTCACATGCTACTCACACAATTTAAGATATGCTGTTATCTATAGTAAAATAAAAATATAAGTAATAAATTAATATATTTTACACATTATGTACCTATATCCGAGTCGATCATACTATGAGTGAGGAAAAAATTGCGGTTGTAACGGGGGGAAATAGGGGTCTCGGTTTTGACATCGTCAAAGGCTTGTGTAAAGAATTTAAAGGTTCTGTTTTATTGACCTCGCGTGAGAAAAGTAGAGGTGAAAAAGCTTGTCAAGAACTTCAAAAACTAGGTTATACGCCGCAGTATCACCAACTCGATGTCACCGACAACGATAGTATTTTGAAATTTTGTTCATTGCTTAAATCAAAGAAGATTGATTTACTAGTTAACAACGCTGGAATATTGTTTTTAAAAGATGCAAAAGAATCTATACAGTACCAAGCGGAACAAACTTTATTCGTAAACTTTTTTGCTTTAGTTAACTTTACCGAAACAATTTTGCCTTTTATAAACGATTATGGTACCATTCTGAATATTTCGAGTTCATCAGGCCACTTGTCCAGGATTCCTTCAGAGAAATTAAGAAAAGAAATAAGTGATCCTAATATTAGTTTAGCCAGTTTAAAGAGTTTGATGCATAGTTACATAGAATCTGTTAAGTTGAATAAACATATTGCCGATGGTTGGGGCGATTCGCCTTACGTGGTTTCCAAAGTCGGCTTAAATGCCTACACTTTCATGTTAAATCGGAGACTTAAAGAAAGAGGTAAGTAGAGAAAACGTAATTCCTATAAAATTGTAGGTAATTCGCTTTTATTAAATAAAATGAGATTAAGGGGGTAGTTTTTAAGTTTAAGGAGGTATTCAGATCTAGACGCCTAAATTTTAGGCAAACAAATATAACAAAATGAAAATCATTTTTACTATACATTTTTTAATGGTTTTATTGATATTTGAAGAATATAAAAAAGAAATAAAATTCGTCGAATTACAGGCTGGTGGATTGGGAGCTACAAAAAAACGGTGCTTCCTGGTTGACATGATTCCAACCCTTGTAGTGATCTGAAATTCTAAAACAAACAAATTAAAAAAATTCTTCATTAGTAAAGATGTCGATATCGTATTTACCTTTGCCAAAGAAAAAAAAAACAAATTCGCAAAATGGCGTCGACTTAAAAAAAATTATTACTTTTTTTGACCTTTTCGAATTTTTTAAAAATTTATTTGAAATTTAAATTTTCCAAAATCCGAGGCAGGAGCGATAGAGAGATGTATATAAAAGATTCTTATCTTTCAAAGGAATCGGTAAAGTAGAACTTGAGATATCATGACAACCACCTCAAAAAAGTAGTTTTGAGAAATACACGTTTAAAGTTTGAGAAATAATTCCAATAGAATAACTCAGATAATAATATTTAATACTCACTTTGGATTAGTCGGTGATCCCACATCCATACATTAGGCCATCTTCTCTTTTAACCGACTTCAAACAAGAACATAGTAAATTTTGTTTTCTATTACTATTGACGAAATCATCGAAAATCGACTGTAAACAATTTTTATTTAATTTTTTTTTTTTGTATTCTTCTTTTTAGTTTTATTTTTAGTCATTAGTTGTGAACAGGTTGTGACATTTTGAAAATACTATGATTGTGAATTGAATGTTTTTATTATTGTTTTATTGACTATTTTACGAAACTTAGAACAATTGTGTGACTCCATTTAAATATAGAAGAGTTCTCTTGATTTTGTAATGTATTATTATACAGTTGATTCTGGGATTTTAGATATTTGTTCTTGTTGTTAATTTTATTGTTTATTATTATTTTTAATCAAATCAACTGCAATTGTAATTCGTTAATCTTGTTACGCTATTGATGTTTTCTGTGTTCCATAGTTGGTATATTTTTTATTGTTATTATTGTTTTTAAATCATTGTCTTAAAAACATAAGAAATTGTTAAATTATTAAGTTAGCCCAATTGTAAATTCTTTTTAATCTAGAATAATTTTATTTTTCTATTTAAAAAAATACGTTTTAAAAATTTGTTAACATTACTGTAAAATAATATTTAATTGTGACTAATGATTGTAAAAATATGTATTGATATTTAATTAATTATCCGAGCGTTTGTATTGTAAATGCTGTGCCCATCTGTAATTGCGGGTACACGAACATCTTAACCACAGAGTACAATAACTATAGATCTTAACTAAATGTACGTACGCTAGATAGTTTGCTGTGTATCTTGCGTTGATGAGCCTTGAATAAATAAAATAAAATAAATAAAAATAATCGTGTTTGCTCGCAAACGAAAAAAAACCGACTTAAATTACATCGACAAGTAACACAACGTAGGTAGACGAAAAAATAGTCAAGTAAATACGCGTTATTAGATATAATTATTCTAAAAGTTCTTGCCACATCTCAATGAAATTTAAATGGGACCACATGACACGCAACGCCTTTCAATTAAAACAAAATTCATCGAAATCGGTCCGCTCAGTCGGTCAGTTCTGATCACATGTAATGTGTGTATGTTCTGTTCATACATTTAAAAAAAATACAATCGAATTGAGAACCTCCTCCTTTTTGGAAGTCGGTTAAAAAGGAGGTTTCTCAATTTCAACCGTTTATATATATTTTTTTTTTTGTGTTCGCGGATAACTTCGTCTTTTATTAACCGATTTTGCTGATTCTTTTTTGTTGGAAAGGAGATATCCCAAGGGTACCATGATAAGGAAACTACGATCTGATGATGGCATCAAAGAGAAATCGAGGGCAACCTTCAAAAATCGTAGTGGCGACTAGTCCGTATAATAATTTTTTTTCTTCTACTTACGTTGTATTACTTGTCAGTTTAATTGAAGCCGGTTTTTTTCGTTTGCGAGCAAACACAATTGTGTGATTCGCTTCACTCGGCCGGCTTAGACGCCACGTCACAAAATCCGTTGTATCTCCGAAAATAATTCGAATTTTGAAAAATCCGTTTTAGGGCATATTTTTGAAGTCGAAACCAGTCGAAAGTTTGAAAGTATGCAAAAAAAAACGATTTTTCAAATTTCTAGACCAGAATACCGCCTTAATAAAAATCTAGGGAAAATTTATTAAAAACCAAGAAAACAATCCTAAAGATCCGTAGTCCGTACATATGATATCTATTTTTGTTTTTATATTGAAAAATTCTTTAAAATATTGGTTTTAATAGCTTCATTTATAATATTCAAAACGAGCTGTTCTGTGAGTTCTGTAACAAATAGAAGTATTTATTAATAAAATGTACTAATTATTTCAGGTATTTTAGTCAATTGTATTCATCCTGGGTATGTAATGACTGGTATGACTCGTGGTGCTGGAACAGTAAGTCCTGAAGAAGCTGCGAAGGTCGTATTGAAATTCGCCTTGAATGCTAAATCTGGAGGTTTATATATATGGTCCAATGGTGAAATAGTGCCATGGGACGGACCTGATCCACGCGGTTATATTGATGGAAAACCCGTGTAGCCTTAGGGAAATCCCATTTGACATTTGTAGCATTTTATTTGTATACCAATAATTTTTCAAAAATAATATATGTAATACACTCTTTTTTTGTCAGTAAGCGTACCCATTACAGTGGTAGTTTAATTTTTTTATTTTATAATTATCATCTGGGACAAAATATATGCAAAAATAATGAAGTGTTTATTATTTGATTGTTATCTTTTACAAGTGTAACGTTTCAATTTGCTCATGTAAAATATGCAATCAAAATTAAATATGAAATTTTATTGAAAATTATTAATTTATTTTTAAGTTTTTAAGTTTCATTAATTATAATTTTTACAATTTAAATTATATAATATATTCACGGTATGTAGGTATGTATATATTCACGGTAATGTAGGTTTGTGTATTAAAAGAATCAGTGATAATACTTCAATTTTAATGATCTTTTCAATGATGGATAATGGCTCAATAATGTACAACTGAACCGATAAATTGGCATCTCATTTTAATATAGAAAAAATAATTTGTTGTAACAGGGCTATGTCCTAGCAAGAATATAATATATAACGAATATACATATATCTTCAGTCGAGAAAAGAAGTAACAGAAACGAAATTTAAGAAATATGATAATACACGGGGAGCCGAAATGACAAAAGATATTATAATAAAAATCAAACATTTTTAAATAAAACAAATAGGTTAATTTATTTTACAAATTCCTTTGTTATCATATTTCTCTCGTTTAAAATATGCTCTCTTAATACAAAGATTTATCGATCACATCACCAACGGAAAGAGAATAATAGAAAATATAATCCGCTGCTTTTTGTGGTGGGTCTACTTGGCGTCGATGCACTCGGCGGGATGTTGGGCATTCTTTGCTGGGGCGAAGCCAGGGGGGAGGGGGATGGTGTTGTACGGTGTTCCGTGCTGTGGCCACAGCTTGGGCCACTGAGGGACCTTGCCGTTGGGCTGCACTTGTAGGTGATTGAAACGAGCAAATAGCTCCTGTTGCTGCTGGTTCAAGCTTCCCTGGGCGGGCGGCGCCTTGCCGAAGTTAACAGAGGTCGACATGATCGCAGGGTCCATTTGGGTCCAGTCGGAGAACATTGCACTGTTTGAGTTGTTGTAACCTAGAAATTATTTGAGATTTATTAAATACACAACACAGCAACTTTAGCTCATGGAAAGCAAAAATTGGTAAAATCAAGTTTTGCTTTACAACTACGCATCTTTTCGGATCTCTACAGATCATTTTAAATTTTAGATTCCGAATGTTGATTTTAAGCCTGATAACTTCATGACGAATATACTAGATAATATGTTTTTTAAACATTAAAATATTTAAACATCCTACTGTTAGAATTTACTAGTCTGATAATTTTTTATTTATTTATATTTATTAGAGAAAGATTCAACTAAGAAAAGGTTTAGTGTTTAAAATATATGTAGAACGCACCCAATCTATACATGTCATACTATCAAGACAGATTATTTTTTTTTAATGAATAATAGTCGGTCCAGGATTTTTTTAGGCAACCCATTTCTAATATATTATCTATAAATTTATTATAAAGTATGTTTCATTCTATTATCAGCTCGGTGAAGATCGACTTAGGTTCGGATCTTAGACCAGACCGTAGCAAAACATATCAAGAAACAACTTTACAACAAATATAACTGAGGTAGGGCACAGCAGGAAATTTCCTGCTCAAAATATGGAGCAGCCCGACTGGGGTAGTACCTCGACTTTACAGAAGACCACAGCTAAATAATACTGTTTTCAAGCAGTATTGTGTTCCTGTTGGTGAGTAAGGTGACCAGAGCTCCTGGGGGGGATTGGGGATAGGGTCGGCAACGCGCTTGCGATGCTTCTGGTGTTGCAGGCGTCTATAGGCTACGGTCTTACCATCAGGTGAGCCGTACGCTTGTTTGCCAACCTAGTTACATAAAAAAATAATATATATATATATATATATATATATATATATATATATATATATATATATATATATATATATATATATTATATAAACACAAATGTTTTATAACTATACAAAATAGCGAATACAAATAAATAGTTTACCTTGATTATGAGTCTGGTGGCGAGGCACACCAATGCCGAATGCATTCATGTGGCTGAAGCCGGGAGGAGGCAGGCGCGACCGACGAACGCGATCCATATTGTCACTGGATATAAACAAACGCTAAATTAATTGCAATAAATCTATATTTTACTAGCTGACGCGGCAAACGTTGTTCTGCTCTGCCATATAAAATTTATTATTTACCCAATAAGAGACACCATTATCACTCACAATCAGTGTATAAATAAATAGATTACGACCTATTCTCAGACCTATCATATATACACAAAAAGTTTCATAATAATCGGTTGAGCCATCTTGGAGCAGACTGTGAATCGAGATTTTTATACATTAGATACTAACATTAGACAGCTGAGAAACTTCTCTGTTTGTTTCTACATATTTATATCAGTGTTAAGATGGCACGTTTTTTTTAATAATAGATAATAATTTATATCCACAAATTAAATTAGTAAAATATTTAGAAATAAATAGTTTATTTAGACTACACAACAAAAGCACCTGCTACTGAGTTTAAAATATTTTTAAATAAAGCCCTTGTCTACAGAAAAGGATCTAAGAATCTTTACAACGAACCCATGTGTCAGTCCATTGGATAATTTATTTGCTGTTTTATATAAGGAAGTAATTTTCAAGTGATAATTTAAAAACATTTTTTTTTTATATTTTGATTCTACTATAGAAACCAAATTAATTCTTTTAAAACCAAGTCTAATATTATGGTAAGTTCCTAAAAATAATTTTGTTTGTCCCTATAAAAAAGTACTATAGAATGTTATCACACATGAAATTGTGACTTAACTAGTTTTGAAAATTACCTCCTATTATACATTATTGTATATTATATAAATTTGTTGTATAAGATTCCGGATACCCAACACAGGATGAGGTCAGAAATCAGAAACAACATACTCTATTGGGAGGTGTTGAATAAGAAATGTTAATTAATTTCTTAAATAGTATTGAGGATCGTCCATTAACCTTTTGAACGCCAAAGACACATATACGTGACAAGCACTTGCGAGCTCTGTGCGCCAACGACGTCTATATGTGACAAAAAACCCGGACCACCAAAATATTAAATAAAATTATTAAAAAAATATTTTTAGTATTTTAATTCGACATCTCTCAAAATAGAATATCCCTGCAACATTTGAGTATAAAAAACCAGTCTTTTAGAGCTACACGTACTGAGAAACATTGAAATAAAAACATGCATTCTTATTCCACGTAAATGATATGTCCTGTACGCCGTTGTCGTCTATAGCAGACCGCTAGTAATGTGACGCAAGAGGCACAAATATAAATGTAAGATATGAATTTATATAATTATTATAAATCTAGTTTAACCTCTATAAGACAAAAGTTGTTTAAAATCGTACTAGACTAAAAAACATAGATTTACAACAATCTTTCCATTACAAAGGATTTTTTAAATATATGTATTCTATTTTAATAACAACTTCAATATTTCATTGAACGAATTTCACGTGAATTACATTATTTTAAACTAATATTATTAGGATTTTTACGACATTTCTAAAAACGATAGCAAAAAAGAAACGAAATTTTAAAACGCAATATTTGCATAAACTTTTTAAAAACATTCCCACGATTGCAAAAAACATTTTTTTCTATAACTTTTGAGAATTCCATATAATTTATGGTCTCAAAAAAGATTTTTAATGTAATTCTCATCTTTATCGCTGTACATCAAGAGCCATTATTGTTTGAAAGTAAGGAGTTCTGTCAAAATGCAGTATAAAATGTTTTATGACCGGTGCGTCTATTGTCTTCTTAAATGAGTAACAATAATGCGCAAATAGCCGTTATTGCGAGATGTTAAGGAACATTATGACATATTAAATATTTTTATTATAATATTGTATGCTATTGTAGTTTTACTTTGTTAAAGCTGGATTTAATAAATAGTAGGCATATTTAGGTAAGTAATTTAGATTTTTTAAAATATTGCAGTTTTATTACTCCCTTTTCAATTATTATATAATAAAAAAAATTATTAATTTGAATTCGGTTATTTTTTTTTAAATTACTTTTCATTTATATGTATATAGATTCGATTCGAAATCGATATACAGCGTGCGGCACACACAGCACATCTCTAACATGTCTCTATGAAAGTATTAAAACCGTAGGTCAGCTGCGCCGTAGTCTTCCAGTTGTGTCAATGACGTCATGACGATAGAGAATGGTGTTGTGCTTTACTATGATTTTTTTTGTAATGTTTGTTTTTTATTTATGTTATTGTAAGTATATATAACGAGTGCAAGATAATACAAGGAAAATATTGAAAGAATAAGCCATCCTAGATTATATAAGTAGTCATTTATTGCATAAAAACCAACATAAACAAGTCACTTTGTGGTACTCGATAACGACTCTTGGCAGCACTATTTTTTTCGTAGGTATTTTTATTTAATTTATGCCTTGGCGTACAGGGCACGGGAATGGATTTGAGGCGTGGCGCTCAAAAGGTTAATCATGCGATTTTTTTGGTACAAAGTATAATTATATTATTATAGTTGATAAAATTGTTCAGACAAAAATTAAGGTTGTTCGCTTGGTTTAGAAATCGCGTGATAAACGAAAAATAAAAACACGTGTTTTTTTTTTATGTAACTAGGTTGGCAAACAAGCGTACGGCTCACCTGATGGTAAGACCGTAGCCTTTAGACGCCTGCAACACCAGAAGCATCGCAAGTGCGTTGTCGACCCAATCCCCCCCAATCCCCCCAGGAGCTATGGTCACCTTACTCACCAACAGGAACACAATACTGCTTGAAAACAGTATTATTTAGCTGTGGTCTTCTGTAAGGTCGAGGTACTACCCTAGTCGGGCTGCTCCATATTTTGAGCAGGAAATTTCCTGCTGTGCTCTACCTCAGTTATATCATTACCCCCCCCCCCCCACTTTGTGATATTTCGTAAATATTTTTCAACACCCCCCCCCCCTTTCGAGGCTCACGTGATTAATGGACGACTCCGTGTGTGTATGTCAATGCACTCACCCGCTGGAGATAGTGTTGAGCATGACCTCGGTCTCCATGAGCTCGGCGAGCGCCTTCTGCGTCTCCTTGAAGGGGTCGAAGTCGAGGTCATCGTCCCCGCTGGCCGCCGCGCTCTCACTCGGACCGCTCATGTCGCTCGTACGCATGTTGTTCATTCTGTAATCATGTTACGATTCACGATTCAGCCTGTAATATCCCGCTGTTGAGCATAGGCCTCTTCCCCATGTAGGGGAAGGATCGGAGCTTAATCCACCACGCTGCTCCAATGCGGGTTGGCGGATATAAGGTTATTAAAGATCATTTATTTCTCAAAAGAATACAATTCACTTACATGAGAAATTACAAAAACTAAAATTAAACAAAAATTTATATGTTGGGTACATCGCAATACAATATCTAAACAATATTGGATCGGACAGTAATCAGATTAAAATCTATAATGTACTTAGATAAAATAAATATACTGATTTACAATTGTTTATCGAATAATAATTTAATATAATTCATTTAAATATTTTTTAATGAAGAAATAAAATGTTGTTATTTACAATATTATTAATCTGTACTAAAACACCAACTAGAGTGCGTGACGTCATTTGGCGGTAGAAGCAACTGAGTACTTTAAGAAAGAGCAAGCATTGACTGCACGGGTTATTCTATTTGTATATTCAACGTACTCTGTGCTTCAAATACTCTTTGTTTATTACCTCCAGATGACGTCACGCGCTGTCAGATGACATAACGTGGCGTTTTGGCGGGATTTTTAAACAAACAATATTAAAAAATGATTTTGAGTACCTAAAAGGCTGTAAATTAATAAAAAAAATTTTTTTATGGGTATAAGTATCAATAAAGATTTAAATCTAATAAAATTTTGTTCGCGCCGGATCAGGCAATAGTTTGAAATTCGCGGCAATCTCAGTGTGGTTCGTGATATATCGTACGACCGTCGCGAGTGCACTCGCGTCGACGTCGCGACCATGTCCTTGACCAGCAGTTAGTTGCCATCTCAACCCCGGGCGGAGCGCACGCCGCGCTCTGACGTGATCCGCCGCTGCGCGTCGCAGCTAAAATTCACTACATGCGCGAGATTTCCTTTGTTCTGTATCTGAAGATCGCTGGGTCTGCTGTCGCGGTTTGTAAACGCGTACCCAGCCTAATTCGGTCGCGTTTAAAATGCATGCGTGCCGTATCTGTTTAGGAGCTGTCCGTTTAGTGTGACCTTATGGTGTAGCGGGTGGTCCGCGGTCAGATGGCGGAGACATGATGTAATTACTCCTGATAATTTCTGCATTTGAACTTCGATAAACTTTCTTGTATGTTTGTGTAATTTGTGTTAAAGTCCCACTGTTTAGTTGGACCTAGTGTATGCGTTACCACACGGTTAGGTCGATTTGTGAACCCCGTATGGAGAGTCGCAATTTTGATCGCGTCGAAACGCTCGTGCGCATTTTGATACTGCCTCGGATCCATTGTTCTATAGTCAACCGCGTTGTGAATCGCCGTGACTTTGATGTGAGAATTAATTGTCTACTGCGTTATTAATCTCGTCGCGAGCGATAAGCTCTCATGGATGGATGTTGTTGTGCGTGGATTATAAGAGGATTTATTGTGTTCCGTTACTCTTGTACGCACGCGGCGCGGACGGCATCTTTTAACCCGTAATATTTAGTGTATTAATCTCGTTGTGTGTCGGCGCGTGTTACTTCGATTCGTTAATTGTGAAGCGAACGTAGACGCAATTATTTCGTCTGAAGAACTGTTAGATTCGACTGTTCGGCCGCGTTCTTAATCTCGCCGCGAGTGATAAGCGCTCGTGAATGCATTGTGAGCGGTACAATCGTGGTTAAACGTTCGGTGCTGCATAACCGTGACGTGAGGGCCGGGACTGGTTGCCGTCGACCCTCCGCGCCGGAATCCGCGCGTCTCGACCAGACAGTCAGTCCATCTTCTTACACACAACCTTCATTACACACCCACAGACCTACACACCGCCCTGACTGTTCTTGAACCGGATCGCCAGGACCCCCTTTGAAGGTTAGTGACTCCTTTCTAGTATAAATTCTTTCTCGCACAGCTGATTATTTTTCCATAGGTATTTTGTACCCGACGCTTAGCCAGTCCGCCGGAGGTCGCTGATGGGCCCCATCTCCTAGGCCCTGTTGGACTGTCTGGCGCCGTAACAAATTTATTTTTCGAACAACGCGTTACGTAACGTTGTTTTTTGTTTAATTAAAAAAACTAGGGTATTAAAATCTATTGTTTTATTAGTTTATTACTACCACAAACGCGATTAAAACAATAACAAAAGACTTTCCGGTTAGTTTGCGCAACAAATTTGTGACATTTGGGTAAAAATGTGGTAAAAATGGTCAGTTGGGTGTTACGTAACGTTTATAGGGTAGGGGGGGGTGTACAGGAAAACGTTACGGCGCGTTACATGGGGGGAGGGGGGGGGGTGTCAAAAATCGTCAAAATTTGCGTTACGTAAATACTTGAACGCTCCCTAATTGGATTATTTTTGTATTATTATGCTATAAGTAGTTTTAGGTAGGTTCTGTTACGTATCTACCTAATGTACATAACATTAACTAGCTAGAACTATCATCAGTCATCAGTTCAGCCTATTGCGATCCACTGCTGGACATAGGCCTCTCCAAGTTCGCGCCAGCCATCCCTGGGATATCGATCATCGACTGGGATAGTACCTCGACCTTACAGAAGATCACAGTATACTATTATAAAGAAGTGTTGTGTTACTGTTGGTGAGTAAGGTGACCAGAGCTCCTGGGGGAAATTGGGGATAGGGTCGGCAACAAGCTTGCGATGCTGCTGGTGTTGCATATGTTTATAAGCTATGTTAATCGCTTAGCATCAGGTGACCCGTACGCTTGTTTGCTGGCCTAGTCTATATAATATATAAAAATGAATGTTTGTCTGTGTGTAAGTGTTGTGCATAAGTCCACAAAGGTTTCTGAGTTGGTACGACCAAAAAAAAGCGTAGCAACGCGCGCAGCGTACAGCTTAGTGATATATAAAAAATAATAATGAGGGTTTTTTTATTATAACACATTAAATTTTCTTATTATTTTTTCTTTTTATACAACTCAGTCGGCAAATAGGCGTTACGGCTCATTGTATACTTACTTGCCACAGGAACACAACACTGCTTGAGAGAAGTGTTATTTAGCTGTGATCTTCTGTAAGGTCGTACAGAGGTACTAGAGGAGCAGGATATTTCCTATCATGTCTCAAGATCTCACCTCTGCTTATGCTCCATTTCCAGTCGCTCGGCACTAAGCATGGCGTGTGGAGGCAACATATCAAGGCGTCTCTCATCACGAGCCAATAGAAGTCTCATCTGCTGTGCTTTATGGAAGTCCGTGAAAAACTTGTCCATATTTTCAGCCTGGTAGCGACCTTCGCTCTGGAATTGTTAGACAATTTTTTTAAATACTTATCTCTTTTATACCTAGTTAAAATACGATTTAAATAATTCTTTTACCATTAGATAGTCATATGACCCCCGACACAGGGGTTAATTAATCTTAGTGGGGGCCGTTTTGTGTGAGATGGTTAATAATTATTTATTTATTTATTTATTTAGACTGTTAGTTATTTATTCAGTTAGACTTCAATCAATTCTACATAAACAAGTCATAGCTTGTCTTCCAGCCTCCTATCGTCAATAAACAAGCTACTTAACTTTTAAATGGACTAGTAGATAGAAACTTTTCTATTTTAAAACTAAAATATACCTAATATTTATAAACTTCAACTTACAGTCTGGTGTGATTCAAATCCATTAACGAGACCACTCTGCATCTGTGGACTTTGCATCCGTGGCATTTGCTGATTGTGTAACATGAATCCACTCATGGAACTTCCCATAGAACTTCCCATGGAACTGCCCATAGAATTGCCCATGGAACTTCCCATCGAATTGCCCATAGAATTTGCAACCAAACTGTTTGTGCCCATTGAATTTGCCAACGTATTTGCAGAAATAGGATTGGACAATGAGTTTGCAGTTAATGTATTTGTCATAGTGTTCCCTAAAGAGCTTGAGCCCATTGAGTTGTCTACCCTCATACCGAACGGAAGCATATTGTGATTTGGATGATAATTAGCACCTGAAAAGACACCGGCCGTTTTTATGTTACTGGTGATTAAACATAGTTTGAAATCACATACATGCATACATATAAAAATGTTCCAAAATATTTTTGATACAATTATGAGAAAAATTCTGAACGAATACTCTACCTAATAATTCACTAGCAGACTCCAGTCCTATACTAGAGTTTGGCACATAATGCTTTGGTTCGACCATGACATTATGCTGCCGAGCCAGCATTTCATTCTGTCTCATTAAAAGGCTGCTTCGACTGCGCTCCCTGAGTAGCATATCCTTCTGGTCCATCAAACCGTGGTTAATTTGACTAATCTGCCTATCATTACCTAGATAACTCATTGTATCCCTGTCTAACAACCCGTATCCATTTACTAGGGGACTCTTCATTTGAGGCAATAAATGGTTATTATCTACTAAACCTGCGAGCATTTCTCTATGCCTTTGCATCATCATAACTTCGTTATTTGCATCATTTAAGAGATTGTGTGTGTTGTCGTCATCTAAAAGGCTGTGATCGCTGTTGTCTAATAAATCGTGGTTTTCCAATAGACTGTGTCTGTCCGATTCTAATTCATCTAATTCATTTGATAAATAGCTTTGTGAGTCATTTTCGAACACTGAATTCTGTTGAGTCTGTAGGCTTGGACTATTCTGTTCTGGTTTGCTTTCGACTGTTTCTGTTTCGCTTTTTTCATTTGTATTACTATTACTATTCTTCTGTTTTGATTTGCTTTCTGATTTGCTTTTCTTGTTGGGCTGTCCGTTTGTATTACTGTCCTTATTGCTTCTATTTGGTTTGCTTTCTGTGTGATCTTTGCTGTGTTTTGTTTGAGACTGTTGTGATTGGAGCTGCGTCGGACTAAATGATTCTGATGTGCCGTTTTCTTGTGACTTAACTGAAAATAATTGTTTGATAATAAGTAAACTTAACTGTCAAAATTTTAAAACCATAAATTTACCCCAAAATAGTAACTTGACATAATATTACACCTTATGAAACTTAAACATACTTCTATCAATTAATAAGACAACTGTATTTCAATGACGATGCTACCATTTTTATTTAGAAATTATGTTTTTCTGCAAAAACAGAGATGCAAGATGGACTTTGGTGCAATAAAGCAGTATTTTTATTTTTTAGGTTCGGAAATAAATGGTGCACTAACCGATGTGAGGCTTGGGACTGTTCTGTTTTCTGGCCGGACTGTCTGATGGTGGAGAGGAACCGAGGCTAGGCCAAGCCTCTTTGCTATTCGTACCGTTACTGCTATTGCTGCTATTACTGCTGCTACTATTTGTGTTGCCATTGCCATTCACCGATTCTTTCTTTGATCTATAAAAAAAGAGAGACATAAAGAAATTCGTTTCATAGTTTAACATATTATTTTCGGTTCTAAATAATGTGATAGATTCGTTGGTAGTATACTCGTCAAAAATTAATTTATTTTACATTGGATTCTATAGTTGTCACAAAATAAGAGGCCCGTTTGGACGTTTAACAAATACCCTAGCACGTAACTTGGTACGAAACTGTAAGAAACAATAAAGGAATTATTAATAACATAAAGGTCTTTTTAAAACATACGTAAATTTTTTTGGCGCGTTAAATAATATGATAGAATATATTGGAAGTGTTCTTTTCGCGCTTACTTTATAGTAGCATGCAATTTCTAATTATTACGAAGCGTCTCAAAAACAGTTACGTTCTAAGTCTTTTTGTTTTTAAATACTAGTGTTGTAACTAGTTAATTACTGAATTTCACCAGCATCATTCGATTTTAATAGTAAATCGATATTGTGTAGTGATCTCTACTGAAAATAGTTTTATTGTATTTGCTCGCAAACGAAAAAAAAAACGACTTCAATTACATCGACAAGTAACACAACGTAGATAGACGAAAAAATAATCAACTAAATACGCGTTATCAAAGATTAAAGTCTTTACAGGTACCATCGTCACGGGAGAACAATGTCCTTGTGTAGAGAACCTAATAAAACGCGATAAAACCTGAAAAAGTTGTTTCATTATAAGGAGAGAAATTGGCGTAAACGTTAGAAAACAATAAAAAAATAGATTAAAGACAAATTGATCTTTTGTACCATTGTATTATTTCAATTTACCTACATTATTAAAGTTTAAGCTAAATTTTCTAATCACAAATTTAATTCAATATACTTTACACTAGATAATTAAATCGATCAAATAGTCATACAAACTTGAATCGATTTATCGTGACTATCGAATACCGAGTCGTATGGTTAATTGGTTACTTCCCTATTTACGTCTCGATGACATATGTCCAAACGGGCCTATTATTTTGCGATGACTATAGTCACAAAATCATAAACGGAAGCTCATAACATGCCTCATTTTTAATCATTTAAATGGTCGTATTTAACAACAATGTAACAAAAATTTCACTGCAAATAGATATACCAAGGGCCCAGTAAAATTTTTATCATTATCATGTATTCAAAATATTTTCTGCAGCAAGCAATTATCTATAAAATGATATATAATTTACTAGCCGTCCCGGGCCCACTTCGTTGGGCTTTAATTATTTTTGTGATGTACTACTTATATCCCTGCGTTTTTTGTCTTCATCTTGCATTAATTTGCTTTAATCGAAACACGTCCAAAATGAAATGACAGAAATGAATGACATAACAACATGCTTGTACTGTCAACACTGAAAAAAGTTTCAATTTGACAGCAAAATCCCCATTAACAAAATGATCCTCCTTTGTTACAAAAAATGTGATAAATGAAGAACCGCTCGACCGATTTTGAGCAAACTTCACATAAACCATCTACTAAATAGTCCAAACAAAGCCTAAATATTTGGTGGTGCGAGTGAAGTAATTTTGAGGTTTTTTCTAAAAAGGGAGGCAAACATCTTAACCTTAGCGTATTAATATATATGATATACTCACTTAGACGTGCTGACTACATTTATTTGAGAAGATGTGATTACTGTTGTCGGTATAAAGTTCGATTGATTACCTGCAATATTAATACAATTAATTAGATCGACTTAATTAAGAATCGGTTTTAAAAATCTTGACAAATAAAGAACCTGTCTTACCATCTTTGGAACTGCCTTTTTCTGCATTCGTACTACAGTTACCTGTAATGGAAATTTAAAGAATTTTAAATAGATTTCATCCCTCTAAGACACTTAATGATATACGAAGGCTACGAGTATCCAAAATGTAGAAAAATGTTATGGTATGGAGTGCAAAATTTAGATACTTTAAAATTCTTTGTTTGTTTTCTGGATGAGATTGTTGTTTAATTATAAGTCCCTTTGTTGAACATTGTTCTTTTATTTTATATCAAAATTTTAATTTTTGGTGTTTCCAATAAATAATTCTGAATAACAATCTCCATAATTATGCTAGATAAGTTTTAACATTAAGTTTGACAGATAATTGTGTATGAGTTGGTGAGTGATGCGGTGGGTGGTCTCGATATTATAGTTATCGGCACGACAATTGAGCGCTTATATAAAGTTTGGTTTTTTTTCTGTTGTTTCAGACTGCACGATGCGGAAAGTGATCTGCACTCTGACGCCGAGCATTACATACCGGGTGTATTTGGAACGCTTGCAAAAACGAAGAGGTATGATAGTGTTGGCATGACTTGACATGATACAAGTGAAAAAAACGCGAAAAGATTTTTTTTTTCTTGCCTCTTTTCATAACTTTTTTTGGTATAATCCGGTTTGGGAAAAATAATGAAACAGAAATTGAAAGATAATGCTTTAAAATAATCGTGTTTTGAAAAAATCGACAATGTCATTGAATACCAAAACTTCATGTGCGCCATCAGCTGACCGGCGCGAGGTCAACGAACTCCCACACGCACTAATCACACTTCTCGCGCTCAACGAGAGTTCGCGAAATACATATGTAAGTCCTAAAATGTTCTTTAAAAAAAAGTTTCTGAGGTAAATGGTTATATGCATTATATATATATAGATAAATAGTATATTATTAGGTTTAAATATTTTCAAGCGTTCCAAATATACCCGGTATACGATCCCGGCCAGTATTTATCTGAGTGCAGGAGTGCAGACCGCGAGCAGGCCATGTGCTCACCGTCGCGCTCGTCGGGCTGCGCCGTCCGGCAGTCGCGCTGCTGCTGCAGCAGCTGCTGGTGCAGGCGCCGCTCGTACATATGATATGATCCCGCCCAGTATTTATCTATCTACTCCCAGTGCAGGATGTCCTCACCGTCGCGCTCGTCGGGCTGCGCCGTCCGGCAGTCGCGCTGCTGCTGCAGCAGCTGCTGGTGCAGGCGCCGCTCGTACATATGATATGATCCCGCCCAGTATTTATCTATCTACTCCCAGTGCAGGATGTCCTCACCGTCGCGCTCGTCGGGCTGCGCCGTCCGGCAGTCGCGCTGCTGCTGCAGCAGCTGCTGGTGCAGGCGCCGCTCGTACACCTGGTGCAGGCCCGCGTGCATCTCCTCCTTCGTGAACGACGCCTTCGGATCTCCTGCACACACCATTTAAACAACATTAATTATACCATTTCATTTTTTTAGAGGACCGCTCTGGTGTAGTGGTGCGAGTAATCGCCTAAAACACCGACGGTTTGCGGGTTCGCTTCCCGCTCGGGATGGATATTTGTATTTATACTAAATATTCCTTTCCGGTTTGGATGTCTGTCTTTGTGGGTCTCCCACCGTGCCTCGGAGAGCACGTTAAGCCGTCGGTTCCGGTTGTTATCGTAAACACCTGATAGCGATTGTTACTCATGGTAGGGAACATATTCGCTAACCCGCAATGGAGCAACGTGACGGATTGGGCTCCAATCCTTCTCTTACATGGAGAAAAAGGCCTATGCCCAACAGTGGGATGTTACAAGCTGAATGCACTCAGAGGGTACTGGTTCTATGGTTAAATTCTTTTTTGTATTTTGTTTTCTCATATAAACAAGTAAGCAAATAAAGTTTATTTTTGTAGTAATTGGTACAACACATTCAATTCTAGCATTTTTCCTTCACATAAGGGTCGAACTTTAAAAGTGAAACCGCTTACTATCAGGCAGACCATACTCTCGTTTGCCATCTTTGTAATATAAAATAAGTTTTTTTTATACAACTAGATCAGCAAATAAGTGTACGGCTCATCTGATGGTAGTACGCATATTACTATATCCTGTAAACCAATGCAACGCCAGAAAGGTAAAGGTAGCCAGAGGTCCTAGATAGGATTAGGGATATCGTCAGCACTGTCCTTGCGATGCTTCTGCTATTTCAGGCGTCTATAAGCTACGGTAACCGCTTAAAATACCAGTACCTGGGTGACCGAGCCTAGTTCGGTATTTTTATATTTTATTTTTATTTAAATAAAAAATCACGAGTGAAATTAAAAAAAAAAAGATAAAAGAATTAATCTGGAGACTGAGATTTGAACCATGGTTTTCTCGGTCAATCTCGACCGTCCGATTTCCCACCTGAGCTATTACAGCTATAATGACAACTGCGAAATTAACCTTCCTATTCTAACGACATTTTAGCCATTTTTTCATTGCTTAAACATTTTCTAAAAATGAATCCTAGCTAGATCAATTTTTCGCCCCCGAAATCCCCTGTATATAAATTTCACGAAAATCGTTGGAGCCGATTCTGAGATTCAGATTCTATATATATATATATATATATATATATACATATATACAAGAATTGCTCGTTTAATAGTATAAGATGATATGGGCCGTACCCATACACTCTCAAATGTTTATATAAACTGTTTCCAATACTTGGCATGTTGGTATGTAAATATCTGAATTATAAATTGAATTACTACGGGAAGCACAACAATAATACTTTCAAAATTTTGCTAAAAATAAGTATTCTCTTTGTATTCACTCCCACATTGTTATTACCAATCCTCAGCCATAAATACTCATTCTATTATCATTCAAAGCAATTACTACACAACATGACAGTGTTTATTTACGTTTTCACAACTTATAAAACTCTAAACTATAATTACAGCATGTTATGACGGTCAGAAGCTTTATATTATATACGGTAACAGAAATGATTGCTGGGCAGTTCGGAGAAATGTGTTGGGTCAATGCCAATTACTATTAGCATTCAGAGTTATTCTGAGAATAGCAATTTACTATTGATATTAATAAATACATACTAGCTAAACAACTTTTTTTTCATTTTGGTAAGAGCATGCGTTCTGCTAAAAATTAAGGGATGAAGAAATGCTTAATGGATAGTTCCATGTTATGAATATTAATTTATGTTTAATAAGGCAACATATCATTCATTCATTTATTATTATTATAGATTCGAGTGTTTGGTATTCTTTCAAACTAACGCTTTTGAACTAAGACAAAGTGTGTTAATTTAAAATGTTTTTGATATTATTGTAAAAAAGTGGGTTTTCTGTACAAAGCGTTCATTGGTTTTAGATATCTATTTATTTATTTTATTTATTTATTTATACTTTATTGTACATCACAACTACAAATATCATTTACAGACTGTGAAGTACAATGGGCGGACTTATGGCTATTTAGCCATTTCTTCCAGACAACCCAAATATATATTCCCTACTATGAGTAACGATCGCTATCAGGTGTACAAGATAACAACCGGGACCGACGGCTTAACGTGCTCTCCGAGGCACGGTGGGGAGACCCACAAGGACTGCACACATACCCAGACCACGGCAAACATCTTTATGGCCAATACAAATGTTGTCGTGTGCGGGGATCGAACCGGCAAACGCCCGCGCAACAGCCAATCGCAATCCAGTGCTGTAACCGCTGCGCCAACGCGGCGTCGTCGACGATATCCATTACTTTATAAATCTGAAATTCTTTACTTCATATTATGAATAATAATAATAATCAATGACTATAATATGAAAAAGGTAGTAATTGTAAACTTGATTTTGTAAGATTAGGGCTCATTTATCGAGGGGATTATACAATTTTTTCATGTTTTAACGTGAGATGCTTTTAACCGACTTCAAAAAAGGAGGACATTTTCAAATCGACTGTTCTCAATTGACTTTTTTTGACTTCTTCAACAGCTCAGTTGACTAGTAAATAAAAGAATGTGGTGGCACGTACCCAGCTCGTGCAGATACATGCAGTCGGGCTTGGGGCAGGGCGTGTTCTTCATGAAGTTGGCGCAGTACTTGGTGGTGCCCAGCGAGCCCTTCAGCACGCGCCCGTCCAGCGTCACGTTGTTGACGCCCTGGATGGCGCGCAGCGCGTCCGCCGGCGACACGTACGTCACGTACGCGGACGCGGACGGACCCTGGAACGCAAACATTTTACTTTCGCGCATTTTTTGAAGTCAAACTTTCGCGCATGAGGGTATAAGTTTTACGGATGAAACGTGCAACGTTTTGATGAAACGGCAACGTTTTTAATCTATGTTGTTTTTGGTAGGTAGAGCCACCTAACGTGTACTGCAATATCGATAGTATTACATTGCAAACTAACTAGATGGCGCTGGAACGGAAATCTAAAGCTTTCGATTTGTATAAATATAAACGAGACTTAAAAATTAGTTTGCCAAAGAAGTGTGTACTTTGTGCGCACGAACTTTTTTTGTATTTATTATAAAACATCTACAGGCTCATAATTGTCAGTGCATATAGAGTGCCTGGTTTTCCTACCCACTACCCACCAAGTGACGGCAGCTCACTTACAGCTTTATTTACATTTAGTTTCTAACTAGCTAACCTAACTGTAGGACGAACGTTGTCCTGTCCTGACTATCAAACGCATAAATAATCATGATGTTAATAGCTATCTTTGGACATCCTCAGCATTAGAGAATTTGCAAATGTGTGGCTGGCCTTTAAGTAAAAGATGTCTGTAGACTGTGGGCGCTCGAACCTTTTGTTACTTTTTCGTTTTTTTCTTTTATCTGCGTAGTTTTTTTTTATTCCATATAAAACTTTTAATAACGTTTTCGAATTTGGTGCTTTACAAGACATTTAGCTAATCATTTTTATTTATATACAATATATAGACTGAAATTAAATAGTAAGTTTCAGGGTTAAGAATATATTTATCAACTACTAAGCGACAATTATTTAATACAGAAATAATAATGTAATCGAGAAAGTAAGCCTTCACCTGTGACCCTGCATATGCAGTACTTTGGTTTATAACTACTTTGTGAATTTTGCCGTATTTGCCAAAGTACTCTTGCCGTTTCAGAATCTGAAACAAACAAAATATATATGTTATAATTTAATCTCTTTGTATATAAACTAATATTAGTAAGTACTTACTATGTGTAAGCATGGAGGAGATAATGTTCTCGCCGCATGTATCTCCGCATATTGCGATTATACAGGGTGTCCCGCGATAAAGTGCAACCCCGAAAGGGGGTGAAACTAGACCATAAATTATCGACAAAAAACATAGAAAAAAACTTTTTTTAAAAAATATTTTATTTTTTATTGACGAATTAAGATTTTTATATCTTACCTAGACTCTATGTACAAAAAATGATGATTTCTTCCAAAGTAGTGGGTCGATTACTTTAAAATAAAATAAAATATTACGCCACGTACTTGGCGGTAAGGATAAAATAAAAATTAGCTCGCAAAAAAGTGGCATAATGTCTTTAACTATGCTTCTTGTGAAAAAAAAATCTATTTTTTATGACTGTTTTTTTCAATGATCTCTAATTTTCTCAGAATTATGCCCCCAATACCAGGAAATTTTATGATTTATTATTATTTCTTACTATATTGCCATTCAAATAAAAAAAATTTACGCCTGTATCCCAAAAAACACGTACAAAAATCATCATTTTTTTTACAAAGAGGCTACGTAAGCTATATAAAAATCTCAATTCGTCAATTAAAAAAATTAAAAAAAAATTTTTTAATTTTTTTCTGTTTTTTGTCGATAATTTATGGTCTAGTTTCACCCTCTTTCGCGGTTGCACTTTATCGCGGGACACCCTGTATATCATTGCGATACATTAGTTACATTCAAGCTTGTATAGATATAGCATGTTTGTGTGTGTGATAGATGGAATTAAATGTAACAATTTATTAGCACTGTATTGAGGAAAAAGAAATTTTTATTACTCAATTTCTTGTTATTATGTTTCAAGTTTAAAATAAAATGATATTAAAATTTCAAGCTATTAAAAAGATCTAATCATGACACACACACACAGTCTAACACAAGCAATAGGAACGGACATCGCTCGTACGATTGCAGCTTCACCCTAGCACATATGAAAACACCATATAGACGAGTCGCCCCGTGTAAGGTAATGTAATATATTGTAATGTAAGGTGTAGGCAATGTAAGGTAAGGTAAGGTAAGGTAAGGTAAGGTAAGGTAAGGTAATGTAAGGTAAGGTAAGCTAATGTAACGTAAGGTAATGTAACGTAAGGTAAGGTAATGTACGGTAAGGTAATGTAACGTAAGGTAAGGTAATGTAACGTAAGGTAAGGTAATGTAACGTAATGTAACGTAAGGTAATGTAATATAATGCAACGCACCTCGGGGTCTGCGAGGCGCACGGGCAGGCCGACGACGAACACGAGGTTGTTCTGCACCACGCGCACGTTGGCGAGCGCGCGCCGCGACTCCAGCGTCTTGTTGCGGCGCTTTTGCTCGCGGGCCTTCTTCTCCGTCTTTATCGCGGCCACCTGCACGCCAAAATACGTACTGCTTAAGTATTAGCGACCAATTGCACATCAGTTTGGCGGGTTAAGAAATTGTAAAAATTATATCGAGTATAACATACACACACATAACAACACTTTAGTGTTAGTGGCCACCTCCAAAAAGTGTACAGTATATTAGTTAGTGTACCTGTGGAACAGGTGAGCGGAAAGACGTAGACTACGATATAACTAATCTTAACAGTTGTCACTATAAGATATTGATTTTGCATAGGCCTCTTTCTCCATGTAGGAGAAGCTTAATCATATAGTATAGTCAACAAATTAAAACTTCCACTTCAGTTCTTTGACCAGATATGTAGCTGTGACTTTGTTTTTATATTACCAAATTAGCAGTAAGCTACAATGGACCGACTTAAAAAAAATAAAAATATTTTCAATCAAACATGTTTAGTTTAAAGCTTGACCAAAAACCTAATAAATAATTTTTTTTTTACGCAAAATAGTTCTTTTGTTAACTCACTCTCGTGGTTGAAAAAAAAATTAAATAATCTAAAAAGAAACCATTGCCATTTCAACTTTAACTAATGGTTGGTTTATTGACTTTTATATTTTTTTTTTTCCTAATTTTGTATTATCGAGTCTTCTACCTTTCATGTGAATTATTAGTAGCGATGTGTGTGAAAATCATATTGTACTAAAAATCAGACATATTCCTATAATTATCATCAGTCACACATTTAATTGGGCATATACACTGGCTATGTAAAAAGCTAATTTATAAATACAATAATTTAAATAAATTTTGACCACAAGTCCTACTTTATGTAATATAGGTTTGTTTGTTTGCTATATTTAAACTATTTTGTTGAACAAGTGCATTAAAGAAATATCATAGAAAGGGCTTTGATGATCAGCCGTCAGATGACCTCACTGAGATTATCTATATAATAAAAATGAATGTTGCTAAGCGCATAACTGGAGAATGGCTTGACCAATTCGGCTAATTTTTTTTTATATGTTTCTTAAATCCCACGGAAGGTTTTTATATAAAAAAAAATACATTACAGACAGAAAGATATCTGTCCGGGCAGCTAGTTTATTAATAAAAACAATAATTAGTTACAATTTCTTAGGTAACTTGTGGATATATTTAAATAGTCATGACAGACAGACCTACTTTCATAACGTATATACAGGGTGTCCCAATGTCTATATGTCCTATAAAAAGGAAAAACAGAAATACTTTAAAATTTGTGGTCATGGTAGTGAAAATTAACATGAGGTATAAATTTTTGAAGAATTTCGTTTTTTTCTTGTAACTTAAAAAAAAATAATAGGTATATTTTTTTATTTTGTTTTCCCAACTAGTCATGGGTAGGTCTATCCTCCGGTGTCGGCTTATCGTTGAATTTTGGGACATCCTGTATACATAACACAAATGAATAAAAAATACTGTAACTTACACGTGAGTTAATATAGTCACGTATATACCTGCTCTTGACTGAGAGGAGTGAAGTCTGCCGGGTTTTCCGGATATGCCTTCCGACACGCCGGACAGAGACCGTTCTCGCCTTCCCGTATACGATTCCAACAAAACCTGCATATCTGGAAATATAAATTTAATCTTTTAACACTTTTTAATATTTGACAAATATTTTTTATATCTATCTATACTAATATAATAAAGCTGAAGAGTTTGTTTGTTTGATTGTTTGTTTGTTTGTTTGTTTGAACGCGCTAATCTCAGGATCTACTTGTCCGATTTGAAAAATTCTTTCAGTGTTAGATAGCCCATTTATCGAGGAAGGCTATAGACTATATATCATCACGCTAAGACCAATAGAAGCGGAGTCCACGCCGACGAAGTCGCGCGCAGAAGCTAGTTATAAATAATAGATATAAAAAATATTTGAAAATAAATCTAACACAACCAATATTAAAACATACATTAAATATCGGCTATGCTCCATCATGGGATACTGACACCGGTGATAAAGAGAATTTTTCTTATGATTCCTTAATAAAATCTTTTAACTATCATGATAGTTCTAGCTAGGCACATATTTATGTGGGATGCGTAATAATTACGCAATTCCCTTTCATGCATTTCGTCTTTAACAATTATTGTTAAAGACGAAATGCATGAAAGGGAATGTAAGAGTGAGCGTGAGTGATGAAAAGAATGATTGACATCGATAGACGAATGAGTGACAGCGGGGAGTGTGTGCCGTACTGCTAGGAAGTTAAGACATGTGTAATCATATTGCTCTGTGTTCGAATAAACCTGTGTTATAACAATTTTGGATATCCTACATTTTCTATCCCACATTTATATATTATATTTACAGCATATTAATACAAAAATTAAAAATTATGACAAAAAACATACAGTTGGTAAACTTTGATTATCGTAAAATAGATATGAAGACGTCAATTAAAAGTTAGTTGTAGAATAAAATAAAAACTAGCCTACTTATTATTCTCATTCATATTTTGTTTACTCAAAACTTTTTATACTTACTAAAATATTATTTAGAGTAATTGATGTCAGTATTGTCAGTATAATTCATATTAAATATACTATAGACTAGAAATAAAATGTATATACTTAATATAATATTTAAAATTAAGATTAATACAAATACTAAATTCTTATTTAATTCTCTAGCTGTCTACAAATATAGTTTCATCAAAATTAATTCAATAGTTTTTGTGGTAAATAGTGAAAATTATTCTAGCATTCATCACCTCATTTGGATTTAATAACATTGTAACATATGAGAAGAAAAGGAAAAAGCTGCAATTTGTATCTGCTGTATAGCAGAAGTTGCAGAGTGACAACATAAGAAAAGAGAAAATCTAACTAATAACTAGATATAAAATAACCCTTTTATTTAACGAGTAGAGCTCAATATATTAAACCTAAGGGCGGCCGTACACGGACTGCTCGAGCAGTTAACGGCTGAGCGACGTACACGGACGGCTCGAGCAGTCTGTTGTTGACAGCTCGAGCTGTCGGTTGTTGAGTGCTCGAGCTGTCGCTACCAACCGCACGAGCAGTTGATTTTCTACTGCAGTCGAGTCATGGATTCTGACGAGGAAGCACTGCTTTTATAAAATAATTTGAGCTTTTATGCCATATTAAAAAAAAATGTTAAAATGTGATACACAAATTATAAAGGTCAGATATGACATTTTATTTTTCAATCACATGTCGACTGCTCTAGCGCAGTCAACGGCTCGAGCGGTCGACGGCATGATGGAATTTCGTCATGCAGTTGACGGCTTGAAGCGGTCGCGACTGCTCGAGCAGTCGCGTGTACGGCAGCGAATGAATGACTATAGTTCACCGTGCGGTCGCGGCTTCAAGCAGTCGGTGTCAACTGCTTGAAGCAGTCCATGTACTGCTGGCCTAATAGAATAAAACTATTTATAGTATTTTATACAGAAAAAAAAATTCTCACTTGATAGCCACATGTGCACGGATAGAAGTGGAGATCGTCCACCTCCAAGGGTTCCATACACAGTGGACATTCCACCTGAAACAGAGAAATTTTTTTATAAACTATCATACATATGTTAATGTAACTTGATATATACTTTTATTGTATAACTGTTGATATAATGTATAAAATACTTTACTTATAATATGAACTTGACATACAAAGCAAAGCATGACTACATTTAGTATATTTTTCATACAATATCAAGATCTTGTTATATTGGCAAAGTTTGTGGTATGGTGTGCTGTGTGGGCACTAAAGAATGTAGCCACCCCCTCTCTTCCCGTGGGTGTCGTAAGAGGCGACTAAGGGATAACACAGTTCCACTACCACCTTGGAACTTAAAAAGCCGACGGATGGCGGGATAACCATCCATGCTGGCTTTGAAATACACAGGCCAAAAACGGGCAGCAGCGTCTTTGGTGCGACAAAGCCAGCCCTGCGGTCACCAACCCGCCTGCCCAGCGTGGTGACTATGAGCAAAACACATGAATTCCCTTTAACAGCGGATAGAATTATCAATCGCGAGAAAATGTGACGAAACACGATTTTAAAATCGCCGCGATTTTTCAGTCGCAGTGCGCGCACTGTCATACTAACTCATACGTTGCATTTCTGCGATTAAATAATAGCGCGATTAAAAATCGTAGTGCGCGCCAGCTCTTAAGATGAAAATTTTTATGTTACTATAAATTAATAAAACATTCTTGATATTTAAAAAAGTACTTGTAAGTCTTGTAAGTTGTAACAAACTAACAAAAATTTACAATTTTTTTGAATATCCAAAAGACTTTCTAAAACAAAATATGTGCATTTCAATTAACAATTTATATTATTTACATAAATGCTACATTAAAAAAAAATGTTAAAATCACCATAACATAAAATATAAAAATTAGTTTCACTTATAACTATGATTTGTGTTTTTTAAAATATGAATATTATTATTTAAATGTTTTGAAATTGCAAAAAGTAATAAAAACCACTTTGTTTACAACATGTCATGGACCTCACCCATCAATATCTTATTATTAGTAATCTTTATGTATCAGTCATTACTATTAATTAGAGATGCCACGAATAGTAATTTGGCCGAATACCGAATACCGAATATTCGGCGAGGGCGAGGAGGAGGGCTTGGCCGGCCACACTTAGTAGATTTTAAATATTATTTTCATAATTATATTTGGTAATCCTTAATATATTTTATCATAAACTAGCTTCTGCGCGCGACTTCGTCCCCGTGGAATAGGATCAATTCTGTCATACATGATTTGAGCGAAAGTTTAACCGTTTACGCCGCGGAAGCTCTCAAAAGGAAAAAAAAACCGATTTTGAAACATTCTTTATTGGTGCTACGCTCCTATTGGTCTTAGCGAGATGATATATAGCCTATAGCCTTCCTCGGTAAATGGGCTATCTAACACTAAAAGAATTTTTCAAATCGGACCAGTAGATCCCGAGATTAGCGCGTTCAAACAAACAAACAATCAAACAAACAAACTCTTCAGCTTTATTATATTAGTATAGATAGGAAATTAAATCTGTTTATCACGATTTCACGCCAACACTGCTAAACCGATTTGGTACATATCTGTCTAAGCTCATGTCCTTTCTAAGGCTCTAGAGTAGATACTCTAGAGCCTTAGAAAGGACATGAGCTATACTTTACGCGGACGAAGTCGCGGGAAAACAGTTAGTAATAAAAAAATAATAATAAAATTGCTATTCGGTATTCGGCCAAAAGGTTAACCATATTCGGCCGAATACCGAATAGCGATAAAAAGAGGCCGAATAGCCGAATACCGAATAGTTGCCGAATATTCGTGGCATCTCTACTATTAATGAAAAGTTCAACTACAGTTAGACATTAGTTTATTTAGTGACCCCTAAATAAGAAACCTCAAATGGCTATTAATTTAAAGTTTAATACAACACAGTAGAAGAATAATGTTTTAACTTTTAACAATCATTTCAGTATTTTTACGAAAAGGTCTATTGAAGTTAAAGCTATGTCTAATAAGGGGACATCCAGTAATTACGTGAGCTCAGAATGGGGGGAGGGGTCCAATGAAATCTCACCAAATCTCATTTAAACCCAGGGGGGATAATCGAAAATCTGACTAGAGGGCCCTTTGAATTTATGATTTCATGCAAAAAATTGCAAAATTTATAATGAGACAGTTTTTTAAGAGTTACTGCGGAGTTTCATTCCCATTCTTCTCTGTACAATTTACATTCTGAATTGATGTTAGCTTCGCATAAACTAAAACGAATTTATTGAAAAAAAAATACTGTAAAATGATGATTCAGTCCTTTTGAAGCTGACTTGAATGTGGAATTTTTTTATTTTAATTTTCCCCTCACTTTTATGTAAGAAATATAAAAATTATAAAAATAAACTCTTCAATAATGTTGTCTATTGTTGATATTTGTCTTATTCTTTAGGTCAGTAGCTGATTTTAAAACAATAAACAATGTTTTGATATTTAACTTTTTTAGACTTAGACACTCGCGGTTTTCAAACATAGTCTATTTTTTAAAATATAACGGGTACATACCACGATATAGATTTTACTGATTGTTTGTCGATATTTCGGACCAGTTACATGGTCCGTGGTCACGACGAGACTGCTGTGGAGCGATGTGTCAGCTGTCATCCATCACGGG
Source organism: Melitaea athalia (assembly GCA_905220545.2). NCBI lineage: Eukaryota > Metazoa > Arthropoda > Insecta > Lepidoptera > Nymphalidae > Melitaea > Melitaea athalia. The sequence continues at coordinate 6,915,190 of HG992203.1, forward strand.
CAGTATCTTTCTACCCCCCGTCTATGGAGTGTAGCCCCCGTCTAGTTCTTTTTAAGCCTACCCCACCATTCACTTTAGACACAGACTATATCAGAAATATCGACAAACAATCAGTAAAATCTATATCGTGGTATGTACCCGTTATATTTTAAAAAATAGACAATGTTTTGATATGATAATAAATAACATTTTATAATTTCCTCATGTGTGGGAAACACAGAAATAAAAGTAATACAAATAAACAAAGTATTTGTCACACTTCAATGAAATCAATGAATATTATCAGACATTAATAGAGAATTGATAACATTGAGATACCATTAGATAGTATTACGAAATATTGCAAGTTGTATCTAGTGTAAATAAAAAATTCTCTACAAAACTGTGTTATTCTTGATCAATATTTCTTTGAGATTATATTATTGTGAAACAGTGTTCATATTTTTATTTTCAACTTAGTTTAAAAATGTTTTCATGAAAAAAAAAATTTTCATACAATTTTAAAGCCTGTAATGTTTGTTAATTAATACATACTGTCTAAATATTATTTAAAAAAAATACTATTTAGCTATTAGAATACAAAACATAAGTGACTTGCATTGTGGTAAGAACAATATAAACATATCAAACATTATATTATAAAAAATATAACTAAATGTTTTGATTTCAGACTGACTAAATAAATTGGGATGAAAATCTAAGTCATTAAACCATGCTTTGGCTCCTTACTTTCAAACTTTAAGAGAATACAACAAAATGATGAAAATATAGATTATTGTTTTTTTTTTTAATATAATTTTATTTCCTTTTATTATATATCATTTTTTGAGTACTAAATTCATTTTGAATTCAATCTCTGGCTAAAATCATTAAGATTTTATCTTCTAAATTTGTGTTCCGATAATAAGTTATACCTAGCTGTGAAGATTGAGAGAAAACCTACATGAGGAAAAATATTCAGAGAAATTTTAATCTTTTTATCACTTTAGCAAGCGTTTAAAATATATAACTAAATGTTTTGATTTCAGACTGACTAAATAAATTGGGATGAAAATCTACAATAAGTAATTAAACCATGCTTTGGCTCCTTACTTTCAAACTTTAAGAGAATACAACAAAATGATGAAAATATAGATTATTATGTTTTTTTTTTTAAATATTAATTTTATTTCCTTTTATTATATATCATTTTTTGAGTACTAAATTCATTTTGAATTCAATCTCTGGCTAAAATCATTAAGATTTTATCTTGTAAATTTGTGTTCCTATTATGTGAGTTATACCTAGATCCCAAGTAACATTTTAGGTTTTAGAAAGGTTTTGAAAAGGTTCTATAACCTTTATATGGAAATCTGCTTGTAAGTCTTAATAGGCTCAATAACGTTCTATTAACCCTATATTAACCTCCTGAGTGCCAAAAGGGCCCACGTTTTAGAACCTTTCTGAGAGCTACAGCAAAACCTATAGCTCAAATCCAGAACCTTTCGAACTACTTACACAGTACCCAAATATAACCTTCACAACCTTAATTTAACGTTAATATAACCTTGCAAGACAGCTTTAAAGTTTTAAATTAGTCTTGGATGTAACCCTATGACAACTTAAAACCTTTTTGATGGACATTAAAAAATACCTTTCCAGGACTCTCGGGTTTTAAAATGTTTCTGTGTAAGATTTTTTTACACAGAAAGAATAATCGTGAATTTAAATAGGTACTTATTTATGATGGCGCCACTTTCCCTGACATTCACAAGTTTCAAAATGGCTAACTAAGTAGTAGATATTTAAAGAAATATAAGTATCTTGCTGAAGTCAGGAAAAACTAGAAAAGTTGTGCGACTGGCACTTCATCGTGAAACTTTAGGATAATAGTGCTGTATACGAGACGGGCCTTGCGTTAGTTTATAATTTTGATGATATTTTAATGAAATAAAATTATAAAATTATACAGTTGGTGGTAAGTTGCATTAGAAATAAAACTACTATTCATCGAAAAAACATAAATTTTAAATGGTATAGCACAAGTTACTTAATTTAACCTTATTGAATTAAAATATTGCCATTTGTTTCGATTTTTTTTTATTTTAATATAAAAAATGGCTGAAGTTAGGAAATTACTAGAAAGCATTAAAATTAACCTTTTCAGAACTGTTACAGCTAAAAGCTCTTAATGTTTGCCAAAATAAGTGCTAAAGGTAATTGTGCGGAGCTACTTAAAACGCATAGGCTGTTTTCGCAGCTTTAAGGCTATTGACAGGAGTAGTTCAAGACTTGTTAGTTGCGAAAACAACCCCTGCGCACAATTAGTTGCTTTGAAGTTTTGGTTGAAGGAGGACGTGCGTTCGACTGTTCGACAAGAGTGCTGAACAAACAGCTGTTGATTCATCTTGCAAGACAACGTAATGCTTTGAAGTCGCGGAGACAACTGATATTTTTTGAGGATGCCTCTAAAGCTTTAAAATATTCTTGTAGGACGTTAATCATGCTTTAAGCTCTTAGACAATAGCTTATTAGTTTGGGTTGTCACCACGCAGTCCTAATTGGTTTGCCTAGACACTCTAAAACAGCCTTAAGGTTTGAGGTAGGTTTTAAAAATTACTTATAAGCAATTTTAACATTCCATAACTTTATGATCATAACAAAGTTAAAAATTAAACCTTTAGATCTCATTTCAGCATAATGCTGGCCTTTCCAGAACTTAATCAGGAGTCTACGACAACTATAAGATCCTAGGACTATATGCTCTTGAAACACAAGTCAAAATAACGTTAATTTAAACTCTTGTTAGCGGCTCCAAGGTTGTAATAAAAAACAACTAGTTTTAGGATCTATTAAGCATTCTCAAGTACTTAATATGACCTGATAGCAAAGCATTAACCTTTTTACGACCCTTAGAAAACCTAAAGGAATTTTTTTAAACCTAGGCCCGAATGAAATGTTACTTGGGATGTGTTGTGTGTAAAAAACATTGCGAGGAAACTTACACGGGGAAAATATTCAGAGAAATTTTAATCTTTTTATCACTTTAGCTATGTTATGAATATAAATGCCTAAACTTTACCTGCTCTTCTCCACTCTGATTCAACACTGACATCCTAGCTCTAAGAGCTAAATGTACTGTTCCTCTCACTAAATTAGAACAAACAACCCGTGCTTCTGTTACCTGAAATTAAATATATTATAATATAAATTTTTACTTATAAACATCATAACATTGACTTTAATAAATTGTAATTTAAATAATCTTCTGCGTAGGATAATGAAAAGAATATAAAATTGTATTAATAAGACTGATTGAGTTAGAAAACATCAACACAAATGATACATTGAAAATAAATTTTATTGCAAAACAAAAAAGATAAACAAAGTTTAGTACATTTATAAATGAAAATTAAGTCTGAATATAACAAGAATATGTTTGGTATTTCATGAGATGCAATCAAAAGCTTCAATGATATATTATGTAAGTAGCATTAGAAAGGTGTGTATGATGCTGGGGGTAAGCACTCTGTTTTATTGCACATTAATTTGTAATGTAATATTATAACAAAAATAGCATCATAATACTATTATGATAAAAATTAAATCTGATACATAATTATGAATAGCACTCGTGTGTGATTTTTTTTTTCATACAAAACAATATGACCAAATAATATGTATTTAAATATTGCATGATTTTGTCAAAACATTATATTTTTATGAGGTAGATTAAAATAAAAATGTGTTAATGTTATATTGGTCCATGTTATAAGATTAAAGAATAATTTATGATTTTTAGGTTATATATATATTTTTTTTGTATTGTAATAAACACTTATTACTAATTACAATACACTGAGAATTGAAATAAATATATATTGCCTAGAAAACATAATTATTATTGGTTATTTTATTAAAACTATTTATTTATTTTTTATTTCTAGCAGATTAAAAATGGTATACACTATTTATCAATATCATAATTTACATAAACCTTACACTTTTTATAATCCATATTATTTATATAAGATTTATTTTATCAAAATAAGTGAATATAACTATTTATAAAAATGTGATATTACAGCCTAGGATCAATGCTCAAATGGATTTTCCACTACCTCATATTTAAAAAATAACAAATTACACAGAATCAAAACAATGTAAACTGCCAATGTTTTAACAATTTCCATAGTGTTTTAATATTAAATTGTGAAGTAACATTCAAAAACATGTTTTTACATTAGTGTCTGAATTAATTTTATTTATTTATGCGAAAGTTACCTTCTTCTAATAAGAAACAATTTTTTAAACACTTTGCAATACCTGTTCAAGGACACGAAGATATATTGAAATATGTAAAGGACACTTTGTTTTTATGTTTGTACTTTGTTTATAAGTGAATCACAATAGTTTAGCTTGACAATAAAGAACTTTACCATATATATTCTTCACAGAAACCACTAACAATTTGTAAGATTTGTTTGAACAATGTTTCACTACACTAGTGAAAATTTGTTAAGATCCAGAGCTTAGCTATGAATTTTAGTAAAAGTAAATAGTGAGTATGATTTCTAGCAATAACATAGAAAGATAAAGTGATTGCAACAATGACTCAACCTAGCTTTGACAAGTTCATAATTTGACATTTTACTGTGGAAAAAACAATTCTTTTCACTATTTCTAGTCGGGTCTGGAAATATTCCACGGTAGTCAATCGATCACGTTAACACAAAAATAATAATGTAGAACACTAGTACACAGTTTATTTAGCATTTGATATACCTACTATTACGCTAAGATACGTCCGCCAGCTGCCATTCAAAAGAATATGTGGCATAAGTCAAACTTTCATTTCGTACAAGGATACACTAAAAATAATTACAAACACTCGAGGCACAACATCAAACATTTGGAAAACTTTACTCTACTAATAACGTTGACCGATTCCATTTTTGAAGAAAATAAATCGATGTTTACCTTACGTCTCCTCTCAATGCAAATCTTTTTCTATTGCAGAATCAAGACTGCTAACCCTTCCGCTAGAGTCGTAGATGAATCCTCTAGAGTAGGCCTACAATGCGGTTCACGATTCAATTTAAATTAAAATGCAAAGCTGAAATAAATACAACTGTCCCGATATTATTTTCTGCGAGTTACTATACATTTGTTTTATGAAATGGCCTAATCTCTTTACAAGATTCCGTTCTGTAGTTCCATAGACAACTCATTTGCTTTTTAATTTTGAATAATGAATGAGTTAGGTAGGTATTTGAAAACTTTGAAAATGACAATAAATATAAAAATAAATCTTTAAAATTATACAATATTTTAAAAATTAAAGTATAGATATATAAATAAAATAAAGGTAAAATATAAATCTGTAATATTTTTTTTTGTTAGCGTATAGTGGTATACTTTGAGTGGTATACCATGGTATACCCCGTCCGTCCATTTATTATCTTTTTGACATTTCAAGAAATTTTAGCCATTAGTGCATAGAGATATATATACTTATATATATATACACCTCAATATCCTACTCAATATCCGTATAGTTATTGTACTCTGTGCTCAATATGTAACGTTACCTTTTAGCAGTTTAGCACATCGTACTTGTGCTACCCAAGACTACCGGCAGTGACTGACCCACAGAGTACAATAACTATACGGGAAGACTGACCAAAGAGTATATAACCACTATGTGACAGTGTGACTGACTCCAGACTCCGTGTAAATGAGCCATGAAAGTTGAGTGAAAGTGGAACAATATAAAAGACATCGTTAAAATTTAAGTTTTGTTTAAACGGAGTGGGTAAATTCTCTTGGATTTTGTGTGAAATAATGGCAGCACGGGCTTTCTTCACATGGAGGATGTTTGCGGACGCCAAGGCGCAAGACGACCGCAATTATAACGCCCGGAAGGAGGCTAGAGCTCGCGCATGTTTCGAGCCGTTATGACAATTAACGGAAAGGCAGTTCAAAGACAGATATCGGTTTTCCAAGAAAGGCTCTAAGTTTTTGTGCAAAGAACTAAGGCGAACGACAAATCTTAGATCCTCCCAGCGTGTTTCCTTGGAACATAAAAGTATGTATCATGGTATTGGTAATTTACCTAGTGCTTGCATTTTTGCTAGAGAAGTATTGACTAAAAGTAAAACATAACAGTATCCCTAAACAACACCAACTGATTGTTATTTAACTAACTTGACTGGCTTTTCTTAAATTGTTTTCTGTTAAAGGCTTTTAACGATCAGCCACCACAATCACAGCCTACACAAATGGTAGTTGTAGAACGATAGTTGCAGAGAGATCTTAATATTATTTCATTAAAATAAAATGTTTACGTATACCTATGCTATTTATTTAATTACAGTTTGTCATCAAGATGAGCCTGGCAATGTTTCCTCTTCTCAATTACAACCCCCATCACAAAGAAGGGCTGTATCTTCTCCGCCTCTTGCCTTTGTAGAGGAAGATGTTCATAGTAAGATTAAACTATGTTTGTTACTTGTTTCAATTTACTAAACTCATTTTGATGAAACTTGATAAATAGAGTAGTAGTGAAGTATTATCAATATTTTTGTATTTCAGGATTTCAACCTTGGAATGAACCTGGGCCATCCACAGCAGCTCATGTTGCCCCAGCAACAACAACACCACAGAAAAGGTCTCCGCTCAATTCATTCGTGGAGCAACAAGTGGAAGGTAATATAGACTTTATTTAAGGACTAGATGATGTCCGTTATACTTCGTTTGCGTGCATACACACACAAACTTTCGCCTTTATAATATTAGATTCATAAGGATTAATAATGATTCTATTAAAAATGAGCTACCGAGGCTTCATTTTTTTTATCAATAGTACCTATAATGTAATAACTTTGTATTTTTACAGGTCAGGAAATCCTCACACCAACAATGCCTGGTACAACATCACCAGTCCGTGTAGTCCGGCCAGAGCCTGCTCTGAGTGGGCAAACTACTCTTCGCGGTGTTAGGCCCAAAATAACAAGAGGAGGAGCATCTCGGAGAAGAGTTGGGCCAACACCAGCACACACAGATCAAGCGGCGCAACATTTTCTCCAAGCAGATGAATACTGGAGGAAATTTAAACTGCAGCAACACCGGGACTACACGGACATACGAAGGGAGCAAAACAGAATAAGGGAGTTGGAAGTGCAAGCTACCATGGGTTGGCAAGCAATAGGATCTAGAATACTAGATTCATTAGAAAAAATAGTTGATAAATAATGTAAAGATAATTAATCTTTACTATAATCTTAATTAAGATAATTAATCTTTACAATATTTATCAACTATTTTCAATTATGATCTTATATTAAAATCTATTAAAATCTTAGCATTCTAGATCCTATTGCTTACAATGCAATTAATCTTTGTAATACTTACTTTACTAGGCAATGCACATAGTCAGTCCAAATGGCACTAAGCGAAAATGTTAATTTTACAGTATGGCCGTTTTAAGATTTTTTAAGAATTGAATGGGTCATATGGAACTAAAAAAATATAAATAAAGCTTTGTGATCGGCTTAAAATAACAGTTTAACTGACGCTGTTTCAGTATACAGTGGCATACAATAAAATTATTGATTATTTATCAATGGAGAAGCATTTTAAAAAAAAGTTTCGCATTGTGTTGGTTATAGTTTTATATTTAATCAAAATTTTTTGTTTAATGACTTCTAAATTGTTATTTTACCTACATTGTAATGATAAAAAAGAGAGAAATAAATCAATATAACTACTAAAATAATAAAGAATTATATTTATTTAGCACATGCTCTCAGTTTTCGGTCAAAACTACCACACATATTCATAATTAACAAATCTGTTTAAATTTAGATAACAGTATTATCAAAATCACAGAAACTACGGCATTTTATCATAAATAACATTAATATTGAAATCTTGTTCTTACTACTTACTAATCAGTACAATTATTAGAGGTATTTCAACTTGTCTGATAAGGTTAAAAGTCTTTCGAAGTAGGAACTGTAAAAGTTACGTACAAATCAGCGTCAGTTGCGTGCATAAAGTTTTTACACAGCTACCCAGTAAAAAAAAAATTGCGTGCGCACAAAGTACACATGTCAGAAGTGAAACTTCTTTGGCAAACTAATTAAAAAAAAAAACGAATTGAAAAACAAAAAAGCAATTAAAAATCACCAAACTGCTGATAGCGCCATCTATACTATACCAAACGAAACAAAACTCGATTCTACACTAGATGTCACTTTTTATATTACAACCAGAAAATAATTTACATGAATATTATTTACTGTTCTTAATTAATTATTAATTGAATAATTACCTTTATTTAGTAAAAATAACTTTTTATCGTCATGTCCTCTGAAAGGTAGTTCTTATTTACCCAAAAAACTCACTATAGGTATCAATTAGCCGTCGAAATGTTTCGATTCCAAATTTCCGATCTATATTATGGCGTTCAATGTATCATTTGAATGCTTGTTTCGATGCGGTTTTTGCCAAAAGTATGTAATTTTATAGAAAATGCTAGATGTTTTTCGGACTGATCATGTTTTTTTTACAGCATTAGTGAAATTGTGCAAATCGAACCCATTACAATTCCAAAGTTCCAAACAGATTTAGAAGTTTCGAATAACAAGCAAAAAAAAACACTTTACTTTCATTAATCACACATCTCCGTTACATATTTCACAAATAAACTTATCCATCCACTAATACATGTATATTAATATTTTCACTAATTACATACAAAACAACGCACAAACGAAAAATTCAAAGCGAATACTGAATACTGAAACTGAATTGTCATAATATTACACTGTGCCACTTGATTGGAAGCGATTGCGTAATCGATTACGCGACCGTGTCAAAAATCATAATTATTGGTAGTTGGTACAAACGAGACAATTTGATTTGACAGGTTATTCTTAGGCAGTGCCTCTACCATTGGTTAACCGACCAATGTTAAAAACACAATACTTTGTTCGAATTCCATATGACGCGTGACTTTATAAAATTGTAGGATTATAATTATGTCATTCTGAAATTACTAAGATTTGTATGTTAATAATATTATAACTCAGTTAGGCTAGTAGTTCATAAAAGGCCCGGCGCGCTGATATCGCAAACATATAATTTATACGACGGCGTGTTTTAAAAATTGAAGGAGATTTAAATTGAATTATGGTTTATGTCTTTCAAAAATATTTAATGTTCATGTTTTATATATCATTTTTAGTAAGATGCCAGGGTAGGCAGTGCCTTTCTGCCTATATGTGATGCACGCTACGGATCAGCGTATTAACCAATCCTTACCCAACCCCAAATTACAAATTACACACAAAACAATACGTTTATCCTGAATATTTTTATTAATTGGGCCACCTCAATATTTGGCCCGCCAGTAGAAACTCGGGCTCGTAGATGTGGTCCTTCCTCTCGCACCAACTATTCGGTGACCACTTTAGCTGAGTCTCCGCTGGATACGGCCGCCGGTTCCGACCGTGCCGCTCGGTTGAGGCGCTTCTTCTTCTTCTTTTTCTTCCTCTTCTTTTGTTGGGATGGCCCTGGTCCCGGCGTCGCTTTACCGGTGTCCTTAGTTGGCCTTCCCCAACAGACAGTCGGCGGGTTTGCAAGAGGTGCCAGTGTTGTAGGGGGCACCTCACTGGCGTTCTGCGCCTTAGGAGCCGGCTAGGCCTCCGCCCGGTCCAAATCTGCTGCGCCTTGACACGCAGTCGTGGGCGGATGCTTCTCCGCCGCCTCCGGAAGTGGTTGCGATGATAGCGGTGGTTGTTGTGGTGCTGACTTTTTTCCCCTTTGGGCCTCAGGCACTGGGGGCGTGGGGGGCTAATGAGATGCCCCTCTTTCTCGCCTCCTTTTTAAAACAGTGCATCGCCTGTCTTTAGCCGTGTGCGCCTTCCCGCAGTTGGCGCACGTTGGCGGCTCCTCCAGAGGACGCGGGCAGTTACGTGCGAGGTTTTCACCGGCGCAACGAACACACTTCTGGGCCCGATGGCAATTGGCCGACGCGTGTCCGAACGCCTGGCATCTGTGGCACTGCGGAGGCGCCTTGTTGCCACGCCAGGCCTCGATAGTTAGGCCTGGCATCGCCATCAGCTCCTTTACCTTATAAAGGTCCGCAAGCGTGTCCTTATTAAGGTGCGCCAGCTGCACGAAAAGGGTTTTGGGGGGTATCCCTCTGGCCCTCTCCGCCGGGAACCCCAGTTTCAGGAGGGCCGCCAGCACCTCTTCCGCCGGCGAGTTGAACGGCAGCCCCCTGATGGATATAAATCCTGATTAAAGTTAAAAAATAACTGAAGCTAAACTCAAACTACCACTTATGCAATTACGCACAGCTAATATTTGAAAGCAAATTTATTGATCAAATGGCTCTACAGAAAATGCCCGTTATTGAATTCATATAAAAACAAAATCCACACTAAAGTTATTAAATAAGTGGCATTATATTCAAACTGCCACTTATGCATTTACTCACTGTAAATATTCGAAAGCAATTTTTTTAAATAAGTGGCATTTTACACAAAGAGTGCCAGTTTTTAACTCACCTCGAGATCGGATTCCCTCCGGTGACTTGACACGAATTGGCGTAGTGCCGGTTTATCAATTACCGACCGGACAAATTCATAAGTGACACTACTTTATACTCTAAGGACACTACCCACATCTAGCCAAAATTTGGTGCATTAGAGCTACCGGGGTTTTTGCATTAGGCGCGTTTCGTTTTATGCGTTTTGACTGTATACTTAACTAAAAAATGCCATTTTTTGTATAGTGCCACTTATGTTTTAAGAGTATAAAAGAGATTTTCACCCGTTGACTCATCACGATATCTCTGGAACCATAAGGCGTAGAGGCTTTCGCCGAGTAGAGGTCAGCTAAGAACGGATTTTACAAAATTCCACCCACAAGAGGGGGGGGGGGGTTAATATCATATATGGCGAAACAACGTTTGCGGGGTCAGCTAGTTATGTATATTGAAAAAATATGTTTTTAACAATTATGTTGTTTAATAGGGTATTCAAAATATATAAGTGGCTATATGTAAATAAAACATGAGTGTATAAGCATATTATATTTTTTTTAATAATAATTAAGAATAAATTCTTACATCACGAGTTATAAAATAAATACATTTATTGCCTTAAATTAAGTCCAAAAGTACTCTGTACAATTATTGTTAGCGATGTACAAACGAGAACGACAAATAAAAAATGTCCAAGAAACAAAAAAAAAAAGGTCTTATCATGAAATTTCCTCATTAATCTGTGAGAAATCTACGAACAACTTAACAAATTGTGTCAGAATCACAACCAATAGTTTGCATCTTAATTTCATCTCTTAATTTATTTTAATATTACACAAACTATTTTATATCATTGCTCTTTACTTAATCCTAAAACAAGAACCATTCTTTACCTTACATTATAATTACAATTAAATTAAGACTATCTAATTTCTAGCAGGTGTTTGTTACTGGACTGTTGTGCTTTTATTTCGTAAGATTGCCACGCCCTTTTCTTCAGGTAGATACAGTTAACAAGCAACGTGACTAAACGTCCAATAGATATTTTGTGCTAATTTTATTCTGATCTACAAGTTAAAAAAAAAACATATTCACAAGGTAGGCTTACGCACTAGAAAGAAAAACGATCGATCTAGACACGTTGCTTGCTTGTATTGTATATACAGTTAATCTCATGAGGATCTCAGATTTTGTGAGCAAACTATATGCGTGAGCTCGGGGTTCATCGCTTCGTAAAAAAGGCTTTACAAAAAAGGCCACTGTGAAATTCACAATGTGCTAACTAGCCTAGCGTTATTACATGCCCTATGTACTATAAGGTGTAGCATAAGAAATTATATTGGCATTTATAAAAGAAATAATAAAATAAATAAGATAGTATAAAATATCACGAAACTAAATTCATGTGGCAAATAATATGGCATCAGAATTTAAGTACTTTGATTAAAAGTGGGGCTAGCCCGAACTTTTATTAGGTTTCACTTGAGAAAACATTTTACATGTAAATGATCTAAACATTTACATGTAAGTTAAATGGACGTAATGTAAGAATAGAATATTACGTTTGAGTTTAAAGATATGGAAGACAGAAAAACATTGCTATCAGATCAAAAACGAATTAAATATTCGTTAATATAATAAACTAGTACATTACTTCCAGGTGCTATACTGGCCACTCAGCCAAAATAATTAAATTAAACCAATTTCCCTAAAAAGAAATTCTAAACCTAAAATGGACAAAAATATTTTAACATAAAAATTATGTACTTTCGTGTAATTCAATGGGACCAAACTGTGGACTCTACTGTAACACATACACTTCAACACAGGGTTGGGCATTAATTTCAAAATTGACTAGATATCTGTGTGCATAGGAATCATATATAAAAATAGCTAAGTAAAGGAACGAATACACTGAAATTCTGGCATGTCTGATTACATAAAAAAATATAAAATATATTATTGCCATACGCAAAAATATTTCTAAAAATGTACTTTAAATTATGTAGACTACACGATAACACATCTAAATTTGTACAATTTGTACAAACATCCGCATACGTTAAAATAAAACTCGTATTCATCAACGAAATCTATATCGTCGAACAGAAGCGATATCGGTATGCCAATAGACCTAACGAAATTAGAAAAATTCGATCTCCCGTATCAAACGAATCTCACAATAACACGGACTAATTAAGGACACTAAACAATTTGATCTCTCGTTCACTGGCGTATCGTAATACATTAAGTACAATCGGCTCGTCGGGAGCGTCGTATTAGCAGGCGGGCCGCACGCGGCGGGTCGGTCATCACTTGGGGGGCTGGTAGGGCGGGTAGCCGGGGTGGGGGGCCGCGCGGCTGCCCGTCGCGTACAGCTGCTGCTGGAAGTTGTGGAACTGCGCCGCGTAGTTGGGGTCGGCGGTGGACGGCACTGCGAAGCCCTGGCCCTTGAAGCCGGGCGGCCCGCCCATCGACGGCGGCAACGCCTGCGCGGCACCCATTCGAACGTTCCCACCCATGCCGCCTTTTACCCGGAAGTTGGGCCCGCACATCGGGTTGGACCCGAACGGGTCCCCGGCCATCTTGGGGGGAGAATTGAATCCCGCGGGATAGTGCGGCATGCGAAGCATCCCGGGAGCGCGCATCACGCCGCGCATGTTGCCCTCCATGTCCATCCCGCGCGCGGGGAAGTATTGCACGCCCTTGTTATCCATCTGCATTGGGTTCGTCACTCGCTGGAGGAAGTCTAAACTTGGAGGTCCTCGGGGTCCGGTGTTGCAAGGCATTTGCGGCCTCGTAGGTAAATACTGTATGGTGTTGGGTGCGCTGGCTTTTACTTGAACGTTGGCACCGTTGAAGGGGGGCATCTTCCCCGCGCCTCCCATTCGGGGCCCCATCATGGAGGCATCGGGTCCCATCGGACCCATCGGCCCACCCATCGGTCCACCGCCCATTTTCGGACTCAAATTCATGTCCGACGGAAAATCGCCGCCGCTCATCATTCCTTCCATTGGTCCGCCCATACCTGGACCTCCCATATTATCCATGTGACAACCTGAATGTAACAAATGAAATTATTTTAATACAGCGCTTTGGAAGTTGGAGTTGCTAATATCTAAAATTGAACAGAAACTCACCTAAATCATTCATCATCATGTGGGGATGTCCATGCGGGTGCATAGAGTGGTGATGTTGCATGTGATGTGGTCCTGAGCTGAAAGGCCCCATCCCGCCGCCGTTCGGCCCCATGGGACCCCCCGGCCCCGGCCCCCCGCCGCCCACCGTGTTCGTCAGTTGCTGTGACATCTGAGCTAGCGACGAGATGGGGTCGAAGGATGAGGTGGAAGTTCCCATGGGGCCGTTCGGGCCCTGGTTTGGATTGATGGGAATGTTGTCTGGCCTGTTCATACTGCATGGGCCGGGGAACGGACCAGGTAAACTCGTACTGTTAGGACCGCCTGACAACGTTGTCTGCAAAAATAAGAAATCATTATATAACTTTCTAAAATATTAATTACAATTAACAAGTTTGGATTTACCACGCCTTTTTGTGTAAGTAAATCGTTTCTAATTCTTTTTTATAATAAAAATAATGAAATAAGGCACCTGATAACACATCTAGACAGTAAATGTGCATTATTCAGCATATGTGTTATAAACCCATAAAAAGACCTAATTATACCTCAGTGTTAGAAGCCATGGTGTCATCTGAGTGTGAAGGCGCAGAGACGACACTGCAACTACTCTTAGCAGTCGAGGACGGAGCGTAGGGCCCTTGGCTGAGCGAAGGCCCTTCACGCCCCTCTCGCCCTTCCCTTTGAGGTGTTTTCGATGCGCTGTCTTGACTGGACCTATTTGATGAGGGACTCGGCCGAGATTTCTCATCTGTTATAAAACACAAAAAAAAATTACTGATGTTATTCTAGATGTTGGATGCTTGTAAGACTTTTTCATTGTTCAAATGCTTGTATTAATTCAACTTGTTAAAAGAAGAAAAAAATTGCATATATAATATTATGGTACGGCGCATGGAAGCAGTTCAGCAAGTTGTTTAGTTACGTAAGTCGGTATAATTTGTTTATTGTAAAAAATAAAATAAAAATTTAGAAAGCTCACCCTGACCACATTTAGTGCTAGACGCAGCCGATGTGGGTGTCTGAGGGTTGTTAAAACCGGGACTTTGTTCCATAGAGAAACGTCCTGCACGCTGTTCGGACAATGATGAGTGTGGCTCTGGTGTTCCCGGCATCATTCTAACGAAAAATAAAATCTTTTTTGTTATTCAATTAGCATAGTTAACTTTGTAACGTTTGGAGGTCTGACACCTCGTAAAGTATCCAAAACGTGGGGAATTTAAAAATTTTTTAAACCGCGATAAAATCCGAAAAAGTTGTTTCATTTCAACTATATAAATAAGTTCAAAATAGATAAAATAACATGATATATTTTGTGGTTTAATTGCAAAAAAAATGCAAATTTGATTGACCGTTGTTAATACCTAATTTGCAGCCCTAATTTTATTACACGCAAAAATAAACAACAAAAAACATAATATAGTAATATTATATCTGCGAAAGATCACTATTAGTGGGAAGGCCCCGCCTTTGCACCTTTTTAAGTTATAATTTTGTATTTCCTTATGTTATTTCAAATGTTAAATAAAGTTTTAAATAATTAATAATAAATTACCCCGCAGGTGATTTTTGATTCGAATTAGACTGGGGTGTCTGTCCGCCACTGTTTGAAGGCGGTCCGTTGTCCTTCAAGGAAGTGTTGGGCTGTTTCTGTATCGTCAACTCTTGACCTAACCCAAAAAATATATATATTACAATAAAACCCATTAAGTTCTTATTCGAATGAACACAGATGAGTTTAATCTTGTCGATAGAGATATACATACACAGAGAGAACAATTAGCCATAGAGTATGAAAGTATGTTAGCACATTTTCACCAACCACCACCAAAATGAAACACACATTGCAATTGTAAAGTTAAACATAAATGAACTAAATATAGTAATATCAACTTTTGAAAATCTATCAATAGTTAATATTACATTGATGATACAAAAGTAGGCCAATATTGAAATTATATTTACTTAATTTATAAAAATTATTTACAAATTCCAATTGGGCTTTATTTCATGTTCAAAATCAAACAAAACACAAAAAAGCGTCATCACATAGCAAACTTTATACCGTGAATGAAAATAATTTAAATATATCATCCAATATAAGTTATTAATGATTTTTTTTTCAATTATTTTATTCAACGGCATATTAGTTACCTTCGAACTGGTTGAGATATGATATTTGTTGCGGGGACGGCACGGGCATCAAACTCGGTTCCTTCGAGTGCGAGCCTCCCTGTTGATTCTTCTGTTGCTGCGCCGCCAAACATTGAAGCGTACGGACGAACACACCGTCATCTAATTTCTCTAATATCTCTATTTGTGGCCGAATTGTGTCCAACGTTTCGTCCAATGTATCGTGTATCGTATTTGGTCCAATATCGCGTATCGGCGGTTACGTTTTTATGTGACGTTGTTATTTCATCACACGTTGGGATTTCAAGCGGTCAAGCGTTTTGCGGGGGAGGGGGAAAACAAAAAATACGCATTACAACTACAGAAAAAAAAATTAAAACAAAGTGCACTTCAAACCAAACTCATTAAATAGATGATTGGAAAAACAATTAAAAAATACTGTGGTTGGGAAAATGTCTAACACAGATAAAATAACAACATGCATTTCTACTTCTATGGCTTTTACTTTTTTTACTGTAAACTTTAATTATATGTGTTATGTATGTGTGTGTCATATGAATATGTAGTGTATTGTAGTGTTTATGATAGTATAAGAGAAAACTTGCTTGAGAGGGTAATGCATAAAAACATCGGTTGAGTTTTTGCTAATATGTAGTATAATATAATAACATTCTTATTGGTATTTTAGTCACATTGGTTTATATGTAAAATTCGTCCAATTGATACATGTAAGAGCAGTCGAACTACTTCAATAACTTTAAATCAAACACAAACTTTTAAGCAGCAGGTTGTCCAGTATTATAAAAAGGACAATGCTAAAAATTTAACTCATAGGAGATATGGAATGATATGAGACTGTAATATGAAACAAATTAATTTTTTTAAATCAAAACCATATAAAATTAATACATAGGTACTAAATCGCAGGACTAATTATAAAACTAGAACATTCTTGTTCTTTACTAACAAATCAAGGAATTGCTCATTTTTCTATATGCGAATCTACAATGTTTTGGTCAAGTCCATATAAAAATGACTGTTATGTATCATGTGAATGTATATATTAAGTCAATATGAATGTGTGTGTGCGTATGTCATAACTATCATAAATCTAACTAAAACGTGTGAGTGTATAGACTATTACAAGTATTAGTAACACTGACCTGGCGCGTCTGGTTTCTGCTTGCAATGCGCCGGGCTACTTAAGGCGGAGCCAGCGCGCGACGCTTCCGCAGACATCGGCATCACGGCGCCTTGTGACGGGGACTGGGTGGCTGGGGACCAGAAGTATTATTTGTTCAATTACGTGTTGTAGTATGTAGTGTGACATACCCTACATGTTACTTACGCTGTGGAATTTTTTTTTAGTGTTTAGTTTAGCTAAAGGCAAGTTAGGGTTGATAAAAATCATAATTTTTATAAAAAAATCAAAAATATCAGATTGATTTGATTTAAATCGGATTTATTTGATTTTAATCAGATTTTTTTTTTTTTTTTTAGTTATTTGGTCTTTTTCGTGTCATTTTTTTATTAAAAAAACTAAGTAGCATATCTATTTGCCTATTTAGCAAAAAATATTGAATTTAAGTTAAAACGACAAACATATTATATTCTTCTAAAGGTAATTAATAAAAACACTTCCATTTTGTAATATTTAACAAAAAAAAAATAATTAAAATAAAAAAGACAACATCAACAAATGAACATAGAACCATTTGAGTTTCACCGCAGTCGCAATCACTTATTTGTTTGAATTTAGTTCTTTCAGAAGGAAGACTAATTTGGCAGTTTATGTCGGGGGAAATCCCTTGACACTTTTTGGCTAGTTGGTTTGCAGTAAAAAAGTACTGATTTAAATCATCGATTTTAAAAAACCCCTTGATTTTAATCGAAATTTAAATCGCTGATATAAATAAAATGATTTTAATCATATCATCCCTAAGGCCGGAGGTACCGACGATCTTCGTAAGATTGCCGGTGTAGGCTGGATGAGGATTGCGGAAAACCGGGATGTCTGGCGCGAACTTGGGGAGGCACAGGGGGAGGCCTATGTCCAGCAGTGGACTGTAATAGGCTGAACTGATGACTGATTGATCCCTAAGGCAAGGTATTAAAAGAGTGAAGAGCCTCACTATAGCATTTTTGCAACAACTACCTTCACTCCGCATAGTGTTATTTTGTGATGCGATTATATTGAAAGCGGGAATATTTAAGATTGAGATCAGATTCTCCTTATTCAAGCTGAATAGTTACTATTCGTCAACAGTAAATTATAAGAACAGTAAAAAATTTTTTTTCTTATCAAATCAAAATTTTCAATCCAGCGACAGCGATTTTTCGGTTTTAAGCAACCGTGGTGCCATCTATAGCGAGTCTTTTACAGCACTCACTGTTCAGTTTCATATTACAATGAATTCTTTGACAAGAGACGACACCAAGCTATTTTTATTTCGTATTCGTTCGGTATGTCGGGGGTGCGGGTTCGAATCCCGCTGGATCGAAAATTTTGATATGATAATAAAAAACATTTTCAATAACAAAAATAATACGAACAGTAACATTGCCTATTTCAATAGTTAAGTCTATATCCATTTCTTTATATTAAACAACAATAACATACCTATAGGCACCGAGGCGGAACGGTGTAAAGGTGACGCACCATAAGGCGGAGGCGGTAAACACCCACCACGTTCTGAACATGGAGATTTTACTTGGGTACCTGGTTATTAAAAAAAATAATTAACAATATAAAAACGTTTTAAGCAAACATAACACAATATTTGTAATGTATCATTGTGGATCCCTTCACAGATATGATTTTATTTATGTGTATAACGATATAATTCAGCTTGTAACACCTCATTGTTGGGCATGGGCCTCTTTCTCCATGAAGGAGTAGTGTCGGAGCTTAATCCACCACTCTGCTCCTCTGGGAGTTGGCAATATATTGCCTAGAATGAGTAACGATCGCTGTCAAGTCTATATATTATATTCGCAAAAGTTACGTTGTATATATTATGTTACTAGCTGCTGTGCCCTCGACTTCGTCCGCATGGAATTAAACAAAAAAGTTACGATTTTAATAGTATCTACGAGTTAACTCACCAAGCTCACTGTCCATGTTCTTTTCATCAAAGAACTGATGGTGTAGTTTCTGCCAGTCGATGTCCCCGGGGGGTGATTTGGGACTACGCGCCGGCTTGTGGCCCGCCATCCCCGCCATTCCCCCCATACCCGGACCCAGCCCGCCGGGATCGCCGGGACCCATCTGCCCCACGAACATAGTTACTGACGCTCTTATCTCACTTCTATAGTAAAATAATTAAGCTAAACAACTGTTTTACAACTATAACTAACTGTGCTGGCACGCGTTAAGTTTCAAATATGTTTAGAAGAGGTTAAACTGAGGAAAACGTTTTTACTGAGTACCTAGACATTCTAAATCGTTTAGAGTTTACTTTCTTAATATTTATAAGAATGTGGACTACTTACATTTCTGCCGCGACCATAGTCGTCACACATAGGCCCATTGACATTCATGTGATGATCTGGTCCGCAGTCTCCATGCGGTACCATACCTCCCATCATTCCACCTTCCATCATTATACCACCTATGAAAGTATAAAAAAAATAATAAAACAAAATATAATATACTACTATAATCTACATTTTACTTATTAAAATGACGATCGATCTATCACGATTCAACCTGTAACATTCCACTGCTGGACATAGGCTTCTTTCTCTGTGTAAGAGAAGGAAGTTTACCCGCAGGTTGGCGGATATATTCCCCACTATGAGTAACGATCGCTATCAAGTATTTATGATAACAAGCGGGACCGACCGCTTAACGTGCTCTCCGAGGCTCGGTGCGGAGACCCACAACGACAAGCGACCAGACCGGAAAGAAATATTTGTGCTAATACATATGCATCCTTCCCGAGCGGGAATCGAACCCGCCAAGCGTCGGTGTTTTAGGCACCTACACGTAGAAGTACATCAGAGCGGTTGTTATTGTTATAATTACAATAAAGATTCTTAAATTTCTTTATGGCATTACGAAAATATAATTCATAATTAAATGTAAGTACAAAAATACATACCATTCATTGTATTGAGATTAGGTCCGGGCATCATCCGAGGGCCCATGTGTGGACCACCCATCATACAAGGTTTAGGACCACCCATACCACCCATGGGATTTGGCATACGCTGTAAGTTTATTAACATATGATTATTTATATCCTGATTTACCATTTATTTTGACTCATAATTCAAAACGAGGTATGAAATACTTACACCCATAGGTCCACCGCATCCTCTTCCCATATGCATATCTGTACACATTCCAGACTTCATATCTGGTCCTCCACACGCACCTCTAATACCCTTCATCCCACACGGCCCCATGGGTCCCATTGGCCCATTCGGACCCATTGGTCCATTAGGCCCCATTCCGGACATCAATGGTCCATTTGGTCCCATCATCCCATTGGGCCCCATGGATCCATGTCCCCCCATTCCCATACCGGGTCCACCCATATTACCCATCGGACCACCCATAGGGCCGTTTGGACCCATTGGTCCACCTGGTCCCATATGTCCAGGTCCCATAGGTCCATTTGGACCCATAGGTCCAGACATTGTGCAATTAGGACCACTATTCATACTATTGGACATGGATACCATAGGACCATTAGGTCCGGAGCCCATTGGTCCATGGGCAGACATTGGAGGATAAGGCATATTCATGTTAGCTGTTGAGTTTGGAGGATTAATGTCTGAGGGTGGCTGAGAACCATCATTTTGCTGGTTTGGGTTGCTACCGCTCTCTGGAAACAAAATCTGTTGCATTTTGCGTATTGTAGCGAGTTGTTCTTCTCGGTGAGCGCGTTGCTGGGGCGTAAGATTCTCGTCAGGTATCTTAACACCTGCGGACGAAACTGGAGCTGAACATGGAAAAACATTCTTTAACACCAACATTCAAATTATGTCAAATCTAAAATAAACTCTATTAGAGCAGCCTTACAAGAGCCTAGACAAACGATTTAGTGTTTTATAATTACTAAGAAGATAACAATATGCAAAATTATCTATAGAAATAAGAACTAAGGCTATGTATGTATATGTATGTATATATATGTTTTTGTAATAATCATAATTGAAATCCTTCGGACAAGTATTATATTAATTAATAAAATAATGTTCAAAAATATCTATATACCTATAACTAGACAAATCTGTAGGACAAACTAATATTCACCTTTAGGGCCAGACTGACACGAAAGGTTATTATCACCCGAATTGTTGTCACCTCCCGCTTCAGAACAGGGCGGCATTTGTGTAGGACCGTTAGCCATACCGTTTGACATTACGGAGGAGTTTTTCTGTAATTTAATAAACTTACTTTATTCATATATGAAATAAGAATTTTCTTATTACAGCCGTTTTCACATTTTGTTAGTCACACACATAAGTAGGGTAACTAAAGAACAAGTAATATTGTTTAAAGTTTATTTCATGGAATTTCAACAAATAAAAATACTGAATACTGAAATTATATTGTTGATAAATACTCACGGTGTCCCAGGGCATTTCACCATCAGCACCGAGGCCGTCCATGACACCACAGGACGGGGTGCCCCCTGGAAACCCATCCATTGGTCCCATGCCCGGCCCCATCTGACCCATTTGACCAGGTCCACCTTTCATCATCATCATTTGATTACCGGGACCACTCATACGATTATGTCCCATCATATTAGGTCCCATGTGCCCCATCCCACTGTGTCCCATCGGACCCATATTTGGCCCCATAGGCCCACCCATCATGTGACCCATCTGATTTGGTCCACCCATCATATTCGGACCACCGCGCATGCCACCTCGATTTTTAGCCATCGCAAGATTGTTGAGCCACTGGGCGGGATTTTGTTTATTAAATTGACCCATTTTTAGTGGATGTTTCTGTAAAAAAATTTAATTAAAAACGTTACAAATAATATAATGAAAATTTGATTCCAATATTTCGCTTACAATTATAAATAGTTTTATATTCCTATAATAAAATAACCATACAATATTTTGAATTTTATACAAAAAAAAAAACTATTTGTTTAATTACATAGGAATATATATTGTATAAATAAATACTATAATTACCTCGAGGTATTTCTTAGTACCAGGTTGAGCGCAGTGGTATGCTATGATGGAGTGGTGTTGACCTGATATGACAGCTTCAGCACCCTTATTTGCAAGTAGCGTTGAAAAAACGAAGATTTGACTCTGCTGCTGGGAAGATATGAAAGGTACCATTTGAATCATACTTTTTTTTTTAAATTTATTCTTAATAAGTTTATTACTAATATAATTATATTATTTTGTTTTTAAATACTTCCTTGATTCAAATGACAAATTTTAAACTTTTTTTATTGCTATTTAAGTAGAAAATAAATTTCAAGTACCTACTCATTGTAATTAAAAATATAGTTATGGATATTATTTTAACTGATTTCTTAATATAATAAATATGTAAAACAAAAAATACATTCTTACTACCTCTTTAACACAATTAACCTGGTCCATCACAACGGCACGTAACTTAGTAAATACAAGAATTTAACCAAGATTTTCAAAAGTGAAATCGCAAGGACTATTAGTTGCCTACGCAATTACGTGTCATTGGGTTTACAAAACAAAACAATTGAAACATGTGTTTATTACTTTACTTGGATCCTACGACGTGTTTGTCTCACCTTCGTTTTATATAAATATATTGTTTTATAACAACCCAATCAACTTGCTTAAACATTAACGATCTAAAAATTCTATTTATTAAATATACATAAATATAATTAATATATAATATAAAACTACATAATATTAGCTTTAAGAGGAAATTGTAGATGAACAATATATTTGATTTAGGGGCAGCAAAATTTACATTATAATTTTAAAAAAAAGAGAAAACTGTTAGCTTTTCTTCCATAATATTTCAGTACCTCAGAGGTAATGTGTGTCAAGTCACAATTGGCGAACTTTACAGGAGAAGCAGATTACGAAAAATTTATATGAATTTTACATTTTATTTTTAAATGTTTTTAGAAAACATTGATTATTATCATGGTTTTTATGCTTAAAGGAGTACTTTTTAATATCATAGTGTTAAAATTTTTTTAGCATGTACCTAACGTTCACAGGAGGACTTAACGCATTGTTCTCCGAAAATATATTACTTACCTATATTAATAAAATTACTGTGTCAAGTCCATTATTTATTAAGAATTATACTTTCAGCCGTGGTTTCATCTGCATTATTACATTTCATGACGAAATTAAAAATTATATATTTGTACTGCAAACTATTTCCATACAACTATAGAATTTTATATGAAAACTAGCGACCCGCACCGGTTGCAAAAACTATCAGTGTTTCTCTACTATATTATGCATGTGTTATGCTGTATGCATATAAACCTTCCGCTGGAATTACTCTATTTACTAAAGAAAACCGCATCAAAATCCGTTGCGTAGTTTTAAAGATCTAAGCATACATAGGGACAGACAGACAGCGGGAAGCGACTTTGTTTTATAATATGTATTGAATTTAGCATCTAAGCATGTAAAGGAAACAGACAGACACATAACTTATGCATGTATATAATTATTTACTACAACAAGTAGACTTGAAAATATGCTAAACTGGTGTTAAAATTATGCCAAAATTTAGCTAAATGCTTTAAAATAATGCCAAAATAATATGCCAACATTTTTCAAATCTCAAAATTAAATCATTTTGAATATTTATTCATCAAATATATATTTTACATTCTAATCTACTATGTTTTCAAATAAAATGATAATATCTTGGTCTTCATCGGCAGCCGATGTACCTACTTGTAGAGGTGGAAGCCTCATTGTCAAAACTATTACTCTCCTTGGTTTGGAACTGTGTAAGAGTACCAGCATTTCCCCGCTCTCTTTAGGCCAAATCTGATGTATATAAATTTATTTATTTATTTATTAAAGTTTTTATTATTTAAAACGCGTTCAATTTCTGCGTTAGAATGTGGTAAAGATAATAAATATAATGCCAATTGAGATAAATCTGCAAAGGGATTATTGCTAGCTCTATCTTTGTAATAAATAACTTCATTCCAGAATTCTACGGTGGAAGAAGTTAATTCCCTTTTAATGTGTACTATGTTCCTCCATTGAGACATGAGCCTATCTGTTGTGTTGTGGCTGCATCCACTTTGAATTCTTGGGCAATACCAATTATAGAAGGTTTGACAACGTACAAAGTACCTACACATGTCAGAAGTGAAATTTCTTTGGCAAACTAATAAAATAAAAAAAAAAACGAATTTAAAATATTAAAAAAAAAACTAGATATTTGGAAAAAAACAGAATACCAACGTCACGCGGTGTTCCAGGCATTCACCCATCCAAGTAATGATCGCGCCCCACGTTGCTTAACTTCGGTGATCGGACGAGAACCAGTGTATTCAATGTGCTATAAACCAGACTGTCACCCATCCAAGTACTGACCGCGTGACGCGTTGCCGCGTTAGCGGTCGCTCAAATTTTACACCTCATGCACCAAAAGAAGTTTCACTTTAATAAATTTATTTTCTCAAGTACTTTAAAATTAATTGGTAATCTAGATCGCAGTTCTGTCATAAGTTTTAGAGTGAAATCCAGGCAAAGTTTACGTAAATTATTTTCCACTACAGGTTGAGCGTGGTATTCCTGTAATTTTGTTTCTAAGGCATATTCAATGTACGGTTTTGGATCCAAATAACTTTCTATATTTTGTCTAAAAATATCGACTCTCGCTGTTGGATTCAAAATACGCCGACTTGTAGATTGAACCAAGACACACAAATCTTTGTAAAGTTTTGTTGGATCAACATTGTTACTACCAAACAGCTTGTTCAAAATAGCTTTCAAATACAATAATTATAATTGATTAACAGGATCATTATACATGTTGTATAGTGTTTCTGCCATATAGCAAATGTGTGTAAAAAGCGTTAGTTGTAAAGTTTACAATATTGTCGTAAAGTTGGCTCCAATGTACATGGACGTAATATACTAACATTACGTCCATACCAATATATATTGCAGTGTTTCCAACCCCATCTAACTAAAATGCATCTAATCAACACAATGCAACAATTAATACTTTGGGTATATTTCAAACTAGCTGCTGTGCCCGCGACTTCGTCTGCGTGGAATTTAGCAAAAA
Source organism: Melitaea athalia (assembly GCA_905220545.2). Taxonomy (NCBI): domain Eukaryota; kingdom Metazoa; phylum Arthropoda; class Insecta; order Lepidoptera; family Nymphalidae; genus Melitaea; species Melitaea athalia. Next base: position 6,940,244 of record HG992203.1, read on the forward strand.
AGTTATTGTTCAGTTCGCAGTTATAAAAAGAAATCGAAATTAAAAGTTGCCTAAGCTACTCCTTATTATATCAGCTACCTGCCAGTGAAAGTCCCGTCAAAATCGGTCCACCCGTTTCAGAGATTAGTCGGAACAAACAGACAGACAGACAAAAATTGTAAAAAATGTTATTTTGGTAAATGTTCCGTGTATAGATCCATATGAATTTAGTAAAAAGTGGTTATTTTAATAAACACAGACAATCTAATTTTATTTATTAGTATAGATATAGATATATTTTTGACGTATACGGACTGAATAAAGAAAAGTAAATTTTCATAATTTGTAAATACTGATTAATTTATATTATGCTAACAAAATATGCTATATGCTAAACACCAAATTATACTAAGTAACATAAAAATATGCCAAATCTAGCATAAAATATGCTAAGGTGGCAACAGTGCAACCAACAGTATTTCGATCATTTAGAGGCTCATTTTATTATCTTCACGTCCCATGGAACTAATAGGTAGATATACGACCCAGTATGTTAAAAATTTATTTTATTATAAAAGGATGTAACTTTTAAGGTACTTATTCTTGTTGTTGTTTTTATTTAATTAGGACTAATGCATTAAAAATTCAAGTGACATAAAATACTTGGAGGTAAAATGTGTTATGTGGGACTTAACTTATAATTGTACCATAGAGTAAAAATTTCACAATTCCAAAGTGTTATGTGGGACATAAATTAGTTTACCCTGTGTTAGTTTGTGACTTAACATAATTTATTTCTGAGTATTTTTTTATCTATGGAAGTTAGGACATGACGCAATTTACCACTAAATCCGTCTGAACAAATTGGATATAAATCATTGAAAAAGCAAAATTCATAAAAAATGGACTTGACACAGTTTACCTCTGAGGTACTGATTTATAAATAATAAAAGAAAAAAAAAATAGTAGATACAATAATTAATAATAAATATATATTCTTAATTTTACCTCCATACTTCCAGACTGTTTACTGATGACATTTGATGGCAAGGTCTGGGCCTCGCTGGACATAGGCCCCATAGAGACTCCCGGTCCCATGGGGCCAGAATTGCCCATACGACATGACCCCATGTTCTCTGGACCATTTGGATTGCGACAGTTTTGGTTACCATCCTATTTAAAAAAAATTGTTGAACACGTTAAGATCGAATTTCTTTAAAATATATTTATTATTAAAAAAATAACAATATAGACTTATTCAGATCTAAACTAAAATCTAATACATGTTCGGTACATAATATTATGTTGGTTCAGTTATTATGTTGAAAACAAAACAGAAAACTTAACCTATTCAAAATTGTTTTTTTTATTTTAATTTTCAGTTCTGTTTCCCAATCGGCAAAGGCGTTCCAATCTTTCCATATAATAATTATGTCTCTCTTGATGCACTCTATTCCACATCACGCCTGCCACTTGTGTAATGTGATCATGTCACCTCATATTTGTCTGCCCCTCTTCCTTTGACTATTTCTGAGGTAGCATCTTGTTACAATTTTGCTCCATTTGTCATGAGTCACGACCTTTTATGGTGCATTCTGCCTATTCCCATTTCAGTCTTCTAATCTTTAATGTTAGATCTATTGTTTTTGTTTTATTTCGAATTATACGGTTTTGTGATTTGTGTGAACTCTCCATTGCACGCTCCATGTTGCAAGCTTGTTTGTAATATCTTTAGTCAAAGTCCATAATTGGCAGCTGTATAAAAGAACAGGTAGTATACAAGACAGTATTAAATATTTTACTTTTTATCTATAATAATATTACAAAGAGGTAAAAATTCTAACTTTGGTTTGTTTGTAGGGGGTACTCTTCACAAATACTGATCCGATCATAAAAATTCTTTCACTAACAGAAAGCTACACTATTCAGGAGTGATATAGACTATATTTTATTGTTCTTGAACAAAAAATTCAGTGAAAAATAATAGTATATGTAAATCAAGTCGGAGAAATACGAGATAGATGAAAACTTTACTTTAATTGCATCACAAAAATAATAATTAACGGCCAACGAAGTGGGCATGGGTCGGCTAGTGTTTATATAAAGTTTTTATCTTTCATTGCCTCTTTTAAGCCCCAGTACCTCTTCCAGGAGTTATCTTGGGGATCTTGAGTGATCTTGGGGCCTATTTAAATAAAGTTGTTTTTGATTTTGTTACATTTGTGGCAAACCGTCGTTGTTTTAGGCGAGTCACACGCACCACTACACCAGAGCGGTTGCTTGGGATAACAAAATATATTTAATTTTTGGTTTTACTATCTGGTGAGATCCAAGTCCACATTTTTTTAAACATAATGTTGAGCATGGTTTAGTTATTTTGTAATAAAAGACACGATTTTTTCCCCATTTCTACTTCTACTTTTATTGAAGTACATAAATGGTCCTAGTACTGAATGTTCTTCTGGGCGCCTAGCTCCACTTAATCTATTACAGTCTCCCATGACTATAAAGTTTTTATGGGCGTGCTCTTGAATGGTTTTGTTTAGATCAAAGTAGAATGCATCAATAGTTTCCAGGTCTAAATTTTCGGTAGGTGTTTTTCAATAATAAATCGAATTCCATATATGTCCAGAGCATCACCTACATATATAGTCGAATAGTTAAACTGGATGAGATGTAATTCGTTCACCCATTCTTCTAACTTCACTGAGAACGACGATATCCCATTTAATTTGGTTAAGCGCATGTATCTATACTAATATAATAAAGCTGAAGAGTTTGTTTGTTTGATTGTTTGTTTGTTTGTTTGTTTGTTTGAACGCGCTAATCTCAGGATCTACTGGTCCGATTTGAAAAATTCTTTCAGTGTTAGATAGCCCATTTATCGAGGAAGGCTAAAGGCTATATATCATCACGCTAAGACCAATAGGAGCGGAGTCCACGCCACGAAGTCGCGCGCAGAAGCTAGTGTTCTATAAAATTCTCTTCATTTCTAATGGTAAGCACATTGAGGGTTGCGACGTAGATTTTTGTCTTTCTTCCTCACGAGGACCAGTCGGCCTAGGCAAACTTGGTGTTTATGTGTTTCTTTTTGCCAATTTTTTCCCTTATTTTTCCATTCTCCGTGTAATGGTTCTTATTGTTTATCGTTTTTAAATGAATTTAATGGTTAGTTGGATATGGATCGCATCATATTGACAGTATTCAATCTGCTAAGAGGAAACAGTTTGCTGCTTTTTTGGGGAAGAATTGGATGAGATTGATGTTTCTTTTCCTTTTCTCTGATGTGCTATTTTCCTTTTTAACTATTAACTTATCATACTTATAATAATAAGAATATAGCCACCCCCTCTTTCCGTGGGTGTCGTAAGAATCGACTAAGGGATAACACAGTTTCACTACCACCTTGGAACTTAAAAAGCCAACCGATGGCGGGATAACCATCCAACTACTGACTTTGAAATACTCAGGCCGAAGACGAGCAGCAGCGTCTTCGGTGCGACAAAGCCAAAATATTTTGTTGTCGGGCTTTTTGAATTATTTTTTTTTAATTTATGCATTCCTAGTTAAATAATACCGAATAAAAATACTTACTTGTATATTTCCAGTTGAACCTCTGAGACCAGTTTGAGGATCAATTATATCATTTGAATCTGATGAAAGCCGTTCTGATTTCAGAGATCCAGGCCCTCCAAGTTCACATTGTGGAGATTTTGTTGGATCACCTTAAAATAAATTTATTTAATCAGTGCCTTGGATTTATTATTTTTTATATCTAATTTAAATTTTTAATATTAATCTTAATATCAGGAGCTCAATCGATCCAAGATATGCCAGTTCTTATTTAACTTAGGAAGCGATGTCCATGTGTATATGTTAAACATATTTAATATTCATTAAAAATATATCTTAATACATATTTTATAGTATAGTGAAATAGATTTTAATAGTAAGCCTTTATAATTGTACATTTTTTGATATTAGATACACTGCTAGCAGAAAAATCATAGCTTGTATTCCCAAAATTATTTAATTAATCAGACATTTAAAATACCTGATAAAGTATCGCTGGAGAGACTCTAGCACCGCCCAGGTCTCGACAGAATCGAATGCTTTCTCATAGTCCACATAAGCAATACACCAAGTGTTTTTAACAGTGTTTAATATAGAATAAGTACCTATAAGTCTTGAATGAAATACTGCACTACTAAATCCACACAACTTTATTTATACTAATATTATAAAGCTTAAGAGTTTCTTTGTTTATTTGCTTGAACGCGCTAATCTCAGGAACTACTGGTCCAGATTTTAAAAATTCTTTCAGTGTTAGATACCAATAGGAGCGGAGCACCAATGAAAAATGTTTCAAAATCGGTTTTTTTTTTCCTTTTGAAAGCTTCCCCAGCTAGCCCAAAGTATTTATTCTATGCGGATTCTATCGCGGATACTTTACATCAACCATGGTCACTGGAGAAAACATCAGGCATTTAAAAAAACTTAATAAACCGCGATAAAATCCGAAAAAGTTGTTTCATTATAATTTATTTATTTTATAATGAGTGAAATTCGCGTAAACGTTAGAAAGCTAAATCCTTATTTGATTTTTATTTTTATAAGTTAGCTAAACTAGAATCACTTCAAACTCCTATCTAACAACTCACTACTCCTAAACGTATATTGATTTCCATCGCCTGTTACTTCCTTTTTCTATTATTCTGATATTACACATAATTGCGGGTTTTTCCGCTTTTCACACTCGACTCTAATCGCATTTTATTCTTTGACTACAGACTTATCAAGCGATAAAACTTTTTTTAATTAATACTTTCCTTGCTCATGTTTTATATTTTTATTAATTGTTATTCCTAATATTGCTGGAAGGCATTTATTATTATTAATAATAAAACTTTATCAATAAAACAGTTACATATTTGTGTATATGGTTTGTGCTTTATAATATTGTATTTAGATTAGGTATAATTACTGTGTTATACATATAGTAACGTATAACGTTTCTGAACTAGAAGACTCTCACAATTGCACTCACTCATTTTTCAATTAAAAAAAGATTACTTGGTTTCTGTTCCACTACTATGAGCAGCTTTGTGATGATTTAAAGCTTACTTAATATGGATATTGTAGCTTGGTATGTGTGATAATTCATTCATTCGTTGTTTTTTTATTCATTCTGTTTGTATCATCCCACAGCTGGGCATAGGCTCTTTCTCCACATAGGAGAAGGATTAGGGCTTAATCCACCACGCTGCTCCACTGCGGGTTGGCGGATATGTTCCCTACTATGAGTAACGATCGCTATCATGTATTTATTGATAAAAACCGGCACTCGAACCCGCAAACCGTCGGTGTTTAAAGTGACTACTCGCACCACTACACCATAGCGGTCGTTATGTGTGATAAGAGCATTAACAAAATTTTTTTTTTTTTTTATTTATGTAACTAGGTTGGCAAACAAGCGTACGGCTCACCTAATGGTAAGACCGTAGCCTATAGACGCCTGCAACACCAGAAGCATCGCAAGCGCGTTGCCGACCCTATCCCCAATCCCCCCAGGAGGAAATGTAAGCCGATTTATCTTTATGACATTAGTTTATGGTTACTGCATTAGTGTAGTTAATCAAAGGATGATACGCATACGTCATAAATTTTCACAGAATAATTATCCAAATAATATTATATCATAATATTAATAATATTCAAATTCAAATTATTTTATTCAGCATAAAATTATTACAATTTCTTTTCAAATTTTCTATTTTCACTTTTCTATATTCCCATACAAAAGTTTCGTAATAATACTCAAAAGTCAATTTGAACTTTAATACCATACCATAAAGCTTAAGTGTTAGTGGAGGGATTACGGGAAGAAAAAGTATTAAAAAAAATAATTGAAGAATCGACTGTTAGGCGGTACGAAGTTCGCCGGGTCAGCTAGTATATATATAAATGAATCGCTAAATGTGTTGCTAAGCGCAAATCTCGAGAGTGGCTAAACCGATTTTGCTAATTCTTTTTTTATAATATTCCTTGAAGTACGAGGATGGTTCTTACGGAGAGAAAAATTTTAAAAAAAATGCCTAAAAAGTCTAAAAACAACACTTTTCTATATTCCCATACAAAAGATTCGTAATAATACTTAAAAGTCAATTTGAACTTTAATACCATACAATAAAGTTTAAGAGTTAGTGGAGGGGTTCCGGGAAGGCAATTGAGTGACGTTAGTATCATATAAATATTAATGTCAATATTTGTCAATATTTTTAATACATATTTTTAATTTTTATAGCTAACCAGTAACCCGGTATCACGAATAGCAGAAATAAGTATTAAAAAAATTAAAAATTAAAGAATCGACTGTTAGGCGGTACGAAGTTCGCAGGGTCAGCTAGTCTATATAAGAAAAATTAATGTTGCTAAGCGCATAACTAGAGTATGGCTCGACCAATTCGGCTAATTTCTTTTTTGTATGTTCCTTAAATCAAACGGACGGTTTTTATACTTTAAAAAAAACATAACAGACAGAACGAAGTATGTCCGGGCAGCTAGTTGTAAATAAAATACTAGTAATACTTTCATTTGTTTTTATGTTAAGTCTTTGTCCATACAATAATATGAAATAAGGTAAGAATGACTATAAAGCCCTATTGTACAACTTTGTAATGACCAGTAACTTATAAAAAAGTTACAAATTTACCGTCACTGTCCATGAGGCCATCGATTTCAGTCTTAATGCCGTCAACACCCATATCTGCGCTGGAGTCCTCGCCCTGGTGAGGTTCCATTTTAACTCTATGAGCGGGTTCGTCTGGTTCCTTTTTTAGCGCCGCTGGTGTTGGTAGCGACGCGGAAGGCGGCCGAGATCCGTGCCCTGTAGCGTTTTACAGAATACTTTACTTATATTATGAATACAATAATTATATTATTGAGGTAGGGCACAGCAGGAAATATTCCGCTCAAAATCTAGAGCACCCTAACTGAACTACCTTAACCTTACAGAAGATCACAGTTAAATAATACTACTCTCGAGCAGTGTAGTTTCCCTGTAGTGGGGAGTAAGGTGGCCAGAGCTCCTAGGAAGAGTAATAGACTTCAGTAACCGCTTGCCATCAGGTGGACCGTGGGCTTGTTTGCCGACTTAGTCGTATAAAAATACCAACTTAATTTATATATTGTTAGTTTTTAGTGTTTTATTGTCCACTTATGTAATAGCTTTAAATAATCCACAGTTGGACAGAACCTCTTCTGTGAAGAAGGGTTGGAGATAAGTCTATCAGTTCGATCACACTGCCCAATGTGGGTTGGGTGGGTTGGTGGATTTAAGTGTCTTAAGAGTTTATTTCTAAACAAGTTCCTTATGATGATTTCATCACCGAAAAGCACAAAATGATATAAATTTACCACTTTTAAAAGTTGTGTTAGCAGGACTCGAACCATGCCATTGTTTGGTCATTCATACATACATTCTAATCACTTGGTCATCTCTGCTGACATTTTAACTCACTAAAATACAAATTTCTATTAAAACTAATTATTCTCTACTTAAACCAAATTGTAAAAAATATTATTTTATTATTTGTTCATACACCATTCACTCGGAATAGTCCTGTAATAAATAATCATGATATATACCAGGTTCGGCCGGATCATTGGGCTCATCTTTAAGGCGGGCGCCCCCGCCCTTCTCCTTCTCCTTGATCATTCCCCTACGTGCCTTCGCCAACTTGACTGTGTAACATAAATTTTCATAATAACAAAACTTAAAAGTAAAATAAAACAAAACAAAAAAAAATATTAGTTTCAACTTTCAACCTCTCAATTTGTCGTCAAAGTCTGCAGAGCACTGGAATTTTTATTGCGCACAATAATATTCATGTTTGTTTATGTTATGTTATGATGATTTCAAATGTAGTTTAAAATTGTTTAATTAAATACTATGATATTTAACTTAATTACCTGATTATAAGCAGTACCTAAAAATATTTACTACTTTTTGTTGCATTTTTAACATATTTTTATATTGTGATTCTAAATTATTATATTATCTAATTTTTTTTAACAATGGGGGCAAACGAACAGACGAAGCCATCCGATATTAAACAGCTACCGTAACTGGACTGTTACAGCCCATGGACATCTGCAACATAAGAGAAGTTGCGGGTGCGTTGCCGGCAATGGCTCGGGAGCCAGGTTCAAATTTGGTCAATCATTTCCTCTCAATCGAAACTTCGTAACATGAATAAGGGATTTTTTTATGAATTTTCGTCTTTATCAGCTGCCACTCCGTGGGTGGGTTGGGCAGTGGCAGCCTCCCAAACATCGAGAAAAAATCATTCATTCATCCATCGAGAAAGAGTCATTTCCTCCCACCTGAAAATTTGTTGGATTATAGTTTACCTAATATCTTGAAGGAAAAATAACGTCAGCTGACCATAACATGGTGGATTATACGTCAGCTGGTTGCTTGAACATTAAAAAAAAATTTTTTTTTCAATGATTTCCTCTCAACTAAAAATTTGCCTGGTGATAGTTTACATGCTACTATGAATGAAAATTAACGTCAGCTGGCTGTGTCTCGGTGGAAAGTTTGTCAGCTGGTACCTTGAAATATGTAAAAAAAAAATTCAGTCATTTCCTCTCACTTCAAAATTTGTCAGATTATAGTTTATATATCTTGAAGGAAAAATAAAGTCAGCTGACCATAACATGGTGGATTATTATGTCAGCTGCTGCGTTACACCTTCAAGGTACCAGCTGACAAACTTTCCACCGAGATACAGCCAGCTGACGTTAATTTTCATTCATAGTAGCATGTAAACTATGTATAATAATGCGTATTTACTTGACTATTTTTTCGTCGACCTACGATGAATTAAACCGTATAACTTTTTACTGGGTTTACCGATTTTGATGATTCTTACTTATTATTCGAAAGCTAAAACTTGTCGTGTAGTTTTATTTAAATTTGATCGAGATCTGATTAGTATTTTTTGAGTAATCTGGTGACACAAAACACATATGGGTATGGGTAAACACAAAACACATAAGTTTGCGCCATTTTTGGCGTGTGTTTGGCGGCATGTTTGGGAACGCACCGTAAGGAACTTCGTTCCAATAATATTTTAAACTATTTTCGTTCCTTGTGTTATTTCACTACCAACGAAATTAACCCTAAATAGTCTTTACGTCTATCTTGGAATAAAACTAATTTTATATTTTTTGACAAGCCAGATGGACGTATAATCTTCAAAAATGATAGAAATACTGCATTGAATTATATAAAAAATATTTATTAATTGCTTTTTACGATACTTGTACTAATTTCAGATGTTTCTTAAATATTTTATTGCATATACTTAAAAGTATTGTGTTATACGTCCATCCTATGAAAGCATTTTCTGAGAAAAAATGACATATGGTTTGCCTAAAACTGTCGAGCCAAATAGAAATAAGTGCAATATTGCGAGTTTTTTAATACTTGCAAAAAAATGAGCATCTTACGTTATTAAGGAAGTACTTTCATAGACACATGCAAATTTTCAGCTAAAGAGATACATTGAAAAAAAAACTTATTAAGTTTTTTTTTGTCTCCTGAAAAGTAGGGTTATTGCTTAAACGCCCCTTTGGCTTGAAGCCCGCGATATAATAAAAATGTAACAGATCGCTGTCTGTACATGCAACATATGTGACAAAAAATATTATAAGGACCTATATCAACGGAAATAGTACCCAAAATAATGATTGTTAGAGTTTTTGTCTGTTTGTCTGTGCGTTTGTGAACGCTAATCTCAGAAACGGCTTATCCGATTTAGATGTGGTTTTCACTAATATAGTATAGTAAGCTTCACATAACATTAAGTGTTATGCCAATTTAAAGAATCATGTTGACCGTGTAAATACCCAAATGACGGTGTTTACTAATCCAAAATAAATCAAAAGATATATTCAAAAAATGCTGTCCAAAGTCAATATTCCACACGGACGAAGTCGCAAGTTAATTTACCTTCAAAATTAAAAATTTATAATTATGGAATTGATTTTAAAATTTTTATGATTATGGAAATTATATATATATATTGTTACGAGTACACAAAAAAGGAGCTTGCGCCATCTAGCGGGGAGCGAAGGAACCACGTTGTGTGCTGTACAAACCACTTTGTTACAAAGACAACGTGAAACATCCACTCAATACTAGATGGCGCTAGAGGACATATAGGTGAATGAACTCAGGATCGAGTACACGCACGAAGGTTCTAGAACTGTCTGGGTGTAGGCTCGGCCCGGTATAAAAAGGCCGATTGAGGCCGAGCGGAGTCAGTTCAGTTTGAGCTAACGACGAAGCGTCTTCGAAGTGAATACTAGTGATCAAGAAGTGATACCAGCGGAAACCTACGACATTGGCTACGACCTCGGACATTGTTAGTGCTTAGTGAAGTGTACCTAGTGATAAGTGAGTGTACCTAGTACTTAGTGCTTGTACCTAGTGCTTGTGTCGGACCTAGTGCTAGTGAATAAAGTCTCTGAAAGAGTCAGAAGGTCTTTCTCTCCAAATCGTTCGAACCCTAACACGTAACAACTGGTGTCGGAAGTGAGATTTGGAGATGCCATTGACTCCGAGAGAGAACCCCAAGGAGGGGGTCAGGACGAGGGCACAACGAACTGCGGATGCCACTGGGGGCCAAGCTCCGCCCACTGTGGGCCAAGCCCCGCCCACTGGCCCCGCCTACCAGGCCACGCCCACTGGCCACGCCCCTCAGGCCCCGCCCACTGGCCCCGCCCACCAGGCCCCGCCCACTGACCACGCCCCCCAGGCTCCGCCCACTTTGGCTCAAGCCCCGCCCACTGGCTCCACCCACCTTGCCACGCCCACCGGACAGGCCACGCCCACCAGCGGCACCGTAGCTACTACAGACCCTCAAGTGGCACTTCAATTAGGAAGTTTAATTGAATTCATGGAACGCAAGTTCAGCGCTTTGCAAGAATCACAAAAGGCAATGCAAGAATCACAAGAACGCAAGCTCGGCGCTTTGCAAGAATCACAAGAACGCAAGTTCAGCACTTTGCAAGAGTCACAGGAAAAAGCGCTTTGGGCTATAAAAGATGTTAGTGACACGGTGTGTAAACTTCGGAAAGATGTCGACGAAGTGGAAGAACGAGTTACAGGGCTAGGATTGGATGTCGAAAATGTGAAAACCGGCCTCACTGAACTACAGAAGAAAGTAGTACGCCTTGAAACCACGGGAGTTGCGATGTCTAGTGGAACTACCGGAATGGCGCAAGGACCAAGAGTGAAAGTGCCGCCATACGATGGCACTACTTCGTGGAACGCTTATCGTCAGCAATTCCAGACTGTTGCCACTGCCAACGGATGGACGGAAGAACAATGCCTGACCGCTCTCACTGTTGCGCTCAGAGGACAAGCTTTGTCTGTCTTGGAAGCACTGCCACATACAGGGAATGGGTTCCAAGACCTGATGGAGGCACTTGAATCCAGATACGGGGAGCGACACCTGGAGCACGTGTTCCGTGCCCAGCTGCGTGACAGAGTCCAACGCTCAGGAGAAGGACTACAACAATGGGCGTTGGAAATTGAAAAACTCGTTAGGAAGGCACACCCAGGAGCTGACACCAAGATGGTGGACACAAATATTGTGCAAGCATTTGTCGACGGAATCAAAGACCTGGAAGTCAGAGCTGCAGTGAGGCTTCGTCACCATAGCTCGCTAAAGGAAGCATTGGCGCATGCTTTGGAGGTCGAGGCGGTTCGCCATGACATACGGCAGACTCATAGGATCCGCGAGGTCTCTGAGGAAGTCAAGGAGGTTAAGGCTCCTACGAAGAAAAGATATGGAGTCATGTGCTACAAGTGTGGCGAGAGGGGCCATCTCCAGCTCGACTGCCCGCAGAAGGAGACCCATCTGGCAAGGATGAAAAGGATCGAGGATCAAATGGAAGAGCTGAAGAAGCAAGGGGCTTCGTCCCCTGCCCGGGATCAGGGAAACGAATAAAAGCCAGGACTAAGGGGCGAGTACTGGCTGACGCGGAGGAAGCCCCGATAACTGTTATCTCCCAGGCATGCAGCGGTAATAGTCTTGCGATTCAGGGGACTATTAACGGGACGGATTGCAAAATGACTCTAGACACAGGAGCCTCTAGAACAATAGTGAACCCAAATCTGGTAAAAGCCGCAAGGGGACACAAGAGGAGAATTAACTGTCGGCTTCTTACGGCCTCCGGTCAGCCAATACCCGTCCTAGGAGAAATGTCAGTTACGATGTATGTAGGGGGGTCCTCATACTCCCATAACGTTATCGTGGCTGAGATTATGGATGATTGCATCTTGGGTCTGGATTTCATGAAGAAACACAACTGCAGAATTAATGTCGCTGACGGAGTTTTCAGGTGTGGTGAAGAAGAAATCTTCATTCTCGGAGGTGCCTGCGGGAAAGTCGCATGTATAAGGAAAGTCATTATACCTGGACGAGCAGAAGCTCAGGTGCTGGTGAAACTGCCGCCAGCTGGAAAGCAGAAGTCAAACAGATGCGTGTTGATCGAGGACACACCTAACAAGACGTCGGCGCAAAAACTGATGACGGCAAGAACCCTTGTTAGTGGAAGCAGTAACGCTGTGGTCAAGGTTGTTAATCTTGGTGATCGCGAGATCTGCTTGAACAAAGGTGACGTCATTGGAAAGTGCGAGGAAGTCGTCTGGATGAAAAAGTGTAGTTCGATAACAGGCGCGGACTCAGCAAACAGCAACAACTACGGAATAGTGACTGAGCTGCTCGATGACTGCAAGAGAAACCTAACTTATTCGCAGGGCATGAAAGCTAAGAAGTTTTTACAGCGCTACGCGAATATCTTCTCCAGTCACGATGGGGACCTTGGAAGAACGTCGGTGGTTCAACACAGGATAGATACCGGAAGCGAGAGACCAATTCGTCAACGAGCAAGACGGATACCAATTGCTAAGGAAAAAGAAGTTGAAGGCCTTTTGGAGGACATGAGAAGGAATAAGATTATTGAACCGTCTGCAAGTCCGTGGTGCTCGCCTGTTGTATTAGTGAAGAAGAAAGATGGCAGCACGAGGTTTTGTGTGGACTATAGGCGTCTCAATGATGTCTCCAAGAAGGACAGTTATCCGTTACCTCGAATCGACGACACTTTGGATACCCTGAGTGGCATGAAATGGTTTTCGACCCTAGACCTGAAATCTGGATACTGGCAGGTGGAAATTCATCCAGAAGACAAGGAGAAGACAGCTTTCTCGACCGGTAAAGGTTTATGGCAATTTAACGTCATGCCCTTCGGATTGTGCAACGCACCTGCCACATTCGAGCGACTCATGGAGTGTGTACTAGCAGGCTTAGTGGGAGAGGCTTGCTTGGTCTACTTAGATGACGTCATCATTATCGGCCGTGACTTCGAGGACCATTTGCAAAACTTGGAGCGAGTTTTCGCCAAAATAGAGGGGGCCAAATTAAAGCTGAACCCGAAAAAGTGTCGTTTATTCAGGAATAAGGTCAATTATCTCGGCCATGTTATCTCCAGTGATGGAATCCAGACAGACCCGGAAAAACTGGAAGCAGTTCAAAAATGGCCTACCCCTAAGGACAAAACCGAAGTGCGGGCATTCCTCGGCCTATGCTCATACTACAGGCGTTTTGTTAAGGGATTCTCAGAGATAGCCAAGCCATTACATCGGATGACAGAAGATAAACGACAATTTAGTTGGGATGAGACTTGTGAAGATTCCTTTCGGAAACTGAAGAAACATCTGTGTGAAACACCAATCCTGGGATATCCACAAACTGAAGGTCAGTTTATAGTCGACACGGATGCAAGCAACACGGCCATTGGAGGGGTGTTATCTCAAAAACAGGGTGAAAGAGAAGTTGTTATTGCATATTTCAGCAAATCTTTATCCAAGCCAGAGAGAAACTACTGTGTTACAAGGAGAGAACTCTTGGCTGTTGTAAAGACGCTACAACATTTCAACAAATATCTCATCGGCAGACAGTTTTTACTGCGAACTGATCACGCAGCCTTGAAGTGGTTACTGCAATTCAAGAACCCCGAAGGTCAAGTAGCTCGATGGATTGAACAGCTTCAGGAGTATGACTTCAAGACGGAACACCGCAGCGGAAATATGCATGGGAACGCTGACGCACTCTCACGAAGGCCGTGTTCGGAAGACTGCAAACATTGTGTTAAGCAGGAATCTAATGAAGTAACATTAAAGCTAACGAGAACAAGTCCTTTGGGTCTCTGGGAGAATGATGCTATGAGGGAGGCTCAAGAAAGAGATGACGACCTTCGGCACATCATCACATGGAAGAAACGGGGTGAAGTAAAACCAATCTGGAGTGAGGTTGCACCCACTGGCGCTGTCACTAAGGCGTACTGGGCGCAATGGGACAGTCTGATACTTCAAAACGGAATACTCTACCGGAAATGGGAGAAGACTAACGGTAGAGAGTTCCATCTTCAGATAATTGTCCCTAGAGCGAGAGTACCAGATGTTCTCCGTGAAGTACATGATGGCGTATCAGGAGGTCATCTAGGTGTCAAGAGGACTTTAACAAAAGTGCGAGAACGATTCTACTGGTTGCATTGTCGAGATGATGTACAGGATTGGTGCCGCAAATGTACTACTTGCGCTGCTGTAAAAGGACCACAGACCAGGAGCCGCGGGAAGATGCGGCTGTATAACGTCGGTGCACCGTGGGAACGAATTGCAGTTGACGTAGCTGGGCCATTTCCTGTAACGGAATCGGGGAACAAGTATTTTATGGTCGTCATTGACTACTTCACCAAATGGCCCGAAGTATTCGCCATACCGAACCAAGAAGCTACAACAGTCGCTTCTAAGCTAGTCGAAGAAGTGATATGTCGCTTTGGTGTGCCTCTAGAAATCCATTCTGATCAGGGCAGGAACTTCGAATCGCAAGTGTTCCAGGAAGTGTGCAGAATTTTGGGCATGCATAAGACGAGGACCACCGCGTACCATCCACAGTCCGATGGAATGGTTGAGAGATTTAACCAGACCCTTGAGAGACATTTGGCGAAATTGGTAGACGACAAACAAAAGGATTGGGACAAGTATATACCACTCTTCCTTCTGTCGTACCGAACCGCCGAGCATGAGAGCATAAAAGCTACCCCGGCGTATGTCAATTACGGTAGAGAACTACGAATACCAGTAGACCTATTGACAGGAGGGTCACCGGAGGGACCAGAGACCGTACAAGACTATGTCAGCAATTTAAGGGAAAAAATGCGCTACATACACGCCTTGGTCCGGGAAAATGGGTTACAGTCAAGCGAGAACATGAAAACCAGATATGACCGGAAATCGAACACAAGAGGCTTCGAGGAAGGGTCACTAGTGTGGCTGCATAACCCAACCCGCCGGAAAGGGAAATCTCCAAAGTTGCAGACCAAGTGGGACGGTCCATACAAAGTGGTTACCCGAATGAATGATGTGACTTATAGAATTCAAAAGCAACCAAGAGGGACATTCAAAGTGGTACACATAGACCGTCTGGCGCGTTACCATGGCAGTAACAACGATGCTCGGGACGAGCATCTCTAAGAGGGGAGTAGTGTTACGAGTACACAAAAAAGGAGCTTGCGCCATCTAGCGGGGAGCGAAGGAACCACGTTGTGTGCTGTACAAACCACTTTGTTACAAAGACAACGTGAAACATCCACTCAATACTAGATGGCGCTAGAGGACATATAGGTGAATGAACTCAGGATCGAGTACACGCACGAAGGTTCTAGAACTGTCTGGGTGTAGGCTCGGCCCGGTATAAAAAGGCCGATTGAGGCCGAGCGGAGTCAGTTCAGTTTGAGCTAACGACGAAGCGTCTTCGAAGTGAATACTAGTGATCAAGAAGTGATACCAGCGGAAACCTACGACATTGGCTACGACCTCGGACATTGTTAGTGCTTAGTGAAGTGTACCTAGTGATAAGTGAGTGTACCTAGTACTTAGTGCTTGTACCTAGTGCTTGTGTCGGACCTAGTGCTAGTGAATAAAGTCTCTGAAAGAGTCAGAAGGTCTTTCTCTCCAAATCGTTCGAACCCTAACACGTAACAATATATATAAATCAATTGCTGTTCGTTGGTCTCGCTAAAACTCAAGAATGGCTGGGCCAATTTGGCTAATTTTCATCTCTAAATGTTTGTGGAAGTTCAGGGAAGGTTTAAACGGTGAGAAACATAAATAATATGTAACGGAAAATACTAAAAACAACGATTTAATTTTCCAATACAAAATGTTCCTAGCAGGGAAATTTAATGTCTTTTGTCAAAAACGTTGTCAATTGGTTGTCAAATATTTATAGGTGCGTTCAGAAAGTGTTTTGTGTATATTTTTCACAAATATATGTAGGTGATACGAAGTTCACCGGGCCATCTAGTACTATAATAAATTTAATACTACCATTAAGAGAAAATTTTGCAGTATTATAATTTTAATCAATATTACGGTATGATTTTGACAACTTTCATGATAGATCAATTAATAATAAAATATTTAAGAAAATTGTATGTCACTTTATCTTTATTTTTGTTATATTTCATTCTTTATCTCACATTGCTCTATTAATTTAGTACAGATATGTTTATAATAAAAACAGTTTGAATTATTGAAATGTTTACATACGTAAAATTTGTTGCTAAGAACAAAACTCAAGAATGACTGGACAAATTAGGCCAATTTTTTTATTATTATTCTTATGTATTGTAGATTCTTATGAACTGAAAAATTCAGTAAATTTTACACAAAATTGGAAAATTTCATAAAACACAGATTTTAGTAAGTTTAACTGTACATGTTTGAAAATTCACAATAATTTTTCATATCATAATTATCAAAAATGACCGTTCCAGCCAACCGACGCTCTGTGCCAATTAAGCTATGGAACGATTTATTCTTCCGGTCGAAATCTTTGATATGATGAATTTTTATTCAGTCTTAAGGGACCGTGGCGAAATGATGAAATGTTACATTATAGTCACAAGAATAGCTTTCACTATTTAGTTTAATTACCTTTTTGTTGTATTTGTAACTACCAAATAGGGTTTGAATTGAAATATCTTTTCTGAAAAGTCTGAAATTACGGTATTTTTGTGTAATAATATTATTAATAACTAGCCGACCCGTGCCCACTTCGTTGGGCGTTATAATCCATTTCACATAAGAAGGGTACTGTGAAATTTGATATGTTCCAATACACTCTCACTATTTTCAGCAAATCAGATAAATATAAATGTTTTAAAATCACCAATTAATTTCTAAGGCAAATAATAATGCTTGATTAGATTGAATTGTTGACACGGCACGTCAGAGGGCGCAGGTTCAAATCCTGCTGATTTAAAATCTTTATATATTTTTATCTTTTTCCTTTTATCTTGTCACTCCTGAATAGTGTAGCTTTCTGTTAGCGAATGAATTTTCATGATCGGATCAGTATTTGCGAAGATTACCCCGTATATACAAACAAAGTTATAAACTTTACCTCTTTATAATATTAGTATAGAAATACGATGTGTTCAGTTTAACAGTTGTGTTGTTAACTGCTTTTGTAACAACTTTAAAATGCCACCACCACCACTTGGATAGACTAATATTTATCATAAAATAAAATGTATTTTGAATGTGTTTAAACTAATATGTATCGATAATTTTACTAACTTTTTATTTTAAACAAAAATTATAAAAGAGGAAAGGAGTTTTCTCTGTGATAATAATTAAAAAGTTCTTGTCATGTATTCTATTAGATTATCAAAAATATATAAAAACATTGTTTAAGTGAAATACCTTTAAAAAAATATTTTCTTTGTTAAACACTTATTATATCTCCAGATTCTATGATATATTGTCACTTTAAGCACATATTTTTGTAGAGTATAGTTTAGAACTTTAGTTACTTATCTATATAATTGTAAGAGATTTCCACCTATATATTGAGTCATCACGATATAAGGCGTAGAGTCTTGAAATTTTTTTTTTTTTTTTTTTCTGGTAATAATCTGCAATCAGTCGCCAGACTATAAGCAGGTGAGTTGTGCGATAGTAATTAAAAATGAGCAGCAGCCAATGCCTCGCTCACTCAAAGCACATGGTTTCTTTTTAGCCTCTTTACCACGTTGGCATTTTCAAGTAATCCAGAGGCAAGTGGATTTGGGTGGTAGGTAAGACGTTCGATGTGTTGTTTTTTATAGCGCTCAATTTCTACGGCCACTGTTGTAATGTTCAAATACTCATGTATCTCATCGTTCCTTGTGAACCAGGGGGCATTAGCGATGTTTCTCAGAATATTATTCTGCACCCTCTGCAGGCACATAACATTACTCTTACTGGCAACTCCCCATATCTGTATGCCATAAGTCCAGATGGGCTTCAGGATTGAATTATAAATTAGAAGTTTGTTGTCCAGGGAGAGAACAGAGTTTCTACCTAGCATCCAGTACAGGTTTCTGAACTTGTGGTTAACTTGGTCTCTTTTTGCTTTTATGTGGTTTTTCCATGTTAAGCGTCTATCTAAGTGGAAGCCGAGGTATTTCACACAGTCAGTTTGCGGCAAGATATGATATGATAAGTGAACCGGAGCACAATTTCCTTTTCTTAGGGTGAATGTTATGTGATTGGATTTCTGAGCGCTGGCCCTGATTCGCCATTTATTAAGCCAGTCTGATCGCGAGTGGTACGGGGGGGTTGGGGGGGACCTCCCCTCCCCCCTCCACCCCGTCACCCCCTTAAATTCATGCCAAACGATTCTAAATCCAACCCAAAAAATGTATTGAAAAGAATCCCGACTGAATAGGCTGTATGGTCTTAGACTTTTGCCTGTTTGATAGATAGAACGAAAACATCTACATCGATATGTCAGTTCATAACTTCATATTAATCTGTTCTTCGTATCGTATATTACTCTTGTCAATCAAGAGATAGTTTTAACGCAAATACGAATAATATTATGTATAAAAGTGTTACAAATAGTTTCTACGTACACACGTGTATTATTATAATGTGTAAGTGTTTTAAAAGCTACGGAACGGAGTATGAATGCACTTCTTGCAGCATCGGAGCTAAAATACGCATAATTAAAATTAGGTATTCGGTAACTATTTAAATAACTTTTACCTTAAAAAATTTTGCCGTGATATCGTTATAATCATGAGATTTCTAGGGATGGGAGGGGCACCAGAGGATAATCCACCACACCCCCTCCCCCCACTTTTTCAAAAAACCCCATAAATCGAAATACTATTGTCTAAAGGCTTACCGGGGTTAATAACATATATGGCAAAACAACATTTGCGGTGTCAGCTAGTTAGTATACAAATGTTTATAATTTCCTCATGTGTGGGTATCACAAAAATAAAAACGAATTAAAAATAGCATGGTATCATCTCTTGTCAAAGAATTCATTGTAATATGAAACCTTTGAGTAGTCGGGGTCTGTAAAGAACTCGCTATAGACGACGCCAAGGTTTGCTTAAAAACCTAAAATCATCATATCAAGAATTTCGACACGGCTAGATGAGGATCTATAGCTCAGTTGGCAGAGCGCTGACACGGTACGTCAGAGGGCGCTGGTTCAAATCACGCTGGGTCGAAAATTTTTGATATGATTTAAAATGTTCATAGTTAGTATATATTTCTAGAATGCTCATAACTGTAGATAGTAAATAGTCAAAAATCAAATATTAAATTATAAAAAACTTTCTATGAGACAAACTACAAGTGTCAACAAAAGAAAAATATTACATTAGGTAATCAATTGTTGTGATATAGGTATACTTGATGCTTAGGTAAATCAAAGATATATAGAGATTAGTATTGTTTTTTATTATAAGCTACATAGGGTTTGTTCACGCATAATGGACCAATATTGGGTCTAAATGCAGAAAATCGATCCCACTAACTAACCGTGGGGTTGTTATGATAATATAATGTATATTATAGTTTGAAATTCACTTAGAATTGAGACATATTTACCACAGAGACAAAATGAAAACTAAATAAAATAAGTAGCACATAATTATTATTATAAGAAATAAAAACTCTAAGGATTTAAATTAACAAATAGTCTGTATTCGTTTCATTATGTTTCATTTAGTGCCTTATAAGATTTTTTATTAGTGGTTATAGTGACATTACATTACCTATAATGAAATTAATTTAGTATTCAAGCTTAATAAGGGGAACTATTACATTTTTATATTAGATGGAACACCAACAACTAAATAACTTCTATGAAGCGTTAAAATCAGTAAGAACAATAATAAATAATCACCATTCATGTTCGAAAGTAAACAGAACTAGGTATAAAAATTTTGTATACATACAAATACAAAACGTTCCGCGGGTCTTTCATCACGGGCGCAGTAATTGGCACATGTCCCACATATCCACGGAACGGCACTTCATTACAAGAATGTCATTATGCTGCAGCAAGCGATCGAGAGATTATTATAAATAGAGATCTGTAAGAACCTTGGCGGTCGCGCTCGCGAAGACGCTCGCGGCGCCCGCGGCCCCTCCGCCACGACCAGCCGTCACAAACGTCGATTATATCCAGATATACAATTAAAACTAAACTTCACCGCAAAACGCAATAAAAATTCCAGGTTTACTCTCCATACATAAACAATGAGATAGATCGGGTGTAGACAGGCGCGAAGCACACTTAACGCACGTTTATTATGGCCGATTTAATACATAAAGCACGCCGTTTCAACGAGACGACACCTTCAGAGAAAGCGTCTAACATTAATTTATATCATTCGTGTGATCTAATTAAGGTATAACGCGGGGTATGCAACGAGAAACAAAAAATAGGGATCGCTGACATTTTTGTTTATGGTACATCGACGAGACGAGATCCAGAATCCACAAATAGCGAATAAACGTACATGATTACCGCCTCCTGACGGATTTTCTAGCACTTGATAACACTAAACACCGTGATTCTTCACATTTGTGTAAACTTCATCGTTAAAATGTACTCATTTATTAATTTATTTCTATCAGCTTAAAACACAAATCACCACGCACACACAACACAACATACATAGTATATGTATACCAATATCCAATACACATGGGATGGATGGATACTTCTCACTCACAATTTCCTTTTCTACACAAAAACAACAAAAGTGCGAGAACACTGAGATATTCGTTCGGTAACGCGCACCAACAAAATAATAATGATTTTTATTTATTTTGTGACTGTGTTTAGTTTTACATACATGTTTGCTTTTCTATATTATAACAATTTGTAAAATAGTAAACAATTAAACATAACTGGTATGTAGTCTTTTTAGAATAAAAAAATTCTCATTTGTTTTTATTTTACATTATTTGGGCAATTATTTTATACATGTACATAATTATAATAGGGTACTATCCGTAGTGAAAAATAAATTATAAAATTTGATAAAAATTAAAATTTATATAGAAATACACCTAAATATTCTGATTTGGAATCATAAAAGCACATGATTGATTTATTATATTGAAATTAAAAGTCGTATATTTTAATCTGTATATCACGTGACCTAAAACACGAGCCGCCATGGTGTGACGTCATACGGGCAATAACAAAGTTCTGTCAGTGCTGTCAACAGCTATCTATATCAATAATATCTATCAATTTTAACTTCAAGGAGTAATAATTGTGTTCTTTCGTATAATAACTCTTCATATCTTGTCCCAACTGAAATAATATGCATTCATTACTAATTTGTTGATAGTTATCATAGTAATTGTAGGTTACTCTCTTACCTACGTCATACACTTTTGTTATTGCCCATATTACGTCACCAAAATGGCTGTAGCGTTTTCGCGGTAATAAAAAAGGTTTAAAATTTAATTTAATTTTATGGCATGAAAGCGTGTTTATTTTGCCGAAATCTATTTTTTTGTGGCTTTTTATTAGAAAATCAACATTTTGAAGTACTTTTTCAAACATAGTGGAATACCCTATTTACAGTTCAAAATTTTAAATATATTTAACAAGTAATTTTTTTCGATATTTTGTAGTAATGTAGTGAAGTATGTATTATACTTTTTCGTATAATTTGCTACAAGTAGTAGTCGTACCATTAAATTACAATTTATATTTATTTACGAATAATAATAAAGAAACAATATTTTATCGAAACGAATAATATTTTACAACTACGCTAGATATATGATTTGGAAATAAAAATAATATTCATAATTGAATTAGGAATAAGAAAAAACAAAATTAATGTTTGCAACAACAAGTTTCCGAACCTGTCATTATAAAAAATGTCTAAATATATTGAACGTAGGTAGAACGTAGGTATGTACATACAAAAACAATATAACAATAATATAGCAATAATAATACACATTACACGTTTGATACAAGTGCAGAGGCGTAGCTACCGCCGTATCAGCCGTATCAATGATACGGGGCCCCCGGGCTACAGGGGCCCCCAACGTGTAGAAACAAAAATAAATAAATAGTAAAATGTTATCCACGATGTTAATTAATTTCGTACTTTCCAGGAAAAAAACATATCAAATAACTGTCATACGTGCCTATAGAGTTTCACTTCAGAAATGACAAAAATCAAAAATAAAAGATTGTTTAATCACAGAGATTGACGACACGTTGGCGCAATGGTTACAGCACTGGCTGTTGCGCGTCAGTCGCAGGTTCGATTCTCGCTCACGACAGACATTTGTATTGGCCATATAGATGTTTGTCGTGGTATGGGCGTTTGTGCTTCTGTATTGTGTGTGTTTCCGGACCTCCGACACAGGAGAAAATACTGGGGCTGTTGAGTGTGAAGCGTTGAGTGTGAATCTTAATTTCTTTTTTTAACCGACTTCCAAAAAAGGAGGAGGTTCTCAATTCGACTGTATTTTTTTATATATGTTAACTCAGAACTTTTGACTGGGTGGACCGATTAGGATCAATTTTGTTTTAATTGATAGGTGTTGCGTGTCATGTGGTCCCATTAAAATTTAATTGAGATCTGACAAGTACTTTTAGAGTTATATCTAATAATGCGTATTTACTTGACTACTTTTTCGCCAACCTACGTTGTATTATACCGCATAACTTTTTACTCGGTGTACCGATTTTGATGATTCTTACTTTAATGGAAAGCTAATACATGTCATGTAGTCTTTCTTCTTTAAATTAGATCGAGATTTGATTACAACTTTTTGAGTAATCTTTAATAGCGCGTATTTATTTGACTATTTTTTCGTCTTATTACGTTGTATTACTTGTCGATGTAATTGAAGTCGGTTTTTTTTTCGTTTGCGAGCAAACACAATTATTTGAGTTAAGTGTTCGTCCAAAACCTGAGTTATATGTTCGAAGTATTACAACCTGAGAAACTCCTATCTTCTTCAAATGAAGTGATAAAAAACACTTCCGGAAAACTATCAGCTAAATACAGTAAAGACATCTCAATCAACCTTTATGAACAATTAATTGGTCTGAAAACATTTTTAAAGTCCGAAATTGAAAAAATCATTCCATTGTACGGTTATCAGACTTGTCACTATTGTCTATAGAGACAGAAATTTTAGAAAAACTGAAATCATCTGTAAATATAGATGATTTAATAAATCAATTTGCCGAAAAAAAGGCTACAAAAGTGCATAGGTAATTAGGTATATTTAATTTTAATTGTTTGAATAGCTCAATTTTTAGGAAGATGTGCTAAGTTATTATTATTATTAAAGCTTTATTATTATTATTATTATCTCATCAGCATGTAATATGATCTAATCCCACTGCTAGGCATAGGCTTCTTTCCCCATGGGGAACAGGAACACATTCTACATGTAGGAGAAGGACCAGAGCTTAATCCACCCCGCTGCTCCAATGCGGGTTGGCCGATATATTCCCTACTATAAGTAACGACGATCGTTATCAGGTGTACATGATAACAACCGGGACCGACGGCTTAACGTGTTCTCCGAGGCACGGTGGGGAGACCCAAAAGAACTGCACAAACACCCAGACCACGGCAAACATCTGTATGGCCAATACAAATGTTTATCATGTGCGGTGATCGAACCCGCAACCGCCAGCGCAACGGCCATAAATCAGTGCTGCGACCATTGCGCCAACGCATCAATAAATATTTATTTTCATTTAATTCAAGCATTTTTGTTTCTTTAGTGAGAAATCTTTACCCTTCGTTAGGGCCCCCTAACTAAATTTGATACAGGGCCCCTCAAAAGCACGCTACGCCACTGTACAAGTGTAAAATATCCTTTAGTCAAGATACTACTTGAACAAAAAACTTTAAGACCATATTTTACCATTTTTTTTTCTCTTATAAATAATGAATTTTCTATGATTTCAAATAATTATAGTTTAGTAATTTCTGCAATGATTGATTATGGCTATATTAAAATTTAAGATTAAGGGCCTGTTTCACCTGTTGTGGATATCGCTATTTGGCGGATGATAGTATCCGAATTCCGACAGTAAAAAGTTTTTGTTTCATTATTAAAGTGAAACTTTTATTACATCGTCTCAAACTTTTTCATCTGTGTGTTGCATGTCGCGTAACGGTCGGCGGCGCGGTAAGATTGATAAAGCGATTTTTTATTTTTTATACCCTTAATGGAATATTATTCCAAACATTTTTAGCTAAATATCTATATATTGATGCGGTTTTCTTTAGTAAATAGAATGATTCCAGAGGAAGGTTTATATGTATAGGTAATACATGCATAATATAGTAGAGGAACACTGATAGTTTTAAAGTTTTCTAATGTGATGTCGTAAATAAACACAGTTTTTGCGCTTAGATTGCAAATATTCATTGTATATTTTATATTTAGTATCAGCATTGCACCTGTGCGAAGCCAGAGCGGGTCGCTAGTATAAATATCTAGTATATTTGCATATGATGGTAAAAAAGAATAATCATTCAAAAAACTTTTTACTCCCGGATACTGTCATCCGTCAAATAGCGTTATCCACAACTGCTGAAACAGGCCCTTAAATTAACTGTGACTTATAATGAGGATCTACTAAATTAACGTACCTATTTTAATTTGATAAATAAAACGTCTTCTATTTAATACAAAAAAAAAATATCTAATATTAGTAGTAAGAATATGGTTTTTTTATACAGTTACAGTTCGCGTATATGTGGCGTATATTCAGCAATATATTGTTATTAGAATTTAGAATACTACAAAACTCCAAGCAAGGAATTTTGTTGCCATTAAATAAAATATTTAACATCGTTTTGAGGTGTTATAATGCTTAATTTGACAATTATTCCAATTATTAAGTATAGTTTATTTAAATATAATAAGGGACAAATATAATGTACACAAATGTTTGGATATGTCGTTTAAATCAAACAGTCTAATTTTTGTAACTAAACAAAACTATTGTGTATAATAATAAGTTGAGTTATTTATTAAATAAAATTAATTTTATAGTATTACTGATGTATTTTATTATTATAATACCTACGTATTTTTAAATTTTTTACATATTAGCTGAAATTAGTGGTAACATGAAAGTCCACTAAAGTAAAAAAAAAAAAAAATTATTGTCTATGATTATTTCTCGGATTCTCAGTGAAGGGAGGAGGGGCAATGATAGATTTCGCTTCGTTGTCGTGTATTAAAGTTTTTAGTGGTTTGTGTTAAAATTGTTATAAATGCATTGAATCGAATGACATTATTTTATACTGCATGAGTGCATTGGTTGCATTGAAAACTGTTTTTCTGCACCGGCGATTACATTCCGACCGCTCCCAGTGCGTAGAGTACGTACGTCAGTCATCAAGTATTTTTCATGCTTGTACTACTTGCGTATAGTAGGGGGCCGTGTGATAGTAAAAGCTGTTGGAAAGTGCATTCATACGGGAAACTGTTGCCGTAAAAACAAATCTCACGTTCCGTTTAATAAAGAGCGCTAAGTGTTGTGTTGAGTTGATAGGAATTGGATGTTTGAAGCCATTTTCGGTGAGTGTTCATATCAGTAGTATTTACGTTCATATTGGCGATAATACTGTGTTCTACTGATTAATGACCCTTTATGATGTACCTTGTGAGCTTATCATTTAGTCACGTCAATAAGTAGTCTCATTCTTATTGTACTAAGACATTGCTATAGGTACATTTTTGTGTTATTTTAACAATGTTGTATTATAATGAACTATTTGACCAATATCAAAACAATACCATAGATATACGTATAAGTATGTTTTATTAAAACTTTCATTGAATTGAAAATAAGTAAAATTGATATTTAATTTGGATGTACAAATTTCTCTAATTTTGTGATTTTACAATAAAAAGTAAGGAAATACCTTTAATAAATAACAAAAATATATAATTTATTTTGTATTATATTTATTATCATACTACATGACCCGGTGAACTTCGTATCACCTACATATATTTGTGAAAAATATAGACAAAACACATTCTAAACGCAACTATAAATATTTGACAACCAATTGACAACGGCTTTTAGCGAGACTAACGAACATCAATTGATTTTTATATATATATAGCTTATGTCTATGGTCTTCAAAATGTATATTATTCAGTTTGTCATAAAAATAATTATAAAATAACTAGCTTCTGCGCGCGACTTCGTCGGCGTGGACTCCGCTTCTATTGGTCTTAGCGTGATGATACATAGCCTATAGCCTTCCTCGATAAATGGGCTATCTAACACTGAAAGAATTTTTCAAATCGGCCCAGTAGTTCCAGAGATTACCGCGTTCAAACAAACAAACAAACAAAACAAACAAACAAACAACCAAACAAACAAACTCTTCAGCTTTATATATTAGTATAGATAAGGTTAACAAATACTACAAAATATTATCATACTTGTCAAAATGAATCTGAAAACTTTTAAGTTATGTAATTCTTGTGGTTGTTAAGAGCCATTTCACAATTTTTGGCTCTGCAAGTTTAGGTGGTCGAAGCGCTCGAGTCGTAAGAGCTGCGCGTTCTTGTTGTCACACTATACAACCAAAAAAATCTTGATCTTTTTTTAATGTATATTAAAAATTAATAACTATGTTGTAAAATGTTTTTTACATAATTAATTTGTTTTATAATTTCAAGTATGCTATATAACAACAGTCAATACATTAAAAATAAAAATCAATTGTATAAAATATTTTTTTTTAAATTGATTTTAGCGAGTTTACTAATGAATCAAATATTTACGATATAAATAAAATAGCCTTTTATTATGCTCAATAAAAACTTTGTATGCAAGTAGACTATCAAATTTTGCCGGCTTTAATTCTTTTATAAACTCAACTAGTGACCCGCTCTGGCTTCGCACGGGTGCAATGCTGATACTAAATATAAAATATAAATGTTTGCAACCTAAGCGCAAAAAATGTGTTTATTTATGACATCACCTTAGAAAACTTTAGAACTATCAGTGTTCCTCTACTATATTATGCATGTATTATACATATAAACCTTCCTCTGGAATCACTCTATTTACTAAAGAAAACCGGATCAAAATCCGTTGCGTAGTTTTAAAGATCTAAGCATATATACAGACAGACAGACAGACAGCGGGAAGAGACTTTGTTTTATAATATGTAGTGATGACACCGACAAATAGATTTATTAACAAATAACAAGACAAACAGATTTAAATGCCTGTTTGTATTGATAATGTGAGAAAAAAGATTTGAAATAATAATTTTCGCATATTTTTAATTTTTATGAAAGTATCAAATGCAGTGTATCCACTATAACAACAATTGCTTTGTGCGTGTGAGCGAAGCAGACAGCTGCGCAGAATTAAGCGTGGACCTTAACCTCTAAGAGCGCTGGCGCTCGACTGATTTACTGGGTTTGATGCGTAGTATTATATACTATCTTTTGATTTTTTATACAATTTTTAATAAGAATAATTAAATGCTTTAATTTTTTTTTTATGTTATTCTATTTTTTATATAATGAAATTCTATTAAACATTTACATTGCTCTGGTGTAATGGCCTTTATAGAAGCCTACACACTGGCAGTTTTTCGTTTAATTGGGCTCGGGATGGATATTTGTATAAATATTTCTTTCTGGTCTAGGTGTCTGTCCTGGTCTCTCCACCATGCCTCGAGAGTATGTTAAGCTGTCTGTCCCGCTTGTTATCATATAAATATAATAGGCATTGTTACCATCAGCAGTTTCCTCCCATACAAATCGGCGGGACTGGATAATTATGGTTTTTCCAGGACTGCTAAGATGGAGCGATAGGAAACTGATAGAACACATTGTCTCCATATATAGGAGTTGTCTAGCTTATCGCTACACTCCTAAAGCATGGAGGGAGGTCAAAGTAGTCTTCATACCTAAACCCGGCAAAGGAGACTACTCGCAACCTAAATAATTTAGACCTATTAGCCTTACCTCCTTTCTTTTGAAAGTCTTGGAAAGACTAATAGACCGGGAACTGAGGTGCACTACTCTAGTCGAACAGCCTCTGAATCCCAACCAGCACGCCTACTCAGCAGGCAAATCAACAGACTCTGCCCTACATAGGGTTATATCCTATATAGAGGGCAACCTCTGCCACAAAATATCAACTTTAGGCGCCTTCATTGATATCGAAGGGGCCTTTGACAAAACTAAATTTACTAGCATAAGCCGGGCCCTGACTAAACGCGGAGTCAATAACACAATTGCTGGCAGCTGGGGGATTGACAGCATGCTAAAGTACAGGGCCATCCTATTTACTGTGAACAGAACAACAAGAGGCGTTGTGGCGAGAGGATGTCCCCAGGGGGGGGGGGGTTTATCCCCACTCCTGTGGAACATAGTGATCGATGAACTGATCACTTTGTTCAACGACCGCAGATTTCTCACAGTGGGATATGCAGACGACTTAACTGTACTCATAAGTGGTCCGTCTGAGAGAACAGTTTGCGACCAAATGAGGGCCGCATTAAGAGTCGTCGAACAGTGGTGTATGGACCACGATTTAACGGTGAACCCCGCAAAGACGGAACTTGTGATGTTCACTAACAAACGGAACCTAGGGCACTTAAAACTCCCTAATTTATTTGGCACCAGTCTTACCCTTTATACCAAGGAGGTTATATATCTCGGTGTAATCCTGGATAGTAAACTTCTTTGGAACAGGCACTTAGATTGTAAAATCAACAAAGCCAGCATAATTCTCTGCCAATGCAAACGGCTCCTCGGCAAAAGCTGGGGTATATCGCCTAAAATTACTGACAATGGTTTTGTAAAGCCATAAGGCTTTACAAAACCATTGTCAGGCCTCTAATAACCTACGGCGCGGTAATCTGGTGGCAGAGAATAGAACTTACCACCGTTAAAAATAAGCTACAGCGGTTTCAGAGAATAGCTTGCTCTGCAATCATTGGCTGCATGCGTACCGCCCCCACGGCATCTCTTGAGGTTATGCTTGATCTGGCACCGCTTGACCTGTTTATACAACAGGAAGCGGCTATGTCAGCTATCAGGCTGAAACACTTGGGCCTGTGGTGCAACCAGGAGGGTCCTCACAACAAATTATGGAGCGACCTAGTGAGTTATGAACCACTAGTTGCCGCTCCATGTGGTAGGATTCCCAAACTACACATGTTCGAAAGGAAATACCATATACAACTGTTTGAGGCCGAAAGAGACCAGTCCGGCATACGGGAAGTCCGCATTTATACGGACGGCTCCAGAATGGCTTCTGGCACCGGTGCCGGAGTGTACTCACTGGACCTGAACATCAAACTGTCACTAACTCTGGGCCAACACAGCTCCATCTTTCAATGTGAATGTGTTGCGATTACCCACGCAGCCACCGCCGTCCTGTCCAAAGGCATTAAGGACTGTAACATCCGAATTCTGTCGGACAGCATGGCTGTACTCAAAGCACTGGGGAGCAATTCGACTAACTCTAGTCTTATATTCGAATGTCATCAAGCCTTGGCTCGTTTAATGGGGTAATCCTCCAATGGATTAAAGGACAGCGAATCACACGGAAACGATGCCGCCGATGAGCTAGCGAGACAGGGGTCCAATACAAAGGTGGCTGGCCCTACCATCTTATTGCCGCTACCATTTGGACAGCTGCGCTCATGGGTAAGGCAACGTACACGTGCAACTCACAATGCCCTTTGGGCAAACCAGACTGGCTGTAGACAGTCCAAGATGGTACTCACGGAAGTATCACCGCATCTATCGCGTCGACTGCTCAGGCTGAACCGTCCGAGATATTAGAATAGTTGTTGGTACAATCACTGGCCACATGGCACTCAACCACCAACTATTCATTATGAATGCAACGGACAGTCCTCTATGTAGGGGATGTCTGGCTGCTGAAGAAACAGCCGCCCTCGTGATCCTGGAATGCGAGGGAGTGGCCGCACACGGGGCTACCATACTTAAAGAAATAAGTACACCGAGAAGCCTGTGAACGCCCCAGGAGGCTTCTGAGCTCCTGGAAGGAGCTGGGCTGGCTGAACTAGTCAGCCCTTTTCACGCATAATGGACCATATTGAGTCTAAATGCGGAAAATCGGGCCCACAACAATACAATACAATAGGCATTGTTACTCAACCCGCAGTAGAGCAGGATGGTAAGTTATGCTCCGACCCTTCTACACTGAAAAAGAGACCTCTACTCAGCAGTGGAATGTTACGGACTAGATCAAATCAAATTGGTAAATGTTTTCTACACTAGTGGCATTACGCAGTCTGTTATAATTATGTAGGTAAAATTTTGTTAAGAACATGACCTAACTTATGCTCAAAACTATTAATATTGATTGTGTTGTGTATTCTCATACTTTTCATATTGCTGAAACACACACACATACATACACATTAGCCTATCGCAGTCCACTGCTGGAAATAGGCCTCCACAAGTTCGCGCCAAAAATGACGTGAACTCATGTGTTTTGCCCATAGTTACCACTCTGGGCAGGCGAGTAGGGTACCGCAGGGCTGGCTTTGTTGCACCGAAGATGCTGCTGCGCATCTTCGGCCTGTGTATTTTAAAGCCAGCAGTTGGATGGTTATCCTGGCATCGGTCGGCTTTTTAAGTTCCAAGGTGGTAGTGGAACTGTGTTATCCCTTAGTAGCCTCTTACGACACCCACGGGAGGAGAGGGGGTGGATGTATTCTTTACTGCCGTAACCACACAGCAGAATGGCCAAGAAGAAGGATATTAAGTAACAATTCTCAAATTTTGTCTTTGACACAAGTGGTGCGTGCCAATCACTTGCCACTGGAGTAGTTACCTTGTTGTTTTGGTGGCCAAATTAAGGGTCTGTAAGTGGCTAGGCAGGATAGACCCTTAATTTGGTACCCCTAAGACTATTGGGCACCTAGTATTTTGGGGTTTCCTTAGTACCTACCTACACTACAGCCATGAAAAGTGGGTTCGCTCAACTGGAAGCACCTGTCGTACCGTCTTTTCGTGTAATTTTTTTTGTGGACTTTTTGATGAATTATGTGTTGTCATAGTGGAACAGTGTGAATAAAATGAGTAAATATGAGTATTGATGTATGATAGGAGAGGAGATCTTTGCATATGTGTGGCACATTTGCAGGTTTTAGAAGTTACGCTTATGCTATGCTTCAGCCTGTAATATCCCACTGCTAGGCATCGGCCCATGTAAGAGAAGGATCAGAGCTTAATCCACCACGCTGTTTCAATGCGGGTTGGCGGATATATTCCATACAATGAGTAACGATCGCTATCAGGTGTACATGATAACAACCGGGACCGAAAGCTTAACGTGCTCACCGAGGCACGGTGGTTTATCATGTGCGGGGATCGAACCCGCAGCCGCCAGCGCAACAGCCACAAACCAGTGCTGTGACCGTTGCGCCAACGCGTCCTCTCCAAGTCGTTTAGAAGTTAGTGATAGGGGAATCATTATTATTTCCGGTTAAAACGAATTGAATATATTATTATATTAACTGCTTGATCAATTGACAATAAACATTGTTACAAAATATTATGTTAAATGTATTTATTTTACCTTTTTTTAGTCGTAAACAGCTCCGTAATACTCTTATTGCGTGATTCACTGTTTAAATATTTTAGGTGTTCATTATATAAATTTCATTCATATCCTTTGAACTACTGGCGACCTTTCCGACCTTCACTTGTGTTCATCGAAATTTGTTGTGAAGACTAATTCGCGCCTATGGCTTTGCTCGTTTTGATTATAAAAATTGTGGAATCAAGACACGGACTTCTTAATAATAATAAAAAAAAGCAATCAAAATTGTCAAATGAACAAACAAAAGTTTGTTTTAATTTTAAGTTTATTTATGATTTTCTATATATATCATCTGCCCCAAGTTTATAATATTTTCAATTTATTGAAGGATTTTAGCGACTATCACTACATAGTATAAAACAAAGTCGCTTCCTGCTGTCTGTCTGTATATATGTTTAGATCTTCAAAACTACGCAACGGATTTTGATGCGGTTTTCTTTAGTAAATAGAGTGATTCCAGAGGAAGGTTTATATGTATAATACATGCATAATATAGTAGAGGAACACTGATAGTTTTTGCCACCGTGCGAAGCCGGGGCGGGTCGCTAGTTAGGTAATAAATATTTAGATTTCAAGATAGGAGAGACAAATAAATTGTTTTAAATGAAATGTATCTTTAAATCGAAAAACGAAAAAAAAAAATTACGAATCTAATCTTTAAAATAATGTTGTAAAGGAATTTTAAATGGACTTGATTAATAGCTATCATTTAATACGTAACTAATTTTGATAATTGTCTTTTCTCGCAAACTAAAAAAAAAAAGACGACTTGAATTACACCGACAAGTAATACAACGTAGTCACGAAAACACAGTCAAAGTCAAGTAAACACGCTTTTGTTTACGCGTATTACTAAAAAAGTTATCAATCATATGACAAGCATTACCTTTCGATTAATGTAAGAATCATCAAAATCGGTAAACCCAGTGAAAAGTTGTACGGTATAATACGACGTAGGTCGACGAATAATAGTCACGTAAATACGCATTATTAGATATGTATAACTCGAAAAGTACTTGTCAGATCACAATTAAATTTAAATGGGACCACATGACACGCAACACTTTTCGATTCGACTTCTGAAGTTCTGAGGTAACATAAAAAAATACAATCGAATTGAGAACCTCCTCCGTTTTTGGAAGTCGGTTAACAATATATATAATGAGTATAAAATATTTTTATAAAAATCTTCTTTTAAAATTTTAATAGAAAGTAAACACGAAAAACGTTTTTATAATATAAAAGTTTAAACTTTAAACTAGCATGTTTAGTAGATGATAAAAATCTTTTAAGACTATTTATGACACTAAATATTCTAATAAAAAAAAACGAGTGTGGTTTAGACCCAGTAAGCTAAAACCGTTAATATTTTACGTTATATACCAGGTTACTGCTGACTGAGGTTACTGACCTGGCTGCAGGTAAGTGTAGCAATCATAGAGATGGGTGCCTACTACAGTCAGGTATATAATGTAAAATATTGACAGTTTTAGCTTATTACATGTAATTAACATGAGAGGGAAAAGATAAAAAAAAAATTGCAGCAGGCTTATGGTGGCAGAGGTTTTTTTATAAATTCACAATATTGAAATCAGCCTATAAAAAATTGTTTCATCTAATTAACAGATGAGGGAATATTTTGTCTAATCCCGGATCTTAGACCATTAGCATTCTGCACTCCTTCTTTATATAAACTAGGTATAAGTGTGCGAAATTTCATACTCATCCGTCCGCGAAATTTTCGTAAAAACGGGTACCTACAAACTTTTTTTGCTTCTTATATAAACAGTACAGTAGTCGAAATGCAACAGAACCACAGGTACTCATAACGCCTTTTTTTTCAAAATAATTAATTGTAAGGAACATGTTTTTAAATATATTTTCAAATTACAGGTTTTTATAAACAATTATACGAAATATGCAATAACTTTTAAATTTAATAAGTGTAAAAAAAAGTTAAATAACAAACAGGTAGATGGGTCACTTTTGTTATTTTATTGGAAACGGATTTTGTTTGACGATAATAAAAATGATTTAAAATCGTCATCCTGACTACATTTTATATACAGTAGAATCCGTTTATTATGACTCCGCCTATATTGACCAACCGGTTATTATGACGTAATTACACTACGAAGTTTGGTTTTCATATAAAATTCTTTATAAAAAAGTCGGATATATTGACTTCCCTTACAGTGACATGTCGCTTATTATGACCCATTTTTAAGAAATGATGTCCGGTTATAATGACCGGTATGATTCTTTACACCTCCATTGATTCCCGACGACGTTCGACTTGCCGAACGCGTCGCCAAGTGCAAGCCACGTGTGGCTCGTTTTTGTTTTGAGTCTCAGTTTGGTCCATAGAATAACTTATTGGTCTTCTCAGTGAGTAATTGACGCTTGAAGGTCACGCATTGTTTTTTTGTTGTTTATGTTTTTCATTGTACATACTGTGAAAAAAATGTCATCTCATCGCCGTAAGACATTTACGATTGACGAGAAAGGTGCCATAATAATATGCAGATTAGAAAATGGAGAATCAAACTTTTTTGTGCATATTTAGACAGTCGATCTGAAGAAGTAAACTCCAGTCGTGCGTTGGAGCTGACACGCGTTTTTTTTTACAAAACGCTTTGTATGACGTCCGCTTATTATGACGTCTTTGTCAATTCCTTTCGATGTCATTATAAACGGATTCAACTGTATTGCGTATAAATGACGGATAGGATATTGTTTATTTTTAAAGTGAAACTTATTACATCGTCTCAAACCTTTTCGTCTGTGTGTTGCATGTCGCGTGACGGTCGGCCGCGCGAAAAAATTGAAAAAGCGATTTTTATATCCTTAATGGAATATTATTCCAAAATTTTTTAGTTAAATGTCTTCTTCTTCCTCGTTCCCTCAATGATGAAGATCGCGACCACGAATGCTATGGTTCCATTGAACCCGATCGTAAGCAGTATGTGTTGCACGGTGCAAGCTGCCTTCCACTGCATTCCTGATGACATCAGACCATCTAGCTGGTGTCCTCCCTTTGGCGCGTTTTCCTTCAATTTGACCCAGTACTATAAGCTTCTCGAGACTATGCTTGGGAGACCGAATAATGTGCCCGAAGAAGGTTAGGGTCCGCTCCATGCAGATCGTTGAGAGCCTCTTGGTGATGTTGAGCTCTTATAAAACTGACTCGTTCGTCCTCATGCCAGTCTAAGGGATTCGGATCAGTCTTCGGCAACACCACATTTCAAAAGAATTGTTTTTTCCGCAATCGCGACTTCTGAGGCACCAAGTTTCCGAGCCATACAAGAATATCGAGAACACAAGAGCTCGGACCAGACGGACTTTGGTTTTGCAATGAATTCACGATTCCTCCATATCTTGTGTAGGTTGGTCATTGCACTTTTAGCCATTCCAGCACGTCGACGAATTTCTTCAGTGCAGCTACCCACATTATTTATTAACGACCCAAGATAGACAACCTGATTGACGTTTTCTTAAGTATTCAGTGCATTCGAGTGAGGTAGAATTTGAGCTCTATCTACAACCATAATCTTGGTCTTTGTATGGTTAATTTTAAGACCGAGCTTGGCATTTTCAACTTCAATTTTCTTCAGTAGAACTGCCATCTCTTCATTTGAAGCTAGTATCGTTGTATCGTCAGCATATCTCAGGTTCGTTAACTTCTTACCATCTATTATGACGCCTCCATTCCAGCCATCCAACGCTATCCTCATTATGTACTCGCCATACAGATTGAATAGCTTCGGGGACAGAATACAGCCTTGACGTACGCCTCGTTCAGTATGGAAAGACTTCGACAGATGGTTTTCCAATTTCAAGTTTCGTGCTGCGTTGCGTTGCTTCCACCAAGGTACAAATTCTGTAACAAGAAAGTGAGATGAGGAGGAACACCCATTTCTATGAGCACATCAAACATGCGCTCCCACCGTACACAGTCAAATGCCTTTGCATACTCTATAAAACACATAACCAGTGGTTTGTTAAACTCACGGCACTTTTCAATGAGAATCGGGACATTCAATATTTGCTCACGAGTTCCCTTACCGGCTGCGAAGCCAGCTTGTTCACTCGGTATCTGGTTGGTTAAATATCTATAATGTGAAAAAAAGTTTCACTTTTACCGTGGTTTCATAAAACCACACAGGTTTTTTATTAATATTTTACGTTTTAATGTGTATATTTTACTTTTATATATTTAGGTATATTAATATGAGGATAGATTAAAACAGTGGCCACGGCAGCTGGCTTTTGTGCTATGGTTAATTGTTGTTCTCATCGTTTGTATAATGTGTTGTTCTCTCAGGTTCCCATTACAATAAGGGCCTTTGATTGTGAAGCGTATATTCTGTAATGACTTTTTTATTCAATAAACATTTAAAAAAAAAAACTAGCGAAGAAAATAAATATTTTAACAGAGTATTTTAAATGGCTACGATTTTAATTTCCCAAATCTTTCGAGACCCCTTTCTCGGGAAAGCCAAAACTCGTATAAACGAAACTAATTTATAGCAAATTAGGTAAACTTATACGGTCTTACTTATAAACGTTTCTTAATATTTAATCAATTGCTTAGCAACGGATTAGCAAAAACTTCACTTATAAACACTATTTAGCGTTAAGAAGTCGTTAAGTAGTGTTTAAATAGCTGTCAAAATTAAACACTGCCGAGACATAGTTTAACTCTCGCTAAGCGGCAAGATGGCGGATTTCACATAAATCAGCTGTTCTATTGTGACGTCTGATATACATAAATACTATTTTTTCAAGTTTTCATATAAGTAATCAGATATTGGGGCCGTCATGTTTACTGTAATTAATATACATATAATAAAATAGTAGGAAAGTCAAAACTGTACATTGAATATTGTTTTGAAATAATACTTGGGTGTGATCTACAATCGATACCGAAGCCAAAAATATAGTTTTTAGAATTTTTGTCTGTTTGTCTGTATGTATGTCAGGGATAAACTCAAAAAGTAGGTACTGCATGGATTTACTTCTTTGGCACTAACACCTATGGGGAACGAGTAGTGAACCTTTATTTCTTCAACGCATTCTGAACATTCACGCAGACGACGTCGCGGGCAGCAGCTAGTAATTAATATTCTCCATATCACTCAAATTGGTGGATCGTATTCTTTTATTGGCTTGCTCAGTGGTGTCCAACACTGAATAATACACTGAATAATACTGGTGTACTACTATTAACAATGAAAGATAAAAAGAAGATATTTAGAATGAAATTCCCACTATATAAAAATTAAAATATACTAAATGAGCATTATCTGACAAATTCCTGTCTATAACTTCGTGTTCACGACACTCGGACACTGTCATAGATGATATAATATGGAATAATTGTGTTGGCTAGCAAACGAAAAAAAACGACTTCAATTACATCGACAGGTTATACAATGTAAGTATGTAGACGCAAAAAATTAACAAACATACTAGTTGTCACTACGATTTTCGAGGGTTTCCCTCGTTTTCTCTGGGATTCCATCATCAGATCCTGGTTTCCTTATCTATGGTACCTAAGTTGGGATATCTCCTTTCCAACAAAAAAAGAATTATCAAAATCTGTTCATAAACGAGGAAGTTATCCACGAACATACATAAAAAAGAATATATATATATACGGTCGAATTGCGTAACCTTCTCCTTTTTTGAAGTCGGTTAAAAATAGAACTTTTAACAATTTCGTTGATTCAATTTCTCTATCTAATCAATTATTTTAGGTATAATCTGTGCCAACCATCTATGTATCGTTCTTTGTTCGTTTCTTAACTAAGAAACAGCTAATCAACGTTTATAAGTAAACTAAAGTTAAACACGGATTTATAATTTAAGAGTGGTTTAACTAAGCGGTGGCTAAGTATTGATTATCGAGATTTTTATAAGTAAGACCGTTAAAGGTAAAAGTAATTTATTCGTCTGTTCATTACGGTCTATTTCAGAAATCTACTAATATTATAAAGCTAAAGAGTTTGTTTGTTTGTTTGAACGCGCTAATCTCAGAAAGTACTGGTCCAATTTGAAAAATTCTTTTATTGCTAGATAGCCCATTTATCGAGGAAGGCTATAGGCTATTTTTTTTTATTACCACGAGTGAAACCGCGGTAATTTAATCGTTTTTAGTGTTTTAGTGTTAAATAAATTTTTTCTAGTAAGCTTATTAGATCAGTACTCAACGAAATCCGTCAGTACAGTTCAGCATTTACAGTTCTACTGTTAATTGCAATGGCAATTAGTATGATTTGAATGCGGTGTGAACGAACTCATTGCCATAGCTCCTTCAGAGGACAAACGTACTCGTGAACTTTTAAACAAATCCTTTTATCACCCTTTTCTTATCCTCATTATCAAAGGTATACATGACAGAACATGTTTTTACAAATGTATGATTAAAATAAATCAAAAACAATATTGTAGCTTTTAATGTAAGATTTTACGTTAAAAACTATTGTTAGGACTATTTTCGTTTTTAATAATCCATGAAATATTCTTGATCGTGTTCTTAATGTGTTGAAAATGGTACGTATAAAAAGATAAGTCTAGACTATTTTATATCGAATGTATTACTAATGTATATTAATTATGTATCACTTACTGAACATTAAGTGTTATACATAGAAAAGCTATAATCAAATAAATAATAATCGCATTCTTGATCATTCCCTGTCTATGGTAAGCTAAATAAACTCCGTGTTTCGAGTAAGAACATAAATGATAAGCAAATTCGGTAATCCGCGTAAGAGCTGCGTAGCGGATTATGTCAATCATATTAAATCAAATAAGTATAATAAGAAATATTTACAAAAAAAATATATTTAGTACTTGTAACTGTCGCTTTTAAATGAATTATTTCGAGACGACTGTAGCTCTGCCGTAGAACTAAGATTATTTGTAAATGACGGTTCGAAAGTGCCTAAATATGTTCAGTTGAATAATGTGTTCTGAATTTCAATCCTTCATGTTTATAAGAGAGGCT
Source organism: Melitaea athalia (assembly GCA_905220545.2). Taxonomy (NCBI): domain Eukaryota; kingdom Metazoa; phylum Arthropoda; class Insecta; order Lepidoptera; family Nymphalidae; genus Melitaea; species Melitaea athalia. The sequence continues at coordinate 6,979,304 of HG992203.1, forward strand.
TTTGTACTAAAACCGGATAAGTATTAGGACATTCAAATCGAAATCGTATTCAATAAATAATAGTAATTGTAATTCAGAACGATTCGTTCGAATCGAATCGTCGTAATTCAGAAGTCATAAAGTTGTTGGAACGAAATGTAAGTGTTGTCGTGTGTATTTATTTACACATATTAAAATAAAGACAAAATCGATAGTAAATAACGACGAAAAGACCTTACATATAGGTTTACAGGATATCGTTGAAATTTATAAAATAACTTATAAATAGTCAAACAATGAATCACACAGCAAAATGTTACGGTGTGGGTACGAACTTACGACCAAAAAGAAGGAACAGCGCATACCATTCAACTTAGTAACTTTTGATATTGAAATAATCAACGACCACAAAAAAACTTGGATGTAACATTAAGTTTGTTCTGATATTATTTAAAAAATAAATAAATATTAATTTAAAATTTTAGGTTTTTCAATTTATTGTTGTTGTTTCTTTCAAACTAATAAATTGTTTTAAGTCGAATTTCCAAAAGAAGTAAATGGCTAAAGCTAGTACCTACAAAATCTATAACACCGGTTATGGATTTGAGCATTGCAAATATTAGTTATCTGGTTATATTTTTTTATCCATAAACATTAGTTTTCATTAGTATTACCTAACGAAACATCAAATCCATTACAGTTAATGGATTTGACCATTAAAGTTCAGAATATATTTATTTCCGAAGAAGCGACTAAGGAAGTTTAATCGAAGGATTAGTATGGCAATTGACAAACTGCAGTTATCAGAGTGAAATGGAGTTTAAACCGATTACTAGCACCTGCAGTTTCCTGCACTAAATCTTTTATACTCTTAGACGCTGTGATTTGAGAGCTCAGCTGTATTTCAGACAGTTTATAGAATGGAACTATTCACAAGTTTTGTAACTTATTCTGCAACAATTTCTATTTTTCTAAAACAGTATTTTTTCTTTAAATAAATATCATTAATGTATAATACATAATATAGTTGTTTGTTCCTGAGGTAGGCAACTAAATGCCTGTGTTATCTATACTAATATAATAAAGCTGAAGAGTTTGTTTGTTTAATTGTTTGTTTGTTTGTTTGAACGCGCTAATCTCAGGATCTACTGATCCGATTTGAAAAATTCTTTCAGTGTTAGATAGCCCATTTATCGAGGAAGGCTATAGGCTATATATCATCGCGCTAAGACCAATAGGAGCGGAGTCCACGCCGACGAAGTCGCGCGCAGAAGCTAGTAGGTAATAGCCGAGTGATAAATATAATTAATTAATTATTAATGATACATATACGAATAGATATATCACATCATGACTCAATGTAGGAATAGAACCCACACCCTTGGAGCATTTAAGCAAGATCATTGACAATTGCGCCAATGATTTTGTATTACTTTATAAGTTACAACATGTTAATTATTATCTCAGATATATTGACCAGGGTTGTATGATTTATGTGTATGTAACATGGTCTTATGTTAATCAACGTTCTTTTTTTTTTTTTTGGTATCGCAGGGTAACCCATTTACGGGTGATATCCAGGACGCCCGGGTAGGCAGTCCTAGACCGTATGTCGGACTCAGCATTTGGGGTGCCACTACCGCACTAAACCCCCTGCGGGAGCCTTCAGCCGCTATACTTGGAGGGTCCCGGATCTGCAGGCAACAGGATCCCTCCAGCGACAGGCTGGCCTCGGCGAAAAGGCCAGACTTCTCCTCCATGGGGACTGTCCGGCTCACCTCTGAACAGTCCCGACGACGCCGTGTCTAGCAGGACCGGGTTCCCATCCCGGCCCGACACGGGCACAGGGGCGTTACTGGAAGCGCATTAAGTAGCGCCTCCTACGCACCCCCATTCGTCGCCCGCGGGTGGAAGCCACGTCGGCGGCCTCCTCTCTCACCCGCTCGTCGGCCTCCTTCTGGGACATTACTGTCTCGCAGAAGGAGACCATCGCCTTCCAGGACTCGTCGTCGCCGAGCATCGCGGTGATGACGCTCGGGAGTGACAAGTCCCCTCCGAGGACTGACGTCAGACCCTGACGCAGTGCCGCCCATCTCGGGCTTCCACCCGCCCGCCTCGCCGCCCACCTCGAGAGTGTGCTGGGCAGAGTCCACCGCCGCGCCACAATCGTGACATTCAGTCGTCGGCCTACTTTGGGCCGTCTGACACAGGTAGTCACCAAAGCAACCGTGCCCGGTGAGAACCTGCGTCAGACGGAAGGTGAGGGGATTGCGTTTTCGACGCATCCACCGCTCAAGGACCGGGCGCAGGGCAGCCGTTACGCGTGTGCCATACGGCTCCTCCGCCAGGTCCTCCCCCCACCTCCGCATTAGCGCTTCCTGCCCTATCCGGCGCACCCGCAGGATCCCGTCCAACGTGGGGTTCTCACCAAGAGCCCTCCTACCCGAGACGAATCAACGTTCTTAATTCATTCGAATGTTTTATATTATTTTGTTTATATCAATTCACAATAACTAGGTCAATAGCGATGACATTATGACAAAGCTACATTTACATAATAAAATAAATATTATTGATGACGAAGCGTCACAATTAATATTAAACTAGCTGACCTAGCTTCGTACCGCTATTTTTTTTTTTTTTTTTGGTGAATATAACGTTTTTTTTTCAATAACAAACACAAAAAAAGAATTATTCAATTTAATGCATCTTACGGAAGTTTTGTCCTTAGACATACATATTTCAGCGATTCATTTTTATTATTACAGATTTTTTAAAATGTTTTATATAATATTTGACAACTCGGCACTAACATTAGCATTACTCTTTCATTTAAACAGTAATAAGTCCATACGTCCACAAAGACGCCAATTACTCATTTCCAGCTATGTATACACACTAATTACTTTTTAAGTGAATTTCAACTGGAAATAAACTTAAATTTTAACATTTGTTTCAGGTATAATTCGCATCGAGTACAATCAAGAATACATAATGACTTTAGTATTTAATATGTTTATACATTAATCGGAGTTAATTTAGAGATGATAACAAAACCACGACAGACATGGACGGCGTGAAAAAAATACATTCGGGAACTCTGTATCGGTAAGTTTTTCTTTATTCTACAAAAATGGAACAAGAACTGCGTTGACCTGCCTAGTTTTTTTATTTTCCAGACAGATGTGATCTAAAAATAGTTTGCATATGTTTGCTTATGTATGTCTATTTATGGTTTTTACTCAAGGATGTATTATAATTAAAACCTATCTAATTATACGAGTTTATAATTTAGAACATAGGTGTTCGTGTGAATGGTAAAGACCAGCCGGATCTTTTTCAGGTCATTAGGATAATTATGTTTTATGGTTTTTTGTTTTATCTTTATTCGTATTGTTCGGTGCTCATTACCTGTATCACGCTAGCCAACGATCCCATTCCAAATATTGTATACATTACGTAATAACGTTTTATACATAATAATCAAATAAGCTATGCTTAGTGCTAGATGTAAAAAAATAAAATAAATAGGTTTATATTTTCTAAACATTCCACAGACTAGTACTAGAACTAAACTTAAAACCTTCATTCTCATCTTTATATAGGTATATATTTTTTATCTAGTCCAACTTATTCTTAGGCCTCAGCTGCACGTTTCTAATTCTTTAATATTATAATTTAAATTTTCCATCTACAATGTAGTAGCGTAGGCACGGGCCATTAAATGCGTTTCAATAGTGCCTGTATTCAGATGTGTCACAGGTTCGAATTATGTCACTTGAGTTTGGTTGACGCTCCTACAATCATTATATTATACCTCTAAGGCTGTGTACACGGTATTCACAAAACATTTTTTAGTAATGTAGGTTATGAATACGGTTTACGGTACTAAGATATATATTGGTCACATATTATTGTAATTTATGTAACTTGTAAATAATACAAAACTGTAAAAGATAATTTGCTTCAGCTTGTAATATCCCACTATTGGGCATAGGCTTCTTTCCCCATGTAGGAGAAGGATCAGAGCTTAATCCACCACGCTGTTCCAAATCGCAAAAAGATAATTTATAACCGCTATTGAACGAATCAAAATATATGGTCGCAAAAATATATTTGTAATTAAAAAAAATAAACGGGTGTACTAAAGACCACACGACTGAAGTAAAACTTCTTTAGCTCCATCTAACTTTTATCATCCTCTCAACTTCCGTTCGTCTCGCCCGATCACACTTTTCGTAACGCACCCGTCACGCATTCACCAGCTTAGTTTACCCCTAATTAAGCGTGCGTAAATAAGTTTTACTTCGAAAGCATTTGAAATTTCAATATAATCGAACGAATCAGTACGTATTTTTTTCTAATGATAGGTATACCCGTGGTCAATAGACCACGTATTATTCATCACATATCATTACTACTACCTATCACCTATACCTACGCAGTCACCAGTTTATTTCACCGTGAAGGTTATAGGTACCAAGGTACCAAGGACAACAATATGTCCATGTATAATCCAAGACTAACAAAAAGTATATTTTTTATCAATTCTAAAGTTTGACTTTTCCTCGTTTCTAATTTGTTCAAATGTTATGAAATTTATGAAGTTACTTTAAAACGTCAAAAACAATACGATTATATTATTTACTATCGACCCGCTCCGCCATTGCCGCCGTGTGCATCCGTGCAAATGTGCAATGCTGATACTAAATATAAAATATAAAATAAATATTTGCAATCTAAGCGCATAAAATGTGTTAATTTACGACATCACATTAGAAAACTTTAAACTATCAGTGTTCCTCTACTACACTCTATTTACTAAAGAAAACCGTTACCGTGTAGTTTTAAAGATCTAAGCATATATACAGACAGACAGCGGGAAGAGACTTTGTTTTATAATATGTAGTGATTGTCGTGTAAAATTTTGATTTTATAGTAATTAATTATTATTATTAGTAGTAGCTGAGTTGGCTAACTTCGTAAGCGTAACGCTATCTTATTTTTAAAGATAATTTAAGTTTTTATTTATTTATTTATTTATAGTACGAGTATATATACACACACCACCTCCTGACAATAAAGAACACAAAAAATTGTATCCAATTTATTGCATTTGTTTGGAAGTTTCGCATACATAATTTCGGCTATCCATTTTTATTAACATACAATTATAGATTAGGTCTACTAAAGTGATATTAGAAAAAAATATGATCTAAACTATGTTACTCCATCTCAGTAGTGTGTATGCACCTTAAGCATTGTTGACTACGAATAAACTAATGCTAGTTTAGGTTGTGCCGGCGGACAGACATTTCCATTGTTTGTGTTCTAAGCCCGGATTATCCTGGCCAACCTGCAATTGTGCTTGTTCTCGCATTTAAATACAGCCCCGTGAGCTACATTATATTTTTATGTTGTGTTACGTCCAGCTTTAACAAAAACTCCCGTTTATATATTTTAGTTTAGTAATAATTATATCAAATGTAATTTTAGTTACATGCATGTAATAAAATAATTACGCGTCATATTTAACGCACAAAACGAATAATTGTCGTTTATTTTCGTTCTCTATTTAAAAATATTATATTTTTGTATATTATCTTGTGCTTGCCGTGTGGTTACGGCACTAGAGAATGTAGCCACCCCCTCTCTTCTCGTGGGTGTCGTAAGAGGCGACTAAGGGATAACACAGTTCCACTACCACCTTGGAAAAAGCTTAAAAAGCCGACGGATGGCGGGATAACCATCCATGCTGGCTTTGAAATACACAGGCCAAAGACGGGCAGCAGCGTCTTCGGTACGACAAAGCCAGCCCTGCGGTCACCAACCCGCCTGCCCAGCGTGGTGACTATGGGCAAAACACATGAGTTCGCGTCATAATGTCGGGCGCGAACTTGTGGAGGCCTATGTCCAACAGTGGACTGTGATAGGCTGTAGTGTGTGTGTAGTGTGTATATTATCTTGTATATCACACTTAAATATCATAAGCTACTTTCAATTTCAATCAGTATTTTATTATTTCTTTTATACCCACTGAAATAAAAACTGTCACCATGTTTTAATTTCAATCTCGTCCAGACAGACAATCTTTCTTTATTTCCATTCTAGTCTCATTATTCACAGTTTAGACCGAGTTCGTCTAAAATTTAATAAAATAGCGTGATTATCTCGAAAGATTCGCTATTAAAAAGTTAACGTCGATTTTATGACGTCTACGCTTCGTTGCCTCTAATAACATTTCTTCCAGCGTATTCTTTTTTATAGAAACCGCAAAATGTTTTTTTTTTTAAATAAAAGTCCGTAGAGATGATATTCGTAGAATAGTATGAGGATATAATTTAAATTTTTTTATTCAATAAAGATAGATTACAGTTAGTCATTGTCAAAAAATCCCGTTAGTTTGTGAAATACAAGCGCCGATTTGAGAATCGTCGAATCTTAACTAATAAAATTGCTGATTTTTTTGTTGATTTGATTAAAAACGATTGCTTAGTTTCAAAAAATATTTTTGTTTGTTAAATATTAAAGAAGACTTTACTTATGTCTAACTTAGATCGGAATTAAACTGTTAAATTGTCTTACAATACGTAAAAAATTTAGCAAGGGCGAAGTGTAGTTACTTTTAAAAAATTATATTTTTCGCGAAAAAAATGCAATGTAATTTCTACATAAAGACTGAAGAGAACTGAGGTAGGGCACAGCAGGAAATTTCCTGCTCAAAATATGATCAGCCCGACTGGGGTAGTTCCTCTGTCTTACAGAAGATCCAGCTAAATAATTCTGTTTTCAAGCAGTGTTGTGTTCCTGTTGGTGAGTAAGGTGACCAGAACTCCTGGGGGGAATCGGGGATAGGGCCTGCAACGCTCTTTTGCTGACGTAGTTATATATTAAAAAAAAAACAGTCATTTATGTTACAATTTGTTCTACGACTGTTAATCTGAACGCAGCATATTGTTTTGGAAGGTGTACAGCTACGTGTATACTAAACATAGATCTCCATACGTTTCTCCCACAGAAATAGTAATGTGGTTTCTCCATTAAAATGGTGCAGTTTAGTTCCATTCGAAATAAGGAATTTTAGTACCTACCTATGTAATAAAAATAATTATCTACTACTGATACCTAATATTAACTAGCTCCTGTTACGTAATCAAGTCCGACTTTTCCTTATTACTAATGCTTCCAGTAACATTTTTCTCTTGAACTAAATAAAATTCCTTGAGTGAATCACGGTGTATTAAAAATATAATATAAGAGCCACTTTTCTATGAAGTTGACGTAATGGCTAAACGCCTTTAGCAATATTTTTTCACATTGTAGTCAGTTAGATATAGCTTCTGTCGTTCTCTAATATATGCGTAGTAAATGTAGTGTTATGTTATACTTATTAGGTGTTAATTGTGTTATACCATTGTAAAATAGACTGTAAAATATTCTTTAATAATGAGTTAATGACTATGCGACACAAAATTGAAATTACTTAATGAACTCAATGTTATAAGCTTAAGCTTTGCTCGAACAATTCGGTTAGTACTTCAAAAATTATTTCCCACGAATCTTAGGTAAGTTAAGCACCTAGCTAGACTGTCTTTTGTACAACAGTATTTAGTGTGTAAATGTATCTTGACTGAAATAAATTGAAATACTATTATTAATGTTTCAAAATTTAATTAAAATAAGAGTTCGGTTAGAATAAATTCTAACCATTCTGTTTCTACGTTAAAATTAGATTAAAATTGGCAAAGCATAAAATAGCGGAGAGGGTCCCGTAATTGAAGTTGTTTAAAAAATCTGATGGAGATTTACCTGAATAATTCATTTCATATGGGACTTAGTGGTTTTATAATAGAACTATGGAATTAAAAGCTTACTAGAGAGATGTAAAGGTCGTACAAGTGGAAGTTGAACCGTATACAAAGGTTAATAAGCGAGTTCTAAGTAGTATGGTTCCGCTGTAAATGTTTTAATAATTTTTAAAAAATGTAGTAATAAAACATGGTACTATTGTTTTTAAAGAAACAAATACACAAACAATTGTCACATTTTATATTTAGTACTTATTAATTAATAATTGATTGTCAACTATTTTGAAATTGGTTTTCAAAACATTCAATATAAATCTTAAAAATTTCATTAGAAAATGGAGGTAGATTTTCCATTAAAGTCTACCCATTGAATTAGCTGCGAAGGAAAGGTTTATTTTTCTACGGATTGATCATTGGTTGATTGGAAAAAAAGTAGGAATTTTCCAGTAACAAGGGACCGCCTCGGTCGGACTATATTTGACTAGCGGTTATATATTGTTACCGCTACGCTGACTGTATTTAATCTGAAATCTCTCTTTTATATAAAAGTAATAATGTGGTAGATGAAGTCAATATTAATTATTTAGTATTGTATTGTCGTACATATTTAGAATATCGAAAAAGTATTGTTAAAGTGGTGAGATTAAAATTAACTTTTAATGATAGGTATAAATTTTATAAAGTCGTCCGAACTGAATTGTCTACACTTAATAAATATCGAAAAGCATCTGTTTATCTTATTATACATAAAAATACATTACAGATTTTTTTTTTGAATTATTCATATTCTTATACTAAAACGTGCTTGAAACTTTTTAAGATTACGTAAATTTATTCGTTACTTTGAATTTGTCTGCATGTGTTTCGATGTCTAAATCCGTGTACAGATTATTCATATTAATGTGAATCATATTTCAGTTATCGCAACTGGCGGATATTTTATTCTAGGTAGATAGGTAGGTAGATACTTGGAAAAAAAAGACTTTCATCAGGATCATTTAATGACCAAAAAGATTATCGTCTAACATAAAATATTAAGGTTTATCTAGTCTTGCAATTAGTGGCACGGAAATATTTTATTGTAATCTTCAATAAGCAGACAAGAAAAAAATATTCTTCCGAATCGAATGGAAGATTCCTTATCAGTAGGGCTCGGATAAATATGTATTAAAAAATTCAAAATATGTACATATAATATGGACCAAAAAATGTAAAATATGGAAAAAATATGGAGTATAAAATAAGAATATCTTTTATATTAAACATTGTTGATTGTGAAAAGTTACTGCAGTAACAGTTACATTAAAAAATTTATAAAATATAGCGATATGTTTAGGTAATTCAATAATTGTGTTTGCTCGCAAACGAAAAAAAAACCGACTTCAATTACATCGACAAGTAATACAACGTAATAAGACGAAAAAATAGTCAAGTAAATACGCGCTATTAAAGATTACTCAAAAAGTTGTAATTAGTTTTCGATCTAATTTAAACAAGACTACAAGACAAGTATTAGCTTTCGATTAAAGTAAGAATCATCGAAATCGGTACACCGAGTAAAAAGTTATGCGGTATAATATAACGTAGGTCGACGAAAAAGTAGTCCCGTAAATACGCATTATTAGATATAACTAGGGTTGCCAGATGGGAAGACTAAAATGTCTGGACAAATTTTCAAAAAGTCGGGATTTTGAGATTGTGGTCGGGACCAACAAAGGTACAAATAAATATTACGAGATATAAAAAAATCTTTTTTTATTATAAAAAATTTTCCTGCTCTGCCGATCGCAGCGAAGAGACTCGCCAAGCGTGTTCTATTCCGCGTAGAGTAGTTAGTTTAGTCGACAAGTTGAAAATGATCGAAAATAAAGATACTGCTCTTAGAATTATGTGTGATAGCTTATTGGATCCGGAATGACGCCTAGAAAAATGTTCTAAAAACGTGTATTTAGTACATTAAAAAATGCACAAGTTACAAACAATTAAAAAAGGAGAAAAATTGCCTTTCGTTTTTTGCCAGTATTTCATAAACTGCTAATTTTTAAGAAATTTCAAAAAAAGATTCTGAAAGAAGAGGAAATTTTCAATAAAAAACTCCCAGCTCCCGGAACTATATCATGGATATACAAATATCTATAGGTACAAATAAATAAAATTGGAGTGTCTGTTTGTAATATTAAAATAACCGCTTTTTACTTAATGTAAAATTATGGATCTATACACGGTACATATTCCACAATTACATTTTTTACAATTATTTTTCTGTCTCTGTTTGTTCCGGCTAATCTCTGAAACAGCTGGACCGATTTTGACGGGACTTTCACTGATAGATACCTGATGTAATAAGGTGTAACTTAGGCTAGTTTTAATTTTGATTTTTATTTTCATAACTGCGACCTAAACAATTTTTGGTAAATTCCACGCGGACGAAGTCGCGGGCACAGCAGCTAGTACATACATAAAAGCTGTTATATAGTTATTTATAATTTTAATTTAATGCTGAAAATGGGTCTCCACGTGATATTTTTAGGTTGCGCGCGCGGCGTCAAAAGCAAGTACGACACATTGATTAATTTATTTAAGGTATTGAATTTTTTTTTTTAATTTGAAAAAAAAAATGGTGTTTTTTTATAGCATTAAGTCGGCAAACAAGCGTACGGCTCACCTGATGGTAAGCAATTACCGTAGCCTATAGACGCCTGCAACACCAGAAGTATCGCAAGTGCGTTGCCGACCGTACCCCCAATTCCCCCCCAGGAGCTCTAGTCACCTTACTCACCAACAGGAACACAACACTGCTTGAAAACAGTATTATTTAGCTGTGGTCTTCTGTAAGGTCGAGGTACTACTCCAGTCGGGCTGCTCCATATCTTGAGCAAGAAATTTCCTGCTGTGCCCTACCTCAGTTAAAAGTGGTGTATTGTGAACACTATAAATACTTAATTCCTTTTCGAAATTTTACTTAAAGTTAATTTTTCAACAAGTTAAACGATTGTTAACTAACAAATTTTTCTCGAAAATCCCTCTCAATATTGTACTTAAATAAAAAAAAAATTTTTAAATAATTGTCGTAAATTTTTTTCGTTTCGTAGAGCCTTTCTTATATACATGATTAACAAGATCACGCCATAAAAGTTAAAAAAATATTCATTCTTTGTTTATAATAATTTTTGTACTTGAACAAAAACTGGTAATTTTTCTAAAAAATGATGATTTTTCTGGAACTACAATTGAGACGGAATTTGGAGAAAATTTTGTTAGTTAACAATCGTTTCACTTGTTGAAAAATTAACTTTTCAATACCTTAAATAAATTAATCAATGTGTCGTACTCGCTTTTGACGCCGCGCGCGCAACCTAAAAATATCACACGAAGACCCATTTTCAGCATTAAATTTAAATTATAAATATTGGAGATAGAGTTCCGGTAGCTGGGAGTTTTTTATTGGACCTTCTCTTTCAGTTTTTTTTTTTTTTTTTTTGTAATTTTGTAAATACAATTAACAGTTTATGAAATATTGGAAAAACGAAAGGCCATTTTTTCCTTTTTTTTTTAGTTGTTTGTAACTTGTGCAATTTCTTATGTGCTAATACACACTTTTAGAACATTTTTATAGGCGTCATTGCGGATGCAATAAGCTATCACACATAATTTTAAGAACCGTATCTTTATTTTCGACTACATATTTTAAACTTATCGACTAGACTAAGTGGTGAACGAAATGATTTTCACTTTTTACGGAATTTTAGATTATTATTATCGCGATAGTTTGAGATTTTTGATTTGTTGCTATTTGTCGGGACATTTAGTATTTTTTCGGGACTCTGGACATCATACGAAATGTCGGGACAATCCCGACGAATCCCGACCATCTGGCAACCTTAGATATAACTCTAAAAGTACTTGTCAGATCTCAATTAAATTAAAATGGGACCACATGACACGCAACACCTTTCAATTAACACAAAATTGATCGAAATCGGTCCACCCAGTCAAAAGTTCTGAGCTAACATACATAAAAAAAAAAAAAAAAAAACATACGTGTCGAATTGAGAACCTCCTCCTTTTTTGGAAGTCGGTTAAAAAAAAAGAAGTTTATTCATCTTCCACTAAGTCTGTCTTATTAAATTGATTGCAGTACACAATCACACGCTTTTTTAAATTATCGTAATTAAAACTGTCGATTAGGTCTAAATATAGCCTTATATCTATTGGCTGTAAGATCTTTCCACGTCACAATAAAGGCAAATAAGTAAGGTAGGGCACAGCAGGAAATATCCTGCTCAAAAACTGGAGCCGCCCGACTGGGGAAGTACCTTAAACATGCAGCAGATCACTGCTAAAAATGCTGCTTTCAACCAGTGTTGTGTTTCTGTGGTGAATAAGGTGACCAGAGCTACTTATCAGCGTGATGTACAAATGCTATAACTCTATATAATATGTAGTTCTATATATACCTGTATTCATCACAAAACGGAGGGAATTCTTCCCTTGTAAGTTACTTTTTTATTATAAACTTATCTTTTCGAAGTAAAACTTCTTTCAGCACGCTTGATTTGGGGAATAATCTGGTGAATGCGTGACGAGAGCGTTACGTTGAGGCGAACGGAAGTTGAGAGAGAGATTAGAGTTAGTGAAGATAGAAAGGGAGAGAGTTACGTTTCGTATATATATTACTGTAGAGGCAACTAAAGAAGTTTAACTTCAGTCGTGTGGTCTAAACTTCTAAAGCACACTAATTTTTTTCCATCAGAAAACCTGTTCATTAATATATGCTTTGTCAAGTTAACAATACAACGCACGGAAAAGTAAATATAAAAGCAGGAGAAACTGCACGGGTCAATAAGTATAACACGTTTCTTTAACCATGTGTATGTATAAAACCTCAAACTCGCATGAAGATTTTTCATCAATATGCGTGCTGTATTAACAATGGGATCAGTGAAGATAATTGGGATGCTAATTCAGAAAGGAATTTCCCTTTTTAATATCTGAGTTGAGTAAAAACTTCGATAGACTAACTTTGAACTGTAATAACTCGTATTTTTTCAACAGCTCTCTTCCTTTCTAGGGTTTAATTTAAAGAAAGTGAAGATGAACTTTTACACTTTACTCTAAGAACTAATAAATATCCACTAAACTAAAGCGACGCTTATCTATAATGCATAAGATATTTTGGAGAGGATTTTTAAGAGTCGAACATATAACATTCCAGTTCAAAATAGTTGTTCCTTTAATTGCATTCTTTACTTACAGTTTGGTGGTCTAATATATTACAGCATAAAGTGGAGCATTTTTTTAATGTGTTATTATCAAAACAATGACGATGTATGCGATCTCGGTCAGGCTTAACCAACTTTAAAAAGATAAAATGTTTTAAAATTAAGATGTGTCGTTATGTTTGTCCCATGAAAATATTTGTTACTAATAATATAGCCGAGGCCAGCCTGTCGTTGGAGGGATCTTGTTGCCTGCAGATCCGGGACCCTCGAATTAAAGCGGCTGAAGGCTCCCGCAGGGCGCGAGCGCGCGCGCGCTTCGGCCTGCAATATCCCACTGCTGGCCAAAGGCCTCTTTCCCCATTAACGAGAAGGATCAGAGCTTAATCCACCACTCTGCTCCAATGCGGTTTGGCGGATATATGAGTAATGCACGCACGATTGGCTTTCTCGTGTTTGTCCTGATTATTTCATGGTCCACTACTGCGTTTTTATCTTGTATCTGACTTTGCATTTTTTTAAAGAGTACCGAGAGTGTTTTTTCCTCCGGCTTTTTTTCTCTCGGCCTACATTAGGGAAATTGTTATTTATTGTAACATTTAATAAAGCCGAGAATAAAGTAGGTAGGTAATGTCTACCGAGACATTATAACTTAATATTTTGACTAAGTTAAGGCTGCTTATAACACTGGGTACATTAGGTAAGTTTGTAATGTACCTAATGTTAAGATATAAATTTTTATTTTTTATTGTTTGATTTTTTGCTGCCTTAACTTTTTGTTATTTTTGTTTAGTTTTTTTTTTTTGTAAATGATTTTAATTTATTTTTTGACTCGTTAAGTGTGTGACATGCACCTTATGGCGAAATAAATGATTTTGATTTTGATTTTAATGATATAGGTACTATGAGTAACGACTGCTATCAGGTGTACATGATAACAACCGGGACCGACGGCTTAACGTGCTCTCCGAGGCACGGTGGGGAGACCCACAAGGACTGCACAAACACCCAGACCACGGCAAACATCTGTATGGCAAATACAAATGTTTGTCATGTGCGGGGATTGAACCCACAACCGCCAGCGCAACAGCCACAATTCAGTGCCCCAACTGTTGCGCCAACGCATCGTCAGTCCCGTGGGAGTTTGTTCGGTATTGCACCCCCAAGTGCTGAGGCCGACATAAGGTCTAGGACTGCCTGTCCGGGCGTCTTGTACCCGTAAATGGGTTCCCCTGCGATACCAAAAAAGGGTAAGGAGAGCCGTTCTAGGCTACCATTACCCGCTTCCAGCCATTTTAAAAAAATAATAACATATATTTAATTTTGCTTTTAATCACAATTTAACCAATTGGATGTGTTAGTAAATGAATCCAGATATGTATGTGTTAATCATAAACAACCGAAATACTAATATAACTTCATAGTTACTTTGACGCTGGCAATCTGTAATTTTTTATAAGCGTGGAGCAAGAAATACGCAACCAGCCCTAAAAACTTAATGAATGACACTAATGACTCGTGTATCCTGGGTTAAACTTCTCCATGATTGACGAAAACGGTCAAGTGCAGACATTCCGTTAAACGCTATCGCTCCAATTTCCCGATGGCTCAAAAAAGAAATTTAAATCACTTTAAAATATATTTAAATCATAAATCTATGTTTTAATAGTTTTATTATACAAGTAATATGTATTAGTTTTATTGTCACAAAAACAATTAAAGTTAATTGAAATTCTACTATTGTTGTAAATTCACATATAAATTTCATTTTATTCTGTTGTCAAAATTTAAAGTCGTAGGTAAAACGAAACAGTTTTACGTTTAAAGGTATAGAGATACGAAAAAACAAACTGGTTTGTATTCAGTCATTATTTAAAAAAGGCTCTACCTATTGTAATAATGGAATTTCAATTATTTTGTGGTAACCAAAGCCACAAACAAATAAGTAAAATAGAATAGTTTTAAGTTAATATTTTAAACAGTTGTCTTTAAAAAAATATTTGTTTAGTGTTTGTTTTGACCTATTTTATATGTATACTAGCTTCTGCGCGCGACTTCGTCGGCGTGGACTCCGCTCCTATTGGTCTTAGCGTGACGATACATAGCCTATAGCCTTCCTCGATAAATGGGCTATCTAACAGTGAAAGAATTTTTCAAATCGGCCCAGTAGTTCCAGAGACTACCGCGTTCAAACAAACAAACAAACAAACAATAAACAAACAAACTCTTCAGCTTTATATATTAGTATAGATTATTGTCTACACCTACAACAATAAATAAATTTAACTGCCGCTCAACTAGCGACTTATAGAAAGTCGATAATTGCGTGCGCCAATAAGATTAACTGTTGTACAAATACGATTTGAATTAATAACATTATAAAAAAAATCATCCCAACTTTAACGAACCAACAATTAAAACTGTCCATCGAGCAACAATTTTAAATGTCACGTGCATTTCGACGAATTAAAACTAACTGCATATGTAATTTCACCGTGTTGTAAATACGGTAGTACGTACGTGTTGCCTAAATAGAGACTAGGAACGAATTGTTCCCAATAAAATATACGATAGGTACACATGTTGTTTGTACAAACGATACGTGATCGTTTTATTAAATTAGTACTGAATTTTATATTTCCTGTATAATACTAGTGAAACAGAACTAGATTTTTATTTTGCGTTCGGTGACCTATTTATTGAAAGTGTGTGTAGGCTTATAGAACGTCGCGTCAGGATACATGGAGAGAGGTGTTAATTAATCTGAGGAATATCAGCTTTTAATTTAGGAACTGGGGAAAACTAAAAGTAAACTACGATACTATGAAATTATAATATCTCTACTTACTTGCTATGTTTACTAATATTCAATTCAATATACTTACACATAAGAAAATTGGTAGGTTGACGGTCCCAAAACTAAACTTCTTGAAAAGTTTTTCTTCATTTCACTGCAATTACATACAACAAATTATAATTAAGAAAGAGAGATAAATAACCTTAATTGTAAATTAACTATAATTATATTTATGACAAGTATCGAAAAACAATTATACTTCGATATGTTTAAAGTATAGTAAAATGCGAAACTTAGTATTTGAAGTTTGGGCAGAAACAAGGCAGTATTTCGTGTATCATAAGACATAAGGTTTCCTATCGATATTCGGTTTCAACGCATCGTTGTCGGTATATTATATGTATATTATAATCAGCATTTAAGCCTAACTACCGTAGATTAAAATTATTTGGTCCTTCGAGCAGGATTTTCACAATGATACCATTTTCCTAATCTATCTATACTAATATATAAAGCTGAAGAGTTTGTTTGTTTGGTTGTTTGTTTGTTTGTTTGTTTGTTTGTTTGTTTGTTTGAACGCGGTAATCTCTGGAACTACTGGTCCGATTTGAAAAATTCTTTCAGTGTTAGATAGCCCATTTATCGAGGAAGGCTATAGGCTATGTATCATCACGCTAAGACCAATAGGAGCGGAGTCCACGCCGACGAATTCGCGCGCAGAAGCTAGTACTAATATATAAAGCTGAAGAGTTTGTTTGTTTGTTTGTTTGTTTGTTTGAACGCGGTAATCTCTGGAACTACTGGGCCGATTTGAAAAATTCTTTCAGTGTTAGATAGCCCATTTATCGAGGAAGGCTATAGGCTATGTATTATCACGCTAAGACCAATAGGAGCGGAGTAAACGCCGACGAAGTCGCGCGCAGAAGCTAGTTAAGTATAAAAACTTCTATTTAGCGAGAATATTGTATTCGTAAACAATATTTAGTATTCAGTATATCGTTGGGTAGGAGACGTGGCGGTATATCTTTGCCTCGTTCGTTATTTTTTGTTTCCCTTCTCGAGACAAAATCTCACATTTCCTCAGACTTAATTGCTCGTTCTAAATACCGGGATCGTCGTAGCCGAGGTTCATGTTTTTGTTATGTAACACTAACTTTGTCCCGATGCTTTGTATCAGATTCGGTTAAAAATAATCTGTATATTTCTATTCAAGGAAATTTACGACGAGAAAAATGTCTTTCCGTTCTAAATGATACTTATTAAATAATAGCTTCTGCGCGCGACTTCGTCGGCGACTGGCGTGGACCCCGCTGCTGTTAGCGTAATGCTATATAATATAGCCTATAGCCTTCCTCGATAAATGGTTAATCTAACACTGAAAGAATTTTTTAAATCGGACCAGTAGTTCCAGAGATTACCGCGTTCAAACAAACAAACAAACAATCAATCTCTTCAGCTTTATAATATTAGTATAGATTACATCTTTTGTGTTTATAGTTTGACATTTATATTCATAAGTATTCTATTGTGTTTTATTGGTAAATTACTACACTTATTACCTACTAGCTTCTGCGCGCGACTTCGTCGGCGTGGACTCCGCTCCTATTGGTCTTAGCGTGACAATACATAGCCTATAGCCTTCCTCGATAAATGGCCTATCTAACAGTGAAAGAATTTTTCAAATCGGCCAAGTAGTTCCAGAGATTACCGCGTTCAAACAAACAAACAAACAAACAAACAAACAACCAAACAAACAAACAACCATACAAACAAACTCTTCAGCTTTATACAGGGTGTCCCGCGATAAAGTGCAACCCCGAAAGAGGGTGAAACTAGACCATAAATTATCGACAAAAAACAGAAAAAATTTAAAAAAATTAAAAAAAATTTTTTTATCTTTTTTATTGACGAATTAAGATTTTTATATAGCTTACGTAGCCTCTTTGTACAGAAAATGATGATTTTTGTACGTGTTTTTTGGGATACAGGCGTAAATTTTTTTTAATTTGAATGGCAATATGGTAGGAAATAATAATAAATCATAAAATTTCCTGGTATTTGGGGCATAATTCTGAGAAAATTAGAGATCATTGAAAAAAACAGTCATAAAAAATGCATTTTTTTCACAAGAAGCATAGTTAAAGTCATTATGCCACTTTTTTGCGAGCTAATTGTTATTTTATCCTTACCGCCAAGTACATGGCGTAATATTTTATTTTAAAGTAATCGACCCACTACTTTGGAAGAAATCACCATTTTTTCTACATAGAGTCTACGTAAGATATAAAAATCTTAATTCGTCAATAAGAAATAAAATATTTTTTTTAAAAAGTTTTTTCTATGTTTTTTGTCGATAAATTATAGTCTAGTTTCACCCCCTTTCGGGGTTGCACTTTATCGCGGGACACCCTGTATATCAGTATAGATTAATAATACTTTGATAATGTGCAAAAATGTACAGAAATTTCTAGATGTCTGTTAATAAAACTGAATAATGCGTCAATTAAATTTTACTCATTTTAAAGGCCCCTCAACATTAAAATTGTTTCTTATAATAGTTGTTATTTACTAATAACTTAAAATATTATGGATCTTACATGAGTTACAATTATATAAACACACACACACATGCACAGCCACACATGCACAATATTAATAAACACGTACATATACGAGTACACTTATATGCGGACAAATTTTGAGAGTAACATCTTTTTAAGATTCGTGCGTCGATGTCAAAGCTACCCGTATATTCTGCTTATAGCACCGAAATATAACTTTCTAAATATAAAGAAATGATATTTGAAACCGGTTATAGAAATATCATTTAATCATCTCCATTTGATACTGTTAATATGTGTTCTTTATATTCCACTTTCTGTGTATTCGTTTTCTGAATAAGTTGAATATTAGCCTTTTTGTTATGTTTCGATAAGAATACATGATGAAGTAACGAGAAGTTTGAAGTTCTAAACCAATATGTCAAAATATTACGCGGTCTTGAGTAGATAAATTGAGTGCAAAATTCAAGTGATATAAAAAAAAATGTTGTATGTTACGGCTGTACTTGGATATGTATCTGTTTAGATCTTAAATGATGGTGGTAATTGTCAAAAAGGAATGGTTACAACTTGATACCATTTCATCTTGGAAAGGGTTCAGAAACATAGAAAAAAAACTACAATACGAGTATAATAAGCAAACTGATTTATCATAATTAGTTTACAAGTAAAGTATCAGGATTAGGAACATTGTATGAAAAGTACAACTTTTTGAATCTTTAAATAAGTAAATAGCTATTTAAATACTAACTTTAGAAGTTAAATAGAAAAGTTAACATATAAATACACACTTGTGTAATACCAATATTTATTAATAAATCGTCTATGAAGTTGCAAACTTCGTTATTACTTTAAGAAAGCTTTGTCCAATAACTTGGTGTCTGTGCTGTTAAAGCCATAGTTCGAATTTTAGCGATTTAATCTTTGCTGTCTCATAATCATTTTTCCTAAATTACTGTATACGTTAAAATATATTCAGTAATTTAGGAAATTTGAGTTATATGTCTGTTCGCTTATGATAAATCAATGTACCATCAATTTTAATAAATATTTTTTTTTCTTTTGCTTGTTTTACCTATCAATCTTTCTGACAGATATGAAAATCAACAAAATTAAAATGGCCGTCTAGTAATTCTAAGATATCAACTGATTTCTCTTAAAATTTAGTTATTTAACCTATTCTCTAATATAATTAAATAATATACAGAACTTCCGACGAGTATTTTAGGAGATGTTCGTTAAATAACTGGTTCGGCAAATATTTCTATGCAAATATTTATTGATTTACTGTAACGCTCTCGCTCAAGCAAATACCCCATGAATATGTAACTAGTGTAATTATTTAACGCGACTAATATAAAATCAATTATTCTACGGTACTTGGCTGAAGCGTTTTAAGGTATATTGAGTAACTAGCTTCTGCGCGCGACTTCGTCGGCGTGGACTCCGCTCCTATTGGTCTTAGCGTGATGATACATAGCCTATAGCCTTCCTCGATAAATGGACTATCTAACAGTGAAAGAATTTTTCAAATCGGCCTAGTAGTTCCAGAGATTACCGCGTTCAAACAAACAAACAAACAAACAAATAAACAAACAAACAAACTCTTCAGCTTTATATATTAGTATAGATAAAACGTAGGTACCTGTAACATTTAGGGCAGGGTATATCCTGCTATAGTAGAAAATATCTTGCTCAACATTTGGAGCAGTCACTGTAGAACACACACACACACACACACGCACAGATTGAAAAAGCACGTACATTTTACAGACTATCACAACTAAATACTACTGGTCTCAAGTATTGTTATGTTCCTGTGGTAGTACTATAGACAAATATCCAGAAATAATCAATGGGTCAGCGACGACAGCAACACCCTTGCAATGTTCCTGGTATTGCAGGCTAGGCTACGGTATATGTTTACTATCAGGTGGACCCACGGCGGTACCGTAGGTACGCTTGTTTGCCACCTTTGTAGTATCACTTCAGCCGAGCGCAGTTCACTGCTGGACATAGGCCTCTCCAAGTTCGCGCCAGATAATATGGCTTGCCAGATAATGTGACCGCAGGGCTGGCTTTGTCGCACCGAAGACGCTGCTGCCCGTCTTCGGCCTGTGTATTGGAAAGCCAGCAGTTCGACGGTTAGCCCACCATCTGTCGGCTTTATAAGTTCCAAGGTGTTAGTGGAACTGTGTTATCACTTAGTTGCCTCTTACGACACCCACGTGAAGAGAGGAGGTACCTTTGTAGTATAAGGAGTAAAAAAATAAAACTTGCATTAAACATTACTAAGTTTAGTACACGTGTTGTGTTATCCCTAAAAGTAACAAAAGAATGTTAGTAATACTCGTAATGAAAGACGTGTGTAAGAATTTAAAATAGATATTCGTGAAAACATTAAAGATTCACCCTTTGTTTGATCTTTAAAATACAAAAGCTTCGAATCCCAAGAATAAACCTACGCATCTAACGATATGCTAACTCAACTTGGACATTTGAAAGTCATAGACAGGTGCGGGTTGAACGAACAATAGATTTTAGTTTTTATGTAATACGAGTACATCGATGTTATCATCGATTGTGTAATGCATCGTTTGAAGACGGTGGATGTCTGAAAAAAGAGATAAGTACAATGAAAGAAAATCATATCTTTTCCAAAATTACAGTTGAAGACTTTGTTGATCGTAAAAGTTACCACTTCGATTTGTTTTTATTTAATTTATTTGTACAGCGTTGTAGCCAGTTTATTGATTTCTATATAACTATATCGAGGTATCAATAAATAAGCTACGAAACTCAGCGCTATGACTGCTAGTAGTGGAGCACTATCTGAAACTGAATCTGAAAGGTATAATTGTGTTTAATAGCAAACGATGCGGTTAATAAAACCGCATTACGGCTGTATACTGTATATATATCAGAGTAGTGTGAATGTGAATAGTAAAAAAATGTGTAATTATTACAAATGCAGAAGGAACTGTATCTGTTGTAACTTTTTGATTTTTTAACTGACTTCAAAAAAGGAGGAGGTTACTCAATTAGACCGTATATTTTCTTTTATGTATGTTCGGGGATAACTTCGTCGTTTATAAACTGATTTTGATAATTATTTTTTTTTGTTGGAAAGGAGATATCCCAAGGGTAGTACCATGATAAGGAAACCAGGATCTGATGATGGAATCCGAGAGAAATCGAGGGGAACCTTCGAAAATCGTAGTGACGACTAGTGCGTTTGTTAATTTTTTTCGTCAACTTGTGTTGTATTACTTGTCGATGTAATTTAAGTCGCATTTTTTCGTTTGCTAGCAAACACAATTATCCGGGCTAATTTGCTAAAAAGATTATAATAAAATTCACGTTGGGACTAGGATCGTAATATGAGCGTATCAGCATAATTTCCCCATGACTAAAACCGATTTAAAATCAATTACGAAGCATTATTCGTAGGGGTGGATTTCGATGATCATTAAAGATTTAAAAAAAAAGTTAAAATTAAATGTTGAATATTTAAAGAAAATGTTGTTTTTGAATGATTAACCATTTATTTTCGAGAAAAACTTAAATCCCCGAGCAGCAGCTCCCGTCGTTATAATAATTAGAGTTGGCATCTTTGTTTGCTTGAAATCAACGTAAGAAGGCGGAAAATCGTACTCCTTGTTAAAACTGGAAACTGAATAATACTGTTCAGTTGTACTCGTACCGTCCGTAGATTATTCTTTAAAGCTACAGTCAACCGTATGACGCGATACCCTTACAACGTAAGAGAAGCTTGAATTAAAAATTCTCTTTCTAAGACGTTATTAAGCACAATGTGCTTTGATAAATATACTTTTTTTTATTGGCCAGTGTTAATTATACTAAGCTAACTCATCCTTCTCCTACATGGAGAAAGAGATCTATGCCCAGCAGTGCGATATTACAAGGCTGTGGTGGTGTGCTTATTAAGCTCTCAACAAAAATATGTTAATATGTGCGATATTTACAATGACACGAATCAACTTGCGATTGTATTTTTACAACAGTTTAAAAGAAAAATACAACTTACAAACCTAACTTAGTGCAAAGGCCGTCTTATCACTGATAGTGATTTCTTGCAGACAACACCTGTCTATAAAGAAAACTTTAGCTTGCACGTAAATTTAATATGAAAAGTAATAATTGATACAATGTGTCTTTAAGCCACATATATCAAACGAAGTACATATCACTATCACTATCACTACATATTATAAAACAAAGTCTCTTCCCGCTGTCTGTCTGTCTGTATATATGCTTAGATCTTTAAAACTACGCAACGGATTTTGATGCGGTTTTCTTTAGTAAATAGAGTGATTCCAGAGGAAGGTTTATATGTATAATACATGCATAATATAGTAGAGAAACACTGATAGTTTTAAAGTTTTCTAATGTGATGTCGTAAATAAACACATTTTTTTGCGCTTAGATTGCAAATATTTATTTTATATTTAGTATCAGCATTGCACCCGTGCGAAGCCGGAGCGGGTCGCTAGTAAACTATATAGCGTACAAAAATTAATAAATAAATCTCATATAAATCTTATTGTACATATGTATTATAAAAGTACATAGTAGTACTAGTACAATGCTTTGTAAAGGAAACAATGATGCCAAAACAATTCATAAACGTATTTGCCAGTTTTCATATATTGTGTTGTTGTCATAGTTACGACGAAGGTTCCTTCGAAGTTTCGTCGCGAAGGTCAAATGTTCAAGAACAATTATCGGCTGTTTCATGAACAATTTTAGTTTTCGTCTGAATTTGTACGTAATGTTTGTAAACGGAGGCGCGTTTTGTTTGAGTCTGCAGTGACGTATTTAAGCGTGTATTGTATTGGAAAACGCTGGAGTAAATAATTTATTTTAATCTTTATTTGTCATTTTTTTTAAATCTTTCCTGAATTTTTTTTGCTGTATAATTTGGTAATGATGGGGACAAAAGAATTATCTGGTTAGTTTCTGAATTACTTCGTTAGTTCTATGGTATTTGTTTTGAATTACAATTTGCTTGTATATATTTTTCACTGTTTTCATTACTAGCCCACTGAACTAATTTTACTTATCTTTAATTTGTTTTTTGGATAAAGCTCGCAACTTCGTATGTATGTTGTATTATTTTTATTACTTGTTTACATTATTTTTTAGCAATCTGATCAAAAGATACAGATCACTTGTCAAAATATAAAATACCAGATACTGCAGTCTCATTTTAATAATATATATCTGATTAAAATTTATCTGATTCGAATATACAATGTCCAAATGATAAACAATAAACTGAATATCTTTGAAAATGCTGTTCGAAAAATATTTTCAGTTAAAGCTTTTTGTACATCTCTCTAATTAATCATTAAAAGAAAATCTGGTGGATAGATACATAAATCTTAATTAAAAATCATGGATTAAAATTGTACGTATAGTGTCACGGAATTTTTAAGTACTTACTTAAAACTGCAATTCGAAGTGCAATTAGTAGAAGAGATGCTTTCCCAACAAGATGTTATTTATGTGTTATTGCCGTACACTGATTATTATATGTTAATGAATAATATATAACCTAGATTTCGCTTATGGTTGGTTTCATACATATGTAGCTTCCACAAATTCAATATTTACTTTGAGTCTTGTTCCCGCGGTAAATCAGAACGTTGTCGATTGCCGATAGTATTTCATACGAATGCGTAACAAATTTATCCGTTTCATTGTCTACATAGTAGGTACATACACAATAATATACGAGTGTACTTCAATGGTTTTGAATCGCACGATTTGTTTCATTTGAAGTGTAAATTGAAGTTGAAATGAGGTAAAGGATAGGATAGGATGGTAATACGAATTATTGTTCTTAGCGTTTTTAAATTAACTAAATCGAGGGCGTTTGTCGTTTTTATCAAAGTTAAAACATTGTAAAAATAAATAAATTTCAGGATTCATGTGTATTCGAACTATTCACTATTGACTTTATATAATTCAATTTTGAATGGCCAGATTGTTTATGATACTAAATTACTTATATAGTTTTTATCTCGTATATCTATCTAGTGGTATGAAAGGAAAAAAATGAAAAAGAAATGTTAATATAGTACCTATATACTAACTGTATTGTGATAAAACATTTCTTTATTTTTTTTTAAACTGTTTAAAACTTTATTAATACATTTGAGCGGTGTGTTGTTGGTGTGTATGTTTTTTTTTTGTAAATTTATATTACCTATAGATTTAGAAGGTTCGACTGTCAAAAAGTTTCAGATGCTATCAATGTTCTATACGGTGAGAGGGAAGGTGTCGCCACACTTTATAATTACGCAGATCCCCTCTAAAACGGGGTAGAAGCACTGCTGGACTACTGAATATCTGATGAAGATTGCCTACGGGCTAAAACGGGGTATCAGTATGCATGGTATTGAAAAAAAAAGGTGTGTGTGCGATTCAC
Organism: Melitaea athalia; assembly: GCA_905220545.2. Taxonomy (NCBI): domain Eukaryota; kingdom Metazoa; phylum Arthropoda; class Insecta; order Lepidoptera; family Nymphalidae; genus Melitaea; species Melitaea athalia. The sequence goes on from HG992203.1 coordinate 7,004,122, forward strand.
ACACGATAGAAGTGAAACATCTTTGTCAAACTAATTTAAAAAAAAAACTAATTTACAATTAGCGGCTTGTAGCTTCCCTGTTGTTGCCTTCCGGTTTGAAATCACAACGATTCTAAAGAAGTTTCACATCAAAAAAAAATGGTGGTGTAAAAAACAATTTACACGAAAGATCGTGGGTTTTGATCACCCCAGAACCTCTTCTATAAGTTCTATACATCTGTAGAAAGCTGATATCTAAGCTGATATCTATCAGCTTCAGATATTTTGAATTCATTTCAAGCTAAAATAAAAGAATCAAATTAGTACAATTATGATTTAGCTTCATTAAAACATGTGCAGTTAAAACTAAACGTTGCTCTCTAAAACGTGTACGCTATAAATTTTTTATTATTACGAGCGGAGCTAGATCCATTTGGTCGCTTTTGGTCTTTTATTTCCTTTGATTTCGTTTGCGAAAAACTAATTTGGAAGTCCTAAAGTTTGTACATATTATTTCGTAATGTTCTCTAAATAAAAATAATTTTGTTTTATCTTGCATATAAGTTACTGATACGTTTATAAACGGGAGGTAAAACAGTCCCTAGGGCCTCGACTAATAAAATACAATTTTTGGATTAACAATTATAAATAAAAAATTATGTCTAAAAGATAAAGAGGAGTTTGATGGTGGAAAAGAAAATTATACAATATAAATTTTTTTTAGGTATATACACGTCAGATAAGTTTATCAGCCACCGGTGAAACAGGCAAATGTACTTATAATTAAAGTTATTCATCATCACATCACATTCTCGTTAAAATTATAACCCATTTTCGCAAGTCATGATAAAATTTTACTACAACGTAGTGTATGTGACAGACTTATACATAGGTAATATGTACAATTGTACATACACAACTATGGTGAGAAAGCGTCGTTTACAAACAAGCTTTGTTCAGCAAATGATAATGTTTTTAACTTCAACCTGTATAAAGTTATTGTGAATTTTAAACGTTTTAATCTAAGGCCCGTTTTAAACAACATTTAGTGGAATGTTGTGGTTTTTTTTATTGTCTCGGTTATTGCGGTCTGCTTTTTGCTGAAAACTTTTTCAGCATTATTTTACTGCTTATTTAGCTGCTTATTTCGTTTTGAGTTTTTATTACAAAGTATATTGACGGTCTTGATAATTAGAAATCATGTAAGCAATTTTTTTATTAACTACTTTATTGATACAACCAAAAGTTTTGTTTATGGCTGGATGCAAGCATGAAGGCAAGTTTGAAATGTAACAATGTATACAAGCCTTCAAATTATAAGTATAAATTCGTATACATACATACGTATGCAAAGGCGGCCGTATCACTCATTACGATCTTATCCCCTTTGTCACCTATTGTCACACCAATCAAGACCCCCTGCCTTCTCTTGCATAACATATTTAATGAACACTCGCTAATACAATAAGTAGGTAAGTATATTAAATTTCTTCTAGAGAAATAATTTCCAAAAATTTAACTTCTCTTCATAAGCGATAATGTAACATTATATTATACTGTCGATCAATATTATCGTATTCGTAAAAAGTAAACACATTAGCATAGACCAATTCTTATGTACATTGTAATACAAGTGGGTTTCTTGAAGTTTACTATGAATTATTCATGAAGGACGCGAAGTTACAGCTAATCTTATCAGTATCTAAGGATAAATAAGTATAGTATATATAGATAGATATATTTTAACTGAGGTAGCGCTAAGCAAGAAATATCCTGCTCAAAATCTGGATCAGTCCGACTGGGAAGTATGTCGAGCTTACAGAAGGTCACAGCTAAATAATATTGTTTTCAAGGAGTGCTGTGTTCGGTCGGCAACGCGGTTGCGATGCTTCTGGTGTTGCAGGCGTCTATAAACTACGGTAATCGCTTACCAACAGGCGAGCTGTATGCTTGTTTGTTGACCAAGTTGGATTGGCTCCCCACCGTGCCTCGGAGAGCACGTTAAGCCGTCGGTACCGGTTGTTATCATGTACGCCTGATAGCGATCGTTACTCATGGTGGATTAAGCTCTGATCCTTCTCTTACATAGGGAAAGAGGCCTATGCCCAACAGTGGGATATTACAGGCTGAAGCGATAAAACGTTACAAAATCATGCGATTTTGATAACACTTTTGACGCCAAAATATATTCTTAGATTTAGTGACGAAATTATTTCTTTATATTTTGATTATTTTTTTAAAATAAAAGATTTGATTACAGTACAAAATAAGAGTTAAATTTATTGCTATCAACACCTGAGACAGGGATGAAACTAATCACAAGTTTCCGCGAAGATGCACCTTGCAGATTTTCACATGTTTGATAAAGTTGCGTTTGTTGACACTGTCGATTATTTGTATGTGCAATAAAGATAATCATTATCAAAATAAGTTTGTTAATGCCACTGGCGGATCCAGTGGGGGGGGGGGGGTCACGGGGGTCATGACCCCCCCCCCCGGGCTGTGTCCAGGACCTAGGTGGACCACTAATTAAAATTGTTAAACAAGATTTTTGACACAATATAGGTATTTTTAAGTACATTACCTACATAGATTAATAAAATACCTACTTTTTACCTGTATCTATCATTATAAAATTTAAATTATAACTTCTTTTTACTTGATTACGACTTCGTGACCCCCCCCCCCCCCTGGCGCCTTGACCATGACTGTAACCCCCCCCTGGCGCCAAAGCTGGATCCGCCCTTGGTTAATGCTTACATCGATTCAAGTGGAAAAAACGCATATCAAGTTTAAGCTTAAAATAGATAAATTTAGTGATAACTATAAAATGCCAAAAATAAAATATCTAATAATAATTGCGCTCATAAATCTGTTCAGGTCATGCAAAGGCATAAAAATTTGAGAAGTTTAATTTAATATTACTTTATTCAAATTTAAATTAAACAAAACGACAATTACAATCCGATTCCACGCTATCATATCGAAAGTAACTAATTAATTGTTATTTTTTTTATTTTACTATTTTTTTTATGTTACTAAGTCGACAAACAAGCGTACGGTTCACCTGATGGTAAGTGACTACCGTAGCCTATAGACGCCTGCAAAACCAGAAGCATCGCAAGCGCGTTGCCGACCCTATTCCCAATCGCCCCCAGGAGCTCTGGTTACCTTACTCACCAACAGGAACACAATACTGCTTGAAAGCAGTATTATGTAGCTGTGGTCTGTGTTCTGTAATATTTTATTCTTGTTTTGGTCTAAGATCCGGAATATAACAAAATCTTCCCTCATCTGTTAATTAGATGAAACAATTTTTTATAGGCTGATTTTAATATTGTGAATTTATAAAAACAACCTCTGCCACCATAAGCCTGCTACATGTAATTAACATGAGCGGGAACAGATAAAAAAAAAAAATGCAGCAGGCTTATGGTGGCAGAGGTTGTTTTTATAAATTCACAATATTGAAATAAGCCTATAAAATTTTTTTCATCTAATTAACAAATGAGGGAAGATTTAGCTTCTCGGATCTTAGACCATTTTATTCAACTTTAGCTGCGTTTGTCAAAATGAAAATGCTTTTAATGAGCGTTGAATATACAATTTCAAAACGAGATTTCAGTTTTGTGTGTTCTCTTTGGAAATTGTCGAGCGTTTCCACTCCAATATCGATTTTATCGACGAAAAAAAAACTAATGAATATCGTCTTATGTACGTAACTTACATGCTAGTAGTAAGGTGGATGAAATTTCAGCGTTTTTAAAACGACGTTTCACAAAGTTATGCCCCCTACCTTCTTATATAATATTAAAATGAAGGGTTGGAATTTAGAATCGTTTGGCACGAATTTAAGGGGGGGAGGGGGGGAGTGGGGAGGGGGGGTCCCCCCCAACTCCCCCGTACCACTCGCGATACAAGGTAATGCGCCGTTCTTGAAAAAATAGAAAAAAGAAATCTTACCTGAAACGGAATTAAATGTAATGAAATTTTTTATTGGAGACATCATGTTTTGATTGTTTCATCATTAATAATTATGTTAAGTCTTAGATTAAGACCCGTAGACTGTTTACCGGCATATTTTTGTCACAGAAACAAAAAAAATAACCCTAACCTATCTAATTTCAATATTAGACTGTTTACCGGCATATTTTTGTCACAGAAACAAAAAAAATAACCCTAACCTATCTAATTTCAATATTAGACTGTTTACTGCCATATTTTTGTCACAAAAACAAAAAAAAATAACCCTAACCTATCTAAATTCAAAATTAGACTTTATTGGCATGATTTTGTTACAAAAATAAAAAAAAATAACCCTAACCTATCTAATTTCAATATTAGACTGTTTACCGGCGTATTTTTGTCACAGAAACAAAAAAAAAATAACCCTAACCTATCTAAATTCAAAATTAGACTGTTTATCGGCATGATTTTGTTACAAAAACAAAAAAATAAAAAATAACCCTAACCTATCAAAATTCAAAATTAGACTGTTTATCGGCATGATTTTGTTACTAAAACAAAAATAAAAAAATTACCCTAACCTATCTAAATTCAAAATTAGACAGACGCGGGTCTTAATGTAAAGAGTAGTTATAATTAGATTATACCTTTGTTATATTTTCGATACCCGAATTTGCTTTCATCTATTTGGACCGTCTTCCCCGGACTTTCCATCGTATATTTGTTTATCTATTTGGTAAATTACCACAGCCTCTCTACAATTATTGAACCAGTGTTTAAACGCATCAGAGAAAGGTTTCCACAGTGCTGGAGATGTCACAGATAGAAATTAGGACGATAAACTGTCGAATTTGGAGGTTAGGTATGTAAGATTTCTTTTTTCTATTTTTTCAAGAACGGCGCATTACCTTGTATCGCGAGTGTAACGGGGGGGTTGGGGGGACCACCCCTCCCCCCTCCACCCTGTCACCCCCTTAAATTCGTGCCAAACGATTCTAAATCCAACCCAAATGAAGACCGCTCTGGAGCGTGTGCCGTGTCGGCGGCGCCTAAACGCCGGCGGTCGCGGGTTCGATCCCGCTCAGAGTGGATATTTGTGTTATACAAATATTTATTTCCAGCCTTGTTGTCTGTTCTTGTAGGTCTCCCCGCCGTGTCTAAGTTGTTATCATATACACCTGATAGCGATCGTTAATCGAATATATTTGTCAACCTGCAGTGGAGCAGCGTGGTGGATTAAGCTCAGATTCTTCTACATGGGGAAAGATGCCTTTAACCAGCAGTGGGATGTTACAGTCTGAATCGATCGATCGATAATTAAGTTAAGAAATCTATATTAAGTGATTTGAAGATTTATTTTACTATAGTTGATATAACTTACATATATTTTAGCAAGTTGAGTAGGAAGTATATGAGTATATATTGTTCTGTAACCTTAATATTGTATCGTGTTGTACCTTTTCTGTGTTGTCTTTGTGTACAAGGTTGTCTATTAGAGATCACTGGCAATGATAAGACAGTTTTTCTCCTTTATAATATGTTTCTGACTTTGTTATATAATATAACGTGTGTACTAAAAATAATATACAAATAAAAATAAAATTAGAAGGATTTTCCTGGAGATTACTCTCAAAGTATACAAAGTTCGCTCTTTCTTTTTAATTATTCTAATTTACATTAGGGAATGCAATCTCGCGATACTTTATAACCTGCCGAGATCTTGTAACATCTTAAATCTACAATAGTGTAGATTAAGACGTTAGAATATTTAACCTGAAAATGTATTCATTTTAAAATAATCTCTATACGGAATCTGGTGTAAAGTATTTGTAATTTATAAACAAAGAAATCCATAATGATTGATGAAAAATAATTTTACAGTTTGTGTCTTATGAGTTTATGACTAACATTTAAAAAATGTTAATTGACTTCATCAAAATTAATCTTGCGCAGCTATATTTTCATTTGTTTTATTCCGAATGGGTATTCAATAGGTATGAAAAAGTAGTAACTATCTCATCTATAGATACAAATAAATAAAATTGGAGTCTGTTTATAATATTAAAATAACCGCTTTTTACTAAATGCATATGGACGTATACACGGTCAGTACATAGTACATACCAAAATAACATTTTTTACAATTTTTGTTTGTCTGTCTGTCTCTCTAATCTCTAAAACGCTTGGACCGATTTTGACGGTACTTTACTGGCAAATAACTGATATAATAAAGAGTAACTTAGGCTACTTTTATTTTAGAAAATTATTTATTTTATAACTCTGCAAACTGAACAATAACTTTTTTGTTAAATTCCACGCGGACGAAGCTGCGGGCACAGCTAGTTAAATATTATATCAAGTTTCCTATCTCGTATCATTACCGCTTCTTGCATTAAAAACTGGACGAAATTCAGTCTCGCTAAATAGTTAATGAGATCTCGCGAGACTGAGATAGCAGAAATGGTGAAATATATAAAAAATTCCTTTGCAAAATCTTAAGTTTTCAGACGGTATCTTATGTTTTTAGACTTTGTCGGAAAATTTGTTAAAGACCTAAAGCTTATTGAAGAAACTAATGAATTAATAATTAACATTAAATTTTGTTCTGCTTCGTCTTATCAAAGTATTGTTGTCATAATTATTACAAGTATAATTGATGTAGTGGAAAATCTTATACTATTAAACGAGCAATTCTTGTATATATACAGGGTGTCCCGCGATAATGTGCAACCCCGAAAGGGGGTGAAACTAGACCATAAATTATTATCGACAAAAAACATAGAAAAAACTTTTTTAAAAAAATATTTTATTTCTTATTGACGAATTAAGATTTTTATATCTTACGTAGACTCTATGTACAAAAAATGATGATTTCTTCCAAAGTAGTGGGTCGATTACTTTAAAATAAAATAAAATATTACGCCACGTACTTGGCGGTAAGGATAAAATAAAAATTAGCTCGCAAAAAAGTGGCATTATGTCTTTAATTATGCTTCTTGTGAAAAAAAAAATCCATTTTTTATGACTGTTTTTTTCAATGATCTCTAATTTTCTCAGAATTATGCCCGCAATACCAAGAAATTTTATGATTTATTATTATTTCTTACCATATTGCCATTCAAATAAAAAAAATTTACGCCTGTATCCCAAAAAACACGTACAAAAATGATCATTTTTTGTACAAAGAGTCTACGTAAGCTATACAAAAATCTTAATTCGTCAATAAAAAAAATTAATTTTTTTTTTAAAATTTTTTAATTTTTTTCTGTTTTTTGTCGATAATTTATGGTCTAGTTTCACCCTCTTTCGGGGTTGCACTTTATCGCGGGACATCCTGTATATATATTTTTTCTGAATCTCGGAATCGGCTTCAACGATTTTCGTGAAATTTAGTATGCAGGGGATTTCGGGGGCGAAAAATTGATCTAGCTAGGATTCATTTAAAAAAAATGTCGTTTTATCCCTGTTTTTAGGCAATGAAAAAATATCATTAGAATACGAAGCTTAATTTCACTACTGTCAACATAGCCGTAATAGCGTAATTAGGAAATCGGCGGGTGTCAAATCGTGTTGACCCGGGTTCGAATCTCAGTCTCCAGATTAATTTTTTTTCTTTTTTTTTAATTTCACTCGTGATTTATTATTTAAATAAAATTAAAATATAAAAATATCGAGAAAAAAAAAACAAAAAGTAAAATGAAAATACCGAGCTAGGCTCGGTCACCCAGGTACTTATATTAAAAACAGCATATGTCTATGAATTAGATTTCATTTTTTTTCCATATTCTTAATATGGAAAAATCATTGATGGAAAACATCAAATTCTTATTTCAGTATTCAAAAGTATGAATTTTATAATGTTAAACTGTTCTATTTAAAAAGACGGATTAGACTATATTACTTAGGGAGAGAACGTGTTATGTATCCGCTGAAATTACCGGTTCAATAAACGAAAGTGCCAAAAAGTTGTGACGACTGTCACAAATAAAACTGAAAGAGACGCCTAATCACACCTAATCAATCGAAAAATAGTGTCATAAAAATTTAATTGATAGTAAACTAACCAAAAGATTAAAATAGAATAAAACATTGATATTTCATAATTTAATCATCTATATATCACCTGTATTGGAAGGCATAGACAATTTGGCAGAGCTGCCAGTAGTCCGTAGGCGTTAGCGATAAAACTAAATTGTGACCGCTATCTCGGTCGACTGTTCGGGTCAGAATAAAAATTTTGATATTTTTATATCCTCTAATATTGATATTATCACTTGTGTGTTTAGTCTGCTTGAAATAGATGATAAAAAAAAATAAAGAAAAGCACTTTTTGTCCTGTAGTACTTTTTTAATTTTATAGCAGCAATTCAGAGGACCCAACAGGTCACCAGATGCTTGATATTTTTGTACATTAACATTCAATTAAAAGAAATATTAGTAACGTCTGGTAATATTATTTTTATTATTACAGTTTATTATTCGCCAAGCTGTTACAAAAAAAGTTTGTGTCTGCTACAAAAAAATTTGTTACCTTCTTACTGAACATATTTTAATGTTATTATAATTATAGAAATTAAAATATACAGCAATTTCCAATATTCCGATAGGGAAAATAACTGATAACATTTCGAATTCAAATAATATTGTCAAATCTCAAGTCGTTATCACAGTAGTTAATATATTCAGAAGAAAAATCCCCAATACTCATGTTTTAATAAGAGTATTTGTCGAGATCAAATAATACGAAAAATCTGAAGGATTTCAAGATTTGCCCGGGCTTTAGCCGCTCGACGGCCTTGTAATTTGCAATGAGCTATGACACTTACCCTGAAGGGGATGGGGTGGCTACCCGACTACTTTAGATTAGGGTATGTTCGCACTATTGGTTTTTGGACAACTACCTTCATTATCACCAGTGTACAAGTTCCTTGGACAGGGTAAACATGATAAATCGAACTGTAATTTAGATGTGTGTTTATCTTGGCGATAGTGTTTATGTGCTTTGGACAATTTAAAGATGTGCTCTATAGGCTACAAAATACAAATTGAATCCCATAGATAAATATCCCATCCCCATCCCATATAAAACGAACACGGATAGTTTCTATTTCTAATATCATATAAATTAAAAGTAAAAAACCTTTTTAAAAAACAAGCTTTTTCAATGTGCTAAAACGAAAAACTAAATTTTTAATTTAAAACTTTTACTAGCTACTTATTAAGCCATTAACATAATTTATGTGATATAAAAACTTGTCGCAAGATTTGAGTACTCGTATTTCCTTAGTTTGAAAATTTTAATAGTTAAAATCAATCACACCAAGTTATTTAATTTACATGTTTATCTAGACAAGTAGTCTGTGGTGAGTAAGTAGGCCAGAGCTCCTGTGGAGAATTGAGGGTAGGGTCGACAACGGGCTTGAAATGCTTCTGGTGTTGCAGGCGTCTATAAGCTACGGTAATCGCTTACTATCATTTGAGCCGTAAACTTGTTTGCCGACCTATTTGTATAAAAAAGTATAAAGCTTATGGGATTTTATGGATTAAATACTACTTACAAGATAATTGGATTTATACAAAGATAGCGTATAATACTTTATTTATTTTTGACTACAATATATCCCAATAGATGTTGATACTTGTAATATTGTTTATTAATAAGGTTTGTATGAGTTTTAGCATCACTTTATTAAATCCTGTCTCAATCAAATACGTTTTAAAATAATTAGAGCTGATAACTCTTGACATTACCGTGTATATAACATCAAACAAAACAACCAGCTGTTTTATTATTTATTTTCTATTACGTAATATTAAATGTCCTTACTTTTATTAATGAGTTAGATATGTATATTGGATTGATGGAGACTGGAGAGTACCTTTACCTCGTTGTTTGAGGAAGCTTGTAACTTTATTTGGGACTAGCAGCTCGCCCCGGCTTCGCTCGGTGAAAAGAATTATAAATTTACAACAAACACCCATTTATTAAATTTTGAAATATTAACCCTAGATAACTAATCATTCGTCTCACAGTCGACAGACCCCCTCCGCATTCGGTGTTCAGGTATGTTCCCGACGCCTCACTACGCTGCCTGCCTGAGTACCTTCCTGATTCGTTAATTAGTGTCGCATGCGGAAGCGACGTGGTTGCACCCATAACAGTTCCTGAGATATTGCGAATTATTCGACTCACAGACGAATGTTTAGTAACGCCGTGTGAAAAAAAATCCACGGTTTATTTAAAAAAAATTATTTTTATTGTTTTGTAATGCTTATTTAGATCAAACGTTATACAATATTGTTTGTTGTTTGTATAATAATAATAAATTTGCCTCTTGGAACGTACTTTGTGAAGAATTTGTGTGAACCTTTATATGGAAGTAATAGAAACATTACTATGGATAATTGGTTTACTTCTGTTCCTCTAGCTTCGGAACTGCTGCGTGATCCCAATAAATTAATTATTGTTGGTACTGTTCGCAGTAATGAGAAGAAGATTCCAATAGAAATGAAAAAAAGATAGGCATGTTGGCACTTCGATGTTCGTTTTTAATGCTGAAAAAACTCTAGTATCATTCAAACATAAGTCTAACAAGATGGTACATGTTCTGTGCACTACTCACGATCAACTTAATATTAATGGCGTAACAAGTAAACCAGAAATAATTCTTTTGTATCCAACAGTACCAAAGGTGCCGTCGATACCATCGATTCAATATGTTCGGGTATGAGTGCTAATCGTAAGACTAACAGGTAGCCTCAAGCAGTATTTTATAACATTTTAAATTTGATCATGGTCAACGTATATGTCATTTGTGTGCCTAATACGGTTAAGCTAGGTCAAAAGCCCTTGAAGTGTAGAGCTCTCATCAAAAAATCTAGCCGATGGCCTTACTGGGCCTTGCTGCACGAACGCTACGGTACATTAACTTTAAGAATGGATATTAAAGCAACCATGAAAGATATTTTGAAAATTGATGAAGTTGCATCTAGTTCAACTCAAAAACAGATAAACGAGCGATAAATTTAAGGATTTTGCCCATATAAAAAACGCAGGATGACCAAATACTCGTGCTACATGTGTAAGAAAGCCATTTGCGGGCATCACACGGTTCCGACCTGTAATGATTGTTAGGAGTAGTTAAAAGACATGTTTATTTGTTAAAACTTAATATATAATAACAACTCATCCTTGCCATATTGCTTTTTTTTCAGAAATATAATAAATAAAACAAACATTTGTAGTTTCATTTGTTAGTCTGTCAGTCGAATGTTTAGTTACAAAGTAACAACGAAATATGTTTAGTTATCTAGGGTTAAAACGTTTTTTAGCTAAGTTGTTATAGATAGATATACACCCTCGCGAACTTTTTTGTAGATCTTTTTTAGTCCTATAATTCAGTCGTACGTATATAGCCTACTAGCTTCTGCGCGCGACTTCGTCGGCGTGGACTCCGCTCCTATTGGTCTTAGCGTGATGATATATAGCCTATAGCCTTCCTCGATAAATGGGCTATCTAACACTGAAAGAATTTTTCAAATCAGACCAGTAGATCCTGAGATTAGCGCGTTCAAACAAACAAACAAACAAACAAACAAACAAACAAACAAACAAACAAACAAACAAACTCTTCAGCTTTATTATATTAGTATAGATATTTTATCCGAGAACCTCTTCTGAGTGCTCTGTTACTGACTAGTTTTGCATTTTATACTTTTAAAAAATTTAAGTTTTCATCAAGGAAATGCTAATATCGCATTTGAATGCTTTTAAAATATTAAGACAGTTTCGTGAAATAAATATTTGATATATAAATTGTATTTTAATATAAACAAATATTTACTACAACAAAAATAACGTAAGATTATTGGTATGAAGTCTGTAAAACCTTTTATGAGGGTAGGTACATAATCATTCCGAAAGTTTTGAGTTGTAGAGGTAGACTGGAGTTTTCCTCCTTGTAAAGGTTTGATTATACTCCAAAGGTTTTCGTATATGAAACGGAAATATCATTGGTTCATTTGGAGCCCCTTGCTTCACTAGGAAGGGAGAATTAAGGATACGGAAAGTAGATTGCTTCCGGTTCTCCACACATAGTACGAAACGTAGCTATAGCAGTTGCTTCGTGCTGGTTTCCTGTGTAAGTGTAGACTAACGCAGCCTTGCTGAAAGATGGTTATGAAAAGGACATTCAAACCACCTATACTTCGGCTCTACTGATATAAATGTAACTTATATAATTTAAATATAATTTAAAAACAAAAATTGCTATGGGATACTTGAAGTGGCGTATATCCAGCAAAAGGGGATTAAATAAAAAAAAATTAGGATGTAAGGATTTTTACAGATAACATTTAATTGAATTGTATCGCGTATTGTACCTACTCACAGATAAAATTCGTTAATACAGTGTATTACTAGATTTTTGATCATTAAACATTTCTAAATTACATATCATTAAACGCTAATACTAATGTTCTACTTCGCTGTGAGTGGCGCTTTTACGGAATAGTCAGTAGCATTGTAGGTCATTTTAATCAGGAACACAAACAGAATGGCCAGTATTAAGCAGTTGCTCGTAATCGCTCATTACTATTAATTAAGGCATAAGGAGTTTCATTATTTTTTTAAATTTCGGATCGTAAACATTTTTGAAAAGTAATATTGCTCTTTAACAAATGACAGAATGTGGGAAACAGTTTTTAATGTCCTGCCTCCCTAATCCCTTAATCCCTAGTCCCTATTTTGGTATTTTTGTATTAGCGCGCGTCGCACTTCGGAATAATTTTGTGAACCGAGGCGATGACTATCCATTTCAGAGTTTGATGAGAAGTGTGCACTAATGTTATGTATTTGTTACGTATTGATTTATTTAAGATGTACCTAAGTATAGTTTAAAACATATCTAAATGTAAATTTTTTTTTATTAAACATGAAATTGCATTTTCACCTAATTAGGTAATAATTCAATTTATTATTATTTATTATTATTTATTTAATTATCAAATAAAGAAACAATATTATGTACAAATTCACAATTATAAGTAGCAAAAGAAAACCACTAAGGTTTGTACAATGCTACATTTTTACAATTTCATAATGGTAAAAAAAAAGTAGATTAATGGTAAAAATAGTATTTAAAAAATTAAGCAATCACAGTTACATTTTCAATTGGCATATCAATTTTTATACAATATATGTTAATAATATTCATTTTTTCTCAAAAAGTGTTGTCGAGAGATAGAAATTTTTAAGTTTTTGTTTTATATTATTGCTATTGATACATTCAACCAAATCTGATGGTAGTGTATTTATTAATCGGGGAACTATGTAAGTCGTTGTTCTCTCACCATACACATTGTTGGCACGAACTGTGTTTAATTGGTTTCTCGCTACAGCCCGTGTAAATGTAGGGTGCTGAACACGTTGCCTAAACTTACTATTCCAGAAATTTTCTTTTAGAACTGTATACTCAAATTTTTTATTTACTGGTAATACTTTGCAATGATTAAAAAGTGCAATTTCGTCGTTATGAAATTCAGTCCTAATATTTGATGAAACAATGTTTTTCAATATTCTTAATTGTAATTTGTATATTTTGTTTAGGTAACTTTTGTAGGTACGACCATAACTACTGAGGCCATATTGGATATACGAATCTGCCAGAGCATAATATAGTAACAATCTAATTTTGAAAGGGATCCTTTTTTTAAAAATGATTATGTTAACTAAAAATTGTCTTAATTTGTCACATTACCTAATTTATTACCTATTGAATTACCTAATTACTTCTGTGGTTGGCTGTTGATTAAAGTACCTATAATTATCTATTTCCTGATTTTGAATATTGTTATATAACACGATATATAGGTTCTAAGCTCTTGGACTCTCATCTCCTCAAATGTACCAAATGTTAATTCGTCATCAATTACAGCACTTATTATTTGTTAATAAGTTAATAACGGATCAAATAGCTCCGACCACCTCTACTGATGCGTCAAAAAGGTCAAGTATTAGCTCGCCTCAAAATCTGTCAGGTCCTAACCTAAATTTAGGTAATAGATTACTAACACATGTCTTAACTGTGCTATACCATTTATCATTTTTACAAATTTTGATGAAAAAATGCGAAATATTTTTATATTTAGACGTCCATTAAAATACATGCGAAGCACTATTAACAAATACAATTATAATTGAGTGTGAAAAATTGTGGTTTTGATAACAAATTAGATGTAGTAAATTTAGTCCGGATTTAATTAGTTGGTAAACCTCGAAATGGATTAAAAATTATTCGCTATTAATGACATATTTGGGTGATTCTCTGTAGGCACATAGTTATCTGTACAAAAATGTAATTCTGTATTATTAAGAGGAAAGGGTACGGAATAGACTTTTGAAGAATAGGTATTTGAATATTTTGTTCCTGTCTCCACTGACTTTTACTGTAGGCCGCCCCGCACACCCGCCAACCCCGCACCGCTTTGTCTATGTGTAAGTGCCGTCGTGTTAGTGTGCGTGTGCCGCTTCGCCGAATGCTATTTTTCTGTATTTTGCTTGTTTTATTTCATTAGCCCGTTGGCGCAGTTTGTTGTGGCCCTGCTTTCTGTTCCGCGGGTTGCGGGTTCGTTTCCTGCCCGAGCCTGGGTGTAATATTTGTATTTATATACATATTTATATGTGTATTATTTCTATGTATATTTATAAAAAATATTCATATATACATATAGTTATAGGAGTCGGCTGTTACCTGTAACACAAGCATTAAGTTGCTTACCATAGGAACAGACTAACCATATAAACATATTTAATAAATTTTTTCTGTTTCGTTCTTCTGTAACTCAGCTTACTTTTATTGGATTTCGTAAACTACTTAGTACTTATTATTTTGAATTATTGTTTGTTAATTCATTGGATTGTTATCTACATAACTGTATTTTGGTAAGTAATAATTAAAGAAAGAAAGACATTTATTTGTGACACATACACTGCTTACAGACACAATTACAATGAAAAATAAAAAAGTAAAATTAGAGCAAAAAATTTAAATAATTAATTTAAAAAAGTAAACTTTTCATCAGATAATCAGATAAAAAATAAAAATAAAAGAATAATAATAAATAATTATTGAAATACTTAGATATTTTATTTATGAATTAGGTATGTAATTACATGGTTGAGGTGTATGTAAGAATGGGTGTTGAGATACATACATATTTATAGTGTACATGATAAATGTATTGTAGCCATACATACATAGTAATTAATATGTTTGTCTTAGTATAATAATAATAATATACTTTGTTGCACATTTAAATAAAGAACAAAATTTACATTACCAGCAATTATATAGTCACAAATTGTACAACCAGGCGATCTTATTGCTAATAATTGTGTTTGTTCGCAAACGAAAAAAAACCGACTTCAATTAAGTACATCGGCAAGTTAATACGTAAGCAGACGAAAAAAATTAACAAACGCACTAGTCACTACGATTTTTGAGGGTCCTCCTCGATTTCTCTGGGATCCCATCATCAGATCCTGGTTTCCTTATCATGGTACCTATGTTGGGATATCTCCCTTCCAACAAAAAAAGAATTATCAAAATCGGTTCATAAACGACGAAGTTATCCCCGAACATACATAAAAAAAAACAAAAAAAAATATATAAGTACGGTCGAATTGAGTAACCTCCTCCTTTGTTGAAGTCGGTTAAAAAGCAATCGAATATAATCGAATATAATATATAATAAAAAGCTGTCTGTCTGTCTGTCTGTCCGTCGCGCAATCACGCCAAAACTACTGAACAGATTTAAATAAAATTTGGTATACAGATAGTCTAGACTCTGAGAAAGGACATAGGCTACTTTTTAATGCGAATAAAAGGGTGTAAGGGGTTGAAAGGTGGGAATGAAAATTTGTATGGAACTATGTTCGTGTTTCGTAACTGTCAAACATTTAATGTTCATCCCGTCGATATGGTAAACTCTGGTTTCGAATCGACAACATATATTCACAATATACGGATAGTGGCGTATTTTACATTTTAAAAATGTATAATAATGTCAGTAATGAAAACGGATTGACATAATATATAATTGTTGTCAAATATAAAACGTAGTGGTCATAATATACTCTTTGGTCAAATATTTATGCGTGCGTTCAGAAATTTATTTAGTGTAAACTAAGGAAAATATATCAAGCTAATTAAATCTTATACTATTGAAAAAAAGGAAAGCATTTTTTCCCCTCAAATCAACGCAGGTGAAACCGCGGGGCACAGCTAGTAATAGTATACATATAAGTTGTAATGTCTCATGTTTGTCGCGGTTATTAATACGTAACACATAATTGGGACGATATAATAATGTTTAAAAATATGAAAAAATGAGATTCTGGTGACATAATATACAAAGAGAGACTGGTTGACTAATCCTCCAATTTTATGCGTCCGACTGCATATTATGTAGGTACGGTGTTGCATAAAATTTCAAAGGACTACCGTATTGATATTTTTAAGTGTACAGTGTAGTGTTAATAAAATTAAAAAAAAAACATCAAAATAAATGTGGAAGAACAAACTATAAATCAAAAGAAATAATAATTATTATTAAAAAAAAATTGAAACAACTGAACTCAGAATTAACAATAAAATAAAGATATTTAAAATAATAGTCACTAATAAAGGTGGCAGTGTGTCTCACAAAAAGATAAGTCCTCGGCTTCAGTTAGGGATAAACCCTAACACAGATTTTCAGGACCACCTATTGATTTTTTATTTAATTATTTTGTGGTTGATTAAGAATTTTTTACCGACGAAGAAAAACAGAGGAGGTTCTAAAGTCGCCACGTATATTTTTTTAATATTTGACCATGCATAACAGAGTAGTCCGAATTTGATTTTAAAAAAATATTGTAAAGACTACGAAGTTACTGCTATTTTATTTTGTGGAGCCCTAAAGGAATCATTTACCAAAAAATTGGTAATTGTGTTTGCTCACAAACGAAAAAAAAAACGACTTAAATTACATCGACAAATAATACATCGTAATAAGACGAAACAATAGTCAATACGCGCTATTAAAGATTACTCAAAAGGTTGTAATCAGATCTCAATCTAATTTAAACAAGACTAAATGACAAGTATTAGCTTTCGATTAAAATGAGAATCATCAAAATCGATAAACCGAGTAAGAAGTTATGCGGTATAATACAACGTAGGTCGACGAAAAAGTAGTCAAGTAAATACGCATTATTAGATTAGATATAACTCTAAAAGTACTTGTTAGATCTTCATTAAATTTAAATGGGACCACATGACACCTTTCAATTAAAACAAAATTGATCGAAATCGGTCCACCCAGTCAAAAGTTCTGAGAACATACATTAAAAAAATACAGTCGAATTGAGAACCTCCTCCTTTTTTAAAAGTCGGTTAAAAAGAACGATGCTTTCTGGAATTCAATAGAACCAATAGTAGAAAAATTTTACTATGATTGCCATATGGGAAAGGAAAGGAAATAATTAAATAACTCTTTACCTACTTGAACTGAATAAATCCTTATTTTGAAATTTTGTATCTTTATTTAGTTAACCTACTTTTCCTAGTGTCTGTCCGTCAGTCTTTGTACAGTATCCTTCCTTTGCCTCTGTAATAAGACTACCGTTAGCCAAAATTATAGTCAAACCAAAAGCATAAACAACATAATATTATTTAAATTATTTACCATAATTATCATTTTTATTTGTTAGAGAAACCCTTCTTTAGCCCAGGTTTGCACAATGTTACAATGAACACCGCATCCAAATAAGGTTTTATTGTAGTTTATGAAAAGAGAGATTATTTAATTTTGTTTACACGAATTTTTGAAAATATCGACAAAATATTACATCACTAGTGTATCTATATAATTATCGACTATGAGGCATCACTTCGCTGGCGTGTATACGTACTGCTCTGACCCTTCCCTCCCCCAGACCTATCCCACAAACAGCAAGAAAGGGACAACTGAAGCTCAGACCACTTTAGGTAGATAATTATTGACCAAAACAGCATTTCGTAGTAGACTGTTTTCTCCCCGAAACATGCCAATTTATTTTTTATTTTTTTTCACGTAAATAAACAAAGCCTTCAGCTATGCCGCTCCGTTCTCTTTTTTTTGTAAATATGAATTATTATTTTTTTATGAGTGTCTGAAAATGAACAAAAAATTAGGCAATATTTCTAGTTTTTGAAGACTCCTACTACCTAATATAATAAGAATATGAAAAAAAACAAAACGTAGGGGCATGGTCATGGCAGGTAAAAGTTTTATGTTGCAAAAATATTTGATCTAGTGTCATTATCCAGGGAGAAAACAGTCTAATACGTTTGTATGGAGAAAGAGCCGGTATCCTTTCCTCTTAAAAGCAAACATTCCTTTTTAGGAGTTGGGCGCCTTCAAATTAGAGGCGTGAGGAAGCGCTGCAGAGTTTGTTACTTAGTATCGTGTGAAAAACTATATGCACTTGAACTTTAATCTTATTTATATCTTATACTATTAAACGAGCAATTCTTGTATATATATATATATATATATATATATATATATATATATATATATATTTTCTGAATCTCGGAATCGGCTCCAACGATTTTCGTGAAATTTAGTATGCAGGGAATTTCGGGGGCGAAAAATTGATCTAGCTAGGATTCATTTAAAAAAAATGTCGTTTTATCCCTGTTTTTAGGCAATGAAAAAATATCATTAGAATACGAAGCATATTTTCACTACTGTCATCATAGCTGTAACAGCGTAATTAGGAAATCGGCAGGTATCAAATCGTGTTGACCCGGGTTCGAATCTCAGTCTCCAGATAAATTTTTTGTCTTTTTTTTTTAAATTTCACTCGTGATTTATTATTTAAATAAAATTAAAATATAAAAATACCGAGAAAAAAAAAAACAAAAAAAAAATGAAAATACCGAGCAAGGCTCGGTCACCCAGGTACTGTATATATTATTTATTTCTTATAGTACGGAAATATGCGCTGATTATTTCTAAACCCAATTAATTAACTTAGTTTTCTTCGCAGTGAGTAATAACTAAGTTGACTTGTTCTATTCATTTCATAAAATAGGGGAAACTAACTAGTCTGAGTTTCATGTCGGTAGCGCAAGCGGCGCTGCGCTGTTATTTAATTAATTAACAGGACATCGTTTGTGGTCTGAGATTGTTTGGTTTGTTGGGACAAACAGTCTCCTGATAATAATTATTCTATTTAAAGTTTATCAGTCGACTTTTAGAACTACACATTTTACGATAATACACTAATATCAGTCAATAGTCAGTCAGTCAGTCAGTTAGCCTATTGCAGTCCACTGCTCGACACAGGCCTCCCCAAGTTCGCGTCATCCCGGTTTTCCGCAATCCTCATCCAGCCTACACCGGCAATCTTACGTAGATCGTCGGTCCAACGGGCCGGAGGACGTAATATCTTAATGATTTGGAAATTCCGCAATGCTTAAAGACAAAAGTCTTCAAGCAATGCGTCCTGCCTGTTTTAACATACGATGCCGATACGTGGACGCTGACGAAGGGACTTGTCCACATGTTTTAAAGTCGCTCAACGTGCAATAGAACGGGCTATGCTTTTGGGGTCTCTCTGAAAGATAGGATTAGAAATGAGACTATCCGCGAGAGAACAAAAGTAACCGACATATACTTGAAGTAAGCCAAATTTACAAATCAACCCAAGCGTAGTAGAAATTTCATTAGAGTAATTTACCAGTTTGCATTTAAGCTGTTTATGATATTAAGTTTTATTTTGTTTAGTGTCTTGCAGTGACTTCAACCAGTAGATAGCATATAGGTACAAATAATAGTACATATTTTATTAAAGGTAGTAAGTAGGTTTGCATAAGAAGACGTGTTTCAAATTAAATATTTATGAAGTTTTTTTCTTTTTAGTTTTTGAAGTCGGTTTTTTTAAACGTATTGTTTTAATGATATGTAGCACTAAATCTTCCTTTTTTAGTCCTAGTATCTTACTGGGAGAAAATTAGGATTATGACAAGGTATGTATGTACTTATATGTATAATGTAGAAGCAGAAAACGCATTTACCTACAAGGAATAGTCTATTTACTGACATGTAAATTGAAATTTATGTACGCTTAATTTATAATGATTTCTGTAATATGGATATGATGTTAAATGTTATTTTAATTTTTTATTAAAATTTTACCATTTTTTATATTTACAAAATTGAATCGAGTAAAACCTCTATCAATTAGGAGCAGATGTTTTGGGTTAAGTAACAAATGAATAGTTGGTGATAGAGACAAGACAAGGACAAATTGGAGCTTAAGATTTACGATTATCAAAGGAAATAATTAAGGTTTTAATATTGCTAATAAATTTGTACAATAAGGGTACTTAACTTTCAAAGACTGTAGTAGATAAGCGTCCTCAAATGAAGGCAAATTTTGACGAAACGAGTGAAAAGTCTTTCATTGTTCGTAGCTTAGAGTTTAAATAATTTTTGTAAAAAATAATTTGTCAAGCGTTTCAAAAGGAAGTATAATCTTACAAATTTATATTTTTCTCAAGAAACGATTTGTATTATACATCACGAATTATTAAAAAAAATTTACATACCTAACAAAATGTGTGTGTTTGGTAGCTTAACTAGAGCTTTGAATAAGTTTTAAATTATTCATCGTTTTTTAGAGGAAATGCGGCTAGCATTGCATCTTAAGATTTATTTGAATACTTGGATAACAAGTGTATGGGCGACTGAAGTTGGATTCATGCATGCTTCATGAATTTTAATGTTCAATATATTAGGGATGCGCCAGTCCGAGACTCTTCTTCAATTCTAACTTGATAACGCAACATCGAACATGAAAATTTTTATGTTTAGTTTGGCGATGATTTTTTTATTTTACGTGCTGCTTTACGTTTACTAGCTGTGCCCGCGACTTCGTCCGCGTGGAATTTAAGAAAATAGTTATTACTACTACCCAGGTACTAAATTATAAAAAAAATATCTAAAATAAAAGTAGCCTAAGTTACTCCTTATTACATCAGTTATCTGCTAGCTAAAGTCCAATAATAATAGTAATATTTATAAAATTAATTTTTTTTTTCGAGTAGTCGTTTTTATTCAAACCTTGTTTTAGTTAAATATCATTTTGAAAAAGAAAAAGAAACAATAATATTTTATTGTATTTTGAAACAATTTATGTGATTATAAATTTTAATGATTATGTTGAAAGTATTAAAATTCAATTTTCAATAACATTAATTTGTATTTAAACATTTTATAATATATTCTATCACTAAGCATGCGCTATGTGATTATCTAGAGTTCTAGACTGAAAATTTGATTTAGTTTTGTAAGTAATTTACATACTCATATGAAGTTAGTCGGGCGGCGTGCGTTGTGGTTTCGGTGATAGGCGTGCATGACAAATAGTGTTACTATTAGATACCACTACTGATGGTAATACCTTCTATAGTGTCTCTTGACCTTTCAAGGATTGTCAAAAAATTACTAACCGTGCTATTGTATTGAGTTAGGGTATAGCAGGAAATATTTTGCTAAAATCTGGCTTAACTTTACAGAAGATTATACCCAAATCCAACCAGGTGACACCTAAGACTGACACCTAAGGAAAACGGCGAACCGCTGGACTCAGAGGGCACAGGACCGAATAGAGTGGCGAGCATTAGGAAAGGCCTACGTCCAGCAGTGGACTTGTAAAGGCTGATAGATGGATGATACCCAGATAATCCTGATCGAATATTCTATCTGACGAAGACGAAAACGAAAACGAAATCTGACGAAGTATTTATTGTTGTATTCCTATGGGAAGGTAGCCAGAGTTACTGTGGGTGTGTATTGTGTAATTCTTTTGGTCACTCTGGTAGTTTAAAAAAGAATCTTAACGCAGCCGAATGTTTTGATAGCTTGGCGATTTATTTAACAAAAAACAAAATTAATAAAATTCACGACACCTAATGTTAAACTTGTTGATAATGGTGTAGAATTAGGAGGGGAAATGTTAAAACCGGTAAAGTTCACTAAATTCCTAGTTATTATTACTATAGATTCGAAATTGCAGTGGGATCTTCATATTGAGGGGTTAGCGAATAGGCTCAGCTCTGCAGGGTTCGCGGTAAAAAAAAATAGACTTATTACTGACGTAGATACAGCTCGCGTAGTATATTTTAGTTATTTTCATAGTATCATGTCCTATGGAATCTTATTATGGGGAAATGCAGCTACCGTTAATACTATTTTTGTCCTGCAGAAAAGAGCTATTCGTGCAATTTATACTTTAGGCCCTAGAGTATCATTAAGAGATAAGGTCAAAGAAATAAAAATATTGACTGTTGCTTCTCAATATGTGTACGAAAATGTTATGTATGTTCATAAAATTAAAAATATGAATTTCGCAGGAGTTGCGACATGCATAGCATTAATACTAGGAACAAACATAAACTTGTAGGTAATGCCTGTAACTCGCTTACGCCGAGTCAGTAATTCCTTCTATGGACAATGTATACGCTTATACAACAGGCTCCCAGAAAACGTTCAAAAAGCTTCTATTGCCAAATTTAAAAAAATAATAATTGTGAAATAACGTTTTTGTACTAAATTATAAAAAGGATATTATTTGATTAACGATTTTCTAGAAGACAGTAGATACGCCTTGGGAATGATGTGATCGCCGCCAGGCTATTTCAACCTATAAGTTTTTTTTAATTTCAATCTGATTTGAAAAAAAAAAACATTACGATAGAAAAAAAAATGATAGTCCCGCTGAGTTTCTTTCGCCAGTTCTTCTGAGGTCAGAGGCTTCTTTTTTCCGAACTGGTAGTAGACTCATGACGTTCAGTAAGAAATTGTAATAATTTTATGCTGAATAAAATATTTTTATTTTGATTTTTTGATTTTGATTTTTTATGAACTGAACTTGACGTGTAAAAAAGTTCGTATGAGCGCGAGAGATGCTCTAAAGACAACCCCTTTGAGTGTTATTTCTAACACTAACATTTTATTATTGCCCTATCGTAGGAAAGGAACTTATAAGATATGCGGAAAGTTTACTTCGCATTCATTTTAATCTCTATTGTTGTTAATTTTTTTAAATTAATGTGTATTATATCATCAAACACGCTAATTACTTTATGTTTTCACAAATAAGTATAATAATTAATTGTATCGATAGTATCTTGCGGTTTCACTCGTATAACAAATTTTATAGTTAGTACTGTTTCGCTACTAGTGGTAGTGAGACGTTATATAGCCTTATATTATGTCTTAATAAACTAGATCTTTAGAGCATCTTTACAAGCGATTTAAGAAACAAATATACTTGAATGTTTCAAAACAGATTGATAAAACGATTTAAATTCAATCATGATAAACAATAAAGGAAAATAAAAATCACTATGAGTACTCGTATCTCAGTACAGGTTATTTATATATTATTCATATATTCTATCCTCGTCTCGGAGACATATTAAAGTCAACTCTTGGCTATCATTGAAAATATCCGATGATGATAATCATTCACGCCTCAGTCAGGTTAGTAATTACGTAAACCGGGACGCGCAACCCATTGATTTTTATTAAAAGGATTTTCCATTAAAGGGAATTGATTATGAGCTTTATTGATGTGTTTTTTGAACGATCGCTTAATACTCTTTGTTTTTCTCCTGTCTTTGAAACTGTCTTTAAATATAGTGGTGTTGTGTTATGATGATGTGATATTGTAAATTGATTTAAAATTTTATGTTGATCGAAGTACGTAAAGATAAGGCAAGGAGTTGTAATTGATTTTATTATTTTCCTACATGGAGAAAGAGGCCTATGCCCAGCAGTGGGATGCTACAGGCTGAATCAATCAATCAATTAATCAACTGGTATTATCACGGCTATTCCCGCGAAATGTTTTAAGACTTAAAGCCAATATTATACCTAAAACGTTACACTTCGGAAGTTATTAATTTTATAAATAGTTGCTCGTGCAAAACGTCAACATTTGCAAAAATATTGTAACTTTTATGTACGAAGAATTTTCCTAGTAAATATTTGATTTTATCTCAACTTCTACCAGCTTTGTTTTCATTTAAAACAAGTTACAAATATTGAAAATCTATACTAAAATATAAAGCTGAAGAGTTTGTTTGTTTGTTTGTTTGTTTGTTTGTTTGTTTGTTTGAACGCGCTAATCTCATGATCTACTGGTCCGATTTGAAAAATTCTTTCAGTGTTAGATAGCCCATTTATCGAGGAAGGCTATAGGCTATATATCATCACGCTAAGACTGGATAGGAGCGGAGTCCACGCCGACGAAGTCGCGCGCAGAAGCTAGTACTAATATATAAAGCTGAAGAGTTTGTTTGTTTGTTTGTTTGTTTGTTTGAACGCGGTAATCTCTGGAAGTACTGGGCCGATTTGAAAAATTCTTTCAGTGTTAGATAGCCCATTTATCGAGGAAGGCTATAGAACTATATATAGACGAAGTCGCGCGCAGAAGTTAGTAAAAAGATATTGATGATAAAAACTGGTATCGAATTCCAGGCAGTTTTATGTTTTAATGTTTCATTCTAAATATGACAAAACTAATACCTTGTAGTGACTATTTCTAAATGCTCTATTGTTAGACCTGGCCTGTTTTATGCTCCACAGTAATTTCTCTTGTGGAATCCCAGAATCTCAGATGTCCTAGAGATCCTCCAAAATTGAATTAAATAAATATTTACAATCCAAATTTTCAGAACAATTGCCTACCCGTACAATTCTTTTCTGCGTTGAATGGCCTAAGAATGCTAACATCATCTCACCGTTGTTGAATAGTGATTCCGCATCTCCGGAATATGAAGAGGGGGCAATGAAACAAAGATGTTAATCTTTTGTAATTCTTTACGCTTTTTATTAAAAATATTTTTCATTTCTATTTTACCGTGATCGCTGTTACTTCAAATTCTTTGCTACCTTTCTTAGACTTCGTTTGTTTGTTATTGTTTATAGGTTTGCTTTTATTACATAGGTACCTATAAATAACTAACTTCTAATCTAACCTTAGAAGCGGCTAGTAGCTTTCAATGTTAACTCTTTCAAATAACCCTATCTACCTAACCTATATATTATGTAAATAACTCTTTGTACGTATATTCAGTTTTTTTATTTATTTTTTATTTTTATTTAACTATGTCGTCAAACAAGCTTACGGCTCAACTGATGGTAAGCGATTACCGTAGCTTATAAACGCGTGCAACCCCTGAAGCATCGCAAGCGCGTTGCCGACTCTATCCCCAATCCTCCCCTGGAGCTCTGGAAATATTTGGATCTAATTTACTTTATTTACGACTAATGTATAATAATATGTATACTCCGTTTTTTTTCGGTACGGACTAAATTGACATAAGCTGTGTTGCTAGTTTTTTGCGAATCATTAATAGTGATGTGCCACTACCGTAACTTTACGTAATTTACAATCTAGTATCGTTTTTCAGTAATAATAACAAAAATCTTTGTCTTTAAAATTTTAGAATGTGGCGACAACCGTAATGTACCTATAGGCATACCTATATAATGTACCTGTATGGCTAATGTATAGATTTATGATAATTGAAAAACACTTATTTTTTTAAGTATATATTAATCTTAGTAACCACTTGCAAATTAAAATGAAATGAAAACATTTATTTCGCCTTAAGGTGATACACACACTTAACGAAAGTAAAAAAAAATGTCATTTACAAAAAAAAAACTAAACAATAATAAAAGAAAGTTAAGGTAGCAAAATATCAAATACTCAAACAATATTTTTTTTTTAAATCTTAACATTCGGTACATTACAAACTTAGGTAATGTACCTAGTGTTATAAGCAGCCTTAAGTTAGTCAAAATGTTAAAATATTAAATTACTCAAAATTTCTGTCTCGGTAGACATTACCTATCTATTTTATCCTCGGCTTTATTAAATATTAATAAAAAATTTTTTTATCTGTGATGCTCCATAGTTACCATGATTTTTAAAAGATTCGTCTATTGTCAAATAATAATAAAATTATGTGGTAAAAGTAAAAAGTTACGATTCATAAAACCGGTATTGTGTTCATAAAATCGGTATACAACACTATTACAAAAAAGCTGGTATCATTATTTCGAAAATTGACATTTGCATGTGTCAATTTAGTCCGTACCGAAAAAAAACAGGGTATAGTTTAAATAATTAAATTTCGTATTGTATTGTTTATTTAAACAAAATTTTCTCTTTTTTCGGAGTTTGTTTGTAATACATATTTGTTAAAGAATACGTCTCTTGTCAAAGAATTTCATTGTAATATGAAACTTTGAATAGTGAGTGTTGTAAAGGACTCGCTATAGATGGCACCACGGTTGCTTAAAAACCGAATAAAAATCATATCAAGAATTTCGATGCGGCTGGACATAGATCCATAGCTCAACGGCTAGAGCACCGGACACGATATGTTGGGAGGTGTGGGTTCGAATCCCGCTGGATCGAAAAAATTTGATATGATAATAAATAACATTTTCGAATTTCCTCATGTGTGGAAAACACAAAAATAAAAATAATACTTGTTGTATGTACATCTGTGCCTACTGCCTGCTCTCTAAAGATCATAATATCCTTCGCAACTCAATTGCCTGCTAGATATTGCTTTATATTGAATAAGATCGCCAATGTATTGCTATAAAAATCTCTGCGGTGTTATCTGATCGTTGCTTATAGGTTTGATTCCGTCAGTCATAGCCTGAAATTCTAAAGCTGATAATAAATTAATATCTCACGGACGTGATCGGTAACGTTTAAAAAAGTGTTTTTAATATATTATCTATTACCTGCAGACGTAACAATGTTATGTTTTTATTATATTAAGCTGCGATCGATTAAAATGACATGTAATTGTTAATATCTCTAAGCAGGAATGTTATATCTCGAATTGACAGAGTCAGGGCTTATTGAAATGCTCACAGCGCACGCGCTTGCATAACGCACACTATAAAAAAACCTTAACCGACATTCCATACAGTTGGCTCATTACTCCTGCGGTTGAAGACGTTTCCATTTTATATTTTTAATTTTTTATTTCAAGCTTTTATTTACCTTGCACTATATGTTTATTCGGGTGAAATCTTGCAACTCAATTATGAAGCAGATATCTTCAACCAATTGAACTAAAATTTTGTATGCAAGTTCAATTTGGATGACAATGCATGGTTAACTTTGTGACGTCATTCTAAATCCAACATATTTCCGAGTTGACAATTAGCGCGTTAAAATAAAAGCTTGTTTTTTAAATAGGTTTTTTTACTTTAAATTTATTGTTTTGTAATCAATACATATTATAAAACAAAGTCGCTTCCCGCTGTCTGTCTGTCCCTATGTATGTTTAGATCTTTAAAACTACGCAACGGATTTTGATGCGGTTTTTTTAATAGATGGAGTGATTCACAAGGAAGGTTTATATGTATAATACATGCATAATATAGTAGAGGAACAGTGATAGGTTTAGCAACCGTGCGAAGCCGGGGCGGGTCGCTAGTTCTGATAAATTTGGTACATTTACTGACTGTTCAGTCTAAAACAGAATGGTTTTATGAGCGTATGTATGTATGTATGTATGTATGTATGTATGTATGTATGTATGTATCTTTATCAAAGTAGGTACCTACACCCGTCAGTGTCGAAACAACGCATAATAGCGCGATCTACTTAGGGTATGTGGTAGGATGCGTAGGATAGTTAGATTTTTGCGACAAAATACATTTTTCTTTTATGAATTTATAGTGATAATTATTATAAAGCAAAATAGTTTGTTAATTTACAATTTCTAATTTAAAAATATAGTTTTCGTTTTACAACGTCTATTATTTGCGTTACGTTTAAAGGCTATAAATTGTAACTCTAAACAAATCATGACTCTAAACTAATTGTGACTCTCAACTCTAACTATGAATTGAAATATAAAACGATAGAACCCAAAACGGGTGATTTTCTAATCATCTAGTGATATTTTAATTTCCATAGGGTTTGTGCGGTTTTACTGACAATTTTGTAGGATAAAATTGTTGGAAATGTTATATTGTTTTTATATTTTTAGTTACCGTTCACAGTGTCAACACATACGGTCGATCTCGTAAAGGATGACTATTGTGCGTGATTTCGTAGAATGTTCAAATGAGGTTTCGCTCCATACAGGAAACGAGTTAATTCCTGTGTGGATTTTCTATTTAGGGATCTAAGGATTTCTTGGAGCGTTATCCTTTTTTTGTCGCCGTCGGGAATATTCGCTAAGCGAAGCCTCTTTTATGAAGGTTTACGTAACGTGGGTTGATATTAATTTCTATTTTACTGGGTCATTTTTATACGATTTTTTTTCTCAATATTAAATGTTTATGAATTGATGTAAACAAGCGTTGGTTAACCAAAAAAAAAAGCAAATTGCTTCATTGTAGCGAAACATACTATCGGACGACATTCGACAACGGACGGTGTAGCGACGCAAATGGTCACACACGTTAATTGCGCGTAAAGACCTCAATTATACCGAGTTGACAATTAACTGGTTACGAATGTTGCTAATTCGAGATGCTTACGGTATCGCGTTGATATATGAGCTCTTTGAACTCTATCAACTCAGACACCAACTAGGTTTTTATTTGAATACTTGAAAAATTGTGATTTGAAAATAATTGGTATTAATCATTTGTGTGTGAGTTTTTTTTTGTACCACCAAACTTACCTAAATCTTAAATTCTTAGGCCGTAAATACGGAGACGCAGGGCGTCGTGCGTAGCGTGTGGCGTGGCGGAACGCACTAAATTCAAATGTAGGGCATTGGATGAGTGCGTTTACGGAGAAGCGATTTTACACGCGTTCATTTTCATACATTTTGACACACGCGCGACGCTACGCCACACGCTACGCGCAACGCCCCGCGTCTCCGTAAATGAGGCCTTAAGCCGATTCAGATATCTTAAAATTATTTCAGATGCTAGACTTCGTTAAATTTTTGTAACGTTTTGTAAGATTTTTTTTTTAAATTAAATAACGAGTACAATCTGAAAAACTGTGTTATTCCCGATCCCGCTGCACCGTTACAGCCTATAATATCCCAATGTTGGCCATAGGCCTCTTTCCCCATGCAGAAGAAGGATCAGAGCTTAATCCACCACGCTGCTCCAACACGGGTTGTTGTATTGTTTCAGTTCATTTAAAATAAATGAGATATTTATTGGGATAATTTTTTTGGTATATTTTAGTATTTATTAGCTGTTATTTTACTATTTTCTATAAGTAAGACATTACAGCTATTATATAGCTTATTACATCTATCACTATATTATTTCCTTAAAATAAATAATTATTTCTTTCAATTGATAGTACAAAATTATATATTTTCTATGAAAACGGCCAAAACGTGGGAAAAATATACTTTCTATTTTGAATCTACTTTAGTATATCTTTCACTTGTAATGTAAATAATTGTCAAGATTACTTTCTACTAACAATATGTTATACAATATTAATCGCAAAAGTGAAATTATTTCGCTTCTTCGCGCTTTCTTTATGTGACATCGATTGAACAATAGAAGTGAATGAAGACCTTTCATTTATTTTATGTAACATTTTATAGATATTCAATATTTGTCGTGTTTTTACATTTTTTTATTACATATTAAAATACGTTTCTCTTATTTATTTCCTGTATTAATTATTATCTATGTTTAATAATTTTTAGTGCCATAATAACTTTTTAATGGAGTTGGGATGAAACATCACGCCAGGGTCCCCAGTTTAGTAGAAGTGTAATGAACTATCGTCGGTTCTTCTTTTACAGTATGTGGGTACGCCACACCTCGGATGTTCTCGCCATTGTCAAATAGTTTTTGTTTGAAAGTTTGTATAGAAGCTAATGTTAATGCCAACTTTACAGACCTATGTAGATACCTAGTTATCTTGTATTTTACTGGTACTGTATGTTTGACCTAAAGATAAATTCTAGCTTCTCCTAAAAAGGCAGTAAATGATTAAGGCCTCACAGTTCGTTGAGTACTTTTGAAGGTTTCCGTTATTTTATGCATAATCTCAAAGTTGGCCCTGCGCAGTAGGTATTAGAAGCCAATACATTTATTATAGCTTGGTTTTCAACGCTCTCATTCTCAACTAAATTTGAGCAAGGCTGAAGTTTTCAATACTGAAACCTCGTCGTATAAAATTTATGCTTTTGGTACTGAAATTGTTCATAATAATTTATGTAGCTTTAGTTTAAATTCATTCAAGTACTATTATTATAAAACCTTTTGATATCCAGTAGATTATCCATTATTGCAATAATTTTTATACATTAAAAAAGGAAAAAGGAGATTATTGTATTTTTTAAATGTAAGTCATGCGTTATGTCCGCTTAAATTATACGTTACTTGAAAATAATGAATCGTTATTTTTATTAAACTGAAAGCACCAGCTTTAGATAATTGACCAAAACCATATAAACTATGAATATTAGTCATAAATACTAAACTTTCCATACACCACATCCCCTAGGAGAATTGTAGCTAGTGTTCTGACACTCGGATATACCGATATTTGACAGTGAACAAGCACAATAAACACTCAGATGGCAACAACTACATACACTTATTGTACTAATATCTGTTTGCAATGATAGTGTTCGCGTACATTAGCGAGGCGGGCTACTATACGAACCAGACCCCATTTACCTCGGTATAAAGTTATACAGCCGTCACGTCGATGTTAACCTAAATATATACGAAAATATTCACCTTTCCCGAGCTCTATTCCTTTTTTTTTACTTAACACATTTGCTTTACATATTTCGTTGGTGAGACATAAAAGCGAATACGGTCGGAACATATTTGCGTTGAATAAAGAAAAACCGTACGTAATTGGTTTTGCTCTATTTCTACACTACCGACGACGCTCGGTAATTTTACAACTGACATATACTTCGAATGGTTCCTAATATCATAGATATAAGAGTTATATTGCTTTAAATGTGTTTTATATTTACATAAAAAGACAAAGATAAGTATAGATTCAAATAGTTTTGTATGTGTCATTGTAAGCAACAATTGACCAATCCATTTACATTGACCATTTACGTTGTATATTATTATAAAATATAAACTAAGAATAATCACTTCAGCCTATCATAGTCCATTGGTGGACATAGGCCTCCACAAGTTCGCGTCCGACATTATGACGCGAACTCATGTGTTTTGCCCATAGTCACCACGCTGGGCAGGCGGGTTGGTGACCGCAGGGCTGGCTTTGTCGCACCGAAGACGCTGCTGCCCGTTTTTGGCCTGTGTATTTCAAAGCCAGCATGGATGGTTATCCCGCCATCCGTCGGCTTTTAAGTTCCAAGGTGGTAGTAGAACTGTGTTATCCCTTAGTCGCCTCTTACGACACCCACGGGAAGAGAGGGGGTGGCTACCACACAGCACTAAGAATAATAACGTTATGAATTTGTTTTCGATTTTAATATTTTTAACTGTTTTCATACAAAACTTTGATGTTTATTGTAACAAATTACCAGTGAGCCCATAAAACAAATAAGTAAATTGTTCAACTTTTATAGTTACAACTTCACTAATTGCTTTACCGTAGTTTTGGTCATTTTACCTACATATTTTTGTAGTATTCGCTGAATGTTTATGAGATCGACATAAAAACCGGTCAAGCGCGAGTCGGATATACGTAGGTTTCCCCGCAGTATATTTAACACGCATTTCTTCAATAAGCTAAAACAACTAATTATTTTTCTAATAAAATTATTTTTCTAATAAAATTATTTTATCTTTCCTTTCCATCTTTATAGTAGCCTAATATATTCTGTGGAAATTATAAGTGTCTACCTTTGCGGGTTTCAAAGCAACGGCCCTCTTAAAGAGGTACCAATGTCCATTTTCAACATCAAAGTACTTATAATCACAATTTAATAATTGGGTTTCATTGGTATCCTTCGGCAACTCTAAAAATGTTTCTTCTAAAAATTCAACAAAATGTAATTATGTAAGTACTCGAGATTGTTCGCCAGACGAGCGATAATTGCAAACATCTCTATTTTATCGTCGGAGGAGGATGACGCCAGCGAATACGTCGTTGCAATTCCATTTGCTTTAATTGTGACTTAGGATGACCGTTTGTTCGATGTAATTCACGATTCCTGCTCGATAATGTTTCGGAATTGTTGTCGCCTGATTTTAGTTAGGTGATTACGGTGGCTTAATTTATTTTTTATTTTATTTTATACTTTATTGTAAACCACAAATATATACAAACAAAACTTAAAGATAAGTACAGACAGTGAAGTACAATAGGCGGACTTATGGCTAATTAGCCATTTCTTCCAGACAACCCAGATTTATTTAAATTACTTCTTACTTACTTAATGTAAATCAAAATCAAAAACAACTTTATTCAAATAGGCCCCCATGAGCATTTTCGAATGTAAATATCAATTTTTTTTTTATTGGATCGTAGCTTAATCAGCCAACATTTTGTGTCATTCGAAAAAGAATAAAAATTTTATTTAAGATATTGAAGAAGTATTTTAATAGTAAATTTTAGCTTCAGAAAGATATATCACATTAAATTTGCTCAAATGTATTGTAGCGCTTTTGGCGTTTTATACAAAGTTAGCAAATTTTTTATTAGTACCCCATTGTAACTGAGTTTTCAAGCATCTGTTTTCTCGTTTTAATGTAGAAATTTAGTGAAAATATTTGTGTGATAAGAATTAACCTCAGTACATATACCCTTATAAAACATGGTTAGACAATTTCTGAATATTTTCTATAGGTACCTACTAAGCTTCGAATTTTTTGTGAGATTTTTCAACTTATTTCCAACATATGTAGGTATATTGTGCAAACAAAATTTTTTTTTTAAATTTTTTTTTTTCTAAAATATATTAGGTTTGATATATATTATGTATTGTAGGAAACGAAGCGCAATGTATACAAATAAACAATACAATAATTTATTACGATTATAATCGTTTAAATCTCAAACCACAAAGGGACAAACCATAGACGCGAAAAGTAATAAAAACAATGTCTCGATACTCAGAAAATCGCTATCAAGATGTTTTCATTTACTTTGATGTTTATCGTTTTTCAACGCGAAGTGTGGGTCAAATTTTGATCGAATCAATTAAGCCGTCTTAATTGTTCGGCGAGAAACATTTTAATAAACGCATCCTCAATAAAGGCGGCCGCGTCTTAAAATTCCATTAAGTGGATTACGTCGCCTATATTTTAGGTTATTTTCGCATGCCCCTAATCAAGCTACGTCGAATAATTTTGCAAAATTAAAAATTTATGAATCTCATTTGGTTATTTTATTGTGTACTTCTTTATTAAATGTTTTGATAAATATGTTTTTGTTTTGTTTTTCTAATGAATTATTACGATACACAATTTACTATACGATAATATTTTCTTTTTATTAATTTATTGTACTTTCTTATCGAGATAACGTTAAAGACGCAATATAATTATGTGCAATAGATGCGTCGTATCATATGAGAATATTATTTGAATTTACTTCGTCATATGGCTTTTTATTTGAACTAAAGTATACAATTAAAATGCCTTAAAGGAGGAATTGACAGTTTAATTAAATTGCTAGTGTAGACTATACTATATTGCTACTGATTAGATATTTTTTATAAAACTTTATAGAAAATGCACGGTATGCACCGCTAGTTCTGAATGTTTGTTTTTGTAAGACTTAATGCGTAGTGAGGCACTACGCATTATGTCTTTGGCACAGCTAAAAATATACAATGTTGTTAGCAATTTAGTTCGTAGGTAAGAGATATTTTTTTAAACTAATTTTTCAACCTTTCTAAAAAATTCAATCAACGGATCCAAGTTCAATAAAGAATATTCGGTTCGGATTTTCCTTTCAGTAGACAGATTGAGAGTCCTAATAATTACAAAGTTCTCTTAGAGTTACATTGATTAAGTATCAGGTGTAGCGAGAGTCGTGGTGCGTTCTAACTTAATTATCCCTCGGGAAGATAAATATCTTGTGCCTTTTCCACTTACATTTTGTTGAAGAAAGTTTGTTACGTTTTTAGAGTGACTTGTTTTTTTATGGTGATGTTTTTTAGTTTTACGATGTATTCAGAATTGTTTCAAATTTATGAAGTTTACAATTTTGAGTAATTTTAATAAACTCGTTCAGTTGAATCATCAATGTCATTATAACAAATCTATTTTATTTATTTATTTAAGTGAGTTTCATCAGCAGTTTTCAATTTTCATTTGATACAGTACACGTATAATATTCTTTAATAACTTATTAATAGTGTTAATATAAAGCTGTCTATTGAAATTATTATTTCTGCTGAGAAAAATCAATAAGAAACTCAACAGTTTATTTTTTCAACTGCCAATACATATAGATTCATTCATATGACCATGAAGGCATTAAATACAGCGAATACAAACGTGACTTATATGTCATTTGATTGAAACAAGAAGTATACACATAATTATATTATGTGCTTTAATAAAATGTACCTAATAGCCTAGACACAGGTGATGTAATTTCACAAATGCATCCAGCATTACGTTCATTGTTTGTAAGCAGTACCGTGACATTTGGAATCAATAGCGATTAATTTCATTCAATAAATGAGCCTACATGTACATTGTACATGTATATCTATTTCGAATGTCTATGTAGTCGCGTCACAGAATTCGCCTATCATAGGTATAGGACAGGCGCAAGGTAGGCGAGTATTAGGTAATATCTCGTGCTTATTATATAATTTTGTCTATAATTCTGGTATTACATGAGGTTCAAAGTCCTTACTCGTAGCGACAATCAACACCTTATTTTTGTTGACCCAGGGGAAATCCGTTATGGATGGAGTTGGAGGGTATGTCGGACTCGCACCGACTAAAACCCCTGGGGTGTTCCTTCTTCTCGCATAGGGCGGGACCACGGGGACGCTATGCACTTCTGCAGTCCCGCCGGCCGACAATCAACACCAGTAGAAAGTTTAAATAAATATTAGAATTGGAAAATAAAAATTGTCACCACAATTTTTTTTTGGTACATACCTATTGCACTTTTTATTAGTTGCCTTCCCCATTCTTCGTCTTATTGGCGAAATCAGCTGTACCCCTTTGTCTGTATTGAAAGTCATAGTTAATTTTCTATAGGTATATTTTATATTTTTATTTATAATAGAATAGTTAGCATAATACATATTCGCAATTAAATTATTATCGAAACGGTTTTACGAACTTTAGCAATCCAACATCTTGACTTCCTTATCTGTAGACCAGTTCCAACTTTGACGGAGTACGCCGCGAGCAACACAGAAATGTTCAAGTTTTGGTGGCTGTATTGTCTGCCAAATGATTGGAAACTGGGTCTTATGTTTATTTATTTAATAAAGCACCATAATTTCTGCTTATGTTATGTCTCGTAAGTCATATTATTATTTTACATACATTGTTGAAAAGCGTACGAAAACGCTGCTGCTTTCAAAAGGCTCCTTTGAGTTTTTGTTTACATCCTTAGCATATAACTGAGATGTAAAACATTGTTGTGTATGTAATAAATAAATATAATATTATGAAAAATAAATTTGTATGTCTGTTTAATCTCATAAATCTCGGGACCTCTTAATTCGTTATTTTAAATAAAAAAAGTCAACTTAAAAGGGTTTTCTACTAGAGCTAAGATATTACTCTACGACTCACTCCACACCACAATAGAGTATAAACTCGAATACGATTTAGATGCAGTTTAAAAAAAAGATATTGAAGTATCTATTTATATTAATATTATAAAGCTTAAGAGTTTGTTTGTTTGTTGGAACACGCTAATGACGCTAAAACGAACTGAAATCATGTTTTGTGTTGGGTAGTCAATTTACCCAGGAAGGTTATAGGGCTACATTAAATTTTATTACGTTTTTTCCTAAAATTAGCGTGAATGAACCTGGGGGCACGCTAGTTAATGATAATGTGGCATATGTATATGATATAGTGTCCTTTCGTAAGATACATTCTTATAATCGAAATAATCGAATTCAACATTAAAATGTGAAAAAAGTCGATTTTCTGTAGAAGCGTTATCGTTTAGTAAACTCTAAAAATAGGTAGATTTTTATATATATCAAGAAAAAGTGAAAAATAAGCATATACAATTATATTATAATAAGTATATACATTTACAATTATGGCGTTTATATTACAAAGACGTGGACACAAATTCAATATAAAGCATCTTGTTCTACTTCCGTTGCACTTTCCTGAAAGTGCTTGTAACTTATCTGTTCTTTGTTAAAATAATAAGTAGGACAACCGATGGGAAAAATATTTATTAAAAAAATATTCCATTCACTTCAGCAATTATAAAGCAATTTGTAATATACTTAGCGCTGATAGTTTCGTGCTTAAATATAAATCAAGTTTTAGCGGAATAGTTAGTTCAAGATGGCAGGTTTATAGTTTATAAAAAGATCTTAGTTATACGTAAAAATGTTCAATGAAGTTAAACATCTAGGGTAAATTTTGTCAGGAAACAATACAAGCATTCAAATAACTTTAGTAATATTGGTCTCTTGTGGTAATCGAAACCGTAATTGTATGCGTAATAGTCAGTAGAATTGGCCACTATGCTAATCCTACCTAAATAGAGGCACGGATCTTGCAAGGATAGCTACTCCACCGTAATAACGCTCTTTAAATTCAAATAATTAGAATATATAGATAATAAAGAAAAATATACACTGTAAAATTATTATTAATACTAGCTGTGCCCGCGACTTCCTCCGCGTGGAATAATGTTAGGTATATTTATTTATATCGAAACAACAGCCTAAAAAATAAGTTTCAAGCCTCTAGCTCTAAAAATAACGATACTTCCATACAATTTTTTATCCCACCTTTCAACCCCTACATCCTTTTTCGTTTTAAAAAGTAGTCTATGTCCTCAGGCTCTAAACTATCTATCCTCTCTCCTTCTCACCTCATGAGGTACCTCATTTAGATCAGTTCAGTAGTTTTGGCGTGAAAGCACGACAGACAGACAGAGCTACTTTCGCATTTATAATATTACTAGTAAGGATTTGGCTGGTTAAGCCATTCCATCGATAATAAACTATTAATCTCCTAGTTGGTTTGTCTCACGATTTTATATGAGCGCTGGATGAGTATCGCCGTGTGTCCGAGTAATCTACTCATTAAACTCAATGTCACAAATTAATTTAAATCGACCCACTCGCATGGTCTCGGTAATTATGTTTTGAGTGGATATAAGTTTTCGAAATCAGATAAATGCATGAAGAAGCTGTGTTATTCTTCCTTTGAATTTTAGTCAAGTTCAGCTTAAGAAAGAAACTGGCAATGAATTCTAGGAGCAGTTTATAGACATTATTAAAGATAATGTAAGAATTACGAAAAAATAAATATGTAAGGAAAAATGTCTTTTTAATTTAATTGTAAGCAAAATCGTTTAATCGTATATGTTACAGGCTGTAACTTACAGCACAGCACAGTAACGTCAAATATGCTTTATTATATCTCTTCTCTATATATATAAAAATGAATCGCTGAATGTGTTGCTAAGCGCAAATCTCGAGAGCAGCTGAACCGATTTCGCTAATTCTTTTTTGATAATATTCCTTGAAGTACGAGGAATGTTGTCACGGAGAGAAAAATTTAAAAAAATTCCCTGAAAAAGTCTAAAAACAACACTTTTCTATTCCCATACAAAAGATTCGTAATAATACTTAAGTCAATTTGAACTTTAATACCATACCATAAAGTTTAAGTGTTAGAGGAGGGGTTCCGGGAAGGATAAGTATTTTAAAGAATCGACTGTTAGGCGGTACGAAGTTCGCCGGGTCAGCTAGTGTTTAGTAAAAAGTACAAAATACTCAAAAGCAAATAATATATGAAATCGTACAAATTTTGTGACGTTTGCAATGTAAGCCTGACTTTTTCCAACTTTACCTGCACACAACCGCACTTATGAATACTTTAAACCATGTCGCTTTTTAAGGTTAAACGTTTTTAATCTACGGTTAAGCGATGGACTAATGAAGCGTCGCTTTAAGCTTGATAAGATTCACGATAACAGCCTGACACAGATTTTTATAAACACAATGTTTTTCATTAAAATGCTTAGAAAGCACTCTTTTATCCGCTAAGCCCATTCATTATTGATTAAATATAAGAAAATTAGAAATATAACTATGTTTAGCTCTTTAAGACGCAGAACAAACAATTAAATACTGTTGGTAATTTATTTTTCGTATTACAAGTGAAAACCTTTATTATTACAGTACCTAATTATCGTGGGGGGGGGGGGGTTAACTTTTTTTCAATATATTTTTCAATATATAATTAAAATAATAATAAATAAAAAAAACAGAATAGAAACCTTAGTTTTTAAATAAAAAAGCGACATAGATTCACAAGTGACAGATCTAGACTATACTTTGAGATCAAAGACGACAATCGTCGAGACGAGAATGTCTTTTGTGTAGTGCTACGTAACTCGGATTCAGCAGACTTTGTGAGGCGCGTAAGTAATTTGTGCATCTAACCTTGTGACCTTTATCTTTTATATATAAAAGTAAATAAAAATTTTGTTTCAGTTTATCGGTCTAGGGTTGGTTACGCTTACGATATCGGTTAATTAGACAAACACTTCTTTAACTATAAATTTAGCGGTTAAAAATCGATACTGGTGTTAATTATTCTGTTGAATTTCATTTATACCCTACTAGCGACCCGCCCCGGCTTCGCACGGGTGCAATGATGATACTAAATACTTTCAACAATCAAAGATACGTTAGAAACCTCTAGTCTAAAATTATCAGTGTTTTTCTACCATATTATGCATGTATTATACATATAAAGCTTCCTCTTGAATCACTCTATCTATTAAAAAAAAAACTGCATCAAAATTCGTTGCGTAGTTTTAAGGATCTAAGCATACAGACGGCGGGAAGTGACTTAATTTTATAGGTACTAATTACTATGTAGGTATAAAGATAAAGATGTGCATGTGCAGGCATAGTAGGCGCCGAACTTTAAATGTTTCGCTGTTAATTACTTCTAACGACGATATCTGAAAACCTATTCATCTGATTGATATAGTGTAAAGGGCAATTTTAATCTGCATTAAATTCCTAAGCTAACTAAAATATTTATTTGGATAAGGATTAATACTGAACTAAAGAAAATAGCTTGGAAAATAACGTAATGTTTTTAATTAAAAATTTGAACATAAAAGTGGTTATTGTAAGTCAACCGTAAGAAATAGAGATATGCTATCGCGGACTTTTTTGTAGCATTTTTATAGATTTAGAATTCGCTAGTACATAACTCCACTGTATCTTTGCTAGTTTACGCGGCGTTTGCGTGGAAAGCTCCCAGTTGGCGCGATT
Source organism: Melitaea athalia (assembly GCA_905220545.2). Taxonomy (NCBI): domain Eukaryota; kingdom Metazoa; phylum Arthropoda; class Insecta; order Lepidoptera; family Nymphalidae; genus Melitaea; species Melitaea athalia. The sequence goes on from HG992203.1 coordinate 7,043,547, forward strand.
TTTTGCGACTTCTTCAACATTTATCGCCGTATTTCTGCTAATTTACATAAAAGTACTCGTATACTAAATTATATACATAAACCTTCCTCAATAATCACTCTAGCTATTAAAAAAAACCGCATCAAAATCCGTCGCGTAGTTTTAAATATTTAAGCGTACAAAGGGACATAGGGACAGAGAAAGCGACTTTGTTTTATACTATGTAGTGATAATAAAAGTTTTAATTTATTTTACCAAAACAAAGAGAAACCCAGAAATCTTATGAGAGCATGTAACTTAACACCAAGATTAGATTATATCTTCCAATACATGCGTTAAAAGAATTTAAGCTATGTCTGCATTTTTAATTACACTTTTTCGTCGTTGTTTTTTTTTTAAGTGAAACTTTTATTACATCGTCTCAAACTTTTTCGTGTGCGTTCTGCATGTCGTTTTGATGATCGGCCACGTAAGTTACCTTTAGTTTGCATAGATGGCGTGCAAAGAATATTTATAGGATGATTGTTCCTATTTCATTTCAGTTCCTTGAAAAAAAGTTTACTTTTACTGTGGTTTCATAAAACCACACAGAGGTTTTTTTGATATCCGTAGAATTTCATTTAGCTTACTATGATTTAAGAATGGATTACATTTCTGCTGTAATAAAAATACTTTAATCAATATAAACCATGAGAGATTGCTAATGTTTCTTACTTTATCGATATTTTAATTTTTTTCCTTGTATTGTTCCAGTAACGGTCCGGTAGAGGGTGCGTATGGTCCGCAACACAGCCCGGTGTCGCGGTCCGACGCTTCCACCGAGGACGCGGAGCTCTCCGCTGCGCTTGCGCACCAACACCATCTCGCTATGCAGGTATACTCTCATGGAAATTTTACAGAGCTCTCATTAGTTTCGCCAAATTCGTATTAATTTTCAAATGTATTAAACCAGTATGTAAACAGTGGTCTGGTTTGTGAGGCTAATATGCATTTCGCTAACGTCAAACAAAACGCTACTTGATTTTGAATAATTGTGTTAAGGTTGGGAATGATAGGTTTTTTTTTAAATATTTTTTTGTAAGAATTGATAGAATAGCACAATTATTAAAGTAGTATCCTATAGTGCCCGGCCATTAATTTTGCACATCGACCTTTGGAAAGAGACAATAATTCTAAATTCAGCTAAATAAGGCTAATTTCAGCTTCGTAAAGCGTTATATCTGGCGCACACTACCTATGTGACGTTTTGCTAGTCGTTGTTCAAGTGCGACAGAGTGCAGCCACGGTGTTAACACCCCAAAATTTAAATAATTTAAAGTTGTGCTATAGCATCTTTAGGAAAAAGAGGAAAACCTTTACAAAGTCAAGTATATATGTCTATGAAAAATCTTCGACCATGGATATCTCCATAACCATGGGGTTTCGCATGGTGGGAGTGTTATCAGAGGGTAAACCACGACCCCCCTCCACCTCTTATCACCCCAAAACCCCATAAATCGATTTCCGTTGATGTAAAGAATAGCCGAAAATAATATTCCAGATGATATAAATTCAATTTATGACATTGCATTATTTTAATGGTTCTTAATTGATATGTAAATAAATGTAAACAGTGCATATCATACGTACAAAATTGGTTCCAAGCTTACTTAACTTTTATTTTTTAGATTTTCGATGCGAATAAACAAAGTAGGAACCTAATTCTAAACATTGAATTATGTGATTGTTAGCGGAGAGTTCATATTCTACTGTATTTTAATGATATTGTTTATTATTTATTACTTAAATAATTGTGTTTGCTCGCAAACGAAAAAAAGCCGACTTCAATTACATCGACATGTATTGCTATACAACGTAATAAGACGAAAAAATAGTCAAGTAAATACGCGCTATTAAAGATTACTCAAAAAGTTATAATCAGATCTCGATCTTATTTAAACAAGCCTACATGGCAAGTATTAGCTTTCGATTAAAGTAAGAATCATCAAAATCGGTACACCGAGTAAAAAGTTATGCGGTATTCGTACGCAACGTACTTCGACGAAAAAGTAGTCAAGTAAAGACACATTATTAGATATAACTCTAAAAATACTTGTCAGGTCTCAATAAAATTTAAATGGGACCACATGACACGCAACACCTTTCGATTTAAACAAAATTGATCGAAATCGGTCCACCCAGTCAAAAGTTCTCGATCGATTCGACTGTATTTTTTTTTAACAAACATTTAAAAAAAATACGGTCGAATTGAGAACCTCCTCTTTTTTTGAAAGTCGATTAAAAAGATATTGTGTTAATAAATTTCCTCTTTCCGACTGAATCATTATTTTCTATATATTACATTAATATCAGTACCTACTATAAGTGTTCTTGTGACACCGCAGGCGGGCGACTACCCTGTCGGCAGTGGTGTGGAGCCGGACTATGGACAGTACGTGTCGTCCCCCGCCGCTCATTACAACCACATGGGGCACCTCACTATGGCGCCGTCACAGAAGTACCCTCATGTAAGTGGTTATTGGAACTGCTATTACTAGGTAATAGAGATTAACTCTATATATACATGAACGCCCGTATGGTTTTACATTAGTATTATGTTTATGAAGACAGTATAGAAGCGGACTGAAATTCTAGCGGGCCTACGTTACTTTAAATAACGTCAGAAAAGAACTAAAATAATCTCTGAAACGATGTGTAAAAGCTACTACTACTACTGCTCATCAGATGCCTCGTCACTTTTAAATAAAATGATTAATTTTCAATACGTTATCTTGTCATTTAATCTTGATAAGCGCATGCATATACATATACTGCACTAGCTTGTGCGCGCGACTTCGTCCCCGTGGAATAGGACCACCCGATTTTGAAACATTCTTCATTAGTGCTACGCTCCTATTGGTCTTAGCGTGATGATATATAGCCTATAGCCTTCCTCGATAAATGGGCTATCTAACACTGAAAGAATTTTTCAAATCGGTCCAGTAGATCCTGAGATTAGCGCGTTCAAACAAACAAACAAACAAACAAACAAACAAACAAACAAACAATCAAACAAACAAACAAACTCTTTAGCTTTATTATATTAGTATAGATATATTATACACTAAACCTGCACGGTGTCCGCTCGGCTGCCCAATTTTTACAATTTATAATAATTTATTATAATTTACACAACATACAGGAGCTTCAAATAAAAACTTGGATGACTTTACAAAAATGTATATTTGATCAGAGATTTGTTCAGAGCTTGTGCCTACGACGATGTGTAAATGGGGAAGGGATTTGTAAAAAGTAGGTAGTGAATAAAATACACGGCGATATAATATTTAATATATGACGAATATACTACGCGATATGTCTTTGCAGATAAAATTTGTCTAGGCGTTTGGGTGCAACCAGTTAACAATATTTTCTATTATACAATAAGTATCATAGTCTTCAATCTTCAAGTCGCCCTGATAACTCCTGATATGAGAACATTCAGATATCTTTATATTCATCAGCTATGTTATATTATCACTGTTTAGGATTTTCAAGTATAGTTGTTTCAATTATCAGGACAAGGTTTGCATAAAGGAGGTATAAAAGTAATATTAAAGTATTATCTTTTCAGAAGTGCTTTTAAATGTCGTTGACACAGATTCCTACGCAGTTATGCACAAAGGTCATGTGTTATAGGTTAAGAACCCACTGCAAATTTGTGCATGCAATCGGTTTTTCTAAAAACCAACTTTTTATGTTTATTTATGATTAGGAGAATATATATCGACTAGGCTGCCTATCAAAATGTGGCCGCTAATATTTTTAATTTTTGTTATTGATTTTTGTTAAAAAATACGTGCATAACTAACATTTATGATTTATATATCAAATTAAAGGTAAATTTTTTTTCTATTTATTATTATATATGGCTGCCTAATTAAATCTGGCCGCAGTACGTAATAGTAGTTGTTATTTATTTTAGATTAATTTGTGATAGCGGCTTTATAGGTATAATCTTATAATCTCCGATAAAGCTCTCTTAAAAGATTTACTTCTTTCAATATTATAGGATTCACAAATATCACTAAAATTATTTAATTTTAAAATATTAAGTACAAAAAAAAAGATTCATAAATATCTCAAATAGATAAATGCTTTCTTGCAGATAAATAGAAATTGATTATATCTCTTGATAATACATAATATAATTTATTTCTTCGATAACTTTCGTTTTGATCCGAAGAAATTCGATAACTTTGGAAGTAATCTGAGAGATCTAATATGAGAGAATATAAGGCGTCAAAGTTTATAACAAGAAGTAAGTGCTATATAAAAATATTATTAAAGTTTGTACTAAACTTTGTAATATAAGACTACAGTAATGATTTACATACTAATAAAATAATAATGAGAGTATATTTAGAGTAATTTAGAGAATAAAATGTATATTTAGAGAGTAAATATTTTTGTTTGTTTAAGACATAGGTATATGTATTTCGACTCATTTTATTTGTAGCTTCCTCTAAATCTTTAATTTAATCTTAAAATTCACAGCTGCTATAATTACTGTTGCTAATTTTAATTTAATGAAATGTGAAACATTGAACGTTAGCCGGTTTAAATTTAAAACTTCCTTATTTTTTTTTCTATTATTTATGCATTAAAAAAAAATCATTTTTTAAATCTTTATTTATGATTTTACTCATACACTGAATATATCACCCTCGAAGGAGACAATGTCATTAAGACAATGACAAATTAATGTAGGTAGATTTTGAAAATAATTTTAATAAGAATATATTATTTTTAATAAATATATCAATACAAGTAAAATTTAGAACATTTTTCGTTTGATTCAAATTTCGGTCATAATATTCCTTTAGTAAGGCCAGTTGCTTCCTGTTGTCATAGCGTAAAGTCCCGATCTAAAAAATAAAAATAATTTTACAATTCATATCTACTTTAGGAGTTATTTCTAAATGATTGCATACTGTACATATATACTATAATAGTATTTAATATTATGTTTGTGGCATAATAGTTAAACTCGTACATACCCTCGTTTGCCCATATTGGCGTTACCAAGTACCAAGGTGGCACCAGAGCACTGATTATTATTGGCTTGACTGAGGTTATTACAACGTCTTCCGACCAAGTGACCATTTCGGATAGAAGCAGCGAAGAGAAGAGGTGCACGTCTATGATGGCACGCTTGGTCCAAGCTCCCGCAACCAGGTTGCCGTCTTCCTCCATTAGGGTAGAAATCGGCATGTGAAATAACGTCATTGATGCCCAGGCTACCACCATTTGTGTGAATACTTTCAACATAAGTAGCAGAGTTGCGATTTAGAGCATCTGCGTTATTACCGAAATTAGGACCAGCTGGATCTAAACCTAAAAATTAATATAATATATAATATGAATACTTCATTATTTTCAACCGTTTGCTCTCGCCCTCGGATTCGGGAAGAGGTCGAGAAATTCTATGGACAGCTGTGTTCAGTCAAGTCAGCAAGCGATAAGTCATTCTTAAAGAATTACAGACCGATCTTACTTTTGAGCTACGTCTATAAGCTGTTTTCGCGAGTCGTTACGAATCGTCTCGCAACATGACGACCAACTCCAACCACCGGAGCATGCTGGGTTTTCAAATGGCTACAGCACCGTAGACGACATTCATACTGTTCGGCAGATTATACAAAAGACTGAAGAGTATAATCAGCCGCTGTGTGTGGCATTTGTGCACTATGAGAAAGCCTTAGGCTCATAAGTAAAATTAAAGAATGGGTTAGAAATTAATTGCCTTGCAACAATTGGGTATAGTATAATATCTACTAACCAGTAATTCGACTTGGTCGCTGCCGGCCCGAGCGACCGGCATTGCCGGCAACATGAGCGCCCAAGCTGTGGCCAATTATGTGAACGTTGTTCCAGTTGCTACCGCTGGTGTCCAAAAGGAAATTAAGAAAGTTTGCCAGAGCTCTACCGACACCGACAACATTTCGAGCAGACGGAAGGTATATTGCGTTAGAAGCGTCCTGTCTCCAGTCAAGAACGACAACGTTGACATCCGACTGAGCGAGGAGTTCGTTTTTCACTTGGTTGATCCAGTCTGTGTTTCCATTACTGTTCCATCCGTGTGTTAAGACAAACGTAGGGCGGTTGCCGTTATACTGCGAGTTTCGGACTGAGTTAGCGTTACCGTTAGTCAATATTTGATGACTGTTTTGATTACGTCTGTAAATATGAAAGTTAAAATGTTTAAATATTTTTTTATTTATCAAAACCTCATACTGGATGATTCACAACGAGGTGTGTGAATTCTATCTAGGGGTCCGATAACGGAATGACACAAACAAACACTCAGATCACGAAAAACATCAGTATAACCTTTAAAAATATTGTCATGTGCGGGGATCGAACCCGCGACCGCTAGTGCATCAGCCAGTTGCCGCAACACGGCAAATATCAAATATTTTCATGTTAGTAACGGTAGTAAAACATGTGACAATTTATTTGGTTACCTTGTAAATAGCCTGTACTCGTTGCGGTTACCAGCATTCAGGCTTACGATGTCATGTTCATCTTCAATGGGAGCTTGCAGATCAATAAGGTATTGATTACCTTCGTCGTCTGGCATCCAAATGTATCGGCTCACTCCTTCTACATAATGACTGTTATCTCTTGGAACTAGAGGGATCGCGCTGGCAGCGCAAACTAGAATAAATGAAATGGTTTTCAATCAAAAGTGATTGTAATCAATTTTAATTTTCAACAAAATTTGTATAATATTTGCTTAATCGTAACTAATGATAAAAGATAAATTTTGAAATATTCTAATCTCTCTTTCAAGATATATTCCAATGAATGAAATTGAATTAAATTTAAAAATGACTTACACGCTGTTGCAGCAAGTAGAACCACTTGAAGTTTCATGGCTTATTACTTTCTGGATACTTGTGAATGGTTTCATGTGTATTTATTGTAGCGTTTATCTTTTACGTATACTATTATCACGTTAATTAATCAAATAATTTTTCCCTCACTCCAATTATCGGAATCGCAACATAATCTGCGATTATTTTAAAGAAATTATGATTTAAAAAATCATTAAATTAATTAAATCCTTTGCTCTCAGTTTAAAAATTAATTTAAAATACGCAAATTTTTGTAAGGGTACATTTCGAAAAGGGATAAAGTAGAGTACTTGAAGTCATTCGTGAAGCAGTAGGTCTTTCAGTAGCTAGAGCCCAAAATGGATTGACCACAAATAAACAAATTAACTTTATAAAGGGTGGCTCAACTAACTGTCAACTCTAAAAGCAAGCCTTTCTTAATCATAGGTACTGCACCTGATTGACTGCACCTATTTTAATGGATACGTTTGACAAACACTATAAAATCCCAGAATCAGGATCGAAATTTTGATATAATAATAAAAAACATTTTCGAATTTCCTTATGTGTGGGAAACACAAAAATAAAAATAATACGAATTAAAAATAGCATGGTGACGTCTCTTGTCAAAGAATTCATTGTAATATGAAACTTTGAATAGTTTAGTGCTGTAAAGGACTCGCTATAGACGGCACCACGGTTGCTTAAAACCGAATAAAATCATATAAAAAAAATTCGATTCGGCTGGACATCGTTCCATAGCTTAATGGCTAGAGCACCGACACGATATGACGGGGGTGCGGGTTCGAATCCCGCTGGATTTCCTCATGTATGGGAAACACAAAAATAAAAATAATACGGATTAGATACACTAACTTGAGAAGGGTACGAGGTTGGGTTAGGAACCTTTAGGGTGATTTACCTTCCACGTATCTCCGTAGAATGCCGAGCTATTTTAGAGAAAAACACACTAAAAATTTTCATACATGCTTATAATAATAGGTCTTTACCTATTATGAACAATCAACCCAGTTGCGAATAATATGCATCGAACGCATTCTATATTTTGATTCACCTGACCGAACACGCTGTATTGAAATCTATAACGCCACGTTATTAAGTAATTGTAAATATATTAATTTCGATTTGAAAAGTTAACGTAATCATTTTATCGTCGTATTAAGGGTTAAAATTAATTTTTACTCGTAACATTATATGTCAGTATTGTTCTTCACTTGCATCGTTTATTCCGTATGAATATTAGTGCATGAAATATTTTGTGAGTATAGATTTATAATAAATAATGGTTTTTATTTTCTCAGGTAATGGAAGCAGTGTCCGTGGGTAGCGGGTATGCTGGAGGTGTTGGTGCGGGGACAGGTAGCGGTCATTACGGTACATACGCACACTACGGGGCTGCGTACCCCGCACAACCGGCCTACCTCGTTGATCCCCAAGTACCGGCGTATATGGCTCAGGTAAAGGAAAATACTTATTTTAAAAAACTATGATATTTTATAAGTTAGCTCGTTAAGTGATAAAATAATTCAAAACTTTGGTTTAAAAAGAATATGAGAAGCTATTTTCGTAGTTTCAAAATTCTGTGTCATTATATTTTTTGTTGAATAAAAATTTAATCTTCGTAAATAGGTGATGTTGATTTCAGTAGGATTGATTTTGGATGGAGCAATCCAAGAACGTGCATATATAAAAAATACAGTACGAAATAAATTCAAAACGTATAGTTAAAGTAAAACTAAGGAATTGTAAAGTAATAACTGAAGTTTATTATTTTTAAATAGCATCATTTAAATGATATCCCTCTCTAGGACGGCACTCCCCTAACCGCGAACAAATATTATTGAAAACTTTCTAACGTAATGCTGATGTAATTATTGCCATGTCCACACTGATGTTCCATGTTTCTCGGATTATTACTGTAGACTTTGTGTTTGAGGTATCTGCACAAAAAAGGTCAGGAGGCGTCAAATCTGGACAACGAGGGGGCTATTGGATATCACCTCTTTTCGAAATCAGTCTACGTGTGTGTTTCACAACCACCATAGAGTCATTTGACGTTTGACTGGTAGCTTCATGTTGTTGAAATTAAGTCGTAGAATTCACAATTCTTGAAGTTGCAAGCTCTGGAGCCAAAACACCTTCCAACATCGCAACACAGCATTCGGTAATAACAGTGACATTTTGCCCCCCATGCATTTTAAAAGGGAAAAAAAACCGGTCAAGTGCGAGTCGGACTCGCGCACCGAGGGTTCCGTACAAACCTGCAGGTATGTAAGTAAAAGTTATGGTATTTTGCTGCTAAATGAAATCCGTAACATAACAATATGGAAATTTGGAGGAGCATAAATTTAAGACAAAGGTATCTTTATCTTTTCAGTAATCCTTTAATTTATATAAAATAAAATAAATAAATAAAATAAAAATCGCCTTTATTTCTATTACTATTAAAATTTCAATTAATACTAGCGTAAGTATTCTTAGTTTAAACATATTTATGTATATTAACCTATGTATATATTTATTCTATACTCGTATAATTAACTCGTCTACATGTTTATAACATCACTTAATTAATATTGGTAATAGTAATAGTCGCCTCTGCGGCGTAGGCCTCTCCTAAACATTTCCATGTATCCCTTTCCCGTGCTTTCTGTATACACAGCGGTCCACATAATTATCTGGTTGAAGATATCTCTCCACCTTTTAATTGGTCTCTCTTTTTTCCTTGACCTGTCTCTTGGTAGGAAAGTTCTTTCATCGAAGTTATTTATTTACAAATTTTTTAGTCACTATTTAGAAATCTGGTTCAAAAATACTTTATTACTATTAAGTATTAAATTTGAACCATATTACATATAGTAGATATTTATTTATTATTTATTTATTTAAATAGTCCCACAGATGATGTAACATTTATTTTGTAATTTAATTCGAGCCTTTTTGACCTTTGTACCTGTTTTCAAGTTTGTATAAAACATGTTTTCCTAAATTTATTTTTATTATTTTCTGCTATTGTTTAAACATATATATTTTTTAATGTCTAGAATTCTCATTACAGTGTTAATATTACTTGATTTCATTAATCATTTCAATACTGTTGATTTTGACTTACTACTAGCTATACTTGGTTCTCTTAACATATCTCCTAAGGTGTCTGACTGGTTTCATAGTTACTTGCATGGTCGCCGGCTACGAATACATATTGAAGAACTTTCTTCATTCTGGTCTAGGATCAACGCTGGCGTTAAAGATAAATATATAATATGTACCTCTTCGCTTAAATGATAGCCTAACTTTGAAGATACCTTCACATTCGTCTTCCTTTTATTCTAAATCTTTCACTATTGAAGCTTATCGTCTTTGGAACTTATTGCCACTGTCTAACGCGCTCAATCTTTAATGACATTTGAAAAACTTGTTAAGAAAATGTACTTATCATATTAAATTATGTTAAGCAACTTTATTTTATTATTTATTATTTTTCATGAAGTTACGTTATGTTGTTATCTCATTCGTCTTAATCTATCAATTTGCTTATAGTGTATATACGTAAGTATGTATGTATTTATATAATTTTGTATACATATCAGTAAACTTTTATGTACATATGTGTCATTAAATATAGCATCTATTGTTATATTATAGTTATTTATTTATATCTGATTTTTATTTTATATTGTTCCTTTTTTTACAAAATTTTGCGCCCTTCCCCTAGTTTATATGCAAGTCCTCTGCCCAAAGGTTGCCTGGAAGAGATCGCTGTGTTAGCGATAAGGCCGCCTGTTGCAATTGATGCAAGTTTATTGTTATAAATTCTATGTCTTGTTCTTTTGTGTATTGGTGTGCAAAAAGAGTTAGTAAATAAATATTACTTTGCAAAGTTTTATAATTGAAAAACAAAGCAGAAATAAACAACATTACACATACTATTTCTGTGGTTGCGACGTAACTATACATTTAAGGTTTTCATACCTGAAGTTTTTAGGTCGACGGGAAGTATTCTTTAGATTTTTATTCCCTTGTCAGTTGTTTGCTAGTTTCAATATATGCGGTTTAAATTGCTGTTTCTTTTGATATCGTGGACATAGAAGTTTGATTTTGTTACAGCTTAAAGTTATTATAGACGTGAGTATTTGATATGAATTTCAATTTAATACTTTTACGCGTTCAAGAGAAAAGTGGTATTAAGTGTAAAATTATTAAAATATTTTTTTTTATATGTAGTAACTAAAAATTTACACTTTTCGCAATTTTTCCTGTATCTGTGCTATAAAACGTTGCTTTGTACCAAATTTCAAGATTCTGACTTCACGGGAAGTACCCTGTAGGTTTTGATTCCTTTGCGACTATTTTCGATGAAAATATGCGGCTTAAATTGGTTTTTCTTTTGATATCGTTGACATAGAAGTTTGATTTTGTTACAGCTTAAAGGTATTATAGACCTGAGTATTTGATATAAATTTTAATTTAATACTTTTACGCGTTCATGAGAAAAGTGGTATTAAGTGTAAAATTATTTAAATATTTTTTTTATATGTAGTAACTAAAAATTTACACTTTTCGCAATTTTTCCTGTATTTGTGCTATAAGACGTTGCTTCGTACCAAAGTTCAAGATTCTGACTTCACGGGAAGTACCCTGTAGGTTTTGATTCCTTTGGGACTATTTTCGATGAAAATATGCGGCTTAACTTGGTTTTTCTTTTGATACCGTTGACATAGAAGTTTGATTTTGTTACAGCTTAAAGGTATTATAGACTTGAGTATTTGATATAAATTTCAATTTAATACTTTTACGTGTTTATGAGAAAAGTGGTATTAAGTGTAAAATTATTAAAATATTTTTTTTTATATGTAGTAACTAAAAATTTACACTTTTCGCAATTTTTCCTGTATCTGTGCTATAAGACGTTGCTTCGTACCAAATTTCAAGATTCTTAGTTCACGGGAAGTACCCTGTAGGTTTTGATTCCCTTGAGAGTGTCGAAAATTTGCATCATAAACGGCTGTATCTTTTGATTGCCTTGGCTTAGAAGTTTCATTTTTTCACAGCTTTAAGAGGCAGCAGATCTGAGTATTTAATATAAATTTCAGCTTGATGCCTCCACGCATTTCTGAGAAAAAGGGTCTTGACAGACAGACGGACAACAAAGTGATCCTATAAGGGTTCCGTTTTTACCTTTTGAGGTACGGAACCCTAAAAAGGACCAATTATTCCTGTGGCCGAGTTTGAATTAGGGATTCTTACTGTCACGACAATTTTGACGGTTTACGAGCCCATTGATATGGAAATGGGCCTAGGACATTGTCAGAATTGGAAAATCGATTAAGAAATTCATTAGCAAATGCGAGCCTTTTTCTGAAGTCACACTCTTTCAATTCTTCTTCTTCTTCTTTTTCTTCTTTAGCTTTAGCTCCCTTGCGGACTCTTTTAATTCTTGTGTTAATCTAGCTTGTGTGGATGCAGTTTAAGATCCAAGTTTAAAATTCATTGCAAAATTCGTCGCGATAAGTGTAAGACAGACGATCTCTTGCGAGTAGAAAATCGTTGATCTTCTTGTAGACTGCATGACTCTCTCAATATTGTCTTCGGTCCTAGATGTTCTAGCACGACTATTTGCTTGTGGCTTAAACGTTGAACTAGTCTCTTCGAAACGCTTTAATTACATATTTTAATTAAATTAGCACTCGGAGCTTCACTAATTCGGCGTAGTTCATAGTCAGAAAAATGTAGTCGCCAAAAACATTATATGGACGACTATTCTCTTAAAATATGCGCATGCAAAATGCGCAACGTTTCCCATCGAAGTGGCTCATTGTGAATTAAACCATGTGACCACTCAAGGGAGTAAGCTCCCGCCCGCGGGCTTCTGCGCCACCTGTATGAAAATTGTTGTAATTATTCTGTAAGTTATTTAAAGTGCTAAGTGTGAAAGTTTTTATAATTCTGTTTTTCATAAACGTTATTAGTTAGTATTAACTTTGCAGTACACTTAATAATTGTAAGTTAGCAATTAGCTAGTTTCCATTAGTAACAATTTACTTTAACTGAAATCTAATCTGAAGTAATCATAAAAAATCATAATTGATAAGTATGGATTTTGAAAAACTTACATTGATTTCGGATTCGTTTTCTGTTTTTTATTACATTATCTACATTAAGCCGGTGGTAGGTATATAAATCTAAATTATTTTAAGATAATTATTCTAAAGTATTTTTATCAGCTTAATGGATTTAAGTATATTACGTTTCGGATTTATTAATATTTTTTAATGATAAAATTATTATGCAACTACCAGAGGATATGGTGTAATTATACCTAAGCATTAAAAAAAAAGCATTAAAAAAAGCTTTCTACTTTTGATACGGTAGGATCTTTTGTAATAGAAGGCTAACGGTAAAATAAAGTAAGGTTAAATTACATAATATTATTATTTATTATACATATCAATTATTATTTTTAGGAGTATGTGGAAGGTGGCGGTAGTGCCTCACCTCGCAGTGCTTCTCCAGGAGCCCTACCATCACAACACAATCTACATTTGCAACAGAGGTATAAACTAATTTATATGTATTTTTATATGACAAAGTTTCTTACATATCCAGTCTTACATCTGAAAAAAGACCAAAAAAAAAAAAATTAATAATATAAGCCATTATAGCTGTATAAAATAATATTCTAGCTATTAAAGATTCTAGAACTTTTAAAGTTTTCTATTTATCAATTTTCTCTTTATTTTACTCATAATAGGTACGATTCAGCGTCGCTAGAGCAATTGGGCCGACACTACTGTATGACGTCACCGCGAGGCGAATACGCAGGCGATGCGTACGCGTACCAACACTATCCCGCTGCGTACGACCCTCCGCACCAACCACCGCCTTTTAAGGTAAATATTCTATTTTATTACAAAAACTAGCTGCCCGGACAGACTTCGTTCTGTCTGTTATGTTTTTTTTTTTTTTTTTTTTGTATAAAAACCACATAAAAACCTTCCGTGGAATTTTTAAGGAACATCCGAATCGGTCGAGCCGTTCTCGAGTTATGCGCTTAGCAATATCCATTTTTATTATATAGATTAGATATTTTTAACAATAAGAAATGTTCTATATTTATATTGCTTAATGTTAAAAATGTTTTATTCCAGTAGTAACGTTTTAGTGCTACTTACTAGTTGTCACTTCTTTACTGACCTTGATTTTCTGACTACGAAAACCGAGTAATAATGCATATAGAGAGGTTTAGGAGAGACAATTCACTTTGTGTCACATGTCTTACTTAAAGATAATCTTACAGTTTTGTAGTATTGAAGCTATTATTTACTATCATTATTTTTTTTCTTACAGGACTCTCAAAATGGTCTCAGTTTGGGAAGTACAGGCGGTCAATCGATGTATGGCGATGAAGAGGAGCTACAGAAACAAATGGCTGGAATGGCATTAGGTATATGATTGTATAATCTATTTTTATGTAGTTTTTTTTCCATAAATCAATAAGAGTATTGAAACGCAATTGATTTATCTTGAGCTTTGATATTCTGTCATAACTGATATTATTTTTCATCTGAATTTTTTTTGAGTTCGAGCTCCTTGTTATATGGGAAAACAGGTTATAAACGTATAAACATAGGCTACAAGCGTCTTAAACGCAGGTGAAACCGTGAGCATTGTCTAGTTTTTTAAATATATTTTTTTATATTTTAGTTCACGGCGGTGTTGGGGTCGGTGTGGGTCGCGAAGACGGTGGAGGGTTGCAGTGGAGGGACCCGAACCTACCCGAAGTGATCGGCTTCCTCAACTCTCCTTCGGACGTCGTCAAGGCGAACGCTGCGGCTTACTTACAGCATCTTACCTACATGGACGATCCGAATAAACAGAAGACTAGGAGCTTAGGTGATTATATTTTTTAGCCATTTAATATTGTTTATTGCATTAGTAGATATTTACATTACTAATATTTATTTTATCAATAAGTCTTATTAATACCGATTTCTCTTACAAAATTATCTATAATTGACACTTGATATGCTAACTGAGGTAGGGCACAGCAGGAAATTACCTGCTTAATATAATTATGGAGCAGCCGACTGGGGTAGTTACCTTGACTTAACAGAAGATCACAGCTAAATTATACTGCTTTCGAGTAGTGTTGTGTTCCTGTTGGTGAGTAAGGTGAAAAGAGCTCCTTGGGGAATGGGGATAGGGTCGGCAACGCGCTTGCGATGCTTCTGGTGTTGTAGACGTCTTTAAGCTACTGAATCGCTTACCATCAGGTGAGTCATAAGCTTGCTTGCCGACCTAGTTATATATTAAAAAAAAAAGCTAAGAGTATCATGTAACCTACTTATTTATGACTTTTAACTGAGGTAGGGCACAGCAGGAAATTTTCTGCTCAAAATATGGAGCAGCCCGACTGGGGTAGTACCTCGACCTTACAGAAGACCACAGCTAAATAATACTGTTTTCAGCTTGCGATGCTTCTGGTGTTGCAGGCGTCTATAGGCTACGGTCTTACCATCAGGTGAGCCGTACGCTTGTTTGCCAACCTAGTTACATAAAAAAAAAATGTATTTTCAGGTGGAATACCCCCCTTAGTGCGGTTGGTGTCGCACGAGAACCCGGAGGTGTGTCGTAACGCGTGCGGCGCGCTTCGAAACCTGTCGTACGGGCGACAGAACGACGAGAACAAGCGAGCCATCCGCGACGCGGGCGGCATTCCCGCGCTCATGGCGCTGTTGTGCCGCACAACCGACATGGAGGTGAGTAGGTGAGAGAGTGACAGAGCGAGTGAGTGAGCGACTGAATGCCCGAGTGAGTGAGTGTGCGAGTGAGTGATCGAATCAGCAAGTGAGTGAGTGTGTGAGTGAGTGAGTGAGCCGGTGAGCAGCTTGACTACCTTACAGAATTACATCTAAGTGACACAGCTCTTAAGTAGTGTTGTATTTTTGTAGGAAGTAAGGTAGCCAAAGCTCCTGGGGAGGATGGAGGTAGGTTCGGGGATAAGATCAGTTTTGCGCTTGGGATGCTTTTGGTGTTACAGGCATCTATAGGCTATGGTAACCGCTAACCAGTTTGTGAATATAATAATAAATACAATTCAAATTTCTTCTTTTCAGGTAAAAGATCTAGTGACAGGCGTGATATGGAACATGTCATCGTGTGAAGACCTCAAGCAATCTATCATCGACGACGCTGCACAAGTTATTGTCAACAAAGTGATCATACCGCATTCCGGATGGCATCCGACCAACCCTGGCGATACTTACTGGTCCACAGGTGAGATAATTTGCATAGAGTAACTGCTATTATTTTAATGAAAGTAAAGTACTGTTATTTTGAGCCCTGTTTCTATATTTAAAAAAGGATTACTTTTTTCGTCCGCTGGTACGGCGAGTGTGAATCCGTCAAAAAAAAAAAAACTATTTTTTTAAATTAAAACAACGAAGTGTCTAATGAAGTGTCGGTGTGCAGTGTTCCGCAACGCGTCGGGCGTGCTGCGCAACGCGTCGTCGGCGGGTGAGTATGCGCGGCGGCGCCTGCGCTCGCTGGGCGGGCTGGTGGAGGCGCTGCTGCACGCCGTGCGCACCGCGCTCGCCGTCAACGCCATCGGCACCAAGGTCGTGGAGAACTGCGTCTGCGTGCTGCGCAACCTGTCCTACCGGTGAGCGTCTCGAGATACTGCGTGCGGTGACCTGCCGGTGAGCGTCTCGAGATACTGCGTGCGGTGACCTGCCGGTGAGCGTCTCGAGATACTGCGTGTGGTGACCTTCTGCCGGTGAGTGTCTCGAGAGTACTGCGTGTGGGGACCACCTGCCGGTGAGCCTCTCGAGAGTACTGCGTGTGGTGACCTACCGGTGAGCGTCTCGAGATACTGCGTGCGGTGACCTGCCGGTGAGCGTCTCGAGATACTGCGTGTGGTGACCTGCCGGTGAGCGTCTCGAGATACTGCGTGTGGTGACCTACCGGTGAGCGTCTCGAGATACTGCGTGTGGTGACCTGCCGGTGAGCGTCTCGAGATACTGCGTGTGGTGACCTACCGGTGAGCGTCTCGAGATACTGCGTGTGGTGACCTGCCGGTGAGCGTCTCGAGATACTGCGTGTGGTGACCTACCGGTGAGCGTCTCGAGATACTGCGTGTGGTGACCTGCCGGTGAGTGTCTCGAGAGTACTGCATGTCCTCCTCACAGTTAGCCTCTCGAGAGTACTGTGTTTAGTGACCTCATACCAGTGAGGCTCTAGAGAAAAAATAAGTATAGCTATGTCGGGTGTCCCAAATTTTTTTTTGCCAATATTATGTATTTTTTTATACAAACCTTTACCAGATAACAAACCAAAAAAAAAAAAAATACAATTTGGTGCAGTCGTTTCGAAGTTAATGTGATACTGATAGGCAAAGGTCAATTTTCATAAGAAGCTTCTCCAACTTAGTAATTTCCGACATTACTGCTGTATGAGTTGCCATAACTTAAATTTGTCATTAATATGTTTTGATAAATTAATGTAACTTTGTTTAGTAATTTTAAGCAAATATGTGACACCATAGAGTATAGTAAGACACCGTTAGTACAGATAATGATTTACTTACCATATATAACGTCATCAATGACATGTATTTATTTTTTCAATGTTTTCAAAGAGACTACAACTAAACTTAAAAAATGTCCATTATCAGGTGTCAAGAAATAGAAGATCCACTTTACGATACGAGAGCTCCTCCAACACAGTCTTCTGGACAAGCAAGGATACAAGCTAGCGCGTCGAAAGGTAAAACAGACCTTATATATAGATAACTAACATTATTTATTGAAGTATTAAACCCATAGAAGCTCTCACATTTTATCACTTTTATAGCGATAAGGTTGCATTTGTTCAATTTTTACTGTAAATGTTTGTACTTTAGTTCTTTAGTGTACAATAAAGAATAAAATAAACGAATAAAAGTTTAAATTACTAAAAATTCAATGTCTCTATTTTTGGCAGGTGAAAACTTGGGCTGCTTTGGGGGTAGTAAAAAGAAGAAAGAAGGGTCCTCATCTTCAAACTCAACCAGTCCGCTTGGTAAAAGTGATCCTGAACCTCAACAGCTCGACAATAACACCAACACACAATTAGGGTACAGCGTCCCCAAGGGCACTGAATTGCTTTGGTCGCCGGAGGTTAGTAAATTTGTCTTGGTAATAGTTTTTTTATGATGCATATTATTTATAAAATTCAATCTTTGTGAAACAGCAGTCTAAATAAAAACTAACAATTAAGTAGTAATAATAAATTAATTAGTATTTTGGGGGCCCAAGATACAAGCATAGCTTAGTTTGGGTCCCGCTATTAATTACTGTTTTTATAGACAAACTAGCTTCTGCGCGCGACTTCGTCGGCGTAGACTCCGCTCCTATTGGTCTTAGCGTGATGATATATAGCCTATAGCCTTCCTCGATAAATGGGCTATCTAACACTGAAAGAATTTTTCAAATCGGACCAGTAGATCCTGAGATTAGCGCGTTCAAACAAACAAACAAACAAACAAACAAACAAACAATCAAACAAACTCTTCAGCTTTATTATATTAGTATAGATGTAATTTACTTGAATAAATAAAATAAATAAATAAAAGTAGTGTTTTACTGTTTCCATTTTTATATAATGACTAGCTGACACAACAGACGTTGTCTTTTCTTGCGAACTAAACGCGTAAGGCAGGGGTTCCCAATCTTTTTCAGCCCGCGGCGCACTTACAAATTTAGAATTTTGTCACTGCGCCCTACCCTAGTTAAAACCATTTAAAAAAGATATTAGTAGAAAGAAATAGGCACCTATAATGATAGTAGTTAGATTGAGAGTCACAATAATTGTGGCTAGCAAACGAAAAAAACCGACTTCAATTACATCGACAAGTAATACAACGTACTTAAGTAAACGAAAAAAATTAACAAACGTACTAGTCGCTGCTACGATTTTCGAAGGTTTCCCTCGATTTTTCTGGGATGCCATGATCAGATCGTGGTTTCCTTTTCATTACCACCCTTGGGATAACTCCTTTGCAACAAAAAATAATCAGCAAAATCGGTTCATAAACGACGAAGTTTTGCCGCTAATACACATTAAAAAAATGTATATACGGTCGAATTGAGAAAACTCCTCCTTTTTAGAAGTCGGTTAAAAATGAAAATATCTGTTTACATTATGAAGTTGCATTTTTTTATTATAAAAGAATTGAAGCAGCCAATAACAAGAAAGACTTAAGTCTTAAGAAAAGCGAAGATAAAATACGATATTTACTCAACGAAATTAATGTTGCACTTGCTTTTGTTTGCACCTTCCAGATGATTTCAAGACAAACGTCTTGTCAAATGAATCAAAATTACTTCAGTTTCTTTAACTAAAATTAATAAAGAAGTCATGAAATCAGCTTATGACTGGTATTATACGCCTTCTTATTTTTGGAGCTGCATAAAACTTAATGAAGACTGTCTTTTCTTATCGACTTCCGATCCAAGCTAGTTTAGTTCGCTATTGTGTTAACGTGTTGGTATATTACGTTATTATTAATGACAATGGCAGATTTGAAATTTTACTGGACATTGGATCAAATTCAGGAACAGTTTTATCACCAAATAAACACTATAAGAAAAAATGAGACACGTTCAATTGAACCAGAAGCGATTAGTAAACACAAAAGAAAGAACCATAAAGCAATTGAACAGAAGTCAGGAATGCAAACATATTGTCACTGAGCTTAAAAAAAATCTAAATATAAAAATATCTTGATGAAGATTAAAATTTACTACAAAATGAAGACAATCAATATGAAATGGGAAACACATTGCAACTTGACGAATTATCATAATAATGTTATTAACATATCTCATTATTGATTCCCAAGGAGGGTTGATGTCAGGCAGGCGGCCGGTCGTAAAAAATAATATTATGCCAAATCACTTACAACATGAGTCTGAGGAAGAGAAGAACATGTTGTGCCGACCCTATATAAATAGGATAAGGACAGGGAGATGATGACTCAACGAAATCAATGTGACGGGTGAGCTTGGTGATCTCCGCACAATTTTACAAAGCGGGGAATAAGACTTGACACTGCTACTCTCATTTCTTGCTCCACATCCTTGAGCGATATTTATTCTTAATTACAGCTACAGCTGGAAATCCAGCTTCACATAAATATGATGTACAAAGTACGTGCGAATATTTTGTGGTTTCGGATAATGATAGAGAATCGACTTACGGCGGCGCCCCTCTTTACTTTCTACGGCGCACCAGGGCGCCGCGGCGCACACTTTGGGAACCCCTGGCGTAAGGTTTAAATAATCGTTCTGAAACATTTCTGAAAGTTTCCAGTTTTCTGCGCCATTTTCTTAATTATTCGTTTCCCTAAGAACCTACAAAGTATAAGGAAACTCCAACAACAAATAGCGGAATTATTTCAGCCGTTGTCGATTTTGGCGCGTAGCAACACATTAAGTTATTTATTTTATATTAAATAAATGTTTGTTAAAACAGGTAGTACCGCTGTACATGGCATTGCTACAAACATGTTCGAACCCTGAAACATTGGAGGCGGCCGCGGGAGCTTTGCAGAACTTAGCGGCTTGCTACTGGCAGCCTTCTATTGATATACGAGCCGCTGTTAGGAAAGAGAAAGGTAATAACTAATGTGTAGATAGACTAGCTATAAGACAATTAAAGTTATAGAAGATACCATCTGATTTTCAGCAATAAATTTCAAACAAACATAATACACCGACAATAATTTCAAATGCATATTCAGGCTTCTATTATTTTTATAAATATTTTATTGTCTCTTTTCTCTCAACTATTTTTCTATGCTCAAAGAATATAGAAGACAAAGTTTGATAGAAGATATTATCAGATTTGTAGGAAACCAAATTCTAAGATTACCTGTTACTCGTAGAGTTACCCGTTTTTTTTTTCAAACATCTCTCAGGTAACAAACATCTGCTACAAATGATTTACTCCCCACCTCTAGGGTTACCGATCCTAGTGGAATTACTACGGATGGAGGTGGACAGGGTGGTTTGCGCGGTAGCCACGGCCCTTCGAAACCTCGCCATTGATCAAAGGAACAAGGAGTTGATCGGTAAATACGCCATGCGGGATTTAGTGCAGAAGTTGCCCAGTGGAAACCAACAGCACGATCAGGTTAGTGGAGGAAATTTACATATTTTTATTGTAATTGTAATATTTTATTTTTAATAATATTATTGTTTGCTCTGGTACCACACATTTCGCAACTAATTTGTAATTGAATGAGATTCCTAGAGAGCAGAACTCGTTTATTCTGAGATACAGTTTTTCTTATTAGTTTCTTCTATACTTATATTACTTTTAGTGTTATAGTAGTATGAGTAGTGTGAATTGTACAAATCTATACTTAATATATAAAGCTGAAGAGTTTGTTTGTTTGTTTGAACGCGGTAATCTCTGGAACTACTGGGCCGATTTGAAAAATTCTTTCAGTGTTAGATAGACCATTTATCGAGGAAGGCTATAGGCTATGTGCTATCACGCTAAGACCAATAGGAGCGGAGTCCACGCCGACGAAGTCGCGCGCAGAAGCTAGTATAATATAACAAGATCTCTTTATGGACAGTAAAATACTACTTTGTTTTGTGTGTATATAAAAAAAAATACAAAATGACTATTAGATTATCTAAAATTATTACAAATGATTAATTGATAAGAATGACATTAATGAAATTTAAAAGATTATTTAACATTTATTTCCACTCCCTTAAGTTTATGATTTTTGCAAGTTCATGCTTATTCATTGAAAAAAAAAAAAAAAACAACAACAATATATTTTTCAATTATAATCTAGTCAGTTCTATTATATCAGTTGTACTAACGCCCTGATATTTTATCATATCAGCTAAAACAAATTATAGGCCCACAATACATAGTAAGATTGGCTCCTGTGTCGGTAAATACATTAAATATACAAGTACAAACGTCCAGACAACGGCAAACACTTACGTGGCCAATACAATTTTTTTGTCATATGCGGGGATTGAACTCGCAAGCGCCAACACATCAGCCATAAACCGTGTGACCTTTGTACTAATGCGTTGTTGTATAATTTGTAAAAAAAAAAAAAAATAATATTATACATAAATAGCTGAAAAAAAAGCTTTAGAAACGCTTTCACACTCAACGGCCCCCAGTAGAATTTTCTCCTGTGTTGGGGGTCCGGAAACATACAATACACAAGCAAAAATGCCCAGATCACGACAAACATCTATATGCCCGATACAGATGTTTATCATGTGCGGGGATCGAACCCTCGACCGCAAGCGCATCAGCCAGTGCTGTGATCGCTGCGCCAACGAGTCGTCAACCTACATACTCGTCATATGTTTGTAAACCAAGTCTACGCATTCGCAGGGCACATCAGATGACACGATAGCGGCAGTACTGGCAACACTGAACGAAGTTATTAAGAAGAGCGCAGAGTTTTCACGTTCTTTGCTCGAAGCGGGTGGAGTCGAGCGACTTCTTAACCTCACTAAACAGCGTCACAGACACACACCGAGAGTTCTTAAGTTTGCAGGTACATTATTTTTTTTTTATTAGGCAGACAATACCTTGCTCAAAATCTTTACTACTCTCTATTATCTTTTATTAAGTAGTGTAGGCAGGTAGTAGGAAAAATCTGGAGCAGCCCGCCTGGTAAAGTACCTTAACCTTACAGAATGTAAGAGCCAAGTAATATTTCTCTTAAATGGATTTATTTATTTATTTAGAACAACTTTTAAACTACTGTAATAAAGAGTTTACAAATATGTTCTAAAATTATGCGATGAACTTTGTTTTATTTATATATAAACTAAATTTGCAAAATCTTGTACCTATTGCTTGAATATACGTATTACAAGTCTTATCCGAGTGACATCCCTATACATTGTTTCTACGTTTATAGTTAATTACTTGTATCAGTTTGTGTTGAGCATGGCGTCTTGCAATATGACCCCCTGTCATTTAGAAAAAGAATTTTTAAATAAATTAAGATGTTATCAGTATTAGTGATTTTAAATATACTAATACTCAAGAATCAGTAAACAGGAAATCGTATTTGATTGATTGTGTATTTGTTAATCCAATGTGACAAACTGATAAAAATAATTCTTTACGTATTATCTGTTTGTTAGGTTTTATAAATATCATAATATATCACCAGATTAGATTTCTGAATTCATGTAATTAGTGCGATTATGATCATATAACGATATTAAAGTATGGTAGCGCATTGGGAAAAACCTGTAATGTTATCGATATGTTGTTGATAATGACAATTGACAATGAAAATATCGTTATTAAGGGTATAGCTCCATGTCAAGGGGGTCACCTCGCTTATCATGCGCTTTAATAATTGACTGATTGATGCAGCCTGTAACGTCCCAGTGCTGGGCATTGGCCTCTCTCCACGTAGGAGATGGTTCGGAGCTTAATCCACCACGGTGCTCCACATGGCGGATATTATTCCCTACTCATCTACATAACAATCGGGACCGACAGCTAAACACACACCAACAGGGACAGACAACCATACCACCACTACTACCACCACTTCAGCCTATCACAGTCCACTGTTGGACATAGGCCTCCACAAGTTCGCGCCCGACATTATGACGCGAACTCATGTGTTTTGTCCATTGTCACCACGCTGGGCAGGCGGGTTGGTGACCGCAGGGCTGGCTTTGTCGTACCGAAGACGCTGCTGCCCGTCTTTGGCCTGTGTATTTCAAAGCCAGCATGGATGGTTATCCCGCCATCCGTCGGCTTTTTAAGTTCCAAGGTGGTAGTAGAACTGTGTTATCCCTTAGTCGCTTCTTATGACACTCACAGGAAGAGAGGGGGCGGCTACATTCTTTAGTGCCGTAACCACACAGCACGAGACAACCATAACCATACCGGAGACAACCATACCGGAAATAAATATTTGTATAAACATCCAGTCCATAATGAATTGTGTCTTTATATCGCAGGACAAGTGCTGATGACGATGTGGTCGCACGCGGAACTGCGCGAGGTGTACCGCAAGCACGGCTGGCGCGAGGCGGACTTCCTCACACCGGCGCGGGCCGCCCAGCCGCGCGCGCCCTCCGCCGCTAGCGGTGAGTGTCGCCGTCGGTGTGAGCGTGCGTCGCGCGTTACACGTGATGTGCGATACAGTGATGCGTGTTTGGTGTGTAAGTGCCTGTGTGTGAGTACGTGAGCGCGTGCGTGTTGCATGTGTGCGTGTTCGCATGCACGTACAATATTGTTGACGTTTAGGAAAATAATTTAACTATCGAAGATATTTTGTCAGAGTTGATCAAGGTAATAGATAATTGATTAATTGTTTTTTATTAAATAAAAAAATATTTGTGTTTTGTTGTATATAATTATTTGAAAGCGGGGTTACTTTAAACAGAGTCAAGATAATGACAATGTACAGGTACGAGTATAAAAAATATTTCTAAATTTTATATAAATGTACATAGTCACTCCAATGGTATATTGCAAACAATTAATCGAATTTAACATTATGTTTATATAAATGTATGTGATAATCTTTATTTTTATTACATACAAGATTTAAATTTATTCATATTTTATAGGTGAAAAATATCTGTATATATTTGTGTGAATGGTTTGTGCTATGTATGTGATAACGTCAATATAACATACACACGGCTTATCTCTTACGCTTGTCTATTACTAACAAATATAATAATCGTACTGAAATTGAACTTTTGTTTAAAACAACTTTCAAACGTCCTCTAACTGAAAAACTATACATTGAGCAAACTTGTATGTAATGTTAACAGTGTTCCAATCATTTTTTGACATTATTTTCATAGACTTAAATTTTTCAATTCTTAACATAATAGCCGCACAATTAATAATTTAGAATTCTATGAAAACTAACTGGCACATCTTTCAAAAATATTAATATCTATGACGATTAAGAAATTTTACTTATAAATACTAAGGCTTTCAATTCCGTAGCCTACGTTTAGTCGATTTGCGGGACTCAGAATCAAGTAATCAGCAAGATCAAGCCGTGGATAAGACGTAGATGACGACCGCTCTGGTATGATTTTGCGTGTGCCGTGTCGGTGGCGCCTCAACACTGACGGTCGCAGGTTCGATTCCCGCTCGGAGTGGATATTTGTGTTTATACAAATTAATATTTATTTCCAGTCTGGTTGTTAGTCCTCGTAGGTCTCCCCACCGTGCTTCGGAGAGCACGTTAAGCTATCAGTCCCGGTTGTTATCATGTACACCTGATAGCGATCGTTCCTCATAGTAGGGAATATATGTGCCAACCCGCATTGGGGCAGCATAGTAGATCAAACTCTGATCCTTCTCCTACATGGAGAAAGAGGTCTATGCCCAGCAGTGCAATATACTACATCTATACTAATATTATAAAGCTGAAGAGTTTGATTGTTTGTTTGAACGCGCTAATCGCAGGAACTACTGGTTCGATTTGAAAAATTCTTTCAGTGTTAGATAGCCCATTTATCGAGGAAGGCTATATATATCATCACGCTAAGACCAATAGGAGCGTAGCACCAATGAAGAATGTTTCAAAATCGGGGTATTTTGGGAGCTTCCGCTCCGTGCGCTGCGTTAACTGTTAAAGTTTCGAAAGAATCATATGTATCATAGAATTGTTCGTATTCGCCGCGGACGAAGTCGCGAGCAGAAGCTAGTGTTTCGATAAGCGTAAGAGTTAGAGCGCGTGTGTGAGCGTGCGTGTGCCGCAGGTCAGGGCACGCCGTCGGGCGCGCCGCACTCGCCGGGCGCCGCCAACAGCACGCTCAGCCGGCCCATGGGCTCCACGGGCGGCACGCGCTACGAGGACCGCACCATACGGCGGCATCGCGAGGTGAGACACCCTACTATCTGTCCCACTCACGTGTGGTTACCCTAGTTGTGTCCAATGTAAGTTTGGTCTATGTGGAAGATTCAGAAAGGTCGTGTCGTCAAAGTAGTGTTATGAAAACTGCACCATACTGCATCGAGAGGTGAGACACGCTACGATCAGTACTATTTGTCGCATTCAGGTGTGGTTACCCTAGTTGTGTCCAATGTAAGTCACGACTACGCGGGAATTCAGAAAGGTCGAGAAGTCGATGTCGTCGAAGTGGCGTTATGAAGACTGCACCAATACGGCGACATCGAGAGGTGAGACACCCTACTATCATCTGTACTATCTGTCCCACTCACGTGTGGTTACCCTAGTTGTGTCCAATGTACGTTCCGACTACGCTGGAGATTCAGAAAGGTCGAGAAGTCGATGTCGTCGAAGTGGCGTTATGAAGACTGCACCAATACGGCGACATCGAGAGGTGAGACCCTACAATCAGTACTATTTGTCGTATTCAGGTATGGTTACCCTAGTTGTGTCCAATGTAAGTCACGACTAAGCGAGAGATTCAGAAAGGTCGAGAAGTCGATGTCGTCGAAGTAGTATTATGAAGACTGCACCATACGGCGGCATCGTGAGGTGAGACAGCCTTACACTCTTTGTCCCTATCAGGTCGGTTCTATTCTTGTGGGTGTCCCCACCGGGCCTCGAAGAGCACTTTAAGCTGTCGGTCCTATTTTTAAAAAAATACATATTTTCTAAATGCTTGGTCATCTGGAGTTCCCACTTCGGGTACTTTCATTTATAGCCAAGCCCTGCATGTCATATAAATTTCAGCGAAATCGGCTATAACGAGTAGGCGGCCACTCCTGTAAGTTAAACTTGAATGTAATTTAATATCTTCATTGGAATTATTTTGATGTTGAAGTGTAAGATTTTTGGTAATTCGAAATATCCCGTAAAAGTTTCTACTTTTTCAGGGTATACGAAAGTTTTAAACCTCAAGTTTCAAATTAGACTCATGTTCAAAAAACAATAAAATTAAAAATTTAACCTAAACAAAAATATTTCAAGTGTAAATAAAACGTCTTAAAGCTTTTTCTTCTTTTTCTTTTTTTTCTCTCTTACAAGTTTGTAAAAATATTATACATACATATATACAATATATACACCCATATAAATGTATAATTATGTTATAACTTGTAATTATTAATTTATCTGTATATTTTTGAACGTTTATTGATACAAATGGATTATTTTGTATAGATATGTTATTATTCTGCATTGTTTGTTGTTAATCGTTTGTTTTTTTTATCACTGAGCTGTTTAACGTCGCTAAAATTAGTTTTGGAATTTTTTTTATATTATACGTCGCAAATTATTATGATTTACACTAATTCAATAAATATTATTTTTTATTAATAATAGTAGTTAATTGTACATATAAGCAAATTAATGATGTTATAATTATTTTATGGGTCAGACAGAATCGTCTAAATTCTAAAACAACTTTTTTGAGTGATTTTTTTTCAGTGTCGGAACTTTGGCATTAGTTACCCAGTTAAATTTATTTCTTAAATACTCCAGTATCGACTCTAATAAATGATGTTTGTTATAGAACTGATGTTTACATTGTATGAAGGAAAAAAGCTAAACGATATTCAATAAAAAAGCAAATTTCTTTGTCTAAAAATGTAACTGCAAGATATGGAATACAGCTACAACAGTGGACGTTGCTCTGGAGACTTTATTTAAAATTTGATTTTTATCTTATATTAATTATATTATGCTGTAACTTTTACAGGAGAAGTTCTAATGTAAAAATGTGTTAATCTTATAGAGAGATACCTATTTTAAGTCTTGTCTAAAAGTATTTTTTTTCTAGCAAGACTTAACCATCTTTGTACCAAAATATATAGTCCATGTTCATGTCTTATTACTACGTTTATTATGACCTAATATTTCAGCAACGTTATACCAATATTTGATATCTAATTACCTTACTGAAGATCACAGATAAATAATACTGCTATTAAGTAAGGTGATCAGAGCTCCGGGGGGGATTGCTGGTAGGGTCGGCAACGCGCTTGCCAATGCCAAGACAAATGCCAAGTTTTACGTTTGCAAAAACTGACTAATTTTATTATTTCAGAACGATGATACGCCGGCTATGGAAGCAAATTACGCGGATGGGTTAGGGATGGGCAATCCAAACGGCCGGCCCATGAACTTGCAAGGAGTCCAAGCTCAAATGCCTCCACCAAGCAGCCGCTAAACACCGCACTAACCTTTTCTCCGTTTCATCTGGTCTAGAAAGAGCAAGATTATAGCAGGATTCTGTTTTATAACCCAAGACAGCGCTAAGTCGGATATTGTATTTATCTTTGCAATTTAATAATTTTTGACCGTGCATTGGTCTCAGCAAATTTAATTTTTGTACTTAGTTTGCAATTGATAGTCATCATGTGTCGGTGTCCAGATTGTTGTTTTTTGGAAAAGCCATGAAGTAGTATTGTCTCTTCGAAGTTTTTGAGTTTATTTTTTATTTTCTTTTAACCAATGTCAGTCTTCGGCCATGTAATGGAATGAGTGATGACAAAGTGTTAACAATATATGTAGATGATTACAATTTATTTTATTACTGATTTTATTTGATGAAAATTATATTTTCGTCCAATTACGCCATATTTCGTGATCCACATTTGCTATTTTAAGTAAAAATATTTTTTGGTATTTTTTTATTTTTATAATCGAGTACAAATATTTGTTATTTATAAATCTATTTAATTCCCATGACTAAAATGTAGTATGCATTTATTTAATAATAGACTTTTCACAATCTAAAGACTTATGTAGCAATGATAAGCAACAAGGAGGCCATTTTTGTATTTCAATACACAAAACATATACATATTCGTAAACGATTATAAGAAAAATAGACATCCACTAAAATTAATTAAATTTTATGTGGCCTAATGACTTAGATTAACAAAAATATCAAATTTTGAAGAAAAAAAAATGGATTAATATATAGTTTTTTCATTAAAATCGATAAAGTCAATTCCCCTGTATATAGTCGTGCCATTATATAATATAACGTATTTCAAGAGGGGATTCCCATAGGTGTTGTGTACTGACACTATAAAATATATCGAGGCTAGCTATCTTGGTTGTTCATTTTACAAGGTACAGTCAGCAATCAAATAATTTTAAATATTAATTAAATTTATTTAAAATACAGTACCAACTAAAAATAAAATCAATTCAATTTTTTTTCTGAATTATATTGGTCAAGTTTGTTATTATTATAATGTTTTTGCTGACCGTACCTAAAATATATACTTAACCATTATCTACTAACTCCTAACGTTTCTAATATTCAGGATTTGAATATTATCATAATTTATATTAACTATCCAAGTAGGTCACTTAGCCCAAATATTATCTAAGGGTCTTTAAAACGAGCTGTTATAAATAAAACACGAAGTTTTTTGTAATATTTTGTATTCATTCCAGGACCTTCGATTATTGTAAAATAGGTGTCTATTGTCCTCTTATATACTTAAGGAATATCCGTCTTATATATAGTGGTTAAGAGCATTATTGGAATGTCTTTGTAAGCTTTAAAATTCGTTTTCGTAGATCCACTCGAGACGTCGGTGTATGATGTAATGTACAGTCGGTCAGACTATGAGAAATTGTAATGAGGATCCGTAACGTTTTTAGTTGAGAATGCAGATTTATAGAACTAAGAAATCCTTAACATACAGTGCAAAAATTTTTGTTCTACGACAAAAATTGACGAAGTTATGATCAAATTACTAGCGGAGTTTACTAAACGGCCGGCGCGGAAGGCTGTGACGTCACTCGGACGTTCCATGCCAGTTAGCCCATAGTAGCGACAAGCTGCGATGGTGTTTTCATTTAAACTATCTGTCCTACAAAAAAATTGTAAGGACATAATTTGTAGCAAATTGCTTTGCCTACAAATATGTTCATATAACTTTTTGCCGAAATTTAAAAATTAAAGAAGTTATAAGCAAAAAAGTGAGAAAATTTCTATAAAGATTTTCTTTTTTGCTCTATAACTTTTTTTTTACACATTTCACAAAAAAATACCTCCGACCAGTCTTGTAGATGGTTTTTTGAGGAAAAATTTTCTCTACAATTTTTTGAATTTCATTCATTTAAAACGCTGTTACAGCGCTCCAAAGTAGACCGGGTTCGTCAATGCTCATGAGAATCCGGTCAAAACGAAATGTTTAACTTAGTTTTATGATCTGGAGTGAGTTTTATGAGTCGGAGTGATGCCACACGCATCCCGCATACACTGATCCCGCTTACATGACGACGCGTTGGCGCAGCGGTCAAAGCACTAGCTGTTGCGCTAGCAGTCGCGGGTTCGATCCGCGCACATGACAAAAATTTGTATTGGCCATTTGTCATGGTCTGGGCGTTTGTGGTTGTGTATTGTGTGTGTTTCCGGACCGCCGACACAGGAGAAAATCCTACTGGGGTCCGTTGAGTGTGAAACATTTATTATTTATTATTATTATTACTGACGTAGCGGCAGGAACGGCATAATGTTTATAACTTAATATCTTCGTAAGTAATGGTCCGATTTGGATAATTCAAAAAGAAATATCATTCTTATGTCATAGAGAATAACGTGAATACTAGTTCTATTGAATTTGCTATAACTTTATTGATCCTCATTATACATATGTGTAGAAGAGTACTTTTGAGTCTCAACCAGTTTCGGTAATACTAATGTTTTCCAAAAATGCGGTGACTTGATGACTTCTCTTAATCTTCTTCGAATGTATCTACTTAGGTAATCAAATATCTCATAAATCATATTTTTTTAACATGGTATTCCCAGTAGGCCTACCCCACAGACAGCTTATGCCAATGAATAAGTAAAGTTGTAGGCAGGGATTTAACAAAAAAAAATTTAGAATATATTTACAATAAAAAAGGATCATAAAACTAAGTTAAACATTTCGTTTTGACCGGATTCTCATGAGCATTGACGAACCCGGTCTACTTTGGAGCGCTGTAACAGCGTTTGAAATGAATGAAATTCAAAAAATTGTAGAGAAAAATTTTCCTCAAAAAACCATCTACAAGATTGGTCTGAGGTATTTTTTTTGTGAAATGTATAAAAAAAGTTATAGAGCAATAAAGAAAATTTCTATAAAAATTTTCTCACTTTTTTGCTTATAACTTCTTCAATTTTTAAATTTCGGAAAAGTTATATGAACATATTTGTAGGCAAAGCAATTTGCTACAAATTATGTCCTTACAAATTTTTTGTAGGACAGATAGTTTAAATGAAAACACCATCGCAGCTTGTCGCTACTATGGGCTAACTGGCATGGAACGTCCGAGTGACGTCACACGCATCCCGCGTACACTGACGTAGCGGCAGGAACGGCTTAATGTTTATAACTTAATATCTTCGTAAGTAATGGTCCGATTTGGATAATTCAAAAAGAAATATCATTCTTATGTCATAGAGAATAACGTGGATACTAGTTCTATTGAATTTGCTAGAACTTTACTGATCCTCATTGAAAAAATGATTTAGCATTTATGTGACTGATTGTACGTTGAAAAAAAAAACCATTTTAGAAAGTCATTGTATCCATCGATTTGTGTTTCTTAAGTAATTGAGGATTACAATTGCTTTATAAACACAAAAATTATTTGGATAAAATAGCCATGAATGTATGGACATACAAATGATCAGAATGTCGCAAATGGCGATCGTATGCCAAAAATAAAAGAAGAAGAAGAAGAAGATTGTTGATTTTACTGGATGGACATGAGTTTATAAAATAACGATCATATGAAATATAAATCAACATTCGAATCATCTATATGTTTAATGAAGTAGTTACCCAAACAACTTCTCTGTGGTATATTGAATTAATTTTTCTTACTAATGAGCTAAAGTAATATAGTCCCATTTTGAATTTGTTGTCGAAAGATATCGGGCCAATACGGCAAATAAATATTAAAACATCAATGCTGTCGAGATTCGCTAGGCGTTCTTCCAACTTTACTTAATGTGAAAAGTTTTTCTCAGGGATGAAAGTTATCTAGAGAAACTGAATAGAAAGTATGATCCAAATAATTGTTATTGTTTTCATAAAACATGTGACATACATAAGAATTGATCCCAATATATCCCAATAATAGGATAATACAAACGTTAAAGAAAGAATTTCGCCGGCAGTGCGATGTTGATCTCTCAATAAAACCATGCGATTGTGAAGTTGGCTTTAGTTTAGATATTCGATTCATTAGATCTTTTCCCTCCGTTTATTATTTGAATTTAATTATAGTATAGCTATTTATTTGTAATCGAACGTGTACTGTATTTAAATATAGTCAGCTAAGGTTTATGTGATGTTTCTCTTTCGATGTATTTTATGCACAATAATGCATTTCAAAGACGTCCGCGAGATGGCGGTGTTGACTGAGCAACCTGGTACAAACTACCCTCATTCAGTGCATTATATGATTTAAGTGACTACATACGCATGGAGCATTTACTATGCGATCTCGATATAAAGAAAAGAGATAGTAGTAAAAAAGAGATA
Source organism: Melitaea athalia (assembly GCA_905220545.2). Lineage (NCBI taxonomy): Eukaryota > Metazoa > Arthropoda > Insecta > Lepidoptera > Nymphalidae > Melitaea > Melitaea athalia. The sequence goes on from HG992203.1 coordinate 7,075,922, forward strand.
GTAATCTCACATTGTTGCTTTCTCTTTCCCACACGAGCAAATCGGTAACAGACCGCGGAGTACATGTTAAATGTGTATGGTTAAGTGTATGTAAGTTTTGTATGATATTTTATTATAAAAACAATTAAGCGATTGTACAACAGTTTTTCAATACAATATTGCTTGCCAGGGCGACGTCGCTTCTATGAAGCGAAATTTATTTTTTAAATATTATTTTCAGACAACAAATATTTCGGTTTAGGCTTAAGGGATTTTATTTAATCGTTTATAATTATATTTTTAATTTATGATTTCCGTTTGTGAGTATATTAGACAATTGTAGGCATTATTAGAGATATTGTTTGTTTATTGATAATAATCATTTATTAACAATGTAATATTAAATTTTATATCTACCGCTGTACTATTGTATAAATAATTTTTTGCTGCGATGTAAATCAAATATTTTACAGCCAGCATTAAATTTGATCAGTATTTTATAAATTGCGTTAAAATTAATAGCAATAATTTATATCTTGTTTTTGATAAAAAAATGTACTTGGAGTCATTAGCCATAGTAATTAAAAAATCTTTATATAATTATATTGACCAAATTTTATGCTGTCTAAAAAGATCTCTTGAAGATTGTAACTAGGATAAGTCGTGATTTCACGACCTTAGTGTTACGCCACAATTAAAATGTTTAATTGTTGTCTGTGGTCAACCGCAGATAACGTTAAGTTGTTGGAACGGTAATACTCGATTATTTATATTTTATTTAAAAATTTTATTATTGAACTTTATTTAATTAAACACATTTCATCATTTGTCGCTGCGACATTATTTAGTGGTAATTAAATAGTTTTTCTTATGTCATATGTTGTAAGTAGATTTTAATAGAAAATATTCTCTTTTACATAAAGAAAGAAATTACCTATATTATACACAGAATATTAAAGAATGATTTTTTTAATTTTGGTTTTTTTATTTTGTTTTATTTCATTTATAATTTTTCCTTATTTTTATTAGACTATAATTATTTTCTTAATTTAAAGTTACGAATATTATTAAATTAGGGCCTATGATCAGCGGGTTTGTGTAATTTCTACATTCTCATCGATTGACTGTTTTCTGAAATGAGGATTTGTTTGAATGAGACTCGATTACGAATTAAGAGATTTTTGAATGTTTTTCTACGAGACAAAAGCTGCGTATTTGCTTCCGTTTAGTTTTTGTTTAATTTGTACGGCATTAGGTATTGTTAGTAATTTTTTATAGAATATAAATTATAGTATAAATATCTAGCGAAACGATTGCGTGTTCGTGTGGTTTCTGAACGAATGAAACGAACAAATGGAATCGTATGGAAAGTTGACGTTTGAGATAATTTAAATTCTTTGTAATAGTCGAATGTTTAATTAAAAATAAATAAAAAAATCCTATCTGTATGAATGCTCACGTTTTATATATTTACCAGTAGTGTCCTAAACGTATTGAAATTAATCAGTTATTGTATTTATAGGTGTAATAGAGGCATAAATGGAGTTGTATTTACTATAAGCATTAGGGAGTGCACGTTTTTATTGATGATTATACGTTTTGTACTTAACCGACACTTATTGTTACGAGTCGGATCGTCTAAATGATATTTCCACGACAGTATTATCCAGTAATATCATGTACCAACGTTGCTAATACACTTAAATACATTTAAATAAACGCTAGTTTTATTTACAACCTTTTGAGATTTTATATCTTATTAGTAACTGTTTCAGTTAACCCATTCGCTGCGGCGGGCGGACGCCTTTCGGCGTTTTTTGATTTAGGTAATATTTAGGTGCGAAATACGTCCATCGGCGTTTTTTTAGTTGCTTTTATCTTGACAAAAACAAGTGACAAAAAATTATACTTGCTATATATGCACATTTTTTTTTAAAATACAATAAAGTACTGCTCGCCGTTTCTGAAATTTTAACTTTTTGAAAAATTGCAAATTCCATTCTAGGTGCGGAAAATGCCTAACGGCGTTTTCCAAGTGTTAACAACCTTTGATTCTAAATAAATACCTACTAGTTTTTTTTTTGCAATATTTCCTAATTATTCTAATAAGGTGCGGAGGACGCCCATCGGCATTCGCGACGAAAACCGTCCCGCACTTAGCTAATAAGCGTAATTTTTATAGCCGCAGGGAATGGGTTAATTTGGTAAGTGTTATTTCATCATCCAACGTTCATTTTCATCGTCAGACAGGTAAAGGTTAAACCTGAGTCTATGATTAACGTTTTACATAGCAATGTATAATTATGTTGCTAACAAGAGTGTAGCTTTACCTTTATTCCCGCCTTTCCCACCGCAACAATTATAAGGGACCTCAGAGCTTCAAGAGATGTCGAGTTGGTGACCGTGAGTAAGCGAAAATTCTTGTAAATGTTATTCACAAGCCAAATTTATCTTGTATTTTATTCACGTAAGGGCCTATGTTTAATTTGTAAAATAGGTACATAAAGCTTTACTTCAGGTTTCATAGAAGTTGACCAAAAAGGTAAGGTGAGTGAAAAGGGAATTTGGATACGTGGCCCATTCTAGACTAGCAAAGAACAATGAACAGGTATTCAATAAATTCTTACAGGATATACTCGTATTCAGATATAAAGTGCAACATCAAATAGCTAAGTAAAACGTATACTCAAATACCTTTAAAAATGTCAATAAAACAATTACTTATAATCTTTTTTGTAAAACAGATTAGTGTTCTGTTAGCATACAGGCAAAGAGGAGGAGTCATCGCTACCCCTGTAGAATTTTCCAGAAAACATCGAAAACCTATTAACCTAATGTGTTAGTTGCTTTTGCATATAATATTCAGTGATCAGTCGATTAGAAAGCCAAAGGCATTGAATTCTATTCAAATAATCTATACTAATATAATAAAGCTGAAGAGTTTGTTTGTTTGTTTGATTGTTTGTTTGTTTGTTTGTTTGTTTGTTTGTTTGTTTGTTTGTTTGTTTGTTTGTTTGTTTGAACGCGCTAATCTCAGGATCTACTGGACCGATTTGAAAAATTCTTTCAGTGTTAGATAGCCCATTTATCGAGGAAGGCTATAGGCATCACGCTAAGACCAATAGGAGCGTAGCACTAATGAAGAATGTTTCAAAATCGGGTGGTCCTATTCCACGGGGACGAAGTCGCGCGCACAAGCTAGTTTAACTATATACTTGATTATTAAATTATGCTAAACTGTTATAATTATGTTTGTATGAAGTATTTTTGAGGAAATAATAAACCTTTTTATTATTATATCAAAAATACCGATCATTCCAGCAGGGATCGAACTCGCACCTCCGACTAACCGTACGTGTCGGCGCTCTTAGCCAATTAAGCTACATAATGGAACGAATTACTTGTCCGGTCGAAATCTTTGATAAGATGAATTTTTATTCGGTCTTAAGGGACCGTGGCGCCGCCTATAGTGAGTCCTTTGCAGCACCCTGCGGTCACCAACCCGCCAGCTGACGCCTGCTGACTGCCTGTGTATTTCAAAGCCACCAGTTGGATGGTTATCCCGCCATCGGTCGGCTTTATAAGTTCCAAGGTAGTAGTGGAACTTTGTTAATATAGATCTCATATACTCTCATAACTCGGTATGTGAATTTGGTCTACATTTGTCTATGTTTTATGAGATTTTTTCCATAGCGACCTACTACTTATTATTTTAGTTATGACTATAATTAATAATTAACTAGTAAAAACCGTACCTATATGCTACCTTAATATGTACCTACTACAGTCTACATGAATAAGAAACTTATTGCATTATTTTTGTACTCTCGTAATGAGTTATATAATTATTTTCACATCATGTTAGTACCATAGAGAATAGTAATATAACTGAAAGTTAGTACCTACTTTTACATTTTGCATAGCACCTTCATTATAACGACACCTAGGTACTTTAAACATTTTATTATGTAAATAGTAAAATATAACGGTAATAAAATATCTGATAGATTGATACTATATTTTAATTAATGTTTTGTAATACAAATTACCAATAAACAATTTTTACGAGGACGTAAATTCTAACGCTATAAGTTAGGAATGTATGTAAATCTTGATCGCGTCTGGCTTGTCCTTTATGATGTCTTGCCAAGACGTATCATAAACGATCTTGAGAAGTGATTTTATGTCGAAAGTTTATTATATTCGTAAATTACAGTTTTAAAGACAAGTAGTTAAAATTTTGGTATAATCAATTATAAAATACTAAATGCCATCGATGCGCTCGCAAAATTTGTTGTTATTTTTTTACTATAATATTTTTATGCTGAATTATAAAAAGAGAAAACCAAAAAATATCACAGTCCATCATAAGAAATATTAATATTCTAAAACGTATTTTATTTTGACAACCATTTTCATTCATTCAACAAGGTAGGTAGGTATATTTTGTAAGCGTAACTTTGAATTAGGTACATATTAAAACTAGCGACCCGCTCCGGCTTCGTACGGGTGCAATGCTGATACTACATATAAAATATAAAATAAATATTTGCAATCTAAGAGCAAAAAATGTGTTTATTTACGACATCACATTAGAAAACTTTAAAACTCAGTGTTCCTCTACTATATTATGCATGTATTATACCTACATATAAACCTTCCTCTGGAATCACTCTATTTACTAAAGAAAACAGCATCAAAATCCGTTGCGTAGTTTTAAAGATCTAAGCATATATATACAGACAGACAGCGGGAAGAGACTTTGTTTTATAATATAAAAAAAAAATGTTTATTTACGACATACGACAAGAAAACTTTAAAACTATCAGTGTTCCTCTACTATATTATGCATGTATTATAGGTACATATAAACCTTCCTCTGGAATCACTCTATTTAATAAAGAAAACCGCATCAAAATCCGTTGCGTAGTTTTAAAGATCTAAGCATATATACCTACAGACAGACAGACAGCGGGAAGAGACTTTGTTTTATAATATGTAGTGATACAAATAAAAATATAGTCGTCTAAGAAAAGAACAAAATATAACAGTGATTATAATTATAGACTTGTGATTTATTAAAAATAGGTACCTACATAAAGGTATGTGTAGGTAGGTATGTTGATTTAGAAACATTCAAAATACATATTTTAATATTCAGTTTAAAATTACCCACTTTACTTATTCTTTAGGTTTTGGTGTGGGAATTTTCATTGATAACAGTTTTGTTATTTTAAATTTTTTTAATGTAGGTATTAATTCTATAAACTCTCTTAAATTGCTTATTCATATCAATAATTGGAAAACTTTAAATATTAAACATTACGATTTTATTACTTTACAATAATAAAGTTGTGTTACACATACCTACTGAGAAATAATTATTAAGAGAAACACTAGTCGAAACGAACAAAGTAATGAAAGAAAATCGGCCAAGTGCGAGTCGGACTCGCGCAGGAAGGGTTCCGTACCATTGGCTAGGTAAAAAACAACAGTAGGTACCTACATTGATTTTAATATCGGGCAAAAAGCGGCAAAAAAGTCACTTTTGTTGTATGAGCCCCTAAATATATTTTTTATTTTAATTGTATTATTTATTATTAAAGTATATATACAATTAAGTGTTTTGTGAATGTTTCAAGTGCCTACCTGTTACCATTTATTCATATCGAGCAAAAATAGGCAATAAATCGCGTTTGTTGTATGGGAGCCCCCTTTAAATATTTATTTTATTTTTAGTATTTGTTGTTATAGCGGCAACAGAAATACATAATTTGTGAAAATTTCAACTGTCTAGCTATCGCCGTTCTTGAGATACAGCCTGGTGACAGACGGACGGACGGACGGACAGACAGTGAAGTCTTAGTAATAGGGTTCCGTTTTTACCCTTTAGGTACGGAACCCTAAAAAGGAGAAAAGTCTCTTATTTCGCGAGACTGTTTATCTTCTTATCACAGGAAACTATCGTCGGTTCAGTCTCCGCTAAAAGAAACTAATTAATTCAGTTGAACTCAGCATTTAATTGCCTCCACATAATTTATCAACGAAACGAAATAATGCTTAAACGGTTTTAGCGAAGACATTATATAATCCCTTTAGCCTTAACGAATATTCTGTTACGAGCTTAGTTACCTAAGATTACGGTTTTAAAACTGTAAAGGTTTTTAAAAGTAAATAGCTTTTCTTATGTTGTGTAAATTTCTATTTCAATTTATTAATTTTTTCAAGTAAGGGACCGTTCAAGTATTACGTAACGCAATTAGGGGGGAGGGGGGGTCTTGTAAAACGTTACGATGCGTTACAGGGGGGAGGGGGGGGGGTCTCGAACAACACGTTACGTAACGTTGTTTTTTATTTAAATAAAAAAAAATTAGTGTACTAAAATCTCCCAAATTGGCAACCCTTTTCGTTTATATCCCTTTTTGTATATAAATATTTATACTTACCGCAAACGCGATTTTTTTAAGCGACTGTACGGTAGTTTTCGCAACAAAGTTGTGACATTTGGGTAAAAATGGTCAGTTGGGGTGTTACGTAACGTTTATGGGCTGGGGGGGGGGGATACAGGAAAACGTTACGGCGCGTTACATAGGGGGGAGGGGGGGTCAAAAATCTTGAAAATTTGCGTTACGTAATACTTGAACGACCCCTAAACTACATTTGCATAGAAAAAAACAGTATTTGAAAGTGGGACCCAAACTAAGCTATGCTTGTATCTTGGGCCGCCATAATAGCTACCGGCTACTACGGAAGTATACGCATGCAGTATACATTTTGAATGTTAATTATAATAAACATGTATAAAAGTACGACTAAGAGAGAGGAATTTAAAAATAAAGGTAACTAAAGTATATAAGAACATAGTAATAATATTTATCCCAGCATTATGGTACAATCCTAGACGTTATACATTCAGTCTCGATGTAATCCACCAGGCCTAATAGGAAATTGGTCTTGGTTTTAGCTGTGAACAAGGTGCAGTCCCTGAGAGAGCATTTGGATGAAACGTTATTATATTTGGATGGGTGACTGTACGAAGGGAATCTTTTTGCGAATGAAGTTTTAGTGTATGGTAGAGGTCTTTTTTTGAGCGTTTAGACTTAATATCATCATACAATGGAGATTTTCTGATTGTCTTAAGAACGCTTAGACAGTTACGAAGAATAAATAATTGTCTTACTTGCAGAACTTTTGCCTCTATGTATAGATCGTTGGTGGAGTAACGATAGGGTTTAATTAATATCACTTTTAGTAGTGCTCGTTGAGCTCTTTTCAGTACGATCGTTGATGTCCGGGCCGCTGCGCCCCACACTTCAATACAATAGCTTATAATTGATTGGCATAAGGCAAAGTAAACTATTCTTAAAGTCTTCCAGCCGGTGGAGTTTCTCAGTGCATGATGCCAATCACTTTTCTCACTCTAACTGTGGTGAGGTTTATGTGAGGACGAAATGTGAGGCGTTTATCCAAGATCACTCCGAGATATTTAACACTTTCAGTGCGATTAAGGACTAGTAGACAGTTAGGTACATGGTAAATTATGTGGCGAATGAGAGAGCAAATAAATGAGGATGGGCTTCTTAGGTTGAGAAGCAGCTGTTTTATAGAAGCAGATGTAGTTGGTTTTGTCAGCATTTGGAGTGAGCAGGTTTCTTTCCAGCCAGTTCCTTATTTAAATCATTCCTCTTTCAGCGCAGCTTGCGAGATTTCCCAATTCTCGGCGTAAAATAAGACAACGGTGTCGTCGGCATAACAAAGAAGCTACTTATTACATTCTCTTACGAGTATTTTATCCTGCTAGATTAATAACAATATATAGGTACCTAGTTATCTATTATTTTAATTAAATTAACTTTTTTTTTTTAAATTAAACACAAATTATCAAGCACATGTAAAAACTTTAATGTTCCTTTTCTGAAACATTTATTTTTTATTTAAAGTTTTAATAAAAACAATGAACAAAGGCTGGTCAAAAAATGAAAAACTGATTTAGAGTATGTACCTAAATCAGGAAATATTCTGCTCAAAATCTGGAACAGCCCGGCTGGGGAGCCTGGGGAAGTACCTCGACCTTACAGATGATCACAGCTAAATAATATCTACTGCTGTCAAGCAGCGTTGTGTCCCTGTGGTAAGAAAGGTAACCAGAGCGCCTGGGGGGTATTGTATCAATGAATAAAAATTGCAACAATTACATTACCTACAATGTTTTTTACACACATCAAATTGTACAAAAAATCTAACTACCTACTGTAAAGGATAGGTACAACAAGATTTTTTATAAATCTACAGAATAAGCATGTTTAAAATATTGAAACTATAAATATACTGAAATTCGTGAATTTCACATTCAAATAACAGGTAAGCGTAACAACAAAGGTCTTACTTAATCAGTGACAAATTGCGTCAAAGCATCACCTGAGGCTTCGTGTTTGATGCGAAGTCACAAGTGGGTCATTTATTCCCTTGTTGTGATAACGCCAATGTTATAACGTGTTTCAAGATTATTATGTAACAATTTCTAAGTGCGGTCGAGTGCCGTACAATTTTAAGTTCAAACAGATGTACAGTCAGCGTCAGAAAGATTCTGACATAAATAGTTATTATACTTTAAAACATTATGTGTATGTAAAAGCCTATTATTGTTCCAGAGAGGATTAATCCCTAGTCTTAAGTAAAGTATTAGAGCACAATATGCCACACCGCTTTACTGCGAATTGATGTAATATTAGGTATTATTTATGTAGGTATTATTTTATTCTAAATCAAAATATATAGCATACAATATAGTATATACCTACTTTCTATCAATAAATGAACAAACTTTTCACAGACAACGAACCCTCTTTAAAACACCTTTAATTGTACTGCTTTTATTATTAGTATTGGCTTATAAGAAATAAAAGTTAATTGTTGTTACTCGTACTATTAGGAATTCGTGAAATCGTAGATTTATTTTTCTTTATAATAAAATAAATAAATTAGTAAAACAATAAATTCTGCTTAACGATACTAGCATTAAGTACCACGAAACAATAAAGGCTCTAGAATTGAATTGATTTTTCCAGTATAAGGAGAAGAAAAGTTAGAGAAGACAATATTTAAAAAAATCTACTACTTAATTAATTTCCTTCTTGTCTTCTCCATTCCAAGTGACATCGGCGAAGTCATTCGAGTTATTTTGGCACTATTAGAAGTCATTAATGCAATGTAGAATTTAGAATTAAAATGAAAAGATTTATAATAGTAGTTATGTAATTTAATAGAAATGTAAGATTTTGTTATATCTGATTTGTTTATAGCGTAATATCTACATTTCTACAATAATGTGATAAAACTGGTTTTTAGGGTTCCGTACCTCAAAAGGTAAAAACGGAACCCTTATAGGATCACTTTGTTGTCCGTCTGTCTGTCAAGACCCTTTTTCTCAGAAATGCGTGGAGGCATCAAGCTGAAATTTATATTAAATACTCAGATCTGCTGCCTCTTAAAGCTGTGAAAAAATGAAACTTCTAAGCCAAGGCAATCAAAAGATACAGCCGTTTATGATGCAAATTTTCGACACTCTCAAGGGAATCAAAACCTACAGGGTACTTCCCGTGAACTAAGAATCTTGAAATTTGGTACGAAGCAACGTCTTATAGCACAGATACAGGAAAAATTGCGAAAAGTGTAAATTTTTAGTTACTACATATAAAAAAAAATATTTTAATAATTTTACACTTAATACCACTTTTCTCATAAACACGTAAAAGTATTAAATTGAAATTTATATCAAATACTCAAGTCTATAATACCTTTAAGCTGTAACAAAATCAAACTTCTATGTCAACGGTATCAAAAGAAAAACCAAGTTAAGCCGCATATTTTCATCGAAAATAGTCCCAAAGGAATCAAAACCTACAGGGTACTTCCCGTGAAGTCAGAATCTTGAACTTTGGTACGAAGCAACGTCTTATAGCACAAATACAGGAAAAATTGCGAAAAGTGTAAATTTTTAGTTACTACATATAAAAAAAATATTTAAATAATTTTACACTTAATACCACTTTTCTCATGAACGCGTAAAAGTATTAAATTAAAATTTATATCAAATACTCAGGTCTATAATACCTTTAAGCTGTAACAAAATCAAACTTCTATGTCAACGATATCAAAAGAAAAACCAATTTAAGCCGCATATTTTCATCGAAAATAGTCGCAAAGGAATCAAAACCTACAGGGTACTTCCCGTGAAGTCAGAATCTTGAAATTTGGTACAAAGCAACGTTTTATAGCACAGATACAGGAAAAATTGCGAAAAGTGTAAATTTTTAGTTACTACATATAAAAAAAAATATTTTAATAATTTTACACTTAATACCACTTTTCTCTTGAACGCGTAAAAGTATTAAATTGAAATTCATATCAAATACTCACGTCTATAATAACTTTAAGCTGTAACAAAATCAAACTTCTATGTCCACGATATCAAAAGAAACAGCAATTTAAACCGCATATATTGAAACTAGCAAACAACTGACAAGGGAATAAAAATCTAAAGAATACTTCCCGTCGACCTAAAAACTTCAGGTATGAAAACCTTAAATGTATAGTTACGTCGCAACCACAGAAATAGTATGTGTAATGTTGTTTATTTCTGCTTTGTTTTTCAATTATAAAACTTTGCAAAGTAATATTTATTTACTAACTCTTTTTGCACACCAATACACAAAAGAACAAGACATAGAATTTATAACAATAAACTTGCATCAATTGCAACAGGCGGCCTTATCGCTAACACAGCGATCTCTTCCAGGCAACCTTTGGGCAGAGGACTTGCATATAAACTAGGGGAAGGGCGCAAAATTTTGTAAAAAAAGGAACAATATAAAATAAAAATCAGATATAAATAAATAACTATAATATAACAATAGATGCTATATTTAATGACACATATGTACATAAAAGTTTACTGATATGTATACAAAATTATATAAATACATACATACTTACGTATATACACTATAAGCAAATTGATAGATTAAGACGAATGAGATAACAACATAACGTAACTTCATGAAAAATAATAAATAATAAAATAAAGTTGCTTAACATAATTTAATATGATAAGTACATTTTCTTAACAAGTTTTTCAAATGTCATTAAAGATTGAGCGCGTTAGACAGTGGCAATAAGTTCCAAAGACGATAAGCTTCAATAGTGAAAGATTTAGAATAAAAGGAAGACGAATGTGAAGGTATCTTCAAAGTTAGGCTATCATTTAAGCGAAGAGGTACATATTATATATTTATCTTTAACGCCAGCGTTGATCCTAGACCAGAATGAAGAAAGTTCTTCAATATGTATTCGTAGCCGGCGACCATGCAAGTAACTATGAAACCAGTCAGACACCTTAGGAGATATGTTAAGAGAACCAAGTATAGCTAGTAGTAAGTCAAAATCAACAGTATTGAAATGATTAATGAAATCAAGTAATATTAACACTGTAATGAGAATTCTAGACATTAAAAAATATATATGTTTAAACAATAGCAGAAAATAATAAAAATAAATTTAGGAAAACATGTTTTATACAAACTTGAAAACAGGTACAAAGGTCAAAAAGGCTCGAATTAAATTACAAAATAAATGTTACATCATCTGTGGGACTATTTAAATAAATAAATAATAAATAAATATCTACTATATGTAATATGGTTCAAATTTAATACTTAATAGTAATAAAGTATTTTTGAACCAGATTTCTAAATAGTGACTAAAAAATTTGTAAATAAATAACTTCGATGAAAGAACTTTCCTACCAAGAGACAGGTCAAGGAAAAAAGAGAGACCAATTAAAAGGTGGAGAGATATCTTCAACCAGATAATTATGTGGACCGCTGTGTATACAGAAAGCACGGGAAAGGGATACATGGAAATGTTTAGGAGAGGCCTACGCCGCAGAGGCGACTATTACTATTACCAATATTAATTAAGTGATGTTATAAACATGTAGACGAGTTAATTATACGAGTATAGAATAAATATATACATAGGTTAATATACATAAATATGTTTAAACTAAGAATACTTACGCTAGTATTAATTGAAATTTTAATAGTAATAGAAATAAAGGCGATTTTTATTTTATTTATTTATTTTATTTTATATAAATTAAAGGATTACTGAAAAGATAAAGATACCTTTGTCTTAAATTTATGCTCCTCCAAATTTCCATATTGTTATGTTACGGATTTCATTTAGCAGCAAAATACCATAACTTTTACTTACATACCTGCAGGTTTGTACGGAACCCTCGGTGCGCGAGTCCGACTCGCACTTGACCGGTTTTTTTTTGTTCTCGACCATCTGTTCTTAAGTTATTTCAAGATAGTTATTCTGTTACATGGACCAAATGCTATTAAAAGATAAATATTAATTGTTATGTGTATCAAAGAAATACACAGCCTTCGCTGATGTTTGAGGACGCGATGACGCAGTGGTGACAGACTGTGATGCTAATGTTAATACTTAATAATGTATTGTTTGTGTAGGTAATACAGACATTTGTCGTGATCTGGGTGTTTTTGTTTGTATTATTTGTTTCCGGGCCCCAGACACAGTACTTATCTATTATATCCTGCTGTTGCTATTGTTACTTACTTGCTGTGGTGCTTACCTGCTGTTGCTGTTGTTACTTACTTGCAAAGGTTTAGGCTAGGCTATAATACGTCGATGTGATACATAAAATACTGACACCTGACACACTCGTATATTGTAATTTAAAATGAATCAAACTGAATGTCTAGTGAATATAGTTTAGTTATATATATACGTAGAGTTTCATTAGCGATTTGATTTTGCAAACGTTTGCAAAAGTAGTGATTTTGAAAAGTTTAAGATTTCTTGTGGAACCTAAAATTCTATCTAAAGGTCTATTTTAAATCGACGCAATTAGTGTCTAAATGGTAATGTAAATTTATTCCTAATTAGCTTTTGGTCTTAATTTTTTTTTATGCAACTAGATCGGCAAACAAGCGTACGGCTCACCTGATGCTTTGCAACACCAGAAGCATCGCAAGTGCGTTGCCGACCCCATCCCCACTTCCCCCTAGGAGCTGCGGTCACCTTACTCACCAACAGGAACACAACACTGCTTGAAAACAGTGTTATTTAGCTGTGATCTTCTGTAAGGTATTACCCCAGTCGGGCTGCTCCATATTTTGAGCAGGAAAATATTTTCCAAATACTTTGACACTATTGCATGTGCTTAGTTACAGGTACACAGCGGCCCATAAATATAAATCATAGTATATTAAAGGTTTATTTTTATTGTTTGGTCTATTAATCTATTTTAATAATAAAAAAATTACTGTGAGTATACAATAAAGATAATGTTTTATTAGTTTCATTTATATTTCTGTATTTATATTACGAGAATGATTATTCTTTTTCAGAAAATACTATAAGCTCACTGGCTTTGCTACATTTTCTATTTAAGTATTGATTACAACATTTTAGTAATCTGAAAAAAATATTGTACTATTGAAAATATCACACACAATACAACAATTGAAATCTATAGCCCATATTGCGGTCAGTAAATTTTATGATAAAAAACAATATGAAACAGTTGTTCTTAATTCATAGAATGCAGCATACCTATATTTAAATAAATATGTTATTAGATCTAATAATTGCTAATAGCATGCATTGTATAGTTTCCAAATTCAATAAATTCTTATAAAGTTTGTATTAGGTACACTCCCACCCAACTGTATAATGTAAAATTCCATAATATACAAACAAATTTACAATATAAATTAAATAGCATTATCAATACTTTTTGTTGTTGTACTGTTGCTGTTCAATACAATGAAGTTGATATTAATATTATACCTATAAGAGGAAATATTTGATTTTTGAAGTAAAACTTCTTTACGCACGTTTGACTTGGGGAGTAAGCTGGTGAATGTGTGACGAGTGCGTTACGAAGAGTGTAATCAGGCGAGGCGAACGGAAGTTGAGGGTGAGATATAAGTAAGTGAAGATAGAAAGTTTTACTTTAGGCGTATAAGCACACTCTTTTTTTTAACTTATTTGTAATAGATAAACACAAAACTATGGGATCGACTTTAAAAATTCTTTCACTATGGGAAATGCTACGTAATCATTGAATGACATATCGCACCCTTAATAAAACAAAGATTTAACTCAAAAATCACAATTTGTGGGAATCGGCGTTTGAAGTTTTGCACTTTTTCCGCAATGTGTTTGATTAAAAATTACCGATTATTTGTAATGCTTTTCATGTTTTATTTATGACTTTTACTGTTGATATCATTAGTTTAAACTACAGAGATTTATATAATAATAGAAATAAAACTGTGTGAAAATCTATTATAGCTGTAAAATGGTGATGAAAAAAAAGTTCCGACTTAAATCTCTTTATGCCAAAAATTACTTATTACACGAACAATATTTTAGGTAGTATGTCAAAAAAATTCTCTTTAGTTTTAAAACATAACAAATAGTTTTAAAAATAAATCATAATATTTCGTTTTATGAGTATTTAATTGTAATTATGACGTTGTGTGTACTAATGCATCATTTTTTTATAAAACGAAAACTGAAATTTTCCCTATTTTTTAAAAATAAAACAAATTTTTATGAATCATCTGGTTTTTCTATTTCTCTTTATGGTTACAAATATAGTTTTATAAACAAAACAAAAACTATATACTATTATAAAGAATTAGGTACAATCAGTCTCCAGTAAATATCTCCAAAAATCACACATAATTACTAACCACAAATAATAATTAGTATAAAAATGAACAGTCTCTTATATTGTCTATCATTTAAATGTCCTTAAAATTGTAATGTCTAATAACAATAACATAAAAACAAACACTTTTCACCCCTACAGTGCAGTGAAAAGTGGTTTATTTCAGCATTTCAAATTCACTTAAACATTGAGATCACAACAAATATTATCAATCACAGTCATTGTTAGCAAAAAAACTGTAAACCAAACTTCTAAACCATTAAATTAAGTACTTTAAACAAAAATAAAAAGAAATCTTCTATTATAACGAATTAGGTACAATCAGTCTCCAGTAAATATCTCCTAAAATCACAAATAATAATTAGTATAAAAATTAACAGTCTCTTATATTGTGTATAATTTAAATATCTTAAAAATTTAAATATATTTTAATAACAATAACATAAAAACAAACCTTTTTCACGCTTACAGTGCAGTGAAAAGTGGTTTATTTAAGCGTTTCAAATTCACATAAACATTGAGATCACAACAAATATCAATCACAATCATTGTTAACAAAGAAAAAAAATGTAAAACAAACTTCTAAACAATTAAAGGCATGCAAAATTCAAATACTCTTACATAATTCAAAAAAAAAAAACAAAATTAAATTATTGAATTATAAAAATTTGCATAAAAAGGAGGAATTAACTTCTTTGTTATTAACTCTTTTAAATCTTTTTTCTTATTAGTACTCAACTGTTGCCTTTCGGTATATGCTGTGTTTAATGAAATTTCCGATATTTGATTCATTTTCTTTCGTTTATTCCTAACATCAACTTGTTTAAAAACAGTGTCACTGTATGAAGTCTTGTAATAAAAGCTAAATGGTTCCGATTTAACCATTCGTAAAATTTTTATATCATTCCAATTTACATTTTTACCATCTATGTCAGTATTAAAATTATAGCCCCACTCTTCTTGAAGAGCTTTTAAATTTATAAAAGATTCAAACGTTAATTCGTGTACATTAATTGCAGGTTTAGTCTTTTTTGCATTTTTGATAAGTGTAACATATTGATCTGGACTGTAAATCGGACCTGATTTCAAATTTTTCTTTACCTCTCTTTCTATCAAGCTATGTACACTATCAGCTTCATTTTGTGTATGACCTCGTATTAGAAATTTGTGTGTTATACTGGTTATATTCAAATAAGTTACAGCATACAAGTATAATGTAGCAATATATTTATTTTTATTTTGGCCACAACAGTTATCTGAGTAAAATATAATCTCTTTCGGATCTGCATCTTTTGAACACACGTTTTGTAAGTATTTCCAAATACATGACCCTATTTCATTTGCACCCCGTTTAGCATCTATCTCAGTCCAAAAGTAACAGTTTACATTTTCGTATGCTTTTTTTATCTCCACTTAGTAATTCTGTTATAGTCAAATTATAGCTGTTTAACTTAGACTTATAATAAAATGCTGAAGTATGGCCCCTTGGACACTGTAAAACAGCCTCTAAGTCATAAATAACTACTTTTCTATCCTTGGTTATATTTTGTCGATCAGAAAGTTTTTCAGAACGACACAAAGTCTTCTCCTCCAAATGCTTCAAATACTTGTCTTTTAAATCTTGTTTTTGCTCACTGTTTGAATTTTCATACGATACACATAGATCGCACTGATCTTTTTTTGGTTGGTGAAACCCTAAGTTAAATTCGTTATTAAAAACTTTATAATATGCCATGTAATTACCCACGTTCCTATTAGCTTCAGTTTGCTGTGTAGCAAAGTCATTATATAAATCTTTTATTGTTTTATCACCACCAATGTATTGTTTTGAGGTGCTTGCCCTTACATAATGTGATTCAATTTTAGGGATCATATTAATATGTTTCCTGATGTCTTCTAGTAACACTGGATTAAGTTTTTTATGTTGATTGTGTTTTCCTCGTAAGTCTTCCATCATAAAACCTTCATTCATTCTAGATTGTACAGTGTAAACCATTCGTTCGGAAATAGATAGAGTATTTTTAAAAAATGTTTTGCAGACTCTGATACTTATGTCGTTTAAAATAAAGTAAAAAGCTTTGTTTGAGCGCCTGGGATGTTCGGAATTAGTATATTTATATTTGGGAACAATATCTACCATACATGTTCGAATATAAGCCCTCTGTTCAACTAAGTTTCCCAGACTCCAAAAATCATTAAATAACTTATACCTACCTTCGGAATCAATATTTTCTGCACATTTGAATTTACATTTTTCGGTACATGTATCTTTTATAAAACGAGCTGGAATCGTTTTACGAGCTTTTGACACTGAGGTATATGATTGACCTTTGTTTCTGAGTCGTTTTGCTTTAATTTGCTGCCATTTTTCAACGTTTAGTGATCTTTTGCGGCCCCTACAAATATTTGGTTTACTATTGCAGTCAGAGTCAGAAGAATTTTGATTTTCAAACATAAAATTTCTTCTGTTGACAGGCTTATTAAATATCGTATTAAAATCTACAGTGGGATCGTCGTCACTCAAGTCGACGTCACTTAGATCTGTGTATACTGGAGAAATATTGTAATTGGCCACACTATTGCAATTTCGTCGCTCTCTCAGCTGAATTTGCTGCCTCTCACTATTTTGTGGCAAATTGGAGTAGGACGTCTTTTCTTTACAATCCGTTGTAACCTTTTGTGGGGCAGGGTTTTGGATAGGCATTGAACTATTGGAGCTTGAAAAACTCGATGAAGATGAGCTAGAAGAGCTTGACGATGATGAGCTAGATGAATCGGAACTAGATGAAGATGATTTTGAGGACGATGAACTGGAGGAATGTGAACGTCTAGTATTATTTACTGGGGTTGTTAAATTTTTAGAGACGTGATTATTACTGTCGTGTATACCTGCAGTTTCATTTTCACTCACGCCTGAATCGCTGCTATAATCAGGTACAAGACTCATGTTTTTTGTTTCAATTGGCATAAATTCTTGAGTAGGTGTCATTTTTCTCGTCAACTCTTCAGTGACAGTAAAATCTTGAGCCGGTGCCATCATTTTCGTCAGCTCTTCAGTGACATTTTTGGGCTCTGGAGATATATTTTGTTGATTTTCCTCTTCAACCGGCGTAACTTCTTTAGTCTAAAATAACAATAATTCATAACACTGTAGTTTACTTTAAGGATGAATAATAATCATAATTATTTAACATCAAAATAGCATCAATCAATCATCGTCATCAATCAATCTATTTAGTCGTTTTTCTGTAGAAGAGTAACAAACATCCATCCATACGTCATCCTCATAAACTTTTACTTTATTTACAGTAATAAGATGGAGAAAAAATATTTATAACTTACTACACTATTATGTTTACCTTATTACTTTTACGCTCGATACGCTGTAACTCTTTGTTGTCGTGTTCAGTCTCTAAATGCGGTATTAAACTTAAGATTTTATGTGATCTCCAAGACGACGCCATTTTCAAAACCTATAAAAATAAGCATAACAGTTACAAGTTATTCTTAAATTTTTCATGAAAAGGGGATTAACGTTGAAAGTTTTTACCTATCTTTCGTCATTCTAAATATTAAAAAGAAGTAAACAAAAATAATTTTTATAAATAGCCTTATTTATTACGATAAAGTGATGCTTAATCAATTACTCCAACAACTAAGGCATATATTTCAAAATAAAACTGAAGTATTAGGCGTTAACTTTGTAAAAAATTTCAATTTTTAAAACAAAACCGATGTAA
This sequence comes from Melitaea athalia, assembly GCA_905220545.2. NCBI lineage: Eukaryota > Metazoa > Arthropoda > Insecta > Lepidoptera > Nymphalidae > Melitaea > Melitaea athalia. The sequence continues at coordinate 7,094,411 of HG992203.1, forward strand.
ATCCAAATGTTACACATCATAATCAAACGCGTTTTCTAAGAGAATGAAGTATAACAAAAATCATCTTTTTATTTTTAAATAATAAAATATTCCATACTTACTATACTAGGAAAGCTCCACCAATCTCATCTCGTGCTGACTGCATTATGGCAGAAGTACGCATACGCCAAAAAGAGATCCTTAAAATCCTGCAAACTCTAGACGTGAACAAGGCCAGCGGACCTGATGATATACCAGCGATAGTCCTGCGTACATGTGCCCCTGAGTTGTCTCCACCTCTTACACGCCTGTACCGCCTGTCACTTAAGACTGGCAAAGTGCCGAAGTCTTGGAAGCTTGCCAATGTACAGCCTGTGCCCAAAAAAGGTAGTCGTGCAGACCCTGTCAATTACCGTCCCATCTCGGTCACGTCCATACTCTGTAAGACTATGGAACGTGCACTAAACAACAAACTCCTGGCCCACTTGGAAGGTAACGATCTCCTCAGCGACCGGCAGTACGGTTTCCGCCAGGATCGTTCGACTGGGGACCTTCTAGTGTATGCCACACATATATGGAGTGAGGCCATCGACAAACACGGTGAAGCACTTGCCGTGTCTCTCGATATCTCGAAGGCCTTTGACAGGGTTTGGCACGCGAGCCTTATAAGCAAGCTTCCTTCATATGGTATTCCACCTGGCCTTTGCACTTGGATTTCTGACTTCCTGAGCGAACGTTCAATACGAGTTGTCCTTGACGGGTACTCGTCGGACCAAAAAGCTATCGACTCCGGTGTTCCTCAGGGATCAGTCCTGTCCGCTACCCTCTTCCTGTTGCATATTAACGATCTGCTCGTCCCCGGTACCTTTGGGTATGCTGACGACAGCACAGTGACGGACAGATACTTTTCGAGTGCAAAGGCTAGTAAGGATGTTATCCAGTCTTGTCGAGAGGATATGGTCAGCCGCTTGAACGTCGCCCTCCAGGCAGTCTCCGATTGGGGCGATGCCAATCTGGTCACGTTCAACGCTACAAAAACACAGGCGTGTGTGTTCTCATCTAAACGGAGCCCTTTACACCTGGCTCCGACTTTCCGGAATGTTTCTGTAGAAATTACCGACTCCCTACAGCTCCTCGGTGTAGAGCTATCGTCCAATCTGAACTTTGGGCAGCACATCGAGTCCAAAGCAAAAACTGCAGCAAAAAAACTTGGTATTCTCTCTAAGGTCAGGCGATACTTCACTCCAGAACAGCTGCTTCAGCTATATCAAGCACAAGTTCGGACCTGTATGGAGTATTGCTGTCATCTTTGGGATGGATCCGCCAAATACCAACTGGCAACTTTGGACTCGGTGGAAAAACGAGCTAAGAGACTCATAGGTGACCCTACTCTGACAGACACCAAGTTGCAGAGTCTCGATCATCGGCGTAGGGTAGCTCGTCTGTCGGTGTTCTACAGAATATATTTCGGTGAGTGTGCGAAGGAATTGCATGATCTAATTCCCCCAACAACTTTCCACCATCGGAACACTAGGCGCGGTCGATCGTTCCATCCTTATGTCATCGATATGCCACCTACGCGTACAAAACGCTTTGCCAATACTTTTTTGATGCGCACGGCTAAGGAGTGGAACTCATTGCCCGCGTCTGTGTTTCCCGAACGATACAATCTGGGAGTCTTCAAGGCCAGAGTGAATAGGCTGTTATTAGGCAGGCATGCTCCACCTTCGACCGCATCGTCACTTAACATCAGGTGAGATTGCGGTCAAATGCCTGTCTATTAGCCATAAAAAAAAAAAAAAAAAAAAAAAAAAACCTTTTAATCCAATACCGAATTATTTGATGTTACTCAAAACGACAGCACTACAATCTCCGCTCACTGCCGGTGCATCACTGAATCACGCCACTTTATAAGAACTGACTTGTTAGTTCCTGTTAATTGAAAAGAGAGCAACAATCGCGTATCTCTTTTTCTCTTATAGTTAAAACGCCGGAGTCGAAGTCTACCTATTCTTTACGCGACGAAGACGCGTTTTATTGTAAAATCTCCAAATCAACAAATTTTGAGTTACATCTTTGTTTTATTAAAGGTGCGATATATAGACTATGTTTAACAATTTATTCTTAAAAACACGGCCAAAGCCGCGAGTGGAAAATACTAGTACAATGTAAAATTTGAATTATCTTTATGTTGTCCCTCTTTATCATAGTAACATAATTAACTGCAGGATTGACATTAATAAAACATTGACAAAAAGTTAAGACTCTCAAAGATGAATGGGTTTCATTTGATTGAAATGTTCATTATGTAAAGTCTCTCATCACATATGCGTTTGTTGTTGTACTTATGTAGTACTGACTTGTATAACCACTTTATTAAACTAAACCAAATCGGTAAAACTCGTTAAAATAACAATTAAACCAGTCCAGTAATTCCAGTATGACCCCAGTCTAAAAGGTTAATACGAGTACAAAGCTTTGTAGGTTATATTTCATTGGTAGATTACTTAAGCGTTCATTAAACAGGGAATTACTGGTTATTGTTGCGAAATAGTCGAATAAAACCCGTAATACCGGGTTTTTGTATAATCATAAACCCTTCTCTGTGTTTTTGAAGCAATTTATGTTAATATATGCAATACACATCACGATAGTTTCACAAATCTCTTTCGTTTGAAGGTATGTGTTTCTGTGAAAATGATTTATTGTGTAGAGGTAGATTTTCGTATTATAATTCGACGTTGAATGGGTTTATTGATTATAGCAATTAGTTTTGGGACTTACGTTAATTTCGTCTGTGTAGCCTATACAAAAATATGTTTATCTTTATAAGTATGTAGTAAATTAGAGGGAACGTAGTGAGAAGAAGAACGCCTTGCTCTTAGAAGTGTAGAGTTAGAAGTTTTCGGTAGAATAGGTACGACAAAACGATCAGCAAATCCTTGTACACATTATCGTTGAAATATATTTAAATAAAGTTAACAAATATATAAGAATATGAGAAGTAGTGCAACAGACAACCATACAGTCAATTTGTTTTATCAGTTTTATACACATCTAACCACCAGAACGATCTATCGTTTTATGATTTAACTAATCATACGACTTTATTATTACCTTAAAATCTAGAGCTAATGAATTACTTTGCTGCTTCAAATAGAGACTTAGCTGTCTTAATCTTAAAATATTAGTAGGCAGAACTGTAAACTAAGCCTAATTTTAAAATTTCCAAAACTTTTATTTTAGTTTTTAAAGTAATGCTACTCATAAAAACCTTAATATTATGCTTCTACTGCTATTATGAACAACCGAACCTATAGATTTTATTAAAATGGCTTTAATAATGTGTGTATCACGATCACGATTCAGCCTGTGATATTCCACTGTTGGGCATAGGCCTCTTCCCCATGTAGGGGAAGGATCAGAGCTTAATCCACCACGCTGCTCCATTGCGGGTTGGCGGATATATTCCCTACTATGAGTAACGATCGCTATCACGTGTATATGATAACAACCGGGACCGACGGCTTAACGTGCTCTCCGAGGCACGGTGGGGAGACCCACAAGGATTGCACAAACACCCAGACCACGGCAAACATCTGTATGGCCAATACAAATGTTGTCGTGTGCGGGAATCGAACCCGCAACCGCCCGCGCAACAGCCGATCGCAATCCAGTGCTGTGACCGCTGCGCCAACGCGGCGTCAGCGTCGTAATGTGAGTATACCTATGATAAATTGAGTTGTTGAGAGTTGTGTCGATTGGTTTGATTCAGTTTGATGTTACTGTCTAATTAATTGATCCGATTTGGAAACTAACATAAACTCTTTTAAACACGACTAAAACCACAGGGGACATCTAGTCTCATATATTTTTAGACCAGTTACACATTAACTGTTAAGTTTCCTCCACAGCAAGGATTTGTCTATCGTATTATCACAGTTTACTCATAGGTTAGCTGACATTACAAGTAACGCCCGCGGCTACAACACCCCAAACCCGCACTTATCAATAATAAGCTAAGATCTTACGTTCCCTGGTGGCGTATTTAGTTTTACACGAAGTATGAGATTGTTGTGAAACGCAGCTAATATGTTTAAGATTTCTGCACATTTTAGACTAGACTTAATGGGATATTTGCATGATAATACATTAATAAATTGTAATAGATTATTAAACTGAATGCGGTTAAATTGTGAATGAATCCAACAGGATCTGTACCTGATTGTCTGATTAGGACTTATTCAGAATTGTAAGAAGTTAATCAATTAAAAATAATTTTCTAACAAAGTCACACGTAATTTTCTAGGTGTTATAGATTGGTCGGTGCAAAACCTGCTGTTTGGCCAGTGCAGTTGGTCAACCATAATCCTCTATATTTTTCATCATATACGAAGTAATTCTATCTTTTGTCAAAAGTAATAAGTAATAAATTATAAATACTTTGAAAAGCGCCAATTTTTGCTTAAAAACCAAAATCATCATATCAATAATTTCGACCCAGCTTGATGTGGATCCATAGTCCTCAGTTGGCAGGGCGCTGACAAGGCAAGTCAGAAGGCGCGGGTTCAAATCCCGCTGGATCGAAAAATTTTGATATGGTTTTAAAAAAGGTATATATTCGTTAAAATCTTCACAATATAGACTGTAGTGTGCGCTAGTTCTGAGTCACAAGCGGTACTTGACCGCGGTGGCGGAGCGATTATAACACAAGGCACCTATTAGAGACGTTAAAATTACACCTCGCACGCCGCTTGATATCTACTAGGTATATTTGACGTTTACAGCTTACGATTCGTTAACGACCCTGATTTAACTTTAGTACTAGAACGTTTTTACGATATCGTTAAAGTTATGCATTTATTATTCTATTTAGTATTTAAGATATAAGCCGTATTACTACCGGTACGAGACTGACAGTGACGCGCCGCGTCTCGTTGCAAAATCAAAATTAACTTTTATTCGAAAACATTTTTGAATCGTCATTTTACAAATTAAAATTATATTTGTTTTAATTATTTAATTACAGTTCATTCATTCATTCAGATTAATGGATTTTCTATTCATTCAGAATAAGTAATTCTGTTAAATAGGATAAGCATCTTTCAATAAATTAATGAAAATATGAACTTGTTAATAAAACAAAAATGTAAACTATAGAAGTGGATTAAAATTGCTTACGAAAACACAGTCAATTCCCCAATAGTATTATAATAAAGAAATCGTTGAATATAAACGATCTTTACAAGTTACAGACGTGGGCGACTCAAAGTTGTGCGAAATGAAATATTGATATTTTATACAACGTTCGACATCTTAATTAGCCGCCAAACAATAGGCGATTTGAATCGACGCGTTTTATAAATGTTTATTGGTAACAAAAATAGCTTCGATTGAAACGTGTTTCTTACTAAAAATAATAATGTTTATTGAGTATCTGATAACGTGGGTTCGTTTTATCGTTTTGTAATAGCATATTGATCTAATGTACGAAACGATATTTTACCTTCTACGACTTATTATAAGTTAGTTTATATTTGGCTCGTTAATTTTTGGAAATACAACAAAATTACGATGTTTATTTTTGTAAGCATTAAAAAAATTCTAAACATGTGCTCAAGTGCTCACGTTTCAGATAAAGTCATCGCTTTTCGACTGTGTGTATATTTTGCTTTGCTAGTTGGCTTTTATGTATCGATTATTGTTTTGGAATATTTAAAAATAAATGTAGATAGACCAATCCACAGTGGTGCAGCGTGGTGGATTAATCTCCGATCTTTATCCTATATGGAGTATATGGCCTATACCCAACAGTGGCATGTTACAGGCTGAATGCGATATTTATCATAAAACTAGCTGACCCGGCGAACTTCGTACCGCCTAAACAGCCGCCTAACTTCCTGGAACCCCTCCACTAACACTTTAACTTTACGGTATGGTATTAAAGTTCAAATTTATTTTTAAGTATTATTACGAATCTTTTGTATGGGAATATAGAAAAGTGTTGTTTTTAGACTTTTTCAGGCAATTTTTAAATTTTGCTCTCCGTTAGAACCATCCTCGTACTTCAAGGAATATTATAAAAAAAGAATTAGCGAAATCGATTCATCCGCTCTCGAGATTTGCGCTTAGCAACACATTCAGCGATTCATTTTTATATAATACTAGCTGACCCGGCGAACTTCGTATCGCCTAACAGTCGATTCTTTAATACTTATCCTTCCCGGAACCCCTCCTCTAACACTTAAACTTTATGGTATGGTATTAAAGTTCAAATTGACTTTTAAGTATTATTACGAATCTTTTGTATGGGAATATAGAAAAGTGTTGTTTTAAGAGTTTTTCAGGGAATTTTTTAAATTTTTCTCGCCGTAACAACCATCCTCGTACTTCAAGGAATATTATAAAAAAAACAATTAGCGAAATCGATTCATCCGCTCTCGAGATTTGCGCTTAGCAACACATTCAGCGATTCATTTTTATATAATACTAGCTGACCCGGCGAACTTCGTATCGCCTAACAGTCGATTCTTTAATACTTATCCTTCCCGGAACCCCTCCTCTAACACTTAAACTTTATGGTATGGTATTAAAGTTCAAATTGACTTTTAAGTATTATTACGAATCTTTTGTATGGGAATATAGAAAAGTGTTGTTTTAAGAGTTTTTCAGGGAATTTTTTAAATTTTTCTCGCCGTAACAACCATCCTCGTACTTCAAGGAATATTATAAAAAAAACAATTAGCGAAATCGATTCATCCGCTCTCGAGATTTGCGCTTAGCAACACATTCAGCGATTCATTTTTATATATATAGAGATATTAGTTTAACAATTGACAGATAGATACATACATAGTATGTATAGTAATAAATTATGCAAAGTCGATAACATTTGATGCAGTCTGTAGCCCAGTTAGTTACCTATAAAATATTTATAAACTTTAATAGAGTTGTACCTAAGTGCTTTTGCAGATTATCGATAATCTCCTAAGCTTAATGGACCTTTGTGAACTTTGAAGAAACATTCAATTTTTATACATCAACCATTAATTATAACTGACGTAGGGCACAGCAGGAAATTTAGTGAGGTACCGGGTAGGGCAAATCTGGAAATATCTTATTAAAAATCTGGAGCAGCCCGACTGGCGAAGTACCTCGACCTTACAGTAGATCACAGGCTCACAGCTAAATAATGCTGCTTTCAAGCAGTTTTGTGTTCCAGTGGTGAGTAAGGTGACCAACGCGCCTGCGATGCAACACTAGTTGCAGGCGTCTATAAGCTACGATAATCACTTACCAGTAGGTGAACCGTGCGTTTGTTTGCCGATCCAGTTGAATAAAAAAACCACTATGATCTTTAACAGTAGGCTCCTACCACTAAACGCGCCAACTAAACAATTTAATCTTTAAACTAAGTTAATTATTAATAGGTATGTAGTTCATGTATAATGTATGTCACACTTCGCGACCCCTCCCTCCCATGAATGTTTGTCGAAATTTATGCCCCTAATAATATAATAGAGTTAAAATTGAATAAAAGAGACAAACCTTTGAAGCAAATACTATTTACGCCTATAGTAGGTAGCATAATTATCACTGTGTTCGTTTTAGTTTGAAGCATTCTGTGTAGTAAAAATTTTCAAAAGATTTAAACTTCGATCTTTGTTTTAATTAAGTTTAGTAACTGCCACGCGATAAATATGTATTTATTATTTAATTTATCATATAGGGCTATATTAATACTATAGTAAGAGGAACTCCATCAAATTCATAATAATTAAATTACGTTATACTAGCTATAAAAATAATATTAATAGACATATTTATAGGTGACGTAAAAATTATAACTTCATAGCCGAAAGCGTTTAAGTCACTATAATATATCATAATTATGCTGATCATCCGATAGTGGCTCATTTTAATAATGGCGATTACAAATTTATTATTATTTGATTGTCGTAAAGCGCCTTGAATGGTTATATTGCTTTTTTTGATTGTATTTTATTATTAAAATAATCTTAACTGTTTGAGATGTTGCGACGTATAATTTTTAGTTAAAAAATGAAGTTGATATTATTGTAATTTATTTTTTATGTCATCGTATGTAATTAAATCAGTTTTGACCTCGTGCATATTTTGTAATGATAAATAGTCTATAATATATACAGTAAATAGTCTGTGTCTATGTGTCAATGTGTATACTGGTCTAAGATCCGAGATAGCTAAATATTCCCTCCCTCCCAGTAACCTCAGTCAGCAGTAACCTGGCTGCAGGGAAGTATAGCAATCATAGAGATGGGTGCCTACTACAGTCAGGTATATAATGTAAAATATTAACGGTTTTAGCTTATTACGTGTAGTTAACATGAGAGGGAAAAGATGAAAAAAAATTGGCTTATGGTGGCAGAGGTTGTTTTTATAAATTCACAATATTGAAATCAGCCTATAAAAATTGTTTCATCTAATTAACAGATGAGGGAATATTTTGTTATATCCCGGATCTTAGACCATACTTGGTCCTGAGCTACAATCATGTCACGTTTCAGTTTTAGCTTGAAAGAGTCGACAACTTTGGCAGCTTACTAATCTAAGATTTTAATTGTTATAATCATTTGGTATGAATATGTTAGGTTAGAAGTTATATTCGCTTAAGCCACTTTGCAACCAATTTTTGTATCTTAGGAGAGTTGAAACAGCTGTGGCGACATCTATCGCACCACATACGAACTGACGTATCCTACATTGCTATATCAAAGTTATCGGAGCGATTGAACAGTATATACAAGAACCCGAGTCCCGACAACAACCGTCGGGTGCAGTAGCCCACCAGACACAACACCCGTCTGGTCGGAGGATTCTCCCTTTTCAATGGTGGATGAGGAACTTCTCAGAACTGTTCCTCTCACCCCCAAACTGGTGACACCAACGTGATCCTGTTCCACACACACACACCCAAACTGGTGACACCAACGTGATCCTGTTCCACACACCCCCAATCTGGTGACCCCGACGCGATGATCAGAATGCGTGTTCAAATCACGTCGGGGTCACCAGTTAGGGGGGATGTGAGGAACACCCTGTTCCCAAACAGCCTTTATCAACTCACCTCGTTTACATTTTGATTTGTATTGGCGTTTTATTTTAGACAGATTTTTTTCTATTAACTATAACAACGTAACACAGTCTCAACGTAAACACGGTTCGATTCTATTTGGTCTCCTTAAAAATTATGTTACGAGTTATCGTAACAAAATTGCCTTAAATGTCAACGAAGGCTTTTTTTTGTCAAAAGATTTTCCTTGCTGTTCCACCTCAGTTAACATTTATAGCTTTAGCTTTTTCGATATAATGTAACCTTTTACTTACAGGAACACAATACTGCTTGAAAACAATTTAGTAAGGTCGAGGTACTACCCCAGTCGGGCTGCTCCATATTTTGAGCAGGAAATTTCCTGCTGTGCCCTACCTCAGTTAAAAGTTAAGTTTAGCGTAGGATATAGATCATACAGACTTAGCTTGGAACAATTGCCGAACCTATCCCTAAATATCTTTACCATCTCTTGCACTGAGGTAGGGCACAGCAGGAAATATTCTGCTCAAAATCTTGAGCATCCTGACTGGGGAAGTACTTCGACCTGACAGAAGATCACAGCTAATTAAAACTGCTTTTAAAGTTTTAAGGTGACCAGAGCTCCTGGGGTGGATTGCGGGAGCCGTACGCTTGTTTTCTGACTATAATTATGATATTATGCTTAGTAACACTGATCATAGTAGTATTTTTGTAGTAAATAAATAAAAATTGATTGATAAGATAAGATGAATAATGATTTTAGTTTTTTTAGGGTTCCGTACCCAAAGGGTAAAAACGGGACCCTATTACTAAGACTTCGCTGTCCGTCCGTCCGTCCGTGTGTCTGTCACCAGGCTGTATCTCAAGAACGGCTATAGCTAGAGAGTTGAAATTTTCACAAATTATGTATTTCTGTTGCCGCTATAACAACAAATACTAAAAACAAAATAAAATAAATATTTAAGGGGGGCTCCCATACAACAAACGCGATTTTCTTGCCTTTTTTTGCTCGATATCAATAATGGCAACAGGTAGGCACTTGAAATATTCACAAAATACTCAGTTCTATTTTTACTTTAATAATAAATAATAAAATTAAAATAAAATTAATATTTAAGGGGGGCTCCCATACAAAAAAACGTCATTTTTGCCTATTTTTGCTCTCATACAACAAAAGTGATTTTTTTAGCCGCTTTTTGCCTGATATTAAAATCAATTTACCTAGTCAATGGTTCGGAACCCTTCGTGCGCGAGTCCGACTCGCACTTGGCCGATTTTTTTGTTTATTCAACAAACAAATCTGTTTTTTTTTATATATTGTAGATTAGTAAATAACCTTTATCATCTTCATAATTTTTGAAGCTTGGAATGATTCGATTGTTATGACAATATTTGTATAATTTATACGTTATAAATTATTAATTTCTTTCCTTTTTCATAGAGCAAATTGTGAACCAATCAATTTATTATCAGCTTTTCTATAACAATTCTGTTGATGTGAATAAATAACTATTTTTATCATTGTATCCTTCCACTTCATATTATATATGGATCAATTATAGTTATATGATTTCTAAAGTAATTACTTTTTTAAATAACTAAATTAATTCACTCATTTTGGTGTTTTTATATTTTATTATAAAAGTTGTTAAAACTCGTGTTTAAATGATTTACATAATATGATATATTTCAAACAGAATGTGAATATTTGTATATACGAGTATATTTGGTTACCTACGAGCATTTCCTGAAGGAAAAATAATGTAAAGGGTAATAAAAATTATGTAAGGCGTATTAACTATTTCCTATGTTGTGTTGTATTGTATAAATGTACGAAAATTGGATTGAAGTGTACTTTTAACAAGTCTAGGTGTATTTACCTATAACTAAATATTTTGACATTGGATACGATATAAATAACTTTTCAAACAAATTTTATTTTAAACTAGCTGACCCCGCAAACGTTGTTTTGCCATATATGTTATTAATCCCCGCAACCCCCTCTTGTGGGTGGAATTTCGTAAAACCCGTTCTTAGCTGACCTCTACTCGGTGAAAGGAATATTCCTACCAAATTTCAAGTCTCTACGCCTTATGGTTTCAGAGATATCGTGATGAGTCAATGGGTGGAAATCTCTTTTATATATATAGATTTTAGCTTAGTCTTAAACATATAAAGACGTAGGATACATTTGTAGGTGTTAATGTTTCGGTTTTAAGATTGTTAACATTTGGTATATTATTCGTAATAATTCTGTAAGTAACAACGCGTGAGGTCGTTAAGTTGAGTGGGTGTAAGTCTCTGGTTTGAAAGTGTCTGAAAGCATGAAATGTTAGCTATAAAACATTGTAAGTCTAGACTTTGAAAGGTACATTATTCTAGATGAATATAGTTATAAAATTAAACGACACATTGGAGAAGAGTAGTAACAAAAGGATATAAAACCGTAAAAAAATCTCTCCAGTTGCAGTATCAAATAGTACTTGGGTGAAAGAATGAGAACCGCCTGCTTCTAGTTTACGATTTGGTTATGTACTTGGCAAAGATGAAGATCTAGCGGTACTAAAATCCCATACCATTAAATTAAAGATATATGACCACTTTTGTAAATAATGAAGAAACTTCTATTACCAATAATTCAATAACAGATAGTTATTGTTCGACCCTCGTGAGTTATTTTAAGTGTAGATAAATCCCTAGGTAGAGACTGACGAATAACCAGACAATAAACAAATATTTGTACAATAGCTGGAGTCGAACCCGTATCTGTCGATGATTAGGCGTCCATACGCAGTGCAATTTGAAGATTAATGCTACAACTCTTCTAATATTTAGAAAAAGAGGAATTTAATCAGAAGTATTACATATAGGGACTATTTCAGTTAATTAAATAAATAAATAAGTTAAGACTAAAAATAAAACACGAACTAAATTAGCAACCGAATGATTTTTATCACCTTATTTGAATTTGTAATTAAAACTTTGAAATCTCCTTAAATATAAATTTCCGAACACAAGACGTGTTCGTATTCGCGATTCCACTAATGGCGACTGAGAAAACTTCAAATTTGAATGTGGAACGCTAAACTTTAGAAATGGCGGGAGCAGACGACGAACAATTTCCATTGTATTTGCGTTAAGGTTGTTTTATTCAAACTATACATTATTACTTAATAAATTATTCGTTTGAAGAGATACCTACAAAAGAAAACACAAGCATTAAAAAAGAAGTTTGGAGATAAATTTTCATTGCCAAAACAAAAGTCCTGAAACGAAATCAAAATACGAAGTTCACGACTAAACGTGATGACGACGTGAATGATTCTTCTTTGTATATTGTTTCTGCTCATTTACAAATTATAGTATTAAATAGAAATGATTATATTAGAAGTGATTGATTAATAAAATGCAATCACATAATATAAAAGTATTAACTATAAATTATGTGTCAGAATCTAGTATAAATTACCACGACTGTTATAAATCTATCAAGAATTAATTTTTAATTATTGTGTTATAAGTTTTTAAAGTTATTTTTATATATAGACGACACATATTAGTGGGTAGAATACTTTGGCAGTAACGCAACAGGGCGCTCATGGTAACAATTTAGCTGGAATTATGAAAGTGGGTCAGCACAGTTGCAGTATAGAAAATACTTCAACCACAACACTCTTGTTTTTAGGTCTGTGTCAAACGCTAGAAATAACATATTCTTGCATATGACTTATTTTTCTATGTATATATTATTTTATTCTCGAGATCAGGTCAAAAGCGCTGTTAGTAATGGGAGTTTAGGTGATAATTTAGCGGGCATTAAGAAACTAGGTCAGTACAGAACTGGTTGGATGTGTTGTAGGAATACTTTTTAAGTTATTACTGTTTATAATTGGAAAATTCATACATTAGAACTAATATCATGATGTAATAACGTAAATAACAAGTGTTTGATAAAAATAGCCTTCGTAAAAATAACTCATAAAAAGGCACGGCCAACTACGAGAACGTGGATGTTGTGTTATAGGAGGAGAGGAGGACAGACGTTTGTTTCTTGACGTCTTGGGATATTGTTTAAGGTTTTCTATTACTTACATAGCATTTAAAAATAGTTTTTTATTACTTCTATATTTACTTACGAAATCACGCAGAAAACCTGACAATAGAAAATATATTAGCTATCAAATGTATGTATATTTATGCAATAAATAATACAAAATACTACAGGAGACCGACGGATTACGATTGAATTTGCTATTTATATTTTAAAGCCACAGTAAAGTTGAAAGTTTGTTTGTAAATTTATTCGTCTGAGCTTATAATGGTAAGAAAAATTGGTTTTAAAAACTATTCTTGTGTTATAAAGAGAAAGTTTTGTAAATATGATAGTATAGGAAAATCAGGGTACCTATTGAAGATATCCTTGAATTTGAAAAGCGAGATATCTAACGAGGAAACGGTTCGACAGGTGAGCACACCTACTTCGCGTCGTTGTGGCGTGGGTAGGAACTAAGCAAACCCTACAATACTAAGTGTTTATTCCTCTTCGTTTTTGAAATACAGTTTCTTAAAGTTGGTTTCTTAAAGTATAAAAAAAAGAAAAGGAAAAAATAATAAGAAGTAAAAATAAAATAAACGAAAATCAAAACAGTCACTAAGACAGACCTCTTACAGTCGAAACTCAGGGGACTCGAAAAATATTACGAATTATCGAGTGTTTGAAATATCAAATGGTTCGAAATTTTTGAGAGAAAATATATAAAACTTCGAATTTTTAAGTGTTGATCAATTATTACATACAATTAACTGCTATTCTTTAACAATGACAAAAGTTTGGAGGTATATTCGTGTACATATTCATAATGCGAATTAATTAATCTTTCGAAAAAACTCTGTTATACTGGTTTGCTTCAAGGCATATTGCTGCTCAGACTGCTCAATAACTTTTTTTAAGAGAAAAAGAGCCTGAAATGCTTTTTCATCACTTTCGTTTTGTAGTCAGAAGCTTTGTAAGGTATCGAATGAGGCTCTTGCTTCCTTAACAGACACATCTGCCAAAGGTTCTGATGTAGGTATCGTCCTCATCTTCATCGTTACTTTTTCCATTCGTATCTGTCACAGATAAAATTTTGCTATTTACAAGTTTGAACTTTTCTTGAAATGTACTTACAAGCTTTCTGTTTCTTTCTCTCTGCAACTTTGAATTGTCGAGTGTTTGACGGCGATGAGTTCGAATTAACACGTCGTTTTTTTACGTAGCAATGGTTTTTTCGTTCGAATTACCAAGTGTATAAAAATGTATTGATTTAGTTCGAAATATAAAGAGATTTTGTAGGGAACTCGCGATGACTTTGAATTATAGAGAGGTTCGAAGTATTGCAGGTTTAAATTAACGAGAGTCGACTGTATTGGTTTTCCACTATATTTACCGCCTTGTTAACTTGACGATAATGTTCTAAATAGAAAAATACTTTTGATTTATTATTCTCTCTCTTTCTTCAGCCTATCGCAGTTCTTTTTATTACTATTATAATATCAACATTGACATTACAAGAATATTTCTTTTATTCTAGTAATGTCAATACTGATATTAACAAATGTTAGGTACCTTGGTTTTTTATGGTAGGGGAGCCCTACCGGGGATTTTGGGAGTTTCTCAAGCGCGTCAGAATAACATTAAGGGGGGTAAGCTTTGCACCTTGTGTGTGTGTGTTTTTTTTTGCCCATGACGCAAACCAGCAGATTAATATTTTTCATTTATCAGAAACATGTAATAAATACTATACGACATATAGGTACTATGAATATCTGACGCGCTCGAGTACTTTCATTGTGTTACCCACCTGTGAAAAGGATTCCATGAAATAATCTTTTTTTCATTTGAGTATCTAATCTTCACAATTCAATAGCTCCCCACGACGCTCGATTAAATAGGTACCTATTAAGTTTTCTGGCCTCCATTACCAATATAGATTTATGATATATAAATTTTAAATCTGTCAATTAAATAAAATAAATAATGTGTATCACACGATCACGATTCAGCCTGTAATATCCCACTGTTGGGCATAGGCCTCTTCCCCATGTAGGAGAAGGATCGGAGCTAAATCCACCACGCTGCTCCAATGCGTGTTGGCGGATATATTCCCTACTATGAGTAACGATCGCTATCAGGTGTACATGATAACAACCGGGACCGACGGCTTAACGTGCTCTCCGAGGCACGGCGGGATGACCCACAAAGACTGCACAAACACCCAGATCACGGCTAACATCTGTATGGCCAATACAAATGTTGTCGTGTGCGGGAATCGAACCCGCAACCGCCCGCGCAACAGCCAATCGCAATCCAGTGCTGTGACCGCTGCGCCAACTCGGCGTCAATAATGTGTATATACATCTATAGTATATTGTTAAAATGTTATGTGCATTAATATCTTGATACATAAAAGCTGCACATGTTATTTGTTTTAAAATTGCGGTAATGGTTGGTAAACATTTGTAAAAGCCGTTGAAAAGTCGAAAGATATTTATGTTTTAAATACTTGCATTAATATTTCATTAAAAGCTTTACTCAGGTTGCTTTTAAATAGCATTTTAACAAGTAACAGGCAATTATTTATCATCAATTTAAGAGTCAATCAAGTTAAGACTACATTAAGTTAATAACGTATTGGAGAGTGGATTCTATTGAGATGAATTACCAAGTAACATTGTTGTTACTTTGTATATAAACTAATTATATCATATATTATACTCTAGCTATGCATCGCGGTTTTACCTGCTTTAATGTGAGGAAAAAACACACTAAAACAATGTATAGCCTTATAATCTGCCTCGGTAAGTGGACTATGCAACACAAAAGGAATTATTTAATTAGTAGTTCCTGTCCTTAGTGCGTTCAAAGAAACTCTTTAGCTTTATAATATTAACAGATTTAGGTATATATATAATAAGATATATGTTTCGTGTTTTTAGGTGATAACCACGAGAGATTCCTTAGATCATCAGAGAATTTGACGTTAAAAATGCGTCTTCGCACTCTACAAATTTTTATAGTAATTTATTTATTATTACAGCCACAGATTACAGCCATCTCTATGAAATGCTCTTCTGTTGAATATAAGACGTGCACAATTTATATTTTCTTTTAAAATGTATTTTTATTGTTATCCTTGTTATATATACATAAAGTTATGTCGCGACATGTTCTAGTATAATATTTATTAAGGTTCTATATTGATTAAGACCTATTTGTTCCTCCTACTAAATTTTTATTTTTAATTTCCATCCAAACGTTGCCTGGAAGAAATTGCTATATGCGATATCTTTTTTTGTTTTGTAATTTATTTTATTTATTTTTTCTGGTGTACAGTAAAGAATACATTATTATTATTACATTCCTCACGCGCTATCACCCCGGTTACAAAGCATTTATAGTTACGTTTTCGCTATTATGAACCCGTGGGTGTGACGCTTTGTAGTCAAAATATCTGAGCGCCTATATTTGTAGTAGTCTGTATGTTATAATATATATTTGTCGTTATGTATACGTCACAGAAAAATTACTGGACATATTTTAGTCAAGTCTAGGAAGGCAGTAACTAACGACTTTTTCCCCCCACATTCCTTATCCTGTTATCGCAATATTAAGCCAGTAAAACAAAAAAGAAACAGCTGGCTAAGTTCTAGAACAGACTAGCAGTAGAACACAAACGTGCCAGTTTGGTAAAATACAATGTGTAAGTTATGGCGTGGCGCCTAGGACGACTATTTACTTTCCCTTTAAAGTTACATAAGTAGTTAGGTACCTACTGCAGGATGGCGTGGCAAATATCTTACATGCTTTCAACTTAACTAAAAGAAGGACTTAACTACGACTTTAAGAAGGAGGACGTCCTCCGGCCCGTTGGACCGACGATCTTCATAAGATTGCCGGTGTAGGCTGGATGAGGATTGCGGAAAACCGGGATGTCTGGCGCGAACTTGGGGAACTGTGTCCAGCAGTGGACTGCAATAGGCTGAACTGATGATGATGATGATGGCTGATAAAGAAGGAGGAGGTTCACAATTCGACTGTTAATTTTTTTTTGTGTGTTATCTCATAATTTTTTACTGGGTTTACATATTGGATGATTATTATTGAGATCTGAAGAGTAATTTTTGAGCTATTCCTATTAACGCGTTTTTAATTGAATTCCATTACATTGATGATGTTCTTCTTTTAAAACTTGTTTATGTAAATAAAGTCAGTATTTTTATTTAAGAATAAACTCAATTATTAGGTACCTACCTCCAGTAAGTAAATATGCACAAAGATAAATCAGTGTAACAGATCCTTTATACAATTATAGTTTGGAAGATATTTCAGCGTTAGCTGTTAACACAATACAGTGGAAATGCTCAAAGTTAAAATGAGGGCCACTGTATACCTAAGTCCTGTACGATCGTAACGCTGTAGTAACCAATTAAGCGTCCCTTGTAACTGTCAAAATTTTATAGCCGAGCTATAAATACTTAAGTTAGGTACATACTATTGTTTGTTTATTTTCCGTTTTCACGGATAGGCCACAGACTAACAAAACTAACTACAGGTTCACAGGTTCAAATTAATTTTCACAGATAAAACAATTGTCATTAAGAGGTTCTATAGATAAACTCATTTATGAAATCTGTTCATTAATGAGCTGTATGTATATATTTAATGATGCGAGAAATATTTGTGTAGGTCTAACAGACCTTTATTGTTGTCTTAGCGTTTGTGTTCGTGTTAAATTTTTTATTCAAACACACAGAAGTTCTAAAAAGTCTGCTACTGGGGGTTTTACTGAAACTTTGTTAAATAAGCAGTTTTTTTTTTAAATGTTACTTAGTCGACAAACAAGCGTACGGCTCACCTGATGGTAAGTGACTACCGTAGCCTATAGACGCCTGCAACACCAGAAGCGTCGCAAGCGCGTTACCGACCCTATCCCCAATCCCCCCTAGGAGCTCTGGTCACCTTACTCACCAACAGGAACACAATACTGCTTGAAAACAGTAATATTTAGCTGTGTTCTTCTGTAAGGTCGAGGTACTACCTCAGTCGGGCTGCTCCATATTTTATTTTTATTTTATTTTATTATATTTAGGAAAACAGACAGTGTAATTTTTGACATAGTTTAAAGCTAATTACATAAAAATAAAATAAAAAAATACACCAATTAAAAGTTTTCACATGTGGTTGCTACTTAAAAAGCTAAGGCTTGTACAGTAATTAATGACTGAATTTAAACGGAAATAAGAAGCTATCAATAAAAAGATTTACAAGTTTATACATTTGCTAAATAAAGAACAAAGTTTGAGCTGAAGGTTATGACTAACACAATAATAATTCATAATACACAGCAGCTTTAAGTAATCGCATCAAACCAGTGCCTTGTCATAATTCTTTTTAGAACATCGACTGACGTATTGAATAAGTCGAAATCAAGTTCTGGGATGTCATTCAATGTGTTAATTTCTTTAGATGTTCTAATTAAGAAATAATTTTTCCGGTAATTAGTGCTACTAAATGGAGTATGCAAGAGAGATGGAATTCTTGACGACCTTGAAGGGACTTTCAAATATATTTTAGACTAGCTTCTGCGCGCGACTTCGTCAGCGTTTACTCCGCTTCTATTGGTCTTAGCGTGATGATACATAGCCTATAGCCTTCCTCGATAAATGGGCTATCTAACACTGAAAGAATTTTTCAAATCGGCCCAGTAGAACCAGAGATTACCGCGTTCAAACAAACAAACAAACAAACAAACAAACAAACAAACAAACAAACAAACAAACAAACAAACTCTTCAGCTTTATATCTATACTAATATATGCCCTACCTCAGTTAAAGTAGTAGTTAAAAAGTAGTTGTGCTTACACAGACATACATAGATAATATTATTATTCGTCAACAGAACTACAACTTTACTGGATATCTTTAACTTGTGAATACAATCTATACAAAAAATAAAATTGGAGTGTCTGTTTGTAATATCACAGTACATATAGGTACTAAAATAAAAATGTTATTTTATAATTTTTGCTGGACCGATTTTGACGGGACTTTCACTGGCAGATAGCTGATGTAATAAAGAGTAACTATGGCTACTTATACTTTAGTTTTATTTAATATTTATATTTTATAACTGCGAGCTAAACAATAACTATTTTGTGCAATTCCACGCGGACGAAGTCGCGGGCACAGCTAGTATTAAGACAAAAATCTATCTTATTTTAACTAAAATGTCATTCCCACTTTTATGTAAAAGAATTTACAAAAGTCGAAACTATTTGTTCACCGTTTACAGTTTTCGTTTTCTGTCGCAACAATACGACGGAGTTAAAAACTACTAGAAGTTTCGAGAAGAAAATCTGCTTCTATGCATAAGTAATACGAGGCGTCGGTGGTTAAAAACAGCCTCAAAGTTAGTGTTCAAATCGGCCATTCTGAACGTAACTGCTTCGACAACCTCGGTTCGTGGGTGCACCATGATTTAAATATACAAAAATGCAATAATAGATACTATATTTTTAACCGACGAAAAAAAGGAGGAAGTTATGTATTCGACGCGTATATTTTTTATGTATGACCACGCATAACTTTTTTACAAAATAGTCCGATTTTGATAATTCATTTTTTATTGGAAAGAGTATACCCCGAAGTTGGTCTCATATAAATTTGAAAATAAAAATCCAAACCTAAGGGTAGGAAAACAGGGGATGATTGATTGTTTACTCACTAATTGTAAGGCGTGAGGACGCATACCTTTTTACACAGTAGTCTGATTTTGATAATTCTTTTTTATTTCGTCTACTCACGTTATACCTATTACTTGTCGATGTAATTGAAGTCGGTGTTTTTTCGTTTGCGAGCAAAACTAAACTTTTTTAAACTTTTTTAACTGAGGTTGGGCATAGCAGGAAATTTCCTGCTCAAAATATCCTCCTAAGTAGTACCTCGACCTTACAGAAGACCACAGCTAAATAATACTGTTTTCAAGCAGTATTGTGTTCCTGTTGGTGAGTAAGGTGACCAGAGCTCCTGGGGGGTAGAGTCGCAACGCGCTTGCGATGCTTCTGGTGTTGCAGACGTCTATATAGGCTACGGTAATCGTTTACCATGAGAGCCGTACGTTTGTTTGCCGACCTAGTTGTATAAAAAAAGAATGAATAAATAAATTCGGATTACGTTTACTTTCAGCGCAGATACAGAAGCGAGAAATAAATGAAGAAAAGAACGAAAGAACTCTTAGAATTTAAAATAAATATTATCAAGGGTAGTTATCTTAATAAGGGTAGATATTGTTTGTGCAGTTCTTGTGGGTCTCCACAAGAACTGCACAAACACCCAGACCACGGCAAATATTAGTCTGCCAATAAAAATGTTTGTAATGTGCGGGGATCGAACCCGCAACCGCCAGGTCACAGCACTGGTTTGAGGCTGTTGCGCCAACGCATCGTCACATTAACATTAAAAACAATAATAATATTTAACAATAATTGTATCAATCAATAATAAAAAAGCTGATAAGACTACTACTACTACTACTTAACTGAGGTAGGGCACAGCAGGAAATTTCCTGCTCAAAATATGGAGCAGCCCGACTGGGGCAGTATCTCGACCTTACAGAAGACCTAAATAATACTGTTTTCAAGCAGTATTGTGTTCCTGTTGGTGAGTAAGGTGACCAGAGCTCCTGGGGGGGCGATTGGGGATAGGGTCGGCAACGCGCTTGCGATGCTTCTGGTGTTGCAGGCGTCTATAGGCTACGGTCTTACCTTCAGGTGAGCCGTACGCTTGTTTGCCAACCTAGTATCATAAAAAAAAGACGAATCATCGTCGACACGTCGGCGTCGGTCAGCGGCCGTCATCATTGTAACAAAATTGACTTGCCTTTCTTGAACTGACTGAAAAAATATTGAACGTTAATTAGTTTGTATATTTAGTAGTGTATTGACTATTTATTATACTTGATCATAGAAAAAGCAATTAAAGTTTCAGATGTGAAATATTACAGCATGCATAGCGGCTGGAAGTGCTAAAATTATCTAGCTAAAGATTACTCGACCATCTTTCACTAAATATTTTTTATATCGAGCCTGGTTATTATTATTTCCTAGTCTTTGTCCAACGCCGTAGTATATGTAACCAGTCCGTCATTGGCTCTTGTCATAAAAATCGGATAAAGGTCGCAGAGGTCAGATGTAACCCTCATGTATAAATGTATGAACATGAAAGCTCTAGAATATTAAGCAGTACAGTAATCTGTAACACTGTATAAAGAATAGTTAATTTGTGAGAGTATATCCATAAATAATGTAGATAGCAGTAGATAAGTAATAAACCCAATTTGGAACTGGAAAGGTTATAATATTTCTTGTAAGTAATAAATATTTTATACAAACCTACCAACATATTGTTTCATTAAATTTTGTTCATCAATTATGAAATAAAAAGTAAAATACTTGACTAAAAAAGTAAAATGTAACAAATGTAATTAAAGACTTATTCTGCCGTACTCAGGTAAGGGGTCGTTTAAGTATTACGTAACGCAAATTTTGAAGATTTTTGACCCCCCCTCCCCCCCATGTAGCGTGCCGTAACGTTTTCCTGACCCCCCCCCCCAGCCCATAAACGTTACGTAACACCCCAACTGATCATTTTTACCCAAATTTCACAACTTTGTTGCGAAAACTACCGAAAAGTCGCTTAAAAAAATCGCGTTTGCGGTAAGTATAAATATATGTATATATAGAGGTGTTCGTTATATTAGGTAGCGGATAAAATCACCTATTATTTTTAAATCATTTTATCACCTGTTATTTTTTTTACCTGGGAAGCGTGATATAATATCACGCTTCCCAGGTAAGGTTTGAAATAATATTTTTATTTTTACTACTTTATCTCAAATGTACACAGAGCCAAATTGTACTCTATGGTCACAAAATTCCTTTTAATGTCCAGAACATCGTATAATATGTTAGTCCCATGTCAAATCGTATTCTGTTGTAACGGACTAAGAACTATTTTCCTTTGAATGTCCAGAACATTCACGTTGCGTATAATATCTTAGCTTAGTCTCATGTCAAATTGTATTCTATTGTAACTGAATAAGAACTATTTTCCTTTCAATGTCTTTTGAAATAAATTTTAAAAATATTTTAGTTCGTATTATTATTTTTATTATACTACAGGTTAGACTTATTTTTTTCATATTATTTCGTTTTGTTTAACGGTTAAATTTTCAGTATGGACAACGCGTTTGTTCTCGTATGATTTTGTGAAACTGTAAATATAATTAATAATTATAATTAAGTTGTTTATATAATTAAGTATAGTTCCTTATATAATTAAGTATAGTTGTTTAGTGAGTAGAGTAAAATGCCACGAAAAGGACAAATGTGGAATTATTATTTTACTGTGGTGGATGAAATTGCAAAAAAAGCGGAATGTAAATATTGTAAAAATATTCTTTCATTTAAAACTACTATAACAAATTTAAAAAAACATATGAAACAAAAGCATTTAATTATATATGAAGAAATAAGTAGAGAAAATAACAGGAATGAAAATAGCGGTAAGTTTATTTTATCTTGTATCTGTAAACGAGTTACGTAATTCTTGTAGGTATTTATTGAAGTGAAATTTCTTTAGAATCGTTATGATTTCAAACCGGATGCAACGGCAAAAAGACAGGGAAGGACGAGCCACGCTGCAAGCCGCTAATTTTAAATTAGTTTTTTTAAATTAGTTTGCCATAGAAGTTTCACTTCTATCGTGTGTGAATCGCACACACACACCTTTTTTTTGTTATACTTTGGATATCTCAGAAACGACTGTAACCGTTTTGATGAAATTTTGTATACAGATAGTCTTTCATTTTAAGTATCCTATATGTAATATGCATTTGATCTCACAAATAAAAAGAGTTGACCTAAAGGTTGTAATTACCAGGTCAAAAAATCCCAAAAAAAAATTGATCTCACAAGGGTTTCACAGTTGGTAAAAAAAAAAAAAAATATTATCACGTAAAAAA
Organism: Melitaea athalia; assembly: GCA_905220545.2. Lineage (NCBI taxonomy): Eukaryota > Metazoa > Arthropoda > Insecta > Lepidoptera > Nymphalidae > Melitaea > Melitaea athalia. The sequence continues at coordinate 7,117,520 of HG992203.1, forward strand.
TAATAAGTGATTTAAAAGTAGTGTAACGTTATAACGTAATATCAAAATGTAGCCGTTACGCCCATCTCTATGTATATATATATACAAAAATGGATATAAACGAAAAGGGTTGCCAATTTGAGAGATTTTAGTACACTAGTTTTTATTTTATTTAAATAAAAAACAACGTTACGTAACGCGTTGTTTGAGACCCCCCCTCCCCCACTATAACACATCGTAACGTTTCAAAAGACCCCCCCTCCCCCCTAATTGCGTTACGTAATACTTGAACGGCCCCTAACGGTAACTTTCTTTCACCGCTTTAAAATTTTGACGCCATTGTAATTCTTTTATGACTACATTTTTTTTTGTAAAATATAATAATTATCATTATAACTATTTTATTAAACCTATATTGTTATTTTAATACAGTTAATTTCGTTTAAATCAATCCAAAACAATAAACTCAGATTTCGATATTTAGGTATACTTTACCGTCTTTTACCTAAAAGTATAATATAATAATAATATAATATAAGCAATAATACTGTTATCCTTCAAAAAGTTTTTAATCAGTTAAAATCGTCTCTCAAAAGTTTCATATTAATGTCAGAAAGGAAGGCTTTATAGAATTATATAAAAGCAATATTCATGGCCACCCTACATGTAACAAAAGCCATTACCTGCTTCGCGCCACAGTGACTTGCTAACTTGTATAAAATGACTCGGGTTATCCGAGTGCGCGCTCGAAATATGCTCACACGATTTCGTGGCGAAATAGCGGCCATCTTATTACTGTCTACTCAAGTATTATACCGTGATGTATTGAATATGACATTGTACGGGATGGGTTAGTATGAGAAAAGATTTCTAGTTAATTCAAGAAAACTTATTCTTTATTTTTATTGTACAATTTTTTTGCATTTTTTTGATATATTCCTACTATGAGTAACGATCGCTATCAGGTGTACATGATAACAACCGGGACCGACGGCTTAACGTGCTCTCCGAGGCACGGTGGGGAGACCCACAAGGACTGCACAAACACCCAGACCACGTCAAATATCTGTATGGCCAATACAAATGTTGTCGTGTGCGGGGATCGAATCCGCAACCGCCCGCGCAACAGCCATACACAAACCAGTACTGTGACCGCTTTGCCAAAGCGAATATAATAACAACGATGTTTTAATTTTTTTTTCATGCGCGTCCGGGTAAAATTTTTTATTTCACTCAAATATCCGGGATTTTTCACTTTTTAGTCCGTAATTTATGTGATGGCAGGCCTAGTATTGATCCATATTTTTGAGTCATAAACATATTTTATGACAGCAGTATGGTAGCTTCACTTTAACCATAATCAATTTTACAATCAAAATCTAATTTGTAAAATTAAGATTTGTAAGTGCTTTGGATTTTATTTTTGATTTACGTATTACCTACTATGTTTATTAAGCCCTAGAAAAGTTTTCCTGTAAACATAACACATATATTATCTTAAATACCACTTACTCATCTTTTTATCAAACTAATCAATCAAAAATCAGGCTATAAATATTCATTACGTAGGTGTCTCGTTAATAGTTATCATCAGTTTCAATAGGTCTAACAGTGATTTTATGATAGTCTAATATTAATGCCTGCTTAGCTATGCATGTGCTAAGCCGGTACTTATTAAGTGTCATAGACCCCAAGGTAAAGTGCTTTAAAATAATTAAAGCTAATTTTACAAAACCTTGCTAGTTTGCTACTATACAAACAATGGTTTTTTTTTTGAAAATAACTATTCAATTAGCGAGATGGAATATTCAAAAACTGTAGTTAAAAGAAACGAAAGCCGAATTTCAGTGATTTAATACTTTTTTTGTCTGGCAACATTACAAGTGATTCATTAAACCGCTTTTTAGCGAAACTGGTTTAACTCTTAAACAATAATAGGTACTTACTTTAGTGTATCCTTAGTGTTGATATCAGATTGAAAATTTGTAATTGGTTTTTGGAAAACATAGGTACTATTTTGCAAAAACATTAATTTATTTTTCAGGTATAAATTAAAGTTAATATTAGGGTGTTTTATTGAAGTAAGGCACAGCAGGAAACATCTTGCTCAAAACTTGGGGCATCCCGACTGGGGAAATACCTCAACCTTATAGAAGCTAAAAAAAAAACTACTGTCAATTGGTGTTGTGTTCTTGTGGTGAGTAAAGTAGCTCGAGCTTCTGCTATTGTAAAGGGCCCTGTAAACGATCAAATAATTTGTCAAATTTGTTTGTCAAACTTCATGTTTTCATATAACAAACACATCAAACAAGCTCGCACATGTTCGAAACATTTAACAAACCCGTTTGTCAAACAAAAATTTGACAATTTATTTGATCGTTTACGGGTCCTTTAGCTACGGTCCTGCCCTGCGGTCACCAACCCGCCTGCTCAGCGTGGTGACTATGGCCAAAACACATGAGTTCACGCCATTTTTGGCCCGAACTTGTGGAAGCCATTGTCCAGCAGTAGACTGCGATAGGCTGAAGTGAACCTTCGGTATCCGCTAACCATCAGATGGACCGAACGCTTTTTTGCTACCTTTGTGGTAAAACATACTTTCGACGACACACTTTTGGGGATTATATGTATCTTACATAAGATAGCAGCTAAATATACTGCTTTCAAATAGTGTTAGGATACTATGGCGAGTGAGGTAGTCAGAACTTTGGGGGAGGGTCGGAGATAGGGACGACAACGGTCTTGCCATGCTCCAGGTGGTGCAGGCAACCATTGGGTACGTATTCGCTTACAATAAGGTAGATCTTAAGCTCGTTTGCCACCTTACTACCATTAAAAAAATAGCATTACTAGCAAAATTTATGAGACTGTAAATAAATATTGATATTGCGTCATAATTCAATTTACAAATTCAATGACGACAAAATTTGTATTTGAAAATCTTATTTATTTTTAAACCTATAAATTAATCATTTCGTTTTCAGAGCTTAACTGGTAGCTGTCTGGAAATGAATAATAATGTTTTAACATAAAACAATACTTAGTCTTCGGTGCTGAATCCGACTTGATAGATGGCCACAGACACTAAATAAGTACCCTATTATCATAACAATGCGATATATTTTTAATTAATAAAAAAAAATTATATAAAAATTAAATACGTAAGTTGTATTTTTTGTACGATTTTTTGCGTGGTATAAAAATGGGGTGTGCAATCGTATGAAACAATGAAACAGCAGTCAGCTGTGAGTGACGCTGAGAATGACATTTCTCGGCGCTTTTAGCTTTAGGAAGATATAGGTGGTTATACCTATATTAGTATACCAGCATTTACTGTACCGATACGAATAATGAGCGTCAATTTATGTTTCGATTTTAGAGTATTATAGTATTAAATAATTATAATTTAATTAAGTAATTTAATAGATCATTTGAACGAGTGTAGTTGATAAAAACCATGTTTTCATATTAAAACTGCCTATTAAATGTATTGAGATAAAATCTATCTTATACTGAAAATAGTGTTGTGATTTTTGTTAATACGACTGCAATGAACGATAAAAATATTGTATTATTTCAGTTTAAATGTATGATTTCATATTATTTTTATATATATTAATATTTTTATTATTTTAAAATATTATATGAAATTACTCATTTACTTTGATTCCAGCGTGATCTTGCTTTCCTGTTGACTAGGGACAACCAATCGGAATCGAGTACTGTTCCCCAGTGTTGCTTGCATTTTTTGTCAAAAGATGGACGAGGATCATTCGATTACCAGAGCAAGAAGTCAACATTAGGGTCCTCAGTAATTATAATAGTTATTATTTATATCAGTATTAGGATTAAATGGCATCAGTTTATACCAAGGTGTTTGATTTAATAAAATAAAATTTTTAAGATTTTTTTTCGACAAAAGTGACTGAATGTTAACTGTAAGATATTTTAAATTTTTATTATTTATCATAAGTTAGGGGGGTGCATGTCGGTCACCTCCTCGTGGTGCACCCTGGGCAACGGGACGGGCAGCAGTATCGCAGTCGCGGTACTGCTGCTCGTCGCGGCTAACGACTGACTCGCGCGGTGAGCTCCGGGTACTGCTCGACCCGTGAGCGCACTAGAGGGACGGGGTGGGTGGTCTCGCTTGCCCGCCCTGTAGCGCGAAAGCGCGGTTTGCCGGCCGGGTTGTGCTGGCTCCCTGGAGCCTTGCTCGGTTGCTGGTGCAATCCGGCAGACGTGATGTGTGAGGGCCGGGCTGTACTGGCTCCCTGGAGCTTTAAGCTCGGTTGTTGGTGCAGTCCGGAGGACCCGAGGGGTAGTTGCTGGGTCGTGCTGGGCTCCCTGGAGCTTTGCTTGGAGCTTTGCTCGGTTGTTCGGTGCAATCTGGCGTTGGAGGTCGGGCGGGCCTGACCCCCAACGCCATGATGCCGGGCGTTGGAGGTCAGGCCTGCCTGACTTGGAGGGGGGACGCTCCTGGACATGTGTCCCCATTCTGCAGACGGTAGACTGGTCCGGTTGAGCGTCCCCTAAGTGGGGTGGCCGGCTGGGGGTCGGGGGATTCTCGGCTGGCTTGAGATCCCACGTCGTCGGGAGGGGCGGTCTTGTGGGTGCCGCCCCTCTGGGTGCCGGGGCCCGGATGTTTACATTCGGGCCAACCGCCGGGGCGGGGTGGAGACTGCTAACGCCACCCCATCTCGCCCCACTCAGGTGGATGTCTGCTCACACGTGGATGGTTTTTGGTCAGTAGGAGTCTGACATAACCCTCTGGTGCCCCCACGCCGGAGGGTATCCATGATGGATTTTCCCCACGTAAAAAAAAGGACAATATTTTTGTGTAATACTATACACATAAAGATTTATCGATATTTAAATAGATAGAATTAAAATGTAAATTTAATCTATATAGACAATATCTTTATTACAATACAATTTATGATATCAATAAACAAACATAAAGTGATTTTAATCATAAGTACCGTAAGAATTTGGAGATAATAATTTAATAATAATTAAAAAAACTGAGTAGTTTATGTTTTATGCAATGTGAACAATGAATTTTACCGATAGTAATTATATTGATTGTTTATATCAAGATAGTGTCCAGAAAGATGAAAATTGCGTTTCTTATTTGATAGGACAGGAAAGGCATAAAAAACTATTAATAATATTAAATAAGAACTAGGGAAAAAACTATTAACAATATTAAATAAATAATCTAAACTTAAAAAATAAATGTAAACCTGTTCGAAACATTTCGCACACGTACAGAATATGCGCTATCGGATTAATGTCACGCAAGATTACAGTTCGCATGATTTATTCCATTTGACAAAACGTCCGCTTGTGTATGAAAATAATGCAGACTCGACATTCGTACGACGAATTTCACAGCACTAAGCCGTTTTACATGTCACATGTATACCATAACACATACGTACATACACTATAACTGTACCGATTTTGTTTCCACGAGCTTTTGAATAGGGCTTCGATATAAATAAAATATTCTGATTTAAGTGAATTTTTACCTAAATACGAACATATCAGTATAACAGAATGACTCGGTAATACTAAGAGTTCGAGAGAGAGACTTCGATTATTTTATTTTAAGTTGTTTTGTAGTTATAATTGTGTTTGCTCGCAAACGAAAAAGAAACCGACTTCAAATTACATCGACAAGTAACACAACGTAGGTAGACGAAAAAAAATAGTCAAGTAAATACGCGTTATTAGATATAACTCTAAAAGTACTTGTCAGATCTCAATGAAATTTAAATATGACCACATGACACGCAACACCTTTCAATTAAAATAAAATTCATCGAAATCGGTCCACTCAGTTAAGAGTTCTGATCTAACATAGGTACATACAAAAAATACAATCGAATTGAGAATCTCCTCCTTTTGTGGAAGTCGGTTAAAAAGTTACGTGTGTCTTAGCGTATTATAATGAAAACACTCAATACAAACGCATGAAAGACATCTAAACAGAACTGAACTGAATCAGCGTGTAACCGAGCCTTTTTAGATCAGAGGTCTCGTCTTCTAACAGAAAAAGGCTTAGAGCTTAAACTTTTATGCTGTTCTACTGCAGATTGGCGGGTAATTGTCTAGTTTGAGTTACGATTACTATCAGGAGTCTATAACATCAACCACTGCTGACAGCTTTCCGTGAGGCTTTACGTGTTCTTTAAATTTCAAAGGGATGACACATAAAGACATTATATACCAAACCCACGACTACCGGCATTAAAGCGACTACTCTTAGTACATTACTCGTGCTATACCAGAATGGTTATTACTAGGACATCTTGATGACGAAATCATGAAACAATGCTGCGCTAAAATGACTTCGTAATAACAACAGAACGATGTCATTATGATTAAATTAGTAGATTAGCAAAACTGCCAAAAATCAACAATTAAGATGTCAGTGATACGGCCCCTGATCATGATTAATTACACTAATTACAACACGGGTATTATAAGTCACTGAGAGTTTAAGAGGTTAAGACTAAAAGTTCTATGTTTAATCAAAATTCAAAGTTAACTTTAGTCAAATGTCTAAACCAGCTCAAAATAGAACATCAAAATATAAATTTATCTTTTAATCCAATTATATACATTTATGTATGTAGATGTATGTGTGATATGCTTGAATGTTTTAATTTCAGGATCTGGAGGAATGATGATTTCCATTTTCAAGTACCAGGATTTTCAGAAGTTGTCTGGGTAAAGTTCTGAGAACTATGAGTAGACACACAACCATTCAAATGCGTATTTTTGAAACTATTTTGATCATGTAATTAACCTGAGCCCAGACTGACTAATACTCGGATTTGTTAAACTTAACTTGAAGTAGGTACTCTCATGATTTTTTTTATAATTTTAAAAATACATTGAAATGACATATATATATATATAACAATGAATATTAAATAGTTAACAAGTCATTTGTTTGGAATTATTTTTTAATGTTTATGTTGTCGAACGGCAAATCTGAAAATCACAAATGATTCAAATTCTATAAACTTTTTTTGGTGCTAGGTAATATCTATTTTAAAAATATTTCTAAATAAAATAAAAGACAAAATACACGCCATTTCTGAATACATTTTTATCTAGACGTAGGCATATCATGTCGAGAACGCAAATGACCTGCTTTCAGCGGAGTGCGAGACAATCAGTAGAGAGAAGTGTAAGAGTATCTATGCAGATGCTGTCGTTATGTATGTAAGCTCGCACTTGTCCCATTTCTAGGCAAAGACCTTTTCTATTATGAATGAAAAGGATTCGAATCTTTAATGCGGCACTGGTGTAGGTATGTGTGTATGTCTCAATTTTTTAGGTTTTCTAAAGTGTAGAGTTGGGATGGCTAAGTGAATAGTTTTTTATTTAAATGTGGTTGTGAATATTCCTATTTTTTGATCCACTTCATTCTACTGTCACCGACTTTTACTTTTTTTTTAAAGTTTAGTTTTATGGATGTATTATATGACTAGCGACCCGCCCCGGCTTCGCACGGGTGAAATGCCGATACTAAATATATTACAGAATGTCTTATTCACAGCTTTTTTGTCATTAGACAATACAAACATGTTTTCTTTAGAGGTTACTCTTGACTTGATAAATTATGGTTTTAGTCTAATCCTATCCAACCTAATGTAGGTACGTACTATAAATAAGGTTAAAAAATAATAAATTACGAACATACAATTTCGAAAAAATTGTCGCGCCTGTCGAGGCTCATGGTCGGTACCACTGCAACCGTCATGTCCTTGCATTTTAAATCTGTGCTATCTTTGAAAACATTCATTTAAATTACATGCTGTACAGGTCCATATTGATCTATATTAAATGCACAATGTATTTAAGGTACTTAATTGCTGGATTAATGCTGGATTGCTTAAAATCGCTTCGTAAATAAGCCATCATTTCTCGTAAAGGGTAAAGGATAAAAAAATGGTTATTGTGGGTTATCTCTAAGAGACAGACTTATACCATATCGGACTTATTTATAAACCTTTTTATGTTGTACAATACTGTAGTACATTATTTTGATCTATCTCGGTTCAGCCAGCGTTTGCAATGAAAGCGCAAAAAATGTGTTTATTTATGACATCACATTAGAAACCTCTAAAATTATCAGTATTTATCTACTATATTATGTATGTAGGTATAATACATATAAACATTCCACTTGAATCACTTTATCTATTAAAAAACCCACATCAAAATCCATTGTGTAGTTTTAAATATCTAAGCATGTATAGAGACAGACAGACAGCGGGAAGTGACTTTGTTTTATACTATGTACTGTATGTCGTAATATTCTATAGCTATAAGTGATTACAAAATATTACAATACACATCTGCAAACTTTGTTATTTCATTAAGCGTTATTTTCTATTAGCCTCGGAAATTTAAAATTTTTATTATTAACGCCCACCCCGCAATCCTTATTGGGGATGAGTTACCATAAAATCCGCTCATTTGTCATTTCTACATCACATACAGATGATTCCTACCAAATTTGGAGTAGATAGGAGCTATAGTTTAAAAACGGAAATTTCCCATTATTAACACCTTCTCCGAAACCCCTCTTGTGGGTAAAATTTCGTAATTCCTTTCTTAGCTGACCTCTACTCGGCGAAAGGAATATATCTACCAAATTTCAAGTCTCTACGCCTTATAGTTCAATTTTCCATTGTTAACACCCCCGCAACCCCCTCTTGTCGGTAGAATTTCGTAATTCCGTTCTTAGCTGACCTCTACTCGGCGAAAGGAATATAGCTACCAAATTTCAAGTATCTACGGCTTATGGTTCAATTTTCCATTGTTGACGCCCCGCAACCCCCTCTTGTCGGTAGAATTTCGTAATTCCGTTCTTAGCTGACCTCTACTCGGCGAAAGGAATATAGCTACCAAATTTCAAGTATCTACGGCTTATGGTTCAATTTTCCATTGTTGACGCCCCGCAACCCCCTCTTGTGGGTAGAATTTCGTAATTCCGTTCTTAGCTGACCTCTACTCGGCGAAAGGAATATATCTACCAAATTTCAAGTCTCTACGCCTTATAGTTCAATTTTCCATTGTTAACACCCCCGCAACCCCCTCTTGTGGGTAGAATTTCGTAATTCCTTTCTTAGCTGACCTCTACTCGGCGAAAGGAATATATCTACCAAATTTCAAGTCTCTACGCCTTATAGTTCAATTTTCCATTGTTAACACCCCCGCAACCCCCTCTTGTCGGTAGAATTTCGTAATTCCGTTCTTAGCTGACCTCTATTCGGCGAAAGGAATATAGCTACCAAATTTCAAGTATCTACGGCTTATGGTTCAATTTTCCATTGTTGACGCCCCGCAACCCCCTCTAGTGGGTGGATTTCCGTTAAAGCCCGTTCATAGCGGACGTCTACTCTCTATAAGGAACCTATCTGCCAAATTTCAGGTTTTTAGGTGTATTTTTCATTCGACTTTCATACAAACTACCATCCCTGTTTTAACCCCAAAAGGGGGCTTATTTCTCAAAATGCATTATTAGTACACCTCAACACCATCTAAAGAGCATACACTTTAAATTTCAAGTCTCTTACTTCAAAAACATAAGACTTTCATACAAACTTCCAACCCCCGTTTAACCCCCTTAGGTATGGAATTTCGTAAAACCCGTTTTTAGCAAATATCTACTTCATATAAGGGACTTACTTGCCTACTTTCAAGTTTGTAGGTGTATTTTCCATTGGACTTTCATACAAACTATCATCCCCTGTTTTAACCCCAAGAGGGGGTTGATTTCTTAAAATACATTATTAGTACACCTCAACACCATCTATAGAGCATACATTTTGAATTTCAAGTCTCTTACTTCAAAAACATAGGACTTTCATGTAAACTTCCAACCCCCGTTTAACCCCTTTAGGTATGGAATTTCGTAAAACCCGTTCTTAAAGGATGTCTACTCCATATAAGGAACGTACCTGCCTAATTTTAAGTTTGTAGGTGTATTTTTCATTGGACTTTCATACAAACTATCATCCCCGGTTTTAACCCCAAAAGGGGGTTGATTTCTCAAAATACATTATTAGTACACCTCAACACCATCTATAGAGCATACATTTTGAATTTCAAGTCTCTTACTTCAAAAACACAGGACTTTCATACAAACTTCCAACCCCCGTTTAACCCCCTTAGGGGTGGAATTTCGTAAAACCCGTTCTTAGCTGACCTCTACTCAGCGAAAGGAATATTCCTACCAAAATTCAAGTCTCTACGCCTTATGGTTCCAGAGATATCGTGATGAGTCAATGGGTGGATAGCTCTTTTATATATATAGATATGTATTTTATGTTACGAGTCAACGTAAGGTAATTTTAGTCGGCTGGTAATAAGTTTGCCGTTTTTGGCATTATGACTTTATGACATATAAAAAGGATTTGATATACCTATCGTGAAATCATCCTTGTTATAAAATAATTATAACACAGTTTATTTAAACGTAAAATCTTTTATTAATATTTATTGAAACAAACTATTCATCTGTATTACTTACATATTAATTAGTACAACAAATGAGAATAATCGAAAAATATCTGTTAATATACGAAGTAAAGCTTACTGTGTATATTAAAATCATTTATTTCACTGAAAACCTTTGATCGAAATCATAGGTTTTCATATTGTTTTGTTCCAAAAGCAAGTTATATGTTATATGTGCATTTTTATTATCCGGCATTATCAGGCTTTATCCAGATTCAACCGGCTCCATTGGACTTCATTGATTAAAATCCGGATTGGTATAAAACATTTCATTTAATTTTCAGCGTTTTTTTTTAATATTGCGTTTTACATGGAAAATTCATGTTTCAATATATTCACCTATGTGCTTTATTATTAAAACTCAAACAAAAGTAAAAATGGCATAGTTACGATAAAACACTTTCGAAAAAGATTTTAGTGTACGATTGAAAAATACTGGCAAAAATTACGGCATTCCTAATTCGCTCTGTATCTATGTTTCTTTTATATGTCGATATTTACCTTGTAAATAAATATATAGGTAAATTTTACAAATAAATGTAGGTACATATTCTTCGTTAAATATTAAAGTTTTGCGTGCGTCAATGATATTGTAAGACTACTTTGGCATTTAATTGTTGAATATTTTGCAGTGTCCGTTTATTACACGGAGTCCTCGGTTTTCTGCAGCATTTATTAAAAGCTGTTGATTAAAATGACAAACCTAAGTTAAAAAAATGACGCGAACAGAATATACAAATAAATGTTTAAGAGTTTAAGGTGTCGTACCTAGTTGAAGAGTTCTTTTTATGAATAAGTAGGACGAAGACTATTGTCCAGAACACGCAATGTCTACTATTTTGCAAATGATTTTAAGAGGTTCAAGTTATCTCGGTGATATGACATTGTATAACTTAATTTATATGACTCGAATATTTATATGTACATTATTACTTTACGCGATAAGGTTCCCTTTTGTACTTTTTCCTGGTTTTGTAAAAAAAAAAATCTGTTGTACAATAAAGAATATATTATAATTATTATTATGCACGGAACCCAGGTACATGTATAGAACTTTACCACTGTAAGAGACAGTTTCATTATTTTAATCATTGATTTTTCTATTAGCCTTGTTTTAGATTAACTTTCAAACCGTTTCTTTTCTACAAATGCTAAAAAATACAAAGTAATGATTCTTTACAGTACGGAACAATATATCTTATACATACTTATACAATTGCAGAGAAGAATACCTCTGCCTAAAAAAATAGAGAGAAAGTTGGCATTTTATTGGTTTTCTTTTTTTTTTTCATTAAACACCAGATTAATTTAAAAACAAATGTAGCATCTGACTTAGCATTTGAAAATTTTACAAGCGATATTGTAGCTTAGCGCATAAATATATTTAAATACATTATGTTCTAATAAAGTAGGACAGCTTTATACAGTTCGTAGACATGACACTTCACCCTTTGCAAGTTAAAATGTCAGCTATAGAATAGTCTGTATAGATAATTTTGATAAACAACGATTTTGTACGCCCAGTTGCACAATATGAGGACAAATATCGCTTAACATCCGAAAAATATCAGTAGATAGGATCCTCCTTTTCCTTAAGTTGGTGAAAAGGTTTTTTTCTGTTTATGGTTGAGTCAACACTCAGCTTTGTATATATACTAGATCGTTCAATAAGTCCCGAGACTAACCTGGAAATGGCGCATTATATTAAAAACTCTTTTGATTTTTAAAAAGTACTGGCTATTAATACAAGAATATGTGTCAAATTTTTAAAAATGGAACAATAAAATTATTGATTTTGAAACATTTAAGTGACGCTACGGTTGTAATTTCGATACAATGGAAAAAAACGAGTTTCGCGTGTTGATAAAACATTGTTTTTTAATGGGAAAAAATACCGTTGAAGCACAGCAATGGCTTATAAAATGTTATGCAGGATCAGCTCCCTCTAAAGCAACCATTTGTCGGTGGTATGCCGACTTCAAACGCGGTCGCATGGACACCGATGATTGGGAACGCTCAGGTCGTCCAAATGAAGCAGTGACTCAACAAAATATTACCCAGGTCCTCAAAATCGTATAGGAAGATCGGAAGGTAAAAGTGCGAGAGATAGCCGAGATAGTGAAGATTTCAGCTGGTAGTGTTTTCACTATTTTACATAAGAATTTGGCCATGAAAAAGCTTTTTTCTAAGTGGGTGCCGCGTTTGCTTACAACTGATCAAAAGGAACAACGTATCAATGATTCAGAGCGATGTTTGGCGCTGATGAATCATAATAAAAAGGATTTTTTACGTCGGTATGTAACAATGGATGAAACCTGGATATACCATTTCACTCCGGAATCCAATCGGCAGGCAGCGGAGTGGAGAGCGGCTGGTGAAAGCCGCCCGAAGCGTCCAAAGACTCAGAAATCGGCCGGTAAGGTTATGGCGTCTGTATTTTGGGATGCGCATGGAATACTTTTCATCGACTACCTTGAAAAGGGGCAAAATATAAATAGTGATTATTACATGTGCTTATTGGAGCGATTGAAGTACGAAATTGCGGATAAACTGCCTCACATGAACAAAAAGAAAGTGGTGTTTCACCAGGACAACGCGCCTTGTCGCAAGTCCGTGAGAACGATGGCCAAAATTAACGAATTGGGCTTCGAATTGCTTCCGCATCCCCCTTATTCGCCAGACTTGGCCCCCAGCGATTACTGGCTGTTTGCAGACCTTGCAAAAAAAATGCTTCAGGGTAAGAAATTTGATTCAAATAGTGCAGTTATCGCAGCAACGGAGGCTTATTTTGAAGCCAAAGACAAATCGTTCTACACACATGGGATAGAAAAGTTAGAAAAGCGTTGGAGGGACTGTATCGCTCTTGGAGGAGACTATGTTGATGAATAAAAATTAATTTTATAAAAAGACATATTTTTACTCGGGACTTATTGAACCACGTGTTAGTTTAAAACATTACTATGACAGATGAAATGTATGTATATGTACATTTGGATATTAATTAATTGTATCATCAAACTTATTTATTTGTTTGAACGCACTTAAGAAAATTTCTTTAGTCAGTTTTGTATTGAGGTAAATAATAGGCCATAAAAAGTAACACAATGACGTATAGGATAGATGCAGTATTGAATATAATTATCTATTTATGTATCTAGTTCTGAAGTTAAACGTCGGTACAACTAATGATGCCTATTTATGTGTTAATAAAATAGACATCAGTCCTTAAGCACCAAACAATTGTCTTCTTGTTCTTGTCTTTAATTAACGTTAAATATTTTGAAGTTATAGAAACATTTATTAACTCAACTGCAGACATCATTAAATATTCGTTGCCTGATATTAAATCAATCAAGAATTAGTGTAATTAACGTTTTTAACCATCGATCAGATATCACGCTAGGCCGTTTCAACAATCCTACCAAGGAATTGATTGACACAATGACCCGCCACTCCTATACTGATTCCAACCGATTACCTTCAATACGAACTATAAATACCAAGCAATTTACATTTTAATAGCGTGTCTCATAAGGTACCTTTTCGCTTGAATAACTTGGTATTATTTATCAAGCTACTTCAGACTTTACTGGAAAGAAATACGGTTGATTTTTTTATATCGTTCTGGAAATGATTGGGTCGTTTATATGTGCAGTTGTGACCATTCACCGTGCTGTAGATTTATGCAATGATTTCCTTGAAGTAACAATTTTATAAAGGTTTAATCAGCGAACGTATATAAAGTAACATCTAAGTAGGAATTTAAATGATTTCGGCAAGACTAGCAGATGTATTTTTTTTAGGATATTTCCTGCTGTACCCTACCTCAGTATACCTGGTAAATCTCAACAAGAAAACATGTTTAGATATCCCACTTTAGTTGGTTAGTTAGATGGTTAGTCCTTTGATTCATCAAAATAATTCAGCAGGAAAGTAAGACGATGCATGGTTGTCTGATTGAACTTTTATTGAATTTTTCAATTATTCAACTTTTTTTTTTTTTAAAAAAGGTCTATAGAATTTCAATTTTCTAACAAAAACACATTTTAACTAAATTTACTGGTAGGCCTTTTAAGATATCCAGAACCAAATTTTAGATGTAACTTAGGGTCATTTAAGATAAAAATTACTTCCACCAATCCTTTATTCCATTCCGTCTACCAATAAGCCGTTCAATTGTGTGGCTAATTGATCCAGTTGGTCGCGACATTGAATAATGTCCCTTTATTCTTTTTGTGATAATTTCAGATATACGGCAGATATTTGTTCCTCGGAATACAGAAATTTCCGGTTTATATGTAATACGTTAATAGTAGGTGTATATATTAGTGACCACAGACAATCAAAGACCGGAGATTACCCGCCTTAATGATAACGTCACTCGCTTTATTATATCAGTAACTCATGTACAGGTATAACAGACTAAAGATTAGAATTAGAATAAACTGGCATAAATCTATACTAATATATAAAGCTGAAGAGTTTGTTTGTTTGGTTGTTTGTTTGTTTGTTCGTTTGTTTATTTGAACGCGGTAATCTCTGGATCTACTGGGCCGATTTGAAAAATTCTTTCACTGTTAGATAGCCCATTTATCGAGGAAGGCTATAGGCTATGTATCGTCACGCTAAGACCAATAGGAGCGGAGTCAACGCCGACGAAGTCGCGCGCAGAAGCTAGTGGTGAAATATAAGTAATTTAAAATTACTTATCAGTTATTTCAAATTAACAACCATTCTGGTGTAGGCTCAGGCCGCCATCGCCAGGCGCCTGAACGCCGGCGGTTTGCGGATTCGATTTCCGCTCGAAATGAATATTTTTATTTGTACAAATCTTTCTTTCCGGTTTGGATGTCTGTCCTTGTGGTTCTCTCCACCGTGCCTCGGAGAGTACCTACGTTAAGTTGTCGTTACCGGTTGTTATCATATTTACCTGATAGTAATCGTTACTCATGGTGGGGAATATATCCGTCAATCCAGTGAAGCAGCGTGATAGGTTAAGCTCTGATCCTTCTCCTACAAAGAACATATACAGGCAGACGGATTGTTTGATAAATACAAACTTTCAACCCATATTTGACGCCTTTAGAGGTATATATTTACAAAATCTGTACTTATTGTAAGAAGCCATTGACCCTTTAATCCAGCCCCGTCTAGAAATCTGTTCTTAACGGACGTTTAATACCTACAAACTACCTCATCGCCAAATTTCATCTTTATGTGTCCAGCGGTATTTTAGATTTCGTGATGATGGCCTAACGATTTTATAAATATAATTATATAATCGTATACGCGTATACATATAGACAAGAAGAATAACTACTTAAAGAATGAGCGAAATCGTGATATTTCCACTAGTATTTTAATAATGGCGGTGTTCTTTGTTCGATCTTATTAAAAATATGCTTTTTAAGTTGGTAATTTTAATCGGTCAATTTCGAATTGAATGCCTTCTCCCCCATTATTCTGTCAAGTCGACAACTGGGTAATGAGGAGTCAATTCAATGGATTCCTTATAAAATAACTCTCTGCGAAGTTAATATTGTTCCTACCGGTTTTTAATTATTGACATATTGTGCTTATTTCCAAGTATTTTCATATAACAAGCGTTTTCTGATGTTTCACTTGCGTAGGCGCTCTATTTAAATCCTTTGAAATTGAACAAAGTAATAAACGTTTTAGTATTTTGCAGTTCAATGAATCTAACATTTAAATTAAACAGCTGTCTGTTTCATAGCTACAGCAATTTTCTTTAATTAGCTACGAGAGAAAATGACCGAAAAGATAAAACAAATAAATTGAGATTAATTATTATCATTAAAGTTAATATATTTATTTGTTACTCTGACTAGAAAATTAATTCAGGTAACATCCGCCAATCCGCAGAGTAGCAACACGCTACAAGCATTTTAAGAGTAGGTATCTAGAATACTTCAAAAAGTAAAATCTTTTGTAAAGCATCTCAAATATTCAATGACTATGTATTATAGCTTTAATATATGCACATTGTATTTTAATTTAGCTTTAAATACTCAACCCAGTGTATTATTAGCTTAAATTCACATTTCCAAGTGTAAATGATTGCTAACATTTAAACTCGTTCATAAAACGGTGAATTAATAATTTAATTTTAGTTTCTCGTGTCTACGGATGTGTGTTGTGATAAACACCGTTCGTCAAAATAGGTTTAATTGCCTCGAAATAACGTGGGCGTAGTCGAGGCGTGCACTAGTCAAATTATGAAATACGCTTCCGTGCAAGATGAAGATAGGTGTGAATTATTAGCTAATGTATTTCTTGCTTAATCATTAGTACCTGGGTGACCGAGCTTAGCTCGGTATTTTCATTTTTATTTTATTTATTTTTTTATTTTGTTTTTTTCTCGGTATTTTTATATTTTATTTTTATTTAAATAAAAAATCACGAGTGAAATAAAAAAAAGATAAAAGAATTAATCTGGAGACTGAGAATTGACCACGGTTTTCTCGGTCAATCTCGACCGTCCGATTTCCCACCTGAGCTATTACAGCTATAATGACAATTGCGAAATTAACCTTCCTATTCTAACGATATTTTAGCCATTTTTTTCATTGCCTAAAAACAGGAATAAAACGACATTTTCTAAAAATGCATCCTAGCTAGATCAATTTTTCGCCCCCGAAATCCTCTGTATACTAAATTTCACGAAAATCGTTGTAGCCGATTCCGAGATTCAGATTCTATATATATATATATATATATATATAGTATAAAGATACAAGAATTGCTCGTTTAATAGTATAAGATAGGTACTAGCGCTGTATCTAATGGACCCCGTGAGCATTTAATAAATTTTAAGTCCCTTCAGTATCAGGGGGTCTAGCAAAATTAATTAAGTGAAAATGTTTCAAGATGTGTAAT
This sequence comes from Melitaea athalia, assembly GCA_905220545.2. NCBI lineage: Eukaryota > Metazoa > Arthropoda > Insecta > Lepidoptera > Nymphalidae > Melitaea > Melitaea athalia. The sequence continues at coordinate 7,134,938 of HG992203.1, forward strand.
GTTACTAAAATTTATTTATTGAAGAAATAGAAGTGAAAAAATTATGTTCATCTAAATATTATTTATCTTATATTTATTGGAATAAAATCGCAATGAAAGTTTCCTTTCATTTATATTTACGTTCGATCTCGAAACAACTTAAGAATTGCACTGACAGAGCGCACTTAATAGGATATATGTATAGCGAAATTATTCACGAGATCTTATTAGAATGTAATAAGGCCTATTTCTATGGCACATTAAAGTGAATGTACGCTGACTGCACCTAACTCGACCTTTTCCCACCGTTTGCTTATCAAAATGCGATTATTAACGAAATTAGTTCCCGGTCAAGTACCTACTAATTTATTAGATTCTATATTTTGGCCTTCGATTTTGTAATATTAACAGTTAAATGTAATGTTTAAAATGCAATTCTCTTATCTAGTGAAATAGTCATAGACTAAATAGGTCGAAATTGTACTTGCTATCGTTACATAAATAATTGCTTGTATAGGTATAAGTATTTTCTACATAAATAGTAAGATTTAAGAATCAAAGTCGGTATCTATATTTATATCATTCTTTAAGGCCTATGAAGGACTTCTCAACCACATGATTAATTCTAAAAAGGCTTCTTTGCGTCTTAAAAAGAATTTGTAATGCTAAGCTTTCACAGAATCAATACTAATATATAAAGCTGAAGAGTTTGTTTGTTTGGTTGTTTGTTTGTTTGTTTGTTTGAACGCGGTAATCTCTGGATCTACTGGGCCGATTCGAAAAATTCTTTCAGTGTTAGATAGCCCATTTATCGAGGAAGGCTATAGGCTATGTGTCATCACGCTAAGACCAATAGGAGAGGAGTCCAAGCCGACGAAGTCGCGCGCAGAAGCTAGTATAGGATAAAGTATTTTAATGCGTAATGCCAACAGTGAAAAACAAAAAGAAATTCACGTAGACTAGCATTATTTTGTTTCAAGAAAAAACTGCATTTTAATTCTGATAGTGGTCAGATTTCTTAGTCAATCTCAATTATAAGGATTTATTCGTCTACGTATTTTATTCAACTATGAAACTTACAATTCAGGTAATTTCAAGGCGTAGATATTTAAGTAATAAGAGGTCGGCCTGAGATCAAAGCTAATTATTCGTCTTAGTCATTATTTATGTGGCAACTCCTAAAATATATTATTAAGATAGAGTGATTTGTGAATACAAAATCACTGTACATTTTAGTTTCTATAAATTTTACCGACAAAATTGCCGATAGTTGTAAATGAATTTACATTTTTGGAGCCTTAGATAGGTACTTATTCTATTATACAAGCTTATACACTTGTATACGTATCTGTCCAATCAATAGGCAAAGGTCTTTGAGATTCTATTATTTAGGTCTTGAAGAATTAGAGCTTAATCAACCAAAGTGTTCTAGTCAAAAGTGGCACATACCGTATTTTTAGAAATTTCTCCAAGACACAGACGGACACTGCATAGCCTAATAAAACTTTTACTGCTCTGTATATACCGCTCCTTCTTTGAAAAAAGTCACCAACGCAAAGTAAGAAGTAACTGACTTACAGTTTAGATTTGAGCATTCCATGCGCTCTGCTCTCACCGAGATTGGATCTGAATTTTTACAAATTTGTTTAATTTTATTAAGAAATCTAAGTACTTACTTAATACGCAGTCATAAAAAGGTGAAAGTGCGTTGTTGCAGAAACCGGCAGCTGTTTTTCGGCTTATTTGTTTTAGATTATACCCGGGTTAGGCATTACTAATAAAATCAAAGAAAAGGTATAATAAGGGAGGTTGCTACTTGATGGGGGTCGAATAGAGTCGAATAATCAATAAAAACCGTATGCCAGATGCGAATTTGAGCTAAAAAATATCAGTTCACCGATTTTATACTTTAACGTCATAGTAATAAACAGCAGATTACATTTTTAGTTTTAACATTACCAGTTCATCTGTTTTATTCGTTGTTTGTAGGTCAATGGCGAAAGTTGGGAACAGCGTCTCAGTGTTTGATGAATGAGGATGATGCTGTGTTTAAGTGATGAAAAATCTTTTTTTGGGTCACACGGAGTTGGTGCGAAATTTTTTAATTTATGTTTTTAGGGAGACTACACTGTTAGTCCAATTTACACAAGTGGTAACCTGGTCAGGAAGGCAAAATCTATTTTATTTTAAACAAGCTGTATCAATGACTTCTTTTGTGATTGCATATATTAAATTGAATCTTTTCTCCTAAGGAATAAATATAGAATCCCTAAACGAAAAGTTTCCAGTTCCTTAGCTCGTGGTATGATTTCAAAGCATGTTACGTTTTGTCCATAAATCTTTATGAACTAGTAATGAAAAAGAATAAATGCTTAAGTATCGAATATAGAATAACGATGACTATATGATGTATTGTAAATTTAATAAAAAAACACTTGTCAGATCGATTTGAGTAATTGACTCTGCTGGTAAACGTACACCAGGTGATCTAAATAAATTCCGATTTATTTTGAAGTTACGTACTCAATAGCTAGGCCGACGACATGTTAATTTACTATGTGAATGGGTATATGTGGAACATGAGCGTTGAATCACATTTTTTGGGTATTTGAGCGCAGGTATTTTTTTATTTTATCATGAATTATTATGAACTATTATGGGCGTACAAATTTAACTACTTTATAGGTTATATAATTATGTTTAAAAAGGATATGTAAGATTATATATATATCTTTATTTTGATTAGGTAATTATCCTTTAAGGTATTCAAAGCCCCAGTATGTATATTAATAAAACTACGTACTAAATTACTAATAAACGTAAGAAAGTATTCTAAGAATAATATCGACTCAAGCTTAATTGAGCCAATTATAAAAATTTCAAAGAAAACTTTAAAATGAAATTAAAGTTAAATTCTCAAGTCGCAATCAGATCCTATTTGCGTCAGAAATGTAAAACCATTATTGCATTAATTTATTGCCGCTCGAGCGGGACAGATGTCAATCACGAATAGTTTAACTGCCTCTACCTAAATAAATTGTCGTTTTGTCCCACAATTGCCTTATATCTCCAGGCACATCAGATGCAGGTTGCAATAGCGTATTTTCAATCTCTTTCTCACAAATCGTATCTACATACGTTAGAAGGAGATAAATTATTATTTTGCAATTTACGGATAAAATCAAATGTTAACGATTACTAGGTGGAGAATGTTGACAAGTACACTTGATGGCATATTAAGGAATAAATAAATCAAATAATAATATCTTTCTGAGTGGTGTGCAATAAAGTATATTCTATCTATCTAAGGAATAGAATAAATGAATTTAAATGGACTTTTACTTCCTTATGGGAGGTATTGTAATCGAAATATTTTGGTTTTTAGATTTTAAAGTTTTATCCATTTTGAAAAGCATTAATCCATATTGAGTTGTTTAATATCTTACGCATATACAAGATGTTCCATTCCTAACTGCGTATAGACGCGTCATAGACGTTCAAATTATTCACATTCCACGTAAAAAAATCCTAGCCCTTTTTTACTTTGTCCTAATATACGAGCTACTCTGGAAATTTACTTCTGCATAACCGCCCAATACTATTTTTCTTAGCCCTAAAAGACGTCGATAAAATGATATATAGGTACTAACTACCGGTACCGCATAGGTACAACTAAAGAATGTATGTAGTTGTAGTACGACCTACTAGGAATTTATTTTTCACCTGGAATGTGATCTATATCCTTCAGAACCCCCCATTTTAAGGAACGATTTTATTAATAGAACCCTATATGATAGCATAGGATAGAAGGGTTTGTCTTCATATACATGTGTCAGGCATATATATATAAATATATATATATATATTTTTTATTAACAATTCAATATCGTAATTTTCAGTGGCAGTGGGCTGGTCACCTGTGTCGCGGGACCGATGGCCGCTGGAGTAGACGTGTCCTGGAATGGCGACCGCGTGTTAGCAAACGCAGTGTGGGACGTCCTCCGACCCGCTGGAACAACGATCTACGTAAGATTGCCGGTGGAGGCTGGAAGAGGATTTCAGAAAACCGGCATGTCTGGCGCAAACTTGGGAAGGTCTTTGTCCAGCTTTTTTTTTTTTTTTAATAAAAGATATATCCACGGACTTATAGTGCCCGTGCTTTTGTTATTCCAATTTTTATATAATAAAACATGCATTGGTACTGTACTGCAACTTAAGTAAACCTAAGTAACTAGACTTAGAAACAACGTGAGTCCACTGACCAAAACTATTCTATAATATAATTTTGTTATAATTATATTTACACTTAATTGCTAACTACAATATATGTACACTTATTTCCTAGCTACAATATATGTGCACTTATTTGCTACTTACAATGTACACTTAACCTATGTTAATATTAGTAAGTTTTTTTTTTATTTTTTTTTTTAATAATTAATCCTATAGTATTACTACTCCTATAATATTACATGAATTTTATATTAATGAACACTATTTATCTTCCTTTTATATTACATGCATTTTATATTAATCTACACTATTTATAATGTCTTTTCACCCCAACACCTTTCAATATTCTGAGCACACTCTCAATGACGGCGGCATCCCTATGATGAATTGCCATCTTGAGACTGTGCTCGAGGATTTTCTTGTCTGTCGCCTCCGCTGCCCTCGCCACAAAGCGACCAATTGCGTCGTCACGGTCGTCGGTGTAGTAGACACAGGTGTTGGTGTGTCTAGTTACCGCGACTACAGCGTGCGAAACGCTGTCGTGGATCTTGAGCCTCCTTGTCTTCGTCTGGAGGACAATGACGTCCTCAAAGGTCTGGCCCTGCGCCTCGTGGATGGTTAAGACGCGCGATCCCTCACCGGACCCGTATCCCTGGTCAGTCAGCAATCTCTTCTCCTCTTGCGTAAAGACCAGGTATAAGGTGCGGTCCCTTCCTGCAGGAATACGCGCGCCCGTGAGGCTCTCCACTCGCAAAGATCGGATCTTTGTACTTGAGCTGTACACGGTCCTGTAAACTTCGCTGATGGCAAGGGCGACGTCTTTGGGATTACGATGCGTGCATGACAACTCGCACGAGATGGTTGTTATCAGGGTTGGTCTGCAGTACCGCATTTCGAACAGATTGTCCCTGTCGATGTACGGCAGCTGGTTTATGTCTCCAATGAGGACTACCTTCTGAGCTCCCGATAGTCGGGCGGCCATTACTATGGCTCCGAAGTGGTTCATGAGGGCTTCGTCCACCGTTAGGCGGTTTATTTTTGAGCCCTCGCGGAAACCATTAACTAGAACGGAGGCCATAGTGCGCACCTTTTGCTTGGCTTTGTTGCCATAACGGTGCGCCAGTTTTTCTTTTAGGTCTTTGGCCGCCTCGACTGTGGTCGTGATCACGACCTCCGTGTCCTCATCGAAGTCGCCGACTATACGAGTTGTCTTGCCGCATCCTGGTACCCCGTTTATCCACTCCAGCGATGGTAGTCCCCAGAGCACGGTCGGTAGGCCTTCCCGGTCGCCGGAGACGATTTTCGCCATCTGTAGCATCCGGTCCGCCAGCATTACTTTCGTGCATCTGGCCACTACCACCACCGGGTCCCCTTCAGGTGTTTCGAAGGTTTGTGACTCCTCGTCGTTCCCCTCAGACTCGACCGCGCTCACAAAGCCTGCTGTGCTGTTATACGCAGCCATATACTTACCTGACATCTTGCCCTTGAGTATTTGTCGGGTTTCGCTGTTGTATATGGCTGCTTCGGCTTCCTCGAGCTCCACTTCCAGTAATCCTTGGTGATCGTACTGGTAGGCCTGCATGATCTTTTTGCAGGTGGCCCGGCTGACCTCGCGGTTTGCCTCTATTATGGCCAGGAACTCTATTAGGGCGTTCTCCGCATGTTGTAGCGGTGTGGACGCAGGACGAAGTCTTGGTGGTGTCACATGTCCCATGTCGGCCCTAGTTCGAGCGGCCGGTGACGCCTCCGGGTGCCTCGGACTGTCGTCTCTGGTGAACCTGCTCAGCGCCACCGATTGCCGCTCTCCCTGTCCAGCCTTTTTGGGAGAGAGGTGATGCGGGAGCTTACCTTGTTTTGGGGAGATGGTTGCGTGGATAAAGGTCGCCAATGACATCGAGCTTGGCTTAGATTCTGGTGTGGCCTTTGCCTTACTTCGTTCAGCCTTCTGGGCCTCGACCTGTTGCTGTAGACGCTCCGAGCCGCTGAGTGTGGGTTCGCTGACAGTCGGACATGCAGGTTGGTGTTATGGATTTCGGTTTTAGATATCCGAGATCCTCCCCCCTGTCCTCGTAGACTATGACCTCACTGTACTTGGAGGCCATCAGGCAACCGTACCTATCAGATACGTCTCCTCTATCATACCCAACTCTCATCGAATCCACACTAATTGTTTTGGGGATTCCACCGGGGGTCTCGCTCAACCGCTGTAGCCACACACTAGACTGCGCGAAGGCGGACGTCTCTCCCCACTCGAACAACACGATGCATTTGTTATTCAAACGCACCAGACGGTAGGTCGAGTCGCCCTCCTGTTCTTGCGCTAGCGCTGTGATTTTAGTGCGCTTTATGCTTGTCTTTTCGGTGCTACCCTTTATCAGCAAAGCTAGCCCCGGCGAAATCGCCAGCCGATCGCGTCCTTCGGAACGACAGAAACTTATTCCCATCCTCTCTACTTCGCTGTCCATGAATAGAGCCACGCATCTGGTCTTGATTCCCACTTTTCCGCTTCCGTTTCTTTCGCTACGCGAGGATTGTGTCATCCCGCTGTGGGTCGGTTGCGGAGGTGCGTTTTGGTTGGCTCTATTCCTGAACAGTTTCTGCAGCGAGGAGGGCATGGCTTTCGTTATTTGACCCAAAAGGGTGCGACCAGGAGACATTCGTGTATCTGTTGAGCTATCCATCTGAGTGGCTTGTTGGACACGGTTTTGGTGTGTTTGTAGTTGTGTGTTGTTTGTGTGGGTGTGTGTTACGAGAACGACGGTGTTCGCACTCTGCGCAGGTGTTACAGCCGGTGGTGGAGCGGTCGTGCTGTTCCTTTTTGCGGCTATATTGACAGCCTTTCTCGCAAATGTGAGGAAGGCCGTTCTGCTTGTTTCGCTCTCCAGGATGGTATGGAGCGATGGCTGGTCAAGTTTGATCTGGAGTTTGAGCTCTAGATCCAGCCTTTCCTTACTAAACCTCGGGCAGTCCAGTATTATATGCAGAACTGTCTCCTCACAATTCGGATCGCAGTTACACGAAGGACTGTCAGTGAGGTGGAATCTGTGGAGATACGACGCGAATCCTCCGTGGCCGGTCAGAATTTTTGTGTCGACAGCTGTTGGTGCCGATTTCCTTACCAGTCTGTAAGCGGTCTTTACATCCGGCAGGAATATTTTCGTGACCGAGCCAGTCTCCGAAGAATTGTATCTGTCCTGCCAAATCCTGACAGTCTCTTCCCGGATCTGCCTTCTGACATACGAAATAGGTATTCTGTCGTAGTCAGGTGCCGTCTTTTTTGTTAAGGCCGCCTTTTTGGCCAGCTCGTCCGCTCTCTCATTGCCTGGTGTTCCAACATGGGCCCTCAACCAAAAGAACCGTATCGTCTTATTCTCCTCCCGGAGCTGTCTGATTCGACTCTTCATTTCCACGGCCAGAGGGTGAGTCACTGAGGGGCTCCTCAGCAGATCTAAAGATGACCTCGAGTCGCTCAAGATGTTAATGGAGCGTGACTTTGAGGTTTTTGCCATATCTACGGCTCTGAAGAGTGCGTACATCTCCGATTGGAAGACAGTGTTGTGCAGCTCTAACCGGAAAGTAGAGTATCTTACTTCCTTGCCTTGGTCCCAACATGTGAGGGCGGCTCCTACTTTACCCTCTATTTTGCTTCCGTCGGTAAAGATGAAAGGCCCGACGATGTTATGTTCCTCAAGGACTTCGGGGTTCAGATTCTCTAAGCGCTCATACTCTGTTGTCATGAGTAGAGAAGGGTGGGGATTTTGCATTGGTTCCACCCTGCGCTCCAGCTCTCTTCCCGGTGGAAGAAGGTCCGTGCTGTGACCTTTTTTGATCTTAAAAAGCATGGCCGCCTCTCGAACGCGGAGGTCTAACGGGAGCAAGCCCGCGAGGACTAGTGCCGATGTCAGCGACACCGTTCTGTACGCCCTGCACATTTTCTGTGCAAATCCTCTCTGCAGTGAGTCTAGTTGCTTTCTTATCGACAACTTCTCTGCTGCAGGGGACCATACTCTAGCTGCGTACAGAACGATGGGCTCTATCACGGCCACATATATGGTCCGTACGATCTCTCCATTCAGACCCCAAGTGACTCTCGCCGCGCACGCGAGTTTTTTATAAATGTCCGCAGCTTTTTTGCATATGGCGGAAACGTGCGCGTTGAAAGTGAGCTTTGAGTCCAAAATGAGCCCCAGCAGTTTTATTTCATCTACAAGCCTCAGTCGAGTGCCGGACATGTGGATTATGGGTGTATCGTATTTCAGCTTTTTAGTGAGCACCATCGCGTTGGTCTTGTGCGCGGCGAAGCTCAACTTGTTACGTATACCCCACTCTTGTACGGCAGCTAAAGTGGTTTCGGCTGAGGTCTGTAGGTTGCTGGTTTTTTGGCTGGAGAAAACGAGAACAACGTCGTCCGCAAAGGCCTGGCAGTATACTCCCATACCGCTGATCTTTCTCAGTAGTGAATCCAGTATGAGGTTCCAGAAGGTCGGCCCACCAATGGATCCCTGGACGCAACCTTTCGAGGTCTCCTTCTCACTGGTCGCTCTGGCGTAATTTACAATGACCTTTCGGTCCTGGAGGTATGAGGCGACCATAGCGTATAGGTTTCTCGGGCAATGCTTGTCCACCAGCTGTTTTTTGAGAGCCGGCCACCATGCATTATCGAAAGCGCCCTCTATGTCAAGCGATACGAGAAGTACTATCTTCTTAGAGTTCATTTCCTGCCTGATATGCTTGACGAGATCGTAGAGGGCGTCTTCCGTTCCCCTCTGTGGCATGAATCCGTACTGGCTTCGGTGAAGCGTTGGGAAGAGACTCCACTGAAGTCTACCTACCATCATTTTCTCAACTGTCTTTCCTAGGATCGACAGAAGTCCGATAGGTCTATAAGACTTCGGGTGGGTGTAGTCCTCTTTGGCTGGTTTGCGGAGGATGCATACATGGGCAACCTTCCACTGCTTGGGGAAGTAGGACAGCGATAGGCATTTGTTTGCCAATGCTAGGAATAACTCCCTGTCGCAGTTTATTGCCGCCGCGCATATATCCGACGTTAGCCCGTCTGGGCCTGGAGCTTTTTTTGGATTTTGGCTCAAAAGAACCTGTTCCAGCTCCGCGGCCGTAAACGGCGGGTCGTCATCGGACAGATCTTCTAATTCCGCGGGAGTTCTGCTTTCGACGGCTTCTCGGATCTGTTTGTGATAGGCGGTCTCGGTGTCTACAGAGTCATCTGGGTAGAACGTTTTAGCCAGGAGTTTTGCCGACTGATCTGGTGACAGCAAGTAAGTAATAAATATTTATTATAATAAAATTATCGAACAGTTGTATACTTATTGTGATCGTTGTTGTAAGTACATACAAATATTTCTATATATTATAGACGCCTGTATAAGGCTTTCACAGTTTAAGGTACATTACCTTTAAGATGGTAGTACAATAATTGAGATATTGTTCTATTTAATTAAACCAGTACAATTAAATTAATGTTGTTTCAATTATGGATGTCGGTCTTGCTTTGAAGTCTGTTTATTGTCTTATATTGAAATACAAAGATCTAAATAATCTGGAAATGATTATTTATAATAGCACATACAGAATGTTTAACAAATATAATTGACTAGCTGTGCCCCGCGATTTCACACATTTTAATTTGAGGAAAAATAAAAAAATAAAAAGCCTTCCTTGGTAAATGGGCTATCCAACAAAAATAATTTGACAATTCGAACCAGTAGTTCCTGAGATAATCGTATTTAAACAAACAAAAAACTTTTCAGCTTTGTAATATTACTAATTACTTACATAATTACTATGGATTTTACTAACAATATATTAAAGGTGTAGACTATTTAGGCATCTAGTAGTTTTAAATTACTATTAGATACAACATTAAAAATTAGGATACATGAAACCAAGATCGAAATGTCTTATCAATGTATGTTATCTTTTTTTTGAAAATACAAATTTTTTTTCCAACCGCGTATCTTAATAAATGTAAATTCTATACGCAATATTGCAAATTGGATAACTTGATATCAAAAATTGAAACGAATTACATAGAACTATGATATGGTGATCGTCGACGCTGCATTTCTTTTAATTTATATTTTCAACATAATAGTGTCTCACAGGTTGTTTTTTATAATAATTTTGTAAAAACGATTATTCCACATTCCCACTTCGAAGTGGAATCATCGTTTAAAAAATAAAATTGTTTTCAAATAAATATTAATTAAAGTTAATTTTAAATAATTTCGACTTTTTTATTCTATCACAAACGTAATTAACGTCAAAATAAAAAGTCAAAATAAATTATTCGTTTCAAACAAAGTCGTACATAAAAAAGTAAGAACGTTATGAAATAACGATAGTTTGTTGACCCCAAATACCTAAACCGAGCCTAGATTTTCAGAATTCCCAGATACTCTATAGTTACGAAATATCGGTAGTCCCTTTCACTGGTGTGTGACCAAGTGGTTGACCTGCAGGCCATCCTTACATAAGATAAGATAAGCTCTGTGATCATTTATCTCGTTGGTTTTATATAAGCCTTCTTATGTGATACGCGATACTATGATTTCATAGTCTTTTAGATAAAATGTTAAAAGTTTTATCTATTAAAAAATTAGTATTGGTTGCCCAGTGCTCGAAATTCGATCATAATTAATTAAATTTAAATTAGAAGTTTGAACATTATTAAGGTTCTGTTGTCAAAGACTATACTTATATAGCAAAAAACAAAAGCATATATATGCGCGTGTGTGTCAAATACATGCTAGCGTTTGTACCTAAATTTTTTTTTATCGATTTGATGTATTTTTATGAATAATTAAAAAATATATATTAGCATTCTGCATTCCTTCTCAATTATAAATGTGCGTTTCATACTCCTTCGTCCGCGCAATTTTCGTACAAAGGGGTAAAAAGTTTTTGCTTCACGTATTTATATGTATACAGATTAAAAATATCTTACTGACTATTATAATTTATTGTTTTTCAATGTGATGTGATTATTTTTTCTTTAGATAACTTGTTAATTTAAAAAAGACCAAGGAGTCTGTTTGCAGGTACCTAGGTTAAATTAATATGTAACTGTTTTGAATGAAAGTAGCTGTGTCAGGAATATCAATTAAAATACAAGTAAATTAAATGGACTAATCGAACAACCAGTCAAGTAACCAGTAGAGCTACCAGTCAAGTAACTAGTTGAGTAACTCGTCCACTAACTAGTTAAGCACTTGATCGACCTATTGTGCTTTAATTATTCTGGTACATGCCGTATTTTTAATCAACTATGTAATTACAAAAAAAATATCATACTTATTGTAGTGCATTTTTTTCATTGAGATATGTTTTAAAGCAGTGTCTTTGTGTACAATAATCGAATAATAATACAATATAGTAATAATATATAGAATAATTTAATTTAATTACCTGTCGAGCGGAAAGTAACATTTACAAATTTCGCCAGGGAATCCAACAGACCGAAATACGATTCTGAATTTAGCTATTAATGAACGCCATCTAACATTTAAATTTGTAGTTATATTTTAAACAAATAGTAGTCTAAAATTTTGAATGTGAAATTTGCGGTACCCTGCAATGGGTATTTAAGTAGTGAGTCCATTTATGATATTAATTAGACCCTATGTACACTTGGATTACAAATAAATATTTAAATATAAAAAAAAATGTTTGATAGTGAAATATCGTTTGAGTTATAAAAAAAATTTTTTTGATAAAAATTTTTAGAAATTTAATTTGTTGTTAGTTTAAAAAATATAATAATTAACAAAATATTAAACTTTAATAAATTTTTATTGCATAACTTTATTAAGTATTTAAATGAGAAGAGCTCCACGAAGCGGAAAATTTTTAGACCAATTATTATTTAAACTTTTATGTCGTACTTTATAAAAACAGAGATTGGAAAATAAGTAGTTAATTAACAATGGTGTAACTTTTTTTAAAATTGACGTAAAATTTTTTTTCCCCGAGGTTTTTTTCTTTTAAGTGTCTAGATTACACCATAATTTATTAGAATTTTTTAATTGTTATTTAATACTATAAAAAAATTATTTTAGGTGATATACCGGCTTTTTAGACAGCACGCCTATGGCGTAACGACCTCGCGGAGTACTATTTTCAGCGTTAAAATAAATTATAAATAATATAGATAGAGTTCTGGGAGTTGGGTCTTTTTTATTGGAAATTTCCTGTTCATTAATAAAGGTCTTTTTTTAAAATTCCTTACATATCATTAAAAATATCATATTTCTAAAAAGAAATTATTAACGAAAAACTAAATGCCTTCTTTTTTTTCATATTTTGTTAATAACAATCGCAATTTTTTACGTGCTAATAATAATAAACCCTTAAAAAACATTTTTCGAATGGGAGCTTTATTTCTATTTAACACGTTTTTGAACTCGTTGACTAGACTATTAGTAAGTAACTGAGGTAGGGCACAGCAGGAAATTTCCTGCTCAACATATGGAGCCGCCCGACTGGGGTAGTATACCTCGACCTTACAGAAGACCACAGCTAAATAATACTGTTTTCAATCAGTATTGTGTTCCTGTTGGTGAGTAAGGTGACCAGAGCTCCTGGGGGGATTGGGGATAGGGTCGGCAACGCGCATGCGATGCTTCTGGTGTTGCAGGCATCTATAGGCTACGGTCTTACCATCAGGTGAGCCGTACGCTTGTTTGCCGACCTAGTTACATAAAAAAAAAGACTATTAATATGACATTTACGTTACATTCATTGACATTGCACGGCCCATGTAGTATTAATTGTTGTTATTTTTTATAATACTTTTATTGTTGTTGCGTTAATAATAAAAGTTTTTAAAGTTTCTGACAGATATGGCTATGATGTGTTAGATATTATTAAGAATTTTTTTCATATGCATTCTTTTAAATATAGCATTTTTAGTATAAACAATGGGTTCGTTTTTTAGTCGTTTTATTCTATAATTAGCTTACAATAGATAATTATATCAAATGTCAATGTTTTCAATTATCTTCAATTTAATTTAATGTTTTTGATGTGACTTTGTTTTTTTTTTGCGTAGTGGTAGTTAAAACTGCTATTTGTTATGGAATTCTAGTGGATTATTAATGTTAATTTTATGTAGTAAAAACTTTTGATAGAGTTTCTGAAGCAAATTACATACTCTTACTTATACCTACGTTATTTACATAGGTACCATATATTCATGTATTTCATTCGTTTGAATATCAAAAAACAAATTATTTGCGTTTAATACTAAGTTGTGATGTTTATTTTGAAGTCAAATTCTTTATATTATTATTTCTTATATAAATTATGTTTATGTTGATACATAATGATGCTTTATAATATTGATCTTTGCAAATTTAAAACTGGCTATGTAGGTAAGTAATATAAATTACGTTAAGATGAGAAAAATGGTTGGATTGTTATTTTTTCGTGACGCCGCCGCGTTGGCGCAGCGGTCACAGCACTGGATTGCGATTGACTGTTGTGCGGGCGGTTGCGGGTTAGATCTCCGCACACGACAACATTTGTATTGGCCATACATATGTTTGCCGTGGTCTGGGTGTTTGTGCAGTCCTTGTGGATCTCCCCATCGTGCCTCGGAGAGCACGTTAAGCCGTCGGTCCCGGTTGTTATCATGTACACCGGATAGCGATCGTTACTCAGTAGGGAATATATCCGCCAACCCGCATTGGAGCAGCGTGGTGGATTAAGCTCCGATCATTCTCCTACATGGGGAAGAGGCTTATGCCCAACAGTGGGATATTACAGGCTGAATCGTATCGTTGTCGTTATTTTTTCATGCAAATAACAACTTGAAAAAATGTCTAAATTTACCTTAGCTTGTTACCTTTGCAATAAATTTATTTGTACTTAACTCAAAAACTTAATCCACATAATTGATTACTTTTTTAAATTTTACATTATCAAAAAACTTATTCATTTACATGCCAATCACAAACGAAACTCCCAACAAAAATTACTCAGAAATTCCTGTTACTTCTAGGTCAATGGAATAAACGATATAACAGCGATTTGGTCAAATATATAGCGGATATAAAAGCAAGTACAGTCATGGCACGGTCTTGTTTTATAACATGATCTCGGCGGCTGTTCAAAGATTGTAATTAATGTTAATCGCGCTACATCAGGTATAACTTACTTTAAGCACAGCAACAACGGCTTGGAGGGGCATAAATCAATGGGTCTTAGGTCAGAAAGTGTTAAGCTTAGCGCTTATATAATTAACTGTTGCGTTAAATGTTTGTAGAACAAGAACGTTTTGCGTTTAGAATTGTTTTTTGGTATTTTAGATTTCACCAGCCAACCCAGCGAACTTTGCACCGCCATATTTGTCGCGAATATATATTTTTTATCTTATATTTTAGAAAAATTTTCCTGACAATAACGTATATACACAAAAAAATAAATAAAAAAGTGTGTGTGCGATTCACACACGATAGAAGTGAAACTTCTTTGGCAAACAAATTAAAAAAAAAACTAATTTAAAATTAGCGGCTTGCAGCGCGGCCCGGCCGCAAGGCGCGCTCTTCCCTGTCGTTTTTTCGTTGCCTTCCGGTTTGAAATCACAACGATTCTAAAGAAGTTTCACTTCAAAAATCATTCGGAAATTACTAGTGTATACATGTCACCGATTCATTTTTTATTATTTATTACATTAGATATGCGCTTTCTTAGACTTAACTATAGATTTTCATATTCAGATCCCGCTTATAAAATACATATAATTATGGTTCATGGTTTACTTTAGCGAAGATCCTCTAATTTTTTCTATAATAAATGACCTTTTTAGCCTTCAGTAGTAACAAGAGGATTAGGTAGTTGTTACTTAAAGAATAGAGTTTGCAATAAATAAGAAAATACTTCTTCAGCAATCTTGCTACTATTCCACAGACGAAATTTGTACTATACCTAAATATCTTTATGTGATAAATTTATTTAAGTTTTGCATTGTAATTTTACCTCGATATACTTTTATAAATTAATGTTTATATCAACTTGGTAACTTTTTTTATTTATGTTTACTTTTTATATTACGAAGGATAAAACATAACTTTTAATTAGTGCTAATCTTAATTGTATCTCATTTTTGGTATTCTTATCGAAATATATTCAAAAATCTTTAATTACAGAAAAAAATAACGAGGATTGGGTGTAATTTTACCTAAAACAACTGCGAAATATTTTGATTGAACAAAACTAAACATTTTTATTTAAATAGGATTAAAAATAACTTTTCTATTGTCATTTTACAAAGTAATAAGTATTTTGATATAATTTTGTAATAGTTTTTAATTAATTATAGTTTTTGTGAAGCTGTCTCCGATTTGAAATATAGATTCTCCTGAGAAGAATAAGAAACAGTAGTAAAAGTACAACTTCAGTCAGAAATTCAGAATTATGTCCTGCATAAAAAAGGCAGTGCTACAAAACCTTTTACCTAATTATTCTGTGTCATTTATATAATTTTGTACAAAATTATATACTTTGGTTATTAAAAAGCATTTTTTAGTATAAAACGTTTAAGTGTTAATACTGGCAACTATAAAATTATTTGTGGGATTTTATTGTACATGCCTTGACCTATAAAAGAAGCGTTTATTTTGGGAAGTTTAAACCTTGAAATTACAATTTGATCATTCCTTCTCGTGTTTTTTGTTAAACGTTTTTGTTAAAATGACGCATCAGATAATAATAAAATTAATTTCAGCCACAGGGGCGAGGTTATGGGTTACTAAAAATTATCGTAGTACAGTCCTTTTTGTTTAATGTACTTAAACATGTCTATTTTTATTTTTATTGTTAAAATTACTCGGTGTTAATAAGCTTGACTTTAAGATTAAACATCTACATATCTGTATAACAAGTCAACATCGACTAAAATGCAGTTTGTTTATCTGTCTAGTAGCCGCGCATCATGTTGAAACTACTGAATTGATGTCACCGATTGATGTAAATGAAACATGATATGATTTGTTTTTATACTACGATGTGGGCCACTGGATGTTTTTTTTATCACGAAATGAATTCTGGTTCCTTTGGGCAAGCGATGAAAGACACAACACGTGATTGTAATCACTGATCACAGATGTAATTGCGGATACGCCTTGTTTTAACGAAAATTGAAAATAATCCAATGACGATTTATATTATTCATCTTTGTAAAACTGAATAAGCATTCAACTGTTCACGGAAACGGAACTATAAATTTACCGTATCAATACCATTCAAAACCTTATACGCAACAATTAATAAAGTAAGCACACTAATGAAGATATTATGATTTCTGAACGTCCAGTAACGAAATTAAATTAGAAAAGGGCCGACTATTATTTATCCTGTAAACGGCGCAGGCGCATTCAAACGAATCTAATCTGACATTACCCTTATACGGTATCTGTATGGAGCTGGTCCGCAAATGGACTTCTAATGTCGACAATGTCGTTGGATTTTGATGCTGTTTTGTGGAGTTCATAATATTATATAAAGGGCTTTCTATTCAAAATGTACTTCATTTTATCTATCATATGAGGTTAGCAAACCTTGGCGTCGTCTATAGCGAGTTCGTTACAGATCCCGGCTACTCAAAGATTTCATATTACAATGAATTCTTCGACAAGAGACGATACCATGCTATTTTTAATTCGTTTTTATTTTTATTTATGTGTTACTCACACCTGAGGAAATTATAAAGATTTTAAACCGTCGCTATAGACGACGCCAAGGTTTGCTTAAAACCTAAAAATCATCATATCAAGAATTTCGACGCGGCTAGATGAGGACCCATAGCTCAGTTGGCAGAGCGCTGACACGGCACGTCAGAGGGCGCAGGTTCAAATCCTGCTGGGTCGAAAATTTTGATATGATTTAAAATCTTTATAAATTTTATATATTTTTTAATTTGAGGTTGTCAAATCATAGTATATGATAGTAACTGAGGTAGGGCACAGCAGGAAATTTCCTGCTCAAAATATGGAGCAGCTCGACTGGGGTAGTACCTCGACCTTACAGAAGACCACAGCTAAATAATACTGTTTTCAAGCAGTATTGTGTTCCTGTTGGTGAGTAAGGTGACCAGAGCTCCTGGGGGGATTGGGGATAGGGTCAGCAACGCGCTTGCGATGCTTCTGGTGTTGCAGGCGTCTATAGGCTACGGTCTTACCATCAGGTAAGTCGTACGCTTGTTTGCAGACCTAGTTACATAAAAAAATGTCTAAGAATAAATAATAATTAAACAAATCTGAAAAATTTAAAACAATTGACAGACAAATACTTTTAAATTAAATTACCTGACAAGATAGTACCTTGATTCTAATCTCCTTGATTTCTTTGTTTTTTCTTTCATTTCTTCTAGCTCATTTTTCTTAGGAATACATTTTCTAAAGCATCACGTATAAATCTTATGGTTCTGTATATGGAGTACAATGCTACAGATAAGTTGCACTATCATTTGTATTCCTATGAAGAATTTTGGTTCAGATCGCGATGCATCTAGCACTAGCTGTTGGGGTCGATTAAATAGCCACGTTTTAACGCCGCATCCGATAACTGCGTGATTAGATTTTGAATGAATAAATTAATTTAGTACCTACCTACTTCTAAGCAAGCGCTATTATAATTGTAATTATGGCTATAAAACTAAAAAACTATAATATTTAATTATAATTAGAACTATCGAGAAGACAAAAAAAAAACGATAGGTAAAGAAAATGAAAAGAATGCGATAATATAATACTCGTAGTAAATGTTATCTATATTAAATACTTGAATACTTATAGCTTACTACTTACTCTACTATTACAATGTACTCTGTGTACTTACTCTAGCCTTTAGTAAAAAAGAGGATATTGAATGTCTCTAATAAAACTCATTATTCTGTGACTAAAGTGTTCAAACACAAACTTTTTAATTCCACCATACTACTATATATAATTCCGTATTCGTTTTATGTATGTACATATAATACATATAGTATTTAAATGCGTCAAATTAAAAGCTTTATGACATTTTATTATTAAAGTGCTGGACGTCGCGTGATGGAAATTAAAATTGTAATAAATTATACGTACAATTGCAGGTCTCAATGTATAAATCATATTAAAATCACTAGTTTTTACATTGTTTCATAATGTGACATGCGTTATCGTTGCATATTTAAAATGAAACGTTGAAAGTTTTAAGTGTAGCAATGAAAAGAGAGGTTTCGAAAAATCTAAGTTTTTATTTCAGTACATTGTTGCAATTTACTGAAATCGTTACAAAATGTCTATTTTGAGCTTTAAATATTACCTGTGTAAATTAAGTTTATAATATTGTTATAGATGTAATTGATAAAGGTGAAAATTGTCTGCTAAAATAATTCCTTTTATAGGTAACAAATTCCATTATTTATTTTCAGTTTTAAAACCTATCCAATAGTTTCAAGAGACCACCTGTACCCTCTATATCTCTATATATGCATGGGGGGTAAAGGTATATCCAATACCTTTACCCCCCATTTTATGCACTTCCAGTTGTGTTTAATGTTGATAAAATTAGGTAATTGTTTGATTCTATAACACTAAAAGGTGAAGCGATGAATAGTAAAAACTCAACTTGGTCTACAAATATGTGTGCGTGTTAATATGTAAAATTTGTAATAGTAAAAAATACTATTCACAAAATAGTAAAAACGCAATTCGCTCACATAAATAAAATAGTACAGAATTATAGCAACTGACATTAAAACACACCTGTTGAACTATATAGTAAAAACTGAACTCGGGAAAACAAGAAACCACTTCTTGGTATTAATTCAAGTTGATACCTAGTTCGTATAATATTATATACATCTATCATATATCGTATTATATATCTTCATCACATATCACCTTTAAATAACAATTTTTAATTTACGTTTTGTGAGTACGTAAATTTTTCTAAATATTTAAATTAATCCACTAGTGACTAGTTTTGACGTGTTCTTCAAAAGTTCCGTTGTAAAGATTTTGCAGTTTAGCTTACGTACTCGTAGGTTGATAAATTGGTATATTTTTTATATTGTTTATCCATAATATGATCTAATATATACCTACAATTCTCTTGTCGCGTTGTTTGTTGCCAAACTCCTCCGAAACGGATGGACCGATTTTTATGAAATTTTGTTTGCATATCGGGTAGGTCTGAGAATCGGCCAATATCTATTTTTCATACTCTTAAGTTACAATTGGGGGAGGGGGGGGGGGTATTAAGAGGGTTAATATTATACAGGATGTCCCGCGGTAAAGTGCAACCCCGAATGGGGGTGAAACTAGACCATAAATTATCGACAAAAAACATAGAAAAAACTTTTTGAAAAAAATATTTTATTTCTTATTGACGAATTAAGATTTTTATATCTTACGTAGACTCTATGTACAAAAAAATTATGATTTCTTTCAATGTAGTAGGTCGATTACTTTAAAATAAAATAAAATATTACGCCACGTACTTGGCGGTAAGGATAAAATAACAATTAGCTCGCAAAAAAGTGGCATTATGTCTTTAACTATGCTTCTTGTGAAAAAAATCCATTTTTTGACTGTTTTTTTCAATGATTTCTAATTTTCTTAGAATTATGCCCCCAATACCAGGAAATTTTATGATTTATTATTATTTCTTACCATATTGCCATTCAAATAAAAAAAAATTACGCCTGTATCCCAAAAAATACGTACAAAAATCATCATTTTTTGTACAAAGAGGCTACGTAAGCTATATAAAAATCTTAATTCGTCAATAAAAAAAAATAAAAAAAAATATTTTTCATTTTTTAATTTTTTTCTGGTTTTTCTCGATAATTTATGGTCTAGTTTCACCCTCTTTCGGGGTTGCACTTTATCGCGGGACACCCTGTATATGGCAAAACAACGTTTGCTGGGTCACCTAGCAGTAATCTATAGTAGTTAATATTATAAAGCTGAAAAGTTTGCTTATTTGTTTTTTTAAACGCGCTAATCTCAGGAACTACCGGTTCGAATTGAAAAACTGTTTTTGAGTAGGATAGCCTATTTACCGAAGAAGGCTTTTTATGTTTTTCTTCAAATTTACTCGTTTGAAACTGCAGAGCACCGCTAGTTAATTATAAGTTAAATACAACGCACCCGCAGCTCCTCTAACATTGCAAATACGCAACTGCATGGGCAGCTGTAGCCGTTGGACTTTACTCATGTGCCCCTTATTGTGTTAAATAATGTAGAATTTAATTTAAAAAACCGGCCAAGTGCGAGTCGGACTCGCGGACCGAGGGTTCCGTACAAACATTATTAAAAATATTTTTATTATATGATGTTAACATTTTAAATCATATAATTTTTTTTCCGATCCAGCTTTTCGCAATTTTTCCTTTATCTGTGCTATAACTGCTATAAGACGTTGCTTCGTACCAAATTTCAAGATTCTAAGTTCACAGGAAGTATCCTGTAGGTTTTGATTCCCTTGCGTCTTGACAGACAGACGGACAACAAAGTGATCCTATAAGGGTTCCGTTTTATCCTTTTGAGGTACGGAACCCTAAAAAAGATCTTTGACACACGGTCGTCTGTTTCTAAGGTTAGCAACTTAATGCTTGTGCTATTAGTCCATTGAAAAGTTACATTTGGGGTTGCGTTTGTCAGAGGACGCAATTTTATTTTTTAGATATGAAGGGGGGACTAGTCTAATGTTAAATCCAAGTTTATGGGTTTGTAGTCCTTGTGCAACGGCCGCCATCTTGGAAAAAGAGGTTCAAATGGTTTTTATGGTTTATCTGCCAAACTATAAGTCTCACAAAAAAAATTATTTAATATTTTTTGTTGCAAATAAAATTATCTACAACTTATGTTCAGTAACTTTTAGTCGTAGAATCATAAATAAAAAAGTTATAAGTGAAAAACCATAAAAATTTAAGAGAAAAAAGTTTATTTGTCGATAAAACTCTTTTTCTAATCATTTTACAAAAAAATAATATTAGTCCATTTTTATAGATAATATTTTAAGGAACAATTTTTATCAGAAACATTTTTAAATTTATTTATTATTTAAGGTTTTACAGCGCTGCGAAACGAATACTTTTCTTCGAGTATTTGTTTAACTATACATGAATACTCGTATATTTTGCCATAATTTTTAATCACCTTGTTATTTTTTTATGATGATCTTTTTAATTATTGATAGTAAAATATTGTTAATATATAAATAATTCTTGATTTGACACTCTGCCTACGAGGTGGAGTCTGGAGGTGCGTTTTTTTACTCGCGTGATTTCTAAATCACAACTACGTCCTCGGTCTTTTTGATGGACCAAGCTGCGGCTCAGCGGCTGGTTGGCTTACTGTATTAAATACTTGAGGGGGAACTGGAGAAGGAAGTTAGCAAGAAGTGTGAAGTGCTAGAATCATAAATAAAAAAGTTATAAGCAAAAATCTATAAAAATTTGAGATAAAAAAAATCTATTTGTTGATAAAACATTTTTTAAATCATTTTACAAAAAAATAATATCAAACCATTTTTATAGACGGTGTTTTAAGGAACAATTTTTACTATTAACATTTTTAAATTTATTTATTATTTAAGGTTTTACAGCGCTGCGAAACGAATACTATTCTTCAGTATTCGTAACAGTACGTGAATATAAATATAAATATTCATGATTTGCCCTAATTTTTAATCACCTTGTTATTTTTTTATGATGATGTTTTTAATTATTGATAGTAAAATATTGTTAATATATAAATAATTTTAGATTTGACACTCTATCTACGAGGTGGAGTCTGGAGGCGCGGTTTTTTTTTTACGTGGTATCCGCAGTAGGCATAATCCACGGTGATTTTCTAAATCACAACTACTGTCCTCGGTCTTGCGGCGAGTGTCTGGTTGGCTTTCTATATTAAATACTTGAGGGCGAACCGAAGAAGAAAGTGGCGTAAATGTCAAAATGTGTGTAAATCATTTTCTTCAATTAATTTCGAGAGCTCCATTATTTTGCTGCAAGTATCCCCATAAATAATTATAAAAAAACGTTCACCAATGATAGTGAGCAGTGCAAGGTCAACTCTGTTGTTGAGGAACAACGCCGTTCCACTTGCTAACTCTAGGTGTTTCTCCAGGGTTTTCAGAAATTTGAGTTTACCCATATTGTAAGCACCTGAAATTGTGTCACATCCTGAAAAAGCATGGAGAAACAGCAAGTTATACGCAATAAGGTCTCCGTACATAAAAAGTTACTGAACAAAAGTTGTAGATAATTTTATTTTCAATAAAAAATGTTAAATAATTTTTTGTGAGACTTATAGTTTGGCAGATAAACCATAAAAACCATTTGAACCTCTTTTTCCAAGATGGCGGCCATTGCACAAGGTCTACAAACCCACAAACTTGGATTTAACATTAGACTAACCCCCCCTTCATATCTGAAAAATAAAATTGCGTCCTCTGACAAACGCAAGGTAAGCCCAAAAAAATGTAACATTTCAATGGACTATATAGGCAGCCGACCAATATAACTATTTTTTTTTCGATAAACTTATGTACTTATAAACATAAATACATACCTAGAACCCTCGGAGCAAAACGCAGGATCACCACTGCACACTACGCTATCGAGCTAGTCAAATTGCTTGATAAACATATTTTTTGTGTTATTTTAATCGCTTAATTAACCTCCTAATATTTTTTATGCATATAACATTGTTTGCTGCATAGAGCAGTATTATGAAGAATTGATAATATAAGCCAAGAGTTATTATGTTCACCAGTATATCTGTTTGACCATAACACGGCTAACCGACCATTTAGGTCCTAGACAAGTTGTTCTTATCCTTATAAATATTGTACGGTTATGCAGGAATGATAATTTGTTGGCTATGTTTAATGGATTCGATACTGTGTATTAATAGTTAATACTAAGAAAATTGATACAAGTTGAATTACTGTTTTTGATTACAATACTAGGTTCTAGTGCTTTACTTGCAACGACCGCTCTAGTCTCGTGCGGTGATAGCGGGTTCGATTTCCGCTTGGAGTGATTATTTGTATTTATACAGATATTTCTTTCCAGTTTGGGTGTCTGTCCTTGTGGGTTTCCCCACCGTGTTTCGGAGAGCACGTTAAGCTGTCAGTAACGGTTGTTATTACAGATATTTGGTAGTGGTCGTCACTCATACTGGGAAATATATCCTTCAATCAGCTTTGGAATAGCGTGTCGGATTAAGGTCCAGTCCTTCTTCTACATGAAGAAAGGCAAATATGGGATGTTACAAGCTGAAGTGTAGTGCTTTACTTAGTATATCTAGGATTAGATTTTGTATACCTAAGGGCTTAAAATTTCGCTATGTCTATCGAAGCTTTTTCGTATACGATATGTGAAATGTAGCTCGTGATATTTCGGCGACGTTACAGACGCAATAGTCACGGGAGTCATTCGAACAGACGAGTCGATTACGATGTACCTATTACTGGTTGATGTAACTGAAGGCGGTTTTTTTTCGTTTGCAAGCAAAAACAATTATTTTTGTATGTCAGTAAAATATATAGTACCTATTTCCAAAATGTAATTTATAAATAATTTTGGTTACGGAATTTTTTTTTCAAATAAAAGGAAACCTAACAGTATAAGTATAATAATTACAATAGAAAATACAGGTGTTTTGAAAGTTTATTCAAACGAGAACATTATGTTAGGTCTGAAATAAAATTAATCATCGAGTTAACTAACTACTATCAAGATCACCGTGTCCAAGTAAACATGGTTACCTATTAAATCTTCCGACATCGTCCATGTGACCTCTTGGTCTCTTCTGATAACGTTGTAACTGGTATTGGCAACCTGTGGCGTGTATTAGGAATAATGAACATGTTTGAACGTTTGTAAGGGACAAAATCAATCCCATCAATTAATTTGCAGTAAAATTTGTAAATTGTACGCATTACAATAAAAAAAGATCACGGGCAGTTGAAAATCAGTGGTCGTTATCTAATTATATATTAAAAAAAAAAAAAAATACTAAAACATTAACGAGTCGATAGATTTCACGAAGTATTTGACGTATTGTCACGTTACATTTAAAAAAAAAATTAAAATATTACGCATACATCGCATTCAGCCTGTAACATCCCACTGCTGGGCATATTCGTCTTTCTATATGTAGGAGAAGGATTGGAGCTTAATCCACCACGCTGCTGCACTGCTGGTATGATAACAATCGGGACCGACGGCTTAATGTGTTTTCCGAGGCACGGTGGCACCCATAAGGATAGTCATGCAAATCGGAAAGAAATATTTGTACAAATACAAATATTAATCCCGAGCGGGAATCGAACCCGCAAACCGTTGGTATATTAGGCGACTACTCGTACCACTACACCAGAGCGGTTGTTGAAAATAGTATATATTTAATTTATTAAATTACTGTAAAATGTTTACAACCCCTGTCAAAGTATAACGGCGACTTATAGGGTCGATAATAATTAACATGCACTTTGATTTTCTCTTTACAGGAAACTACTGTGTTATCTAGCAAACAACAAAATTGTAATAAGTTCTCTATGTTCGTAAAACTTTTTTAATAATAAATCCATACGAAAAACCTATACTAATATATAAAGCTGAAGAGTTTGTTAGTTTGGTTGTTTGTTTGTTTGGTTGTTTGTTTGTTTGGTTGTTTGTTTGTTTGTTTGCTTGAACGCGGTAATCTCTGGAACTACTAGGCCGATTTGAAAAATTCTTTCAGTGTTAGATAGCCCATTTATCGAAGAAGGCTATGTATCATCACGCTAAGACCAATAGGAGCTGAGTCCACGCCGACGAAGTCGCGCGCAGAAGCTAGTATTAAATAAGTATACTGCATACAAATCTGCTTTCAATAGCTTATACACTAGCGGTTACAACTAGTTTTAATACACAATTGACCCTAGATGTAAATTAACAGAATAGAATTAGCAATCATCACATCAAACCAGTCGCCTTTAAAACGTGAATAATATTTCCATTACATCGAATAAGTAATTTTAATCGGATCACGACCTTTTTTTATATCTGTATTTGATTAATGATCGCTAAAAGCTCTTTAATATTATAAACTGACCACCAGTAAACATGTTTCGGTTTACAATTGCCTTCCATTAAACCATGTCTCATCGATGCTAAGGCTAACTCATACTTGAGTATTTTTTAATTTATATTTTTTAATTATAATTAGAGATGGGCGTAACGGCTACATTTTGATATTACGTTATAACGTTACGCTACTTTTAAATCACTTATTATTTTTTACGTGATAATTTTTTTTTTTTTTTTACCAACTGTGAAACCCTTGTGAGATCAAATTTTTTTTTGGGATTTTTTGACCTGGTAATTACAACCTTTAGGTCAACTCTTATTATTTGTGAGATCAAATGCATATTACATATAGGATACTTAAAATGAAAGACTATCTGTATACAAAATTTCTTCAAAACGGTTACAGCCGTTTCTGAGATATCCAAAGTATAACAAAAAAAAGGTGTGTGTGCGATTCACACACGATAGAAGTGTAACTTCTATGGCAAACTAATTAAAAATTAGCGGCTTGCAGCGCGGCTCGTCCTTCCCTGTCTTTTTGCCGTTGCATCCGGTTTGAAATCACAACGATTCTAAAGAAGTTTCACTTCAATAAATACAAGAATTACTCGTTTACAGATACAAGATAAAATAAACTTACCGCTATTTTCATTCCTGTTATTTTCTCTACTTATTTCTTCATATATACTCGTAATTAAATGCTTTTGTTTCATATGTTTTTTTAAATTCGTTATAGTAGTTTTAAATGAAAGTATATTTTTACAATATTTATATTCCGCTTTTTTTTGCTATTTCATCCACCGCAGTAAAATAATTCCACATTTGTCCTTTTCGTGGCATTTTACTCTACTCACTAAACAACTATACTTAATTATATAAACAACTTTATTATAATTATTAATTATATTTACAGTTTCTCAAAACGCAACACCGCAATCGTAAAATTCGTAAATAAACTCAGGAAAATGACAAACATCATACGAGAACAAACGCGTTGTCCATACTAACAATTTAACCGTTGAACAAAACGAAATAATATGAAAAAAATAAGTCTAACGTGTAGTATAATATAATAAAAATAATAATACGAACTAAAATATTTTTAAAATTTGTTTCAAAAGACATTGAAAGGAAAATAGTTCTTATTCAGTTACAATAGAATACAATTTGACATGGGACTAAGCTATTATACGCAACGTGAATGTTCTGGACATTCAAAGGAAAATAGTTCTTAGTCCGTTACAATAGAATACGACTTGACATGGGACTAACATATTATACGATGTTCTGGACATTAAAAGGAATTTTGTGACTATAGAGTACAATTTGGCTCTGTGTACATTTGAGGTAAAGTAGTAAAAATAAAAATATTCTTTCAAACCTTACCTGGGAAGCGTGATATTATATCACGCTTCCCAGATAAAAAAAATAATAGGTGATAAAATGATTTAAAAATAATAGGTGATTTCAACCGCTACCTAATATAACGAACACCTCTAATTATAATTTTATAATTGCACTCTCTCGTTCCTCTTTTTTGACGTGACAACGTCTAATAAGTCGATGAACGCCGGCTGCATGCACAAAAAGGATGACTCATTGTCCCGTTATGCTCATTTTCTCGTTATGCTCATTGTCCCGTTACGCTAATTGTACGCTTGCGCCACATCTATCTCTATTCCACTCGATTGACCTATGCGTCCGAGGAGATGTTTTGTTATGACGTTGTCACGTTAAACTATCCTCCGTAAACCAAATTTACAGACAATCAATTTTTTCCTTTTTATTTTGAGTCTTTTATCAACTTTTTTACCTTTTTTCTGATAGAGCCTAAGTTTGTATAGTCGTAATAAATAGTACATCATTAAGCAAAATGATAGGAGCTGATTAAGTTTTAGTTTTATGTTTAACAGATTTAAGTTCATCTAGGTAATGTAGTTACTTAAAATGTTTATTTTACATTATCACAGCCAAATGAAATATTGTAACACTTTTTATTATTTACTTACTTATATATATTTATTTCTGCAGTTACATTTAAACAGAGAAGTTTTGTTTGTTAAGCATCGGACTTCAATGAGCGCACATATAGTTCAATGACCTGTGTACCATTGTTTTAATGTTGCTTGCTGTGTAAAAGTTTTGCAAGTTTCGCTTGAAATTAACTCGAATTCAGCTTTCGTGTGTAAAATCGCACTACAGAACATAGCTTAATAATTGGGTTTGCTCGCAAACGAAAAAAACCAACTTCAATTACGTCGACAAGTAATTTACAACGTAGGTAGACGAAAAAGTAGTCAAGTAAATACGCGTTATCAAAGATTGCTCTAAAAGTTGTAATCAAATCTCGATGAAATTTAAATGTTATAACATGGTAAGCATCAAATTTCGACTAAATTAAACATCATCAAAATCGGTACACCCAGTAAAAAGTTATGCGGTATAATACAACGTAGGTTGACGAAAAAGTAGTCAAGTGAAAACGCATTACTAGATATAGCTCGAAAAGTACTTATTAGATTTCAAACAAATTTAAATGGGACTAAATGACACACACCACATTTCGATTAAAGAAAAAAATATCGAAATCGGTCCACCCAGTCACAAGTTCTGAAGTAACTTAAAAAAAATACAATCGAATTGAAAACCTCCTCCTTTTTTGAAAGTCGGTTAAAATGTATATAATAGAAAATAACATCAAATTTCAAAATGACTAGACTATTGATTTGATTAGTCCGTTGGCGCGGTTTGTAGTGACCCAGGTTTCTGCTCCAGGGGTTGTACGTTTCGGTTTCCGCCCGGGTCTGATTGTAATAAATGTATTTATTTATAAAAGTACATTTATAATAATTGTGTTACGAAAAAAAAACCGACTTCAATTACATCGACAAGTAATACAACGTAATAAGACGAAAAAATAGTCAAGTAAATACGCGCTATTAAAGATTACTTAAAAAGTTGTAATCAGCTTTCGATCTAATTTAAACAAGACTACAAGACAAGTATTAGCTTTCGATTAAAGTAAGAATCATCCAAATCGGTACACCGAGTAAAAAGTTATGCGGTATAATATAACGTAGGTCGACGAAAAAGTAGTCACGTAAATACGCATTATTAGATATAACTCTAAAAGTACTTGTCAGATCTTAATTAAATTAAAATGGGACCACATGACACGCAACACCTTTCAATTAAAACAAAATTGATCGAAATCGGTCCACCCAATCAAAAGTTCTGAGCTAACATACATAAAAAAAACATACGTGTCGAAGTAAGAACCTCCTCCTTTTTTGGAACTCGGTTAAAAAATATGTAGCAATATCAATATAAGTTGATTATCTTAGGAACAGACGATCGTGTTTTATACATATAAAAAAATAACTAGTTATTATCTTTTATCTATACTAATATAATAAAGCTGAAGAGTTTGTTTGTTTGATTGTTTGTTTGTTTGTTTGTTTGTTTGTTTAAACGCGCTAATCTCAGGATCTACTGGTCCGATTTCAAAATTCTTTCAGTGTTAGATAGCCCATTTATCGAGGAAGGCTATAGGCTATGTGTCATCACGCTAAGACCAATAGGAGCGGAGTCCACGCCGACGAAGTCGCGCGCAGAAGCTAGTATTTACTAATTTTAAATATGGATACAAAGTGTAATCACAGTTACTATGAGTGGTTGAGTTAAAGTCACATAAATCACTTATGTGGGGTTAGCCTTACAGAACGAGAGACCAATTATGTCTCTCAGATTACCTATTACCTAATAAGTAATAACCGTTTAATGAGTCCGCAATAAACATGGTATCTGGACCCGCTTCTTGCAACGAATCAAACGCACCGCCTTATCTGAGCAATATTGCTAACATATAAAGCCGCTATTTACGACGCGTCACAACGACACCACTAAATATACGACTAAATAGTCGGTGTAAATATATTCAATCCTTATAAATCTTTATTTATTTTCTCTCTCATACTGGATAGAAATTGCAAATTTTAAATAGAAGTTTAATATAAGAAATGTCTATGTGAGATGATGTAATTACAGGTTGTATTGCAGTTGGCCATTCTCTACACATAATATGAAATAAAATCAACAAAACTTCATACAAAGTATTCAAATTTTTGGTTCATGAAAGTTTT
Source organism: Melitaea athalia (assembly GCA_905220545.2). Taxonomy (NCBI): domain Eukaryota; kingdom Metazoa; phylum Arthropoda; class Insecta; order Lepidoptera; family Nymphalidae; genus Melitaea; species Melitaea athalia. The sequence continues at coordinate 7,164,380 of HG992203.1, forward strand.
TCTCACTCTGTAATAAATCTTGATTATAGTAAAAGTCTCATTAACTTCATCCTTTGATCTCATTGTTATTGTAAACTAAAGATTAAAAATAGACAAACACGCGTAAAAAGTTGCGGTTTCTTCACAAATCTGTTGACTTTTATAGTCGCTACTACGATCGTGTAAGTCGTAGCTTGATTTTTATCGCCTATAAACTATTTCTCACGAAACAATGTATGTACTCGTATCATTACGTTAAGGCCCTTAAAAGAATAACTATTATAATCGGATTTATTATATTGGTGCACTTTAGGAACTTCGAGGTTTGTTTTTTAGCATCGACAAAATTTGCAGTGAACCTGCTTTCCGCTCCAGGGTTGTGCGATTCCAGCACCGAGTCCGAGTGTAGGTACTTCATATTATTTGTATATGCATATATTAAAACAAAAGCATATAATTTCAGTCAGTCCTCAAGCACAAGAAGCTCTAATATGTCTACAATAGTAAAAAACAATTACGTCTAATTACTAATTATTGGTGAATAATCGTGGTCTTTTTTATTTTCAGATATCGACGAATTGATGACGCGTTGGCACAGCGATCACAGCACTGGCTGTTGCGCTGGCCGTTGCGGGTTCGATCCCCGCTCACGACAGACATTTGTATTGGCCATATAGATGTTTGTCGTGGTCTGAGCGTTTGTGCTTATGTATTGTGTGTGTTTCCGGACCCCGACACTGGAGAAAATCCTACTGGGGACCGTTGAGTGTGAAGCATTTATTTATTTATATCATCTAAAAATATTTGGAGCTTGAAATATTGTAAAAAAATTGTAAATAAATGTATAAAGAAAAATATTTTAATATATATTTTTTTAATTTATTATATTTGAATATATTGATTAATTATTTAAAAAATACTGTTATAAAAGACCATCTAAAATAAATATAGACCACAATATAAAACCATATAAAATATTTAATAATATTCAATAAAAGCATCGTAATTTTACAAGCTCATGATCATGTAGATCAAAAATTGTTTGTAAAATTACAAACCTTAATTGTATTAAGCTTTGTAACATAAATTAATATCTATTTTTAATAGTTTCGTGAATGGCAAGTTCGCTGTCTTGCGGGACGGCATCGCAGGTCTCGCGGGACAACATTCCGTCCCGGAACAAACTCGAACGAACCGCTAGCTAATAATAAAATATTGCATCAAAGACAAACGGGGCTGAAGCACCAATAGAATGTTATTGGAGGTTGAACAGAGATTCTATATTGGTATTCGTGACGTTTTATGAAATTTTAAACAAAGTTCTAAAATTAAGGTATTTGAAATGGAGGTTTTATTATAGTTTTTAAATTTCTTTTCTATTTTCTATTTTTATTATATTATAATATTACTTTTTTTTTAACTTTATACCTTTTAATTGTCCTTGTCCAACATAAAAATGTTGATACGTGTAAAAATTAATCAATACACAATCATTAAGGCTTCACTCCGTCACATTTGTTGCTTATGTTAAAATTTTATATTAGGAATGTAATTAATTATCCTATTTATATAATTACTTTGTTAAGTATCAAATATTTACAAAAACAGGTAGAAATGAATACCTTAAGGTACCTTATTAGCGAAACCTTTCTTGTATTCCTAAAATATATATTATAATTATACATATTAAACCACAGCAGTCCAGTTCTCATGCGCAGGTGCGTATTTTCAAATAAAACGATCTACGTGCATATCTCAGATGATTTGCTGTTAGCCGTTTAAGAGTTATTTATAAAACCTTCATTACAAACCAAATCGAAGCTGTAAACTATAAAACGTGACTTTTTATTTCGCTCGCACGCTTTTCTGTCTCTTTCTTTGATATCGATTAAAAGGTAACGGATATGTGGATTAGATTCTTCGTAATGACTTGTTTGTTTCTTTTTAAATAATGTGTTTAAGGAACAGATAAATAATACACGTTTTTATTTTTTTTACTCTGACACTGTCACCTTGTGACAGTATTTACCACAGATTAAGTATTGGTATTTACATTACATATTATATATATAGTACCTATTATTTACATATTTACATTGGCTCCTGGGGGGGATTGGGCATAGGGTCGGCAATGCGCGTGCGATGCTTCTGGTGTTGCAGGCGTCTATAGGCTACGGTCTTACCATCAGGTGAGCCGTACGCTTGTTTGCCGACCTAGTTACATAAAAAAAAACAACTGCCAATATTTTTTACTCGTCAAATTCAAATTAGGAGTTAGCGTAGTGTTGCTACTGGAATTTTTGTTGTTGTTTTATCTGTGGGCGGGATTTTTGTGCCATGATTTGATTAGTTTTATATTTAAAAGGCTCATATCCACCAATTTACCTTGTAATTAATTACGAACAGACACACTTGGGTTGTTGTAATAATTAATACACTTGTGATATTAATTAACGTTTCTATATTTCGTATGATATTATTATGATTGCCTACTATAAGAAATAGAGATCTAAAATAAGTTTTAAGTAAGGCGAACCGGTTCAACCTAAATATATTGGAACACTTTTAATGGTTTTGACACTGTGGGATGAGCAGCCTTAGCAAAATTTTCATACGACTATGTCGGCAAATAAGTCAAAGCTCTATTCAAATTACCATAAAAACACAACACTACTTCAGAACAGTAATATTTAACTGTGATCTATATAACTTGTTTCAGAGCCCTACAGGCTCTTGTCTGAAAGTCAATGTTAAAAAAGTAGTTTTATATAGGACATACGATTTGATGCAGTGGCTGTAGTAACCAACTGTCATACTAACGGTCACGAGTTTAATCCCTGCTAATGACAAACATCTGTTTTTTATCTTGGTGTCTGTGTTTGTGTGGTCCAAGTTTCCATTCCTCTGGCACACGATTCTCATCTAACTGAACCCTGATAAGTCAGATTGAAGAAAAAACTTACTATTTTCGTTTACATTAGTTTAAGCTCATAACTGCAGCATAATACATTGCCAGTCACAATTTACTTACACGAGATGTTATACAATATTGTATTAATTTTTTTTAAATTGGATCGAATATTTTATTATTTTTAAATGCCAAGCAAATCTGAAGAATACTAATTTGAATTTATATATTCACAAAAACATTTCTCAAACGTACCGTTAGTACGGCGATATGTATGACGTTAAAATATCGCGCCAAATTTCGTGTAACGACCGCTAAATTGATAATAACAACTAATAATTTCCGAAAAGTCGAAGACAGAAAAAAAGTACACTGATTGAATAATGTCGGCGTATATGCATATTTTCGTGTGCCGATATCGGACCTGTATAAATCCGAAAGTTTATCACAATGCCGGGAATTCAATAAGACGGCTATAAATTGGCGTATCAAAAGATACGTACGTGTACGGTCTTGAATTATGCTATGTGAAATTAAATCTGGGACCCAAATACGTACGCTGACAGCCCTGATAAGAATTTGTACATAATTTAGTATTGTACTTTATGTTCTGTTGTGTTGAGGTTTTTAACGAAATGTTCAATAGAAATAATTTAAAATTCAATATGTTTATTTATATGGTGTTTAAGGTTCTTGAACTGTGTGAATATTGTTAAGGTGACGAGATTGTTTATGTGTTAGTAGAATTTATGTGGGATTAAAACCAGTTAACCAAATTAGTTTTGTTATTAGCTGTGCTCGCTACTATGAATTACAAACACCTTTTGGCGTTTATATTTTTTCTAAAGAATTAGACCCATTTCAGTTCTATTTTAAATATAGATTTACTACATAAACAAAACTATAACAACAAAAACTCATCATCACTTCAGCCTATCGCAGTCCGCTGCTGGACATAGGCCTCCAAACTTTATATTGTATAACTAGCTGACCCCGCAAACGTTGTTTTGCCATATATGTTATTAACCCCTGCAACCCCCTCTTGTGGGTGGAATTTCGTAAAGTCCGTTCTTAACTGACCTCTACTCAGCAAAAGGAATATTCCTACCAAATTTCAAGTCTCTACGCCTTATGGTTCCAGAGATATCGTGATGAGTCAATATATGGGTGGAAATCTCTTTTATATATATAGATAAAACACCTACCGCCCACATGATGGTAAGCGGTTACCGTACCCGTACCAGCAACACCAGAAGCATCACAACCTGACTCACCACAAGAATGTAACTCTACTGAGAGCAAAATGATTTAACTGTGATCTTCTGTAAGGTTGAGTTGCTCCAGATTTTTTCCTAATGTACCCCAATAAAACTACTACTACAAGAAAAATAAAATACTCTTTATTGTAAACCAAAATAAAAACTCAGTTATTATTACGTAAAATATTTATTTATTTATTTTTACTTTTTTGCACACCAACACAAAAGGTAACAAAAATTGAATTAAGTTGTATTAGTTGCAACAGGCGCTCTTATTACTAACGCATCGATTTCTTCCAGGCAACCTATGGGCAGAGGACTTGCATTGTTAGTAAGGGAAGGGGCGCAAAATATGTAATATCACACATAAACATAAAACATACATATATACCAACATAAATACAACGTATCTAATATAGACGTATATAGATACCTACATAAACAAATAAATATGTACAAAGGTGATATACAGAATTACATGTAGTCTATCTATATATGTATTTCCTTGTATATGTATGGTCTTTCTGAATCAATAGACGAACGTAACCAGAACTTTAATGTATGTAAGATCTCCGACTCAGAGATAGCTCAAGTCGGCAACTTGGTACAGTTTGTGCTTAATTAGTTAAATTTGTCTAGCACTCCGAGTTCCGTTTTTCGCATGAGCTTAGCTAAATAATTTATTCTTGTAGCTATATTAGTTCTGTTGTTCTATGGTTTATATATTAACTTAATGTTCGGTCTTCGGTGGTTAGACTAAAATGCATTATTAAAAAGCTTTTTTCGGCGTTAAAAAAGGTAACCTAAAGAACTAAGAATGTAACTGTAGCTAAGGAGTCAATAGTGTTTTTTGATGCTCTTATTTTGTTATTTTATGTATTGTAAATTGTAAAAACGATAGTAAAATAAAAAAATTAAAAATCAAATGTTAAATAAATTGAAAAAGTTTCATAAGTTATGAAAGTTTTGAATAGCATATTTAATTTAGATTTTAATTAAGATTTTTGTTCCTTTTTTATTCTTTAAAGAGCCTAGTTATAATATTTTTGCGTGTAAAAAATTCAATGCAAACGTGTCTTTTTGAAATTAGAGTTATGACATCTTTTAGAAAGCTCCAAAAAATAATTTTATTTTCTATTACCTAAATATACACTTATACAGTATAAGAGTTATTTAGGGTTACGTTGCTCTCCTTGGGCTCCATACTCAAAAACTAATAAAATTAGGAAATACCTACAAACCTTCAATTACATATAAATGTTACATACTTTTTTAATTGTTAAGTGCTAGTATTTAGTTACAAAAGCTGTTGCGAAAACGTTGTCGATTGCAAAAACTTTTAAAAGTATTGTTATGTCTTCCTTGGGAATTGACATTTAAAAATTTCACTTAGGGTTTATGTATACTGCTAAAGTACGATCATATTTACCACGATCATAAAGGAAAAATTGAATTAAACATAATTATGTTTTACTATATTAATATAATATGTATTTAATATCCAAACTGGTTTTCATATATTAAAAATTAACTTAATACGCTAAACAGTAAATTTATTTTTCTATACGCATTATTAATGTAATCTAAATCTGGTTCTAACCAGTCCAGTCAGTCAGTCAGTTCAGCCTATTGCAGCCCACTGCTAGACATAGGAATCCCCAAGACCAAGAACCAACTGTTCAATAAATACAAAACATTAAATAAAATATAGTTTATTGTTTCATTAAAATTATTTAAAATCTATTTATGCTTTTGAAGATTTCTCTGTTTCTTTTGTTCAATATCTTTTTATTTCTTATATTCTATTAAATCAAAGTTTAGGAAGTAATATGAACAGGCCTTTAATACATACAATTTCATAGTCTGTTAAATATAATGAACGTAATTCCTTGTCAATTAAAAATCAAAAGTGAGTCGCAACGATGAGTTGCATTATGAAACGGTATTAGAATTAAAATTTTAATGAATAGCCACTTGAGATCAGACGGTTCAAACGATTGCGTTCATTAGAAATCTTTCGCGGAATAAACCTGTTATGACCCACTCGATAGAAACTTATTTCGGATTGGCAATTATATGAAGAAATACTTAGATTTTAATAGTTTCGCTACAATTGATATGCAGCTATTTCAATTTAAAAAAATTAAATACGAAAAAAAGCTTCTTTATTTATATAGACACTTTAAATTTTTAACAATAGTTTATTAAACATTATACATATTTACAATTTACAACTTAAGAACTAAATATTTACAGATAGTTTTGGTACAAATCATGTCCGCGTGGAATTGTGCCAAGAGTGCTGGCAGCATTTCCCCGTTGAATCGCTATGCCGATTCTCTGGGCAAAAAATGCACCAGCCCTCTTGTCACCAGTGGAGGCTATAAGGCGAGGACTTTAAATTGTCATTTCATGAAGTATAATTATATTAGACTTAAATAAATTAGATATAGTACTTAAATGTGAAGCTCTCCCCGACTCGGAATGTAGATTCCGCTGAGAAAATCAGCAAGAAAATCAACAGTTTTTAGAAAACAATGCGGCATCATATTAGTAACTAGCTTCTGCGCGCGACTTCGTCGGCGTGGACTCCGCTCCTATTGGTCTTAGCGTGATGATACATAGCCTATAGCCTTCCTCGATAAATAAGCTATCTAACACTGAAAGAATTTTTCAAATCGGCCCAGTAGAACCAGAGATTACCGCGTTCAAACAAACAAACAAACAAACAAACAAACAAACAAACAAACAATCAAACAAACAAACTCTTCAGCTTTATATATTAGTATAGATAACACAAAATTGAAACTTCTTTATTGTTAAAACAAACTTGTATGCAAAATAATTTGTTGTTGACTCTATTTGTTGATACAACTTATAATGTTATACATCGGGGGGTGAAAAAAAGTCCTATATTATATATTATAACTAATATTATAAAGAGGTAAAGTTTATAACTTTGTATATACGGGGTAATCTTCGCAAATACTGATCCGATCATGAAAATTCTTTCGCTAACAGAAAGCTACACTATTCAGGAGTGACAAGATAAAAGGAAAAAGATAAAAATATATAAAGATTTTAAATCAGCAGGATTTGAACCTGCGCCCTCTGACGTGCCGTGTCAACAATTCAATCTAATCAAGCATTATTATTTGCCTTAGAAATTAATTGGTGATTTTAAAACATTTATATTTATCTGATTTGCTGAAAATAGTGAGAGTGTATTGGAACATATCAAATTTCACCGTACCCTTCTTGTGTGAAATGGATTATAACGCCCAACGAAGTGGGCACGGGTCGGCTAGTATATTATATACATCAATTTCGATATCAATTCTTTTTTTTTTTCAATATAATATATTTTTTAATTAGTCAATCAATCAATGATAATTGTAATTATAATTTGGGAACAAAAAATCCATCAGCTGACCATTTCTTATTGTTAGCTAGGCAGCTACAGAACTGTCGATTTGTATTTGTAGTTTTAGTGATAAATCGCCTGTTATTCTAAGCATAATTACAATGTATTATGTTTTACTAGCTGCTGCCCGCGACGTCGTCTGCGTGCGTTCACTGCTCGTTCCCCGTAGGTGATAGCGTGATAATATGTAGCCTATGTTCTGACCCGACTTCTTAATAATATTCGTGCCAAATTTGAAGTAAATCCATGCAGTACTTTTTGAGTTTATCCCGGACATACATTGACTTTCCTATCATTTTATTATATGTATAGATAAAAGGCATGGGCATTTTATAGCCTATGGATATTCATTTTAAATAAAAATAAGAATTAAAAAAATCAGACAATCATGTAACAACATTGTTTCGAATACAAATAATTTACTCCGCGTGTTATTTTATACATTTTCATTTTGACTTAGATATCGACTTATAAATTGACGACGTTTTGGTGAAGTGGTCGGATTAACGGTCGTGGGTTGAACCGCGTTCGAGACAAATGTTTGTTTAGGTCATACGGTTTGTCATACATATGTTTGTGTTGGTCTAGACGTATTATTTATATCACATTATACTTTTCGTGTTAATCGAGTGTAAGGTGTTATGCTATTATAAGAAAATGAATGAATTTTTAATTCTTCGGTTAATAATAATGGCTTCCAGTAGGATTTAAATTTTGTGTTAGAAAATCGGAAAGAGACATACATACATACATACCAAGATCACAAAAAAACATCAGTATGGTTTATACAAACATCTGTCATCTATGAGAATCGAAAACGTGACCAAGCCAGTTGATTGACCACTGCGCTATTGCCTCTTACCTGTTAGTTAAGTAAGTTTAAAAAACTTTTTTTTCAATTTTAATAATACTGTAATAATCACGTTACTATAAACTAGTTATAAACGAAAACACAAATAAAGCAAAAAATACAACATCGATTCACTTCCAAACGCTTAAGTATTCTGTGTTACATAATTATACTGGGTGTATTTGGAACGCTTTGTAAGATTTAAACCACGTAATATACTATTTATATACTATATAATGCATATAACCATTTATCCCAGAAACGTTTTTTTAAGAACATTTTAGGACTTCTGTATTATGTGAGGCAGCAATGTATCATGCCGCGCGGGGCGCGGGAGGCGGCGGAACGAAAATTAAACGTGCGCGCGGCGGCGAGTACGTTTACCGCGTGCCGTTGACCTCTGTCAGCTGATGGCGCGTATGAACCGGTTTGCATTACATTGACAGTTTGTTCCAAACACGATTATTTTAAAGCATTATCTTCAAATTTCTGTTTCATTATTTTTTCCAAACCGGACTATACCAAAAAAAATGATGAAAACAGGAAAAAAAAAATTTTTTTTTTTCGCTTTTTTTTCACTTGTATCATGTCAGGTTAAGCCAACACTATCATACCTCTTCGTTTTTCAATGCGTTCCAAATACACCCTGTATTAAAAATAAATAATTTGCGAAAATTGTTTTATAGGGTGGATTGGCATCAAAAGCTACAGAAGATCTCCAACTGCGTTACAGGTTATAGGTAGCAGTTATAGGTTGAATCTATACTAATATATAAAGCTGAAGAGTTTGTTTGTTTGGTTGTTTGTTTGTTTGTTTGAACGCGGTAATCTCTGGAACTACTGGGCCGATTTGAAAAATTCTTTCACTGTTAGATAGCCCATTTATTGAGGAAGGCTATAGGGTATGTATCATCACGCTAAGACCAATAGGAGCGGAGCCCACGCCGACGAAGTCGCGCGCAGAAGCTAGTTAAGGATAAAAAAGGTGGTTGGGTAAGCGGAAGTTGGTTCCGCATTTATTATACTACGAACTACGACTAAGTAGCCACTCAAACCAGATTCTCTGTGAGAGTAGAACTGCTTTTATCGGGACAGTTGACAACAAAGTTTAGCTATAGTTTACTACTTGTAAATATTTTTTAATTAGGTCCTTTTCGTATTTGTATGTAAATTCCAATTGTTATTTAATTACTATAAATAATATTTATTTTAATTAATTTATCCACTCCATGACAATTTATTTTCGAAACGTAATACTCAATCTCGATCGTATAAATTTTTTTAGTAGTCAAATACTTGACGCTCGCTCCCCATTTCATAAATATTGCTGAGGGGACAATTTTATAGCGAGGATAAGAATCTTTTGCAGAATACTTGTAATTTTGGTGATTTTTCTTTTCGAACGAAAGGACAGTCTGATATTATGTAAATAAAACGGCGATATTTAACATTTTAATGTTAAAATCTTCACGGGTAAACTATGAGTAGCTAAGTCTCTAATTGGAATTGCTAGATTACTGTTTTGTCAATTTTTACAAGTGATAATGTTTATTTATTACTAGCTTCTGCGCGCGACTTCGTCCCCGTGGAATAGGACCAATTCTTTCATACATGATTTGAGCGAAACTTTAACCTTTTACGCCGCGGAAGCTCTCAAAAGGAAAAAATCCCCGATTTTGAAACATTCTTCATTGGTGCTACGCTCCTATTGGTCTTAGCATGATGATATATAAGGGCTATCTAACACTGAAAGAATTTTTCAAATCGGCCCAGTAGATCCTGAGATTAGCGCGTTCAAACAAACAAACAAACAAACAAACAAACAAACTCTAGCTTTATTATATTAGTATAGAAAAAAAAATTATGTTTTCCATTTAACCGTATTTTTAGTTGCTTGTTATTTTTTAACTTGTTATGCATATAGATGTAAGTACAGAGTAAAGAATAGGTAACTTAGCTTGAAATTTTTACGGAGTCATGGTACTTGTTTGCTATAATCTGTGAAATATGTTTTGTACTTATGTGGTCAATTTCGTTTCGATTTTTTTTTTCTTAACATCATTTCTATTTCTGTTTATCTATTAACATTAAATTTTGATACATTGGTATAAACATAATTGTATTGACTTGCAACGAAAAAACACCGATTTCAATTACATCGACCAATAATACAACGTAGGTAGAAAAAAAAAGTCAATTAAATACGTATTATTAGAGACTAGCTGTGCCCACGACTTCGTCCGCGTGGAATTTAACAAAAAAGTAATTTTTCAGTTTGCAGAGTTATTCAATAAATAAATTTCTAAAATAAAAGTAGCCTAAGATACTCCTTATTACATGCGCTATCTGCCAGTGAAAGTGCCGACAAAATCGGTCCAGCCATTTCAGACATTAGCCGGAACAAACAGTCAGACAGTGAGACAGACAAAAATTATAAATACTGTTAAAAATTTTTAGTAAAAAGCGGTTATTTTAATATTACAAACAGACACTCCAATTTGATTTATTTGTATAGATAACTCAAAAAGTACTCGTCAGATCTCAATCAAATTTAAATATGGCTACAAAACAAGCGTCAGTATTCGATTAAAAATAATTATCAAAATCGGTACACCTAGTCAAAAGTTATGAGGAGTCGACGAAAAAATTGTCAAGTATACTCGTAAATACCCGTTATTAGAAATAACTCAAAAAGTACTTCTGCAGATCTTGATTAAATTGAAATGGGATTACATGACGAGCATCACCTTTCGATTTAAAAAATTTCATCGACAAGTAATACAAGGTAAGTAATCGAATAAATATTCAATTAAATATGAATTATTAGGGATAGCTCAAAACGTTCTCAGATATCGATAAATTTAAATGGGGCCACATGTCAAGCATCATCTTTCGAATAAAAAGCAAGAATAATGAAAATCGATACACCTAGTAAAAAGTAACACGCAAAAAATATTTTTTATGTGTGTTATCTCATTGAATTACTCTACATTATTAAGTTCTGTTGTTCTGTTTTTCCTTAACCTATAGCAAGCCATGCATTTGTTTCTCTTTGGTGACATGAGTATTCGTATTGATGATGTCACTTAGGACCGGGCTACAATCCGATGACTCACTACCCATTTCCGTAAGTAGTAGGGAATTTAAAATTTCTTAGTTGTATTATAGGACCGGGCTACAATCCGATGACTCACTACCCATTTCCGTAAGTAGTAGGGAATTTAAAATTTCTTAGTTGTAATATGATTCTATTTCCTTTATTCAGTTTATTTTAAAAAAGAAAGTCTTATATAATTAAAATGTGTCTATGACAAAAAGTAGCACATAATTCAATTTGGATAGTAATGGAATTACTATCCAAATGAATACTGGGCTACTTATCTTAAGCTATTGCTAAAACTTCACGATTCAGCCTGTAATATCCCACTGTTGGGCATAGGCCTCTTCCCTATGTAGGAGAAGGATCGGAGCTTAATCCACCACGCTGCTCCAATGCGGGTTGGCGGATATTTCCTACTATGAGTAACGATCGCTATCAGATGTACATGATAACAACCGGGACCGACGGCTTAACGTGCTCTCCGAGGCACGGTGGGGAGACCCACAAGGACTGCACAAACACCCAGACCACGGCAAACATCTGTATGGCCAATACAAATGTTGTCGTGTGCGGGGATCGAACCCGCAACCGCCCGCGCAACAGTCAATCGCAATCCAGTGCTGTAACCGCTGCGCCAACGCGGCGTCTAACTCGTCTCGCGGTGCTAAAACTTCAACCGATATTAATTGTAGGCTAGTAAAAATTTGTGTATTTTTGGTCAACGTCGCACTAAATTTCCGATCAAATTTTTAGTCGTATCGTCTCGAACTTTTTCGTCAGTGTGTTGCATGTCGCGTGACGGTCGGCCGCGAGGTAAGATTCATAAAGCGATTTTTATACCCTTAATGGAATATTATTCCAAAACATTTTAGTTAAATGTCTGAAAAAAAGTTTCAATGTGTGAAAAAAAGTTTCACTTTTACCATGGTTTCATAAAACCACACAGCTTTTTTTTTATAAGGTTTAGGATCACTTTCTGAGCATAAAATCACAAAACGCTTACAGATTCAGGAGGAGCTTAAGGCGCCATCTTGTAAATTCTATTTTACTGGCATATTGCGCATTTCTGAAGAAATTATAATACATCTACTTAACTATTTTCTAAGGTATAAGAAGCGTGTGTCCCGCTGGGGGACTTACACTGGCTATTTAACAATATGAGTACCTATAACAGTATAGTAAACATAAGATAAAATAATATTTCTTGTCATACGTTTTTTGTATGTTTTTTCTAATATATTATATATGAAACTTGATTCAACCTGTAATATCCCACTGCTGGGCATTGGCCTCTTTCTCCATATAGGAGGAGGATCATAGCTTAATCGACCACGCTGCTAAACTACGGATTGGCGGGTGAGTTACGATTGCCATCAGTCATCTATGATAAAAACTGTTACCGATATCCTTACACGCTCTCCGGGGTACGGTGTTAAGACCCACAAGGACATGCACCTAGACCGAGAAAAATGTATTTGTACAAAATCGAATATCGTTAATAGAACCCGCAACCGCCGGTGTTTATTAATCGTATTATAGCTGTTAACAGTATTTTATTTTATTTATTTATGGACAGCCAGTAGCTAATACAGCAAATATTATATCTAATACTAGCTTGTGCGCGCGACTTCGTCCCCGTGGAATAGGAACAGTTCTTTTATACATGATTTGTGCGAAACTTTAACCGTTTACGCAGCGGAAGCTCTCCAAAGGAAAAAAACCCCGATTTTGAAACATTCTTCAATGGTGCTGCGCTCCTATTGGTCTCAGCGTGATGATATATAGCCTATAGCCTTCCTCGATAAATGGACTCTCTAACACTGAAATAATTTTTCAAATTGGTTCAGTAGATCCTGAGATTAGCGCGTTCAAACAAACAAACAATCAAACAAACAAACTCTTCAGCTTTATTATATTAGTATAGATTAATACTAAATAACAAATAAGGTAGCTGTACAGCCTATGAAGGTGTCACAGCATGCTTAAATCTATGAAATTAATTATCTAGGTATATTTTACTTACAATTTGTGTTTTAACTTAATTTTTATTGGATTCTTTTAAAAAGGTTAACACACTCTTCCTGAAACTCTGGACACCGTCGTCATTGTACGTATTTTCAACGAATAAACTTCTTTAATGCTTCTTGCCTCTCTATTTGTTAATTATTTAAAAGGGAATAACACCTTGACGCTTCTATATACAAGCTACCAAAAATTATTCCACCTATATTTATATGTATGTAAATTCAAAAATTATCTACATACATCAAAAATATGCATATTCAAACTGTTACATTCAACAGCGATATAAAACATTGTTAAGAAAAAGATGAAAAAAGATAGAAATAAAAGATATGATACCCGCGGCCAAACGGGCGGGCTTAGCAAATTACAATTAATATGATTTACTGAGCATAAATCAGACCTGTGTTAGGCTTAAGCATTGCAATACCCGTTCATCACTCTCGTATTTATTCATTTTATCTTTTGAAAAAGATAAAGATAAATGGGTGTGTAAAGATTTTTAATACAATTCTTGAAATGAAAAAAAAAATATTGGTTGTCTGTAAAGTTGGTTTACGGACGATAGTTTAACGTGACAACGTTATAACAAAACATCTCCTCGGACGCATAGGCCAAAGGAGTGGAAGAGAATAGATGCGGCGCAAGCGTACAATGAGCGTAACTGGACAATGAGCGTAACGCTACAATGAGTCATCCTTTTTGGTGCATGCCGCGGGCGTTCATCGATTTATTAGACGTTGTCACGTCAAAATGGTTTAATTAATATTGAATAATGTTCAATTTATCACAATACATGTATTGTAAAGTACCTATATCTACAGATCTACAGTCCACTGCTTCACTATCTATAGCTTAGTTACGCCCCTTGATCAATTAAACGTTGGAAAGTAAAGCGCCGTGTTCACATCGACCAATTGATGTAAGTTATGCTGACAGGTGATTCTAGTTTGCGACATATGCAGTAATTTTAAAAATAAGTTGCTTTGTCTTAGTAATAAAATCTCAAGACACTTGACTTGATCTGTATTGTGTCATATTTATTGCTTCATATTTACCATTACATAGTATTATGTAATAAAAACAATAAAATTCGCTAGATGTTGCGCCGGCGCATCCACATATGCGTATAACCGATATCGATTCCCATAGAATTGTTAATCGGCCATTCTTATCGGTCGGTGAGAAAAAGCACACAAATCACACCTCTCGCTCGCGCTTTCTTTTATTTTTAAATGCAAAGGAACGTGTTCTTGCAGTCGGCCTTATTTCGCGCCTTTTTGCACATTTTTTTCGACGCTAATGCCTTTTAGGCTGTGTTTTACGATGTTCGTTGTGAGTTAAATTTCTTTTTAGTGTTGAATATTTAAAATAGGAATGAAATTTACATAATGATAATATTAAATTGAACCTACCAACTTGTACATGTAGGTTTTTGTAAGTACAATGTTAGTTTATTTATTCGCAAGAAATATATTTTTTTCTTTTGTGCATACAATAATACTGCGTTTCTACAATAAAACCAGTCAACAGATAATTAATATAGCCATTTTTTTCGGTATTAGTAGCAAAAATCAAGTGAAACACAACTCCTAATGAAATTATTCCTACTTATGAAAAATAAATTCAAATGAGGCTTAACACTTTTATTTCTATATTACAGTCATAAAAATATAGCAAAACTATGCCATAAAGTTGTAAAATATGCAACATTGTACACAGAAATTGCGATAACAATAAATGTAAATAAAATAATATTATTTCGTCCTGGGAAGATATAAAAATTAACATAAAACAAATAACAAACGAGCGATGTTGGCGAAACGTACAGACAGATTAAAATCTTCTATTTATGATAATATCTAATCTTTGCATCTTTTGACGTTTAGTATTAATTATAGGCGCATTACACATACATGCGCCGGGTCTTGTTACGAAAATGACCGCTAAAGCAGAACTTGTAACATGTAGGCATCGAGGGCTAGGTTAGCAAAAATATTAAAGGGATAGTCCCTATTTTAGTTCTATTTTATACATGCATTTTAGTAGATAACAATTAATTTAGTTCCTAAAATATTCAGTCATTCATTAAAAATTAAGGTCAGACAAAATAGCAAATTTAATTTTATTTGAAACTTAGCAGCGCAGATAGCAAATTCCTTAGTTAGTTATTCATTTTAAGACATTTAATAAACATGAAACAGATATATAAACGTTATTCGGTTAGTAAGCTATGTAACATGAACCAATCAAAATTCTCTAGGTTTTCAAGAGAAAAGTAAATAATAATATAATTTTTAGTCGAATTATATAAACGAAAATTTTTAATATTAAAAAAATGAAATCTTTTTAAAAACAAATGTCAAGTTGTATTTCTTTTATTAAAAGTTCAAAGTAATATGGATGAACCTCGTAAGGTCATCAAAAATTGTTACTAACCAGCTGATTTTTTTCTTTTAGTTAATTAATCACTACATAGTATAAAACAAAGTCGCTTTCTCTGTCCCTATGTCCCTATGTATGCTTAGATCTTTAAAACTACGCAACGGATTTTAATGCGGTTTTTTTTAAAAGATAGAGTGATTCAAGAGGAAGGTTTATGTATATAATTTAGTATAGTTTTATGTAAATTAGCAGAAATACGGCGATAAATGTTGAAGAAGTCGCACAAAATCGGGCCAACTGGGAGCTTTCCACGCAAACGCCGCGTAAACTAGCAAAGATACAGTGGAGTAATGTACTAGCGAATTCTAAATCTATAAAAATGCTACAAAAAAGTCCGCGATAGCATATCTCTATCTCTTACGGTTGACTTACAATAACCACTTTTATGTTCAAATTTTTAATTAAAAACATTACGTTATTTTCCAAGCTATTTTCTTTAGTTCAGTATTAATCCTTATCCAAACAAATATTTTAGTTAGCTTAGAAATTTAATGCAGATTAAAATTGCCCTTTACACTATGTCAATCAGATGAATAGGTTTTCAGATATCGTCGTTAGAAGTAATTAACAGCGAAACATTTAACCCTTTAACCGCCATCGCCGTAATATTACGTGTTGTAAGAGTAGTACCTCAGCCGACACGTTGGAATATTACGTAAAGATCCTGTCATTTAAAAATGTCATCATTGCACCCGTGCGAAGCCGGGGCGGGTCGCTAGTATTTATATAATTTGATGGTAATATTGTCCTCCAAATTGCGTGGTTCGTTATCCCGGTCCTACGCTCACTGCTGCTCTATCTCCTGCTAACTCTATTATCTACCACAATCGAGAGTTTTCAAAGAGGAACTTTTTGTTCGTCTCATCAAAATGAAGCTAGTCCCGGAAAATTAGCTTGATACTAATCAGGTGAAAATTTTGTACTAGGGATCCCTACCTAAAATTTATTTCACTTATTTGAAATATAGTTTTTCAGATCATTGTGTCAATTTAAAATCAATAAAATAAAATGTCCGTATAGCAACCTAGTTGCAAAAAAAAAAAAAATTTGCTCTTTTATACCAATAAATATACGTCAATCAAATGAAAATTTATTTTAATTACGATTGAAAATAGAAATAAAAAAGAGAATGCACTGTTTAAACAAACCATATAAAAGACTAGATTTTTTTAATCAATGCTACAATAGCTGAGTTGCTTTGATACCGTGTTCATTTTACAGTAATTAATCTTGATGATGTTTAATTAACCCACTTGCCTATAATCCAACGATGTGACGGTTCAAAATTGATTACGATAATATTAGATGCTCTATAATGTTGACTTTGGAATTACGCTGCGTGATTTATTGTTGCCGAAATTTATCTTATTAAAAAATTAGTGTTGTGAGAATTTGTTAGTGTCTCCTAGTTTTTTTTAGTAACAGATGTTATGGTTACTAGGTTACTACTGACGTAACTATTTTTCATTCTGCACTATATAATATTATATTCCGATTGATGGCGGGTTAACCATCCAACCAATCAAACCCAATGGCTTTCAAATACACAGGCCGAAGACGGCCAGCAGCGTCTTTGGTGCGACAAAGCCAGCTCTGCGGTCACCAACCCCCTGCCCAGCGTGGTGACTATGGGCAAAACACATGAGTTCGCGCCATTTTTGGCGCGAACAAATGTGAAATGAACAAATGATAGTACTTTTATACTGATAATAAAAGCAATTCTTGCAAAATTATTCCCTACCCATTCCAAAATATCAAAAATGCACAACGTTAATATTCAAGTTTTCACTTCTGCCGGCACTCCCAGAGTGCAACCCGTTTTTTTTTCATAGGGGCCATCAGGGGCCTTATATGAAAATCGATTCTTAAGGAATTAACTCAAAAAATAGTATGTCATACTATAACTGCAATCTATAACAGCAGCTTGAATACGAATAAGCTTTTCAAAGTCAGTTAATATTTTCATAGAAGAAAAAATGAATGAATTAGAAACTGTAGCTAAGTAGGTATCTTATTGTAAGCCGGAAGGTTCTACCCTCAGTTTTTTTTTAAATCTAATAATGCGTTTGTTCATTTGTAGAATCCAAACATAAAATTACTTTTAAATTTAATTTAATTGAATATTCGGGATAAATATTGACATATAAAACAAGTGCTTAAAATATACACGAAAAATATGTAAGAATCATTTTTTTCTCTTTTCCCCGTACATGATTCGCGTGTGACCGTAATTAAAATTTGATGTGTTTTATTACCATGGATGATCGATGGTCTCGTGTTCTGCATGTTTCCAAATTGCATCCGAGATAATATCGCGATCATGTCAGCTTCTCCGTATGGGTACGCTTGGAAATTATCTTCAAGTTTACTTTTTTATTCCTTGTAGACTATATATCAAGATATAGGTTGGGAGTAAGGAGATTTAACAGAGATTTGTTTGGAGGATTTTACGATATTTCTTAATATTTATTTACTAATAGTTTTACCTGTTATAACAGTTGAGACAAAGTTTAGTAGTTTTTTAAAGTAGGTGTATTTTTGATTAAAAAAAGAACCGATTATAAACAGTATAACATAATTAATGATATTACTAATTATATTAATCTACAAAATTCTATAAATGTATGAACATTTATCATCATTTCAATTAAATTTACTTTAAAGGCGGTACAATAAGACGTAAATAAAAAAAAAATTAAGGAGTTCAAGACTTCAGGCGAAACTATTAACTTTTATGCTTCACCGAAATCTTAAAAACGGTTCATTTTTTGTACTGACTTACATTATAATATCGTAAGTATTATATATAAGACTTTAATTAGTTGTAAGTTATGCACTTGCACATTAGACGGTATTTATATTGTTATGAAATTTTGCGCAATAATATTTTATCGAACTGATCAGTGGTAGGTACAGATTACAGTACTCTCATAGGGACTCTTCCACAAACAGGTTATGCTACTATGCCAAGCTTATGTGTCCTATATGTTATCCATTGAATCATAGTCACAACAACACTATATCCACGTGGGAGCAAGTTTTACAAGGCATCCAGGAGCTAAGGAGATCGGCCGATATAAAGAATACAGCTTTTGCTTGTATAACTTTCGACGCACCCACGATAAATTAGAAGGAAGAGACGTGGGCCAATGACACTTTTATTGGATAAAATGGTTTAAATAAATACAACGTAATGAGTATTACCGTATTAGGGTACGGATAATTTGTTTAGCTGTTTGTCGGCTTGTTCGTTTAATTTCTATGTAAATAAATTTTCGAATTTTAAGAAAACATTGTAAGCGGTTTTGTCTTTTTTTAACTTATTAAGTTACGTTATGTTTTTTACATATGTTTTAATTTTTTTATTTTACTTTGAGTCTTATTTGTTTATTAAATGAGTTACTATTGATTGTTATTAAATAGGTTACCATAAATGTAGTACTAATATTAAGCTTATGGTGATAAGCTCGGAAACGGCTATGAAATTACACTAATATTAAAAATTAATAATCTATTTTAACTCATCACGACTATTAATAACTAATGTGATGACATTAATGAAAATTTCAAAGAACATTTCAAGTCAAAAAATGTTTCAACGAGTTAAGTGTCTCAGTATTATATATTATACTATATGGCCCGGTGAACTTCGTATCACCTACAGTCCTACATAATATATTTGTGAAAAATATACACAAAACACTTTATGAACGCACCTATAAATATTTGACAACCAATTGACAACGTTTTTGACAAAAGACATTAAATTTCCCCCTAGGAACATTTTGTATTGGAAAATTAAATCGTCGTTTTTAGTATTTTCCGTTACATATTATTTATATTTCTCACCGTTTAAACCTTTCCTGAACTTACACAAACATTTCAAGATCAAAATTAGCTAAATCGGTCAAGCCATTCTCGAGTTTTAGCGAGACTAACGAACAGCAATTGATTTTTATGTATATATGTATAGGTATATATATATTATATTTTATATTGTCGCTTTAGATATACATATATCTGATAACGAACTTTAATTGCAACCACACACATAAAATGTCTATGTTTATGTGAATTAAATTTTATGTTCATTTATTAAAACGTTTTCGTTGTAAATTTTAACCAAGATGAAAAGTCTTCTGGTCTCCCAACACAAAACGATCTTGCCACCTAATTAACATTTTTAGAAGAATTTTGATTAAATTTGACAGCTATCAAAATCATTTTTATGATTAAATTGTCATTTTTGTTTTCAAAAAATTTAAAGCTTAGTTCGCAACTAAGTATTAAAGGATTTTAGCAGTCTGTGTATGTAGGTATGTATGTATGTTCATCTGTTCCCTCATATATCCCAAACTACTTGTCATATTTAGAGAAATGAGGTACCATTAGAAGCGCTCTATGTGTTCGCTGGTTATAGGCTATATGGTGTCACATTATAGTGAATGTGGCGCCCTCTAAAGGACATGAAGTGACGTACTAATTTTTTTAGCCGTAATCGGATTTCAGCTTTTAACTTTCTTTATATTTTTCTTTTAAACTGATATTGTGTAAATGCTATTTTACTTATGTACGAGTACTTGTCGTGTCTATGCCCTCATATCAGAAAGTGTATCGGCGTGTTATCAACTCCAGTGGACTGGTAGCGTGAAGGCGTGGAATGCGGACCGATCGTACATGCCAATTAGCTTGCAACTCTGAATATATTAAAGATTGGCACCTATGGCGTTATATTTGTAGCTATCCTCAGTTATACCATAGGCATAATAACAATTTTATTATGAGACTTCTTTCTTTTGTATAAGATTTTAAATTAACATGGTTACTTCTATTACGAAAATTATTCGAAAACAGGATATTCGACATTGACTGCGAATGTCTTGATCACGAGACAGCTCCGCAAAGCGAAAATATTAAACATGTTAAATATCCCGTTTTGAATAATTTTCTTTCTGTTGATCTTCGTGTTGAGGTAGGATACATTAGGGACCTCAATAATGACCCCAACATCACAGATTAACACAGGCAATACTGCTCTCAGAGCAGTGCTCTCAAGTATTATTGTATTCATGTGGTAAGTAAGGTAGTGTAAACTCTTAGGAAGGGTTGGATCTGTCGTCAGAAACGCTACATTCCAGGCGTCCATGAGCACAGAAATCCTGTACCATCAAGCGGTCCGCACCTTTGTTTGCCACCACATTGGTGATAAAAAGAGAAGAAGAAGAAATATACCTACTTTATTGTGTATACAAATTTACAAATAAGTATCTTACAAAAAATAAAACTTAGAAAATAACATTATGCACAAAAGCGGTCTTATCGCTAGGTAAGCGATTCCTGCCGACAACCTTGTGGTAGAAATTTGAAAATAAAACAGATTACTATTATTAGTTAGTAGAAGAGATTAGTATTATTAGTTAACCACGTTAGTTGTAGCTGAAATCACTCACTCTAAAGTAATATAATTGGAATGTAGTGCATCTAGCGCAAACTGAAACTTAATATAATATAAAAGCTTTTGTCGAGACTTTCCCCCTTTAAAAGACGTAAAGATTAGGTATAGGTACATGTGACGTTAGAGCCCCTTTTGTTTGCTTTACGTATTAGAAGTGATGTTTGTGTTTTACTTACTTCAGCAAGAGGCCTTCTTCCTTTCCCCATAAAAAGATTGGTAAGCATGCGTCATATTGTATGATGCGTTAATTAATGGATTTAATTTTTTTTTAAATTTAATTCGTAATAGAGACCGCCTTTGCACTTTTTTAAGTTAGAATATAATTTTTTTAATGTTATACTAAATATGCATCACATTCAGCCTGTAATATCCTATTATTGGGCATAGGCCTCTTTCTTCACGTAATAGGATTGGAGCCTAACCCACTACGCCACCCCACTGCGGGTTTGCGGATATATTCCCTACTATGAGTAACGATCGCTATCAGGTATTTATGGCAACGACCGGGACCGATGGCTTAACGTTGTCTCCGAGCCACTATGGGGGAGACCCACAAGGACAGACATCCAAATCGGAAATAAAATAAATATCTAAAAATGAATAAAGTATTAAATAAATGAAAATAATTTACATCTGTGTTGACCTAATATTTTTATCTAATCTATTTGCAAGGATAGAATTTGGATAGAATAGTGTTTTATAGTAGGTATTTAACATTAATTTTGTAAAACTAATGTTCAGTACCTCAGAGGTAATGTGTGTCAAGTCACAATTGGCGAACTTTACAGGAGAAGCAGATTATGAAAAATTTATATGAATTTTACATTTTATTTTTAAATGTTTTTAGGAAACATTGATTATTATCATGATTTTTATGCTTAAAGGAGTACTTTTTAATATCATAGTGTTAAAAATATTTTAGCATGTACCTAACGTTCACAGGAGGACTTAACGCATTGTTCTCCGAAAATATATTACTTACATATATTAATAAAATTACTGTGTCAAGTCCATTATTTCTTAAGAATTATACTTTCAGCCGTGGTTTCGTCTGCATTATTACATTTTATGACGAAATTCAAAATTATATATTTGTACTGCAAACTATTTCCATACAACTATATAATTTTATATGAAAATATTAGCATCTATGCATGTAAAGGGAACAGACAGACATATAACTTATGCATGTATATTATTATTTACTACAACAAGTAGACTTAAAAATATGCTAAACTGGTGTTAATATTATGCCAAAATTTAGCTAAATGCTTTAAAATAATGCATAAAAAAATATATAAGTATGCTAATATTTTTCAAATCTCAAAATTAAATAATTTTGAATATTTATTCATCCATTATTTTACGTTCTAATCTACGATGTTTTCAAATAAAATGATAATATCTTGGTCTTCATCAGCAGCCGATGTACTTGTAGAAGTGGAAGCCTCATTTTCAAGACTCTCCTTGGTTTGGAACTGTGTAGGAGTACCAGCATTTCCCCGCTCTCTTTAGGCCAAATCTGATGTATATACATTTATTTCTTAAAGTTTTTATTATTTAAAACGCGTCCAATTTCTGCGTTAGAATGTGGTAGTGATAATAAATATAATGCCAATTGAGATAAATCTGCAAAGGGATTATTGCCAGCTGTATCTTTGTAATTAATAACTTCATTCCAGAATTCTACGGTGGAAGAAGTTTATTCCCATTTAATGTGTACTATATTCCTCCATTGAGACATGAGCCTATCTGTTGTGGCTGCATCCACTTTGAATTCTTGGGCAATACCAATTAAAGAAGGTTTGACTACTTTTAGTCTTTTCTACGGAAAAAATTGCGTGCGTACAAAGTACACACTACACATGTCAGAAGTGAAATTTCTTTGGCAACTAATTTAAAAAAAAACTAATTTAAAATATAAAAAAAAACTACATAATTGAAAAAAAAACAAAAAACCAACGTCACGCGGTGTTCCAGGCGGTCACCCATCCAAGTACTGACCGCGTGACGCGTTGCCGCGTTAGCGGTCGCTCAAATTTTACCCCTCATGCACCTAAAGTAGTTTCACTTTAATAAATATATTTTCTCAAGTAGGTACTTCAAAATTAATTGGTAATCTAGATCGCAGTTCCGTCATAAGTTTTAGAGTGAAATCCAGGCAACGTTTACGTAAATTATTTTCCACTACAGGTTGAGCGTGGTATTCCTGTAATTTTGTTTCAAAGGCATATTCCATGTATGGTTTTGGATCCTAATAACTTACTATATTTTATTTAAAAATATCGACTCTCGCTGTTGGATTCAAAATACGCCGACTTGTAGATTGAACCAAGACACACAAATCTTTGTAAAGTTTTCAACCGACTTCCAAAAAAGGAGGAGGTTCTCAATTCGACACGTATGTTATGTATGTTAGCTCAGAACTTTTGACTGGGTGGACCAATTTCGATCAATTTTGTTTTAATTGAAAGGTGTTGCGTGTCATGTGGTCCCATTTTACGTTGGATCAACATTGTTACTACCAAACAGCTTGTTCAAAATAGCTTTCAAATAGAATAATTATAAATGATTAACAGGATCATTATACATGTTGTATAGTGTTTCTGCCATATAGCAAATGTGTGTAAAAAGCGTTAGTTGTAAAGTTTACAACATTGTCGTAAAGTTGGCTCCATGTCTAACCGTCTGACCAATGTACATGGACGTAATATACTAACATTACGTCCATGCCAATATGTATTGCAGTCTTTCCAACCCCATCTAACTAAAAAGCATTTAATTAACACAATGAAACAATTAATACTTTGAGTATATTTCAAATATATTTTTGACGTATACGGACTGAATAAAGAGAAGTAAATTTTCATAATTTGTAAATAATGATTAATTTATGCTGTGTGGTTACGGCACTAAAGAATGTAGCCACCCCCTCCCTTCCCGTGGGTGTCGTAAGAGGCGACTAAGGGATAACACAGTTCTACTACCACCTTGGAACTTGAAAAGCCGACGGATGGTGGGATAACCATCCATGCTGGTTTTGAAATACACAGACCGAAGACGGGCAGCAGCGTCTTCGGTGCGACGGCGCCAGCCCTGCGGTCACCAACCCGCCTGCCCAGCGTGGGGACTATGGGCAAAACACATGAGTTCGCGTAATACCTAATGTCGGGCGCGAGCTTGTGGAGGCCTATGTCCAACAGTGGACTGTGATAGGCTGAAGTGGTGGTGGTGATGGTTGGATTAATTTATATTATGCTAAGAAAATATGCTATATGCTAAACACCAAATAATTATGCTAAGTAACATTAAAATATGCCAAATCTAGCATAAAACAACAGTATTTCGTTCATTTTAGAGGCTCATTCTATTATCTTCACGTCCCATGGAACTACTAGGTACACGACCCAGTATCTTAAAAATTTATTTTATTATAAAAGGATGTAATTTTTAAGGTATTTTTCCTTGTTGTTGTTTTTATTTAATTAGGACTAATGCATTAAAAATTCAAGTGTCATAAATTACTTGGAGGTAAAATGTGTTATGTGGGACTTAACTTAAAATTGTACCATAGAGTAAAAATTTCACAATTCCAAAGTGTTATGTGGGACATAAACTAGTTTACCCTGTGTTAGTTTGTGACTTAACATAATTTATTTCTGAGTATTTTTTTATCTATGGAAGTTAGGGCTTGACGCAATTTACCACTAAATCCGTCTGAACAAATTGGACATAAATCATTGAAAAAGCAAAATTCATAAAAAATGGACTTGACACACATTACCTCTGAGGTACTGTGTTAGTTTCTTTATTAATTATCGATTAGCCCATTACTGAACCGAATATTTACTATATTATAGTCTACCTTTTAAATCTATATACTATCTAAAAGTAATATAGGCTATAAAACATCACGTCGGGAATATAATAGCAGAATAGGAAGCACAGATGTCAAAAGTGTGAGGGGCCATTCAGGTCTTTTGAAAGTATATGTATGGTGGATGGTATTTAATAATTTAAAATAAGTATACAAAGAATGTTAAACAAAGAGGTTCTATATTAAAATTTCCACAAAAAGTCAAATTCTATTGTCTGTTGTATAATCTGTATTCAGTTCGCAAACTCGCTTATTTCGTGGAATTATCATAAAGCTTGTCTGAAAGTTTATAATTAACTGTTTTGTAGACAGTATTTTCAAAAAATGTGATTAATTCGAAATCCGTTTAAGTGTTAAGGTAATTTATATATGTATATGTATTTTTAATTTTTACTATCCATCTATATTTGATTTATTATTTATTTATTGATAATAAGGAACCATTAGGAACTACAGGACTACGGGAGGAATGAAAAAAAATAAATATATCTTACTTTAAAAAATAATCTGTAGGTACACATCTAAAATAATGTATTTTGTCGGTACATGCTGTATTTTTCTTCGATATTTTACTGTCTATATTATTTGATGGTCAGGCTTTTAAAGGAGAAAATCTTAACCCAATCTGATACATTTTAAGATGTCTAATCTCAAACAAATAGACAAACATTAGTAATTGCATTATAATTTATAAACATTAAGTCTTAAATTGTACAAATTGTAATGATTTCTGCTGAGGCATGTCACACACATACATACACACAAACACAAATTCGACAACACAATTATATCTGCTTGTTCAGTTGCATATATTGATCAATTCTTTCGAAACAAGCAATACTTTCTATTTCATTTATTACATTAGAATACAATAACAAATTTGCAATACAAGTTGAGCTTTACAACAGTAATAACAAAGTTGAATTTAATATAAACGTTTAATACGTCTTAATACGCAATTTGGCAAATGTAAAGTGGTGTTTACATGACATCAAGAGCTCTCGACGTTTCGTTCTAACGAGTACCGTTACGAAAATTATTTATTAAAATTATAACGTACTTAAGCATGTTATAAAATAACTAAAGGCCCTGTTCCATTGGTTGCCGTTAACGTTAATTGACAGATTACGGTTTTCAACTGAAAAAGTTTATGATATATTATTGGAGTTTATTGGAGTTTACTTCTTAATAATCGTTTTTTATATAAGGTCCCCGGTATGAAAAAAATATGAGGAGTAAAATCTAATGAACGAATGGCCGCGTTACGTTGATCGTAACGCCATCTATTGGAAAGATTAACTACTAAGAAAACTTGGTCGTGTATCGGAACCCAATAGGGTAGACGACAACGTTTTCTGTAACGCCATCGATCGATCCATAGATGGCGTTATTTGATTCGTTTATTTACCATTTTATCTGGTATTAATCTTTTTCTTAGACTAGTAAGTTTTTTTTGTGATTATTTAGAAAGTCGATCTGAAGGAGTCATCATTATCATTGGCCACAGCATCTTGTCAGATGATTGTTGCAGCGCTAGCGGGTAACATTTACGAAGTTCTCGGGGCTCCACATCTGCGCTTGTGACTTTAAAAGCCAATGGCAGCGCGACAAATCTTGCCACACTTGTCGCAAATGAAACGTGAGTCCAAGGATGGTTCGTTTGCGCGAAGACGAAGTCTCTTTTGCTTCAGTTTGTCCAGCCAAACTTCGTCGTGCTTCTGAAGGAGTAAACTCCATATTTTAATGTACTCACGGGGATTAACGCGAACAAAATTTTTTGGTAAAATATATTTAGCGTGAGGACATTAAAATATAATAATGCAACGCGAAAGAGTAAACTCCAGTCGTGCATCAGATCTGACTCACACAATTTTTTCTTTTTCACCATCGAATTTCACTACATTTGTGGGATATTTTTTTAGTCGCAATTGTGAATCTAATAGTTGTAGTTTCTTTGAGGCGAAACAGGACCTGTTGTTTAATTTTATCCGTAACTTATTTATTCACATCCGGTGAAACAGGCCCTAAGTATGCTTTTCTAATATTACGGTATTTATTTTTATTTTAAAGTAATCAAGGGAAACGAGACAACGATTTGTTGGGTTTCTTCATATTTACTTGTAGGCATTAGATTAAATTAGAACCAGAGTATTGCTTGTTCAATTTCGTACCTGTAATTTTCAAGTACAAACTTTATTAAAAAATAATTTCGAGGTCAATGTTTAAGGAAAATGTAATGTAAATAGAAAAACTTGCTGCTCGGGTAGTAAGGAGGAAAATTAACCTGAAATCTTTTTCCATAATTGGAGTAGAGGTTTTTGCGCAACAGTGTGGGATATTCACAATAATTGAGCGTAGATGCTTCAATTTTTTTTTTATTCAATGTGTGTAGGTTTTGTATCGGTTATTCGAAGACTTGATTCCCATTTGTCAGGATGTATAATTTGATTAATTCAGCCTGTAATATCCCACTGCTGGGCATCGGATGGTAGGAAGCATCGGAGCTTAATCTACTACTGTTGTGGACTGCGGGTTGGTCATTCTATTTTCTACTAAAAGTAAAGATCGGTAACTGGTGTCTACGACAACAACTGGGACAGACCGACAGCTTGAGCTAGTTAAGTAAGTAAGTTTCGTAATATTTATTTAAGTGTATAAATATGTTACTACAGAATAAAAATCAAATTATCAGCCGGTTCTTCCCTAAAATATTAATATTAAGTTGTTTAACTTAGGAACACACGACCGTGTGTGTAGGTACGTTAAATATAATTTTATTTTTATTTTTATGGGAAATGGACATATAACACCCTTCAATATAGGTACACTCCAATCCTTTGTAATGGATGAACTCCACTGGACCAAGATTTTATTTCTATAAATGCTATTCAATAACACTGATTTCTTAGCACAAGGAAAAATTTATTTAATTTGAGGATAAAAATACTGTAAACATATTCCTTAATTGAAAAGATGTCGTGTTTCGAAGTTTCACTTATCTTTTAGTAATCTTAATGTAAAATACTTAATTTACGAAACATGTTAAGACAATCAGACGCTAATGTATGTAGTGACGGCTACAAATTGATTCGTATAGAGATAACAGCTTACTTGCAAATAAAAACAATAACTAAACGTTTATATGTCTGTGTATAAAAATATTAATATTGTAAACGTTCTTAAAAAGTAATTGTGTAATAAAAATATAATTGCATTTAGTTGTTGCTTTACATATTTCAAGTTTTTAAAATTATTATTATTATTATTTTAATTTAAATAATTTTGTTGACTAATTTTCTTTTTCTGGTAGAAAATTTATACGTGTTTCTTAATTGTTTGTAATAATTCAATAATAAATACACTAGTTCGAGTTTGGTACGTTTGATAACTAATAGAATAGTTACGATCTCAAAATATAGCAATGTCTTTAAGGATAGACGCGATTTTTCTAGTTTTGAAGAAAATGTTAATGTAATTAATGTCCAATGTTATATGACATGCTTATCAGCAATTGCGTAATAAATCGTTTTTATTTTTTACTTGTGCTTGTAAAATTAGTGTCTTAAGAGGAAAAGGGTAATTTTTAAAAATCTTTTCTTCTATCATCATTCCTATATTCTATTATTCTTTTTCCTTTTAAAATTTATTCCCGTATACATTTATAGATTTTTTACTGTCGATACTTAATCGAAGTGAATCGAAAATCACAAAGTTTGGAATTTATCACACTATACCTAGTTGTAGATATACATATGGGACGAATTTATCTATACATATAATAAAATGGTAGAAAAGTCAAAACTGTACATTGAATATTTTTTTAAATGAATACTTGGGGTGTGATCTACAATCGATACCGAAGCCAAAAATATAGTTTTTAGAATTTTTGTCTGTTTGTCTGTTTGTCTGTATGTATGTCCGGGATAAACTCAAAAAGTACTGCATGGATTTACTTCAAATTTGGCACGAATATTGTTAAGAAGTCGGGTCAGAACATAGGCTATATATTATCACGCTATCACCTACGGGGAAAGAGCAGTGAACCTTTATTTCTTCAAATGTATGTCCGGGATAAACTCAAAAAGTACTGCATGGATTTACTTCAAATTTGGCACGAATATTATTAAGAAGTCGGGTCAGAACATAGGCTACATATTATCACGCTATCACCTACGGGGAACGAGCAGTGAACGCACGCAGACGACGTCGCGGGCAGCAGCTAGTAAATACTAAAAGAAAGAAAAAAATTCACACTTAAAATAAATAAATCGCAACATTCAATTAAAAACCTTTTCAATAAAATAAACAATTTAAATAAAGATAATCTTAACAAAATTATTATCAGTCAATTTTTTATGTGCGCTCGGGTACCAATACGGCTCTTTACAAAATGAATGGCTGAGATGACAGACATTAAAACGTCAAAGCTGTTTGTTTTGCATTTGCATATTTTGTCGTTTTCACCGTAACACGATACTTGGGACCGTGTGGGCGAATGTCGATAGTCAGAGAGGTGACGATAAAAAATTAAAATATATTTGACGTACACACGCGGCCGTCTGTTTCTTAGGTTCCTAAAGTTACTTCAATTAATACATGTATCTTAGGTGATAGTCTGATATGTATATAAATAATACATGTATAAGTAAATAGGGTAAATATATAGTCTTAAGTAAGTCTAGTTCTTAAGTAATTGAAAATTATTTACAGCTATGATTACGGAGTATTATATTTTGTTTATAATTTATAAATTTAAGATAAATTTGTGATGGAAAGTGACCTTACATGATTATATTAAGTCAAAGTCATTTTTCAATTTGACGACTCTGTATGAAATATGACAGGGAGAAAAAAATAGCCCTTGACGAGTTTCTTGCCGGTTCTTCTCGTTACAAGGTCTCCCGCCGTAGGATTTGCGAACCGATGGCGTAGGTAGCTTCATTGACGTTCACAAGTGCTGTATCAGCCTAAAATAAATAAATAATTTGAATTTTGAATTTTTGAAATTTTAGAATCAACAGATTTTGTAGCAAAAATCAGTGCCGGTCCAAAAAAACTAGTGTATGCTATGCTATATCCGATATATATAATAATAAATCCGTCTCTACAATTATTTTAAAAGATTAACTTTATATTATACAAGCTATATGGAAAGTACTGAGTGGCTTTCATCATGTTGTTTGTTGTTAAGTTTTAAATCACTATAACAAAAATAAAATTTTACGAAATAATTGCTCTTTTCTAACTCTTTACTTAATTTGAGCCTTAATAAGTTAACAAAAAATTTCACTCTCAACCTCAAGAGACAAAAATATATTTGGTATTTAACTCTTTACATGAACTATCTTATGGAGACATATTTACAACGTATATTAAAAAGACTTAACTATATACAATAAGATTTAGAAAAAAAAAAAACCTGTGTTAAAATACTACAATTACAAAAATAAAGTAAAACAATAAAATTATAAATAAAAAACTTCCTCTAGAATGTCCGTGTTCGGCATGGCGCCTAAGACGCTGGCGGCATTACCCCGTTGCATAGCGAGGCTGAGCCATATTAACACATGATATTACATATTTAGGGACATGGCCCTTACCTTCAAGGCGATCATAAGTGTGAGTCATTGAAATTCTTCATAAAATTAAATTAATACTTTACGAGCTGCCTCTCGGCCTATTCGTTGCAGTGAGTGTGCATATAATTAAGAGATAAAAGATATTTATAATTTAAGAGAACGATGATTAAGAAACAATGTAAGTAAAATTATTGCTTATGTATTGCTAATAATAAACATTCTTTTTTATGTTTTTTTTTTCTTAGATTCCAAATATTTTGTAAAACACTGTAATATTTATTCATTTAAACTCCTAAGGTGCATAGAAATCAAGTTTCCACTCAAAGATGAAAAGCATACTGTTGCAGTCACGCCTATATGCAGTTCTCAAAAGCTGAGAAAAGTCTGTTAGAAGTCCTGTAACGACCTCATTCAGTCGAATAATTCTCCAAATCCAATGCTTTCTCATAATTTTCAAACTTATCATCTGTATAACTACCACTTATAAGGGTAATGTAAGATGCTAAAAACTTTTCGAATTGCCTCGTTAATGCGTTGTTGTTGTTGTTGCCTTGTATGAAGAACAGAACAGTCACTGAACAACTAACCATGCTTCTAGGCTATTTCCGCGTGAATTAATTGTTTGAAAAGTGTTTTTGCAGCCCAAAATGTCATTAAAAAAATTTGATTAAAAACACTTGGGAGAAAAAAGAACTAACAACAGAAAGAGGTACTTTAAAAGTTACTTTTTAATATCTTCTCTCTCCTTCCTCTCTACAGTCTATCACAGTCCACTGTTGGACATAGGCCTCCACAAGTTCGCACCCGACATTATGACGCGAACTCATGTGTTTTGCCCAGTCACCACGCTGGGCAGGCGGGTTGGTGACCGCAGGGCTGGCTTTGTCGCACCGATGACGCTGCTGCCCGTCTTTGGCCTGTGTATTTCAAAGCCAGCATGGATGGTTATCCCGCCATCCGTCGGCTTTTTAAGTTCCAAGGTGGTAGTGGAACTGTGTTATCCCTTAGTCGCCTCTTACAACACCCACGGGAAGAGAGGGGGTGGCTACATTCTTTAGTGCCGTAGCCAAACAGCACTTTTTAATATATATTAGTATAAATTTTTAGAAAAAAATAGTCATAATTATTTTAGTTGTTTTGTTTCATTTTTAAAGAGCCGTACTAATTAACGACTACTATTATAATTATTGGAAAGTTTTTAGCGTCATATTTACCACTTAGGTACATTTTGTACAGAGTAGCAACTATAAGTTATATAATAATAAACTCTTTTGCAAAAAAAGCGGGCACTTAAGCAAAGAACTATTTTATAGTTACTATTAGTTTATTTGACAATTTTAGGTATTGTTATCCTCAGAATTTTATAAATTAATTAGGAAGGAATAGTTTTCATCAGTTTTATCATTAGTGGAGTGTCTGGGGGTTTTGACCTCAGACTTTTGTTACAGTGAATGAATTTAAATGGTCGAGGGGGGGTTTTCTTTTTTATACTATAAAGTGTAAAGTTTACCTAAAATTTTTTTGTGCTTTTGATTTTTTTTGATTTATACCAAAAACTATAAAAAATTAATAATGTTATTTTAAAAAATTTTTTTTCGCATTATATAGGTTGAATAATACCTAAATAGACGTAAAATAATATTTTCTTGAAATGTTGGAGCGTATGAAGGGTCATAACAACCTTGGACAGGTAATAGAACGTGGAGAGGGGAGAACGAAAGGATGACTTGTTACCTCATCTTCAAACTTAATTCATTTACGCTCATACAAATTGTCGCCAAAAATATAATCATAAAAAATATATTGAAACATATTATAAGAAGAGGCCCAATGAAACTCCATTTTCGCCTTCGAAAAATAAACTCTGAAGTAGCACTGATTTATCGAGCTTTGAGTGGGAAAAAACTGTTTCATCTGTGGTCAATAAGCTAATACAGAAATTTAAGCAAAATTAAATTAAAAACGACGAAGACAAATCTCATATATTAATACTCCAACTTTAAATGACTCCATTGTAAGCTTTATACCTGTACAGAAAAACGATTGTAATCAAGAAATTTATAAAAGAATTTCTGATGTAGCAGATTTACAAACACTCCAAGCAAAATATCATCCTGATTGTTATAATTCTCATAAAAATTCTATTCATCTGAGCTCTGCTGACAAGGAGGTTGGTTTGACAATGTCGATGATAGATGCAGCAATGAAGCAAATATGCAAGTATATAGAAGAGAATGACGAATGCCATGTTTCTATGCAAGAGTTGAAAGATACGATGGTATATACCTCACAGCATATACCGGATGAAAAAACTATTAGATAACGACTAATAGACCGCTATCATGATGATATTGTTGTATCAAGTAAATTTGGAGCTAATACTATTATACTTTTTTTAAAAAACTAATCACACACACGCACACTTCAGAATATCGCAGTCCACTGCTGGTCATAGGCCTCCACAAGTTCGCGCTAAAATGGCGCAAACTCATGACGTGTTTTGCCCATAGTTAACAAGCTGGGCAGGCGCGTTGGTGACCGCAGGGCGGGTTTTGTCGCACCGAAGACGCTGCTGCCCGTCTTCGGCCTGTATATTTCAAAGCCAGCAGTTGGATGGTTATCCCGCCATCGGTCGGCTTTTTAAGTTCCAAGGTGGTAGTGGAACGATGTTATCCCTTAGTCACCTCTTATGACAGCTACGGGAAGAGAGGGAGTGGCTATAATTTTTACTCCCTTAGCCACACAGCAAGCAGCAAAAAAACGAATCGTAATGATAATAATAGTAAATAAGGGTTGTGGAGCTGTTTGTGGATATCGAAAGAGTGGCTTATACTGCAGTGTAGTATGTCTACAGTGCAGCGAAAATACCTGTTTTAATAATATCATTGAAATAAGTGAAGTTGAAGAAATGTAAATAGTTTGACAAATGATTTCTTGATATTTTTTTTCCTTTCATTTTCCTTCATTTATTTCTTTTTCCTAATTATTATCTCTATATTAATGTATAAATTAACTTAATTTTGGTGTAGAAAAATGTTCTACAGGGTTTACAGTTTTAAACTATCAAAATTATAATTATTTCGTTTTTTTTTTTTTGAATCGAGATCACACTTTTTTAATAGGTAAACTTTTTTGTATACATTATAAGCTAAACATTCCACTTTAAATTACAAAATTTCATTCACTGTAACGGAAATCCGAGGTTTTCGTGTTTTTAACGCCCCAGGCACTCCACTACATAACATTTTGATTAAATTATTGAGAAATAATTTTCAAGCTCAAAACACTATTATTGTACCTGCTTGCAATATAAAAATGAAAGGCGTTAATTTTTTTGTTTTTCTTGAATACGTTAAAAGCAGATAAAAGCTTAGTATTGAGTGTGACCCCCTCTTGCTGAAATCACAGCTTGCATTCGTCTGGGCATGCTAGCGAGTATATCTTTTATGGTTTCTTGGGGAATACGTTCCCACTCTGCGGTAACCACATTCTTTAGCTCTCTGATGGTCTGCGGAGCCGGCTGCACTGATCTCACTCGTCGCTTCAGAACGTCCCAGACATGCTCTATGGGATTGAGGTCCGGACCTCTAGCTGGCCAGTCCAAACGACGAATTCCGACTTCTAGCATATACGCTTCCACATCGCCAGACCGGTGGGCGCAAGCGTTGTCATCCATAAAAATTGAGTTTTCGCCAAGAGCGGTTAAAGCGGGTTGTGCATAAGGAATTAGAACTTCCGTTATGTATCGGTGTGCAGTCAATGTACCGTTTTCGATGAAGACTAACTCCGTACGATCCATAGAATTTATTCCTGCCCAAAACATAACAGAGCCCCCTCCATAAGGTGTGATTTCTTCAAAACATGCCTCTGCAAAGCGTTCTCCTCGTCTACGTAGCACTCGCCGACGTCGGTCTTCACCATGCAGAGATATCCTGGCTTCATCGGAGAACAATACCCTATCCCAGTCTTCATGAGTCCATGACACACAATTTCGAGCGAAGCTAAGCCTGGCAACTCGATGTCCACGGAGTAATTTAAGGCCGCGTGCCGGGCGATGACTGTGTATATTAGCAGCGAGAAGCCTCTTCCTGACCGTCCATAGAGTAATTTGCTCATTTCTTACTTCTTCGAGGCTGTTCTTGAGGTCCACATAAGAAGATTTGCGATTTCTCAATGCTTGACTAACTAGAAAACGATCATCCCGTGGTTCGGTACATGTTTTTTTGCCAGAACCAGGCCTTCTCTTGATGGAACCGGTCTCTTGATAACGCTGCCAGGTCCTTTGAACTGTCGACCGACTCACATTTAGCCTCTGAGCCACGAAGCATTGACTGCAACCTTCTTCAAGCAGCGCAATAATTTTGCTCGCTTTTATCACTTTATCTACCATTTTCAAGATTGCTAAACAGCAATAACAATACTTTTAAATGTCAAGGACATCAGATAATTTAATAAAAATTCACAAAAAGTTAATTAGAGTCGATATTAACTGTAGGGAATTCGCGCCTCAAAATGTAGTTAAAAGTTGTTTTCTTTGAAAACCAGGCTCCGTCAAAAATTTGAATTTGGAATGTTTTCTTATAAACATTATGGCACTTTTATAACTGACCAGTAACATGTTCAAATGATTAAAACCTTTTTGGTATTTTATTTTTTTCAGCCAGGAAGAAAATCAAAACCGCCCGTTTTTTTTGCAAATGAGTGTATAATAGATTATATTGCAAAAAATATACAACCTGAGAAAAGAATATGATGGATATTATGAAGTTAATTGAAAATGATTGGCATGAAATTTATAACAATTATCACCCATTTACGCATCGAGATTGCAAAAAATATCATGCAATTTGTACATCTTATGTCTGCGAATTCGGAGACTTTATTATATATTGTTTTACGATAATATTGTGTAAATAATAGCGTCTGGGTATGTTAAAATATATGAGAATTTAATTTTTGTAATTATCTTGCATAAACTATAAATTAGTCAAAATATTTAAAAAAAATTTAAATACGAATATTTAGATAATACATACACACACTTTTTGTAAATTTAATTATGTTGTTAAGTATATCAAAATATGCTACTTTGCATCACTTCAGCCTGTAATATTTCACTGCTAGGCATTCGCCTCTTTTTCCATGTAGTAGGAGGATTGGAGCTTAATCGACCATGCTACTTCACCGTGGGTTTGCGGATATGTTCCCTATTATGACTAACCATACCTATGATCGGCTTAACGTGTGGAGAGACCTACAAGTTAAGACATTAAAAAACGGAAAGAAATATAAGTATGTACAAAATCGGGAATCGAACTCGCAAACCGTCGGTGTTTAGATGACTACACGCACCACTGCAACAGAACGGTTGTTAAAATAAATATTTAGTAAATTATTTGTTATTTTCATATTGATTATCTCACTGGAGCAAAGATGTCCTTTAGTTATTTCTCACAGACAAATCTTTGTCCAATAATTTAACAATATTATTTATTGTATCATAATATTAAACTTTAATGTTTTCTCGCTTATAATTTATTAAAATTTCTTAATCAAAACGATGTTTTGCATATAAATGGTTTAAATTTTGTGTGTCATTGATTCCAAAGGGTAATTATCTTTTATGTGTTCGTAATTAAGATCGTCGGAGGTCAAAACGTAATCCATTATTTATTTATAAGAAAGAACAGTCCACATACTTTGTTTTATATAAATCTATAATGATATAATTAAGAAAAAGATTTTGTTTGTCTATACGTAATTATATTATGTAATTTTTATATAACTAGGTCGGCAAAGAATCGTACGGCTCACATGTTGGTAAGATATTACCGTAGCTCTGCAACAACAGAAATTTTCTGCTGTGCTGTGTGCGTATAAGTAGATTATGAGATGTTATTAATATTATTTGATATTCTGGGATGTTGTGGTTGTATGCGCAAGCGATCTCATACTTTAATATAGCGTCAAAGTCGACAGGTTTTACAATACTGACGCTGCTGGTTGATAATCCCACATGCCTCCACTAGTGTTGTGACTAGTAGTTAAGATAGGTGAGATTTAAGAGCTTGTTGTGGGTTGGAGGACCTTTGGCCGGCTTGAGATTCCACACGTCGGAGGGGTGGTCTTGTGGGGGCCGTGAGGTGGTGAATGCTAGCGCGACCCCTTCTTGCCCCACCTAGGCGGAGATCTGCTCATAACATGCTGGCATAACCCCTTTGCTGCCCTCGCGCCGGAGTGGTATCCATGATGGAATATCCCCACGTAAAAAAGGTGAGATCTGGAAGTTGCCGCGTCATCAAAAGAGTTGAAATTGCCGTGACGTATGAAATAATATCGCGGTATGACACGTCATTTAACGGATGGCAGTGACGCACCACTTAAGTTAGTGGCTGTGTCATTTGGTTCATGTTTATTATAGAGAAACTAAGACTGGTTTTCTATACTTGAGGCGCTACTTAATGCGCTTCCAGTAACGCCCCTGTGCCCGTGTCGGGCCGGGATGAGAACCCGGTCCTGCTAGACGCGGCGTCGTCGGGACTGTTCAGAGGTGAGCTGGACAGTCCCCATGCAGGAGAAGTCTGCAGCAGAAGAAGTAGAGGCCAGCCTGTCGCTGGAGGGACCCTGTTGCCTGCAGATCCAGGTATCCAATTAAAACGGCTGAAGGCTCCTGCAGGGGTTTAGTGCGGTAGTGGCACCTCCAAGTAGTGAGTCCGACATACGGTCTAGGACTGCCTGCCCGGGCGTCCTTGGATATCACCCGTAAATGGGTTACCCTGCGATATCAAAAAAAATAAAAAATATAAAAATGGTTTACTATACTTAAATGATAAAAGAGATTACTTGAATTCTTTTCAGATTCGAAAATTAAACAACAGAAAGCAATTTAACGTGAAACAACTCGTGCTAAGGTCTTGTCTAATATTGAAAAGTAAACACCTATCTAACTGATTTTATTACATGTTTTTAGCATTATTTTTTCTTTAC
The DNA here is from genome assembly GCA_905220545.2 of Melitaea athalia. Classification (NCBI taxonomy): domain Eukaryota; kingdom Metazoa; phylum Arthropoda; class Insecta; order Lepidoptera; family Nymphalidae; genus Melitaea; species Melitaea athalia. Next base: position 7,202,265 of record HG992203.1, read on the forward strand.
ATATAAATGTTATCATATCAAAAGGTTGTCTTTGTATATAGTATTTGCATGTTGAACTCTATATACTGCACAATAAATAATTTTCTATTTAGACGATACATACATATCAAAGATCCGGTTTTTAGGGTTCCGTACCCAAAGGGTAAAAACGGGACCCTATTACTAAGACTTCGCTGTCCGTCCGTCCGTCCGTCCGTCCGTCCGTCCGTCCGTCCGTCCGTCCGTGTGTCTGTCACCAGGCTGTATCTCAAGAACGGCTATAGCTAGAGAGTTGAAATTTTCACAAATTATGTATTTCTGTTGCCGCTATAACAACAAATACTAAAAACAAAATAAAATAGATATTTAAGGGGGCTCCCATACAAAAAACGCGATTTTCTTGCCCTTTTTTGCTCGATATCAATAATGGCAACAGGTAGACAATTGAAATATTCACAAAATACTCAGTTCTATTTTTACTTTAATAATAAACAATAAAATTAAAATAAAATTTATATTTAAGGGGGGCTCCCATACAAAAAACGTCATTTTTGACTATTTTTGCTCTCATACAACAAAAGTAATTTTTTTAGCCGCTTTTTGCCCGATATTAAAATCAATGTACCTAGTCAATGGTACGGAACCCTTCGTGCGCGAATCCGACTCGCACTTGACCGATTTTTCTTTTACCCATGTTAAAATCACAATACTAACCTAGTATAATCATGTACGAACGTATACAATCTCACTTCTCAGTACAGAAAAACGAATTAAAACAGTCGTTTTAACATACGGATCTCCTGAGAAAAAGACTATTATTAAACGCGATATCAAAACTTATCGTTTAATTTATTTACAAAACCATTGTTACAACTTGTAATTTTGTTTCTCATGCGCCGATGACTATCGGATTCGTTCGAAAATATTATTAATTGTTCTCTGCTTGTTGTTATAATCTTAATTTTTAGAATTGTTTTTGATGGATTTTATTTGTGATTACGTGTCCGTTTTTCTTGCGTGTTGTTTTAATTGGTACATTGTTTTTTCGATTTAGTCATTTGTCATTTTTTATTTATTTATGTGGGATGTGTTTTTACCTGGCTTTGCTTGCTTTGTTATCTTTTTTTTTCTTCAACATATACACGGTCGTCTGTTCCTAATGTAAGCAACTTAATGCTTGTGTCATAGGTAGTAGCCGATTATTAGCTAAATATTTTTTTAAAAATATACATACATAGAAATAATACATAATATGGTACCTAATGTATAAATACAAATATTACACCCAGACTCAGGTGGGAATTGCAACCCGCGGAACAAAAAGCAGGGCCACTACAAACTACGCCAACGTTCTAATAGTATCTATTTTATGTATGTAATAATAAATTAAACAATAGGTTTGTTTATTTGTTTAAATTCGCACATTTGATTTTAGTTCTTTTGGTTATGTTTGTGAGTCTGTTTTGTTAAGAATTCATACTTTTGACATGACAACGTCTATAAATCGATGAACGCCGGCGGCATGCACGAAAAAGGATGACCCATTGTAGTGTTACGCTAATTGTACGCTTGCGCCGCATCTATCTCTCTTCTACTCGATTGGCCAATGCGTCCGAGGAGATCTTTTGTTATGATATATTATGATGACGTTGTTACGTTAAACTATCGTCCGTATACCAACTTTTCAGACAACTAATTTTTTTTGTTTTTACATGTTTCTCGTTTCTGGATATAGCCTTTCTGTCATTCTATTTGCAAAAGCAACCGAACTGCGGCATATAACTAGTATATCTTATAATATAATTAAAGAAACAAAAAACAAATTTTGTAATATTTCTTAATAGTAGAGAAATATTAGAGTATTTATAATTATTATATTAGGTATTCTTTTTTAAAAACATTTAAAGACGTATAAAGCCGCGTGCATTAACTGTCATCTGAAATTCAAATAGTCGTTATTTTGATAATAATGGTTTGTAAATTTCACTTTCAATGTATTCAGTGCATGGACATAATACCAGTAGGTATTAAGTCCATGATTCAGTGACTTAACTGAATAATATTAAAAAAAATGAATTACTTCTGATAAAGTAATGTCATTCATTTCTTTTTCTGTATGCTTCGACGAGCAAATCGCTGTTATGATTGATTTGACTTATGTTTTTGGAATTTCTTGTTTTTATTTTATTTACCTATTAGTATGATAATCTGATGTTTGTTAGAAGTTCACTCCAAACATTTCCGATTCATTAGATACTTAATCAAATATTATATTTATTACAAATAGTATTTTTTAAGTGAATCACTTATGCAGAAGTTATGCATAAAGATTTTTAAAGTCCAGACTGAACATCAATATCTTTGTTAGAGATGGTCTCAGCCAATCCATCCATTAAAAATTCTTAGTTTATGGAATTTTAAGTTGATATAGTGGAGCTTTGACATTTTCAAGAAATAAGTGTTTGTAACAAAACTAGCGACCCTCCCCGGCTTCGCACGGCTGCAAAAATTATCAGTGTTCCTCTACTATATTATGCATGTATTATACATATAAGCCCTCCTCTGGAATCACTCTATTTACTAAAGAAAACCGCATCAAAATCCGTTGCGTAGTTTTAAAGATCTAAGAATACAGCGGGAAGCGACTTTGTTTTGTACTAGTGTTTATCACTGTGTGTGTAGGCATAGATATACAGATAAATATTCACATCCTTATACGTCGTAATTCCGTTACAAATCATATTATTAGTTGCGTAACATTGTTTTTATTAAGCACTATTATTATTTACGACCTAACGCCCACGAATTATTCAACCTTGAAGAATCGCTTTACGGCCTTCGCGGGCGATCATAAGGGAACGAAACACATAAGTGTCAGAGAGGCAATTTTATTTTGTTCACGAATAAATTTTATGCCACCTCTACGTAATTTAATGGTCGACTAATAACCCGATGGATTGCGCGACGAATCGGTCAACCGGTCGAGTCTCTGCATCTCGGGTCAATTATGTTTTACGTGCGAATAAAAAAACTCGTCTTAAATCTCCTGGGGATAAATTAGTTGTTTTTTTTTGTTGTTGTTGTATTTAAGTTTTCAATAATGAATAGATACCTACATTATTAAAGAGAAGCGTTAAATCTGTTACTTAATAAAAGTAGTAGATACTATAAAATTATATTAATATTTTTTTGGCTTAATTATTATTTAAACACAACAACTAAGCATACCGTATTTTAATAATTCAGATTTAACAAAAGCTTATACACTGTGTGCACAAGGACTCAGAAATAGACACGAAACATATTACCTTTTCGATTAAACATTTTTCAAAAGATAACATATAAATAATGTAGTCATGAGCGGATATCGAACCCGCGACTATCAGCACAACAACCATTTAATTGCATTGCACAGCGTTAACATCGTGTTTAATGTAAGTTTGGAAAGTAATTTTTAAAAATATAAGTACTACTTACATCTTAGTCAGTCAGTCAGTTAGTTCAGACTATTACAGTCCACTGCTGGACATAGGCCTCCCCAAGTTCGCGCCAGACATCCAGGTTTTCCGCAATCCTCATACAGCCTACACCGGCAATCTTACGTAGATCATCAGTCCAGCGTCCCACACCGCGTTTGTCAAGACGCGGTCTCCACTCCAGGACACGTCTGCTCCATCGGCCATCAGTCCTGCGACACAAGTGACCAGCCCACTGCCACTTCAACTTGCTAATTCTGTGGGCATTACATTTAGAGATTACCGACTTTACAATAAAGGATAGGTATTTAATAAAAATGTAATGAGAATATTGTGATAATTTCGCGAGTTGTTACAAACTCGCTAGCCTTTCCTATTTTACAAGCTTTTATTTGACTTGCAATGTATGTATGTATGTATGTATGTATGTATGTATGTATGTATGTATGTATGTATGTATGTATGTATGTATGTATGTATGTATGTATGTATGTATGTATGTATGTATGTATGTATGTATGTATGTATGTAAATTTAATGTTTGCTCGGGTGAAATCTTGCAACTCAATTTTGAAGCAGATATCTTCAACCAATTGAGCTGAAATTTTGTATACAGGTTCGATTTGGATGACGATGCATGATTTGTATGTACTTATGTATGTATGTACCTGTGTTTGTTCGGGTGAAATCTTGCAACTCAATTTTGAAGCAAATATCTTCAAGCAATTGAACTGAAACTTTGTATACAGGTTCAATTTGGATGACAATGCATGGTTTGTATGTATGTACCTATGTTTGTTCAGGTGAAATTTTGCAACTCAATTTTGAAGCAGATATCTTCAACCAATTGAGCTGAAATTTTGTATATAGGTTCAATTTGGATGCCAATGCAGGATTAACTTTATGACGTCATTCTAAATCCAATATGGCGGCATATCCAAGAGTGCGGACTAGTTATTTTTTAAATCAATCACATCAATTTATTTAATTTACTTGTTTACAAGCAAATCTTGCGACAAGCTTTTATATCATATAGATTATGTGTAATGACTTTATAAGTAGATAGTAAAAGTTTTAAAGTAAAAATTTATTTTTTTCGTTTTAGTGCATTCAAATAAAAGCTTGTTTTTTAAAAAGGTTTTTTATTTTTAATTTATTTAGTGATCACAAAAGTGCCACTGGGCTTCGCCATATGTAGGTACTTCCATCTTCGTCTTTAGAAATAAAGTTTGAACCGTAATAATTTTATTATGATAATTATATTCATACGTGTATGTCTGTTTTTAAATATAAATATATACTAATCGCGTTGTAATGATAATAATATAATGAGTTTGTAAGAACAAACGACTTTACATGTTAAGTTGTAAATGGGCTACAACAGTCTTTAAAAATGCCTTCAATTGCATTTTTTTTTTTTTGTATATCACTAAGTCGGCAAACAAGCGTACGGCTCACCTGATGGTAAGCAATTACCGTAGCCTATAGACGCCTGCAACACCAGAAGTATCGCAAGCGCGTTGCCGACCCTACCCCCAATTCCCCCCAGGAGCTCTGGTCACCTTACTCACCAACAGGAACACAACACTGCTTGAAAGCAGTATTATTTTGCTGTCATCTTCTGTAAGGTCGAGGTACTACCCCAGTCGGGCTGCTCCATTTTTTGAGCAGGAAATTTCCTGCTGTGCCCTACCTCAGTTAAATTTTTAAATTAATTTATATTGTTATGTATATGTATATGAAATAGCCTTTTTTTCCCACACGGTCGTCTGTTCCTATGGTAAGCAACTTAATGCTTGTGTTATAGGACTTATAGGTAACAGCCGACTGATATAGCTAAATACTTTTTTTTGATAAATATACATAGAAATATTACATACTTATATAAATATTACACCCAGACTCAGGCGGGAATCGAACCCGCAACCCGCGGAGCAGAAAGCAGGGCCAGTACAAACTGCGCCAACGAGCTAGTCACACTTTGCAAGCAACTACATAACAAGCGAGTAATTTCGAAACTAATTTGACTTCACACGTAAAATTTCAATGCTTGTACCAAGAATCCAATTCATTACGCAATTACTTTAGGAAAATTAACGCCGTGAGACTAACGTCTGTCCGGAGTTCTTGTCTAGATTCTGAGAAGTGATTTAGTGTCGGCAAATGTCTTTATGTTGCAAGAGTAACCAGTTCTGAGGTGTATGATTTGTTTTCTCTATATTTTTATAATTCTATATAGAATTTATAGTTTCGTATTCAAAAAACAATACGTTATTTGCAACATCTTTGTCATTCAAATTCAATTAAAATACCACTCACAATATCACAGTAATTAGATGATGCGCTTACGATATTTTAAAGACTTCTTAAGTTTTTGTTTTATTTCACACTCAACAACCCCAGTGGGATAAGAATTATGTGGGCATCCAGAAACATACACACAATATAGATATTTATCGCCATATATCGATGAAAAAATTTCCTCGTATTTTATATAGAAACTCAAGGTACGATTTTACAAAATTTATTTACATTAATTTATAATATATATGTAGCATTTTGTTCGATAGCTTGCCGCTATCTCGTAGGTAGTGACAGGATTCCGTTGCTGTAGAAACTTTGGGACTTCTCATTAAAAAACTGTGTCACAGTTTTTAAATGAGAAGCAGTTTTGACAGGTCTCTCAGTGTTAACTTTACACTACCTAAATAATTAAGAAGAGATCGAAACAGATGGAAATCTGAGGGTGTAAGATCGGGGCTGTATAGTGGATACATTAAGACTTTTACTTTAGTCAAACTCTCTCAATTTTTGTTGAGTGGCTAAAGACGTATGTGGTCGAGAGTTAGCGTGATGAACGGACACACCTTTTCTGTTCATCAATTCTGGCCGCTTATTCTCAACTTCTTGCTTAAATTTCAGCAGCTGTTGACAGTAGAAATCCGAATCGTCAGTTTTACCTCTCGTTAAATGCTCATAAGAATGAATCTCAACTCGGGTTTCGCGATAGCCTGTGCAGCTTGACCGACCTTTGACTACGAGCTTTTTCATACATTCTTATCGTAGGTGATCCACTTTTCGTCTCCAGTGATCAATCTCTCCAAAAATAGTTCGATATAATTACGTCTTAAGAGAGAATCGCAAATGAGTACACGGCCCATTAGGTTTCTGTAATTGAAAGCTTTTCTCTATAGCCAGTCTTTTTCAAATGAGTCAAAACTTTTTTATGGTCAATTCTCAGATCCTCATATTCTCAGATCTCAGAGCGAAATGTATCTTTGACAACAAATTTTCCTGACTGAAAACGCTTAAATCTATTTTGTGCTCTGCATTATGTCCATAAACGTCACAAGATTTTTTCCCGGCTTGATTCGCATTTATCCACCTATTTTGGAGGAGAGAAAAACAAATGAAAAGGGGCGAGAAACTGTTTTACTTTTTAATTTTATTTTTAAAATGTCACCTTTATAACGGTATCAAAACCAGCCATTTACAAAAACATACAACCAAAAAGATTTTATTGCAAAATATTGTCTAATTCAAAGGTATAAAAAATTATGTAGTTATTAGTACGAACGAACTTTAAACGTTGTTTATATTTAATTACTTTATTCCTTATAGTACAATATAATCAATACAATTGAAAAGTATTGCCCATTTCTTTTACCTAAACAAAATTCCTTAGTGACGACTTAGTACAACGAAGTTTTATGAAACACTCATAATACTTTTATAGATGTTTTTCGTATAATCTGTGTTCACCGGAGTACTGTACCCGTTACTCTGTAGGTGGATATAAAGATACTTTTGACTAGATACGATATTTTAATAGGAATTTTTTTAACTTAAAACGATACATTTATTCTATAATTTAAAGGAGATTAGATTGTCGCTGTTTAAACAAAATTACAATTTTTCTAGGCATATAAAATATGGTATTTTAATAAAAGCTTAAAGGAAATTATTAAACATTGCTGTAATATATGACTGTATATGATTATGCTGCTTTTGTGGAACAGTGATTCGTGAAATGAAATGAAAACATTTATTTCGCCATAAGTGATACACACACTTAACGAAAGTCAAAATAATATCATTTTCAAAAAAAAAAAATCTAAACAATAATAAGAGAAAGTTAAGGTAAAAATATATAAACAAAATATCAAACAATAATATAAAAAATTACATCTTAACACTTGGTACATTACAAACTTAGGTAATGTACACAGCTTTATAAGCAACCTTAACTTAGTCAAAATATTAAGTTACACAAAATGTCTAATGTCTCGGTAGACATTACCTTCCTATTTTATCCTCGGCTGAATAACATAAAGTAATATCCCTAGTGTGGGCCAAGAGAAAAAAAAGCCTGAAAAAAAAGCTTGGCCTGATACGTTAGAAATACTCTTTATTGGTGAATTACCTATATAAGAAATCTGTTCAATATAATGTCAGGTTGTATCTATGTTTTCATAATAGGTATAGACAAAGTTTTACTTATAAAGTTCTTAGGTATTGTATTTGTATGAATTATTTTCTTGTACAAAACTTGAAATGCCTACTTTATTTTTAATCTCTACTAGTATAGGTTTAACTCAATAAAACTTAAACAAACTCGCTTATTTACTAACATTATTTTTTAAAAATTTAGCTGTATACTTAAGAAGGCACTTTAGGCGTGATTTCTTATTTATTTTTATAAAAGTTTGGTGTACTTTCCGTTGGTGATTCTAGATAATCTATACTAATATAATAAATCTGAAGAGTTTGTTTGTTTGATTGTTTGTTTGTTTGATTGTTTGTTTGTTTGATTGTTTGTTGTTTGATTGTTTGTTTGTTTGTTTGTTTGAACGCGCTAATATCAGGATCTACTGGTCCGATTTGAAAAATTCTTTCAGTGTTAGATAGCCCATTTATCGAGGAAGGCTATAGGCTATATATCATCACGCTAATACTAATAGGAGCGTAGCACCAATGAAGAATGTTTCAAAATCGGGCTTTTTTTCCTTTTGAGAGCTTTCGCTGCGTAAACGGCAGAATTGGTCCTATTCCACGCGGACGATGTCGCGCGCAGAAGCTAGTAAATAAATAAAATTATATTAAAAACTTCAAAGATCCGAAATCTAAAAGTACATCTAGAACTATTATACCATTGTAAAGGAATTCTTTTAATGTCATACCCAAACGTCTCTGCAGGGAACAAGCAATAATTGGTCAAATCACTTAGCCGAGCCAGTCGTATTCGCTATACGGAACCGATAGGTGACCGTGTGTGGTACTACGGGGTTTTGTACCATCATTAATGGGTTTAATGTGTTTAGAACGTTTTGGGTTCCTCAGACGTTGACATTTTTTTTTTGTTTTTGTTTTGGGATATTAACACTTTATAATTTGATTGTTTTAGTAGTATTTTGTCATGTAGTAGATTTTTATAAAGCATGAATAAGATGATATGAGCGAGATAGTTAGAAGCAAAGAATATATATTTTTAATATATGACAAAAGCAATTTGTAAGTGTAGGTCTCATTTACGGAGACGCGGGGCGTTGCGCGTAGCGTGTGGCGTAGCGTCGCGCGTGTGTCAAAATGTATGAAAATGAACGCGTGTAAAATCGCTCCTCCGTAAACGCACTCGTCCAACGCCCTACATTTGAATTTAGTGCGTTCCGCCAGGCCACACGCTACGCACGACGCCCCGCGTCTCCGTAAATGAGGCCTAAAGTGGAAGTCGAAAATATATCGGATACGTTGCTAAACTTATGCTTTTTGATTTCAGGATCCAAAGTGCATGTTTTAAAAATACACTAATCGGAGCTAAATTAACACCTAAGAAAACCAAATTTTCTTTCGGTCAATCTCAAAATAAAATAAAATAAAAAAATAATAAATAAAATAAAATCTCCACCATAAATTGAACTGTTTATGTCAATAAAATTTTAAGGGTCTATAAAATCGTCACTAAAAAGCTTGGCTTGAGCCTCTTTGCACGTAAAAGAAATAAAAAACAATACAATAAAAGGCAAAAATAAAACAAATTTTAAAATATAAAATTAATGAAACTTTCTGAACATTCTTTCATCACTAGAAAATTGAATTTTCCAGTAGTTACAGATAATATATTTAATAGTTACGTTATTATTTGTGATATTAACTTTGCAAAATTAAAATTTCAAAATTAAAAAATTAGAACATACAAACTTAAAAGTACAATCTTAACTTTGCACTCTGCGAAGACGGTCTTCTTAGGTAGGCTATAAAATGTCACGTTATGACAAACGATAACACTATAAATAAGTAAAAAGACTACCTACTGTATATCTTGGTTATGACAGTATTGCTAAAAATCTTTAACTTTACGTTACTTCTTTTTGTTAGAATAATAAAATAGCAACATGAAACATAAGTAATAAAGTTATATTGTTTAAAAAAGGTTGCAACACTGTCTCTGTAGTAGTCTATGTATGTACATCCGTGAGCGGAACTTACTCTATAATTTGTAGTGTGGTCTATGTCTATTCGTTCAGTTGTTAAGTTGAAATAAAGACGCCATTTAATTATTCGAAAATACAGTTTCTTTTATTTAATAACTACAGGTTATGGGCCCAGGCATGCCTATATGTTAGCTAAAGTTAAATTAGATATTGGAGTGTGAAGATAATACATAATTATTACTTACATCGAGCGGATTGAGTATCAACGAAAAGTGAAGTTAGCGTCGGCGTCGGTCGTAAGTAAAATTTTCGTTGAGAAAGAAATACTTGTTTTGAGTCAGTATAAGACAAGGAAGTAAGGCAAGATGGATGTAAATAACACTCACAATATGATGAAACTGGAAGGCATAAGAAACTGGAATGTATGGAAATTTCAAACTACAGTACTATTGAGGGGTCAAGGTTGGCTGGACATCGTGGAAGGACAAACTGTAAAACCCAAAGACGCAACTGCACGTGTAGCCTGGGAGTCTGCAGATGCTAAGGCTCAGACACTACTGGTCACAAGAATGACTGAAGATGTTATGATACATCTCATATCATGTACAACGTCTGCTGAAATGTGGAGAAAACTTTTAAGTATTTACGAACAAAAGTCAGAAACCAGTATTCATATCCTACAACAGCGCTTTTTTCAATATAAATATGAGAGTGGGATTGACATGTCTGTGTTCTTGTCGAAAATTCAGGAAATGCAGAATCAGTTAAAGCAAATGGGCGAGGAAGTGTCAGAAAAGTTTACGATAACTAAAGTATTGATGTGTTTGCCGGATGAGTACAAACATTTTGTGTCAGCGTGGGAGTCTGCACCTGACGATAAACAAACATTCGATAATCTGATGTCTAGATTATTAATCGAAGAAGAAAGAGTAAAGGAAAAGACAAAAGAAGTTCAGGAACAATCATCGGCGTTTGTAGCTAAGAGAAATGTAAAGTGCTATAGGTGTGGTAAACCGGGACATTTTCAAACAGAGTGTAAAAATAATAAAGACAGTGAGAAAAAGATAAACGATAATAAATGTTATTACTGTGGTAAAATTGGACATTTTAAAGCGCAGTGTCGTTATAAAAAATCTAAGGAAAATAAGAAGATAAGTAATGCTTTTGTAGTTTCGAACTCGAATTATGAACAATATGAAGAAACAAAGTGGTTAGTGGACTCGGGGGCAAGCGAGCACATGTGTCGTGATCGTTCATTGTTTTCGTCATTTTCAAGCGTTTCGCAACGGTCAGTAATAATTGGTGACGGCTCTGCCATTAATGTGCATGGTTGTGGAAAGATGGCGGTACAAGTCAAGAACGGAAGTGATTGGATTGATACGACAATAGATAACGTGTTGTTCGTTCCCGATCTAAAGACAAATCTATTCTCTGTGAACCGCGCTTCTGACCGAGGTTATGTCATTGTGACAGATGACACTTCGTGCAAATTTTACAAAAATGGAGTTGTTTGTGCTATTGCAAATAGAATTGAAAACTCATATTATTTAGATTTTCGTTTTAAATGTAAGTTGGCGAGTGTTGGAAAACTATTAAAGAACAATTTATACGAGTGGCATGAAAAACTAGTTCATCAAAACTTCGATTACGTCAAGAAAGTATTAGAGAAAAATAACATTGAGATTAAAGAAACAAGTGTGCCTCAATGTGAGAGTTGTTTGATAGGAAAGATACACCGGCTACCATTTAAGAAAAGTGAAAACGTAAGCACCAGGACATGTGAAATAATACATGGGGACACTTGTGGGCCCATGGAGGAAGAATCGGTCGGCGGGTCGAGATATTTTGTTGTTTTAAAGGATGACTATTCGAACTTCAGAACTGTTTACTTTGTCAAAGCTAAAGACGAAATTAAACATTGTCTAGAGGACTTTTTCAATAAGGCGGAGAATATTACTGGAAACAGGGTTAAGACACTACGAACGGACAATGGATTGGAGTTTGTAAACAAAGAAGTCATGGAAATATGTTCGAAAAAGGGGATAATACATCAAACTACGGTAACCTATACACCTGAACAAAATGGTAAAGCCGAAAGGGAAAATAGAACTTTGGTTGAAGCGGCGAGGACAATGCTACATTCTAAGAACCTTCCTAAGAAACTGTGGGCAGAAGCAGTGAATACTGCTGCTTTTGTATTGAACAGAACAGGTAAAGAAAAAGAAGGGAAATCGCCTTATGAAATATGGACAAATAAAACTTATGATATACATCAACTGCAGGCTTTTGGTTCACCAGTATATGTACATATTCCAAAGGAGAAAAGACGGAAATTTGATAAGAAAGGTGAAAAAGGATTGATGGTCGGATATGGGGAAAATAGTAAAGGTTATAGAATATATTTTTCAGAGAAAAATTGTGTTTATATAAAGAGAGATGTAATTTTCTTAAAAGAAGAGAAAAATGAAGAAAATGAATTGACGGTTATGTTGGACTTAAACAATAGTGAATCTACACAAGATAGTTTACCAGAAATAGTGACAGCAAGTAAAGAATCTGAATGTAAAGAGTTTCAAGACGCTAATAGTAGTTTCAATCAAAGTGAGAGTGAGTCACAGAGTGAATATGAACCCTCATCATCATCGGAGGATGACCAAACAGATGACCACAACACACAACGAGACAGACCCAAGCGTACAAGGAAACAGACATCATTCTATAAGTGTCTCAATGTTTTAAGTGAAGACAGTGAACCTATCTCATACAGAGAAGCAATGAAGAGTAGGGAAGCAAGTAAGTGGAAGGAGGCAGTTAATAGAGAATTACAAACTTTGAAAGACAATGACACCTGGGACTTTTGCGATGTACCTGTAAGTGAATCTGTTATTAGTAGTAAATGGGTATTCAAGTTAAAGGGTAACGGTAATGATAAGCAATATAAGGCTAGATTAGTAGCTAGAGGGTTTCAACAGGATAGTTACTTTGATTTGGGGGATATTTATGCACCTGTAGCTAGGTTGCCAACTTTTAGAGTTTTTGTTGCTGTAGCGACTATGTTAAGGCTTCCTATATATCAAATGGATGTTACTGGGGCATTTTTGTATGGTGACATAGATGAAGATGTGTACATTAAATTGCCAGAAGGGGCTTATTCTGGGGAAAACAATATTGTAAAATTAAAAAAGGCATTATACGGATTAAAAAGTTCACCAAAGTGTTGGAATACAAAGTTTAATAATACAATGGCTAAAGAAGGTTTTGTTAGGTCAAACTCTGATTCATGTTTATTTATGAAGTGTAACGGTAAAGATAGAATGTATATATTGTTATATGTCGATGACATTTTGATATTTGGTACAAATGAGAAGGATATTTCACAGTTAAAGGTTAATTTAAATAAAGAATTTAAAATGAAAGATATGGGACCAATATCAAAATTTCTAGGCATAACTGTAAAGCAGAATTTGGAAAGTGGTATTACTGAATTAGATCAAACAAAGTACTTAAAAAATATTCTTAAAAGATTTAATATGGAAAACTGTAAAGAAATATCCACTCCGATGGACCCGAATTTTAATGCTAAAATACTTACTAATAATAATGTTTCAATAGATAAAGGTATTGAAAAGTTATGCAGGCAAATTATAGGATGCTTAATGTATGCGGCATCAGGTACTAGGCCTGATTTATGTTATCCAGTTTCTATGCTAAGTAGATATCAAACAAGTGCTAATAAGGAGTTATTAAGTGGATTAAAGAGAGTGTTAAGATATGTTAAGTATAGTTTAGATTATAAATTAGTTTATAAATGTAAAGATGTTATTTTGAAAGGATATTGTGATGCTAATTGGGGAGGAGATCTTAAGGACAGAAAATCCACCTCAGGTTATATGTTTAAATTGTCAAATTGTCTTGTTTTGTGGTGCTCTAAGAAGCAAGCTTCTGTAAGTCTGTCCTCTACAGAATCTGAGTATGTATCATTAAGTATGGCTGCCAGTGATGCGTCATGGCTTATAAATTTACTAACTGATTTTGGTTATAAAAAGGTTTACCCAGTTGTGATATATTGTGACAATCAGTCGGCTATAATAAATGCAAAAACAGATAACATAAAGCGATTAAAACATGTGGACATTCGTTATCATTTTGTTAAAGATCTGGTTAGAGAAAATAAAATTTGTATTAATTATGTCAACACTAGTGAGCAACCAGCTGACATGTTAACAAAGGCTTTAGGTAAAGAGTTAATTGAAAGATATTTAAATAAGTGTTTCATTATGAAGACAGTTGTAAAGTAAAGATAAAGTTCAAGTATAAGTAAAGTTTAAGTAGATAGGTAAGATACAGTTTAAGTAAAGAAAAGTTTAATTAAAGAAAAAGTTTGTTTTGTTTTTATAAAATGTTTCATGTTGAGAGGGGGTGTTAGAATAATAAAATAGCAACATGAAACATAAGTAATAAAGTTATATTGTTTAAAAAAGGTTGCAACACTGTCTCTGTAGTAGTCTATGTATGTACATCCGTGAGCGGAACTTACTCTATAATTTGTAGTGTGGTCTATGTCTATTCGTTCAGTTGTTAAGTTGAAATAAAGACGCCATTTAATTATTCGAAAATACAGTTTCTTTTATTTAATAACTACACTTTTGTAATGATTTATAAATTTACAAGTTTATATCTGAGTAGTTTAAATAAGTATCTACAACATAGAGAAAAGTTACCTTCAAATCTCGTCAAATAAATATAGCAAAAACTTTCTACTTAAAGATCTACTTTAACATTTTCAAAGACAAGATTTCATCAAAATTTTTCTGACATCAAACACATATATTTAGTTATTGATCACCAAAGTTTAATTTGATGCTATATAATAATTGTGTTTGCTCGCAAACGAAAAAAAAACCGACTTCAATATTACATCGACAAGTAATACAACTTATACAACGTAATAAGACGAAAAAATAGTCAAGTAAATACGCGCTATTAAAGATTACTCAAAAAGTTGTAATCAGTTTTCGATCTTATTTAAACAAGACTACAAGTAAAGTATTAGCTGTCGATTAAAGTAAGAATCATCGAAATCGGTACACCGAGTAAAAAGTTATGCGGTATAATATAACGTAGGTCGACGAAAAAGTAGTCACGTAAATACGCATTATTAGATATAACTCTAAAAGTACTTGTCAGATCTCAATTAAATTAAAATGGGACCACATGACACGCAACACCTTTCAATTAAAACAAAATTGATCGAAATCGGTCCACCCAGTCAAAAGTTCTGAGCTAACATACATTAAAAAAAAAAAAAAACATACGTGTCGAATTGAGAACCTCCTCCTTTTTTGGAAGTCGGTTAAAAAATATATTACATTGTATTTAAATATGTATAGGTATGTAGTACAAAATTAATGATTAATAACTAAGTACAAAAATATAGCATTAAGTTGGGAAATTCAAATGGACGTAGAAGCTAGACATTTACATGTAGAACTATGAGCGGAAAATTCGTATTATTTATTTATTCGTATTTTTATTATTATTAGTTACAATATGTATTACACTAATAAACTTTTAGTTTTAGTTACAAAAAGGAATTTTCGTATTATTGAAACATCCTTAATATCAGAAAACCTGTGAAAAACCTGTAATTTTATTTTGATAAAGATTACGTGCAGCAATATCAGCTCCCATATGACTGTTTTGACTGGAATACACTCTGTTACTAAAAATTCTACACAGCAAACAGAATTTTGTAACTACGCTTAGGGGCTGTCTCCACGAGCGAGCGTATCGCCGGCGATAGTATCGTCGTGCCACCTATTTCTATACACTCTCTATGGAGCCGTCTCCACGAGCGAGCGTATCGCCGGCGATACGCTCGCTCGTGGAGACAGCAATCTGTATGGAAATGTCTCCGCGAGCGAGCGTATCGCCGGCGATACGCTCGCTCGTGGAGACAGCCCCTTACATGTATTACGTAACATTCAGTAATAGATCTGGAATTCTGGATGTTTTTTTTTTTAAAACGTCCTCTTTCACTATTTTACCTTACTTCTACTTCCTTTCATCCTTTTTTATTAACGCATTTTTGGTCGATTGATGCAGCGTGTTTGTGGACAGTGATGACTTATACTAGCAGAAATAATTAAAGAAATATGAGATAGTAGTGCGGAAATCGCAATTGCAGATCTTTTAGTAATCGCTTAGCACACTTTTTGCTATGAAACTAGGACCGAAAACAATTTATTTAAGATTAATATTTTACTGTCCCCTAACATATTATAGTAAGTACTTTTTGAATTGCAATTTGGCAACGATATTTGCAAAAATATTATATAATAATTAATTATATATGATACTAGCTGTGCCCTTTGACTTCGTCTGGGTGGAATTTAACAAAAAAGTTATTGTTCATTTCGCAGAGTAATAAAATAAATAAATTTCTAAAATAAAAGTAGCCTAAGTTACTCCTTACTATATCAGCTATCTGCCAGTGAAAGTCCCGTCAAAATCAGTGCAGCCGTTTCAGAGATTAGCCAGAAAAAACTGTAAAAAATGTTATTTTGGTATATGTACCGTGTTTACATCCATATGCATTTAGTAAAAAGCGGTTATTTTAATATTACAAATAGACACTCCAATTTTATTTATTTGTATAGATAATTTACTTTACCACCTTGTGAAAATAGCGTTTCGAATCACGCCACACGTAACCCGTCTGCTCGTGTACTGGTTACTTCTATACAAACAAAGAACAAAGTTTTTAATACTTCACGGAACCCAAAGCATTTATTACTCTCGCACTCGACTAATTCTCTATTTGTAATTAGTAGAATTCTCATGTCACTGATTATTTAAATTGATTTTATTAACATACCAGGCGTAACGTTATGTACACTATACATTCCAAATAAACACATTATCGTTTTCATCCATAACTGACTATGGTTATGGTTTGTGAAACTCAAACATTTTTTTTTTATAAAGAGAAAGCATTTTTTGTATAATTAATAAACATTGAAACTATTCAAATGAGGATAACAGTAATTATAAATGACACGAGGAGTGGCGCAGTGTGACGGATAATATGGCGTGTAACTGGTAATAGTATAAAGTATCTATTTATAAATAACTTAATTCGTCATATTTTCTTGAATACAATATAATTCTTTTTCATTGTTAACGGTCTAATTCGTAAACGTTGTTTTGTAAAGATATTCGACGAGAGTAGCTTTAATCTGTGAATGTAAAATTATGACATAGTGAAAAAATCTAAATATACAATACTGAAAATACTATTAGCTGACCCCACAAACGTTGTTTTGCCATATATGTTATTAACCCCCGCAACCCCCTCTTGTGGGTGGAATTTCAACAAATCCGTTCTTAGCTGACCTCTACTCGGCGAAAGGAATATTCCTACCAAACAAGTCTCTACTCCTTATGATTCCAGAGATATCGTGATGAGTCAATTGGGTGGAAATCTCTTTTATTACTATAATAATAATACGTAGTGTATTGTAAATAATATAAATCTAAGTATATAATATTTATTAATAAAATCTTTTATAGTTCCCATCTATAAAAGTGGTAACAAGCATGACATTAAGAATTATAGACCAATTTCCAAAATAAACACCATTGCCAAAGTATTCGAAAACATAATTTATGATCATATATTTCCATTTTTAAGACCCTTAATCATTAGCCACCAACACGGATTTGTCACAAAAAAATCTACTGAAAGTAACGTTTGCGAATTCATTCACCATGTTGCTTCAGCTATGGACTCTGGTAATCAATTAGATGCTATCTACACAGACTTCTCCAAAGCGTTTGATAAGATACGGCACTCGGTCTTGGTACGGAAACTCGAAGAAATTGGCATGCATGGAGACCTCCTACGATGGATAATATCTTACCTTCGTGAGCGAAGCCAAGCTGTCACTATAAAAGGATTTTGTTCTACTTTTCTCCCGGTTACCTCAGGTTTGCCCCAAGGCTCCCATTTGGCTCCACTTTTGTTTAATTTATTTATCAATGACGTTTTAGCTATGTTTAATAATTCTGATATATTGTTATATGCAGATGATATTAAAATTTTCAAAGAAGTTAAATGTACCTCGGACTGTCTAAATTTACAAAGGGATCTTGAGAATTTTGTGAACTATTGTAAAAATAACTTCTTGGAGCTCAATCTCAATAAATGCCACGTAATTACTTTTTCCAGAAGTCCAAAACTGATTAAATTTGATTACCAACTTGACGCCACAGTAATTTCTCGTGTTTCTGATATAAGGGACCTGGGAATCATACTTGATAGCAAGTTAACTTTTAATGAACATATTAATCACGTTACTGCCAAAGCTTACCGTATGCTGGGGTTTATATTAAGAGTGAGCAAAGACTTTAAAAACAGTTCTACAATCACACTTCTTTTTAACGCCTACGTAAGATCTGTTCTTGAGTACGGTTCTATTGTGTGGAATCCGCAACATATAACAAAGCAAAACAGCCTGGACAAAATCTTCAACCTATTTGTCAAACATCATAGACAAAGGTATGGATCAGCACCTTCTGTTACAACCCTAACACACAGAAGAGCCGAGAGAGACCAATTATTTCTATATAAAATTCTGAACGGCCAAATAGACAGCCCATTTCTACTTCGTCACATTAATTTTTGCTGCCCCCGAGTACATTCGCGCCACAGAAACTTGTTTTATACTCCTCTTGTTAAACGAAATTACAAAAAACACACCTTCATGCATCGATCGTGCAATTTTTATAATCAATATTTACAAAGCATTGACCCTTTTGTTCAGCTGCTCAATAAGTGTTTACAAGAGGAGTGTACGACAAAAGCTGTTGGAATTACTATAAATTTTTTTTTGTCCTTTTATTTACATACTAGCTTTTTTTATATATATAAATTTTGAATCGGCTAAACGAAATTATTAATATTACGGCGTATTATTTGTTTTGTATCTTTTATATATATATATATTATTTTTTTAAATTAAAAACGAAAATTAGAAGGACATTAAATGTCCTTCTAATTTTTGTTATTTCGCTCCAAAATATTTTGCTAATTGTATTACTGTTATAATTATTAGTGGAAACTTGTTTGAAAAATGTGTTAGTGTTATGTTGTGTATGAATGTACTAATGATTTTGTTTGTTTCCCAATAAAAATAAAATAAAAAATAAAATAAATAAATAAAATAAATTACTTATTAAAAAGTAAAATACTTGACAATGTGTTAGATTACAGCAATAGGCTATGGCGTTTATCCCAGTCCATAACTAATATCTGTAAGCCATATAGACATTTGATGAGATGTGGGCGTCTGTGTTAGATACTGGGACTTTTCACTGGTAGGTTTATATTTTTTTTATTCGGAAATGATTTGTTAGTTGTTGTACTATAATCATTTTGTGTTACAACTAGGTAAAACTCTTCACCTATTTAACGTATTAGGCTGTTCTAATGATTTTTTCAGTCAGCAACGAGCCCAAGATGAATTTAAAAGAAATTAATCACTTGAAAAAGTTAGCAGTGCTAGCCCACATTTAAGGCAGAGAAGAATTGTAATTGATATACCTACAATTACGATTCATGATACAAATAGAATTTAAATTCTCACAGAATTTTCTAATTTTCTCTTTAGATAACATATATATTTTAATTTAATGTGAATACATGGTTTTTTTATACAACTAAGTCAGCAAACAAGCGTACGGCTCACTTGATGGTAAGTGATTACCGTAGCTTATAGACGCCTGCAAAACCAGAAGCATCGCAAGCGCATTGCCGACCCTATCCCCAATTCCCCCAGAAGCTCTGGTCACCTTACTCACTAACAAGAATACAACACTGCTTGAAAGCAGTATTATTTAGCTGTCGTCTTCTGTAAGGTCGAGGTACTACCCCAGACGAGCTGTCCAGATTTTAAGTAGGAAATTTCCTGCCCTACCTCAGTTAATGTATACATATTCAAATGTTTAAATACACTAACGATTCACAGCCATCACAGCCATAACTTTTTTCGTGTCATGGAAATAGCTTTACATTTTACAATGTCATAGAGTTAGCTCCATATAATATTTTGAAATGAAATTATGCAAAATTTTGTTTATAGCTAATAGTCAGGGGAGTTATGAGGGGATGGCGAGTCTCGAAGTCATAAATCTGAGGAATCTCCATACATATTGAGTATTCATACTATTTGAACACGTGACTTTATATGGGGTTGGAACGAATTAGTGAAATGTCAAAAGTTTAAATTATTATGTGAATTATGGTAGTCTATTTAAAAAGTCTATTTTCGTATTTAAAGCTAGCTGTGCCCACGACTTCGTCCGCGTGGAATTAAAAAAAAAATATTATTCAGTTCGCAGAGTTATAACATAAATAAATTTATAAAATAGAAGTAGC
The DNA here is from genome assembly GCA_905220545.2 of Melitaea athalia. Classification (NCBI taxonomy): domain Eukaryota; kingdom Metazoa; phylum Arthropoda; class Insecta; order Lepidoptera; family Nymphalidae; genus Melitaea; species Melitaea athalia. The sequence goes on from HG992203.1 coordinate 7,222,589, forward strand.
CCAAGTAACTCCGTATTATATGAGCTATATGCCAGTGAAAGTCTCGTCAAAATTAGCTGGAACAAACAGACAGACAGACAAAAATTGTGAAAAAAAAAAAATTATTTTGGTAAATGTACTGTGTATACATCCATATGCATTTAGTAAAAAGCGGTTATTTTAATATTACAAACAGACACTTCAATGCTATTTATTTGTATAGTTAGATGTTTTTCTTTAGCTCGAATGCGTATTTAAAACGTATTCAAATGAAATAATTGAAAATTCTTATTCTTATTCATAACTAGCGACCCGCCCCGGCTTCGCGCGGGTGCAGTGCTGAAACTAAATACTATTTACAATAAAAGATACGTTAGAAACCTCTAAAATTTTATCAGTGTTGCTCTTCCATATTATGCATGTTTTATACATATAAACCTTCCTCTTGAATCACTCTATCTATTTAAAGGCATACATAGGGACAGACAGACGGGAAGCGACTTTGTTTTATACTATGAAGTGATTTATTAATGTAAGCCCTCTGTACTAGTGGTCGTGTGCCGTGTAGGCACATCAACATCATTGTTTGTCGGTTAGATACTCGCTCAGAATGAGTACCTATTTGTATTTGTAGAAATATTTGTTTTCGCATTTCGTGTTTATCCCTTGAGTCTCCCCACCGTGCCTCGGAGAGCACGTTAAGCTGTCAGTCCCGGTTGTTATCATAGACATCTGAAAGCAATATAGTTACCTATAGAAAAAAAATATATTTGAAAACCTGCAGTAGAGCACTATGGTGGTTTAAGGCTTTAAGCTAAGACCCTCCTCCTATACGGCGAAAGAAGCCTATGCCCAGCAGTGGTACGCTATAGGCTGAATTAAATCCTTTAAATCGAATCAAATATCTTGGTCCTTTTAAATATTTTTATCTAAGCAAAAGTAGCTGTGTTACTTTAACGTATATTACACTAATAAATTAACGTGACCTTTCCATTTATTTTAGACGTTACCCGCGAATCTCCCATTTATCGGCACCATAGCACTATTACAGCTCTTAATGAACGCTTGAGACAGAAACCTTAGGATTGTTTTATGAATGCAATTAAACCTGCCTGATATATGGGTAGCTGTAAACAACGATTTTAAAGCGTTATTTTGAACTAAAATTAGAATAACTTCGTACTGCTATATTCTGTTTTCCAAAAATACCTATATCGAATTTTTTAAACGACTTCAAAAAAGGAGGAGGTTTCTCAATTCGACCGTATATATTTTTTTGAACCCATTTTGCCGATTCTTTTTTTTTTGTTGGAAAGGAGTTATCCCAAGGGTTGGTACCATGATAAGAAAACCAGAATCTGATGATGGTATCCCAGAGAAATCGAGGGGAACCTTCGAAAATCGTAGTTGCGACTAGTTCATTTGTTAATTTGTTTCGACTAGGTACTTATGTTATATTACTTGTCGATGTAATTGAAGTCGGTTTTTATCATTTGCGAGCAAACACAATTATTTAAAAGTAATAACTGAAATAAGTGCTATAAATAAATAAACTACAACACACACACGGTCCTCTGTTCCTAAAGTAAGCAACTTAATGCTTGTGTTAAAGATATCAGCCGACTGGTACCCATAGCATTTTTTTTTTCGATAAACATACATATAAATACTACATATATAAATATATATTACACCCAGACTCGGGGTGGGAATCGAAACCAAAACCCCCGGAGCAGAAAGCAGGGTCACTACAAACTGCGCCAACGGGCTAGTCGACTATGAAAGTACCACCACTGCCACTGTGGGACAAAATGTAAAATTCTTCATTTGTAACTAATATACTAACAGACACGACAGACGTTGTTCTAATTCACGTAATAAAACGCATCGAGTTGAAATATTCGTAAACTTTTAGGAAGATTTAAAATATCTACTTGGCGCAGCGCCGCAGCCGCTATCGAGCTTAGCACTCAGCAAGCATTTAGGGATTATTTTTTATTTATAATTATATAATTATATACGATAAATTACACTTATTAAAAAAACACGAGCGAATGAGCGGAATTATTATATTATAATTGGTAATATCGTCTGAGAGCATGACTAAGCAAGGCTATTGAAGGTTTGTACGCATGTAAGAGTAATTGAACATACGAAACAATATACGAAATATTGCCAGTTTAATTAAAAACTGCATTCGTAGACTACTCCTGGGAGATATACTGCATTTACATCAGATGTACCATAAAGCTACATTTACACAATTACGTACAGTAGATTCTATACTCTGCAATAAAATAAAATAATAATAAAATCATTTATAGTTAATCATAGCATATTCGTTTTAATTGAATATTATGGTGGTCGTTTTTAATAGTTAGTCGCTTCTTAATTGTTAAGAATATAAATATATTATTATTCTTCTTAATTGTTTGTAAGCGTGTACTTTCGTAATTATAATTATGTACGTGGAAGGAATCCTTATACTAACCAGGGCCGTACTGTATCAAATAAGTGCCCCTTTATATTTAAAAAAAGTTAAGTATTGTATCAAATTATATGTGTCCGTAAAGTTTAAAAAAGTTAAATTTACTTAGTATAGACTAAAGGATTTAATATGCCTAGTTAAGACGGATTATCGCGTAGTTTACTGTCCTACTCGAATGAAGATTAGCGAAAATATTTGTTACAGATTACATAAAAATACATGTTTTGTCGTTATATTCACCTTCGTCACGGCATAGGTTTGATTGCAAATAGTGTTTTTAATTTTAGTGACTGTAACTTGGATTCGAAACTTTCGATTGATTTTTATGTTTTATCAATACATTTAAATCGTCACCGTAATAATCAACCGAAACATAAGAAAATTATTATCAGATATCTAAAGATACAATGTTGTCATAAAACTACATACGGTAACACAAATATTTTATAAAACAATATAGGCTATGTGCCCCTAAGAAAAAATAGTTTTCACATTTTATTTTCAAGGGGCATCTATTATTTGCATGTCGCTTCGGCCCTGGGTGTAATAAAGAAGTTAATACCCCAATTATAGAATATACCTGTAAATTAACCTGCTATTCATCGGCGCAATTACTTGCTATTAATGTTCTTAATGAGAATTGAGATGCCAACGCAGTATTGTTTTACTATCGTAATTAAACTTTGTTGGTGTTAGCATTGTAAGGTTGTTTACGTTACTGGGGTGATATTAGGTTATTTTCAATAACCTTGTATGAATGTGTGTATTTTGTAGGTGTGTACTTTATTAATATTGTAATGCTTTAAATGTGACAAACAAGCGTACTTCTCACCTGATGGTTAGTAGTTACTGTTGCCCATGGAAGCCGACTGTACCAGGAGCACTCTCCAGTAGCTCTAGCCTCTGGGTACCTTACTTGCTAGAGGAACATAATACTACATATCCTACTAGATCGTTCAATAAGTCCCGAGACTAACCTGGAAATGGCGCATATATTAAAAACTCTTGATTTTTAAAAAGTACTGGCTATCAATACAAGAATATGTGTCAAATTTTTAAAAATGGAACAATAAAATTATTGATTTTGAAACATTTAAGTGACGCTACGGTTGTAATTTCGATACAATGGAAAAAAACGAGTTTCGCGTGTTGATAAAACATTGTTTTTTAATGGGAAAAAATACCGTTGAAGCACAGCAATGGCTTATAAAATGTTATGCAGGATTAGCTCCCTCTAAAGCAACCATTTGTCGGTGGTATGCCGACTTCAAACGCGGTCGCATGGACACCAATGATGGGGAACGCTCAGGTCGTCCAAATGAAGCAGTGACTCAACAAAATATTAACCAAGTCCTCAAAATCGTATTGGAAGATCGGAAGGTAAAAGTGCGAGAGATAGCCGAGATAGTGAAGATTTCAGCTGGTAGTGTTTTCACTATTTAACCGACTTCCAAAAAAGGAGGAGGTTCTCAATTCGACACGTATGTTTTTTTTTATTTTTTTATGTATGTTAGCTCAGAACTTTTGACTGGGTGGACCGATTTCGATCAATTTTGTTTTAATTGAAAGGTGTTGCGTGTCATGTGGTTCCATTTTAATTTGAGATCTGACAAGTACTTTTAGAGTTATATCTAATAATGCGTATTTACTTGACTACTTTTTCGTCGACCTACGTTATATTATACCGCATAACTTTTTACTCGGTGTACCGATTTCGATGATTCTTACTTTAATCGAAAGTTAATACTTGTCTTGTACTTTTGTTTAAATTAGATCGAAAACTGATTACAACTTTTTGAGTAATCTTTAATAGCGCGTATTTACTTGACTATTATTTCGTCTTACTACGTTGTATTACTTGTCGATGTAATTGAAATCGGTTTTTTTTCGTTTGCGAGCAAACACAATTATTTACATAAAAATTTGGCCATGAAAAAGCTTTTTTCTAAGTGGGTGCCGCGTTTGCTTACAACTGATCAAAAGGAACAACGTATCAATGATTCAGAGCGATGTTTGGCGCTGATGAATCATAATAAAAAGGATTTTTTACGTCGGTATGTAACAATGGATGAAACCTGGATATACCATTTCACTCCGGAATCCAATCGGCAGGCAGCGGAGTGGAGAGCGGCTGGTGAAAGCCGCCCGAAGCGTCCAAAGACTCAGAAATCGGCCGGAAAGGTTATGGCGTCTATATTTTGGGATGCGCATGGAATACTTTTCATCGACTACCTTGAAAAGGGGCAAAATATAAATAGTGACTATTACATGTGCTTATTGGAGCGATTGAAGTACGAAATTGCGGATAAACGGCCTCACATGAACAAAAAGAAAGTGGTGTTTCACCAGGACAACGCGCCTTGTCACAAGTCCGTGAGAACGATGGCCAAAATTAACGAATTAGGCTTCGAATTGCTTCCTCATCCCCCTTATTCGCCAGACTTGGCCCCCAGCGATTACTGGCTGTTTGCAGACCTCAAAAAATGCTTCAGGGTAAGAAATTTGACTCAAATAGTGAAGTTATCGCAGCAACGGAGGCTTATTTTGAAGCCAAAGACAAATCGTTCTACACACATGGGATAGAAAAGTTAGAAAAGCGTTGGAGGGACTGTATCGCTCTTGGAGGAGACTATGTTGATGAATAAAAATTAATTTTATAAAAAAGACCTTTTTTTAGTACTTAGTCTCGGGACTTATTGAACCACGTGTTACTTGAAAGCGGCACTACTTTTAGACTGAGATACTTCCACAGCCGGGCTTCTCCTCATTCTACGCTACGCTACGCTACAGCCTTTAATATCCTACTTATGGGCATAGGCCTCTTTCCCCATGTAGGATAAGGATCAGAGCTTAATCCACCACGCTGGTACAATGCGGGTTGGCGGATATATTCCCTAGCATGAGTAACGATCGCTATCAGGTATCTATTATAACAACCGGGACCGACTGCTAACATGCTCCTCATTCTAAATAGGATATTTTCTGCTGTGCTCTGAAAATGATAAAGCGAATTTATACAATTATTAAGTCGCTTTCAGTCGTTCAGTCAAATAGGTCAGGTTTGGTTTATTAATAATGAAATTGTACCGAAAACCGTTAAACTAATCTTCGAATGCCACACCAAAAATAATATTTTTTCCCCAAAAAAGTAACACAACAATTACACATTCTATTAAAGTAGCCTATAAAATATGTACCTATTCAAATACAAATAAATCTTGTCTAAAAAAACTCCTCAACCTACCACTAACCTACTACCATACTTACTAAACAAAATTAAAAAAAAAGTAAAGTATAATTAACAATAAAATAAAAGATAAGTTAATTAAAATGTTACAAAATACCTCAATTTGTGATTATTAATCGTGATAATATTTTTAACGTACAATAAAATTCATAATTCACGTGACGATTACGGAGCCGATACAAGCTATAAGTGTTCCAGAATCGTTAACAAATTACAACAATTCTAAATCGGATAAGTTTGTGTACAACATGAATTCGGAACATTCGATCATTCGAGGTGCTGCCTTTGGAAATAATATAAAAAGGGTTCACTGTACTGTCGGTGTTAAAAGCGTTAAAATTTTTAATACAAAATGTTTTCATTATGATATCGACTCGTATAATTTGAAATAAATTTTTAGAACTTTGATATATTTTATTTATTTAGAATTTTTTTCTAAGTGAAACCGCATGTATTTTAAAACAAAATGTAGGATATAAAAATATAAAAATTTTAAAAGGTTGCTAAAATAGCGATTTGAACGAAAACACGAAAAAAATTACAACTAAAATTAAAACTAAAATTATGTCATGACAGTACAGATAATTATATATTTCACTTCGCTTCGATTCAGCCTGTAGCATTCCTCTGCTGGGCATAGATAAACCTACTAACCTACCCGTACCTAACCCTACATTGCGTATGACCTATTATGCTATTTTACACTGATGATTTATTTCAAGTATCATCATCATCATCATCGCACAATTTATTTAACTACTTTTTTTTTATTTAACTACTTTTGAAATACATCTTCATAATATTACGAAAATTATTCGAAAACGGGATATTTACCATGTTTATTAATTTTTCTTCGCGGAGCTCGATATTTCGACATTAACTGCGAATGTCTTGTTCACGAGTCTCGTCCGTTTTCGAATAATTTTCGTAATAGAAGTAACCATGTCAATCTAAAATCTTATATCTTCATAATATTGTCTAAAATTTTGCATGCACATTGTTTTAAATTGTAAATATCTACTGTGATGCAGGAAATAAAAGGCATTTTTATTTATTTATTTTATCATCATCATCATCATTATCATCACAGTACACTGCAGGACGTAAACTTCAACCCCGGTTCAGCACAAGCACCGATCTCTCGCTTTCGCCATTCCATGCCATATTTAGCCTTTTCGCTTTTTTTTTTTAATTACATTCGCTTATTTTAAGTAAGTAAAAGGCCTTAAAGCAAAATTACATAATTTACTATATGAAAATCAAAAATTTTGATCGGGTTTTGAACGTATGCATAGATATATGAATGTTTGCTATCCAGTATTGCTAAAAATGCTACAGTATTTAAAATGAAAAATAGTTTTTTATTTTTTATTTTTTTTTTATTGGGAAACAAACAGCACACAACAATACAAATATCAGTGTAGCTGGCAGTTCTAAATACATATCAATTTTTAACGAAAAAAAAGTGCAAAGAAATGTCAAAAGAAATACCGCGGTACACAGCCAGTATCACGTAATTAGACTATCACGATCACGATCACGATTCAGCCTGTAATATCCCACTGTTGGGCATAGGCCTCTTCCCCATGTAGGAGAAGGATCGGAGCTTAATCCACCACGCTGCTCCAATGCGGGTTGGCGGATGACTGTTGGGGTAATTAGACAAATAACATAAATTACATAGGAATAACTTTTCCACGCGAGCACACCTCGCGTGTCAGGCTCACATAAGGCTGGGGCACACGCGAGTACGATGTTTTACACCGCTCTGTATATAAACCGACCCAATTGATATTTCGTACTACTGTTTTTATACAACACTTTGTATGCGTACAGGGATTAATTTTAATTTATTGTTAGTGTCCTTTTAATTTATATTTAAGCTGTATCTTAACCACCACTTCAGCTGTGTACTTCCACTTTCTCTTATATACTAGTTATTCGGGCCTGTATTATTATATCATATTCATTGACTATCTCCAGGGTTAAAAATATATTGATAAAATAATCAATCTAGTAATTATTTCAAACAAGTTACAGACAGACAGATTTATAGAAATGGTATGGAAGTGGCATTTTTCTGTTAACAAATCATATTTTGCAAAATTGCTCGAGTCGTGATAATAATGTTGTAAATAAGTTTTAATTGGGTTATAAATTCAGCAAAAATGTTCGTGTTTTACATGGAAGACAAATATTTCGTCAGATAAAAATGCTAATAGATTACTTACTCATGGCTAACAAGTAAATCCATATCTGTTTGTCAAATTTCAGAATTGTTTGCTCACTTTATATGTATACATCAGTTATATTATATTTAGTGGCAACAAGCTTTAAATTTTATCCAAACGATTTAACAGCTGGTTTTTTTCCGCTAAACGAAATTTTTCTATGAAGTAAATTACAAGTAGAGTAGTGACTTAGCGCAGTGGTCACAACAATTGGGTATTGCGCTAGTTGTCACGGGTTTGATCCCTTTTCGGGATAAACTTTTGTATAGGCTTGTATATTATATGTATATCTGTCGACGTTTGGACGTTTTTTACTTAGGCGGTTGTTGTGTGTGCCTCCGGAATCATTATAAAATAAATCGTCTTGGAGGGAGGGCCTGCTGAGTGAGAGGCGTATGGCGTGTAATAGGCTTAGCACCAAACTAAAAAAAGGCGGGACTAATTGAACTAAATTTTTGGAAGTTATACTTCTTTTGGTGCGTTAGGGGAAAATGATTAGAGAACATTATTACGATGCACACCGTCAAAAAAACCGACACCCTGAAGCTACCTAGCCAATGAGGTATAAATTCTTACGTGTTTACATAACACAGTCACACACTTTTTTATATTGTAATATACTCCTAGATTTCTTGCCGAAGGTAATCTGTTGTAGGGAAAAACTGAAATCTATAACTAGGGGAAAACTAATATCTATGCTAATATTATAAAGCTGAAAAGTTTGTCTTTTTGAATTGAAATTTCATTTTGTGTCGCATAGCCCATTTACCGAGGAAGGCTATAGGCTATTTTTTCCTCAAATTTACGCCTGCAGTTTACGTGGAACCGCAGGGCATATCTAGTTTTCAATAAATTAATTGAGATTGAGGAGTTAGACTTGTAAATGAACTGGAGCAAGTAGCACAGGATGCGATACTCGTTGATAACTAATACTCATTAACTAAGTACACACTATACTTACTATGTTACAGGATTGACTCCTGTTTTAAAACCGAACAGTTATTTTTTTATCAATAAATAAAATTTAATTACTAACTGCAGTACTCGAGAGCGGCTGAACCGATTATGCTTATTTTTCTTAGTTTTTCTAATACTTATGATTTTCCAAAATACAGGAAATTTTACTGAAAATTGGAAAATATCAGAAAATACATACTGCTAGGGGGATTAGTGATAAGGTAGGCAACGCGCTTGTAATGCTTCTGGTGTTGCAGGCATCTATAAGCTACGGTAATCGCTTACCATCAGGTGAGCCGTACGCTTGTTTGCCGTCCTAGTTGTATAAAAAAATTAATAAAATGTACGAGTTTAAATAACATGCACGATTATTTCAAACTCACGCCTTTGACGGTTCGCAAGACAGGAAAACGTTGGTCAGGTCAGCTAGTAGATATATAGTATAAGAATTAAGAAGGATATATGGGACTAATTAAAACACATATTTTGAGCCATAATATGTACAATACTATAATGTAATAATGCAATGAGGAATATTTACGTATATGTATATAGACAAAACTTTGATATGAGACAAGATGGCAGTAGTAAACAAATAGGTTGATAATCTAATAACCATAAGAACGGAAGGCCGGTGAAACCGCATGAAACATTTAATTAAATTACTAACAAACAGAAGCTACATTTATTTACTATATAACTAGCATTAGCTATGTCTCGGGATTTCACCCGCGTTATTTTAAGGAAAAAACGTAGTATTAAAATATTATTGAGTCTAAGGCATTCCTCGGATTCTTTCTTCAATTCGAATTAGTAGTTCTTGAGATTAGCGCGTTTACGCAAACAAACAAACAAACTCTTCAGCTCTACAATATTAGTATAGATTTGATTACGCATTAAGACAAGGTTTGCAAAGAATCCCAATCTATTAGTTAATTTATACTCATTTGATCATAAACATGTCTTCTCATAACTAACGGAGGTGCAATTCAAGCGAACATCTACCCTCAATATGGACATATCGTTATCCTTGTCTAACTTATGACGTTTTCAATATAAAAGAAAGGGATAGAAATACTGATTCGTTTTCAAAACACCAGGTACAAGTTACGTAGGATTCGATTTTCATTCCGATAGTAGAGACTCATTAAGAGCGCCACGATCTATTATTACCTATTAATTGCGTTATGATACGGTGTGCTAGTGCCTTTGTAATGGAGCTAATTAGAGAATGAAAGTTTAGACGGACTATTATTAGTGAGTAGAGTGTAGTTTTTTTAATTTGTTGCATTACATACTATTGGTATTAAGGTAGAAAATAAAAAAAGCTAAGTTTGTGTGTATGAGAGTGTAGGTATGGTTGTGTATGTTTTACATCAGTGAAACAAAAGGAAATTAATGGAATATTAATAATTATTTTAGTATTAAAGTTTTTTATTAGGTTTATTGGAATGAATTTAAAAGTTTAAAAATTTGAAAATTATTGGAGGATGGGTCGGAGAATGTCTTTTTAAATCATTGGCAGTTATCAAAATGATCAAAATGATTATTTTAATGTGATACATTTGTTGGGTTTGTTGTGATTTCATCTATTGACGTGTTTTGGCAGATAATAATTATATGAAAAGCATTTTTCATTATTTTAAAAAACTGGACCCTTATATTTGCCAGAGACATTAAGATTTCATGAGTTTATAAATTTTTTTTTATTAAATAATTATGTAACTGCATTGTACGAACCTTAACAGATTTTTTTTTGCTACTTAAAATGGTAATTTTATATTCATTGTATTTCGTCTGATAATTAAATAAAGAAAAAAATACACACACATATAAGTATAACCCACCTGTCTGAGCGGAATGCAGCGTCACTGTTAATCGCGTCGACAGATGAAACAAGTGTAGTTGTCGCAATGCAATAATCTATAGGTATACATTCTCTATAAATATTTTTTCTATTTGGCAAAATTAAAAATAACCTATCATTTCGAAAATATTATAATCCTTAGGGCATCAAACATGACATCAAACGTATGCAATATGGAAATGCTAAACTCGACAAGAATCGAAGCGTCAATTAGCGAGAAAGGCTCTCAGCGTCCGTTAAGTCCACCGGAGCGATATTTAATTAGTATCCTTCAGTATAATTAATCACAAGCTCACCTCACGTAAATTTAATCGAGATTTTATACCGAAAAGACTTCATGTCAATAGGCTATTAAATTAAAAGAAAACTGCAATTTAACACCACAACAGCATGCCGTGTTGTGGCAACATAAAGCGAGGAGTTTTAAAAAACTAATTATTTTCTTTTTATTATTTAATTTTATTTATTGGTAATGTCGCACGCGAGTCGATCCAGCTCGGCGGGAGTCGACAGACCGGTTTAATTTTTGTTTGCAAAAGGATCTTCCATGAATATACATCGAGGGAACAGAACTTCTTTTAATTGCGACAACTTTTTTGGGTACCGTCAAAGTTTGGCTCCGGTATTCGTTAAATCTCGCCAGCTATGCTCCCGGAGACATGGTGCCCATTTTGAATTAGGCTGCCCAAATTGGTGACGTATTTGCATATGTTTTTGATGTGGTAGATATTTTTTGATCTCCTGGTGATGTGGTATGGGATTAAGTTTATATTTCTACTTGATTAAATTCAAGTTTGGTTTTGAGATTGTACTTGTAAAAAATAGTTATGTTATTTGTAATTTAAAATCGTGTAAGTACTTAAAAATGAACTCTTGGGATCAATCGTAATTTTTTTATTACATCATTGAATCATTACGTTTATTACGTATAGTTTAAGAAGACCTTTAACGAATATCTCGATTACTTTTTTCACATTGTCTAATGTCCAATACTTACAAAATAATCTTAGATGCATTTTAATTCTGACGAATTATATTAGAGGCTATTGTATTATTTTGTCCTATCTTTCGAATGTTATAAACACTTGAGAATTAAAATCACTAGATATCGTTTGAGTATCAATATTTTGTTATGGTAAATGCCAATAAAGGAGTAATGATATTTGACATTTAATGAATAATTGCATTTTCAAAGGAACCATAAATGCGGTTCACGCATGTTTATCGATGAAGGGCTGGAAAGAATATAATATGGATTACTTACTTTGGATACCGATACGTACACAACAGATATGGCTAAACCATAATTAGGTTTTACGATCATAATCACAGTGAAGTAGGTCTCAAGTTAAACTTATGTTTACGTATGGAGTATGGTAGCCCGCTCCTGGCGGAGTTTGGGAATAGGGTCCTGGTGTTGTAGACCTACATAGGCTAATAATAGCTTTACATTAGGCATACGATACACTTGTTTATCACCCTGGTGGCATTAAAATACCAGTTGCATTTTTTTTAACAAAAAATCAATTATACAAAGCAACGTCGCTAGCTAATAAATAATGATAGGAAAATTTTACAACAATTGAAGTTGTTTTGTAGGCAATATGAAGGTATATTATTTACGTCGTAGGATGTAATAAATAATGCGAATGTGACGAATCGGAACGTAACCGCGGCTAAAGTGCTTTCTATGACAGAGATTAAGATCCTTTGGATGTGGTATTTTTTGTATTATTACTTACTATTAATTTTAATTTAATTTATTAAAAAAACCGACTTATAATACTTTTGAAAAGGATTTTATAAGAATAATATTAAGCATAATTAACTTTTTCATGCCAAATCAATTTTGTACAATTTAGCAGTAATGGCATTTATTTATTTAATTATTTATTTACTCATTTATTAGGGATGGTATACAGCACAAAAAAGTTATAAAAAACAAGAATGAAATATAATCGTAAAGGCCAATTACGATCATCCATCCGTTTAAAATTAACAAACGTGAAAAAAAAAAGAAAACAAACTTATTTACATACTAGCTGACCCCGCAAACTTTGTGTTGCCATATATGTTACTAGCTGACTCCGCAAACGTTGTTTTGCCATATATGTTATTAACCCCTCAAACCTTTTTCTGGAATTTCGTAGAATCCGTTCTTAGCTGACCTCTACTCGGCGAAAAGAATATTCCTACCAAATTTCAAGTCTCTACGCCTTATGGTTCCAGAGATATCGTGATGAATCAATGGGTGGAAATATCTTTTATATAATTAACTAGCTGACCCGGCGAACTTCGTACCGCCTAACAGTCGATTCTTTAATTTTTTTTAATACTTATACTTCCCGAAACCCCTCCACTAACACTTAAACATTGACTTTTAAGTATTAAATACGAATATTTTGTATGGGAATATAGAAAATCAGGGAATTTTTTTAATTTTTCTCTCCGTAAGAACCATCCTCGTACTTCAAGGAATATTATAAAAAAAGAATTAGCGAAATCAGTTTAGCCGCTCTCGAGATTTGCGCTTAGCAATACATTTAGCGATTCATTTTTATATATATAGAGATATAGATTAAACTAATAAATACCCTTGGGAAGTTGAAATTACTAAGAATTAACGTTATATTTGGAAGGTAATAAGTGATAATAATAATAGTAAAGATTATAAGTACTAAAAGTTCATAACAAGAAAACATATTTATAGAACAGTTACAAATTATAGCCTCTGATTGCACAATAATTGCCGTATCTGCAGTAACTTGATTCGCGAGCGACCAACATTACCGATCGGCTACGCGCGACTCTCAATAATAGGATAACACAATTTACGACAACATCCAACTCCGTAAATGAATTTTAATCATAATTTTCAAAGATATTTAAAAAAAAAAGAAGTAAAATGTCAGGTGAAATGCTAAAATATGTGTAGCAACTAATCAATCGTAAAACAGCGTCTTCTAATTAATACGATTATAAGGGCTTTGTCTGTTGCAGGATATTTGATGACTAAATCGAGAAATATTTTGTTCATAGTACGCGCTAAGTTAAGTAAAAATTTAGTTTTATATGTAATCTTCAGATTTACTAGAATGTTCATATAATTATATGATTTTAAAATGATATAATATTAAAACCATTGTAAATACTACATTCACAAGCCTTGTAGAATTATTATATACATATATGAGTGAGTGGTTCAAAAATACAAGACATACATAAATGTCCAGACTGATACATTTCTTAATAGACTTGTATATGGTTCATACAAACTAGCGTAACAGTCATACATTGTTTAGCCGTATGTTGTAATCCCAGTCAGTTCTCAGGTTGTGTATTTTCTGGACGCCCCCAGAGGACCCAGAGAGACGCACTATAAATCAATATAAAAAATATTGTATTGATTTATTATGCACTTCGATTGTCCATTAACAATATGTACATCATTCATTTATGCACAAGTTTTAAAAACCAAATTTAACTGACTCGATAATCCGTCAAGAGAGTTATTCTCAAATCGTTCGACTTAAAATTCACATAACGAATTTCTATTCACTATCCTTTTATTCGGATTCGCGAGATACGTGTTTTTATTGGCAGTAAATTTCGTATGCATGTTTGAGAAACGCGACGTTTCTTACTTTTTTTTCGTTTGATTGTTTCCGTGGAAAGGACAAAATGTTGTGATGTTAGACTAAAAAATATTTTATAATGGAGATCAGTAAGTTGTACCATTATGAGAAAAAGGTTTGTTAATGTAGGTAATATTTGCTTGTTTGTAATGTATATTTGGATAATGATTGATTAGTTGTGAATTTTCGTACCATTGTGCATTTTTTTATTATAATTGCCTTTGTAATTTCTAATAAGTTTTAATATTTAATCATTACACTATTATAGATTTAAAAAACGATAAAATAGAATAGTTAAAGTAATTATTCTCTATCCGCCAAACCGCAGTGAAACAGCGTGGTGGATTAATAAGCTCTGATTATTCCTATAAAAAAATTATAGATAGAAAAATATCTAAGTTAAAGCCTTAATTTATAAAACATTTGGTACACGGGATGACGAGATCAGGGTTTGGAGCTATTCGCGAAATGTGGTCAAGATAAAAACAACCGCCCAGACCGACTCGTCCCTTTTAAAATGCCATGGTTTTTGTTCTATACAATAAACATCGAAGTTAATATTTCACATGGAAATACTTTAGTTTGACAATTTGATACATTTTATAAATTGATATTAAGATGTTGACTGTTTTATTTTATTTGGGAAATAAACAACATATTATTGTTGTTTTATAACCGGGAGCATGGATAAGGGTTGAGGAGAATCAAGACTTAGTGAGAGCTTGGGATGTATTTGTCCAGCAGTGGACTTCGATGGACTGAAGCGAATCAAATATAACAAGAGGTATATGTTTTTTTTTTAAATATGTATTTAACTCTTTTTTCTTTCTGCTTTTTTGTAATAAGAAAAGCTTTTAGTCCAAATATATATTCCTCCATTCAAAGCAGTGTGTGGCTCTCAGTCCTGACTAGGTATGGCTTACATTGATACAGGACCTCTCGTTTAAAATTTCGCTATTGTCAAGTCTCTATTGACAGAACCCCTTTACCACCTATGATCCGAACCTCCATGTAAACCACGACCAATATGAAAAAAATAATAATTGATGTTTAATTTCTCCTTTTCTTTCCTCAAAGTATCCTTTTCATGTAAGACTTTTTACTATCAAACGATGCGATTGTATTGATAAATGTAAGAATATCAGATTTATTCTTAAAATCTTCATCCTTCCGGCTTTATTTTATATAATAACAATTTCTATAGTTTAAATTTATTTTATAGCTGCGGAGGATAGTATGCGGAGTAATTAGGAAGATATTTAGATTACTGTGTTCTACTAAGTTGCTTTATTTTTTACTTGATTGATACGGATTTCTTCGAATATAAATGTATATGTAAGTTCATATACTGTTGTGTCTTAGATCAATGATATGCTTTCTTTAGCATCTAAATTTTTTATACATCTACCTAACAATATTATTACATGAACATCTTAAGTTTATCAGGTAGATATATATATATATATATATATATATATATATATATATGTAGCTTTAAATCCGATTTTTTTTTCAATATAGGTAATTGCGTAATCAAGTTTAAATATGAATACATAAAAGTCAATAGAAAAATTGCTAGAAAATTTTCCAGTCCATATTAGAATCTCAAAAACAGTTTTACCTGAATATTCTATAGTTATTGTGGAATCACAATCACCGAGCGAGATATTTTAATATTTTAAACTTTTTTTAATTAATTATTATTGTGGTTAATATCACTGTTTATATTTAAAAGAATGACGACGCGTTGGCGCAACGGTTACCGCACTGGTTTATGGCTGTTGCGCTGGCGGATGCGGGTTCAATCCCCGCACATTACAAACGTTTGTATTGGCCATACAGATGTTTGCCGTGGTCTGGGTGGTTGTGCAGTCCTTAAGGATAAGCGTGGGTTGGTGCAGCGTGGTGGATTAAGCTCTGATCCTTCTCCTACATGGGGAAAGAGTCCTAAGTCCTCAAGCTATCTATATTTAAAAGAAATATTTGAGAGAATAATCGTTGAATGCTTTTATGGATCTGTAAATGGTTGTGTGAATTTTTCAAGCCCTCGTGGCATCTAAACAACCGTCCGTGTATTGCATTAGGGACATGTTGAGTGTTCCGCTGAGGTGCATCACTTGCTCTATAAAATTTATGGATAAAATAAATTACGTTTAATGCAATAGGTACCTACTACTGTTCATATGAAACTGCTCTGAAAGAATGTGGAAGATTATTATTATTATGATACTAGCTGCCCGGACAGACTTCGTTCTGTCTGTTATTTTATTTATTTTTTTAAGTAAAAAAACCTTCCGTGGGATTTAAGGAACATCCAAAAAAAATAGCCGATTTGGTCGAGCCATTCTCCAATTATGTGCTTAGCAACATTCATTTTTATTATATAGAAGATATATTATTAAATGCTTATAATTCTGATAATCGTGTTTTTTTTAATGATGAAATAAGTTCTTTTAAAATTAATATTATGTCTCATTTCAAAAACTACACAAGTTACATTGTAAATTATTTATAAATAATACATATGATACTTTATAAACCAAGAGTGAAATGAAATCTTTACCTTTATTGAAATTTCAATTTGTATTCTCTCAACAGGATCATAACCATAATCACGTTGTAAAAACATTAAATAAAAATGTAATATTTATATTTCTAATATATATTTATTACTGTAATATAATTTCCCGGTCGCAGCAAAGCGGTAATATCGTTTCTATTTAGATAATAAGGGCGGCGTCGTCTCCCTGATTTGAATTTAATTTGACCCCGTCGTCTCTGACGAGTATTGGGAGGTTGTCAAATTGATGATATATGTGAAGTCAGCGAGAAGAAAATTGTTTTAATATACGCGAATTGAACCGAGTACTTCTAACCTTTTGCTACATTTGTATGATAAGTATTTTTTTTTGCAATGTATTTTTAGTATTGATAGAAAAGTTGCAGTTGTTTGGAAAGTACCAGCAGAAAAAGAGGTAAAGTTGAGGTGCTCCGACAGTCTGCTCCAAAGTTGGATCAAGATATTTTTTGATATTTAATGAAATGAATACCTAACAATACATGCTACTCTCATATCAATTCTTGTGACTTTTTGTTTCTTTACCTGATGATTTAATGCACTTAAAACTTAATGAACCATAATAATATTAAAACCTATTACCCCAAACTCAGCCATGTAATTGTCTTTGCGATTTAAAACCTTGTTTAATTTAGATAACATCTTACAAAATTGCTGTTGTTGTATATACCTTAGACCTCCGTACTGCTTACCTATATGACGTCTGTACTCCAGCCTATATTATATGCTTACAAATATCTCAATAAATTTAGTGTTAGATTTAATTTCATTGGGTCATTGACCTTCTCTTATATGTCGTCTCTCATTCACCTATAGACCGTATACGTTACGCCAATAATACAAAATTTTTCAAAAATTAACGCAAATGATACCGCATTTCTCCTCTAGTATGGCTGTAGGTATATACGTATATTTATATTTTGTTTACACATATATAACGCTATGAATGTACTAATCTTTGTGATTGCATGTAAACATTAAACATTTCTAAATAACTTTAATTAGGTACATCCAATTTTGATTGTGCAAAATTACATGTAGGTAGTATTACAAATTTACAAAGCGCTGTTAAATGTATGAACTGAAATCGCAAATAATTAATTAAACAGTTCAATATATTTATGATCAGAGTATTGTTATTATATTGTAAATACGTGTAAAATGTATCATTTTTAACCTATGTATTTTACACACTGTTATACCTATTATAAACAAATAACGTACAGTAAAGGTCGTCTGTTCCTGAGGTAAACAACTTAATGCCTATATTTTAGGTAACAGCCGTTTGATATTATATTTACGTTTATGAATTATAATATATATTACACCTACAACCCCTGGACCAGATAGAAGCATGACGACAAGTTACGCCAAGAGGCAAGTCGATATATTGTTTTTAATTACAAATTCCAAACATTCGTTGAAGGGTTATAAAAATACTAGCTTCTGCGCGCGAGTTCGTCGGCGTTTACTCCACTCCTATTGATCTTAGCGTGATGATACATAGCCTATAGCCTTCCTCGATAAATGGGCTATCTAACACTGAAAGAATTTTTCAAATCGGCCCAGTAGTTCCAGAGATTACCGCGTTCAAACAAACAAACAAACAAACAAACAAACAAACAAACAAAAAAAAACAAACAAACAAACAAACAAACAAACAAACAAACAAACAAACAAACAAACAAACAAACAAACAACCAAACAAACAAACTCTTCAGCTTTATATATTAGTATAGATTATTACATTTTAATGCGTTCCTATTCATTATTCATGAACTTGTGTAAGCTTTGATATGTTTTATAGGTCTTAAGCTGTATTAAATTTCCATAACTGAGTTCAATATTATAAGTTTTCGAACTCTCGAAACAGTTGTATAAAATCATCTGCACTTATATTTCAGACCAGACCAGACTGGCTACAAATTGCCTAAGTGATAACCAATTTCCTTATACGCCATTAGTAATAACGCTATTGCATGGACAACAAAAGGTCTTTTGTAAGGACGAGATTCGTCGTAATGGTATCTTTATGTGATTTTTAAGAAAAAGGGACATTTTTGTAAAAGGCATTCCATAAAAGATTCCATTCATTCGTTCACGATTATATTGTCGAGAACTTTTAACCGATTGTGCAATTACGTGTTGAATGGTGATACATCACTTCGATGAGTTGTATTCGCTTAAGATCGAATGTTTCAGATGATTCATCTTTTTTTGTGTTGTGTAAAATGGATGTTCTTGTTATGTTATTTTATTTCAATAATTAAAAAATAAGTCTTAAGTTTAAAGTGAATGATCATTTATTATTTCTTTAAACTAAGCTATATAAAAAAGTTTAATACGGTTTAATAAAGGGAAAATGTATTTATATCGTGTTTTATATGAACTAGTATTTTAGTTTTATTTAAATATATTTTAAGAACGAACGACGAACATATTATATTTTATAGAGTAATAAGATTGTTTACAAGGGAAGACTATTAATGGAGTGGATTCTAAGTAAGTTATGAATAACATTGTCAACGTTGTCATTATTTAAATGAAAACCATGAAAAAATAATATAAAAAATGTCGAGAAATTTCAAAATATATTTTTATATATTTTTTGCTAAATTTGTAACAAGAACAACAGTCTGTGTAAAGTTTACAAATTATAAAAATAAGTGTAACAACAATAATTATGCTCAGAAACTACAAATAAGGAATCGATGTGTATACTGTCTCCATCAAAGAATTAATTAATTATTGTAAAGGAAAAAAAAAACAAAAACCGTCAGCGTCGGACCATGTTCTAGTCTTACCACGCAGTCTCAGGACTGCTGATCAGTAGTTTTAATCGCTTGTGGTTATGATAATAATGCATGTATGTTTAATAAAAGGCATGGGCATTTTGAGCCTATGGATGTTTATTTAAATAATAAAAAAAAAAATTATAAAAATTATTATTTCTTTCACTTAAAATACTTATAGGTAATTGCTTTAAGTTGACTTTGGCGTTGTTCTATAAGCACGAAGAAATTGATACAATGGAATTAAAAAATCAATATAAATTATGTTGAAACTTCTTTTCTCACCTATCGTTTACAATATTCACTAATAATCCTTATTAATAACACAAAATAAATAATTTTAATAATATGCACAATTCACAGTTTCAACAGATACAAATTCGCAGCACGTGAAGTATTTCCAGTTTAAAAAATCTAGATTTCTATCTATATACCAAGCAAGCTCCAGTATCCAAAGATTGCATCTATGTAGGGGGTGTGGTCACACGTTGAATTCTTTAGCTCATTGCTCTCGTATTCATATTCAACACGTATAGCTTATGGCACATATGTAGGATAGATGTGTAGGGTCGCTGTTACAGCGATAAATAACAAAACGATCAAATTTATTTTTGAAAAAAATAATCTTAACGTGTTTTTCATGAAGATGTTTTTAATTAATCAAGATTTAATAAGAATAATAATTTGTTTTACGTATTACTCGCTAAAGACTCTCCGCAATCAGAATCTTTAGGGAAGTGTATTGGGGTCTACTAATTAAATTCTAACAACTTATGCGGACACAAGATTAACTGTTATTGATGCGTTCATTACGAATATTTATACCACTAGCTGTGCCATGAGGTTTCACCCGCGTAATTTCCGATCCTGTGGGAATATCATGATAAAAAGTAATGTCGTGCAATTCGAATTCTGTGCTCGGATCTAAAACATCCAACGTGCATCCAACTTACCCGTTTAAATGACAAGAAGTAGCGTAAATTCTTTATTCATTTATTAAAACTAAGAAATATCACAGAATGATTATTAGGATGGGTTTAGTAGTTAAAAATATTAGCTAATTTTAGAACAATTGTAATGTACTTGATATTACGCCTTAACCAGACCATATATCAATCACATACAGTTTGTTATCATAATTCTTTTCTTTTTACATTTTAATAGTCATTCAAATTTTAATGTATAATTATTTTATTAATTACTATTGCTAACTTCTTTCATTATACTCACTTGACGTTTTAGCCATAGGTAAACACATATCTGGTCCATTTTATTCCGAAACCTAAAGTTTCATTCAAGATTTTGTTATGTTATTTACAAAATAGATTTTGTTTTGTCTCACCATACTGGTTATATTTTTATAAGTGTCTTAGAAATGTGTTAAATTACAGAACCAAGCAAAACTGTAATATTTTGACTATAGATATACTGATATAATATAACTGGCCCGTTGGCGCAATTGGCAGTGCCCAAAGCTAAAACACAGGTATTAAGTTGACTACTATAGGAATAGATTTTAAAAGAAGATTAAGAATAAGGACCCACTAATCCACTAATTATTATTCACTTATTTAAAAATATATAAAAAGTAGCAGTAGGTTCATAGATTATTTTGTTGCTTGCAGTGGGACTGCACATTTAAAGTTACACTCTATCGACTGACTACACACGATCCTCGCCATTTAACTCGATTGATGACGTCACTATGTCCTCCTCATTCATTCATTCATTGCCACATTTAGCGAACGTGGGTCAACTAAAGATTCGGTAGCAAATAGTCATGTTGATATTATAGATATAACTTTACCTTACTGTAGGTACAGATATGATGGGAAAATACTTCAGATATTATGGGATAGCATAGTATTATGTATTAACTTAATTTTCCAAGACATAAGTGACTTTTTAAACTTTTATAGAAATGACAATCAGCAATAATGTTGAGATGGATAATTATTTCGGATAGTACAACAATTACTTTGATTCTTAAAAATGACTTTATTTCTTTTAGTGGTTGCGGGTTCGATCCCCACACATGACAAGCATTTGAATTGGCCATACAGATGTTTGCCGTGGTCTGGGTATTTGTGCAGTCCTTGTAGGTCTCCCCACCGTGCCTCGGAGAGCATGTTAAGTCGTCGGTTCCTGTTGTTATCATTTACACCTGATAGCGATCGTTACTCATAGTAGGGAATATATCAGTCAACCCGCATTGGAGCAGCGTCATGGATTAAGCTCAGATCCTTCTCCTACATGGGGAAAGAGGCCTATGCCCAGCAGTGGGATATTACAGGCTGAAGCGAACACTTTATTTCTTCCTAAATAAAGATTGGAAACAGGACGAAATCAATTGAATTACCAATTTGGGAACAAGTAAATGTATTATACGGAAGATTGAAACTGGTAATGGTAAATGTTCAATTTTTTTCGTCTTTACTTATAATAATACTGTATCAGATCTAATTCTGTCAATGTTGGAAGTATTTTTTTTGAAGGTCACTTTGATCGGTACGGAAGCCAAAACCATATTTTTATTTAATTTTTATTTTTGTAAATTAGTTTGTATAACGCTAAATTTAAATAGATTCGTATAAGACTAAATATGATTTTAATCCACAATATTATAAGGTTTTTCTTTTTGTATTAATACAAATTTAAAAAATGACATACTTAAAACTATACTATAAGGTTGGTATACATGTGTGTTACTTAAGTTGTCGAAAGAATTCATGCATGATAAATTTTTACTGTCCTGACGAAGTTCTTGGCCTTGAGTTCTCGTAGCATTTGGCACGAGCTCAGAATGGCGCGTGTGCTTTATAATAGAAGATTAATGCAGACAACAGTCTGGAAGTATTGGAGCACTTTATATGATTACTATCCAACGGTGTTTCTCAAAGTTATTTCAGAAATTTAATGAAAAAAAAAACTGTAATGAAATATACCTAGATATTTTTATCACTTTATTATAAATGTAATACCTACAATTTAAGAGATGTATTTCAAGTGACATAAAAAATAATCTATTTATTGATCGCAGTGCATATTTTTCTTAAACTTAATGATTGTGTACATTCGTAACAAATAATCATCAAATCCTTTTTATGTAGAATAGTGATAAAAATAATGTAATAATTTTTCAATTAAATTACCATTTTAATTCCCTGAATAAAAATAAAAGCTATCACCTGTAAAGATTACAAGAAGAAAAGTTAAAATATTTTAGAAACTTTTGGCTGCTATTCCAAGGTTTAAGGTTTAAGAATGCAAATGGCACTAAGATATAATTTGAGATAAGTTAGGAATCTTTGCGCCGTTTATCAGATTCAGTTTTTTTTTAAACAGCAATATTTAAGCCGTTTTGTAAGCTAAATGCTGGTTGCTTAGTTAAGAATAAATTTGGTTTTATAGTAGATAAGTTTACCAAAATTATAGAAACTAGTGGTCGCCCAGAGGTCGAAATTCGACCATAATTAAAAATTAAAATTAAAGAAAACCAAATAATTATGAAACTAAAGAACCTTTGTATGTCACTTTTTTTAAACGTTTTAGAAACTTTGACAATCAAAAAATAGAATAATATGCGTGTGTGTGTGTCAAATACATGGTTAGTGTGTGTAATGCTGTTTTATTAATTTAATGAACATTTAATGTATAATTTTAAAAAAATATTAGCATTCTGCACTCCTCTATATAAACTACTAGCGACCCGCCCCGGCTTCGCACGGTTGCAATGATGATACTAAATACTTTCAACAATAAAAGATACGTTAGAAACCTCTAGTCTAAAATTATCAGTGTTTTTCTACCATATTATGCATGTATTATACATATAAACCTTCCTCTTGAATCATTCTATCTATTAAAAAAAATCTGCATCAAAATTCGTTGCGTAGTTTTAAAGATCTAAGCATACAGGTGGCGGGAAGTGACTTAATTTTATAGGTACTAATTATGTACAAAGATAAAGATGTGCATGTGCAGGCATAGTAGGCGCCGAACTTTAAATGTTTCGCTGTTAATTACTTCTAACGACGATATCTGAAAACCTATTCATCTGATTGATATAGTGTAAAGGGCAATTTTAATCTACATTAAACTCCTAAGCTAACTAAAATATTTGTTTGGAAAAGGATTAATACTGAACTAAAGAAAATAGCTTGGAAAATAACGTAATGTTTTTAATTAAAAATTTGATCATAAAAGTGGTTATTGTAAGTTAACTGTAAGAGATAGAGATATGCTATCGCGGACTTTTTTGTAGCATTTTTATAGATTTAGAATTCGCTAGTACATTACTCCACTGTATCTTTGCTAGTTTACGCGGGCGGCGTTTGCGTGGAAAGCTCCCAGTTGGCGCGATTTTTTGCGACTTCGTCAACATTTATCGCCGTATTTCTGCTAATTTACACAAAAGTATACTAAATTATATACCTAAACCTTCCTCAAGAATCACTCTAGCTATTTAAAAAAACCGCATCAAAATCCGTTGCGTAGTTTTAAAGATTTAAGCGTACAAAGGGACATAGGGACAGAGAAAGCGACTTTGTTTTATACTATGTAGTGATAAGGGCCTATGCAAACCACGTTTTTTAAACTAAAACGCACGTCGACGGCGCGCTTTTATCCTTGAGAGCAGTTTGTTGTCATTTGTATCGATACAAACACGCGGCACCGGCGCGTCTGTATCGATACACACGCGCGTTTGCATCGCGTCTGTATCGATACACACGCGCGATTCAAACGCGTCTTTGAATTTATACAGGTGTGCAAAGGTCTACACTCTACAGGCTGCGTCTGACTCGCCTGTGTATCGCGTCTGTATCGCTACAAACGCGCGTCGACGGCGCGTTTAAAAAACGTGGTTTGCATAGGCCCTTAGTGTGCGAAATTTTATACTCCTCCATACGCGCAATTTCCTAAAAAAGGGGTACAAAGTTTTTGCTTCATGTATTAATATATAGAAGATAAGAATAACTAAGAACATATCTCCTAAAGCTTTTAAATGTTTTTTGATTTTACTAGATATCAGTAACGCAATAAGCAACTATAGAGAAAAAGAGCTTAAAATTACGAAATGTAGTCATAGAACTATTAAAAATTGTGATAAACATCGATATAAAAACAAAATCTCCGAACGAGTCAGATATATCCAGACTTTATTCCATTTTCATACATCACTCCAGTTTATAAATGTTAAAAGTAATAAAAGTTGGCAGAAATAACATTACAATGTTATTTCTGCCAACTTTTATAACTTGGTTGTCAATCTGCCTTTTCCAGTGTGCATTTTAAATTGACTCATATCCGGCTTGGCAGTCGAGTGCCATCTGACCTCAGTAACTGAATAATGACGTCGAAATATGTAAACGTCGACGAAATGATATTGACATGGCGACGCAGACACCAGACTGAGACATAATGTTCGAGAAAATTGGATAATTATTTAAAAGTTATGAGCTGTATTTTGTGTAATTTATGTTGATTATCATGTATGTCTTATTGAAGGTTGCAAATTGGTGTTATTATATTAAGAAATGATTTAATCAACTATTAATTTGTCTGTAAAAAAAATGCAAATTTAACTGCTTGTAAATTGCATTTACCTACTATGTCGAGTTTCCGGTGTTTGTGATTCGATTTGAAAAAGCATTTTGTGTTATGAATTTTATTTATTGTAGGAGATTGTAATAAAATCTATTAGCTTGCTAATAAAGAGGAGGAAATGTCTTAAATGTTAGTTGGTCTAATAAAAATGTAAAGATAAAGCGGGAAACGATGCATTAAATTTAGGCATATTATTTTGATATGTATATGTAAGATATCTGTATGATAGATGTTTTTTAATTGGTATTTAGATATATTACGACTATTAAAATCTTATTAATTTTAATAACGTTATGTTTTGTTAAAAACTGTTGCATCAGACTAAAGTAATACATAAATACTTGTGTTTCTACGAACTTACCGTAATTGTTATTTTGAAACTCCAGTTTGAAATGAATATCATGTGTCATATGGAGTTTTAAAATAACAATGGCGGCAAGTTCCGTAAATTCAAGTATTCATAGTGACCGTGAAAATTTAAAAACTTATACGAGATATAAAAGTCTGAAGTCTGCGCTTGGGTTTAGTGAATGCATTTTCAAACGGAAAGGGGTAATTTTATTTCTAAAGTATATCGTAATTTTATATAATTATGACAACAATATCAATATTGTTTGTAATTCTATAAAGAAAGGTAATTTTAAAATACGTAGCGCTCGTTTGTTTTTGCGTATTTTTTATATAATATGTTATTGTTAAGCCTTGCTTACCGGTATTATTTGTAAGGAATTATCATTATCAAATCTGCAGTCCTTTCGATCAACAAACTCGAGTCTTTATTTTATTTTAATACTTTATTGCCAAATACATAGTTTACTGCACAAAAGATAATAGGTACTAAATGCCACAATTCTTAACGTCCAACCGCAGGATGAACAAGAACAGATGTTTATAGGTGTGCGAAAGGGAAAATAAAGTGAAATAAAATCTAATAGGCAAATAAAAAAAATTATAGAGTTATTCAAAAACATTATAATAAAGCACACGAGCCACATTTATTTATACAATTATAAATTTTACGTATATAAAAAAATATAAAAAAATATGTAGCTAGACCAGTCGGCTGTTACCTACTCGTATAACACAAACATTAAGTTGCTTACTTTAGGAACAGACGACCGTGTGTGTATTGTGTATATATTTATTTATTACTAGCTGACCCGACAGACGTTGTCCTGTCTTAACTTTTGTATGGGAATATAGAAAAGTGTTGTTTCTAGATTTTTCAGGCACTTTTTAAAATTTTTCTCTCCGTAAGAACCATTCTCGCACTTCAAGGAATATTATAAAAAAAGAATTAGCGAAATCGGTTCAGCTACTCTCGAGATTTACGCTTAGCAACACATTCAGCGATTCATTTTTATATAATAGAGATTATTATTATTATTATATAGGTTCTTAATACTTAACAAGTTATTGAAAGTTTTTTTCAGAAATTTAATTTTTTTTTAGTTGATTCGGTCAGTATATTGCTATTTAGAAGCCATCTCCTATATTCTTACTAAGCCTACCACTACAACCTATCACAGTCCACTGTTGGACATAAGGCTCCACAAGTTCGCGCCCGACATTATGACGTGAACTCATGTGTTTTGCCCATAGTCACCACGCTGGGCAGGCGGGTTGGTGACCGCAGGGCTGGCTTTGTCGCACCGAAGACGCTGCTGCCCGTCTTTGGCCTGTGTATTTCAAAGTCAGCATGGATGGTTATCCCGCCATCCGTCGGCTTTTTAAGTTCCAAGGTGGTAGTAGAACTGTGTTATCCCTTAGTCGCCTCTTACGACACCCACGGGAAGAGAGGGGTTGGCTACATTCTTTAGTGCCGTAGCCACACAGCACTTCTTAATCTTACTAAGCCTAGGCTACTTTAATTTCCCCTAAATATTTTACACTTAGCTTACTTATACCTAGATTATCTGATGTCTTACTTAGTAGCACAAATTTTAAGTGTCTCTAGGTTTTTTTAAGGCACTCCTGCGGCTAAAGCATCCTCTCCATCTAAGCGTCATAAAACTCATCTACGTGCAATGAAAACGCTTTTTTATTACCAGACATTTTCAAGGTTTTAAATCTGTATAGTGTTCCTTATAGTAGGGGAGACGTAGAACATCGACCTTCACCGATCTGATAACTCGATGAGACATATTTTTTGTCAAATATAATTTATAAACAAATATGCATATGATAACTTGCCTATCGAAAAGTGGTCAAGGCTATTTTTAATTTAATTAATTTTTTTTTCATCACCTTCACTCATATGATAACCGAATGAGTTTTATATCGTTTGATAGTTTTTAAGACACAGAATATGCCTAGGTAGGCTTGCCTACTTATTTTTGGTCATGGCTACCTGGCAAGTAGATGTGAACAGGTAGGTCAATATATACTTATATTCGATACTACATCGATCTGTTCGAATCAAAATTGATGTCATAGGTAAGATATTGTAATTAAAAAACCAATCATA
This sequence comes from Melitaea athalia, assembly GCA_905220545.2. Classification (NCBI taxonomy): domain Eukaryota; kingdom Metazoa; phylum Arthropoda; class Insecta; order Lepidoptera; family Nymphalidae; genus Melitaea; species Melitaea athalia. Next base: position 7,250,437 of record HG992203.1, read on the forward strand.
TAGGCTTGCCTGCAAAAACTAAAAAAAAAATCAAAAAATTAGCCTTGACCACTTTTCGATAGGCAAGTTATCATAGGCATATTTGTTTATAAATTATATTTGATAAAAAATATGTCTCATCGAGTTATCAGATCGGTGAAGGTCGCTCTTCCACGTCTCTTAGACCATTATCATTTCAGCGAATCCGTAAGTCATAGTTTGAGTTTTAACAGCTTACTACCTGTCTAAACGAAAGAACTTGAAAGCGTGACTCCTGACTTATAATGTAAAAGTAGGTTTTCATATTACAACAAAGTAATAGAGAGAATTCTCCGAGCATTGTGAAAACAATTTCTAAAATAAATAACAGTGTTAATTGTCAAAAGGTTTCTTTAAAACGCTGGAACTTAGTTTTAATTTAACAAAAGAAGAACTAATTCTAAGTTTCAAAAGTTGCTATATAAATCTTTTGTTTTGTCGTTCGCTTGTTCGGTGACAGGAGTTAGGATTTGTTTAAAATTTATTCCCTCGGACGGCCATTTTGTTCCCCCCTTGCATCCGTTTTTTGAATTTCAAACAGGCGAAAAGTTTTTGTTTCTCCAAGTTGTGCTAATGGTCGTGGATATTGTATTAATTGTTTATTTTTTATTGTTTTACTTCGCACAGTATTAGGTATAATTTTTTAGAAAATAAATTGTGTTTCTTTCTGAATTATGTAAATATAAATGTGGTTTAGGAGGAAACTTTCATTTGCTCATTTTGACTAAATATGATGAATTAATTATGATCTTATAGATGGTCTTTAAAAGATGCATGCTTAGTATTGGACAAAATATAGATAATGAAATCAGTGATATAATTATTTAAAAAGGCAGTACTGTATATAAATTCTTTCACTATCAACGACGAATAGCGCATGTACAGCATTTTGTTTCAATTAGCGCGTGACATTTAAACGAGTGATTGTCGCAGCGATCACCGCAACTAATTAATTATTATTATTGCCTGACAGTCGAGATGGGCCAGTGAAGAGAATACGTGGATTGAAATCAACGGCCCTAGGATCTAGTCCAGCTATAGCTATTCAATTTAGCAACACAGAATTTACCACTTTTTAAAATACCTGCTTAAAATTCATAACGCGCTCAGAAAATAATTTGGCGTAAGAAAGGCCTCTAGAGCAATACAGAATAAATGCACATTCACTAATCTGGAGTAGAACGTCATGGCCAATATGCCTTTGCTGAGCAATTTCTATCATACGTTGTTACATTTTAAATAGAATAGCAACTCAGTAATCCAATTTTCTGTAGAACAACTGAATAGTCTCGTGATCAAGACATTCGCAGTCAATGTCGAAATATAATGGTAAATATCCCGTTTTCGCATAATTTTCGTAACTGAATATTTTTTTATAATTAAACAACTTTTTTGGATTTTCATGGTCACGGGAGGACTGAATATTTTTTGTCATTTAATTACTCGTATTTTTTTTTCGTTTTATAGTTTAAGTGTATCTATAAACAATAAGACAATTTTGTCTTAATAGTTTAGTAGTAGACTAGTAGTCATAACATCGGGCCGTAACTTGTGATGCTGTGAATGACATCGACTAATTTTCTATGTGTATTTAGCGTTTCTAGACTACTAGGGATTTTGAGTGAGTGTGAGACGTTTATTTCCTTATTTTTAAGAATTAAATAGGAATATTATAATATACCAAACGTTGCTAAATAATTCTATTAATAATTCTAAAAGTAATCAAAAATCCATTATTTTAAGTGGCTTCAGTTTTGAGTTGCCAGTGGATATTATGCTTACATATAATTGATGAAAATAAGCAGTGAATAATAAATGATCTATGATTATTTTTTATATTTCTTTTACATTTCTCCCCGAGTCTTTTTTCTCGATATTGAGGAAATATTGCGACAAAGGAATTATGCTTATTACATAGTAATATTTTATCAGGAGTTAAGCCTCTTAGCGTTTATATTTATTATTGGCTTTCGTATATTGGTATCGGGTCGAGAAATCTCAATATATATGTGGATAGGAATATTTCACAACAATGTATCTGATAGGAACCACCGAGATGTGGAACGTCTTGGCAGCAACCGTGTGTCATATCTATATTAATATTAAAGAGCGGAAAAGTTTGTTTGTTTGTTTGAGCGCGCAAATCTCAGCAATTACTGGTTCGAATTGAAAAATTGTTTTTGAATCGGATAGTCCTTTTACCGGGAAAGGCTTAGCTATAAGCTAATATTTTAGTAAGTTTTGTTTCTCATATTTTTAGCGAACGCATTTTTTTAAACTATTTTCCGATTGGCAAAACGATATTGAAAAGCAAGCCTGTTTTGTATGTGGTTTTAGTTCACTTCGTGTGACCTTTTAGCTTAGTAATCGATGGCTTCTACGTAAATATTATTTTACATCATAAGATTTTTATATCCAAATTAGTAGTTTATAGTCCTTGTAACGACCGAGCAATAAGCGTAATTTTTGTAAACATTTATGTTAGACGTACGCGTGTAGCCCTTTGATCTCTGCGAATTACTCGTTTGACCAGAGCATTAACAGTTTACAATTCCATATTATTTACTAGCGACCCACCCCGGCTTTGCACGGGTGCAATGCTGATATAAAATATAAAATAAACATTTGCAATGTAAGCGCAAAAAAATGTGTTTATTTACGACATCACATTATAAACCTCTAAAACTATCAGTGTTCCTCTGCTATATTATGCGCCTATACATATAAACTTTCCTCTGGAATCACTCTATTTACTAAAGAAAACCGCATCAAAATCCGTTACGCAGTTTTAAAGATTTAAGCATATATAGGGACAGACAGACAGCGGGAAGCGACTTTGTTTTATTAATGAAGTTTCGTGCGGCAATTTAATTTTAATACTGAATTACTGATATTGCAAGACTCGTAAAATAACGTGTCCATTCAGTATTACAGAATCGCTCCACATCGCTCTGGTATGGTGCGTGCACCGTGTACGCTCACACACCGGCGTTGCGGGTTTGATTCTCGCTCGGGATAGATATTTATATTCGTACCAAGATTTCTTTCCGATCTGGTTGTCCTTGTAGGTCTCCTCACCGTACCTCGGAGAGCATGTTAGCAGTTGGTCCCGGTTGTTACAATAGACACCTGATAGCGATCGTTACTCATAGTAGGGAATATATCCGCCAACCCGCAATGAAGCAGCGTGGTGAATTAAGCTGCAATCCTTCCCCTACATAAAAAAGGGGGCTTTGCCCAGCAGTGGGATGTTACAGGCAGAATCAGTATTACAGAATGCGTACAAATTAAAGATATTTTCATTGTACAGAAATGAATCTGTAACATTTTTATTACAGACTAGCTCCTGCGCGCGACTTCGTCGGTGTGGACTCCGCTCTTCTTATTGGTCTTAGCGTGATGATATATAGCCTATAGCCTTCCTCGATAAATGGGCTATCTAACACTGAAATAATTTTTCAAATCGGACCAGTAGATCCTGAGATTAGTGCGTTCAAACAAACAATCAAACAATCAAACAAACAAACTCTTCAGCTTTATTATATTAGTATAGATGTAGACAGGTATCCGCTTCCTGACAGTAGAGAGTAGATATAAAACTTTTAAAAAAATCTGTTTGATTCATAACAATACTCTGATTTTACACATCTATACTAATATATAAAGCTGAAGAGTTTGTTTGTTTGGTTGTTTGTTCGTTTGTTTGTTTGTTTGTTTGTTTGTTTGTTTGTTTGTTTGTTTGTTTGTTTGTTTGAACGCGGTAATCTCTGGAACTACTGGGCCGATTTGAAAAATTCTTTCAGTGTTAGATAGTTCATTTATCGAGGAAGGCTATAGGCTATGTATCATCACGCTAAGAGCAATAGGAGCGGGGTCCACGCCGTCGAAGTCGCGCGCAGAATCTAGTACAAAATATAGGTTAGACATTTACAATATTAATTAGACAACAAAATAAACATGTAATTACTACTCAGATTTCACTGCTCGAACTACTATCAAAAACATTTTCATTGATTATGATCAACCACAACATACAGTATTTGCATTATTCATACACGGAATGACGTTTGTTTATATTTTCCCTTCAATTATGTATGGCAGCATTATCATTTAGGATACTGTACGTAAAACAGAGTACGCTAACCATTCAGAACTGCATCGCGCTACAATCAACGTTTGGTTCGTGATGAGAGATTGTTCCGTATACACACGGGAGTTTGGGATCACTGATCGAACTTTCTAGATAACTTATTTAAATGTATGTATTAAAGTGACGTATTTTTTTATAAGTATTGCTACTATGTACACGGTATTATTAAGAATTTTGTGACATTGAGTGCGAAATTAACTTGCTAATAATAACTCAAGGCAAAGTAGAAAAAATCAACCCGAGCTGAGTCGAGGAAAACTGAGTTGCTTGTGATAATTGCTGGAAAAGTTACTTGTACTTGCACCTAATATAGTGCATGTCGAATAGATAATAGTACCTGGGTGACCGAGCCCAGCTCGGTATTTTAATTTTATTTTTTGTTTTTTTTTTCGGTATTTTTATATTTTAATTTTATTTAAATAATAAATCACGAGTGAAATTAAAAAAAAAAGAAAAAAATAATCTGGAGACTGAGATTCGAACCCGGGTCAAAACGATTTGAAATCCGTCGCTTTCCTAATTACACTATTACAGCTATATTAAATAAATGGTGAAATTAAGCTTCGTATTCTAATGATATTTTTTCATTGCCTAAAAACAGGGATAAAACGACATTTTTTTAAAATGAATCCTAGCTAGATCAATTTTTCGCCCCCGAAATCCCCTGCATACTAAATTTCACGAAAATCGTTGGAGCCGATTCCGAGATTCAGAAAATATATATTCTTGTATATATATATATATATATATATATATATATATATATATATATATATATATATATATACAAGAATTGCTCGTTTAATAGTATAATATATATTCTACATTCGACTTTTTCATGAACGACTAGAGCCGTTCTAGCCACCTATCTAGCGTTTCTATTCAATTTGAGTTTCAATACGTATTTGTCAGATTAGTTTATATTTTATTTATTAAGTAAACAGTTGTACTAACTTTTACCCGCGGCTTCGCTCGCATTGATTTTTTTAAATAGAATGTATCCTATGTTACTTGTTATTAATATGTGTATAAAGTTTCATGATAATCGGTTAAGTACGTAGTTTTCTCATGAAAGAACAAACAAACTTACATTCACATTTATAATATTAATAATTAGGGATGGCTTATAGTGCAATGTTTAATTTATGTTTTCCGAAATAAACGCATTAAATAATTTCAAAACAAAAAATAAATAAAATCAATAGGACTACAATACAATATCCCCTGAAAAATGAAAAATTGGAGGAAAAAAGGATAAATATGTTTTTACTATCATTTACATGTTTACAGTACTTACTTACTTGTTACTTGTTGCACGGGCCATTTTCCGCAACTTGACGTCCTCATGCGCCCATTTTGCGTGTCTGGCGGGCTGAGGACACTACTCTTGCCAGCCCAGCTCCTTCAGGAAGCCTAGCAGACCCTTCACGTTGCCGACGACTTCCTGGAGCTGGACGACTTCATGTTTGCAGTATTAACAGTACGTGTATTTCAATTTATCAGTCTGAGACGGGACTATACCTGAGCGGCGCATTGTTCTCGCGATGCCTTTTTTAAAAGCACAACAAAGCCACAAGGCATGCATCGCCTACTCTGTGTGTGATAGACATACATACAGGCTGCTTCCTTATTTTTATACAAAAACCTATCCCTTATACCTACGTAAGAATTTTATTGTTTTAAAATATTGGCGTAAAAATAGTAGGTTTCTTAGTAACAAGCAGCATGTTGTTCGTATTATTTTAAGATCATGATTGGCAAAAATTTAAAGATAAAAGTCGAGTCAAACACTCAAAAACATTGTAATAAATGTAATAATATAGTTTTAGTATGTACTTGAAATAAAACTGAATCAAATATATTTTATCGTATAACACAATGTTTACACAATGTTATGACTTACCTACATTTATTTTTATTTACAATTTATATTATCACACAATAATTAAATTAAAATATAATCTAGGAATACTTTTTTTATCAAAAAACGACCTGTACATAGCAATAAGGCAGAGTGCAGACTGTTTTGTGTTCCATTTCAATTCGCGACTGAGGGGTTCCGTTACATCATTTGCCTTTAATTATGGGGGAAATGGAAGGCGTCTATGGCTGTCTAATGGGGTGCGAAGAGTTAGTCATTATTTAGTCAGTTAAAACAAAGAAACATTAATGTCCTGGTACAAGCTTGGAGGCTATATTTTATCATAATGGTTAGCGGTAAGTGGTGCTATTCTGAGAAATGGTCACCCTAAGGGTCAAGGACGTAGCCTGAAAGTGTAAGCGTCAGGATGGGATGTAGGAAGGTATGGAAGGGTTTTCTTGCGTTTATTTATGTTGTGTTGCCACAATAACGGATTCGACAGTAAGGTGTTAGTTTTATTTTTACTAAGTTTTGTGTTGTTATTTGAATTTGTTGTTTTTGCTTTGTAATAGGTATAACTTTTTTCATAATTAGTTCTAGTTTGAGACGTTTAGTAGCTTATTTCGTCTAGTCATCAAGTTGGTTTTTTTTTTCGATTTACCTTTTAACCGACTTCAAAAAAGGAGGAGGTTCTCAATTCGACTGTGTTTTTTTAATGCTTATTAACGCAGAACTTTTGACTGGGTGGACCGATATGGATCAATTTTGTTTTATTTGAAAGGTGTTGCGTGTCATATTGTGGTCCCATTTAAATTTAATTGAAATCTGACAAGTACTTTTAGAGTTATATCTAATAATGCGTATTTACTTGACTACTTTTTCGTCAACCTACGTTGTATTATTTCGCATAACTTTTTACTCGGTGTACCGATTTTGATGATTCTTACTTTAATCGAAAGCTAATACTTGTCATGTAGTTTTGTTTAAGTTAAATTGAGATCTGATTACAACCTTTTGAGTATTCTTTAATAGCGCGTATTTACTTGACTATTTTTTCGTCTCATTACGTTGTATTACTTGTCGATGTAATTGAAGTCGGTTTTTTTTTTGTTTGCGAGCAAACACAATTATTGGATTATTGATTTACTCATTGCGAAAATTGCATATGGTTAAAGCAGATTATAATTAAAAAATATAAACTATTTTTATTTAATTTTGGAAGTGAAAAACTATTTATATTAAACAGGAATCACAATTACGCAATTACGTAAATTACACACCTTTATAAAATAGATACCTTAAGTTTAAATATTTCAAACTTGTTAACAAATGGAATCCAGAGGAACGAACTATTACGGAATGTTTTGTTCTGTTCAAATGAATTGGAATTTCTGGATTTACAATTAGAAGCTGATGTTTATTTGTGTGTTGTTGCCACTTTACGTAGACTAATGAACGGGTTACGTAGCAACTAATGGAAATTTCAGTACTGCCACAGATAATGCTATAGCGGTTTATTCATAAAATATATTCTATTGTTGTGTTGCCAATTAAAAAAGTTTTAATTAGGTCACGATTGTGTATCAATTTTATTGAAAATTAAACTTGAATGAAACTATAACTTTAAAAAAGATATTCCAAAAGATGATATTTTTTTTAAATGATAGATATATTATTTTAACGATTGTAGCATTAAATAAAGTACTTAATCTATATAGGTTTTATTGCACAATGTTCACGGAGTTTACGTCTAAATTGTACCTGTAGAAAACAAGATCAGAGATAGATAGAGTATTAAAACTGGCCGTTAATATTCTGACAGTTATTATTGATTTATCATTTTGACAGTTACTTTTTTTTTATTCAATTCAGACTAAACAGTTGATTCAGCTTGTATGACCCTCGTTTTTGCTCTGGGGATTATGGGTTCGACTCCACCCCGAGCATGGATGTAATATAATTATGTGTGAATGTGGTATTTCTATATTTATTATAAAAAATATACATATCTAGCTGTATACGGCGGCTACTATAACGCAGACATTAAGTTGCCTAACTTAAAAGAACAGGCGACCACGTACATACTCGTATTAATAATACCATTTTATTTATATTTACATTACATTACTATGTTATGTTGTTTAGTCTGTGTAAGTTACATAGTGAGGGAGATGACGCTATAGCGGTAGGTATAAGAGTAGGTACTGAAGTCTTCGCGGCACACCGCTAGTCAAACTTTCGTTCGCAAATAGCAGGTGCCACTTGAAAGTTATTGATGACTTTACTGATAGTTTATACTGCATTAGATCTGTCTGATTAGTTTGGGTATGTGCTTAATTCATATGCTATTGGTTGTTATATTTGTGTTGTTATTTTTACAGACTATAAAAGTTATAAGAAAACGTCTGTGCGTCTGATAGGCACTTACATAATTATTTAATAAGTATGAATGCAGTTTTTCTATTTGTTTCATTATAGGATCTTTACACTACTGCAATACAGTAGTATGTAATAACTAAGATAATATGACATGGATTTAGCAAAAGAAAATTACTACAAAAATTAATTGTTCGTTATTAATTCGTTCGTTATGTACCCTGTAATCTAAAATATGTAAGATCAGCTTTGACTTATTATTATGAGTCTTATTATTAGTAACCTTGTTTATGCGATATCTTGTTATTATCTCTTATTTTTTGTGTTATGTTGTAGGTACTATTTGTTTCATAAGTACAAATAAAAAAATAAATAAATATACACAGTACGAATGCCAGCCTGGTGTAGTGAGTTTGTCATATTTCATCAAGTTTAGGCGAGCACGATAATTGATAAAAGTTTAGTTTTACGTCTGGTTTCAGTGTCAGTACACTCATAGTAAAGTACTGCACTGAATAAAGATTGAACACTTCTACCTTATTGGAGCGGACGCTTTTGTCATCCTTTTAATGTTTATAGTTTTTTTTTATCTAACTAGTTCGGCAAACAAGCGTACGGCTCACCTGATGGTAAGCGATTACCGTAGCGTATAAACGCCTGCAACACCAGAAGCATTGCAAATGCGTTGCCGATCCTGTCCCCAATTCCCCCCCGGAGGTCTGGTCACTTTGCTCACCAACATTACAGGAACACAACACTGCTTGAAAACAGTATTATTTAGCTGTGATCTTCTGTAAGGTCGAGGTACTACCCCAGACGGGCTGCTCCATATTTTGAGCAGGAAATTTTCTGCTCTGCCCTACCTCAGTAAATATATCAGTGTATAATATGAAAAAAATCTTCTGAAGCAAAAACTTCTTAGTCGGTGTCGTAGACAGTGCAAGTGCATACAGGTTACTAGACAACGTTTTTGGTCCTACTACTGTGTGCTAGAGTTGCGTTAAAGGTGTTGCGTTGTTCTTGTTCAACAGCCTGCGTTCCAGTTTTGCACGTTGTATGTAACTTTGTATTAGAACACTAAGGATAGCTCTACAATTCACGGAAACGGTCCGTACATATTACTCTGCTGGATAAACAGTTAGTTTTGGTTGATATACCTAACTGTTCCAGAATTTCTTTCACAAGAAAATATATTTTCTTTTTTCTTTCAAAGCACGAGACAGCATTTCTGTGCGATGTTTTAATTGTTCCATAATATGTTTATTGACTTTGGCATTTAATAATTCAGCAATAACAGTAGAGACATCTTATTTCTTCGTTTAGAGTGAATATGAATTTTACTATTTCATTGGTGAACAAAGCACGATTCGCGTCATCTTATACTATTAAACGAGCAATTCTTGTATAGGTATATATATTTTCTGAATCTCGGAATCGGCTCCAACGATTTTCGTGAAATTTAGTATGCAGGGGATTTCGGGGGCGAAAAATTGATCTAGCTAGGATTCATTTAAAAAAAATTTCGTTTTATCCCTGTTTTTAGGCAATGAAAAAATATCATTAGAATACGAAGCTTAATTTCACCATTATCATTATAGCTGTAATGGCGTAATTAGGAAATCGGCGGGTGTCGAATCGTGTCGACCCGGGTTCCAATCTCAGTCTCCAGTGCAATTTTTTTTCTTTTTTTTTAAATTTCACTCGTGATTTATTATTTAAATAACATTAAAATATAAAAATACCGAACAAAAAAAAAAAAAAAGAAAAAAAAGAAAAAAAAGAAAATACCGAGCTAGGCTCGGTCACCCAGGTACTAATAAATAATTTGACAGCTTTCGTATTAATAATAGTAGTTTATGCAACTGTCATATAATGAAGGGTATTAAAACACGAGTGTGAGTTTATGAAACGAGCGCAGCGAGTTTCATAATAGTAACGAGTGTTTTAATACCCGTGTTATATGCAGTTGCATACACTACTTTATCTTCACTAATGCAATTAATTTATTAAATTAAATTGACGCGTACGTGTATTGTCACAGTGATTTTGCCGCCATTAAAATGTAACCAATCAACCGCGCCGTGCGCTCGCTGGAGGCGGCGCTGGCGGGCGCGCGGCGCGCGTGCACGTGCAGGCGCTGCCGCGGCGCGCGCCCGCCGCCTTGGACGCGGTGTTATAATGAGATTTTACGATATCGATGTGGATATTATACCATCATGTGAAATTGCTTAAATTGAGTGTTTTGTTGTCTGTGCTATAACAGTAGTAATTATAAGTCAAGTATTGGAAACATAAGTAGAATGTTACAACATTAGTGTAGATAAAATAACTAACTAGTGGCATTTGTTACCTTCAGTAAAAACGTAATGTGAAATGTGATAAGTTTACTTTATTCAACATTTAATATGTAACTACCTATATACGACTAAATGAGAAAGTTATAGAACTAATGTTTTAGCTTACTCATTATAAGTAACAAAACTATCTGAAAAAAATTTTGAAGAGAGAGACAATTTAAAAGAGAAATACAAACACTATCTCAAAAAAATAACCAAACTAATTAAGATTACCATTGCAATTTTCTTGGAACAGTTCTCATATTACAATAATTATAATGTAAAATAATTATGATTATTTTATATTATACTAATTTGACGTCTAAGTTACGACGATAATGGAATGATCGATCGACTGAAAATGCGGTAGAATTTACCGTAATTACTGACTATGTGGTAATATTGTGCTCATTAATCGGTTTGAAAGCATATCAGGTGTGGTTGATAAATTGAGAAATTAAAAATATAATCATAATTATTTTCACATATAAATAATAATTTGCTTCAGCCTGTAATATCCTACGGCTGGGCATACCCTCTTTCCCCATGTAGGAGAAGGTTCAGAGCTTAATCAGCCACGCTGCTCCGATGCGGGTTGGCGGATATATTCCCTACTAGAGTAACGATCGCTATCAGGTGTATGTACATGATCACAACCGGGACTAACGGCTTAACGTGCTCTCCGAGGCAGTGGGGAGACCCACAAGGACTAACATCCAGGCCGGAAATAAATATTTGTATAAAACTATAAACACAAATATCCAGTCCAAGCGGGAATCGAACCCGCGACCAACATAAGTGCATGCTTACAATTGGTAACCGGCAGCTAATTAATAGCATGATGTATTTAGAGAACGCGCCACCTAGTGACAAAGGGATTGTATAATATTGTTGTTGTATTTTATTTAGAAGGTTTGTTACACTTCGCCATTAGGTGTAACACACTTAACTAAAGTCACAAAGTTATCTACATTATCAAAAAAAAAAAAAATTGACATTTTTTTGAAATACAATATAAAAAAAGAAACGGCTAAGCTTATTTTAAATTTAAGCCGCATATATCACCTGGATAAAATAGTACCACAAAAGTGTAACCGTAGCCATTGTACGGATTTCCCGGGATAACAATAGGGGCCGATACCCAGCATTGTTTCCATATATCCGCGCTCGTTACTCGAACAGCTCTAGTGTTGCCAAGTTATTGTTTTGATGCAGATTTTCGTTGAAGAAGAGTGTGTTTTAACGATGCGCTGTAATGCCTTCAGCCATGTAAATTTTGGATAATACATATTTGGCTATGTTGTGGAGTTTCGTTCGCGAAACTATAATGGCCGAGTCGTGTTTAATGTTGATTTATATCGGTACTTTAACTTTTATGGATAGCTTTGGATAAAGTATTAAAGTTAAAATGTATACTTAGTTACAATTCATTAACGCGTAGTCCAATTTCATAAACTTTTTTTTTCTAACGTCTTTAGTTTATTACTTCAGAAGTAACGGTCGTGATTTTTTATTAACAAACTAGCTTCTGCGCGCGACTTCGTCGGCGTGGACTCCGCTCCTGTTGGTCTTAGCGTGATGATATATAGCCTATAGCCTTCCTCGATAAATGAGGTATACAACACTGAAAGAATTTTTCAAATCGGACCAGTAGATCCTGAGATTAGCGCGTTCAAACAAACAAACAAACAAACAAACAATCAAACAAACAAACTCTTCAGCTTTATTATATTAGTATAGATAAGTATATGTTTGATGAGGATATTACACGTAAATCGATACAATACCAGATTATCTTGATTTCAGATTTGGACCAGCATCAAGAATTTACTAACTAAATAAAAAAAAATTACTACTCTGTGAATACAATAATACACGAGTATTACTGTAAAAAAGTAAAATATATCTCTTTATACATAAAAATGAATCGCTGAACGTGTTGCTAAGCGCAAATCTCGAGAACATTTAATACCTGAACCGATTTCGCTAATTCTTTTTTTACAATATTCCTTGAAGTACGATGATGGTTTTTACGGAGAGAAAAATTTAAAAAAAGTGCCTGAAAAAGTCTTAAAATAATACTTTTCTATATTACCATACAAAAGTTAAGACAGGACAACGTCTGTCGGGTCAGCTAGTTAAGTAGGTATAAACATGAGAAAATATGAAACATCGAATTCGAAATTCGAAAAATTGTTTCTTAATTCAAGACATGTATGAAGGTTCTCTGAATGATGTCCCTATGTCTAGCCACAGTACGACTTTAAAAAAAAATCCGTTAAAAACAGCACTGCTACGATGGGTTCGTATTCGGTCGGACTCTTATTTATTATAGTATTCACATTTCTATCCATTAGGCCATCGCTCTTAACTCTTTTATATAATACACGGAAATAACACACAGCTATACACAGTTTCTCTATAGAAGATAAGAGTTCCGCTACCGCGTGCTGTAATGAAATTTCCCCTGACGTAAACCAGCCATCCATTTTCCTAGCAAAATAGTGTAAAGAAAAAATATTTTCTTAGCTTCAAATAGGGTCTTTCAACCAATCATTGGATGTATTAATTGGAAATATTGCTCGTGGCTAAATATAGAAATAGCTAATATTATTGAGATGATGAGGAGATGAGGATGTCATTTATTTATTTAGTTGTGTGTTTTTATACTACAATTAGGTGTGTGTTTCATTTCGACGATAATAATTTTATAAGATTTGTTAACATATTATAATGAAACGACTTCTTCGGATTTTATCGTGGTTTATTAAGTTTTGTAAACGCTGTCGTCCCGTAACCATGGTTGCTGTGAAGTATCCGAAACGTCGTGTAAAAAACTTCATAAACCGCGATAAAATCTGAAAAAGTTGTTTCATTATAATGAGTGAAATTCGCGTAAACATTAGAAAATATAAAATGAATGACCCTAGAGACTGAAGTATGAAGATGTTACGGAATTAATATTAGTAAATTAACACACGCTGATAAAAGATAATGTCTTAGAAGAGTCATAAAACAGTTTTCATTGTAATTATGAATATTATAAATCTATAGCCTTAATTTTATTATAAGTCTTATATAATTGTGATTGTGGTCTTTTAAGTTTGGTATTACGTCATGTGTTTCCGGATACCCGACCAACGAATATTATCACATGAAGAGGAGTTGAGTTTTTTTTCACTAATTTTTAAAAAAAAATATTCTTTTGTCTTAAACTCTTAATATATGTATATCAGTTACAAAGCATACTAAAAGTGTTTATAGAATTTCACCTGATACAGTAGTCTATCGAAGATCGTCTGAACGTCTATTATCTAATGAGGATCTTGATTATACCATTCGGAATGTTAGCCATACTATAAGTGTTATTCCACATGTTAATGTATCACCGGCTTAAGATTTATATATTTAAATTTAATTGATTAAATTTTTGTTTCTGAAATTTATTTCATGCTTGGCTGTTAAGATTCGTGAGAAATTATTGAGATATAGAATTTGATTATAGAGAATATTTCCTATATGGGTGTGAAGTGGAATAATAAATTATTTATTACCCAGCCAACGTGTTGCCATTGCATAGCGTTGGATTTCTTCTTACTAATCTCATCTGACTTGCAAAAAATTCAGGAAGATTGGATCGAAAAAATTCCAAGAAATATTCTAAAAAACCTCAAGATGTAAGGCTATCTTAAATAGTGTTACAATAAATAAATTGGAAATAAAAATGAAACCCAACTTTTTTGAAATCTTAACAAGATAGGTTTAACAAGATATCGTTTACGAATTTTAAACAATATTTATTGAAATGTCACAAATAAAATGTTATATGCCACAAAACTTTAACATGAGGTCCTTTAAATACTATGGCTATTGGTTGCTGTTTATTTAAGCTACCTGCTTAATAAACAGCCACGGCAAACTTTCTGTAAGCTTCGCTGTTCTGCCCTCTTATGCGCTATTAAATTCATATGAGTTATGTAACAAATTTTATTAATAAAGGTACAAAACCATTTTGGACATGAACGCGTTTTCGCCAGTTAAATTATATTTATAAAATTCACTCTGATCGCGTTTCTCACACTTTCACCTTGACTACGTTATAAATAATAGTCTTAAAATAACATCTGTAACACATTTTGTTTTATATTTCGAGATTATTTCTAAAACGTATTTGTAAGTTTTTAATGTACCTAACAAATAGAAAGTGTCTCAAATTAAGAAATCATTATTATTATTATAAAACCACTAGCGGACCTGGCAGACGTTGTCCTGCCAGGAAAACAGCTACCAAATTTGATTGCTTACATACCGATAGCAGCGCCACCTCCAATAAAAACTACCCTATCTCCCAAGTTGGACCAAATTACAGATGCTTACAAAATTTGATAAAATTGTTTCAGTATCAGTTTATCTGAAAAATACATCACACGTGACACGAAATTTATATAGGTAAGGTTTGGTCAGATCTGGAAAAGACCCGTTATTTAGCAAAAAATGTTTCATGTTTCATCAATATAGTTAATAATAATGCTTTATTAAATGTATATAACACCATCTTATGTTTGTTTTCGACTAAATACACAGAAAAAAAAATAATATTACATTTCAACTTTTTAAGCGAACTAAGCAAATCCTCTGTAACAATTTAACTTTATTCTCCTTCAAAAACAAAATCCTTAGTCCTACATATTTATTTATTGTTATTCGAGAAAAATCTTATCTCGCGATAACGATATGCAAATTCGATAGCGGAAATTGTATTTGCGAATATATCCCTGTTAAGTTCCGAAGCCCTTGTCGAAATAAACTTGAAAATACAGGCGTTTATTTGAGCTCGAGTTTAAAGGACGGTTCATTAAAGTGTTATTATAGGTGCAGAAAAATTTACCATATTTACATATTCAAGGTTGTAAAAAAATAGATTGAAATTGGGAATAGTTAAAATCAACGAAAATCTGTACCACGTGGTTTTACCTTTTCGCAATTATCGATCTCGTACAATGCTATGATAAAAAGTAGGCAATGTGCTATTCTGGATGTTCAATTATCTCTACCTAGCACTAGCAAGTACCATTATAATCACATAAGAAGTTTTGTGTGAAACAGTAGGAAACATCCAATCTCACAAACTTCCGTATCTGTACAAATAAATAAAATTGGAGTGTCTGTTTGTAATATAAAATTAAGCGCTTTTTACTAAATGCACGGTATACACGGGTGCATATACCAAAATATATTCTGTCTGTCTGTCTATTTGTTCCGACTAATCTCTAAAACGGCTAGACCGATTTTGACGGGACTTCCACTGGCAGATAGCTGATGTAATAAGGAGTAACTTAGGCTACTTTTATTTCAGAAATTTATTTATTTTATAACTCTGCGAACTGAACGATAGCTTTTTTGTTAAATTCCACGCGGACGAAGTCGAGGGCACAGCTAGTTTGTAATATAATAGATCTACAACCCGAAGTCAGGTGCTATAAGTTTGTCTTATACTGACTGTAAAACTCATCAGCCGGGCTAGCATGCGCGCCACGACAAAAGTTTGTCTACCCCTTTTCTCGTATTATCTCTTTATGTCTACAGTAGCTAGCATGCGTGCACGTGATACTCTTCTCGTCACGACAATTGAAGAGATAACAAGAAATTTTAGTTATCGGAGTTTTGTCGAATTTTGACGTGATTTTGACGTTTTAAGAAGATAAACTACTCGTTGTCAATATTAGAAAGACTAAGATAAACGAAATATATTAAAATTATAAATATTATTATAATATATTTTGTATACCATGGCGTTTCCGTTCCGTTTTGTCTTCGGAAGAGAATTATGTCTCTCGTATTGCGCATGTTAGGGTAATCGAGAAAATACTCGATGTAGACATTATCTATCTCTCTCGCCAAGAGATTATCTCGTTGTACGCATGCTAGCCCGGCAGGTATACTCATAAATGTACTTGAAGGTTTCTTAAAAAAAAGTTAGTCAAATACTCGAATACGCCTAAATTGTCATTTTGATATATCAAGCGAGAAATAACTCATAAAAAATCGTATATCCTTTACCTTATTTTCTGTTACATTTAACATAACAATGTGACGTCATGGATCGAAATATTGTACTTTTGCCAAGAAACGCTACATAAAATACAGGATGGAATTTGTATCTTCCATATCCTTGATAGGTATTAGTCGGTAATTCACTTATTGAATGGTTAAGAACGATGTGATAAGGTGTGGATAGGGTCTTAAAATTTGGAGTTAATGTGCAGTATACGTGCAGTAAATGTTGACATGCAGTCGGAAGTTTTTATTAATGTCTTAAATAAACAGTTCAATAATATGATATAACTTTTTAACTCCAGATTAAAATGTCATATATATAATTTTAATTATACATAATACGAGTATATTTTAACTCAGGTAGGGCACAGCAGGAAATTTCCTGCTCAAAATATGGAGCAGCCCAACTGGGGTAGTCGACCTTACAGAAGACTACAGCTAAATAATACTGTTTTCAAGTAGTATTGTGTTCCTGTTGGTGAGTAAGGTGACCAGAGCTCCTGGGGGGGATTGGGGATAGGGTCGGCAACGCGCTTGCGATGCTTCTGGTGTTGCAGGCATCTATAGGCTACGGTCTTACCATCAGGTGAGCCGTACGCTTGTTTGCCAACCTAGTTAAGTACATAAAAAAATACATGACATTTTAATCTGGTCAATATATTAGGGTAAAAGCCGCAGTTACGCCACTTAAAAACGGTCTGTTATTATTAAAGATGTGAATTTGTTATTTTTGTATTTAAAGTGTATGTATATACTGTACATAGGTTATTGATCTTCTATAACAACCAATTTTTCAATATAAATGATATTGATATGTTAAGTAATACTGAGTAAATCCTGTTTTATTTATATTCGTATAAATTGATTTCCGTAGTTTGAAAACAGATAGACAAAATTCGTAGGGGACAAATGGTGTAAAAAAATCCATTTAAAAATATTTTTGCATATTTATTTAGGGAGAACTATACAATGTCAGATTTAAATCATATTCGTGAAATAAAGGCAATAAATATATAATACTTTTAAATAATAGCTTAATAACTGAACCCAGATTAAACAGAGTTATGAGTTAGGAACTTGAGATTAATGGGGACCATAAAAACTTTAGGATGATTGAGAACCTACGACAAAAATAATAAAAAATATGGGTAAATTTTTGGGAAATGACCGTATGTTGGTGTAGTTGATGACAAGCTAATAGGTGTCAAAGGGCTTCATTAGTTGCGGACAGAACTCTGGCCAGAAACGTCAGACACCATGAAAGAATTAATATTTGAAATATACTTTGAAAGACTTGAAAGAATTCGTCTTTGTAAATAAGCAAAACAAAGTCAATACTCTTGTGTCTGATTTAAAGATGTCAGATATTAAAAGCGTACATTAAAAATCAGCCGTAAATTATTTTGTGATATTCAATTTGAACACAATTCACAACGCCTACCATATTGTTGTTATGGAAGACTGTGATTAAATCCATAAAAGTTTTTGTACCAACGAATAAAAATTATTATTATTTTACAACATTATTGAGTTACAATGTCGTTGCTTTTTCTTTTTTTAATCGTTAAAATCGTTTCAGGTTAAAATACAATTGTTTATAAGGGGCTATCAGAAACATTGCCAATGCATAATTTTATTGCTATTTTTAGTAGTTCAGAGCAGCATTAAAGACCCTGGTGTTCCACTAATGACTTAATATAACCTTTAGTGTTGGGCGTTTAACTCTTGTGTTTGTCGATATTTTCTTTAATATACATTATTTTTTGTTGAACGGTTCAGACTGTAGCATCCAACTGTTGGACAAATGCCTCTTTCTCCATGTAGAGGGATTGAAGTGACCTTCAATCCTTTCCAATTCCAGAGGAAGGTTTATATGTATAATACATGAATAATATAATTATTAGTAGAGGAACACTGATAGTTTTAGAGTTTTCTAATGTGATGTCGTAAATAAGCACATTTTTTGCGCTTAGATTGCAAATATTTATTTTACGAGTATATTTTATATTTAGTATCAGCATTGCACCCGTGCGAAGCCGGAGCGCGTCGCTAGTAAAGTTATATAATAAGCACAAGGTACAAAATTAAGCATAATAGTAAAACAAATAAGTATAGAAATAAAGATGTTGAAGCAAGGTGGAAGCAAGATCGAGTATGAAGCAACATTAAGCATACATCCTTCGCACCTACGCTTACCCTTCTATCCTAAAATTACTCTTTCGTACTAGCATACGTGTAAAATTAACGTTTGCTTTCTATAAAGAAGAAACCTTTTTCTATAAGGAAAAAAGATTTCCAGCAGAAGGACTTCGACAGACCGATTCAGTTTATTTAAGTTACTTCAGCTAAAAGCCAGCTATTCTAAAACTTACTGTGATCATAATTATCTACTCGTTGTTGTGATGGCAAATTACACATGACGTTTGAGGACCATGTCATAGCTGTCGAAGAACCCTGTGGAGGCGTACCGCTAATGGGTGCAAGTTCTCTAATGTCGTGGCGCTATATCTGAAATATCGATTCACATTAAGTGCCTTTTCTAATGCTATCATTGATGGTTATGGCAGAAGAGTGACATTCACGTTTATTTTAAAATAACGTATTTTAAGAATAGTAAATACAATGTAAAGATTTTTTATTTTCAACTTATAAATTTAAAGTAAAATAAGAATTGTGACAAATAATTATATCAATCATAAAGCAAATAAATATACTTTTATTTTTTGTTCTCGACAAACATAAAAAGCTATTATGGATGTAAGTGCGTTCTACCCGTTTGTTTAAAATAATTAATTTTAATCATTTGCTTGTACATGTTATTCCGCAGAAAAGTATAATCTTTAGCAAACAATCTGATAATCATTGAAACTCAAATTATCTAATATTACAAAACTCAGATAAAACCACAAATAAAATTTTCGTCGACAACGTAACATCACTAGTTCGGTTAAAAGTCCACCAATAAAAATCTTTGTATTTTAGTGTGGCTGTGTTGTAATCGTAAAACAACAACACCTCGGAACCTCGAAGTGCATCCTAATGAGGCTTACGCTAACAACCTTTACACGTGGGACTTATTTAAATTCCTCTATAAATATACTGGAATAATCTCACGGATACAGTTAAGTAATTAATTAAGACTATTTATCAACTGAAATTAGCGAATTCTACTACTGTGCTAAATTTTTACACATAAGTAAAACCCAGGTTTTACCTATTGGTACCTGCAGTGTTCAATAGTAACATAATACGTTAAATTGTAATACGTTAATTTAGTGCATAGAAAGTTTAATCTATTAGTGTCTAAAATTGTAAAAGAATTATTACATACGACACTCCATTCGAAGAAAACATTTTAATTGTATATATTTTCCATCGGAAATGCATTAAGTTGCATTTAGGGTTGCCATGGGACGAAAAATATTTTAAGAATTGTCGTTGAATTTTGTAAAATATACTTCTAGCACTGCTTAAAAATAACATCTCATGCAAGCACATGATAATTGTACATTAACAATCTTTATTAAAATTATAAATGGTTAGTTTCTTAACTATTGCAATGGAAAAATTATCATTCAACCTTCCCCATAGCATAATAAACCTAAAATTAAATTAAATCTTTTTTTACCCGACTGCCAAGGAAGGGTTATGTTTTTCGCGCGTATCTTGTATGTATGTATGTATGTATGTAATATTCTTAATTACCTCATTTCTCTAGAACCGCTGAACGGATTTGCATAATTGAGATATCGTTAGATTTGTCTTAGCAGCCCAAGTGTTCTTAGATAGGTGACATTAAAAAAAAAAAACATGGTGGCTGTGCGAAGCCATTGTAGTTAATGAAGAAATAATTTTTTTTTTAGAATACTATAGTATGGGTATCAAATTAAAGGGCTCAATACAAGGATTTCAAAAATGTATATTATGATTATTATTACCGTAATAATAATAAAGAAATACAATAAGAAAGGTTAAAAAATGTTGACTTTGCTCTTTCCGTTTTTTACGCAGGCGGGTTTTTTGTTTTCTTTTAATTATATTACTTGTTTCTTATACCGCCATACAACACTGGCCATTTGACACGTCTTTTATTAAAAATAAAGTGCCTACTGAAATGAGGTTGTATGACAAACCTATGTTAAGGACTTACAAATCGCGTGTACGTAACAAATGTTTTATTTAGTGTCAGGTGGAGTGCATTAGCCTAGTTACAGCGAATTAAAAATGTAATAATTCAACTGACGTTCTTGGAACGAGTCAATTGCGGACAGAGTAATATAATTTACTTTTTTAATCTAATAAAGTTCTCTCCTCTCTCTTCATGGGGTCGTCCATTAACCACTTGATGGTTTTTAGTAACTTTTTGAACCCCTTGCCCCCCCCCCCCCTTGGTGATATGTGACGATTTTTAAGAGTAACCCCGCCCCCTCTTTTTACCCAAAATCACTTGTAGGTACTTTTTATGTAAATTTTTAGAATATTATCCTTAAATAGGTATATGTATAATCTGATTAAAGCTTGGAAAATCAAGCATCGACATATATATTTCCAGACAGATAAGTTATATTATCAAGGTTACAGGATGTTTCTTTGTTGGTTGTTTATTTGATATATATATCAAAATAAACATGATATCAGATCTCATTACAGCCTCCATCCTTTGATCTTTCTTAACTTTTTTCAGAATCTAGGAAATCTAATAAAGAATGTCGGCTCAGATTCTAGAGTCTAGAATCATTGAATTTTTATAAGCTAAAGGTCCGAAGATCACCTTGGCAATGAAGGAAAACCTAGCTAGGAAACAGTATGCAGTAATGGTTAAGCTTCAAATCTTTTTCATTAAAATAACACCTATTACAGGACGGTACGTACAGTATATTTAAAAGAAGCCAATAGTTTTAGATACTAATCTACCTAATCAGTTTTTTTTTATTGATTATAGAAGATTCTAAGCAAAAACTATACAAACCTGCGCCTCACGATAAAAAAGAAATACATAAATATAAAATTAAATACAGGTGAAATTGTGGATAAAGTCTAGTTCATCTGCCCATTACTAGAAGCGTGTGTCGTGACAATATCCGGTAGATGGCGTGACCTGGCTTAATAGTTTTGACACCATTAGTACTTTGATAGTATTTCAGATATTCTTTAAAAGGAGCTGATTTATTTTTAATACTAGACGTTAGTAAGCAGTTTTTCTCGTGTTTTTTTTAATGTTATAATGCCATAAAAATGGTAATGGTATTAGAGTCGTTTATAATATTATGATTTTCTAACGTAAGAACGAATTTTTACATTTCTCTAATACAGAGGCCAATAGAGACATAATAACTGTATTACCAATTATCAGAAATATATCCTATGTTAAACTAAGCTCTATTAATATATTTGTATTTTCAAATTAACTTACAAAAATATTAACAGAAAAATCTGAGACAAGCTCGTTTTTCGTTCTTTAAAATAGAATTCTTTGGATTCTTTAGATGAACATCATTTTAATTTTCTTACCCAAAATAATTGAGAACAGTGTCTCCATATACACGGTAATTACCGTAGGTGCACCGTAATGTGGTCTTAATCTACCGTCAAGGTATTAAGGCATTACCGTGACCGTGTCGTATATCACCGTATTTTAATAAAATATTTCCACATACGAGTACACTGCGTAAAACGAATCTTGGCCAACTTAACATAATTATTTTATAACAGCAGTCAGCAACACTGTTCTTGGTCGCTGGGATTATCTGAAATAATTATCTGTAGACATTTCTTCTACTCACCTACAATACAAAGCAGGGCTTGTTACCGGTACCAATTACCTTTATAAAATACCGGTAAATAGCGTTAATTTTATCCGATACCTGTTTTACCGGTAAAAGTTTTAAAGGTAATTCGGTACCGGAAACGATTTTTAACGGTAATTTTTAACGGTAAATAGAATTTTAACGATACTGGTACCGGTACCTCTGACGTCACGATTAACGATATTTTTATCGGTACCTCTACGACGTTGCCACTCCGTGCAAAGAAAAAATGTTCAACTCGATGCTGCTGATAAGAGCGGCAACAGCGCGTGACATTAGATTATAACGCTGTGAGATCAAAAATAAAGAAAAGTATGTAGTATTCTATTAGCGTAATAATTACCGGTACCTATAAAGGTAACAGTAGAAATTAACGGTACCGGTATGGATAGGTACCGGTAAAAATAACGTTAAACGAGTTTTTACCGGTAAAAAATTTAACGGTAAAATGGCTCCAAAGTACCGGTATTTAAAGTACCGGTACTCCATAAATAACGATACGTCTGCCGAGACAAAGTACCGGTACCGAATTTTTACCGGTATTCCAAGCCCTAATACAAAGTGCATTTACTACTAACCAATGATGTTCTAGTAAACGTAAAAAGTAGTAAAGTTTACTAGAACATCATTGCTACTAACGATATTATATTGCTTAAAATTAATAAATCAATTTACGAAAAATATATTGTTTTGCTAGGAAAGTCAGATTCCGAATGATACATAGTAAATTATTATGTTAAAATAATTATTTTTTTTTAATCATTTGTTGTTAATTATTAAAAAAGCAAATATATTTGAATTCACATCGTTGTTATTTTCCTTTCAAAAATTACACGGTAATTTACACGGTAAACTTATAGTCGATCTACCGTAATATTGTCTCAAAACACCGTATTTTTACCCTTGCAACACGGTAATTCTCAATTTACATATGGAGACACTGATTGAGAACGTTAACAGATATTTGTGTATCGAGAGTTCTTGTTAATTTCATAATATCGCCGAGAATAAATAAGAGCAATCTGATTATTTACATTGCGAACGTCTCATTCGGCCACTGCTTTTGTGACTCAAACATGCTGTGAGGTCGCCGCGGGTGGCCGTACCGAAACCACCCTCCCTGACCTACCACGCCTCCCTCTCTCAAAACGTTTACGGTATTCGGAGACAATTTCGCTTATACACAGCAGTTCAGATTACACTGGACACTCGAACCCGTTGTTCTGGTTATCATTGCAATCGCTGATTTCAGCCATTAGATGGTATTCTATTTTGAGCTTTATGATAAGGGAATAAATGTGTATGTTTTGATATGATTTCGTGGAATGGATTCTGGGTATATAATTACAGCAATACTGTCATCTGTGAAATATGATAAGACGTTATGTGTATGGCGATCCTTAATTGTTGACATTTTTAGTGTCTTCTTGGTAAGTTGTTCGGCGAGTAACTTTAAGTAGATTAATAATTTTTGATAATTTTATTGAACATCTTTTTAATTTTCGTAACTTTAGGATTTTACTTATTTATATTTATATTATAAAGCTGATGTTGATTGTTTTTAGTTGTTTGAATCATTGAGGGTTACCAATGACCTTCTAAGGTCATTGAGGGTTACAACTGATTTGAAAGATAATTTTTGTGGTCGACAATTGTTTAAAAAAAATTTAAACCAATGTAAGAATATGTCATGATTCATAATAAAGTAAAACATGTGATATTAATTTAACAAATTCTATACTCAATATCTATTCAATATTTTACATTGTATTTTATCTGTACAGCACTCGAATCAAGATGAGAACAGAGGCCAGTTCAATATACAAGTATAACAAATATAAACCTTAATATCTAAACACCAGGTACTTTTATTTACATCTTTTTTACACATTTCTAAGTTATATTCCATAAGAATGATTTCTATTTGAAGGATTTCGATTCCATTTTTACGTGTATTTTCCTATATATTTAGAATGTGATGATAAATAATATTTATTTCGCTCAGCTAATACAATTGAATTGAAATCCAATATGGCGTGTGGGCGCAATGGCGGTTGACAGCAAATTTGGCGGGTAAAGCGTGAAAAACCATCGGCCTAATTTTTTTTCCTTGACGTTAATGTGTTCGCGTTACTTTTATGAGATAAACAGCTATTGTTTGACTCACAATAGCGTTGGATGTATAAAAGATATCCTATAACCAAATGTAGAGCAGAGACATGTTTTTTTTTTTATTAAGAGCTTTTCCTTTTCAGCCTAAAATTAGAAATACTTCTAATAATAATAATAACTTGTTTTATTAACATAAAATAGCTAACAAAGGAAAATTTAAATTTTTAGTACATGTACATGCTTTTAAAAAATTGAAACATTTGAATAGAAAATTATTATTAAATTTTTAAAACTTTAGAACATTACAAAAAAAGTTTTTTTAAGCAACCTTTTAAAACAATACTAAAAAAAGTGTACTAAAACAATAGTTGCTGATTTTTTCAACCAAATCTGCGCAGATTATATAAAAATTTTATCAATTCAAAAATAGAAAACATTCTGTCCTTTTCCGAAGGAGATAATAGAATAAATAAAATCGCTCCTTTGTTTAGGGGCGCAAATAATTAATATCACCGTATCTACAATCCTGTATTTCCCACGTTCGTGCCTTGTAAGGCTGCGGGACGTTTCATATAACGGTGTAAAATGAAGTTACTTTAGTGTTACCTACCTAATTTCAACAATTACCATTTTTAAATATTATCATTTTTTAAATCTGTAAGTAACTTTTTTTGTTAGAAAACTGCAGACAGATTCATACAAGCTGTAATAAAAAAATTTATTTCATTTTTTTATGTAATACAAAAGATGTCAGTTAAAATAGCTACTTTACTTTTTAAGTTATTTTTTTTTATTTTATTTTTTATATAGTAAGTATTGATGGCTTACAAAAAAAATATCATTATGGTCGATCTAGCTACGAGTATAATGTAACAAACTGTAATTATTGAGTTTTAGTGTTTATTAAATAAATATTTTTAAACTAAATTGCTATAATTATATTGAAAATGATGATAAAATTGTTAATTTCAAAATGATCACCTTCGCTAATATTTACTCGATTAAACTTCTCATATTTTGGCGATACAATTTTGTGTTTTAAGTCCTCTGAAAAAGCCTTAAACGTAAGCCTTTGTACTGCCATAGTACTCATAAGAAGATCATAGTTCTGGCTAATTACGTAAAGCTCAAAAGAGAGCTGTGAGAATTGTCGACGATCCAATACTGACGAGCGATATTGAGCCCTTAAGTCTAAGAAGAGATCTTGCATCCCTATGCGTGCTCTATCGTTTGTACAATGGGTTGTGTTCCGAAGAATTGTTCGAGATGATGCCCACGGCCACTTTTTACCATCGCACCGCTCGCCATCGACAGGGAATTCATGCCCACACATTGCAGCCCAAATGGTCCCGTACAGTTCGGTTTCAGAGGAACTTCCTCCCACGGACCATTCGGCTGTGTAATGAACTCCCTGCCGAGGTTTTCCCACAATGCTACAGTATGGGGTCCTTCAAGAGGGGAGTAAATAGGTTTTTGAAGGGTCGGCAACGCGCATGTGATGCCCCTGGTGTTGCAGGCGTCCATAGGCTACGGTAGCCGCTTACCATCAGGCGGGCCGTATGCTTGATTGCTACCGTCGTGGTATATAAAAAAAAAGCTAATAAAGGCTTTTTACA
Organism: Melitaea athalia; assembly: GCA_905220545.2. NCBI lineage: Eukaryota > Metazoa > Arthropoda > Insecta > Lepidoptera > Nymphalidae > Melitaea > Melitaea athalia. Next base: position 7,276,770 of record HG992203.1, read on the forward strand.
ACAAATAGGCTAATGTGATAAAACTCGTACATAAAATGTCAATTTTATGTAGGTTATATGAAGTTCGAAGTAATCGTAGAGCTAATAATGGCAAGGTAATGCGCGGAGACCCCACAACGATTTCGCGTTTTTCTCACAGAGGGAATGCGATATGAAGAATAAAACGAGTAGAATAAATCATTCACAGGCCAGCGCATTGGTTCCGTACCACCAGCTTGAATTCGTTCCTATATATCACTATATTTTTGTGGGTGGTTTAACAGCGAATAATGTGAATATATCATTTATTTTTCATACTTTTGTTAACGTTAATGGTTAATGTGATGTGAAAAAGTTTTTAAAGTTATGTTGTAGGTACTGATCTGATGAGATTTCGTCCTTTGATGTTAAATGTTGAAATCGGTTTTATGCTCCTTATTTTAGTTTACATACTAGGTAATAAGTGTATATTATGATATAGTACTTTATATTAAAATCGACGTGAATTAAGAAAATAACATTTGAATACAACTTCTGATAAACTTTCTGGTGTATTGAAATCGCTACTCATATGAGGGATATTAGCTACCGGTCTTCAATAAGGCAATGTGGATGATAAAGCTCCAAAGCCTTCTCCTATGTATTAAAGAGGTTATTACCTAATATTGAGATGTTCATAACCTATTTTAGTTAAATTCAGAACATAATTGTGTGGCAGAGTAATAATATTCATTGAAAAAAAATATATAAGCTACTAGCTGACCCCGCAAACGTTGTTTTGCTATATGTGTTATTAACCCCCGCAACCCCCTCTTGTGGGTGAATTTCGTAAAATCCGTTCTTAGCTAACCTCTACTCGGCGAAAGGAATATTGCTACCAAATTTCAAGTCTCTACGCCTTATGGTTCCAGAGATATCGTGATGAGTCAATGGTTGGAAATCTCTTTTATATATATAGATTTTAAAGAACATGAATTTTCTGTCACTGTATTACTCAAATTTATGTAGGTATATCAATATAAGCGGACTAAAATTTGGAAGTTACTTATCAGAATTATTGATATTAACGGTAACTAACTGCTCAACTCCTATTTATTGTAATCTAGTTTTTTATTATTTATGGCCAGCTTTTTCTGTTTGTTTTAAAATAAATTAAAACTATGAAAATGTTTATATACCTTTCGAAAGATAACAGGGGTATGTACCACGATATACTTTGTGCAAACTTCAATATTAACGATTTACATGGTAGTCTTGACGAGATATAAAAAATCATTATACATTTAATAATAAGTGTCCAAGTTTAAAAATATAGATAATCAATATTAAACCAACATATTATATTAATTTAGCTATAGACTTTACATAAGTCTGGGGCCATTTTACATGACATATTAATTACATAAACAGTCGTATAGCTGAGGGGTCAACATGACCTGTCAATATTTGAACAACAGACCACTTCAAAGGCGTTTATATCGAAACGGTAAATCAATAACTTGAATTGTAAAATTGTTTTGATATAAGTAATATACCGTTAAATTGAATTCGATTATAAAACAAATAGGTATATCAGACAAATATTTTTTAAAAAATTAACATTTTCAGGTGAACATATTGGTAATTTTGGTATATGTACATACATACCTACATATTTGTATAAGCTTTTTTAACTCCTAATAATTTAATAAGACCAATATGAAATATTACTGATCTGCGTAGCAAAAACTTTATACATTTGTAGTGAAACGGGACATAACTGTAATTTATTTATCTTATGCATTTAAATATTAATTTTTTTAGTTTCTATATTTTATTACAAGCTTTTATTTAACTTGCAATGTATGTATGTATGTATGTATGTATGTATGTATGTATGTAAATTTAATGAATGTTTGTTCGGGTGAAATCTTGCAACTCAATTTTGAAGCAGATCTCTTCAACCGATTGAGCTGAAATTTTGTATACAGGTTCAATTTAGATGACAATGCATGATTTGTATGTATTTATGTATGTATGTTTGTTTGTTCGGGTGAAATCTTGCAACTCAATTTTGAAGCAAATATCTTCAAGCAATTGAGCTGAAACTTTGTATACAGGTTCAATTTGGATGACAATGCATGGTTTGTATGTATGTATGTTTGTTCGGGTGATATCTTGCAACTCAATTTTGAAGTAAATATCTTCAATCAATTGAGCTGAAACTTTGTATACAGGTTCAATTTGGATGACAATGCATGGTTTGTATGTATGTATGTTTGTTCAGGTGAAATCTTGCAACTCAATTTTGAAGCAGATATCTTCAACCAATTGAGCTGAAATTTTGTATATAGGTTCAATTTGGATGCCAATGCATGGTAACCTTTGTGACGTCATTCTAAATCCAATATGGCGGCATATCCAAGAGTGCGGACTAGCTATTTTTAGTGCACTTCTACAATATGGGTATCAAATGAAAGGGCTTGCTAAGAATAATTCGAATAAAGTAACGTGATAACCGACTAAAAAGTCAAAAATAAATTAAAAGTAAAAAACCTTTTTAAAAAACAAGCTTTTATTAGAATGCACTAAAACGAAAAAAATAAATTTTTACCTTAAAACTTTTACTATCTACTTATAAAGTCATTACACATAATCTATATGATATAAAAGCTTGTCGCAAGATTTGCTTGTAAACAAGTAAATTAAATAAATTGATGTGATTGATTTTAACTATTAAAATTTTCAAACTAAGGAAATACGAGTACTATCTCGCGACAAGCTTTTCTATCATATAGATTATGTGTAATGACTTTATAAGTAGATAGTAAAAGTTTTAAGGTAAAAATTTATTTTTTTCGTTTTAGTGCATTCTAATAAAAGCTTGTTTTTTAAAAAGGTTTTTTACTTTTAATTTATTTTCCATAGTAGTTGATCCTTTAAAGTTCAGTTTTATTGTATGACAAAGTATTCGTAGTGATGTTTAATGTTGTGATATGGTTAAAATATAATTGTTAAGGAGCTGTATCTCAAGTTGTTGATAAAGTGTTATCTAAAAGCTTATGAAATAATTTTACTACATAACATTAAGCTATATTAATTCGCACCATATTTTAATTTCAACTTGAGCATCCATAATCCTTAACGTACTATATTAATATAACGTATATATAATATATTAATTTTGTCTTATAACTAGCAAATACTGCAAAAGTGAGAAGAAAATGCTAGTTCTACAGTAATGTGATCTAAGTTGTTATTACCACGATAACACTGTAGTCAGTGAAATAGTACCCTTAAGAATGATAGTCCAGATCTTCTATACGACCTCGTCCATAAAACCTAACTGTATAAGGTCATTGAACTAGAGTCGTAGGTATTTTTGTTAAGTAATAGAATGACAAAATAAAAGACTACGTGTTTAAATCCATTTATATAAAAATGAATTGCCGAAAAGAAGAAGGCGCATTACCTTGTAAACGACTCCATCATATTGTATAATTCTTTTTTTTTTTTTGTTATTGTCAGGACAAGAATTGAGTAAAAGAAAATTAAAAAATATATATTATCGAAAAAAAATTGATAATATAATGATCAAGAAAACAATCGTGATCAAGAATTACTGTGACATTTAAATGGAAACTAAATGGCTGAATTTTAAATTAAATCACCCAAAACAATAATGGAATTTGATTTAGATGATGTTGTTAATATATAAAATGCTCTTACAAAAGTTCACGGACTCGGTCAAGGGTATTGTCTATCAAATAGACTGGCAAGTATCGACCTACAACGTGCTACGTGAGTGATATCAAATGGTACTAAAACATTTTAAACCAGGTTTTATTATGACAATACTATATCGATAAATCAAGTTTTTGTTTTGATTGATTCAGTCCATAATGTCCCACTGTTGGCCAAAGACCTGTTTCTCCATATAGAAGAACGGTTAAAGCTTAAACCACTTAAGCAGCTCCACTGCGGGTTGGTTGGTATATTCCCTACCACGAGTTACGATTGCTATCAGGTGTCTTAAACATTTTAAATATCATATCAAAAATACCGACCGTGTCGGAGCTCTGAGCCAATTAAGCTATGGAACGATTGACTCGTCCGGTCGTCCGTCGTTTATAATTTCAACATGGGTATTACGCAAAAAAAGATACAAACAAAGTCAGGTGTCTACAATAACAATCAGAACCGATAGCTTTATGTGCATCTAATTCACGACTACGAGACTCGCAAGGACAAACACCAGTACAAGATTTTTTTTTGTACAAATACAAATGTCTACCTCAAACGGGTTTTGTACAAATGAATGATTGCTATACTTACCTGCAGCCAGGTTACTGCTGACTGAGGTTACTGACCTAGCTGCAGGTAAGTGTAGCAATCATAGAGATGGGTGCCTACTACAGTCAGGTATATAATGTAAAATATTAACGGTTTTAGCTTATTACATGTAATTAATATGAGAGGGAAAAGATTAAAAAAAATATTTGCAGCAGGCTTATGGTGGCAGAGGTTGTTTTTATAAATTCACAATATTGAAATCAGCCTATAAAAAATTGTTTCATCTAATAAACAGATGAGGGAATATTTAGCTATCTCGGATCTTAGACCAAAATAAAAAAGGAAACATCGAACCCGTGACTATCGGCGTTTAGGCGACCACACTCACCACTACGCGCGATAGAAATCGAGTTACCTACGTTTAAATAATGTAAATAAAAGACACCGCTGACCGCAGGCCTTTGTGATTGTGTCACGTAATAAAACAAACAAGAACATTTTGTCTCGTTCTAATTTAGTAAGATCGTTTGCTAAATCAAAATAGGTTTATTCAAATAGGCTTCAAAGTCACTTCGAATCGTCAACTTACAATTTAAATTTTTGATTATTATTAAAAGGTAAGCTACCACCAATTTGGAATGTAGATTCTGCAGAGTAGAAGTGGCAAGAAACTCGAAACTCCGTAGTTACATATAAGTAATAAACTGTGTTTTAATGAAAAATCGGTAATATCCATACATCTTTATTATTTACTAGCTGCTGCCCGCGACGTCGTCTGCGTGCGTTCACTGCTCGTTCCCCGTAGGTGATAGCGTGATAATATGTAGCCTATGTTCTGACCCGACCTTTTAATAATATTCGTGCCGAATTTGAAGTAAATCCATGCAGTACTTTTTGAGTTTATCCCGGACATACATTTGAAGAAATAAAGGTTCACTGCTCTTTCCCCGTAGGTGATAGCGTGATAATATATAGCCTATGTTCTGACCCGACTTCTTAATAATATTCGTGCCAAATTTGAAGTAAATCCATGCAGTACTTTTTGAGTTTATCCCGGACATACATACAGACAAACAGACAAACAGACAAACAGACAAACAGACAAAAATTCTAAAAACTATATTTTTGGCTTCGGTATCGATTGTAGATCACACCCCAAGTATTCTTTTAAAAAAATATTCAATGCACAGTTTTGACTTTTCTACCATTTTATTATATGTATAGATTATTTCAACCATTAAAGCCGAGAAAAGGGACCAAAATTAAAAAAAAAAATTGCAAATATTTCTTGCAAGTCATCTTATGAGATTTTACTTTATCAAAATAATGATTTATTCAAAATTTCAACTTATTTCGTTTCATTCCAAGGGCAAACCCTAACGCGACTTTAATAATAATTATAAAACAACAAAAAAACTTCCATATTTGTGTATGTATCGCTCTCTAATTATAGATAGACACAAAAAGCTCAAACAACGTTTTGATATCCACCGAGCTATTTAAAGTTTCCGAAGCTTTTATATCGATTAATATAATCTATAATAATCTATATACATACAAATAAATAAAATTAGAGTGTCTGTTTGTAATATTAAAATAAACGCTTTTTACTAAATTCATAATTATGTATGTATGTACGAAAATAACATTTTTTATAATTTTTGTCTGTCTGTCTGTCTGTTTGTTCCGGTACATCTGAAACAGTTGGGCTGATTTTAACGGCACTTTCAGTGGCAGATAGTTGATGTAATAAAGAGTAACTGAAGCTACTTTTATTTTAGTTTTTTTTTATAACTCTGCGAACTGAACGATAGCTTATTTTATTAAATTCCACGCGGACAAAATCGCGGGCACAGCTAGTATCTAAATAAAAATGCTTTTATTCGCAGTGACTTTTAAAAATACTTTTCGCTTGTCAGAAGATACCGATTTGGTATGCAAATTATTGAGAATATCAATGATCCTTTATTGATTTTGGAGCATTTAAAATACCAGAATAACCATAGAATTGTTTTCAATATCTTTCTATAAGTACGTTCATTTTTTTTTTACAATCACACTACAAAGAACGGGTAATGAATTTAGTACAAAGTCTTTGTATAAAATATACATAGTAGCGTATATGTGCATTTGTGACAATGTACATATATACCCATAAGTAGATGATCCTATTATTTTTTTCATTTCTAAAAAGAAAAAAAATATGAAAAAAGAATATATATATCTTGCGAACTATTAGAACTTTTTATTAACAACAAGATGGCCCGGTAAACTTCGTATCACCTACGTATATTTGTAAAAAATATACACAAAACACTTTCTGAACGCACCTATAACTATTTGACAACCAATTGACCAATTTTTGACTAAAGACATCAAATTTCACCGCTAGGAACATTTTGTATTGGAAAATTAAATCGTCGTTTTAAGTATTTTCTGTTACATATTATTTATGTTTCACACCCTTTAAACCTTCCCTGAACTTCCACAAACATTTCATGATGAAAATTAGCCAAATTGGCCTAGCCATTCTCGAGTTTTAGCGAGACTAACGAACAGCAATTGATTTATATATATATATATATATATGAAATGATTGACATAAAATATTAAATGTTGACTGCATTTAGGCATACGTACAATGAGCTTTATTTTAGCCATAGTACCTACAACAAAATAATGATGCGATTTCACCAGTTTTGAATTATTTGAAAATATTTAATGTAATTAATAATTATTTAAAGATATTATTAAAATCTAACCAACTGATGATGTCTTAAAATACAGTTTTTATTTTTTAAAGAGTAACTGCGAAGTTGCTTATTCGTCTCTGCAGAATCTATATTCCGAATCGGTGTGTGGTAGCTTTACTTTAAGCCATTAATAATTTAATTTTTAAAATGACGACTCAAAGGTTCAAATGCACCTTTGTCTATTTGAATAAAGATTTTTTTTTCGTTTTGTCTATCTAACACGACCAACTAATTAACTACATACAAATATATCTAAATTGCTAACCTGGCAAACCTTTTTTTCCTGAACATACCTTCAGATTTTTTGTAATTTTTGTTTATACAATTCTTGTCTTCACAATAACGAATACAAAAAAAAGAATTATTCAGTAATTCAGTATGATGCAGGCGTTCGAAAGTTATGCACGTATACATTTTGGTCACTATTTTTTATTTTTATACATGGGACGTTCTTCTTTTTTATCGACAATGGCTTGTCTCCTCGGTAAAAAAGTAAATATATTGCTCCTAAATACCAAATTTCTTATATTTTTTTATAAAAATAAACTTGATAAGGCAATAATTATAATATCTTCAAAAGAAGATTTTAATTAATCATATTTTTTACAAAATTAGTGTGACATAGTATACGAAAAGCGTAACGGAGGTGTTTTACATACAAATAAAGTATGTCCCTCTATGAGCACTAATGTAAACAAACTGATGTCGTGAAAAAAAATCACATTGAAAGTTTCTAACCAAAAATATTTACTGAACTACTTAACCTTTGTTATTAAATTAATAAGAAGAAATAATTTTTAATGTTACTATTATTAAATAAAAAAAATATTTTATTGGCTGTCTCCCGACGTACATGATTTTTGTTGCTACCTTCTGTCATTCATTTTATGGTACAAAATAATGTGCGTTAACGATTTTGATCTTGGTCACTAAACAAGAGAATAATCTCTCTCCACCCCGGATCCGCGCTATGCGTCCCTCCGCCCTGGCATTACCAGTCAGTCGCTCGAAAGCAGTAAAAGGAGGTGCGAGTGTTTATTTAGCGATCGCTCTGTCACGTAAGTTACTACTTCCAAATGTTATTGTAATTTATGTGATTTGATGTTATTTTATTGATTTCTGATAAATATTTCACATATGACCAGTTTTCTGCGTAAATTATAATTAGGAACATTCTGAACATCTCGAACACTACTATTTTACACGTCTGTCACGAAGCACCTCTGTCCCAAAAATGTGACAAGGTGTTAGGCCTCGTGACGGAGTGGTCATTTTTGTATGGAGCTTAGAGCCTTAGTTAATTTTAATAATAGATGATTGTTACTTTTCTTACGGTGGTTATTATATCGTCATTTATTTTGTTAATTTAAAGTGTTACCATCAGAAAAATTGAAAAATTGCATTATCTACGGCTGAAAAACAGGACGGTGTCGTGAAACAAGGAAACAACCCTGAAATCAACACAAAATTAAAGAGTAGAGTAAGTGAAAAGATATTGCAAGACTGAATTAATATATCTACCGAAGAATGGTTATTGTTTTCTAAAATTAAACATTGTTATAAGGTTAACTTCGTTCGGCGGGTAAACATTATTTACCACTCCGTAGCTTCGTATACAACTCTGTCACAATTGTCCACCTTATAATTTAATTTCAAAGTAATGCATGAACCACTCCACTGGCAAAATTTACAAAAATAACGTTTTCTTGTATTACATGCTAAACAATAAAGGTATTCACTAGATTTTCAAGCTATTTTATTGGGTGACTTTCATAATATTAAACAGTTTTTTGTCTTAAGAAGCAAAAATGTGACAGAGTGGTATTGGATATATATTTTTTAATGTTTATTTTAAAAATTCCGTCCAATGGAGCTAGATACAAATAAATGTTTATATTCTTGATAAAAAAAAGTAATAAGAAACTGAAGATCTGATTTTAAATTAGAAATTAAAAAAATAAACATTTTTGTGACTGAGGTGTTATTTTTTGATACCATTCCTACGAAATTTGAAATAAAACCAAAATTACAAATAATACTTCGATGCATTATATATTTTTGAAATCTAGAATAACGAGGCAATGATTTAAATCACATTTTACTAAACAAATCACACGTTTATTTTGTTTAAGAAATATAAAAATTTGCCGGTCCGATGTCGATAAAAAAGAAGAACGTCCCACATAACTAGCTGACCCCGCAAACTTTGTTTTGCCATATATGTTATTATCCTCCTTAATCCCCCCCCCCCCTTATAGCGTAGAGGTATGAAAAATAGATATTGGCCGATTCTCAGACCTACCCGATATGCATACAAAATTTCATAAAAATCGGTCCAGCTTTTTCGGAGGAGTATGGTAACTAACATTGTGACACGAGAATTTTATATATAAGATAAACAAAAATGGAACAAACAATGACAACTAGAGACACAATCAATTCTATCAACAAATAGAAACCACAGTCCATTCCTATACAAGATATAAAAAAAATCTCCTACAATGGAGCGTAGCAAATAAAAATAATAAATGCGCAATTCTTTAGGCAAAGGCTGTAAAACTGTCGGTCGCACTCGCGTCCTTGAGTTCCGACCTGAGTTTGGGTACCGTGGCCAGGGGACCGGTGGCGTGTCAGGGGCGTATCGTTTTAACGATACTACGTTCTATTTATGATTTTACAAGCTACTGATTACGGTTAATTAAAACTGTTAGTTAATTATAGGTAATATTTATTTTATTAGTATATTGACGATACTGTAATGGTATTTGGATGTCCGGTTATATTGTATATGTTGATAAGTAAATAAATAAAACTTATAACGGTTACACGTTCAAATTAGGCAAGACTGTCCCATGTAGTTTGACCTCAGTAAACATATATATTATACATACATATATGTACATACATGAGGTACATATGAGCTATATCTTTTTCATTATTTAAACTTTTAATGATTTTAACTCTTAAACTAATCACTTGATATAACAAATAACTTGTAACTAAAATTACGGACATATAAATACATTTTTTCACCGCGTATCTACAAACCCACAATCCGAACACACTCTTCCAAATAATTTTAATTTTTAACTATTGATTTTGATTTCGAACCGTACCTGAAAGTAGTAATAATACGTATATCTGTTTAAACAAACGTATATCTATATATATGTGCACATTTTTTTTATGTAACTAGGTTGGCAAACAAGCGTACGGCTCACCTGATGGTAAGACCGTAGCCTATAGACGCCTGCAACACCAGAAGCATCGTAAGCGCATTGCCGACCCTATCCCCAATCCCCCCAGGAGCTCTGGTCACCTTACTCGCCAACAGGAACACAATACTGCTTGAAAACAGTATTATTTAGTTGTGGTCTTCTGTAAGGTCGAGGTACTACCCCAGTCGGGTTGCTCCATATTTTGAGCAGGAAATTTCCTGCTGTGCTCTACCACATACATTTGAAAATATTTTTCCAATTTTAAAAAGAAAAACAAAACAAAAATCGACGACTTCCCTTAACACGAACAATCTATTCTATTACCATATTAAACAATCGACCTCACGAACTCGAACTTAACTTATCAACCGTTGATTGATTGATTTGTCAGTTTATTTATTTTCACGTCAGCCGCGAATCTCAGAAGAGTCGAAAGTTTGACGTCTCAAGAGCGATTGTTTACTTGTTAACTAATTTGACGTGAAAATGAAAAAAAAAGTTTATGATTACTTTTAGGGAGATGGATGACACCGCGAATCGAGTCAATGATTTCTGATGGTTATTTTATGGCCGTGTATAACCTGACTATTGTTATATATTTTTATGTTCTGATAGAAATATAGAATTTATTTATAACTAGCTGCTGCCCGCGACGTCGTCTGCGTGCGTTCACTGCTCGTTCCCCGTAGGTGATAGCGTGATAATATGTAGCCTATGTTCTAACCCGACTTCTTAACAATATTCGTGCCAAATTTGAAGTAAATCTATGCAGTACTTTTTGAGTTTATCCCGGACATACATTGACTTTCCTATCATTTTATTATATGTATGTATAGATGAAACAACTTTTTCGAATTTTATGGCGGTTTATTAAGTTTTTAAATGCCCGACGTTTCGGATATGTACTTTACAGCAACCATGGTCACGGAAGGACTTAATAAACCGCGGTAAAATCCGAAAAAGTTGTTTCATTACAATGAGTGAAATTCGCGTAAACATTAGAAAACAGTATAGAGTTTTATGTTTGTTGTAGGTATTGGCGATGAATATCGTCAGTAATCAATCACAATAGGATATTGAAAATGTATGACTTACTTATTTATTTTTAATTTATATGGATACTTTTTACCGTAGTTACACAGATGTATATAGCGATATTAAAACAAATAAAAGGAGAGATATAGGCGGCCACATCGCTAAAATAGCGATCTCTTCTAGGCAACTAGCAGACAACTTCTAGGAAAGGTATAATTTTTTAATGCAAGCATATAAGAAAAGTCATTACAAAACTAAAGTCACATGATAATTTGCCTTGTAATATCACACTGCTATATTATATTATATAGGGTCATCTTTATCAATGTCTCTCCTTCACGGTCAGGGCGAATTCAAGTCATGCATATTTTTTGAAAACAGTAATAGGTATACTTATTAAGTCTACATTTTTACAATATTAGTATATTTTATATTCCAATTTCATATAAATTACGCATTTCAATGTATTTCAATTTAGTACAATAAATAAAATATCCTACTTAATCTACGGTACAAATTTAAAAGCCCTACGTGATACGTCACGTCATTTTAAACGAAGAAGCACCCAACCTTTTCCTCGCTACATTATCAACAATAATGGCATCAAAACATTTTCGTGTAAGCGAAATTGTTTCAGAATTAATCTCTCCGCTCCGTGCATTAAAATATATACGTGTATACGCATTTGAAGCAATTACAAGCTGTCAAACGCATGACGTCATCCGTGACGGGCTGCCATTGGCTCGACTCAACGTACGTGCTTGCAGCCTTTGTGTTAAAAATAGATTGTAACGTCGTTTTTGGACCCTGTGTGTGTAACAAGGTATCTTGATTTATGTCAAGTGTAACAGATAAAAAAATGTACAATTATTTCCAGATTATCACATTTTAGTTTCGCAAAAATCAAGACTCCTTATCTTGAATGTCGCACTAAAACATTCGAATAATATTTAAAAATCATCTCACTTGCCCATTGAGATATTATGTACTACGTACTAGAGAAGCTATTTCAAACAAAAGTTATGAAACACTTTTGATGACAGCGGCGTTTGCCGCGCATGCGCTGTGTGAGCGAGATCGCACAGAATCGGCGCGAAAACATGGCCGCAGTAGCCGCCAGCTGCGACGCGTTGCAATTGAAAAATTATAATTAAATTAAAGATAATAATTATGTCGAAATTACTGGTGAAAAGTCACTCCTTTATTTTTACTTATGTTTCTGGAGCTGTTTGAGCAATATCTCAATGCACATGTAGGCATATTTAAAAATAAAACTTTACTCAAAGGCGTCACGTTACAGCAAGCGCTTGAAACAGACTAAGTGAGTTAGAGCGCACGCACTCTAACTCTTGTTACAAAAAATCAAGTCGAGGCGTCTCCTCTAGTACGTAGTACATATATCTCAATGCACTTGCCTTAGCACAGAGGAAAGAAAAAGTAGATGAATCTCATTAGCCTCTCAGTAACTGTAAAATATTAAATAGTAGTGTTAAGAATTCCGAGACACATCAGCGCTAAATTAGCGTACCCCACTCCAACACTTTATACTCCAATTCTTGTCTTGGGAGAATAGGAATTAACTCCAGGCCAAAGCTGTACAAATCATTAATACTATGATAAAAGCCCTACACGCGATGTAATATACCATATTTAGTACATTACGTCTCTTGTGAGGAATACTGAGTTTATCGAGTGAAAATACAAGTATTTCTGACAATCTGTAATGAAGGCTAAGGGAAAATGCTGGATATGTCAGAATGGTCTGTATACACTGGTCTTTAGAGGAGATTCTTTGCTGAACTTTTGATTATTGGCAAAACAAAAAGATCAAAATTTACCTTTACTAATGCTTTTTTTTGGTAATTACCGAGTTCAATTTTAACATCGTTGTCTCCATTTATTGAATACTTACAATTAGAAATGTTGTTAAATGGCTAAGTTTGTTTACATCGATGAACAAAATTAATACAAACCAAAAACACTGGATCTAAGATTTGATCTATTTCGTGTTTATAATGTGGACAATAGTTAAAATATAGTCATTTTATAGGTACTAAATATTCCATATATTTTTGTATATTTGATAGTGCTTTATTTAACTCGTTCACACAAAAAATTATAAATACAGCAATAGTAGAAATACAACCATTTGCAAAAATCATTATGGAAAATATTGAGGGAAGGATTTAAAAAAACTGTGGTTTAAGAAAACTAGTAATAATGGTGCTAGCCGTATATCTTGAAACGAAATTCAGGACGGTTCTTCCAAAAGTTGTTTTTGTTAAAACTTTTAACAAGAAATACTAAAAACCTTGTTCAAATTTATCGTCGACAGGCTTTCCCAACAAATTATCCAGTTTTTCTTATAAGTAAAGTGATGAAAAAAATAATAATAAAAAAAAAATAAACGAAATCTCGAAAGCCACAATCTAAACACGTACGGATTTTCGTATTCAAGGTTTGCGAGTGTCTAGGTGTTGGGTTACTAGGCTACTGGCCACCATAAATAGTAATAAATTCAACTCTTGACTTTGACAAATGAATGTGAAATTGTAGCGTTTCGCTTTTTATGGTACAAGTTTCGGGAGATGTGTTAATTAGTCTTGAATATTTATTATTATGGCAGCTTGTAAATATTCCGTTTCCGTTATTGCCACTGAATATGAAGTGTGAAGACTTTCTCTCTTATTAATGAGGTAACAAAGTGTTTATGGCTCTTATTGATTTCATCATCCTTATCATCAATATTTGATCATAAATATTTATTTCCGGTCTGGTTGTTAGTTCTTTTGGGTCTCCCCATCGTGCCTCGGAGAGCACGTTAAGCGCTCGGTCCCGTTCGTTATCATGTACACCTGATAGCGATCGTTACTCATAGTAGGGAATATATCCACCAACCCGCATTGGAGCAGCGTGGTAGACTAAGCTCTGATCCCTCTCCTACATGGGGAGACAGGGCTATAAAATTAGGTATATAAATTTAAAAAACAAAGAACGCACATGTAATTATAAACAGCGATCGCTTATCACTTGAACCAAAGGCTTTGATAACGATCCCATGAAAAAAAGGCGTGTTTATCTCACTCCTGAATTTAAAAACCGTCCGTCTAATTACACTTAATCCTCGTTATACGTGAAAAGCTGAAAATAATTACAAAAATGCCTACCCCTTTTTTCGTAGGAGTGCTTTGTGAGTCCACATACATTACAACGAGATTTTATAAACATTTAGATGAGATTAAAATTAAAAGCAATTACGAGTTTTAAATTGGATGTTTTGTTATAATATTTTAACGCCACTTTATTCAATTTTAAATGTATGCTAATTGAAATTAAATGGATGAGCAAAAACATTTTTGTCTGCGATTAGTTGATTCTGTCCTAAGAAGTGAAATAAATAGCGGAAAGCGAGTTCTATTTGTTTTTCCAAATCGACTTCGTTCTAAGGCGAGGTGCGATCTCACTAAGAGACACCCTTAGGATGAACGGACATCCCAAGCCCTTCTAAAGGACTTCCCTTTTTCTTTCAAGGCTGAGTATCAGTTACCCAGCCACCCCACCGGGTGACGCTGTGAAGGCCGCTAGGGCCAACAGTAATGCACAATCTGAAGAAAAAAAAAATGTTTGTTTTCGATGGATATAATTATATTAATACTTGGCCCCCTAATTTTTTTTTTGGCTTTTTTCTTTGCCAGAAACTTCCTTAATGACCTCAAGGTTCAGCCTGTAACATCCCACTGCTGGGCACAGGCCTCTTTCTCTACGTAAGAGAAGAATCGGAGTTTAATCCACCACGCTGCTCTACTGCGTGTTGACGATTATAATACATATATATATACCTATGTATAAATGTCCTCATTATTCAATATTTATTTATTTTCATCGGTTCTTGTGTAAATCGCAGAGTTTTATATGTATACAAAATAGAAGGAGAAGTAATCTATAAAGGCCCTTTTTATTATCTGTGTCGCAGAACCCTAAAAGTGATTGCAATCTAAGGGCCTTAACTTAGCTAATGCTTACTTACCATTTTTTTAAGGTACCTAAAGCCATGCGTATCGACTTTTCTAACAGAAACAATTGTATTATGTAACTAAAAATAAATAATCGAACTATTTTGTTTCACTTTCTCCACTTTCATGGTTTAATGGTTTACTTAATTGCTGTGACATTTGACATAAAAGTTGCGTTTTAAAAATAAATATTTAATAATGATAACTGTGTTTGCTCGCAAACTGAAAAAAACCGACTTTAATTTACATTGACAATTAGTACAGCGTAGGTAGTCAAAATAATCAATTAAACACACATTATTAAGGATAATTAAAAAGTATTCGTCAGATCTCGATCAACTTTAATATACCCACGCGATAAGCACTAGCTTTCGATATAATAAATAATCATCAAAATCGATTCACCCATTAAAAAGCTACGAGTAATACCCATAAAAATACAGTTGTGTTGAGAACAAACCCTTTTCTTGAAGTCGTTTAAAAGTATGTAATGCTCGAAAAATATTCTGCATATTCAATAAATTGACTGATAGCTTAGGTAAATTCCAGTAAATAAATTTCCTTAAAAATTCCTCTGACCTTTTTAAAAAAAAAATCTCATCCAATTTATTCTGTGAAATTCGTACAACATCTTAATAAGTCTAGTTAGGCTTTAGTACTAATAAAGCGAAGATCATATTTCTGGAGAACGCCGAAGTGAGGTCGAAGGGCTACTTCTTAGGAATCTTTGTTTAGAATTTTTTCAGCCTTTATTTCTTAGTTAAGAAATAACGTTTTCTATTACTTGCTAAGCTTTGGTGGTTAGCGTTTTCATGGAGTAAATGGTATCGTGAAAATTACATCGTCCAAGTGTACAAAAATGCTCATAATATGAAAACTACTCAGCCAAACTAAATCATATTTTTATGGAACCAAATGGTAACTATTCCGCATCGAACAAAATAAGGATCACGCGAATCAGATCAGAAAATTTTAATTAATCGGTCTATATATAAACAACGTATCGTGAAAATGACATTGTAAAAGTTACCCTCTGGCACTTTATTGGGCGTTGGTTTCATTTTACTACTTTTTTAAAAATCGCAATTTAAAAAATGTAGGTACAAAAAATAAAGTAAGTAAAGTATAATATAAATTTAAATGATATTATTAACATGAAACGTAGTTTTGTATTAACAAAGCAATTTATTTAAAATGGGATTGCTTCATTTAATTAAAATCAACAAATTATTCATAAGTTTGTTATATAGAATGATAGCATTATATTTTATGAAAATGACTATTACCAACTTTATATAAAAAAATCATATGTTTCTCTATATCTAGAGGATAAGTATTTTTTATACAACTAGGTCGGCAAATAAACGTACGGCTCACCTGATGGTAAGCTGTAGCTATAGACGCCTGTAACAGCGGAAGCATCTCAAGCGCGTTGCCGACCTTACCCCCAATCCAAGAGCTCTGATCGCCTTACCACAGGAACGCAACACTGATTGAAAGCAGTATTATTTAGCTGTAAGGTCGAGGTACTATCCAAGTCGGGCTGCTCTAGATTTTGAGCAGGGTATTTCCTGCTGTACTGTATCTCGGTTACATACACTAAAGGCCATTCCGATGAAACATAAAGGAATATAATATAATACTAAAACATAAAAATTGTTAAATCAAATGAGTCTATGAGCATTTTAGTTCCAATTGCTTATGCTTTCAAAATAAATAATTAATATGTGAACTATAAAATTCCGATTCTACGTCGTATGTAACTAAATATAATTTTATAAATTACGTACGATTACGATGTACAAGTATGTAAATTATAAATTAACTTTGATAAATTTATTAATAAAACGTTTTTTTTTGTTAATTACTGTAAAACTGAGCTCTGGATATATTTATAGATATGTGGCGACATCTATCGAGCCACATACGAACTGACGATTCTAGATCACGCTATCGAAGTTTCCAAAGCGAATGAACTATATGTATATACAAGAACCCGACAACATCCGTCGGGGCACTAGCCCTACCAGACAATCGTTGGGGCAGTGGCCCTACCAGACACAACACCCGTCTGGTTGGAGGATCCTCCCTTTCCGAGGGTGGATGGAGGGACTCCACACCCTGTTCCTTCCACCCACAAACTGGTGACCCTGACGTGATCAGCTTCCTCTCACCTACTACAAACTGGTGACCCCGAGCATGAACATCAGCGCAGCCTTCGCAAAATCTACGTCATCGTGGCGTCATCATCACTTCCTCAAGCTTTCGAGCAGCGAGTCCTACAGCCAGCCAGCATCCACGGCTACTACGGGTATCCTGACCACCAGCATGCAGCGGACGCGCATACCTGGTCATCACCCGCAGCCTTCTCAGCGACCTTGGCACAGCACACTGCACTTCGACCGGTCAGCAAGCAGAGACGCACCTCTCTCCTGGCCGACGCAGCAGCCAGCCACTACGCAGCACTGCACCACTCCCACTCACTGGAGAATTTGCAGCATCACCCCGACTCACTGGGGCATCAACGCAGACAGTTCCGACTCACCGTGAACTATGCGGCATCTGGTTCCAACTCACTGGAACATTCCACTGGCCCGGCAAGCATCACAAGATGTGTATGGACGACTCAAAAACCGCTATCGACCTCCGGTCTCGGAGGGGAGTGATGTGGCGACATCTATAGAGCCACATACGAACTGACGATTCTAGATCACGCTATCGAAGTTTCCAAAGCGAATGAACTATATATACAAGAACCCGACAACAACCGTCGGGGCAGTGGCCCTACCAGACACAACTTCCGTCTGGTTGGAGGATCCTCCCTTTAGGATGGCGGATGAGGGACTCAACACCCTGACTCACACCACTCTCGCTCCACCAAAGATACATAATTTTATAATACATTAACATTAAATACTATACACTCCTAAAAACTTAACCAAGTTAATTTTAAGATGATGGCACTCACCAAGCTCAAATTACTTTTATACGTTTATTTTTCTTTAATCATTACAAAACACAGTTCCCAATGATATACTAACATATAATAAGGATGCACGTGTACACTATGGCAATTGTTCTTTATTGTTGTTGTGTAAGTACTATAATGAAGTAATTCAATGTACTCATTATATATATATTTTGTATCAACCGCTTATCTGCCGCTGTGATACTATGGAAACATCAGGTATTGATGACCATAATATTTACCAAATCACGCAATATGGTACCACATTTGAATCATTTATATCAAAAATAACGGTCAATATCTGACGTAATATAAATCGTTATCGTATAAATAAGCCGTAAAATATATCATAAACTATAGTAAGCCCGCGAATGCGCTTTTAAAATATTTCTTTTTATTGCTCTAATAAAAATTATAACAGCTCACCGCACTCAGATATAAATACGATATAAAACCTCCACCGGTCTAAAATTTCACGAAATGACACGTACATACTACATACCTACTGTAGATATACATTGTTTCTTCATTTCCTTATCTACTTTAACAGAAATGTCAGTTAGTTTTATAGTATATTAATTTTTAGTAATTATTTTTATCGAGTGCCTATAATAAAAATCGAATCTATGGCTTTACATATTTAACTGAGGTAGGGCACAACAGGAAATTTCCTGCTCAAAATATGGAGCAGCCCGACTGGGGTAAGTACCTCGACCCTATAGAAGATCACAGCTAAATAACACTATTTTCAAGCAGTGTTGTGTTCCTATTGGTAAGTAAGGTGACCAGAGCTCCTGAGGGGGAACTGAGGATGGGGTCGGCAACGCGCTTGCGATGCTTCTGGTGTTGTAAACACGTCTATAAGCTACGGTGATCGCTTTCCATCAGGCGAGTCGTACCCTTGTTTGCCGATCTAGTTACATAAAAAAAAACATGATAGTATATTTATACTAACATGACCAATACGTAAAAAAAATGTAAGCAAGAAAAATAAGTAAAAATACTTATATTAGAAACAATTAATTGTATAAGTTCCTTTATCCGCTCCTAGCGGCCATTGACTCCGCAACCATCGATAGTAATGGATATTTCGTAACCACTACACCATAACAATCGTCAATCAAAACACTGGGCTAAGTGAATTGTTATAAATCGCATTAATTCGACCTGTAAAACACAAGTCCACTAAATCAAGTAACAAATGTTCGCAATTCAACGAATTAACCGGCTTTCCGCTCATTTGTCCGCCATGTTGTTTATTTGACGTTTAGTTCCCGAGCTTTGTCGGGAAAAATAAACACACGCTTTTACCGACTCAAAAGGATAATTGGTTTAAAGTTTTAAATTAACTACTTTTGAATTGGCTGTTGTTTTTATTTTTCTAATTTTAGTGTTGGCTTTAGTTCTCTATGTACAATCTGGTTTCGTTATTCTCTAAGAATCTATTTGGGTCAGAGGTATAACAACTTAAAAAAAACTTTTGTAAATAAATGCTGGTTAAAATATAAACCTTTTTTCTTATTTTACCTTTGAAAGTATATTTTAAAAGTGAAACTTTTATTACATCGTCTCAAACTTTTTCGCCTGTGTGTTGCATGTCGCGTGACGGTCGGCCGCGCGTTAAGATTGATAAAGCAATTTTTATAGCCTTAATGGAATATTATTCCAAAATTTTTAGTTAAATGTCTATAATGTGAAAAAAAGTTTCACTTTTACAGTGGTTTCATAAAACCACACAGGTTTTTTTTTAAATCTTTTTCTTATTACAAACAATTGCTAACTAAAATTCAATTCAAGAACATTATAAGGCATTTATTTCCCTAAAAGAAACGGTAAAAACTCTTAAAAATTACATAGGAATTTTAAAAATGTAATACATAATCTGCAGTAGAGCAGCGTGGTGGTTTAAGCTCCAATCTTCGATGCCCCGGAGAGAAAGTTATGCTGTCAGGCCCGGTTATAAATACCTAATAGCGATCGTTACAGTAGTAAATATTTCCGCCAACCCGCAGTGGAGCAGCATGATGGATTAAGCTCCAACCCTACTCCAATATGGAGAAAGAGACCTATGCCCCGCAGTGGGATGTTACAGGCTGAATCGTATCGTAATCGTATAAATGTATGTCTAAGAAGTTATTAGGTATTTTACAGAGAGGTGGTAAAGAGTAATATATGTATAATGAGATGCAAAATTAATTTAATATACATTTTTAAAAGGGTTTGCTAGCCATCTTTCTTTGTCTACGTTATCTGAACATTTAAAAGATGACCTTCTCGGTGGATGTCAACGCCGCCGGCTTCTCTCTACGGTGTAATCACAGGCATAATAGGTAGCGGTAGATGTAGCGTTAGTTATAAAAATAATTATTGTATAATTATAACGTACACACACACAAATACATCGAAACATTTCAAAAGAATTTTGAATAATAACTTCTTATATTTTCTAATATTTTCTTTATATAAAATAAATTCCGATTGTAATCTATACTAATATAATAAAGCTGAAGAGTTTGTTTGTGTGATTGATTGTTTGTTTGTTTGTTTGTTTGTTTGAACGCGCTAATCTCAGGATCTACTGGTCCGATTTGAAAAATTATTTCAGTGTTAGATAGCCCATTTATCGAGGAAGGCTATAGGCTATATATCATCACGCTAAGACCAATAGGAGCGGAGTCCACGCCGACGAAGTCGCGCGCAGAAGCTAGTATAAAATAAATTCCGATTGTAATTGATTTTATAAAGCGGGTAAGTTGTTTTCAAGTAAACGAATACCTACCTTGATATATTCATTTATTATGACATCTCATTGAAACGTCAATAATGTTGAATATGTGTTGATTATACGATGCACGATGCGACGGGAAAATATCTAACAGCCGGTTTCAATACTCAATCTGTCGCTGAATTCGCTTATTTCGCTTAGATAGATTTTTGACGAAAACTTCACATGTATTACTTAAAAAACCTATAGCTAGCAAAAGATAAATTAATATTTGAAAGAGGCATTAAAAGTCATTGCACTTATAATGTGCTACTAATAAAATAAAGGTATAATAAATAAATGTTTTAACCTATAGATACATATTGCAATATGTATTATGTTTTTTATAAAGTGAAATAATAATTTCTGTACTTGTGTGACTGTGTTCTACTTTAATCAATTCATTTCGTAGTTTCTAAGGTGATATAAGAAGGGTACATAACGGAACGGCTGTCAAATGCCAAAAATTCAATGTGTTCTCGGATATACTATGAATTTATACTTACCATAAAATATTACGCCAAAACTTTCAGAAACGAAATTTTATACTCGTTTGCGAAATTGACTTTACGCAAGCAATTTATAAAGTATCTTATTTATTTTGTCTACATGTTTAACAATAGTCTTGGCAAAAATAAAAGAATTTCTTGACAAGTGTCAGTAGTTGTAGTCCGGGCTCCCTAGTACATTTTTTCACTTGATTACTATCAAGCTAATTTTCCGGGAGTAGCTTCATTTTGATGAGAAGAACAAAAATTTCCTCTACGAAAACTCTCGATTGTGGTAGGTAATAGAGTTAGCAGGGGATAGAACAGCAGTGAGCGTAGGACCGGGATAACGTACCACGCAATTTGTAGGACAATATTACTATTATATTATATAAATATTAATTAACTAAAAGACAAAAAAATCAGCTGGTTAGTAATAATTTTTGATGACCTTACGAGATCATCAAAAATTAAATTATTAAATTATGATTTTTTTTCTGAAGCTACTTCCGGAAAATTAGCTTGATAGTAATCAAGTGAAAAAAATGTACTAAGGATCCCGGACTATTGTGTCTGTGGTTCCGTCATCATACTCCTGATGACAGTCACTGATCGACTAGTCTTAGGGCGCGTTCCCACCTTGTCGTGACGATTAATTATCGTTTTACGACTGTTGTCTCTAGCTGTTCCCACTATAACGATTGTTTGTCGTCAATTTTTTTTATCTTTTAGCGACTGTCGTGTTAGCCGTTCCCACTGTCACGACAATCTGTCGTCACTGCAAAAGTGTCGTAGACGACAGTAAATCGTGTCGTACTATATGTGAACACCTCCATTTAAACATATGAGCCACGACACTTAAAACTACACTATTATCTGTCGTCACGACAAGGTGGGAACGTGCCCTTACGATTAGTTTGGTCTTAAGTTATCGTTATGTCAAAAAATACAAACACGACGAAGCCAATTTAATCTACTTATATTGTTTCTTAAAAACAGGGATTTGGAGTTTACTCAATCCACCAAGCTTTTCAACTTCGGATTGACGGATTCACATAATTTAGAATTACTCTCGTAATACTCTCTTAATTATTCTCGTTATTCAAGGCTGCGGTATCAAGGCTACAAGTTCCCAAAATGATAACCGAACTTTGTGAGAAGCTGGCACTTAAGAAGAAGAAGAAGTACTCTCCAAGTCCTAGCTCTGGTGCAGCGATGCATGTAGGCCTATCTCAAATACTGAAGGTTTGCGGATTCGATTCCCACTCGGGATGCATTTTTGTATTTGTACAAATATGTCTTTCCGATTTGAATATCTGTACTTGTGGGTCTCCCCACCGTACCTCGGAGAGCACGTTCAGCAGCAGCAGTAGCAGCAGCGTAGTGGATTAAGCTGCAATCCTTCTTCTACATTAAATAGGATATACCACTACTGGAAACTATTAAAAAACATATCACTCTAGGAAATTATTTCAAGAAATAGTCCTTCGTCACTAGATTGAGATGAGTTGATGAGTGTGCTATAAAGAATATATTTTGAATTGTAAGAGATGGACACATTTAGGCCATACTCCGGAATGGTTATTAAAGAGGTATCCATCGCTCGGCCGATTAATCTGCCAATTGTGCCATCATCATAGTCTTACAAGATGTTCGTATTCCTAGTGACCAAGACTACCGCATGAGGCACTCATTTTTTGTGTGCTAAAATATATAGAGGTCTTTAAATATATTTTTAACGTTATTATAACCTCCAAAACAAGTAATGAAAATACTAGTTGTAATATAGCTTGTCTAAAAGCAGATCTTTTAGGATTTTGAATTCCTAAATTTGGGATCTGGTTATACGAAACTCACTTTTTTCTGGGACTAGTCCTCTAAATGGGATCTAGGGATTTAGAAACTAGATCTTGCAAATTTTCAGAATAGAATTGTTTAAGGATTCCTGGAACATCCTATTTCAATTAATTCTATAACGTAGTGACGATTTAGTACGAAGTTAAGTCATAGTAGGTTATAAATCGTTATCCCTACACTAGTTTCGGGATTGGTCACAATTAAAATAAAGAATCGATTTGTACTTAAAATTACTTATTAATCAAACTCAGGCATTATTTAATCGTTACACGGTGTTTCCTCTTCCTGAAATCCTGGTAACAAAATGTTCTATTTTCATTGATTCCAACAAATATTGAGTTAAATTAATGTTATAAATATTGCAATATCCAAGTCCTCACATTTCAGCAGTTTTATATATAGGTATAGCTCTTTATTTAATAGAATTTCAATTTCATTATAACTACATCTAAAACCATTATTTTAAACCGTAACATATTTTATATGTTGTACAATAAAGTATATTTGTATTGTATTGTAATTTTTTTTTTAGATGTATCCAAAAAACATTAATTTAATGTACATAATATATACATTGTAATTACAAACAAATAAATATAAAAATATATAATTAATAAATCTTAAAAAATAACCGTAACATATATTAAAATGTTTTAAAAACGATTAAGCTATAAAAGTGCTTTAGTTACGAAATAAGACGCAGGTAGTCTAAATTTAGAAACGATAAATCATACTCATGGTATCATAATGGTGTAATAAAAATAGTAACCTATATTACATGGAGCTACTTTTTACCGCAACGTTACCTGCTTGAGTTTCAATTCTAGTATAATAAGTGTAATCACGATTCAGCCTGTAATATCCCACTGTTGGGCATAGGCCTCTTCCCCATGTAGGAGAAGGATCAGAGTTTAATCCACCACGCTGCTCCAATGAGGGTTGGTGGATATATTCCCTACTATGAGTAACGATCGCTATCAGGTGTACCTACACGATAACAACCGGGACCGACGGCTTAACTTGCTCTCCGAGGCACGATGGGGAGAGCGACGAGGACTGCACAAACACCCAGACCGCGGCAAACATCTGTATGGCCAATACAAATGTTTGTCATGTGCTTGTGCGGGGATCGAAATACAATTTATCTCCAGAATTTAATGTACCCTGACACTTCTTTTGTGATTGAGTGCAATATGAATTTTAAAACAAACGTACCACTGTACTGGCTACACAAAATGGGTGTATCTCATATTTATATCAGTTTTTTTAACCCTACAGATTCTATTTTGCTAGCTTTCGATTGTGTAAAAACTGAGTTTGAGAATATGTTGATTTGACTCATCTGATATAAATATCCACTTGTAACAGGGTATTTATTCATCGATTAAATTTTGTCAAAAACAGCTAACGGTAAGTACGAAGTGAAAGAGTTGTAATAATAAAGGTCTTTAGAATGGTAGTTGGAGATTTTATTACTACCAACCATAATTGTGATAAGATTCTAATAATTTAATGACCATGTCGGATTTTATAAGTTGACGTTAGAGCTTTAGTTTCAGATGGATAACCTTTTTTTTTGATATCGTAGGGTAACCCATTTACGGGTGATATCCAGGACGCCCGGGTAGGCAGTCCTAGACCGTATGTCGGACTCAGCAGTTCACTCCATCCTTACAAAACTTTTAAATTCGTTGATCAATCTAGTAAAAACTGAAGTTTAGAACAGACAGACTCATTAACTTTTATATTAGTATGTATACGAAAGCAGGCCACGATGTCCGCCATTAATACTTCTACGAAATTTATCTTCACGAAATATTCACGTTGATCGTTGAGCTTAGAGTTTAGGGATGTGGTATTCTATGTTTACCTGTTCTTGGATTTTATTTACCATGACATTTTAAATTTGAGTCTGATTTATTTCAAATTATGTCTAAACTAAAAAAGGTCGTGAAATTATAAAACAATTAGTGTGTTATTACGTAAATGCTGCTACAGCTGGAAGTAAAAATGAAGTTAGAAGTACTGGAAAAACGTACCCTAAATTTTTTACGTAATTGATGCTTATAATTGTGGAAAGGATGTGGATATGTTTACTTACTTACTGTATTGTTGTATGTGTATTTTATTAATAATTAATAAATGATAAAAAAATGTGACTTGCAATAATTTATTGTACAATTTTACTATAAACTTTTGATATACTCGGTAAACTGAGAAATTTGATGAAATTAGAAAATCAGACGTTTGATTCAGCACGCTTAACGTATAATTAAACCGATAATTGTTCAATTTCGTAGCAAAATTGGGTCAGACTTATTAGCGTTTTTAATATCTCGTGGTTTTCTATCAAGGATTTTTGCGCTTGAACAAATTATTAGGCTCTGGGTTTCGAGCAATCGTATGAGCTTGATTCATTAGTTGCACATACATATAATTATATTCTTTATTTGGTATATACCAAAAAATCCTACCATATGACAGTTTTTTTTTTAAATCTTTATTAAAAAAAAAAATATATATATAGGAGGTTTTGTCACACAGTGACCACGTCACCTATATGACAGTTATAACTAACTATAAGCACAGCGTATATAGTTTCACAAACAGTGTGTTGTCTGAAAAACAAGCAGAAAATGTTTTTTTTTTTCGTTTTTGAGTTCATGTTTTTATTTATACGGGAAATTAAAAAATATTCGAGCCATTTATTAAAGCACTACAATTTTAAGTTTCTTATGTTATTTTCTAATGTTTACGCGAATTTCAATCATTATAATGAAACGACTTTTTCGGATTTTATCGCGGTTTATTAAGTTTTTTAGATGCCCGACGCTAGGTTTCTTTCCAATCCCTTTTCTTATTACCTCTAGAAGATTAGTCCTTTGTCCAGCTGTGCGATAAGTCTGTTATCCCGGATAACAGACTATTACTGTCACGATCACGATTCAGCCTGTAATATCCCACTGTTGGGTATAAGCCTCTTCCCCATGTAGCAGAAGGACCACTGTACCTACTAGTATTAAGTCATTTTTTAATGTTTTTAATGTAACTTCATTGTAACTTTCAATGTAATTTGCTTTAGTAAACAAAAGTCTATGTATTAATTTCCTATTATAATTATACAAGCTTAAACAAGACAAAATTGCATTGGGCTCTAAAACATTTTCAAACAGTTATTTAATATGTACAAAATATTATTATTACAAATGCTATATTAATACATTAATAATTATATTCTATAGATTATCGTTATAAATTGTATGCGTTAGACATTACTTATCCATTGCGCATGAAGAGGCCAAGGGGCAGCTTTGAAGTTGTATGAGTAATTACTGGTTTCTCTTACCACCGCAATTTCATAATCTATATATACTAATATATAAAGCTGAAGAGTTTGTTTGTTTGGTTGTTTGTTTGTTTGAACGTGGTAATCTCTGGAACTACTGGGCCGATTTGAAAAATTATTTCAGTGTTAGATAGCCCATTTATCGAGGAAGGCTATAGGCTATGTACCGTCACGCTAAGACCAATAGGAGCGGAGTCCACGCCGACGAAGTCGCGCGCAGATGCTAGTTCTCAATATGGCTCATTAGATCCATAACGAAGCAATATGAATTTTTAGTATTAGTTATTACATTTTAATTTGGGTGTTTATAATAAAAGTAATTAAAAAATGTATTATTATTTATTTAAAAAATTTGTATATTATAATAAAAGGGAATTAAAAGCCTTAGTGCATAGCTGGTGAAATATTATTATTACTATTTACATCAAAACAATCAATATTCTTGCGAATATACATAATATTGTTTTTTTATAAATATTATTGAAATGAACATTTTTATCGCTCCAGTCAGCTGTATCGATTATTTTTGAGTTAGCATCGCTACGAGTACATACTCACTACTCAGTTCAGAGTTAGTTATATATTGAAAGATTTATCTAATTTGGAAAACGTCAGCTAGAAAGAGATAAAAAGCTATTATGAGTGAAAACCTACTACCATAAATCTGAAACATTGTCTTAATTGATGATAATTTAGTCCTCTAGTAAGAACGGGTGATAAAAAATAAAATAAATTATTAATAGGTATATTAATCAATTCACCAATTATTTTATTCACACATAAAAAATATCGCTAAACAATTTTTCGTATGCCGTAAAATTGTCTAATTAAAAATAACGGTAAAAAAATTTGGATTTCATTGCCAAAGGGGACGCAGGCCGTTTTTATCTCAATTCCCTTAATGAAAGGGTGCGATTGTGTCGTGAAATAAAGGGCAGATTATGTTAACAATTATTTGTATTAAGCGGATTACAACACCGGTATTTGGGGCATTTTGATGTGGTTTTAATGTTCGTTGATTAGAATTTATGATTAGTTACCTCGTTTACATATAAAAGAAAAAAATTATAACACAATGATTTGTTAGTGTATTTTACTCAATGTTATGTATTGTAGGTATTTTGAGTTTCTGGTCAGAGTCACGTCCTTGTAGATATGCCCATGATGTATTGAAGAGCAACTTAAGCCATCTGTCTCAGTTGTTATTATAGGCATCTCATATTTATGTATGATATTTTGAAGATACGTGTGCGCAGCGGCTACATCACTGGCTGTTGCGCTGATGCCCGCAGCCTCGATACCACACCTGACAAAACATTTGTATAGGCCATAGTTTGTCGTGGTTTATACTTGTATATTGTGTCTGTTTCCGGACTCCCAATCGTAAGAATAAAACTCAATTCTGCTCAATTTCTCCGTTTATTATTACAACCATCAATATATATAACAAATATCAGCTAGATTACCATGTGCAAGTGACTTCTTCAGAGTTGTTTCTCAGTCCTCGACAGAACTCGTAACCGCTTTTCTATGCCCTCTATATAATTATATTTTCCATGTCCTATACCCAAAGGTTGTCTGGAAGAAATCGCTCTATTAGCGATAAGGGCCTTTATATATCTTCCTCTAATTGTACTACTTTTGTTTGTATTTTTGTGTGCAATAAAGAATATTATTATTATTAACTAAGAATGGTGCTTCTCCCTTGTCATCAGTTCCTTTTATTTCCATACTCGCACCAATACTGAAACAAATATGAGTAAGTATCAACTACTTAGTCAAATCAATTTAAACAATAAACTTACAAAACATTTCCAATAATATTAGGTAAAATAAAAATACAATCTAAATTATTTAAATCAATACATATTTAAATCGTAAATGAAAATAATTAAATACAATCAATGATTAAATTAACAAATATACCTCACAATTTATTAATCGATTGTTCTTTATTTATTAGGCTAACACAATAAAGTCCCAGTGCAGGCCGTTGAGTGTAAGTCGTTTATATAATAATTTATATCCACACAACAAGTAACGTGGTATCAAAATAAAACGCCAATTTGTTCGTGAAGCAGCGAGATGTAACCTCCGACCATCTCCTTTATGGAGAACGGACTTTGCCGTACTTAAATAATTCATCCAAAGAAATAAATGAACTCTTTCGTTAATGCAGTAAAAAATAAGAAGTATCCATCGATCACGATTCAGCCTGTAATAACCCACTGTTGGGCATAGGCCTCTTCTCCATGTAGGAGAAGGCTCGGAGCTTAATCCACCACGCTGCTCCAATGCGGGTTGGCGGATATATTCCCTACTATGAGTAACGATCGCTATCAGGTGTATATGATAACAACCGGGACCGACAGAGACGAGAAGTATCCATATATAACTTCATTTAGTAAATAGATCTAAATCATCTAAATTGTCTACAAAACCTACGTCCAATAACATAGCTTCTCCAGTAACCCTCCATCTAATTTTACATGTGTATTATTGTGTCCCACTTTCCCCGGATCTTTTTATTATAATGCCCAGGGCGGAAAGGGTTCGTGCCCATAATTTAGACACATAGACATTATCTTTTAAACCCTTCGCTGGAAATAAAGAAGTTATTGTTAGTTATTTGGTAGAAATATTACGTAATATTGTAGATATCCCACACCCACAGCTGGACAAAGAGTGTGCCAATAAATAAATGTGTTTATGTACACACGCTGTGGTCTGTTCCTAAGGTAGGCAAATTAATATTGGTGTTTTAAGTAAAAGCCGACTGATATTAAATGTATATTTTTATCAATTTACATAAAAATAATATATACACGAATCATAATTATGTTAATACGCTCAAATACAAGGTTTATCGAACTAACAACCTACGAGACAGAAAGCACGGTCAAACATGGCTGTCAACAACGAGAAGTTTGTACCAAGCTCATTAATTGCAGATTTAAATACACGTAAACCTTAAAAACTTTCACAATTTAAAGATAGGTACGTCTAAGAATAATTCTACAGTAATTTTAGTTCTATCACAATGTTTACCTTTTACATCAAGAGCTGAATAAAGTTTTAACGTTAATTAATACTTAAAATATTTGAAAGTACACGCTCAGATTTTAAACGAACTACTATTTTTATAAAGCAACGATTTTTTTTTAAATTTATGAAAGTATGATTTTATTTTAATTATTTAAATCAATGTAATATTGTTAAAAACTATGTACCTACCTACATAAATACAATGAAATGTTAATTAAGAACGTTACTAATCACGAAATTAATTTCAAATAACGATTCAAACAAAACATTTACAAACAAAAACAATAAAATATAAATTAATTCAGCTCAATATTATTATATTACAATAATTATGTAGAGCTACAATAGTGTCTCCCTCAAATATTGGAAATAAATTCAATTTATATTTCTACAAAATTTTTGAAATGTCAGCGTGTAAATTGAATTGTTTACACTGGCAACACTGGAGCTGGGGGAGAAACAGTCGAATCATTTTCGACCAATAAGTTACAGGCTGTACCTACAATGTAACATTTGTATAATCCTATTATTTTAAGAGATTTAGATGTTTTATTGCATTTTTAATACAAAAGCAGCGTGAACTTATTCTTCGCTTCAGCTTACATGGGTTTGTGTTTTTTAGTTATACTTAAAATTGACAGTATTTTTTTACAAATAACTTTTTGTTTCGTGAAATTCTTGAGAACTGTGTTGTGCTAAGAAACTCTTCTGGATAAAATCTTAATTAATTTTTTGATTTTTTTTGTTAACGACATACCTATTTCGAATGATGATGATGACTTTTTTTTGGATTTGATTAGTTCTGTATCCGTAGTAACAAAAATTAGTAACAATGTTATGTTTAAATATCAAATAGTTTTTTGATGACGTCTCGTTCTAAACTAAAAACTTTTTCTTAGTCGTTTTCACGAAGAAAGGATTTTGTGGTCTGGATCATTGCAGTAAAAATTTAAGAAAAACAAATAGTATAATTAAATAACACTTACGATTAGTATATTTTCCCTAATAAACAAAATATATGCACAAAATGAATTGTTGGAGTGTCATTTTAAAATCACAATTTTTTTTTTTTTTTACTAAAAGCAAATTAAAGATTTTTTTAATTAATCTATCTAAGCAATTTATATACATACTTTACTAAAAATAACAGACATCGGATTAAAAATTAAGCCAAACACTAAAAAAAACAGTCAAAAACTGGCAGCCCCATCAAAATATCGTCCTTTAATCTAATACAAAAAGGGCCGAGGCTGGACCGTGGCGGAATGAATCAACCGTCGAAAATTTAATTCGTTTCAAAGTTGCCAGCCTAATTCGTTTACCCATTCGGGAAATTAAATAGATGGGTAATTTGGCAACCCTATTAGTGGGATCGGGGGAACCCTAGGACATAAACTAGGGTCAGATTTATGGGGACACACGCTGTTTAGTTTTGAAATTATTAGTCCTTAGTATTTTGTTACTTGTTTGTTTTGATGCATTGTCGTAGTTTCATTTCAATTTTTTTTTTTTATTATAATATTTTTGCACAAAATAATGGAATCTTAATAGAAGTTGTATAACTTCACGTTGGTATTACTTAGTATTTTATCTTTTTCATCTATACAAAATGATAAAAAAATATAGGTAATTTATAAGTATGGGATCTATTCTTAAATATTACGTATTCCCTATTAAACAGCTATATTTTCATTTGTGCTATAGGCTAAATAATATCCCAGTACGACTCATAGTAGTCATAGTAGAGGGTAAAAAAAACAGTGACACGTCCAGTAACCAAGTGTTAAAATATCATTCATACCTAAAACTAAATTTATTTCAAAGAATTTTCTACGCAATTGAAAGACTTAATTCCATTTCAAATAATTAAAAGAATAAAACCAGTTGCTAGTGTTTAATCGAAAGCTGTACTTTACTACCCTCGATACTCGATAGTACGCACATTTGCTTAATAAATCAACCAGCGGGCGACACAATCGCTAATGCGATGCGATTTATCTGCGTTTTAAATACGTTACAAATAAACTCTTCAACCCCCCCTTCTCCCTTTATTCGAAGGCATTAATAGATATGAATAGTGTCTGGCGAGACGCCAGTTCGCCTATAGATTTTGTAATTACTAAGGGTTTTAGTTTTAGATAATTTTGAGGGAGAATGTTTCGAGATATGTGATCGATATATTTAATTTGAAAGTATAGGTATCTTATATTTTAATTTTTTAAGATTTTTATTTATATTATGTTACATACTAGATATTATGGTCCCACAATTTAGTAACAAAAATCAAGCAGATTGCAATTACCGCTCGATAAAAAAACATCATCGATAAAGGCAAGGGCTGCTTACCTGTCGCTTTTGAATTGTGCCTTGACACCAAAAAAAAATTTTTTTTCAATTTTTGCCAACACGTTGGTAATTTTAAACACATGACGCGATGTGCAGTTGCAATATTAATATTTGCAATTATTTTCAAAAATTTTTAGTAATCATGTATATTAAACATTTATAATAACAAAATAAAAGTAATTTTAAGGTATTTAAAATTAAATAATGTCTAAAACAAAAATTCAAGTATTTTTAACTTTGTAAAGTTGTACAACAATGTAATTGTTCTTTATAAATAATAAAATAAAAACAATTGTTCAAAAACAAAGAAATCTGGACTCGAACTTTCTTCTCAATGTTGTCTCGTAATTAAAAAAGTTACTGATTTAACTTAGTGACATTTGCTTAACATTCTTAAATACATTTTTCTTTTAAAATAAGATACAATATAAATACTTAAATAGATTTAAAGTATCGTTAGTGATCGTTGTTGTTCTACTATAAATTTTTTATGGCTTATAATTTAAAAAACAATTATGTTTGCTCGCAAACTAAAGCAAAGCGACTAAAAATTTCATCACCGACGCAAAAGTTCTACATAGTAGAGGTAAAATACACACACTACATAGTAGAGGTAATATAAATTTTAAAAAATACAATCGAATTGAGAACCTCCTCCTTTTTGGAAGACGATTAAAAAGTAGATTAATTGACGTATATATGAAAATTATCCCCTCCTATTATAAACCACATGATCATTATGTAGTAAACTTTTCCTAGTAATTTTTATCGTTTTTAAATT
Source organism: Melitaea athalia (assembly GCA_905220545.2). Lineage (NCBI taxonomy): Eukaryota > Metazoa > Arthropoda > Insecta > Lepidoptera > Nymphalidae > Melitaea > Melitaea athalia. The sequence continues at coordinate 7,309,635 of HG992203.1, forward strand.
CTTAGGTCAGTTACAGAGTATTCAGTCACATCAACTATCTAACGAGATGCGTCTTTTCAAATTTGTAATATAGATACAGTTACTAATTTCTTCTTCTTTAATTAACTTGCTATCCAGGTTAATAATCTAAGTATGATATGATTTGACATCACGATCACGATTAAGCCTGTAATATCCTACTGTTGAGCATAGGCCTCTTCCCCATGTAGGAGAAGGATCGGAGCTTAATCCACCACGCTGCTCCAATGCGGGTTGGCGAATATATATCCGTGGGAATATTCCCTACTATGAGTAACGATCGCTATCAGGTGTACATGATAACAACCGGGACCGACGGCCTCCGAGGCACGGTGGGGAGATCCACAAGGACTGCACAAACACCCAGACCACGGCAAACATCTGTGTGGCCAATACAAATGTTGTCGTGTGCGGGGCTCGAACCCGCAACCGCCCGCGCAACAGCCAATCGCAATTCAGTGCTGTGACCGCTGCGCCAACGCGGCGTCTGCGAGTGATTCGACATAGGTAATATAAACAATACATTTGAATACGACTACCTATATGATAGATATTCTAAAAAAAAGTTTACTGTTTATGTTTTGAAATCATTGATAAAGTAAGGCTGCTACATCTGCACTTTATACTTTAAAATAGCCGCATGCATCTTTCATCATCTATCAAATACACTTCTTAAAGATAATATCAATATACTTTGTAAAGTAATAAAAAATGAGAGAAGAGATAGTGTAGCTACCAAACGCTCTTGTAGTAGAAAAATAGATCTCTACTAGTGGCTCTCACTAGTTGTTAAAAAATTTGAAGGTTTCTAAAATATTTTTACGTTATATTTGAAAAAAAAATGGCCGACTTCAATTACATCGACAAGTAATACAACGTAGGTAGACGAAATAATAGTTAAGTAAATGCGCGTTAACAAAAATGACTCAAAAATTAGTAATCAGATCGCAATCAAATTTAAATATTATCACATGACAAGAATTAGCTTTCGATTAAAGTAAGAATCATCAAAATCGGTAAACTCAGTGAAAAGTTATGCAGTATAATACAACGTAGGTCGACGAAAAACTAGTCAAGTAAATACGTATTATTAGATATACCTAGCTCAAAAAGATCTCTTAAGAACTAAAGAAAGAGAAAAAAACATTATTAACAATTTAAAGATATCCATAAAACGTATATATACTATAAACGTATATAGACATATGAGAAATTAATTTTTATCGTCATTACAACTCCAAATCAAATCTTCATTAAATCTCCATCTGTTTTATGTAAAAAAAGCTATTTATTATTATTATTATTATTATTTAAATATTTAAAGAAGGCTTTAATTGTGTCTTCGAGTCGTATCTGAATACAAATAGTAAGGGATGATAAGCTTTTGTAGGGGATGCAGAAAGTTTGTTAAATTATTTTATGTGGCGCTAGTCTCATCCGGCGGATTGGTCCTGTAAGTGTGGACGATTAACTTCGAGTCTAGACAGAAAAAAAAATTATGAAACACTTAAAGATATATGTTTTTGTTAGAACTTTTCTAATGACTTTGAAACTACGATTCTTAGAAAACTTTTATTTTTGGTCAATTTATTAATGTGCGTATTTTTGATTAATTTATACACAAAAATATAGTAGTGTCATATATATGTTACCGGCCAAACCCGATTTCAGGACAAACTAGTTTTGCCTAGTCCAAACTAGTTTATCCTAAGCGTGATAGGATAAACTAGTTTAGCCTAGTCCAAAATAGTTTATCCTAAGCGTGATAGTATAAACTAGTTTAGCCTAGTCCAAACTAGTTTATCCTAAGCGTGATAGTATAAACTAGTTTAGCCTAGTCCAAACTAGTTTATCCTAAGCGTGATAGGATAAACTAGTTTAGGCTAGTCCAAGGTTAGTTGTTAGTTCCCAATAGGATAGACTAGTTTAGTTCATATTATTTTTTATTTTTATGTTACCCACACATGAGGAAATTCTAAATATTTTTTAACCATATCAATTTTTTTTCGATTCAGCGGGGTTTGAACCCGCACCTCCGACATACCGTGTCTAAGTTTAAGTGTTTTTTAATATAAATAATAATCATATCTTAATTATTAAAATTGTTGTGCCAACAAAGCAAACGACATAAAAATAAGTATCAATATATTTTTTCAAATTTATTTTCGATCCAGAGGGGTTCGCCACGATTGCGTTAAAACTGAATAAAAATCATCATATGAAGAATTTCGATCTAGCTGGTACATCGTTCCATAGCTTAATTGGCTAGAGCATCGACACGGTATTTCGAAAGTGCGGGTTCGAACCCCGCTGGATCAAAAAAAATTTGATATGATTTAAAAATATTTAGAATTTCCTCATGTGTGGGTAACACAAAAATAAAAAATAATATGAACTAAACTGATCTATCCTTTCGGGCTCAGGGCAAATTAGTTTGGAAAAGCCTAAACTAGTTTATCCTATCACGCTTAGGACAAACTAGTACGGACTAGGCTAAACTAGTTTATCCTATCACGCTTAGGACAAACTAGTACTTACTAGGCTAAACTAGTTTATCCTATTACGCTTAGGACAAACTAGTTTGGACTAGGCTAAACTAGCTTATCCTATCACGCTTAGGACAAACTAGTTTGGACTAGGCAAAACTAGTTTGTCCTGAAATCGGGTTTGGCCGGTAACATATATACTAATAATAATCTATATAAATAAAAATTATTGTTGCTAAGCGCATAACTCGAGAATGGCTCGACCAACTCGGCTAATTTATTTTTTCGTAAGTATGTTCCTTAAGGCCCACGGAAGGTTTTAATACTAAAAAAAAAATTAATAATTAATAATTTTTACTATTAGCAGAACGAAGTCTGTCCGAGCTGCTAGTTAATTATAAAGAGTAATTTTTGGTCACTTAATTATATTTTTAATTAAAACTTCGTCTACACAAAACTACAGTGGTAAATGAACTAAGGATATGTGTTTTTATTTATATTTAAAAAGAAGAACGATTTGATTTTTTGTTTGTTTGCAAAGTCAAAAACTAATGGATCAGTTTCAAAACTTCTTTCACCAGGACAATGATACGTTAACGCTGAGTGACATAATTATATTTTATTTTACCGAAAGAAAACAAAACAGCTTAAATCTTGTAACCCACAAGGGCGAAGCTGCGAGCGAATAGCTATATTTTCAAATCTAAATTTCCAAAACATATTTTCAATTCCTAACTATTTAAAAGAGACAGGATTTCACGCCTTCCATGAATTGAGGATACCCTTAAACCCCCGGAAATAGGGGAACATCGAATATTTCAGAAATACTCAGCATTCATTATCCTATAGGCTATATTAAAACAATCGTAACTATGTCTCTTTCCCCTGTTTACTTTGTATTTTTCTCGAAATTTCTCTGAAATAATGCGTCATTTTAACGTATAACAATAAAACCTCCTCTATTTGAAATTGTAAATATTTACGGAGATAATTATAAGGGTATGATATTATTGGGGATATGGTATGATATTATTCGGGATATGGTATTAAGGAATATTTATAGGGATAGGTATATTTATTTAACTTTATTACATAACAGTTATAAAACCGCTCTGGTGTAGTAGTACCTGTAATCACCTAAAACATCGATGGTTTGCGGGTTCGATTCCCAGTCAGAATGGATACAAATAGTTCGTTCTAGTTTTGTGGTCTGGCGAACACGTCAAGCTCACAGTCCCGATTGTTATCGAATACACCTGATAGCGATCGTTACTCATAGGAGGGAATATATCCGCCATTCCGCAGTGTAGCAGCGTGGTGGATTAAGCTCCAATCCTTCTCCTAAATGGAGAAAAAGGCCCACGCCCAGCAGTGGGATGTTACAGGTTGAATCGACACAACTATACCTACAGAATACGTAGCAAAAAAGGCAGACTTAAAGCTTTATCTACCAGTCGAACTACCACTGAAGTCATTGTGATAAAACTTAGTTCGTAGATAGTTGGAGGTCCAAAATAATAGGTAGGCTACACTTTCTGTGTACACTACGCTAACACGTCGTCAATTTTTTTTTTCATCTCATCTGATGGTAAGCGATTAGGATTACCGTAGCTTAGAGACGTCTGCAACACCAGAAGCATCGCAAGTGCGTTGCCGACCCCATCCCCAGTTCCCCCCAAGTGTTTAGTGTTGCTTCATATACACATTTCTGGACTAGGAATGTATCCGGAAGTGTGTTATTTATAAGGTATATCAAGTCACTCCAATATTTTTCTTTTTTTTTTACGTGTAATATCATTTTTATTCATATTTTGCGTATCAACGACAAATTCCTTTTTACGGAAGCTATATTTCAAACATTGCGGTCGCGGTATTAGATTATGATTCTTTAAACGAGTTAAAAGAGTTTCGCGTCTATCCATATGACAGAGACGAGCGAGTTTTGGTACATTTTAATTTTTAAAGTTTGATGTTTCAATTGATGTGATATAAAACTGTTTATCGTGAAATTCTTCTTGTTATTAACATTCTTTTATATATCTTCTCTTCTCTTGATCTCTATATTGTTTTCAACTTGTCCTTGAAAAGATAAAAAAATTATCCAACTTGGAGGATTCGTTTGGATATTTTGCTGGTATCTATATTTCAGCTTTATATATTAATTTCATCAGTCATCATCATCATCATCAGTTCAGCTTATTGCAGTCCACTGCTGGACATAGGCCTCCCCAAGTTCGCGCCAGACATCCCGATTTTCCGCAATCCTCATCCAGCCTACACCGGCAATCTTACGAAGATCGTCGGTCCAAGGACACGTCTGCTCCAACGGCCATCGGTCCTGCGACACAGATGACCAGCCCACTGCCACTTCAACTTGCTAACTCTGTGGGCTATGTCGTTTACTTTCGTTCTCTCGCGGATAGTCTGATTTCTAATCCTATCTTTGAGAGAAACCCCAAGCATAGCCCGTTCCATTCACTAAGTATAAACTAATTTCTCATTAATGTTTTGATTAATGTTACATTTCTGAAATAGGTACCTATTTTTGTTTTTAGTTAACGTGTAAAAAAACCCTCTTAAAACAACAATAGTATTTCCTAAAAACAATCGTTTAAAATAATACAAAATTAGCTAAAACATCGATCAGAACCGGTAAACACTAAACACAAAATGATTTGTTCCGAATTCAAACATGAACCGTGGCTGTGGCGATTCATCAGAATTAGCGCTGATTGGCGGAGTGATGACGTCATCAATATGTAACCGCCCGCCCGCTGATGGCCGGATGACCGCTATGAATATCCGAGCGTACTGAATTTAGTTTTGAATTTCGAATTATGTTTCAAATAAAACTATTTTTACAAGCTTTTATTTAACTTGCAATGTATGTATGTATGTATGTATGTATGTATGTATGTATGTATGTAAATTTAATGAATGTTTGTTCGGGTGAAATCTTGCAACTCAATTTTGAAGCAGATCTCTTCAACCGATTGAGCTGAAATTTTGTATACAGGTTCAATTTAGATGACAATGCATGATTTGTATGTATTTATGTATGTATGTTTGTTTGTTCGGGTGAAATCTTGCAACTCAATTTTGAAGCAAATATCTTCAAGCAATTGAGCTGAAACTTTGTATACAGGTTCAATTTGGATGACAATGCATGGTTTGTATGTATGTATGTTTGTTCGGGTGATATCTTGCAACTCAATTTTGAAGTAAATATCTTCAATCAATTGAGCTGAAACTTTGTATACAGGTTCAATTTGGATGACAATGCATGGTTTGTATGTATGTATGTTTGTTCAGGTGAAATCTTGCAACTCAATTTTGAAGCAGATATCTTCAACCAATTGAGCTGAAATTTTGTATATAGGTTCAATTTGGATGCCAATGCATGGTAACCTTTGTGACGTCATTCTAAATCCAATATGGCGGCATATCCAAGAGTGCGGACTAGCTATTTTTAGTGCACTTCTACAATATGGGTATCAAATGAAAGGGCTTGCTAAGAATAATTCGAATAAAGTAACGTGATAACCGACTAAAAAGTCAAAAATAAATTAAAAGTAAAAAACCTTTTTAAAAAACAAGCTTTTATTAGAATGCACTAAAACGAAAAAAATAAATTTTTACCTTAAAACTTTTACTATCTACTTATAAAGTCATTACACATAATCTATATGATATAAAAGCTTGTCGCAAGATTTGCTTGTAAACAAGTAAATTAAATAAATTGATGTGATTGATTTTAACTATTAAAATTTTCAAACTAAGGAAATACGAGTACTATCTCGCGACAAGCTTTTCTATCATATAGATTATGTGTAATGACTTTATAAGTAGATAGTAAAAGTTTTAAGGTAAAAATTTATTTTTTTCGTTTTAGTGCATTCTAATAAAAGCTTGTTTTTTAAAAAGGTTTTTTACTTTTAATTTATTTAAATATTAAACGATTGTTATGACCTGGGTATACAGAATATAAATTGTTTTCATAATGTGTTGCAATTTGAATGTTCATTCCGTTAATTTTGTGTTATAAATTATAGAAAATATTCATGATGATATGTGATGAAATTTATATGATATACTTCTACAAAGTAAATTAAATATAACAACATTATAGGCTGTTCGAACATGTACTAGAATAATAAATCACTCCGTACAAAATCTTCGATACTTTATATTCGATATATAAACTTTGATAACTTTGTTTACTTTGTATGTAACTCGCACGATTCGCGGATGTTATCCAGAGGTACGAAAACTTAAATCAATTGAATAGCCTAGTACGTTTCTACTATTGGCAATCGATATAAAAGTTAAGAAGAAGTTATCAAAAATCCTTACCAAGAGTAATAAACCATTGTCAGGCTAAAAATGACATTTAGGGGCTGTCTCCACGAGCGAGCGTATCGCCGGCGATACGCTCGCTCGCGGAGACATTTCCATACAGATTGCTGTCTCCACGAGCGAGCGTATCGCCGGCGATACGCTCGCTCGTGGAGACAGCTCCATAGAGAGTGTATAGAAATAGGTGGCACGGCGATACCGATACGATACATACCGAGCGATCGTATCGCCGGCGATACGATCGCTCGTGGAGACAGCTCCTTTGACTTAATGATTCGACGTGGTTTCCAAGTTTAGTTCCGCCATACTAAACCTCAGACACAAAGAGGTACCTATGTGTAATAATAATAATTTAGTCTTTTATTGTACACATAAAAATTAGTTTACAATTTATAAAATAATACACAAAAATAAATGTACAACTGACGGTTTTATCGCTAAACAGCGATCTCTTCCAGACAACCAGCGTGGAGGAGATATGTAATGTGAAAAAACGGGAAGGGTGTACAAAATTAAAATTAAAGAAAAAAGGAAGAAAACCAAATATACACACATACATACATATATACATTTATACACAAATTATAATAATATTTGTGTAACTTCAAATGCCTATAAAATTGAACCACCACAAACACACAAGCGAACACAGCCATTTTTTCCTCTTATTACAGGTTTAACATTCACACGTGGTCGACTGTTCCTAAAATCGCTCTGTTTTTAGGTAACATTCGATTTATAAAAGGTATATTTGATACATTTTTTTTAAATAAATGTACAAAAATATAATATTAATACAATGCCACAGTTACAATCAGAATCGGGGCGGAATTCGAACCCATAAATCTGGAGCTGAAAACAGAGCCACTGTCACACCAACGGGCCAGACAGACAAAGAGATAGACAAATTAATAATTAAGTTCGTTAAATAGGCAAATATCACTATTTTATATGACTTTCTTTTTTTTTTATTAAAACATAATAAATGATGAGTACAATTAAATAATTTTTTAATACAGTTGCTCAAAAAGTGGCGTATTGCAGGGACGTATAGCGTTCGGGAAGCCTATTACACACTCGTGCTTTTTTTTACCTTTCTCGTGCCGTTTTTATTACTGATATTATTCTACATTTTTAAAATCTAAAATACGCCACTATCTGTATATCTATACTCATATAATAAAGCTGAAGAGTTTGTTTGTTTGTTTGTTTGTTTGTTTGAACGCGCTAATCTCAGGATAGTCCGATTTGAAAAATTCTTTCAGTGTTAGATAGGCCATTTATCGAGGAAGGCTATAGGCTATAAATAATCACGCTAAGACGAATAGGAGCGGAGTCCACGCCGACGAAGTCGCGCGCAGAAGCTAGTTGTGGATATATGTTGTCGATTCAAAACCTTTATTTAAATACGTTATTTAATTTTAGGGGAGATATTACCATATCGATGGGATGAACATAAAATGTTTGACAGTTACGAAACACGAACGTTATACAATCATAATTCCATTATTTTATAATTTTCCTATGGCAGGACTACTGGAAGAGATTCCATCATGGGATAAGTAGTAGTGCCTTTGTATCAGCATTGTTTATAAGTGCTATTTCCTATTGTTTTCCAATGTACATAAATTGTTGAATAAATAAATACAAATTTTCATTACAACCATACAACCCCTTACACCTTTTTTCACATTAAAAAGTAGCCTAGGTTCTTTCTCAGACTCTAGAATATATGTATACCAAATTTCATTTAAATCTGTTCAGTAGTTTTAGCGTGATTCCGAGACAGACAGACAGACAGACAGACAAAGGTACTTTCGCATTTATAATATTATTATGGATAGTATGGATTATAAACCTGAAAATTGGTTTATTTAAACGCGCTAAACTCAAGAACTGCTGATTCGAATTGAAAAATTCCTCTGAGGTGGATAGCCTATTTAAAGAGAAAGGTTATGCTTTAAGAAGAAGGAAGGAAGGCTATTTTTTCCCTCAAATCAACGCGGGTGAAACCGCGGGCACAGCTAGTACTATATAAAAACTGCTTAAGCCATGTTTAGAAAACAAAAACATATATTTTTTAATATTTCTACATATTGTTAATCCATATTTCACATAATATAAGTATTATCATTACTAATAGGCATATTATATTATTAAGTGACAAGTCGCCAAAACTCGAGGTAGAGTTTGTGCGCACCAAGCAATTATTGTTAACTTGAGACCCACCAGTATTCTGTCAATGATCTGGGAATTATAATCCCTAATTGTACCTATCCCTAAATAAGTTTTGTGCCATATATACTATACTAGCTGTACCCGCGACTTCGTCCGCGTGGAATTTAACAAAAAAGTTAAAAAAAAAGTTCGATAAAATGATCTTTGATATTCTTTGATTTCCTTTAATAGCATGAGCGATGCGGGGCAGAGGGGATGGACTCGCCCGCGCCGAGGCATCTCAAGGAAAGAACGCTCAACGCTGGCTCGCCGAGCATTAAATGTTTCGCTGCTACTTACTTCTAACGACGATATCTCAAAAACTATTTATCTGATTAATATAGTGTAAAGAGCAATTTTAATCTGCATTAAATGCCTAAGCTAAATAACATATTCATTTGGATAAGGATTAATACTGAACTAAAGAAAATATCTTTAAAAATAACGTAATGTTTTTAATTAAAAATTTGAACATAAAAGTGGTTATTGTAAGTCAACCCTAAGAGATAGAGATATGCTATCGCAGACTTTTTTGTAGCATTTTCATAGATTTTGAATTCGCTAGTACATTATAAAACGATATCTTTGCTAGTTTACGCAGCGTTCGCGTGGAAAGCTCCCCGTTGGCGAGATTTTTTGCGACCTCTTCAACATTTATCGCCGTATTTCTGCTAATTTACATTAAACCATAATAAATTATATACCTAAACCTTCCTCAAGAATCACTCTTTCTATTGTTGAAAACCGTATAAAAATCCATTGCGTAGTTTTCGAGTTTATCGCGTTCAGACAGACAGACAGACAGACAGGAGGGCAGAAAGACGCGGCCGGGGGACTTATTTTTATAATAAGTATAGATTTAATTTTTAGTTAATAGTACTGTAACAGTAGTAGTTAGATTAGTAAAAAACTCTCTCATAATTTTATTTTATTAAAGAAATGTGCTGCAGCATTAGATTAATAAAAATTTTGAAATAATTATAATTGTCTTGGTAAAATAAGGGTAGAAAAATTAATGAAAAACGCAATGAAGTGATGCTTTATAACACCTCAAAAAATAAATGTTTTATAACAAACTCAGATCCTAGTATCCTACTTTGGTCTGTCAATGTGATAGACTAGTATTATATACTTGTTCTGCAATCATTCGTTTTAATTTTTTATTTTATTTTATGTGTACTAAATCAGTGTATTAAATATATACAGATATTTGTGCCAGTGCTACCTACTGCAGTAATAAAAGTCTCTATATTCAAATTTCGTACATAGATGTGTCGATAATAATAGGTAAGTACGGGATAATAAATACGTACTGAAGCTTAATTGCAATAGTTAGAACCACTCCCAAACATGTATTTAATAACAGAGCCTAAGTATGTAAACTAACGTTAAACCCGTGTTCCATTTAGTACATTAGTTCCATAAACTTACAAATTTGAATTCCGAACTCGAAGTGAAATCAGTTAAGCCGAGCTCGCCGCGGATTGGTTCGTTGAGCGATGACGTCATCAATAACCGTCGTTCGACCAACCGCAGCGCGTCTGAGTGACTAATATGGCGCCTCTTATTTTACGCTTAAATATACGTCTAAAGGAGATTTTAGACGTTTAACTGTATTATTATTATGGTATTATAACAGGATTTTAAATAACAAATCGCTAAAGTAAACCTAATTACCTAAATATGGCTAAGTCATAGTATACAAATATTGTAACCATAGAATTTTATATGATTATATTTTGTAAATTATTAAATTTCACGGGAACTATGAAGATTTTTGATACTACGGGACTAAACGCGATTGCTATTTTGAAACACCTATAATTGCAAAGTTCAGAGTTTCAAAATAACAATTGCGGTAACTGCCGTAAAATTAAGTGTTCATATAATTCCTTTTAAAATGAAATTCTGAGATGTTATTGAACCTAGTAATCGTGTATAGTGTCTTGTTATTAATGAAAATACTGAAAGTAACAATAACAAAGGGCATGGCATAGCTTCCGTCATAGGTCATCTACTATCAGTTGTAGAGATCCCTAACTTACAGAAGATCTTGACCTTTCTGTGGTATCTGTGGGAGTCATGCTTAGCTCGTTTTTTTTATATTAAAAATCTACATGTAAAAGAATCTGTTTATTAGTAACACGTTAAAAGCATAAATGTCACTGGTTATAATATATACTTGTTGCAATGTTTGGTTGCAATGTTACTTGGCAGCTAAGGGTCTTCCTCAAATAAAAACCCTAAACTGCAATGCGTTCTTAGTCTTACCTATCGTTCATTTTGGCTTTCATGACTTTTTAACTAAATTCTTAGAAGCAGAAAATTCTAAATTCGAAACGTTTTATACATATTTTTTAATTGCTATATTTCAAGGCTAGTTTTGTCCAATTTTTATTAAAATAAATCAAAACTATTGTATAATTCATAAATAAATTATAAACAAAGTCAGTATGAAAAATATATTTTGTGTTTTTCAGCGTCCCTGCTTCTAGGTTATTTGTTGTACAGGGATCGGCTGGTCTTGATACATTATGCATGTAGGAATTGTTTTGTAATTCTCGAAAAGGATCAAACTACTCCCTAATGTCATATATCTTTTACAGATCCACTTTTTACAGATAAATCTCTGAAAACTTTAAGATGACTAAAATCGGATCTCAATTTTTATCAAGATTCAAAATCCAAACTAACTATTCAAATAAGCTTCATTTCTACTTGAAGCTACCACCAATTCAGAATCTACTTTCTGCAGAGAAGGATCGGTAAAAAACTTCGCAGTTATCTAGTCTTTTTAAAATATGTCTTTTATTATAAAACCAGCGACCCGCCCCAGCCTCGCACGGTTTCAAAAACTATCAGTGTATATTATGCATGTATTATACATATAAACCTTCCTCTGGAATCACTCTATTTACTGAAGAAAACTGCATCAAAATCCGTTGCGTAGTTATAAAGATCTAAGCATACAGATAGCGGGAAGCGACTTTGTTTTATATCTGAAATCATACACGAAATACTAAACCACACCCCCCAAAATTTGTTATATTAAATGTAAGAGTATTCAATTTAACGCGTTTATTTAAAAGTAAAAAAACTTACTTTATAATTTTTAAAAGTAAAAATTCATTACCAAAAACTTTTATAAGCTGAGTTATTGAAATCAAAAACACTAGGACATGAGATTAATGCGTTAAGACAAAGAACCTCTCAACCCAAGGGCGGATCCAGCTTTGGCGCCAGGGGGGGGGGGGGTCACAGTCATGGTCAAGGCGCCAGGGGGGGGGGGGGGGGTCACAAAGTCGTAATCAAGTAAAAAGAAGTTATAATTTATATTTTATAATGATAGATACAGGTAAAAAGTAGGTATTTTATTAATCTATGTAGGTAATGTACTTAAAAATACATATATTGTGTCAAAAATCTTGTTTAACAATTTTAATTCGTGGTCCACCTAGGTCCTGGACACAGCCCAGGGGGGGGGGTCATGACCCCCGTGCCCCCCCCCCCCCTGGATCCGCCAGTGTCTCAACCCTTATTACTCTAATTACAGACCCTTGACACGAATTACTTCAAACTATTCAAACGTTGCTAAATAAATAAACACATTATCCAGCGTGTTTCGGTGAGTTGTATTTATACAGGTGTTCAGCTTCATTGTGATTGATTGTTTGCTTGTTCCACTCCATCTTGTAAACTGTCTGGTTTCGATCTCTCTCGTGTTAATATAGAGGGAAAATAGACTGCGTGAAATATATCCACTCTGTCTTTGTAATTTTTGATGTATCTATTGACAATTTATATAATGTTATTGCGATGAAAACATCATTGAGTACATAGTTCGTAATCGACTTCAAAAAAAGGACTGTCTCAATTCGACTATATATTTTTTGTGTGTTACATCATTATTTTTTACTGAGTGTACCGATTTTGATGATTCTCTTTTCAATCGTAAGCTGGTCCTTGTCGGATATAAGCATTATCCTCTAGTCCTAATTTGATCGAGCTCCTCACAAGTGCTTTTAAGATATTCTTAATAATTCGTATTTACTGTCTTTTATGTCATCTGTATACGTTGTATTATTTGTCGATGTCATTGAAATCAGTCTTTTTTTTTTTGTTTGCGGGCAAAAACAATTTTACTAACATTATAATTATTGACAATTAAAAAGGCTCCTATCTACTATATCTTGTCTAATATAATAAATGTTTTAAAATCTAAATGATAATACGTATTCTACTACACCTGCACTAAAGATGACAACCATCTGGCGGTGCATAATTTCAAAGACCCATTCTGGGGGTAGATTTTATTTATACAAATAATTGTGTCTGATCTTATCCTCCCGTTTACTTCGGAGTGCTTGTAAAGCTGTCAAACGAGATTGTTATTAAAAATACTGGAGAAAAAAAAATACGAGTGTGCAGACCATACGACTGAAGTTAAACTTCTTTAGCTCTATCTAACTTATATCTCCCTCTCAACTTCCGTTCGCTTCACCCAATCAGACTTTTTGTAATGCTCTCGTAATGCATTCACCAGCTCCCCCTCCCTAAGTCAAGCGTGGGTAAAGAAGTTTTACTTCCAAAAATTCAATATTCACGTAGGCTTCAGAAGCACATTTGAATCTCATATTACAAATTAAAATTATACTCATATGCTTTTAATGAATTAGTTATTTATAGTTAATGTACTGCTACTAGCTACCACCGATTCGGTAAGTAGACTCTGCAAATAAGAATCAGCAAGAGAGTCCACGGGATAGCGATCGTTACCCGTACTGGAATGGTTGCTAATGATCCAACCGTTTTCCTGAACATAAAGGTAACCTTCGCCCAGCAGTGGGACATTTATAGGCTAATTCGGTTGGTTCGGTTCGTTTCGACACAAAGGCTACACTTTTTCACGAAAAGCACAGAAATATTTGGGCTAAAATGTACATATTTCACTAAACCTCCAACATATTACTGGGTACCTATTTGATATAAGTATATGTACGTTGATCGATGTTTATTTGCCATCTCGTTATTTCCCTATCATAAACAAATCTACCAAAAAAAACTAAGGCCTGTTACAAAAATACGCTCTATTATGTAGATCAAAACAAATGATTTCATTTGACGCCTAACGTATTCTACTCATTTTCGTGAGGGTATCACCTAACGGCTTGGAAAATTTTTCCTTGAAAGAGATAGCAGATCTACCACTATTGCATTATATGTTGGTGTTAGACCGGGACGGTTATATTTTTGTCTGGGTCGGTTTAAAGATATAAGGGCTGTGACTGCCTTATTGATGTCATACATTGCTCTTAAATGTGTAGCAGATGCGGCTGCCTCTTAAGCTTGAAAGAGGTATGTTCTATAATGTTGGATAATTTTGTGAAAGTGTTGGAACAAAGGTTTACGTATACTACATTGTGTAATCTATAGTTTAATAAGTTTTGTGCTTGTTTATATTATAAGAGTTTATTTATGCAGGGTATTATTATTACTATATCTTTATTGGATTAGAAATTGAATAATAGGTGGTATAGATACATATGCCGCAGGCACAAGAGAAAAATTTATACGGACTATAACATATTTGAACGAAAACAAATTGGATTAAGAGCGTAAAAGCATACTGAATTGTGATTAATTGAATAGCTACCTTGGTATATATAACACACAAATCCCACAATATAAGGTTTTGTAGCCTATATTAGCTACTAAAGAATTTATAGTAGCATCAACTTTTAAATGTCCTGATTTACGCTTGAATATTATGTTAAAAAATTTAAATTAATGTTTATTTAATACACACGTATTTATTTCAAATTTAATTATTTGGAGAAATTTCAAGCCACATACTACATAGTATTATTCCTAAGTCACACGGAGACGCGTCATATGCTTACCTACACGAAATGTTTATCTTAGCATTAGAGCTTAAATTCTCACACCGTTGCTACACACACTGATGGAGACTTACATTTATATTACTTCATATATACGTATAATGTATATGCACACTATAGTACATTCGCTTTAAGAAAATAATGATTTGTCAATGTTTTGTTTTAGACAACTAGGCGGCAAACAAGCATACGGCTCATCTGATGGTAAGCGACTACCGTAGCTTATAGACGCGTGCAACACCAGAGGCATCGTAAGCAAGTCTCCGATCCTACGCCACAATCCCCATCAGGACACCTTACTCACCACAGGAACACAACACTGCTTGAAAGCAGTATTATTTAGTTGTGATCTTCTGTAAGGTCGAGGTACTACCCCTAGTCGGGCTGCTTCAGATTTTCCTGCTGTGCCCTACATCCGTTCATGTCTGTGATTGTCACTCTTGTTTTGCTTAGTCACAGAATTGATGTAATAAATTAGAACGCTCTGATCAAATTTACCAGTTGAAGTAATAGCATTCGTTTTTTCGTTATAATTTACAACGATAACAATATAATGCGGCTTATAATAGAATACGACTATAATTAATATAACTAAAATGTTTGATTGTCTATTTGTAAAAATATCACAGCAAAACAATCAAACAATAAGGTTTTTTTTAATAAATGTGGTTTTGAATGTAGAAATATTTTAATAAAGTACAAATTAATAAACGTTTCACACTCAACGGCCCCAAGCAATATAAAAATACTATGTCAAGGATGCGCAAGTACATACAAATATTTAAATGGCCTGTATAAATATTGATCACGCATAGGAATCGAACTTACAACCGTGCATCAAGCACTTGCTATAATTATTTAAGATCCGACATAGCTAAATATTCCCTCATCTGTTAATTAGATGAAACAATTTTTTATAGGCTGATTTCAATATTGTGAATTTATAAAAACAACCTCTGCCACCCTGCATTTTTTTTTAATCTTTTCCTTCTCATGTTAATTACATGTAGTAAGCTAAAACCGTTAATATTTTACATTATATACCTGACTGTAGTAGGCAGCCATCTCTATGATTGCTACACTTACCTGCAGCCAGGTCACTAACCTCAGTCAACAGTAACCTGGCTGCAGGTAAGTATAGCAATCATAGAGATGGGTGACTACTACAGTCAGGTATATAATGTAAAATATTAACGGTTTTAGCTTATTACATGTAATTAACCATAACAACTGTAGCACGACATCGAAAATATCAATGTTACTTATCTCTGTCTACATACTTATTACTTATACGTGTGTTATATCATTATATTATAAGTCTAGAGAATATATATCTAGTTCGATGTATCTAAAAGCAGAAGCTTCAAATATATCATATTTTAAATTAATCTAGCATATGGTGCCTCTATTCCGTTAGAGAAATTTCTACAAATCTAACGATGTCCCATTCGTAACTGTCAACCAATTAGCCACTAACGTTCAGAAATTTAAAAAAGAAACTAAAATTTTAATATCCAAGGCTAAACATTTTAATTTGTTCTAGAAGTTATCCAAAAAAAGTTATCCAAGTTGAAAAAACAATAAAGACAAATTAGCCATATTCTAAAATGCTATATCGAAATGTAGCTACTGATGATTAAAAAATTTTAAACAGTTCTAGAACTTAACTAAGGTAAAAAAAACAATGAACAAAAATTAGCCACTAATATTTAAAAATAGAACATCGAAGGTTACAACTTTTTAATCTGTGCTAAAAATGTTTAAGAATAAAAAAATAAAATTAACAGAAGTTGCCCACTAATTTTCAAAAATAGAGTATCGGAAAATAACGACGATTAAATATTTTTTATAAATGATATGATAAAAGTTTATAACGTAAAAAAAAACACAAAGCAGCCGCTATTATCCAAAAATAGAACATCGAAAATTTATATATTGACGTTTAAAACCTTATAAAGTGTACTAAGATATTTATGAAATTAAAAAAAAAAAACAACCAAAATTTAAATATTGAGAGCTAAAACTGTTTGATATGTGCCTAAAAATTTTACAATGTAAACAAGCAATAGAAAAACTGACATTCAAAACGTTTTAACCTTTTACTCTAAAAGTACATTCCAAAGAAAAAGCCCGCTGGAACTACTAACACCCACTTAAACAACTTAGTTCGCTGTAACTATGCCCACGACGACTTAGCGCGCTCGTTCCATGAGAACTTAAATAACACTACCCCTTTTATTTTTAAACATTTCTGCTATTGTACTTAAGTTAACATTTATGACTTAATTTTGAGAACTTAGTATTTTATACAATTTTTATTTTACTATAAATATCTGTTTCTGTTTAAAGAAAGAAAGAAATATGATATACGTTATATATTTACTATATTTAACAATGAAATTTGAAATACATATGAACGAGTATGTGCATATATTAGTACTCCATTTTTAAACACAATGACATATTTTTTCGGGTTATAAAAAAATAAAGTTTTACTATAATATTACAATTCTATCAATACACATTTTCATAAAAATTATTCATGAAAATAATTTTGCATAAGCTCTAAAATTATACGCAAAAATGTAATTTTTAATAAATAAGAAATATAGTATGTATGGAAGAAAATACGAAGAAAATTCGTGAGATAAAAGATTTTTTCAGCCTGTATTCACAGCTGCGCCGCTGAAGGCTCACAGCATCAATAAGCCATCGAGAGAAACGATGTAAGAGTCGGTATACACTTGTTATTTGACAGTTTTTTTTTATTTCTTTTTTTTTAAATCTAAAGTTACACTTGATAAGGGTTAATTGTATCCCAAAATTGTTTTTTGTTCAATCTTGTAGTAAAAACATATTGATAAAAAATTAAAGCGAACATATAAAGGAGTTAAAAGTTCATTAATTTACATATAATTTAAATAACTTATTTTTAATTGTAAAACTAAACTTTTTATTTGCCATTTTTATTTTTTTTACATTATCTTAATATTATAAAAATGAAAAATTTGTTTGTTTGTTTAAGCGCGCTAATTTCAGGAACTACTGGTTCAAATTGAAAAATTCTTTTTGTGTTTCCCATTTACCAAGGAAGGCTATATAACATTTTTAACACGCTTTTATTAGCTTGACCTGTATGTATGTAAGCGTGGGGTGCTTAATCATATTATTATAATAATTCTACTATTGCAAACAGTAACTAATAAAATGATCCTCACATTCGATACCAAGCACCCCACGCTTTTTTTACTTTATTTTCTACTTTTTAGTTCGATTGCTATTAAAGCGTGTTTTTTTTAGTTTTTTTAAGTATAATTTATTTTTCCTAAAATTACCGCCTGTGAAACCGCTTGGAACAGCTAGTTATGATATGTATGTACGTGTGCCGACTGGAGAAGTACCTAAACCTTACAGTAGATCACAGTTAAATAATACTGCTCGCATGTGGTATTGTGTTCCTATAGCGAGTAAGATAGCTAGAGCTCCAGGGATGGGACGGGGATAGGGTCGGC
The DNA here is from genome assembly GCA_905220545.2 of Melitaea athalia. Lineage (NCBI taxonomy): Eukaryota > Metazoa > Arthropoda > Insecta > Lepidoptera > Nymphalidae > Melitaea > Melitaea athalia. The sequence goes on from HG992203.1 coordinate 7,328,124, forward strand.
AACGCGCTGCCAATGTTCCTGGTGTTCCAGTGTCCGTTAACTACGGTATCCGCCTACCATCAGGCAAAACCGTACAATTGCCTCCTATACAATATTAAAAAAAACCTGTGTGGTTTTATGAAACCACGGTAAAAGTGAAACTTTTTTTTTACATTATAGACATTTAATTAAAAAAAAATTGGAATAATATTCCATTAAGGATATAAAAATCGCTTTATCAATCTTACCGCGCGGCCGACCGTCACGTGACATGCAACACACAGACGAAAAAGTTTGAGACGATGTAATAAAAGTTTCACTTCAAAATATATATGTATATAATTGTTGTACTATATCGCATATTTTTAGCACCGTGTGTGTATCTTTTTGTGTACAACATTGTGGTCATGGATTAATTTAAACTAACTTCATTTTTATAAAAGCAATTCTATACTCGTATACTTTACATTATACATACGTCGATGAATATTTTTAGTAGTATTTAAGAAATATATTATAATAAATTTAAATAATTTGATTACTTTTTTCATAAATAGTTTCTAAAAAAAATGTGCGGAAATATAAATTCATGAACTACAATTAAACCAGTGTAAACGCGCCCTAACCCTTATTTATTGTACGTTTATTTATAGGGCTTCGGTAAAGACGAATTCACATTTTTCTCTGAAACTTTTTATGGTTCGACGCTTGGCTACTTTTTAACAAGTAACCTGTTATACTGTTTATATTTTATTTTTATATACTTGTTTTTAACTTTTTAGACTCCTAAGAGTGGCAAATAAGCGTATCGATCTGGTAAGTGGTCTAATACATGCGATATATTTTTAAGTAAAACCTCCAATGTTAATCTTTATCGAAACTATCCATATTATAACATAATAATAAATAGTAATAGGGTCCCGTTTTTACCCTTTGGGTTCGGAACCCTAAAAATAGGTGGCATGAACATAATGATGACATCGCTCTGGTGTCGTGGTGCGTGCACCGTGTGGGTGCTCACACACCGGCGATTGGGGGTTCGATTCCCGTTCGGGATGAATATTTGTATATGTACAAAGATTTCTTTCCGGTCTGGTTGTCTGTCTCATATCTCATAGTGGGGAATATATCTATCAACCAGCAGTGTAGCAGCGTTGTGGATTAAGCTCCAATCCTTCCCCTAAATGGAGAAAGAGGCCTATTCTCACTAGTGAGATGTGACAGGCTGAATCGTGACTCGTGATGGATTTAATCAACCTTACAGTTATTTCACTGAGATATGTCCCATTCTTATAAGAAAGTTGTTAGAGCATAATCCAACACACCTCTTTAGTCAACTAAGTAGATAAATAATTTGTCTACCTAAAGTTATGATTGCTATCGTATCATTATTAATATGATCAAGTAAAGTTTATGATAACAATCGGGACTGACGGCTTTTTGTTCTAAACGAGATCTGCAAATACTAATATCCAGACTAAAAAGAGAATTAAAAAAATACCAATACGAGTACATACTGTGAGAGGTAACGGAATCCACGATCACAAGCGTTAACAAAACTTTAGTCACCAATACAATAGCCCGGTCATTGGTGTTATCAAATTAGCGTAACAATAATAAAAATTAAGATAAAATAGCATTATATTATGATTTATAAACAATTTATGTTAATGTTTCAATATCCACGCATAATTTTGTGTAAATAATCTATACATATAATAAAATGGTAGAAAAGTCAAAACTGTACATTGAATATTTTTTTAAAAGAATACTTGGGGTGTGATCTACAATCGATACCGAAGCCAAAAATATAGTTTTTAGAATTTTTGTCTGTTTGTCTGTTTATCTGTTTGTCTGTTTGTCTGTATGTATGTCCGGGATAAACTCAGAAAGTACTGCATGGATTTACTTCAAATTTGGCACGAATATTGTTAAGAAGTTGGGTCAGAACATAGGCTATATATTATCACGCTATCACCTACGGGGAACGAGCAGTGAACCTTTATTTCTTCAAATGTATGTCCGGGATAAACTCAAAAAGTACTGCATGGATTTACTTCAAATTTGGCACGAATATTATTAAGAAGTCGGGTCAGAATATAGGCTACATATTATCACGCTATCACCTACGGGGAACGAGCAGTGAACGCACGCAGACGACGTCGCGGGCAGCAGCTAGTAGGTATATATGATTAAATTACATTGATATAAACATGAAATAAAGACGTACCATACATTCACATTTTTTATAAAACATTATGGTTGTTATATATTATGCTATGAAAATATAAATATCCATAACAAAAAGAGGGCTCGTCCGGGATTTGAACCCGGGACCTCTCGCACCCAAAGCGAGAATCATACCCCTAGACCAACGAGCCGCTTAGTGAAAGTAAGTAAAAAACAGTTAATGTTCTAACGTAAAGCCTTCGAAACGTGACGAAAGCAATTATCTATATATCAATATATAATACATAATTAGAAAATATAGAAACAACACTTTTCATACAAAATTTTTAAACTATTGTTACACTTCTTTATTTAATCGTAATAACAATTTAAATAAAATTTTATTAAAGCTTTGATAGTATTTAGAAGGTTATACCTATACTATACAAGCATTGAACAATTTTCAACTTTGTGTCACTAGTATTATGGTTTAAAATATCGTTTATATTGTTATGTATTAACGGTTAATGTTGATTATAAGTTAACAAATTAGGCTTTATTCGTAAATAGGTGAAGTCTTCTATAAAATCTGTAACAACATTACAAAGATAATACGAAAAAAAGACAATATAATATGAAAATAAGTATTGATAGTAAAATAACTACTTTTACTTTTAGGTATGCGTGAAAGGCTTTTGGTTGTATTAAATTATGCCGACATAACTGTAAAGCGAGATCATTGACACTTGTAAAATATAGTAACTAAAAATACTAGATTGTTTTATGATATATGAATACAACATCTATATACATACAACATCTATATACATACTAGCTGACCCCACAAACGTTGTTTTGCCGTATATATATGTCATTAACCCCCGCAAACCCCTCTTGTGGTTGGAATTTCGTAAAACCCGTTCTTAGCTGATCTCTACTCGGCGAAAGGAATATTCCTACCAAAATTCAAGTCTCTATGCCTTATGGTTCCAGAGATATCGTGATGAGTCAATGGGTGGGAATCTCTTTTATATAATTAAAATCTCGTGTCATGATATTTGAGAGTGTATGATTTTAATGTAATTTTGTCAAACTCAATAATAGGCTATATCAATACAAAACAAATTTTATTTATTAAAAACGATTTTCATAACTCATATCTTCAGTTACAAATATTTAGAAAACCTTGATCAGCTAGCCCTCGGCGGTTACCTACCCTTAATAAATAGCATAAAGACATATCGTCTCGAATGTACCTATGTCAATACATTAGGTACATTTTCGTGTTTGATAGCTGGGCTTACTAAATAAAAATTAAAAAGAAATAGCACCAGTGTTGAAAATGGTGGCAATTTTGTCGTTCCTCTAATTATTCTCTTAATTTCTATAGAGTGTAATGTAATTTATAGTAAAGTTCACCACTTTAAAATTTTCTTTTAGATCCATGCGGTGAAAATAAATTTACCTTTGCTAGCTGTAGTATGATGAAAATCATTGACTCTATAATTTATACAAATCACGACTATAGTAACGCATTAATTGAAACTAATTCAATTAAATCAAGAAAATAATATCATAATGTGGTAATAAATCATCAGTGAAAGTGCATTAAGCCATTCGTGGATGTTATTATGCGAATGGCCGCTGCGTTAGTGATTTATTTATGACGTCAGAATGAGCTCCCACCACGTAATTAACCGCGGCCAGATCACTGTGTACAGGACGTTCAGGATATTGTTTTGCTTTCCAAATACGTATGGAGGTAATCATTAAAAGTCCATAAATAATTTTTTTGAGCAATCTATTTAGGCACTGATGACCGATCAGCTGCTGGTCTATAGAGGATTACAATCAATATAATTCCTTTCAAATCAAGTGTAACAGAAAGGAAATGCCTAACAAATAATAATTAGTTTGTATCTGGATATATGTATCATTCCATATCGTTCATTTAAGACAACCTATAGTCAGGGCTGGGCAAAATACATGCTTTGCTCTAATTGAAATACAAATTAAAAAATACTTTATCGCAAGTAATTAAAATACGAATTACAAAATACCTTTAAGTAACGTATTTAAAATATAAAATACAGTATTTTAGCTATTTTTAATTGAAATACAAATTACAAAATACAAAATAAGTAATCTTGGCCAGCACGGGCTGAAAAACCAGAGTTTCCTTTTTCTAAACACTAGATTTTTAAATGTACTGTCAGACAAACAGCCTCTTGTTGGGGAGTGAATAAAACCTGCTAAAGAGAAGCTAAGAGCTGCTAAAGAGATTTATCTTTCTACAGGTCCCGATGAGCACTAGCTTGTGTTAAATTGTATGAACACATTTTTATATCTGAATAGCGCTAAAGAATTCAAAGCTCTTTGCTTCTATCATTTAGGAAGCTGACCAACTCTAGTTAGTTAGTTAGCTGTGGGCTCGATTTTCCGCATTTAGAGTCAATATTGGTGCATTATGCGTGAAAAAGGGCTGACCCGTTCAGCCAGTTCACCAACTCTAACTCCATTTTAGATGTCCGTGGTTGATCAGTGTCTCTGTTCTCGAAAACAATAAAATTGTATTTTAATGTTAAAATGTATTTTGAAGCTACTAGTATTTGAAATACTAATTACAAAATACCTCGGCGTCAGGTATTTGAAATACAAATTACAAATTACATTTTAAGGAAGTAATTGAAATACAAATACTAAATACGTATTTGTATTCAAATTAATTCAAATACTGCCCAACCCTGCCTATAGTTACTTTATGCTTACAATATTCTTCATTGTCATATTCCATTGCATATGTTATTAACTATGCATTTATTCATTTTTATTCATCAAAATCTAATTCATTTATAAACATTCTGTATACACTCATAGAGATGGACGCGTAAATCATACTGAGTTAACTAGCGTTACGTTTTTATTGCCTAAAACTTGACATCGTTTTATCATAATCTATATAAAGTTATAAAAGTTAGTTATAATCTCTATATAGCCGGCTTAGCTCCGACTTATTATGCTTACACTTCAAGAAATACCGTATAAAAATTAAGAGTCTTAGAGAAAGGTTGTGCAATTTATCAATTTTATACTCAACAACATCAACTTACTCTACTTCTCTTACCCTTATATTTGTATTATGTTATTTTGTCAATATACTTACTTCTAAATGTATTACTTTCACTGCTGGATAAGGACATATTTTTACTTAAAGAAGAATGACAGAGTTTAGAATATCATCAGTTACCCTGGTACACAGGGGTGTGATAAAATACGTGTTACGATTTTGTTCTTGAATATGCGATGTTCTTTTTAAATATGTATATTATTTTGTTGTCACCAGGACGTCAACCAACAAAAAGAAGTGGCTAACAATCACGAAGAGCATCACAACTGCCCCTATAGAAGTCGCTACTTGATGACCACGACCGCTCTGCCAAGAGTGTCACGAAGAAGGAGAAGAATTATTGTGCTACATTGTTTTTGTTTTACAAAATAAAGGCCTAGAGATTAACTATTAAAAAATTGATGAAAACGTATAAAGTTATATCTCCCATACAACTTAATGAAATTTGCAATAAAAAAAGTTATTTTTTAATATCATTTTGAGCAACAAAGTGCGTCAGTCTTAATTGTCCCGTCTAGACATTTCCTTGTATGCCTACAGGCAAAGGTACCATCGAGTAATCGCTTGACATTAAGAGATCATAATCGCCCTTAAAATTACCAATATTTCAGTAGCTGAAGAGCATCTTAGTACATAATAAGGAGTATAATATAATAAAGAGCACTGGCATCTTTGATTTCTAAGTATTTCGCTCTACGTAAGGTATTTACTAGCTACAATTAGTACTTCAAGCTGATTTATGCGATGTATGAGCTGCAGTACTTCTGTCTTTTATCTCTTTAGACAAATACCACATTAAAGAGCTGTAGATTTTCTAGTACTGTAAATTTGTACGCACAGAGAATCTTTTCATTACAATCAAAACAAAAGATCATATTTCTAATCCACCGCTAATTCGTCTAAAGTTATAAACTTGTCACGTACTGATGTCATATCGTAATGAAATTAACTTCATGTTTTATTCATTTCGCAGACGCTTGCCTACTTATCTCGAACTTTCCATACGGCGAGTCCGAACTTTATTGAATAACTGATGACCTTCCGACGAGGAGTTCCGGGCGACATTTACCTTGTCTCCGTAGAACAATACCTATTTAAGGAGTTGAGACTTCCAAAGTGGATTGATTTTAAATATATAAGTGGATTTCACATTCAATTTCCATAATAAGTGAATTATTATTTCAATAGACAAAACATTAGAAAGTTTAAGATTTTAGATTAACATGGTTACTTCTATTACGAAAAGTATTCGAAAACGGGATATTTACCATGTTTATTATTGTTTCACGAGACATCTCGTTAACAAGACATTCGCAGTTAATGTCGAAATATCGAGCTCCGCAAAGCGAAAATAATAAACATGGTTAATATCCCGTTTTCGAATAATTTTCGTAATTAGAAAGTTTATCTAAAATTTGTACTTTAAAATATATGATAGCAACGATGTATTTATAGTTTTTAATCAGTTCAATATTTGTTGAATTGCTTTTAGTCGTGTCAAATTCAGACACACTATTTTGCAGATTATAATTATGAGATTCAACAGATGCAATAGGAGAGTGGACGGTGTAGTTTCTTCTTCTTAGAAGGTAGAGTCATCATCAAGTGACACCTGAACAGACTGATAAAGTACTTATTATCTATTAATTAATTGTATTTAAATATGAAATTAGTTAGAAAATTAAACTTTAAATGTTAATATTTTATTCTTAAGCGATATAGATAATTTTATAAGGAATTGATTTATTAATTTTATGATGAATTAATAAATTTACTCTTAACTTACGCGTGTATAGCTGTCGGGCTGTAGGTCCCGGTTGTTATCATGTACACCTGTATATGATAGCGATCGTTACTCATAGTAGGGAATATATCCGCCAACCTGCATTGGAGCAGCGTAGTGGATTAAGCTCTGATTCTCCTCTTACACGTACGTATTTATTAGCAAATTTTGTTTATATTTTGCAAGCAAATAGCTGAAAGTGTTTAAGAGGAGCAATATCGTAATCTCTCCAGGGGCTCCAAAACTCGAAACCCGACTCTGTTCCCATCAAATTAGTTTTACATTTATACCTTGGTCCGACTTAGCGCAAACTAGCATCGCATAACTGCGCTAAACTTTCTGTGTTTTATTGTAATGTTACCACGTTGTCAAAAACACATTAGTGCTAAATGTATGCAGGGTCTAATTTATTAATTAATGCATATTTTTAATCCTAATGTCTACATAATTGTCTAAGATACGCCGCTTAAATCACTTGTTATAAAGACCATATCAAGTTAAAAGTTAGATCACTATATCAGAAACGTATCGTAATCATTAAATCCTGCAAAGAACCTATAAAGAATAAAAAAAGGCTTTTTAAAATATTAGTACAAAGTATAATATTGTTGTTATTCTTTCATATTCTACAGTTAAACATATCTATACTAATATAATAAAGCTGAAGAGTTTGTTTGTTTGTTTGTTTGAACGCGCTAATCTCAGGATCTACTGGTCCGATTTGAAAAATTCTTTCAGTGTTAGATAGCCCATTTATCGAGGAAGGCTATAGGCTATATATCATCACGCTAAGACCAACAGGAGTGGAGTCCACGCCGACGAAGTCGCGCGCAGAAGCTAGTATAATATATTTTATTGTATGAGGTAATAAGGACTACGAGTATGTTAATAGTGATGATAGTAAATACTCCTAATTTCAAATCATGTTTTTTGTGATCAGTGTATTTAAAGTTTTATTTAAAATAAGAGAAATTAGTAATTTTCTCTTCACGTTAACACGAAGACACTTTATCAATTTTAACTATTTCGATATTAATGTCGATAAAATTCGATATAAATTATATGAAAGCATAATCGATTTTAAGTTTTTTTAAATTCGTATGAAATCACATTTAAAAAACTATAAATTTTTGTCCTTTTAATATATTTATCGAAGTATTACATAGTCATAGTCATTAGTCTACATTTTCTGACAATCGCATTAAAATCTCTGCGCGACGCTAAGTTAGTATTGACGAAAACTTTAGGGTGTTCACCGCTACTAGGATGTTCTAGACTACGTGATGTTTTATAGCCTATAAGAAGTAAAAAAGTTTTCAAAATCGCAAGGATTTTTAGAATTGACTTTGTAGACCCCGCTTTATACACAAATTCTACAGATTTCCATTATAAGATTAGTACGTATAGTCTACATTAAAATTCAATATGCACTGTACTATACTGATATTGAAAAGCTATCAAAACCAATATAACTTCAAACTTAGGGTAATAAAAAGCTATTATGAGATAAAAATTAATATTATCATTATTTGATTATGAAAGATGATGAATTATTATTGTTCACCAAACAATATCTAACAGATATGCACTTATCATTTTGTCAAACTATTTCATGTCATTCTTCTAATTCGAGATGAGATCATATCAGATTGTCTGTGGAAGCCAATCAGCTAGTTTTATAGTCGTTTTGCTATGCATTGCGGGTCGGAACGTTAATTTCGAATTTTATGTACCTAATCGTAAAAAGGGATTAGATTTTTATAGAGAACAATGAAAAAATCATTATTCCATGAACGTTGTAATTAAAATTTAATTTTCTTTTTATTTCATAGTATAATACTGTTCTATTAGATAAAACAATACGAAATCAAATTACATCAAGTGTATTGAGTATACGTTAAATTTTCGGATACTAGGTATTTACCAGATAATGTCAAAATTGTATATAATTAGGGAAATCTACTAATAAAAAAATGGAAATACACATTTGTATAACTAAATACATAATTAGTTATATTACTTACATTTATATTGAAATTACGTCGAAAACTAAAATTGAATTAACTTAGAAAAACCTTTAAAATTAAAAAAAAAATTGATATTTTTAATAATAATATTGAAAAAAAAATTACTAACACTTGCATCAGATCCATTTATAAAAACAAGTACCATTATTGTTTGTATGAAACGTGTTGAAATAAACACATCTTATCTGGCAATGATTCGAATTGTCACAGCACTCCTTTAAAGCGATAGCAATAAAGTGTTGCCATAAACAACAGCCGCATCTGGCGTCCTGCGATATGTCTTAACGATGTGCTATAACTTCTTGTATCTAAGGCTGCGCTGTTAGTTAGGTGGAAGCAAGAGCGCGATTAACATTATTTTAAAGAAAAGAAAAAATTATTAACTTAATCTAGATGGATAAACGATGAGAATATACCTTAATTACTTAGACTTAAGTAGAGTAAAGTAGTGCATAGAGGAAACTGATGGGACGAAGATAATAGGGAACAATTAGGCTCGCCGACTCACCGTATAAGACATACTTCTCCTTATTCTTAAGAGCGCGCATAATGGAAAATTACCAATCTTCTATTTGTTTTGACATGAAAAGTTCCAGACCAAATCTTAAAATAAACATATATGACAAACTACGTGATATTTGCAAGGGTTGACCCATATCAAAAACATAAAATAAGGAAATTTCCTCGACAAAATATAATCACGAAATAACCTCTAATTTTTATATTTTTTCTATTTATACTCGATATGGTTATGACCATTAAGACAAAAATTTGATAATTAATTACATTTAAATATGAGTAAAGGCTATGCCAAGGCATTTAATGTAATTACTTTTAGTTTCGGAATTATATGCAAAATAACATATTTGTCGTTTTTTACATTCGTAATGCGCTCAAAACTGTATCGTCTATCGCACTCTGACACGAGGCTTTGTGTATATTTTGTTTCATCGGGTGCGCGGGTGAAATCTGATTTTTTGCTCGCCTTATGCGCCCTCTTAAGAGCGCGCATAATGCAAAATTACCAATCTTCTATTTGTTTTGACATGAAAAGTTCCCGACCAAATCTTAAAATAAAAATATATGACAAACTACGTGATATTTGCAAGGGTTGACCCATATCAAAAACATAAAATAAGGAAATTTCCTCGATAAAATATAATCACGAAGTAACCTCTAATTTTTATATTTTTTCTATTTATACTCGATATGGTTATGACCATTAAGACAAAAATTTGATAATTAATTACATTTAAATATGAGTAAAGGCTATGCCAAGGCATTTAATGTAATTACTTTTAGTTTCGGAATTATATACAAAATAACATATTTGTCGTTTTTTACATTCGTAATGCGCTCAAAACTATATCGTCTATCGCACTCTGACACGAGGCTTTGTGTATATTTTGTTTCATCGGGCGCGCGGGTGAAATCTGATTTTTTGCTCGCCTTATGCGCCCTCTTAAAGTGCCATCTTTTCACGAAGTTCGGCGATCATTCTGTCAACTCGTACTCTTGATACCGCGGCTTTGAACAACGAACGGGTGCTTTTCCCAAACCATTGGCGTAGATCTTTCAGCCAAGATGTTCTGCTACGACCCACACTGCGCTTTCTTTGGAAGATAAACTTGTAGTGGCTTTTTTCAGTCTTTCTATAAAATACATGTAACACATGTTACAAAAACTGTGAAGTGTATAATAAGAACCAATCCGCAGTGGAGCAGCGTGGTGGATTAAACTCCAATCCTTCTCCTACGTGGAGAAAGAGGCTTATGCCCACCAGTGGGATGATATAGGCTGTATGCAAGAATAAGACGACGAACATTAACACAAGTAAATTTTATTTTACTAATGATACAAATAATAAAATGTTAAAATGAAAAATAAATTATATATGAAGATTTATAGTGTCAAAAATGTGTGCATTAATACTTTTAGTATCAATGGTTATAACGTTACGAATATTGATTTAGCATACTACGTGTAATTAAAATTAAATGCCAATGTTTTCTACTGTTTACGCGAATTTCACTCGTTATAATAAAACAACTTTTTCGGATTTTATCGCGGGAGATCCTCCCGTGACCATGGTTGCTGTAAAGTATCCGAAATTTCGGGCATTTAAAAAACTTAATAACCGCGATATAATCCGAAATAGTTGTTTCATTATAATTAAATGCCATTAAAAAGTCGGTCCAGCAATAGGAATTTTAATTTTGCTCCGCGCTCGCTTCCGCTTGATCAATGTAATCGTAACATCATTTGATATGTTACAATAATATTTATAATTAAAATGTTTATCAAGATATTGAAATTGTTTAACATATTTCATTACATATTTACAGTTAAATCACATGTTTTAGCTTTCTGATAAGTAAACCACATTGTGATAATATAATCATAATGAATGTAATAATTAATTCACACTTCTTTTATTGCTATAAGCAGTTGCGGAATAAGATAGAACATAACTTTCTGTGATGATTCTATTATTCTTTTGGAAAAAAATATCAAAAATCAGAGTTTGAAACTTTGAGATTGGCAAGTCTTAAAAAATAAATTTTCAGCTTTATAGCTGGTACAAAACAAATAACATTAAAGCGTTTCGACTGACCACAATGTACGTCCTATTACAATGTATGTATTTGTAACATATACATAGATTACTGCTAGAATACTAAAACTTTAAAAGAAAAAATAATAAAATGTTTCTATGTTAAAATGTTTTATGGAATAGTAATCATTATTAATAAACTACCTGTGCCCCGAGGTTTCCTCAGTAAATAGGCTATCCAAAGTAGAAAGTATTTTTCAATTCGAACCAGTACTTTCTGAAATTAACGCCTTTAAACAAACAAACACACACACACTTTTCAGCTTAATAATACCTATAGATTTAGTGACAAAGAATTTTCTACCACAAATTTGCAAAATTCCACACCCGCATTCTTCTACGAATATGCCAGAATTAGAATGTGGAATGAGGCTAATTCCACAGGTAAAATCATTTCTAAACAAACAGAACGCCGTTTAAATTTCGAATATATTTAACATTTAGCTGAGAATTTCATAACAACATATCCCCATATGAATCGTGTGCATGTTACTATTGTAATTTGTATATAAGTCGTACAACATTCCGCATAACTCGCGGTTACTCTAATACGCGGTGGACAATGGTATCGCATGCATGGCATTCCTGTACAGGTGGACAATACCAACAATTAATGCGGTCGTGACGTCATATTTACACAGGGACGAATTTGAAATTATCTATAAATAGGTATGTATCTTTTGTTTATTATCTTCGAGAACAGATTATGTTATTTCGGTTTTTATTTTCGTTTGTATGTGTATGTTGCGGTATTCAATATAAGACATATCTCACAGAATTACTCATAATATTATCTTGTTAAAGGAAAATTTCAGTATTAAAACTTTACAGACCATGCATCAATTACTCATGTTGTTCGAATGTTTATGTAATGACTTCACTGTATATAATATAGCATATAACTTTTCAGAAAGGCCTACAAGCTTTCATACACAATATGAATCCTAATTGAATCAGTTGATCTTAAGATTAGGATGTTGAACGTAACAAACAAACTCATCAGCTTTGTGGCATTAAGTATAGATAAACACGAGCTTAAGTACGGCCCTGATAATTATATTAATTAGGGTGAGCACACGCGACTGATTTAACAATTAGTCTTTTTAATTTTCCTTCTAATGTAACGTGTATTTTAATGTACAATTACATTTGTAATGTAAAGTGCCAACCCTGATTTGTTTATGTACATACTTTGTGCCATTAAGTTACGTACGTTTTTGTTTTATGTAATACAATGAGATCAGTTTCTTTGATGATATAGCAGCATTCAGCAGCCCCTAAAAGACTGAAAATTAAACTTGAGGGTTTTGGAATACACTATATAAACATCCAGACTGCGACAACCATATATATATGCGCTTCAGCCTGTAATATCCCACTGCTGGGCATAAGCTTCTTTCTCCACGTAGGAAAAGGATTAGAGCTTTATCTTTATATTCCCTACGAGTTACTATGAGTAACGATCGTTATCAGGTGTATATGATAACAACCGGGACCGACAGCTTAACGTGCTCTCCGAGGCACGGTGGGGAGACCTACAAGGACACTCCGAGCGGGAATCAAACCCGTGACCGTCAGTGTTTAGGAGCCGGTGACAAGGCCCACGCACTATTACACCAAAGCGGTCGTCAGTCATCGACCATCTATATACATACCAATATTTGACATAAGCGGGATCGAACCAGCAACATCAACTATTAACCGCTATGCCAACGTTTTTGACTAACGTTCTGACTCGTCATATATAAAATAGTATTTTTATTACAAAAAAAAACAAGTAAAAAAAATTGTTGTAACTCGAGTATCTCTTAAAATCAATATAAAACATTTAGCAGATATTCTTGATTCCACATTAAAAGGGGTCAATGCACTTGTCCCCAAACTTAGCGATCAGTTTTATGAGTGTTTACATTAATTTATGACCGGCCGTGTCCACAACGCTTACGACTAATTTCGTGACTTTTTGGACATTAAGGGGAAAAATAGACATTCATTTTTATAATAGGGAAAGTTTATCCACAACGAAAGCGGAACGCTAAGGCTTAAGATTTCTGTCTTAATTAATATCATCTACGTAATTACGTCATTCTCTTATAGCGCATTTAAATACAAAATAATCCTAAAAAAATCATAATTTATCAATTCTAAAAGAACGAATACTTTAAAGTCCTATAAACTGTTATAATATTATGTAATATTTAGCTTTGACATGCACTAATCTTGAGAGCTTATTACCTAGATCGATTTTACAAATTATTTTATACTAGGAAGCTTAGAGGATCTTTGGGAGTTTTCTTTAGGAGCTTTAAAAGAATAAGTAATAATAATAAGCTAGATTTTCGCTTTAAGACATATTTTTATTGAAGTAGCACAGCAGGAAATTACAACCTAACAGAGGTTCACATCTAAATAATAATGATAAGTAGAGGTTTTTTGTGGGAAGTAAGGCGACTGGGAACTCTGGGAAGTATCGGTGCTTGGGGCAGACATGTCTTGTCCTGCCAATAACGAGAACAAAAAAAGAGTTATTTAATTTGGGTATATAAAATAATTTTAGAGAGGCTTTTAAATTGTCAAATTTGTTATTCTACTCGGTTCGAACTTTGCCTCTATTACAACTGAACAATATAACTACTAACTAAGCTACTACGCAGTCAGTCAATTAATATAAAAATCATCTAAGGTCTAAGCCGATCAAGTAAAACCACGAGACATGACTAAATCTACACATCCGTTATCAGTGTGAACATGTATTAGACAAAGACAAGTAGATATACATAATATATACCTATAGGGCATTGACAGCAAATGGCTTCATTGTGGCGTAGTACACAATGATACAAAGTTTGACTTTTTTCGAGTAAATAACAATTGCCTGATATGTTATATACGAGCATTAATACATATATACGTATTTTATAATTTTTTAAATATATTTTATAACTAGCTTCTGCGCGCGACTTCGTCGGCGTGGACTCCTCTCCTATTGGTCTTAGCGTGATGATACATATCCTATAGCCTTCCTCGATAAATGGGCTATCTAACACTGAAAGAATTTTTCAAATCGGCCCAGTAGAACCAGAGATTACCGCGTTCAAACAAACAAACAAACAAATAAACAACCAAACAAACAAACTCTTCAGCTTTATATATTAGTATATAGATAATTGCCTAAGAATATGTTATATATGCCTGACATAATTATGTTATATATCAAACAATATATACTTCACATACTATAAACTAATTACTAGCTCATTTCTATTACATTATAGGTATTTCTTTTTTATGTAATTTTTACACTTTGCCTTGTCTTCTTTCTTAATCTTCGTTTTTTTTAATAGTGTATAAACCTTTACCTTTCCTAATAAATGAAATACGAAGTGTGTTTTTATAGAAAAGACAGGCACAAACACACCACCTAAGTCAGACTATCATCACCGTCTAAGAATATTCGCAGCTTCAGAGTAGCTACAAATCAGTTATTCAAAGATATATGAAGAAGAAGTTTTTCCCCTTTATAATTCCCCCACTAACATAAAGTTTGTTATTACCTTATTCGAGTTAGCTTTTATATAAGCTGTAACGAATTTACTTTAGTTACGTAATAACAAATTTAGTATCTATTTAATCCCTATTGTTATTTCAAATTAGGGTTATTTAAATTTACTTGACTTTACGTGACGTCGGGTTGGCGCAGCGGTCACAGCAATGGATTGCGATTGGCTGTTGCGCGGGTGGTTGCGGGTTCGATCCCCGCACACGACAACATTTGTATTGGCCATACAGATGTTTGCCGTGGTCTGGGTGTTTGTACAGTCCTTGTGGGTCTCCCCACCGTGCCTCGGAGAGCACGTTAAGCCATCGGTCCCAGTTGTTATCATGTACACCTGATAGCGATCGTTACTCATAGTAGTGAATATATCCGCCAACCCGCATTGGAGCAGCGTGGTGGATTAAGCTCCGATCCTTCTCCTACATGGGGAAGAGACCTATGCCCAACAGTGGGATATTACAGGCTGAATCGTGAAATTTACTTGCTCGACAACTGCTCTGGTGTAGTGGTGCGAGTAGTCGCCTAAAACACCGACGGGTTGCAGGTTCGATTCCTGCTCTTAATGGATATTTGTATTTGTACAAATATTACTTTCTGGTTTGGATGTCTGTTCTTGTGGACCTGGACGTCGCGTCGGTCTCGTTTGTTATCATGTACACCTGATAGCGATCGTTACTCATAGTAGGGAAAATATCCACAAACCCACAGTGGATCAGCGTGGTAGATTAAGCTCCAAACCTTCTCCTACGCGGAGAAAGAGGCCTATGCCCAGCAGTGGGGTTGTTACAGGCTGAATGCGAACTTTACTTCTTAGAATTTATTAAGAATTTGAAAGTTTGAGTTATTTATTA
This sequence comes from Melitaea athalia, assembly GCA_905220545.2. Lineage (NCBI taxonomy): Eukaryota > Metazoa > Arthropoda > Insecta > Lepidoptera > Nymphalidae > Melitaea > Melitaea athalia. Next base: position 7,344,230 of record HG992203.1, read on the forward strand.
CACTCACCAAAAATTGTACTTACTATTTTAGAAAAAATAGTTTCGAACTCAAAAAAAAAACAGTTTGACATACACTTTCTTCATTTTACATCATCGTGGACACAAACTTTTCACTAGCATAGCATCGTTAGGTCTAGCTTAAATGAAATTAACTCTAGGATTAAAGATTTGAAAGCAGCTACGTTAATTATATTATTTTAATCATTATCTTGTACTATTACACTGAGAATATTTAGTATAATAATGTCACCAAGTGTATACCAGCTATATTTAAGCTAAAGTAAATTGTATATCAAACATAAAGCTGTGTGTACACGAGTGAATTCAACATATCCAAGCAAACAGAAACAGTTCAGCGTAATGAGACGGAACCGTGTGCGCGTGACGGTACGACTTTATTATTTGATAGGTTTACGTCGTATTTGTTAAGCGATGATATACTATACGATCATAAACTATATATTTTATTTAAAAAATGGTTTGGTAGGCTAGCGCCGTATTAGCTATGCTATGCTTAGCTATAGGTACAAAAATTTGTTGGCACCAAATAAGATCCGAAATATGATAATGACAGTAAGTCTTTTATAAAAAGTCTAAATACAATCTTATTTTGTATTTATTTCCCCTTTTGTATGATAATTAATAGACCCCCAAAACTATTTATTGCAATTTATTTACGGCTAATTTAAATAATCTGTTTCTGATTTTGCTAACCATTGATTTCTTTTATATATCAAAAGGGCTGCAAAAAACATACGGCCTACCTTGTGGTTAGCGGATAGGTTAGTCTATAGGTGCTTACAACACCATAAGTACCACAAGCGCGTTGCAGACCAACCCCCGACCCTCCCCAAGAGCCACTTTACTCATCACAGGACTACAATACTACTTACTACTAATGCAATATTATATTATTGATCTTCTGTAAAGTTGAGATACTTCACCAGACGGGGAGCTCAGATTTTGAGCCAAATATTTTCTTTTGTGCCCTAGTCCTACCTCTCACCTACCTCAATAAAGATTTATCGATAGGATTCCGACATAATCTATGGAGAACGATGTCAGAGAGGCAGCAAAATATTATTAAAATCGGATTTAGTACAATTTGATTTCATTCGAAAGGTTGAAACAAATCACAACTGAAACTAAGCCATTGACACAACAATTGAGACATTAATTTTAATTAACTTACAATTGCCAATAATTTAACGCAATTACATTCAATGGTTTCGAGAACCCTTAACACTTATTGAATTTGTTCTCGCAGTATATATTGGAAGCTATCCAAATTGAGTCAAAACTGACTAAATCTTGGGGGCAATCATGATAAACACTGATTTCAAAATACTAATTTTTTTATTTTGTTTTGATGGATAGTAAATAAACATCATCTAGACATCTCCATATACTTACTCGTATAATACGTAATTCCATTAACATATATATTAGACCGTCGTAAGAAATAATTACTCCGACATCGTGAATCATAGCCACAATATAATTTATGAGCATCCAACGCAAATAAAATAAATATTAAATCGTTCAAGATGAAGAGCCAGCCTAATTTCCTCAGTACTGGTGCACACGTGGTCACAATATTTACATTGAGCACGCACGCTGCATATTTAACTCTGCTTCATGGGTAATTCTGGCGAGGGTCTTAATAAAGTGGTGGAAAACTATGACCGACCTTTCTGGATAAATTAATATTCTCCATTAAGTTTACTTTGGTTAATGAAGCGGTTACTTGAGGGTAGTTTTAAAATTCTATTCTTGTCTATTTACTTTGATCTATTGGACTGTTGGATTTAGGCCTTTAAAATTGAAAATAAACATTGAAATAGGGAGTTCCGTGTGTCTAATTCTTCTAGTTATGTTTGATGAGTGATATAGCTTTAACTACAATTTGAAATAATAAGCTTCATACTCACTGGACCCCAATAGCGTTTTCTCCTGTGTCCGGGGTCCGAAATCAGACATAGTAGACAAGCACAAACGCCCAGACCACAACAAACATCTGTATGGCCAATATCCAATACAAATGTTTGTCATGTGAGGCGATCGAACCCGCGACCACAAGCACAATAACCAGTGCTGTGGCCGTTGCGCTAACGCTTTGTCTACAAATAATTCAATAAGAAAGCATTCATCTCTTTAGATTTCATCATCATCATCATCATCATTTCAGCCTATCGCAGTCCACTGCTGGACATAGGCCTCCACAAGTTCGCGCCAATAATGGCGTGAACTCATGTGTTTTACCCATAGTCACCACGCTGGGCAGGCGGGTTGGTGACCGCAGGGCTGGCTTTGTCGCACCGAAGACGATTTAGATTGTGTAAATAGATTTATATTGTGTAAATATTAAAAAAAAGATTTCTATAGAGGTTGCAATCAGTTCTAGAAACCTGTAGGTCGAATCTAACTACAGATATCTTATATTATCAGGCCGCCCCCGCAAATATATACACTTGTTGCAGGTTGCAGGTGCTTATGAACAAAGATTTACTAGCTATCAGATATACCAACATTTCACTTGTATGTTATGCAAAATGCAGCTAACTATGGTTAAAGTATAATTTTTTGTGCACTTAAAAAAATAAGAACAAAATGTTTGTAGTCTATGGTCAATTTTAATAACCGCCTTCAAATCGGAAGAGTTTCTCAATTCGGTTCTAAAGTCAGTTGATATTATGAAAATAGAACCTTATTCTAAAAGTAGGTGATATTTTAACGTTTAAAGCGCAAGATAAGTACGTATTTAGTTTGGCGAAACCGTAAAAGTTGAGTGAACCAGTAAAATTTGAAATTCAAAGGAACGCACCGAGTCCCACGAATGGCGGCGCATTCGAAATTATGCTCTTAACATTGCAAATGTCCATCCTACAACGTGACTTACCAACTGTAGGTCGTTTTAAATGTTTAGCAAATTGACGTAATCAAGCACTTTATATAAGTTTTTAAACAATCCCGGTCACTATGAACACTTGATTCTACGGGATTTACCGCGATTTAAGAAAATACGTTTTTTTTTTCTTCAAATAACAAACGCGTTAATTCCCGTACAATCAAAAGTGTTCAAGCTCTCTCTGTACTTATAAAAGAAATTGTAACAGGTCTAACTGTCACTCGACTAAAAAATCGACTGGGCCTTTGGCGTAGTTGGTAGTGAATGCTTTATGTTCCTCAGATTGTAGCTACGATTCCTGAATCTGGGTGTAATATACATTTATTTATAGATGATCCGGAAAAGTTTACACTGACACAATCGTTTTTTTTTTCTTTCTATTATTATTATTTAAATTTATCGATATTTTTTTTAAGAAATGGTATTTTTAAAGAAATTGTCCAATTTTATTCCAGTCCATTTAGATACGCGTTAGGCACATATCAGTAATTCATTTTTAATTATATAAATATATTTATTATGTGTAACTTTGTTCTAAAAGTAAATACTGTAACTACATAAGCTTATACCTAAAACACAATAATTAACTTAGGTACAGATGACAGTGTAAACTAAACAAAAAAAGTTGTATTTAGGTATAGTAAATCATAAAATGGATGATTCATTGTTGACTAGAAACTTCTTTAGAATCATTGTGATTTGCAACTGATGAAACGAAAATGCGTCACAATAAAAAACAAACACATAAATTTATAGTAGAGAATGAGATAAAATACATACACATAGAATAGAATACACAGTATTTTATATACTCGGTGAAACCAATCTCTCGTGGCTACTTTCCAGAAGTTACACTTCTGCCGTGTGTGAATTGCCAACACACACTTTTTTTTTCAACTTCTACTATTTAACTACATTTCAGCTCTATTGTGAAAGCATATATCATTATTTTAACGCTTAAAATACACTGCTATATTATTCTCTGGTAAAGATAATTTCTGTACCTTTTAAATATTAAAGTTATGCAAATTTCCTTGTACGAAGGTCCAACACGTAAAGTATTTTTAGAAAGGGCTGTTTTCGAAGGGCATAACTATGAAATTATATTTCTAAGTAAAGTCAATTTAATCTATTAAAAATTTTACATACACAAAACACTTTCCAACGCCCTACATTTGAATTTAGTGCTTTCCGCCACGCCACACGCTACGCACGACGCCCCGCGTCTCCGTAAATGAGGCCTTAATGCTTATACCCTATGGAAAAAATCTCCTAAAACATGGACTTAATGCAGACCAACTTCTCATACCGAGTTGTGAGAGCTTATGAGATATACATAGTCTTGCCCTAAATATTGTAACAAAGACTAAACATTTTTTCTATTGCAAATAACATTTATTAATATTACAGTGTGTTATAGTTTAATACATTAATATAAAACCATTAAAAATATATAAAGCTTATTCGAAGTGGTCTCCATTGGCTGCAAAACAGTCCTATAAACGTTGAGGCCAGATATCAATAGAAGCACGCACTCTTTCCACGGCATAATTCTTCACTTCTCCATTATTCTCTCTTCCATAGGGTAGCCTGTAAATAGGCTTTCCAAAACTTGATTAATATGCTATATGCTATTTATCACAACAAAATCTCTAGCATTTATAATATTAATATGATCATGAATAGATTCACAGTTAACATCATTCTATAACATTAACAAGCTATTCGCCTAAAGACGTATTAATCATTAATAAGCGAATTGTAAACACAATCGAAGCCTTATAAATGAATTAACACGTTTCTTACGAAACTCAATTATTGGATTACTCGTTGTTCTACGTGGGTGATAAACGTGGCGACGAAAATATCTAACACACGTTATACATAATTATGTATGTATAAACTAGAATATTTCATCGCCTTAATTTAATAAAAAAGTACGTGTTTGTGTTTGTGTGTGTGTATGTGTGTCAGCTCCGATTCGCGGCAAGAGTCTATTTCTAACAAAAACGATTACTGTAATGTTAAAAAATTACAATGCTCTATTATATGAATCAATTTATAATTAATCAAAATAACAAAACTGTAATATCAAAACATAAACTGTCAAATGCTATTCATATCGTTTTTAGGGTTCCGTACCCAAAGGGTAAAAATGGGACCCTATTACTAAGACGTCCGTCCGTCTGTCGCTCATCAGACTCTATCTCAAGAACCGCGATAGGTAGACAGTTGAAATTTTCACAAATTATGTATTTCTGTTACCACTATAACAACAAATACTAAAAACAAAATAAAATAAATATTTAAGGGTGGCTCCCATACAAAAAACGCAAATTTTTGGCTATTTTTGCTAGATTTTAATAAGTGGTAACAGGTAGGCACTTAAAATATTCGCAAAATACTCAGTTATATATTTATATTAATAATAAACAATAAAATTAAAATAAAAAAATATTTAGCCAAAAATTTTTGTCTAAATATTTTACCCAGTCAATGGTACGGAATCCTTCGTGCGCGAGTCCGACTCGCACTTGGCCGATTTTTGTTACTTATATTTTACGATCAACTCTTAGATTAAGTTATATTAGGTTATATTAATACTCACATCATGGCACTTCGCATCACATACGTACCTAGGTCATTGCCTTACCCAGAACAATGACTTATTCGAAAGCCCAAAAACGTGTCACATACTAAGATTCTAAGCTTTATTGCTCTTAGTTCGAACCAAGTGAGAATTAAATGTACATCACCTTGACTTAGATTATACTTGTAAAATTTATAAAATACTAGCTTCTGCGCGCGACTTCGTCAGCGTGGACTCCTATTGGTCTTAGCGTGATAACACATAGCCTATAGCCTTCCTCGATAAATGGGCTATCTAACACTGAAAGAATTTTTCAAATCGGCCCAGTAGTTCCAGAGATTACCGCGTTCAAACAAACAAACAAACAATCAAACAAACTCTTCAGCTTTATATATTAGTATAGATATGATTGTAAAACACAAACTTCAATTAGACGTAGACAACGTAGTCCGTGAAAAAATAGTCAAGTAAGTACGTATTATTAAAGGTAACTGAAAAAGTACTCAAAATTGTATCGTATTGTAGGGCCAAATGAGAAGAAGTACCTTTCGATTAAAAAAGGTTTAACACAAGAGTTACGCATTAAAAAAAAATCAGTCGAATTGAGAACCCCTTTTTTTACTTTGAATTCGGTTAAAATAGCAGCTTATTTACGGCTAGCTTAACGAGAGCTCTACCATATTCTTGATTATATCAGCCTTTTGTACGGTGAAGGAAAGGTCCGGAAGCCAATACTTTCCTTTTCCAATATTAATTTCCTACTACTTCCGTACATACTTTTATTCAGCAACGCATTTATGATTCCTTAGGTATTGTGAATGTTTAAGCGCTATAGTAACCATTTATTATTTATAATATTTTGTTAGGTGATCAGACAGATAGATAGATAGACGGTTAGATATTTAGAAATACTGGACCGATTTTAATGAAATTTTGCACTAGATAATATGTAAACTTTGTCGACCTTATAATTTATCCTACATTTATATCGATATATATAATTATTATGTTCAAGAAAAAGAAAATAAGGCGCTACGAAGTTCGCCAGCCGGGCTAGCATGCGCGCCACGACAAAAGTTTGTCTACCCCTTTTCTCGTATTATCTCTTTATGTCTACAGTAGCTAGCATGCGTGCACGTGATACTCTTCTCGTCACGACAATTGAAGAGATAACAAGAAATTTTAGTTATCGTAGTTTTGTCGAATTTTGACGTGATTTTGACGTTTTAAGAAGATAAACTACTCGTTGTCAATATTAGAAAGACTACGATAAACGAAATATATTAAAATTATAAATATTATTATAATATCTTTTGTATACCACGGCGTTTCCGTTCCGTTTTGTCTTCGGAAGAGAATTATGTCTCTCGTATTGCGCATGCTAGGGTAATCGAGAAAATACTCGATGTAGACATTATCTATCTCTCTCGTCAAAGAGATTATCTCGTTGTACGCATGCTAGCCCGGCTGGTTAGCTAATATTTCTATAAAATATAAGTATTAAGAGATGGGACTCTCAAAATGACATAAACAGTAATTCCTACCTAAGTAAAAGTATTAATAGTAATCATGAAAGCTTAAAAACTCACGCTTGGCATTTAATGACCCTCGGGCCTCAGTCAGAAGATTCCGTGCGCGAACTAAACGACCTTTTCTATGAACCGACTTCCTGAGCAACACTTTTCAAAAGCAAAAATCAAAATTTCGGCCGTATCCTTGTTGATTTTTTTTATATCACTAAGTCGGCAAACAAGCGTACGGCTCACCTGATAGTAAGCAATTACCGTAGCATATAGACGCCTGCAACAGCAGAAGTATTGCAAGCGCGTTGCCGACCCTACCCCCAATCCCCCCCCCAGGAGCTCTGGTCACCTTACTCACCAACAGGAACACAACAATGCTTGAAAACAGTATTATTTAGCTGTGATCTTCTGTAAGGTCGAGGTACCACCCCAGTCGGGCTGCTCCATTTTTTTGAGCAGGAAATGTCCTGCTGTGCCCTACCTCAGTTTTGTTTTTGTAAGCATTACGTTGTCGTTATAACTAGTTGCAACATCCAGTAGCTATAATATAATAATATAATGATTCTGACGATGATGTTGATGACAAATAAATTGTCTACACTTTATTCAATTGCATACATGACAGAATTTGGTACCATTACCAATTTATTTATTTTCAGTACAAATGTCACTCCTTTTCCATATTTTATAAATTTTATTATGAGAAAAGAAAAGTCGAAGTTACCAGAATACCGAAATTTGCTGCTGTAGTTACATCGTAGCTGAAGACACATTTTCAAACCTTAATATTGGATTCACTGCAGCACAGTCTTATGGGTAAAGGTATTTGCGTCTATGAGAAAGTTTGAACTTGACCACCATGCGATTACACGAGTAGTGTATCTTAGAATTTCTTCCACAACATTGAGACTTATACGATGTGTATTTATGCCAGCCTGATCACTAGATCAATATCTATACAAATAAATAAAATTGGAGTGTCTGTTTGTAATATTAAAATAGTCGCTTTTTAATAAATGCATATGGATGTATACACGGTACATATACCAAAATACTTAACTTTTTTTTTTCAATTTTTGTCTGTCTGTCTGTTTGTTCCGCCTAATCTCTGAAATTGCTCTATCGATTTTGACGGGACTTTAACTGGCAGATAGCTGATGTAATAAGAATTAACTTAGGCTACTTTTAATTTAGAAATTTATTTATTTTGTAACTCTGCGAACTGAACAATATTTTTTTTAATTCCACGCAGACTCGGTCGCGGGCACAGCTAGTTAAAAATAAAATCCTTAAAAACTCATATGGATAGCCCAGACTGAAACTGCCATTAAAAATAAAATAAAAATTGAAAAAGGTTGCTATCTAGAGACTTTTTTAAAACACGTGAATATTTTTATTTGACGTTCGGCCATTGACCTCGAAGTACTCGTATCTAATTACATTAGGGAAGTTTCATTTGTTCAAGATAGCATTACGTTCTTTTGTCTAATGATTTCATTGGGGTGATATGGTTTGTTTTATAAGAAAAAAAAATGGGAAATTCTCGACTCATTCAAATGTAATGTGAATACAATTATTTTTAAGTTCATTAGTTGATTTAATATTTTAAATATCCTAATTTAGGATTTTTTCTGAAACGAATTTTTTAAAAATATTGTAAATAGTGTGCAGGAGCCGTTGTTTTTAAATTTTTAATTGTGTAACAAATGAATTATTTTAAACTATTTTAAATAGTTTACTCGTTTAGTCTGGTCTATTTCTGTTCACTTCTTAATATCATACTGAATCCATTAATTACAGTAAGACCTACGGCTAAAAGTGCTCTGTACTGGTAAATTATAAAAAATTAAAAAAAAACATTTTAGACTAATAAAAAATATTCCGAGAATTATTTGCATTATAGCCTTATGTCCTTGCCTTTAACCCTACGCCCTTGAGTGGTTATCGATACATGCGGCAGACAGATACATATTAATGTAATGAAAATATTGGATTTCATATTCACTTAGCGGTGTAAGATGTCATAGTTATCATAGAAATAAATTTTTATCCCCCGCTCTATTGCGATTACAAGGAGATTAATATGAAAACATTGTATTATTTTCGAAGTGCGCCTATTTATAACTTAGTATGGAATGGTCATTAGGTACAACTGATCAAATTGCAATTTTTTTACAGCATTTTGCTGCTAAAGTCTATGTTTTTAGCTATAATATAATAATATAATGATTCTGACGATGATGTTGATGACAAATAAATTGTCTACACTTTATTCAATTGCATACATGACAGAATTTGGTACCATTACCAATTTATTTATTTTCAGTACAAATGTCACTCCTTTTCCATATTTTATAAATTTTATTATGAGAAAAGAAAAGTCGAAGTTACCAGAATACCGAAATTTGCTGCTGTAGTTACATCGTAGCTGAAGACACATTTTCAAACCTTAATATTGGATTCACTGCAGCACAGTCTTATGGGTAAAGGTATTTGCGTCTATGAGAAAGTTTGAACTTGACCACCATGCGATTACACGAGTAGTGTATCTTAGAATTTCTTCCACAACATTGAGACTTATACGATGTGTATTTATGCCAGCCTGATCACTAGATCAATATCTATACAAATAAATAAAATTGGAGTGTCTGTTTGTAATATTAAAATAGTCGCTTTTTAATAAATGCATATGGATGTATACACGGTACATATACCAAAATACTTAACTTTTTTTTTTCAATTTTTGTCTGTCTGTCTGTTTGTTCCGCCTAATCTCTGAAATTGCTCTATCGATTTTGACGGGACTTTAACTGGCAGATAGCTGATGTAATAAGAATTAACTTAGGCTACTTTTAATTTAGAAATTTATTTATTTTGTAACTCTGCGAACTGAACAATATTTTTTTTAATTCCACGCAGACTCGGTCGCGGGCACAGCTAGTTAAAAATAAAATCCTTAAAAACTCATATGGATAGCCCAGACTGAAACTGCCATTAAAAATAAAATAAAAATTGAAAAAGGTTGCTATCTAGAGACTTTTTTAAAACACGTGAATATTTTTATTTGACGTTCGGCCATTGACCTCGAAGTACTCGTATCTAATTACATTAGGGAAGTTTCATTTGTTCAAGATAGCATTACGTTCTTTTGTCTAATGATTTCATTGGGGTGATATGGTTTGTTTTATAAGAAAAAAAAATGGGAAATTCTCGACTCATTCAAATGTAATGTGAATACAATTATTTTTAAGTTCATTAGTTGATTTAATATTTTAAATATCCTAATTTAGGATTTTTTCTGAAACGAATTTTTTAAAAATATTGTAAATAGTGTGCAGGAGCCGTTGTTTTTAAATTTTTAATTGTGTAACAAATGAATTATTTTAAACTATTTTAAATAGTTTACTCGTTTAGTCTGGTCTATTTCTGTTCACTTCTTAATATCATACTGAATCCATTAATTACAGTAAGACCTACGGCTAAAAGTGCTCTGTACTGGTAAATTATAAAAAATTAAAAAAAAAACATTTTAGACTAATAAAAAATATTCCGAGAATTATTTGCATTATAGCCTTATGTCCTTGCCTTTAACCCTACGCCCTTGAGTGGTTATCGATACATGCGGCAGACAGATACATATTAATGTAATGAAAATATTGGATTTCATATTCACTTAGCGGTGTAAGATGTCATAGTTATCATAGAAATAAATTTTTATCCCCCGCTCTATTGCGATTACAAGGAGATTAATATGAAAACATTGTATTATTTTCGAAGTGCGCCTATTTATAACTTAGTATGGAATGGTCATTAGGTACAACTGATCAAATTGCAATTTTTTTACAGCATTTTGCTGCTAAAGTCTATGTTTTTAAGGACTAAATTTCGTTGTAAGGTTCTACAAAAGTGGCTTACCGTACTAGTTAAGTATGAATTGCAAATATGTGGGTGGAGCGTGGGCTTAACAGACGGGGTGTCCTGTTAAATGATGTAGACTCCGCTTCAAAATTACTTTTATTTAATCCTAGTTCTTATTCCAACGGCATAAGGCGATCACGTGTACAGTGCAACGAACGTGTAATGTAAGAAACCAAGATATCATTTCGTGTACACGAAAAAGGGACTTATATCCTAGTATTTAAAGATTAGTTTACGGTAAAGGTTATTGATGTTATGTTTGTTAAAAAGTCATATTTATTCGAATGCAAAGAGAATTTATAACATTATGCCATTGTAACTGTGACTGTCGCTAATTTGTTTGAAGGTTTGATATACGTTGAAAATGTTAGTTGATAGTGAGATTTATGGATGTACGATTGTATTGGTAACGAGTCGGATGCTGCGATATGTTCAGACGCGATAAGATTTATACCGAGAGCATTGCTTTAAGTAGAAAATATAAGCGTCATGTGAGGTGATTGCGAGCAATTTGTTATAAATCATACGGTTTGATATCAGGGTTTTAATAGCTTGAATTTATGATGGTACTAAATCGCTTATGTATTCGTCATTAAATGGGGTATTGCCCGCAATGAGGCTCAATACTTACCTACAGCTTTATACCTTGGCCGGTCGATGTTAGTACTTTAATTAAAATTGAACTTAACACAATTATTATTTTTCAATCCCGAAATTTCAGCGATGTTGCAGACGTCATGGTCACGGAATGACATATCGAGAAATCTCTATATATATATATAAATGAATCGCTAAATATGTTGCTAAGCACAAATCTCGAGAGCAGCTGAACCGATTTCGCTAATTCTTTTTTAATAATATTCCTTGAAGTACGAGGATGGTTTTTACGGGGAGAAAAATTTAAAAAATTGCCTGAAAAAGTCTTAAAACAACACTTTTCTATATTCCCATACAAAAGTTAAGACAGGACAACGTCTGTCGGGTCAGCTAGTTCAAAATAATTATCGCGGTAAGTTCCATTTAAATGAGTATCAATTCTTGTCTGTTCATTTATGTTCTATTTCTGTAAAAGCACAAAAGTTTAGAGTTACCAAATAGTCCATTAATATCGAGTGTTTGTAATAGCTTCCAGAACTACCACCTTTACGTGCTCTCCTAAGCACGGTGAGTTGAGACACAATATCAGACTACAAGACCAGACAGACATATTTGCACGAATACAAAAACATCACCAAACTAAAATCGAACAAGTGACAGCTAGCTTTGAGGTGAATAGTCGCACTATTGCACCAGAATCGTCAACATGACCACGACATGTTAATTTTGATGACCATAGTAATTTACTAACAACATTACTCTGTAAGCAAGCACAACGCAAAATAATTGTTGAACTGAAACTTCTTTATGCGCATGCGGGTTATTTTTTTTTTACCTGTGACACGGCAACGTTTTGACGAAACGGCGACGTTTTGCATACTTCGTTGGGTAGTCCGCCTCGTGTCCCGCTTCGCCTTAGTTTTCAATTAGTTTTTAATTATTTTTTTCAATTAGTTTGACAAAGAAATTTCACTTCTGACATGTGTACTTTGTACGCACACACTTTTTTAAATTAAAATTATACTTAAGTATAGAATGTCCAAACAAAGTAAATTATTAAGTTTTATAAAAATATATACAAAAACAATGAACCTAAAACTAAAAACCTTAAAAAATATAATATAATAACTAAAATATATTATTAAAAGGAGTCCCTTTAGGCAAGGTTCCGAAGATACTGGCAGCGTTCCCTCTTTGGATAGCTAGACTAATTCTTTGTCCAAGGTAGCTGCCAGCTCTTCGGTCCCCTGTGATGTCGACTATCCTTTTAGCTATTTCCTTAAAAAGCCTTAAGGCGCTAGGACCCCACGGACCAAGGGTCTCGACACCGAATGGGACAAAATCATATTCGGAGCCTAGACCCCTGTATTTGCCTGCTTTAGCTTTTTCAGCCGCTTCACAAGCCGCACCAGCTCTATTGTTGGTTCCATGTAGATGGGAAGGGTTTTATTATGTCTATATACACAAAAACATCAATTTCTCTGTAATATTTACAATCGTTCAAGAAATATTTTATTAAACATAATACCTACAAAGATTTATGGTACAATGAAACCACAAGATGTACAATTTTAAATTTCCCAGCGGCTTAATTGTAGGCTATAAAGAGAATAAATGATCGGTACTCGCACAAATGCACGTAGAGTGATAGAATTAGGCCTCTCGTCCAAAGGTATACGATGTTAAGCTGTATTATATTATTTGAAATGGTCGCATTACCAACACTTGTTTTTGTTGTTCAAATAAGTTCCTTTTATTAACAGTTCAAACCGTCTTTCATATGTATGGAAGTGGTAAACTGTTAGTAATTGCTCGTTGGAATGGATTAATATTAAAAAAGAAGGAAAAAAAGAAGAGAAAACAAAAAGATTTTACAACCAATTTTTTGTATCATAATATGTGTAGTTTTATTAATTATTTTTATTGGTTGTAATTTCATGCAAAATTTGTAAATTAACAATTCTATTACACACAACATCGTCATAACATCAAAAGTTTTATTCTCTAAAGCAGTGGTCGGCAACCTTTTGGTAGGCAAGGGCCACGAGGTGGCCAAATAAACTATTGGCGGGCCGCACTTATGATTTAAGGGGTTATACGCAGTTAGAATTTTCAAAAAATCGAATTTTGTTTTTTTGCATTTTCGGAATTCACACATATTTAAGTATATTTTCTAAAAATTTGAAGCCAATCTGATAAATATTTTCGGAGATATATCTGAATTTGTAAGGCCACGTTAGTGCTAGAAAGTAGAAAGAGTAAGAACCGGAGTAGTAGCTACACTTATATACTACACGCGCAATCTGAGGTTCCTTGGAAGAATGGCTAGACGACAAGACCAGCTAGACTTATTAGAAGCTACCAATACTGCAGAAGGTACCTCTTATGGCCCTGGAATAGATAATACCACGTAAGTTGAAGATTTTTTTTTAACTATGTTTAAGCTACTTCTGAAACTTTAAGTGCGTTTTTCTCAAAACGGTATTTTCAAAGTCGGTGATCGCGATTTCTCCGAAATGGCTCAACCGATCTGTCTCAAATTTTTACACAATCTTCTTAAATATATTCCTCAGGTATTGAACGAAGGAATAAAATTTAAAAAAATTATTACTATTTTTTTTTTAACAATTTGGAGCGATAATTTCGGTCAAAAACGAATTTTTTTTTACAAATAGACGCCATTTTATCAAAAATCAAAATTTTTCTTATTCCTTCGTTCAATACCTGTATTAATCTATCCTTCAAAAGAATTCACCATATTTTTTGATTTCAGACCATCCAAACCGAAGAAATGGAGATCACCGCCAAGCGCTTTTTTGTAGAGGTCGTGTGGAACATCTTCTACAGGAGCGGCGCACATTAATATTTTTACATGATTGACAAGCTATTGTATTCTTGAAAGTAGGCTCTATTTGAATAACTATTACTTGTAATTGATAAATAAAAACTGTGTATATAAAAAATTCCTAAAAAAATGTTTTTTTGAGCCTTGTAACTGCGTATAACCCCTTAAACCCTAGACTCTACCTGATACCTACATATAATTGGTCATATCCCATAGAAAAAATGAAAATGCTATTAAAATTTTTAAAACATATGGAATTTAATACGTACACGTAATAATTACATTATACAGCACAACAGCATTTTTGTTGTATGGAATTTTTTTTTATGGATCTAGCTGCATTTTCTACCCTAATTCTAAATTTGTACTCAGATTTTTGCTAGCAGCTCTACATTTTGAGATATGAAGGGTAGCTATTTTTGTCAAAAAACATGGTTTCCCGTCATATAAAAATTTATTTAAACAACATTTTCTTTTATGTAACTTGCTTGAATAAGTTGGAGTTTTACTACTATTCTGGATAATCCAACAGTAGTCAGCCATCATACTTTCACTCCAATAGCCCTGGTAGCGCTGCTCCATGAAGCGAATATCCTGATGAAAGCGTTCTCCCTGCTTCTCGCTTAAATGTCCAAGATTTACAGAAAATCGATCAAGGTGGCTATAAATGAAATGCATCTTAATGCTCATGTTGTATCCAAGGTGCTGAACGTATAATGGTAACTGCTTGACGTGGTCAGGAAAGTCGACGGACTTCTTATTTCCCGAAAAGTTTTTTACAAGCCAAAAAAAGTAATTCCAGGTATTTTTTCAGCAGTTGTCATACTTTCAGTAAAATTTACATCGTTTATTAATTTTCTAATTTGTGGTCCTTCGAAAATTCCAGCTTTTAAATTCTCAGCACTCAATTTTGGAAACGATCTGGATATACAGTGGCGTGAAAAAGTTTTGGGCCACCCTATTTTTTTTCATATAACTGACGATCACGACGATTCAGCCTGTAATAACCCACTGTTGGGCATAGGCCTCTTCTCCATGTAGGAGAAAGATCGGAGCTTAATCCACCACGCTACTCCAATGCGGGTTGGCGGATATTTTCCCTACTATGAGTAACGATCGCTATCAGGTGTACATGATAACAACCGGGACCGACGGCTTAACGTGCTCTCCGAGGCACGGTGGGGAGACCCACAAGAACTACACAATATAACTGACAAAATATTTTTTTCTTTCACTTGTTCTTTGTTCGAGTTGTTTGAGAGAACCATAATAAAGATTATAACGTTAATAATTATATAAAATATAATATTGTACAACGGTAAATGACTTTCAACAGTGTGCAAAAGTATTGGCCCACCGCAATTCACGAATTTGCCGGACCTTACTGCACAAGATTTTTTGATATTTTTTTCTCATTGGTTTCTAAAAACGCTATGCACAAGGAATATGTTAATAATTACTATTATATCTGCCTCAATGCCGAAAATTTTTAACAATAAAACTTGAAATTTGCAAACATTAAGCTCTGTGAAATTTTGTTCAAACCACGTTCAAACTTTATTCAGAAAAAAATTTCACACGTTTTACACACTATATTGGGTATCCAGTGCTTGTTGTTTGTTTCCAATGGCCGTCGATAGTACTCCATGTAAGCATTTTTAACGAACTCTGACACATTTAAACAGAATTTTTTGAATGTATATTTGCCACAAATGTAACAAAATCTATTTGGATTGTTTACACAGGTCTTTCTAGACGCATGTTGTGATTGATCTGCAATGTAATGAGTTAATGACATTGCAGATCAATCACGTTCATTTGTAAATGACTCGGTACTTCCTGAATATCACAGGAAAAAGGGTTTGCAAAAATCTTCTTTGCTTGAAACTTTTCAAACTCACCAAATCTGTCGCTGAATGAAAAATGTCACATCATATATCTGCCAGTTTCGTTTTAATTCTACGTGTTACGCGATCGCGGTTCGTTCATGTATTTATGTTGGTATTTATAACTTATTTACAAAACATTCGCGGGCCGCAAGTAAGACCTCCGCGGGCCGCACGCGGCCCGCGGGCCGTGCGTTGCCGACCGCTGCTCTAAAGTAATAATATTATGTCTTTGTAGAACGACAATTAAAAAGGCACGTTTAAATTTGATTTTCACTTTAGATATAATTTTAAAACACTTCGTATGTAATTAAAGCAAAATCTCTAGTGAAACAAATTAAAGAAATCTTACTGAAACATAAAAATTAAACATATAATGCTATAGCAATGCTTTCAGTGGACGTTGAGCACAATCGTGGGAGCCGGAATGTTCGAATGTAAGTGATAGAATTAATCGTTCTCGTCGTGAAGGCCGATGATTGCGATTCGTAACTATAATTCATATATAATTTATATATGTATTATTTATAAGTATGTTTATCAAATAAAAAAAAATATTTAGCTAGACCATTCGACTGTTACCTATTACACAAGCATTAAGTTGCTTACTTTAGGAACAGACGACCGTGTGTGTATTGTGTACATATTTATTTATTTATTATATCATCGTGAACTTAGCCTTTATATTTTTTGATAAAGTATGGATTATTTTTTAAATACTAAACTATAGATTTTTTATTTTAATTTTTCGAAAGAAATAATTATAATCTTTAGATTTCGCTTGTTCGCTTTAGCCTATCGTAATCAGTATCAGACACAGGTTTCCCGCATATTTTCCCGCCCGCATTACAGCTAAATAATATTGTTTTCAAGCAGTATTGTGTTCCTGTTGGTGAGTAATGTGACCAGAGCTCCTGGGGGGGATTGAGGAAAGCTCCTGGGGGGGATTGGGGATAGGGTCGGCAACGCACTTGCCATGCTTCTGGTGTTGCAGGCGTCTATTGGCTACGGTCTTACCATCAGGTGAGCCGTACGCTTGTTTGCCAAACTAGTTACATAAAAAAATATATATATTACAGACTAAATGGTGAATCTTGATATTATTGATAAATATAATTAATTATAGTCATTAAATTTTAGTAACAACTAACATGTAGGTAATGCTAATAGGAATCGTATTAAAAATGTAGCTGCCGAGAACCTCTACCACAAAGTGGATAAAAATTATTAAAGTCACACTTTTACCTCAAATATCTAACTACATGAAGATAGAAAGAAAAAAATATTCAAACGAGGTTACAGTAAATATTTTACACGGGTAAATTACCTTGACGACATTTTACCTTACCATAACGACTTTTACCTACCGTGTCCACAATTACCTTAACAAAGCTGAACCAACTGCGTTTTAACGTCTTATCTAGGTCACAGGAACCTTAAGAGCTGAAACATTTACAGCGTAATTGTTATATATTGCACTAGGAATTAGAATTTATGTATGTACAAAGCGTGTTAAGTTAATAGCTTTATCTCGCGGCTTTGCCCGCGTTCAATTAGTCGTGCATGTTTGGTAAAGTTTTTGTATGTAGTGTATAATAACTCTTTTTATGTGCTATATTTACTATATTTTAAAGTGATTTAACAAAAAGTAATAAACTGCACTTTATGTAACAAATGAATTTCTTATCTTCTCTTCATTTTTAGTACCTATATTTTTTTTAGATTTGTAAATAATTTCGAACATTAACTACTAATATTGTTGGGACATCTGAAATCCACTGCACATACCACTCCACCACATCACATCCGCTAGTTGAGAACTATTTCTATTTACCATGTTGACAGAACTATATAATTGTCTGCATTGATTTGATAACAACTTTAAGTATCTAATATCTTATACTATTAAACGAGCAATTCTTGTATATATATATATAGAATCTGAATCTCGGAATCGGCTCCAACGATTTTCGTAAAATTTAGTATGCAGGGAATTTCGGGGACGAAAAATTTATCTAGCTAGGATTCATTAAAAAAAATGTCGTTTTATCCCTGTTTTTAGGCAATGAAAAAATATCATTAGAATACGAAGCTTAATTTCACTACTATCATCATATCTGTAATAGCGTAATTAGGAAATCGGCGGGTGTCAAATCGTGTTGACCCGGGTTCGAATCTCAGTCTTCAGATTAATTTTTTTTTTTTTTAATTTCACTCGTGATTTATTATTTAAATAAAATTAAAATATAAAAATACCGAGAAAAAAAACAAAATAAAATGAAAATACCGAGCTAGGCTCGGTCACCCAGGTACTTACCATATTATAAGCAACAGAGGTTTAGATTCTGACTTCGTTAGATAATCTTAATGCAGTCGTAGATTTAAGTTTGATTAAATATGATCGAATCAAAAATATGTTAAAACAGCATAGACCTAATATGAGAAAATACGTGTTAATTAATTTATCCTTTAAAGTCTATACCATAATATCATAATAATACATATTAAGTGCTATGTTACTGTTTGTAAGAAAATAAAAAAATATTCTTCTCAAAAGATCATGAAGCGATGCGTAAATAATTCGTATCAATTTATTATCTGTCGGGTAATGTACTAAGAGGAAGATAATATCAGATTGTATAGACAATAATTACGCCGACCACAATTCCTAATGATGATACAAAAAAAAAAACTTCTGAATGTTATACGGTCACAAAAACACAGTCCTCAATTCGTCAAAGATTACTTAAGAAACAGACGTGGCGCAACAACAGTCTGTACAGATACTCATATCTGACGGTTTGTCTTACTTTCTAACTGATATTTACAACGATCATTTACATAGTTTTGCGTGCATTTTTGATTACTATTCCTTTTTATGCTCAGAGGCTTGATGATTTTGAATCTTATTTTACTTTTTACAATAGAAAGGTTTTTAAAATACTTATTTTATAAATCGGCTTAGTAGATTTCTAGATGAGTGCGTTAAAAAAAAGACTAAATAATAACGGAAAAGTTGCTTTTACAATATTTTGGTTTAAATTTTACTTTGGTTCTGTTGTTGGTTGTCCAACTCGAAAAGGCACAACTCGTACAACAGAAATGAAAAAAAATGGTTATTTCAGAGACAAAGTGATAATAATACAATACCGTAGATTTGGTGTGATAGTATTGTGTATTAAAAATAGGAAACTTCAATATGTAATAAATAACAAATATAATATGTGGTTTTTTTTCGGGTATATTATTATCTGTGTAAACATCGTATGTATGTAATATACATACATCCATACATACAAACTTTCGTATTTATATATTTTTTTTTTATGTAACTAGGTTGGCAAACAAGCGTACGGCTCACCTGATGGTAAAACCGTAGCCTATAGACGCCTGGCAACACAAGAAGCATCGCAAGCGCGTTGCCGACCCTATCCCCAATCCCCCCCAGGAGCTCTGGTCACCTTACTCACCAACAGGAACACAATACTGCTTGAAAACAGTATTATTTAGCTGTGGTCTTCTGTAAGGTCGAGGTACTACCTCAGTCGGGCTGCTCCATATTTTGAGCAGGAAATTTCCTGCTGTGCCCTACCTCCGTTACTATATTATTAGTAGGGTGTTGTTTATTGAAACAAAAACTAAGGTGTGTTTCTCAGTAAGAAGAAATTTATTATAATGAAACATTATCACAAATTATTTTTTATTACTTATATCTACACTTAGGTATGTATAAATTTTATTAATGATTTGATTACAAACCTGTAAAAAGAAACAACACTTGGAATACCTGTTAGATTGCTGACAAAGTTTCCACTGAATTAGTCAAATAATAAGCCATCATGTCATTAAAGGTAAAAAAAAAATTATTATTTTATTTATTTATTATTTATATTTTTATGATTTATTAGCTAATCTAATGAGGGAACCAGGATGTACGAACTAAATTTCGTTATAGCTATTGGCAGGACACTCGGATTTGAACTAATTAATTTCAATTGGGCATGGTGACGAGGGTCTGAAGATTGAGCATTATTACAATTCTGGAACATTCGCTATACTTGCATCCATTCATCAATTCCACCCACTCTACATTCGAGTTTCCAAATGAACGCCAATACATAAATTGTTATTAAAAAGAATGATGTAATGTTTAAGAATGATGTAACATAAATTGTTATTAAAAAGAATGATGAGTTTTAATATAACTTTTATAAAATTAATTTTTATATTATCAATAAAATATATATAATATGCATCATCTGTAAAAGTTTATTCTATTCATCTAGATCAGTAACAAAAATTGATATCGTGAAGAGTGCTGTGCGAAGATGATTCGAGTGTTTTTGAATAGACTCCACTGTGCTGAGCTTGACCGTCACTAATTTATCGATTGAACGGAAATAAATAGGAAAAATATTTTATAATTAAACAAACAACGTTTTAATAATTTAGTACTTCAATGTATTTTATTATATAATTTATATACTAATACATACCTATTATAAATTTTCAAACTATTTTTTCTTACGTACATACAAATTAATACTAAGAGAACAGCTAAAACCTACATGCAATTTTCACCTTACTATTGTAATTTTAAGCTGTACCTACATAATATTCAAGATCAACTTAAAAACTTCTATTTGTGATTTCGAACTTTTTTTAAATTGTCATTTTAGTAATCTATACATATAATAAAATGGTAGGAAAGTCAAAACTGTACATTGAATATTTTTTTAAAGAATACTTGGGGTGTCATCTACAATCGATACCGAAGCCAAAAATATAGTTTTTAGAATTTTTGTCTGTTTGTCTGTTTGTCTGTATGTATGTCCGGGATAAACTCAAAAAGTACTGCATGGATTTACTTCAAATTTGGCATGAATATTGTTAAGAAGTCGGGTCAGAACATAGGCTACATATTATCACGCTATCACCTACGGGGAACGAGCAGTGAACGCACGCAGACGACGTCGCGGGCAGCAGCTAGTTATAGTAATAAATACAGAGTAAATTTAAAACACTAACTTTTATCACTTTAAAAGTGACCTATGACAGACCGACGGCCATCTCACTATTATAACTCTTTTGATACGGTACCCTAAAAATAAAAAAGCATTGAACTCGAATGACTTATCTATAAGTCAGAATGCGAAACATTTAATCGAATCGTGGTTTTGAATCCAGGCTAGAGAACCGTTTTATTTTGAAATCATTTCTTTTAAAATTATTATACCTATATAGAGACTAGCTACCCCGCAAACGTTGTTTTGCCATATATGATATCCCCGCAACCCCCTCTTGTGGGTGGCATTTCGTAAAATCCGTTCTTAGCATACCTCTATTCAGCGAAAGGAATATTCCTACCAAATTTCAAGCCTCTACGCCTTATGGTTCCAGAGATATCGTGATGAGTCAATATATGGGTGGAAATCTCTTTTATATATATATATATATATATACTAGCTGCTGCCCGCAACGTCGTCTGCGTGCGTTCACTGCTCGTTCCCCGTAGGTGATAGCGTGATAATATGTAGCCTATGTTCTGACCCGACTTCTTAATAATATTCGTGCCAAATTTGAAGTAAATCCATGCAGTACTTTTTGAGTTTATCCCGGACATACATTTGAAGAAATAAAGGTTCACTGCTCTTTTCCCGTAGGTGATAGCGTGATAATATATAGCCTATGTTCTGACCCGACTTCTTAACAATATTCGTGCCAAATTTGAAGTAAATCCATGCAGTACTTTTTGAGTTTATCCCGGACATACATACAGACAAACAGACAAACAGACAAAAATTCTAAAAACTATATTTTTGGCTTCGGTATCGATTGTAGATCACACCCCAAGTATTCTTTTAAAAAAATATTCAATGTACAGTTTTGACTTTTCTACCATTTTATTATATGTATAGATATATATATATATATATATATATAGGTAGGGATCCCTAGTACATTTTTTTCACCTGATCAGTATCAAGCTAATTTTTTGGGAGTGGCTACATTTTGATGAGGCGAACAAAAAATTCCTCTTCGAAAACTCTCGATTGTGGTAGCTAACAGAGATAGCAGGAGGTAGAGCAGCAGTGAGCGTAGGACCGGAATAACGTACCACGCAATTTGGAGGACATTGTTACTTTTAAATTATATAGATAATCACTAACTAAAAGAAAAAAAAATCAGTGGTTAGTAATAATTTTTGATGACCTTACGAGGTCATCAAGTTGATGACCTCGTAAGGTCATCAAAAATTAATTTTTTTTCTGTTTTTTTTTTTGCTTTTAGTTAGTTAATATCTATATAATTTGATGGTAATATTGTCCTCCAAATGCGTGGTACGTTATCCCGGTCCTACGCTCACCGCTGCTCTACCTCCTGCTATCTCTGTTAGCTACCACAATCGAGAGTTTTCGAAGAGGAATTTTTTGTTCGCCTGATCAAAATGTAGCCACTCCCAAAAAATTAGCTTGATACTGATCAGGTGAAAAAAATGTACTAGGGATCCCTACCTAATATAGATAACAATAACAATAGCATCATCAAAAAATCGTTAGTTATCTGTAGCATTTACAGTTCTAAGGCCATACTTTTTTATACCATTGGGATGGCAATCAAGCGTCCAGCCCGCTTTATGATAAGCGTTTACCGCAGCATAGTAGATGCTTGCAATACCAGGGAGCTGTACCAACGTGCTTTCAGTACAAAATTGCAAGCGCAGTGCCGACCATACTGCTAACGAATAACGATACCGAATTACCGATGAACCAAAAATCACTAATATAAATTTTTTTTAAATATATATGTCTAGGTCGTTGCCGTAGCGTACAGCTCACCTGATGGTATGCGTATGGTTACCATAGCTTATATAGATGTCTGCAACACCAGAATCATCGCAAGCGTGTTGTGGAGCCCATCCCTAATTCCCTCCAGGAGTTCTGGACACCAAGAGGAACACAGCACTGCTTGAAAACAGTATTATTTAGCTGTGTCAATTATCTTCTCTAAGGTCAACGTACTATCCCAGTCGGGCTGCTCCATATTTTGAGCAGCAAATTTCCTGCTGTGCCCTACCTCAGTTAAACACATGCAACTACTTTAGTCACTGCGACAAATTGTAAAGTATTGTATTGATATAATGAAAACATATTCTTAGATAATCCGTTCATATTTATTAGAATAAGATAAGACTGAATTGTAAATACGACCCACTTCGATCTGCCGCGTTATTTATCGTGAGAATAGAGATAGTATTTTAATATAAATAATGTTGTTACTTAGTATCGCAATAGATACTGATATCGCAATAGCTAACTGATATAGCGTGTACTTAATTTAGGTGAATAAGGATTAACAAATAAATAACAAAACAAATATTAATAAATGATATAATTGAAAGAAGCAAGGTAAATTTTAATAGAAACAGTTTTTGTCCATTAGTTTACAAATGACTAATTTCTGGGGTTAAGGATATGAAAACATAGAAACGAATTATATACCGCCGTTACTTTTGTTTTCTTACTTGTTTTTCTTCAACGTAACATTTTTATAATAGGATTTACAAACAGATAAACTTCGACGTTCAAAAAATATATTGAAGTAATAATAATAAAAACATCAACTTTATAAACGTATTGATTTAATTGTATTACATATTTATTTCTTCTGATGCAATGTTACAATTTATCTGAAGTCTTCAGTTGTAATAAATGAAGTGTTTGTTTCTTTGAACGGTCTAATTAAATAACTACATTTTAACGTAAGATTTAGGTATCTACAGGATATCTCCGAATGAGCCCATAAAACATCATCACCAAATAAAGTAAAAGTAAAAATATTTTTAAAAAAGCTTTTATTTGAATGCGCTAGTTAACCATCCATTGTCAATCCAAATTAAACTTGTATACAACATTTCAGCTCAATTGGTTGAAGATATCTGCTTCAAAATTGAGTTGCAAGATTTCACCCGAACATACATACATACATACACACATACATACATTGCAAGCTAAAAAAAGCTTGTAAAAATGAGTGGGGTTTAGACCACACGACTAAAATTAAACATTTTTTTAGTCGCCTCTTATTTATTTATTTATTTATTTATTTATTGCGCCAACAAGAAATTTACGTAATTAGTATTACTTACGTACGTTACGTTACGTACGTACTTATAGTAATATACGAAACATAGCCCTCTCTCTCTCTTTCTTATCTTCGCTCACTTATCACGATCACACTCTTCGTAACGCTCTCGTCACGCATTCACCAGCTTACTCCCCAAGTCAAGCGTGCATATCTATAATTCAATAAAAATTCTGAGTAAGTACAGTCGAAACCATGACTTTCTTCCCCAAACTTCAACGTTTTGTTTGTTTCAGTTACTCGTTCTTAAAAAGCAAATACGTAGCTCCGTAAACAAATTTGTTATTGATTTATGGGACGGGCACATCAATTGTAATCGAAGTTACATGGCGATAGTTGAATACTACTCGTCCAAACTAAGTTTGCACCTCGCGTCAATTGCGTCACACTGACGCTTAGGTACGGTCTGCAAAAAAGGATTTCCTATGACTTTAAAAAGTAAACAAATGTTTGTTAGATTTTACTTTGCAATTATTATTTTTAACATTATATTATACATAGGAAGCGGGTGAGGCGCCGCATTCCAGCGAGCTGCAAACTTAGCTTGGCGGAGTTCAACTTAACAACTAGGTTATTTTCTTCCTGAAAGTACCACGAGGTCACGTGAGATTGAATGGCACAGCTGCAGTACCTAAATAGTTTTAGACATAAAGTTCAAGTTGATTAATAGTTCTATTTCTCGTTAATTGAAAAACCGAAAGAGACATAAAATCTTCAACTGTCATTGTCTGTCGAATTATGTTCTGTACTCAAATGAATTATCTTCAAAGTTAAATAATGTACATTGTTTTTATAAATATACAAAATGTGCCTATATTTCCTGATGTAGGAATCTTGATAATGCATGGGTTAAGAGTAAAAAGAAGAATAAGACGAAACAAAAGATGCGTTGATGATATTACAGTTATAGTAGCCGTGTATTAAGATTGGGGAAATATCAGTACAAATAATGATGAAATTGTGGGCAATGGAAGAGGGTCAATAATATAGTATACTAGCCGACCCGTGCTCACTTCGTTGGGCGTTAATTATTTTTGTGACGCAAATATATAATAAAGTTTTCATCTCGCTCGCATTTCTCCGACTTGATGTACATACACTATTGTCTTTCACTGAATTCTTTACTCAATAACAATAAAATATAGCCTATATCACTCCTGAATAGTGTAGCTTTCTTTTGGTAAAATAATTTTTATGATCGGTTCCGCATTTGCGAAGATTACCCCCTACAAATAAACAAAGTTACCTCTTTATAATATTAGTATAGATCATACCCGCGAAATCAAAAATGGACTCTAATAATGTGATATAAACTTTTTAAGGTATGAACAAAAAATAAACGCAGTATGTAGTGTGTAGTATAAAATAGAGCTTTAAACAAATTCTTAAGTTTTCTATTACCAATTGTTCTATCCAGTCACAGTTACAGCTTACAGAACCATGTCGTCAACGTCGTCATCACGTTTGAACATTTCAAAATATTTAAGAAAAAGTTTCTCATTATAACTTATGTGAGATACGAGTATAATTGTAACATTATTACACTGCCAGGCCATCTGTCGTATCAATATATAAGGGTGATACTAATCACTTAAGACTGAGCTAAATCATATGAAATACCTTCTACCACCCATCTAAAGCTCTTTAGCACTTACTAGCAAATAATAATAAACCAAGAGTCAAAATCAAACTCAGGTGGTCCCATAAAACAAAAAAGGTCAACAAACCCACGTGATCCTTATCATAAATAATTACATAAGAACATCGTAAATATGCGTGAAAGAGCTAGCTATATACACTGTTTGTACCTTAATCCGTATTTATGGTAACACTACAAACAATTGATAACAAAAATCCCTTAAGACTCCCCTGTCTAACTTACATAGATCAAAGTACGTAAATAAATTTTCTTACTTGGTCCTAACTAACGAGGCATTTAGAATGCATTTTATGTCAAATAAAATAACACGTGCTCTAACAATAAATAGATCTTGAACGCGATTGGAGCGGCTTTAGTGATGAGCGGTAGCGGCAGTTATGGATTTTTTTTAGTACTTATGTTATATAGCTATATTTTATTTATATTTTATTTACAATCTGTTACGATTCTAATTTAATTTAATTGCACAAAGTTGAATAAGATGGATTTAATTAAAATCGTTAAGATTTAATTTATAATTTTGATTACGTCTTCAATATGAAAAACTTCTTCGAATTTTAATTTACACAGTTTGGTATTAATGTACTAAGTTAATACAACATATTTATATGAAAAGGTTATAATAGCTAGAAACTCGCAACTAAAAATTTTACTTTTTGGATATATGTACCTACTTAGTTTATTTCAAAAAGATTCACGACTTAAAGAGGAATGACTCAATAAAAATTACCAACATTATGAATTCTTTTTTAGTACTTTATATTATATATTTACAGTAATACTACGTCTACACTTGATCTACTTACGCGAATAAGGAGCTCTGTTAAAATCTAAGGCGACATTTTTTTATATGTATTTGAGTGTCTAAGACAATTATCGTATTTATATAAGAACTTTATTGGTATAACTTATTTGTAAAATTATAATTTATATGCTTACCACTTGGTCATATTTATCGTGTCCTATATTTTTATATACATTAATGCTGAAATATTACTCGTGTGATTGTTGTAGGACACGAAAGGAAAAACTGTATTAAGACTAATAAATCACGCAGATGTGGGAAATGATCGGCTAAAATGTGGTGGATTTATGTAATGTTATATAATTATGTACTATAGTAAAAAGTAATTTGGTTAATGTTATTCACAATAAAATCATTTTAAATGCAATTCATGACAAAATCAAATTTAGTTCAAATGATGATACAGGCTGAATTTCCTAATGAAACCCATCATAGAATACTTAACTCTTTTGTCGATTTTAAACATAATGTTGATTTAGCAAGCATGTAAAAGAAGCTGTAATTTTGACGAAAATATTGTTGCATATTTATATTTAAAAAAAACACTCGACACGCAGGAAGAAGGCATATGGAATGTGCTTTACAAGGATAGGATTTAGACTCATACCTGTCTATTTTTAATAAGAATCAATGTTTCATATTAATTCACAGAAGTGAGGATTTTGCCAAAAACAAAACATTTACTACTATCAAGTACTTGATACACTAGGGTGGCGACCACTATAATATAGGTAGTTAATATAGATTTCCAACCAAAATTATTGAAAGACGACATATCACATTATTCACACACATCCTTAAATATTTTGACATACGATATATAAAGTATATAAAAGATTTGTGTCAATTAAGAGAAAATTAAGCTAATATTTCGATTTCGAAGCTAATATATAAAGCTTAAATAAATAAAACCATCATTAAAACATTTAAAATCGTTATCACTAAAACCCGCGTATTACCATACAAAGTCCCCTGCCTAACCGTTAGCGCGGTCAACAGCTGCATTCGCTCGTGGATTAAAACAATTGATTAATTCAAGTGCTCGCTGAATGGACTTCTGGAAGTCTTCCAGATGCCTCAGACATGCGAATTGTATCGCCCAGGCCATCTACGTTCATTATAAAACTTACTTGTGTGTGTGTGAACTATACAATGTATTATTTTAGGGGTTGATTTTGTTGTATGTGTTCAATAATTCAATTATACGACCGATATTGTCATTTTTGGATTTCCGAAATTTCTGACGCCTTAATCACCCGTGTAAAAGTCTCATATTAATAAAAGTATTACATCAATACTGCAAACCAAACAATAGAGAGGAATGGAAGAGGAGAACATGTTGTGCCGACCCTATATGAATAGGATAAGGTCAGGGAGATGATGACATCAATACTGCAAACCGAGAAAGCTTTAACTAATATAACATATATTTGTATGTTACGGGGTCTAATAACTGTAATGTTATATATACGTACTACGTATGTACAATTTATTTCTCCCGACTTTATTTGTAGCTTAAAACATTACTTGATTTTGTTGAAAACTGATTTCATCCCATGATTTTTCATTTATTGCAACTGACCTGACAAACAGAAAAAGAAATACATGTAGGTACATATTCAAATTCATGTAAAACTATTAGTTTCTACAATCAGTCATTCGCTTTTATTCAATTACTAGCTGACCCCGCAAACGTTGTTTTGCCATATATGTTATTAACCCCCGCAACCCCCTGTTGTGGGTGGAATTTCGTAAAACCCGTTCTTAGCTGACCTCTACTCGGCGAAAGGAGTATTCCTACGAAATTTCAAGTCTCTACGCCTTATGGTTCCAGAGATATCGTGATGAGTCAATGGGTGGATATCTCTTTTATATATATTGATGTATAGGTAAATACAATGTTTATATAGTTAAACTTTATACTTTTTAACTCTTCAATTACTTATATAACGTTGTATATAGTACAAAATAAATATTTCAATTCATTTTTTACTCATCACGACACGGTATATTTATTCTTAAAATCTTATTATAAAATTCGCAAGACTCGGCGTATCTAATCACATAAAATTATAACATTAAAAAAATGTCACTCAACAAAAAGAAACTGCCCAAATTGTTATCTTGGGTTCAACGGCTCTCGTCTCCGCTTTTACCGCGTCTTAACTTTAATCGATTCATTTTAAGATAAAAAAATGGACAATTATGTTAATGATACTGCGATTAAGACGTATATAATTAATATTAACCTTAAAAAGAAATTTTGATGTGAAATAAAATGTCCCATAAAACACTGTTTCACAAGTAATTAATGTTTATAAAAGTTTTATGCATAATTATATATGATACAGACGCGAATGTTGAAATAGGAACTGTGGATTTGATCTTTCAGTCATTCATTCATTCAGTTCAGCCTATTGCAGTCCACTGCTGGAAATAGGCCTTCCCAGGTTCGCGCCAGTGGATTCGATCGTTACTCATGAAAAATGTTTGTAAGTTTATGCAGATATTTGTTATTTAGTGCGTTTCAGGGGCTCTAAAAAATTACTTCATACGTGCCGCAGGAATTCTCATTATGAAAAAAAAACTAATTATATTAGAGATTAGTTAGTAAAACAGGTGCCACTTGAAATAAAGTAAACGTATATTAGCCGAAGATACAATTACAAAATACATAATTATAGACGAATCATCTGTGCTATTTTGACACTGTTGGACCTGAAGCTATTCAACCAAATTAAAGAATGAAAATTTGAGTAAAAAAATAAATACGTTATTTTATTATTTCACGATTCAGCCTGTAATATCCCACTGTTAGGCATAGGCCTCTTCCCCATGTAGGAGAAGGATCGAAGCTTAATCCACCAAGCTGCTCCAATGCGGGTTGGTGGATATTATATTCCCTACTATGAGTAACGATCGCTATCAGATGTACATGATAATAACCGGGACCGACGGCTTAACGTGCTCTCCGAGGCACGGTGGGGAGACCCACAAGGACTGCACAAACACCCAGACCACGGCAAACATCTGTATGGCCAATACAAATGCTGTCGTGTGCGGGGATCGACCCCGAAACCGCCCACGCAACAGCCAATCGCAATCCAGTGCTGTGAGTTGTAACCGCTGCGCCAACGCGGCGTCAATATTTTAATATTTAGATTATTATTATTATTTCTAAAGGTCAGTATAATACCACCTTAGCTTGGCAATGTTCCCCTAAAATCGTCAATTAATTAATAAGTTTCAGCTGGAAAAGGATGTCCCAATTGTTCGTTTTGGTAGTTATGTACACTCGAATTTATTAATCGAATAATAACTTCCCGCTAAATTGGCCTTTTATCCGCCTACGCGCACTCACACACAGAGTTAGAGATACATTATTATTTTTCTATTAAAATTTATACTTAGCCAGTGTTTTACAAAATGTTATTCTTTTTTTATTTAGCACACTAACTTTAGTTACAAATACAATAGTATTATTTATAGTAATTGATTGTATTGTAGTACTTGAGTAAATCTAAAATACTCCTAGTATGTATATATGACTTATGACTAATTGCGGAACCTGTCAATGCTTTTACGTACATTCAGCTTAACATGCACGCACACACCCACACGAAGGTATTACACTTACAAACAAATAATAATTATAATATATTAAGCTATATTTTATAGACCCTTCGAGCACTTCACATTTAGGCCAGATAAGCAAATTGTTGTATTCCACCACTTCAGCCTATCACAGTCCACTGTTGGACATAGGCCTCCACAAGTTCGCGCCCGAAATTATGACGCGAACTCATGTGTTTTGCCCATAGTCACCACGCTGGGCAGGCGGGTTGGTGACCGCAGGGCTGGCTTTGTCGCACCGAAGACGCTGCTGCCCGTCTTCGGCCTGTGTATTTCAAAGCCAGCATGGATGGTTATCCCGCCATCCGTCGGCTTTTTAAGTTCCAAGGTGGTAGTAGAACTGTGTTATCCCTTAGTCGCCTCTTACGACACCCACGGGAAGAGAGGGGGAGGCTAAATTCTTTAGTGCCGTAGCCACACAGCACTCGTAGCCACACAGCTACACACACACAAACACAAATTGTTGTATTATTATGCACAATTTAAACAATTTAAAAACATTGAAATACATGTAACAAGAATGACATTCAGACATAGAACAGGCGTTTTAGACTAAGAATTACATAAAATTTATGCCTAACTTTGACCTAAAATTATGGCTTGCTAAAATATGGCTTAGTAACAAGCGTACATGGTTTGACAAAGTTTATATTTTATATATATATATATATATATAATACTTCTAGTAGAAACGTACTTAGCACAAACAAAAAAAAAAACATTTTTAATGTAACAAATACAGTTACGTACATTGAACATGTGCAAAAAATTTTATATGGAAAGCTCTCTATAATCGATGATGATGTCAAATATAATTTTTTCATTATTGTCAGCATATCTCTATCTTGACCGTACATGATTTAAAGGACGTTGCCGTAGACGGCCCTTTACCGTTACCTAACTCACCACAGGAACACAGCACTATTTGGAAGAAGTTTTGTTTATGCTATGATCTTCTGTAAAGTCGAGGTACTTACCCAGTTGGGCTGCTTCAAATTTTGCGCAAGATATTTCCTACTGTGCCGTACCTCAATAAAAAAAATGAGATAAGAGTAAAGAGTTATATTGTGATTATTATCGTTACAGAATAAGTCGATAACAATAATAATAAATATAAAATTATAATTGATAATACAATGAAAAAAACAGTTAGGTTTTTTCTTGGGAATCTATTTAAATAGATCCACTTCGATACAAAGTTTTTTTTTAAGGCTATAAGTTGTATAGGACGTAACAACGATACAAGCAGAATAATGAATTCGTTACGCTTTATATCACAAAACAATTTAGACGCAATAAAAAATAAAACTACGCAATACTGTTGAAATCGACTCTATAGAGTTCCTTTTATAAAAGGTAAGAGAAAGTCCAAGCATGAGTCAGACTAGAAGACAAAGTATTGTGATAAAAAGAAATAGGTACAATATAATATTTAACTGTAAATATATTTTTAATTAAGAATTGAACAAAATTGTTATATGGGTATTCTTAACTTTTTTGTTGCTACATTTTTTTTTATTTTATACTAGCTTCTGCGCGCGACTTCGTCGGCGTGGACTCAGCTCCTATTGGTCTTAGCGTGATGATACATAGCCTATAGCCTTCCTCGATAAATAGGCTATCTAACACTGAAAGAATTTTCCAAATCGGCCCAGTAGTTCCAGAGATTACCGCGTTCAAACAAACAAACAAACAAACAAACAAACAATCAAACAAACAAACTCTTCAGCTTTATATATTAGTATAGATTACACATATGTAGTTACAATGTTTTTGAAAATTGTGAATGGGTGGCTTTTTATTCTTATTTAGTCTAAAGTTTTAGTCCATACGATACGGTACTAACTACGCCACTACATAGGAACATCAGACATGTTATTACATAAAAGAAAATTAATGAAGTCGTCGTCGCCTTTTTTATTCAATATTTATTTACTAGTCAAAACACTAAATACTTTGAACCTGAAATTCAGTATCTTTGGGAGATAGGACGAAAAGTTAAAACCTGTCTTGAGGTAATTGACATTGACATGTCAGTTGATAAATTAAGTCTTTAGTCTAAACAATATTTAATTCGATACAATTTGATCTTTAACAATGATAGTGAGGACAAGGGTCAAAAAACAGTTAGGTCATTCTAGGTCAAATTATTAACTATATTTAAATTTTGTAATACATAATTGTGTTTGCTCGCAAACGAAAAAAAACCGATTTCAATTACATCGACAAGTAAATACAACGTAATAAGACGAAAAAATAGTCAAGTAAATACGCGCTATTAAAGATTACTCAAAAAGTTGTAATCAGTTTTCGATCTAATTTAAACAAGACTACAAGACAAGTATTAGCTTTCAATTAAAGTAAGAATCATCGAAATCGGTACACCGAGTAAAAAGTTATGCGGTATAATATAACGTAGGTCGACGAAAAAGTAGTCACGTAAATACGCATTATTAGATATAACTCTAAAAGTACTTGTCAGATCTCAATTAAATTAAAATGGGACCACATGACACGCAACACCTTTCAATTAAAACAAAATTGATCGAAATCGGTCCACCCAGTCAGTCCCAGTCAAAAGTTCTGAACATACCTACGTGTCGAATTGAGAACCTCCTTTTTTTTGGAAGTCGGTTAAAAACAATCTACACTGTTTCACCTGCATTAAATTTTAACATTGGTTATGTTGGTTAAATGTGATGTGCCTCAACTCCTACTGCTACGATGATGGCAAATACTTGCCGCTTTACGTATCGTATACATAGTTACCGCTTGATAGATATCTAAAACTTTATTGAAAAACAAAAAAAAAATCTTATTCTTATGCCTAACGTCGTAATACTAGTGTACCAATTACAATACAGATTTAATCCATCTCGCCGCTGTGCCCTCAAAGAGTCACACATGTTTGTATCAAGGATTTGGAGTATCAGAACAATATATTTATTACATTTTAATGCATTAAACGTGGATTTTGTTTATAGCAGTACAACTTTTACTATGAATATGTATAATAAGTACAGACAAATCTAAAAATGTAAAATACACATTATTACGGTAACTCAAAAACTGTAGGTATACCTTATGGGATCACACGACAAGCTCCATACTATGACCAAAAATTATAAGATACGTGTACATTAAATAAATCTGTTTACTCGCAAAAGAAAAAAAAAGTTATATCGACAAATAGTCAAATAAATAGACACTATTTGATATAACTTAAAAAGTAGGTACTTGTCAGATCTCAGTTAAATTTAAATAGAACCACATGACACGCACCACCTTTTGATCAAAATAAAAATCATCGAAATCGAAAGTTCTGAGGTAACATACATAAAAAAAATTAAATAAAAAATACAATCGAATTGAGTACCTCCTCCTTTGTTTTGAACTCGCTTAAAAATGTTACTAATTCATACAAATTAACGTTCTTATTATAACGTAATATAAGCGAAAAGAATCCTCATCGTCATTATTTACAATTTATCTTAATAACTTATTAGCTTATTTTAATAAAGTTCGCGCCGTTATTTTTAACTATTAACACGTAAAGCAAAATTAATTGCCGTGATACAGCTGAATAACTTTTGTCAGATTCAACTAATTATATTCAAGGTAAATTATATTTAATTAAGGTTTTGTGAAAATCATACTGTTCTATATTGTATATTAAATATTTTCTAGGAAAATAATGTTTGGGTAAATGCTTTTCTTTATTTATAATAACACAAAACTACTGGTTTTTTTCTCAAATAAATTTTAGTCATAATAACTCGGTCAGCGACGTCAAATGTCTATCTATGAGCGACGTTTTAAAATGTTTGTTGTAGTAAAATTCATTAATACGTCCAAATAATAATTATGACACTCAGTATACTTAAACTGTAGTTTTACAACGAACAGCTCATCTTAAAATGGATTTCTTTCTATATCATAATATGCTAATGGAACGAATGGCAATTGCGAACAAAGTCAGAAATAGCTAGTGTAGATATATTAATACAATACCAGAAAAGTGTAGACAAGTTTATATTTGGCAAAAGCACGTGTAATATCAAAGGCGCGAAACTAATTTTAAAAGAGAGTCATTGAAAGTTTAATAAACATCATATGAATACAGAAAAAAATTTCAGTTTTCGGGTTGTAACGATGGTGTTATATTACGTAGTCCTGTTTATATAAACCTGTGTTGATGAATTTTAATTAATAGTATCTGTCTTATTGCCATACTCAAAATGTATTTGATATTTCTTCCAAGTTTATATATATCTATTAGCTTTGGTGTATTCCTATTTAGAGCTATTTTAGCAATCATAGACTAAAGATTTCTTGATTATAAATAACTAGCGACTATAAAATATAAAATAAATATTTGAAATCTAAGCGCAAAAAATGTGTTTATTTACGACATCACATTAGAAAACTTTAAAACTATCAGTGTTCCTCTACTATATTATGCATGTATTATACATTTAAACCTTCCTCTGGAATCACTCTATTTACTAAAGAAAACCGCATCAAAACCCGTTACGTAGTTTTAAAGATCTAAGCATATATACAGACAGACAGACAGCGGAAAGAGACTTTGTTTTATAATATGTAGTGATCATGCTACAGTATATTGGTATAAAACAATAAATTTAAACGTTAACACAGGTAAAAACGAGCGACTTCATCTAGGTTATTGAATATTTATTTTTAATATTAAACAAAGCATTTTCGTAAACAACGAATTATAATAACCTACAACAAAACCTTTGAAGTACGATATTATCATTTTAAAATATGGTAAATTTATCCAATATTTCATAAAACGAAAAACGTTCACCCATTTATAATTAAAACGATGTAAAAGCCTCTTTATATTATAATATCGCCTAGAGCGAGGTGACAATCGTTCTAGGCTAAGAAATTATAAACTGCCCTTAATTTATAAAACAAGTAGTAAGAACAACGTTTAAGGTTGAAGACTTAATTAGGCCGCTTATTTGATGGTCCAAGGAAAATGTGCTGAAAGTGAAATTTTCTTATTTATAAAAAAAAACTTAGACTTTTAGAGTATTAAGCTATTAGTATGCTGAACTGGAGTTGTACTATATTTTTGTTTATGTTCACTTAATACCCAAACAGTACTGCTTTACTTTCTTTTATACGTAAATGGCTACTATGGTTAACATTTTATATACTTTAGGGATGTAGAAATATTGACTGTTAATGATAAAAAATACTCTTTGTTTCAGTCTTATGATTCGTCAGATTGAGTCCACTACGATCAGTGACTTCATTTCCAGCCCTAACGCGATTAGTCTCGTAACTTAAATAAACTGAACTATAATAATCTGTTAGTGATTAATTTTAGGTTACACTTTCATTTAAAAATTGAAATAAGTCGTAACAAAGTTCCTTTTAACGTTTCTACGTGAAGGGGTGAAGCTAAATGAACTACGCCGTTTCATAAATAAATAAATAAATATCTTAAAACATGTACAGACGGTCGTCTGTTTCCACAGTAAGCAACTACAAAGGTAGCACAAAAAATATAATTATTAATGTTTTAAAATAGCTGTAATGTCAGTAGTAGTCAGTACACGTTTAGCCTTAATTTAGATTTTCTCTGATAAGCGCGAGCCTCAACTCGAGCAACAAAATTTTTCCTACCTGCAAATGAAAAGGGATTTCAAAATTACCATAATTAAACATGAAATAAAATAAGTTCCAATGAATTCCATCATCAATTTATTAAAATGCTTTCGTTGTTAATATCTGTAAAGTTTTTACTTGGTATTTCGGATTTTATACGGTTTTAATAAAATCAAACATATTATGTTGAAACAATACGGAGCGCTTTTATCCTACAGAG
Source organism: Melitaea athalia (assembly GCA_905220545.2). NCBI lineage: Eukaryota > Metazoa > Arthropoda > Insecta > Lepidoptera > Nymphalidae > Melitaea > Melitaea athalia. Next base: position 7,380,603 of record HG992203.1, read on the forward strand.
CAGTTTGTTGTCGTCTGTATCGATACACACGCGCGTTTGCATCGCGTCTGTATCGCTACAAACGCGCGTCAACGATGCGTTTAAAAAACGTGGTGTGCATAGGCCCTTAAGTGCCCACTTTACAACCCGCTGATAAAGCCATTCTATAACTTATTTGCGAGACAAACCGTATCGGCAACTGGTGAAACATACCTACTCTAAAACTTTTATGAATTATTGTGGAAAACTATACAGCTTCACGCGAACGAAGTTGTGCTAACAAGCTCTCGTTAGTACAAAAAAGTCTAAGCAATTACTTGGACAGGTTTCAAAATAAATATTTCTGTTAGGATTCTATCTATATATCCATACAAATATTGTAAACGTAAAAAGTTTATGTGTATAAATGGATATTTGTTGAAAAGTACCTACTTTATACTTAGATCAATCCCACGTTATTAGGACTGACACGTAAAGAACTACGGGGCACCGTTATTCAATAATATAAATTTTGTTTGTTTTTTTTTTTTACATAACAGCGGCAAAGGAGCCCTCAAAGACCAATTGAAATTAAAAAGAAATTTTAATAATACATTCAAAATGAGAGACCCTTCATCATATCAAATCTTTTAATCTGTATTTTATCGCCAAAAAATATTATTAATCGCCAGTACTACTCGACTGAAAAGCCGTTGACAAGGAATGACGGCACAATCTCGCTCGTGTCCAATATCCTACAAAACGAAAGCGGAACAAACCGATTCGATTTTCAAATTTTTGACGGTCCACTTGACGTCGCGTCACTCGTGTAATTACACGCGCCTCCGCTCTGCGGCGCTAGTGATGGCAATCAGCCATAGATAACGAAAAGTTATAGATATTTACGAGTTAATCACTAATTCTAGAACCTTAAAATATCTGTGCATTAAAATAGATTTTAATGATAGGGTTTGATTAAAATTTGTGTGAAACACTTTCTTTTACACAGTTGGATAAGAAAAAAAAATTTGCTACAACTTTTCTTGTGTTTTTGTTGTCGCTTTAAGGTAGTCTGGACTTCAGTTTGATGTTGTAAAAATTCAATTATTATCAATCGTGCCAGATACAATACAGATATGATACAGATTATGAAACTTGTACAATTCACCATAAATTTTGCACAGATTAAAAATCAAAACATTCAGATAAATTGTAACATCAAGATCTGATTCGCGTATAACATTTACATACAAGCATTTCAAAAGGAAACCCGATCCAAATCCAAGGATTAACTTCAAAGGTTCTTCGTAATTCAGAAAATGCGTTTTTATAGAAATACCCGCTTTGACGAACAAGATCTCGTCAGCAAATTGCGGATGACAGAATTTTGGGGGTTCACCCGATTATGTTCTATCTTGTTTCAGTGGGTAGGTCATTTCACGGAATTTAGATTTGACGAGTGATCGAATGCGACCTCGTTTTGTGACGTACTTACACACTGATAGTGTTTTTATTGACGTTCAAGTAAATTTTCTTTCTGTTTAACTAGACAATCTATTCTTGAATTTTTTTTTCTTTACTTTATCTTTCACTCACATGGAAAAGAGACATAGGCCCAGAAGCAGCCCAGAGATGTTGCAGTCTAAATTAATCCATTATTAATTGGTTAAACGGCGTGGCAATGTGACAGCGACGATTCGTTATTTTCTTAACGCGAATAGATTATAGTGAACAGCTATGTGTTATATAAAGTAAATAAGAGTAGATAATGTAGGACATCTATACACATGAGCTTGGCTTTGACGTAGTTAGTCGAGGTCTTTCGTTTTGCGAATGTTATACATATAATATCTACCTAGTGATATCATCTGAATAATATTTTGAGTATTTAGATTATATACATGATTTCGACACGAATACGAATTTCGACGCCGCGTTGGCGCAGCGGTTACAGCACTGGATTGCGATTGGCTGTTGCGCGGGCGGTTGCGGGTTCGATTCCCGCACACGACAACATTTGTATTGGCCATACAGATGTTTGCCGTGGTCTGGGTGTTTGTGCAGTCCTTGTGGGTTACCCCACCGTGCCTCGGAGAGCATGTTAAGCCGTCGGTCCCGGTTGTTATCATGTACACCTGATAGCGATCGTTAGCTACTCATAGTAGAGAATATATCCTCCAACCCGCATTGGAGCAGCGTGGTGGATTAAGCTCCGATCCTTCTCCTACATGGAGAAGAGGCCTATGCCCAACAGTGGGATATTACAGGCTGTATCGTGACATGATTTTGAAACATTGCTTTCAGAAGATTTATTTTAGTGAAATCTCTATAAGTACCTACTTATCCTGATCCTGTTTTAGGTCCAGTTTTTTTCACTGAAGATAATTCGGAAATTTATTTGGATTGCGCTGCTCGAAAATGTTCTCCATTTGTACTTTATTTTTTCCTTCATTATTTTTTTTCTGTCTGACTGCCTTCATCTTGATTCTTGACCACATTTTATGCCAAAACTTCTGATCGAATTTAAAGGAAACTTCACGATTCAGCCTATAATATCCCACGGCTGGTCATAGGCCCCGCCTGCCCAGCGTGGTGACTATGGGCAAAACACATGAGTTCGCGTCATAATATCGGGCGCGAACTTGTGGAGGCCTATGTCAAACAGTGGACTGTGATAGGCTGAAGTGGTGGTGGTGGTAGTGGGTCATAGGCCTCTTTCTCCATGTAGGAGAAGGGTTGGAGCTCAATCCACCACGCTGCTCTACAGCGCAGCGGGTTGGCGGATATATTTCCTACTATGAGTAACGATTGCTATTAGGTATCTATAATAACAACTTCTTTAGGATCGAGGTGCTTACGTTACGAGGGCTCTACAGAAGATCACAGCTAAATAATACTACTTTAAAGCAGTGTTGTGTTCCTGTGGTGACCATAGCTCAGAGGGGGATTTGGAGTAGAGTCGGCAACACGCTTGTGATGCTTCTGATGCTACAGATGCCTCCCCAATCAAAAATTGGCACTAGCCAAACGTCCTAGTTGTCCAATACCCAGTCTCCGCCGGTTATCTTAAGTAGATCATCGGTACCGCAGCATCAACCTATTTAAAAGTAATCTCAATGTTACGTCCGCATCGCTTTATCGAATTAATCCAAAAAATATGTTACAAAAATTTAATTCATTGTACATGTGAATAAAATATTTCGAAATAATTTTAAGAAAAGAAATTTAAGTTTATAGCAATTGTTGCAATAAAAACAATAACTGCAGTTAATATTTCAATATACATCAATCACAATGTTTCGTATTCGATTTTTAAACAAATGCATATAAAAAAGCGAACAAAATACCATAGTCCATTGAAATGTTACATTTGCTTTGCATTTGTTAGAGGACGCAATTTTATTTTTATGACTTGGTTGTATTTTTTTTTAATACATTTTACAAAAAAAAAAAAAAATACCTCAGACCAATCTTGTAGATGGTCTTTTGAGGAAACTTTTTCATTACAATTTTTTTTATTTCATTCATTTAAAACGCTGTTACAGCGCTCCAAAGTTGACCGGGTTCGTCAATGCTCATGAGAATCCTGTCAAAACGAAATGTTTAACTTAGTTTTATGATCTTTTTTGTTAATTGTAAATACATTCTTAAGACATTTTTGTTAAATCCCTACCTACAACTTTACTTATTCAATGCTAACTCTTTTCCCCGCCACCTATGAGGTAGAGTCGGTTGGCGCGTTTTTTAACGTACGTGGTATCCCGAGTAGGCCTACTCCACAGACATCTTTCCGATGAGGTAGCGGCAGCCAATGTGAAGGTTTGGGGAATGACAGAAGTTAAAATTGGAGTCATAGTTGGAGGTTCATCTTGAAATTCATTTTCTTTCATTAACTTTGATATTTCCATGATGTTGCTGCATGTTTCGCCAGAATGAAGCATTTGAGGCCTGCTTTTCTGCAGCTACACATGCTTCCACAATTTCCTTTGCATCTGCAGAAAATTAATTTCATGAGATCGGGGGGTGCTGGAGGCTTGGAAGCTTGTATTGGCATTCAAATGTTTGCATGCTTTTTCCAGCCCCAATCTTCAGGATTTTGATATCTTCCGAGCCACGACTTGATCTGGTGATATACTCGGAGACTGTGAAAACGAGCTGCATCTTGTGTTGGAGGCAGCGATGATAAACTAAATGAAATTTTAGTCACTGTCTTGGCAAATCTTTTGTATCGCATGCCGTCTAGTGAGTCGTCTTTATTACCGCCGTATAAAGCTACGAAAAAACGTTCGCCAACAAGAGTGAGCAAAGATGGATCGACTTTCTAACTCAGGAATAGCGCGGTACCTTTACCTTAAATTTTAGTTTCCCCATATTATAGGCTGCTGATGTTGTACCACATCCTGAGAAAGCATGAAGAAACGGCAAATTCTGTGATATAAAACAGTTAGGAATGAATAAGTACGGTTGTACGGATTTAACAATTTTTTTTAAGAATGTATGTATTTAAAAAAAAAGATCATAAAACTAAGTTAAACATTTCGTTTTGATCGGATTCTCATGAGCATTGACGAACTCGGTCAACTTTGGAGCTCTGTAACAGCGTTTTAAATGAATGAAATTAAAAAAATTGAAATGAAAAAGTTTTCTCAAAAGACCATCTACAAGATTGGTCTGAGGTAATTTTTTTTGTAAAATGTATAAAAAAAAAGTTATAGAGCAAAAAAGAAAAATATTATAGAAATTTATTTTCACTTTTTTCTTATAACTTCTTTAATTTTAAATTTAGGGCAAAAAGTTAGATGAAATTATTTGTAGGCAAAATGATTTGCTACAAATTATGTATTTACGAATTTTTTGTAGGACGTATAGTTTCCGAGATATCTCGATAAAAGTGTTTGCACCCCTTTTTTCAAGATGGCGGCCGGGGGACAAGGGCGGCAACCCCACAAACTTGGGGTTAAGCTTCTATTGACCCCCCACAAAAGTCCCAAAACTAAAATTGCGTCCTCTAACAAATGCAATACTTGGTCCTTAAATTGTAACATTTCAATGGACTAACATACCTACTCAAAACATTTATAACAAATAAATTCCTTGCATTTATTTTATAATGTAAACATAATACAATACTATTAATATGTGCGTAATACGAGTATATATATGACAGTAATATAATAAGAGTATATAGTGACAAAAAATATAAAACATCAGTGCACAAATAAACTAGATAAACCCAACGATTTTACTCTCACTACCATTTATGGTACTACTCTATCTCCATAAGTCACAGCGTGAAATTTTAGACTATAACTTTTTATATCGGATACTTGTTTTATAAAAAAAATTAAATTTAGTTTTTTTACTATTTTATTATGTATTCTACACATAATCCGTTCTTAAGAAGCACATGTTAAAATTTTGGTACTTTTTATTAAAATAAAGCAAACAAAATTAAAGAAATGAAAACGTTACGTATTTGTTTGTGATATATTCAAATAATCAGGTATCTATAAAACTAAATATTTTGTTATCCATTAGCTACTGTACATAGTACGATTCTATTCTAATAAAATTGTACTCAAATATAGATTCTATCTTTATGGCATTAAGAGTCACGTACTTGTATATAAATTGTTCGTTGCATTTTATCCATCCATTTGTGGGATTTCATCCGGCTTGCGTGGGACCACGCGTAAAACAATCTCTCTTTGATATCACGATTGTAAGCTTATTGTTCGGATTATGGACATACACTTTGTAAAAGTAAAATGCTTAATATTGATTAGATTCTATTACCTTCTGTGATGCTTTTGCAACTCTTAGGTTTTATATAGCCTACTGTACCTTCTCTGTTAACACAAAGATGATGGTTTTGTTTTAATCGGTAATATCGGTGTAATTAATTCGTTAAACCTACTATTTATAATTGAAAATTTATTTAGGACTAGCTATGCGGTATGCCCCAATTTTATGCGCGTTAATTTGAGGAAAAACGAACTAAAATATTATATAGCCTATACTCTATAGCCTTCCTCGGTATATGGTCTATATATAAAAAAATCAATTCGAACCAGTGGTTCTTGAAATTAGCGCGTTCAAATAAACAAACTTTTCATCTTTATAATATTATGTACAGTTTATAATAGACCATATAACTTTAGTTACGAGGCGCTATTTGGCTGTATACTGTTAAGTAAGGAGACGCATCTTAATTATAGCATTTCGAAAGTTTTCGAAAGTTTTGACAATTATGTCACATTTTTTGCATTGGGGTAGAGCCCAGCAGGAAATATCTTGCACAAAATCTGTAGCAGTCCAACTGGGCAAGTACCTCGACCTTACAGAAGATCACAGCTAAACAATACTGCTCTCAAGTAGCATTGTGTTCCTGTATTGATTAAGGTGCCTAGAGCTAAGAGGAGTTTTGGCAACGCGCTTGCCCGGCTTCTGGTGTTGCAGGCGTCTATAGGCAATGGTGGCTTATCATCAAGGTGAGCCGTATGCTTGTATGGATTACTAGTCGTATAAAAATCATTAGTGTATATTATTTCACTACTGTATTTAGCATCATCGGTTTTTGAAGTGAAACTTCTTAACGCACGCTTGACTTGATTAGTAAGCTGATGAATGCGTGACGAGGGCGTTACAAAAAATGTGATTGGGCGAGGCGAACGGTCTATTGTACAGACCAATTGCTAAAGAAGTTTTACTCCAGTCGTGTGGTCTAAACTAAAGCACACTCGTTTTTTTCTTTTGGTAGTGTTTGGTTTTCTTAACATTAAGCGTATTGTGACTACTTATGACTATCATTTTCTGTATACAAATTATACAAAAGTAGCATCACTAATTAGTGATATTTCTTTTTAAAATTTTGTTCTAGCTCTATAAGGAGAAAATAGATATATATATATATATATATATATATATATATATATATATAAGTTAAATTATAATAATTATTATTTAGTAATCCATCATAATTACATCTTACTCACGTCACGAAATAAACAAACTTAAACACGATTATTTGTTAGATAATTACAAAACTCGCTAAAATGGCATTCAGGTGTTTAATATTACGGCGCCATCTTGCGCTCATCAGGGCCGGATTTATCACAGATAACATTAGCAAGTGCAATGGAGTAAGTACGAGAATTTACTAGAAAATGAGAGTTTTATAAGTCGGAATAAAAAACATAACACTTACGTATTGGATCACTTTTATATCTATACTAATATAATAAAGCTGAAGAGTTTGTTTGTTTGATTGTTTGTTTGTTTGTTTGTTTGTTTGAACGCGCTAATCTCAGGATCTACTGGTCCGATTTGAAAAATTATTTCAGTGTTAGATAGCCCATTTATCGAGGAAGGCTATAGGCTATATATCATCACGCTAAGACCAATAGGAGCGGAGTCCACGCCGACGAAGTCGCGCGCAGAAGCTAGTTTTAGAATAAAAAGTAAAACAATTAAATTTAAAGAAAAAACATGAATGTGTAAGATAAATAAGTTCTAATGATGAGGTTTTCTTGGTTTGAGCAAACCATTTATTTATTTACTTACCATACCATCATAAGATGTGATAATTTAAAAAAAAATCGAGTCTGCTTTAGACCACACGACTGAAGTAAAACTTCTATAGCAATAGGCCTGCACTGAGTCTTAGATATATGAAACGTAAATGTAGCCAGTTACGTTAGAGAAAGAGAGAAAGAAAATATGTGCTCGTACCTCTCTCTTGCTCCGTTCGCGTCACCCGATCACACTTTTCGTAACGCTTTCGTCAAACATTCATCAGCTTACTCCCCAAGTCAAGCTTGCGTAAAAAAGTTATACTTTAATATATTTTTTTTCTACACTTGTAACTTCGATGAATGTTTACAGTTATTAATCCTATGACGCAGGTCCCGTACTTTGAGTCATAGCTATACGTATAGCGATTTAGATATTTGATGACCTATGAATTTTACAAACCCGCAGACTAACTGACTAAACCATATACTGGAAGTAATGAGTACTCAGGTTAAGGTTTGATTAAAAAAAGGTAACATGATCATATTTATTATTTTAATGTAAATCACATTATTTCCACGTTATTAGAAAAATAAAGCTTACACCAATGCATAGTTTTTTTTTTATTGTATTATGTTACTTTTTGTATATGTAAAATAAATAAGTTAATATATTCACCCCTTTACAAATTAAAAAAATCATACTGTACAATGACTTAATCCATTCCTGGCGCTAATAGGGGTTTATTAATATCATAAAATACCTAGCTCGCCTCTTAAGCTTTTTGCTTTTAAATTATTCCCGTGTATAAAATTTAATCGTCGGCCACATGCACGTAAGTGAATCAATATTGGGGATTATATTTTGTAGGGAATAATTTCGTGTAAATCCAACTTAAGCTGTTCATCAAATCGTAGATTTATCGATTTATTAATAACTTTATTGCACACTTTAAAAATACATGAAAGTTGAATGCCATTTACAAACATAAAGAAGTATAAAGTCAGGTCTCGCCTCTTTTTGACCTCTTTAACCTCTTTTAAACAGGAAACGTTATGAATATGACAACAACACACACGCAGATAGTTTTGTAATGTAAAGTTATCTATATGTATATATAAAAGAGATTTCCACCCATATCTCATCACGACATACACTCATCACGATATCTCTGGAACCATAAGGCGTAGAGACTTGAAATTTGGTAGGAATATTCCTTTCGCCGAGTAGAGGTCGGCTGAGAACGGATTTTACGAAATTCTACCCACGAGAGGGGGTTGCGGGTGTTAATAACCTATATGGCAAAACAACGTTTGCGGCGTCAGCTATAGTTTATAACATAAAATGAAAAGTAATAGTTCATCATTGTCTTACATATCTGTATGTCTGACATATGCCCATATCACATAAAATACATATAAATTATAGAAGTAAATACAGTATAATTAGTTTAATAGCGTTTTAAACTAAATTTTGATGCTTAAAAATTATTTAACATTATTTTTCTTATTCGAAAATGTAAAGAGTATTTATACTAGCATTACCTATAATTAATTCGTAGGTACGAGTATATAATTTTAATTTAAGTTTCCTGTTATTTCATTAGTCAATTTGATGACTTTCTAACTACCTACTAGTATAAATGATCTACGTCAAATCTAACAAGTCACATCGAGTTTATTCTATTTTACTTTATACATATAAGTAGTTACACTTACAACTTTTTACTTAAAGAATTAAACGGTGCATATTAAAAAAAATTGAACTACTACGTAACATAATTAAGATTCCTACTTAATTTAATTTCATAATTGCTAATGTTTAGATGTAAATTGAAATCAAGGTAGAGGTAGATCATGTTTCATTTAAGTAGGTACTAAAAGTTTATAGTTTATATATTTTTTATGTTAGTAAATTATTATGTTGTCATAGTTATAAAGTGGTTTTTATGTTATAGCACAATGGGTAAAGTTTTTAACTTTGGTGGAATTTGTAAGTATAGGTACATACGACCGCTTTGATTTAATGGTGCGGGTGCTGTGTCGGCGGCACCTACGGTCGCGGGTTCGATTCCCGCTCGGAGCGGATAATTGTGTTTATACAAATTTTTCTTTCCTATCTGGTTGTTAGTCCCTGTGGGTCCCCACCGTGCCTCGGAGAGCACGTTAAGCTGTCGGTCCCGGTTGTTATCATGTACACCTGATAGCGATCGTTACTCATAGTAGGGAATATATCCGCCAACCCGCATTGGAGCAGCGTGGTGGATTAAGCTCTGATCCTTCTGCTACATGGGGAAAGAGGCCTATGCCCAGCAGTGGGATACTACAGGTTGAAGCGTAGTATCCATACATGTTAATGTATTTAATGTTAACCAATATATCTGTTGTTTCCCGAAAGTTCCCGATTCTTTTAAATATAATATATTGTAACTTCAATAGTAATTACTGTTAAAACAACTTTTTCAGTCAATTCAATTCACTATAAATATAAAATGAAAAGTAGTAAGTTCATCGTTGTTTTACATTTCTGTGTTTTTCACTTACGACAAGGTGTCACTCTTTGAGGAGCTGGACTCCCACCGACACGAAGACTACTAGAAGGCGGCGTCCCTCGACAACCTTTTTGGCCGATTCTACTGGGCAACGAACCCAGGCCGTTCCGACGCCGGTATAGTTCTGGCGGATTTCGCCGACCTTGATGGAGTCCGCAGCACATCCCCCGATCTTGGCGATCACGCCAGCCAGTTCCTCTGGCGTTAGCGAGTCGTCCAAGCCTGCGATTCGGAGGTCGGCACATTTGGCCGGCCTAGAGACCGCCACCTCCTCACCGACGATCTCTTTAATACGCCGGACCAGTGCCTCCGCCTTCTCACTGTTATTGGCACCGGGCAACTCCAGTCTGCGCGCACCCGTCTGCGAGACCTTATAGCGGGTCTCAACGCCCATCTTCGCTATAAGGCCGTCAGCCTTTATGGCCCCGAGGACCTCAGCGTACGTCTTTGTACTGCCCGGCAGCAGCGTCAGTTGCACCGCCGCTGACCTGGGCAGTCGCAACTTGGGTGCTTTCTGTTTTTTGGGCAAGTTCTTGGGCTGGTTTGATTGCCCATTCTTCCTTCCCTTCCTCGCCACCACGTTCCAGCCATCCGACAGAGTGGCAGGAGTAGGCGGTAGAGGGCTAGGATCAGAAGGCGCAGCCCCTTGTGCGGCCGCACCCGTCTTCCTTTTCTTCTTCTTCTTGGGAGGTTCTACCTTCTTCGGGGCCGGATTCGCCGCTGGGGTCAGCGTCGTAACCCGGGGCTCCACCGGCTGGGCAGTTGGCATGCCTAGAGCGGGTGTCATCTCGGCCTCAGCGATGATCACCAATTACGCGGCTATGTTCGGAACCGGTGCCTTTCGTGCCTTACGCTTGATACTTTTGCGGGCAGGTGCGGACGTTACCGGGTTACCGGGCGGAAGCGTCCTGGTCGGCGGCAGTTTGGCCTCTCGCCTCTTGGCGTTCTCCGCTTGGAGTTTGCGGACCTCGTCTGAGGAGGAGCGCTCCTTCAATATTTCAAAAGCCTCCTTAATGGAGGCCGACGCGTCCTTGAGGGCCTTCACGAAGGTGCCCTTCAGGTTTGAGGACCTAGTCGCTACATGTATAATAGAATCGACGTCGCTCGACACCTGCTGACACAAAGCGTCTACATTGCGAGGGTCACCAATGTCTAGTCCCAATGCCCGGCGGCTTTCCCCCACCTCCAGAAGGTAATCCTCCAGCGCCTTCTCTTTCTCGCGCGAGGCATCTGCCCTTATATTATCTGCCCCCCCCCCAGATTCGGTGGGGGCAGAGTGCCGTAGCACTGCGGGATTCTCCTCCGCCGATGGCGTCGGTACCCGCCTGGGTAGTGAAATCTTTGCGTACTTATCCATGTTTTCACGAGTCGGTCGTTAGCCGCGACAAGCAGCAGTACGACTGCGATACTGCTGCCCGTCCCGTTGCCCAGGGTGCACCACGAGGAGGTGACCAACTTGCACCCCAAAAAAAAAGGTTTTGCTTTTTTGTTTATTGTTTTTTTTTTCAATACTAGGTTTATAGGTTAGGTTAGGTTTTGCTTTTTTTTACTTTTTTTAATTTTTCGTTTTTTATATTTTTTTGTTTACTTTTTTGTTCAATACTAGGTTAGGTTAGGTTTTGTTTTGTTTTTTACTTTTTTTGTTTTTAATTTTTCGTTTTTTTTTTGATTAGTTTTTTTTCAGTACTAGGTTAGGTTAGGTTAGGTTTTAGGTACTTTTTTACTTTTCATTTTTGTATTTTTTTACTTTGTTGTTTATTGTTTTTTTTTAATACTAGGTTGTTAGGTTTTGTTTTTATTTCATTTTTTTTTGTTTTTAATTTTTCTTTTATTTTTCAATACTAGGTTAGGTTAGGTTAGGTTAGGTTTTGCTTTTTTGTTTATTGTTTTTTTTTTCAATACTAGGTTTATAGGTTAGGTTAGGTTTTGCTTTTTTTTTTACTTTTTTAATTTTTGTTTTCTGTATTTTTTTTACTTTTTTTTAAATAATAGGTTAGGTTAGGTTAGGTTTTGTTTTTTTTTTACTTTTTTTGTTTTAATTTTTCGTTTTTTATATTTTTTTGTTTACTTTTTTGTTCAATACTACGTTAGGTTAGGTTTTGTTTTTTTTTTTACTTTTCTTTTTTTAATTTTTGTTTATTGTTTTTGTGCAATAATAGGTTGTTAGGTTAGGTTTTTTAATAAATATTTTTTTGGCAAGTTTTTCGAGTTTTGACCTTGAAAATGACATTTACGCCAATTTTAACTAGGTATCATATTTGTGATCAGTGAATCAAACTCAAAATACATAAGTATACGAAATTTCAAGAAAAAAAGCGGTACAGGCTTAATGCTTATCGGAACTTTATCCGGATATCCAGATAGGTTCATTAAGAGAACTAATATCGTACCACCCTTATGTTGTAACTTTGATTACCGATAAAAATGCAATGCTCTGGTAAGCTCCGCTTCGCTATAAGGCAAAGATGTGACACTAGACTACTTCCATAGTGTAGTTTGGAGGCTTCCATCAGTCTTATCTACGCAGCACCGATGCACTTCAATCAAAGACCCGAGGCCGCTCTAGGCCGACGCACTCAACATAACACGTGCATTACTCACGAAATATTTTCATAAAACCGATCCAAACGCACCCGACCCGCCCCCTCCCTCTCCCGGCGAAACCAGTTTAGTTCGTGCCCGGCTGCCGTGCGCGTCGGTCGTTATTAAAGGGAGTGTCGACGCCGCGTCGCGTTACGAAAAAAACATATTTTGTACCATAACCAAACTAGTGCTGTGGATTAGATTGTGGTGCTCCTGTGAGATCGTGCCGTTTCGTATTGTGATGTTGCGTGTTTCTGATGTAATAGTGTCGGATTTCTCTTGAAAAGAGTGGTTTGGGTACCGCCTGCCGCCGGACGCCTCTCCGAACTGGGGATATCATTAAGGTATTTATTGTTACACGACTCATTGTAAGGATTTCTTTCTTTATGCCTTATGATGTAGTTAAATCGATAGCTTGGTTTTCATATGCGAGCAAGCTTGTATGTGCTTTTGAATACAAGATTGTGGACGTTTGTGGATTTGCATTGTAGATGCGCTGTGTGCTTGTGTGCGGTAAACACGGTCGGGAGCGGGTTCGAGTCCAGTCTTGAGTGGGCGACTATTAATTAAGTGTCGGTAACGGTATTCCTCGCCGTTGACCCCGACCGTCCTATCCTTTGATAACACTTGATCACGCTTCGAGCGTCACATTCTTAACTATTTCGAGATTAAAGACGTGACACTACTATTATTTTTTTGCTCCATACACACACACGAGCTGTAGTGATTGTTATCATTTTAACTATTTACCTTCTAACATACACAAATACTTATGTTTATTTTGTTAAAATGACGACACATTGTTGACTTAAGCTAAAAGGACTAAACATCGAGGAAAAAAAAATATAGGTAATTATGGCAAAAATTGAAAAACAAAAAACTAAAAGTATTATTATTAAATCCCTTCCAGTAGATGGCGTCAGTGGTATCAAAACAATAGGTACCCTCAAAGTTCCCACTAAGTTCTAAAACAAGGTAGAAAAGAGATCTTAATTTATTTTTCTTTAACCAATAAAATAAATACACAATAGAATTAAAACTCTGTAACACAATCAAATTTACACTATATTATTATAAATTCATTACAAAAGGATATTTTATTTACTCGTTTGGTTTAATTACATAAGAAGGATATTTATTTTATGTGTTAGCAGTGTCAATGTTTTTTTTTCTTTTATAGTTGTGTGTAGTGTAGTATTTATAGTTTTTTTTTAGTTTCAGTATGTAGTGGCTTTGGCGTGATTAATTTAGCTAATCAAAAAAAAGTTATTTTACCATATCAACATATATGTATTATACTGTATGTATGTAGTAGTATAAATATTTAAAAAAAAACAGTAAGTTTTAAGTTATTTCTGACTTGATTTAGCTATAAAACGTATCGCGTGCATAAGTATTCACGGCATCTCGTGTGAGATAAAGATGTGGATTTAGATTACTAAAACTAAAATATGAGCTGTACTACCAGATACCTTATATATTGCTCGATTTATTAAAAAAGGTCAATGTTATGTTGAATTGCTGTCATGATTACATATTATATTAAAAAAAAAAAACCTTAAAAATCAATAATAAAATAGCATTATATTTTCAAATATAAAGAAAATCGCAATATAATTGCCAATGATTACCTATATAATTTGTTTTAAAAAATAATTTGCAGTAGGTACTTAAAAAAAATTATCATTTAGATATCATTCTGTTTTCAAATTCTATGAAAATAACCGAATTTTATATTCAAATTTCGAAAACATTTTTTATCAAATTACTTATCTAATAAACTTAGCAAGCATTGCACACACGTGTCGGATTTTCGAATTGCCCCAAGCGTTAATTTGCCGCGTAAAAAATCTCGAATGTGTCCGGAAACATGTCCCATCGGTGGAACAGATGTCGACATATGTCGAAGCACTCGAACAGGGCTAATTGACTAGGAAAAATAAAATTGTGGTTACCTTTTGCCCTGAAGCGTGCATTTCGACTGGAAGCTATACGATGTGCATTTTGTTGACGAATTTTGTACTTCGAATAATTGTTTTTCTATCCCCTATTTTTAATCGACTTCATAAAAGGGAGGACGTTCTCAATTTGACTGTATTTTTTTAATGTATGCTTACCTCATAACTTTTTATTCTCTGTACCAACTTTGATTTTCTATTTGAATGCTTGTCATGTGGTCCTATTTAAATTTGATCTATGTACAGATCTGACGAGTTATCTCTTAGCAAGCACAATTATTATGTATTTCGAATCTTGCTTTTCCGTTTATTTGAAAATGAAAATTTTTTGTTGTTTTGAATTGTTCACACATACGTAATAAGTTACTCTAAATGATTATAGTGTAAAAAGGAAAGTTAAACCGTTGTTCTTTCAAACTTTACTGTTTTCTTTTGTTAATTTTTTATGATTGCCCAATAAACCATTGTAAATGTTTTTTTTTTTAATATTTCCTTTATTATAATGTTTGTGTATTGAAACAATGCTGGCAAATCTATTAAAAATTAAAATAAAAAGTAAACCGTTTTAAGTACTATAAATAAAAAAATTAATGAAAAAGAAAATAAGTTTTTAATTATGTATAGTATAATATAATATATTATGTAAGTCCTTTTACTATAACTTACTTAATTTTTTTAAATTATTTTATTGCTTTATTAGTAAATGAAATAAATAAAATACGTTCTATTTAATTCATAAATTCGAAATGAAAAATGATTTGATTTCAAAAGCGCCGGTAATCATTAACAGAAGTCTGTTTCGAAATAATTGTGAACGTATATTTAAATTCGTTAAGTACTTTTTTTAAATTCAAATATTACTAAAATATATCCACATATTCAAATTTAAAATTTTTGACAAAATTAAAATAAATGCATTTTTGTATTATATACGTAGGAATGTCTTAAGTAACTTGTAACGCCCCTAAGATTGATATATTGTGCGTAACATTCTTAAACCGAGTTTGGTAAAATTTATGTTCAAATTTACAAGATGCCTTTCTAAATTTAAAAATTCATAATTAGAAAATTTTTCGACACAATTTTGAACATTCAAGCGTTTCGTTATAATTTTTCGCCATAATATTGTTTATTATTATTTTATTTTATATTATTATAATTGTTTACTCATAGCATAGTGTTATTATATAATATAGCTAACTGTAATGTTTTAGATGGTTTTATCTGGTAACTTCTAAAATCTAAACCATTGTTTTGTGTTTGATTACCTTCTTTATATGAAACTAACAACATTTGCTATATTTAAGTACTTCAATTATTTGTTAATATACATTATATTGAAGACTATATTTATATTATTAATTATGCTAGTGTTTCATGTGATATAAAATAAAAATAACAATTATGGTTTTCTTATCTTCTTTTCAAAGCTAAAAAAATATATTAAGAGCATAAAAAAGTTATTAATGTTAGGTATAATAAATCTGAAATATAAATCCTAAATTTCACCTTAATAAAAAAGTGCGACAACTGTTTTTTTTTTCTTCTTAAATACATTTTACCTACTTAACATTACACGTTACAACGTGTAATGTTAAGTAGGTATTATACATAACTATTTACACTTATGTTATAACTATTGTACACAAGCATAACCTTAGATATACTTTCATTATCCGACTGACATTTAACAGTAAAAAATGTTTGAATCGTCTACAACCGTTAGCCGGTCAGTTGACCACTCAAGATATGGACTGAGATAGAGATATAGAACAAACCCACGCCGTCTAAAGAAAACCCGTAACTAAACAATTGAATGACTATTTGAATTTTGAATTAAGAAAAATTAAAATGAATTTGAGAACAATATTAGTCGTTAGAAACTTACAACGCTTTTAGTCAAATGTGTTCGTGTGCGAGTTAAATGTCACACACAGATATAATATCAAATCAAAAATTTGGTTCATAAAAATCTAAAAACTAGAGATGCCACGAATAGTAATTTGGCCGAATACCGAATACCGAATATTCGGCGAGGTTCTTGGCCGAAGCGCCGAATATTCGGCCACACTTAGTAGATTTTTAAATATTATTTTCATACTCGTAATTTATTTGGTAATCCTTACTATATTTTATCATAAATACGAAATTAAATCTGTTTATCAAGATTTCACGCCAAAACTGCTGAACCGATTTAAATGAAATTTGGTACACATCTGTCTAAGGCTCTAGAGTAGATACTCTAGAGCCTTAGACAGATGTTGATGACAGTTAGAAAGGACATAGGCTATACTTTACGCGGACCAAGTCGCGGGAAAACAGTTAGTAATAAAAAATAATAATAAATAGGTAAATTGCTATTCGGTATTCGGCCAAAAGGTTAACCATATTCGGCCGAATACCGAAAAAAAGAGGCCGAATAGCCGAATACCGAATAGTTGCCGAATATTCGTGGCATCTCTACTAAAAACTAGGAACCAAAATTAAAACTAAAATTAACTTTCTACCAACAAAAAGTGTTAAGGGCGCCTTCAAATTTGTCAAATTTGAAGGTCTCAAAGCGAACTTCAAACTCTAATCTCATATGACATTAATTTGAATACCAAAAATCAAACATGGCGGCGATTTCGCCATTTTCAATAATCTAAAAATTTAAACCTTTACAAACGCGTCATACTCATATATAAAATAAATTTAATATTTATTACAAACATTCATTTATATTGAAATATAAATTATTATATTACTAAAATTGGATTTACATTTATTCTGTTATATTGATAAGGAATCAATAAACTACAATAGTAGATCTATAAAATAAACTATTTTATTGAAAAATAACATTCCATAGATACGTATGACATTGAGTCATGCGTTCATAAAAATCACAGTAACGACCAACGGTCGAGAAAGGGCACAATAAAATAAACAAATATCACTTGAAATTCGAACTTTATCCCATCTCAAATAAGGTTTAATAGGGTCATGGTTTTGAGATAAATCCCATCATGGATTAACTTAAGTAATTCGAAGCCACGTTAAGTTGCTTTCTTACTACTTATTAAGCAATGAAAACATGTTTCTTTTTTTTAGTAAAAAATGTAAGTTATGTGTTGTTAAGTTGTTATTGATTGGTGTTTTTATTTATTAGTCATTTTACAGCGAATAATTTCTATGCTAATATTACTAAGAGAAAATTGTTGATTTTTGTTTGTTGTTAATTTTATTTGTTGTACGTTATTTGGGAAGAGTAGATAAAAACGTTTATTGTCATTATGGGCTTTGTCTTGAAACCATTAAAAATGTAAGTAGTGCGAAATAAGTTCTCAATCAATCGGTGTCACATCTTTTTTAATTAAGTATATAGGGTGATTTTACCAATAATATTTACACTGGTCTATTTTTTTTAAGTCGGTCTGTCTATAACTGTATCTATGCATTTAATATAAATCGAAAAGTTTTTTTCAGAAAAAGCTAATCATATTTTTGTATTTTTTATATTAGTGTAGTACAATTATTACGTTTACGATTCGATTCAGCATATAACATCCCAGTGCTAGGCATATGCTTCTTTCTCCATGTAGGAGAAGATTCGTAGCTTATTCCACTACGCTGCTCTACTATGTGTTGGCGGATATACCTATTCTTTACATCAGAGCGACGTCTATACAGTATACATACATAATATAATATGATAGTACAGTTATATTGTTTGAAATACTAATAGACGTTAAAACCGTTTCTAAGATACAAAGTAGTCATGAAATCAGATAGGGATTAGAAAGTGAAGTCGTATGGGTTGCATTCTTTACACGTTCTGATGGACCTTTCTTTATACTAATTAAATACTTATCCAAATAGATTATTTTAACGAGATATATGCTATTTTATCAATAAAAATACTGTAAAAAAAAACTAATAAATGTGTTGCTAAACGCAAAACTCGAATACGACTGGGGCATTGCATAATTTTTTTAATACTGAAACTTTGTGGAAGGTTCTTCTTATGCAATAACAACAAAAAAATATTTGAGTAAGTACATAAAACAACAAGTATAGGTATACTAACATAACATTAATTTCATATTCAGTTTGAGTGTTATATCTACGAGTAAAAACTTTTGCGTCAGTTTGACTAAAAAAATTATTTATTTATAGAGTTTCAAATACATATTTTCACAGATGGCGTGAAGTGGTCACTATAGGTAGTTGTTTCATGTTAATTACAATGTGTTACTGTGACTAAGAGAGCCGGAAGCCAATTCTCTCACTTTACTCCTTAGGTGATGCACCTGCTAGTTTACTATTGCTTATAAAAATAACAATAGCAGTTACATTTCGCAGCATAAAGAATTTGTACATTAAATAAATGTTATTGATTGTTGTAAAGACACAGAACATGCAATCATCTGTTTGTTTCTTTAAAAATTCTTAGTGCTTTTTGTGTGTGTATGTGTTTTTATGAGTAGGTAATTTCTTCTATTATATCCATTTTTAAATCTATTTTTATCATTAGCTTTAAAGTAGTTATATTAATAATTAATCCATTACAGATTCAAAAAATAGGACTATAATAATTTTATTTTGTGACTAACTAAAAGCGTTTCAAGTTCATACACATTTTAAGTTTTAAAATCTGTACCAAGGCAACACAGCGGAAGAGTTTTTATGATTCTTAGAATTAATATGTAGATATGTTATCTAAGAATTTCCCGGTTCGATTTTTAAATTAATTTTGTTTGAAAAAAAAAAACATAGTTATTACGCTTATTTTTTTTTAACTCCTACATGGAGAAAGAGGCTTATGCCCAGCAGTATCTACATATTCTATCTCTGCAGAATCTACATTCCGAATCGATGGTACTTTTACAAAAGTAATAATCACTTAAAAATTTTAATTTAAGTAAAATGACGGTTCGAAAGTTCTCTTGAGGCCTATTTGAATAAAGTTCTTTTTGATTTTGAATTCGACGGCAAAAAAGAATAGTTCAAAAACTTTTATTCGCTGGATACTATTATCCGTTAAATAGCGATTATATCCACAACCAGTGAAATAAGCCCTTGATAAATAAAGTTGAGAATACTCCGTATTCGTTTGACCTCCTTTTGAAGTGAAACTTCTTTAGGCGCATGAGGGGCAAAATTTGAGCGACCGGTAACGCGGCAACGCGGTCAGTACTTGGATGGGTGACCGCCTGGGAACACCGTGTGGCGTTGGCTTTTTTTTATTTTTATTTTTTTAGTTTTTGCCCTAGTGGATAAACACGAATAACCAGATGGACGTACGTTCAAATCCGGCTTAGCATAAACGAGTTTGAATGAAAAAAATATATATAACGTGCATATTCACCAACCCACAGATTAATAGCATGGCGGATTTAATTCCAATCCTTTTTAAAACATGAAGCCCAGCAGTGACAAATTCAAGGCTTATTATAGCAAAGTTCAATTTTCTTTGACCTCCAATAAGTCGCTTAAACGAAGCAATTTTTAAATGAGTTTTATTTTATGGTATTTTTAAGTGTCGGTATGTTTAACATTAATTAGTCTCGACGTTTATATTGCAATTTGTATATAAATAACAACCGGTGGATTAGTATGTTTGTATGTACTTTAATGCTAAGCTTTGTTAATGTTATCACTAATTCTTACATTCACACATTTTTTAATCTTTAGTACCTATCGAAATTTTATTGTATTTTCGTAAAAATCTTGTACTAACACTATCAATCACAAAAAAAAAAAAAAACAATTTGGTGCAGTCGTTGGAAAACTTATTTTAAGCGTTTTAGCGTTTTTTTATATTTATATATAAGTATATACCTAATTTAGATTCCTAGAGAAAAATGAACTAAATGTGTAAGTAGACGTCCGCATACATAGTCTAGTCTTATATTATGTCATAAAACGTAATTTATTTTCCAGAAATTGGAAATTGGCAACATTGCAAGATGTATCAAAATTGTATTCAAATATATCGAAATGGTTGGAACGTAAATATTAAGAATGTCAACCTTATGACCATGAATTTAAATAAAAATAAGAACAGGATGTTTACGTAATAGGATACACGATACAGGTTGATGAAACAGTCTAACATTGGTAAAGTAATACAACGGATGTGTCCCGCATTATAGTATTAACAAGCGAACTGCTTCAAGTTGTTCAACTAAGTACAATTAAGCACATTACTTATTCTCAAAGATTAGTCTTTAAACGTTCGCTTATTTCAAGTTCTCATTAATTGTTGTAATTAGCTAAAGATGTTACGTAGTCTTTTAGAGAATTAAAAACATAGGAATACTTGTTAGTCTTTTCTCTTACATTCCAATTCAAGCGAAGCATTGAATGTATGTAATAAAACTATTGCAGTTATTATTATTAAGTAAACGTACTAAACTTATATTGAATCAATCCTTGGATACTTCTTTTTATTATAAAACTATTGTATCTTATTCAGTTAACTCCGATAGATAAATAAAGAACTGATCCAACAAGTTACCCTCGACTTTCGTTTCATAATATTACACTTTATACTTCACAACTTCATCTTTGGTTTCGGCATGTCCTTGAATACGTTCAATAAATAGATCTTTATATAATCACTGGAATGTTCTGGAAAAAGAAATAACCGTGTAAATAAAGTTATCGAACACTGCGAATAGAGAGTTTAAGCTCGCAAGATTACAAAGCAAAAGCCCGATTTTCAATCTACCAATCAGCTGAACAAACGATCGATTTACGTAACGTCGCTTCACGGATTCCTCGACGAAAATTCCGTCTGCAGCCGATGTTTTCGCTTACGTTAAAACACTCAATATATTGGCATGTCTCCCTACAAACCGTGCAGGATTTGCGTGTGAAAGAAGAAATGTAACCGTGCCAGGGACAGGATCGTTAAATTCGGGAAGATTCGGCTCACTTTGGACCGCTTTGCTGCCGATGTTTTACGAGTTTCGTATGAGTCTGAATCGGTTGAGGGGTATTTCCGGTAACTCGTTTGAGAAGTTTGCCGTCATCAAAAGCTGAAAGCTGTGACATTAAATTGAATCGTGGTCTTGATTCATTCGGTTCGTGCGTGTTGTTTCAGAGGATTCTCATGTTCTTGTATAAATACGTATTATAAATTGCTATTTATTTTTTTAAATAAAGTATTTAGTGATAATTTAGGAGATTAAAAAGGCGCATGCTACCCGTAGTAATTCCACTGTCATCGCGGGCAATAAACATCAGGTAAAAATTCGATCCCAAACTTGTCTCTTTGCATTCGGGCGGGGATATTGTATCTCTTACGTTAATTGGCTCGGGGGGACAGGGCCAGCTATTCCCGTGGAACGGGTGGAATACGAAAAAGGTATTTGTCATTTGAAAAAGACACAGAGCAATACAAATTAGGGATGTTTAAAAAATGATCGTGAGCTTTTATTTTCGCTTCCGAGAAAGACACTCTAAACGCAATCAACTCGGCTCTTCTGTTGAGTTAAATTGAGACATTGAATGTATCCCATTTTCTTTTCTCCAATTCCGCGCCAATAGCAACAGTAAAAAGGTCCGCCGATACCACCAACATGGAAGGCAATATACGACCTAGTCGGGGAGCACCATTTCCTTTAATGTTTTCATGAGTCTCGAGAACTAAAGAGCGTGTAACAACGTATCTGTTCGTTCCCTTTTAATAGCACAAGAGCGAACAAACTGCCAAGTATTAAGTTTTATCAAGCATCTGCACGAATGTCACGTCTTTATTACTACTTATTCCTTGTCCCCATGAATGCAGCGGCCGCGTGGTGAGGATAGAAATATTACTGTGTCCCGCTCTCAACTTGTAGTTCTTTACCGCGCTTGAAAAGGCAGGGCATCTTGCGTCCCTCTCGGGCATAGGTGTTCGATTGAATAAAAAATGGCGTACCTGAACCGGTCCCCTGACATGTTTGTACATTTTTCTTACAGTTGTGTAGGGATTTTTTGTTACGAAATTTTCGATTGAGATAGAATCGCGGGCATTATTAAAAAAGTTTCTTGCGTACAGCGGCTCTCTAGGTATACTTAATATTTTACCTATTTCTTGTTATACTTGTTGTTACAAACAATTTCTCTATGTGATTAATTTCCCTTATAATATTAATTATGAAAAAAAATATTTCAATTTGACGCCTTACAAATAGTCTTCTATACTATAATTCATTAACATAAAACAAACGTTAATATTATTCATGAACAACAAATAAACAGTAGAAAATGGTTTTAATTGTAGTACACATTTGTATTGCGTAATAAATAAAACTAGAATTTATGAAAGATTTCATATTAAACTGCAATTTTAATAAAAGCGTACAGTTAAAATATTCCCTCGTATAGAATGTATAGTAAGCAACAATACAGTGAGATCGAACGCTTGACATGCAACGCAATTTAAAAAATAAAAAAATCCCAACATGGCGCCCGGAGTCACAGCTGACTCAGCGTCACCTTACGACCACTATTGTCCTAACTTTTACTAAGCGTTCAATTGTTAGAACTGTTACATTTAATAGTTCCATACTTCACGAAAGTTACGAGTATTCTATCTTATGAGTACTTTCATTATTTTGAAATTTGAATAAAGAATAACACAGAAATCTCAAAGATATGAAATAACTTAGCTGTATCCAAAAAAAAAAAGAAAATAAATCAAAATGAACAAATAAGGAATTACTTTTCTTTGTTATTCGCTTCTTGTTAAGTAATTTAATTATTATTCAAATAAATAATTTTCATATTGAACTTCTATGGTGTAAAAACAAATAAATTGTTACTATTAAAAATATTCCCAAAGATACAGAAATAATATGAACTTTTAAAAGTCGGTCAGATTCGAATACAAAGTTCTACCGTCCCAAGCTTTCATTGTTACGATTTACGAACGACACATTGACGTTCAGATACGCCCAGTAATGGCGAAATCTATACATTCAAAGGTTTCTTTAGTTGTAAAAATCTTTTCATTGCATGAAACGGATCTACGTAATAGGACATCGAATAAACGCCTGATCTGTCTTAGGCAATCTCATTTATCTTTAAAGTTCTTTTATCCGGCTCGCAAAGATATAATAGGTATCAAGCGTTTGTCTTGTTTATGTTACGAGGTCTAAAAGCGAAGTTGGAAAATTGTTATTATTCACAAGCTTTACCTGTGATTTCGTTCGTCATTTTGACTTAATTCACTTTACCGACAGGAAACAAGGTAATTCTAATAAGGTTTAAAAGTAGTCCCAGTATCATACCTAGCAGTATGACTTCAAATCAAGCCAAAGTTTTTTAAACCAATAATTGATCCTCGCAAGATACAAAGAAAACAGACAAAAATGAAAGAAATACAATTTCGACTTCAGTATCGTTTATAGCATTACATAGAATTAATTTTCAAAATATACTCAATGTAAAATATACTCAATGTACAGAACTGGACCTTTTTTTTTTTTTTTTTTTTTATATAACAAAGGGGGCAAACGAGCAAACGGAGCTATCTGATGTTAAATAGCTACCGCCGCCCATGGACATCTGCAACATAAGAGGAGTTGCGGGTGCGTTGCCGGCCTTTAGGGAAAAGATGTTTGTACACTCGACGTTTGAAAACCCCCAGATCACAGCGCTCAGGGAAAACCTCAGGAGGAAGGTCATTCCAAAGTTTGCATGTACGCGGAAAGAATGCGCGCGAAGCTCGCACATTGGTTGCAAACCATGCATCCAGGTGGTGTGGATGAAATTTAGTCCTTCGGCGAAGGGTGCGATGGTAAAAGCGTGACGGCGGCACCATATCAAACAGTTCTTCAGAACACTCACCGTTGTACAGACGGTAGAAAACACACAGGGAGCCAACGTCTCTCCTTACACTTAGAGGTTCTAAGCCGTCCGTGAGTTTAGGATCGTCGACAATGCGAACTGCCCGGCGTTGGATGGAGTCAAATGGGTGGAGTTGGTATTGAGGGGCACCTGACCAAAGGTGCGAACAATACTCCACATGGGGGCGGACCTGACTCTTATAAAGCAGTAGCCGATGTCCCGATGTGAAGTACCGGCTCGCCCTGTTCAGAACCCCGAGCTTTTTCGCAGCCAGTTTGGCTTTGCTCTCCAAATGACCCCGGAATTGGACCTCGTTCGTAATGTCTACCCCAAGGATCCCAATACTTTTAAAGATGTTTAATGGAGTGTTCTGAAAACTTGGCGCTACAGAAAAGGGGGTCTTCTTAGCGGTAAACGCGCAAACTTGTGTCTTCGAGGGGTTGAATTGGACGAGGTTGCGTCTACCCCATTCGGAGACTTGCTCCAAGGAAGTCTCGATTTCAGACAGAAGTTGTAATCTACTCTCTTCCACTTCCGCCCGAGTGATATTAGCCCGGCCAGTGTATAATGCATCACACGTGCTGTCATCTGCATAGCAACGAATATTGCTGGTTTGCAACATATCGTTAATATGCAGAATAAACAGCGTGGGTGAGAGCACTGAGCCTTGAGGAACTCCAGCGTTAATAGGCATGGTTTCCGAGCACACTCCGTCAACAGCGACCATGATGCTACGCCCATTAAGGAAACTGGTTATCCATTTGCATAATCCCTCGGGGAGACCGTAAGATGGTAACTTCGCTAAAAGAGCTTTGTGCCAGACCCGATCAAAAGCCTTCGCGATATCCAGGCTGACTGCCATAGCTTCCCCCTTGCTTTCAATGGCGGTTGCCCAGCGGTGTGTTAGGTACACTAGGAGATCTCCAGCGCTGCGACCACGACGAAATCCATATTGTCGGTCGCTTATTAGCTGACAATCTTCCAGGTAAGCAAGTAGCTGAGTGTTAATAACCCGCTCCATCACCTTCGAAAGCAAGGAAGTGATCGCAATTGGCCGGTAGTTAGATGGATCTGAGCTGTCACCTTTTTTGGGTATAGGGTGCACTATCGCTACCTTCCACGAAGACGGTACTATACCAGTGGTGTAAGAGAGTGAGAATAAACGCGTTAGAACCGAAGTCAATTCAGGAGCACACGTCTTAAGCACAAGGGCTGGAATACCATCAGGACCACTGGACTTCTTGGCGTCGAGGGAACGCAGAACACGGCGGACGGCACTTTGCTCAAAGCGCACATTACGCATCGCGTGCTCGCATCGAGAAATGCTGGGTGGTGCTTTCCCCTCATCGTCAAGAGTTGAATTCAACGCAAAAAGAGTGCAAAGAAGTTTCGCTTTCTCTTTCGCGGAATGTGCCAGGGTGCCTTCAGGTTCGCGCAATGATGGAAGTGAAGACTGACAGAAGTTACCTTCGACAGCTTTGGCAAGAGACCAAAAGGCACGGGTTCCAGATGGAAAGCCCAATAGTCTCTCGCCAATTCTGCGAATGTGTTTAAACTTTGCCCTGGCGATTTGCTTCCTGCAAGACCTGGAGGCAGCGTTGAATCTCTTCTTTAGGTTATGGGCATGTGGGTCCCCCGCTTCTATTGCTGCAGCCCAAGCCCGATAGCTCTCCAGTTTGGAGCTGCAAGCTCTTTTGCAAGAGGCATCGAACCAGGGCCGCGACCTGCCACCGACACGAATGACTGTGCTGGGAATAAAGCATACCATCCCCTGCAAAATTGTATCCGTGACGGCTTCTGCGCAGATCGATGGGTCCCTTGAAGAGAAACAAAGCCGCCCCCATGGGTAGGATGAGTAAAATTCACGCAAGCCATCCCAATCAGCTGACCTGTAGTGCCACACTCGGCGACTTCCAGGTGGTCGGGAACGACCGGTACGCACTACAGGTACCTCGGAGTGCACCAGGCAATGGTCGGATGAACCCAACGGCGCACCAACAGTCACCCGGTAGCCCTCCGGGCGGGTGGTCAGCAGAAGATCCAGCAGGGAAGGAGTATGATCTTCTCTGTCAGGAATTCTGGTAATACCTGACACCAGTTGAGAGAAACCATACGCTTGGGCAAAGTTGTATACTGTTCTCCCTGCGTGGTCTGTGGTGCGTGAGCCTAACCAGTCAATGTGGTGGGCGTTAAAATCACCCAGGATCACCACCTCCGCGCAAGGGCACCAACGAAACACATATTCTGCAGCCTTCTCGACGTGCCCGAAGAGACGATCGACTTCAGCATCACCGCTATGAGACCTATACAGGCACGCGTAGATACGTGTGACGCCACCAAAGTCTACGCGCACCCATAAGATGGATAGGTCTCTATCTGCAACGGGCAAGTTGTCGAGCCGTTGACAACAGATATCACTCCTGACGTACATACACACGCCAGCCTTGGGTAAAAAGGCGTGCTCAAAATTGTACCCTGGATAGCACAGGTACGATGTATCCTCAGCCGGGCTAGCATGCGTACAACGAGATAATCTCTTGACGAGAGAGATAGATAATGTCTACATCGAGTATTTTCTCGATTACCCTAGCATGCGCAATACGAGAGACATAATTCTCTTCCGAAGACAAAACGGAACGGAAACGCCATGGTATACAAAAGATATTATAATAATATTTATAATTTTAATATATTTCGTTTATCGTAGTCTTTCTAATATTGACAACGAGTAGTTTATCTTCTTAAAACGTCAAAATCACGTCAAAATTCGACAAAACTACGATAACTAAAATTTCTTGTTATCTCTTCAATTGTCGTGACGAGAAAAGTATCACGTGCACGCATGCTAGCTACTGTAGACATAAAGAGATAATACGAGAAAAGGGGTAGACAAACTTTTGTCGTGGCGCGCATGCTAGCCCGGCAGGAGTAGATATCTGTGTCTCAGCAAGAAAGAGTAAGGCCGGCTTCGCTGTCTCAAGATGATAATGGACGGCATCCAAGTTACTATGGAGACCCCTTATGTTGCAGAAGTCCACATCGAATGTGGAAAGGGGAGCCGCTGTAGAGCCGTTATAAACTTGTCCGTTAGTCATATTCTCGAGTGTGTAGAGAGAAAAGGGGGATAAGAAAGGAACGTGAGGCAAACTCCGTCAGTCCCGTGGGCAATGAGTACACCGGGCACCAGACAGTTTCGACGACAGAGAGTAGTGTGTCGCTGGCACGGGGGACGGAAGGGCCCCCGATCCGACCCGTTAGCCAATCACCGAGTTCCACACCGGTCTCCCACTCCGGCACGGTGATTAGCTAACGGGCTTTTTTCGATGGCGGCGGGACAGCCTCCCAAGCTGGGATGGCCTGGGATGGACCTGACCTACGACCCTAAATTTTTACCCTTCTACCACCAACCCTTATTTTTCAATAGCGTTTAGCGGCAAAACAACGTTTCCCGGGTCAGCTAGTTTATAGATATAATAATTGTAATTGTTATTGCATTTAGAGAAAATCTTAATCTTATTAATCGTGATTTAATAAACGTGAAGAGGATTCATGTTGTACGCGGCGTTCTTAGTTACGTAAATTTTAAATTATTATATTCGCAGTAATTACATAATAGATGTTTAACATTTAGTAATACCTAATTGCTCAATATTGTCGCCGTAAAGAGTAAGTAGGATATCTTAGTTTAATGATCTATTTGATACAACATTGTATGGATCTTGAATTTTCTTAATTGAAGTATTTTTATCAGCTTAAACAACGCGTTCCATACTGACCTGATTTCCTACAAGTATCTGTTGATGAATACGATATCTTGATGTGACTGCGGTTCTTTAATTACGAACATTGTTTTTTATTTAATTATTTTCCTGGAGAGTTTTAAAAATAAAAGTAAATTTGTTTTATGTGCGCCATCTTTGTCAACAATAAGGGGAAAATATTTATTATTATGTATCTATGTTTTTTATATATGTATGTATATATGTTAACTTGGAGGATTATGCAGAATCGTCAATCATTATCAATAACTTGCATTTATTAATCTAAAATATATAGTAAAGAAAATAAGGGATCTATTTCTATAAAGAATTTCTATTGTATGACTTATCCAGGTCAAGAAAGACTAAGCAGAAATCGAAGATGACTTAGAATGGATGAGAGTTCCATACTAAGTTGAGATATTAGCTCCATTGAAATAGGTTGAGTATTACCACTTGCACATGAAATGAATATTCAAGGAGATCTTGACAGACGAAATGTTACGGGTTTTAGGAAATAGAAGAAGTATATTATGTAGTTATAGTTTTTATAAGATGGAACTGGACTTTTCATAATATTACGCGGATCCGATAGACTGTCTTGTCTTGTGAACTGTCAGATGTGGGATGTTTAAATAATCATAAAATTTTCCGATTTTTTTAAATCTTTTGCTCATTTTTTCAATTAGTCATTCTGTTAATTCCTACAAGGTATTAGAACATTTAGAAAAACAATGAATGAAATGGTTAGGACTAGTTATGACGTGTCGTGGAGAAAAAAGGATTCATGTTAGTATATATATTACCTATATTTCAACAAGATACCAGGTCTATAAATTAGGCTATCCTCAATTTCTCGTGTTTCTTTCCTTAAGCTTTGTTCGTAATCGATGCGTCATCGTTCCAGAACGTGCTCATAGAAAAACATCACACACGCTGATATTAGTGCGCCAAGTGGCCATTAAATTCACATCGGAGTGAATCACTCCTAATAATTAATAATTTCAAATGAATAGTTAGTGTTTACACTTGCATAAAAGATCGCTTTACGAACAATGTTCGAAATGTCTAGTTGAAACATGCAATTATACACACATACGATACACACGCACACATTTTGAGTCCGTTTTAAAAAAAAATTAAGTAAAATTTGGGATACCTATTTGATTATTAAATTTCCTAATGTTAAATTATATAAAGTTTTATTACTACGAAAATGGACTTTTATTTTAAGCAGTCCAAAAATAAACGATTCACAATCGCCATGTCTTTTTATTTAAATTTTCCATATACAAAATTTTATTTTCGTCGTTACAAGATTTTGACTACCTGCAAAGGGGTTTGAGATAAGCGCGTTTGTTTTAGAAGCTGTATTGTTCTCTTATCGATATTATCACCGCTTGTTCTAACAGAGGGTAGAAAAAAAAAGTGAAGAATTTATCGAATGCATATTAATATTAAACGTAAACTATATTATTATTTCAATAAAATAATGCTATTTTAATGTACTCGTAACTGTAATTAAATAAAATTTTATGTAACCCATAGAATGTCTATAACTATATATTATATGTAAGTATATGTCTATATAATTTAGCTGATAACGATACTGACCACATGACAGTTAAGTCATTGGACTTAATTTTTGACGATTTATTTCATTGTTATGCCAATCGGTTTTACTTACGTGAATGAATTCTATCACATTGCTCATTTTAGAGAATTAGTTCCAGCAAAGCGGCATAACATCATTTCTTTACAGCAGTACAAAACAGATAAATATCAGCGAAAGTAACATAAAATTGCAGTCTTTTAGGTCATAGGAAATACGTAGTTGTTGCGCCTTAGAGCGTAACCCACGTCTAAACAAGCTTCTATTAATCTGCGCTCCACTGCTTCTGAAAATAAAACAGTGGGTTTTCACTGCGCATTTGGTAAGACTAGTTATGTTATTAAGTTCCCTTTTAGCATTTAATTACCTGTAATGATAATTGTCACTCGTTGAATGGGAATAAAATTGTCAATTACCAGACTAGAAGTTTAATAACTGGTTGGGTATTATAGACAAAGATATAAGCATTCTTTTTTTTACTTTACTAGCTGTACCCTGCGCGCTTTGCTAGGCTTTTTTTTGGTCGTACCAACTCAGAAACCTTTGTTGGCTCATGCACAACACTTTTCTTGATGATCATGATATGATCAAATGCATAGTTTACGATTCTATAAAGGACACACAGACAAACATTAATTTTTATGTATGTAGATGAAAACTTATATCCATGCATTATTTTAATTTAGCTGAAACGTTAAAAATTGTATGAAATATGACTGGATATACAATTAA
The DNA here is from genome assembly GCA_905220545.2 of Melitaea athalia. Classification (NCBI taxonomy): domain Eukaryota; kingdom Metazoa; phylum Arthropoda; class Insecta; order Lepidoptera; family Nymphalidae; genus Melitaea; species Melitaea athalia. The sequence continues at coordinate 7,411,089 of HG992203.1, forward strand.
TAAACAGTGTTCTTAATTGTATTTGAGCTAACATAACTTGGTGGAACATCAAATCGAAATCAGGCGGCTGCGGCTACAAATAGTATCGCTAAGTTTTCAAATGTGCCCATTTGCTATAAAAGAAACCACGGTGACTAAACCTGCATGTATCGAAATAAATTTGGAGACAAGAATATACATACACTGTTCTCCAGAAGAACAGTGTCGTGGATTTTCTAAACTTTCTACTTTACACGAGAAAAGACATTTTAGCCAGAAACGGATACATATAAAAAATATATAACGTTACATTAAATTTATTATTTTTTCCATTATAGCTAACAAATAGACTATCAATCATTGCTTTATAGAAATACAATACCAATTGTATAGGTATATAATAATTGAATAATATATGCAAAACGTAAAAGATGAATCAGTTTTTTTTCCATGACTATTTTATTTTAATGAGGTATAACAATAAGTTTATTGAAATATTTTATGTGCGTATTTATAACGTATTAATTAGGTACATGAATTAACCAATATAATATTATAAGAGTGTATTGAACTTTCTGGCTATACATTGATATTTTAATAAATCCCAAAATATTCCTAATTCGAGCATCGAATGCTAAGTAACTCCTCAAAATTCGACATAAAGCACCCTAGTCTTATTATATTCTGAATGACAATCCAAATATCCACCAAAAAAAAAACACTATTTAAATTTTTTTTTGGGGTTGCGATTTCGGGCACGGTAGTCATAAAGGTGCAAAATGTTAAGTTCTTTTCACCATACAATTTCTGAATAGGTGCGACAAAGATAGTATTTGAGGATAATTTACACAACCTTAAATGGGCGCCATAAATCTTTTATAGACGGTAACATGAAACATGCGCTTGCGCAGGCATAGGAAAGATATGCCGACGTGATAAAAGGTATAACGTTGTTGGCTATTTTTATCCTAAAATACTGCCGCATATATCCTGTCTTGATAAATAATAAGCTTTAAAATTTTGCTCCTAGCTAGATTCTATGTAGATACTACCTGTCCTTAATGACATGGAACATTTTCTATCCACTATGGTATTTTATCTTTGTACATAAAAATATTTATGATTTTATTACGTGGAACAAGATGGCAGAATGGGTAGACACGTTCCCAGTAGCAGACAAAGATTTAAGACGGAACCAGTAACTTAATTTATCCTAGAAAAGACGAGAGAGTAGCACCTGTGCATTTCAGGAAAAAAAATATTAGTCGCTTATTCCTGTAGTCTGACAAATTCAACTCCTAATACTGTTCAACTCGACAACGTTCAGACGTTCATAAAGTGTAAATTCTAAAGCTATGTATTAAAAAGTATAAAAGTAAAAAGGTTCTAAAACTTGTTTAATAAAAGAATCCATTAGAATAATCTCAAAACATCACCACGACTTAAACAAGACTCTCGTAACAGTCTACATCATCGCCTGTCAACTTGTCTTTTCAGAGACTTAAGCAAAATGAGCTAGACAAAGAAATTCTGGCATTTCAATTTTAATTATCATTAAAATTGTTATTTAAGATACAGTTCTCAGCACGACTCGATTTTCATTAACTTTTAAGTTTCTTAAATGTCTTCATTGTATTTAATTATAATATTGTTTGTTTTAAATTTGCCAATAAAGTTTTACGTTTCATTGCGGTGACGTCTTTCAAAGACAGATCCTTAACTTTTGATAGTAAAAGTTGTCTAAACGGCAAAAGATTTTAACAAAAAATCACCTATCGATGTCTGGGATCTTTTCTTTGTTACTTTTTATATAAAAATAGGAGAAAACAGTTGATTCTATGAAGGTCTGAGATTTAAGTAATAATATAAGAACTCGTCCCCATGATTGAAACAGCTAGTCTGAATAAAACAGACATTCAAACAATAGAATAGCGCTATAAGGATTTCTTTTCAAGTCTTGGAATAAACCCTAAAAACTGAATACGTATTGAAGCGAGACCTATTGTCTCAGACAAATCACGTAATCTTAAATCTGCATTAAATGAAATTCTAAAAAACAAAGGAAAGATGGATGAGACTATGCATCGGCTCGATAGAACTGTTCAATATTGATAACAGGTCATCAACTTTTTTAAGTATAAAAACCTATGATATATTAAAGCTACCTTTGAAAGAGAAAATGAAGATATTGATGATTTAACTCCGGCTTTGCTTCATGGATGACAAATACAAATTACTTTGGACGCACCGCATGCAAAAGTTCATGACGCATTGTAGCGATTAGATTATCGCCGTACCATCTGTTACATAATTATACAATGAACTCTGCTCCGAATGATGAACTGACAGCGGTGATTGCTGCTTTTTAAACGTGTACGTTTAAATGTGTTGCTCTTAATCACGTAACCTTATTTTATTAAGTGATTGTACACTCTTTCTTCTATATTTCATTAATTAATCCAATACCGGATATTTATGAATTAATTTCAAAGTAACCAAATATATTTTGAAATTAATTGCTTAATGGCAGTCGCTCTAACATAGATAACATATTACATAGAATTATAAATATGATATTTTTTATTATATAATAAAAACTCACTAGAAATTTCCAATATTTGATAGATATCGTAATTTTTACCAATAGCGACCATAAATATCTAACAAATCGCTACCAACAAATACCTCTGGCTTCAAAAAGTATCGTTACGAGGTCACAGCATTTTACAGTTTCGGATCATTAATTTGACACTTGGCACGTCACTGTACAAAACAAGACATACATAAAGCAGTGGGTTAAAGGTTGACCATCGTTTAATGCTCAGAACAGTTGAGCAATTTCTTTGTTAATGGATTTGTAATGAGACAATGCACATAAAGAAATAATCATTAACCTACATTTTTCACTTCTGTATTGTTACAGCCCTTTCGAGTTTTTCTTTAGCTCTTTATTTGAATGTAGTGTAAATTGAGTGGAATATCTTAATGTGTTCATTGTCCTTTACTAATTTATCTTTACTGCGACTAAAATCAAGCATTTCGTATTCTCAGCATTCCGCACCGTTAATTATTTTTATGAAACACCGCAACTTTTACGAGGTTCTTTTATTCTTCGATACCTTCTTCGATACCCAATACGAGGGATTTTATGCCGCAGCGCCAGCACCGTTTTTATGAGTCGTTTCGTCTCATCGTCCAGTTATCGATATGTGCAAGTATTAAGTTTAACAACCGTCCTGATTTCCCAATACCTGGGGAAAACTATCTAGATATTTTCCTAAGACTTTACCGCCAATCTTAGACGATATTCAAAATATTGTTTGGTAATGGAATATTTCTAATATTCAATTATAATAAAATTATCTAAACTATGCCATTGGATTTCACGAATATCATGTTTCAAATAAGTAGAGGATTTATATGCCGATGTAAATCGCCCGATCATTTCGGAACCCAACCAATTTCGTTTATGTAAACTTCGAGCCCCGTCTAACACGTTTAAGAAAAAAACTAGTATGTGTTAAGAAAAGGACGAAGGAATATGTGTCCTGAATGCCTAAACCTACGAAACTAAAGGGAATCACTCGAAGAGACTTGAGAAGTCGATCAAAGTGGGATTTGCGTTGAGACCCGTTCCGACCCGAACGAAGAGGGTTACTTAAGTCTTTCAAATTGAAATTTTGTTTTTGTTTATTTAGATTGTCAGGTGAGCTCCAATCTCGACCGTTTCTGAAACAGCTTTTATTACAAACTTGGTCTAAAATGCTAATTTTTATTTAATTTAAATTCCTTAGTATTAGTTTCCTTTAAATTGATTTTAAAGTTCCCTTTGTGCTCGTTGCTGTTTTTTTTTTTGTTATTTATATTTTTATTTGACATTTCTGTTTATCGATAGTTGCTTAAGTTAACCCGTAGCTGCAACCCTAATATGCACGTTGAAATTTCGCTGCATCGACTGTTTCAAGCGGGACTAGACTACATTTGCATAACTATTTTATCTGTATCTTATTATTCGTTGGGTTGCAAGTTACATGCAATCTTGATAATTAAAGATTTATACGCCTGTCCTAAGGCAGGGCAAACGCTTTTCCAATGAGGTCTCTATTGTAATGGAGAATAGTTATCTGTAACGCCCACGAAGACTGAACTTAATTTCATAAAAGTAACAATTAATTTAGTATAACAGGTATGTCGTCGGGAGAGATAATATAAGCAGCGAGGATGTAAATAAGAAATACTAAGTCGTGTATCGAAAATTAGTTAAATCGAGAAGCGTATGGCGATTAAAAATAAATCACAGATAAACATTCAAGTCGACACGTCCCCCCAACTTAACCGATACTAGCACTTAATGTCTGTCGACGGGATGTTTTTTAAACAATCTTCTTCATATATTATGTTAACTAGACAACCATGTGGCACAATGTTTATATTCCATTTAGCATCATATTCTTTTTTTCACTGACATAAAGTCGAAAGTTGTAGAACAATTGCAATCGGGTCAAACAGCACAACAAAGTCTACGTAACATTGGTAAAGTGCTTATCGTTCAAATGTGATATCTATTGCCTAGAGTTAAGGATTATAAATGGATTAACGGTGTATTGGTAGGTTTTGTAAATCGGGAAATAGACGTCGGTCTTTGTTTGCTCCGAACAGATGAGAAACAGCCGAACAAAACAGTTCGGGTGTTAACGTTTTCAAACAACAATTTTTGGTTCGTTAATCCATCATCAGTTTGTTATCTGTTTTGAGATTTATAAAACATTCTATTTGTCTAATTTAATGAACTTGGTGGTTATTTCATTGTTAATTTGCTAATACTTTTAAATATACTATTCATAGAAATAAAGAAATGGCATTTTATTTTATTGAAGCAGAAAATAGTACTCAAGCAATTAAAACTTTGACATCAATACAAACAGAACTTAAAGAAGTTCTAATAGGTGCGCAAACTTGAATTTTATATTTGACCTTTATATACAAGTAGGTACAAAAATTGTCACAAAAATTCCATTTCGAAATAAAATGCCATTCAATGCCGAGTACATTACTTTTTCACAGCGTTTCCCCAACTTTTTTGGATGGAAAAGGCTTTGAAAAGGACCACTTGAAAAAAAGTATGAAATAACGCGGTATCCTACCGGAAGTTTGGTGCCGGAAGTCACTAGGCTTCCCGGATGTGCTGGAGGACTCTCGGAGGCCCGAAATTGTATTTAATCGTACATGCGACCGCTGCGAAGAAAGTGTATCGAAACAACCTCATGAGAATTATTTATAATTAAGACCTTTTCATTTTTGGGCCAAGCTCGTAATTTAGGAGTATAATAGGGTAATTTCTGGATGCATATATATAAAGATCACTATCACGATTCAGCCTGTAATATCCCACTGTTGGGCATAGGCCTCTTCCCCATGTAGGAGAAGGATCGGAGCTTAATCTACCACGCTGCTCCAATGCGGGTTGGCGGATATATTCCCTACTATGAGTAACGATCGCTATCAGGTGTACATGATAACAACCGGGACCGACGGCATAACGTGCTCTCCGAGGCACGGTGGGGAGATCCACAAGGACTGCACAAACACCCAGACCACGGCAAACATCTGTATGGCAAATACAAATGTTGTCGTGTGCGGGGATCGAACCAGCAACCGCCCGCGCAACAGCCAATCGTAATCCAGTGCTGAGACCGCTGCGCCAACGCGGCGTCAAATATATTATAAAGATGTAAACATAAATAAATATATCAATTTAATGTGTTTATTTATTAAGTAAAATGTTCGTTTGTAATAGATATATATATATATATATATATATAAGTTTTAATTGAATGAAAGAAAATTTACAATAAAACCAATAAATGTTCTAAATGTGTTTTTACAATACCGACACATAATTCAACTAAAATGTAAACTGTCATAGCCTCAAACTAAATTGGATGGCGTTTGTTATAAGATCCTTACACAAACAAAATGGCAGAAAGCTTGCCTTCGTTACAACCGTTTTGTGAAAGCCTATCTCTGAAACGACCACGGACACTGTAAAGAACTTATTTCCCTAAAGGGCAAGTAGAATTATGCTCCGTACTTAGGAATATTAAGCTCAGTATACATGTACGTAGTCACAAAAAATAGGACCGCCACAGTCGGAGTTTGAATGAAAATTTTGCGGGCACCGAAATAGTTGTGCGAAATGATAGTACTTTCTGTATTATGTTTGCAACTGGTGCTTGCTATTCCGTGCCGTAAAAGTTTCTAAATGTAAATTGTAATGGAGTGCAGATATAACCACAATAAAATAATTTCAGATGAGGAATGTACGCCCTTTTAATGTTAAACTTTTTATTCGTGTAATAAATTCTGACTTATTTACTTTATTTGCAACATAAATATACAGTAGGTTTAATAATCTATTAAGAGCTCCCGCTGATATAAAGTAGCTATTAGTAAAAAAACATTTTTCTTTCACATAAAAAATATGTTGTTATCGTACAATTTTTTTATGCAAGATGTAACTAAGTGAAATTATATGTATTTTTAAACCTAACGAAATATCATTGTTGTGTTGTATGCATATATAATTTTGTTCGTGGTTTATGTATTAAAGAAATAAAGCAAAATAAATCTCATAAATAAAACGTCGTAATAAGGTTGAAAAACGTCTCAGCGAAACTAACCTAATTTGTCGCCAATAACAGCCAAACCTAATGTAACGTGAAAGCAATAAAACTCAACTGAAATAAAAATCCGTACAGAACCGAAATATTCCGAGTTCGTTGCGTTCGGCTTATTTATTATTTTTGTTTACAACCGTGTCAAAAGCACGGAACGACGCTCTATCAGCGCTAGCTGGCGGCCGGCCAAGGAAACTATTTCAAACTATTCGGGCCGTTAATAGTTTACTGTTGGTCCGCGAGTGTGTCCCGCGCTTTGTAATTAATACGCGGGACATCGAAGGAGGCGACACGAGCGACTTCGGAATTTATTAAAAATAGAAGTGACATAACTTTATTTTTCCGTCAGGTTTATCGTTATTTGTTTCTGTGACGGTTGTGACATCTGTCCATTAGCTATGATACGTGTATATGAATCAGAGCTACAGGATGTTAAATGTTTTATTATACGGGAAAATGATACATGTCTCTATTAAAAATTTATTTGAATAATTTTGACGAAAACATATGTCTAGCGATGACTTTTATTAAATATTATGTTTTTCTTATTTTGAATTATGATTTATATTGAGTTTAGATTTTTAATTTAATACACGTTACTTTATGATGTTATATATATCGTATTTTGTAATAAATTTCCATATTAATTACTGTATTATATTTCGTGGCACAACTGCGGTATTTATATTCTTTGTACATAAGTACACCGCTAAGTCAGAAATGCTTTTTGTTGCGGCGAGGCTGACGAGAGAGTCGGTGTAATTACATGGATAAGGCATTTCAACTTGAGTTCTATGATTTGCTACGTCTTTTCTTACTGTTGCAAATGTCCGTGGCAACCATATAATATTGACGAGATTATTACAAGGAAATAAACTCTTGTTACCTACTTGCTTTTTTTATACTAAAATAATATAAAACTTCCACTTTATCTGTATACAGTACCTATATATGTATGTGAATTTTTGACAGTATTATTGTACTATACCCTACTTACTTGACAGTATTACTATTCTTATTTTAGTGTATACGTAAGGTATTAAATAATCGTTTTAAACACATATAACTTAAGAAAAGCGTTATAGGTAAGTAGTGTCTGTGTATCTGTTAGGTATCCCTGTGTTTCTATAAAAATAACAATTTTATAGGGGAATGTAAGATTTTTTTAACACTCGTCATCATCCAATAGAATTATCAGTAATGAGTGGGGTGAGTGACCTGAGGAGAGTGAATTTTGCAACCGCAGGAGATGTAAGAGTGCTCGGCTCTTGTGTTAGGGCTGGCAATAAGTTTACACTATTATACCGATAATTAAAAATGCTTAATACTTTGTTGAATTGAAGTAAAACTTATTATCTCAACTTATTATTGATATCGTTATTATAAACATATTTTATATTATAATAACAAAAGGAAACGATATTTTAAAACTTTTAAATAGTAGACAAAATTGAATAAGTAAAAAATTAAATGACAATTAAGTATAAACAAAACAGATTATACTCAAGCATACACTCCCAGTTCGAAGTACTTTCACAAAATATAATCTGTTGCAAAATGTACGTTAAGTAGAACAAACAAACCGTAAACGAGATAAAAACCCAATCAACGCATCCGAAAATTTCCTCAATCTAATCCAGCACCAGTATCCACGATTTTAAGTGCAAAATTTTCCGAACACGAAACAGCATAATCTAAAATATACACAAAGTTTAACTGTTTTAACCAATTTGATACTGATGTTCAAGCAGATAAGAATTTTTTTAAAGTAATAATTACTGCGGGATGAAATACTATCGTTACTACTTTCGTGTAAAAAAATAACACCAGACAAAAGTTAAGTTTATAGTATCTTTGAAAATATGAACAAGCTGACAGATATTAAAAACATATTTGAGCTAATCTAACTCTTTTTACTATAAAAGGAGCACGTGTCCTGTAAAAGTTAACAGCGTAGATAAACATTTTTGAATAAACCCAAATGCTCTTAAACACGACGACTTTTAGCACATGTTTGTATGACACTTTGAAATTGTCGAAAAATCTAAGTTGCAAAATTAGCCGAGTACCTTCGTAAACAGGTATAATAAATTTACATTAATATAGTTAATATTTCTTCGCTTTTAAATTGTATTTGTATAGTTTAATAAATGGTTGATTAAAATAATTGTCATGTTAAGTGATATTTAAATTGTTTTGGCAACAGTCGATTCTTCAATTAAGGCAGTCAACCCTAGTTGAGTATTGGAGTGCTTTCATCGACTCTTTCGAATCGCTTAGGCTTACGTCCCCTTTCTGCGTGCCTGAGAACTGTGTGATGTTTCGAACGTCTACATCTTAAAGGAAAACTTATGGCTTCACACCTACTGTTTTATTGGTAGGTTCCGGTCGTTTAGACAAAAATGTTTAGGGTGATTTGGCACCATCCGTATTACAATGGCAATCGTCAACATTTGAATCATATAATATTTTCTATATGTAGAAATCAATTGTTTATAATTGAAATCCTTGGATGATCTACCAACTACTGTAGATAGTAATATTATTTGTAAACTTATTTTTTTATTTTAATATTCTTTTGTCTATGAAATAAATAAGCTTTAATTGAAAACATTGAAAGAAAAATTGAACGCGTCAAAATATTCGAATTAACAAACACATTTTTCGATTTATTGCAAAAAAAATAAAGAGATAATACACGTGAAAAAACATGCTTCGCTACTGATAAAGTTGTGCCTTATCTCGAAGGGTGAAGAGGAGGCGTGACCACTTCAGCAAATTGCTTTGTCCCTTCACAATGACGCGCATTGTTGACGTATTCGATTCTTTCTGAACAATAAAACACGAGACTTTCCTACATTTAACCTATGGGATAGAAGATCAATACTTGATGTATTGGACGCTTTTTTGTCCAATTTAGAGTTAGGATAAACTTTTGTCAAGATTCTCTTAAGTGTTAAAGGCAATAGTTATTATCATGCGTAAAAAAATATATCATTATTCTGATAAAAATGCTTAAGTCACCTTTCTGGTTAAAGAAATATTAAAGGTAAAAATAAATAATAAGTTTAAATACGAAGAAGACCGTAGTTTAGTCGGTAATGGCACCGATAAAACCTTAAAATTCTCTTAAATATTAGCGTCGAAAAGTGTCGAGATCGTTCGAGCTGCTTTTAGTAAACTAGCGCATTCTGTATCTAATGGCGAATTCTCAGACCCGTGATCTCTTTATTTAATATTTACTTTCGTTTTGACATGGGTCTAATTGACTTTTTCCCCCATTTAAATGTCACCGACTTTCAGCACATCACTGTAAGTCAATTAATGTTTTCGGAGACAATGTTTTTTAAATAATCGTTTTTATTGCGCACCAAATCTAGCTGAAAAGAATTTTTATTTTTTTATTTAGAAATAAATACAAATTCAAATAAGAGTGGATATAAATTTAACGAATATATTTAAAGGCGAGCGGTAGGCTTTCATTGAAATAAAATAAGACCTGAAAAATGACGATTCAAACTTGCTCATTTCAAGTAGGCTTTTACATACTCGAATTAAGTATTTTTTTAATTCCTTTTAAATGTATAAACGTACAATTTTAAAAGCTTTCAAAAATTTAACAATTGTCATGTCTGATTTGAGTTAGAAAGCGTAATAATAAAATATTAGATGGGCAAAAAATGTGAAATTAGTTCCATCTTTTTGGATTGGTTCTCGTTATTTTCCGAATCAAGTATTACGAATTCTGGAACGGTGATATTTTCCAAGTGCAGTCAATAAAATCAGTGACCAGAGATGGAGTGTCTTAAACGAATTCACTCGATTTTCGAAGCCAGGCATGCCAGCCGAGGAACAGACGTAATCCCCAATCTCGCAAGTAAACACAGTTGTTTGCAATCCACTCAAGTGTTCTGATACCTGACCCTAGATTTTCCCTTTAAATTTTCTCATAGCTGCCAAGATTACTTTATAAAGTTAATTATTCTTTAATATATTATTAATATTTTCATCAATCTTGTTTGATTATTGAAAGTTTTACTATTAGATACTAATCCAATCGTGCTCATCTCTCTCGTCTCCCTTGTTTGAATGTTTGAAAAGAAAATGTGAAATAATTTTGATATATTTGAACCCTATTGTCATATTTATAATGTCTTTTTTACGATCATAGTATCGATAATTTTAATATTTTCTTTTAAAATAATGACATTCTCGAAATATAATTTCAAGTAATGTAAATGTAATTTGACAACAGAACTTAAAAGTTATATATTATATGTAAGTAATAGTTATACCCCGTCCGGCGACTAATGATCTTTTTGACAGCCCACGCCTATAAATTACGGTTCTTTTTTTTTCGGAATAACGTACTAAAATTCTACTGTAATGTCATACTTTATTGACGATTTGATTGATTGAGTGAAGTACCCTGTGCATAACAAACAACCACAGACTATGAAACAGTTCTTGAAATAATAAATCGATAATAAATCGATCATATGATAAAAATAATTTTACGTCATGTGATTATTGTTTCTATAAATTTAATAAAAAAAAGTAATAAAAATAGTATCTTTGACTCCAAGATTGATTATTTGCAAGGAATTAATTCGAAATCTTGAAATTTAATAGCAAACCAAGAATAAAGAGCAATAACTCTGTTAATTCATTTATTTATTATATATATATTTCATTTATAATTAAAAAAAACTAATAAACGCATAAATAAATAATATTTTTAAACTACATTTATTTAATTAAATCGATTGAAAGTTCTTCTTAAATAAAATCGATTATTATTTCGAATCGAATAAATAACGTGTGAGGCAGTCACTAATGTCAAAATTTCTTGAAGTGTCAAAAAGATCATTAGTCGCCGGACGGGGTATAGTATTTTTAAAACCACAATTGAGTACTAATGTCATGTTTTTTATTACAGGTAAAGAAAAAAACTTAATGTGTACAAAGATTCACACTCATACTGACATCCTGGTACGTAAAAAAATCTATATCAAATAACAAGCGAAAAAAATTACAAAGCGTTACATCGGTTTATTTACAACTAACTAAGGTTCGCGGTTCTACCCGCGTAATTTTTTTGATCCCGAAGAATGTCGTGATAAAAAGTAGGCTATTTGTTATTCTTAATCTTTAGATATGATCGTATAATTAATTAATTTGTACCAAGTTTCAGTAGCATCAGTTTAGTAGCTTTTGTGTGAAAGAGTAAAAAACGTGCATCCGTCCATCCAGCCATCTTCAAAAACTTTCGCATTTATAATATTAGTAATATAATAAATTCATTATCAAATACCACTTGTCATGCAGCCGACCGTGCAACAGAACACAATGTTAGAATTATATGAATCCTACAATAATCGGTCATAATGTGTCTATTAGTGCGCAGGAGTTTCACACGAGACTAAATTAAAAAACCATCAGAAACGTATTACAATTCACACCTTGCCACCCGCGCGTTAGATATCATAACTAGCAGATAAAATTAAACTCTATTTCCTTTCTATATATGGTCACAATTACTTTGAAAATATTTCTCTATGTAATCCAGTTGGTGTACAATTTTCAATTTAATGGTAAGAGCGATAAAGTTGATATCAGATAAACAGAGACTGCCGGAAATGTCCAGGTTGAGGCTTCAAAACTGGTTTTTTTGTATTGCGTTAAGTTCAAAGAAGAGATTAAGATTTGTTTTATAGGATTTCGTTTCTACCGGGATGTTCCTGGACTTAAACGTTGTTAGTTGTTAATCTTTTCAATAGAGCTCCTCTTCTTGATTAAATCTTCATTAGCTGACGTTTTATTTCGAATCTAATTTTACAGCTTTAGACTTTTAATGTTTTAGAAGTTACATGTTTACTGGAATCGCAATTATTTCTACAATGTATCAACAACTCATGTTCCATAAATAAATGTTTAACTTTTAAAGATATATAATACAATGGTTAGGACCACACTGCGAGCCTAACGCGGTGGCGGCGGCGGGCGCGAAATTTCGAACATATGAAACGCGTCTTTGCGTCCACACTGCAGTCGCTAAAGCGGAAGCCTACGCGACTCGACTGAGCGATACAACGAGCGTAGTTTTCAAACATTCCTATCCGCGCGTTCTGTCCACACTACGGGCCTAGACAGCAAGCGATCTAATGCGCGGGTGGCAGGGGTATCAAATCATTTCGGTCTTGTCGCTATATATGTATTCGCTTTCTGTAGTTTATACCTTTTTTTACATGGGAAATTAAAACTAGAATTAAAATTCTGTCTCCTAAATTGAGACAATTCGTTCAACATTACGTCCGGACTCTTTGTATCTATACTTCATGGTCACTAATTTCAAATTTTCTTGAACTGTCAAAAAGAAAATAATCGAATGGACGAGTATAAGTTGTAATGTTATTGCTTGTGGTAAAATACTAAAATAGCAGTATACCCTATACGAATTTTGTAGGGTATAATCTCAATTCTTTATATAAATTTAAAAAATTCACCACTTATATCTGTTTTTATTTATTTCGTACACTTTCTATCTCAATATTGGACTATCTAGTAAAAATAATAAATCCTCGTCCATTGTTTGCAACCCCTGATATACGTCAAATCGCTACATGAACTCGCGCGTCACTGTGGCCACCATACGCCTCCGCCGCCGCAACCGCCTCCGCGCCCGCCATCGCGCATTCAGTGTGGACACACACACTAGCTGCTTCCCGCGACGTCGTCTGCGTGCGTTCACTGCTCGTTCCCCGTGGGTGATAGCGTGATAATATGTGACCCGACTTCTTAATAATATTCGTGCCAAATTTTTGAGTTTATCCCGGACATACATTGACTTTCTTATCATTTTATTATATGAAATAGATTCTAAGAAGCAGATATATACATATATATATTATATACGCATTCGCTTCCAAGTAATTTAAGTCCAGTCAGAGAAGTACTTAGGTAGAGAGACGCGTTAACTTTGCTTCATTCATCACGTACTCGGTACTCACTACTTTATTTGGTTTAGTGACAATGTATAAATGAATTACACGTTTACTTTTGGATAAGTTCCATCTATTTTATTCACCTAGTATCAATTTACAATAAATTGTGCTTTGTATAATCTTTTTACAAATACATTACAAAGGTAAGAAATTGTTTAATATTTTATTTAGTTTTTATACTGTGGTTTTTGAATAATTTATTAATTAATATACATAATTATGTTATAAGTTTTCCATGTAAATGGATATCAAATTCATATTTACATTACTATTATATTATATACCCGTATTTACATAATTAAATCGTAAAATAATATTTGTTATGTCGTTTTAAAATTATGAATATTTACTAAAACTTGTAACTTATACATAGATAGTTAATATTTATTTCCATGGTAACATTAATAAATAATTGGACGCGTCAACCTCAACGGCCCCCAGTAGGATGTAGATCCTATGTCATATGTCCAATAGATATACAACATAATCACAAAAGCTTAGACAACGATACAGACTTCTGTATGGCTTATACTTATACAAACATTTGGCATTTGCGGAGATCGAATCGACGACTGATCAGTCAAATGTTGTGACCTTTGCGCTAACGCGTCGTCACGCACACCTGTCGGTATACTATATATTACTATATATTATATATTAGATACTAATATTACAAAGCTAAAGAATTCGTTTTTTTGTTTAAATTCGCTAATCTCGAAAACTACTGGTTCGAATTGAAAAGTAATGGATAAACTTCCGTTTAGCCCATACCTCCGATCGATCTGAATTTTGGTACACATATGGATTTTGGCTCGCTGATTAAGAATATCATACTCAAAATACCCGCAAATTCGATACAAAAAAATAAATAATAAAAATAGGTAAAAAAACTTTTTAAGTTAAACGGTTTTATGTTAAACATAGATTGCAATGTTTAAGATAAATGTACTAAAAACCAAAAAATAATAAAATAGATACAGTCGTGGGAATTATAAACATATGCATAGACTAGACTAAAATAAAACCGTGGGGCACGTCAATTGTCTACAATCGTTGATTAAAATGTTTGTTTTGTAATGTTACACTATAACATCTCTTTTATTTACATGGAGTGTATAACTATTGGAATTTCCATGAGCAAGAAAATAGTAAGTAATTTCCTCACCGTCTGCGGGCCAACTGCCTAACGACGAATTAAACGATTCTTCTATCGCACATTAAGTCGATAATTTGTAGACAATTGACGTGCCCCACGGTTTTATTTTAGTCTAGTCTATGCATATGTTTATAATTCCCACGACTGTATCTATTTTATTATTTTTTGGTTTTTAGTACATTTATCTTAAACATTGCAATCTATGTTTAACATAAAACCGTTTAACTTAAAAAGTTTTTTTACCTATTTTTATTTTCTAGTTTTTAGTTTTTATTTCGCATTCTTTGATACCCATATTGGTGGGATTGATAAAAAATTGTTATCAGCCATTTGGTAGCGGCGGCCATCTTAGATTTCAATTTTGCATAGTAAATTGTATTCTACTTGTTGAGACCTTTCATTTGATACCCATATTGATGGGATTGATAAAACCTAAGTTATCCGCCATTTTGTAGAGGCCGCCATCTTGGATTTTAATTTTATATAGTACATTGTATTCTACTGGTTGAGCACTTTCATTTGATACCCATATTGATGGGATTGATAAAACCTACGTTATCCGGCATTTTGTAGCGGCCGCCATCTTGGATTTCAATTTTTTATAGTATATTGTATTCTGCTTGTTGAGCCCTTTCATTTGATACCCATATTGATGGGATTAATAAAACATAAATTATCCGCCATTTTGTAGCGGCGGCCATCTTGAATTTATAATGATAATGAATAAACATAATTGTATTGTCACCAAAATCCAAAGTGTATACAAAATTTCAGATTAATCGGTTAACAGGAAGAGGGTGAAATTTGAATTACTAAATTTGACCCAAGAATAAAACAAACGGGGTGAGCTAAATAAAACCGTTTAAAAAACAACCCTAACCTATCTAACTAAGGTAAATGAATTACCGAGAAAGGCTATGTATGTATATAATATTTTGTACGTTTTTCCTTAAATTGCCAACGCAAGTGAAATTGCGGGGCACAGATAGTATAGTATATACTGATCTTCTATAAGCAATGTTTATATGATTATATGATACAGTACATTGTGTTAGGTGTACCAAAATTACATCCCAAATTCAAGTTTACGTTCCACTATGATATCTGAATTCGTACGACCTACTTGAGAATGTTACTGCTTACTTTGTACTGTTTCGTGGTACGCGTTACTATCGTATTTATCCGTGCTTTATGGGACCTTTTACGGAACCTATTCTACCTTGTTACGGTGAAGTTTATTAGCTTCACATTTGTTTTGTAGTTTTAACTCTTACTACTACTAGTTTTTGTGTAATGTACCTGTATATTTTGTCGTTCTTTCTTTCCTAAGTGTGGTTTTTTTTCATTCGTATGTTAAATTTAGAGTAAAAAAAAAAAAAAACTAGTAATATCTGATAACAATCTAGCGATTGTTGTAGCTGCTCATTTTTAACTTTAGGATTGCTATTGAGAAAATATAATTCACGCTAATTACTCATTATTTTCGTATACGTTAGAGGCTGTTTTAGCTCAGTTCAAGGCACATTTTAAAAAAAGTAATTTACTGATTGAAATGCCCTTAAAATTTGCTCTCGAAACTATTTTCTCAATTCTTTATATAAAACAATGTAGTTAAAATATGTATTTATAAGGTTCTTTATTCTAGAACAATAATAATTTAAATACCAAGAGATGTTTTTCTCTTTAATTTTAAATTCGTAACATTTTTAGAAGCTACTTTTATCTCCGTAAAAACAATATCATTTCGAGTTCTTAAATACGAGTATATTGTAATAAATTTTATTTTCTTATCGTCTTTTTCTTGGTCTGTGACTGTGTTCAGCAAATTAACATCCAAAAAGCGTAAAGCATCAACTTTGATGGCTGAACTAAAAGCTTATTCACATTTACATAAACTAATGCGTTATTAAGATATATTGTCTTTTGTCATTAACAGTGAAGGTGACGTTTTTATCTTTTGACGTATGACGTTTCTTTTTAGACTATTATTTATATATTTTTTGTTTTCCTTTCAAAATAAATGAGGGTGTATTTTAATGTATTGTTGTCATGGAAATTAATACGGAAAAAAACGTATGGAAATGTTTTATGTCGATTGATGTTTTCGTAGATAATAATGTCAATGTTTCATTTATCATGTTTGTATATTTGAGCATTTTTTTAAACAAACTAGGTAGGTCGGCAAACAAGCGTTCAGCTCACCTGATGTTAAGTGTTTACCGTATTCTATAGACGTTTGCGACACCGGAAGCATCGCAATCGCGTTGCCGAACTTACCCCCGATCATCATCAGGAGCTCTGGTCACCTTACTCGCCATTGCCAAACAACACTGTTTTTAAAGCAATGTTATTTAGCTGTCATCTTCTTTAAGGTCGAGGTACTTTCCCAGTCGGGTTGCTTCAGATTTTGATTTTGAGTTTTTTTTGCTGCTACGTGATAATCTGTGTTTTCAACGGTCAAAACATCAGTTTTAACTATCACAGATTGAGTCACTTTAATATGAAAAACTAAGAAACAAACGTCCATACATACTTTGCTTTTATATTATTTACAATAGATAAAGGAAAAAAACTGAGTAGTTTGAAATATTTCATGTAAATTATGTATGTAATTATGTATAGGAATATGGCAAAGAACAATTATGGAATCGTAAATACACATCGTCGTTTCTTGGTCGTCAGATAAAAATAAATTGTAAAATGTTAAAACCTATTTGGTTTAAGTCGTTCGCAAAAAAGAATATAGGCTTGTCTAAAAATGGTAATTCTACATCTACATACATTTTTTATAAAGCATAGATAAGCGTTATCACTTAACAAGGGTTTTCGCTTACTTCAAAAATAACAAATGTTTATAGTTTATAATTAAAATACAACTAATGACCCGGTATGATTAACTACTGCTACTAGCGCATGTCAATAGGTCCTTTTAGTATTATTTACTTGTTTTTGGCTCTAATTGGTATTGCCATAAAAAGTAATTTGTATTAATTTATTTGTACTTTATTGTAATCAGATACAATATTAAACAAAGTTTTAAGAGAGTATCAGATTGTTTAGATTGTGTATTACTATGGACGGACCTATGGCTAATTAGCCATTTCTTCTTCGAGGAAAATTTAATGTTGAGAACAGGTAAGTGGTGTCGTAGTAAGACTGGGTAGGTAGTGTTCTATAATCCATAGGTAAATAACTTGCCTATAGGCACATGTTAGTAGTGTGTTTGTGTAAAAAGTACTATTTCTAAATTTTAAATTGATGTAGTTATAATTGCCTTTCTTTTCGAAACGTTGAAATAAATCCAATATGTAGTTTGAGTTATTGGTACCTAATAGAATCTGAAGTGTGGTGTTAATTTTAGCGAGATATTATTATTAATTAGGCGAATTGATTGATTTACTGATAACTAAATACGTTTTTAACGGCTTAACTTTAATATTGCTTACGTACGTATTATTTAAGCACATAACTTTACCTATTTGCTAATACGTCTGCTCTTACAGGCGCCTATAGCCGAGGATACGAGTATAATAGGAAGGTTATTCTACCGAGACATTATAGATTTTGAGTAACTTAAATATTGTAAGTAAATTAAGGTTGCTTATAACACTAGGTATATTACCTAACTTTGTAATGTACCTATATAATGTTAAGATGTGAATTTTTATTTTATTGCTTGATATTTTTGCTACCTTAACTTTCTTTTATTATTATTGTTTTTTTTTTGTACATGATATTATTTTTTTACGCTAGTTAAGTATGTGTATTCACCTTATGGCGAAATAAATGTTTACATTCTATTTCATTTCGACTACGGTATTTTCTTACTATCGGGCGGATCGTAGGTGGAATTGCCACTTTTGTAGTAGGTTTAAACAAAAATAAATGTTAAACTTTATTTATTTTATAAGACAATATATCTATTATTTATGGATACAATAATACGAATAACATACCTACGTATAAACCACTTTACATACTTGGTTATAAATAGGTAATGAATAAATATTATTAAACTAGCTCTGCCCCGCATTTTTACCCGCTTTAATTTAAACATTATATATAGCCTTACCCGGCAAATAAAAATAATTTTTCGATTCGAGCCAGTCGATCGCGTTTAAACAAATAAATTCCTAAACTTTATACATTAATATAGATAATATTTATTTCATAGAAGATATTTTATACTTTATCTTGAAGTTCGTATGTGAAATCTAAAAGTAGTACACGGCCTCATACATATAAAGAGTGTCTTAAGAAAGAATGAAATGGAAAACAAAAACGAAAGCCTCAGCAGTGAAACAATACACCATGTGACAGACTGGTCTCATTTCCCTTTCTGTAAACTTGACGTTTAGATGTTTTTAATTGTACTTAAAATCTTTGTTGAGTAAGTTCCATTGACCTAAAATCCCGTATAATTTCAGTTTCTAGAGTAAAATAATTACTATTTACTATGATGAGAAAGTAAAAGTGTAAAGAACGCAGGGTCATAAATAAAAACAGCCTAAATGTGTCCAGTTTCGTGGTTTAATTTACGTTAAAATAAAATATTTGATAGTTTATACGACTTCGAGTTATAACTTCGCTTTAATTCTAACATTAACTTATTTCACTTTTTGAAGAAAACTCATTAATTAAATAGATATAAATAAAATATATTTATATATTTATTTATAGTTTATTGTACACCACAACTACATTTTAAACATTAAACACATTTAAAGACATTTACAGACTGTGAAGTACAATGGGCGGACTTATGGCTATTTAGCCATTTCTTCCAGACAACCCATATATTATGTATTATGAAATGGAATATATATTATGGAAGTCCTGTAGAATCCAAAATATTCAAGTAGTAAACGTGAAAGCTCAAAAACTTAAATAAAAACTATAAGATATTTTTAGTAACTATTACAATTTTATAAAAAGAAGATAAAATATATAATTGAATTGAATAAAAGAGATTTTTTAATAATCATTTATTCTTTAGCTTTCCGCTAACAATCGGACAGGTCTAGCAAGAAAAATTTTAAGTGTTCACGAATAAAGTAGGAAACTGCTAAGTGTTGCCATAAATCACGTGGAAAAACAGCGTCGACCGCCATTTTGCTTTAATTCAATGCGGGCTTTTACTAA
The DNA here is from genome assembly GCA_905220545.2 of Melitaea athalia. Lineage (NCBI taxonomy): Eukaryota > Metazoa > Arthropoda > Insecta > Lepidoptera > Nymphalidae > Melitaea > Melitaea athalia. The sequence continues at coordinate 7,431,047 of HG992203.1, forward strand.
CTACGTACACTTTCTATGGATAACTAGAAAAATGTTACTAGTTAAAAATATTCACGCCTGAGTACTTCACATTTTTTATTAATTTCTTCCTTTCTATTGATTTTCCATAGAATGTAGTGTGTTACATATGTGTGCTAAATTAATTAATTTTTGTATAATATATTAGTGATAATTTTAATAAGATTTAACGATCACGACGATCACGATTCAGCCTGTAATATCCCACTGTTGGGCATAGGCCTCTTGTCCATGTAGGAGAAGGATCGGAGCTCAATCCACCACGCTGCTCCAATGCGGGTTGGCGGATATATTCCCTACTATGAGTAACGATCGCTATCAGGTGTACATGATAACAACCGGGACCGACGGCTTAACGTGCTTTCCGAGGCACGGTGGGGTAACCCACAAGGACTGCACAATATATAATTTAACATAAAATACTAATCGTCTAAGTAATTTTAAATACTAAAATCAAGTTTTCGTAAAACATAAACTGTAGGTACTCAAAGTAATTTAATTAGTACTTAGTAACTTTAAATTTTAGGAATTATCTCGACCGCCGAAGGCTAGAAGTACGAAGAATAGATTTTTAATTAATTTATTTAAGACTATATCTGTTTAAAAAACTACGTTTACTTGAAAAATGTTCGAAATACCCTCCCGAAAATGAACAGCGTTTTGGATAACGCTCCAATCTTACTCTTTTTCAACAATGTTTTGCTCATTAGCATAGCATATGCAATTAAAGTTTAAAGTTTTTTATCGATGTTTATGATTTATAAGAATGCTGCAAACAATGTATAAAATTTCCCAGAACAGATTACTTCTAGAATTTATCTACTTTTTACTAGGAGAAAATATTTATTTATGTAGTATAGTTTATTATCTTAACATTGTATGTATGTAAAATGTTTTTAAGGCAAAATACAGAATAAAGATAAAGTCAAATTGTTAATGTGTATAATATAATGAATAATTGTGTATTGTCTCAGAGATAGGGCAGATGGTGCAGTTTATTATTATGTAGCAAAAGCATATCATACACCATCTTACATACATCCAATACATATGTATTTTATAGGTATAGGTATACTTTAGTAAACACTAAAATAAAATAAAATGTTCATATGTTTAGTTTGTTGTCCAAAATAAATTAAACGAACTAAAAATGTTGCAACGAAATCAGATAACACCTTGAAACCAGTGATACATAATACATTCAACTCAGCGAGCAGGTCTCTAAGGAGCAATGCGAATGAGTACATTTTAATTGAATACAAGATCAGAAGAATCCTCACTTGGTTTAAGTGTTAAAAGAAAAGGCAACATGCGATGTTTCTACTCGAAGTGATTTAAATCTATCGCGTTTCGTTCGTTCATTTGAATGTTTTTAACCTATACTTTTATTTGTTTGAATTAGTTATTTAAATGTTTTAAAGTGTAAATGATTTGTTATATTGTTTTCTAATGTTTACGCGAATTTCACTCGTTATAATGAAATAACATTTTCGGGAGGACTCCGCCCGTGACCATGGTTGCTGTAAAGTATCCGAAACGTCGGATATGTAAAAAACTTGATAAACCGCGATGAAATCCGAAAACGTTCCATTATAATTATTTGATACTAACTGACCCGGCGAACTTCGTACCGCCTAACAGTCGATTGGTATTAAAGTTCAAATTGAATTTTAAGTATTATTACGAATCTTTTGTATGGGAATATAGAAAAGTGTTGTTTTTAGACTTTTTCAGGCAATTTTTTAAATTTTTCTCCGTAAAAACCATCCTCGTACTTCAAGGAATATTATAAAAAAAGAATTAGCAAAATCTGTTCAGCCACTCTCGAGATTTGCGCTTAGCAACACATACAGCGATTCATTTTTATATATAGAGATAGTTAATTTATTGGTTTGTTTGTTATGGTAATGTTCGGTAAGTTATTGTAAATCATAATGGTAAATTTTACCAAATCACTTAGAAATAAGTTCTCCTATTTAGAAAAAATTTCTGGAAAATTGAATTTTACTTTATGATTATAACTAACTTTATTTCCTATACAGCTGATAAATATAGTATTTATTATACATACGCTTTATGTAAAGACATTATTACGAATTTGTAATAATCCAAAGCACAATTGATGATCGGTGCTGCATCCTTTCTCTGTAAGAAGAAGGATACGGAAATGAATTCATCCTTTCCGCAGCAGATGTAGTAAAATATAATATATTGTTATTAATTTTCTTCTCATATAAATTAAGGCAAATATGACATTTCTTTTTTTTTAATGTAACTATGTTGACAAACAAGCGTACGGCTCACCTGATGGTAAGACCGTAGCCTATAGACGCCTGCAACACCAGAAGCATCGCAAGCGCGTTGTTGACCCTATCCCCAATCCCCCCCAGGAGCTAAATTAAGTAGTAAATTATTTCTATTCAGCGGAAGCACAAAATAAATTTTAAACATACTTTGATTCACGCATTGTCAAAGTATAACCATAATCGGTAAAAGTAATTAACTTTCATAATTAATACGTTTATTATTTTACAAAGTCGGTAAAATATAAATAAGACTTTATTAAAATATGTAAATTATTTTGTTTGCGAAAAGAGAACCTATAAAATAAAAACTTTTTTAATTTCGTTAGTAAAATAACAAAATAATGCTCGCGAGGTTTAATTTTTATTTCGTCCTAAAAAGCTGCTGTTGTACCTATTCAAACTTGGTATCTTTAGGCATGAAAAATAAATTATCTTTATTACTTTCCTTTGATAAAAATAATCAAAAACCAAACTAAGGTAGAAATATCACACAAAATGGAAAGGTTATTTGACGATGGACAGGTCACAATGTTCCTATCTTAGATAACAAGATAAATTGGGCTAAACTCTGACATGACAATAACCCAGGGAATGTAAGGTAAAAGGTAAACCATAGAAAAGGTGATGACAACGTTAGACAAGAGGCTGGAGTCGTGTGGAACAAAGTTGTTATTAAGGCTTCCACCGACAAGCGCCGATTCGTAACGCAGATGCGATCTAAAGGGCGCCACACACGTTTTACACACACGTTTATTGTATGTTAAGATAACATAATTATTACCTATAGTATCTTCGCCGTGTGTGGCGCCCTTTAGATCGCATCTGCGTTACGAATCGGCGCCTGTCGGTGAAAGGCTTTAAAGACAGGTTGGTAGCTTTAGTCGATTGGCAACCAGATCTTCTAACAAGCAAGAATACTTTACATGTTGCATTAGTATTAAATAAAAATTAAAAATGTCTTTAACCAAGTAAATTTCTAAAGAACTTTTGTATGCTAATTTTACAAGGTATCCTAATTTTTGTTCATTTATTATAATAGCTATCACCAAATTCGGAATGTAGATTCTGCTGAAAGGAGAGTAAATTTGCTATATATATGTAAAGGATCATATTATTATTTAAGTGCCCTTTAAATAAGAAATCAAAGTCAGTTGGAACAGTCTGCTGAAAAATCGGCTTAAATTGTTTGCATTTGGTTTGGTCATCATCCAGGGAATAATCCTAAGTATCGATGTTCATTAAATCGTATGTAGTCGGGACTACGTTAACGACACGACACGAAATGAATAATCAAACGTAGATTTAAAAATTGTTTTGTTTTTAATTCGAAAATCAAGAATTAACCTAAATGTGGATTACGCACGTATAAATGTTAACGTAGGTATTATTAAAAAGTAGGTACTATATAATTTATAATATTATTAAAGTATAATAATATTATATTTAATCTCTAATAGATAAGCAGATTCAAATAAAATATTCTTGCGTACTAAAATTACAAGAAATTAATTTAAATTTACATGAATAATCGGCTTACATTACTGTGTATAATATTAAAGGCTCTTGGGAAATCGTTCTTTACTTTTTTTCGTGGAAAATTAAATTCTAAAACCATATAATTCTAAATATCGTTAAAAATCATATGTCAGAATTGAATGGTTTTTATAGGAAACTAGCGACCCGCTCCGGCTTCGCACGGGTGCAATGCTGATACTAAATATAAAATAAATATTTGCAATCTAAGCGCAAAAAATGTGTTTATTTACGACATCACATTAGAAAACTTTAAAACTATCAGTGTTCCTCTACTATATTATGCATGTATTATACAATATATATAAACCTTCCTCTGGAATCACCCTATTTACTAAAGAAAACCGCATCAAAATCCGTTGCGTAGTTTTAAAGATCTAAGCATATATGTATACAGACAGACAGACAGCGGGAAGAGACTGTTTTATAATATGTAGTGATAATTTAAACTAAATAATCAAACTTATGAATAATATTTTTATGTTAAATACTTGTACTTCTACGCATCATAGCGTGATGTTTAATAGACTTTCTATCTGTTTATTTTATTTCTAACTAGCGACCCGCCCCGGCTTCGCACGGGTGCAATGATGACATTTTTAAATGACAGGATCTTTACGTAATATTCCGACGTGGCGGCTGAGGTACTTACTCTTACAACACGTAATATTACGGCGATGGCGGTTAAAGGGTTAAATGTTTCGCTGTTAATTACTTCTAACGACGATATCTGAAAACCTATTCATCTGATTGATATAGTGTAAAGGGCAATTTTAATCTGCATTAAATTCCTAAGCTAACTAAAATATTTGTTTGGATAAGGATTAATACTGAACTAAAGAAAATAGCTTGGAAAATAACGTAATGTTTTTAATTAAAAATTTGAACATAAAAGTGGTTATTGTAAGTCAACCGTAAGAGATAGAGATATGCTATCGCGGACTTTTTTGTAGCATTTTTATACATTTAGAATTCGCTAGTACATTACTCCACTGTATCTTTGCTAGTTTACGCGGCGTTTGCGTGGAAAGCTCCCAGTTGGCCCGATTTTGTGCGACGTCTTCAACATTTATCGCCGTATTTCTGCTAATTTACATAAAACTATAGATACTAAATTATATACATAAACCTTCCTCTTGAATCACTCTATCTTTTAAAAAAAACCGCATTAAAATCCGTTGCGTAGTTTTAAAGATCTAAGCATACATAGGGACATAGGGACAGAGAAAGCGACTTTGTTTTATACTATGTAGTGATATTAGAAATTTTAATTTTTTATTTTTAATTAAAACGTCATCATTTTTAGAAAGAAATAAAAAAACTAAATCTGTTTAGATTTATACCTGGTAAATATTTATCGTCAAAACATTTCAAACTTTCCATTTAACAATACATTACCTTAACCTACCTTACATTGTATTAGCCGTTATTATTTTTAAAGCTCTGCATATTACATAATATGTGATGCATTTATTTTTATTAAACTATTTTTATTTACAAAATAGACGGTCCCTTTGCTGTGACACGCAGTATCATCTTCAGTAAACATTCCAGAAGTGATAATGTCGAAAATATCAATCGTCAAGATAGAAAAAAAAAATTACTTACACTTTAGTTGCTCGGGTCACTCGAAGGCAGATTAGTCAGCAGGCCATATTCGGGTTTGACAAAAATTAGGAGTTTAAAATTTAAACAGTGTTAATAAATAAATAAAACTCTCGATAATACGATGCATATCATCTGTTATATATGTCGGGGAATCAATACAGATAGTTATTAATGTCGGTACCTGCGATATTCACCTACCCTACATCATTTTATTATTAGAGTCATTCTGTCATGCATAAAACGAACGGTGCAACCGCGGCTCAGGCAGTCTTGGCTCTGGCTTGGCGCGGTGCACTTGTGTATCCTGCTAGTAGCTTAACCTCGACTCTTCTAATAGTTAGTTTGTGTACACGAATTAATTGTTACTGATTGGGCAACTCGACCGGTGGTGGTGAGTGCCAATGCGCATTGTTAGGCGGCGCCGCCGTAAACCAACACTCGGGTCACAAGTCCCGGGCACTGCGTCGAGTTGTCTCTCTGCCACGCGATAGACGGTACCCGCTCGGTGAGTCCATTGAATACTAAGTAGTGTAATTATGTTATTTTAAATTACATTGTGAATTAACCAGGCCATCCGTCCTACTCCTCACTTCTGATTCCTACATCAGAAGTGGGATACTGTTCTCGTGCCCACTAAGAGTGTTACTAGTGAGTAATTTATTTCATGATGCCACGAGAATCGCGTTCGCGTAGTCCCGTGTAGATCGAAGCGCAAGTCGAGTCGTCATCATTTAAATCATTTAAACCGATTTAGTAGTAATAGTAACCTGTCTCTTCATAAACTTTTACTTAGTATGACTGAGGAATAGACTAAGCTCAAAATTAAAAAAATATATTTAATATCGCGAGCGTAGTCGTGTACTTAAAGTTAATTCGGAGTTTGGGTTTCTTTGTTTAAGTTCTATTTTTAGCAAGTGTGCAAGGTAGTTGCAACATTTGGTGATGAAAATATCGATGTACTGTATTTTAGTTCTTTTCGGTCGTTCTGTTTTATTCTTACCGGTGTACAAGTGGTTTTTGTTCAGTGTTCGATTACGTAATTCGAGTTACCGGTTATTTGTTGAATTTAGTTTTATTGTGATTCGTAAGGTAGTTGTGTAGTGATTAATTTTGCTAATAGATTTTGCGATTCAGTTTTTGTTTCGATTCAGTCACAATGTCAGACCGTAAGCGTAATCGTAGTGCGAGCCGTCGCGGTAGTCGCAGCGACAGTCATTTAAGGAAGATACCAGAAGGTCATGTACCAATTGAGTTTATAGATGACGATCATAATGGTGAACATTTTAGTGATGTGACAGAAAACTGATGTAAGCGCTCTAAAGACTGTAGTGTGTAGTCATCAAGAGGATGATACACTGTGATGAATGTGTGATCCAGGAGGGATACACTGTGACGTGATCCAAGAGGGATACGCGTGGATTGTGGAGCAATTGTAATTGCTGGTTGGAAGGGTGGCTTACATAGTTGTAGGTGTTGTAGAAAATGAATTGGTTATTGAAAGTTTGATTTACGTTGGTACATGACTCTGCGTAGCTATATTTTCGTTAAGTTTTTGTGGTTACCCACTTGTTTGTGATAAAGTGTTAATATCGTCTTAGCTTGAGTATTTCCGATTACCCTCTGTAACGGATATTTTTGTCTTTACGTCTACTATCTTACACGATATTTTAACTAATATTATTTGTCGAAGTACCGAAAGAGCGTAAAGTTAGAGACACCATTATCCGAATAGTTAATATTAATTTTCTGATTAGTCAGTCACCATTTTCATCATCTATTGATGGGATTATTGTAATTTGTAATTGTATGAGCAGCTATTGTTTAGTGACGTAGTTTTAATTACGTGGCGTATAAGTGATTACTGTGATAATAATTAATTCGATATAGTTAAAACACACACGTATCGTGAACTATAGATTAGAAGTGAGAAATGAGTATTTCATTGAGGGTTTTAGTCTTTTTCTACCTTTGATTGATTTTTTTAAAACTGTTTAAAAGTTGTTTTAGTTGTTCTATTTAAGAACGTTTAAATTACAGAGAGTTAATTGATAACACCTAATTGGTGCAATCGTAAACTTGTTACAACAATAGTTGTAGGTAGGTAACCTCAGATTAATAATTTTGTTTATGAGTAGGTGACCATTAAAAATTCTTACTATATTCTGTCCATTCGTTTGTTTTCTGTTAACAGTTCAAGAAAGTTTGAAATTGGAGACTCCCTCACACGATACCAATTTGATTTGAAATAATAATCGATTTTGTATATAAGAAGAATTTTCAATCGACTCAATGAAATATTTTCAGTTTAAGAATATTAATTATTCCTTTAGATACTAGTTATTTTAGTTAATTACGTAGCTAGTTTGTTAAATAAGTAGACAGGTATGTCATTTTCTAAGTATATTTACTCATACCTCTTGATGTAGAATTGATTTAGACTTTGTTAACCACGCGTTTTAAAGTTAAATGTCACTAACGCGTGAGCAGTTACATTTTAAGGCAGTCGTTGTAGGTAACTGTTAAAAGTCTTGATACGAGTATGTTTTCATCTGTTCTAATAATTATTGTGTAACTTTGGGAAGCAAGGGTTGTAAATGGAGCTATATGATTTCGCTACTTCCTTCATAGGGACAGTTAGGCTTTTTAATATCCTATTGGCGATTTTGTTCTGTTACAAAATGAGGACCGTCATCAAACGAAACTTGATCCGAAATATTGAGGCCCTTTTCGCGTAATAAAAGTTCTCGAAGGTAATCGGTATACCCTTAAAGCTTAAATTGTCAACGTACCTAAAAATTTGCTCACGAAAGGTTAAGAGAAATGCCAGCACGTCATGTACCAGACGATATTGATGTAATTTATGATCTTGTTGATAATGATGATGTTCAAGTTTAAGTAGAGGGAGACACTCGAGTGAACGACTCTATCGACCGTAATGTGTTCAAACGTACCAGTGTAGTTATTTAGTAGTCGTAGCCCTGTAGAAGGTGTCTCTTGGGGCAACCCAAGAGTTCATGGGTGCGCGGTGTGCGTTTAACTCTGGCGGAGGTCGTGGTGTTTGATACCGTAGCGTGTAGTCACAAGAGGTGACTGACACGGGTGATCCATTCGATGGATATGTGTACTGAGATGTATGTGACTGACACATGTACTGTGATTGCTCTTCGTCTAAAGAGCCGTAGTGTTAGAGGTCTTTACTCGAGGACTTTGCAAGCTTGGTTGTAACTTGTTGTAGAAGTAAACGTGCGTGTATAGTTTTGGTTGTGATGACGTCGATGGTACATGGCTGTGGTATTTGTGTAAAGTGATTAGTTATAATTGGTTTAATGACATTTATGATTCAGATTAAAGTTCTTGAAACATTTAAAATAGTTGTCTGGTAATAGAACCTATAGGTATGTTCACGTCTTCACGATCAATTACGAAAGATTCCTCTTACTTATGTACGTTGTTAGATTTTTTAAATGTTGATGAGTAAATAGAGCACATACTATGGCTATTTGGTCGTATCACATGAGGTGATGACGATATGTATTGGTCGTATCATAAGAGGTGATGACGATATGTGTTTGTCGTATCACAAGAGGTGATGACGATATAGGTGGTAATAGTAGTTGTCGTTTGTTGAGCGTTGTATGTGATCTTAATGTGTCAATAATAAAACTTTATTTTTTTAATTACGGCTAGAGGAACCTTTCGTCTTTGAAGGGATAAGATCGATTGGTAGTTTTTTTTAATTAAAGATTGACTGATGAAGCAAAGAATGTAATTTCACGTTAAGGACAGGTAGGCCGAGATTCTAAAGATGCTTTTAATTTGATCGTCTTGTTTACATTCACACGAGGGCGTGTGCTATCAGGATGGTCGTGACTTGCCCTTAATTACTTATATAGTTTATTAATTGAGGTGAAACAGGTTCACACTGACCTATACTGGCCTATTCTGATAATAATTAGTTAATTCTTCGGTCTAATGGCTTTCAGTTGTGCCAACAAAGAGCATTGTCGATTTTGCTAATAAGTAATCACATATGATACTATGACTGTCAACTGATACTATGACTGCCAACTGATACTATGACTGTCAACTGTGATACTATATACTATGTCTGCCCTCTCATACTGACTCGGAACTAACGACGGTACTTAAGAGATGAATAGTAAATTGAATGAAAAAAAAAAGTGAGGTGGTTAAACATTTGATGGACAAACAATCCGGGCTAGTAAGGTCTCTCCTGCTGTTCTGGGAGACGATCCATGTTACGCTGTAGGGGTCTCGCCTGCTTTAGTGGGCGACGATTTCGACCAGCCTGTTTTACATTAGTATGGTCTCTTCTGCTGTTGTGGGAGACGATCCATGATTCACTGTAGGGGTCTCGCCTGCTTTTAGTGGGCGACGACTCGGACCAGACTTTTTGTAATGATGAGTGTAACGCTGTAGGAGTCTCGCCTGCTTTTAGTGGGCGACGACTCAGACCAGACTGTTTGTAATGATGAGTGTAACGCTGTAGGAGTCTCGCCTGCTTTTAGTGGGCGACGACTCAGACCAGACTGTTTGTAATGATGAGTGATGCGCTGCAGGAATCTCACCTGTTTGAACTATAGGGGTTTTCATATTTTAAACCTAGATCAGTGTTACTTACCATATTGATATGACTGTAATGATAATGATGTTAACCATATTAAATGTGACTGGTGTGACTGATTGACTTACTAACTGAAACCAATTGTTTCTAGTCCAAAGGGTCAGTGTGTACCGGACCAGATATTAAGATGTTGAATAGATTTTTGTCAGGATAGTCGAGCGATATTTTGTTTTTTTGATTAAAAATACCTAAGGTTGTAATAAATAGCGCGCGAGGACGCGCGCACGTCAGAATGGCCGTGTCGGGGAATCAATACAGATAGTTATTAATGTCGGTACCTGCGATATTCACCTACCCTACATCATTTTATTATTAGAGTCATTCTGTCATGCATAAAACGAACGGTGCAACCGCGGCTCAGGCAGTCTTGGCTCTGGCTTGGCGCGGTGCACTTGTGTATCCTGCTAGTAGCTTAACCTCGACTCTTCTAATAGTTAGTTTGTGTACACGAATTAATTGTTACTGATTGGGCAACTCGACCGGTGGTGGTGAGTGCCAATGCGCATTGTTAGGCGGCGCCGCCGTAAACCAACACTCGGGTCACAAGTCCCGGGCACTGCGTCGAGTTGTCTCTCTGCCACGCGATAGACGGTACCCGCTCGGTGAGTCCATTGAATACTAAGTAGTGTAATTATGTTATTTTAAATTACATTGTGAATTAACCAGGCCATCCGTCCTACTCCTCACTTCTGATTCCTACATATATATTCATATTTAATAATATTGTTTTTTTTTCTTAATCGATAATATAGTTTTAGGTTGCATTTAGTTTTGTAAAAATACTTAAAAATATTCGTAGAATTGTACATCATGTATTCAAATATATCTCATTATCTATACATATAATAAAATGATAGGAAAGTCATTGTATGTCTGGGATAAACTCAAAAAGTACTGCATGGATTTACTTGAAATTTGGGAAGAATATTATTAAGAAGTCGGGTCAGAACATAGGCTACATAATTATTATCACGCTATCACCTACGGGTAGAGGTGTTCGTTATATTAGGTAGCGGATAAAATCACCTATTATTTTTAAATCATTTTATCACCTGTTATTTTTTTTACCTGGGAAGCGTGATATAATATCACGCTTCCCAGGTAAGGTTTGAAAGAATCTTTTTATTTTTACTACTTTACCTCAAATGTACACACAGCCAAATTGTACTCTATGGTCACAAAATTCCTTTTAATGTCCAGAACATCGTATAATATGTTAGTCCCATGTCAAATCGTATTCTATTGTAACGGACTAAGAACTATTTTCCTTTGAATGTCCAGAACATTCACGTTGCGTATAATATCTTAGCTTAGTCTCATGTCAAATTGTATTCTATTGTAACTGAATAAGAACTATTTTCCTTTCAATGTCTTTTGAAATAAATTTTAAAAATATTTTAGTTCGTATTATTATTTTTATTATACTACACGTTAGACATGTTTTTTTCATATTATTTGGTTTTGTTTTTTAACGGTTAAATTTTCAGTATGGACAACGCATTTGTACTCGTATGATGTTCGTCATTTTCGTGAGTTTATTTACGAATTTTACGATTGCGGTGTTGCGTTTTGAGAAACTGTAAATATTTTTATTATAATTATAATTAAGTTGTTTATATAATTAAGTATAGTTGTTTAGTGAGTAGAGTAAAATGCCACGAAAAGGACAAATGTTGAATTATTTTGCTGTGGTGGATGAAATTGCAAAAAAAGCGGAATGTAAATATTGTAAAAATATACTTTCATTTAAAACTACTATAACGAATTTAAAAGAACATTGAAACAAAAGCATTTAATTATATATGAAGAAATAAGTAGAGAAAATAACAGGAATGAAAATAGCGGTAAGTTTATTTTATCTTGTATCTGTAAACGAGTTACGTAATTCTTGTAGGTATTTATTGAAGTGATATTTCTTTAGAATCGTTATGATTTCAAACCGGATGCAACGGCAAAAGACAGGGAAGGACGAGCCGCGCTGCAAGCCGCTAATTTTAAACAAGTAATATAATTAAAAGAAAACAAAAAACCCGCCTGCGTAAAAAACGGAAAGAGCAAAGTCAACATTTTTTAAACTTTCTTATTGTATTTCTTTATTATTATTACGGTAATAATAATCATAATATACATTTTCGAAATCCGTGTATTGAGCCCTTTAATTTGATACCCATACTATAGTATTCTAAAAAAAATTTATTTCTTCATTAACTACAATGGCTTCGCACAGCCGCCATGTTTGTTTTTTTTTTAATGTCACCTATCTAAGAACACTTGGGCTGCTAAGACAAATCTAACGATATCTCAATTATGCAAATCCGTTCAGCGGTTCTAGAGAAATGAGGTAATTAAGAATATTACATACATACATACATACATACAAGATACGCGCGAAAAACATAACCCTTCCTTGGCAGTCGGGTAATTAGTTTTTTTAAATTAGTTTGCCATAGAAGTTTCACTTCTATCGTGTGTGAATCGCACACACACCTTTTTTTTGTTATACTTTGGATATCTCAGAAACGGCTGTAACCGTTTTGATGAAATTTTGTATATAGATAGTCTTTCATTTTAAGTATCCTATATGTAATATGCATTTGATCTCACAAATAATAAGAGTTGACCTAAAGGTTGTAATTAACAGGTCAAAAAATCCCAAAAAAAAATTTGATCTCACAAGGGTTTCACAGTTGGTAAAAAAAAAAAAAAATATTATCACGTAAAAAATAATAAGTGATTTAAAAGTAGCGTAACGTTATAACGTAATATCAAAATGTAGCCGTTACGCCCATCTCTACCTACGGGGAACGAGCAGTGAACGCACGCAGGCGACGTCGCGGGCAGCAGCTAGTTTTATTTTATAATTGTAAGTTCCAAAACTACGAAGTGTGAAACACAATAATAATTATTTTACCCGGAACTGATTAAGGAGATAGAGAAAATAGCCGCCCCTAAATCAGCAAGAAAAAACGCTTATTGGGAAACTTTTCATGGCCACAGTTTCCTGAAACAACATTAGAAAAGATTAAGGGTTGGTATATTGTGAGAACGGTAGCATACGCGTAAGCGATTAAATGTAAGACTTAAACAGTGCAGCCATTTTCATGTTCGAGCGTCTTTGATCAACCCTGTTTTAACGATAGTTCCTGTATTTGAGATAATGTATCTTTGGATATATTGTTTTGACTAAAAGTATTTTTATTTGTAAAATAGGTAGCTACATTAACTTTAAATAGTCCAGCATTCCGTTTTAAATAAAAAAAATGATTGTGTTTTGAAATAAGAATTAAAATATTTATGATTAAACCAACAAAGTAACAACAAACATTTTCTGTCAAATGTCGTTGAACTTATTATTATCAGAGACTTCAGAGATAAACTTAACATAGACATCGCGTTACTCAGTAAAATTCAGATAAAAATAAGAAGAACATGACGTAACAGTAACATCGCTACGCTTCTTCGAAACATTAGAAGAGCATAACAGAGCCAAGACTGGAGGTTAAGAATCTTAAGTGGCGGGTCAAAAAGCGACCGCGCTCGCTCATTAGTGTGCAATGGGGTTAATAGTGTAGCCTCGAGTTTTACGGCGGTTTCCCCATGGGTGCCACGGACTTCGGTCTTTCTCTTCGTTTTCGCTTAATCGTTTGTGGTCTTCAGCTATTTGTATAACAAGTAATAGCCAAACTATAAATAGCCTACAATAGCTAAAGGGTAAAACAACAGCAATCATTTTCCAGGCATTTTCATGAACGCCATGTTTCCATGTAAAATTATACTAGACCTTTTTTGTACTACCATTTTAGGACATCATTATACTTATGTGATGTCATGAGAAAAGTCGTATTTACTTTTCTAATTAAGTAATAAAATATGTTACCTATATAAATTTTTAAATTGATTGATATATTTATTTAAATTTCAAAATATATCTATGAAAAGTTAATTAATAGAAGCTTAAAACACAGATGTTTCTCAAATGAGAGTAGATTATGCTGATAGTATACTCAACTATATTGGATAACCATAAAACGCAACCTTTATAACAGAGATACATATCTTGATATCATTTTTAAAGAATCGTGAATACCAGATGTAATAAAGATAAGTGCAGATTATTATCGTATACTGTAAATTCTCTTACAGAAACGCGATCGAAAAAGATTTCGATAATAATAAAAATAAACTATAAATTTTTTAATAAATTGTTATTATTTTTTGACGAAATGATTATATGTATATTTTTTGTTTAATGATTACGTAAGTACCATTTGGAATGAAACAAATGTTTTTTTATTATTATGTAGGTACCTATATAATTAATTCAACGTCTCTTTAAATGTTATATTAAAACGATTCTTGACATAATTAATGGGTTTCGAATCAAACGAAGGAATGAAATCGATGTCTTTTTAAATGTTCTTATTTGTAAGAACTTTGATTTATTAATTTATTGAATGCTTTAATCGATTCTATAATTTAATACGATACTAATGGAGGCTTTGAAACAGTATTTATGGACTCGAACTATTAAAAGATATGTAAGTAAATGTATTTTATAATAAATTATTTGTTTGTGTATATCGAATTTGTATTATAGAATAAACCTCGGTCGTTTTAGCAAAAGATTCAAAATTATTAATGGTTGTCATTGCTATTTTTCTATTTAAAGCCGGCTTTTAAATATAATATTGTAATTGCGTTTGCTCGCATACGAAAAAAAAAACAACTTGAATTTACATAGTCGAAAAAATAGTCAATTAAATACACATTATTAGGGATAAGTCAAAAAAGTATTCAACAAACGAAAGCTACGGTCAAATTGAGAACCTCCTCCTTTTTTTGCTGTCGGTTAGGAACGAATTCGAAAACAACGAAAGAGATTACTTTATTCTAAGCATTTTATTAAATTCAAAGTAAGTACTTAAAAGAACGATACCAAATTTCAATTTAGCTCGTTCAATTAAACAATTATTTCGGTAAGCCGAAGCACACACAACTAAGACAAAAGCAACTGTAGCGCCGATAGTTGCAAAGCTGGTTAGCGTTAGCCCTCGCTGGAGAAATTTACCAACTAATCGCCCTAAAGTTTTACCACTTCGAGAAACGCCCGCGTGTGGTCGGACTTTTGAGTTAGAACGTAAGTAATGATCGTTGTTTTTTCGGTTCAACTGCGGTTTTCAGCGAGAGTTAGATCTTCGAAAGGGGTTAATTTAGCAAGTGAGGAAAGTTACTAATGATGGGAAAAAAATGTTGAGTTTTTCTTTGAATTTTCTTTTATCTATGTTTTTACACTCTTAACGAATAAACTATAACTCTTTTTTACTCCCAAAGCCATTAATATCTACCCGCAAAATTCAGTCTCGTGAACAAGACATTCGCAGTTAATATCGAAATATCGAGCTCCGCGAAGCGAAAATAATAAACATGGTAAATATCCCGTTTTCGAATAATTTTCGTAAACTATAACTCGATTCAAATCTTCCTTGTAATGTCATAAATTTAGGAAGCTTAATAAATTTAATTAACACAATATGACTTAAAAGAAAAGCAGATGGAACGACAATCGAACCTAAAAAGATTCTTCGAAATGTAGTAAAATAGCTCAAGTATAAAAAGCATTAGAGTTTAAATAGTTTAAGTACGTCGTACGTAGCGAAAACATTCTTGTTCGCAAAGAATCTCCGTGTAAGCCTAGCCAAGGTAATAGGATTTACCTAAGCTCATTATCTGTAACCACGCTTGTAGTTTTCAAGCTATTGGTGACTATATAGGTATTGCATCGTGTTCTTGTCGATTTTCTTTCATTTATATTATTATAATAAAAATATTTTAATATTTACTCGTGAAATAATCTTATTATTTTTTTATTTATTTATTGGTATCAATTTGAATTTATTTTTCACGCTAATTGACTCTTGTATAATACAAACCTTTCGATATTATTATTATAAGAAATAAATATTAACTTAATAAAAATTACTTTCTTTCGAAGCGTACGTATTGAAAATAGTTTTACTAAGACCCTATTACTTATATTCGAAAGCCTATTTATAAAGGTTATTTCACTTGTAATTCAATTATAACTTGTATAAAAAGTTTAGAGCTCAATAGAATATTTGTTTTTAGTGCTAAGTCGAAAATAACTTTCGTGACAGGGTTTAAACAACTCATTAACGTCCTGAAAGTTCACCTTGATCATTCAATTGTGTAAAAGTATTTTGACATAAAATTTGCCCGAATGCAAAACGAAATTAACATGATTCATAATGGTTTATTTAATTTTGTGTTTTAAGTACATTAAAGGATTTTCCATATCTGTCACGTGTATATGTCATGTCGCGTGTGTGTCTTTAACAGCTGCGATAGAAATAACACCTTAAATTCAACGATAATTATGATACAATAGAGTAAAGTAAAAATAGCAATTTTGAGGGTAGACAAATATTTATTAGAGTAAAGTAAAAATAGCAATTTTGAGGGTAGACAAATATTTATGTTGAGTTACACTTTTTAAATGGAGACTTTACTTGGAGACCGCGTTTTGGCAAACGCAGTGTAGGACGCCCTCCGGCCCGCTGGACCGACGATCTACGTAAGATTGCCGGTGTAGGCTGGATGAGGATTGCGGAAAACCGGGATGTCTGGTGCTAACTTGGGGAGGCCTATGTCCAGCAGTGGACGCACAGCAGTGGTGCGATAGGCTGAAATGATACACATTATAAGTATACTTTTTAAATAACAAGAATAAAAAACACTGAAATAAGATATTTTAATTAGTTAGTAAATCCTAACTTTTGAATGGAAAGTATCTATCGACTAATCATCGTCAAAACGAAGTTTTTATTTAATCTAGAGGTTCAATTACTATTTATAAATAGGTATATATTTTCTGTAATCAACGCTGTCTTCGAAACTTTTTGATTGATTGATTGAGTGTTAGGAGTATAGAATTACTTGGTAGACTAATTAGAACTAAATTATTAATAATTGAGAAACCATTTTACGGCGATCTGGAAAACAATTTGGATTTATTTATCGTAATCCAATGCCCTTGATGAATAAACATTTTATTACGTTATAAAATTCAGTAACAAAACTTGTTTTACTATCGCATTCATCTTTGGCAAAGGACATTGGAAAGATCCAGGGTATATAAAATATGTCCTTTTAATACAAATACATTTAGAGGATTAAAATGATAAACGATCCGACGAGAAAATTGTATGCAAAATTTATTTTTCAATTTCCATAACTCATTTAAACTGCATTTTAAAATTCTGTATCAGTTTTACATGCGAGATAATCTTCTAATGGTTTTTAGAAGATTATCTCGCATGTAACTGCTTTCGACTTCCGAATTAAACTCTTTTACTAATGTTTTTATTTCATGAAACTAGTAATGAAGTTGTGATTGTTTTAATGAAATTTTCCGGGCAGCAGAGCCGATTCTTATTACTTAAGTGAATTCAGTGCATTGTTTCAAATCTTTTTAACTAAGAGCATCCTTCTCAAAGGCCAGACTTTTAACACTTCAATTGGTAGTTATAATGAGAAGCTTTTTCCAACTTTTTTAATGAATCGTTAAAAATATTATTTTTTTCAACTGTTGAAAACACTCATTAAATTTCTTCAACGATCTTTTGTCTTGTTGAATATAATTAGTTACTATTGAAACTGCTGTTATTGGTTTCATTGTTTCTCAGTTTGAAAGTTCCTTATTTTTTCGTTCTTACATCTTCATTATTTGAATAAAATTTATTCGCTTACTTACTTATTTACTCTTTATAAATGTACTGAAATAAAGATTAAAATAGTTTAAAAAATTATACCAAATCTGAACTGATAGTGCCTAAGCTAAATTAGATCATTTAATATTGTAGATAAAAATAGTAAACAATATCAATACCTTAGATTTATTTTGTACATGTTTGTATCTATAATGGAAATAATATTAGTCTATTATATTAATGATATTAAAAATCAAGGAAAAGAGCCTATATTGAATCGAGAATTAACCATGATCACGTCGCAGCAAGCGAAAGAGCAAATCCAGTACTATAAAACGCATTTGCGGCTAACCGCTTGATTCTCTCTAATACGGTTTTAATTTTTATAAAAGCTCTACAGTTTTTCTATAGAAGGTCGCCACCTGTTACTATAAAATTAAATGATTGGACTGCAACGTCTCCGTTCTAGTTTTTACTTTCTGAAATTGGAACTTTATCTTTTATGACGCTCGGTACTATTTCGTTTGTCACAGAGAAAGAATATGTTGATATGGGACCTTTTTTGTTTTATATTTTCCTTTAATTTTTTTCAACGTGTGCTTATCCCGACAGGAAGCGTAGTGGCGCGGTCGTTCAGAGTGTTTACATGTTTGTGCCTCGGCTGTTTGGGTTAGTTCTTTGACTGCATTTTAGGCTGCATGCGGTTTTGGCGCGAACTCGCCGGATGTAGTTTTTTATTATTTATCGTTTGAGTGTAAATCAAATATTAACCAACTATTTCGACATGAAGGCTTTTTTAGTTTATTAAATGATTTTTTTATGAGTCGGAGATCGTTTTGTTTGTTTTGAATTATAACTTTAAGTTATTAATGTATGGCTATTTTAATGTGTAAAACTATGCTTTTTGTATTATTTCGTCTAAAACATACTCAATATCAATTACTCGTGCAGATATGATCTTTCTGAAATGAGACAATATCTTTTACTATTCAAGCATTACCAGCATCTAAATGTTAATTTGCATAAACAATAACACAATTGCAGCCTAACCCCACTTAAATCGAGCAAAATAAAATGCTGCAAGGTCTAACCAACATCAGCAACTTAAAGCTTAACATTAAAACGATTCGACTCATCTTAATATTAAATTCGATCCAAATACCAACGGTGTAACGGAAACAACGTAAGTCACGTTTTTATCTCATTAATGGTACAAACTATTTATCTCTCGGTGCTGTCTGTGTGACCATTAATATGTGTCAAAACAGCTCTCTAGTTTCTGGGATGAGCATTATGTCCAGTGTGTGTCGTGACAATTTATAATCATCGTCTAAATTTCTCTAAATGATATGAAAATTATTTACCTTTGAATACTTATATTTGAGAATGTGTATTTAAGTTTTGTTTAGTTGGTTCTAATAGAAAAAGATTTTCTTAAGCGACAGTATTATTAAATTTCTTTAATAAACTGCGATAATAGTAGCTCTAGTAGGGGAAAACCTGGACAGTTGCGCCACTTTTCAAAAACGCTCTTTGATGACAAATGTGTACATATTATTTTTGTATTCAAAGTGTATATCAAAACATCTAATATAGAAGATCAATGATCTTCTATCTTGTTTTTTAAATATAAATAATACTGGTTTTGTGTAAATCCTGTTTTATTTGACCTCTGAAAAAAAGGGATACTTGCCACATGTGAGGATAGATGTCTCACTGCTTTTTTTTTCTCACCAATCCTAACATAGTGCATTCGAAGCTAAGGCATGTATCCCGTCGAGGCGACTATCCTGCTTTTCCTCTAAAGTAGTAACATATATCCAGCATAGGATAAAAAATAGGTTGATGATGGTGACATATACATATATTGTATTTGCATTTAGATCTATAATAAAAGTGTCTAAAACCAATAATATGTTTTGATATATGTATATGGAGAAATTGTCTACGTTTGACTCTGATTCCAGCTTCAATGTGGACGTTACTGTAGTCACTAGCATACATTAACGTTTTCAGTATCAAAATATTAATTTGTACAAACAATAATAAAAGATCAGCTTAATCCATTATTTACATTGAATAAAATTTATAAAAAATGCTGCAAGCTCTACCCAACATCAGCACAGTATCAGCAATAGAGCAGATTATGCAACGTAGCTCTATTAAGTTTTTTTTTTCTGTATTACTCGTGTAGTAGGTACAACTTGTTAAATTCTATTTGAACACTAAATTGAAAATAAACTTAAATTTTTATTTTTATGTTTAATCTAGAATTTCAAAATTATATTGTAAGTTTTGCAAACAGTTTTATTTATCTTTGAAGGTTTCTTAAAAATAACTAAAACCTCTTCGATAACATTTATAATTGAAATGAATTTGAGCAGAAACAGTTTTTTTTTATATCATCAATTTTATAATTCGATGTTATCAAAGGGATAAAATAAAATGAATACACTTTTTAGCTAATTTTACTTGAACGATTTTATTTATTTATCCATTCGTTTTCTTTCAGGTATGGTCCTTTTCGAGCTACATCAAATTGATTGCGGCACAAAATACATTTACTAATTTAATGTAAGTTTTTACTTTAATATTAAAAATCTTTGAATTAATAGATTTATACTCAACAGATATAAGCTTATGATATTTTTTTATTCTTATTCATTGAACTTCACTTTTTCTGTGACATATTTCTAGTCGCATAGTCCAAAGATTGTAGTTTCTTACTTGAAGATTAATAGACCGCAAAGGCTTGTTTTCCTCCTGTTGATAATCTTATCAGAGACTTAGTTGCCGGATAAATTTTATCAGCAATTGTTGAAGCTGGCCCTAGAATTGTAATCAATGATCTTCTTCTGTCATATCTAATGAAAGTATGTATCATCGTTTTTAAAACTAACGATAACGTCAATATGTTAGTTTTTCGTTCCCACGTTGTCATTTAAAATTAGGCGATGAAAGACGCGAAGAAGGTAAACGATAGTATATCTTGCGAGTTCTTAATCACAACTCTTCATGTCAGCGTCTTTTGATAAAACCCATTAGAACGTGCGCGTATTCTCAATAAGCTTTAATATGTAAATTGTTTCTTTGATTTGATTGTATACATGTTTTTTTACGCTAATAGCAATAAAATATTTAAATTTTATCGAGTGATTAATGTGTCTAAATTTGTAAAATGGTCCATATGGAAACTAGTTCTGTAAATATATACGCGGATGTCTCAAAAGATTTTTCGTTTAGTTAGATCTAGTTCACGTTTTTTAGTTTATAAATTCTAGCAAACTGCAATACTTTTTGCTTTTTAATTATTATTTATTTTAGAGTGTTCTAGAATAACTTTCGAAAATTCAGTCCTGCGTAATATTCCGTTATTTTACATTTACGTTTTTATTGAGCCATGTTTCATGTTAAAACCTTTAAATTAAGCATGATGCTGTAACTTTTAAAGGCAGTATAGGTTTACCGTTAATGTATTTTTAATGGCAAAAAAACCTATGAAAGTAACGGTAAACAGTGTTAAATCAGATATTACGATCAATTCATATCTTTAGTGGATAAAGTTATGAGTATAGTCATGTAGGCGTAAATATTTTAGTCGCGCTGCTCTATCTCCTTTATGGTGATAAAATGGACCGCCCTGACGTTTAACACGCTTAAATATAGACGAAAACAATTGTCCATAAATATAGAAACATTCTTAACATTTTATAGACACATTATAACAAATCTTTCGATTCGTAACAAAGAGGTATCGAAAGACAGGTTTTGTTTTTTTATGCGTATTAATATTCAGAATAAAAATGTCTAACAAATTATTTATGTAATATATGCAGATTATAATTCTCCGACACCTACCAAACTGTTTGCGTTATAAGATTTTCTTGTTCGTTTATTACTATTTTAGTGTCTATTCGATTTATTTAAGATTTTGTCTTACATCGACCACGTTGTAACTTCAGATATAAAATGTTTAATGTTTTTGTAAACACGGCTTAAAGCCATCTCGTACCTACGTGTTTCGTTATACAACTTGTTACTTTTATTAGCGCCTCGTACAATTGTCTTGTAAACAAAATAATTTTACTATCAGAATGTTGTTTTTATTTTTATTAGTTTACTCGTCCGTGACTCGAGATCTTGCTGCACTGGAGTTTCTTAACAAAAAATGTAGATCACTTTTTATTGCAATAAAGTTTTGTGGCCGAGCTCGTACATTGTTCTTTTTATGTTTCCTTCACTTCCCGTTTGAATATCCTGACTTCAGTAAAATCATCGTCGGGACTACATTGAGAGCAATTTTCGAAGATACTTTTTTCTAACAATACCTACTCTTGATAATTGACTTCTGTTTCCTATGTGAGGTTGATTTTGTATGTTTTGTCTTACAAATAAAATGTTAATACTTATGTGATTCTTTACATTTTTTGCCAAGTTATAAGACCAATTTATAAATTACTGCAAAAAGATTCTTATTACCTATAGGTATATTGAAAAAATCTAATTTAATCTATTTTATCGTTCTAGAAATTTCCGATAACCGAGCTTCTTCTTTTATGAAATAAAAAGATTGAAGCTGTACCAATCACGCTGTTACAGTACGTTTTGACATATCATTACATAGTATAAAACAAAGTCGCTTCCCGCTGTCTGTATGCTTAAATCTTTAAAACTACGCGACGGATTTTGATGCGGTTTTCTTTAGTAAATAGAGTGATCCCAGAGGAAGGTTTATATGTATAATACATGCATAATGTAGTAGAGGAACACTGATAGTTTTTGCAACCGTGCGAAACCGGGGCGGGTCGCTAGTATTAGGTATATGTATTCTCAAAATTTATAAAATTTGCCTCTCGATGTCGGAACATTCATGTTAATGATGTACGAAGTTCCTAAAATCTTTAAAAACTTTACGGTGTCAGCACGGACTTAAACCAGTGACCTTCCTATTACACATACACTGAGATATCTCGACTCGAAAAAGATACAAGTGAAAATGAAAACATTATGCAAATATCTTCTTACAATCGCCGGGAACGCTTCAACTTTTTATCTCACTTTTAAACGACATTATCTTCAAAATATGATAGTATTACAAGGCCAATCTATGCAGAAAGCACTCAGTGCCAGGACCGGAGAGAAATTTGTCAAGGTTTCGAAAGTAAACTCTAAGGGAAAAACTACCCTCCTGCTTCGGTAAGATAAGGAGATGTAAATTACGTTCTTGGATGTTAAACGAATCTTTGAGCTGGTTTTGAAGGGAATTAATGTCACAATAACAGTTAGATGCAATGTTCGATAATTCTTTCTTGGGTTGTTACTGTTGTTTTTTAGCCTACTGCCAAGGAAGGGTTACGTTTTTTATTTAAAAAAAAAATGTTGGTTTTTTTAAAACATTGTAGGATTGTATTGTGTTGTGTGTGTTTTTTATCTGTTATTTTTTGTTTGTCTTATTCTTACTATTTATTTCATATTTAAATAATATTTGTATGAAATAAAGAACTTTTGTTTTTTTTGGTATCTACCTTATTATTCATATTATTGTAAATGAAAATTACACTGTTTATTTGGAAATCTTCTTTGCGGAAGAGTTTTATCTAATGTTTTATTACAACCAGGCCTAATGGCTAATATTTATCTAAGTATTCCTAAGGCACTGTGGCGATAGTCCCTAAATTCTGAAAGGAAATCAAAACCCACAACTAAATAACCGAGGTTAAAAAATTACTCTAAATTTTCTAAATTTCTTTGTTGTCGAACGGGCGAAACGTCTTTTATTTTGTTAAACTTTAATAATGCTTAATGAAAAAATATAAACTTATCTAGTCCAACTAATAATAAATAAATAAAAAAAATATTAGACCATACAAGAGAGGATATTGACCTTTAAAATAAAATTAATAAGTACGATTCAAAATGTTCCATTAATTCCTTTTACGTTTTCTTCATTCCAACCTACTTCACTTATTCACACTCGTTCATTTATCAACACGTTTGTATGAATGTATGTGTCATCAGATATTATTCAATGGCGTTTGATAGCACATGACTAGGTTATTGTTCCCTTATCTGCACAGTGGTGCATGATGCCCTAATGTGGGACAAAGTGGCTTTATGTGAGGTACGATAATTTCAAAGGCTGGTTTTAGCTTGCAGTGTCAGAATGTTTGTTGATAAGGCGGTCGCTAGATTTGAAACGCGCTTTTGCTCGATAATGATATATTTATTGAGAAAAATATATCTTAGTAACAAAACTTTTTTTGATACAATAGTGGCCGTAAGTGCAAAGTAATTTAACAATGTTCTGATTTATGTGTTTGTTTTTATTAACTAATGCAAATATAATTTTGTAGTTTAGATTTAATGGTAAATTTTTGGTAAATTTTTATGGTAATTTTTTTTTATATTTTAAATTTAATAATGGTTAATTTTTATTGATCTAATTCTAATGCAAATGACTATAATATCTAACTCATTGTACCTATTTACAACTTTGTCTAAAACTTCTTTAGCTTTACCATTCAGTTCTTACCGTATTATAAAAAATAGATTAAGATATTAAAAAATCGTACAATAATCAGTCCTAAAAACAAAATGCTATTTCATAATAATTATTTAATTTTAACTTCTACTAAACTATAATTACACACGTCATAACCTATCTACTTAACACAAAAGGCATCAATCCTTTTAAGCCTTAATCATTTTCTACCATATTATTTTGAGATTGTAAAACATAAAACTGACACATTTCGCCTCGTCTGAGTCCATTATGAGTTCATATGTTGATCTACCCGTATTACCAGTTTTGTTTTTAAGATTGTATCTGTCAATTAAATTAGCTACCGACTGTAAAACTATATGATAGCTTTTATAGCTGGTCCATTAACGATTTTCTGCTATACGAATTGTAGTTAAAATTCTTAGTAGTTTCTAATAGATGTAGTTTAGATTGAATATTTATTACTTAAAAATTTATTATACCCATTAAATCTGCTTAAATAAAGGCAGATTTTCGATCTAAGTCATTAGAAATAAGCTTAATGGTCGCCTTATCGGCTTTATCAGTGTCATATGTTTCTTTAGTTACTTAATTATCATTAATAACACTAACGTTTAAATTATAAACGTGAATGAATTCAATTTCGAAACGTATAAAAAAATTCGCTTATAACTTTAAAATTTATGTCGTCAATAAAAGTCGCTACATCTAAATAAATGCTGAGGCACAGTGGGTGCAAACGGCCGATAGCGTGGACAAAAAGATTCCCCTGCATTGTAAGGAAGGCACAATGGCGCGCGAGAGGCAGACTTGTAATTACTATTTTCCTTCTGCCGTCTTTTCAGGAGTATATTTTTCAGTAAAATGGAATATACGGGTTTTCCTTTGTATAAAATTTCATATCGGTCGGGCCAATGTTCGGTATGCCTCAATTGTGTCTACTTCTATTCTTTGATAGTTTCGTATGTTTATTAAAATTGTTCTTATATTGTTTCTGAGTATTTCGAACAGATTTCCAGTTTTAACTCAAATAATTACGTTTCATATGTTGAAGACACATTAACCCATTGTAATTTCACGACTAAATGGCCGTAGACACGCTTGCTTAATTTTAATGGTCAAATAGTAGATTGAGAATAAAGTCTGTGACAAATGAACGCTAGTTATAAATTAGTCCAAATTGCTCGGATGACTTTTACAACGTAATTAAGAACAACTAACACATCCCTGTCAAACATTAGCGTGATTAAGTGACACAAGTTTATTTGTTACTAATGATGGAAGTACTTTTGACCTTAAAAATAAAATACTTATTTACTTCTTAAACCACTTTTCCTGATGATGCTAAAAATATCGTTGTGACCTTTAATGAATTTAATGTATTATATATCTATTTTAAGTCTAAATTGACTGTTATATTTACAGACAAGGATAAACGAATAATTATAATGAGCAGGTGAAAAGGTTCCAATAAAAGTACAAATAATATCAACAAGTATTATAAATCTTTAAATATCTGCCCTGAAATAGCGAGCGCCGACGAAACGACTCTTTTTTTCTTGTAGAAGTTTTAACGATTATTGACATCTTGTAGCACAAAGGGGTATTAGAGGCAGAAAAGTAAGTATAGGAGGAATATTTTATACATTACGCTTGAAATAAATAATGTTTCTTATGAAAGTTTTAGCTTAAGGATTATTTTGAATGTGTTAAGAATTGTATTTATAAGTATAAAATGCAAATCGATTTAATTTTTACCACACAAGGAGCTTTGTTAATCCGGCAAAGGATATGCACAATATCTGTATTCGAGAGAATAAAGTGCATTTCAAAGGTAAATGACAGCATTGAGCCGATCTCGCTGCTCGGCTATTTAGCAAGATGGCACAACTGTAATTACGGTGCAGCGTATACAAGACTTAAAATATCTCTCGCCGCTTCGCATCATTTCTTGTTCCTGGAATCTTGGCGTAAATGCTCATTTTAAATACAACCAATTTTGGACTTTATTACCTGTTATTAGTCCACGTTTAGGTGACAAAACGAAAAAAAATGTCGACCGGTCGCCAGATACATTTGTATTACACGCTTTCCGAACTTACATCAGGTTATTACAACGATTTAATGTTCCACTATCTTTTATTGGTGAAACCTTTTACATTTTAGAGGCTGGGGTCAAATGCTATGTGACTAATACAGATGGACAAAAAACATAAACAAGCTACTTATTACCAATAAAATTTTTGAGAGAACAACGCTTAAGTGGCATTTAAGTGTCAGTCAACTGGCATTTAAGACGTTTTAGCTCGAAGCGTACGTACGAGGCGGACTGGTTTGGTCGAGCCGGTTGGGCTAAGTGTAGCGACTTAGTAACTCGGTACGGATACTCCTTTGTGGGCACATTCCGATAGATACGGCCCCGGCCGAGTGAAATGCGGATAATGAAGAGCGGTTATTGTGATTTGTGTGGCATCCGAGTTCGGAACTAGACGTACGTTGCAACTCGTCCTGTACCCTCGGATCACTCGATTTATGCCCCCGGCCGCGTCTTTAACATGCTAGATGTGAATAAATTGCCCGCACTTAAAGCTGCCGCTGGCGCGTTTTGTAAAAAAGTTACGTGTACAGAAAGCAAATGGAATGAACCTTTTTTTAAGACACGACGCGGCGTGAATCTTGTGTTATTCAGCCTTAAAAAACCTCGGGGCACGCGGCCCGAAATCGGGTGTTTTACGATTCACAGATAGGGTTATTTATATTGGGTGTTTTATTTAATAATGTTATCCGAATCGTTGTCGTTAAACCCGGTAATGTTTTGTCGACTGCGTATTTTAGGTTCCTTAAAAAGGAATCTCGCTTCGCACTGTTTGTTAGTGGATATTTTTCTTGAAACACCTTATCTGGTAATGATCACAATTTTGTCGACGTTTCGTGTTGTAAAGTGGCAGTTTTATATTTGATAATGGAAGTTCGCACTCGTAAAAACACCGTTCATTTATTCAAAATAAAAACGTGTTTGAGTAGTTTTTACCGTTATCAACGAAGACAGAAGGAATTCACCTTGTTGTAAACATTACGGAAATCTGTTCTTGCCTGTTAAATGCTGATTTAAATAGTGTGTTGGTGGCAACTGCCGTCTTCTTTTAATCTATAGAATATCTAACGTTTTATCTTTTACTGTTTTTTTTTCGAATTCACTTAACTGTATATTTCTTTACAGTAAATTTTTATGTTTATAAGCAAAGCTCTTAATAAAATAAGCATTTACAAGACATAATCATACTTTTAGACATACAGTTGAATCCGTTTATAATGACATCGAAAGGAATTGACAAACACGTCATAATAAGCGGACGTCATACAAAGCGTTTTGTGAAAAAAAAAAACGTGTGTCAGCTCCGACGCACTACTGGAGTTTACTTCTTCAGATCGACTGTCTAAATATGCACAAAAACGTTTGATACTCCATTTTCTAATCTGCATATTAGCACCTTTCTCCTCAATCGTAAATGCGTTACGGCGATGAGATGAAATTTTTTTCACAGTATGTACAATGAAAAACACAAACGACAAACGAAAAACAATGCGTGACCTTCAAGCGTCAATTACTCACTGAAAAGACCAATAAATTACTCTATGGACCAAACTGAGACCCAAAACAAAAACGAACCACACGTGGCTTGCACTTGGCGACGCGTTCGGCAAGTCCAACGTCGTCGGGAATCATTGGAGGTGTAAAGAATCATGTGGGTCATTATAACCGGACATCATTTCTTAAAAATGGGTCATAATAAGCGATATGTCACTGTAAGGGAAGTCATTATATCCGACTTTTTTTATAAAGAATTTTATATGAAAACCAAACTTCGTAGTGTAATTACGTCATAATAGCCGGTTGGTCAATATAGGCGGAGTCATAATAAACGGATTCTACTGTATTTCCTAAATCATTTTAAACATTTTTTGTCGCCGGTAAACGAAACTTTTTACGATAGAACCATAAGAAACTTTATTATCAATTGAGTTTTAAAGTAAACGTAAACGATTTACATTAAAATTTGTATTCCTATATATAAAATGTCGAAAGCCGTAAAAGTTTCAGCCTAAAAATGATGCTTAAAAATAGGATCACCATAAATTCAACGGATTCTTTTTATTGACGCTCATGATAATGATTTGAGTTTTTAAATTAAAACATTCAATCATACGTAGGTAGAAATTCTATTATATGTATTTATGTTATAAAGATAATTTATCTTATAACTCGAACAGATATGTGCTATTAATGTAATATGAGGCCAAGAGTTCAAAGATGATCTGAAGGTAACAATTATATGTTTATGAATAAATTGACTGTCGGTTTTTATGGTTTATGGAATGTGTTATTTTTAAAGCCATTGTTAGTATCAAGCTGTATTTTATGTGTTATTATTTTAAATCAGTCTTTTACATTTAACTGTACGACCTTCTTTTTATATTTACTGCTTCGGTCCCAAGACTTATAATTTGTTGTTTTAAGCCTTTTTATATATGTTGTATCATTTAAGACGGCTAATGCTAAATTAGTTGAAGTCTAAATTGTAAATGTCACAGCGTGTTCTACTGATGGATAAGATTAGATGAGATGAGAAGATTTTTGGACAAAGGTTTCTTCTTCTAAGAAGCTTTCATCACACTGGCCCAGAGTATATACTTCAGATTTTTTCCGAAGTGCATAAATTTTCTTGTAATATTCTTGTTTTCTGAATCCAATCATTTTCAAAGAGATAGCTATCACCTACTTGAGAACTAAACTGTTAATAGTCCGGAATAGAACCTGTGGTCGTTTTATATCGATCCATGCTTTCTATCCATTACGCCATCTCGGCACTGCAATAACTCCTAAACCTAACTCAACCGTGTTTTATATCCCGTATCACATTTCTGTCGTAATGATGTTTTCATTAAGGTTTCCTGTTCACTGCGCTTATCGCTATCATAAACAGCCTTGCAATAACTTTATATGCATTTAACGTGAGTCATAATGATTCATGATACAGAAAAAATTATGGCTTACTCTACTGGATGTAATTTTTTTCTTAATTTTCTTAAGCAAATCTTCATACTATTTTTGAAGCGAAGCTGTTGAAAAAAGTATTATGCTTCATAAAGTACAGTAACAATGTATTTTTCTTTTTAGTGATTTCTAGAATTTATCTTTACTGAAAAATTTAAAATGTTGCCACTATATTCTACACTAGCTGACCCCGCAAACGTTGTTTTGCCATATATCTTATTAACCCCCGCAACCCCCTCTTGTCGGTGGAATTTCGTAAAATCCGTTCTTAGCTGACCTCTACTTGGCGAAAAGAATATGCCTACCAAATTTCAAGTCTCTACGCCTTATGGTTCCAGAGATATCGTGATGAGTCAATGGGTGGAAATCTCTTTTATATATACATATAGAGTATCGAATATCATTGCTGTATAACAAATTTAGTAATTCAAACGAATTACAAACATTTTATTCATTCAGTCAGGAACTAGAAAATAGTCACAAATGTATATCTAGCTCGCTATGTCTTACCATAGCTCTGCTCGTCCAACAATGTACGCACCTAAGTAATGTAGGCCGTCATAATAGGACACATCCTGTATTCCTTCCTATTTCGTAATACAATTTACTGTAATCACATTACCCGTAATGACATCAGCTGTAATCCTTTTAACCGACTGACATGGCTCGTTTTAAGTCTTGGTCTGTGGTTATAACACTAAATTATGAGACTATAATCTAGGTTTTATTTACCTTTATACCTATTTTATTAATTTTATGTTATGTTGAATTGTATGTCTCATGACAAAAACATTACTGGTCATTCCTTTATACCGGGTTTCAAACAAATTCGAAAAAATACCTACTGCTTTCGATATGTAGGCATTCGAAGTAGAGCTAACAAAAATTTTCTCTATTTAATTTCCCAAAATTATAGCATTCCGCAGTTTATAATATTGGCAAACATATATGTTTATAAACACTGATAACAAACAATTGCAGTATATTTATTTTGTTTCATATAAATATCAATATTACGTACAACAAAACCAGGATTTAGTTCGTGTTTACATTCAGTTAGCATTACTAGTCGGAAACTATTGTTTAAGCGTTTAAAATTCATGAGAAATATTTTGAATACACATTTGTGAGTTATTCACGTTGTATCTTGGTTTGAGTGACGTCATGAGTGACGTAATAACTGGCTAGACAATGAAAGGCAATTTACGTATTACGAGAGATTTTGTAGCGAATATTATATCAATATATTGTTATTGTTATATGAAATTGCCTCGTTTTTCCAAGAAGGGCAAAAGATTTTCTTAACCAAGTATATTTTTATTTGTATCTAAAAGTTACGTACAAATGTGTATTACTATATTTATATCTGGCTATTTACTTCGATTTGTTTACACGTGTAAATGAAATAATACTTGAAACTGAATTTTTGGTGCTCGTTTTGATATGGGGTCATTGCAATATGCTGATACTATTTCTATGCAACATTTTTAAATATTAAATACAATACAATATCAGAAATAATAAACAGTATAATTTATCGTATTGGTTATCTTTATAGCATCGAATTTTCTTAAAACATTTAACATTATTTCAGTTGCACACGCTTCGCAAAACCGAACACTCACAATATTGTTTCCTTACAAAGTAATGAAGAATGTTCGAAATTGAACAAAGGGCCACACAACACAATAAACATTCATGCAAATTTAGTTGTTATTGTGTACGCCATAAGGATAAGTCCTGTGTACGTATGTATACATATGTACAATTTAGTGCGTGACGGATTGTACGTTATTTTATAGGTATATTCGTCTGAATCTTTTATTACGGCACGTCAGCGTTCTTGTTAATATAGCTGCATTTATTAGCCATTGTTAGATGTGACCTTAGTATAGCCAGGCTTTCGTAATGACGCTTTGTCGTGAAAATGTTTAGTGTAACGTATTGGCTGGCGTTGATTGCTGTATTGTCGATCCGTTTGTGGAAGTTACTTGTTATTGAAGTAAAACTTCTTTACGCACACTTGACTTGGGGGTAAGCTGGTGAATGCGCGACGAGAGCGTTACGAAAAGTGTGATCGGGCGAGGCGAACGGAGGAAGAGAATGGTGCGAGCACACATTTTCTTTCTCTCTTTCTCTCAGCCACGTTTCGTATATCTAAGACCAATGTCTTAGATATAGGTACGTAACAGTCATATTGCAAAAAAAGTTTGTACTTTAGTCGTGTGGTCTAAAAGCACACTCGTTTTTTTTAAAGGTGGTTTAAGAATTAATAAGATTAAAATCACACTTTTTGTTAAAAATGAATTAATGTGTTGTGGTGAAAATAAATATTATCGATAAGTTATTCTCCCTCCAATCGGCAGTGGAAATATGGAGAAGGGTATTTGCTCAGCAATGGGAGTTGGGACTGTACAGGCTCAATCAATCAAAAAATTATGTTCGATTTATTCATCAAAATTGGTATCAAAATGTCTTATATAATATATAACCGCAATGTCAAGAAACTGTTATAAATCGGTCATTTGGATTATGAAAGACGGACTCGTTTAATATATGTTACAAAAATTACAGCATGCACTGTTAAACTGTAATATATTAAAAATTACTCAAACGCAACAAAACCGCAAAACAGCGAATACAATGTATTCGATTGGTATTTTATTACTCGAGTTTTATTTAACATAGTTATATACATAACGCGTGAAATTGAAAAAAAATTTATCCTACCCTCTCTTTCGAGTGAATGTATCGATGTATTGGAAAGAGACAGCGTCCACGCTCGAATGGTTCGAAAGCCGATTGTTGCAGCCAAAAACATTTATTACACGCCATCAAGTTTTAAAAACCCGTGTAACGTGACACCTCAAACAAACGAACTCGCTCAAGACAAGCGTAAATGTTTGTAAGAACACGCACACAGGACGCGCATGGCGATGCCGACGTGATTATCTTGCCATGTACATATATATAATATATCTAGCTAAGTTCTGTTTTTCCATAGAAATTTTCGGGATAAAATCTAGGATACAATTTTGTAACTAGGTAGCTAAATACTTCTTGACATAATAATTGTATTTTAGGCTTTCAAGCAGTTTTAGCATTTCTTATTTTGAGTAGTTTATAGGTCAAAGAATAGTTAATTTATAACCATCGTAAGCAGTTTTCTTTACAAATTACACTACCCCTTTATATAAATACTAGCTTTTGCGCGCGACTTCGTCGGCGTTTACTCCACTCCTATTGGTCTTAGCGTGATGATACATAGCCTATAGCCTTCCTCGATGAATGGGCTATCTAACACTGAAAGAATTTTTCAAATCGGCCCAGTAGTTCCAGAGATTACCGCGTTCAAACAAACAAACAAACAAACAAACTCTTCAGCTTTATATATTAGTATAGATATAGATAAAATATAGGTATATGAAAATAATATAATTATTTTAAAACAATTTTTTTCCCATTGAAATATTGAATACTTATATGTAAATTTAAATTAAAATTTAAGTTTTTTAAACTAATAAAAAAATCAGATGTTTATTTAATAATTAATAATATGCGGTGCTACAGCAATAATCGTTTATAATTTTAAATTCATTCTCAGTATTAAAAGTAGTAAGTATCTTTGAGAAACGAAGATATCGGGGAAAAAAGTATTGAATTTAACAAGGGTCGGATTTCAAGGGTTGTTTATTTGCATCTAGCTTGTAAATATCACACACAGCTGTTTTCGACTCTAACAACATAAAAATAAGATTTATTTTTCAATATACACGACACAACGTTCTTATTATTTCACATATAAACTTGACAAGTAGTGATATCGTTATTTGCAATATCTTTTATTTTTTATTCGACTCCGAAAATTTTTGTTCACCAAAATACAAACATAGTTTATTAAAATATAGTTGTCTCAATAGATGTTAGCATATTCTAAAGTTCCGGTATTGAAAAATAAATTGCTGAGACTTATTTTTTATAATAACAGGTTATTTAAAAAATAATAATAGGTTATTTAAAAGACTTTAATGCTATTGTTTGCGTAGTGCTAAAAGTTTAAAAATATATTTTTTTCAGTGATCGGGTTGCATGCGTTCGCCGCAAGTCAGTCATAAAATTAAACGTAAAAGCGTAATGGTGCCATTACAGAGTTAATTAGCGAGATGTTTGTCAGGGTGAGTTTACGAGCTACGTGACTGCTCAAAATCGACTGATGACCATATGCTTAATAGGTTTAACACTGAAATGTGACTCAACCAGCGTAATGAAAGATTTGCTTTCGAATATTCAAGAACGCTATTAGATCTTTATTACGTTGACGCCTATATGGTTATCGAAATTTGTGTATATCCATATCGAGGATTTTCACAAAGGAAATAGTTGGGGCGTCTCGTCGAACCGAACGTACATACAAATATTTAGCCTGTTATTAATTACTGAAAAAATATTCGGCGGCTGCTGGACTATTAGAACGAAAAGTTCAACAAAAGTTAGAATTTGACGAGTGATTCGACAAAATGTAATAATGTGTAGTTTAAATCAAGTAGGTATGTGTTGACGTATTATTATTATTTTGTTCTTTTTAACGGCCCCCAGTAGGATTTTCTCCTGTGTCGGGGGTCCGGAAACACACAATGCACAAGCACAAACGCCCAGACCACGACAAACATCTATATGGCCAATACAAATATCTGCCGTGAGCGGGAATCGAACCCGCGACCGCCAGCACATCAGCCAGTGCTCTGACTGCTACGCCAACGTGTCGTCATATTACTTTCCTTAGAAATATTCTTATATAATTCTCTCATCGTTTCTTTAAACTCCTATATGTATTGTCAAACTAAATCTTTCGCAGAACACTCGTTCATTGTTTTATAATATCAACATTATGACTGATTGAAAGGTAAACATTTTAATTAGTTCGAGTAGGTACTTAGAACTACTTAGAACTCAATAATCATCACTTATACCAAAGATGCTAATTAAATCGTTATTCTTTTGTTATACGTTTCACTTCACTTTTCACACTTTCACTTGTATTACTGACAAAATTTTAAATGTGTCGCATTGTGTTTTTAGTTTTTGCCGCACTGACAGAGAGATTACAAAATAAATTTTTCTATGTATTAATTTACTTTTATTTTGTCATGAAAATATTTTTATTACATTTTACATACAACGTTTTACGGATAAAAAATTTGCGATAGTAGAATTTAACAGCAATATTTGCACAACTATTAAACAATAATCGTCTTCACTATTCCATTTTCAAATATGTAAGAGTATTTATTAACAGATGTCCTTATTTAATATAATAGTCGTGTAAAGACTAAATCGTTGACCTAAATATAAAATCGAACGTACATTCGTTAGAACGAGGCATTACAATTTAATAATGTCTTAAAACTCTCAACGTTTCTGAGACGTTTAATTAACTAGAGTAGGTGGAGAAGGGACTCGTGAAGAGTCATTTCCGCGTTATGAACTGACGTGAGCGTATGTGAACGAGTTGAGATGGTGTATTTTTTCAGTCAGCTCGTTAAAATGAGATTTTCATGTTTAAAAAAACTAGCGTCAACTAGCTTAAGTATTGTTACGTGCGGAGTTAATTGTATAAAGTAATGCCTTTGTCTTACTCATTTTTTTATTATTAAATTAGAAAACCCCTGTGTTTTACTTCATGAGTTTTGATACTTCTTATATATTTATGACGATGACGGGTTCATGCAGTAATAATAATCCATGCAGTAATTACTACTACATACGTAGTTACTATCAACTGACTGATGTGCTAGTGGTACTGTTCGCAGGGTAAGTCAGGAGCATCTTAAGAGCGTTAACGATCCTACCCCTGCTCGTCACAGTACAGACCCAGGAGCCCTAGTTACCCTACTTACTACAAAAATACGACACTGTTTGAGAGAAATATTATTTTGCCGTGATCTTCTGTGTGTGTGTATTACCGTAGGTGTCGAAAGAGGCGAATAAGGGATAACACAGTTCCACTACTACCTTGGAACTTATAAAGCCAACCGATGGCGGGATAACCATCCAACTGCTGGCTTTGAAATACACAGGCCGAAGACGGGCAGCAGCGTCTTCGGTGCGACAAAGGCAGCTCTGCGGTCAACAACCCGCCTGCCCAGCGTGTATAGGCAAAAGACATGAGTTCGTGCCATAATGTTTAGTCTTAGTGCGAACTTGGGGAGTCCTATGTCAGACAGTGGACTGCGATAGGCTGAATTGATGTTGATCTTCTGTAAGACTCCAAGCTCCAGATTTCGGACGACATATTTCCTAAATTCTACTGTTTTTGTTACTTCAAAAAAGTAAATACACTAATATGCCTCAAAAAGACAGATTAGTAGATACATAAAACACACATTTCAAATGTTTACGTTTATCGTAAAACGTTACAGAAAGTGGGTATTTCGATTTGAAGCATCGAATGTCTCTATTACGTTTCAGGAAACGAATAAAGGAGGTCGTTTAACCTCCATCGTTGTGCCAATTCGTGTTCCTTATTGCATGTAAAAAAATACATATACATTTACTAATTAAAACTGTATACCATTTATAAACTTTAAGCGTGTAAAGCTATCTAATACATAAATATATCCAACAAATAAAAGTATGATATATTATTCTTTTCCTCTATCAAACGCACTATATTTGTCCGATAAATACCTACCTGATTTCTATTAACAATTTGCGTCAAAAAGTATAGTTTATTGCAGGCTTATTTTGCTTCCTGGAAATAAAAACTGTGTGTTAGTTTAGTGCTAGATAAATTGCTGAGTGCTAATATAATTAAATTTTGATAATTGACGCATATAAAAGTCACACTATGGCTCAGAGTAAATTGTAATAGTTGTATAACTTATAATTTTGTATAATAAACAGTCATTTTTATAAATCTATCCGTTCCAGATATTGTGCTAAAAATAAATAAAATTTTCGACTATCATATTATGAAAAAAAAAAATGTACCTAAGTATAAAAAATGAAATAATTAGTTTGATCTCAAACAAACGAAAAACCGACTTCAATTTATATTGGCTTTTTTTTTATGTTACTAGGTTGGCAAACAAGCGTACGGCTCACCTGATGGTAAGACCGTAGCCTATAGACGCCTGCAACACCAGAAGCATCGCAAGCGCGTTGCCGACCCTATCCCCAATCCCCCCCAGGAGCTCTGGTCACCTTACTCACCAACAGGAACACAACACTGCTTGAAAACAGTATTATTTAGCTGTGGTCTTCTGTAAGGTCGAGGTACTACCCCAGTCGGGCTGCTCCATATTTTGAGCAGGAAATTTCCTGCTGTGCCCTACCTCAGTTTACTTGGCTTTACTACAACACTTATAATTAGGGATAACTCAAAAACAATTTGTCAGATCTCGTTCAAATTTCAATCAGACCACACGAAAAGCACCAGCTTTCGATTAAAAAAAAAATATCAAAGTCGATACACATAGTAAAAAGTTATGAGGAACACATATAAAAAAATACAGTCGAATTGAAAACTGGGCAGGTTTTTGAATTTGGTTTAAAATAACTACGTGTTAGCTCATTAAAACATAATTAAATATGACTGAAAAGAATCTTGTACAGCATTTTAATTAGATTTATGACATCGCGTGTACTTGATAACACGATTCCTTTTATATCTATCTTTTTATTGTTTAAAGATAAGATAGAAAGGGTGAAATAACTAACGGTCTAAACGAAGCGTTACGCCATTTACATGTAAAATGTTTACATGTAAAAACTTTTTTGAATAGATAATAATATTTTTTATAATTCTTTGCCACACAATAATATAAGTGTCCCACGCATTCATATATAAATACAATATGCACTCATATAACGATGAAATTATTTCTTCACATTAGTGCTTAGAAACTAACCACGATTTTAAAAATGCTACCATTTATATATTATATACCTACTGTAAATATATATATGCATAGTGGACCTACTGATTTTACTCATGTTACTTCCAATATCTTGATGCATCTATAAGATATGTAAATGTATGTATTATATCTATACTTACATTATAAAGAGGAAGATTTTTTGTTTGTTTTTTAGCAAAACTCTTTCAGTGGGAAAATTCTACGTGATCACTGATCAGTGATGAGTCAGATAAGCTAATATTTTAATGGGGGAAACGGAACAGCTTAAATCGTGTATTCCATGAGGGTTAAACAGCGGAGTAAAAGCTACAGTAACATGTAATATGTATATATAACAAATATAAACACGTTATTAGAATTTTCCATACAAATTGTATAGATAAATACGTGGCTTACACGAATAAGTTTAAAAATACATCCATCCATAAGTCCATAAAAACTTTTCCATTTACAATATTAGAAGTTAGAAGTACACAATGATGTATCAAAACACAAATCAAGTTAAAACGAATATCGCTCAAACCGAATCTTATATCAATTCCAAGACTGCACGATGGATATTAATTACTTGAATGATAGATGTACTCGTTAATTACGTTCACTTAAACCGATTCTCGTGTTAAGTAAAGTTGAATTAGATTTCAATGCTAATGACATTGAAATTTTTAACTAACTCTTCCCGCGGCTTTAGCTATTTATTTTAGTTTGAGAAATAAGATAAGTATAAATATTTTTTTTTCCTGGTTTGATTGATTCCTTATTTATCGCATTAAAGGTTTGTGTTTAAGTATTAAAGTATTTGAAATATTTATATGAGAATCTATAGATAGATATGATATTAAAAATATTTAGAATTTCCTCATGTGTGGGTCACACAAAAATAAAAATAATACGAATTAAAAATAGCAAGGTGTCGTCTCTTGTCAAAGAATTCATTGTAACATGAAACTTTGAATAGTTACGGGTGCTGTAAAGGACTCACTATACCTAATAAAAAATCATCATATCAAAAATTTCGATCTAGCGGGTCCACCGACACGGTCAGTCGGAGATGCGGGTTCGATCCCCGCTGGAGCGAATTTTTGATATTATATTAAGAATATAAGAATCTTGTTTAAATTCTAGATTAGAATGCGAAGTACCACCTTGCAAAGATCACCGTTAAATAACATTGCTCTCAAGCAGTGTTGTGTTCCTGTGGTGAGTAAGGCTGTCAAAGGTCTTGGGAATTCGCTGTGTTGACAGTGAAGCTATGGTCGTCGGCAGCGTGCTTATGATGCTCCCGGTACTGTAAGCGTCAATAGTCTACGGTAAACTTATTCGATACCATATTTATATAAAATTTTTATCAATATTGTTAAATAAGTTTCTTTTCTTTCTGTATATAAAAAAAGTAATGAGAAATCTGTATTTCATTTTTTCGTTCGTTTTGATCAATATCGTTTCATATTATGTCTACTTTATTGAAAAAGAAATACAACACAGTCATTTTAATTTAATCTATTTTATCCAATAAGTGTCATATCACTTCACACTCCATTTATTTCTAAGCTTGACCACTCGTCCATTAAATATCTATCCACGAATACAATATCGAAGCATAAAATAATTAAATTTTACATTCAAAGCGAGCGGAAGTATTTAGTGATTATGGAGCGGTTATTTTTCGTCATAATTACTTGTAAAATATTTATAGGCCATTGTAGTTCTACGATGTTTCTCGCGGTCTTTGGACCGTTGCTTAAAATGTTTAATTTATGTCTTATAATTTTGTCCGTCCGTGATTTATACCCTGGTGGGTGATTTGTGACTGTGTTATGAGGTCCTTGATAGTAAACGGGAAAGCCTTGATTGCATTTATTATAGGCTTTTCCGTTAAGCGTGTGCTTTTGGTTAAGATGTACCTTGTTGTTTATTACACATTTTTGGTAACAATGTTTCACATAAAGTTTCTAAAATGTAATGTTTCTTTTATTACTATAAATATATATTGTGTTTTTGCAGTGTTTATTAGTGAAAAAGTAGTTACATTACTTCAAAAATTGTAATGATACTGTATAAAACTTCGTACTAAGTTCATAGGTTTTTAAAAGTAAACAAAAATTGTCTAAAATTTATAAGTGCAATTGTTTTTTTTTTATAATGTGGATTATTTTTTAATACAATAACAGAGTAAAATACATTTTAAAGTGGATCAAATATCATTAGCAAGTTTACACAATAAAACATGAGATTTGCGTTTAAAGCACTTCAAAAATAATCTCAATTCAATACATGTATTAAGCCAGGGCGGGGCTCTAATATATTAAAGAAATAGCATTTTAAAGACTGTTACCGAGACATATCGAGTTATTAACTCGGGTTTGACGTGTACGGCATTCTTTGTTCTGATATTTTTTGTTATGTCTCGACCTCGATGCTAATTTTTTGTTACAAATTTTTATCAATATAATGGTGTTGATTAATTCGATCACGAATATTCTCTTTATTATTGTAATGATCTATCGAATTAATTAATCACATTTTTAAATGTAATTCTAAAAGAGTCACAAATGTTTTGGTTGTTCTTGAAGTAAAGCTCTTTAATTAAGTATATGAAATTAAGGACAGTAATGGCAATTGGGAATATTGGCTTTCGATTCTTTTAATGGAAAAAAATGACATTTAAAAAATGAAGATATATTCAATTGGAAATAAATAGATATAAGCCTTTTTTGTTTATGTATTGAAAAGAGAATGAAGCTCCAAATATAAACGCATTTTAAATAATTAAGGATCTTCGATTGGAAATTACGTATAAAGCCTCTTTATTTATATGTGCTATTGCGCATTATCTATAAAATAAAATAAAAAGTATTTCATCAATCGATCGATTCAGCTTGTAATATCTCACTGCTGGGCATAGGCCTCTTTCTAATTGTAGTAGAAGCTCGGAGCTTAATCCACCACGCTTCTCCACTTCACGTATATTCCCTATAATGAGTAAAGATCGTTATTGGGTGTCTATGGTAACAACTGGGACCGACTGCTTAACGTCCTCTCCGAAGCACGGTGGGGAGACCCACAAGAACAGACATCCAAACCGGAAAAAATATTTGCATAAATTCAAATATCTATTCCAAGCGGGAATCGAACCCTCAAATTAGGGCACACACACACCACAACAACAGAGCGGTTGTATTTTATCAATATATCTATCTGACCAATCGTAAAAAAATCTTCCTTTCATATAAGAAAAAATCACAAGCGATCTTGGCTTGAAAGTTCTAAATATATGAACCTTTTTGTTTATTTACTACTACTCGTAGCTTCTGCGCGCGACTTCGTCGGCGTGGACTCCGCTCCTTTTGGTCTTAGCGTGATGATATATAGCCTATAGCCTTCCTCGATAAATAGGCTATCTAACACTGAAAGAATTTTTCAAATCGGACTAGTAGATCCTGAGATTATCGCGTTCAAACAAACAAACAAACAAACAACCAAACAAACAAACTCTTCAGCTTTATAATATTAGTATTTACTATTTATAATATAAAAATACTATATTAACCGAATCGTAAAAAAAAAACAGTTGAAAATTAATCATCCGTGCGCATCGACCGTGTTTCGTAAATTGCTTTAGTTTTCACTCGCAGATCAACATTTCATTTCGTTGACGTGACTTCGTTTATTTACTAGAATGATTTCATTGGAAAAACACGGGACAATGTTTTAATTTAAACGTTATGTGTATTGCTCCTATTATATTTACTGTATTGTACTGTTGATGTATTTAACTATTTACATGTTAAATACCTTTGAACTTTTTACTTTTCGTACTTTACGGGCCCTGGTAAAATATAATTATGTGTTAGACATCAAATAGTAAAGTATCTTTTTGTCATTTAAATAAATATTTGTTATGAGCAATGGGCCAAGGCCGTTGTCGTATCAGCCAGTTTCTAGGATAACTGAACCATTAGACAAAAAATTATTTTATTATAGTACAAAAAGCAAAGAAAAGTGTTTGACCTAATAATGCGGTTACTGAAAATTTTACATAAATTAATACAATAATGTTAGTTTATTTTACAAGTTAAAACTTCGAAATACAGACAGAGACAAATAAATCCATAGTTACATAGTAATGAAAACCCGGGTATTTCCAATAAGACCGGCAATGACCGACTTGCTAAATATACTCGTACTTCGCAGTGCCGCCATACAAGTCATCTACAAAATTAGATTTACTTACATTATGTCATCAACTTTCTCATATACATCTATAAAAATAAATAAAATTGGAGTGTCTGTTTGTAATATTAAAATAATCGCTTTTTACTAAATGCATATGGATGTATACACGGTACATATACCAAAATATTTTTTCTTTTAATTTTTGTCTGTCTGTCTGCCTGTCTGTTTGTTCGTTCGGCTGCACTGATTTTAACGGGACTTTCACCGCCATGCTGATGTAATGAGTAACTTAAGCTACTTTTATTTTTGAAATTTATTTATTTTGTAACTGCGAACTGAACAATACATTTTTGCGGACGAAGTCGCGGGCACAGCAGCTAGTCTAGGAATAAAATTCTACGTCGTTATATCAGACACTTTAATATACATTAAAGTATAATACGGCCTACAAATACCGTGTACGGATTATAATGAACAATATTTTGTAAAGTCATTTGATATCAAGCAAGCGTGTCCAATAACAGTCAGTTGAAAATTGTCGTTATTGTAAATTATTATTTCGTTAATTTTTATGTGTCTTGGTATATCTATTCTGTCGATTGTGTTGGTATCAATAATAATAAACCATATAATGGAGATATATTATAGGTTATTACTTATTATTATTTATATCGAAAATTATATATCATATTGATTCTATGTAAATAGATGTGAATTGGCAAAATAAACGCGCGTAACTTCCAAACGACTTCACCAAATTGGATAATTCTTTTTTCAAACTCGTTATTGTCTACACAATGTTTCTATAAAAGAAAAAATATATATGTATATATTCGAAAAACAAAAAAATATGCCAATACCTATGAAGTTTGCCTTGTTCGGTTCCTAAGTAGGTACGCTTAAATATCTGTGTTTTAATTCAGTCTTTTTTCGACTACGTGTAATACTTAACATCAAACAAAAAAATTCAAGTTAATCCTTTGTTTATTGGCTTTTATATTTGTCTATTTGACACATATTGTTTCGTTAATATCACGTAGGATAAAGAAGAACACAATGGAGATTGTTCGGTACGGAATCCAACCACAAAACTTAAATAGGTACAACAAAACTTTTAGGGAAAAATAAATTTAGTTATCGGTCACACTGTTTCTGACTTTTATTTTATTACTTATTGTAATTTTTTGTATGATTCCCTAAAGATTTGCAAGAGTAACTATTGAGTTTCTGTCCGATTCTTCACAGCAAAATGTACTTTTTGAATCTGTGCGCGGTGGTAGCTTCACATTAATTA
The DNA here is from genome assembly GCA_905220545.2 of Melitaea athalia. Classification (NCBI taxonomy): domain Eukaryota; kingdom Metazoa; phylum Arthropoda; class Insecta; order Lepidoptera; family Nymphalidae; genus Melitaea; species Melitaea athalia. The sequence continues at coordinate 7,473,831 of HG992203.1, forward strand.
TGATTAATTTGTAAATCTATACTAATATAATAAAGCTGAAGAGTTTGTTTGATTGTTAATTTGTTTGTTTGAACGTGCTAATCTCAGGATCTACTAGTCTGATTTAAAAAATTCTTTTAGTGTTAGATAGCCCATTTATCGAGGAAGGCTATAGGCTATATGTCATCACGCTGAGACCAATAGGAGCGTAGCCGCATGAAGAATGCTTCAAAATCGGGTTTTTTTCCTTTTGAGAGCTTGCGTTGCGTAAACTGTTAAAGTTTCGCACAAATCATGTATGGCAGAATTGGTCCTATTCCACGCGGACGAAGTCGCGCGCAGAAGCTAGTATAATATAATATACATACTAAAGATAAGGAGGGTAGATCTGTGCACGGTTAAATACTTGCTCCGGCTAATAAAATTAATTTTTATAATTTAAACTTCGAAAAAGTGACTAAAAGTGTGTTTAACATTTAGTTTAGTGAGTGATTATTATATGATAGTGTTATCTCATTTGATATCCAAGTGACTAAGAAAAAATCAACAGATGTTTACATTTATTATATTATATTGTGCATTACTGACTTATACTTCTCAGAACTACTAAATAATATATAACTTACCTAGTGATTAATTATATTATATGACATCCACTTGACTGTGATATGTGACTGAGGGAATATATAGTAGTGTCTGCTTTGACTGTGTGCTGTGATCTACTGACTACTACTCTTCAAAACTAAACTAATTATACTAATATATATATACCCTTTAGTTATAAGTGCTTGTATATAGAACAATATTTTTCCTAGTGGCAAAATTTCACTGTACATAAAATAGCATAATAAATAACAAAAAAATAATTTTTATAATTATGTGGGCAGTTTTAAGTTTAAAAGTTGGGTACCTGTGTCGAATAAACGCTGCTACATATACATTAGTTTGATGAACAAGTTGTCTTACGAAAGAAGATAGTGATCGTTAATTTCAAATGATCCAACTAATAACAAATAGCGCAATTTGTCGAACGCTGCTTTACATCGCGTGACATTGAATTCTGGGTTCAAATCACGAGCTTATTGAAGTTTAAAAATTTCAACATTTCTTATATTTTTCTAAGTATTCTCATTAACATGGATAATATAACATACAGAAGACAAAGGAGGAAGGCGTTATCTTTATCTGACTCAGAATTAAATCTTTCGAATAAAACATCGAATAGTTCAGTGACAAACTTAACACTAAGCAACAGCCCATATAATAAAAGTCTTCCACAAATTTCAACCTTAGATACATCATCAGTATGTGATTTAAAACAACAACTTGAAAATGTACAATATGAACTATCATCTGCACATGAAGAAATAATTACTTTAAACTCCGAAATAGCTGAATTAAAGAAAATAATCAATGAACAAAATAAAAAAATAGATTTCTTAAAAAAAGTTAAAACTACGAGTACTCCGATATTAAAAAACACAATTTTAAGTAATAAATTGTCCCTGTCGGTACAAAAACAAAGCGAAATTAGATCAACCATTAGCAAAAAAATCTGTTTAAACTTGGAGAATGCGCTAAATAGTAGTACTGATACATTAAACTTAAATAATAGAAATGACTTCTGTCTATCAAATAATGAACTTAAGAGAAACGAAAAAACGCATAATTCCTCAAGTTACTTAAAAGATGGCGCTACTTTTTCGTCTAAAAGAAAAACTCTGCCTCCACACCCAACAGAGTACACTAACAGGAAACCTAGAATAATAATTTTCGGAGATCAACAAGCGAGGGGATTATCAACAAATATAATAAAAAGTCGGTACGGCAAATGGAATGACGTGTACGAAGTGACTTCAATAACAAAACCATATGCCACCTCGTCACAAATTCTACATAACTGTTGTAATTTGGTATCAGATGTTTCAAATAATGACATAGTTGTATTGATTGTTGGTAGTAATGACAAAAACCCCTATAACTTATTTTGTAACTTATGTAGCGCTTTAGATAGACTTAAATTTTGTAAGAAAATATATTTGGTAAAAGTACAACATAACATTCATCTCAATGAAAATTTATTGAATAATAACTTGAAATTAATTTCACAAAATTATTCTAATTGTAAATTTATTGATCTTGACAATAGTTTGTGTAATGAAAATTATTATTTTAAAAATTCTGTAACAGAGCATCTATGTAAGAAACTAAACTTCGAAATTGATTTCCTAGAATATAAGGATAAATATTTGGTAAATCCTTATAAAAGTAAAAATATAAAACGAACATTAGACCATACTTTACCCTCTTTAAATAACATTGGTACATACAGTCAATACAAAGACCGGTTAGAATCTATTATTGCACAAAGAAGTAAATGTAAAGGCACAATTCCTTACTATTTTAAAACAGTAACAAAGCACAAAAAACTTAACAACTCGAGTGATACACTCATAAAAAATAAGCTTTTTCGAGAATAAATTGTTGTTTAAGCTTTTTCATCAAAATATTGCCGGTCTCTTAAATAAACGCGACCTATTGGACATGGCTTTGTCAGAGTTAAAGACAACGTTAGGAGATATTGACGTCATTTGTATAACAGAGAGTTTTATCAAACGCGGAAATGAATCGAATATAAAACTACAAAACTACAAGTTAGCAGCGTCTTTTTCTCGTCAAAACGAACGAAGGGGTGGTAGTTGCATCTTAATAAAAAACCATTTAAATTACGAACTTTTAAAAATAAATAATTGTAAGCCATTTATTTTTGAATGCTGTGGTATAGAGATATTAAATTATAATGTCACTATTATTTGCATCTATAGAACTCCGTCATCCCTGGTGGGTGATTTTTTGTATGAGCTCGACCGTTTACTGCATATATTAACAAAAAAGCCAAACAAAAAAATTATTTTATGTGGAGACTGGAACATTGACATAATAAAGCGCAACAGAGCAACGGATGACCTTTCAGCAATCTTAAATAACTATAACCTTAAAAACCATATTGTAAAACCCACGCGGAAAAATGCCTGTCTGGACTTAATAGTGAGTAACTATGACAATGTGATATCTAATATGCATAACTTAGCTTTGTCTGATCATGAAACTGGACAAAGTTTAAGTGTAGAGATTTTAAGTAAAGATAATAATAATATTAATAACACCTACTGGTTCGAAACAAGACGAGACTTTAGTGTCGATAACATAAGGAAATTTAAAGAAAATTTAAAGGCGTTATCATTTACTGATGTATTTACCGAAAGCAATTTTGAAAAAGCATTTTCCTATTTTCATGATTGGCTGATTTTACTATTTGAGTTATGTTTTCCAAAAATTGAAATTAAAATCACTCGCAAATCACTGAGAAACAAATGGTTAACAAAGGGGCTTAAGAGAAGCTGTGTAACTAAACGCCAAATATATATAAAGCACCGATTATCACCGACTAATAAGCACCATACTAAAAAAAAAATATAAGAAATATTCAAAGATTTTGAAAAAATGCATATGTTTGTCACAAAAAATCACAGCAACGAAACATATTGCTAGTTCTAAAAATAAATGTATAGCATCTTGGAATGTCATTAAAAGTACGTTTGAGAGTAAAAAAGAAAAAAATTATATTAATGAATTAATTATTGACGATAAACTTTGTTTTGATCCATTGACTATAAGTGAACATTTTAATACTTATTTCATAGATTTGACGAATAAAAATTTGACAACTGATAATAATATGATGAACAAATTAAATATAACATTTAATAACAACTCCTTGTTTCTAACACCAGTGAACGAATCCGATATAGTAAAGATTATAAAATCTCTTAAAAATACAAAATCTACTGGATATGACTTTTTAAATACATACATTTTGAAAGAATGTGCGAATATTATAGCTAAGCCGCTGACTCATCTAGTTAATAAGTCACTCGAAGAAGGTACATTTCCAAAAAGTCTCAAAAGATCAATTGTAAAACCTCTTTATAAGCGGGGTGACCCCCTTGATATTAACAGTTACAGGCCTATCACTTTGATACCGATCTTGTCAAAAATCTTTGAAAATGTAATGAACGAGAAACTTTATAATTTTCTAACAACGTTTAAAATTTTAAAGAACTCACAATACGGATTTCGAAAAAATAGTTCTACAACGCTCGCATGTTTTTCTCTTATAAAAAGTGTAACAGAAAGTTTAAATAAAAAAATCTATCCACTATCAATTTTTTTAGATATGACGAAAGCGTTCGATTTCGTGTCCCACAGTTTATTGTTAGACAAAATGTACAGGTACGGTATTAGAGGAAAACAACTCGAGTGGTTTCATAGTTACTTAAGCAAAAGAGAACAGTGTGTACAAAGGTAACAAAGGTCGTCAAAAATCGAAAGCAAAATTTCTATTCAAGCTATCGAGAAAATGGCTATGGAGTACCTCAGGGAAGTGTTCTGGGGCCTCTATTGTTTCTCATATACATAAATGATTTACCAGATGGATTGAATCATGAGTGTATATTGTTTGCTGACGATACGACGATAAACATTAAAAGTGGCCATAGACAAAATACTGAGAAGGAGACTAACTTGGTTTTGACAAAGGTGATTGACTGGCTTACTAAAAACAATTTGAAAATAAATCTCTCCAAAACAAAAATTATACAATTTCAAACTCAGCAATGTAATATTCTTAATGCAAATATAAATCATAATAACACGAAGATTTCAAGTGTCGAGTCAACATCTTTTTTGGGGATAGAAGTAGACAAGTACTGCAATTGGAAGATACATGTAAACAAAATATGTGAGAAACTTGACAAATTTGTCTACGTCTTAAAACGACTCAGGAATGTGGCAACTGAGAAAGCGGCAATGCTGGCTTACCATGGTTATGTCTCATCAAATATTCGCTATGGTGTCATACTGTGGGGAAACTCTGTAGACGCAGATAAAGTCTTTAAAGTTCAAAAAAAATGTCTGAGATCATTATGTGGTGCTGGTTACCTGGACAGCTGTAAGCCACTTTTTAAATCGCTCCGCATTCTTCCTTTTCCTTGCTTGTACATTTACGAAACAGGTGTATTTGTCAAGAAAAACATACATTTATTTAAAACTAATGAGAGTGTACTTCGAACCAATTCTCGACGTAAACATGAGCTATATACGCCAATGCAAAGGTTGGCCTTATACAAAAGGAATGTTTACTGTATGTCAATTCGAATATATAATAAAATACCAGACTCCTATAAGGATTTACCAATAATAGTATTCAAGAAAGTATTTTTTGAATTTCTATTAAACAAATTATATTATAACATTAATGACTACTTAAATGATATCTGACATGGATTCTGTTACTAATTATTCATATACTTTTTTTATTATTATGGACATGTATAAATTAGACTGAATATGTACCTATTAATAATATAAATTAGAATAGCTTAAAATGAATTGTTTGTGTTGGACTGATGTTTGCACACCGAGGCAGTCGGTAGAATATGTTGGACAAACTTATGTATCTGACATCTTGTATACCATATTCTGGCAAATAAATCAATTATTATTATTATTATTATTATTATTATTAAAAATATTTCGAATTTTATATGGTATAGTTTTTTTTCTTTATATAAAAATATAACAAGTAAAAATAACCAAGAATTATCAGCATAACTCTTCGAATGAGTTTACAATGCTCAAGCAATGTGAAGCGGAAAGTGCGTGATACCGAGATCAAAGTGAACGAGTGAATGAACGGTCGGTCTGCTCAGGCGAATGATTCGCTGGAGTGACCGTGTGCGTCAACAGACGAGGCGTTCACACGTTAACTTTCTAGGCTTTTAATAACTACTGAGTGAATGATTAGCTTATAATATTATGTTAAACAAGTATTCGTTCATCGTGAAAAATTGAATTATTTTTCGAAGCATTAGAAACCATTCGGTCTTTCTACGCGCTCATTTAGAAATTTGTTTCACAGTTCTATTATAATTGTGCGCTAAGGTTGCTTGGAACAGATTTCTTTTTAGCGTTAAGGCATTTTTACTATTACTTATTTTTTTCTTGGTGTACATTCAAGTGATTTATTCTATGTATTTTAATGTTCTCACTCAAAATATATTACCTTGGGGCCTGACAACATTAAAATATAATAATGCAACGCGAAAGTTTAAATATAGTTATTCTATGTACTTACAAATTAAGGGCACTCGTCTACTAAACAATTCAATTGATATGCTTTGTACTAAGTGTTAAAGCTTAAGCGATGTATTTATGACAAGTAAAGCGCATGTAATTGTCACACTATATTAATTGAACCAATGATACAGATTGTAGTGGAATGCGTTTCATACAGATTGAGTAATATTAACTTGTTAAATAAATTACAGTTGTACGATGTCTAAATATTATAAACTGACTAAAATAAAGTGTTGTGGTATACGCTTTATAATAATTTATAGGCATGTTAAATCATGTTGCGTAGAGAGGAAATCATAATTGATTTAATGACAAATGTTAACGCAATGGCTTAATAAATTGCCACGATTTTATCAAGTATCTGTTAAAATTATTTCATAACTGATGCCTGTTATAGTTAAACATTATTCGATCATTCGAATTTAGAATCATGATTTTAAAACGTTCCATAAAATAGTCTTTTAAATCCTAAAATAAATTTGAAATAATATTCATTCTTATTTCAAAAATTTAAAAATCGAAATAACAATTTTGAATAACGAACTATTAAAATATTTTAATAATTATAAAGTGAAAATAAGAAACTTGAATTAGTTTTTTAATCTCTTAATTACCCATCCGTAATCAGTCACTTGTACCATTCGGAGCGGAATTGAATGAATGAACGGCTGATTTATTTGCCCGCCGATCCCAACGGAATGGTTGCATGTAAATCGGCCTACAAAGCTTTGACCGGAATTATTTAGAATGCTTAAATAGATGAAAACGAATATTTGCCTCGTTCAGATATCTTATTTTAGAAATGTTTAAATGTAGCGGGTGTTTTCTTTGTTTATTTTTGTTTGTTAGGTTAAATATATTTATGTAGCGAGGTTTTGTGGTAGTATTTAGAATACATAGTTGAATTAGTTTTTAAGTGCTTATTCATATGCTTTGTTACTTGAGATACTTAAATAGTTTGAATGATACGTATTTTTCTTATAATAAAAGTAATTATATCGAATTGTAAGTTAACACATACGAGTATAACATATTAAAGCGAACGTTTTATTGTTAAATAGCAATATTATAATATGTATAATATGTTGTAATATACATATGTGTAGCAAAAGGTTTTGTTTTTATACGACTAGGTAGGACAAACAAGCTTACGGCTCACCTGATGGTAAGCGATTATCGTAACTTATGGCCTGCAATTCTACAAGCATCCCAAGCGCGTTGCCGACCCTACCCCCAATGCCGCCTGGGAACTCTGGTCACCTTACTCACAGGATCACAACACTGCTTGATAGCAGTATTATGTAGCTGTGATCTTCTGTAAGGTCGAGGTACTTCCCCAGTCGGGCTGCTCCATATTTTCAGCAGGATATTTCCTACAGAGTCCTAACTCAGTTAAAATTTGTAATTTCATAATTTTGTATTATTTTAGAATTCATGATGTTTTTTTAAACATCACAATACTTAATTAAAAATGGTGTAGTAATAAACGTCACGTTTTACTAAAAAATTTTAAAAGCTTTTTGGTTTCGGATTTTAGTGAATGAAGATGCTAAACATTGCCTCAATATACTTCTAGTATTGGTTTTATTCAATATCATATTTCATGAATGGCGAATATAATCAATGGCCTCCCATCACCTTTATCTTTCTCACAAGCCAAAACATCTTTAGTAAAACTTTAAAAAAACACAACATTTTCGTTGTACCTATTAATGGATTAGTACCTACTAAAGACGTAAACAAAACAAGACAAAACCTTAGACAAAAGTCAGTCATTACAATGAAAAACTTCCGTCACCAAACCGCGAGAGTGGACAAAAAGAAAAGATAAATACATACATTTTACCTTCGCAGGCTTTACTCTTGAAATTCGGCCAACAAAAGAATCTTTTTTTTCTACCCACTGCTAAGAAGACTTCGGTTTTCTATTGAAGTACCGTTTGCAAAAAAAAAATGATAATTACAAAAGCGTACAAAAGAGTTACTTATAGACATGAATCACTGCGGACTTGTTTGTATTTTTTTAATAGCACGATGTAGTTAAATGGCTTTTTTTGTAATCAAACTGTCAATGTTTTTTTTTTATATAGGTATATTAAATTCTCTTTAGTGTTGAACTGTAAGTGAAGGTATTAAATACTTTTTTTACACCAAGCTAAACACTATTACACAAGTAAATGAGTCTTAACTAAGGTCTATTCGCGCTAAGAAAAAAGTGACTCCACGCTGCTTTACCAATTAGATTAAAGTAAATTAGAATGCCGTGTTCATATTGACTAGTTAAAGTAAGCTATTTAGATAGGCGTTCTAATTTTAATATGATATAATTGGTCAAGGTCTAAGCTAACTGACAGCAATGAGTTACTATTGTTTCAATGCGAAAAAATTGTGAGTAAAATTTGCTACCCTATCGCTAGATGGCAATATCTACCGTGCAACTGTATTGCCAAGGTTATTATGATCAGTAACAGTTGGTAGACGTAGTTGTACTTTGATAAGTTGCGGATTAATAGATTTTTTTAATAAATGCTAATTATAAGGTTATTATTTTATAATCAATACTTATAAATAAAACTTTTTGTTACAGGTACCGTTTTAAAGTTCTTTAGCCCATCAAATAAGGTAACGGTTTAGGTTAACTGCTAAGTCGAGGTGTCTTTACTTTTATCAATAGGAAACTTATAAGGATGTTTATGACTACCTAGCTGTATCTCGCAGTTTCACCCGCATTAAAAACATACTAATATATTATAACTGAGGTACGGCACAGCAGGAAATTTCCTGCTCAAAATATGGAGCAGCCCGACTGGGGAAGTACCTCGACCTTACAGAAGACCACAGCTAAATAATACTGTTTTCAAGCAGTATTGTGTTCCTGTTGGTGAGTAAGGTGACCAGAGCTCCTGGGGGGATTGGGGATAGGGTCGGCAACGCGCTTGCGACGCTTCTGGTGTTGCAGGCGTCTATAGGCTACGGTAGTCACTTACCATCAGGTGAGCCGTACGCTTGTTTGTCGACTTAGTAACATAAAAAAAAAATATAGCCTATAGCCTTCCTCGACAAATAGACTATCTAACACAACAGGAATTTTTCTATTCGAATCAGTATTACCTGAAATAATCGCGTTTAAACAAACAAACCAAACTTTTCAGCTTTATTATATTAGTATAGATTTAAAGTTAAAAAATTCACATACAATCGTAACAAGTTTAACCAAAAACAATATTACTAGTTATGCCCCGCGGTTTTACACGCCTTAATTTGAGGAAAAAAATTCTATTCGAACCAGTAGTTCTTGAGATTAGCAATTGAACAAACAAACTTTTCAATTTTATCATATTAGTATAGATAGAAACAAGTAGGAGATTACCATCTTATATAATTACGCTACACATAGGTACAAGAATACAAGTGCTATGTAGACATGTTGGGCACACATTAATGTCACAGAATTTATACCTTAAGCCGAGCAAAATTGTCAACAATTCCCTTTTCTTGCTGACCCTACTAACCAAAGGGACTGAGACGAATGCCGAACAAAGGTAGAGAAACCAATTTGTTACGTGATAATATGCCCCCCTTAACCCCCCACAAATACGAAATGAGACTTATTTCAAGTTTCTTGCCTTTAATCAAACAGTGTCTATTGTTTTTTGTTTCGATAAAACATTGAATCAGATCTTTCCTGTAAAAGATTTTAATATTCCACTTGATAAAGGCTTATCAATCTAGGATCTATTAAAACGTGATAATCAACGTTGCCCTTTATTTCGACACCTCCAAGGAATTAATTGTTATAATATTATGTTCCTATGACTAAAATTAGCTAATTCAAATTGCAAGTTTTATTAAAACTGTTCAGAAAAGTTCAGATTTTGGTAACTAGTGTTCGGACCTATCACAATTTTATTTAATTAAATGTCAAAAATGTAGGTTTTGTTTTCTTATTTATTCCTACTTTTTTGATGTTGGTGCTAAATGTCTGTCCCTTTTTTAACTAGAATAAATAACTATCATATTAGTTAACAGATCCGGTTATATGTCCTTTTTGTGATAATTTATAACCTTTTACAATTAAAAGGCAATTTATGTCTCTCTTTTAAAAATATGACTAATTCCTATGATTACAACTTTCAACAAATAAACTTATTATACCTATAGATAAAAAAAAGATAAAAAAATAATAACTACAACAGTCGGCTGTTACCTGTAACACAAGCATTAAGTAGCTTAATGGTACGTTTACACGCTTGCCAAGCGTCGGCAAGCGTCCACAATCGCAAGCGTGTAAAGAGGCGATTGCGTGAACTTGCGGACGCTTGCAGACGATTGTATCCGATCGGGGCTAGTGTCGGTTTTTTGACACAGATCAAAGGGCGATTGCGGCAAGCGCTTGCGAGGTGTTTACACGCTGGCGCGCGTTTAGTAGCCGCTGTGATTTCGTGACGAACGCACGTCTAATTTTTTTATACAAAATGAGTGGCTGGTCGAATGAAGAGAGTTTAATGTCATAACATAACGATATTATCATTTTGAATTTTTATTAATGATTTCTTATTGATAAATTTACTCATAAACTAATTCTTTGTATACTCGACATATGTTGTGATAACCTGTAAATAAAAGAACATTGACATTCTATTGTAAGCTCATGTGAAAGAAACTATTATTAATTAAACTATTATTATTAACTATATACGTCCGCCATGCTTGGATATCCGTAGCACACTGACGCATTCGCAAGCGTGTAAACCATAGATTATACACTTATATACGGTGTAAACGACTTCCAAACTAGGGTTGCCAACTTTTTTTACAAGAAATAAAGTATATATTCAGGTCTATAAAAAATATTAAACAGTATTTTAGAAAAATGAACAGTATTTTACATATATTTATTGTTTTAAATACATATTTTTTTGAACTTTTCGTACAACTTATTAATTTAAAATCTTTTTTAAAAACTTCATATGCCTCATCACAATCATAACTGAAATTAAAATAAATGAGGAGCTCATTTTTTATTAAATTAATAGATGCTTTATTTCTATCCTCCCGCCACTTAGCATTCATTATTGAAAAAATTCTTTCAGTAAACGCTGGGGTGGCGGGAACAAAAAGTAGATATGAGACAATTTTAGTTATGTTTTTAAATTCTTCTGAAGTGTTTACTAATAAATGGCTCCACTTTTGGTCAGTACTCATTTCAAGAAAATCTTTGTCTTCTGATATTTTTTCATAAATTAGTTTGAAATTTGTTAATTCTGAATATAAATCACCCATACCAATATTGAGTCTATACAAATTTAGATTATCTATAATGTGTTAGCATTTTGATACTGAAAACAGTATTTTATATACTTTATTTTTGTTCAACAGTAAAAAGTATAATTTAGTGAAAAACAGTATTATACTGTTTAAAACAGTATGGTTGGCAACCCTGTTCCAAACAATTGTGAACGCTTGGGGATTGTGGATGATTGCCGACGCTTGGCAAGCGTATAAACGTACCATAACATAAGAACAGACGACCGTGCCGCGTGCGTGTATGTTATAAGATATTTACATTTATATTTATATATAAATAGGTATATAAAATTTGTGAAAACCGGTAAAACAAATGAAAATACAAAGTCGCTCAAATTCCGTTTTTCGTAAAAATGCCGTACGAAAATATTGAACAATTCCTTTTGAAAAATATGCAAAGTTTATTTCGTTGTCACATCACTGAACTCCAAAAATTGTATTTCCCTGAGATCTGTAATTCTCGTTTCCAATAGGAACGCTAAGAAAAGCGACTTACGTTAATATTGCGTTTCCTTTTCTATTGGACCAATATTTGTCAAAGGCAGAACAGTATCTTAGGGCTTAGGGAAGTAATATCTATAAGGCGCTTATGTCCATAGATTTGTCTATAGATTGAAATATGAGAACGAAGATTGCTTATAATATTGTTTTAGGTAGTACTTAAGCGCCTTAATCTTGAACATGATAGAGTACTTTACGCGACAGCCTATGAAGAATTATGTTATATGTATGTATGTGTGGGCTTATTCTTTAAACTTTCAGTGTATTCTTTAACATTTCTTCAAATTTCAGTCTTTAAATATCAATTACTGTTTAAAATTGTGGATGAAGTTGAAGTTATTATGTAATTGTATTAATATGTATGTATATTAATATGTATGTATAGCAGAGTGACACGAAACAGCGTCTAGACGTAGCGGCAAAGCTGTTAAATAAAGAGAAAAAAAAAATGTCAACCATTAAAGTGCGATTGAGTGCGGATTGTTGTATAAGTGTACAATTATATATTCAAATTACTCCTAAAATGTTACCATTTGTACACCAAAAGTATCTTTACGTAATACTCTTAACGATCACGACCTTGTTAAGATTTTTCTACTTTATAATAGTATCGATGTTCCTATTGACTCGGCTATCAGGATGAAAGCAAGCTTGAAATTAAAAGTAGTTCGATTCGAAGCGAGAGAAAAAAACCGTTTAATAGTTTCCGAAGCACCCATGAGAACGCAATAACCGGTTAAGGTTACTTACCTCTGTTGTGTACGATAGAAAGCAACTTGCAATGCTTGTGTACCAAGTACCTACATAGATATTTTAGTTTAATCTGGCTAATTTATATACATTTTAATAGTTAAATACTGTCTGAAAAATCTGTACTTGTTATGTGAATTTAATGATGTTAAATAGTTGGAATTTTCTCAATGTTGTGTTATTTCTATGTGTACGGAGCAGCGTCAATGCGTGGCAAAAAGGTTTTTATATATACATATTCTGATCTGGAACTTAACCGAATAATTTACTGCAAAATGACGTACATCAGTAACTATCACTATCGGGTGCTTATAATCTTTAACAAAAGTGACAATTGTAAAACAACAAAAATCTCAGGAATAAGTCAAGAATCTATATTTTCAAATATAATAATATCTAATCAAACAATGTTGCTCCTCTGAAGTATTTTATTACGATTAAATTGTTGTAAACATAATATAATGCCTGAGTGTGTGAAATATAAAGTAATTCACAAAACTTATTATTATTAAGAGCGCGCATAATGCAAAATTACCAATCTTCTATTTGTTTTGACATGAAAAATTCCAGACCAAATCTTAAAATAAAAATATATGACAAGCTACGTGATATTTGCAAGGGTTAACCCATATCAAAAACATAAAATAAGGAAATTTCCTCGATAAAATATAATCACGAAGTAACCTCTAATTTTTATATTTTTTCTTTTTATACTCGATATGGTTATGACCATTAAGACAAAAATTTGATAATTAATTACATTTAAATATGAGTAAAGGCTATGCCTAGGCATTTAATGTAATTACTTTTAGTTTCGGAATTATATATAAAATAAGATATTTGTCGTTTTTTACATTCGTAATGCGCTGAAAACTATATCGTCTATCGCACTCTGACACGAGGCTTTGTGTATATTTTATTTCATCAATTACTCACGGGCGCGCGGTTGAAATCTGATTTTTGGCTCGCGTTATGCGCCCTCTTAATATTTGTTATGTAGTAAATATCAGTTCCAAATTCAATAAAATTAAATTTTGCTATTATTGTCAAAGCATTCGCAGAATGTGTTCATTAGATCTAGTTCAGATATTACAATTTGACGTGTCCACGTTTTCATTTCCGTCTGTTACATCAAGTATCATTGTCTGATGGAATCCACAGAATATCACATTTCTGATCAATACTGGAACTGGTGAACATTATTGGTAACTTCCAAGTCTTATAGTTTTAATTGAACTTAGTGTTAGCGTTTTCTCTGTTTATTTTCTGTTAGTCCAACGTTTGGTAATTAATAGAAAAGATATTTTTAAGGTCATTCATATTTATTTTAATAAACTAAATTTGAATTTTGTTCAATTTTATTTTAATATTTATAGATTTTAATGTGTATTTAAAAGTTTAATGTTAATTTGTACAAAGTTAAACTTAGATTTTTTATTTTTTATTTATTTTAGTGGCGCACTTATGATGACATTAATTTGTTTCAGAGACTTTGAACTAATCGAATTATTATTATAATTTTTACGAAATTTTTAGTGTTCTCTAAATTAATATAAAGAAATTAGTAAAAAATAGTCAAGTTAAGTATTTAAAATGGCTAAAATTAAATATGTATGCAGAATTAACATATTTAGCAGTGATTTACATAAATGTAAGTAGCTGTCAGCTCTGGCCACTTTATGACACTAGCGTACTCTTTAATGAAAACGAGTTCATTCCCATCTCCCCATGTACCCATTAACCACGATGGGGAATCGGGGAAAAACAAACACATGCCCGCGCAAATACAGTGCCCTTTTCGCTGCGTCCCATGTGGATGTAACTGTCATTGTTTGGACAAAGAACGTGAGAGTTTTTTGACACTTGAAAAGGATGAAGCTTTTTTTCGCATCAATTCTGTTTAGCAAAGTATTTTTACTAGTGATATGTGTGATTTTATTCGTTGACAGTTTGTTTAACTTATCGAATAAATATTTACGTAGCGTTGCCTCTTAACAAGCCCGAGTTTAGACGTTGTTTGGTATTGATATTACATTCAAAAAAAAAAAACGTAATATAAATAAATTACATTTCGAACGTAAAATCAGGGCTTAAATTTATCTCCCCTTTGATATGTCATCCAGCGACCAACTATATTTATTAGCAAGGAATCGCACGTGTAAGACACGTGTCAGCTATATTGGTAGCTTCCATATTGTGTCGGTTGTGATGACACTAAAGATTCTATTATTATTTCCTTAATGCCATTCTATACCGTATTATAATGATATAATGGAAAGTTTTCGTTTGGCACAATTCAACATTACCGAAACGCTTGACCCGCTGTATGGAAATTGTGAGGTTTCTATGCCTAATAACTTTTCGCACATTTACAATATGTCCCTAAGGATTGAACTGAACTTAGTAATCTCGCCATTGACGGGAAGATTCTTTGTGAAAGATTGATATTTGGCGTTTTTGACGAGTTTCGTAAAGCCATTCATCAGGATTAGGTACAATCTTACTTCCATAAAATGATATTAGATTTTATAAATCGTAGAAATGTTTAATATTTATAAACGAGCAACAAGGCACTTTCTTGTTTTTCTTTATTTAATACCGCAGCGTACACTGAATACTAGAAAGAGAAATACGACGTATTTTAAAAATTTTCATTGTTCGCAAAGGTCCTTAACCCCAGTCTAAAATAGACTGCTATATTTATATTTTTGTGAACGTTTAAGGTTTAAAAAACACGGAATGTTTGAACTATTACTGGACGGTAATGAGTCACTAAAACAATAGTAATATTGTATATGTGATTGTTACAAAAAACATAAAAATTATCTAGAGTTCACTTTTTTTTTGTAAAACTTATGAAGACAAATAGTTTGTTACACAAGAAATTACTCCAGTCACCATCTGCTAAATGAAACTTGTCAAGCGCGACTAACAAATCGTAGGGAACAAAAGCAAAAGCTTTGACCTAAAAATCTGAAAGCTACGCCTATTCCCGATACAGCTTGAAGCGTGAAATAGTAAGGGTAGCAATACACATTAAGACATTGTTCATTGTGAATTAACTCGTACATAGTCAAAATAATTCTATATAAAATAATAATTTAAAAAAAAATTGACCATAGATAATAATCGAGTAATCATTTGAAACGTTTGGTACTTGATATATCTATAAAAAACAATCATAAGACATAAAGAGTTATCATAGCCTTTTTTATTTGCTCAAACTCTAGTTGATTGGCGAAGTGTAAGGTATTTGTAGTGTATGTAGGAACCCTATCCGGAATCCTAGAGAGGGTGTGGCGGACGTGGAAATTGCGTTCCGGAACCCTTTGTCAGATACGCTTTTTTTATTTACCTCGTTCGGCAGGTGTCGTTCCTCAAAACGTTGGTACGCTATGAAATATTCCTATGTGTTGCTTTCACTGAGTTTTCCTTTCTCCCATATTTTTTTTTTGTTTGATTGATCTTGACTGTAGCTTCGGGGAACAAATCAATTCAGCAAAATATCAAAGTTGTCTCACATTTATGCTACCGTAGATCTATCATTAAGAAAAAAATATTGAAGTGAAGTGCAACATAGATAAAAAAAAACCGGTACATTGTAGACAGTAATAAACTTCGCGTCTGAATGTCACAGCGTTCACGCTTTGAGCGTGTCAGAAAAAAAAAGTACACACACCAGTCTGCAATGAAGCGGTCGGGGCCAATTATTGGGGCGAGTCCTGTCGCTTTTAGTGACGATAGATTTTTTTTTAGTACAATACATCATTAGCGCTACTTAAAATATTTTTATAAGGAGATGTCGCAGTTTCTTTAGCAAACAAACCAGTTGTGAAATTTCATGTGAATACATAATTTGATGTATTTTAAAATGTCATCTGTATCTTGAAATAATGTATTTTATCCAGCATCAAACAATTCCAAGAAATATATTTCTTGAATAAGACAATGTCTGTATTGTATAACACGTGAAGTCAAACTTAATTTTAGCTAATAAATAGAAAATTATTTAGACTTGCGTTGAGAGAGTTAATTTTATGTTCGGCATTTAAATAACAGCTTCACTAGCAATATTTATTGCGTATCCAGACTAGCTAATATTTCAGAAGTGACAGCAATAATACTAAAAATGTTATAATATTCATCTATAAATCAAAGCGATTACGATCAGATAATTGCTCTTTGTTAAATTGGTGCGGTCGACCTCTTAAGAATAACGGTAGGTAGTAGTTTTGTTCCGTAACAACGACTTGCGTTTATGCACATGAATTATTGTCTATTAGAACTATGAATTACAATCGTGAATTCTTTTGAAAATTTACTTATATTTTATTAACAGTAAACTTAACTTTAAACAACGTTTATATAGACTGATCCAATAGAAAAGGTATTTAATGATGCACGGGAGTCTAAAGGATACCCATCTTCCGAGAAATAAATTGGGTAATTTGAGATTTTTGCCCCTACAATGGTCGGTCTTGTCACGGATTCGAGGAAGACGAGGAATCTCTTGTGTATATTCACCCGGGGCCGCTCATTGTGGGTTATTGCAAACCTGGCTGGTATAGCTCTACTCAGGAGGGCAAGATATCGATTCCATTTAGTGTATACTACAGTATCTACTAGACTAGAATCCTCATCTTGGTCACAAGAAAATAAATGCGTTTGAAGCTGTAACTATAAATATGGCTAGCACCTTTAAACAAGGTTTGTTACATGCGTTTTTTTTAATGGCAGCACTACTTGGTGTTTAATATGGCGATATTAATATTTTATCAACGTCGTTCAAGTGCTTAGACGCAACATTTGAATAACCATACACTTGGTATGTATAGCTTGTCCGCATACTAAGCAGTTAAGTTTTTATATTTGTCCAAATCTTCAAACTGTTTCTAAATGTGTATATAGGGCCTTTTTCACCGAGTGTTGGTTAATTTTCATTTAGGACATTGTCAGCCTTTATTAACATAACATAAAGCAGGACTTTAAAAATTGTAGATTCACTTTTTAAGGATTTCTTTAATAAGTTTGATGGTACACCATCCAAAGAAAAATAATATTGTATAAGATAGCTTCAGCAAGAAGCCCTCAATAAAAATATGAATACGCTTTATAACACCAAATAAATCAATAAATTTTATACTAAAACATTTCACTGGTATTTGTTATGAAAGCACTATATTTTCCGCTATAATAAAAGAAGAAAATACACTCAAGGTGAAAATAAATTCGATCTCACACTCGACACATCCACTAGATCTAGGCGGAAATCATTTGCGCCAATATCGCCCCCCTCAACCCTCTCCCCGACCCCCAGTCTTATATAGGTTGATTTAATAGGGTGACGGGTACTTGAGGAACTCGGTAAATATAATTTTTGGTGGGAAAATATTTACCCTGTAGGTTGAATGTCTTATTGTTTGATATGTATTATAACAAATTGTTTCTTAAATTAGTTCAAGTCTAAATCAATTGGCTTAAGTAAGTTACTTATCTTCTTTTTTCTTTAAAGGAAATTTTTTGTTTGTTTCTATAATTGAATAGAATTGAATGCAATAGAAAAATTTAATTATAATAAGTACAAGATAAAATTAAAAACCTTTAGAAATGTTGTGTAATGTTAATTTTACGCTTAGCATATTTTAAAATAACAATTTAAAAATTATTACGCTAATTGTTACTGAAAAAGCAGAGTATTTTAATATTAATTTTAATTTTACATTTTTATGTTTTAAACGTAAAAAACTTTACAAATCAAAACTTGTTGATAGACGAAGAGTATCACAAAATAGAATTTCAAGAAGGCTTACAGCTCATTACGTCACTTTCAATTCTTTTCAATAAATCGAAGTGTATTGTGCTCCACGACTATTTTGTGACGAATTGGAACACTTGCCAATTTCAGGGCGGCGAGGAAATTGGTCGTAAGTTCAATTTCGCAAAATGAAATTGTGGTACATGCCCAATATTCGCCTTTAACGCATGGATTGAATTAACGTGTTCTCGAGGTTATTCTGAAATTTGGGTATAAGCTGTACGTGATCGATCAAAATTATCAACTACCCTCTTATCCTACGATACGTATTAACTGTTTCCTCACTTCTATTTCATGCGTTCTCTATCTAAAACGTCGTAAGTCTATCTAGATATTAAAACAACATAGTCTTTTGTTCTATCTGTCCAAAAAGAGGAATAATAACGTTTCATTCATTTATTATTATCTGGAACATGTAATTCGTTCAAATATTCTTTTCTTCTAGTAGTATGCGTCAAGTCAATATGTACTAGTGTTGTTAATTTTATCAATCGATTTTGAAAATCACAAACAGTAGAATATCATCATACTGAGAATTAGTTTACAAGTTCAGAATCCTTTGAGTCCAGAACTGAATAGTAATATGCCTTTGAAATGAACGTGAGGAAATGTGCTTCCATATTGGCATCCATTTCGGGAAGCGGTTTCTTAACACTTTGACTTGAAAGCATAAGTTTCCGTTCTGACGTGACACGGTAACGGTCAGAGTGCGTGTCAAAGAGACGATTTCCGGTAAAGTCGTGTTCCGGATTAGTTATGTCCTGATAATCAGTATCGATGGAAAAGTTGGAAAAACTTTCTTATACAATTACGATTACATATTCACGACCTTACAATTAGTAATTTTGCTGTCTTGTGTAATTATTATTTTCAACTTATTTTCCGTATTGTTATTGTCATTGGAAATCCTCTACTTTTTTTCATGTTTTACTTATTTATCTAAATATATTTCAGCATAGACATTGGCATTCCATTTAAAATTTAATGCATAATCTAAGTCAGAAAAAAGTTTTCAAATATCAAAGTATTTTATTATGTTAAAAATCGCATGAAATATGCCTATTGATCTGACTAAAAGTTCAAGCTATATTTAGAAGTATCCGCAATCCAATGTATCTTTGACTTTCAAAGCAGGCTTGATAGGTTTTCCATGTTCGGAGTTAGTTTGTTTTTGTTGATTCATACCTCGTAACTAGACAAACGAATACGTTTTTACGATCTCAACATTTTAGGATCGGATAAACTTTTTGATATTGTGCCGTCACAAACATATGAATATAGGAAACTTAAAGGTCCAGGTTACGAATTTATTCGTTATTATTTTTCGGGAATTTCGTCAATTTCGTTTTTTTTTCAAATATTTTGGTTACAGTCGACAATTTAGATGACTGGGTAGAATTACTGTCTTATAACTAAGATAACACCCTAAAAACAATAAATCAGTTTAATTTTTTCTACATCTTCATATCTACATCTATAAAAAAATCATTTCAATTTTATTATTTATTGTTTTCTATCATTGAAAATAGTTAACATTTTAAAGGCGTTCAAAATATCTACGAAAGTAGCCGTCTTTTTGATTCCGACTTAATTTGCATTTGGCTATAGACGTTACCAGACTTTCAAAATATGAACTTATGTAGAGCGCTTACAGCGTCTCAGGATCTCAGTTCGAGTCAGATTGCTATTTAGGGCTGTCAGTTTGGTTGAACATGTTTATGTATTTTTATTTCTTTATTTGAGTAAACCAACAAGTATTGCAATGGGTATAACATATACAGTATATACGTAAAGAAAAAATATTTAAAGCGAATTACAAATAATTTGATTATAGTGCAATTTGATTAGTTACATTAATAGGAAATAAGTTCATGTTAACGAATGCAATCATCTGTATTGCTAAAGCAAATACAAGCAGTGTACAAGGGTTTTTATAAACATTAACATTTGGGTAAAATTATTTTTTTAGAACATTAGAATTCGGTAAGTTTGTTTAAGGTTTTCTTATATTATTTCATCTATCATATCATCATCTAAATTCTACTCGGATGCCATCTGGTCACCTTCAAAAGACAAATACGCTGTAACCCGAATGGAAGGCAAACTCGGTATGGTTTGCAACTGCATTGTATAAGGAATTTATACCATTGTAATTGACGAAGATTGTTTGTTGAACTACAAAATATTTCCTTAACTAAAGTTTACCATTTTCGTGTCTGATCTCCATCTTATTTTATCTAAACTTTCAAGTAACATTAACAACTGAAGACTCAAAATATATTTACTAGAAATATAATTTAATAAACAAAACAGCATCCCTAGCAGCTTCTTATCTCACGAAGAGACACGCCTGACGTGGTTGCGTCAATAGAGAAACCTATGGGTTGTGGCAGAGCTCGACGTCTGTCTGTGTGTGAGGCTTTATATTATGTGACGTATGCGCTTTTAGATACTAGTGTGGGTGAATCTTTATATATCGTATTTCGACAAAATCTTAGTACATGGATTATATTTTTGGATGTTATATGTTTTTTTTAAAGTAATGTACTAAAAACTATTAAATAAGTTTTAAAGTTTTTGACACTTTTACTAATACGAGACTTTCTTCGACTTGTTTACTACAGGACTACTATATAAACTATATTTACTATGTATATACCTACTATGTATGTATGTGTTAATAATATAATCTAATGAGTCATTGATTCAATAACCTTAATCCAAATGCACAGCCTACCTCTTTTATTTTTTTTTAAATTTCCACTATAGAAAGGTTGTTTGGCAAAGAACGCCACATAACGATAAGACTGCTTCTGTACCTTAATATTTGTATGTAATATTGTAAATTTGTTTAATATGGTGTACAGTAAAGAATATTCTATTTAAAAATCTGGTCAGTTAGACGACTCGTTGGCGCAGCGCACAGACCACAGGGCGCAGCGATTACAGCACTGGTTTTTGCGATGGCAGTCGCGGGTTCGATCCCCGCTCACGACAGACTTGTATTGGTCATATAGATGTTTGTCGTGATCTGGATGTTTGTGCTTGTGTATTGTGTCTTTCCGGACATAGGAGAAAATCCTAGTAGGAAACCGTTAAAAACAAGGTATTCAAACAGCATTGATACATATATCCTTAGGTTTATTATAAAAACCGGTCTTCACGTTGTTCTAGGTATCAGAGATTCAATGTTTATAGCAATATTAAAATAAAGATCCATCTTAATTTAGACTCGAATATCTACAAAAACTGCGGACGGCTCTCAGACTGCGTCGAATTCAAATTTTAATTGCAATATTTATCAATACAGAGTCTATGTAAGTGGAAAGATTTGCAACCGATCCTCAATATTTTTTTGCGTAGATAAATTTTAAATTGAAACTCCTATTTTAAGGGGTTAAATTAAAAAAAAATTCTTCGGAAAATAAACTGTTGGGGCTTAATTTCAAATATATGAATGGAAGATCGTCGACATGAGGCATGTTTCTACGGTTCTTGATAAAACTTATCTCTTAAATAAGTTACTCGTAGGTTTTATCAGAAGTTAAAGCTTATAAGCAACAACCCCTGGATTAATAGGTGGCAAATAGAAAGACGACGACGTGTTGGCGCAACGGTTATGCACTGGTTTGTGACTGTTGCGCTGGCGGTTGCGGGTTCGATTCCCGCATATGACATTTGTATTGGCCATAAAGATGTTTGTCGTGATCTGGATATTTGTGCAGTCCTTGTGGGTCTAACCACCGTATCTCGGAGAGCACATTAAGCCGTCGGTCCCGGATGTTATCATGTACACCTGATAGCGATCGTTACTCATAGTAGGAAATATATCCGCCGACCCGCATTGGAGCAGCGTGGTGGATTAAGCTCTGATCCTTCTCTCACATAGGGAAAGAAGCCTATGCCCAGCAGTGGGATGTTACAGGCTGAAGCGTAAATATGTTTTATCTATTGGATACCTAACGGTATCTTTATCAGCACCTGGTTAAACATACCCTCAATAGATTAATTCCTTCGTATATTTTAGATGGTACTTTTGGAGAAAAATAAATCATTCGTAAAGATAACAACAATATCAGAATGAAAGACGTATATACCGTTTTATGTGATTAAGATGGCTTGAATCGTAAGGTATGGCGCGCTTAGGGATGAATTATAGGAATTAATACGTGTTATCTTTACGATTGTTGAGAATACGGCGGATCTTATACTAATATTGCTCTTGTCAAATTATTCGTTCTTATGTTGAGGTTATTAGGAACTTTACTGAGCGGGAGATTGTGTCTTAAGAATACGTATTAACATCTTCTATTTATTTGATTGATCAATTAGTTTGGACTTTAATTAGAACGAATATCTTGAGATTTAACTACATTCATTATATAAAAATAAAGAATTATTCAGTTTAATGCACCGAAAAGCACGTAAGAACTATTATGGACTTTAAAGTTTATTAACGAGAGAAAAATATCAGTTAGCGGATCCATTTTAAGTCAATTGACATTCCTACTTTTTTTATGTAACTAGGTCGGCAAACAAGCGTACGGCTCACCTGATGGTAAGACCGTAGCCTATAGACGTTTGCAACACCAGAAGTATCGCAAGCGCGTTGTAGACCCTATCCCCAATCCCCCCCAGGAGCTCTGGTCACCTTACTCACCAACAGGAACACAATACTGCTTGAAAACACTATTATTTAGCTGTGGTCTATCTGGTATTTATAAAATAATTAATTTTGCCAAATAATAATTTGACAATCGATAAAATTAATTGACGATCCAACATTTATTACAAAAGATCAAAACAACTGCAAAAAATGAAATCGCATAACAACAAATGCAATATCAACGAAGTACAAAAGAAATTGCAAAGTAACAAGAGTAGCCATTTGTACCGAACGTTTAGTATCGGTTCCATAATAATACATATTTCCTTTCCGCTCCCGCTGTACATCTGTTCAACTTATTAAGGCACCCAAATTACTGCGGAACACCGTTAAGTAGGAGTACGTATCGCTAGCGGAATTGCTCCGAGATTATCTTGAATAAAAATAAAAATTTCCTACAAAAAAGCAACCAGGCGTGGGCCCGCTCAGATTAAACGCACATTCTGCAATATTTTCCACAAAAGGATACCTTAATCCTTAACAAGTGGGGAGCGAGCACGGGGGCAATTCTCGAATCGCTCTCTTCATTTAGACTATAGACGTTTCAGCCGTGTTAGAAGAATGAAAAAGCGGGAATAAAAGTTTTTGATGAGGGGGGATTTAGGCGGATTGCTTTGCTGAAAGCGGAAATCAGGAAGCATGAAAAATATGAATGTTCCTACGTAATCACGGGACGCTACCGATGTCGCAAAAAAAACTGCAGTTGTATTGGCGATGTCTGGCTACAAAAGGGTTACTTTGTGTTTCGATACACTAGTATCATTTCAGTTAGATTTTACTGTTACAAAACCTATACTATAGCTTTACTTTATTTCATATTATTTTATGTCATTTTGATATTACGTTTTAGTACCTATTATAATATTTATTATAACAATTTATTGGCGTCGTACGTTTATTGAAGAGTAAATTTAAATTATATTCGTTCTTTATTCAACTTGTCCTTATTAAAATATAATTAATAATTTTAAAATCACAAAGCGGCATCGTAAAACGTAATTGAAATATAATGAATTATCCCTATTTTAAATTATAATTATTAAGTTCGTGTACGATAACCTTATCGCGTGATTACTTAATACCTACCGGTTTTCATTTCAATATTAATATTCGAGTTTCTAGGTACATGCTGATGAGTTTTATCCCCAAGCCTTTTAACGAAACTTTTTTTTAATCGGCTTCTATAACAGTAGGTAGGTAGGTAACAGCTGAGCGGTCAGTGACCGTCTCTAGGTAATCACTCCTTTAGTGTTGGCCATTAATTACCGCCAACGGATTGAGCAAAGTAAAAATATAAAATATCCTGTGATAAAATGAAAGTTTTTTTTTTAACAAAAAAATTACGTTTTACTATCTCATGTAGCTAAAAGTCCCTAAATTCAACAAAATTTTTCGAATCTCTCGAGGCAACGTCTATATTATTTTTTTAACTGGCGTTCGCCGTAATTTCACTCAAGTTTAGAAATCTCATTATCGAATTTCTCTTTTAAATCAAAAGAATATCAGTCTCTTTAACGGTTTAACTACTTTTAACATACTATTTTATCGATACTGTTTTCGGAAATTTAAAACTTTTTTAATTAACAAAAATAAAAATAAATGTAATAAAAAATTAAATTCCGAATCTCTTGCTTTAAATATTTTGTCGTTTAATTTATGTAACACTTTATTTATCTATTCTATTAAATTGTTCTGGATTCTTGGACATTTTTTCTTTAGGATTAATAGACTTTTGATGATGCTAAACATACCAAAGAGCTAATCATAATCACATAAAACATAATCACATAAAAAACGACATTCATTCACAACACCAATCTTGTTTGAAAATTATAAAACACAAGCCTCATATTGACAAAAATAAATGTATTCTAAATGAAAATTCTTATAATATCAAATAGGAATTAGCTATAAACGTGATTAACAGGACGAAAGTTTTTTTACAAAACACTTAAAACGTGTACTTGAGGTTAAGACTTAATTCAAATTTATTTTTCGACGGCAATACAAATTTCGAGTCCACTCTAACATTTAGCATAAATCTGCAATATTTAAAGTTTCCTTAGGGAAAAGAGAATGTAATGTCCTCTTCCGAAATGAGGACAACTTAATGTAATGATTTAGATTCCTTTTTTATTTGATTATCTTACGAAAATGTAACTTGATATCCCAGATTTCAAAATTAAGTTTGGATTAAAAAACAAAATTTTAGGAAGATTGTGTCAGTAATAAAAAATTCAAATTGTCATTTTCAATCTGTTGTGACGTGTTAAAAATTTTACTTTAGGTATGTCGCTTTTTTGATTTCCTTTGATTATCACTGATTTAAACTTGATCGTATTATAAAAATGTGATAAAAATGTTTTTGCAGTTTCAAGCTTTATCAATAACAACTGAGGGAATCTTTCATATCTATAATAATATTATAGATAAACAACAGAAAGATATTTTGTTAAAATGAATCTTATAAAAATGTCTTAAACGTTAAAAGAATCGCAAATCTCTTTTATTATAAAATACTTCGTAGAGAAATTATTTCAATACTTCAAACGTTCGTGTAATTATAGGGTATCATGACAAGACTCCAAGAAAGAAGCTAATTAGTCGTTTTTGTCATCACTTTTATAACAAAACGGATTTTTTTTGTCATTACCCCTTTAAAAATATTCTAGCTCGTTAAATAAAAACTCGAAAAGAGGATATAAAAATTTAATTACCAAAACTTTGCTCGAAATGTCCCTTTAGGAACAAAGAACCTAAAACGGTGAGTGAGAAAAGGGTGATTTTCTTATGGAAATATTATTAAACGATGGAAGATCGATTTTAAGCTTCGTGAAGACAAAGGGATGATGGTCTTTCAATTTGCTTTCAACTTGTTTGTTTGTAGAGGACCTTTTGTTAGTCTGTTTCACCGGTATATTTAATTAAGTTTTTTTTTTCTGGAATGCGCAAAGATTTTCCGTTTTAAATTTACAAACATATGATCGTGCATTTTCTATTTTTCTTTACATCTTACCTTGACTATTAAATTGCACAATTTAATATCAAAATGATCAATTCAGACGTATAATAACTATGTATTTTTTTTGTAATGAAACATACTTTATGAAGCATATGTCATCACGTCTATCACTTTAAATAGCCATAATTTATTTACAATTACAATGAATTTCACAAAATTATTAAATATTACATATCGTGTCACAAGATAAAAATATCAAAAACCATCACAAAGTTCTTGTCGCCTACTTTTCAGTCGAAGAATTTCATTACAAACTTTATTTCTCTCCGTCCTGAATATTAATTGAGACGTTTCTGGTTTGATAACTCTCTTTTAACTGCCTAATAAATTGTTTAATACACCATGAACTTAAAAAGGTTACACGAATTCGTCTATAGTTCTGTTATCTTATTTGTTACGGTCTTTATTTGATTTCGTTTCGTTGTAACCTGTTCGTTCATCTGTAAATTTATTTAAATCATACACTTGGATAACTTGTGCTTTTCGTTTTAGGTCCTCTGTTTATCTTTCTCTATCTTCGTTGTTTTAAACAATAGTTACATTGGTTTTAATTAAATTTTCGTCTGAAAGTTCTGAATTAATATTATGGTTATAGTTATTTTTCTTGTTTCTGATGCATTAAATGTTTTAAAACAATGTTTCTGCTTTTATTATTTTATTATTTGTATTCAATTTATTATTTTTACGTTTGTAAGTATAAATAATGTTTAAATTTCAATTTTTGTGTGTGAAAATGTACTGATTGTGACTGTAGTTTTATTTTTATTTTTTGTCAATGATGTTTTCATAATACCAATTTGTTAACTTTAGGGAAACCTGTTATTGGCTATATTATTTGTTGTATGCTATACGATAAAAATAGTATGTATTATATAAGCTGTTGGTTTTCTAAATAAATAAATAAATAGGTTTGCAGATACGGATATTATTATTGTAAGGGAAATTTCTACTTTTACCATGAAATTCTGGCCATCTACGACAAAATGCAGGAACGTCGATGCGGCGACGCCATCCTAATTAAAAATTTACATTTTAAAGAGATGTTTTAATTCATTATTAAAATTTTGTGGTCGGAGTCGCTTTAACGCGAATAATTCACATAATTCACGTCAAATAACGTATTATCGTGCTAAAAAGCGGGGGCCCATAATGGGGTCCACCCACAATTGTTTTATTATGTAAACCAACCGTAAGGGTGTCCCTAATTCTTTGGTTGGAATCTTTTCTAACTTCTGAATTATGGTGTTTAAGCTTAATTACTTTGGGTTCCTGACACTTCCGCGATAGGGCAAACGTTGTGTGCTTTCTCCTCAAATTTTATATTATCTACTTAGATTCTATTAGTCTTCTGTGTTATACTAGATCCATAATCATTTTTAAATGGAATTACTATCTTTTTTATACCTACATTAACAATTTAAAAATGTATTAATTTATTCTATCTTAGCATATTTCTGTAGGATGTAAGGAGAAAGCGAAATAAATATAAAAAGAAAATCTAGTAATATTACTCGTTACTCTACAATCTACTCCATAATTATTATCTTGTCTAGTTTTTGTTACCTTTACAAGTTTTTTCGAAGAGTAATTTACGTTTAATTTGTTTTAATAGCTTTTAAAAATGATAAAACAAATCTACAGGACAGTATGAAATAACTAATTTTCTCTTTGAAGATAAAATATTATTATACTTTTATATTCTGTGTTACAAAAACAAGAATATAAAGATATGATCGTAGCGAAAAAAACACTGGAGAGTACTTTAGAACGAATTCGAAACGCTAAGTTCCGATTCTAGAATATTCTGAATATTTCATTGGATCTGTAATCTAATCGGAGATCATGTTAGACGTACAAAAACCCCAGTGACTAGTGAATTTAAAACGGAAAAGAATTTCAGTAAAAGAAAATCAAGCTAAGGAAACTTGATGAAACTTTTTTTCCGATCTCTAAGCAGGTGACAAAAATCCCTTAGAAGTCAATAGTAAACGTAGTTAAGATTCCCTTTACCGTTTAACTCTTTTGGTTCCCAATCCCTGAGAATAGACAGATAGATATAAAAATGTTACTTAACTCATCCTACGGAATTGGACTTTTTCGTTCGGTCATAGAGTTTAAAGCTTATTGTAGTGAACGTCAATAAAACTTACCAAGTTATTTCGATCTACCCTCATGTTATGAATTATTCAGGTGGCGTTTAATAACTAGGAGTGTAGTTTGCGGATGGCCGCTGGCTGGGATAAATGGTTTTGAATTTACATCAACTATCCCGTTTCTTTCTTTTAAAATTGAAAGAGAAAGGCTTCAATAAGTGTAAGATTGAGCGATCAATGCAACATCCGAGGCGTTACACTTTTTCTCGGAATACATTTGAATGAACAAATCCTCGTAAATCAAAAGAAGGCGCTTTGTGTTGTACCTACTGTTGACAGGTGGCGACGTCTAACGTGTGATATAAGATATTGTCAGTTTAGATTTTTGTAAAAGAATGTGTAAAAATTTTGAACCGTCCCCGTCGGTCTCATTTGAATAGTCTTGAAAATAAATTAAATGTTTTTCTAAAACGTTTATTTAAAATTATAAATTATTTTATATGTTTTTTTATTTGAATGAATACTATATTAATATTGTTTTGGTTTCAATATAATATTTTAAACATTTTTGTTACAGGTACACTTCAAGAGTTTCTCACGTTGAAATATTCTCTGAGATTTTTAGTTTCACACAGCAACATCTAAAAGGTAAATAAACATCACAACGCTATAAAGATGTTAATGGTGCTTTGTTACCATTTCCTGGGTACTTATGAGTCAGAGCCAATATGATGTAGTTTATCTGACTTTGCTTTACTTGGTCCTTGAAGCCGGACTTTTAACAAATAACTTACAACATTTTGATTATTAGATAGAGCTTATAACATTACGATTATTAAATAGATTAGGGTTAGAGATGTATATAATTTTATAGTTTTGTCCTGTCATTCATTAATGTTAACATCAGGAAATATCACACGTAGATAGCTCAAACTGTGTTTGCTTTTTATATCAAAATTTCTTTTCAATCAAACATCAACCCTTATGTTAATATGATTATTAAATTTTATATCGCTTTTGATTCATGACAACATTTATTAATATTTATTCTTAAATATAATTAATATTAATGTACAAAGTCGGGTTTGCGTGAAAAGAATGATGAATATAGATGAAGGAAAGAAGTGTGTCGGGAACGTGACTTCATTCTGTCCCCGCAAGTGACACTGATATTTACATATTTTATATTACGCTTTTTAAACCGGAAAATCAACTTTTTATACCATTTAAACTGTTCATCACGTTACATTTCTTAAAAGGTTAATGTTTGTTATCATAATGGAAGGGATATTTTGGAATATTTCAAAAGACGGGATCGACAATATGTAGATACACGATTAGGAAATTTAACCAAAGAAATTGAATAAAACTTTGTTACATTGTTTTTATATTTTTATCACGCAATTATTTTGAGCCGCGTTGGCGCCGCAGCGGTCACAGCACTGCACTGGTTTGGGGCTGTTGCGCGGGCAGTTGCGGGCTCGATCCCCGCGCACGACAACATATTTTGTATTGGCCGTACAGATGTTTGCCGTGGTCTGGATGTTTGTGCAGTCCTTGGGGGTCTCCCCACCGTACCTCGGAGAGCACGTTAAGCCGGGTCGGTCCCGGTTGTTATCATGTATAATATAGAACTGATAGCGATCGTTACTCATATTAGGGAATATGTATATCCGCCAACCCGCATTGGAGCAGCGTGGTGGATTAAGCTCTAATCCTTCTCCTACATGAGGAAAGAGGCCTATGCCCAACAGTGGGATATTACAGGGTGAAGCGAATTATTTTGAGATCCTTAAAAATTTATAATAATATTTTTAATGTAATAAAGCTTCACACTAACAAGAAAGTTACATATTATATTTCTAACATTACTTTATAATATTGTGCCATCAAATAAAAATATGTGAACTATGATCGGTCTTACATTCCTTTGCTTCAATGTATAACACTGTCGGTACTTTATGTTGAGTCTGTAGATATCACAGTACTGGGAAACAATATCTCTTCACTCTGCTCACATTACGCATGGATTGATGATTATCTCTCAATATAACTGACTATTATATTGAACCAATTAACAGTGTATTTATTACATTTCAAACTTTTCTAAGACCTGTAATGTATTCAATTACCCTTTTAATGAAATGCAATACAAACAAGTAAAGTGCGTTTAATAAGTGAATAGAAACAAGCTCATAATTTATTGTAGGAGTTCAACTGCACCTTGTGGGACAGGAACTTCTTTCAAACTTGTAGCATAATAACCCCACGGTTGTGTCGGTTTGATTAATTGCTTGCATCGATGTGTTTGCTGTGCATTAGTGATACACTTTCTATTTACTCAGCTAATATTAGTTTTTCCAATTGAAAAACACTTTTTATAGAGCGATTTAAACGACCAATGAGTGAACAGACAAAGAGTAACATGTATGTATGTACAAAGTGACCTCACTTCTATGCAAAATATCGCATTTTATAGAAGAACTAGCTTTTACCCGCGGCTGCGCTCGCATTGATTTTTTTTAATAAAAAGTATTCAGTGTTACTTCTAATACCTATAAGAATATGTGTACAAAGTTTCATGATGGTCGGTTAAGTAGTTTTCGCGTGAAAGCGTAACAAACAAACTTACATTCACATTTATAATATTAGTAGGGATATTACTTATATGTAATTGATTTAATTTTTGAACACATACGTAACTGAGTGAAAAATATTAACTTAATAATTAATCATCATCTCCTTAAGATTAAGGTAAACTGAGTAGATTTTATAAGTATTAAGCCATCTAATAGTGCTTACAGGTATATATGAAAGATCACGACAATATTATAAATTAGTGTTTTTATATTAATTTGATATTCAGAAAATGTTATATATTATGTTTTGCAAAGTGGGTGATTACCTTAAAACTTTCCAAACTTATTTTAAAACTGTTATTTGGTTCATTTATTAATTTCTGAGAATCTATGCCCATTGAATGCATGAATAACATTCTTAGCTTTCAAGATAAGCAAGTGCAGTTTATTTTG
The DNA here is from genome assembly GCA_905220545.2 of Melitaea athalia. Classification (NCBI taxonomy): domain Eukaryota; kingdom Metazoa; phylum Arthropoda; class Insecta; order Lepidoptera; family Nymphalidae; genus Melitaea; species Melitaea athalia. The sequence continues at coordinate 7,505,194 of HG992203.1, forward strand.
TAAATATATCACAATTTACAAACCCATTTGTAACGGTCTGAACTATCGTTGGTACGTGACCAATGTATTAGTTTCAAAGCTATGTATTGACGCGAGGCAATCTCAAGGGAATATGCTAAATGACGGTGTTATGCAAGATATGTATAGTTGTTAAATTTATTATTTAGATTGTAAAGAAATTACAGGATACAAATTGCTATAATTATCTGGTTAATGAAAACTTTAGCGGAATTAGTTTTGAATGGCTTGAGTTATGTTTTGAGTGCTTGGTAAATTAAAATACGAGGAAAATAATTTTACATGTCTGTTCATTGGAACGTAATGTAAATGAGAAATGGGTTTTATAAAGGTGGTCGATGTTATGATGAACGACATTTTAATCTAAATAATGTTTGAAAATTATTAAAGCAGATTAAAAAAAATTCAATAAAAAAAAGTACAAAAAATAATACAACCAATATCTGTTCATTTAATAATTATAATTTAGAATACCTATCTGAAACTGATAAGATCAATTTTCTTTTATATCTATTACTGTACATACTCGTGTCATAAATATTAGATGTTTTCTATCTCGATAACAGATTGACAGCAATGTGTAAATTATAAGGATATAGGATAAGGGTAGGTCAAACCGTATATTACAAGATCCGGTGTAAGCTAGGGTAGTAACTTAGGACCTTCAGAGTTCATTTTAATGATTAACGACCTGCCACAGGTTAGTCAAGGATACTGAATGTTTATTGTTTGCGGATTGTCTTAAACTTTCTCGGGAAGTGAAGAGAATGACTGTGAGTCTGCAGAAAGACATAAGTAGAGCATTTAAATAAGAAGCCATTTAAAAAAAAAAGGTCAAGAACCGGTTAAGTAATTGGATTTGAGGTAACAGCCGACTGACATAACTATTTTTATAAATACATATTAGACCTAGACTAGGTACGGGAATCGGACCCACAAAAAATTGCTCTATAAACCGGGTCAACTGCATTTAACGGCCTACTTTTGATTTATAGTTCTAATATTGAATTTATAATATACGTGCAAGAAATTAAGAAGTTAAGAATTTAGCTGATAATCTAATTAAATAAGGAAATGCTGTAAGAAAGGCGGCATTTATTATTTTAATACAACTGTATAAAGTGAACAAGCTATTCTTTTGTAATTTAATTGTGAAAAAATTTAATTGGCGCATAGTTTTAATTAAGTTATGTTTTTTTTGTAATAAAACACTGTCTTTTTTTTCTAATAAAAAAAAAAAAAACTAATCTTATAAAGACTTGCATCATACTGTAAGTGACTTCACAGATTGCTTGTAATAAGTAGACTAAAGTAACAGTATTTTTAATTTTGAACTAATTTATTAGATTCTTGTCTATTAAAATGTATGGGACATATTCGTATAATAATTGTACTTAGTTACTTTTAAAATATTGAATGCGAAATTGCATGACTCGGACATATTAAGACAGGTGAGTATACGTGTTCCGGGTCGGAATGTGTGGCGCAGGTGTAACCTGTTACTGCCAGTAGTGCAAAGAACGTGCATCAGCTTGCCGCTGACATGACTATATACGAGTATAGCAAAGACGACCAGCTTGTAACATCCTACTGCTGGGCATAGGCCTCTCTCCATATAGGAGAAGGATCTTTTTGTTGAAGGATTTTTTAAAATATAATCTATACTAATATAATAAAGCTGAAGAGTTTTTTGATTGTTTGTTTGTTTGTTTGAACGCGCTAATCTCAGGATCTACTGGACCGATTTGAAAAATTCTTTCAGTGTTAGATAGCTCATTTATCGAGGAAGGCTATAGGCTATATATCATCACGCTAAGACCAATAGGAGCGTAGCACTAATGAAGAATGTTTCAAAATCGGGTGGTCCTATTCCACGGGGACGAAGTCGCGCGCACAAGCTAGTTAGTAATATTTTTAAATAGATGATAATAAGAGCCTGTCCAGAAAGCGCGATTTACGCGCGTGTCCATTCGCGCGTAGGCACTCGCGCGTTCTCGAGTTACTAGAGCTACATACATTCCGTCCAGATGCTCTCGCGCGTTACCTTACACGCGCGTAAAACGCTTGCAATGAGCGGGACTCTCGACTCGCTCGTTTTACGCGCGTACGCCGCGCGAGTCGAGATACTCCGGCGCCATTGCATTTGCAGCGTCCAGTACTACGCGCGTGTCCGTGGCGAGTGGACGTATTTGGTTAAAAATGGAGCGTGAAAACTTTGACACGGAACTTTTTATTGACGAAATTGAGAAAAGGGTAGCTATATGGGATATGGAATCATCAATGACCACAATCAATGGCCACAATCAATGACCGTCGCACCCGTCTTAAAACACACAAAGTGGCTCAGCTCACTTATTTAAATGTGAATCTGGATCCAAACCGATTCATCATGTAAATAAAATTATTTTGTATAAATGTGTATATATTAGATCTCGAAAAATAACCAACCTAACCTCACCAAATCCGTCTCATCACGTCATGCGCGCGTGAAAACGCCGCATCTGGACGTAATAAAAATCAAAACGCGCGAGTGAACTCGCGCGTAAATCGCGCTTTCTGGACAGGCTCTTACTTACGTAGCGCTGCGCGCTGTTGGAAAATCAGTAAGTAATGTGAAAGTAATAAGCATAGATATACTATTCGGCTGCCTAATTTCAAAACACAGTAAGCGATTTAACTGAGGTAGGGCACAGCAGGAAATTTCCTGCTCAAAATATGGAGCAGCCCGACTGGGGTAGTACCTCGACCTTACCGAAGACCACAGCTAAATAATACTGTTTTCAAGCAGTATTGTGTTCCTGTTGGTGAGTAAGGTGACCAGAGCTCCTGGGGGGATTGGGGATAGGGTCGGCAACGCGCATGCGATGCTTCTGGTGTTGCAGGCGTCTATAGGCTACGGTCTTACCATCGCGTGAGTCGTACGCTTGTTTGCCAACCTAGTTACATAAAAAAAAAGCGATAAAAATTAAATTTTTATAATTATAATTGAATCATGTTCACACGACTCCATTGGAAGGAAAAATGCTAAAAAATCGTTGTCGAAAAATTTGTCCCTTACTATGTTTTGAAATTGGGCAGCCGTATTGTAGACAGAATTAATTTGATTCAAACCAATGAAAGGATAGTTTTAGAAATTTTAAAAGCTTTATACAGTACTTCCAAATATTCTCTGTTTGGTAATAAAGACAAACCGCGTCTACAAACAGGACTATTGTTTGACTCAATCTCGCATGACTACGACCCTAAACTGGGTCGCTGTTGGTGCATACTGCATGAACGCTTCAAACGCGTACTGAATTAACCCCGTAAATTGACTTCACATGTCTTTTATTACGGAAATTACGTTTTGTTTTATGTTAGTGCCGGCTGAGGCTATACGTACGACAGCATTAAATTATTTTTAACTTTTTTTACTGTTCCTGTAATTGTTGTTAATGATACATTAAACTTACTTAATTTTATCATTGTTGTTAATGTCACTTTTTTATTTACTTTACTTATGAAAAAGGGAAGTTATAATTAGAAGAATATGTTTTTATTTTATCTTTATTATCTTTATTATTATTTGTTATTACGACTCTTAAAATATTTTTTCCAAATCAATATCTATTACAGTTTCTAGACGTGGAAAAAATGTCATCTAAAAAAAGGAAAGTTTTACACTTCCTTTATTTTGTAGTTTCAACTTTAATAATGCTAGTCACCTGTTTACGTGTTCACACGTTCCCTCCGACCATATAAACAAAAGTCACTTAGCAATAGAAATCTCAACACTAGTCAAAACCAACAAGATCTCTACTCCGTTCTTATTACTATTACAATAGCGCTCATAATTAACTACAACACCATGTAACTCAAATGTGTCAGGTACAACATGAGTTAAGCAATTTTAGTTCTCATGTTAAGGTGAATAAGGTTTATGTTCGTTGTAAGGGATTTACAACACGGCCTATTTTAGTAGGTCAGTTTATACATGTATACATTCGGAAGGGCTCTTAGGACGATTACGACGGTAATTAGGTTGGAAAAAATTCTAAGTGTTAGATTTCTTTTATTAAAATTTAATTTGGGTATGTGTAGTGTCCGTGATATACACTAATATGTAAATATAATGTTTTGGATTATAATTTAAACAAATTAAATAAAATAATTTGTATTTTAGGTCCATTCAGTCATTGAATTGAACGACAATATTCTGAAATTCATAGTTGTAGATATTTTGACCCCAAAGTTATTGTAAAATATATATTGTTTTAACAATAATTAATTTATCAAAAGTACATACCTATGTAGTTAATTTACAAATTGACACAGTTTCATACATCGCATTTTTTACCAAATTAACTTTCAAAACACATTTTCAAAACAAAAGAAAATATCCTAACTTAATAATTCTATTTCAAAGAGTACATTTTTTATACAATAATAACAAGCTTTCAAGAAATATCTAATGCGTATTATCGTTAGGTTGGAATCACTGGTTATTTAGTAATTAGTTCCCTGGCTCTCCGTTTAATGGGATAATTTTATTTATTAAAAACTCTTTAGAAACGGAGCGTGTTTCTCCCCAGTAGGGACTCTGTCGTTTCGAATTTTGTGAGATACTCGTATTTTCTCATTTATTAAATAACTAAAACTAACTCACATTTTTCATGGGTATAATTTAGATTAGTACAAAAATTTTCGAGTTCATTTTTAATATATTTATAGAATTAATATTCTGTATTGTAAATATTTCCCTCTGTTGGACTAAGTCCTATACTTCTGATAACAAAGTATAATATCCCCTTTAACAAAACTCCCCGCGCTATAATAATATACCCTTTAACAAAACTTCTCGCCCGGTTTCACAAGCATTTGATATTATGCATCGCAGTATACCCTTTTATACATATATCTTCGTAGTTTTGCATTAAATTGTAAAAAATTAAATTAAATTGCTACAATAATTATTACAAATTTATAATACCATTTATTATTTTTATTTTTTCACATTCCATTTGGTTTATCCAAAAAAAAGAACATATTATACTGGTACTATATGTATTAGGGTAAGTTTAAGTTAACTGGTTTACTCGTAGTATGTTTAAATCCCATAAAATTAATTTAATGTACAGCATAAAGAATATGCCGCCAACCCGCAGTGGAACAGCGTGGTGAATTGAGCTTTGATCCTTCTCGTACATGGAGAAAAAGGCCTATGCCCAACAGTGAGATATTAAAGACTGAATCGTGATCGTAGTAAAGAGAATATTCCTTTCATCAAACGTTTAAAAGACATACAATAAAATCCCAAACTAAATATACAATTCCCTAATTATTAACAAATCGTTGTCTCCCTGTCGTCGGTAATAGGAGCACGTCGTGGAATGGTTACGCCGGATTTAGGAAGCTCTGTTCAAAACACTTGAATCTTTACTTTACAGAGATTTATTTCACTTTTAAACGCTTTCATTTGTTGCTTCTCAAAACAGATTTATCATTTGCTTGATATACATCAGGTTATAAAATGTAATAAATAAATAAATAAAGCGTTAATTCACTGACCATTTTTTTAACTTAATTATTACAAATGTAGGTACTACACAATTACAGTTTTAAATATTTTAGTAACCAGTTCTTTTGTCAGGTTGTCCTTCGACAAAGGCCTACCCTGGTTGTTAGGGTATAAGATGACTAGAATTTATATATGATACTTATCTGATGAGGTCATATTTATAATTACTTTACCGCTACTGCTCCTATGAGTCTCGTGAGGTTTTATGGCCTATGTTGTACGGTAGCACATATAATCACAAAAAAGCTTCATCTCTTTCTAAAGAGCAGAAATTTACATCTCAATAGGATTTTTTTTTTTTAAATTTAAAATGCTTTTGATAATTCTTGAAATTAGTTCTTTTAAATTAATAAATGTAATATAGATATAATGTAGAGAGAATAAAAGAAATATTGCCAAAAATATAACTTACTTTCAACCCGAAAATTATTAACTGGTGTCAGTAATAATCTATACTAATATAATAAAGCCGAAGAGTTTGTTTGTTTGATTGTTTGTTTGTTTGTTTGTTTGTTTGTTTGTTTGAACGCGCTAATCTCAGGATCTACTGGTCCGATTTGAAAAATTCTTTCAGTGTTAAATATCCCATTTATTGAGGAAGGCTATAGGCTATAATTATATCATCACGCTAAGACCAATAGGAGCGGAGTCCACGCCGACGAAGTCGCGCGCAGAAGCTAGTAATATATAAAACTAACTTAATACTATTAAATCAGATAATACAAAAAATAGTACAATGAAGTATGGTATAGATAAATAAAAGTTAAATTCTTTATAATGCGTAGCTTCTGTTATATCTCAATGGCTACAGCAAATCTCTATCATAAATCTACTATAATAAAGATTTCGTATTTAGGCGCAGTCACCCGTCAATATTCGATAATCTATTACTCTGTTTACATTCATAGGCAGAAGCGGGAACGGTAGCGGAAGCGGAATATAACTGCCTAAAAGTCTGGGACTTAAATGCAGACTTCATATATAAAATTAATTAATATATTTCTGTAATAACTTGAAGATATTTAGCACATGAACATCATGAAAATAAATTTTATTATTAAATTTCGTTCAATCTGCTTATTACATTTTTTTTTTCAATATTATGCATAGGTAATTGTGCTGAAATCTAACTTAACTTAGTGGTTTAAAAATAATATTGAGAAATTTTCAAATTCTTTCATAAACGATAATAAAATTTACTAGCAAATAACTCATCAGTACAAAATATGTTTTAGTATTAAGTAGAACGAGGCAGTTAAAATATTTTACATTATTCACGCTTCTTCCCATACAATGTTACATAAACCTATCCCTCATATCGTGTGTTAATATATTTTTACGTCCCATTAATACCCCCTCCCTCGGCCATTACGAAAGTATATTAATCCGTTTAATCGCCTATTATATTTTAAGATTAATAATACTTATCGATACGTTTATTATACTCAGCTGTTTTTGTTTATTTACAGACAATCGCAAATCGCAAGATTATTTTAATAATTTTTATTTATTTAACTGTTTGTTATACGAACAGAAAGTAAACAAATATAAATCATGGAATAATATTGTGAGCGCGACCGCATTTCGTCACTACATACCTGGTACCTGCGCTGTTGTCGATATTCACCTACCCCCGCTCATTCTATTATTTGAGTCATTTTGACGTTGTGACGTGTTCGCCTGCCTTCACTCATTTTTATTCGGGTCATTCCGTCGTGTGTGGAACGATCGTTGCGGCCGCGGCTGGGGCAGTCTTGGCTCTGGCGTGGCGCGGTGCACTTGTGTATCCTGCTAGTAGCTTAACCTCGACTCTTCTAATAGTTAGTTTGTGTACACGAATTAATTGTTACTGATTGGGCAACTCGACCGGTGGTGGTGAGTGCCAATGCGCATTGTCAGGCGGCGCCGCCGTAAACCAACACTCGGGTCACAAGTCCCGGGCACTGCGTCGAGTTGTCTCTCTGCCACGCGATAGACGGTACCCGCTCGGTGAGTCCATTGAATACTAAGTAGTGTCTTAATTCGTTAATTAACGAGTTTGACCATCCGTCATCCTCTTCCTCACTTCTGATTCCTACATCAGAAGTGGGATACTGTTCTTGTGCCCACTCAAAGTGTTACTAGTGAGTAATTTATTTCACGATGCCACGTGAATCGCGTTCGCGTAGTCCCGTTGAATTATCGTGCGGTAAATCGAAGCGCAAGTCGAGTCGTCATCATTTGAACCGATCTAGTAGTAGTAGTAACCTGTCTCTTCATAAACTTTTACTTGGTATGACTGAGGAATAGACTAAGTTCAAAGTTAAAAAAAAAAAAAAAATATTCAATGATGCGAGCGTAGGTTTCTTTGTTTAAGTTCTATTTTTAGCAAGTGTGCAAGGTAGTTGCAACATTTGATGATGAAAATATCGATGTACCCAGGTATTTTAGTTCTTTTCGGTCGTTTGTTTTATTCTTATCGGTGTACAAGTGGTTTTTGTTCAGTGTTCGGTTACGTAATTCGATTCACCGGTTATTTGTTGAATTTAGTTTTATTGTGATACGTAGGTAGTTGTGTAGTGATTTGCTAATAGATTTTGCGATTCAGTTTTCGTTTCGATTCAGTCACAATGTCAGACCGTGAGCGTAATCATAGTGCGAGCCGTCGTGGTAGTCGCAGCGACAGTCGTTTAAGGAAGATGCCAGAAGTTCATGTACCTACCAATTGAGTTTATGGATGACGATCATAATGCTGAACATTTTAGTGATGTGACAGAAAAATGATGTAAGCACTCTAAAGACTGTAGTGTGTAGTCATCAAGAGAATGATACACGGTGATGAATGTGTGATCCAAGAGGGATAAACTGTGACGTGAACCAAGAGGGATACACGTGGATTGTGGAGCAATTGTAATTGCTGGTTGGAAGGGTGGCTTACATAGTTGTTAGTGTTGTAGAAAATGAATTGGTCATTGAAAGTTTGATTGACGTTAGTACATGACTCTGGATAGTTATATTTGCTTTAAGTTAAGTTTTTGAGGTTACCCACTTGTTTGTGATAAAGTGTTAATATCGTCTTAGCTTGAGTATTTCCGATTACCCTCTGTAACGGATATTTTTGTCTTTACTTCTACTATCTTACACGATATTTCAACTAATATTATTTGTCGAAGTACCCAAAGAGCGTAAATTTAGAGACTCCATCTTCCGAATAGATAATAATTAATTCGATATAGTTAAAACACACACGTATCGTGAACTATAGATTAGAGGTGAGAATTAGTGTTTCATTGAGGGTTTTAGTCTTTTTCTACCTTTGATTGATTTTTTTAAAACTGTTTAAAATTATTTTAGTTGGTCTGTTTAAGAACGTTTAAATTACAGAGAGTTATCAAGACAACACCTTGGTACTATCGTAAATCTATTACAACAATGATTGCAGGTAGATAACCTCAGATTAATAATTTTGTTTATGAGTAGGTAACTATTGAAAATTCTTACTATAGTTTATCCATTCGTTTGTTTTCTTTTAACAGTTCAAGAAAATTTGAAATTAGTGACTCCTTCATACGTTGCCAATTTGATTTGAAAATAATAATCGATTTTTTTATTTAAGAAGAACTTTAAATCGATTCAATGAAATATATTTTAAGCTAAAAATATTAATTAGTCCTTTAGATACTAGTTATTTTAGTTAATTACGTAGCTAGTTTGTTAAGTAAATAAGTAAACAGGTATGTGATTTTCTTAGTTGATTTAGACTTTATTAATCACGTCGCACGCGTTTTAAAGTTAAATGTCACTAACGTGTGAGTAGTAAAATTTTAAGGCAGTCGTTGTAGGTAACTGTTAAAATTCCTATGTTTCCATCTATGCTAAAAATTATTGAGTAACTTTGAGAAGCAAGGGTTGTAAATGGAACTATATGATTTCGATAATTCCTTCATAGAGACAGCTAAGCTTTTTAATATCCTATCGGTGATTTTGTTTTGTTACAAAACGAGGAGCGTAATCAAACGAAACTCGACCCGAAATATCGAGGCCCTTTTCGCGTAATAGAAGTTCTCGAAGGTAGTCGGTATATTCTTAAAGCTTTAAATTGTAAACGTACCTACAAATTTGCTCACGAAAGGTTAAGAAAAATGCCAATACGTCATGTACCAGACGATTTTGATATAATTTACGATCTTGTTGACAATGATGATGTTCAGGTTTAAGTAGGGGGAGAGACTTGAGTGAACGACTCTATCGACTGTAATGTGCTCAACCGTACCACGGTAGTTATTTCGTAGTCTTAGCCCTGCAGAAGGTGTCTCTTGGGGAAACCCAAGCGTCTATGGGTGCGCGGTGTGCGTTTAACTCTGGCGGAGTTCGTGGTGTTTGACACCGTAGCGTATAGTCACAAGAGGTGATTGACTCGGGTGATCCATTCGACGGATATGCGTACTGAGAAGTATGTGACTGACACAGTTACTGTGATTGCTCTTCGTCTGGGGAGCCATGGCGTTAGAGGTCTTTACACGTGGATTTGGCAAGCTTGGTTGTAACTTGTTCTCGAAGTATAGTTTTCGTCGCGATGACGTCGATGGTATATGGCTGTGGTATTTGTGTGAAGTGATTCGCTATAATTGGTTTAACGGCAATTACGATTCAGATTATTGTAAAATTCTTGAAACGATCTATATCAGTTTAGAGAGTTTGTATACTTTTCCCTTTTACGTAGAGCCTGGCTGAGTACAAGGTACTGTTGTGACTTTTTCTTCTTATTCCTATATAGGTACTTCCTACTTATTGTACTTACTACTTAGGTGTTTGATGTGTGACGAATGTGGTTTGAAATTTGTTGGAGTGTTGCCCTAACTAATCCAGGGTGATTAGGTGGTGGGCACACGGCTTGGTCCCCGAAGGTAGACGAAATTTGTCGTCCGAGCTACACCCATGCAGTGGGTCAGCTTGTCATTGACATGTATTTAGCATCATCTGACAAAAATTGTCGTCCAAGTCAGGTCCGTTCAGGCGGCTGACTTGTCCTGAATGATTGCTGAGACGAAACGTGTCGTCCGAGTCATTGGCCTGTCTAGCAGCAGACGAAATGTGTTGTCCGAGTCATCTAGCGAAGGATTGGCTTGTCGAGCGCTAATAGACGAAATGTGTCGTCCAGGTCATTGGCTTGTCTAGTGATAACAGACGAAATGGGTCGTCCGAGCCATTGGCTTGTCAAGTGGTAAGTTGATGTTTACAGAACTAACGACAGTACTTAAGAGATGAATAGTAAAGTGAAAAAAAAGTGAGAAGGGATAAAGAGACAAACAATCCGGGCTAGTACAGTCTCTCCTGCTGTTAGTGGGAGACGATCCATTACTGAAGGGATGATGATAGTATGGTCTCTCCTGCTGTTGTGGGAGACGATCCATGATACGCTGTAGGGGTCTCGCCTGCTTTAGTGGGCGACGATGCCGACCAGCCTGTTTTACATTAGTATGGTCTCTTCTGCTGTTGTGGGAGACGATCCATGATTCACTGTAGGAGTCTCGCCTGCTTTTAGTGGGCGACGACTCAGACCAGACTGTTTGTAATGATGAGTGTAACGCTGTAGTAGTCTCGCCTGCTTTTAGTGGGCGACGACTCAGACCAGACTGTTTGTAATGATGAGTGATACGCTGCAGGAATCCCGCCTGCTATAGTGGGTGACGAGATAGACCAGCAAGTTTGAACTGTAGTGGTTTTCATATTTTAAACCTAGACCAGTGATATTTACCATATTGATATGACTGTAACGATTATGATGATAACCATATTAAATGTGACTGGTGTGACTGAGTTCTATATTTTGGACCCACGAATAATCTTCATGACTATTTGACTACTATCTTACACGACTTAGAAATTCAACTAGACAGAGCTGATTAGTAGATGAGAACGCTTTTTTTGGTAATTGATGCAGTTGAGTTGGTGGTCGTACGGACAGTGTCATCCGGGCCATGGGTAGCTGGTTGAAGGGGCCTTGTACGCCCGGGCCACGCTACAGATTGGGGTGAAGGGGCCTAGCACGCCCGACCCACGGTAGGTAAGCTGGTTGAAGGGGCCTTGTACGCCCGGGCCACGCTTTAGGGTGGGGTGAAGGGGCCTAGCACGCCCGACCCACGGTAGGTAAGCTGGTTGAAGGGGCCTTGTACGCCCGGGCCACGCTTTAGGGTGGGGTGAAGGGGCCTAGCACGCCCGACTCACGGTAGGTAAGCTGGTTGAAGGGGCCTTGTACGCCCGGGCCACGCTTTAGGGTGGGGTGAAGGGGCCTAGCACGCCCGACCCACGGTAGGTAAGCTGGTTGAAGGGGCCTTGTACGCCCGGGCCACGCTTTAGGGTGGGGTGAAGGGGCCTAGCACGCCCGACCCACGGTTGGTAAGTTGGTTGAAGGGGCCTTGTACGCCCAGGCCACGCTATAGAGTGGGGTGAAGGGGCCTAGAACGCCCGACCCACGGTAGATAAGCGGGTTGAAGGGGCCTTGTACGCCCGGGCCACGCTATAAAGTGGGGTGAAGGGGCCTAGAACGCCCGACCCACGGTAGGTAATCTGGTTGAAGGGGCCTTGTACGCCCGGGCCATGCTATAGAGTAGGAAGGGGTGAAGGGGCCCAGTACGCCCGACCCGCTAGTGCATTACGGTCTTAGCGTTTTTTTTTTTTTTTTTGTGTCAGGAATGACCGAACGGTTGCTAAAGTAGCTCACTACAGTTGTATAGGTCGGATTAGTAGCGTCGAGTTTGAGGGTGCGCGACATGGACGCACGAGGTCGTGCGATTGTCAGGATTGGCCGTGTGAGCGCGACCGCATTTCGTCACTACATACCTGGTACCTGCGCTGTTGTCGATATTCACCTACCCCCGCTCATTCTATTATTTGAGTCATTTTGACGTTGTGACGTGTTCGCCTGCCTTCACTCATTTTTATTCGGGTCATTCCGTCGTGTGTGGAACGATCGTTGCGGCCGCGGCTGGGGCAGTCTTGGCTCTGGCGTGGCGCGGTGCACTTGTGTATCCTGCTAGTAGCTTAACCTCGACTCTTCTAATAGTTAGTTTGTGTACACGAATTAATTGTTACTGATTGGGCAACTCGACCGGTGGTGGTGAGTGCCAATGCGCATTGTCAGGCGGCGCCGCCGTAAACCAACACTCGGGTCACAAGTCCCGGGCACTGCGTCGAGTTGTCTCTCTGCCACGCGATAGACGGTACCCGCTCGGTGAGTCCATTGAATACTAAGTAGTGTCTTAATTCGTTAATTAACGAGTTTGACCATCCGTCATCCTCTTCCTCACTTCTGATTCCTACAATATTTCTGTCAAGCATTGTTTTGTTTCTGATGTGAATTAGACAGAGTGCCTGGGGAAGGTCGCGGGTAAAGGCCTTTCACCGACAGGCGCCGATTCGTAACGCAGATGCGATCTAAAGGGCGCCACGCACGGCGAAGATACTATAGGTAATAATTATGTTATCTTTAAACGTATGTGTAAAACGTGTATGGCGCTCTTTAGATCGCATCTGCGTTACGAATCGGCGCCTGTCGGTGGAAGCCGGCCTTTCACCGACAGGCGCCGATTCGTAACGCAGATGCGATCTAAAGGGCGCCACGCACGGCGAAGATACTATAGGTAATAATTATGTTATCTTTAAACGTATGTGTAAAACGTGTATGGCGCTCTTTAGATCGCATCTGCGTTACGAATCGGCGCCTGTCGGTGGAAGCCTTTAGTCAGCAACGCGCTCGCGATGCTTCTGGTATAGCAGGGTTCTGTAAGCTACGGTAATCGCTTACCATTTGGTGAGCCGCAAGCTTGTTTGCTATTTGTATTAAAAAAAAAAAAACAAATGTATTGAAAATACTTATGCCTGCAAGATATCTCTTCCAGAACACTCGAAATGGAAATGACATTACGTGCGTATATTTTTCTTTACAGAATTTCTAATAATACATACGTAATTTGTGAAACAAATATTATAGCTGTAACTAAAAAATATATTCTTATTATTTTAAGAATAGCGTAAAGGGAGAGAGTATCTGCATAATCAATATAATTAGTATATATATAAATATCTAAATAGATATTAATAGGTAAAGAATAAAAATTTATCCTAACACTTTAAAATCGTCTATTTCTTTAAAATTACATTTGTATGATTGTTTGTAATTACAGAACATACTTCGTTATAGCCATAAAAGGACAGTATATTTAATGAAAACCATAAAATGTCGCACTAACTACCGGCACGTGACTGCTCTCGTCCCCTCTTGTGGCAGACGATTCACATCGTTAGTGATGGGAAAAACAGTTATAGTCAGTTTTAACTGGTGTATTCTATCACTGCAAAGTAAAGTTTACTATATTAATGAAATGGAAACAATCGCTATGGTGTAGTGGTTCGTGTAGTCGCCTAAAACACTGACGGTTTGCGGTTCGATTCCCGCACGGGATGCATATTTGCATTTGTATAAATATTTCTTTCCGCCTTAGATGTTTGTCCTTGTGGGTATCGCCACCGAGCTCCGAAGAGCACGTTAAGCCGTAGGTCCCGTTTGTTATCAAAAATACCTGATAGCGATCGTTACTCATGGTTGGAAACATATCCGCCAACCCGCGGTAAAACAGCGTGTTGGATTAAGCTCCAATCCTTCTCCTACATGGAAAAAGAGGCCTATGCCCAGTAGTGCGGATATTACAAGGCTGAATCGTAATGAAAACTAGTCAAGAAATTATGTGTTTATAATATAATTGCGGTAACACTAGTTTTTTGAAGTTAAACTTCTTTAGGCGCATGAAGGGTAAAATTTGAGCGACCGGTAATGCGGCCGCGTCAGGGACGGTCAGTACTTGAATGACCGCCTTGGTGACCGCCTGGGAACACCGCTTGAATTTGGCTTTTTTTTCAATTAGTTTTTTTTTGTTGTTTTTAATTTAGTTTTTTTTTAATTAGTTTTTTTTGAATTAGTTTGCTAAAAAAAGTTTCACTTCTGACATGTGTACTTTGTACGCACACAATTTTTTGCGATTTTCAGAGTCAATGACACACCTATGATGAAATAAATGTTTTCTCAATAAATAAAATATAATATAAATATATTTCCCAATAAATATAACAAAACAAAAGTAATACTAAATCGATCACATAATATAAAAAATAAAAAATAAATTCGTTCAATAATACGGAAATTAAACGCGTGTACACAAGATCGGAATAAGTTTTATTGAGTTATTTTAAGGTAATGTTAAATATAATAAACTGCTTATATAAAGTTGCGAGCCGAAGTAAAAGTAATAATGATACAGGAGAAGTATTTTCTTTACAATATCTTAGATATTGTATTTGATATAACTTTGTAAGATTGTTTAGTGAGACTACACAGCCAATTTCGTAATAACAGAAAATTGCAAAAATTACTCAAAAATAATAATTGCAAAAGCTAAAAATATGCTATTTATTATTATTCTGTACTAAAATTAATATTGCAGAAGACGTTGAAATGTACATAAACTTAAGTTTATTAAAATAAAATATTACTTTGAAATTAGAAAATCGAAATATATGACCGTAATTAAATAACGCAAAGAAAATTCTGTACAACAGATTTTTATGTCAGTACCCTGTCCAAAAATATCTGAGAACGAAATAAACGCCATACCATACAGATACCATATTAAATGTTAGCAAAATACACCCCTCTAGGGTAGCCATACTCATAGCTTCTAATAAAGGACCCATTGTCCTTCCCTGTATTTATTACAGGGGAAAGATAATCTTTTATTCGACACAATTTATGTACGTCAGATTTCATTTGTCATTGATGCTTCATTGTGACATCTATTGTTGATACGGACTTTTGAAATATTGGATTTTAGTGATCGATAGTGGAAATTTTTTATGTAGTTGTATTTCCGAATGATAGTCGGATGCCGAGTGATATATAAATAAAACTAGAGCGAGTTTTATCACGAAAAAAATGTTGACCGGTTTTATTTTCGCGTTATATATTTTTAATGGTATGATACACGGTACTTGGAACGGTAAGTGACCTTTTTGACAATATTTTCTACTAAAAACCTTTTTGTATCTTTTTATTTACATATTAGCCATAAACATTTTAAATCATATCAAAATTTTTCGACCCAGCGGGATTTGAACCCTGAAGAGCGCTGACACGACACGTCAAAGGGTGCGGGTTCAAATCCCGCTGGGTCGAAAAATTTTGATATGATTTAAAATGTTTATTATACTTTCCTCATGTGTGGGTAACATAAAAATAAAAATAAAAACGAACATATTAGCCATTTTCAATTTTGGATCAACGAACCAAAAATTATTATGTTGTAATTGCTTTGTGTTTTTTATGTTGTGTATTTTCTTAAAACTTTTGTTATTTCGCCCCAAATTCTTTTGCTACCAGTATTATTGCTATAATGAATTATCAATTTAATTCATAAATTATTTTATGAATGTAGCTTTGATTTTGTTTGGTTCCCAATAAAAATAAAAGAAAGTTTTTTTAAAAATAAGGAGTAATAGCATCACACCCAAGTAAAGTGAAATCTTGCATCGCCTTGAGGGTCTCCGAATGTACATAATACAGACAAACAGTCACGTCTTAGACCACGAGATACACAGAATAATTTGTACATATATAAGTGCATATATATACCTATACAAATATTTATCATCAGTCGATATATTGTTTTCTAATGTTTACGCGAATGTATAATAATGTATGTAATTCATTTAAATGAAACAAACTTTTTCGGATTTTATCTTGGTTTATTACGTTTTTACACAGTGGAGTTACAGTCCTCCCGTGATCAGTCGATATGTAAAAACAAGTGACCTGCAGGTACTTAATTAGAAAAAATAAAAGACAATAATAATATATAGCTCTTATTTAATAATAATAATAAAAAATTAATCAGATTTACATTTGGTATTGAGTTATTTCTACCAATAAAGAGGTATGTTCATAATGTAACGCATTTTTGTTCTAATGTTACAGCGTGAACAATCAGTGGGTATCGATTCCGAGTTAACAATTGAACGTAAGAATTTTACGATTTTGCTAAATAACTTCGATTATAAACTGCAATCGGTTTTTGAAATTATCGATTTGTTGCATTGTGGCGTGCTAATAATTATTGTCGTGTTTCAATTGATTTTTCTTTTGCGATTGCGTAATGATGGTTTTGATTAATGAACATATACATTGACGTTATATTATGTTTATATAGTATCACACCAAATTACTTATGATTGTGTGAGAATTCTCAGGGTTTGGGAACATATACAACACAATCATAAACGCTTAGACCATGACAAACATATGAATAACCCATGTAAGGATTTGTATAGGCCATTCATTTACAACTAGTAGTAAGCACCTAGATGTAACCGCTGACCAAATTACTAATGTTTTTTGACATCATTATTTTACAAAACGTAAATATAATTGGACTATTATATTGAAAAAAAAATGTCGTTAGTGGATATGTTTTGTTGAATTTGTGTTAAAAATTAGGTAAGCAATAAACAGCAACTATTTTTTAATTATTTATAATTGAATGAGCTTTGGTAACGAAGGTAAGCTCAGACTAGGCAACTACACGTGACAAACAAGTATACAAGTATAAAGACTTTTAATACGTCATATAATCTGGACTTACCTTAACAATTAACTTAAAACTATCTATTCTCAAAGAAGTCAACAACCTTATAAATTTTTGACGAAGACTTTTGTGTAACATTAAACGCATACTTATAAAGATTTTATCATATAAAAGCTGATGACGTAAGCTAAAGTTACTTCCGAAAATCCATAGCAAAAACTCTAACTTTAAAACTTCACTAATATGTTAAAATTGTTAAATGTCGAAGCAAGAGAAGCAATAGGACACGTATGACTAGTGTTAGCAAAAGATGTATAAACTAACCAGTACATTAATATAATGCGTACGAAAATAGATGTCCACAAAACGGACATAGTAATTACACGAAGAAGCAATATGCGTTTAATTTACGGACATACGTTTCTACTTAATTTTCATGTTATTGCGTCTCGGAACAGTCCGTATTAGAAATGGTATTAATATAAAATATATACATAAATTTATGTTATTTTATACGTCCTGTCATACCAGTAGGTATCGTACCTAGGGTTTTTTTAAACAAGTTGCCTGCAACACAAGTATTTTAAAATATTGTTTGTGTTAAAGTTTGTTCAACAAAAATTGAATCTTGTGTTTGTTGATGGAATTTGTTTTTGAAATGATGATTGTAGTGGACGGTTAGTATATAGATGTGGGTAAAAAGTAATCATTAAATAAAATTTAATGATTACTTCATCAATCATTAAATAAATAAAATAAAAATAAAAATTATCAGTTAGTTTTTCAGTTAGAATTAACGATTTCCACTGGTGTCAAGATAGAATGGAGAGACGCTAATGAGATTGATCGGTGCGTTGAGAGTACAACCACAATGGAATTTTGATGAATTAGAATTTGTAGTCAAAAATAAAATGCTCTGTATTAGTACCTGAATTTTACCCTGACGCTGCGACTACTACATCAGACAAATGTTTTTGGTGTATTATTCTTTTTCACCATGGAATTCCACTGTATTTATGAGACATTAGTATTCTCCAATATGAATCTAAAACTTGTTTTTATTAATTAAGATAAAACATGTCTTAATGGCCTATTCTACCTGCTGTTAAAGTTTAATTGTAACTTATTTGCAGGATAACCTTTATCTACAACTGGTGAAATAGTCGCTTAATAAATTACAAGCTACATACCATTTCTATTTATTTAATTCTGTTCTAAGTGCGCCCGTGTTTCGTTCGTTCACGCGAACCTAAACAGATTAATAAATGTCAAACGTCATCGTGTGTGAAAATACAATTTACCAATAATATCAAGAAAACATTGAACAGCATTTGTTTCATATTACGGTTAATATCCGGTTGCTATATTCAGAAAACGGTTCGCTTTGTATAGGTGAGCAAAACGAACAGTAAATTTTATCGAATTGACGAAAAAGGCTCAATATACATATCTATAATAATAAAAATGAGTAAATTGTACATTTTTTTTTATTGTGTTCAGTATTGCCAGGACAAGGTTTTTATAAAATAATTTAAAAAAATTATATATATATATATATATATATATATATATATATATATATATATATCTAATGTATAGTACGGGCCGAGACATTTCGTTCGTGGAAAATTGTAGCCCAATGTTCATGTAACACCAAACGTCTTAGGAAATTACTTTTCACACAAAATTAATCTTGGGAAAAGGGTTCTTCGATGGAGCGAATAGTGTTAGGTCATTTTTATATATGGGACACGGACCGTATTATTCCTTATATTTAAAAAGGGATATATAGGGATTTTGAGGAATTTTTTTGTAAATATTGTAGAGTTAAGGGACATTAATTTCGTATATAATGGGCTAAATAGTTCGTACCGTTTCTCCGAGATGGCGCCACTGGCTCAGCGACGCCATCTCGGGGAAAGGATACGAACTTTTTAGCCAACATATACGAAATTAATGTCCCTTCCAAACGTCAAAAGAAACATGTCATCGGTTAAATAAAAAAGTGACATTAATAAAATTAATTTTTCCATATAATTTTTATACTCTTGGTGGGAAGGTAACTTAGAACCAGGAGACGGACATGGGAAACTTTTTTATCTTAATTGGACCCGGTAGGTGGCGCTGTTATCGTTATGTAGCTCCGAAACTACTTAACTAATTTGTACTAAATTTTCTAAGCTTCTGTAATTAGGTTCAACTTGGGATATAGGGTAGTTTTTATCTCAATTAGACCCGGTAGGTGGCGCTGCTATCGGTATGTAACTCTGAAACTACTGAACTTATTTGTATCAAATTTTGTAAGCTTCTTTAATTAGGTCCAACTTGGTAAATAGGGTAGTTTTTAACTCAATTGGACCCAGTAGGTGGCGCTGCTATCGGTATGTAACTCCCGAAACTACTTAACTAATTTGTACTAAATTTTGTAAGCTTCTGTAATTAGGTTCAACTTGGGATATAGGGTAGTTTTTATCTCAATTGGACCCGGTAGGTGGCGCTGCTATCGGTATGTAACTCTGAAACTACTGAACTTATTTGTATCAAATTTTGTAAGCTTCTGTAATTAGGTCCAACTTGGTAAATAGGGTAGTTTTTAACTCAATTGGTCCCAGTAGGTGGCGCTGCTATCGGTATGTAACTCCCGAAACTACTTAACTAATTTGTACTAAATTTTGTAAGCTTCTGTAATTAGGTTCAACTTGGGATATAGGGTAGTTTTTATCTCAATTGGACCCGGTAGGTGGCGCTGATATCGGTATGTAACTCTGAAACTACTGAACTTATTTGTATCAAATTTTGTAAGCTTCTGTAATTAGGTCCAACTAGGTAAATAGGGTAGTTTTTATCTCAATTGGACCAGGTAGGTGGCGCTGCTATCGTTATGTAACTCTGAAACTACTGAACTTATTTGTATCAAATTTTGTAAGCCTCTGTAATTTGGTCCAACTTGGGAGATAGCGTAGTTTTTATCTCAGTTAGACCCGGTAGGTGGCGCTGCTATCCGTACGTGACGCTGAAACTACTGAACCAATTTTTAGCTAACTTTTATAAGCATCTGTAATTTAGTCCAACTTTTCAATCGAAAGGTATTGAGTGTCATTTGGAATCAATTAAATTTAATTGAGATCTGACAAGTACTTTTCGAGTTATAACCAATAATGCGTCATTTACCTGAATTTTTTCGTCGACCTACGTGATAATAAGCGTCATAACTTTTTACTGTGTTTACCGATTTTGATGATTCTTTTATAAATCAAAAGCTTATACTTGTCATGTGGGTTGTATTTTAATATAATGGAGATATAATGAGTACATTTTGAGTCATCTTTGATGACTCGTATTGATGATTATGTAGGTACTTTGTCACAACGCCAGATCCAAGGATTTTAAGTGGCCACAATGACATCTACTATAACGTAACTAAAAAATAAGGTATTTGAAAGAAAAAACAGTACCTTTCAAAATTTTTTTATTTAATAAACAAAACACATTAAATATATTTAAAAAAAATATTTTTTTTTATTTTAAATAATTTTTAGCTAACTTTTATAAGCATCTGTAATTTATTCCAACTTTTCAATCGAAAGGTATTGAGTGTCATTTGGAATCAATCAAATTTAATTGAGATCTGACAAGTACTTTTCGAGTTATAACCAATAATGCGTCATTTACCTGAATTTTTTCGTCGACCTACGTGATAATAAGCGTCATAACTTTTTACTGTGTTTACCGATTTTGATGATTCTTTTATAAATCAAAAGTTTATACTTGTCATGTGGGTTGTATTTTAATATAATGGAGATATAATGAGTACATTTTGAGTCATCTTTGGTGACTCGTATTTATGATTATGTAGGTACTTTGTCACAACGCCAAATCCAAGGATTTTAAGTGGCCACAATGACATCTACTATAACTTAACTAAAAAATAAGGTATTTGAAAGAAAAAACAGTACTTTTCAAAAAAATTTTATTTAATAAACAAAACACATTACAAGATTTTAGATTAATATGGGTACTTCTATTACTAAAACTATTCGAAAACGGAATATTTACAATGTTTATTATTTTCGTTTTGCGGAGTTTAAATC
This sequence comes from Melitaea athalia, assembly GCA_905220545.2. Taxonomy (NCBI): domain Eukaryota; kingdom Metazoa; phylum Arthropoda; class Insecta; order Lepidoptera; family Nymphalidae; genus Melitaea; species Melitaea athalia. Next base: position 7,526,472 of record HG992203.1, read on the forward strand.
ATTGATGAGAATTATTATATTCATGTTTATTTTTCATCTTCATTTATTACTTTTAGTTTAAAAAATAATGATGTTATCGTTTTGTCTAAATTATCTCTTAAAATATACGTAATTTGTTCATTACATGATAAAGAATCACATTTAAAATTGAATAAATGACAAGTGAACGATGTTGGATCTCATCAAATCTTAATTAATTCAAATATTAATAAACATTTTATAAAATGAATTATTATTTAAGTGTTGATATTTTACAGTGCAAAGCTTTATTAAATCTATGTTTTTCAAAATTATTTGTAGACCAATGTAGTAAAGGAACTAACAAATACAGGATGGCCAATCAATTGACGTCATAAAAAAAAATTTAGGTCCGGTATGTTGTGGGGTTGGCGCGTTGGCGCAGCGGTCGCTGAACTGGATTGCGATTGGCTGTTGTGCGGGCGGTTGCGGGTTCGATTCCCGCACATGACAACATTTGTATTGGCCATACAGATGTTTGCCGTGGTCTGGGTGTTTGTGCAGTCCTTGTGGGTCTCTCCACCGTGCCTCAGAGAGCACGTTAAGCCGTTTAAGAATTCTCCACCTTGCTGTCTTTGAAGACCGATTTTAGCCAAATTTTCCATATTAAGTGCAACTTTTCTTTTATTATTATGTATTATATATTATAAAATGAATTATTATTTAAGTGTTGATATTTTACAGTGCAAAGCTTTATTGATCTATGTTTTTCAAATTTACTTGTAGATCAATCCAGATGATGTTGAGTCACTTCCTGTATTATTTTTTGATGATCATTTTGTTGCTCGGATAAGTTAACACATTCGTTCGCTGAAAAAAAAACCTTTAGTAAATCAATTGTACATTATAATGTAAATAATATTAATAATACTTAAATTAAAATAAAAAATAATAATAAATTAAAAATTAAAAGCCTAAGTCACTCCTTATTACATCAGCTACCTGCCAGTAAATGTCCCGTTGAAAATTATTGGCAGGGGCGTAGCTACCGCCGTATCAGCCGTATCAATGATACGGGGCCCCCGGGCAACAGGGGCCCCTAAGGCGTGTAAGCAAAAATTAGTAAAATATTATCCACGGTGTCACTATTAATCTCGTGCTTCCCGGGAAAAACATTAAAAAAAACTGCCATACGTGCCTATAGAGTTTTCACTTCAGAAATGACAAAATTAAAAAAAAAAGCAATCCCCCTTTTCCCTGGTTAAGCGTGCGCCCAAAAGTTGGAAACATCCTACATCGGTTATTGCAGGATTCAGTTAATCTTTATGAACAATTATAATAAATAATAAATAAATTAACAAACGCACTAGTCGTCACTACGATTTCACTAGGATCTCATCAGATCCTGGTTTCCTTATCATGGTACCTAAGTTGGGATATCCCCTTTCCAACAAAGAAAGAATTATCAAAATCGGTTCATAAACGACGAAGTTATCCCCGATCATACATAAAAAAAACATATACGGTCGAATTGAGTAACCTCCTCCTTTTTTAAAGTCGGTTAAAATCGCAACAGTTGAAAGAAGTTTCTAAAACTAAAACTGGTAAAAAACACGTAAGAACTTCGTTGGGACATGAACGGCTATCAGACTTTTTTAAACTTTTATTTTATTTATGACGCCGCGTTGGCGCAGCGGTCACAGCACTGGATTGCGATTGGTTATTAACTTTAAAACTTTTACTATCTACTTATAGTCATTCCTCATTACACATAATCTATATGATAGAAAAGCTTGTCGCGAGATATGAGTACTCGTATTTCCTTAGTTTTTTTTTTATGTTACGAGTCCGGCAAACAAGCATACGGCTCACCTGATGGTAAGACCGTAGCCTATAGACGCCTGCAACACCAGAAGCATCGCAAGCGCGTTGCCGACCCTATCCCCAATCCCCCCAGGAGCTCTGGTCACCTTACTCACCAACAGGAACACAATACTGCTTGAAAACAGTATTACTTAGCTGTGGTCTTCTGTAAGGTCGAGGTACTACCCCAGTCGGGCTGCTCCATATTTTGAGCAGGAAATTTCCTGCTGTGCCCTACCTCAGATAAACTAAAATAGTTTAAAAAATTTAATAGTTAAAATCAATCACATCAATTTAATTAATTTACTTGTTTACAAGCAAACTCGCGACAAGCTTTTATATCATATAGATTATGTGTAATGACTTTATAAGTAGATAGTAAAAGTTTTAAAGTAAAAATTTATTTTTTTTCGTTTTAGCACATTCTAATAAAAGCTTGTTTTTTAAAAAGGTTTTTTACTTTTAATTTATTTTTGACTTTTTAGTCGGTTATCACGTCACTTTATTCGAATTATTCCTAGCAAGCCCTTTCATTTGATACCCATATTGTAGAAGTGCACTAAAAATAACTAGTCCGCACTCTTGGATATGCCGCCATATTGGATTTAGAATGACGTCATAAAGTTAACCATGCATTGGCATCCAAATTGAACCTATATACAAAATTTCAGCTCAATTGGTTGAAGATAGCTGCTTCAAAATTGAGTTGCAAGATTTCACCCGAACAAACATACATACATGCATACATACAAACCATGCATTGTCATCCAAATTGAACCTGTATACAAAATTTCAGCTCAATTGGTTGAAGATATCTGCTTCAAAATTGAGTTTCAAGATTTCACCCGAACAAACATTCATTAAAGTTACATACATACATACATACATACATACATACATACATTGCAAGTTAAATAAAAGCTTGTAATAATACAATCGAATTGAGAACCTCCACCTTATTTGGAAGTCGGTTAAAAGCCCAAGGAAATCTAGATTCATTAAAATGATTATTATATCCTAATCCTGTGTAGGTTTAAAAATTTATTTCAGTATAATCATTAATAAAAATTTATTGTCTCTATCCTGTCACTTCAGCTGGCTCCTACCTATACATTAAAGTTTAACAATGTGGAGTTATAGGTATATACTAAGGATGAGAACATGAGTTGTGTAATTAGTTTCCGTTGTAACACGCTCAATACTATGAAGAGTGGATTTAAGTTGTGAAAACGAGTCATAATAATAAATATTTACACAATACACACACGGTCATCTGTTCCTGAAGTAAGCAACTTAATGCTTGTGTTATAATATGTAACAGCTGACTGGTATAGCTACATTTTTTTCGATATACATACTTATAAATAGTACACAAATAAATATATATATTACACCCAGACTCGGGGTGGGAATCGAACCCACAACCCTCGGAGCAGAAATCAGGGTCACTACAAACTGCGCCAACGGGCTAGTCGATAATAAGAAGGACAGCCGCATACTCTAAAAGTACTTGTGTTATTGTGTTGTACTTGTAGTAAAAAAAATACAGTCGAATTGAGAACCTCCTCTTTTTTTGGAAGTCGGTTAAACAGCGGCGTATGATTAACAATATATGTATATAGAAAAATAAATCAAGTTAAATAACTTAATCACTACATAGTATAAAACAAAGTCGCTTTCTCTGTCCCTATGTCCCTATGTATGCTTAGATCTTTAAAACTACGCAACGGATTTTGATGCGGTTTTTTTTTAATAGCTAGAGTGATTCTTGAGAAAGGTTTGTGTATATAATTTAGTATACTTTTATGTAAATTAGCAGAATTACGGCGATAAATGTTGAAGAAGTCGTAAAAAATCGCGCAAACTGGGAGCTTTCCACGCAAACGCCGCGTAAACTAGCAAAGATACAGTTTAGTAATGTAATAGCGAATTCAAAATCTATAAAAATTCTACAAAAAAGTCCGCGAGAGCATATCTCTATCTCTTACGGTTGACTTACAATAACCACGTTTATGTTCAAATTTTTAATTAAAAACATTACGTTATTTTCATAGCTATTTTCTTTAGTTCAGTATTAATCCTTATCCATATAAATATGTTAGTTAGCTTAGACATTTAATGCAAATTAAAATTGCCCTTCACACTATATCAATCAAATGAATAGTTTTTGAGATATCGTCGTTAGAAGCAATTAGCAGCGAAACATTTAAAGTTCCTAAAGCGCCTACTATGCTATGCCTACTGCGCGGCGAGTCCATCCCCTCTGCCCCGCATGACGCATCGCTCGACCACCAGTACATCTTTATCTTTATACATAGTATAAAATTAAGTCACTTCCCGCTGTCTGTATGTTTAATTGTTTAGATCTCGAAAACTACGCAACGAATTTTGATGCGGTTTTTTTTAATAGATAGAGTAATTCAAGAAGAAAGTTTATACCTATGTAGGTATAATACATGCATAACATGGTAGAAAAACACTGATAATTTTAGAGTAGAGGTTTCTAACGTATCTTTTATTGTTGATAGTATTTAGTATCATCATTGCACCCGTGCGAAGCCGGGGCGGGTCGCTAGTAGTATATATTTTCCTAAAATTAGTAAGAAATTAAAAATTATCAATCGAAATAAATTGTAAGTAGCAACATATAATATTTTAAGAAGTACTTGTATGGTAACATTTTCATTTTAATATATTTAAATACAATATTTTATACAATTTATTCACAGACAAAGCAGAAAATTAAAATCATTTCAAAGAATTAAATAAATACACAAATATATATATATTACACCCAGACTCGGGCGGGAATCGAACCCACAACCCCCGGAGCAGAAATCAGGGTCACTACAAACTGCGCCAACGGGCTAGTCGATAATAAGGACAGCCGCATACTCTAAAAGTACTTGTGTTGTACTTGTAGTAAAAAAAAATACAGTCGAATTGAGAACCTCCTCTTTTTTTGGAAGTCGGTTAAACAGCTGCGTATGATTAACAATATAATATGTATATAGAAAAATAAAAATAAAGTTAAATAACGTAATAGTATATATTTTCCTAAAATTAGTAAGAAATTAAAAATTATCAATCGAAATAAATTGAAAGTAGCAACATATAATATTTTAAGAAGTACTTGTATGGTAACATTTTCATTTTAATATATTTTAATACAATATTTTATACAATTTATTCACAGACAAAGCAGATAATTAAAATTATTTCAAAGAATTAAATAAATACACAAATATATATATTACACCCAGACTCGGGCGGGAATCGAACCCACAACCCCCGGAGCAGAAATCAGGGTCACTACAAACTGCGCCAACGGGCTAGTCTATAATAAGAAGGACAGCCGCATACCCTAAAAGTACTTGTGTTGTACTTGTAGTTGAAAAAAATACATTCGAATTGAGAACCTCCTCTTTTTTGGAAGTCGGTTAAAAAGCTGCGTATCATTAACAATATAATTATGTTAATAGAAAAATAAATCAAAAGTTAAATAACGTCATAGTATATATTTTCCTAAAATTAGTAAGAAATTAAAAATTATTAATCTAAATAAATTGTAAGTAGCAACATATAATATTTTAAGAAGTAGGTACTTGTATGGTAACATTTTCATTTTAATATATTTAAATCTATACTAATCTATACTATAATAAAGCTGAAGAGTTTGTTTGTTTGATTGTTTGTTTATTTGTTTGTTTGTTTGTTTGAACGCGCTAATCTCAAGATCTACTGGTCCGATTTGAAAAATTCTTTCAGTGTTAGATAGCCCATTTATCGAGGAAGGCTATAGGCTATATATCATCACGCTAAGACCAATAGGAGCGGAGGCCACGCCGACGAAGTCGCGCGCAGAAGCTAGTATATAATTATAAAGCTGAAGAGTTTGTTTGTTTGGTTGTTTGTTTGTTTGTTTGTTTGAACGCGGTAAACTCTGGAACTTCTCGGCCGATTTGAAAAATCCTTTCAGTGTTAGATAGCCCATTTATCGAGGAAGGCTATAGGCTATGTGTCATCACGCTAAGACCAATAGGAGCGGAGTCCACGCCGACGAAGTCGCGCGCAGAGGCTAGTAATAAATATAAACAAATAAATATAATTATCTACAACACACACACACACACACGATCGTCTGTTTCTAAAGTAAGCAACTTAATGCTTGTGTTATAGGTAACAGCCGACTGGTATAGTTACATTTTTTTTTCAACAAACATACATATAAATACTACATCTATACAATAAAAATCGGCCAAGTGCGAGTCGGACTCGCGCACGAAGGTTTCCGTACCATTGACTAGGTACATTGATTTTAATATCGGGCAAAAAGCGGCTAAACAAACCACTTTTGTTATATGAGAGCAAAAATAGGCAAAAATGACGTTTTTTGTATGGGAGCCCGCCTTAAATATTAATTTTATTATTTATTATTAAAGTAAAAATACAACTGAGTATTTTGTGAATATTTCAAGTGTCTATCTGTTGCCATTGTTGATATCGAGCAAAAAAGGCAAAAAAATCGCGTTTGTTGTATGGGAGCCCCCCCCCCTTAAATATTTATTTTATTTTGTTTTTAGTATTTGTTGTTATAGCGGCAACAGAAATACATAATTTGTGAAAATTTCAACTCTCTAGCTATCGCCGTTCTTGAGATACAGCCTGGTGACAGACGGACAGACGGACGGACGACGGACAGCGAAGTCTTAGTAATAGGGTTCCGTTTTTACCCTTTGGGTACGGAACCCTAAAAACTACAGGAATATTATAATTGTCATAAATGATTTAAACTAATTGGATAAGGTTTATATAATTAGTCTAGTCTTAGTAATAGGGTTCCGTTTTTACCCTTTGGGCACGGAACCCTAAAAACTACAGTAATATTATAATTGTCATAAATGATTTAAACTAATTGGATAAGGTTTATATAATTAGTCTAGTCTTAGTAATAGGGTTCCGTTTTTACCCTTTGGGTACGGAACCCTAAAAACTACAGGAATGTTATAATTGTCATAAATGATTTAAACTAATTGGATAAGGTTTATATAATTAGTCTAGTCTTAGTAATAGGGTTCCGTTTTTACCCTTTGGGTACGGAACCCTAAAAACTACAGGAATATTATAATTGTCATAAATGATTTAAACTAATTGGATAAGGTTTATATAATTAGTCTAGTCTTAGTAATAGGGTTCCGTTTTTACCCTTTGGGCACGGAACCCTAAAAACTACAGTAATATTATAATTGTCATAAATGATTTAAACTAATTGGATAAGGTTTATATAATTAGTCTAGTCTTAGTAATAGGGTTCCGTTTTTACCCTTTGGGTACGGAACCCTAAAAACTACAGGAATATTATAATTGTCATAAATGATTTAAACTAATTGGATAAGGTTTATATAATTAGTCTAGTCTTAGTAATAGGGTTCCGTTTTTACCCTTTGGGTACGGAACCCTAAAAACTACAGGAATATTATAATTGTCATAAATGATTTAAACTAATTGGATAAGGTTTATATAATTACTGGAAAATTGTAAACGAGAGAACGATAAACATAAATAATTCTTACTTGAAGAAGATATTTGAGATCAAACGTCGTCGTTCACTTGTCGTTTCTTCAATAAAATTTTAAAAGCGATTTTTTTATCATCTGTAATAAAAAAAATACGTATATTTTAAGACCAGCTGTGCCCGTGACTTCGTCCGCGTGGAATTTAACAAAAAAGTTATTGTTCAGTTCGCAGAGTATAAAATAAATAAATTTCTAAAATAAAAGTAGGTAGCCTTAGTTACTCCTAATTACATCACCTATGTAATAAGGAGTAACTAAGGCTACTTTTGTTTATTATAATATATATAATTTATTTATGATAGTATAGATAATTTAGACAAAACGATTACATCATTATTTTTAATTACATAAGCTATGTAATAAGGAGTAACTAAGGCTACTTTTGTTTATTAAATAGATAATTTATTTATGTTATTATAGATAATTTAAACAAAACGATTACATCATTATTTTTTAAACTAAAAGTAATATATATGAAGACGAAAAAAATACAGGTATAGTATAATTCTTATCAATGATTTACACTGGTTGGATAAGGTTTGTTTAATTACTGGACAATTTTAAAAGAGAGACAACTATAAATATTAAATAATAATTCTTACTTGAAAAAGATATTTGAACAACATCAACATCAGTCACTTCACACTTGTCGTTTCTTTTTCCGAAGTTTATCAGATATAACAACTGTTGTGGCAAAAAAAAGATTCCGGGTCGTATGCTTCACAACAATCACTTCACTGGCTAGCGCCCAATTGAATTGAATTTGATCAAATGTATTATGTACAGTAGAACTTTTCAATTAAAAATAACGGTTTTAACGAACTATTTCGCTAAGTATAATACACACAATTAGAATAGTTATGAAAAGCGAAGCAAACACTGTATCTTGATTGCATCTTAAATTTGGTCAGGTTATAGCTACAGGTATTCCCCGAAACTAACGATGGGTGTGGCCATCTTTTTCTCTAAATTTTCTCACACTACGTTTAAATGCTCATTTGTGTTGTGATTAGTTCATTTCTTCAAAATTTTTTCAGTAGCCTAAAAGGCGACCAGAGTTCATTTTTTACCTTAAAAGTATGTGTTATTCTAAGAATTAGTTATAGGTGAAGCTAATTTCTTGCATGTTGTTTAAAAGCGATAATTTTCGTAAATGTTAGTAGAAGTTAAATAAAAGAAAAAAGGATCTTGATTATTCTTCATATTATTAGAAATTACATTAGTAATATATGGTATGGTATTTCTCCATAAGGTGATACATACATTTAACGAAAGTAAACAAAATGTCATTTAAAAAAAAAAACCAAACTATAATAAAAAAGAAAAAAAAACAAAAATTAGAAATGTGCATTAAAACTAATAACAAATATCGTTAAAAAAATATAACATGATGAAGGAAATTAATACAAATTAATATTGTTTACTTTAATGTTTAAAAAAAGGAATACATGAAAATTGTAATAATTTATATGTAAAAAATAGGAAATAATAAAAGGCTTATTTATTTATTTTATTTAAAAGGCGACCAGTCGCTATTTAGATATTTTTGTCACCGATTTCCACTTAGAGTAGCCTAAATGGTGAAAAATCGCCTATGTTGTCAACACTGGCTAGCGGCGGAGGAGGCCGCGCAGGAGCGCTGCCATTGGTTGCGGAGAGCCGAGAGCGGGGCACAGTGGGCTGAAATTCGCGTTTCATAGACATTCAAATTTATTTTTTCAAGTGACGCTGTTTTTGCTTGAATGCGATTGAGAAGAACTGCTATATGCCTTATATAATGATCTTTCAGATTTATAATCGTAAACAGCGCACTTAGAATTTTTTTTCAAGAAAATTTGTATGGAGTCGACATCATAAATGATGATATCTCCATAATCGCACAATTGCACTTAATATCCTCTTAGGTTATTAAAATACAAATTATTTTTGATTTTTTGACATACTTCATGCTAAGGTCAAACGTGCTTTTTTTTTAAACCTTTAAAAACATTACCAATTTTTTTTCTTTATTTTTTTGTTTTTAACTAATATCAAGCTTTACATAAGTGTATATATACTTTACATTTACTCAAATTAATTGTGTACTATATTAGAAAGTGAAATTCATTAAAAACCTTTAAAAGGCTTATAGACCAAGTGCTTTTAGCCTTTAAAAATGGCAAAAATCAAAGAAAATTATAGTAGGATGAAACACATTGGAAAAAAAGTGAGTACAACGAAAATGATAGGAAAAATAAATTACGGTCGATCTGAGGTCGGGCAGTGGTAGGGAGGGGGGGTGTAAGAGTAAAAGAACAGTTTATCTCAATTTCTGGCTAAACTACAAGTCCTATGAAAAAAAGTTCAAGGGCAAAGCTGTAGGTAATATAAAGATCTACAACTTTAGTATTTACACTTTTTTCATATAACCTCAAAATTTATGTGAAAAATTCAAAAAACCAAGTTTTTGTTTTTTTTTTTCTTTTTTCTTTTACAACTGTTTAGTGTGTTTGGGACATAAAATGGTAAGTTTTCACCAAATTTCGTAATAAAATTATAACCTGACCGATTATAAACATGAAAGATCATTATATAAGGCATATAGCAGTTATTCTCAATCGTATTCTAATATAATCTTAAAAAAAGCGTCAGTTGAAAAAATAAATTTGAATGTCTATGAAACGCGAATTTCAGCCCACTGTGCGGGGTGGCTGTCGCTATATCGATATTTATTAAAATAGTTATAAATATCGACGTCGATATATCGATAAAATTTTCAAAAGATTTTGTATTTATAAAATAATAGTGTATTTAGCTCAATATTATCAATAGTAATTTTCATATAAAATGTAAATTATTTTAATGTACAAAAATCTCAATAAAAATATTAATGTATTTTTATAAGTATTCCTTTTTGGGTAATATTTACAAAATATCAAAAATTAAATAGGTATTAATATCTTCTAATTAATATTTTAAACCTATTTGTTGTCACTACTTAATATAAAACAAAGTCTCTTCCCGCTGTCTGTCTGTATATATGCTTAAATCTTTAAAACTACGCAACGGGTTTTGATGCGGTTTTCTTTTGTAAATAGAGTGATTCCAGAGGAAGGTTTATACGTATAATACATGAATAATATAGTAGAGGAACACTGATAGTTTTAAAGTTTTCTAATTTGATGTCGTATATAAACACATTTTTTGCGCTTAGATTGCAAATATTTATTTTATATTTTATATTAATTTAGTATCAGCATTGCACCCGTGCGAAGCCGGGGCGGGTCGCTAGTATTACATAAACTAGTATTTGTCCGGTTGCGAAAGTTGAAAAACTGCTCTTTACAAAGCTCCGCTGTCAGTGTTTAGTTAGTTACATTTAAATAAAAATAACACTTGGCAAAACTAATTGACAAAAAAAAATAACAAATTAAAAAAAAGCCAACGTCACGTGGAGTTCCCCAGTCGGTCACACGTTCTCTAAAATTTTACCCTCATGCGCCTAACAAACTTTCACTTCAAAAAATATCGTCTGTAATACAATTTTCGATATTGGATATTTTGTATCGATAATAATTATATCGGATCAAACAAAATATTATATCGGCTAATAATAATTATTGTATTGTATTTTGGTATGGATGTGTTTTTGATTTTGACTTTGATTTTAATTGTAATTTTGGTTGAGTTTTGATATTGATTGGATTTTTATTTTTATTTTGATTGAATTTTAGTATGATTCGATTTTTTATGTCAATAGGTATCCATAATTGTAATAAAGGAACATGAAATCAGTTTACCTACTACCAGACTATCGTCACTCCATGTACTTGCGCGCTAATCGCTATACTTACCTACTGCCCGGCCGAGCGGTCTCGGGCCAGATAAGGTTGTCGCAAACGAATCGCACGCACGTAGTTCAATTTTTAACTGACTTCCAAAAAGGAGGACGTTCTAAATTAATTATTTTTTATTCTATTGTATTTTTTATGTATGTTAAATCAGAACTTTTCTCTGGGTAGACCGATTTCGATAAATTTTGTTTTAATTAAAGGGTATGCGTGAATGCGTATCATGTGGTCCCAAGCACTTTTAGAGTTATATCTAAAATGCGTATTTACTTGATATTTTTTCGTCGACCTTCGTTATATTAAACCGGATAACTTTTTACTGGGTTTATCGATTTTGATAATTATTGTTTCAATCGAAAATTATTAAATTACGAGTATTAAATTTATAAAAAAAATTATATAATCATAAAACACATGTAACTTGAATATTTTTTATTTATTTTATCTACACACTGTCCTCTATAAGAATGTTTTATCTAGGTGTATTAATGAATTTAGCAGTTAGTTTATTTAACAGTCAGCACCTATTTATAAAGAAAAATATATTTTATAAACTATACAATTTAAAACTACCACATATAGTCGGAATATATTCACAGTTCTCAATAACATAGATACAAAGAGTTATGTTAATTTAATTTTATCGAAGAGTCAGCCCTGCCGTTGCTGTGGGATCGCGTGGTGCGAAGCAATCACAACTGTACACTGGAGCATTTAGGCACATTTTAGCATGCAGCGGTTGCTGACGCGAAGGAGTAGGCTATTATAGCAGTATTAAGTATCTGTACGTAGTACTATTTACTAATCTGTGCTTATACGCACAATTATATTAAATCAAAGTGTACTACTAACATTAGTTTTTAAGTTATAAAATGTTACTAACACTTGTATGGATGTGAATCTGAATTAAATAAATTATTTTTATAGGTAAATAAAGTTTATAGAACGAGTAGCCTACCCAAAGCAATTTTAAAATTTCATTTTTTAACTAATTTATTAACTTTTCGTAGAGTGTTGAATATCAAACTATTCCTCTCATTACCCTCTAACTAGTGAAGTACATTTTGTGAAAATCTACTGAAAAACCAGTGCGTTATACCTACCTGTTTTCGTTCGCGGAGACGGGCAAAATTGCGACTTAAAACCTTGAGTGCGTGCGGCGATAGATCTGTCGTGCGTGACAATCCCTAACTTTTTTACATACCTAATATTATAGTGCTCAGTACCCTCTAAAAACCTGTGGACTTAATTTTGTGACTTTTTCTCAACTTTTTGTGTTTTGACCATGTTGTGACATTTCTCGCTACTTTCTACAATTCGTGTGCTACACCCAAGTGTATACATAGTAATAGTAGTATGATAGTAGCTAATATTTTTAAAAGTTAACACGGACTGTTTTTGTAGACCTTTGAAAGAGGAATAATTCTACCATACATTTTTATGTTACCTACATCTCCGTTTATGCAGCGTTTTCGATAAAACTTTTAAGCTATTGCATAGCTTCTTTCGCGGGCCTTGAGCGCGGGGACAATTTCTAGAATTACAGTAACGAAAAAACCTCACGCTCCCCCAGTAACGAAAAAACCTCACGCTCCCCACTCCGACGGGCACGGAGGTGTGGCTTGAAGGCCGTGCATCGTCTAACGTCGTTTCAGTTCGGCAGTCTTCGACACGGCGTTGTGTGCGTCATAGATTATACACTTTTAACTAGGTGTGCGTGCGATTAGACGTCTAGGTCGCGTCGGCGCGGCTAGGCGGTGCGCTTGACGTCGAGCTTCGACGCGAGTTTGCCGGCATTTATCAATGAATGCGTGATGAAATAAAAAATATGACCTACATGAATGGGATAGCACCGCGGCGTTAGTACTATTATCTAGTTGAGCGTATTACTCATTGATGCAAATATGATATTGCCTATAATGTTACTATTTCCGGATAAAATTTGGCATTTAATTTTTTTAATAAAAGAAAAAAATTTGTTTTCTTATCGGTCACCACGCTCAAAAAATGTAACTTGAATTAATATCAAAGAAAAAGAAATACTGCATAAATAAAATAAATAAATATTATAATTATTGCATAAGTTAATACAAAATGCTATGCAATAGCTTTACCGCGGCAGTCCCCGAGTGCCACACGTCTTTTTTTTTTCATATACCTAAGTACAACTATCTCAGCGAACAAGCGTGCGGCTCGCCTGATACTAACCCTGGTGGATATATAAGTTTGAAAAAAGTATTAAAATATCTTAAAAAATGTTAAAAAATCGTCATATGTCTTAATAAGACTTTTAACATCAAGCATTATTAAGTATATTTTCATGAAGATTATTTTTTTCCTTTACACAAAGCAAATTAAATGAATACCATAGGTCTAGGAGATATATAGCAAAATCAAAATAATGCGCAATTAAATTAATTTCTTGTCGCCGTGATTCGACCGGGCTGAGTGGGCGCCCCGTGACCCCGCGCCTCGCGTCCGAAAGTTTAGGTACCTAGTGTATGGTGGAACTAGCTGGTGCCCGCAACTTCGCCTGCGCAGGATTACATTTTGTACAATTCACACAATCTTCTATATCTATATAATAAAAATGAATGTTGCTAAGCGCATAACTCAAATGGCTCGACCAATTCAGCTAATTTTTTTTTTATGTTCCTTAAAAATCCCATGGAAGGTTTTTAATGTTTTTATACTACAAAAAAAAAACAACAGAGAACGAAATCTGTCCGGGCAGCTAGTCTATATAATAAAAATGGATGTTGCTAAGCGCATAACTCGAGAAAGGCTCGATCGATTCGCCTAATTTTTTTGTACGTTCCTTAAAAAACCCACGGAAGGTTTTTATAATAAATAAATAAAACATAACAGACAGAACGAAGTCTGTCCGGGCAGCTAGTTACAAATAAATATAATTGGAGTGTCTGGTTGTAAGTGTTGTAACATTAAAGTACCTAACTACTTTTTACTAAATGCATATTATGATGTACCTATACACGGTACATATACCAAAATAACTTTTTTTACAATTTTTGTCTGTCTGTCTGTCTGTTTGTCCCGGTTAATTTCTGAAACGGCTGGGCCGCTTTTAACTGGACTTTCACAGGCAGATAACTGATGTAATAAGGAGTAACTTAGGCTACTTATATTTTACAAATGTATTTATTTTGTAACTGCGAACTGAAAAATATTCTTTTTATTTCCACACGGACGAAGTCGCGGTCACAGCTAGTATCTTTATATGTTAAAGCGTGTGTGTTATTCTGATTTATAAGATATTTTCTTTAAAAACCGCCGCGAAGCCGGGGCGAGTTGCTAGTTGTTTAATAAAAAAACCAATTAGATAGTAGGTACACATTTCAAAAATTCGAATTAAACTATTTTAAATGTAACACATTTTTTAAATATATATGTAATATATCTAGAGGACCTACCTAGACTACACCATCAAACTACAATAACTATACTAACTAATAAATAAAAAAATCAGTAAACACGTTAAAGTAATTTAATAATTTACTTGACGCTCGCACTTTTCACCAAGGTCAAATTTGCATGATTATCCAAACGAAAAAATTGGTCCATGACTATGTTACATCTTATATACTTATACTAATATATAAAGCTGAAGAGTTTGTTTGTTTGTTTGTTTGTTTGTTTGAACGCGGTAATCTCTGGAACTACTGGGCCGATTTGAAAAATTCTTTCAGTGTTAGATAGCCCATTTATCGAGGAAGGCTATAGGCTATGTATCGTCACGCTAAGACTAATAGAAGCGGAGTAAACGCCGACGAAGTCGCGCGCAGAAGCTAGTTCTAAATAAAATCAAAGTTCAAAGCATAATTACGCAGATGTCTTTTTCTACATCATAAAATTATTTGTTTAACATTGTTGCCGGCCGGCGGAGAACATGGCATCTGACTGATGACGTAATAAGGAATGAACGTGCGCCCCCCCGCGCGGACTGCGTAATAGCAGCCAGCGGTAGTTGAACGCATGTACGTCGTCGTGTAATTTTACAAAACAGCAGTAGTTGTCTTCTTTTACTTGACAAAAGTACAAGAAATGAGGCGATATTTGTATTTTTTATTTTGCCATGTTGTAAAATATAAAGTTTTTAGTTAGTTACCTACTGAAATAAAAAAAAAATCTCAAAATTGTAGTTAACTTTTTTTACTTTGCACCCGTCGATACCTACTAATATTATAAAGCTGAAGAGTTTGTTTGTTTGAACGCGCTAATCTCAGGATCTACTGGTTCGATTTGAAAAATTCTTTTAGTGTTAGATAACCCATTTATCGAGGAAGGCTATAGTTTATAATTATTTCATCACGATAAGACTAATGTTTCAAAATGCTTATTCTATTTTATTCATAATTTTTATTGTAATATTAATTTTTTGACTTCATGTAGGTAATAAGTAATAACTCAATATTATTGTATCAATTTTAATTTTAATTTTTATGTCTATTGATTTTAATGTCTCTGAATTTGTTCATAATTTATAATTGATTGTTTTATTATTAATCTTTCATATTAATTTTAATTTTGTAATGTCAATTTTAATTTTATCGTTTCATTTTTTTTTATTTAATTTAAATTTGTTTTTAAATTTATTGTAATAATTTAATTTTCATTGATTTAATTTTAAATGTATCAATTTTACGTGTTTTTGTAATGAAACACTCTTAAGTAAGCTGTATGTGCCTATAATTGAGTGTGCTGTGCTGTTGATTGTTGTGAATTTGTTGGTGTCTACCTTGTTGGCGTATAATTAAAATAAAATAAAATAAAAATTGGGTTTTTTTCTTTTCTTTTGAGAGCTTCCGCTGCGTAAGCGGTTAAAGTTTCGCATAAACTATGTATGACAAATTGATCATAATCCACGCGGCGAAGTTGCGCGCGAGGCTATAGTGATAAATATTGATTTAAATTTAGGTTAGTCTTTAGATTACGGGCTGTCAGTTTATGTGGTTCTAGGGTGGGGGGCGAGGGGGGCAGGTGCCTAGCCCCTGGTTCCCCCACAAGGTAGTGCAATAGCTTAATAGCGTTATTCTAACCTCAAAACTTTAACTATGTATATCTCCATAACCATGGAGTTCCGCGGGGTGGGAATGGTAACAAGGGGTAGCCCGCTCCCTCTCTCCCCTTTCCACCCCACAAAACCCCATAAATCGACGGCCCGTAATCTAAAGCCGAGCCTTAAATTATAATGATATTCCGTTTTAAAATTATTTACGTTATTTTATTGATATTTCATTACGTACGATTTTTTTCCTTGAAATGTAGGCAACTAGGCATAATATGATCTTTTCTAGTATAATGGTATGATCTTCTGAAAAATAAAGTTGACAACACTTTCTTGATGACGATTTATTAAATTGTAGTGATCTTGAGATCGTGATTACATCCTGAGAGCCTATCAGCTAAGATCGCTCTTGAGATCGTATCTGAGAGCGATTTATAAATACGGGCCTTAAGGCGGTATCCCGGCGGTAAATAACCTTGAGCATTCGTTCCCTCTTTGCCGCACCCCACCTCTCGTAAAACACTATTAGCGGCATTTGGTGAACAACTTACGAATACACGTAAAAATTACAGATCTAGGGATCCGCACGGCATTCAATAAAAAAATATATTATTTTTTTATAAGAAATAAATGTTAATTGGCGCGTATATAATTTAGGTTATTTAGGTAAGTAATAAATTCAGTTACTACACTTACGTTCTATAAATACTAATAATGAAGTATAATATTACTTAAACTTATAAATAACTAGCTGACCCGGCGAACTTCATACCGCCTAACAGTCGATTCTTTAATTATTATTTTTTAAATACTTATTTTGCTATTCGGGATAACGGCAATTTGGGTCAGCTAGTAGGATAAAAAAAAAGAAAAAAGAAAGTTGATAAGTCAACAATTACATAATGTAAAAAAAAAAATATAAATTAATATATTGACAAATATTGACATTAATATTTATACGTCACTCAATTGTTTTGCCTTACTGAAACCCCTCCACTAAAACTTAAACTTTATGGTATGGTATTAAAGTTCAAATTGACTTTTAAGTATTATTACGAAACTTTTGTATGGGAAAATAGAATAGTGTTGTTTTCAGACTTTTCAGGCAATTTTTCTAATTTTTCGTAAGAAAAATCTGTTTAGCTGCTCTCGAGATTTGCGCTTAGCAACACATTCATCACATTTCATTTCACAGACAGTGTAAGTAGAAAAATAAAATAACAACAATAAAGTAAATTTTATTATATATTTTTTTTTATTTTAAAGTAGGTCTAGGTAAAAAGTAAAAACCTATACTACGTGGTCAAATTAAATTAGCTAGCAAAACTCTTTATCATGGGTGTCGTTTCTATAATTTTCAAAGGTGCTAAAACCATTTTTTAGATACCTACACAACAATAGCGTCTTTAAAAGAAACTCAATACATAGTTTTAAATACACACACAGAGCGTCCTTTCACAATAAATAACAAACAAAAAAACTATCCCAAAAAAAAGTCAACAAAAAATGCTAACAATCTATACTTATTATAAAAATAAGTCCCCGGCCGCGTCTTTCTGTCCTCCTGTCTGTCTGTCTGAACGCGATAAACTCGAAAACTACTGAACGGATTTTTACACGGTTTTCAACAATAGCAAGAGTGATTCTTGAGGAAGGTTTAGGTATATAATTTATTATGCTTTTATGTAAATTAGCAGAAATATGGCGATAAATGTTGAAGAGGTCGCAAAAAATCTCGCCAACGGGGACCTTTCCTCGCAAACGCTGCGTAAACTAGCAAAGATATAGTTAAGTAATGTACTAGCGAATTCAAAATCTATAAAAATGCTACAAAAAAGTCCGCGACAGCATATCTCTAGCTCTTAGGGTTGACTTACAATAACCACTTTTATGTTTAAATTTGTAATTAAAAATATTACGTTATTTTCAAAGCTATTTTCTTTAGTTCAGTATTGATCTTTATCCAAATAAATATGTTAGTTAGCTTAAGAATTTAATGCAGATTATAATTGCCCTTTACACTATATCAATCAGATGAATAGTTTTTGAGATATCGTCGTTAGAAGTAATTATTAAAAATAATTAATGCGCAACGAAGTGGGCACGGGTCGGCTAGTATGCTAATAAATTTATTATTGTTTACTAGCTGTGCCCGCGACTTCGTCCGCGTGGAATTAAAAAAAAATATATTGTTCAGTTCGCAGAGATACAAAATAAAAATAAAAGTAACAGCCTATTACATCAGCTATCTGTCAGTGAAAGTCCCGTCTGAATCGGTCAAGCCGTTTCAGAGATTAGCCGGAACAAACTGACAGAAAGACAGACAACAATTGTAAAAAATGTTATTTTGGTATATGTACCGTGTATACATGCATATGCATTTAGTAAAAGGCTATTATTTTATTATTACAAACGGACACTCCAATTTTATTTATTTGTATGTATAGAGTATAGACGTATAGATTTATAATATGACGTGAGCGTGCGCTAGCCGAGACGGTGACAAACGACACAAGCTTCGCCCTCCAAACCTTGCGGCAGACTGAATTCCGATACCCCGCGCTTGAGCTACAGTAGTGAATACGCCCAGATTTTAGAAAAAAATCAATAACACATCAAATTTAGGTCTTTTCGAAAAATTTATTCATGCGAATTGTTCATTATTAAATTGTCCATCCATTAGTGTCGGTAGCAAAATAAAATAATGTTTACTTTACGAGGAGACGCATAGTATCAGTAATTATTTCTCATTTTTGTGGTTTCGTTGTAAGGCGATTATTTAAAATGTATTCCTTTAAAAAAATTTAAAAAATCATCTATTATATAATCAAAATTATGTAGAAATTAAATGTGTTTGTATTAGTTTGATATTTCTTTCCAATAAAAAGTAGATTAGCTTCAAAAAACTGCACAAAAAACGGCTATCGCGGCGTTTTGCCCCCACAGCCGCCTTAATGTCAATTACTTAAGAATCCATAAGGACTAATTTGAACGTCTCTGAGTGCGGCCGCTAGTGTATCAATGTATGGTGGAACTAGCTGGTGCCCGCAACTTCGCCTGCGTTGGATTAGATTTTAGACAATTCGAATTCACATAATCTTCTATACTTATCTATATAATAAAAAAATAAACTATTTTTTTATCTTAAACGGTTTTATTACAATAAAAATGATGTAGTTAGGTTATGTACTAAAAGCTAAATAATAATTCGGTAATCCCTAGCTACCAGATCGCACCAATCTTCTCATCAATCTGGGGTATTGATCAGACAAAATATAAAATCGTTGGGCGTAGCGTATCCAGAGTAAACATTATGAGAGAAATTTCAAGTCACAACCCGATTGCCGCAGCAAAAATTATCGCTTTCCTTTTTACGATGAATCTTCAATTTACTACGACTTACGAGAGACCATACTACTATTGATGCTCTTTTCTCGAGATATTTGACAAAAATCGAATCAAAAGCATATAATTATATCATATTTTATTTGCCATTAAGCTATAGTTTCTATGATAGAACATAATTAACTAATAGGCTTAATATTGTTATTCATGTAAATAGCTGTTTCTTTGTACCTATATTATTAATTTATTAGTAAACAGTTTCATTTTGAATAATATAAAAGTGTTAAAATAATTTTGTAATTCGTAACCATTTAGTCTTAAGTTGTAAGAATAAAAATGTCGACTAAATTTTGTATACGTAGATAAGTTGTGAATGTACAAACCATTAGTTAGATTAACAATGTACCTATACAAAAAACAAGAAGCAACCCTGTAAACTATAAAAAAGTATCCACTATTGTTTTATTAGCCCGTGTATAAAGGTAGCCAGAGTTAGGCCTAAAAGTAAAAGGGGGAACCCACCCTGTGTGTGAAAGAGGAAGAATGCCTGATATAACAACTATTAATTTTAAATTATTTTTATTATTTAAAATTTTTGTAAACAAACAATAAGACTAACAAGGTCAACTAGCAAGGTCGCTTCGCTGTTGTGCGACGTTGCCAAACATGTTGAGCGTCAAGTGTTACTACAAGCTTCTTTGAAATAAAATGAAATGAAAACATTTATTTCGCCATAAGGTGATACACACACTTAACGAAAATCAAAATTTGCAAATGTTGCTTAATGAATACATAGCTTAAATCAATTGAATAGGGTAGGGTGAAGCGCGGCCTTCGACGCGACATTTATATAGGCACAGACCACAGTGGCACACGCCGCCGGCCGCCGCGCCGCCAGCCACCCCGACCGGTACCACTGCGACCGCTATGTTCCTGCATTTTAAATCTATGATATCTTTGAAAACATTGATTTAAATTACATACTGTAAAGGACCATATTGATGTATATTAAATGCACAATGTATTTAAGGTACTTAATTGGATAACGAATAATTCTTTATTGCTTAAAATCGTTTCATAAATAAGCCATTATTTCTCGTAAACAGTAAGGGCGCCTTCAAATTAGTCGCGCTGCTGTCGCGCGTTGTGCGCGGCTAATTTGAAGGCGCCCTAAAGGATAAAAAACAAGCTATCATTATGTTCTTGTTAATAAAAAGAACTAAAAATATAAACATAATAATTTAAACCTGATAAGAAAAATATCATTATATAGGTACATTGCATGCAACCTTTAACGATAATAGCCATGGATGGATTAGTGACTAAAAATTAATTATGATATAAGATTGTTGATATTTTCACAAAACGAGTTAAGAAAATATAATTTCACATGACAGTGAACACTAATCAGAAAATTATGTCACCCCATGCAGAACATCATTTTTAGGGTTCCGTACCCAAAGGCTAAGGGGGCGTTCAAGTATTACGTAACGCTAATTTGGGGGGAGGGGTCTTGTTAAACGTTACGATGCGTTACAGGGGAGGGAGGGGCGTTTCGAACAGCGCGTTACGTAACATTGTTTTTTGTTTATTAAAAAAAACTAGGGTATTAAAATCTATTGTTTTATTTATTTATTACTACCAAAAACGCGATTAAAACGATAACAAAAGTAGTTTAGCTACTTTCCGGTTAGTTTGCGCAACAAAGTTGTGACATTTGGGTAAAAATGTGGTAAAAATGGTCAATTGGATGTTACATAACGCTCGTGGTGTAGGGGGGGGGGGTACAGGAAAACGTTACGGCGCGTTACATGGGGGTGAGGGGGGGGGATCAAAATCTATAAATTACTTACATTTTAAAAAAGTAATTGTTTTAAATTTTGTCCTTAACAGTTAAATGTGAGGTAATTTTTTGTAGTTTTCAATTTTTAGTTTTCAGTTTGTAGTTAGTTAATTAGTAGTAGTCTATTTTTAGTTTTGTACAGCATTTCAATTTATGGTTTTCAATTTGTAGTTAGTCAATTAGTAGTAGTCTATTTGTAGTTTTGTGCAACATAACGCGTTGTTTATATATTATATCTTATATATAATTATTGTTTTAGACACTGGAACAGAGGTAAATTTGAGAATAAGATGTTCATATAACAAGTAATAAATTATATTTAAAAAAATGTACATTTTGCCAACTACATAAATTTAAATAACATACTTTAAATGTAGCAAAACTCAAAATTCAACATTCGTAAAGATAAAAAGATAAAATATAAAAAATTAAAAGGAAAATACATATTGACAAGTTAAATAGGAAGAAAGTAACTAACAATATATGTAAATGTAAAGAAAGAAATTCTTGTTGTTACCATTCTGTATATGGTCTAAGATCCGAGAAGCTAAATCTTCCCTCATCTGTTAATTAGATGAAACAATTTTTATAGGCTTATTTCAATATTGTGAATTTATAAAAACAACCTCTGCCACAATAAGCCTGCTGCAAATAATAATACTTAAAAAAAAAAATTTTTTTTCTTCTAAAAAATCTTTTCTCTCTCATGTTAATTATGTACATGTAGTAAGCTAAAACCGTCAATATTGTATTGTGTGTGTCTGTTAATTAACAGATGAGGGAATATTTTTTTATATCCCGGATCTTAGACCAATACATTGTTAATCAACAACTTTACGTGTATGTAATTGATGGTTTAGATGAAGAACAGAGTCAAATTTAAAAATCTGATGTCCTGAAAATGTATATCAAAAAATATAATAACACAAATTGTACATATTGTTACCTAGATAAATTTAAATGTTATAGTATCAATTTTTCAAAATTCATAGTTTGCAGTTATTTAAAATTAAATTAAAAACAACAATATATAATGCATTAGCTATAGGATCTTACATACTAGCGATTTTTAATAATATAAAGATGTCAATTAAATACTGCGTGTGAAGGTAATGTGAGAAAATACTAAAATATAGTCCGTTCAACGAGACGAGAGAAATTTTGTAAACAAAGCGCATCATTTTTTCATAGTGACGACGGAACAAACAAAATATAGTCTATCTCCTTCTATCTTGTTTGTTTGCCATCTGCTGCACGTCTCTCGGCAAGTTCGAACGTCGAATCTGTCAAGATAGTCTGACTTTGAAAACATTCGGATTTTGTAATAATTATTTGCATTTTAGTGTGCATGTTTTAAAAGAGTACCGAGAGATTTTTCCTCCGGCTTTTTTCTCTCGACCTACACTAGGGACATTGTTATTAATTGTAATATTTAATAA
Organism: Melitaea athalia; assembly: GCA_905220545.2. Lineage (NCBI taxonomy): Eukaryota > Metazoa > Arthropoda > Insecta > Lepidoptera > Nymphalidae > Melitaea > Melitaea athalia. The sequence continues at coordinate 7,549,352 of HG992203.1, forward strand.
AGCCGAGGATAAAGTAGGTAGGTAATTTCTAACGAGACATTAGTAACTTAATATTTTGACTAAGTTAGCGTTGCTTACAACACTGGGTACATTACGTAAGTTTGTAATGTAACTAATGTTAAGATAATAAATTTTAATTTTTTATTTTATTGTTTGATTTTATGCTGCCTAACTTTTTGTTATTATTGTTTAGTTTTTTTTGTATCACTTTTTTTTCGACTTTCGTTAAGTGTGTGTATCACCTTATGGCGAAATAAATGTTTTCATTTATCATTCATTTATCATTTGTCGTTAAATTCCACGCGGACGAAGTCGCGGGCACAGCAGCTTGTATCTAATAAATATTTTAGTAATATTAATCATTAATATTTCATTTGTACCTAAAATCCTAAACTTAAAATTAAACTAATAAACTAATATTATTATATTTAAACTTTAAATGTAAAATGTAAAATAAATGTACATTTTGATAATTAATTATTTAAGAAGTATCAAATCTTATACTGCCGTCTATAAGCTTAAAGGCCGCTAAATGACTTTTGGTCATTTTTGACTTTTTAATGCCATAGTACTTAAAAAAAAATTCTCTATCGATCTGTCTAGGAACGGTTATTCTATCTTTTACCGTTTAAAAGATATTTTTGTGTAAAAGGCAGTTAAATACAAAAAAGAAATACTTTACATCGCATAAAGATCGCTAAACAGCAATACTAGATTAGAAAGCAGCTATAGTATTTTAAGGTTTGTATCGATTGAAATTTTTTACTATGATTGCTAAGCTAAAAAATAGTTATTATTTAACAATTAACTAAAAGGCAGCAAAAGTATTTTAGCGGCTTTTTACCTTGGTTACATTGAAGTGTAATATCTTGCATAGACTTAACTAAAATGCGGTTATACGCTATTACGTAACTAAAAAGCAGTTAGAATCATTTAGCGGCCTTTAAGCGTTGTATTGTTATTATTTTTACAATAAATAAACTATTATAGAAAGCCATGTTAGTCCGTACGCAAAGTAAAATGAATATTTTTTATATATCCTACATAACAAAAAAGCCGTTAAATAGCAATACATCGCTAAAAAGTGGCAAATTACGCAAGCTACCGCGCCCCTCAACATGGCGGGAAGGTTTCCAAGGTACGTATTTTATTTTATTATGTAGTTATTTCAAACCAATAAAACTATCCAATGCGATTTATTAAAATATAATGTTTTGTTTACTGCAAAATAGTAGGTGCGACAGTCGACACGCAGCCGGCTATGGTTTTTGAGTCAACCTACCCGCTTAGAATTGAAACCGAGTGCTGTCGAGCAGTGTCTTTCGTTAGCCCTAAGCGAGTTTCATCAATGCAGTACCTACGGGAGGATTTGTTATGTAATTAGTTTTACGTATGCACACGTGGCTTTGCAGATGCTATTGATTTGGAGTTGTAATAGCTATCAACTAAGTATTTCATAAGTTGCTAAAGCTTATACTATAGATGCACGGATGCATGGTAGGTTCCGAGTTCGATTGCTGGAAGGTTGAATCGAAAGTTAAGGAAGCAACGATTTTTGATTTGTCCTGAGACTGAATAGCATACCGTATCATAAATATTAGAACCTTACCTATAATAATAAATGTCTTTAAGTTACTTAATGTAACGCGGTATTATGTACCCAATTAAGTATATATAATTGTTTTTGTAATGTAAGCAATTTATTTACAAGTTTTACAAAAGAAAATTTCGCACACAAAGTTCATCGACTGTCATGTGGGACTTGAACTTGAAGAGCAATCACCCGGTTAGCTAGGGTAGGGGTCGTGGGTTTAAGTCCCATCAGATGACGGTCGATGAATTTTTGTGTTCGAAATTTTCTTACATAATAAGTTATTGGTTTGCGTGTGTTTGAAGGGTGATAAACTGATAAACCATATTATTATTTCATAGTTTACATTACTTGTTACAGATATAATGCAAGAGATAAAACTACATCTATTAAATATGGTTAGTAGTTGTGGCGAGTTAGACAAGAATATTCTTTAACATCTTCACTTTTCAACAAGATATGTGAAACACGGATTTCGCAAAGTTCTTCCCATCTTAATAGTATAGATTTAGAAGCAAAAGAAAAACATTTGGTAACAAAAGACGTGGATTTGATGGAACTTTGTGATTCTATTTCATTAGACCTGTTAACGTGCATGATGGTAACAATACCGATTTGGCCAAAGATTCACAAATCCATGAGGTTAGTCATTTTGGTGAAGATTTTGACTCAGATGATTCTGTTCGCGACAAGAATTATTACCCATCTTCATCTGACTTGTCATCTGAAGAGGATAAAGATGGTCCATCGACTTCAAATAGAAAAAGAAAATTATTAATGGCTCGAAATGAAACACCTACCAGGACAATCGAACTTCCTGCGTGCGAGGGTGTAAATACAAAAGTTCCTCTGAAATATACAAATACTTTACATATTATATCTAGGTCACTTCAAGATGTTAATATACAAAGCCAAACGTTGATACACAAGAGGAGTAAGAGTTATGACGGTTCTCTTACTATTCAACCTCTTGTGAACAATCAATGCACCGTAAAACTTCAAGTCCACAACGAAGGTAGAAATACGTTGGATTCTCTTAGGTCACTTCAAGATATAAACTTACAGATTTTAGATTAACATGGTTACTTCTATTACGAAAATTATTCGAAAACGGGATATTTACCATGTTTATTATTTTCGCTTTGCGGAGCTCGATATTTCGACATTGACTGCGAGAACAGTCTCGTGAACAAGACATGTCACAGTCAATGTCGAAATATCGAGCTAACCAATAGTTAACAGAACCAATAGTTGCAATATTTCTTTTCTATCAAGCAATCCCGGTCTACTAAAAAAAAAGGAAAAGATATAGCACCAGTTCAGCGGAAGGATAGCAATTAATAGTGAACAATAAAAGATAAGAGAACAAAGTGAAGTCTGGATGTAATGATAAATGTCGAAAGAAATGTTCAAACGTTTTTCACGATACAAGTCGTGAGGCTGTGAACAGCTTATTTTGGGAACTTACCTGGCAAGAGAGGTGTAATTTTATAAGAAACAATGTATCTGTCGCTCAACCCAAGAGGAAGATCACTACCAGCCCGAATAGAAATTTTTTTGAAAATTGCCCGATTTTTTTTTATCTTTTTTATTTTATTTTTTATTTTATATCCATTTTTTCGATCGGTGGCCACTGAATCTGAAGTTCAATACCTTGGCTTCAGCTGCACTTTCTCCTTTATTTTTCTCCCAACGCGCGATAGCTTCCTTACAATTTGTCGGTTTTAAAGCCATTTATTAATTATATTAATAGCTAGTCAGTATTAATCTAATTTCTTGTTAAAAGTGCTCCTTTTTTGTAATTTCGTTTATTTTGAGAAGCGTAATTTAAGATTGTTATTCATGTGTCAAAATAAAGGTAAAACGTAGTGGTTATATACTCTTTGTTAAAGTTCTTAATGTTTATAGGACATTAATTTGCTGACGCATGAAACAAATTTAAAAATATTTATATAGTGTATTAAGTTTTAATTCATATTAATTATTTTTATTTTTTGACTAATATTTTTTCTTTTTCTTTTCTCTCGAGTTTGACTTAGTTGTAGAACGCAGTAAGTATGATTCTGTTACTTTTTATTCCAATTTTATTATTAAAGTGAAACTTTTATTTTTATTACAATGTATGTAAACATAGATATAATGATGAATGATTATATTATTTTTAAGAGAGAGTTCCTGTCTACTACCTGAAATTTCAGGAATATTTTGTGATTTGCCATGCGATTTTTGGTTGTTAGTTTTAAAGAAAAAATATTTCACATTGAATTTGTTTGGAAGAGGTGACCATTTTTTACTTTTTAATATCTCATGCCTAATAGTTTTGTGGCAATAAAGTACTTGTATTTGCAAAAACTTTGTTTGATTTCATAAGTTTACGTATAAGTTTGCAGGATTCGAAAAATACTAATGCGGATAATGCTAGCCTATAAAGCAGTTATATGAAAAGGTTTAGTAATTAACCGCTTTTAAGATATGCACAGCTGTATTATAAGTTGTTAGAAAGTAATGAAAGAGTGGTTAAGCGACATCTACTTGGCTAAAAGGCGTCTATGTGTAATTAGCCGTTTTATTGTTATGGATAAGATCAATATAAAATTATTCGGTTCTAGGTTTTAAAAACGCAAAAAAATTAAACTGCTTTATAGTTATGTAAATGTTGATAACTTCCTATGTCAATAAAATACTTTTGGAAGTTATCAATAAATCCATAACTATAAAGTAGTTATGAACCTTTAGTCACCATTTTAGTTCTGCATACTTGAAACGATCTTTAAAATTTTACAAGGTTATAAAGGAAAATATGCATTTATTTTCATGAATATTAATATTTAACAAAATCAACCAATTTCATGTGAAAGTTGAAAAGAAAACCTTTCTTTTGGTATACGCCAACATGACTAAATGTTCATAGAAACTGAGTAGCATCGGTTTAAAAATTTTGCCGCGTTTTTCGGCTCTAGCTCAAAACTAGTTTTTGTCATTTAGCGGCCTTTAAGCTTATAGACGGCAGTATATACATAATTAAATTTAATTAATTATATTTAATTAAGTAATTATCAAAATATAAATATATTTTACATTTAAAAAAATTGTGTACGAAAAAAAGGTTACAAAACCCTGCACATGTAAATGACATCTATTATAATGACGTTTTGGTTTGTTTACAAAAATTCTCTCGTCTCGTTGAACGGACTATAGTTTGTTTTTTCTTTCTTTGTTGTTGTTTTATATATACATTATTGATTACATGCAGCGTGAGTTACGTTTGCAGTAGTCAGGAGGTTGAAAAGAAACCACATAATTAATATTTATGTATTAATTCGGTATTAATACAATATTATCTTATACTACTTCTTATAACTAAACTAAAGTAATGACAATTGGTCGATGCTCGTACCAAGAGTTAATACAATAGTAATCTTAAAACTACATCTTATAACTTATGATGTCAATGTGGGACCAAAGAGTGTCGCTTCCACATTTCAGGCTTCAAAGGAAATCTTCGATTGACGTCAATGATTGACGTCAATGCTGCTTGTAGTTGCTGAGCTTGTAAAACGTGGAGCCTATGCAGGTTGTAGGTGCCGTGAGCAATAGGCAAGTATGCTGATGCAGCGATCTACTGGCTATGTCTAACACGTGTCTAACTTTTGTAGATGCCAGATGATGATCAAATAAACGATCGAAACGTCGCATTAGTAGTTTGATTGGCACCTTATGTCCACTTGTCTGCGAACTTTAATAATACTTATAACGAATAGACGCAATGACAAATAATAATAACAATATTTTAAGGAAATAAATTTTTAAAGGAAACGGATACGATTTCATACACTCTTGGATCAAAATGTAATGAAATGAAAATGGTATCAATGATGTATTTAGGCTTATTGATATCTCACTAAAAATTCTGTACATTTTGGCTATCTGAGAGCGGAATTATTAGATGTTTTGTAAAAGTGAGGTTATGATACAATGTCTATAAAAAACCCGATCACTTAGTTCTTGAAGCACTAACGTTTATTATATTTACTTATTTAGTGATAAATATCAGGATTTTCCAAGTCACGGGAATATTTTCAGAGAAAACCGCATGAAAATTTATTGGAAAATAGCTGAGTTAATGAATTTTATTTGAAATTTTTACATTTGTTTCGTAATTATAATTCGAAAAAATGACGTATTCCCCCTGTGAAGCTTCTTTACTGAGTTCCTATAACCACCTCCCAGCTCCATCATCGGATCAGACCTTGATTACCATCTAGCACCAAAGTACTCGTCAAGACGAATCAAGCGAGCCCATACTCGATTGGGTTATGACGTTTAATTACTGAGTTCCGATGACCATGTTCCAGCTCCATCATCAGACTCTGGTTACGATCTAGCACCAAAGTACTCGTAAAGACAAATCATACGAGCCAAAACTCAATGGGGTTGCGTCGTTTCACTACAGAGTTCCTATGACCATCTTCCAGCTCCATCATCAGACCCTGGTTACCATCTATCACCAAAGTACTCGTCAAGACGAATCAAACAAGCCCATACTCAATTATGTTATGACGTTTAATTACTAAGTTCCGATGACCATCTTCCAGCTCCATCATCAGACCCTGGTTACCATCTAGCACCAAAGTACTCGTCAAGACGAATCAAACTAGCCCATACTCGATTGGGTTATGACGTTTAATTACTGAGTTCCGATGACCATCTTCCAGCTCCATCATCAGACCCTGGTTACCATCTAGCACCAAAGTACTCGTCAAGACGAATCAAACGAGCCCATACTCGATTGGGTTATGACGTTTAATTACTGAGTTCCGATGACCATCTTCAAGCTCCATCATCAGACCCTGGTTACCATCTAGCACCAAAGTACTCGTCAAGACGAATCAAACGAGCCCACACTCGATTGGGTTATGCCGTTTAATTACTGAGTTCCAATGACCTTCTTCCAGCTCCATCATCAGACCCCGGTTAACATCTAGCACCAAAGTACTCGTCAAGACGAATCAAACGAGCCCATACTCGATTGGGTTATGACGTTTAATTATTGAGTTCCGATGACCATCTTCCAGCTCCATCATCAGACCCTGGTTACCATCTAGCACCAAAGTACTCGTCAAGACGAATCAAACGAGCCCACACTCGATTGGGTTATGCCGTTTAATTACTGAGTTCCAATGACCTTCTTCCAGCTCCATCATCAGACCCCGGTTAACATCTAGCACCAAAGTACTCGTCAAGACGAATCAAACGGGCCCATACTCGATTGGGTTATGACGTTTAATTACTGAGTTCCGATGACCATCTTCCAGCTCCATCATCAGACCCTGGTTACCATCTAGCACCAAAGTACTCGTCAAAACGAATCAAACGAGCCCATACTCGATTGGGTTATGACGTTTAATTACTGAGTTCTGATGACTATCTTCCAGCTCCATCATCAGACCCTGGTTACCATCTAGCACCAAATTACTCGTCAAGACGAATCAAACGAGCCCATACTTGATTGGGTTAAGACGTTTAATTACTGAGTTTCGACGACCATCTTCCAGCTCCATCATCAGACCTTGGTTACCATCTTGCACCAAAGTACTTGTCAAGACGAATCAAACGAGCCTATACTCGATTGGGTTATGTCGTTTAATTACTGAGTTCCGATGACCTTCTTCCAGCTTCATCGTCAGACCCTGGTTACCATCTAGCACCAAATTACTTGTCAAGACGAATCAAACGAGCCTATACTCGATTGGGTTATGTCGTTTAATTACTGAGTTCCGATGACCTTCTTCCAGCTCCATCGTCAGACCCTGGTTACCATCTAGCACCAAAGTACTCGTCAAGACGAATCAAACGAGCCAATACTCGATTGGGTTATGACGTTTAATTACTGAGTTCCGATGACCATCTTCCAGCTCCATCATCAGACCCTGGTTACCATCTAGCACCAAAGTACTTGTAAAGACGAATCAAAGGAGCCCATACTCGATTGGGTTATGTCATTTAATTACTGAGTTCCGATGACCTTCTTCCAGCTCCATCATCAGATCCTGGTTACCATCTAACACCAAAGTACTCGTTAAGATGAATCAAACGAGCCCATACTTGATTGGGTTATGACGTTTAATTACTGAGTTCCGATGACCATCTTCCAGATCCATCATCAGACCCTGGTTACCATCTAGCACCAAAGTACTTGTAAAGACGAATCAAACGAGCCCATACTCGATTGGGTTATGTCGTTTAATTATTGAGTTCCAATGACCTTCTTCCAGCTCCATCATCAGACCCTGGTTACCATCTAGCACCAAAGTACTCGTCAAGACGAATCAAACGAGCCAATACTCGATTGGGTTATGACGTTTAATTACTGAGTTCCGATGACCATCTTCCAGCTCCATCATCAGACCCTGGTTACCATCTAGCACCAAAGTACTTGTAAAGACGAATCAAACGAGCCCATACTCGATTGGGTTATGTCGTTTAATTACTGAGTTCCGATGACCTTCTTCCAGCTCCATCATCAGATCCTGGTTACCATCTAACACCAAAGTACTCGTTAAGACGAATCAAACGAGCCCATACTCGATTTGGTTATGACGTTTAATTACTGAGTTCCGATGACCATCTTCCAGCTCCATCATAAGACCCTGGTTACCATCTAGCACCAAAGTACTCGTCAAGACGAATCAAACGAGCCCATACTCGATTGGGTTATGACGTTTAATTACTGAGTTCCGATGACCATCTTCCAGCTCCATCATCAGACCCTGGTTACCATCTAGCACCAAAGTACTCGTCAAGACGAATCAGACGAGCCCACACTCGATTGAGTTATGCCGTTTAATTACTAAGTTCCGATGACCATCTTCCAGCTCCATCATCAGACCCTGGTTACCATCTAGCACCAAAGTACTCGTCAAAACGAATCAAACGAGCCCATACTCGATTGGGTTATGACGTTTAATTACTGAGTTCCGATGACCATCTTCCAGCTCCATCATCAGACCCTGGTTACCATCTAGCACCAAATTACTCGTCAAGACGAATCAAACGAGCCCATACTCGATTGGGTTATGTCGTTTAATTACTGAGTTCCAATGACCTTCTTCCAGCTCCATCATCAGACCCTCGTTACCATCTAGCACCAAAGTACTCGTCAAGACGAATCAAGCGAGCCCATACTCGATTGGGTTATGACGTTTAATTACTGAGTTCCGATGACCATCTTCCAGCTCCATCATCAGACCCTGGTTACCATCTAGCACCAAAGTACTCGTCAAGACGAATCAAACGAGCCCACACTCGATTGGGTTATGCCGTTTAATTACTAAGTTCCGATGACCATCTTCCAGCTCCATCATCAGACCCTGGTTACCATCTAGCACCAAAGTACTCGTCAAAACGAATCAAACGAGTCCAAACTCGATGAGGTTGTGTAGTTTCATTACAGATTTCCTATGACCACCTTCCAGCTCCATCATCAGACCCTGGTTAACATCTAGCACCAAAGTACTCGTCAAGACGAATCAAACGAGCCTATACTCGATTGGGTTATGTCGTTTAATTACTGAGTTCCAATGACCTTCTTCCAGCTCCATCATCAGACCCTCGTTACCATCTAGCACCAAAGTACTCGTCAAGACGAATCAAGCGAGCCCATACTCGATTGGGTTATGACGTTTAATTACTGAGTTCCGATGACCTTCTTCCAGCTCCATCATCAGACCCTGGTTACCATCTAGCACCAAAGTACTTGTCAAGACAAATCAAACGAGCCCATACTCGATTGGGTTATGACGTTTAATTACTGAGTTCCAGTGACCATCTTCCAGCTCCATCATCAGACCCTGGTTACCATCTAGTACCAAAGTACTCGTCAAGACGAATCAAACGAGTCCAAACTCGATGAGGTTGTGTAGTTTCATTACAGATTTCCTATGACCACCTTCCAGCTCCATCATCAGATCAGCACCATGTCACCATAATATTGCGTCGTCACGCGATTTACACATGTATGCAAAATTTCAGCTCAATCTAGTGATCAGAAAAACTAAATAAAAGCTTGTATTTATAATAATAATAATATATATAACGCTTGGTTGTTCTGGGACATTCAATGATAACCATGAAGTGTGCAATTTTGTAAATAAATGTTGAAATAATACAAGTACTGCCATCTATATTGTTTTATTGGTATTATTTTATATACAATTTTTGAATGTCCTCCATAGATTCATTAGATACATAAATATATTGGAACCTGACCTGATAACATACAGATGTCCTCAAATCAAATATTGAATAAAAAACGTGTCCCAGCACTAGTCATAACACATAAATATATATATATATATATATATATATATATATATAGTATCGATATAATTACATACTTACGAAAAAATATTGCCATACGAAGTGGTCAGCTAGTAACTATATAATAAATATCTTTTTTATATTATTGATGTAATGTAAATTGTCTGTTATTTTCCTGGCACAGAGTATCAATACTTGTCAAATTGATTGACTTAATAGTAATGCTTTTATGAAGATCTTTACAAATTTAAAATAAATGACGTATCCGCGTAATAAATATAAAATTTTATTATTTTGAACAATTATTTCAAGGAAGCAATAAAATAACAAATAAGCTATTTATAACCGATTCACAGTATTAGAAGTAATTGCGTCTAGAAAATTTAGTAGTCATTAAATTAATTTATGTTAATGGAAATTATTGGCGCGGTCGTTAAATGCGATACGTAATTAGGACGCGACTAGTGGCTATTGATATCGCATTGTATTGAAAATATTGTTTGATTGTTGTGTATTTATTGTTTTACTGTACCGCTATAAACAGCAGAGGTGATACGTATTATATAGGTATGGAGTTTTATATATTTTGTTTTAATTAAAGTATTTAAGTTACTGTAATAATTATTTTTCTTATACGCTGTCAAAAATTACACTACTCGATCTTTTGGCTAAGATCGAAAATATATTTTTTTAATTTAATGAAAGAATTGTTGTACGATATATTTCTAAAAGAAGCAGAGATATTTTTGTGAGAAACATTGTTATCTACATGTGTTGAACTAACGCGTTAATTTATTCACTGGTTTGCTTTCATGAAATTAAAAAAAAAAGTATCGAATTTTTTAGAGATTGTTATTCAGAAGATACAAGTATAATTACAAAAAATTTGCATTTAAAATTGTATCAGAGAAAGGTTATCTATACTATTTTATAAAGCTGAAGAGTTTGTTTGTTTGTTTGAACGCGGTAATCTCTGGAACTACTGGGCCGATTTGAAAAATTCTTTCAGTGTTAGATAGCCCATTTATCGAGGAAGGCTATAGGGTATGTATCATCACGCTAAGACCAATAGGAGCGGAGTCCACGCCGACGAAGTCGCGCGCAGAAGCTAGTATGCCATAAAATAAATTACAATAATATAAGCAAGATTAAAGCTATAAATATTTCAACTGTTATATCTGAAAGGCCATAGGAAAATATAGGAAAAGCTAAATTAACAAATTAAATAATCATTGTCCAATAACATTTACTATCAACCGTATCAACTAACTTAATCAGCAATTGTTGAAGCACATTGAAAATAGCAAAACGCGTTAATGATAACATTCGCTCACTCATTCGATAATGAAATTCCTATTCCGATCTGTAATTAGTTCCAGAACGAGTCAATAATAATTTGTCGTTTTGATCTGCATATGCCGTTTTGTTGATTGTTGACTGAAAATATAGATATTACCTGTTTAGTGTATATTTAGTTTGAACTTTGTAGCTACAAATTTATTTTTACTATACAATTAGCCTGAATTAGGTCGGCAAACAAGCGTTACGGCTCACCTGATGTTAAGCAATTGCCGTAGCTCATAGACGACTGCAACACCAGAAGCGTTGCCGATCATACAACTAAATGTTTGAGCGTTTGGATAAACGCCTAACTTCTGGATCACGTGGATCTGCTGGTTAGAATTGAAAAAAAAAATTCTTTTACAGGATATCCCATTTACTAAAGAAGGCTAGATAAAGGTATATAACATTTTAGTATAAGTACGTTCTTTCCTCAAATTAATGCAGGTGAAACCGCTGGGCACAGCTAGTACATTATATATTTACAAAACACTGTCCATCACAGACCACAGAAAGTGGTGTGCATGTTGTTTCAGTGTCATACATGTGTTCATAAATCACAATAAATGAGTTTTACACATTTTGCGCGTATTTCTTGTTTCCAGGACCTGATAGTAATGGAGGTGCTAGGTTTTTTGAAACAAGACCAGTCGCAAAACAAACACAACTAAGAGATCTCTGCAACTGGAAATGGTACACGTTATTTATGGGCCCTTGCGTATTTAAGGATTAAAAAATATTTTTGGTTTTCTTTAAAATTACTAGGTACTTCCTAAATGTTACTCAGTTGAAAATGAGAAAAGTTTAGATAATTATATTTTCGGTTTAAGTTAGGCAATCTCTTCATCAATAGTTTTATTTTATATAAGAATTTGATACAAAAACATTGTATTAGAATCGTAGACGAATTAAATAAAATATCTTGTAAATAAATTAAATATCTTGTCCAACAATATATTTAAAAAAAAATATATATATAAGAAGGTACTCGTTTTTAAAATTCAAAATTAATCAAAAAAAAATCTTTGTATCATCTAAATAAATCTGTTAGTAAATAATAAAGAAACTCACATAATAATAAAAAAAACATTATTATATATGTAATAGAAACTAAAATAAATCTATAAAAATATCGTATGCAAATTTGCAAAACAGACTTAAATGTGTCAAACACAACACTTCCGACACTTGGAATAGGTGTCAATAACGCTTGATCTTCGACTCGTGCCCTCGTGAGATGTACTCGGAGACCTAGTTAGTTAAGTATCGACAGATATTGCCTGGAGACTGTTGATTTTTTCGAGTAGCTAACAATGTTTTAAAGTTGTTTTAAACAGTCATACAAACATATATTTAAAGTGCTGTTTTTTTTTTCTTTTATTTTATTATTATGAATTGAGTGTTTCGTATGTCATTAACTCATTACTGAATAATAGTTTATATTTAAGTATTATTTTAATTTAATATTGATTTAATAAAAGTTATGTGGCGACAATTCCACTTACAATTAAGAATGTTGTTCTTTATCTATTTTTTTTTTTGCTAACGTTCGTAACAGTCGAATGATAACAGTGTAATTAGTCATCACAGTGTAATTAAATTGTACATATATGAATAGATAGATAATAATAAATATTTTGTTACAAATAAATTAATGTCATTCACATAGCTGTATGCAAAAGTGCACACCATTAAAATCAATTCAATAGTTTTTGCATACACACGTACGGAGAGCCATTTAATAAATTCTTTTCAACGCGCAGTTACTAATCCCCGATATTCATATTCATATTAACCAATGAAATATTGAACGCGAAATAATTATATGTAATCCGTCATTATTTTATAAACTTGCACGCTTTGATGTCGCCGCCCGCCGTGTCGAAATCATAATTTAATTCGTACATAAGCGAGATAAATATGAATGGTGAACACGAATTTGATTATAAATTAGTGAAGTAATCTCCTAATACCCGCCCACGTTTGAGTAAATCTATTGAATCGAATCAAGCTATTTGTTTGTGCTACACACATATGTATATTATACAGGGTGTCCCGCGATAAAGTGCAACCCCGAAAGAGGGTGAAACTAGACCATAATTTATCGACAAAAACCAGAAAAAAATTAAAAAAATTAAAAAAAAAAATTTTATTTTTTTTCTTGACGAATTAAGATTTTTATATAGCTTACGTAGCCTCTTTGTACAAAAAATGATGATTTTTGTACGTGTTTTTTTGGATACAGGCGTAAATTTTTTTTTATTTGAATGGCAATATGGTAAGAATTAATAATAAATCATAACATTTCCTGGTATTGGGGGCATAATTCTGAGAAAATTAGAGATCATTGAAAAAAACAGTCGTAAAAAATGGATTTTTTTTCATAAGAAGCATAGTTAAAGACATAATGCCACTTTTTTGCGAGCTAATTGTTATTTTATCCTTACCGCCAAGTACGTGGCGTAATATTTTATTTTATTTTAAAGTGATCGACCTACTACATTGAAAGAAATCATCATTTTTTGTACATAGAGTCTACGTAAGATATAAAAATCTTAATTCGTCAATAAGAAATAAAATATTTTTTTCAAAAAGTTTTTTCTATGTTTTTTGTCGATAATTTATGGTCTAGTTTCACCCTCTTTCGGGGTTGCACTTTATCGCGGGACACCCTGTATAGATATGTATAATATACATATAGCTATACATAATTATGTGTCATATTATGAAATTTATTAAATACGTACGCGAGTTACTAATTGTGTACCAACGTTGCAAATATAATTTGCAACTAAGCAATTATTTTTGGAAAGTTTACTGACAGAAACTATTCTATTAAACAACCTAGCTATAAATGTTTTAGGCTATAAAAACAAAAATTTCGATCAAACAATCATTATATAGAAAGTCAACTCGAATGATAAGCTTCTACACATATATGATTATTATTCGATATTGCTTAATATCACGTTATAAATAATGCTTTAAATCAATAGCCTTACAATAGTAAAAAGTAAAAACAATGTTAGCGTAGGCTGTATAGAATTTTTTTTATCATTGTGCACGATCTATGACTGACAATACTTTAAATTCTATTGCGACATTACTAGAATGAAACGATTTTTGTTTTGTATGAATATCACGGGTTCGGTCCCTGCTGATGAGATATATTTTTGCATAAAGTATAGAGATGTTTGTTATGATTCGGATTTGCATTTGTGGCTTTTTAGGATTGACATCTGGGGCTTGAGTGTGTGTGAATTTGAGAATTTTGTAAGTATGTGTTTTGAATATTATTGGTAGTTTATTTTACGCATGTGTAAATAGTATACCTTTCAAAGCACTTAAGTATATTTTATTATTTATAATCAGTAGTTCTATAAATTACTTTAGGTACACACAAACTCAGAAAAATCGCATTATTTCTCTTTCAGAAAACGCACAACATATTAGTCCTAAATCGAACATTCTTTAAGAAATTGAATACTTGAGTAGATGTTTATACATAAAAATCGTATGCAAATCGAAATACATATTTCATTGGTAAGACAAAAGGAAAACGAGTAAAACCGCGGTACAAAGCTAAGAGCATAAGTTTAGCACACGTACCTCCTTGAGATATTATCCCGAAGGAAGGTAGTTCCGCATACATTATACGAAGCGAAGTTTTTAATTATCATAACGTGAAAGCCTTTATTAAACATTAAGACAGTTTTAATTATACCTCTTATAAAACATATTATCGTAAAATTTAATTTAGTATCCTTTGACATGTTCAGGTTGCGCAATAATTTTGAAAATGCTGTACCTATCTTATAAGAGGGCTTTGATTAAATTAAATAATGCTGGGAAACATTTTATGATTAAAATAATATTATTAATATTATATTATATAAAATCGGTTTGGATGCTAATTTTATTAATAAAAATATAATAATTAATGTTTAACGGGCCATAAAACATGCATATTAGTACATAATTCAAATTGTATTTGTCAATCATTAAATAATGTCCAGTAACGACGTAAAAACTGGTCCTCTGTTAAATTCGCTAACTAGTTATAGAACTCTGTCACATTATCAATTTTATGTTGTAAGTAAAATCATGGATAGTTTATAGATACCTATAAGTAGCAAATATTTAATTAGTAAAGAACGTCGGTGGAAATACGTAACAGTGGTTTAAAGCGTGGGAAGAGATTTCACATAAATTACTATTCAAATAAAATACACAAATTAATTACCGAAGAATCCTTTACCATAAAATTTTGCTTCAAAATTACACTAAAACCGAAATATTTGAAATTTCGAATCGATGTTCGATATCCACGCGTAGTATGTAAGCCACACGTTGTGCCACTGCCAGAGATTTCAATCTAATTACTAATGAAATTTCATACATTGTTACTATATTTTGAGAGTGGCGATTTACCTGTAAATTAATTGTATATCAACATCAAAATTCAATACAACATGTGTATGGCTATATGTAATTAGGGCTGTCGCGTGTCGACTTTATTGAAATACTTGTTCGATTTAATTAAACGTCACCCCTGTGATTATGTTGCGTGTTTTAATAAATACGTTTGTATACCGAATATAGTTTTTTCACTACTACAATGTGTTAAAGTTTATTTTTGTTCGTTCGGATATGTAATGAAAATCTTTAAACAAACGCTGTTTTCATTTTGTTTTTTTGTTATCTGTAAACAGTAAATATAACAGTTTTCTATTTTTAAAAATTTATTTTAGAATAATTTTTTTAAATAGCTACCTATATTTTAATGTTAAACATGTAGTATTTTTAGGTACTGACATAATTTTTAAAAACTAAATGCAAA
This sequence comes from Melitaea athalia, assembly GCA_905220545.2. Classification (NCBI taxonomy): domain Eukaryota; kingdom Metazoa; phylum Arthropoda; class Insecta; order Lepidoptera; family Nymphalidae; genus Melitaea; species Melitaea athalia. The sequence goes on from HG992203.1 coordinate 7,565,443, forward strand.
AAGTTACTTAATTGTATATAAATCAATATAATGGTAGGTATACATTTTGATAGTCTTAATTATTTTGACCTTTTTAATAAAAGTAAATAGAATAAAATACTACGTTTCATAAGGGAAGTTATTTTATTACCTATTACCTGTAACCTATACGCATATTTATAAACTAGAATTCGACTCTAACTGTCATACTTATGTTTAATATTATACATGTTATAATATTAACTGCTTTTGTTTTGTAACGTTTCCCGAAAAAAATGGCTATAAAACTTTGAATTGGTTACATTCATCATAGACTTCGACAAAATACTTTACAAAATAGAAACATTCAAAACAACAACAAACAAAACTCAATTCCCACACGTCAAATTAATCTAAAAACAATTTTTAAAATTGGCAACCCTAAAAGGCCCAGCGTCCCTACGGTTGGCAACTCCGCCAATTTAGTTGGACAACTCCGTCCAGTGTCCGCATAACGTATTTACTGCGTCGAAATATTAATCTGCCCTGTAACGAACCGGCGATAGTTTGGACAGTTGACACAGATGAGCGTCGCTGTAGACACGACTCATTGTTTTATTAATCATTTTCAAAGTTTCCTTCAAGTTTTAATATGATTTTAATATAAATACATTTAAGTTTTAGTTTAGGTTTTGGTTACTCTATATAAAATTGTTTATAGGTTTGGTTATTTATTGACAGAGTCAACACCTTTATCGATTTTTAGTCTATGCTCGAAACACAAGAAGAAAACTTATTAAGAAACTGTTAGCGTTCAAAAACTTAAAACAAAGTGCAGTGTCAATATGACGAGAACAAAATAATGTATTGTGTTATGGTTGTATTTTTTTTTTATTACCCTATCACTACGTAGCTTATGCTGCGTAGCTTAACATTAACTTTGTTACTTACAAATACATTATTTTGTGAACATTTTTTAACATTTGTATTACAAGTATTTCAACAAAACTTTTTTTTTTTGTATATCAAAACACAGCAATAACAAACGATTTAAATTTTATTGTATTAAAAAGAGTAAGATTTGACAATTATGAATGAAAAATGATGTCTGATAAATGTCCACCATAATAACGGTTACAGATTTTGATTCTTTTGTCAAAGTTTTAATCACTTTTGACAAAATTCCGGGTTTACATATTTCGTTAATCATTTCACGAAATACCCTTTAGTACACCTGTACGACATAAGCTTCCTTCAAGTTTTTTTTTTCTTTTTTTTTAAGTACGACCAATGTACCTATCTAATTTATCGCTACTTACAGAAAATTCACTCATTTTCTTTCATATAATATGTTACACCATCATTTCACTCGTCTTACTTATCTTTCTTTCTTTTGTCGTAATAAAACTTATAGTTATTAATTTTATTTTTTAATAAATTACTTTTTCGTCATATATTTTAAAATAGCTTCTGCGCGCGACTTCGTCGGCGTGGACTCCGCTCCTATTGGTCTTAGTGTGATGATACATAGCCTATAGCCTTCCTCGATAAATGGGCTATCTAACACTGAAAGAATTTTTCAAATCGGCCCAGTAGTTCCAGAGATTACCGCGTTCAAACAAACAAACAACCAAACAAACAAACTCTACAGCTTTATATATTAGTATAGATTAAGTTTACCAGCCTCTAGTACAATGTTTTTTTTTTGTAATTGTCCCACAGATTTTAAACTTTTTTTTTTAAATAATATAATCTGTGTTAACACATAAGTGTACTCTGTAGTATTCATTGTAGAACTTTATACGGGATCATAATAATTACGTTTGTCGTTTAGTTTTAAACCGTTATTAACCATACGTCGTTTTATCCCGACTCATGTGTGCATTCTGAATAAATAATGTGACATAATACTAGGCTGAGGTGTTGAGTAATTTAATGGATTTCGGATTATCGTTGTAATGAGATTTAATGTTCAAATTTTGGTCCGTGATATATTGAATCAAAATTTAATTGTAGTTGACTTCCGGCTTCGCACGTATTTTGATACTAGTTATGTATAGAAATAGACATAAAAATATGTTGAAACAAACATACCCATAGACTCGTCTTAGTTATCATATTATTTAAGATAAGAATACAATTACAATTATGCCTTTATTCATGGCCAAGTCTTCCCTTAGTTGTATTTAATGATTTTTAGCTTACCTCGGCAAACCAGCTTCCAAACCCAAAAACAATTTTTCAAATCGCTTTTGTATACTGAGATGAAAAAGGTATAAAAAACAAATACCTCTTCCGCTATATTACACCAACTAATATAGACGTAACTACATACGTGGATAATGTATGTTTTTACATGTTTTTTAAATGATTAAAGGCAATTAGTATCAGGTCACCTGTCTACTTGTCCGCCTACTGTTATTGTGGGAAAAACACCAGTAATTAGAAAGCCTATGGGTATTATAATAACTAGGTTACGCGGCACATTCAGTAATATGAACGAAATTACTCGCTATTACTGTTTTTATAATCGGTAAACATACCAACATACTACATATAATGCTATACATGTAATTGTGAGCAGTCGTGACGGGAATAAAATAATCGACAATATTAGTCTTGGTAAATTAACTTAATATCATCATAATTCTGACCGAGAAACGGAAATTTTTAAAATGGTTTTAAATTATTACAACATGATACCAGACGCTCCGACTTTACCTGTAAACTTTGAGGTGTATTTTGATGTTTTCATAACCTACTTATTATATCAGTACTTGCCATTATATATATATATTTTTATTAGCCACTTTGTATTGTTCGAAAATACCTTTGCAGTAGACCTTAGCTGCTTTTACCCGCCTATTTTTATGTTTTAGACGACTCCGTTCAAAATTATATATCTTCATAAATAATTGCTCAATTTTTTTTTTAAATTTTTAAATAATACTTTTAAAATATATCCCTTGCCCACAAATTTGCCCTTACCGAAAATGCAAAAAAAAGTTTTATTTAAATTCTAACTGTATCTACTCCTTAATTAAATAAAATATCTATCAATTTTATAATGATGACGGCCCAGTAGCTAGAACCATAGAATTCTCACTCCTTTTGTGTTAAAATTTCTATGGCGGCCGACGAAGATTCATCGTGAAGAAAGCAGCACTAGTCTAGAAAATTTCTGAGCCATACGATCAAGGATATGACTGTGTGCTGCTTTGTTCATAGCAACCTTCATGGTTTAACTATATTTTAAATATGAATGTTATTTTATTACGTATCTGTATTTTTACCATTATGAACTGGATGGTGTAGACTTTTTACCAATACCAGTATTTGTGTAATGTTACAAAATTTAAGGATTACTTTCTAAAGAAGGAGGTTAGGTAGGTTATAAGGATTATTTGTATTTTATACTAACTTTCATTGGGAAAGACAGACGATTTTGGGTTGGAGTCAAATTTTCTTTTGAAGGTACCCATGATTTAAATAAAGAAAAACACAAATGCTTTAGCATCTATTATTGGACACTCATTTTCTACATCTAGACTATTCTTATCAAGAAATGATGAATGATTCGCGCTAGAGGAAAAAAATACTATAGTATTTTTTACTCAAGAATACGTTCCCAAAGGATAAGAAACATTCACGCGAAGGGAATCGTAAAACAAGTTTGTCTAAAACAATTTTTAAAGGTAAATCCGAAGGTTGCTTGTGCTTTGTGAACTTTGAAACTTTGTAATGTCAACGTTGAACGATGTCCTTGCGATGAAAAACAAAATTTAAAACAAATCACATTTGCTATTGTCACCTACGAAAAATAAAACTGCATTTTGGCCGTCGTTCCTCAGGGGCGAATTTTATGCCAACATTCCTTTCGAAGCGGAAATATTATTAAATTTGCCGACGTCAAATTTTGAAGAGAAATTTATTCGAGCTTAATATCTATTTATCTGTGTACAATAGCTTAGAAAATTTTAGTGCTATGACTGATAGAGATATGTAATGATCGCAGTAAATATATTAAAAACCAAAGAAAGGTAAGGCATTTGTATCTGATAAACGTAATTTGACTCCTACAGGAGTTTCTTCTCCTATCTTAAAAATGTAATTAAGCTATCATAGAACATATTAATTTCTGTCTAATAGAAGGTCGTTGACGTCGTATAGTTGAATTTTTAGCTATTATTAACAGGCTAAATTTGTCATTTAGTAAAATACAACTAGTGACAATAATTTGTTACTTTTTATGTATCCTGTTTTCTATTGAAACAATAACAATTACAAAACACCAATACACTGAAGTCAATTAAGGAATGAGTGATAATAAATACAGTTATTTCGGACTGCAGTGGATGAAAAACTTAATCTGCACTCGAGACAAACGAATAGTTTTTAAAACCGACTGTGAATGTATGTATTTGTCGACGAGACTGTCTGCGGAGGAGTAACGCTAACGCAGTAGATACGAATAGATTTAGACGTATGTAGGAAAATATTATTCTATCCTTTTCGATATATTTAATTCTATTCTTTGGTGCGATGACTAGCTCGTTTACTGTGAGCCTGCTTTCTGCACCAGAGACGTGTTCGGTTACAGCCTCGAGCCTGGATGTAATCCATATTTATATAGGAACGTATTATCAATATACTGTTCATTTATTTTAAAATAATATGTGCCAAATCCGATTGGTACCTTAAACACAGTCACTAAGTTGCGTACCTTCGGAACAGATCAACATGAAGTAATTTTTATTCTATGGTACTGGCTGAATCGTCACTCCTTTGTTACACGATGTGGCTTTTATATATACAGATTTATATATCTAATTAAATAGCTTTTATTAACGGTAAAATAACATTTTCCATCCTTGAGAACTGACTATTATTGTTTTTCGTTCATTTAATGAAATGAAAGTGCATTGCGGTTGTTAATTATTCAATGTACAAATATTTTTACTATCGAGTATGTTGATTTAAAATGATCAAATCGTGAATCGTATCGCATCAAATAGTAAGTACAACAACGATACGAATAAATGATTAGGTACTCTAAAATATCAAATAAAACTTAATAAAATCTATACTAGTATTATAAAGATGAAAGATTTGATTGTTTGTTTGCATTGAATAGGCTCCGAAACTACTGAACCGGTTTGAAAAATTCTTTCACTGTTGAGAAGCTATCCGCGAGTGACATAGGCTATATTATATTTTCAAATAAATTAGGGGAAAAATTATTTTGAATTTTTTGTTAAATACCCGTGCGAAGCCGGGGTGGGATGCTAGTTCGCAATAAAATCCGAAAAAGTTGTTTCATTATAATATTAAATACGTGTAGCTACTAGTAATCTATATAAATAAAAATTAAACGCTGAAATGTACACTCACATAACTTTCGAACGACTGCCAAAATGGACAGTTTTTTACGTTCGTTATTTTCAGGATAAGGTTTGTACGAGTACAAAAGAAAAATAAAATAGATATGTATGTGCACGAGAAAACATGGCGGTAAGAAGTTCGACGTCTTGAAATTTAACTTTTTAAAACCAAATAAAAAAAATGTCAATAAGTAAATAAAATAAAGGAGTTCGGTGAAAATTGTACTCTGTTTATTCGTTACGTGTTATTTATTTTAGAAAAAATATCCTTACTTTATCTCAACGAGATCTCGTCTCGCGGTTTAGCTCCGCACAAATAATAAAAAGTTAGCAACGTCAGCGCGGTAGGTACTTAAAATTCTTTTCAATAAAACTTCACAGATATTTCACCGAGTCAAAAAGAGACAGATGTCTTAAATAGAACTTTCTAGATTTACGATGGACGGTCTTTAGTCGAATACCGCGGTATTCGTTTCTGAGTTTTGTCAAATTTGATTATTTTTATTTCGTGTTTATTCAGGAGTTATGTTAACTTTACTTTTGCAGTGCTTCACTTTAACATAACAAAGTATATCATTTTATATTGTAGCTTTATAATTGGATTAATGTATTTTCTTTTAGTTTTCGAAATTAGCTATTATTTTTTTAATCACTTTACATTCTAGATTAGCTAGATTGGCAGATATAAATAAATTCTACGACTGCATTAGTTCGTTTTCGCAGTTTTTTGGATAGCACGTAAAAATAATATAACCCTACTTTCTTGTACTGTATACTAAGTTTAGCTGGCGGAAAATGAAAACACCTTTAAGCTCTCCTTTTATAAATAATTTTGTAAGTAAAAAACGTGAGAAAATCATCATTGCGGTACAAACATAATGAATGATAGAAGTTAGCGAAATTATGAAAACTTAATTGCTGTCAGATCTTTACTTAAACGCGAACTTTAGCTATTATATCACATGGGCGCTTAAATTTCGCTATAAAACTTTTCCGAGGGCCTTGTTTACGTGGTTCCTTCAAAGCCCTTCCTGGCTCTTATATAAGAGCTTTATATTATCCCGAGTACATTCTTAAATGATTCATCGTCTGAAATATTTTCATATTCAAAGTTCACTTGGGATTTTTATTTTGGACTAGTGACCCGCCCCGGCTTCGCACGGTTACAAAAACTTTCAATGAACCTTCCTCTGGAATCACTTTATTTACTAAAGAAAACCGCATCAAAATCCGTTGTGTAGTTTTAAAGATCTAAGCATATATAGGGACAGACAGACAGCGGAAAGCGACTTTGTTTTATAATATGTAGTGATTTAATATAAATTTGGCTTCGTCGCTCGTGAAATTAGCTATCGAGATTTATTACCACTTAAAAAAACCGAGAACTGAAATGAAACAGCCTATGATGTCCCACCGCTGTGCAAAGGCCTCTGTATTGGACACTGATAGTTAAATAAAAAAATAGTGGTAGGTATCACTATTATCGATGACGAGGACCACATGAAAATCAACGTAAAACTTATCACTCATTCATCATCAACTATCTAAAGCCGTATTAACAGTAGGTCTGTGTCTATTCTATATTATTATGTGTTATCTTTTATCGTATATTCGTGAAACGGAGAAACGTAAATTAAGATTTTTTACGTCTTTTTAATATGCCAATCGCATAATAAACAGGTTGAAATAAGAAAATATAAACAGTTTGAATTTCATTCATGAGCTTTGTAAAAATAGATATAAATAAACTTTTTGTAGGCTGAAAAAGTATAAAAAAAGCTATGTTTATTGTTAGTCATAACAATTTCGTTCATTACAATTCAAGTTTGGTCGAATGCGACGCATCTTAAAAACCTATTTAAAAATGGTTTCCAGTTCGCAGAGTTACAAAATAAACACAATTTCTAAAATAAAAGTAGTATCTGTCAGTGAAAATCCCGTCAAAATCGGTCCAGCCGTTTTAGAGATTAGCCGGAACAAACAGACAGATAGACAAAAATTGTAAAAAATGTTATTTTGCTATATGTGCATTTAGTAAAAAGCATTTATTTTAATATTACAAACAGACATTAATTTTATTTGTGTAGATAATATTAGTAGATACTAAATTTAAAATTAAATTTATTTATCTGTTTAAAGATTGTTTAGAAAATAAAATATTATCAAACATTAAGTTACAACTTATAGTTAACAGTTACTGTGAAAACGGACGAAACAGGGCAGAACGTCTAGTTCAAAAACCGAATCCTAAAAAAAATATTAAGACTGCAAGCGTCGCGTAATCACTGGCTTAAAAGCTCCGTACAAAGACGATATTTTTGTTTATTTAGATTTAGGCTTTCACGAAAAAAACTTTCGGTCTAGGCTTTTTTGATATCTTATAAAGCAAATAAATGGAGTCTTTGTAGTTGGTAATACGTATAAAAAACGAAGATCTACAAAAGTTTCTATCTCATATTAGATATTATTGTATGTATATAGATATATTGATATTATAAAGGATTTGTATTTTTCTGCTTTGAATGTTTGTAATGGACAAATTAATAAACTATTCAACCGATTTTAAAAATTCTATCACAAGGAAAATGCTGTGTTATCATTGAGTGACATTGGCTGTCTTTGTGCAGAAAATAACGGATTAGTCAAAATCTTGAAACCCGCGCTGGCGAAGTCGCTAGCGGAAAGCTTGTTAATATATAAAATGGAAACCTAATAGCAGATATGCATAATTTCTTTACTAGACGGCCTTCGCATTGATTTTGAAAATGTTGATTGAGTTGACAATTAGTATTATTTCGTACATCTTTATCGTAGTGTTTTTATGCATCTTAAGGTTGGCTTGTAGCCCTTGTAGGTAAAAGCTATTAGTCATCCTTTTGCTCAAGATATTTCTAATAGATAAATAAGACTAGAATTTGGTAATATACAAGACAGCAGATAATAAACATCCTTTTAGCATTAAAATGTGTATAATTCGATAGATAACGAATAACGATTTTATATACATTTATATGTTATAACTGTATAGCTTAAGAAAAAAACCTTGTAACATTAAATTTTTATTGCAACTAATAAAAATTACCACGGATGTAGCGAGTTGTTGTGAGAGATACAAAATTTTATACATCTTCAAAAAACTTAATTCTGTATGAGGTCGAGGTATCTCAGTGCAGAATAATAATGAAGTGATTGAATGTTTAATACAGTTATTTTCACGCACGATACGTGTATTTTATTAGGAAAATATCGGATAGGCACAAAGGGTTACCGTTATGAATCTGCAGTTAATGTATTGTACCGTTAGCCTCTTGACAGTACGAGGAGAGGTAGCGGGTGCGAGAGCGACTTAGACTTATATGTGGGTATATATTTTTATAGTTATTTTTCAGTATGAATAGGTACTAATTTTTTGTGAGTTAATTAAAGAGTTCGGTAATCGGTATGTTATTTTGTTGTTATCAATTTCGCTTTTCAAAATTTGAGTTACTTTAACTGCAAAATTTGTATCTAATTAACTGTTCTGTACTAAAATAAAAAAGTTGACTTTTACGATTGAGTATTTCGAAATAAGTACTATTTTATAGTGTAGCACATTTCATGATTCCCACATCTCTATACAGTTCTATTGTTCAAAGATTGCGTCAATTTCTCTTGAATTTTTAATACTGTTTAGGCGGTAGCGGGTGACAGATCTCCCGCTATCGCCTACGTGAATGTGAACGCAAGTTTATATGAGATCTACCTCATGTAGCGTACATGCCTTGACATCCTGGCCTTTGAGATCATTATATATCTAATGATCGATAGACGTTATATTACTGTAACTGTAAATTAAGTAGACATAAATAAATTAATTGTAAATTGCTGTTTCATGTGAATGTCCTTTTTTGAGTCTTATGAATTTGCGTCGTTAGCAATTTCATGTCTTACTTCTGTAATTCTACGTAGTTGATTGATATATTAAATTAAATTCACTTAAATTAGCTAAGTATTAACCGTGTTTATGTGTTAATAGCACTGTCAGTACTGTCTAAGTACGTCAATTTTATGTGATATTTTTTTTGTCGTTATTCGTGATTTGATTAATAGATTAAACGTGTTATTCGGTAAATAGCTTTCCACCTCCTCCTTTACAGCACCCAACTTTTCAAAGTTTCATATTACAATGAATTATTTGACAAGAGACGACACCATACTATTTTTAATTCGTACTATTTATTTATTTTTTGTGTTTCCCACACATGAGGAAATTCTAAAATGTTTTCTATTATCATATCAAAATTTCGATCCAAAGGTGTGAATCAAATGATAGTGAAAATATAGGAAAAAAATGAGTTACACACTCCACTTGTTATGATTAAAATTAATAAACAATGTGTGTTATATGAGTGAAAGATAAAAGACGTAAGCACTTCAGCTAATATATTATATATAAAAAGGATATAAACGTGGGATGTTGAGTGCGGCTGATATCACCTGCGTCTCGTATTTAGCTCCAAGTGTGGGCGTTATTCGTGATATTTATATTTTATTTATCACATTTAGATAATCTATATCTATTTTTCGTTTCATTGCTACCCATATCAGGAATCACAATATGTTTTGGTTCGTCTTTATCTATAAGTATTGGAGAATAACACTTAAACGTGCGCTTGCTAGCACTTTATTTTCATTTTGCTCAGTTTGTGTCAGTAGTGTGAATACTTTTACCAATGTTACTACACAATTTATTAAATCTGTTTATAACTCGTTGTTTCCATATATTTTATTACAAATTATCATTTTCTCGTGTTCTATTCAGGTCCTACAACAATTTTTTGTTCATTTTCGGAATCTTTTCATCAGTTACTTTAAACATTTTAAAAAAGAGTTTCATCAAAACCACAACTTCTGCAGCCAGTTTCAAAGTGCCGTGTCATTAGTCCCGTAATGAGAGTACGTGAGAGGGTTGGTCTAATTAAATATTCTTATTCCGACTTGGCTAAGTGAGGTCCGCTACCGATATAAACAGATGGTCGGGATATCATATTTACATAATTAAAGCTCGCACGGAACACCTTAGTGTCATTAATTTTAAGTGGGCGTATGTTTCTCACCTGTGAAAATTCTGTTGCGCCATCTTCACTCACATCGTCATCGGCTTAAGGTTCAACGTGAAAACACATTTTCATTTTATTTAAATTTTTATTCAAGTAATTTTAATCTTCTGTCATCGTTATTCTGTTTATTATTTTTTTGTTAAAATTAAAAATAATTAGATTTTTTCTTTGTCACCGTCATAATTATTCATAACTAATTCGTATTCAATGATATGTGCCTTCGTTTTTGTTCAAAATCTTTTTATACTTTGAAATTCTAAATACCGACATATATTAAATCTTCTTTTTATCTCATTGATGTTATAATTATACGAATAGAAAATAACTTATCCACGATATTAGCTTAGTCATAAAACGTAATAAAGCTCAATTAATGACACGACTCCATTGATACGTTTAATGGTATGTAATTATATGAATACCATCCTTTATTAGTTCTATCTCTCTATAAATGCTGCAAATCAGTTTTGAAATATCTTTTAAAGAGGAAGCTCTACTCGATTCTAATATTTTAGTGATCAAAATTCTAATTACATTACTTCGATGATATATTCTGCGACAGAAAATAGTTTTCCATCATAAATTATAGTCAACTAAAACCAGTTAAAAATTAATCAGAATACATTTATCCTCAAACCTTTGTTTAAAACCGGCTAAGCAACGAATAAAAAAGTACTAACTAAAAGACCATGGAATATTTTCATCTTCCTTTCTTTCTGTCCGACACTTTCTAGTTTCTTTGTTGACTTTCGTTAGACTTATTAGTTTACAGTCTACAAAGACATGTTGAACCAAAATTTAAACGAACAAAAATTTATCTTCTACTATTTGGAATTAATAAAGTAGGTAATAAATATGGAAATCATATTGAATTATGGTACAGCTTAAGGTAAACTTGCAAGAGCGTCGTCCATACACTTTGCTAATTACAACGTAAGCAATATCTTAATGATAATAATACCGAACGAATGCTATCTGCTAATAACAATTTGAATACATATTTAAATAATGTGTCAGTTAGAACAAAGAAGTTTTCGATTGCTTACGAAACTTTTCCTTTGTTTATCTTGTTACGAAATCTGCTTACATCTATACTGACCTTAACTATCAAAACGTTTTACTATTGTCATTAGAAAAATGCGGAGTAATGTTGCATTGTAATAGGAATTAACGTCCATACAGAGTACGCTGTGTATATATCTGGTCAGCATTATCTCACGCCGGCTGAAGCTATCAATTTATCGGTATCAATAGGTAAATTACTTTGTACATTCGTCTGTCGGTGTCATTAACTCTAGTTACAACTAATATCTGAACAATGAATGTCATTAGGTTCTTTGTGTCGAAGTTATATTAAGATTATTATTTACCTTTTTTACTTTTTACGCCATTGAAATGAATCTTAATATATTTGAAGAAAAAATTAAGGGTGTTTTTTTTTCTTTCTAATCGTAATGTATTTAGTTGATTTCTTTAGAAATCAAGATCTGTAAATAAGGTTATATATCTATATACAAAAGTTTAATATTTGCCTTACATTCAATATTATTTTGTATAAAATATATAATTAATTTATCCATTCATTTAATACGAAATTTCGTTAAAATAATAAAAGCCAATAAAATTCAATTAATTACGAATAATCTCTTAAGACTTTGAACTTGAAATTTGACACGCATGTCTTATAGCTTTTAATTCATTATTTTAATTACAATATTTTAAACTTTCAAAACTGACTTGAATTAGATATTTGTTGTTTCGGATTATATTATTTTAAAAAAAGTCTTATAATATTCTAGATAAATAATATAAAAATAAATAAATAAATATATATACACAATACACACACGGTCGTCTGGTCCTAAAGTAAGCAACTTAATGCTTGTGTTATAGAGTCATTCCACGTCAAATCAACCAATAAAAAATGTTTTCAACCTGACCCTTTCAGATTTGGCTGAAACTTTGTTTATTTATACTCTCTGACACACTGAACTCAAATATAGTTTAAAAAAAATTTAATCCCTGATAGTTTTTTAGTTATAAATTTTTAAAAATCACAAAATTCGCGTTTTTTGACTTGTACTAAAATATAAAATCAGCAATAACTTTGGTTATTTTAGTGCTAGAGAGCTGAGTAATAGATTACTTCAAAGAGGGTTTAATGGGCTTTAATGTGATGCCCAACTTGAAGACATTAATGTACAACATATTTTTTGAGTAAAACTCAAAAATCGTTTTTGAAAAATCTTTGTGTTGGTGTTTTTTAATTTTTTTCAAATTTATATATGTTTTTATGTATAATTTTGTGAGTACACCATAAAAATTTCAGAGTGGGACCATGATGGGATCGGGAGATATGTTAAAAATACATCACTGCAGTACCTTTCACAAAATGTTTAGTGCTAATAGCCTGTTTCTGATACATAGGCTATATGAAACATAACTTTGAAAATGAAATACAAAGATATTTCTTTATTTTTAACTGACTTCCAAAAAAGGAGGAGGTTCTCAATTCGACTGTATTTTTTTTAAATGTATGTTACTTCAGAACTTGACTGGGTGAACCGATTTCGATAACAAATGTTTTAATAGAAAGGTGGAGCGTGTCATTTGGTCCCATTTAAATTTATTTGAGATTTAAGAAGTACTTTTTGAGTTATATCTAATAATACGTTTTTACTTGACTATTTTTTCGTCGACCTGCGTTGTATTATACCGTATAAGTTTTTACTGGGTGTACCGATTTTGATGATTTTTGATTTGATCGAAAGTTGATGTTTATCATGTGGGTCACATTTAAAAATCATCGAGATCTGATTACAACTTTTTGAGTAATCGTTGATAACGCGTAATTACTTGAATATTTTTTCGTCTACCTACGTTGTATTACTTTTCAATGAATATAATGTGTAATATATTTAAAACACATTATTTTTATATTTAAAACATAAGAATTAGGCCTGCATAACTTAAATTATTCAACATTAAATTGAAATAAAAAAAATTGTGATACTTCAGTGATGTATTTTTAATATATCTCCCGATCCCACCATGGTCCCACTCTGAATTTTTTATGGTGTACTCACAAAATGATATATAAAAACATATATAAATTTGAAAAAAATTAAAAAACACCAACACAAAGATTTTTCATAAAGGATTTTTGAGTTTCACTCAAAAAACATTTTGTACATTAATGTGTTCAAGTTGGATATCACATTAAAGCCCATTAAACCTTCTTTAAAATGAGCTATCGTTCAGCTCTCTATCTCTAATAGAACCAAAGTTATTGCAGATTTTACATTTTAGTGCACGTCAAAAAACGCGGATTTTGTGATTTTTAAAAATTTATAACTAAAAAACTATCAGTGATTAAATTTTTTGAAAACTATATTTGAGTTCAGGATGTCAGAGAGTATAAATAAACAAAGTTTCAGCCAAATCTGAAAGGGTCAGGTTGAGTGCCTTGTTGGTTTGACGTGGAATGACTCTATAGGTAACAGCCGAGTGGTCTAGCTACATTTTTTTTTCTATAAACATACTTATAAATAATAATACAAATATAAATATATAAATAATAAATAAATATGTATATATAACACCCAGACTCGAGGTGGGAATCGAACCCACAACCCCCGGAACAGAAAGCAGGGTCACTGCAAACTGCGCCAACGGGCTAGTCATCATATGAGTCATATGAGTCAAAATATGAGTAATAATATTATATATTTTTAAGTATATTTAAATAATTACAACAGCATAGCTCACGTACGGAATTGTCATCAGGACTATCAATCATTGGTAACGCGTTCGACCAAATCGTCTTCCGTTCGTGTAGAGAGGTTTGCATATTAATTAACCAAGCGGATGCAGGCCTCATAAATCTTCACAGGTGACCTTTGTGAATTTGTATTGCGATAGCTTTACTATTTGCGACCGGGTTGAGGCGGGAGTTCCGCAAGGTGGATTATTAGGGTTACTAGTCTTTTTTGTATTTGCAATTGATAATTTTTGTAATTATAAAATAATTAACCATGAACTATGTTTCTAAGAGCTATACTTATTGTTTTGCATACTCGTACTAGTACAGGGTTGTAAAAAAGATACATTTAAGTTAAAAAAAAATCACTGCATCGCACTGTAAATGTCGTACTGCATCGGCAAAAGAATGTTTCCATTAACAAGAAATATTGGAGCTTATTACATAAAGGTTGATAATTTTTTTTTTCTTGAAACCTGCAGGCGTTGTGCAACCTGCAAGATCTGCTTATGATATTTATTTTTACTGATATGTAGGTACAACATATCTTTAATAATGTAACAGAAATATAAATTGACATCCAAATCACTTATATTTTACTTAACTTTTAATTTTAAGTTCGCAAAACAATATTCCTAATAAACCTACGCAAATCCTAAAGCTTGTACAGACAATAATCCCATGGATTACAGACAAGAACTATCACATTTCTTATGTCGTAACATTAAGGCTTCAAAAGTCAAGCATGGTTATAACATACTTCGGTGGATTATTTACAAAACCGCAAACACAAATAGACATTGTCTGTTTAAATATTAACAGTGGCGAGTCGAAGACCCTAGCATTGATCGGTCTACCCCTTCATTACAGATTACGCTCAGGAATAGCACTATGATTGATAGCCGGAATTTGTATACCTGTAAAATCTATAGATGTTCTCTATAACTCATCTGTTACTTTATAGAATGACGATGAAAATTTATTGTTTAAATTAAAATGTGTGGTTGTATTATTGAATATTTGTTTTTGTTATTTATTACTTAACACAAACCTATCATAATACAAAAGTAATTCATGTGCATTATAAATGCTGTATCGTTTTTTTAGATACATTATAACTCAATATATCGCTTCAATGGAAGATATTCAAATTCCCGATTGTTCGAAATAAAATTTAAATTGAAAAAAAAATCTTTAAAAGCTCCAATTCGCAGTAATGGTTTAGGTCTAAATCAAATACTCTTTAAAAATCTTCAAATATTTTTATTAAAAAAAAAAGGTTTAGTACACCTGAATTGAATTTTAAAACGCCAATTAGAACTAGTGGAAAAGCTCTCGTTAGCAAAAAATAACGGCTTCCTAGCGTTTTTCGAAATTAACGGATTTTATTTTGTTTGGTTTATTGCAGTGGTTTGCTGTTAGAAATATTTTGACACATTTTAAGTTCACAACTAAATTACGTTCCAAATATAAATAAATGTCATTAAATTTCTGTTTGTGTGTCAAACTAAAATTTATAAAAAGTAAAAAAAAAATTTAAACGTTAATTTATTATTAGTGACTAATAGTAGTAATCGAGTATTTGCATGTTTTTAAAGTGATTTTATATTGTATGCTTCTAGAGAAATAGTTCGATGGGTTTTACAGTAATTATTTCCGTAACTAATATAGTCGACGTGTTATTTCTATAGTTAATTTAAAAAAAGTAATGAAACTATTTTCTGTTTTTAAAACTGATGATAACCAGTTCCGTTCATCATTTCGATGTACATACTAGGAAGTCATGCGGCGTCCACGTCGGGTTTTATTTAATAAAATCGTTTTATTAACGGCGCATGTTTCATATTTCCATGCATAATGCATAATCAAGCTCGCGGCGTAGGGTGGGCCAAGGACTAGTAAGTGCATCGTACTTGTATGTCTAAATACTGTAATATTAAAATTATATCTTAATAATATTATTACACACGAATGATAATTCTATATACCTTTTTATTTCCCATGCCTTACATTTTCGTTCATATAAATTTACATTAATTTGTTCTAAAAGACACAAATGTAACATATTTTTATTTTGTAGATTGTTTAATTCTCCTTTTCGGACATTGAAACAACTTAATTTTCCTTATATCATATTTATATTGACTAGCCCGTTGGCGCAGTTTGTAGTGACCCTGCTTTCTGTTCCGGGGGTTGTGGGTTCGATTCCCACCTCGAGTCTGGGTGTTATATATACATATTTATTTATATACGTATTATTTATAAGTATGTTTATCGAAAAAAAAAAAAATATTAGCTAGACCAGTCGGCTGTTACCTATAACACAAGCATTAAGTTGCTTACTTTAAGAACAGACGACCGTGTGTATTGTGTATATATATTATTATATTGTTTGAACGGAAAAGCAGGATTTTTAAATCTTCAGAGATTCACCAGTTCAAATGAATTTACTACTACTTTACCTACTCACTAACTTAACGCTACTACTTCATATCGTAAATTATATTTTGATGTTGTGGTGTTATACCACTTCTGAGTATTACTTTATAGTTCAATAAGTTAATTACTTCCTGAGTACAAAGTTTCTGTTGGAGACAATTTTTAATGATTTTCATTTATTTTCAGGTAATCTTCGCATCGATTTCACATTACAATAAACGTCTGACTTGACTACGTAAGTTGTTTATTAATGCAATACAATATAATTATATTTATTAATGCGATACAAGATACAACAATAAATGAAACAGCATCAAACAGTACTGCTTTCAATATGCAATTGATTTTAATAATCGAAAATCAATTTACGTTTCAAGCCATCTGTAAAATAACAAAATATTATCGGAAATGGAAAATGGCCCCAAATGTTGTCATAGAGCTGACAGACCGACAGGTGCGAAATTAAACTTTATTATTACATTATTTAATATTGTTCGGGACAAAGGTTCAAACCCCGGCTTTGATTGTTGAATTAAATTAGAACGACGATTCATTTTTCACCAAAATCAAAAGAGGCATTGTAATACCATTAATTGATTTTGTAAATAACTTTCATAATTTAACCAGTCTTAAGCCAAAAATTATAGACATCTACAAGATCAATAGTTTGAACGAACGAACGTCAATTTAAAAAAATAATGAATAAAATGTAATTAAATCGTTGCAAAATTAGTTATCAAGTATTAATCTGAGTTAAGTCTAAAAATATCAGTAATTTGAAACTACCATTCGTTAATCGAATATTCTGAGATTTTCACCTAGCTTTCTCTTGACCATACCTTATATAAATAGTATCATTTAAGGATTTCGCAACGTCCTTCACCGATCCCTCACACATAAAAAGCATTACCACGCTATTTGTATCAATTATCCTGAACTATTCGACATGGCGGCCATATTTCTTAATCGTGACCCCCATAACTAAATGGATCCACGCCTATTTCACACCATTAACCAATAGTTGCCCTATTTTTTTTTTAATATTTCGTGTGTGTTACCACCTAGTGTGTTGACTTCCTGTGGACGCTTTGAAATAATATTCAAATATTTGAAATTTGATATTTTATATTCTAACGATGTAGTCATAGAACAGAAAGAATTAATATTAATATTTTATATAACATTAGATTTATGCTAATCACATTCATTAATAATATTAGTTAGCTTTACATTTTTGTATATAATTTTGTATATTGTGATAAAATCCATACAAATAAATAAAATTGGAATGTCTGTTTGTAATATTAAAATAACCGTTTTTACTAAATGCATCTCGATATATTATACACAGTAGGTACATATATTAAAATAACATTATTTATTAAGTGCATCGTACGTCTGTCTGTCTGTTTCTGTTCTGCTAATCTCTGAAACGGCTGGATCGATTTTGACGGGACTTCCACTGGTAGATAGCTGATGTAATAAGGAAAAATTATTTTTATTTTCGAAATTTTTTGTTAAATTCCACGCGGACGAAGACGCGGGCACAGCTAGTATTAAATAAAAGAAGAAGTATAAAATAAGTACCAAAACAATAACAGTGAAATTTAATTGTAAAACGATGTAGTCGCTACTTTAGAAATCAATACAGAGTTGGATAAATAATTCAAGTTAAAATAATTTCAAAGGCGTCAATTTTAATCAATTCTAACCTAAAACTTGGGAAGCCGCATCATTTAAGTACCTAATTAATATTCACTCTACATTATCAATTAATGCTGATGTTTCGAAAAGTTTTATAATAATAGTAGAATTTTTGTTGATTTCTATAGAAATAACGTTAACCTAGGTATTCTTTTTCTTATAACATTAAATTTTTATATTCTGTATATAATTGAATACAAAAATTATAATTCACAATTATTACAACATAGTATAAAATGTTATCTATCTTAAACTTTTTTGCTTTTTTATAATAACTTTCTATATATTCTTTTCATTTTTATCAGCTTAAGGTTGACTTAAACCCATTATCAAATTTATAAGTAAAATTTTACTATGTTTTACATTACGGTGCTTATAGCCAATTGTCAAGCGAACTACTCCCTATAAAGAGTAAGCTATCTATAATTCTATACAACACCACTTAAGTATCAATCAAACATCTATAGCTACCATCACTATGATCTAGACCTATGGATAGTACCTAGGACAAATAGAATAGTTAGAGTTAGAATAAATATTGAAAACAAGTCAAATAGCGAGGCATTTGTAGTATTATATGTAAAATATATATGACTCCTAACGGTGTCGTGAATTCGTGATTGTATGATGAATTACGTACAAACTAATTAGTTTTAGCTGTTGTGAATTTTCACTTTGGAGTGTCTCTTAATCCCTCTAATTTCGTTTTGAACAATTTAGGTACTTAACATCTGTGCCTATTGGTTGTATTTCTTGTCTTATATTATTATATATTAATTAAACATATATAACGCGATTTTTATATCAAATGTAAACATTATGTCCTTTTATTTGACTTTACAAATAAAAAGTAGCAAATCCGTTTATTTACTACATTTAAACAAAAAGACAAAAAATGATTGTGACAAAAATCTCATTTTAAATGATATATACTTACCTAAATGATTATTCCTTCATAAAATAAACACGTAATCAAAATGTGACCATCATTCAATCTTCTATTTTCTTTGAAACGCAGGTCGTTACACTTGCATAATTTTCAGTGGAGCTGACTGACAAAGTTTTAAATCTTCTGAAAAAAACTATACCTAGTTGAACCTACATGAGTACGATAAATCTTGGGATAAGAACGTTAAGAAATTATAAAATTAAAAAAAATTTTAGTAATCAGTTACAAAAACACCTGGATCGTATAGTAAAGATGTAGTTGACATTATGTTCTGAACTAATAGCGTAATATTATACCTAATTTCTTCCTTTTTGGCACTGCTAGTAATTTAGCTTGTTTGTAATGGAAAAGCTATACTTGTCTACCAGCATAAGTATTTTTAGACTTCAACGTTTCTCGGAAACGATGACATATTATTTGACAGGACAATGTCTCGGATAATTTAAACGATACAGACAGACTGACGTCGATTAACTGACTAGTAAGGTTAGACTTATGCTGAATCGCTTAACCGTAGGTAGGATTTTAGTCACATTTTAGATAGTGACGAGCTTAAATACGAACCAGATTGTGATGTGACATGGCCCATACGCATACCTAATTGTTCTCGACAAATATATAGAATGTCTAACCCAACAATAATTTCGGTAATCTAGTAACTAAGCTTAAAGGTAATATTTATGACTTTACCACCTTGAATTTTTGATTCGACCATCACTCGGAGGAATGTAGCAGAGGCCTCATCCGGCAAATTAAAAATCATCTGGAAAATTAAAAGTTCTATGATGCTTGCACAAGATCACTATACAATTGTATGATAAATAAGGGAGATGTATTTTAACGAAATTCGGTTATAAAACTAGTATAATTTTCGTAGAAGTAATAACAATCTAAATTTCCTTACACAATAATTAATATAAATATGATAAAAACACATTTTCTCTCTGTTATGGTTCAACTACTAGGCTTCAAGTCTCAGGTATCAGTACAAGCTAGAGAGTTTAGCCGCAAAAAGAAAAACTTTAATTTCACTCATACTTTAAAAACAATTGATTGTGTGATACTTCGTCTGTATCTCAGCGTACGTTTAGTTTTAAATTCAATGACATTAGACGAAGCAGGACCCTCGAAGACGAGTTATTTTTAAACGAAGCATTTGTAAAACGCTACGATTGCAAGGGAGATGCGAGGCTTGTTTTTTGTTTTGTTTTTGGTTGATAATTGTTGTAAAGTGTTTTTTGTTTATTTTAGGTAGTCATTAGTGACTCAAAACATGTATGTGCCGTGAAGTGTCACAGCACAGTCAGCAGAGTGCTGCTGATGAGTCGCTGGGCAAATGTCTATTTTCCTATTGACGATATGGGTTCGAACCTAATCCGCCTTGCTACTCATTGCTAGTTTAAAAAAAAAGAACTAGTCCAGCAGTCTTCTAGATTTTTATTAAAAAGAAATTTAAATAAATAATATTGAAATATCAAGAATAACTCAATAAAAATATAATTATAATCATTTTTGGACTTGCTAACTATCTGAATTATATTGAAAGTCAAAATAAATGAATATCATTCCGTATTCTGAAACTTACCTAAAATTTACAGCTTCTATAAGTTGTAACTTGTAAGCTTTAGCAGACATTTGAATAAATGTCGCCGTGGTCAGACCTGTTCGAGTAATTTGGCAACAAATTCACTGCTGTACACTGTACAGTATCATAACGTAGGGCTTGGGTTTAACTTTTTTAAATTACTTAACAACATAAAAAACAGTCTCGGTTTTTTTTAATAATACATATTATTTTTCTTAATAAGTATATTTTTATAAGTGCTATAAATGAAGATGAAATAGGTAAAATTTATTAATTCTTGGGTTTAATCTAAATGCAAGTAAACTGCTTCGAGTCAAAGGTAGCGGTAGTAGCTATGTAGCATTTTTTCTATAACAAAAGTAAGTAAGCTAATAATGAATACATAATAATTTAATATTATTTAACATTAGGTTTTTATTACGAAATATAATTAATTTTAAATAACTTATTGTAAAAGAAAAATTTAATTTAATATTTTACAATACGATCGCCATCCCTATCTTTCATTGAAGTTCAAACCCGCCGCCACATCGCCGCCGATCTCTAGGGCTGCTATTATTGATTTTAATGTTATGAGTTGAATTTAAAGTCTAAAGGTTGAAACTTTATTTTAACAAACATATTTTCTTATTCAAATTGTACTAATAAAAAAAAAAAACAATCATATTTCACAAGTGGACATCTCATCTTTCCTTAAAAAGGAGGATTAGAACTTAATTCAACATGCTTCTTGACAGCTGTGTATCAGATAAGACATATCTTGGAACTTCTTACAACCTTCATTAAAAATATACACAGTCGAATTGAAACCTTCTTCCATTTTGAGAGGTCGGCTAAAATTTAGTCGTCATTAATGAACACTAGATCAACTAAATAACACGAGTAAAAAAACCCTTTGTGAAAGAGAATTTCAGTCTATAATAAATCCTATTTCGATTCAAATGTAACATTTACAGAGATTCTAATTAAAATCGTTCATTCCAATAATCGCAAACAGAGCTATGCGTTCCGTCAGCCAGCGACAAATATTTTAGTGGACGTCAACGTGCGTTCATTTCAATACCATTCCATCCCTGTAAAATGGAATTAGGCAGATGCCCCTATCTGTGTATAAGTTTGCGGTACATAATTTGAATGACGTCACTTGTATATTTCCACTATGATATTTTTATATCTCCACTGTTAAAATTTTCGTTGTATAAATGATGAAAATATTCAAATGTCGATTCGCAGATTTGATTCCTACGCAAAGCAGATATTTGTATTTATACAATTATCTCTGGTGTGATCAAGGACGAAATCCTAACGTACACTGGTGATTATGAAAAGCAGCTCTTGGTTGTTATCATGAACACCAACTGTTATACTTGGAAAATTATCAGCTAAACCGCGTTAGAACAGCGTGGCAGATTATGTTCTAATTTATGTAGATATATAGGTTGTTTCCGTTTTGGTACAATCGATGAAATAAATAATATAAACGTGGACAAACTTACATTTATTTACAACAACATAGCTACAATATGTATGTTATTATGTATGACATTAAAATATCCTCAAAATGCTACAAATAATAATACCAGTTTGTTCCTCTCATCCTTCACAAATCTCTTAATACATGTAAATAAGCAAATAAATGTAGTCTCAAGATATGAATTAGGTCTAATTTGTAAACATATTCAAGGAATTACGAACTCTATGAAAAAATAAATATAATAATATTTTTACTCATCACTTCTCTAATTCTTGTCCTTTGATATGTTGACTTAATTTTCCAAGTCGTGGATTAGTCACAAAGTAAAAATGCTGCTTTATAATAATAATATTCTTTACTGCACACCAGAATACAAAAATAATGGATAGTATACGAAAATAAGAATATATTATACAAAAGTATTCAGAAGTGACAGCTTATCACATCCAATTAATCGAACAGTAATAAATAATATCACATAATGTGACACATATCAAACCTTAACACAGTCAGAACCGCGTGGGAATTTTAGTCGCCAGTAAATACTTCGAAATATAAGGAATAAGCAATAATGACCACATCAACAATAGCTTAACTGACCGCATTCATGCAAATCAGAATGAAACAGGTAACGCCCTTACCAATAACCATTCCCGTAGAAATGAGCTGACCGGTTGGTCAGAGGAAATTTGCCTATACACGTAATTGCACCCCCAGGCACAGCTACCGTATATCATTACAGAGTAAGAGGCCACTGCTAGAATCAATATCTACTCTTTATGTAACAAGCTTATTTGGAATAGGTAAAATTATTCGACGGAATAATGTACCGGCAATATTGGTATCGGAATATTATGCTAAAGAATATTCTGAATCGATATTGTATTCATTGATTTTGTAAGTCTACATTGAAATTTGCTTTGAGGACATTAACATTCTAATTTAAAACAATATATCTTATACAATTATACAAAAATACCACCCTCTGCGTTACAGATAAAAATCTTGTTTTCATTTGCATAAACATTATGAAATTTACATTATAACTAATAATTAACTATTTTTATTAATACTCTTTTTTATTACCTCTTTATGCAAACGAAACCGTAGTCAACATATTATTATTAGTTAGAGACAGAAAAGTACTTTGATTATATATTAAATATTAACTTTCCGCTCGTGATTACACGGTTTTGACTATTTACGTGTTCTGGAATTAAAATATGGCCAAATCTATGTCTCTGTAATAATGGTTTTTTAGAAAAAGGTCGTTTTTGAGTTCAACTATTACAAATCTTCGAAAATACAAATGTCTCCTTTTAATCTTATAAGTATGTAAGCCTACGGGCACCACTAGTAGATAATGACACCAAAAACTACCCACAGTAAGTACCTAATTGTATAACCAGATAATCTTCCTACCAAGATAAAGTCGATAATTTTATGAAAAAGAACATTTTAATTATTTCTAAGTTAACTATTTATAAGATGCTTAAATTTGGAACGGTTAAATCTAAAGTTAATAGATTCTACCTAACTCCAACCAAACTCGGTACTTCTCTGGGATTACGTTAAACTTTCTTTAATCAAGATACGATCAAGGTTTAAACTGGACAGAGTCTTCTGATTACTTTCTCTTTAAGAGCTTGTAGGATGCCTTGTGAAGTAAAAATCGCGATGAAGTTTATTTTACTAAGTATTTCAATTGTACTGAGAGGAATATTGGATAACGTATCTTTTACGCTTCAGCCTGTAATATCCCACTGTTGGGCATAGGCTTCTTTCTCCATGTAGGAGAATGATCAAAGCTTAATCCACCACGCTGCTATAATGCGGGTTAGCAGATATATTCCCTAATATGAGTAACGATCGCTATCAGGTGTACACGATAATAACCGGGACCGACGGCTTAACGTGCTCTCCGAAGCACGATGGGGACAAACACAAGGACTGCACAAACACCCAGACCACGGCAAATGTCTATATGGCCAATACAAATGTTTGTCATGTGCGGGGATCGAACCCGCAACCGCCAGCGTAACAGCCTCCAACCAGTGCTCAGTGCTGTGATCATTGCGCCAACGCGTCGCCGATGCGAATGCAGACAAGAAAAAATGTAACAAATGGGAAATTTATGTTACTAACATGTAAAATCGAAAGTTTTTTTTATAGTCAACAGATGAAATAATTCCAATGGTAAATTGATGGTAAAAAAATCCTTATCTTAGTAAATAAAGAAATCTTCACAAGAAGGAAACCATTAGAAAATTTGAGACGATTGCTCCATTGCGTATGTGAAGTTACAAAATTTAATATTATGTTTATATAATTTGTTCCCACAATCGCTACACCACGAACACAAAGAAGACTGAGTTGTAACCGAATCGCGAAACTTGTAGAATCAAAAGATCTTGTTCATATAAATCAAATACAGAGAACGTCAAATTGGAGGCGTGATAATTTACATACATTACGAATCAGAGCTATTCAAAATGTCTCCCTTACGTTATGATTATAATTTTGTTTGATTTGCTTCTTCATAAGGGCAGATGGAGGAGCGAATTTAAATTTTTACGATGCTAGTACTTCTTGAGAGTGCTTATATATCGAAAAGCTTCGCTTCGAGGATAAGAGTGAAAAACGCTTTGCATAAAATTTTCGAACAACACCCTTTATATCGTGTACAACAAGTATGTGAAAATATATTATAAATGCTATCAATGCATTCTCAAAAGGACCCTTCGAACACAACTATTATTAAGATGTTTTATTATTACCGTAACGGATGTACAGAATAGATATGCAACAATGATTTTGATATCAAAACAAACGTCGGATTTGTGCGGAGACGATGCTTTGTACGCATTTTAACACCTTACAAATATCAAAACCTCTGAACAATGGCACCGCCGCCCCTATTGTGGAGGGTTGGAGGTTCAACGAACTCTTGTTTGAGAGGTGCGAAACGGTGTAAACAGTAATTCAAACGCACGATAAGGATTATCGTTTGATTACTGTTATTTAAGTTCATCAGATTATACTCAATGTTATTAGAAAGGGTAATAACTTTAGTAATTATTATTATAAAATAAAACAACAAACCACATTTGAACTTAAACTAAATCTAACATCTTTAGATCTCTTTAATTGTGTTTTCAATAAACTGCAGTACGAGAGAAGTTTAATCGAAATAGCTTTCGTAAGACGTTACGTAACACCTAATTTACAAAGAGACCAGCATGAAATAGGTTAATTCGTTATGCGACTCAAATCACAGCCAAGTGCATTAGTATTAACTTAGCTGTAATGCAATCCTAGCCCAGTCGCTTGAACCTCAAATTACTCTCAGGATTTGTTTGTATCAGTCACAACGTCTGACACTAAGTCTAGACTTCTAGAATTGTAGACGAGATTGATCTTTGCATTAGCATTACACTGGGAGATAGCGAGTGATCTTCAAAGTAATATTTAAGACTAAGTGCTCATATCTATTGTGGAAATGTTTGCTAATCTCTGAATGTTCGTTTGTTTGATCCAACCGGTTTGTTCGTGTTTTACTTTGTAGTTCTGTTCAGTCTAATTGATGGTGTAAGGGCAATGCTATTTGTATAGATTTAAATGAAATAAATTCTCGTTCCTCAACGCCGTTCGTTTCAACTACTTTGCTTAAAAGGTTCTAAAGGAACGAACAGTTGTTTTGTTATTTAACTGTGTTTTACGTGAATACAATGTTTTTTTTGTACTATGTGAGAATGGATGCATAATTAACTTTATTCAATATATTCGTAATAAGGAATTTTGATAATAATATCAAAGAAATATGAAAATATCACTTTTGCATTTTCGTCTCTTCCAAGCGATCGCATCGTAGCAGACCATTTACACGATAACAAACCGGAAGCCGATTCGAATGAGTTCACGTGCGTAGTTAACTGAAACATGGCGCCCGGAAAGGACTCAGTACCCTCCAACCCGTGTTTCGTTTTCGGACCCATTATTAATGTAAAATTCAAAAATCTCACCTAAATGTTCACAATAAAAATTCGAGGAAGTCATTAGTTTTGTACTGAAATATTTTTATATTCAAAGTATTATTAGGATTCGTTTCTGCCCTTATATTTTTTACGAGTGCATCGTTTTTTATATAACGACGGTCGTAGTCTTCAAAAATATTAAAACCGATCCATCAACCATAACGACAATAAGCATACGTATTTATACTTACCAAATGTATAAAAGTATTGTGATAAAGCACTTTTCTATCTTGCATATGCAGTCCATTGTCCAACCCTTTCTAGATAATGCGTTGTCTTCTAACAATAAGCCCAATGGTTATATTTCTATTCAAGTCTGGATACATTAAAGTCATAAGCACGAAGCGTATATCCCTACGATTAACTACGCACCCTCGTAATGCAAATCCCAAGGGACGGAATTTTCATAGACTTGATTGCAACAGAAGGGAACTAAAGACGAAAATCATGTTTAGGTCACTTTTTATTAAGATCGTCTAAAACATGATGAATTATAAATTTAAATATATTTAAATTGACGGATGATATACTCGTATATTACCGTTCCAAACATTACATTACATTAATCTATTAATAACATTACATTAATCTATTAATTAAAGCAATTTTGGAACCATAATTCTGATATAAATATTGTGATATTTAAAGAAATTGATTTTTTAAAGTATTTTGAAAAACTATTTAATGTATTTTAAAGCGTGTCTGCTAAACGTTCGCCCTCTGTTTTGTCTATTAAACTGATAACAAAGACACATTAACAATTTATATTTCTGCAAATAAAATAAAAAAATTCCAACGTTATTGGTCGCCCAGCATTGTTCATTGTATGCAGATTCGAGGACACGTACAATAAAAATTAAAGTTTGACCCCAAGGATTATCTTTTCAATGTTATAAGTTAAAATATATCAATACCGCATCGTTTGAACGCTAACAAATAACATTAATTTCATCATTACCATTTAAATACGCAGTGAATAAGAAAACCATAAATATCCCAAAAACGTTCAACCGAACACTTTTCTCTCCGGTCAATACATTTAGATCCTTATCGAAATGAACAATGTCGAGTCTAAACTCTTATTCTTTGTTAGTCGCCAGGTTAAATTATATCAAAGTAGTTGATTCAAAATAGGTTTTATTTTCAGCTATTAAGGGCTACGTTGAGTGATAAAATAACTTTGTTTTAATCTGTATGCGTTTGGTGTGCCACTCGCCTGATTGGTCGTACGTTTAGAGAAGGGTGACAGCCATAAGATTTGCCTTCTATCGTTACAGTCGGATTACTTGATTTTAATTCGATTTCAAAGTCCTTAAATGAGCATTATTATGAGTCCTGAATAAACATTACCTACTGTTTAAATCAATAATGTTTTGCAAAATCTTTTATTTCTGTATTAAAATTATTGTAAGAACAAACATTGTTAAGCTTTCGAGCGTCAAACAATGAAAAATCTTAAGTTATTATTGAATCGACTTGCTCATACTTTTAAGTAGTATTAGAAATTATTATGAGTGAAATAAGAGAATTAAAATGTTATTGTTATGTTTTATATTTTATTTCTAATAAAATGCATAAAAATATTAAAACTTCACCAAGTGGCTTTTATAGTTTAACTTCAGAAACTTTGATTAATTGTAGGCTGTTTATTTGAATGGGACACTAGTTGTTTTCAAGTCGTATGAATAGACTTTGTCCTGAGATATCGTGATTTAATTTCTCGACGCTGGCCTGATGAGAATTCCTGTCATCGTATTCAAATTAATGTTTACGTTTTGTTGTTTGACAGCCGTACATTTGTCTCTGCTGTATCGGTTGTATTTATTGGTAGCTATTACAAAATTCCCCATTCATCATTTTCAGTTCTAATTTCGCCGTTTGTTTACGCTTGGTCCTATTGGCATTTATGTGAATATTTTTTTTTTATAACATTAATAATTTAAACCAAATTACTAAATACTTAACACTTTATCAGAGTATCATTTTGATACTCCATTTTAGCTTTAATAAATCATTTGTCGTTTTATCGTTAACATGAATTGATTGTTTAGGATTTCCTATCTGGTTTTCACTTCGTAACTCTTAAATGGCGCAGAAATAATTAAGTACACGGGACAGTCTAACGCAACTGTCACAGACAAACTAATGACTGTCAATATCGCAATAGTAACGACTTTGTGGTTCAGCCTCTTGGAACTGATAGCTAAAGAAATAATTAACTTCCTTGCTTTGACACTTATTTCCTTTCATCAACGTTCTAAATCCTTTGATCAACGTTTCTGGGTATGCGCCTGATCTGTTGTAAGGGTCGCTGCAGACTTACGAACGTAGTTCTACCTACTACTTTCTTCTACATTTTAGTCACATGTAGGAATAAAAAAATAGATGAAGGCAGAGCTTATGGTGAGCGCCAATGCATGTTGTATAGCTTTTTTACGTTCATATAATGTCTGATGACATTGCTCAGTGAGGCGAAGCGACGCTGAAATAAAAAAGAGATGATGAATATATTTCCAATCGTAAATGAAAAAAGGACATACTAGTTCTGATGTTATAAAGCAATTCGTCCTGAACTTCGTGTATTTCATTTTGCTGTATTTTCAATAAACTTAAATTTGTTGTTCCAATCGTTAATATGAAACGTTAGCATGTGGTTACTCGGCTTTAGAAGCAATATATATACTTACTTACCCAAGTGATTCTTAAGTAATACGTTTCCTTTCCAAGTGTGCATTGACTCTAGTTTACAAAAGGGGAAATTTGCTTACCGTTGTTTGAATAGACAGGGATGAGAGGGTATTTTGCTTTGATTTATTTTTTGACTCTTCTGTTTGAATATTTGTACTAAACAAATTATTATGTCGTCCAAAAATTTGACGCTATACTGAAATAACTTGAAGACGATCTTCGAATTCAATAAATTTACTTAAATATTTTTACTGTAGTTTTTACTATATTTTTTTAACGTTTTAATTATAAAACTACAGTGCTTGTGAATTTAAATGTAACTTAGTTCAAGTAACATTTCAGCGGTCTTTAAGTTACTACATATTCACATTGTCATTTTAATTGAATATTCATAAGGACGCCTTCGCTAAGAATAGCACTGCTTTTGTTGAGTGTTTTATAAATGAAAGGGGTGTATTATTAGCGTTTCTAATATAAGTTAACATAATGTCACCTATTATAGGCTAATAGTATTTATATAAGACTAGCTACTGTGCCCACGACTTCGTCCGCGTGTAATTAAAAAAAAATTATTGTTCAGTTCGCAGGATTTATAAAAAAAAGCTAAAATAAAAGTAGCCTAAGTTACACCTTATTACATCAGCTATCTGTCAGTGAAAGTTTCGTCAATATCGGTCCAGCTGTTTCAGAGATTAGCCGGAACAAACAAACAGACAGACAGACAGACAGACAAAAATTGTGAAAAATATCATTTTGGTATATGTACCGTGTATAGATCCATATGCATTTAGTAAAAAGCGGTTATTTTAATATTACAAACAGACACTCCAATTTTATTTATTTGTATAGATAATTATCTATAAACTATGATAAGCTGTAAGTATATCTATAGATTAAACGTTTTATTTAAGGCGATTAGAAGAGCTAAGTAACCTTCAAGAACGCACGCACACATTTACAATATCGACGTGAACGCCATTTAACTATGGCGCTTATAAAAATTAACTCGACAGCCGTTTAGCGAGATTATGCCCGACCATGCTAATAGATGGCGCGAAAGAATTTTGAAGTTTGACGGACGGCTGTCAGTTCGCATACATTTAGTTTTTTCGATCGCAATTATTATAGTCCGGGATTCCTAGAACATTTTTTTCACTTGATTACTATCAAGTTAATTTTCCGAGAGTAGCTTTATTTTGATGAGACGAACAAAAATTTCCTCTACGAAAACTCTCGATTGTGGTAGGTAATAGAGTTAGCAGGGGATAGAGCAGCAGTAAGCGTAGGACCGGGATAACGTACCACGCAATTTGTAGAACAATATTACAATCAAATTATATAAATATAAAAAAAAAACGAAAAAAAAAACAGCTGGTTAGTAATTAATTTTTGATGTCCGTACGAGGTCATCAAAATGAAGCTACTCCCGGAAAATTAGCTCGATAGTTATCAAATAAAAAAAATGTACTATTAGGGATCCCGGACTATTATTGTTACAGTAGCGTTTTTAGTAGAGGTATGTTTTTATAATGGAGTGTCTGCGGTTTCGAATTTTGGAAGGGAATGTTTTTCATTTTTGATTTTTTATTTAAAATACTAGGGGTATATTTATATAAAATAACAATAATAATAATTATTATCATTTATTGCAGACGTTAGTCCATATTTTTGTTACATAAATTTTTTCTTAAGCTATGTTAGATTAAAAAAAAAGTCAAATTAAAACTCTTTCTAGCACTTATACCCGTGCGAATAATTCGCACCCACTAAATAAGTATAATAATTATCACTTTACTAAATTACAAATTAATATAATTTTGTTTAAATTCTTTATTGCAAAACTTCTTTATAAACAATAATCGAAGTGTACCTATATAAACTATTCTGTAACAATCTGTTTGTCACTTTCTGTAATTGATATAGTTAAATTTTTGGAATCTCGAACTCTGGAAATGGCAACGTATAACTATATCCATGAGTGAATGCTGGTGATAGCAGAAAAATTCCTACTCGCTCAACGTTAGACACCTTTTTTACCACTTTTCGATAGGCAAGTTATCACAGGCATATTGTTATAAATTATATTTGATAAAAAATATGCCTCATCGAGAGATCAAATCGGTGAAGGTCGATGTTCCACGTCTCCTCTACTACAAGAGGCCTATGCCCAGCAGTAGGATATTACAGACTGAAGCGGAATCGTGAGGTTTTTTCTAAAAAGGGAGGCAAACATCTTAACCTTAGTGTATTAATATACCCGGTGAGTAAAAAATATGGAAACCCCGAAAAATTCGGAAAACCGCACAGGTTAGTCGTGAAACAAAGGTCAAACCTAGGTAACTTTTAACGAGGAATACAACGGTGACAACGGTGAGTTCGCAGTTATAAAATAAATAATTAAATACATTTCTAAAATAAAAGTAACCTAAGTTACTCCTTATTATATCAGCTATCTGCCGGTGAAAGTCCCAACAAAATCAGTCCAGCCGTTTCAAAGATTAGCCTGACCAAACAGACAAACAGACAGACAAATATTATAAAAAAAATATTTTGATATATGTACCGGGTATACATCCATAGTAAAAATCGGTTATTTTGATATTACAAACACGATACTCAAATTTTATTCCTTACTAGCTGCCCGGACAAACTTCGTTAACTGTCTTTAATGTTTTTTTTTTTTTTTAGTATAAAAAACCTTCCGTGTGATTTAAGGAACATACAAAAAAATTTAGCCGAATTGGTCGAGCCATTCTCCAGTTATGCGCTTAGCAACATTCATTTTTATTATACTTGGCGTATTTGGAACGCTTGAAAAGATTTAAACCTAATAAAATACTATTGATATACTATATAATGCATATAACCATTTATCTCAGAAACGTTTTTTAAGAACATTTTAGGACTTGTGTATTTTGCGAACTCTCGTTGACCGCGAGACGCGCGACTAGTCGTGTGGGAGTACATTGACCTCGCGCCGGTCAGCTGATGGCGCGCATGAGCTTGTGGTATTCAATGACATTGCAGATTTTTCCAAAACACAATTATTTTAAAGCATTATCTTCAAATTTCTGTTTCATTATTTTTCCCAAACCATTTGATGACCTCGTCAGGCCATCAAAAATTGATTTTTTTTTCTGATTTTTATTTATTTTAGTTAGTTAATATTTATATAATTTAATAGTACTATTTTCCTACAAATTGCGTGGTACGTACCACGTACGTATCCCGTTATCCCGGAGATATAGCAGCAGTGAGCATAGGCTCACTGCTGCTCTATCTCCTGCTATCTCTGTTAGCTACCACAATTGAGAGTTTTCGAAGAGGATTTTTTTGTTCGTCTCATCAAAATGAAGCTACTCCCGGAAAATAAGCTTGATACTAATCAGGTGAAAAAAATGTACTAGGGATCCCTACCTATTACTTTGTCCGATCAAAAAAACTGAACGTATTCGAACTGACATCCGTCTGTCAAACATCTATAACGCCAAAATTCATTGTTATCATATGGTTATCATTGTTATGACAATCAATATTTAGTAATAATAAAATATTATTACCTTTTAATATCGTTCATATTTTGGGCATTTGTTTTATATGAACGTTTTTTACTTTTCGTGACGGGTTTCGCTTTATTTCCCATATTGAAAATAATTAAAAACAGTAAATAATCTTATGCGAATAATGCGGAAAAAACGAGCAACACGTCCGTTTAGCATCAGGCCTTGGCCGAGACTGTCTGTACACGGGCATTACGCACCCATGCGCACGTATTATGATTATTTATGCTCAAAAATAAGGAAACGTGTATTTATAAAAATCTATTGATCAAACAAAATAATTAAAACACTATCACGATAGTATGTTGCTTAAAGAATAATTTGACAAAATATCAGAATTATAGCCTGTATATTAACATGGTTTTTACCCGTTAAAAGATATTTTTAGAGGTATCTTTGTGATTTTTTTCTATCGTATCAAATTTAAAGAATCGTGTTTTCAACACACTATCTATCTAGCATATACCCTGCAGAATATCATATATTTTTCTGTTATTTTTCACTGCAGTGGATCATATACTTTTAGGCGCTATAAAACATCGTTTTAGCTCTTCTAGTCGCCTTAAGTAAATCTTTATTGACTTTTGGTTTTCTGAGTAAGAAAAAATTAAAAAAACTCTTTCTATCGTATATTTTTACCATAGGATTGTATACCAATATTATATATATTATATTGAGGTATTGATTAAACTGTGTTGAATTTTTGTTTTGAGACACATTGCACTTTGAACTACATTGGATTTTAAAAAAAGACTACCGGTTTTTATATAATAGATTGATTGGAGTTTGAATAAACATGTTTCGAATACAACAGGGGATGATTCAAAATAAGCAAAAATTAATTCGTATTATTTATTTGTATAGACTAGTTCGTAGATAACTATAATGTATGTTTAATACGGATTCCTCTTAAATAATATCAAGTTATCTTGAAATATAAATATCGAACAACTTTATCACATTACAGGATTTTAATAAACGGATATACATGAAATATGACATACCCGCATGGTGAGGTGACATTTATTAAATGGTGTTAAATTTATAGGCGCCGTAACCAGCACTTAACTATCGTGACTGTCAGTTCGGGATAACTGGCGATGAGTCAATAGTCTCTCGGAAGGGGAACAAGTGCTCTACTGTTTAATGATATGTTATATATTTGTATATTTTTCTTATATGGATTAATTTTCGAGTTTGCAATCTTTTTATTCAAGTTCTTCTATTTCTACTTCTTCTATTCTATGATTTAGTTGAATGGAAGATGTCTTTACCTCATTTACTGAGGTAGGCCACAACAGGAAATTTCCTGCTCGAAATATGGAGCAGCCCGACTGGGGACCTCGACCTTACAGAAGACCACAGCTAAATAATACTGTTTTCAAGCAGTACTGTGTTCTTGTTGGTGAGTAAAGTGACCAGAGCAGCGCTTTTGATGCTTCTGGTGTTGCAGGCGTCTATAAGCTACGGTAATCGCTTACCATCAAGTGAGCAGTACGCTTGTTTGCCGACCTAGTTATATATATATAAAAAAAACCTTTGATGTATCTGATGAGTTTTCAAATAATTATGCTGTATTTGTTGAAAATAAGCTTGTATATTTCTGTAACTTAAGGTTAATATTGAAGGTCAAGTAATAATATAAATAGAAGACAGGGACCTAAATAAAATAAACATAGCCTACTAGTGTTATTAAAGATTAAGAATGTTTACACATATAAGAGGATTTATTTGCTACTATATCTAAACTAAATTCTTCGAGTATTTGTTGAAGGCCACGAATGTTTTCAATATATATTTATGGACAAAAAGCCTTTATGGGTAACCTGTAATGCCTTGCCTTAATCACGACAACCTCCGAAATAAAGATTTGACGCGTTGTCGCAGCGGTCACAGCACTGGCTATTGCGCTAGCGGTCGCGGGTTCGATTCCCGCACATGACAACCATTTGTATTGGCCATATAGGTGTTTGTCGTAGTCTGGACGTTTGTGCTTGTGTATTGTGTGTGTTTCTGGACGCCCGATACAGGAGAAAGATTGCGTTAAGTGTTAAGGGCTTATCTTATACCCTAAATAACTTTTAGTGTCTCACTGACACGAGTAAAATGACATAGTCTATGACATTAATTGTGAGTCGAATCTATGACATTGCTGACATTACATGATATTGCATCTATGACTTAATAGCTTCACAGAAATAACCGTGACCTACTTTCAGCAATATGAGTCACGAAAATTTCGAAAATCAAACTTGACTTCCCATCCATACCGAAGCAACATTTTTTATTTATAACCATCATAAATAGATTGAAATTTATACCAGGGCTGAGACAATAAAAACAAATTGCTTTTCGGTCCGTTTTATTGGCCGTCAATACGTAACAAATAAAATGGCAATAACGGGGCCCGATAACTTTTCAAATAGATACACATTTATACAATAGCATAATAATCTGCAACACAAAGCACTGGTCGTTTGGTTAAGAGCGCAATTTTCAACTGTCAACCCCAAGCTCTCACAACGGCATTTGGCAACCAAACTGTAATGGCACAATAAATAGTTTGCAGCCCTTATCCATCTGTCACTTAACTAGTAAAATATACAGACGTCATTCAGCGGGCCGCGTTGAAAAATCGCGGCGCGGTTGAGAACCCCTGGCGGGGCTGGGCACGTACACCGTTACAATTCACACCTAAATGGGACACTTTTAAAGTTCATTTTTCATTGTATTGTTCAATGAATAAATTTAAATATTTGTTAACTTAAAATGTAACTCGTGTTGCCGGAAATACAGTCTAAATTGCACGGCTGAACATTTGTTTCTAGGATTGTGGATGTTGCTTTACGAATGTGCGTTTTATTTTTGGGGTTGTTAAGTTCAATGTATTATCGATGGTGTGTGGATTCGACCTTACGTGGGGTTATTTAACTTTGAAGTTCTTCAAAAGACCCTCGATTTCGGATTCTGGTGGATTTCTTTTTGCATTAAAGGCCTCATGAATTTAATGATAGTGCATTGGGATTATTACCGGCGAATAAGGCCGAGTCGGATTTTAATAACCTTTTTAACCGACTTCCAAAAGAGGAGTAGGTTATCAACTTAATGTATGTTACTTCAGAACTTTTGACTGGGTGGACCGTTTTCGATAATTTTTTCTTTAATCAAAAGGTAGTGCGTGTCATTTGGTCCCATTTAAATTTATTTGAGATCTAACATCTTCAACTCTCTCTCTCATCTTATCAACTCTCTCTTCGAGTTACATCTAATATTTTACTACGTTGTCACATTTAAATTTCGTCGAGATCTGATCACAACTTTTTGAATAATCTTTAATAGCGCGTATTTACTTGACTATTTTTTCGTCTTATTACGTTCTATTACTTGTTGATGTAATTGAAGTCGGTTTTTTTTCGTTTGCGAGCAAACACAATTATTTTATTTCTTATAACTTCCCGTGCAATAAATTCGCTAACAAGTAATTTCTTTAGAAACTTGAGACATTTCAGAAACAATAACTTATGTTCAGACTCCGGAGACCGCTGTGTATTACAAAGGAGACCCTAGACTTTACATCGTTGACTTTGAAACTTGAAGCTATTTTCAGGATTTTATAATAAAATTACCGTTTATATGTAATTTTAATATGCTTAATATTACAAGTGTAATTAAATGTAGAAAGTATTATTTAAACTACCTACATATATTAACACCTTTGAAATTTTCCTTCCTCGAGTATAAATTACTCAAATTTCAGCATCACATTTAAGCTCTATGGTTCTCATTGATTTGGTTTTGCATTGGTTATAATAAGTGTAAACCTACCGAGATGATCCATTGGAAAGAAAGAAAAACAGCGTTGGCGGTACCCAACTATCGCTTGTTTTGAGTTAACACTTCGAATTATTGTTCATGAACTAAATTCATATAAAATAAGAGTTAAGTTATCTTATTAATAGTTATCATATCCTTTATGTGAGAAAATCCCCTGTAGCTTTAGTACAGTCTGACATGGCTCTATTTTGACAATTATTATTATCTTTATAATTATTATGGGACTGGCATGCAAAAGTACCTAAATTTAATAAAATAATAAAAAATCTTTATGATTAAATTATAATTTTGAATAAAAAAATTTAAAGCTACTTTCGTTGCATTATATATTTTTAGTCAAACCAGATGCGTTTCGCTCACCCATTTAGATATCATGTTTACAAAAAGAAAGAAAAAACTGTAATCACCGCTGCACCGTGAATTCAAAACCCTTGTCAATATTTGTTCAATGTACGTTATTACTTATTTTTAATTATTTGTCCTTTGATGTTCGCGCTGTTTGCATTTTGTTTTTAATTAACGACCCATATGGGGCACAAATGACATTCAATTACATGTAGGTAATTAGGGCGGCTGTGGATACAAGACGGGTTCTTACATGTCGGTAAGTTTGTATCGATTAAAGAAATTTGTGATATGCATGAAAAAGGATCGTCGTTCATGCACATATCTTAACATGCGCATGCTTCAATGATACCATCTACCGTGTGAGTATATGATAGCTCATTATCAGTTGTACACTCGTGATGCTAACCATAAACGTTGTAATGATGTAAGCAATTTTAGCGTAAAATTATATTATATACTTTAATTTGCAAAAAAAAATTGCAAAAAAAATATTGTTCATTTCGCAGTTACAAAATAAAAAAAATCTAAAATATAAGTAGCATAAGTTACTCCTTATGACATCAGCTATCTGCCATGGAAAGTTCCGTCAAAATTGGTCCAGCCTTTTCAGAGATTAGCTGGAAAAAACAGACAGACAGACAGACAAAAATTGTAAAAAATGTTATTTTGGTATATGTAGGTACCGTGTATACAGCTATATGTATTTAGTAAAAAGCGGTTTAGTAAAATACTGTTTAATGATAGTTAAGCGCAGGGCTATATAAAATAACTAGCTTCTGCGCGCGACTTCGTCGGCGTAGACTCCGCTCCTATTCGTCTTTGCGTGATGACACATAGCCTATAGCCTTCCTCGTTAAATGGGCTATCAAACACTGAAAGAATTTTTCAAATCGGCCCTGTAGTTCCAGAGATTACCGCGTTCAAACAAACAAACAAACAAACAACCAAACAAACAAACTCTTCAGCTTTATATATTAGTATAGATAGTTTAGCATAAAAATTTTTTTATGCCAATAACTGATAAAGAATAACTGGTTATTCTTATTAAAATTTGAACGTTAATATTAAAGTTACTTATATTTTTGTTACAGGTAAAAGAAAACGCGAGCTTCGTGTCAGAATAATAAGGAAGATTGAGGATGAATGACCTGACTACATATGGTTATAATTTTTATATATATATTTATTTTTAATACAATTTAGAATTACTAAACAAATCCAGAGTAGAAGCATCTTAAAATTTTCTTTCAAAAAATTTCAATTTTGAAGTGACCTCATTTAAAAATTAATTCATGAAATAACGTAACGAAAACTAAACTAATAACAAGTCACCTGCTGTCTGTTGTCTCTAGACCTAATGCCCATGCCTAGAGACAGATTGGATCTGAGATACGTTAGCCTTCCCTTACATAACCAATGTGGACCGACTTTAAACCTCTGTGCCTATAATTAAACTGGGTCTTACCTAACAGAAGCGTAACGTTTACCCATACAGTACGTGTAGTCTGATACTATATACTCTTACTAGCCGACCTGTGCCCACTTCGTTGGGCTTTAATTATTTTTGTGATGCAAATATATAGTAAAGTTTTCATCTCGCTCGCATTTCTCCGACTTGATTTACATATACTAATATTTTTCGCTGAATTTTTTGCTCGATAACAATAAAATATATAATAGCCTATGTCACTCCTGAATAGTGTAGCTTTCTGTTAGTGAAAGAATTTACATGATCGGATCAGTATTTGCGAAGATTACCCCCACAAACAAACAAAGTTAAAAACTACCTCTTTATAATATTAGTATAGACTACGCTCCGAATAAAATGAATTGGTTGGAGACACCCCTACAAGCGATCAAATGAGAAGTAAAGTACGCATTATTAGCGATAATTCAAAAAGTATTCGTTAGGTCTCGATCAAATTAAAATGGGGCCAGTCAGCAAGCACCAGCTTTCA
Source organism: Melitaea athalia (assembly GCA_905220545.2). Classification (NCBI taxonomy): domain Eukaryota; kingdom Metazoa; phylum Arthropoda; class Insecta; order Lepidoptera; family Nymphalidae; genus Melitaea; species Melitaea athalia. The sequence goes on from HG992203.1 coordinate 7,604,214, forward strand.
AATAAAAAGTCATCAAAACCGTTACTTTTTGTAAAAAATGAATAACACACACACAACAAAAATACACAAAAAAGAACACAGTAAAAATACAGTCGAATTGAAGACATACTCCGGTTTTTGTCTACCTATTTATTCACGACAATTTTCAATTTTCAAAAGTTAAAACCAGGTTATGAAAAAAAAATACGTTTACCAGTGTATTTCAAAATGATATCAACCTTTAATTTCATAAAATCACGCCTCTTTCCCGTAGGGGTAGGAAACTGAATTTCCATAAAGAAATAACCCTTTTTTGGTAATAAAAGCACTAAATCAAATTGACATTATCTAAACCGTACTACAAAATACCTACAATTTCAAGATTACAGAAATATATTTTAATGAAAGGACTCCATTACCCATCTTTAGATTTTTTCAAAAAATATCCAATATATAATTAAAATGTAAGCAAAGTTTTTTAAAACATAATATTATCTCTCATATAATTTATTATTCACATAAAACCTTACCCAAGGATGCTGATTACATCTCAGTTTAATGTCTAAATGCTAGCTGACCTAGGTCTTATCTCCCTTAACTAAGATTTAGGCTACATTTCTCTTTGCACTGTAGATAGATATAGGGGCCCTCTTTTAGGATTCATTTTGGCATTCACTTTAATAAGATTAATATGATTTTTCATTCATATTATGTAATCAATTAGCTGTTCCAGCGAACTAGGTACAGACATTTTTGATCGTGAATGTATTAGTGATTTTGCACGTTTTTTTCTTCGTTTTTTTATTAGCTTTACCTGTATGTTTGTATATTTGTAACTGACTCTTTTGGACTTCATTTTGACCCACTTCAAAAGTTCAGATTTAATTTAAACTTAGTAGACTCATTGAGGGCTGATAACAATACACTAATTTGATAAGATTTTCTACTTTTTAGTTTGGTTTATTTATAAAAGTGTGTTTTTTTAGTTTTCTTAAACTATTATATTATTAATTTGCTTTTGAACAAATCTTATCATGACAGTAATGAACGCAAAAAAGAACTATTCAATTAGGTGCGGACGTTCAGAAGCTATACGCGTACATAATTACATATATCTCGGCGATTCGTTTTTATTTATATAGATTTTAAAGAATTAACCAAATTAACACAAATAAAGAGGCTTTAAATCCGATTGCATGAATAAAGTACATAAAATCAGGTTTTCTAATCCGAGATTAACTTAAAAAATTCGTTACAAAGTTATTAGGTGTTGAAACGTTTTTTTCTCTTTCGTGAAATTTGTTTTTCGTAATATTTGATCGCCTACAAAATAAGATAAAATCCGTCACGGCTCTCAGTCTTAAGTATTGCTTGATTAAGTTATAATCATGGAAAGTTTTCTTATCTTTTTTACATTAATTTTTTTGACAAAAATCCTACTATATGAACAAATAAAATTATTCAATTTCATACATATTTTATTAGTTTTTAAAACATTCACTCTAAACAGTTTGATTCTATGGAATTTTCCGCGTTTGTAATTTTGATACTTCCGAATTTTCGGGTGACTCAACCGTGACTATGACGTGACATGACGATAATGGAATGTCTCGTAGAATCGACATATATACATTTTAATCTTGTACTAAATAGTAAATATGTACATATATATTTTATTGCGTATAAAAGTGCATACACTTTATAATACTACTAGCTTCTGCGCGCGACTTCGTCGGCGTGGACTCCGCTCCTATTGGACTTGGCGTGATGATATATAGCCTTCCTCGATAAATGGGCTATCTAACACTGAAAGAATTTTTCAAATCGGACCAGTAGATCCTGAGATTAGCGCGTTCAAACAAACAAACAATCAAACAAACAAACTCTTCAGCTTTATTATATTAGTATAGATTAATTTTATAGACTTAAACAGTATTTAATTGCTAATTTTAAAGTCCACTTAGTCAAAACAGTATATTATTTAAGACATTAATTTGATCAAAGAGCAACAAACTTTTTTTGTCTATATATTTTTTTAAAGTTTAAGCTCCTATGTTAGTCTGTATGTACCTACATTTTACGTTCTATATATTATTTAATTCATACGCTATCTTAATTAATATTTTTGTGCTTCTTCATGCCTACAATGTGCTTTTAAAATCCATAAAAAAATTCAGTATCATAGCTAGCATAGATATATAGATAACAGTAGAGATTTGCATGTTTTATTAATCAAACTTTATAAACAGACAATAAAGGGATTTTTCATTAACCGATTTTTCACATAGTAAAAACATCGATAAAACCAATTACAGACGAACAAGTGAACGTTATATTAAATTAGTTTTATTCACGTTATTTTTTAATCTCTTTAATGAGTGCTTATAGAAACAAAAAACCTTAAACTAGAAACTATTTGGAAGCTCACGGGAGCATAGTGTAAAGTAACTTAAAGTTAATTTCAACACAAATAGTGTGTCCTACTCCGATATGACTGAACTTAGTAACAACGGAAGGACTAAGTAAATCCCGTATGTAAATTCTATTTTGTTGTCTAAGTCATAAACTTATGTATGATAAAAATAAAATACTTGAATAAGTGCAGAAGTCTTTTAATACAAATTTAATTATACATAGGAGAAACAATTATATAGGCGACTATTATTTCACAACACACGTGATATACTATTTCACAGCGGGTATATTTTATAATAATGATATTATTGTAAAAACATTACATACCTACTTATAGACTGACTTACAGTCAAATATTTTGTTAAATAATTATGAAATTTTCAGTTAGTTCCAGTTTTCTAGTCTGTTTTTAAATTTATTTGTATATCTTCGTACATTTCAATTTGATACTAGCTTCTGCGCGCGACTTCGTCGTCGTGGACTCCGCTCCTATTGGTCTTAGCGTGATGACACATAGCCTATAGCCTTCCTCGATAAATGGGCTATCTAACACTGAAATTTTTCAAATCGGCCCAGTAGTTCCAGAGATTACCGCGTTCAAACAAACAAATTTATATATTAGTATAGATTAACACGTGAAGTCTCCGAATTATCAATCCTATTAAATAAATAATTTAACTATATATATCATTTATTTTTATTTATGTTAATCTCATCAAAGCAAAGTAATAATAAAGAAATGTAGAATATTTTTAAGTATCTAAATTCAACGTGGATAAAAACGAGACATGACATTGTAGTTGGCATAAGTATTAAAAATCGCTACCTCTCATGACGTGCAGCACAACCGCCACCTCGGGTAGTTGATGATTATGGATATTAGTTACGAAGAAAGGACAATTTTATCCCTGGATTAGGTATTTTTGGGAATACAATAGGTAATTTAATTTCAGTCGTTATAGTAAATGTACGCTGCTTATTTATACCTTCATCCGAAAATATAAAAGATGAAAATGATCTTTTTCTTCTATAATATTTTAGGATAAAGGAATCTTATATACTTACTTATATTTTAACATATATCTAAAAATAATATTATATGTGACTATTTTTGTATAATTAAAATTAATATTAATAGTCACTATAATAGGAATTACACAGAATTAAAATATCAAAAATATTTTTATTATTAGAAAGCTAAAAAATTTGATTAAAAGAAACCTAAAACACCGACGGTTTGCGGGTCCGATTCTCGCTCGGGATGGATATTTGTATTCGTACAAATACTTACTTGTTACTTATAGTACGGAACATATCCGCCAACTCGCAGTGGAGCAGCGTGGTAGATAAAGCTCCAATCCTTCTCCTACATTGAGAAAGAGGCCTGCTCAACAGTAGGCTGTTACAGGCTGAATGCAATTGCTTAAAAAGTTAAAGCAAAAGACGGAAAAGAGCAAGTTGAGAGTAGAATTTTTTAGCTTTTGGTTAGAAACTATGTATATGTTGACTAGAGAGTCTGTTGACATTTAAAAGATATGATATCTCATCAAATATGGTTACTCGACGCTAGTGAAGATACAAGAGGTCTCTTAACTAGTACATTAATAAATTAATATAATATACTACTTCTTAATTTTACACTACATTACCTTGAGAAGTCGTTAACAACACATCAAAGGGAAACACAATATTTCTTTACAACTCAACCGAGTTGATTTGCAATGACAGAAATATTTCACTTCACAGACCCAGAAACAAGCATTACGCATACCAATGGATAATATATGCAAAACCGCAAAAGTAGCTTGTATCACGCAATACCAACATTTTGTTAGCATTAAATTAGACCGCCAACAAAGCTACGATCCCCTAAAATGTCTTATAGAACCAAAATCTACAAAGAATATTAAACCTTGTTCAAAAGAGTTAAAGTCCAAATTAGTTAAATATTGAAAGTAGTTTAAACAGTTTCAATCTTATCGTGAGTTATGGTTAATAATAACAAATGATAGGTCAAGGGTGAAGCATGGAATCAAAGGAAATTATATAGTTTCTGAAGCTGTATTTTAAGTAATATTATAGTAGGGAATTTTACGTTTTACACGAATTTTGTAATACTACGGGAGGTAGCGTAGCAATTTTTTTAGGAATTTTATACCGAATAAATTGTATTTCAAATAGTTGTTTAATGGTCAGAAATCGGTAAAGTGAGCGTCAGTTGTCGCACTAGCGGTGGAGCTAAAGGAGACAGCATGAGAAAGTAATTGGAAAAAAATCTGCTCCAATGAATTTTATACCGAGCGAAAATGTGTTATATTATTGTTTCAATCACATACTTTAAAAAAAAAGTCGTCAGCTGTGTTGATGAAGGTGGGTTATATGTCAGTCACGTGCATGAACCTCATTGAAAATTTGACAAAAAAAGTAATTTTATACCTTATGAAATTTATACATCTAAATTTTTATACTTTTAAAATAATAAAGAAAACCGTCAGCCGTATTTTTGATGGGGGAAAGACCTTCAGTCAGCGTGATAAACATTTTGCGCCCTCAATGCATTTGAGCGTTGCATAGTCTCTTTGAAAAATAAACTGATGATCTTTACACCCATAAACATTTTTTTTTACATTCAAATTATCTTATACTTTTAATTCAATAAGTATAATATCAATTTAGTATAAAAAACACCACATTTTATTTATTCATTTTGTATCGGTTTCATAATTATTATATTAATATGTACTGTAGCATCAACGAATTTCAAGCAGTAAAGGTCTCACTACTCTAACATACCTTGCCTAAAAGTTGTTTTCTAGCCTTCTGGTAGAGTTATAAAATAATGAAAAAATAGAAAGAAGCGTAGAGCACAATTTAAATTATGCAACGCATGAAGAAGCAAAGAAAAAACGTAGTAATAAGATGTTCTGATACAGATATATTTAATGATTCTATTGGAGAATATGAGTCATATTCAGAGCAATCTTAAAATTTATCCTAGCTTGTGCGCATCGTTGCCAGGATTTCATGCATTCACAGGGTACGACTTTAATCCCGCTTTTTGTAGGAGAGGAAAAAACCGTTAGAAATTTTAAGACAGTCAGAATCATTAATAAGAATATTTACAGATATAGCAAATATAAACGATTCAGGATTCTAATATACATCAACTTCTAAAAAAGATCGAAGAATTTGTATGCAGAATGTATGGTCTGAAAGCAATAGATAAAGTGAACAAAGCACGAGTAGAGACATTCATCAGAAATTCAGAACATATAAAATGAAGTCCAAAAGACAAATTCACACTTAAAAGTACACTTGACTGTGCAATATTCCCTGCACGTCAATCTGAATTATACAAGCAATCAGCATGTATTACATACATTCTATATAGCGCATTTTTCGAGTCACGCTTATCAGTCAGTTTCAGCAGTATTATCACCGTTATACTACGGATGGAAGGAAGAAAATAATGAATACACTTTGAAATGGTTCGACGGTGATCAAGTTCCACCATCACCATCTATGGTTTCTACAGTACATTGAAGTTCTCATCGTCGACAGCTCCGATGATAGTTGTGAGGAAAGTGATGGATATCACACAGACACAGAAGAAGATGTATATAAAGAAGTAAAATAATAATTTATGTATCAATAGAAATCTGAGCTTTTTTTTCTTATTTATGTTCATTAACAAATTTTTTTTTAATTAATTAGTATTTTGTTTCTAATAAAAATATATTGTGACGCCGCGTTGGCGCAGCAGTCACAGCACTGGATTGCGATTGGCTGTTGCGCGGGCGGTTGCGGGTTCGATCCCCGCACACGACAACATTTGTATTGGCCATACAGATGTTTGCCGTGGTCTGGGTGTTTGTGCAGTCATTGTGGGTCTCCCCACCGTGCCTCGGAGAAGACGTTAAGCCGTCGGTCCCGGTTGTTATCGTGTACACCTGATAGCGATTGTTACTCATAGTAGGTAATATATCCGCCAACCCGCATTGGAGCAGCGTGGTGGATTAAGCTCCAATCCTTCTCCTACATGGGGAAGAGGCCTATGCCCAACAGTGCGATATTACAGGCTGAATCGTGATCGTGAAATATATATTTCTGTATATACATATAATTTGAAACCGGAACAAAATGAATAAATAAAATGTGGTGTTTTTATACTAAATTGATTTTATACTTATTGAATTCAAAGTATAAGATAATTTGAATGTAAAAAAAATGTTTATGGGTGTAAAGATCATCAGTTTATTTTCCAGAGAGACTATGCAACGCTCAAATGCATTGAGCGCGCAAAATGTTTATCACGCTGACTGACTGTCTTTCCCCCATCAAAAGTACGGCTGACGGTTTTCTTTATTATTTTGAAAGCATAAAAATTTAGATGTATAAATTTCATAAGGTATAAAATTACTTTTTTTCTCAAATTTTCAATGATGTTCATGCACGTGACTGACATATAACCCACCTTCATCAATACAGCTGACGACTATTTTTTTAAAGTATGTGATTGAAACAATAATATAACTCATTTTCGCTCGGTATAAAATTCATTGGAGCAGTTTTTTTTCCAATTACTTTCTCATGCTGTCTCCTTTAGCTCCACCGCTATCAGAGCAGCTGACGTTCAGAGCTGTTATGTGTTAGGGGAAAACTATTATTGTTATGATTTTCAGCCGGTATAAAATGACTTGCTCAATTATAGCGCTGCCTCCCGAGCTATAATGATACAATAACGGTATTTCGGTATGTGATACACATTTGTCTTTTCGTAAAAACCTCATATTTTTTGTCACTTTATGTTTTATACGCAATAATATTAAGATTAAAACAAACAATGTACTAAATATAACCAATAGATTTTTTAAACCATTATTTTATGTCAAGTTATGTGAGTTTAAAAAAGTATTCCATTAAAATAGTTTGTACTATTACATGACCTCCTTATAAATATACGCAAAACATTGCAATATAAAGTTTATGTATTTTAATATTATATACTTCATTTCCGACTACCTCTTCGCTCGCGTGGGCTACACTATCAGTCTTGGCTGTTCAGTTTTCTCCCGCTAAAATAAAGCCCATGTCACTCTGTGATAACCTAGCATTCTATAGATGGAAGAATTTTGTAAATCGGTCCGATACTTTTTGAGTTTACAACTTACAAACAAAAAAAAATGTGCTCTCCATAATAATTATTTATATAGATTTATTTTATCTTTTATTTAATAGGAGTTTAATCACTTGGTGATTACGTCACCCCCGTTACAGAAATTATACAAAATGACAACAACAATTACATAACCATACAACAATGAATAGCATTATACTTAGTTAAAAATAATAATAATACACCGCGGACCAAGAACAAAGCCAAAGCTATGTGTGATTTGTTCTCGGTCCCCACTGTATATCCTAACTTTTGACACTTACAATAAGATTGATCTAACCTTACCTACTCTCTTAGATATACAGCAAGTATATTTATTATATAGATATACATGTAACTATGGAAAAGGTAAATGAACTAATTCTGTTTATAACTATCATTATGCTAATACGTTACGTTCGAACAAAATAGATATTCTATAAACAATAAATGTCAGTGCAACGGGAAACTGAATCTATCACTCAAAACCCGTTCATCCATCTTTGTGTTCCATAATCCCTAAAGTATCAAAGTAATCCTCAAGCTGCGACTCAGGGGATATACATACGATTGACCGTAAATCTATGAGACGCCATTTTGATCGGAATTCGAGATAACAATAAATATTGTAACCGGTCATAACTGGTATAAACTAGTTAGAGGCAGATTAACTTAAAGTAATATTCGTCATATTTTATGATTTTTAAGTACACAACGAATTTATTGATAGTAAAATTTTATTAATCTCATTAGACTTTATTATTCATAAAAATATATAATTAATTATTAATATATTTTTATTTTTTTTATCCTATTGAATATGACTTTAGAGGAAATGAGCTAAAACGTTATGCAAATTACAACATCAATGAGAATTCACATTTTATTACCTCGAAACCAATAAAACTTATTCATATTAATATAATTTCTACACTCAGTAAGTAATTGGGAAATATATTATTAGAAACAGCTACAACTGGCATTTGAAAGGCTTTTAAATTAATTAAATAAAAATTTTAACGCGTTGAGTTTTGATATGTGGCAGTAAACTGTATGGTCAGTGCATTTTTATTATCCGTGTCTTGTTGTTTTATAGCCTTAGAATAATGATGATGACGTCGACTCGTAGAATAATAATATATAAGTAACCCGTAGAATCAAACGAATTATTCGTATGTTTTATTAATATCATAACATTAAAAATGAAATTAAAATAAATTAAACCAACTTCAACCGAAAACCGGACATTACAGCAATAAGGAGATACTTTTATATCCCAACTTTCGCTATATATCAGGCACAAATGAAATCGTTTCACGAAAACAAAACTGCTACCTGTAAAACTTTTCGATATCATATTATCATACGTACGGTGAGCGAAATAGTTCAAACGGGATTACGGTCCTTATGTATATGCTGATAAGGGTTATATATGTGTATGGTAAAAAGGGCAGAATTATCATAAGTTTGTATACGTCTTATCGGGTAATCCATGCTTAATTCCGGATCCGGGTGGAACTGAGCCCCTTGTTTAGGATATTACATCTGATTACGTACCCAAAGGTTAGGTGTTACTGCGAACTTTTATTTAATTTAAACGACAGTTTACAAAAATGTATTTTGAATTATATGGATTTTAATTTGTCGAAAAGTTGATGATTTCACTCAATGTTCGTTACAATAGAGTATATAAATTACGATCATTATGAACTGTTTTACACATTAATAATGCGTTATTAATAATAACACATGTTTTTGCTTAATCTTAAAAGATACTTTAGTGTTGTAACACTATATATATTGTTGTAACAATTCTCAAATGTTTGCTAATAATTAAAAAATTTAGATGTTACAAAACAAAACAAAAAACTGCAAATTCAACTAAAAGATTACAATTAAAATAATTTCAAACCACTATTATTTGATAACTATACATTTGAGTATTTTTATTGATAGATATTATGAATAAAAAATATCAAATAATTACAAAACAAAATGTAAAAAGTGCAACTAAATAGATCTAAGCACACGGGATACGTACAAGGTACAACGCAAATTCAACCAAAAAATTTAGAATTTTAAATCGGAAATTTTAGATAAAGTCGAGAGGAAAAGCATTGTGCTTTACTTGTGGCCACAAAGAAGTGTTCAGTTGCACTTTAGACTCTATCCCATCGTAATAAGGACACATATTAACGTTACCCGTAGTAGAATCTACTTACCGTCCCAAGGCGAGTGCCGAGGCAACGCAATCATTCTATGCCTTAAGGGATGTGCATTAGAATATTTATCGATAGAAAATTGTAAAATAAAGGGACGAAATTGGTGTCACAATCTTTAGTGTATGTGCTAAAATAACTACGGTTTTTGTTAAAGAAAGATTTTGATTTGAAAGTAGATATAAGAATAAAATAAATATCAATGGATGACGAAATATAAAATAGACACATTTTCGTAAAGTCAGATCGTTTATGAAGTAAATTTTTATTCTATTAGATAGCGTGAAAATATTGTTTTCATACAGACATGAATACAGAATGATTCTAAAAAAATCGACATCGATAACATAAATTGGACATTACCATACGTAAATCTTCGAAGTCAGGAGTTATTGGCCATCCCTCGGGTATTCAATATATTCTTATTTTTATTTACTTGGAAGAAGCTTTCTCGGCTAAGACCTGCGGATACAAAACGAATCTAGAATACTTCATTTAGTTGAATTTACGTTTCACTTCAGATTTAGTTTAATTTTAGGATGTGTATGAACCTAAATTCAATACGTCAATTTAATTTGGATTAGTTGTTACTTTTTAAATAAAATAAAAGTTTTTATATGTTTTATAATTGATTATATAATATATATTTTTAAATTAATGACAGAATTTCGAACATTGATAGATACTTTAAAATTTATAAAACTTGATACTTTTTTATACGACTAGGTCGGCAAACATGACGACGCATACCGCAACGGTTACAGCCCTGGCTTATTGCTGTTGCGCTGGCGATTGTGGGTTCAATTCCTGCTCATGATACATTTGTATTGGTCACTAGCTTCTGCGCGCGACTTCGTCGGCGTGGACTCCGCTCCTATTGGTCTTAGCGTGATGATACATAGCTTATAGCCTTCCTCGATAAATGGGCTATCTAACACTGAAAGAATTTTTCAAATCGGCCCAGTAGAACCAGAGATTACCGCGTTCAAACAAACAAACAAACAATCAAACAAACAAACTCTTCAGCTTTATATATTAGTATAGATACGTTTACATACGTATTGTGTTTCCGAATCCCCGACACAGGAGTATATAATATTAGGACTCGATGAGTGTGAGGCGTTTATTTATATTATTATTATTAATTAAACAAGCGTGTGAACCACATAATTATAAGCGGTCACCGTGTCCTATAGATGCCTGGATCACCAGGAGCATCGCAAGCGCGTTGCCGACCCTACACCTGGCCCTCCCTAGGAGCTATGGTCCTTACTTATCAAAGAAACACAACACTACTTAAATATGTAGTGCCATTTAGCTGCGATCTTCTATAAGATTGAAGTACTCCCACTACCTCCCACTACGTACTATCCTGCTGTGACTTACCTAAAAATGAAGCTTTTAAAATCAGAGCACGAAAATGGAAAAAAAATTTAAACCCTATAAAATATGTTAGTAAGCATTTGCAAAAGTTGCATTTAAGGGCTACTCAGGCAAATACGTTTATTATAAAATAAAAAATTCGTTAACCTAATTTACAATGAGCAGTTTCACAGGGAGCGAACATCGCGACCTCCTTACTAAGCAACCAACGGCGATTAAAAACGTTCTCGCAAAATTGTAACATTAAATCCGCTCAAACATCAAGGTAACTTTGAAAACAATTGTGTAGAAAAAAAAACAGAGTTTTTAATTAATAAAAATGGCGTCACAAAATGTCTGCAATTCAAACATGGCGGATGCCCTCGGCCAATGAGCGACTCTCTTTATGTACACATGCTAATGAGTGACAGCCCTGTGTGAATGGAATTGTCGTGTTAGGGCTGTCATTTCGTTATTCCACGAGGTTACAGGGATGAGACGCGAGTGTTATTTTTGCTTTTTACATAGACAATGTTGTTCCTTTTTTAAATTAGATATAACGTCGTCAGTGTTCGTTTTGTTTTTCGCGCTCTAAATGCGATGTTTACTTAGCCCTTGCGTCAACAAGTTGTATTTTTTACCTTTTGTTTACGAGTTGTCTAAAAGTGTTGTTTAATTATGATGAAAGTCCAGGGGATGAACTTCGTGGTGTAAAATTTTATATTTTTTGGGAACAAATTTTTGCTGGTGCAGTGTAAAAATGGTTTTTAAACTACTATCTATCCTAATAGACAATAAAGCTATCATTTATAAAAATAATTATAAACTAACTATAACTATAAATAAAAGATTTTTTTTAATACAACCATTAAAACATTCGTCGATACGATATATTTAACTTAACAATTTCTTCTCTATAAATTCATGAATATTTCACCCATTATAAGAAGAAATCTGTTAGAAAACCTAAAGTAAAAAAAAAGAAAAACATTTTAATCATCAACAAATTAAAAAAATTTAACAGTCTAACGTTTCGTTAGACCAACAAAACAAGTGTAACAGACACACGTTACTGTCACGTTCGCGTATTTTTTACGAGTACTTAGTTATTAAGAACCAGAAGACAAACACGCAAAGTGAGCTGCGATAACCGAGAACCGAAAAATAACAAACATAGCCGAAGTTTGAGCCGAAGTTTGACACGTTGAAAATCGCAAAAAAATCCTTCCTACCAAAATTATGCTCGATTCCTAATGTATATCCAGAAAATGTTTAGTTTTTAACCGACCAAAAAAGGATGGGGTTCTCTTTTCGACCGTACGTTTATTTCATGTGTGTTCTCTCATAGCTCTTTAGCTATGAGGTATCAGTTTCTTGACGCCGCGTTGGCGCAGCGGTCACAGCAATGGATTGCGATTGGCTGTTGCGCGAGTGGTTGCGGGTCCGATCCCCGCACACGACAACATTTGTATTGGCCATACAGATGTTTGCCGTGGTCTGGGTGTTTGTGCAGTCCTTGTGGGTCTCCCCACCGTACCTCGGAGAGCACGTTAAGCCGTCGGTCCCGGTTATTATCATGTACACCTGATAGCGATCGTTACTCATAGTAGGGAATATATCCGCCAATCCGCATTGGAGCAGCGTGGTGGATTAAGCTCCGATCCTTCTCCTACATGGGGAAGAGGCCTATGCCCAAAAGTGGGATATTACAGGCTGAATCGATCAATTTCTTACTGGATGAACCTATTATGACGATTCATTGTCATTACAAAGTGGATGCTTGTCATGTGGGGTCCCGTTTACATTTCAGCGAAATCTGACCAGTAATTTTTGAGTTATCCCTAATAATGCGTATTTATTTGACTATTTTTTTTTACCTATGTTGATAATGTTCTCATTATTACTTGTCAATGTACATTGAAGTCATTTTTTTGTTTTTGTACAAAAAGTGATCGTTAATTTCGAACACGATGTGTACGAAAAGAATGAAAAACATCTAACCAAATTAACGCATGCAAATTAATCTTTAAATTATAGTATCATAAACAATAAGTATAAATAAAATATTACAATAAGTGAGATATACAAGAAATACAATTTAAATTGAGTTTGCATTTTAAAAGCCTATTTACAACACAAATGTTCTCGCATAAATAAATAAAAAAATCATTTAAGGGCCAGTTTCACCGGTTTCCGTTAACGCTATTTGGACGGTATCCAACGGATAAAAGTTCATAATATACATATTATTATTTTAACATCGAATTCGCCTATATTTATGGCATTTTCTATTCGCAATTTTAAATTTAAAAGTTGTAGTTTTTTAATTTAATCTAAACAGTTCGTAATGGCCTATTCTACCGTGTAACGCTATTCGTAAGTTATGTGCAAGATAAACTTTATCCACAACTGGTGCAACAGGCCTTAAGTTTTGTATTCGCGCGTTTTTTTTTTATTATTAAATTCCAAATTTATTTATGAATATTCAATTCGTAATATTTTTGACTCGAGTGAGTCATGTGCAAGATAGAGATCTTAACTAATTCTCATGAGCTTGCTTGTACGTTAAGGAAGAGGTAATCTTGCAAGTATAATAACAACTGAGAGAGACACATTTGCTACGTATAAAATAGCTTGATTAATTGCGATTCATATTTTAATATGAAAATAAGTAAGTCTCAAAAAATTAAATAGCTTAATATAAAAAACATATAATGTATAAATTTGTGTATTGTAGCCAACTTCTATTATCACTATTTATTTTTAATAGAATCTTGAAGCGAAATGTTAATGAAATCAAGAATTTTCATTGGTTTTTGATAAAACTATCTAATATAACGGTATCTAGGTAATAGATAAAAGCTTATAACATATTTTTCTTTTTTAACATTGTTACCATGAAACTGCAATATATTTGAATCCAAAAGCTGCAGATTTATATAATTAAGGTCAACATGCCCTAAGGATTTTATTTACATCTTGTTGATAAAAACTATCAGTAACTTATGTTCTACATAAACACTGTAGCGGTGAAACTGGGCCTAGATTTAATCAAATATATTTATTAAATTCAGCATGTGAACCAAATATTGAAATCCAGGGTCTAATATAATCCACGTCTCACCGAAACCAATATCGTATGTTTGCTAACATGACAAACAAGAACCTGTTTTGCCAATGTTTGTTAAACATTATTTTACCTGGAATTGAAACGTGCATCAGTGAGTCATTGAGGGATATTTAATAATGACAAATAAAACTACGAATGTGGTTAGTTTGAAATTATTGTTTTTTTTTTGCGATCATTAAAACGATTCTTCAACATTCAAACCAGTAATAATGATAGTCTACTTTTGAATAATGTAGATTATCAAATGCGGAATTTGAAAAGAAGTTTCGAAATTTATCATTTACACCATTAATTATAAAATTAAACTTTACTTCTCACTCCAGCCCATCGCAGTCCACTGCTGGACCTATGCCTCACCAAGCTCGCGCCAATCATCCAGTTTTTCTGCAATCCTCGTCCAACAAACAATCTTAGTTATATCTAAATATTCGACTAAGTAAAAAAAACAATTTCCTAATTTTTCCACGTCACCAGCATTGTATCAGCAAAAAGTAAAGGCACACAATTTTCTTAGAGACAATAAAACCAAGTTTATGAAAGTAAAATATGTATGAAAACCCTTCACTTTTCCACTTAAACATTTTCCTTGTAAACAGTTTCGAGAAAAACAAAAAAAGGTTCGATATCACAATAAGATTTCGCGACCGAACGATCTCAATCCATACACATCTCCTAATACCCGACCAAAGTTACGAACCCTAAAAATAATACCGGTTGTTTATAGCTTTATACATATTTAAATGAGTCGGATATCCCAGCCGGAATGTATCCGTCTAAATCTTTTATGGTAGCGTGAAAAATGTTTTGATGGATGTTGATTTTAATAACCATAATAAATCCCCTAATTTCCATCGCTTTTAAATTTTATATTTGTCTTCTTTGATTTTTTAAATATTTCATTTTTGTTGGTTTAACTTTTTTAATAGCTATGTATTAATTATAATTTATTCTGGTATGTATTTCGAAATGTTAAAGATTAAGACTAATATTTAGAACGTCGAATCATCACTCTCCACATTACTAAAAAAGCACGTCTTTAAAATCTTGGAATACATAAACATGCTATTGCATTATTTAATGCAAGTTTCCCAAAGAACAAAACAGTTCATTCATTCAGATTAACGTGTTCCAAGTTCCAACATTGCCAAAGAAGCACAGATGTCTTCGCTAATATCACATAGAATGGATAAGACTGATATACACAAAAAAAGTGATAACTTACAATCGATCAAAAACTTATTGTTGATAAGATTAAAATTTGCAACAAAAAAGTTGATAAGATTGTAAATTGTAAACATAAATAAAACAAACCGTGCCCAAAACCGCACAAAAACAAAAGTGTAAACTATAAAATATTAGTCAAACATTTCTATAACGTAATCCCGGCGGACATCAACAAATGACCGGGAACGTTGGCTTCTATTGTTCTATCTGGTTGGTACCCAGGTGTACAGGAACATTTCTCCATGTCACAGCAATCTACTTTTTACGAAACAACACGCTTTTATTTTACGTTGCTTTTGGTGGATACGAGACGATCTTTCGTACTGACACTTCTGAATTGGCGTTTTGTATGGCTTGCAATTTTAAATTATAATTGGATGATGTTATTTAAATTTATTTCAAAATTTCACATTACACATAGAATGTTTAGTTTTGAATAGAATATCTTTTACGTTATTATATTTTCATAACTATACAATAATCTTTATTATTATAAAGTCTAAGTTTATCTTTTAATATGTGTTAATATTTAACTTTATTTTAAACATACTCTTACTCATACTGTACTTTGCCGAAGTTTAGGTATCCTAAGTAACCTTAATTAAATAAAGAATAAATAAAATTATCCTCAGGGACTGTTATCGGCTATATTATTTGTTGTATATAAAAAATGTACTTTTGTTTTCCTAAATAAATAAATAAAAAAGAATGTTCTATACTTAATTTTCTCTCAATATTTTTATATTATTTTTGAAAAATATTTTCATTCTTAAAATTTACCGTTCAGAACAAAATTTAATACTAGTGGTCGCCAGGTGTCGAAATTCGACCACAATAATTAATATAAATTATGAGTTTGAACATTAAACAAAAGAGTACATATATGTATATGAGTGTGTCAAATACATGGTAGTGTGTGTTATGTATGTTTGTATCATGTGTTTATTAATGCATTTTTATGCATAGTATAAAAATTATTACCATTCTGCACTCCTCTATATAAAGTATGTGTGCGAAATTTCATACTCCTCCGTCAGCGCAATTTTCGTAAAAACAAGGGTACAAAGTTTTTCCTTCACGTATTAATATATAGATACTACCACACGTTGTAGCTTAAGTCACCGCGACGTGTAAACACAAATTACGTAACCGTGTGTTGCCGTCCTAAAATTTTAGCGTAACGTCGGTTAAGTGTGATGCAGGAGCATAAATTCTAGTTTTTATCTCTGTAATATCTCGTCGTGAAACTTTACGCTGTGGTTCTGAGAGGAAAATATTGAATCTGCAGTATCCGTATTCATTTCTCGTAGATAAACCTTAAGGTGGCAGAGTTCTAGAATAATTCGATCTATTTTATTGGGTCACTTATTGGAACCGTGTCAAATTATCGGTAGTTCGAACTGGAGTTGTGTGACACGAAATCTAGTGATATGAGGGTAGTTTAAATTTGATATTTAAAAAAGAGTTGAAATATTCAGAATTATAATTTTAATGTTAGATTCATGTTATCATCATTATGGAATGGACTCTATGCTTTAGATTTTTAACAATAAATATACGGATGTTGATTTAAACTTATTATATTTATAGAAATCGTGATCTTCTTTTCGTCGTAACCGACTTCCAAAAAAGGAGGAGGCTCTCAATTCGACTGTATTTTAATTTTAATTTTTTTAATGTATGTTAACTCAGAACTTTTGACTGGGTTGACCGATTTCGATCAATTTTGTTTTAATTAAAAGGTGTTGCGTGTCATGTGGTCCCATTTTAATTTAATTGAGATCTGACAAGTACTTTTAAAGTTTTATCTAATAATGCGTATTTACTTGACTACTTTTTCGTCGACCTACGTTGTATTATACCGCATAAACTTTTACTCGGTGTACCGATTTTGATGATTCTTACTTTAATCGAAAGCTAATACTTGTCTTGTAGTCTTGTTTAAATTAGATCGAGATATGATTACAACTCTGAGTAATCTTTAATAGCGCGTATTTACTTGACTATTTTTTCGTCTTATTATATTATTTGTCGATGTAATTGAAGTCGGTTTTTTTTCGTTTGCGAGCAAACACAATTATTGCTTGTAAAACTTGTAGCGATATTATAGAGCAGGGAAGACATTCTTATTTGAGAAATTACTTATCAAAAAGTCGGGAAAATATAATATACCTATATATTAACTAACCCAACGAATAAGTTAATTTTTAAATATTTTTGATGATTCATCTTGAAGTCAAACTTCTCTACGCAGTTACGCACGCTTGACTTGGCGAGTAAGCTGGTGAACGCGCTACGAGAGCGTTACGAAAAGTGTGATCGGGCGAGGCGAACGGAGCAAGAGAGAGAGGTGCGACCACAAATTTTCTTTCTCTTTTTCACTCATAGCATAGTCAGGCCTATTTTGCAAAAGTTTTACTTCAGTCGTATGGTCTATAGCACACTCGTTTTTATTATTTTTTATATACATATAATATAATATGTTATATTTAAAAAGTATTCTTAAGTAGTAAAAACTATTATAATATCTTAACAAAGATAATAAAGAATGGCTGGAATTGTCCGGATGTTCCGGCCTTGGTTCCATCAAATCTTATTACTGTTCTTAGCTAATGTCCAAAGTCGTTTCGGCTTCCCGGGTGTAATTTGAAAGTAATTATATGAATTTAGTGCTTATCTAACTTTTCTGAAACCGCATTTCTGAACGTTGATACTTCTTAAATTTTTTAACATTTTTGAATTATATTTTAAAGATATATTTGTAACTATTATACTTTTCATTGTATTTAGTATATGAAATGTAGATTAATAACTTTTTATTTTGTAATGTATTACAACATATTTACGAACAACATAACTTTTTAATTGTTAAATTGCATCATCATAAATAAAAACGAATATTTCGTGTGCGTTTTATTAGAATATAAGCGTAAACGATCTATCTTTAAAAATATCACAAAATAAAACAACAAAATGAGAATTTACTCTAGAGAATTGATAACGTTAATTATGCTTTTGTTTGCGGATTATACAATTTAGTAGAAGAAGTTACTTTCACCCACAGGTTTAATAAACATCTTTACATCAAAATTAGCACTGTTCCATTGCAAATACGATGAGATCCACAGCTAAATAATACTGTTTTCAAGCAGTATTGTGTTCCTGTTGGTGAGTAAGGTGACCAGAGCTCCTGGGGGGGATTGGGGATAGGGTCGGCAACGCGCTTGTCTTTACATCAAAATTAGCACTGTTCCATTGCAAATACGATGAGATCCACAGCTAAATAATACTGTTTTCAAGCAGTATTGTGTTCCTGTTGGTGAGTAAGGTGACCAGAGCTCCTGGGGGGGATTGGGGATAGGGTCGGCAACGCGCTTGCAACGCTTCTGGTGTTGCAGGCGTCTATAGGCTACGGTAGTCACTTACCATCAGGTGAGCCGTAAGCTTGTTTGTCGACTTACTAACATAAAAAAAAAAAAAGAGAGATAGGGTTGCCTGCTAAAAGTCTGGTTTAAATTACTGCTGATAGCCTGGAATTTTCCATCCAACCCTTTCGCGATTCATCTTTAACACACTAAAGAAGATACTTATTTAATTTTTATCCCTTAAATAGATGGGTGAAGATCATGTCTTGTTTACGTGACGCTAAAATAGTGTTCTGCCATAACAACAATTGTTACTTTTAATAATTACTAGCTTCTGCGGCGCGACTTCGTCGGCGTGGACTCCGCTCATATTGGTCTTACCGTGATGACACATAGCCTATAGCCTTCCTTGATAAATGGGCTATCTAACACTGAAAGAATCTTTCAAATCGGCCCAGTAGTTCCAGAGATTACCGCGTTCAAACAAACAAACAAACAAACAAACAAACTCTTCAGCTTTATACTCGTATATTAAAAGTATAGATTTACTATAAAAGTAATAAAAAAATAATGTCATCGTTTTAATAAACCACTTCTCATAATAACATTATCGGTAAGTTATTTACATATAATTGTTTGTTTGCAAACAAAAAAGACTGACTTCAGTTAACGTAGTACACAGGTACACATTATTAGAGATAGCTCAAAAACTTCTGGACAGATTCCTCTCGAATTTAAACGCTACTACACGACAAGTACCAGCTTTTGATTAAAAAAAGAATATGTACAGCCAGTTAAATCTTATGACCTATCACGCTTAGAAAAATAATCAGTTAAGAAGCTCCTCCTTTTGAAATCTTTGGTATCAAGCTTGGAAATAATCAGTTAAGAAGCTCCTCCTTTTGAAATCTTTGGTATCAAGCTTGGAAATAATCAGTTAAGAAGCTCCTCCTTTTGAAATCTTTGGTATCAAGCTTGGAAATAATCAGTTAAGAAGCTCCTCCTTTTGAAATCTTTGGTATCAAGCTTGGAAATAATCAGTTAAGAAGCTCCTCCTTTTGAAATCTTTGGTATCAAGCTTGGAAATAATCAGTTAAGAAGCTCCTCCTTTTGAGGGTGGTTAAAAATTATATTACCATTTTATTAAACCCACTCTCATAAAAAACATCACAGTTCTTAACATAAAATTTATTTCATATCAACATGATCTATCATCGGTCGGTAAAATAAATATTTTCACTTTAATTTTATATACTCAACTAGCTGTGCCCGCGATTTCGTCCGCGTGGAATTTAACAAAAAAGTTATTGTTCAGGTCGCAAAGTTATAAAATAAATAAATTTCTAAAATTAAAGTAGCCTAAGTTACTCCTAATTACATCAGCTATCTGCCAGTGAAAGTTTCGTCAAAATCAGCACAGCCGTTTCTGGGATTAGCCGGAACAAACAGACAGACAAAAATGTTATTTTGGTATACGTATCGTGTATACATCCATATGCATTTAGTAAAAAGCGGTTATTTTAATATTACAAACAGACACTCCAATTTTATTTATTTGTATAGATGGAAACATTTTAATAAATAAATATTGATATTAAATTAAAATGGATTTTCTTTTGTTTATCGTTTTATTATTTTATGAGGACACATTGTTCACAATGGAAATTATTTATTATGATTGTTTTATACCATTATAAATGTTTTTAATTGGCTAGTTAATTGGCACGTGCTTTGGACTATGTTATTATAATTTTTTCCTTTTCCATTTTGATGTCCAGTAGATATAGTCCTAACTTTTTCGAATAAATGTACCAAGAAGACATACATATGTATATGTAATTCAGCCTTTACCTACTTGATGACGACAACCTTTTGGAAACAAAAATCTTTTATATAAATGTTAAAATTAATAACACAAACCGGTAAAATTCAATTGTTTCTTTGATGGTGATAATTTTGGGATTTACGAGTCCATTATAATTAAAGAGACATTCTCGAAGAACTTCTTTGAATATAAAACCATCACGCTTTAACTCGAGATCGAAGCAACATAATATAACAGTCAGTCATAATATACAGTCATAGACGCTTATTCAGCCATATAAGCTTTTTGTTTTTACGACTACATTTTCGAAATATTAAGACACCACAGTTACAATTCAAAGTGTCCTTAACAAGGAAACTGTAGTGTACTTCGTGTATGAAAATTCATGCACTCAGCTTGAAAGCGATTTACCGTCCGCATTTGCCAAATTGTGTTCAAGGACTCTCTAGGTCTTGTTACTAAATAATGATTCGTTTAATACATTTTGTACTGCAGTCTATTTAAGAAAATAATCATCGTTTTCATTAACTTACAATTAGCCCTACTTCTAGGACAATTATATCACAAAAAGGCGTGTTGTTCAAATTGACCTGTTGAAATTAGCCTCTTAGACATGTTTAGATGTGAATTGAAACTTTCTTAAAATGAATGTCTAGTATTTTACCGTAACTTCAATCTTATGTAGTATAAAAATATTAAACAAATACCTATATAAATAAATACATATATCACACCCGACTCGAGGAGGGAATCAGGGTCACTATATACAAGAAAGCAGGGTCACTACAAACTCCGCTTACTCTCTCTATTCAAAATTTTTTATGGCAAGCTTTTTACATAAACAGCCTTCTTTCTATCTTTATTAGATTTCTAGTTTAATTGTCTGTTAAACTATAAAATAGCGGAATATACATAAACTAGCTTCTGCGCGCGACTTCGTCGGTGTGGACTCCACTCCTATTGGTCTTAGCGTGATGACACATAGCTTATAGCCTTCCTCGATAAATGGGCTATCTAACACTGAAAGAATTCTTCATATCGGCCCAGTAGTTCCAGAGATTACCGCGTTCAAACAAACAAACAAACAAACAAACAACCAAACAAACAAACTCTTCAGCTTTATATATTAGTATAGATAAACAAAACATTTCTAAGTATTAACTAATTGCATATTTTTCAATAACCTTTTTAGAAATAACAAAGAAATTGTGCCTACGTTTTAATGATAACAAATTTTAAAACAGTCTTCTTCGATATATTATACGTAGCAATATAATTATAATTAAAATTCCTCTGAACCTCAACTATTTGAACTTGTCGTTCGACACGAGGTCTTTAGAAAATTATCAAGAGTTAAAATACATTTTTTTTTTCATTTGATAATTAATTTTTATTTATATCGTGATAGATGAACAGGAATTGTAACCGTAAATTTGGTACAACTGATTTTTTTTACGATGAGTTGGTATAGTGGTCATGGGCTGGGTGTTTTGTGCTTGTGTTGGATGTACTTCTGGGACCCACGACACAGAATTCGTACAAATAATAAATAATACAAATACAAAATCGTGTATCCGAATTGCTTGCCACATATTCAACTTATAGAAATTTTCATTCAACAAAGAATTACCTGTGTCTTAAAAATATGATACCTAGTTTAATCTATTTTAAATGTTAAATGCAGCATTTGTAATACGTATTAAAGTTAAAAGAATTATTTTTGTTTTTATCGTATATCATAACCTGACTATATATAAGGCAAGGCTTTATTACAAAACAAGAAGAACTAAGCAATATGCTTAGTATTTAACGGTCAGTTACACCATCAGATGGCACTCACTTCTTTAACTATTTTATATATCCACGATGCATTACCATACACGGTAGAACAGCTCCTTAACAGGAAATGTAATGTCCACGAAAAAGAAGTTAGAATATAGTAAAGGTATTTTGAAAAGTATTTATTAGTTACATTCTGGAAGCATTGTTGTCATCATCATCATTTCAGCCTATCGCAGTCCACTGCTGGACATAGGCCTCCACAAGTTTGCGCCAATAATGGCGTGAACTCATGTGTTTTACCCATAGTCACCACGCTGGGCAGGCGGGTTGGTGACCGCAGGGCTGGCTTTGTCGCACCGAAGACGCTGCTGCCCGTCTTCGGCCTGTGTACTTCAAAGCCAGCAGTTGGATGGTTATCCCGCCATCGGTCGGCTAACCATCGGCGGAAGCATTGTTGTTGTTACTATTAATTATTTAATATCTATCTATCCATATAATATGCTTATGTTAATAACCAGACAAGATTTGTGTAAAACGAAAACAAAGAAATCGATTTATTCACAAGAAATAAAACACTATGGCGGTACAAATTTCGCCTTTTCCGATAGTATGCTATAAAAGAAATTCTATAAAAATTTTGCTGAAATTGTTTAGTTCGAATTTAGAATAGCAAGTAACAACTTTATGATTTGCCAGTAATATAAATGTAATATACCTATACTTTTTTTTGGTAAGCGTTTCAAATATTAACTAATTATTTAGTTTTATTCGTTTAAAGCATCGAAACTGAAAACGATTCATTTATTAGTTATAAAATTTTCAAATAATCAACCAAATATCGTTGATTAAATAAGTAAAACCACGCATCTAGTATTCTATACAATTCAATAGAAATGTAGCAAGAATGCACGGGGTAGTTCAAGCCATGTCTAAATTTAGTTCAGAGCCAACGTTCCTTTTAAAGATTAACGCCGGTTCCCGTCTCACGTAAGTGTAAGACCTAACTCTCGATAAAAACCTAGTACTTGTTTTTGTCTATTTGCAGAGAAAACGTACACTGAATTATTCATTTAGTAGAAAATTTATTCATTTCTCTTGTTTCGATAGTTTTAACATTAGAAATAAATATAGAATGAATTATTTGTGACACAACCTTTCACAAACATACGTATAAGATAATAAACTGGTAGTTGATAATTTTCTTAATATTTTTCTTTTGTTAGGATTTGTATTGTATTTTTTTTTTGTTTATTTACTTCTCGTCAAAATCATACGAGCTGATGTGACACCATACGTATTTCATATTTTCTAGTGTATCAAAGACGATTTTTTTGAATAAATTATAATTTACAAGTCACTTAAAAATCTGTTACCTATTGTTTTGAAGATATCCAACTTTTTGTTTTTTGATAATGTAATACTAGTTGATATGGCGTTAGGTAGCCTGTATACTCAAGATGATTTAAGCTTTTAGAATATATAATGTAGAAATTACACAATAATACATACTTTTGACTAATATTGAAAGTGAGCGAAGACGCGAAACAACTTGCTTAAATAAATGCATACAAGTTAAAACAAAAATAAATAGCTCTGCACTAATAAGTAAAAACATTTAAGTGAAAATGTTCTAAAATATAAAATTTACAAGTAAAATATAAAACAAACAATCCGTCACGACTGCACCTGCGCTCCCTAGATCTAGAAGAATGGACCTGCAAGTAGCAAGGATAAATTACTGTTTATATTTCTAACTCCCCCTTCATCTGTCAGCAGTTAAATTATAATTTAATTTACTTAAGGGATGAAAATGTTGCGGTATTACGAAATATATTACGATTTTTTTTTCTATGGGTTTAATGACCCTTAGTTTATGTTGATTCTTAGTTAAGTGGTGTGGTTTTAAAATATAAAATAAATCAGTGTATATATTTGCTTTATTATTTTGATGATAAATCTGTATGTAGATATATAAAAATGTATTTTTCATATTTTTAAATATTGTATTAAGTTTGATGACGTATATTCTTAGTCTGTATAATCTTATTATTTATTAGTCTAATTTACACAGTTCCTTGGCTTACTACTTTTTGAGAAAAAAAAAATTAAACAAAAAATACCGCCCTCTTTTCTTATAATTAAAATTTTATAATAAATTAAATATTAAACATCATGAATAAAACTTACATAAACAAATATCACATCTATACATACATATTATAAGAATAAGTCCCCCGGCCGCGTCTTTCTGTCCTTCTGTCTGTCTGTCCTCCTGTCTGTCTGAACGTGATAAACTCGAAAACAATCAAATGGATTTTTATACGGTTTTCAACAATAGAAAAGAGTGATTCTTGAGGAAGGTGTACTTAAGTATATAATTTATTAAACTTTTATGTAAATTAGCTGAAATACGGCGATAATTGTTGAAACGGGCGCAAAAAATCTCGCCAACTCAACTGGGAGCTTTCCACGCGAACGCCGCGTAAACTAGCAAAGATATAGTTAAGTATTAATCCTTATCCAAATGAATATGTTATTTAGCTTAGGCATTTAATGCAGATTAAAATTGCCCTTTACACTATATCAATCAGATAAATAGTTTTTGAGATATCGTCGTTAGAAGTAATTATTAAAAATAAATAATGCGCAACGAAGTGGGCACGTGTCGGCTAGTTAATATTATTTACATAAGTTATTAACTACTTAACGATGAAATCAAAGATAAAATTAAATGTTGAATATTTACTTGTTCAAGGTAAATAAGTAACTTATGTTGTTTATATAAATGTATTTGCCTTCACAAGCGATATAGACATGTTATAATTTTCTGTCGAAAAATAATTTTATGTAAAGTTCTTTACAAGTTTATCATCCCACTAGCTGTATAACCCGAGGTTTCACACGCGTTAATTTGTAGAAATAAAATAGCCTATAGCCTTCCTTAGTAAATGATCTGATCAAAACCAAAAAAAAACCTGAAGTTGAAATAAACGCGCTTAAAGAAATAATCAAACAAACGTTTCAGCTTTATAATATTAGTATGGATAAATTTTATTTCTAACTGATTTAGTCTGCAACATTCCACTGCTGGGCATAGGCCTCTTTCTTTATGTAGGAGAAGGATTGGAGCTTAATCCACCACGCTGCTCCACTGTGAGTTGGTGGATATGTTCCCTACTATGAGTAATCTCAAAGACTGACATCCAAACTGAAAAGAAATATTTGTACAAATACAAATATCCATCCCGAGCGGGAATCGACCGTAAACCATCGGTATTTAGGCGACTACACGTACTACTATACCCCGAGTGGTTGTTTATCTATACTAATATTATAAAGAGGTAAAGTTTATAACTTTGTTTGTATATACGGGGTAATCTTCGCAAATACTGATCCGATCATGAAAATTCTTTCGCTAACAGAAAGCTACACTATTCAGGAGTGACAAGATAAAAGGAAAAAGATAAAAATATATAAAGATTTTAAATCAGCAGGATTTGAACCTGCGCCCTCTGACGTGCCGTGTCAACAATTCAATCTAATCAAGCATTATTATTTGCCTTAGAAATTAATTGGTGATTTTAAAACATTTATATTTATCTGATTTGCTGAAAATAGTGAGAGTGTATTGGAACATATCAAATTTCACCGTACCCTTCTTATGTGAAATGGATTATAACGCCCAACGAAGTGGGCACGGGTCGGCTAGTTTCTAATAACTTCGTTAATAACTGAACGATACGATTGATATGGCTTTTTGTAATAAAATGTTTACTATTAATACTGTGTTATAATAACGCTTTGTTGAGATATTTTCTAGTACTTGAATAAAAACAAAATATTATTTAACGTAGATCTAACAACACAATTCGGTGGTCAGAGTCACCCAATGTGTTTGGAGGCCTTGCTCTTGCAGTGGATGCCGAGCTCCTCATCCATGTATCTTGACACGAAATATCATACGTATAAAATATAAAACAACTAGCTGACCCCGCAAACGTTGTTTGCCATACATATATGTTACTAGCTTCTGCGCGCGACTTCGTCGGCGTGGACTCCGCTCCTATTGGTCTTAGCGTGGTGATATATAGCCTATAGCCTTCCTCGATAAATGGGCTATCTATCACTGAAAGAATTTTTCAAATCGGCCCAGTAGTTCCAGAGATTATCGCGTTCAAACAAACAAACAACCAAACAAACAAACAAACAAACTCTTCAGCTTTATATATTAGTATATAGATTAATAACATGCTGAATATATTTGTTTGTAGGTTCGGTTCGACGAGACGCCCCAACTATTTCCTATAAAACAATAAGAAAGTTTGATAAATACGTTTTATTCTAGATCATCTAAAAGTAGTTTTAAAAGTAATAAAGCACATCGCACACGATAAAGGCAATAAACATCAAAATCTATCGTCGGGTATCTGTTCCTACATTCCGAAAACTATTCTTATGTAATGGTACATCTTCACGGGCAATGAAGCTTCGGCTATGACACAATAATTCATGACACCTGCGAAAGGTTACTCTCGCAACTTCAAATGAAACTCCTCGCAACTCCCTAACTCCTCCCCGGGGAGTTTTCACAATTTTCAGTTATGGCCTTTTTATCGCGGACAGATAAATGTTACGTCATATAAACATAGGGGTCTTCGATTCGGAAGTTTTTAAGTTTTTTTTTATTTTGATGTAGGTTTCTATTTTAATTTTTATTTCAAGTAAATAGTTACTTTTCATTTGAGTACGTTCTTAATTTATTAAAAAATTAATATTTTTGATTAAATTGATATTTTTAAAGAATCTACAACGGCTAAACATTAGAATCTACTGGGAAGATATTGTAAATTTACAACATCACAAGTCTGATAGGTACTTTTAGTGAACAAAAATATTATCATTGCTTGTATTTATACTTAAAGGAATTCTGTGTATTCATATGCGTTCACATTATATTTTTCAAAAGATTTATGCGTTAATTTGGAGATGTACATTAAAATAGCCATATCTTCCATACATACATGGAAGAGGCGATAAATATCAAAAGTTAGGATGTACGAAATATTTATATACCTATATGTACATATAAATACCCAAACGTTCTCATATACACAGTTGTAATGCAAGAAAATAATTATTTATGTAATAGTTATTAAATAATTATTTAATATTTTCAGCATAAAAACGTTAATAAAAAATTCACAACCACATAAAAATTAAAACGTAGCTTTGATTTCATTCGGAGAATCGTTGCAGAAATTTCACAGAAAAGCAAAATAACCTTATAACGTGCATAATTAAGTAACCATTTCGTTTAATAATAAAATTAGCATTGCTTAGATTAGACTATAAAATATCTCCAACCTTATTTATTTAATATGTTTATTACAGAGACACGTTTTTTATTCCTAACACATTAAAACTTTTGTCAATAAATATATTTGCAATACTTGTGTAAGTACCTAATAACAAAATACATTAATGCTATCAACATTGGTAAACCCGAATATAATTATAGTTCCTTACTAATATTAGTAAACTAAAGAGTAAGTTTGGTTCAACGCTTTTATATTAGGAACTACGGCTTCAAATTTAAAAATTATTTTATGGTTGGATTGCCCATTTAAAGAGAACAACTATAAGATATATAAAAAAACAATACAAATAATATATCTGTAATGAAGCATCAATATTATAAAAACGGGATAAAAAATTCCTTGACATAGCATATGGGATATTTTATCACAATAATATGAAAACAAATCTATGTGTAAATAAATACATTTTTAAGTTTGGTGAAATACCTACCGTCTGTATGGTATGTATTTCAATTCTCTAAAACAAATACGGATGAAGTTGGATATAAATGATGCAGTTCTGGCTGCACCTGGGGCGTGGGCTAAGCTTCGAAGTGCTTAATAGAAACATCATTTACCCTGTCTTTAGTTTTTGTAACGTTTACCAACTTGAAAATTAATGTTTTGATAAATATAATATTGTAATATTATATCAAAAAAAATATTAGAGTATTAAAGTGCTTTATATCATAGTATGTCAGACTGATTTCCAACTTTCTTTTTGCTTTTTGAAGTTTATTTATCAAAGAAGGCTATATTGGGCTATAAAACATGACAATACGACTCATACTAAAGAAGCAAGTAGTAAAACAAATTAAGTCGTTTTATGTATATCTTTGATAATGATAATACTTTATAAATAATACTTATAATCGAATTTTTTTATCATTCTTAATCATCCATCCATACATTATCTTTGATTACATTTCCGTAAAAATGTCACATATGTACTTCAATTACATAATTATGTGATACATAGACAGAGTGTAAACAAAGCAAGAAGCGTCCATCCCATAGAACTAATGTAGTGGGATAAAAGCCGAAGATTAATGATGCTGTACGATCTGCACCTGAGTCCGAAACTCCGCTGCAAACGTGGCGTTTTTGTAAATTTTTTTGACTAATATGTTATTTGAATTGAAAGTATTTATTGTTATTTTAATTGTAATTGTTTTTTATCATAATTGTATTCGTGATTTGGTTACTTCTGTTGAAATAAATTTAACTTTTTTGTACTTTTAACTATCAGGTATATTTTTAGTATATTATGTGCTAGTTATATTTGTATTTGTCATTTAGTTATTTATGTTTAATGTTATAGTTTTAACTTTTGATTATGAATGTAGTGAATATGAATGTGCCAGTAAATTATAGTAATTCGATAATATTTAGATACCTAATTTAATCCTAAAATATGTATAAAATATTAAAATCAAGTCCTTTTATGAGTGTGATAGCTAGATAAAGATGTCTAGGTCATCGAAACTAATCTAGGTGTTTTATCCTAAAATTATATAATACTCACTCATATAAACTAAGTATTTGCAATTTCGCAGTTAAAATTACTTATTTTATGTGCAAGGATCTCAGTAAAACCATTAATAACAATATAATTTAAATTATTATAAAAACGAACCCAAAACAAGAGCAAATTCACGGTAATCATTCATTCAAACATTCAACACATTTAAAAACATTCGGTCATTCGCAACCAATCGATCAAAAATAACAAGCTTCGAAAGCTCGTTAGCGTTCTGGACGATCGTTAGCACAAGAACAAGAACTCATCATCTCATTCAGTCTTTTCTCCTTCAGGTGTCCCCTCTTTCTCTCTCTAAATAACATAAAATAAAGTAAAGAATTGTATATATCGGATTAGCAACATTGTCTTTAGCGTGTTAAATTACACGTATTTTCTTTTTTGTAGATAAATCAATTTTATTTTTTAAACTCTTAACCTTTGATAAGATATTGGCTCTATGGTAGGCCAATGTCTTCGTTATTTGGTATCTTTGATTCAAACCTATTGGGATTATACATTAATTCTTTCAGTTTGATGAATGATTTATTAACAGTATCAACTAAAGTAGCACAAATTAACTTATTTATTTTTGTTAAATTAACCTTTGGTGGTTACAATGAGGATCAGTAAAGTTCTAGCAAATTCAATAGAACTAGTATCCACGTTATTCTCTATGACATAAGAATGATATTTCTTTTTGAATTATCCAAATCGGACCATTACTTACGAAGATATTAAGTTATAAACATTATGCCGTTCCTGCCGCTACGTCAGTGTACGCGGGATGCGTGTGACGTCACTCGGACGTTCCATGCCAGTTAGCCCATAGTAGCACCGCCCCTACCCCAGCCTATAAAAGTATATTTTTTGTAATAATAAAAATACTGACCGATGTATTTTAATTAGCTCTATCCAAAAACATCGCCAGCTTAAACTGCTCCACCGTATATTTCTAATGAAAAATCAATAAAGATTTGGGAAAAAAATTTTTTATCTTAATTTTGATACAGCCATATCTTTTTAAATAAACAATATTTCAAACTGCTCCAAACTGCTCCAAACTGCTCTACATCCATATAATACTGCTCCATAGTAATTTTTATCGGCTCCGCTATAGTTAACTGTAAAATAAGTAAAATTCATTTTGTCATAAATGAGCTGACTGAAGCGGGTAGCGCGCAGGCGCGGATCTCATTCATTGCCGTATTGCCGGGATAAAGTTTAAATTAAGGTCAAGAACATGGAGATACAAATGGTGGGTAACATGGAGATACAAATATCTATAGGTACAAATAAATAAAATTGGAGTGTCTGTTTGTAATATTAAAATAACCGCTTTTTACTAAATGTATATGGATCTCTATACACGGCACATATTCCACAATAACATTTTTTACAATTATTGTCTGTCTGTCTGTTTGTTCCGGCTAATCTCTGAATCAGCTGGACTGATTTTGACGGGACTTTCACTGGTAGATAGCTGATGTAATAAGGTGTAACTTAGGCTAGTTTTATTTTAGATTTTTGTTTTTATAACTGCGAACTGAACAATTTTTGTTAAATTCCACGCGGACGAAGTCGCGGGCACAGCAGCTAGTTATTTATAATTTTAATTTAATGCTGAAAATGGGGTTTAATGTGAAATGGGTTGCGCGCGCGACGTCAAAAGCAAGTACGACACATTAATTAATTTATTTAAGGTATTGAATATATATTTTTATAATTTGAAAAAAATATGGTGTATTGTGAACACTATAAATACTCAATTCCTTTTGGAAATTTTACTTAAAGTTAATTTTTCAACAAGTTAAACGATTGTTAACTAACAAAATTTTCTCGAAATTCCGTCTCAATTGTACATAAATGAAATTTTTTTTTTAAATAATTGTCGTAAAATTTTTCGTTTCGTAGAGCCTTTCTTATACTCGTATACATGATTAACAAGATCACGCCATAAAAGTAAAAAATATATTCATTCTTTGTTTATAATAATTATTGTACTTGAACAAAAACTGGTAATTTTTCTAAAAAATTATGATTTTTCTGGAACTACAATTGAGACGGAATTTGGAGAAAATTTTGTTAGTTAACAATCAAAAATTAACTTTTCAATACCTTAAATAAATTAATCAATGTGTCGTACTCGCTTTTGACGCCGCGCGCGCAACCTAAAAATATCACGCGGAGACCCATTTTTTTTAAATTATAAATAATGGAGATAGAGTTCCGGGAGCTGGGAATTTTTTATTGGACCTCCTCTTTCAGAATTTTTTTTTTTAAATTTCTTAATTACAATTAACAGTTTATGAAATATTGGCAAAAAACGAAAGGCCATTTTTTTCCTTTTTTTAATTGTTTGTAACTTGTGCAATTTTTATGTGCTTAATACATTAATATTAATACACGCTTTTAGAACATTTTTCTAGGCGTCATTCCGGATGCAATAAGCTATCACACATAATTTTAAGAGCAGTATCTTTATTTACGCCCGGCATTATGGCGTTAGGGGTCAGGCCCGCCTGACTTGGAGGGGGGGACGCTCCTGGACATATGTCCCTATTCTGCAGACGGTAGACTGGTCTGGTTGAGCGTCCCCTAAGTGGGGTGGCCGGCTGGGGGTCGGGGGATCCTCGGCTGGCTTGAGATCCCACGTCGTCGGGAGGGGTGGTCTTGTGGGTGCCGCCCCTCTAGGTGCCGGGGCCCGGATAGAGTTGCCAGATGGTCGGGATTCGTCGGGATTGTCCCGACATTTCGTATGATGTCCAGAGTCCCGAAAAAATACTAAATGTCCCGACAAATAACAACTAATCAAAAATCTCAAACTATCGCGATATATAATAATCATCATCATCAGTTCAGCCTATTGCAGTCCACTGCTGGACATAGGCCTCCCCAAGTTCGCGCCAGACATCCCGGTTTTCCGCAATCGTCTTCCAGCCTACACCGGCAATCTTACGAATAATATGTAATCTAAAATTCCTTAAAAAGTGATAGAATCATTTCATTACCACTTAGTCTAGTCGATAAGTTGAAAATGGTCGAAAATAAAGATACTGCTCTTAAAATTATGTGTGATAGCTTATTGCATCCGGAATGACGCCTAGAAAAATGTTCTAAAAGCGTGTATTAATATTAATGTATTAAGCACATAAAAATTGCACAAGTTACAAACAATTAAAAAAAGGAAAAAAATGGCCTTTCGTTTTTTGCCAATATTTCATAAACTGTTAATTGTAATTAAGAAATTTAAAAAAAAAATTCTGAAAGAGGAGGTCCAATAAAAAATTCCCAGCTCCCGGAACTCTATCTCCATTATTTATAATTTTAAAAAAATGGGTCTCCGCGTGATATTTTTAGGTTGCGCGCGCGGCGTCAAAAGCGAGTACGACACATTGATTAATTTATTTAAGGTATTGAAAAGTTAATTTTTGATTGTTAACTAACAAAATTTTCTCCAAATTCCGTCTCAATTGTAGTTCCAGAAAAATCATAATTTTTTAGAAAAATTACCAGTTTTTGTTCAAGTACAATAATTATTATAAACAAAGAATGAATATATTTTTTACTTTTATGGCGTGATCTTGTTAATCATGTATACGAGTATAAGAAAGGCTCTACGAAACGAAAAATTTTACGACAATTATTTAAAAAAAAAATTTCATTTATGTACAATTGAGACGGAATTTCGAGAAAATTTTGTTAGTTAACAATCGTTTAACTTGTTGAAAAATTAACTTTAAGTAAAATTTCCAAAAGGAATTGAGTATTTATAGTGTTCACAATACACCATATTTTTTTCAAATTATAAAAATATATATTCAATACCTTAAATAAATTAATTAATGTGTCGTACTTGCTTTTGACGTCGCGCGCGCAACCCATTTCACATTAAACCCCATTTTCAGCATTAAATTAAAATTATAAATAACTAGCTGCTGTGCCCGCGACTTCGTCCGCGTGGAATTTAACAAAAATTGTTCAGTTCGCAGTTATAAAAACAAAAATCTAAAATAAAACTAGCCTAAGTTACACCTTATTACATCAGCTATCTACCAGTGAAAGTCCCGTCAAAATCAGTCCAGCTGTTTCAGAGACTAGCCGGAACAAACAGACAGACAGACAATAATTGTAAAAAATGTTATTGTGGAATATGTGCCGTGTATAGAGATCCATATACATTTAGTAAAAAGCGGTTATTTTAATATTACAAACATACACTCCAATTTTATTTATTTGTACCTATAGATATTTGTATCTCCATGTTACCCACCATTTGTATC
Source organism: Melitaea athalia (assembly GCA_905220545.2). Taxonomy (NCBI): domain Eukaryota; kingdom Metazoa; phylum Arthropoda; class Insecta; order Lepidoptera; family Nymphalidae; genus Melitaea; species Melitaea athalia. Next base: position 7,637,829 of record HG992203.1, read on the forward strand.
TCCATGTTCTTGACCTTAATTTAAACTTTATCCCGGCAATACGGCAATGAATGAGATCCGCGCCTGCACGCTACCCGCTTCAGTCAGCTCATTTATGACAAAATGAATTTTACTTATTTTACAGTTAACTATAGCGGAGCCGATAAAAATTACTATGGAGCAGTATTATATGGATGTAGAGCAGTTTGGAGCAGTTTGGAGCAGTTTGAAATATTGTTTATTTAAAAAGATATGGCTGTATCAAAATTAAGATAAAATTTTTTTTTCCCAAATCTTTATTGATTTTTCATTAGAAATATACGGTGGAGCAGTTTAAGCTGGCGATGTTTTTGGATAGAGCTAATTAAAATACATCGGTCAGTATTTTTATTATTACAAAAAATATACTTTTATAGGCTGGGGTAGGGGCGGTCATAGTAGCGACAAGCTGCGATGGTGTTTTCATTTAAACTATCTGTCCTACAAAAAATTTGTAAGGACATAATTTGTAGCAAATTGCTTTGCCTACAAATATGTTCCTATAACTTTTTGCCGAAATTTAAAAATTAAAGAAGTTATAAGCAAAAAAGTGAGAAAATTTCTATAGATTTTCTTTTTTGCTCTATAACTTTTTTATACATTTCACAACAAAATACCTCTGACCAGTCTTTTAGGTGGTTTTTTGAGGAAATTTTTCTCTACAATTTTTTGAATTTCATTCATTTGAAACGCTGTTACAGCGCTCCAAAGTTGACCGGGTTCGTTAATGCTCATGAGAATCCGGTCAAAACGAAATGCTTATATGTATAAAAAAAAAGTTATAGAGCAAAAAAGAAAATCTTTATAGAAATTTTATCACTTTTTTGCTTATAACTTCTATAATTTTTAAATTTCGGCAAAAAGTTATATGAACATATTTGTAGGCAAAGCAATTTGCTACAAATTATGTCCTTACAAATTTTTTGTAGGACAGATAGTTTAAATGAAAACACCATCGCAGCTTGTCGCTACTATGGGCTAACTGGCATGGAACGTCCGAGTGACGTCACAGCCTTCCGCGCCGGCCGGTTAGTAAACTCCGCTAGTAATTTGATCATAACGTCGTAGAACAAAAATTTTTGCACTGTATGTTAAGGATTTCTTTGTTCTATAAATCTGCATTCTCAACTAAAAACGTTACGGATCCTCATTACGCATACCATGATAAGCCTATAATCATGCCATGCACATAAAAAAACCCTATCATTTGTTACCTATAATAAAGACAATGCGTATGTAATCAATCATATTTATTTATTTACTAATCTACCTCTATTCATTCTAAGATCGGTAGATTCCCAGATTAGCCTCATTTAAATAAAAAGACCATTATGAATTTTGTAATAGATTCTTCGAAAATTACTAATAATTTTCATTTTTATGATAATATCTGGCTTTGCAGTTTATTCAGTTAATTTGGTCTTTTCCGAGAAATTAAAGCATTAAAATTTTATGTTTATTTTTTAATAAAGATTAACGGTTTTAAGCCGGTAAATAATTTAAATAATGCGAATATACGCATTTATCGAATTCATTCTTTGTTTAGGTTGAAACTATTTTTATTTTCGTTTTATTGCAATAGTCCGGTATATAGTTTACGAGAAGTATGCATAATTTATAATTAGGATAAGACAAAGTTAGTAATCGATAAACGAGTCAATTTTGCGACAAGTCAAAATTACCTAGAAATTACGTCACAAAAAAAACAAATATTGTCAATCAAATCAAAAATCCAATCCAAACAGTTTCTTCTACCGTCTTTGATGTACTAGAAAACGCAAATGTTTTTATTTTATTCAATAGATCCTTAAATTTACGGATAGGAACAGAATACTATAAGCGTTATTTTTGAAATGGGATTTTTCGTAATATGGTATAAACAATGATAGTAAAAGAACATTTGAATACAGATTTAAAAATTATGCTCTTTCAAATAAGTTTAAGTGCCAATTCTTTGGATTTAATTAACCTAATACTTTTTTTTTTGTTACAGATGCCAACACAAGATGATGCGACAATTTGACGATACAAAAAACAATAAACTTTAACAAAAATAATATAACACCAACTATGATTTGGAAATCAGAACGGCTTTCGGAACCTTTAGAAAGGGTTGTGAACACCAAGAAAAAAAGTCTCCTAGATCTGAAATCCCTTCTAGAAGACAGAGGAGGAATTATAAAAAATAGTACGAAAGGCTTTAGAAGAAATGTCTTTGAGAAAGATAAAATTAGCAATAATAGTATTTATCGCTTAGACAATAATGTTAGTTTTGATTTAACAACTTTTAGTGAAAGCAATAAAATGAGGTTTAGTGGTGGATCGGATAGGGGAAGGTGCTGTAGACTTAAAACAATGTTGTGTCTCTTGTTAGTGTTCGTTTTTGTGGATACGAGACTGCAGGCAGAGGCGCGAAATTCAGGTAAGATTAATTTGTACACCATTACATACATAAACTATCACTTACTGTATAAACTACCTCCTGCTTACCGTGCCGTTTCTTTCACGATTCAGCCTGTAATATCCCACTGTTGGGCATAGGCCTCTTCCCTATGTAGGAGAAGGATCGGAGCTTAATCCACCACGCTGCTCCAATGCGGGTTGGCGGATATTCCCTACTATGAGTAACGATCGCTATCAGATGTACATGATAACAACCGGGACCGACGGCTTAACGTGCTCTCCGAGGCACGGTGGGGAGACCCACAAGGACTGCACAAACACCCAGACCGCGGCAAACATCTGTATGGCCAATACAAATGTTGTCGTGTGCGGGGATCGAACCCGCAACCGCCCGCGCAACAGTCAATCGCAATCCAGTGCTGTAACCGCTGCGCCAACGCGGCGTCATAATTTTAATATATCTTTAAATTGAATTAGAACCTTTATTGGATTAATATTTATTCCTTACTCATTTTGATTTATCCCAAATCGACATTTTATAATTTGAAATTTCATGCCGTTTCTTTGTTGATGATAAATTCATATATGAAAAATCTTGTGGAGATTTGTTAGGACTCTCAGCTCGCGCCAGATCTGCACGTCTGTTTGGTAGGCCTTAAATAGTTTCCAAAACCTATCACCACCAGCGAACCCATAATGGAGTGCCATGGGATCGCTTGAGCATACAACCATGATACTCCAGTTGTACTGTACCTACTAGCTTGTAATACACTATATTCCATATAAAGTTAGGTAAAAAAATAACCATTAATATTTAAAACAGTTATTACGGAAAATATTATGACTAAAATCCGTGTATGCGTAAATTACTGAATTGACGCTTAGTCACAAAAGAGGTTAACAAAACATGAGGAAAAAACCTTAAACCGCAAAAAAAATAGTTAGTCATGTAAAATACGCAAATATAATAAAGTAGCACACATATTGATTAGTTTTTAAAATTCCTTTTAACTTTGCTGACATATGAATCACCTTGAAATTTTTTCATCAGTTAAATTTGATACCTATTTTATTATTTTTTTGTTTTGCTTGGTTAAAATTTCGTTAAAGATTGTAAATTTTAATATTTTTATTATTTTATTGAGATATAGAAAGCTTAAGCGATTTAAAATTAATGTCAACTTCGCACTAGGTCACTCATTATTTCAATATTTTCTTTTTTCATTTTTTTTACTATTGTTAATTTAATGCCCAAAATCAAGAAAGCAGATTTTAGATACTAAAAACTCCTCTGTTTCTTTTTCGTATTCATATTTCGTATCATATAACCTTCAATGCTTGAACCACAAACCACAACACAGAACTCACCCACCACTTAGATTTACGTAGGTAGGTACTCTTAAAATACTTCGTTAGACTCAAAAGCCATTTTGTACTCTACTCAAATATCTAAGAACTTACAAATGACTTTATGAAACAGTATTACACATTTGAACTCCATACAACTCTCTTATAATAGTATGTATTACGTAAATAATGATATAAAGATGATATATTAGTAAAGATTGATTTTAATTCTTTCGTACTTTTTTATTTATGTTTCATAATATTGTTTTAATTGATCTTTATCACATTGCTTTTAGTCTAAGCTTGATATTTATAATCTGTATTAAAACTTAATGTAGCTAAAATATATTTTTAAAATTAGAACACAGATAAACATGCTCTTAAACTGTATAGTATAAGGATGCTATTTCGATGCCATTATAAAAATCTTTTATCGCAGAACCATCAGTGTTAATACATTTAGCATAGTTATAAAGTCGTTGTACAAGTTTAGTCATTCTGGTGAAAGGCGTATTAACATGTTCAAGTTAAATGGATTCACACTATAGTTGTTGTGCTAAATTTAACTTGATTAACACTTTGATTATTTTGTTATTAACAGAATCAGATCTTTCATCTTTCGAAACATATTCTTCACAAATCAATAGGTTCCTAAAAATCTAGGTTGGACTTGTTTGTAGAATATGCTATATTTGTCAAAAAAAATCCTAAAGTAGTATTCTAGTTTAAGTACAAAAAGCTTAGACTATGTTTAGAGAATTCGTTTTATTGTTATAAGTTATAACCTATCTATCCTGGATATAGACCAAGTTTGCGCCAAACATCCCATTCATTTTATTACTAACTAGCGACCCGCCCCGGCTTCAAACTATCAGTGATTCGCTACTATATTATGCATGTATTATACATATAAACCTTCCTCTGGAATCACTCTGTTTACTAAAGAAAACCGCATCAAAATCCGTTGCGTAGTTTTCAAGATCTAAGCATATATAGGGACAGACAGACAGCGGGAAGCGACTTTGTTTTATAATATGTAGTGATGTGTAATTGCACTTGAAACTAATGCGATTATAATCAATGGTTTTTCAATCATTAAAATCATGTCCAATTCATTGGACGAAATACACCAATAATTAAATATGAAATAATAATCATTAAATAGTCATTAAACAAGAGGTATATATTTTCTAATATATAATAAACAAAGTCACAGACCTTGTAAATCATTGAGACCAAAACCTGACAAGTTCTGAATAACAATACCGGACGCGTTATATAACATCACCTGTCAAGAAAACACTGCAGCCTTCAAACTAAGATGAAACTGTGTGTGTAGCGGAAATAGTAACTGACTATAACTTAGTTACGAATATTGTTGAAAGGAAACGTATAATATATTATTATAAAAGCTCATAGTTTGTGTAATTCCTAGATTTTACATGTAAAACCTAAGATATTTATGGAACTAGTTTGAAAAAAAATAATTATTACACAAACCACAGGGAATAGTAAAACTAGTCAAAAGACTAAATTGTACCCAAACTAAATTCAATCACTCTATATTAGACGTAATAGAATTCACTGATTTAAAAAAAGCATGAATACTAAATTCTTATATCTCTTTAAATGTAACATATAGCTAGCAAAATATTCGTTCAAAACAAAAGCAAACATTAATCAATCAGAAAATAACATTAAAACTCGCAATGAAAACGTTCAGGAAACAGAAATAACAAATATGAATCATGATTTTTTTTCCGAACGGTTTAACTTTTTAAAAATAATATAATCCTCGGATAAGCCAATCAGCTAATCCAGTGTTTTTCAACCTGTGGGTCGCGACCCCCTGGGGGGTCGCGAAGCTACCGTAGGGGGGTCGTCAGAGATCGAGAGAACTTTAGTAAAAAAACAATAAAGAATAAAAAGTTTGTTCTATTAAGTAAGAGAATTATAACAAAAGGATATACTCAAACATTTGTTATGTTAGTACAAACAAATTAACAAGAAATAAAATCCTAATACTCTGTTATTGCGAAGGTTGTACATACTTGTTTTTAACCGCATCCAAAAAAGGAGGAGGTTCTCAATTCGGTTGTAATTTTTTTTATGTATGTTAGCTCAGAACTTTTGACTGGGTGGACCGATTTCGATGAATTTTGTTTTAATTGAAAGGTATTGCGTGTTATGTGGTCCCATTTAAATTTAATTGAGATCTGACAAGTACTTTTACAGTTATATCTAATAATTCGTATTTACTTGACTACTTTTACGTCGACCTACGTTGTATTAAACCGGATAACATTTCACTGGGTTTATCGATTTTGATGATTCTTACTTTAATCAAAAATTAAATACTTGTCATGCATGTAGTCTTGTATAAATTTGATCGAGATCTGATTACAACTTTTTGAGTAATCTTTGATAACGAACATTTGATTGACTGTTTTTTGGTCTTATTACTTAGTATTACTTGTCGATGTAATTGAAGTCGGTTTTTTTTAGCTTGCGAGCAAACACAATTATTGATTAACCAATTTCTCCCATCTTGGATCTGTATTTGCTACACATAGAATTATATCGTTTTCCAAATTTAAGCGGTTTCTTTGTTTACTTGTTATTTTGGGCATTGGTGAAAATGTCAACCCGCATAAGTACGAGGTGGCAAATGGAATCAAACACTTCAAGGCCTCAGTTGTCAATTCCGGGTATTCTGTTTTTCTTCTTAACCAAGTAGGTATCCTTAGCAGACTAGGATTCCAATTCCATCGGCAGATAATTCTAGCAGATTCTTTTTGAGCTTAGTTGGCAAATTAGCCTCATTTATAGCAGCATTTAAAAACGAATTTAAGATTTTTAAACTGAGGTAGGGCACAGCAGGAAATTTCCTGCTCAAAATATGGAGCAGCCGACTGGGGTAGTACCTCGACCTTACAGAAGATCACAGCTAAATAATACCGTTTCCAAGCAGTGTTGTGTTCCTTTTGGTGAGTAAGGTGACCAGAGCTTCTGGGGGGAATTGGGGGTAGGGTCGGCCTCGCGCTTGCGATGCTTCTGGTGTTGCAAGCGTATATGAGCTACGGTGATCACTTACCACCAGGTGAGCCGTACGCTTGTTTGCCGACCTAGTTACATTTAAAAAAAAACCACCTCTGCCCAGTGTTCTCCGATGTTTCTTGCACTGAGAAGTAATGACACAATTATTATTCTACTTTCAAATTATCTAAGACCATTTTCATACCAGGTATATATGCCTTGATGTTTATCTCACATCCGACTTCTTCAGTAACAGATAGTGTCGACGAAAATGAATCGATTTATAGACGACGACCACAAGTCAACTTTTTTTGTAAAGCCATGTATTTTGTATTTTGCACTGATGACATTTTCATATCGCCCTATACACATACATACATGATAAAAAAATTGCGTGCGTACAAAGTACACATGTCAGAAGTGAAACTTCTTTGGAAAACTAATTTAAAAAAACGAATTTAAAATACAAAAAAGTAGTTGAAATAAAAAACAAAAAGGCAACGTCGCGGTGTTCCCAGGTGGTCACCCATCCAACTACTGACCGTCATGACGCTGCCGCGTTACCGGTCGCTCAAATTTTACCCCTCATGTTCCTACAGAAGTTTCACTTCAAAAAGCGAAGGGTCGGGGGGTCGCGTAATATTTTTTCATACCAGGGGGGTCGCATCGTGAAAAAGGTTGAAAAACACTGAGCTAATCGTTTGCAGATTATGGAAGAAAATAGAAAACATCCACCCAACCCTTTCATAACACGAAACAATCTGCTAATCGAGCGATTGCAAAGCTTTGCCGATACATGAAAAAAAAAAGAAATTAAATTAACTGCAGTCTGGTTGAAAAAAATTAAATTGTTACATTTCCTAATTGCTTGCGATCTGGAAAACACTCCCGGAGCGATGCGAACCGTTTAATCCTTTATAGAAACCAATCTACCGCGAATTGAAAAGAAAAAAAAAACGTGCAAAATATCCTCAGGTAAACCGAGAGGTCCAATCATACCATAATCCATTAAGATTTCGCTTCGCTCCGTCGAACACACTTCCAAACTCCCGCGAGGTAAATATTTCAACCTTCCCCCCTCCCCTTTCCTAAGTATAATGTATTCTACACCTCCCCCTCAGACCTCATCTTTCCGTCCCTATTTTGCATGAAGGGGGAATTTAAATTGTGTAATCTAACTTTCAATTCATTCATACATTCAACGCCATCTCTAGGTGATAAATTGAAACTCGAATGTATTCTTAGTCATTTAGCTTTTAGATATTTGTAAAGTTATTGTTATAAAAACCTTCAGTTATCAGCTTACTTATAAATGAAGGTTTACTTATACTTGCGCGTGGAAATGTCTAAGCTAATCATGAAAATTATTTTGGGAAAAGTTGTATCGCTGTGACCGAAAACAATGTTGCCCTAAAATAGAATTTTAAATCCGGGACATACAATGTCTGAAAATAAAATATAGCCGAAGTAAAACAAAAACCAATATCAGTTCGGAGTCCAAAACTCTCGATGTTATTTAAAAACTTGCATTAGTTATTTGCATTCAAGAGCTTTTAGAACAAAGACCTTATCCGGGACAACATCACGAAACTAGGTTTTGCACTAGAAGTATTGCGAAGTAAATTTCACTTATAAAATCCTTTATGAATCCTAACGCTTACAATATGAAAAAGTTATGATGAAAATTCAGTTGAGTTATCAAACATAATTCTGTCTCCAACCTAGCTTTATACATTTCACGTGGATTCCCTTTGTCTTCATTTAGACGACCATTTTTCTTGTTTATCCGTTATCTGGTTAGAAAAAACATAGCTCCTATTTACAAAGCGACGCAACTATAGCCGGCAAGTTTCCATTTTGTAAATGTCCCTTAATTAAATTATAGCGTGTGTCGACGTTTTTGGACGAAAAGTGCTTCTGTTATAATCGAATTGTTTGGATTTATAGCAAATTTTATCGACACAAATATCACTGGAGCAAAAGTGTAATAGATATTAATCTTCATCACTACCGTACTCTTCCAAAGATTACTGTTACGTCAAAACTAGTAGATACTGAGTTGTATATTTATGACTTGAATAAGTTATAAAATATATAGGTACATATGTAAAAAAAAAGCTAAACTGAATGACATTAAATAACAAAACTAAAACTATAAAAGTATATCTCTCTCGGCTCTATTTTAGTTGTTAATATATTTTATTCATATTAAAATAATAAATTCATAAACCTTCGACATAATTGTTAAATACTTTTGAAATGTGAGATGGTTTTTGTCGCTCTCTTATTTGCTGTAATTCCACGAAATATTCAGAGATAGACCATCATCACGTTCATTTGATGACAATCTGAAAGAAAATGAAAGAGAATATATAAAATTTACAAAATAGATATACATACTCACATAATATTATCCAGGTGTCATCTAAATGGGATCGTGGAAATGTTCCGACTTTCATAAAATGAGAATTGCAATCAGCGTTAATGAACGCGAGGGGCCGAATCTACAGAAGGTTTGATATCGTAAAATTAGATTCTAAAAAGCCTAAAAAGTAGCGACTAAATGCATCAACCCTGACTAATAACTACATTGAAACGGCTGAACCGGAATAGCACAGAATTTATATTTCCAACATTCACTGTTAATATATGTATTTCAAGAACTCCGAATGAAATAACAAAAAAAAAAAAGAATTTCAATTTCGGAAGATATATCGGCATCATACATAAATATTCTTATATTAAACGCAGTAAAAACCTCATTTCGTATAAAAATTACGTTCAGAAATGCCAAATAGAGGAATACCACCAACCACCAAGCTTCAATTTTCATAATTAAAGTTGGCATATTGCCAATGTTCCATTATGACGAATATCTTTGGAAAGAATGAACTAAGAATTGATATCGAGTAACGAGGAAGCTACTCAACCTTTATGAGATTTAGTAATAGTTTAATAACAGGTGATGCGATTAAGATCGCTTACATTCTGGTTGACCAATTTTAGTTTTAAAAATACTTCAGAATTTCACCCTTTTACTTTTCGTATTTCTTCAGTAATATGAAATTGATGAAGTAGCAATTTCGTTATCGACTTTTTCAGCAAACGTAAAAAAGTGTGTATCACTTCAACCATAGATATACATTTTTAGTGATAATACAGAAGTGTAGTATGAAAACGTGATGGAAACGCCGGTTTTATAGTTCCGCTGACCCGGTTCTTTTTCCGTCGATGTAGTTTTTATTCAGATCTATTTATGCGACAATGGTTCGATTTGACAATGCACGTTTCATGGGTCGAATCGCAAAAAGGAACGATTGCTCTTTGCTAGTTGGTAACCATTGTTTTTTCCCGGGTTTATTTACACCCTCTATATTATTAGCCTTTATTGAAGCTTTAATTTTAATTTATTTATGTTTCTAATTCATGTTCTGATTGTACAGATACTTTACACTGTTCATTCAAGAGATAATTTTAAAATTTTAAAATAGTTTTATGATAACCAACTTTTTTCAATTTTGTAAATAGTATTTTATTTTTGCTATGATATCTAAACTTTCAATAGTAATTTAGCGATTGATATTTTAATGCAAATTATGACCAATTGTATTGTATATGTATGTAATTGTGTGTGGTAGGAAAATTTATTAGTATCTATTATATCTTCCATATTTCCCTTTAAAGGAATAATCGAGCGCTTATAATGTGATAGGTGTTTTAATTACACGTCATGGCCACCGACGGTACATGACTATGTAAATTTGCTGCATTATATCATCGACAAGTTTACTATACCCATTGTCCTCCAGGAAACAATGCGGCATAACTTATAGATTTTCTTACTTTGTCTTTGAAAGGGAAGCTAAGTTTCTTTAAGCTTCCATTTTGCTCTTAAAATATCTAGAGAACTAAGGAGGTATAATTTTAAAGATGACAACAGCGTACAGCCTCTTCAGGTGGACGTAATTGAAAATTGCCAGTAATGACCTTTATGGTGTAAACGAATTTGTGCTTTATGTTGTCAAGAATAAAATTGAATTTCCGCTGGAGGTGAAAATTATTGCTTATAAAAGTATGATGTAGGACAATGGGTATAAGAAGGGTTGTGTGATAAAGGTGCAGACAAAGGTTTTTGACGGTCAGTATTGTTGTAGAATATTACATTTTTGCTTTAGATCTAACGTCTATTTAACGAAGTTGAAAAATGGCGAAAAAGGGTTAAATTTAATTAAAAGTTTTTACGAGATAATTCGTTAATTAGGTACATTATCATATATATATGCATATCCTAAAATGTAATTTTAGAAAACGCTTTGAATAGATTTTGAACTACAAGCAAGTAATGGTTTTAGTAATTACAGCATACATAGTTACACATACATAGTTATTGAATTAGGTATTTCATGAAAGTATAAGAAGCCGTTTTACTACATTTTCAAGTCGATTTGCTTAAGTATTATTATACAAGGATTCTTAGTGTTTCCACTTGGACCTTAAGTGAAAACGCTCAAAACTATAGAAAAGTTCTTCATCACTTCTAGAATCACTACAACGTTTTCTGTTCTTTCAATTATATAGTTTCAGAACTAACCATTTGCTATACACGAATGATATAAAAATAAAGTGACAAATGGCTAATATTCCACTCTTCTCCGAACTTGAACAAAAAGCAGACTGCATTTGAATTTGTAAACAATGAAAATATATTTAACTTTTCCATACAATCGTTAATTCAACACTGGACAATGCTTAACGCTATCACCCCTCAGGGAGAAGTCATGGTTTTTTTTTTTTGAGATTTTTATTCGTTAACAACCTTCACAGTAAAAAGAGAAGTTCTGACCAGGAATATTTGCTTTCAGAACATTACAGTTTGTAAACAAGACGCAGGTTATACACGGGGGAGTAATTCAACAACGCGTATTAGAGCCTGTCGAGATCCAAAAGGTGAAAGAGACGCTTTACTTTTACGATATCTTTACTGACAAAAACAATTCACAACAAATTTTGTTACTCTTACAATAGTGTGTTTTCATTTTTCTGTTCATTTATTTTTGTGTGTAACTGTATGTTGCAACGAAATATTAAAATGGCAATTTGTTTTTAATAAACTAGGTTAATAGACGTGTACAATACATTAATTTTGCTGACCCAGAGTTCAAAAAACACTTAAGTAAAACTAACTGTGCCCGCGACTTCGTCCGCGTGGAATTTAACAAAAAAGTTATTGATCAGTTCGCAGTATTATAAAGTAAATACATTTCTAAAATAAAAGTAGCCTAAGTTATTCCTTACTATATCAGTTATCTGCCAGTGAAATTCCCGTCAAAATCATCATCTCAAATTTTATTTATTTGTATAGATGTATAGATTTACTATGTGAATCTGATGGAAAGCGCTTTGCTTCGCCTAGAAAATCCCTATACACTCCTTTCTTAACAGTACCCAAGACACCAGTGATATTTAACACAACAACTGTGGGTTCAACTGAGGGTTGGTCCAAGGACACTGAGAGGGTGGTATCTTATTTGATATTTCTTCATTTTCTACTTTAAAGGGTTACTCATTTTTAAATTAGATAATAAAGAATTAGATACGATATAAGTCTGCACTTCAAATACAACGTAAGTACGTACAATTGTTACACATTATTATCAGTGAAAGGATTCCTTTCAAATGAATTAATGAACGAGGAAGGTGATTTAGTTAAGACAGTTTAAAAAAATATTCCCTAAATGTATCTTTGAGACAATTGTATAAGTTTATTCGAAGCCAACTTTAGAATCCGAGATCAATCTATTACTTTAAAATTTAAGAATTTCACTTTTTTTTTTTGTGTGTAATATTTATTTTAGACTTCATCCTCATCATAAAGTAGCAGTAGCCATAAAAGAGGGTGAAAACCAAAAATGCTTGTACCAATACACATGTGCAACTACGGATAAAAATACTCCAAACCAATTTATATAATTCTACAAAACGTAACTTAATCTATAGTGAACATGTTACAATCAACTTGGCCCTATCTTGACCAAATGTTTCCAGCCGAACTGAGAACGACCCTCACGGGACAATCCTATATGAGAACCCTGCTATCCTTAAAAAGGATATCCCAAATATTCCATCCCTTTCTCCCTATTTTTCTAATCCATTGATAAAAGAGGGACAGTAGATCGAAGGTGCATGTTCGTAATAGGAAACAAAAGTGATGACAATGTTAGATACATTTTTCGGAATATGGATTTTATTACAATCTATATAAAGTTGGATTTCAATTAACTATGCGGACATCGGAAATTTGATAACCAAGTTTTAATTGGTAAATGATTAGGGTGAAGTTATATAACAGTGTTATTTCTTCAGACTACTATTTTAGCTTTTCCCAATATGAGGAAATTGAATGGATAAATACAGTATTGTATTTATTGAAGTGAAGTTTTATTTGATTTATTTTATGATGGATTATTTTAACGAGACAATAAATTAATAAACTATACAGTTATTAGAATGATATTTAAATATTACTTTATATTATAAATTTAACGAGTTGTGAAACTATAAAATTCTGATTATTGATGTGGTAATTTTGTATACTTGATAAAATATCACTAAACTTATGACACATATTTATAGTCTTGGTAAACCCATAAATTTCTTATTTTATTTCTCTTGCAGTTCAAATAAGTTTTTAATATTGTTTGTCCGTTTAAATATAATAACTGAGTAAAAAACTATCAGTTCGATTTGGAAGTTTCTTTGTAGAATGCTGTCTATGAATGTGGATCTAGACTATAAAATATCACGTACTAGCTCTTCATTGTACAATGAAAGATAAAATTTGAGTAAACTATCAGTTCAATTTGTAAGATTCTTTGCAGAAGGTTGTCTATGAAGATGGTTATAGGCTTTAAAATATACTAGTTTTTGCAGTACACAATGAAAGATAGAATTGAAATATACCTACTAGAAGACGTTTCAGAAAAAAAAAAACAGTTTTTTTTTTTTTATGTAACTAGGTTGGCAAACAAGCGTACGACTCACCTGATGGTAAGACCGTAGCCTATAGACGAACGACAGAAGCATCGCAAGCGCGTTGCCGACCCTATCCCCAATCCCCCCAGTTTAGTTAAACTCTTAAATTCGTTATAAAATATTCGTTAAATCTAGGTTAGATTCAAACTCGCCATTTATTCAAGACACGATTTCTGTGTTCGCGAATGGTTTTGTTAGACTTAAGTCTCTTTTCAAACCCGCGTGTCGATTCGTCGTCTTGGGATTAGCATTATCCATTAATTTATGGTAATAATCTCATTTTTATTTTGAAGATTTTTGCGAAATGAATACTTTTATAAGTCAAAGAGTGTAACTTCATTTAATAATAAACAATTCTTGAATCTAATACTCTGTGCTGTGTGGTTACGGCACTAAAGAATGTAGCCACCCCCTCTCTTCCCGTGGGTGTCGTAAGAGGCGACTAAGGGATAACACAGTTCTACTACCACCTTGGAACTTAAAAAGCCGACGGATGGCGGGATACCCATCCATGCTGGCTTTGAAATACACAGGCCGAAGACGGGCAGCAGAGTCTTCGGTGCGACAAAGCCAGCCCTGCGGTCACCAACCCGCCTGCCCAGAGTGGTGACTATGGGCAAAACACATGAGTTCACGTCATAATGTCGGGCGCCAACTTGTGGAGGCCTATGTCCAACAGTGGACTGTGATAGGCTGAAGTGGTGGTAGTGGTGGAATCTAATACTGGCTTAAAAGAAGTAAAGACCTAACTATTAATATATTCAGTATATTATAGTATAATATATTATAGTATATTCTCTATAATGTTTCTATTACAGTTTTTAAAAAATATTCCTAGACCTAAAGTTAGTCTATCAGAACCCGCTTTAATTCAGTAATTTTAACTGTCACGCTGTCCATTACAATTATGAGAATCGTATAAGCTGATATTTTTATGTGGACTTTTAACGTATTTTAAAAATATTTTATTGCAAATATGATTTTATAAAATGCACTAGCGAATCCAGCAAACGTCGTTTTGCCATGTAAGTTATTTCTAGAAAATATTTTGGTAATTAGATAAAAATACCTATCTGATGTATTCTATGACTGGAAGAGGAATGGACCGCTGTGGACGATGACGGCATATAAAAATAAAACGTCTACCATTCTTCTTCAAATTTAAAAATTTCAAATTCTTAATTCAATGTACTTCATTAGGTTAACTGACATATTTGGAGTTTCATCTGTTAGAAGTTAAATGTTAGATAAATAAATGAAAAAAAAATCAATATCAATCTCGAAGATTAATAATTAAATTGACTCTTACGCGCCTTTTTAGGCGTTGTTAGTAATTAAAGACATTTTAAACAGCATACATATTACAATTTTAAAATACTTTTATATGTATTAATTATTGTATTCAATACCTATGGTCCTAAACTGTTTGTATCATTTATATCTAGGTATTGTTATGTTATTTTCTCTACTGAGATAAGTTGTCTGTAAAAGATCACTGCTATTAATAAGCCCGTTTGCACTTTTTATGTTACAATACTGTTACTTTAAATTAATTCTAAATATCCGAGAGAGCAGTTAACTAAATAAATAAAATAAGTAGTAAAAGAACTCATTTTGTTTTCTTTATAAAAACGTAAATATATACACAATCTTATAATTGCAATACAGTTAATCTTTATTTAATTCCATTGTTGGCTTGTCTTATAATAATGTACGAATTATCGTTTACAAAGCACACAACCTTAAGACCAGCATCGACCGTGTCATGCAAAACTCACCCCTATATCAAACTACTAAAGATCATGTGTCAGAACAATTCTTTCCGTAGGCAATTCGCTCGGTTCATTGTGAGGTTTAAATTTGTTTTGTGCACAGTCAGCACCGTCTGTAAGTTCCCACGAAGTGTTATAATTCTAGGTGTAGGTACTTAATTAAGGTGAAATATAGATTATTTAAAAAATAGAGTTACTGTTAATATTTATTTACGATAAAATTGATGGCGTCCAAGATATGTTTGTCTGAAAATGTCTAAATATTTGTCTATTGATTGTTATAATAAGATGAACATTATTACTTTTATTTAATTTTTTTTAAGTGATCAATGTACTGCTATATAATTTGTCTTTATTCAGGCGTTTGGACATCACTGCGTTTTAGCTATACTAGCTAGAGAAAAAACTTGAAAACCGTCCAATGGGAGCTTATACTCGATATTTAATTTTATTAGTGTCATAGCAATCTTTAACACTTTCTAATATCTACAGCTAAAACTCATCAATTTATCAACACCTTTAGACCATCTTTTGTGTGAAATTCTAAAAATTAGTTTCATATATAAAAGGGCATATCTCCTATTAAATTATCATAAATAATTCGATTATTTTAATTTAAAACATAAAATTTTATATACCTATTTGGATAACACATCATAATTATGAAGCAATCTGCCTTTTCTAAAGATTTACGCTACGTTTCCATTAATATAATAAGTATATACTAATGAAGCTTTACTACAAAAGGATTAGTGAATAGCTTGACATACTATCTAATGTTATTATGGTAATTTTTATCGAATACTTCCGATCGAAGAGTGGGTGTGGAATATTATTAATATGTAATAAATTAACATCGGGCTAGCAATGATTTTGTTCATAATAAAATTTCGTATTTTTAAAAACAATCAGTTTTTACCAAGTAACAGACAAAAGGTTAAGTATGTAATTAATGAAATAAATAAAAATTATTTATAACACCTCATTAAATTAGATGGCGTTATTATTAAAAAAAATACCGCGCTGGCACCGACAGCACAACGTGGTCTCCAAGTTATAGTGGGGAAACCCTCAAGGACAGACATTCAAATCGGAAACAAATATTTTACAAATATCCATCACGAGCGGGAATCGAACCCGCAAACCGCCGGTGTTTTAAGCGCTTAAACGCACATCTACAACAGAGTGGTTTTAGGGCGCCTTCAAATTTGTCGCGTGGCGGCAGCGCGGCCGCAGCGCTGCTGGCGCGCTACTTTGTAAATCTATGTAAATAACAACGCGCGGTTGCAGCGCTGCGGCCGCGCTGCCGTCTCGCAGCAATCGCACGTTGTTATTTACATAGATTTACAAAGTAGCGCGGCCGCAGCGCTGCCGCCGCGCTGCAGCCGCGCTGCCGGCAAATTTGAAGGCGCCCAAGCGACGTAATAGATGATCAAATATGGCGTTTGCTAATATATACCCACCTTATCTATTTGAATGACTATTGTTTCATCTTTAATATTAAACATTGTAATACATTTGTAATTTGTATTTTTTATTCAGTTTTTATTATTCAATAAGTCTTAGAAACCGTTTTGGGAACGTATTAAAAGTGATTACTGTAAACTACAATTTATTTAATTTGGTTCTTGTTTTGAATTAGTACGCATATTATTTTTTTATGGTTAGTTTTCCTAGCGTATTATACCATTTTGGAATCTTGGTTAGTTGCGCCAACTTTTGAAAAAACTTGCCATAGTAGTGTTCATAACTTTTTTTTACACCACGATGAGTTAAAGTTGACTGAAAGTAAACATTTTGAAAAAATTTAGGGAAAGGAATAACTTTGACAAATTTTTATGAAAAAACTAGAGGCCTTCTGGAATTTTTAAGGATTGTGGTAGACAGCAATGCCATTCAGGTTGCCTATAAAAAGAAAAAAACAGAAATATTAAAAAAATTGTGGTCATGGTAGTGAAAATGATCATAAGAGGTCTAAATTTTTGAAGAATTTCGTTTTTTTCTTGTAACTTAAAAAAAAATGGAGATATATTTTTTTTCTTTTGTTTTCCGAAGTAGTCATGGGTAGGTCTATCTTCCGGTGTCGGCTTATCGTTGAATTTTGGGACACCCTGTATACTTAAAATATATCAACTAAGTGGCTTAAGTAAACATGAATTTTCGCGAAAATATCATGATATCTCTCTAATGTATCATTAATCTACACTGCGTAGGGCCTAGGACGCGTTGGTACGAAAATAATGGATCCTTTGAATACCTTAAATGCTAAGGCACTTAGGCATTGTAATAACGTTCCTTTGTCGAAAACTAGGCTTTTGGTCATTAGTCTTATCATACGATTTTGTGCTAAAGTAAGAATAATATAAATGATATAGTTTCAAGATATTTTTTTAGTGTAAGTAGATTTTTGGTTTAAATAATATTGAAGGAAACAAATTGTGTTGATTTTCAAACAAAAAATAACGACTCAACTCTCATCAATAAGTATAAGTTCAATACACATAATAAATATACAATAGACGTTATAACTCAGTAACTTAACGTAAGATCTTGTTCAAAATGTGGAACCACGTGACAAGTACCTACCGGCATTTAAATATTTCTTGACTTTTTTATGATATTGATTTTTTTGTCTATATTTAATTATTTACTGTTCATGTATTTTCTTGACGCCGCGTTGGCGCAGCGGTCACAGCACTGGATTGCGATTGGCTGTTGCGCGGGCGGTTGCGGGTTCGATTCCCGCACACGACAACATTTGTATTCGCCATACAAATGTTTGACGTGGTCTGGGTGTTTGTGCAGTCCTAGTGGGTCTCCCCACCGTGCCTCGGAAAGCACGTTAAGCCGTCGGTCCCGGTTGTTATCATGTACACCTGATAGCGGTCGTTACTTATAGTAGGGAATATATCCGCCAACCCGCATTGGAGCAGCGTGGTGGGTTATGCTCCGATCCTTTACACGGGGAAAAGACCTATGCCCAACAGTGGGATATTATAGGGTGAGTCGTGATCGTTAATTTTTTTTCTAATTAATTGTACATTTACTTATTATTGATTATTATTTCTATTTAATTATCTATTAATCTTTTTGTGTAAAAACTGTCCGCGATTTGTGTGATGTCCCAAATAAACTTGTTTCTTTCGTTCTTTCTTTTCAGTAAAAAATCAGTATAAAGTTATGAGGTAACCACACAAAAAAAAAATATTTTCAAAAATACAATAATTGTTTCAGCTTATGAATAGACATATAACAACAGTACAATTGATTTTAATAGGGTCTAAGTAAGCGGAAACAAGTAACTTACAAAGGGCCGAAGTTGGGAAAGCCTATCAAAATAGCCAATACATGTTTTGGCTTTTAGTCCAGATGTCTTTTCGAGAACTTTCGCTGGCCTGTTATTGAACCCAAAGCGTTTGTTGAATTCTCAAATAATGCAATCTACTCTTTCTGTTCGACTGCGGCTCAGTAAAAGAGGGCGAGTATTTTTCATGTACAAATACGATCAATATTTATATTCTGCAATTTGGACGGTGTTTCATTTGTGGTTGTCATAAACTTTATAATTTTGTTATGACATAAAAAAGTAACACCAATAAACGATCATTATTACCTACTATCCGGTTGGAGCAGTTTGTACCACTACAAAATTATTCTAACCACTACTGCCCGTTGCCTCCTCCTGCCAGAGTCTGGGTTTAATATTTGTATTTATTTATGTATTGTTTTCTAATTTTTTACGCGAATTTCACTCATTACAATGTAACAACTTTTCGGATTTTATCGCGGTTTATTAGTTAAGAGGAGTTCTGCCGTGACCATGGTTGCTGTAAAGTATCCGAAACGTCAGGCATCTACAAAACTTAATAAACCGCGATAAAATCTGAAAAAGTTGTTTCATTGTAATATATATGTGTTATTTCTACGTATATATTAACAAAAATGGTTAGCTATAACAGTCCACCACTTCAACCTATCACAGTCCACTGTTGGACATAGGCCTCCACAAGTTCGCGCCCGATATTATGACGCGAACTCATGTGTTTTGCCCATAGTCACCACGCTGGGCAGGCGGGTTGGTGACTGCAGGGCTGGCTTTGTCGCACCGAAGACGCTGCTGCCCGTCTTCGGCCTGTGTATTTCAAAGCCAGCATGGATGGTTATCCCGCCATCCGTCGGCTTTTTAAGTTCCAAAGTGGTAGTGGGACTGTGTTATCCCTTAGTCGCCTCTTACGACACCCACGGGATGAGAGGGGGTGGCTACATTCTTTAGTGCCGTAACCACACAGCACAACAGTCTATAACAGTCATCTGTTACCTATAGCACAAGCATTAACTTGCTTACCGTAGGAACAGAAGACCGTGTGTTATACTTATAACATATTTTTTATTTTATTTATTATAAAGTTTGACCAGTAATTTACAATTATGACGCCATTTTATTACAACTGTAATAGTAAACAATTTATTTCGATGTTTTTAATATGCTTAATTTTATAAACCTATAAATTACAATACATCGCTATATTTTTGATTATCACGGGTAATTACGTTAGTAACCAAGATGTTTTCCTCTATAATTTTCCTCAATAAACGTGCTACCTAATGTGAAGAATTCATAATAAATAAATAAAAAACGCCTCAATTCAGCGGTCATTGGTGAGTAAAAAGATAAATTACAAAATAAATAAAAAACCTCAGATATCGACAAACATCTGTATAATCTGTAGTACTAACATGAACAGGGATCTAACGTACGACACCAAGTTACTATGATAACTACAGTAATCCATCGTCAATAAAACAAATAGATAGATAATTCCTAAAATTGACAGAGAACTATATATCTATCAATCAATCTATCTTTTACTGTCCGTCTCATTATTCTAACGAATAATGCATTCTCCTGAAACTTGTATATTACCAAGCTTTAATAGTTATAATTATACCAAGTTCTTGTTTACATCTGTTGTTTACATCAGTTGGAGATATTTATAAATAAACGTGCTATAAATCAACTAGAAAGACGTGTTTAAATTGACAAGTTGAACTAAACCATTTCATCAGGCGTTCTAAATTACTAAGATTAAATTAGCTAAGGGTCATGGCTAAGAGAGCGATGAATCAATATTTTCTTATAACGAATACATATGGATATACGAGTAAGTACAGACTGATTCAAGCTCCGATCCTTCTCCTAAATAGAGAAAGAAACCCAACAGTGGGATTTTACAGATTGGTGAAATATTAGTATAGACACAAATCGTCACATAAAGCAATTGTTAGTTCTAGCGTCTTATGAAACACGACAGTAAAAACATTGATAAATCAGAGACCACCCGGTCGTTTAAATTAATACACTCTTTAAAGCACGTCATAATCATAACTCATTAGTGTGGAATTTAATTTATAGGCGGAGGGCGATGGCTTAATGCGACTCGAAAATGTTGGGATCCGCCGCACATTGTCAGATCAATTGAAATTATGTCACAGATTATATTTTGATTGTATTATAAATTAGCTAAGCTAACTTTGTACCGTCATACTTTCTTTTCTTCGCCACTTCGAACACGTCGCCACTTCGATTCGTTCGCCACTTCTTGGCGAAGAATCATGAAAGGCATCACAACTACCCCTACGGAAGTCGCTACGTGATGACCACGACCGCTCTGTCAAGAGTGTCACGAAGAAGAAGAAGACTTTCTTTTCGTGAATATGTCAAATAATGGAAAAAAGTTTGTTCTATTTAGTGCAGTCGATCGAAAGTTATGCGGGTTTGCGATTAACTTAAATTTGCGACTGAATCATGCGAATTAATCGAAACGATGCGACTATGTCCTTCTTATAGTTGAGAGTTTGGTTATTAAATGGCTATAAAACATCGTACTTTGTTCCATAATAACCAAGTATTATTAATGAAAATAAATGAGAAAAGTATAAGAATTCAACACAGCAGAATCGTAAAGAAAATTCCCATAACGTGCGTCCAATCTAACTCATTTAATAGACGCTTTTAATGTGATCGGAATACATTTGACATCGAACGAATGATGTCTCAAGCTACAATACATCATCTTTTTGTTTAAATTATTACGAAAAAGTAAATGATAAAACTTGCGTAGTAAATTATATTCGAATTGACAGAGTTTGATTGCAAAAACATATTAATAGATTGTTAGATTTTGCACAATGTTTTGTGTCTGTGTGTGTGTGCTCATGTAACTTGTATAGGTATGTTTGAGTTAAGTTATGTTGTATGTAGCAGTAAGAATGTCACACATAGTACACAGTATCTATAATTTAATACCAAATTTAATATTGTTTTAATAATTACAAAAAAAGTAATCTACAGAAACTGGAACTCTAATAAACTTTGGAACTCAAATTATAAATGATAACATTTCCAAACCCATATATTCTGTGTCGAAATATAAATATTACCTCTGCATATAGAGCTATCAATCTTTCACCCACACGGCCAGAGATTTACGTTACAGCGGCTCTTTTCATTTTTATTCCAATTTTAATACCTATTATGAGTTTATTTAATTTAATACGTCCGAAGTAACGGTTCGGAAGATTTATCGTACTAAATGTACCATCCGATGATCATCACGATACTTATGTTAATTATCTTGATTGGAAAGTATCTGCTTGTAATGCGTTATTGTTTTATGGTGGCGATTTTATTCGTTCGCTTGATTGATTACCACGGTTCATCTGCATTGATTATTATTTAATTATTTTTATTTTAAAAAAGTTGAGAGTTAAACTTGTTTGGATTCTTACTCGAATTTGGTGGAGTTAGGAAGAGCAATGAATTAGTAGTAATAACGTATAGATGTAATTTGAAAATTATTAAAATAAAAGCGGAAAAAGAAATATTTTGTACTGTAGTAGTAGTCAATGAATCCTTTTCACATATACCTACTTTTCAATAAGTAGGTATTCATAAAAATATCAAAACCTAGAACAATCTTGCATGTCTTACTTAACTCACTCTACTATTCAACAGAATACTACTTTTTATGGCAATTATCCATCAATGAAAGATATTAATAAATAAAAACGACTATTTAATGGCAGCAATAAAAAAGAGGCGTCATGTTTATATTTTGTATTTTTCGTAATTACAGAACTCACAAATGACCGTAGATAAAATTAATCTGTACAAAAAAATTTGCATTCCTATCGACATTCTGAAGCAGTTTTAATCGTCTCTCATTAAGCACATCGCTACGCGTAACCACGCGGTTTTACGACCGCCATTTTGAATTAATTTCACGCCAAACAAAATGGCGACGTTGCTGACAATAAAAAAATTTCATGAATTTCGAATGACATCTGCTTTATAAATGATATAATCAAGTTTTCCATAACTTTAAAATTGAATTTTTAATGTTTTTAAAATAAAAAATATAATCCAGTAAATATCGCTAAATAAAAAATATCTTAGACGTTGAAAAATAAAACTATTTTGAGTACCTACCTTTACAGACACAAAGTCGATATGTATTTAAAAATAAGCTTTATTAAAAATTAAATAACACCGAGGCTTCGTGCGAAGTTGTGAAACAACAAATGCAACTGAAAAGCATTAGAATAGTTTTTCTATAAATTCTAATAGCAATCACTGTCAACCGCACCCGCCGTTCCGGGCAATACACTAAATATTTAAGTACCCGTCTTTTCCTTTAACGTCTGTTTGCAAGTTACGAGTGACACGGAACCAATCAGTGTAATGGATGTTACCATCACTGTTTTAATTTCCGGAACATAACTCAACCCTTAACTTTCCATCATTAAATTTTATGCTAAATGTCCTATCCATTTCTTTTGTATCTGCTTAATCTCAGTATCTATAACTGTATTTATAGCCGAATATTTTACCCGACAAGATAAAAGATAATTTGTATAATGTTACTAAGCCTCAACTTATTAAAAACAAATAACTGAACATTACAAAATCTGAGGTACCTACGTTGCTAACCTCTGTTTTACGAAAATAATTGTGTGCTGTGTAATAGACCCAATTTATGTACCAAATTCAATTTTTTTTTCAAATGTTAAAAAAAAATTCAAACAAAGAAAATACAAAGAATAAACTGAAACTAATTAAGAATCTGAAAAAATCAGTTAATCCTAAATTGTGGCGACTTAATGTTTATCTTTACTATTTATACATACCGTGATATATGTACCTACGTAAAGCTAATACTCGTTCTCTAGCTACTTAGTTTTAAGCCTGGACAAAGCCTTGAAAAAAATTAGACTTATAACAAAACATTAGAAGCTAATTTAACATTTAAACGTAATCAAATTAATCTTTCTCCCATGGTCTATTCCATTTTTAGAGCAATTTGCTTCTCAACGGCTCTTGTGCCTTAGACCAGTTGATTTATAAAAGATTCATGCGGAAACTACACTAGCTATTTGTCCGTGTCTTTGTAAGTCAGTATTAAATAAAATGTTTATAATGGCTTACATATCGTATTATTCTATGTACTTTATGTGTTTCTTGTTTATTTAGTGTTCCATTGGTATATAACTCTATATTTTTAGTTATTTATATAGAAAACTAGATATAATGGAAAAAATATCAGAGTTATTTTTTACGTTGGATGATATTTTAAAGTAGTTAATATTTTTGTCTAAACAAAATTTTTAATGCGAAAAGAATCATCGCAACAAATTGGTAATTCAATTGACGCGTCCAAAATAATAAACAAAACTTTACATGATTTATTATACGTGTAACTAAGTATATATTTATTCTAACAACAATTTTAGCTATCGCTTTTAAATGTCTTAATTTTATTATTTTTAATAATTCGATTTGTTTAGATTTTATAAGAATTCGTCTGTAATGTCACTTGCGTGGGTTTCAAGTCTTTCAGCCCACGACTGCGAACGCTTTATTACAAAGAAATATTCTAACAATTTACTTAATTTATTTTCAGTTTTATAACATAAATATTTGACAATCCGCGTACGAAACCAATAAAATTATAAATGCTCCATCTAAAATTATTTTATACACCAACAGACAACTCAAATTATTTTATAATTAATTTTAATTTAATTGTGTGGACAAATTTAAAAAGTTTTGCTTAATTATCCGTAAGTAATCTTTTAGGTACATAATGAATTAAATTGGGCTTTTCCGAGACCCCAGAGACGCTCCAATCCTGAAAATGGATTAATATTTTGAATAAGGTAGAAGATACCGATTGTGAAAATAATTACTTTCATTACTTTTAAAATTTGTTGCGAAGCAAACATTGTTTTAAAGTAATAATTTAGCTAAGTAAAGTAATTTAAGTTAAAACCTTTTAATAACAGTAATCAATTATTTCAGACAAAATTGTATTTAAAGTATTAGTAAAATCTAATAAACAACTTAAATGAACGTATTTTTTTTAACTTTTAATTCGTCGTTATAGTACTCAAATGTTTGTCAAAGAATCGAATAATTTTATCTGGCTCCACAAAACTAAGGTCGGTTTAAATCACAAGAACTAACATGTTATGTATGAATACAGATCGAGCAAAGTTTGTAAAATGTTTCGAAGTTAGGATTTCCATTATAATAAACTGGATGGGAGGACTCTTGGAATAATAATTAATAAACAATTGTCTGCAGACACTACGTGACAAGAGTGTGGGGCGAAGTTAGGAAGTCCGATTGTCGACTAATGTCTGATAATTTAATTCGCGTCTGGATATAGGATTCTAATAATTTATTCTAGATATCTGCTACCATTATATATTCCAATCATAATTTTGTTCTGAAGTGAATTTATTTAGTGTGTTTTATATGGTGCATATCTATTTTAGGAAATTATATTTCGCATTCTATTACAATAGCGAGTTGGTTTAGAAATTAGATCTCAAAATACCTTTCCAAAATTTTTATTTAATGTAAATTTTTATCTTATTTTATTTAAAATTTAATTTTTATTAATAATTTATTTTTATTAATATATTTTATGGGTTGTCTGGAAGAAATGGCTAAATAGCCATAATACCGCCCATTGTACCTACTTCACAGTCTGTAAATATCTTTAAATGTGTTTAATGTTAAAATGTAGTTGTGGTGTACAATAAAGTATAAATAAATAAAATAAATAAATAAATTTAAATAGAGAGTATAATAAATGCCTTATTTTTGGTACCATCCCAAAAATTTTATTGAATAATTTCGCCAACAAAAGGGAATTCTTTAAAACGTTTCGAACGTTACGTAATCTAGTCTTTTACAGGTCGTTCCGCCGACCGTTTGCTTCTCATCGTTTTCCATATGAATGTATTAAATCCCTTATGTGCCATACATAGTAATACAGTAAAAATATCGCGCCATTTCTCCCTTACTTGCTGATTTACGATCATTAAAGTGGGCTGAATTGAGAGTGTTTTACGCGTGACCCGAGGCGTTTCAGCCAAAACAGAAAAAACACTGCGAAAAGTATGGATTCTTTTTCTTAGAAAAGTATCAAGATCGTTTATTATATTGATAGTCTATACGGCTTTCTTTAATGTCTTTTTAATAGTTTCAAGTATAGAATCATTAATTATTTATAATTGAGTATTTATTCTATTATTTAGTTCCAATATTTTTATGTGCCTTAAGTAATTATAATTGATGATTGCCAAGAACCGCTGAGAAAATTAGATTTAAAATATTTTAAATGAAGTATCTTGTGAATTTGAACGGAACTAAACAGTTGCGGCTCAAAGATAAGTTAATCTATTATAGCTTTAGTTGATTTGATTTTTATGTTGTACTAATAAATAAATTATATTTTGTTCCAGGTAAGAAAATATCTTTATGCTTCTATACTGCTACATTGTACAAACAGTCACCGTAAGAAGTAAGAACTTTATATGAAACGTAAGCATTTAAAGATATAAGCATATGAAAATATATAATCATTGTTATTAATTTAACGTTCGTTAGATCATAAATCAAGTGTCGAGGAATCCTCCAAATTGTTGAAATTGACGATGACGCCACAAGAATTTCATTTTAACGACGTGAGATACTTGTAATCTGATAACGCTGTCGCGTGCGACACACTGCACCACTGTATTAGGTACCAAAATATAATTGTTGTATCACACAAACGAAATTAGCTAATTAGAACTCTAAAGTATACGCTGTTTTAAGTATTACTTCAGTTGTAGGTCAAATTACTCGTGAAAATTTGGTTAACAAAAGATAGAAACAGATAGCTCCAATTGTTCCGCATAAATACGAGGGCACTAGAAACGTTGCTATCAAACTTCGGTCTGCGCGTAATTGAAAATTTAAAAAGCTCGTAAAAATATTCCGCTACAGCACTCGCAACGCTCCCGAATGTCTGAATTTAACTTCAGCGGGTACTGAAACCGGCAACCTAATTAAGTCGTTGTCTGTCCCACCTAGCAATGTATCACGCGCCAACCACGCGTTCTAAGATTTTAATTTGCCATCCGGGTGAAATGTACTCGTTTTAATCAGAGAGAACCGCGGCTTGTTTAAATTTTCTATTAAATCCGTGAGACGCGTACTAAAAGACAAAGCGTATCTCCGATCTATTAATAAGGCAGTTTAATTCGGAGTAGGGACAGTATAAAAATGGGTCTTGAAAACGAAAAAGTTTTAATTTATTCCGTCGACTCGGAGTTCGTTCAAACGATTTGATCCTAAATTTTTTGTTTAAGAGTTTTGAACCTTAAATGTTTCCATTAAACGTTGTTTATATTGTAATTACCATAAATAAATACGGAATTATAGCAATTTAAACGATATGTTACGTTAATTTGGATTCTCACGATATCTATATGACTTTATCTACTTTTACTTGACTTGAAATAGTATCTTTTTAATCTTTATTTTTTTTTAGTAATGTTCCTAACTGTATATTGCTACTGTTTGATCGGCTCCACATTTTAGTTTACTTATTTTTAATTCTATTATAGGTACTAGAACTGACATTCCAATTTTCTTCCCAAATGAATTAATGATAATATTTACATACCAATTTAGATTTAATTAATACACACTTGTCAAAGTTATTACCGACAACATTACTATAAACTCTTTTTTCTCTATATGATTTCTCGCAGATTAGGGGACAGAGAATCTCCACAGGAAAGCTCTTAATCTAACTGAAAGTATTTGATGTAAAGTTTGTGTATATTATTTTTGTTATGTAACTGGATACTTTATTCGGCATGCGGGTGCAATAGCTGCTGAAAAAATTAAAAATATGCTTGGCTGTTATATCGTATGTTTTCGTTTAAAAAAAAGTGGAAATGTGTTTGTTAAACTAAACCAAATATTCTTTTGATTAACGGAAGATCTAATTTTGCTTCTTATCTTACTATATGTAATATTCTTATCATAAATATATATTGATTGATTCAACCGCTAACTTCCCACTACTTGACGTAGATCTTTTTTTCCGTGTAGGAGAAGGGTTCGCTTAATCAACATCTAACCTTCTTATCTATCACTTCAGCCTATCGCAGTCCACTGCTGAACATAGGCCTCTACAAGTTCGTGTGTGTTGCCCATAGTCACCATCCTGGGTAGGCGGTTTGTTGACCGCAGGGCTGGCTTTGTCGCACCGAAGACGCTATCCTTCCTTCCTATCTATAAAATTATTTAATTCCTAAAAATATTAATAAGTTTTACTGTAGGTATAATTTCCTACGAATATTTTTTACTACGGGCACGTCTGTTAGCGATAGTATTTTACTATTACATACATTCTCATCTACCCAATAAAAAACTGCCACACAATTTATCATGTCAAAAATACGTGTACTTTTAAAAATCGATTTTTCGTTGTTTGTTTTGTCGGCGATGCTTCCCGTGACAGTCGCGTATACGAACCAGATTAATGGTTATATTTAAAATTATATCCATATTTCATTTTGCTGTTTTTTTTTTTAAATATTTGTCTCCTTTATTACGTTCCGCGCCAGCTTCAACTAGGTATAATCTAAGCTTGCATATTTCATTTACATCGGTACGAATCCTTTGTATAGTTTTGAAATATGAGTAATATGATAGTTCTTTTTTTTTAATTTTCATTTCAACTCTGCTTTGAATCGTGTTTTTAAATTGGATTTGGCTGATCTATGCATCATTAGGTCTGTTTCTATTTTGTGTGCTTTGTATGTTTGATAGATTTATTGTTGTAAGTTGATATATAACAGGAAGTTATGTTGTTTGCCGTCTTTTGGTGAGGCTGGTGAATTTTCTGCTATTTTATTTTACATTATTTTTAACTATAACCTTTTTTCAGTACTTTTTTTATAACAAAATAAATTCTCTCCAAACTTTTTACACTATAGACTGTATAAACCACCGATTTTAAACTGTATGATACTTCATTAACAAATACTTTAAATATATAATTAAGAGTATTATTTATATAGGTACGTAACAGATATTAACAGATATATTTAACGATAAACTTTACGTATATAAATTAAAACTAATAGTATAGAAGACGCCAAAATCAATCATAATCATAATTCTTTTGTATATTGATAGATAGGTTCAATATTGAAAGGCAATATTCGGTACAAAAGCACCATCCATTACAATTGCTTTCAAATCATATCTCATAGCTTGCAGACACCAATTTACAAGCAAATAAGACAATTTCGTCATCATTAGAACGAGTACATATTACACAAGCGGTAGCGGAAGCGATATGTCACTTAATTAATTACTATATAATTATAGTATTATTTCCAGCTATGTTTATTTAACATGTTATTTTACAACAGACTTATTTGTTTTATACAATAATTAATATTATATAAAAATGATTTTAGCATTAAATATCGGTATTTTACTATTATGAAGAGGAAACTTGTCACTAAAAGATAATAATCATTGTGAAACAACTGAACTGATTTGAATAATTTTGTCACTTTAAAAGTTATTTTATGCAGAAGTAGTGCACAATGTAAAATAATTTTTTATCATACTTTAGTAGTGAAATGGTAGTCTAAACGTCACCGATGACAAAACCACGTGAGGTGTCTAGTCGTAAATAAAGATCAATTTTTAGTATACAAACCTACGAATGACGAAACTGCTATTTCAAATGTGGGTTAACATTGTTTTACATATAGCATTAAAATCTTAGTTGTAAATTATTTAGGTACTAAGTATAGTTGTATAAGAAATCCGCTACCGCCTAATCATCTCCACCATAGTCTGAACAATGGTTCATCTTTAGATTGAAGAGGGGAGAAGAGCAATTAAAATTTGTATTTTGTATTATCTGTCGCCTGAAGCCACGTTGGAATCATCGTGGGATGCAATTAAAGGCGGAGGAATTGATTCAGATTAACACTTGTTAATAAGGCTTTGAAGTCGAAAGTTTCGATGTCGTCTAAAAGCCTCTATTATACATAATTAATTTTTCATCAATTAAATTAATAATTTTGAGGAGTTTAGTAGTAAGTAGTAACAGCAACCTTTGGTTGTTTTTAAATGTGACTAGTTATTTTTCTTCAGTTTTATTTGTATTCAAAGTGATAATTAAAGAAATCATTTAATTTATCTACGTTTTGTTCTGTGTGCGAATATTTATAATCGAAAAACCGTGTTAAAGTTAGATCATTCATCGAAAGCACCGAACAAAATAGTTTAAACAGCCATCGTAAGTTTGTTTTCTTTCCAGTTGAAATATTTTCATGAAAAGCAATTTCCATTCAATGTTGCATAAGTTTATGATATATATTCACACTACGTATTTATGTTAGTTTGTATGTAATCTCGGTGTAACCGTGCCAAAGCGGCACGCTAAATGCACATTAATAATAAAAGTTCAAGAATAAAATTAGAAACTATGAAAGGTTGAGTGTATTACGAGCTGTAGCGGTTTTGTTCAACTCTACTGGTAGCTCGTTTATTTTTAAAACTAACGTATTTACTAGTTTGTTTTCTATGGTATTTATTTGCAATTGCAATTGCTCTTAGGGCACAGCAGGAAACACATTTGTTCAAATTAGGAGCAGGCCGACTGGAGAAATATCTCCCTGCTTAGAAGAGATCACAGCCTCAAGTAGTGCTATGTTCCTGCGGTTAGTAAAATAGGCAGATCTCCTAGAGATGCACTGTATTGACAACGTGGAGGAGAACGTTGCAGGCGTTCATAATATGTTAAACGCTTACAATCAAGTGAACCGTCAATTTTACATTATTTGGTGAACTCGATAAACACTGTGCAATTTTTTTTTAATTTTATTGTTGTCAGATTATTAAGTATTAAGTATGTATTTATCTATGTATGTATGTATGTACGTATGTATATGTGTATGTATGAATGAATGTATGTATGTATATGTGTTTGTATCTGTACCCATATTTTCATACTCATTTTTTGCACACCTACAAACGCCGTCGTCCGCTCTTGTACGTCCTAAGGTTGCCTGGTAGAGATCATTATCATAAAAACCTGATAGCGATCGTAACTCATAGTGGGACTATATCCGCCAATCCTTAGTGGAACAATCTTAAAGGCTGAATCGTGATCTTGATCGTATGTGCTAGTTGTAAACTTACAAATTACCCGCTACCGCTTATCAATATGTCAAAGCCTTACTGAGACGTAGTTATTACGGAAAAAAAAATGATTGCCAAGGTAATTTACTTCGTTAAGGGTATATAGGTGAATGCTTGAGCTGGTGTTTTTTATAAATGAGGTAGGGCACAGCAAACTGAGGTAGGGCACAGCAGGAAATTTCCTGCTCAAAATATGGAGCAACCCGACTGGGTTAGTACCTCGACCTTACAGAAGACCACAGCTAAATAATACTGTTTTCAAGCAGTATTGTGTTCCTCTTGGTGAGTAAGGTGATCAGAGCTCTTGGGGGGATTGGGGATAGGGTCGGCAACACGCTTGCGAAGCTTCTGGTGTTGCAGGCGTCTATAGGCTACGGTAGTCACTTACCATCAGGTGAGCCGTACGCTTGTTTGTCGACTTACTAACATTAAAAAAAATATATTCGTATGCAATAACTTAATAACAATCGTTAACATTGAACGTTCAAGTAACATAAATATAATATATAGGATATATATATTTTTGTATGTAGCTAACAAATAATTATTTTAAATTGGACCACATGACAACCACCACCACCGCCACCTTTCGATTTAAAAAAGATTCATTGAAATTCGTCCACTCAATAACAAGTTCTGAGGTACGTAACACACAAAAATACAGTCGAATTGAGAACCTCCTCCTTTTTTGAAGTCGTTTAAGAAATACAGATCTTATACATAATTTCTTAATTCATTTCAGCCGTTCAAGATAATTTTTGAACCCTAAAGTTGTCTCGATTAAGTCTAAATAGCGAAAAGATATTGTCACCATTTTCTTTTTTTTAGTAGATGTTTGAACAGTTCATACATATATTTTGGTTGGTCTGAACATTTGTGTATGAGTTGGGAGTTTCCCAAAACCTGACATATATTTATAGTAGATACTGTATGGGCTTATGAGTGTAAAGCATTTATTATTTTTTTAATTTCTTTGGAAATTTGAAGGTATGATAGGATATTGAAACTGAAAGAAATATTATTTACACACGATAAGGAAAGGAAAAAATATGTTTTCGTTTCCAGCCATTTCACCTTCCATACAAAACTACGAAGTATAGTTGTCTATAAATTTCTATATGAGCCGTTCGAACGACCTCTAGAGGATTTACCGCAATCGATAAGTGGTTTTCAAATTTATTCTTAATTATTTGTATGACCCCGATCAATATTTACTTTGACGAATTTCGCGGTAAACGTGTATGGGTTAGCAGCGTTTATATGTGATTCACACTTACTGTTTACTTATATGAGTACACTAGATGTGCTCCGCGATTTCGCCCACGTTAATTTAAAAAAAAGATGTACTAAAATATTATATAGCCTATAGCCTCCCTCGATAAATGGGCTATCTAACACTGCAAGAATTTTTTAAATCGGACCCGTAGTCCTTGAGATTAGCGCGTTCAAGCAAACAAACCAACAAACAAACAAGCTTTATAATATTATACTATAGATAAAATTCATCGTCGTGCAGATATACGTACATGTTATTTTTTAGAAATATTGTATTTATTATAAAACTAGTTGCCTTCGTTCTGTCTGTTATGTGTTTTTTTTTTAGTATAAAAACCTTCCGTGGGATTTAAGGAACCTTAGCAACATTCATTTTTATTATATAGATATAGAGATACACTAATGGAATAATGTTCAAAGGTCTGTTGCTGGAAATGCGGAAATTCCATAAGTTAAGTAAGTATCTAATCAATTTAAAAATTTATTTTTCACTATCAAGCTAGTTTATAAAAAAAGATTTAATATATGCTGTAAAAGATCACGCTATGAGTTAAGAAAAGACTATCCGCAAATGTCCACATATCAATCAAGTATTATAAGAGATAGAGATCTTTAGATATTATAAAAAAAATGTATACACAATTTGAAACATTTTAAGTACCCCATCTTTTTTTAAACAAAAAATATCAAACAAATGAAACCTAACTTTTCGTAACATCCCTCCAATCTACGTACTGAAATTATTAATTCAGAGTTTCAGACCGTTTTACAGTGGATTCCAACTAAATACATTAGGTATATATACCTAATGTATAGCTACCGTTCGTCCGTCTGTTTAATTTGCCATGAAAACACGCGATCACAGAACGTTAATCAGATTGGAAATGACTGAGCGCACTTGTTAACATACTCACGCGAGTAAGATTAAAATAACACGTGCTCAAAACGGTTAGTTAAAATTTTAAATAAATAGGTCTTTGTTTGTTGTATAATTTATTTTATAAATTAACAAATATTATCGGTCGGTTGGGAATGACAGCTTGTTAACATGCTCGCGTGGGTAAGTCGATGTAAATGGGCTTATAATGTTTCATTATAATGTAGCTGAGCAAACATCGTACTGTTGCCTATATTTTATTCGTGAATAGGGATTTTTTTAAGTGAAACTTATTTAGGCGCATGAGGGGTAAAATTTGAGCGACCGGTAACGCGGCAGCGTCAGGGATGGTCAGTACTGGTCTAAGATCCGAGAAGGTAAATCTTCCCTCATCTGTTAATTAGATGAAACAATTTTTTATAGGCTTATTTCAATATTGTGAATTTATAAAAACCACCTCTGCCACCATAAGCCTGCTGCAAATTTTTTTTTTTTTTAATCTTTTCCCTCTCATGTTAATTACATGTAGTAAGCTAAAACCGTTAATATTTTACATTATATACCTGACTGTAGTAGGCAGCCATCGCTATGATTGCTACACTTACCTGCAGCCAGGTCAGTAACCTCAGTCAGAGTAACCTGGCTGCAGGTAAGTATATCAATCATAGAGATGGGTGCCTACTATAGTCAGGTATATAATGTAAAATATTGACGGTTTTAGCTTACTACATGTAATTAACTTGAGAGGGAAAAGATTTTTTAGAAGAAAAAAAAATTTTTTTTAAGTATTATTATTTGCAGCAGGCTTATGGTGGCAGAGGTTGTTTTTATAAATTCACAATATTGAAATCAGCCTATAAAAAATTGTTTCATCTAATTAACAGATGAGGGAACATTTTGTTATATTCCGGATCTTAGACCAACTTGAATGGGTGACCGCCTGAGAACACCGCGTGACGTTGGCTTTTTGTTTTTGTTTTCTTAATTAGTTTTTTTGTATTTTAAATTCGTTTTTTAATTAGTTTTTTTTTTAAATTAGTTTGAGAGAAAGAAAGAAGAAGTTTCACTTCTGACATGTGTAACTTTGTACGCACGCAATTTTTTTAATTTTCTTTTATATCAATAACTAACGCAAAAAATATATCTACTTTGATACAGTCGTTTGAAAGTTAGACGAGTAGCTAATTTTTCACATATTTTTATTGTTTATGAATTTTAATAATATTTAGTGTTAATTAAATTTTATTAAAATATACAGTTTTCGGTGTGTACCAAAGATGTTTGTAATTATATTCGATTTCGTTAATAATTACTTAATATATACGATAGTAAGTAAAAAATAATGACTTTATTTGTGAACATTTTAAAACTGTCCATCTGATACGTAACAATTGATTGCTGTAATATGCAAAACGTCATAATTTTAAATACAGCAATGAGGGTTCAACTTCTGCCATTAATAATGCAATCAGTTTGCAATAATACATATTGTTTACATGACTTTAGTTTTGTTAACTATTGTCATTATTTTCGGGTTATATACCGAACTGAAATTAATCAGTCAGTTAACGTTCAATTTTTAAATCGGTTAAAGTTTTGATACACCACACTGCTGTATTATGAGTTGGTGGATGATTCACAAACTCTGAGTGAAATTGCTGCTAAGTTAACATAATATCCGAGGCGCGATGGTGTGACCAATAAGAACATACCTAGAATAAAAACCAATATTTGGTCGAATCTGCGGTCGCAGTCGTTAAGGCCACCTCTCACACCACAACACAAAAGTCTTATATAGTAAATAAATAAACGCTTCATACTCAACGGCCCCAGTAAGATTTTCTCCTGCATTGGGCTCCGGAAACACACAAAACACAAACACAAACGCCCAGACCACCACAAAGATCCATATGGCCAATACAAATGTCTGTCATGAACAGTGCAACCAGTCGTCAAACATATACACATTATATTCGATTGAATATACCAATTTATATAATTGATACATTAATAATAGTTATGTGAGCAAGCATTTCTATTGAATACGTTCATTATATTTTCACACGAACGTCTTCAAAATTCAAACCAATTCGACATCGTAAATATAGAAGCGATAAACAATATTCGGAAGAGCAAATTCGATTCCGATACAGTTCTAAGAAACACAAGATTATTATATTAGCGGAGAATCAAGCTAGAAATTCAAGTCTATATTCGCCAATATTGGATTTACCTCGATTCGAAACGAAGATCAGTGAGTGATAAAATTATGGTCTATTTTGAAGACGCTATATTCGAACTTGAGTTATCATCGGGTACAGATGTATTCTTATTCTGGTACGTTCGTTTTGTTATATCTAGTTAAAGACACTTTTCTTTTCATTGTTTGCTTGCTTGGTTCAAGATTTGCCCAACAGTGGGATGTTAAAACAGTTACTGTGAAAATGCAATACAATTCCTAAAATGTCTATAATTATTATCATTTAAATTGATTATTATCATTGTTCGTTTGTCTGGTTTTATTGGAAGATATGACATGGTTTTTACTATAAATTCACATTTAAAAAAAAACAATGTTTATGCTTAATAAATACGGTAAAGCAGTTAAGGGTACGGAAAAGGTTAATACGATATTCCTCACAAACAAATATGAACAGGAATAGTTTCGATCGCTATGTATCACGTTTATATGATATGCTCGATTATATTGTAAAGTAGGAAATACTGTCAAGACTTCGTTAAGTATTGTTATTAGATTGTTCACAAAAAATTGAGAGATGCAGTAGATTTCGATATTAAAATTTTCCACTATTTTATTTATTTGTTATTAGATATACAATAATTGTATATAATATTTTTTTCATCTTGTTTCCTGTTGTCAAATAGTTAACTTGATATTTTTATTTCGGCCGCGAGTTTTAAAGCTCGTTTGGGCTCAAATGTCTGGCCTATTGATTTTGTTGGAATAGCAGCACGTACACGATCCACAGTTCCGACGAGGGAATAATATTTCCCTGTAAAACGCCTTTTAGCATTAGAATGTCTCTTTAAGTTTTCGCTTCTTACATTTATTTCTTGGGTGTTAATGCTTCTTTATTTATCGCCGTGTTTTGTTTTACTTATCAATTTTGAGATTGTGATAAATTTTATTTTGTTTGAACTTCTTTATGTACACAATATTTTTCTGTTCAGCTAACAATGAAAGAAAATAGTAATCCTATTTAGCGATAGAATGCTAACACTAAACTTGCTTGCTTTGCGAAAATAGCAAACGTTCGAGCGAATTTCTTCGCACAATTTACTCGTCGCAATACGTGATGTTTTCAAGTTTAAAACCGCTAGAAGCAATATTTCCGAAGGTTACTTTTTACAACACGTATATATGGTGTTCTTCGAGAGACATAAAACTTAACACTGTTTTAAAATTTACACCGTATCCTCGACTAAAGGCTTCCAACATGGCTGTTCACGATTCCACCGAATTTCTCTCGGATATAACTCCGGCATCTCGGATGCTGTGCGGCCATCGTTTACTTTGTTGTGACAGTTACGTATGGAGCTTAATAAAAGTGTTTCACTGCAATTGTAGAATTGTTGGATAAAATTTCGCTGTATTTTCTAGTTCTTCTTTAAAGTGTTTTAAAAGGCATATTAAGTGGGGTATCGTCGTGAGAGATGAATAAGACCTTTTTTTAATTTAAACAAGTTGCTGGAAAATTTAATCTAAATTTTAAACATGGAACCCCTATTTATTAGATAAAAAAACATACTTTATATGTATTAGTGATATATTTGAATTGTCATATTGCTAAATCTATACTAATATATAAAACTGAAGAGTTTGTTTGTTTGATTGTTTGTTTGTTTGAACGCGCTAATCTCAGGATCTACTGGACCGATTTGAAAAATTATTTCAGTGTTAGATAGCCCATTTATCGAGGAAGGCTATATATAGGTTATATATCATCACGCTAAGACCAATAGGAGCGTAGCACCAAAGAAGAATGTTTCAAAATCGGGTTTTTTTCCTTTTGAGAGCTTCCGGTGCGTAAACGGTTAAAGTCTCGCACAAATCATGTATGACATAATTGATCCTATTCCACGTGGACGAAGTCACGCGCAGAAGCTAGTATTATCATATGAAGACAATATTTTACGCTAATATCAAACAATGTTATTTCAATAACCTTGATTTTTTCAAGTCACATTGTGGCATTATTTATTAGCCAGACAAAATAGTAATTAATAAAGTTCATGTGACGGATAGTAATAAAAATACTAAATCAATATCTTCTTCACTCATAATGAATTGTCTGTCCCGAATTATTACAGTCCTTCAATATTTACTTTATATAACTTCTTATGATTATAGTGTTCTAATAATATGTTCATAAACGTTATATACGTAAATTCATTAAATATTTTACTTGAGATATTTATAATTTGATCACTTGATCCATAACAAATTATTATATGACATAGATATATAACAAAGAAAAGGGCTAGTCTTTAGATTAAGAACGGCGTCGGTCGGTCGGAAATTATAGATTAGGGTTATTTTTTTTTGTTTCTGTAACAAAAATATGCCGATAAACAGTCTAATATTGAAATTAGATAGGTTAGGGTTATTATTTTTTTTTTTTTTTGTTTCTGTGACAAAAATATGCCGATAAACAGTCAACCGTTCTTAATCTAAAGTTCTTTAACCAAAATAGTACCACGTAAGTAAGTTTACTTAATCTCCAAAATTCCTCACCGCCGTCCTTAAGCCGATATAACATCAATTCACATAGCACGAGATAACCTTTACAAGATACCGTCTCAAATGGGTGCTATTAAATTTGAAACTATAATCTCGACAAGTTTACGTCGTAGCGCAGAAACAGCGAACTAATTGGTTCATACCGTATAATTTACACGCGCACTGCCTACAATCAGACTACGATCATTATGTTATGTTTCAAGTCAGACGCTGATGGGGATTTAAAACTATTATTATTTTTGTTTTGCATTCAATAACGTGTCTGTCTTGTTCGTTTCCGCTACGCTTTATTAATTCGCAATAATGTTGTTATAAAAACGTAAATCTGGTAACTTTGTATACGATTAAAGTGACATTAGGGTAACGATTTTATTACTAATACCAATTTCGTTTTTGGTCAGCAAAACTTTTGAGGGTATATTTTGCCTGTATTTCGTTTTTTGTGATGTTTGGCAGAAAATTTTTAATCAAAATTCGTTTGGTGAATAAATTATATTTGACAAATCTGTTTGAAATAAAGTTTTCTTGTTTATTCGGTTCCAAGTTTTTCTATGTTATTAGTCTGCCTTACTTTATTATTAGCTAAGATATCAGATAGGTACGTATAAATGAGATACTTTCACTAGAAATTTTTATAAGGACGGTAATAATAAAATTTTCAAGGAGAAAATTTCGACAATTCAATTTTCGTTTATGACCAAACATTTTTGGTTCTTTCAATGGCAGTCGAATAAAACTAACTTCTTTCAGATAGTCAAACTTCGCGTGGACATAAAAGTCCAAATTATACGCGACATCGTAAAATATTCGCTGAGTGCAAAAGATCTCAGTTTAATATTCAGTTATAATATAAAACTTCTTGGATTTTACAATAGTTTTTTGTTTATAAATTTTGTGTTTTCATTTATATTATTACAAAATAGATGTTTCACAGCAATTTTGCTTCAACCCAGCTGTGGGACATATACAGGAACAAAAGATATTTATTTAATTAAATTATATTATACTCCTAATCTTTCTCAATATAATCCTCTTTAATACATTAAAATCTGTTTAGTAATACTAACTATTTTAAGCATTCATAAACTTTTAAGCCCAGTTAGCTCTTTCATTATGAAGATTTTAAGTAAATGTTCAATAAATCATTTTTAGCATATAATGATTGTAATTAACTCTTGCCATAGACGCAGTTGCACCTGTGGTGCTAAGACGCTATTATTGGCTGAGCCTTAAAACCAGTTCGAAAACCGATCGCTATTGAAGCTCGTTGTTCATATTTGTACTTTCTCAAGGATATTTAAAGTTGAGATAAACCACAGAACAAAAAGGTGACACAAATTTAACATGTCTGCGTCATGCATGCATATAACGTACTAGTGCCCGCGGTTTCACCCACGTTAATTTAAGAAAAAAGAGGTTCTAAAATATTATATAGCCCATAGCCTTCCTCGATAAATAGGCTATCTAACATGAAATAATTTCAAATCGGACCAGTAATTCTTGAGATTAGCGCGTTCAAGTAAACCAACAAACAAACTGTTCAGCTTTATAATAATAGTATAATAGATTAAAATTTCTAAAAATATTAATGGAAAAATTTGCTTCTAAATTATTATTTTTTATTTTAATATTGAGTAAAATACATACATACATACATACATACATACATACATACATATAATCACGCCTCTTTCCCGTAGGGGTAGGCAGAGACCACTTCTTTCCACTTGCTACGATCCTTACATACTTGTTTCGCTTCGTCCACTTTCATTACTCCTTTCATACATGCTCTTCGGTTTAGGGTACTCTTGACCTGGCCTTTTTTCAAGACGTCACCGATTTGGTCTTGAAATGTCCGCCTAGGTCTACCCCTTCCAACAATCCCATTCACAATATTAAAATACACCTTAAATTAAAATAAGAAACCACAACATCAACAACATTGTGTTGTTGTGCATTTGCACGTCAAATGCACAATTCAAACGCTATCTAAAGCAACAAACAACATGGGAATTTAAGCAGTACATTCAACAAACTATATTTTATCAGAATCCAAACTTAAACTCGAGTGTATTGTATAAACATCAACTGTCAGAACAGTTTAATTTATCACAGTCGAAATTCCAGAAGATAGCCCAGAAACTGTAACTACTCGCTTATAATTTGGATCTCGTGGCTACTATGAACTTTAAATGAATGCTCGCTATACAAACTTTGCCAGTTTCAAACTAAATAGCTACGTTATTTATTATAGATAATCTTATTTTTACTAAAGGCATTATATACTACCTTATAGTCAAAAACATTTCAGTTTTGTGTACTTCAAATCATGCTTCATACCTATTAAATTGTTACGTTACGTTCAAGTTGAAAATATCGGATTTTTAATTAAGTAATTCAATTTATGCTTATGAACGAATTATTACTTCTTAAGTGGTTTTTATATATTATAAATTCTTTGTTATAATAATAACAAACAAATAAAAATTAAATCCAAGAAATTTTGTAGTAGAAAAACTTTAGTAGTCGCTAGTTCATATATTTTCTTAAAATCTTAATTATATATTTTAATAAAGCCTAAGACATATAAATACAATATAATAATATACAATATAATGTGGGCCAGCTAAAACCGTTTAAAACCACTATGGTGTGCTCCGGACTGGATTACAACCGGAGCAAACTGGAATAGAAACCGGATTAGTCCGGTAAAGTTCTGGGCATGGTTACGCTGATTTAGAAACTTGTTCTTGTTTGTTCCTTGAGATATTAGCCAACATTCTATTGGGAGTATTTTATGGAAATAAAACTTATTCTAGACATTGTTTAGTTGTTAGATTCAGTGCAAATAATTTATCGTTAATGTTTATTAGATAATTCGAATTTTTTAAATCGAAGTTTTTGAATTAGTAACATAGTAGTTGAATGTTTGTCTTGGAAAATTGTATAATGTTGTTGAAAGTATATGAAAAATATAATTGGTGAATAACCGGTGTTTGATTATGAAATATGAATACACTGTCCTTAGTGATTTATTTTTTAGTGCATATGTCTATAAAATCGAACGATATTATTTATTTACGCGACAGTATACAGTTACCGAAGATTTATTGCTCCTCTGATAAAAATACATATATATATTTAAAATATATGCCGGTCGTTTTTAATAAAAACGTAGCACCGTAACAACATTTAGTGATTTATCTTTATTTATCAGGACAATCTATTCATTTTACCATTAACGAGTTAACGTGGAATGTTTAACACATAATCTTTACTAATAATATTATAAAGAAGTCAAGTTTTTAACTTTGTTTGTTTGTAGGGGATAATCTTCGCAAATACTGATCTAACCATGAAAATTCTTTCACTAACAGAAAGCTACACTATTCAGGAGTAATATAGGCTATATTTTATTGTTATTGTAAAAATATACATTGAAAAATATTAGTAGGTACAATGTAAATTAAGTCGGAGAAATGCGAGCGAGATGAAAACTTTACTATATTTGCATCACAAAAATATTTAACGCTCAACGAAGTGGGCACGGGTCGGCTAGTAATATATAAAAATATATATAATACAAATAATAAAATACCTAAGAACTAAAATCAAGGTACAAGTAAGTATAAAATGAAATACACATATTTAATTACATAAGGACAAAGTTGTAACTCCGTGCGGCAAGCGACAGGAATATTTATTCAAGAATAAAGTGAATATGCGCTGCATTCCACACTAAAACATGATTTCCATGCTAAAGGACAGTAAATAGTCGTGTTTTAAAGGACCGGTAAAGTCAAAACCGCGATATATGAACTAAGTTGAAATATTCTAATACCGAACACGTGTAAGTCAGACTTTGGTATAATATTTAGATTGAAGGTGCTGCCGTGACGTTTGTTTATCTGAGTATTTATTTGTCAAAGGTTTTAATGTATTATTTTATGATGTTACTAGCTGCTGCCCGCGACGTTGTCTGCGTGCGTTCACTACTCGTTCCCCGTAGGTGATAGCGTGATAATAAGTAGACTATAATATTCGTGCCAAATTTGAAGTAAATCCATGCAGTACTTTTTGAGTTTACCCCGGACATACATTGACTTTCCTATCATTTTATTAAAATATATTATCAAAATGACAGAGAAACTAACGCCATCTATCGCTATTTATTAGTCTATTTATTTTATTTTGTCTTATTTGACACTACCGACGACGAAGTTTTTTCGCTTTTTGATAGATGGCGTTGGAGCAACATTTTATTTATAATTATTTGGTTCTGTAATTTAAAATAATAAATACACGATATTATTACGATTTTATAGGTCGAATTCTAAACAATGAACCTAATAAAACAGTACTAAGAACTACACAACATAATTGCATCACAAAGATAATTAACGCCCAACGAAGTGGGCGCAGGTCGGCTAGTTATCTTATACTATTAAACGAGCAATTCTTGTATACCTATATATATAGAATCTGAATCTCGGAATCGGCTCCAACGATTTTCGTGAAATTCAGTATACAGGGGATTTCGGGGGCGAAAAATTGATCTAGCTAATAATACTGTTTTCAATCAGTATTGTGTTCCTGTTGGTGAGTAAGGTGACCAGAGCTCCTGGGGGGGATTGGGGATAGGGTCGGCAACGCGCTTGCGATGCTTCTGGTGTTGCGGGCGTCTATAGGCTACGGTCTTACCATCAGGTGAGCCGTACGCTTGTTTGACGACCTAGTTACATAAAAAAAAGCTAGGATTCATTTTTAGAAAATTTAGTTTTATCCCTGTTTTTAGGCAATGAAAAAATGGCTAAAATATCGCTAGAATAGGAAGGTAATTTTCACAGTTGTCATTAAGGTTATAATAGCTCAGGTGAGAAATCAGACGGGTTCAACCGAGAAGACCAAGGTTCTAATCCACGTCTGCAAGCCAAAATTTTTTTTTTCTTTCTTTTCTAATTGCACTCGTTATTTTTTATGTAAATAAAAATGAAATATAAAAATACCGAGAAAAAAACAAAACAAAAAAAAATACTAAAAATACCGACTACCGAGCTAGGCTCGGTCACCCAGGTACTAATATATATTAAGTACCTGTAACTGCAATACTAAATTACAAAGTTTAACTTCTCATTGGTGTTCATGTTATGGTTATTTAAACAAAATTCTTTTCTGTCAGTGATTGTTTTGTGAGCACAATTAAAAAAGTAATTATTTTTACTAGATACATATATATTTATGTACATAAAGGCAGAAGAAGTTCAACCGCATTATTTTCTGCATTCAATATTATCGATGTTATTTTAAAAAAAAATACAAAAGCCTGAAATAATATTTAATTTAAACAAAAATTTTAAAAGATAAGATAAAACTTTTAGAATTAAAAGTATATCGTTAAGAATTTAAATTTTAACCCCCAATCTATGTTTGTTTGAAATGAAAATGTAATGATACAACTTCGGTGAAGTTCCCTTTATTGTATCAGTTCGGAATTTCAACTGTCACCGAATATCTTCGGCTTCTGAGTAAAGTTTATCTTTGTCGCGGTCTGAGAGTACTTTATTAAGTCACCTGTGAAGGGAATGTCTTTTCGGCATCGAAATATAGAACTTTATAGCTGTAAGTTTATTTCGTACTAGTCGATGCGCTTTGATACAAATGGTTATGTTTCCGATTTTATAAGTTAATGTGACGTTTTATAGCCTATGATATAAACAGACATTTGGCACTATTGGAAGCCATTGATCCATAACGAATGAATGAATGAGTCATCAGACATATATTCTATAAGCATACTGAATTGAACTGAATTAAACCTTAAACTTCCCACAGTTGAGAAATAGCCTCTTCTCTTATAGAAAGGTTGATAGCTTAACAATACAATTTAACTTAAAATCTACAGTTTCGGGTTCAATTCCCGTTCTTGACAGATATTTGCCTTTGTAATTATACAATTTATATCACAATCGATTGAATACTTTTCTAGATTCCGTTATTCGTACAAACGAAAAAACATTGTGATAAGAAAAATTATATACTTAATGTGTCATCATATCAAGTTTCCGTAATAATATTACCATATTTTACGTAT
Source organism: Melitaea athalia (assembly GCA_905220545.2). Classification (NCBI taxonomy): domain Eukaryota; kingdom Metazoa; phylum Arthropoda; class Insecta; order Lepidoptera; family Nymphalidae; genus Melitaea; species Melitaea athalia. Next base: position 7,682,016 of record HG992203.1, read on the forward strand.
TATTCCGCTATAATGCGTCGTTACGTGGTGCTTAATGATCTATGTAAGGATATATTGTCACGATGCCTGATGATACCTACCTTGTATAGCCGAACGAGTACCTGTTTACCTCCTAAGGTTAGGATGAACATAAATAATTACATTTAAAACTAGCTTCTGCTCGCGACTTCATTCGCGTAGAATAGTTACTTTGGGCTAACGCTAACTTTGTCCCGCGACTTCGTTTACGTAGAACTTGTGAAACTTTAATTGTTTACGCAGCGCACGCAGCGGAAGCTCTCAAAAGGAAAAAATCCCCCGATTTTGAAACATTCTTCATTGGTGCTCCGCTCCTATTGGTCTTAGCGTGATGATATATAGCCTATAGCCTTCCTGGATAAATGGGCTATCTAACTCTGAAAGAATTTTTCCAATAGGACCAGTAGTTCCCGAGATTAGCGCGTTCAAACAAACAAACAAACTAAATCTTCAGCTTTATAATATTAGTATAGATTAAACCGTTAATATTTTTACTTTAGGAACAGACGACCGTGTGTGTGTTGTAGATATTTATTTATTTATTTTTAATAAACTAGTCTTATTTGTGAGTGAAAATTACTCGGTTTTCTATTTCGCTCAGCAATAAAATTAATGTTACGTAAATACATATTTGCAAGAGACGAGTAAAATACTTAAAAGCATTTAAAGCTTTAAATAATACCCGGAAAATATAAGTATATTATTATGCTTTATGCAGCGATATCGAGCAAAAAGTAACGAACCTTAAAATTATATTCCCCCAGTTTAACAGTGTTTGTAATAAATACTATTTCTGTTTACCTAAATCTAATATTGCCCGAGCTAAATTCAAAATCGTATGAGAATATTCGCTGAAACTTATTCCATTATTCAACAAAGCGTTACCATATGTGTGCAGCGCTGGTCCTAAACCGTAAAATATTTTAAATTTCTAACACCTCGTCCGCTTATCTTATTACGTGGTTTTATGTGAATTTATATGTAATTGTAATTAATCAGCTGGTCAGGCAGACATTGCCTTGCGTACTGTCAAATGCGTTTAAATAGTTGTAATTTCTATAATACATTATATATTTTTTTAATGTTATTAAGTCGACAAACAAGCGTACGGCTCACCTGATGGTAAGTAACTATAGACGCCTGCAACACCAGAAGCGTCGCAAGCGCGTTGCCGACCCTATCCCCAACCTTCCCCAGGAGCTCTGGTCACCTTACTCACCAACAGGAACACAATACTGCTTGAAAACAGTATTATTGAACTGTGGTCTTCTGTAAGGTCGAGGTACTACCCCAGTCGGGCTGCTCCATATTTTGAGCATGAAATTAACAACAACAGCTAATTAACAACAACAGCTCTGGTGTAGTGGTACAAGTAGTCGCCTAAAACACCGATGGTTTTCTGGTTCGATTCCCGCTCGGGATGAATATTTGTATTTGTACAAATATTTATTTCCGTTTTGGGTGTCTATCCTTGTGCATCTGCCTCGGAAAGCACGTTAAGCCGTCTGTCTCGATTGTTATTATAAATATCTGATAGTGATCGTTACTTATAGTAGGGATCATATCCGTCAACGCGCAGTGGAGCATCATGGTGGATTAAGCTCCAATCCTTCTCCTACATGGAGAAAGAAGCCTATGCCCAGCTGTGGGATGTTACAGACTGAATGCGAAATTTTTCTAAATTTCTTTTTCTATATTTTAGTGAAATTTAATTTCGTAAGAATCTTCTACAACACCAAAAATCATAGTAACAGCGTACAATATGAATTATAGTCTTAAAGCTAAACTTATTAGTTAATACAATACTAATGCTCCCACGAAAAATTAGGACAATGTATGAACCTAACAAGTAACAGATGCTATTCACTCGAATTCACATACCAACTTACTACAGAAATCAGCAGAGCGTAAATTAATTACTATACAGTAATTAGACGTGTGATCTTCAAAGGACGCATATAATGTTCGTAATGTACTTAATAAAATAACAAAATGAATTCATTTTCGGCTGTCATACGCGGTGAACTCGGGCGGTGTTCCGGGGAAGCTTAAATTTGATTTCGTAACCCATTATGACAATTTTGTGATGACTCTGACAGGCCTGCTATATCTTGCGATTAAACTTGTGCTACCATAATTATATTGAGCCTACAATAAATACACGATGATAATAATGTTTCATAATTGAATGAATGAATGAGATAGAGTAAAAAAGCAGGATGTATTTGTCTCAAAATCTGTAGCAAAATATTTATATTTATAACGTATCATTTAAATTTAAAAACACGTTATGACATTTATAAATGAACACAATCATTAAGTAGCTAATATAAAAATTACTAAACTGTAAAATGTAACAAAAACTCTGACAACATATCGTTGATACACAAAAAATAACTAACGCCAATAACAGGTTCTAAATAAAATATTCAACAATAAGCGGCTTCTGTTCACTATATTATATTTCTAGTGATCTTATCAAAATAATTAGTGTGACAGAGCGTATAGATGAATCTAATGATGTTATATTTCGCAGAAAAAGCGTCGTTGTCTATGATAAAAACGTACATATAACAACAAAAAAAGACTAGCTAATAGCACCCTTTTAAGCTCCGCTGTAAGTTAAAAAACCTCATTACAGCCTAATTGCACAATCAACTTCCGTACAAAGAGTTTTCATAAAAGAGGAACAATGTGTGCTCTAAAATAACTCCCTGCGAGACGCTCTTAACCACTAGATGTTGCTTACCCCACCGACTTCCTTCGCCATTGCGGTCTTCAAATTCATTCCCTGGGATTAAATTACAGTCTGCAGCGGTATCGAGACGAGAACATGTCGAGATGACGGCGACGACTCTAGTAATCACATTATCATACGCTGACTTGAAAACTTTTTGGATCAATCTTACGTAGATTAGCATGGTAATACTGACATGCACTTGAGTTTAATGTTCAAGTTTCGCTTGTAAGGTACGTTATTTTATTGTTCTTTTAATTCCATGGAAGCTAAAAAAATTATCAACTTAAATGATCATTCTTATGTTGTATTATGGTGAAATGAATGCGGTTTTACAGTGTTAGGTTTTATATTTTTAATATGTAAAGATTTATTACAAATTTACCAATACTAATTGGTTATTTAAAACCGTAATGAAACCGCAATGATTACGTTAGTTTAACTAAATTGGTAGTTTTATTAAAATTATATATTAATTTAATTCAGTTTAATTTATGTTGTGTAGTAATAACATATTATAAGCTATATATTTATCCAAATCTATACTAATATATAAAGCTGAAGAGTTTGTTTGATTGTTTGTTTGTTTGTTTGTTTGTTTGTTTGTTTGTTTGTTTGAACGCGGTAATCTCTGGTTCTACTGGGCCGATTTGAAAAATTCTTTTAGTGTTAGATAGCCCATTTATCGAGGAAGGCTATAGGCTATGTATCATCACGCTAAGACCAATAGGAGCGGAGTCCACGCCGACGAAGTCGCGCGCAGAAGCTAGTTATAAATAACTAGCCGACCCATGCCCACTTCGTTGCGCATTATTTATTAATAATTACTTCTAACGACCATATCTCAAAAACTATTCATCTGATTGATATAGTGTAAAGGGGCAATTTTAATATCTCTACTAATCTTGGCGAGATTTTTTGCGATATTTTCAACATTTATCGCCGTATTTCAGCTAATTTACATAAAAGCATAATAAGTTATATACCTAAACCTTCCTCAAGAATTACTCTTTCTATTGTTGAAAACCGTATAAAAATCCGTTTGGTAGTTTTCGAGTTTATCGCGTTAGACAGACTGGAGGACAGAAAGACGCGGCCGGGGGACTTATTTTTATAATAATATGTAAAAAAAAATTATCTGATATAACGAAACATTCGAGAAATATACATAGGTATACGTAAATATATGATATTTTTTTTTTATGTAACTAGGTTGGCAAACAAGCGTACGGCTCACCTGATGGTAAGACCGCAGCCTATAGACGCCTGCAACACCAGAAGCATCGCAAGCGCGTTGCCGACCCTATCCCCAATCCCCCCAGGAGCTCTGGTTACCTTACTCACCAACAGGAACACAATACTGCTCGAAAACAGTATTATTTAGCTGTGGTCTTCTGTAAGGTCGAGGTACTACCCCAGTCGGGCTGCTCCATATTTTGAGCAGGAAATTTCCTGCTGTGCCCTACCTCAGTTGATCCTGGAACAATTTTAATGACGGTAAATTATTCCCTCTGTTATTTATTTTATTTCTATCGGTATTATGTACTGGTCACATCATTATCAATTCACAATAAATTTGAAAAATGTTTAATATACATACCTATATCACTTGCTAAAAATGTTTTGACCCAATTTAAAACTAAAGACATCTTTTTAACGTGACTTTAACGTGAAGATTTTAGTTTAAATACTGTCTATAAATAATCATTATCTGATGAAATTATTTATAACGAAAACAACTTTCCAATTCGTATGTATAAATATTGGAGTCAATAAATAAAACACCACAAAATATGGGTTACATCGAAACTGTTACGAAATTCGGTAAGTCATAAAGATACATGAAGTTACAAGTACAAACCACGTTGGAATTATGGAATATAACCGAGACGGGATCGGTCGAACGGATGCGAATATCAAAACTTTAGAGCGAGTTAGCGAAAAGTTCCTAAGTCGCAACTCCGACCGCGGCCGGTTTGAAAAATGAATTGTCTGCACTTCGGATATATAGTCAAAGTTGAGGAAGCGAGAACTATTGCTTTCTATCAACATCTTCGTAATACTGATTCAATTAGCAATCTTCTTACTATAAATGTCTCAATTCAAGCAAATAAAGTAATAAATGTATTTCACATACACACACAGTCGTCTGTTGCTAAGGTGACAACTAAATGCCTGTGTTTTAGTTAATGTCCGATTGATATAGATATTCATAACATTTTTAATAAGTATGTAGGTACTTGTATATTACACCCAGACTTTGAGTAGGAATCGAATACACGATCTCCTAGTTTAAAGCAAAGTCACTGCCAACTGTGTTAACAGCTCATTAATTTTTAAAAATGAAAATTGTAATTCAAACTTTTAACAAGGAAATGTAACTGAATAGCTACAACAGTAAATTTGAAATTCTTAGAAAATGTAAGGCACGGGCCTTGTATTTGAATGTAAGCAGAATTTAGATCCAAGACAGGTTTATAGGCACCGTCGCGTATACAAACGGGTACTAAGTCATGTTACGACGTGCCACATTAATACCGACGACACTAATGTGTTTATTGTCAGAATATAAACGATATATTTATTTCATAATGTTTTCTCTTCTTTAACAGACTGTTTTCGTTCAGAATTTCGCTGATATTCAGACAATTTCGTAATGCTTTCGAGGGTAATTTAATACGGTTCGTACTTTTTAAATCAACTACAATTAGAATTCATATTTGGCTGGTACAAATAATAATGAAATATGAATTTGAAATTAATAGAGTTGGTTTACCGTTGCATATTGTTCCAAAATTTAGTTGATGTTCAACCGCATTATTTGCCACCAAACTTAAGTTCGTCAAGAGTTACCGTACCTTGAACCGCTTGCCATCTTAGCATCCGAGTAATACACAATAATCATATGCAAAGTGATCATTAGGTATGCGGGTTGCATCTAACAGTGTAGTTGAAATGTTAAACCTACCTCTGGAATAGTATATGAATTCATACTCGTTTGATAAAGGATTGCAAATCCTTATTTGCATATATCCTACTTCGGGTTTTTATTGTGAAATTATGTTTAATATTCTCTTGATGCAACCATAAAAAATATTACCGCTAAAGTAGAATATATATTGCACGTTTCATGATTCGTTTACTGTTCGGTAAAATATTAAATTCCACGGAGCTTTAATAAACAGAACTAAATAAAGGAATATTATAAATTATATATTTGGTTCTATTTGTTTTGGAAGTATTCGATCGACGATCACGATCACAATTCAGCCTGTAATATCCCACTGTTGGGCATAGGCCTCTTCCCTATGTAGGAGAAGGATCGGAGCTTAATCCACCACGCTGCTCCAATGCGGGTTGGCTGATATTCCCTACTATGAGTAACGATCGCTATCAGATGTACATGATAACAACCGGGACCGACGGCTTAACGTGCTCTCCGAGGCACGGTGGGGAGACCCACAAGGACTGCACAAACACCCAGACCACGGCAAACATCTGTATGGCCAATACAAATGTTGTCGTGTGTGGGGATCGAACCCGCAACCGCCCGCGCAACAGTAAATCGCAATCCAGTGCTGTAACCGCTGCGCCAACGCGGCGTCGTTCGGCGCGTTGGAAGTATTATAAAAATCTATTTCGAAATACAACCGTGTGGTCGAAGACCTTTCGCTGTAATCGATTCAACATGAATAATTCTATGTCCCATTCGTTTCGAAATTGAATTGCGAATGCGTATCAATCGATATGGTACCAATTTTATGACACAAACAAATGCCTTCACGTCATATTCATATTAAATCTGCTGAAAAATGCGTTCTTTGTCTGTTTTTGTTTCATCCATCACTTAAGTTACATTACATAACATTACAAATCTATCAACCGCTTTTAAAACTAAAATACACAAACTCTCAAATTTAATGGTTTTTTTTTTTTAATTTACTGTCAGCACACAATAGAAATTAAATTGAAATTTTACCCAACGAAATTCAACAAGAAATTTTATTTATAAATGCCATAGAAATAATACGTCTCTATTGATAATCTGCGCTGTCGTGCAATCATCTCGATTACTGGAATCAAATAAATGACAACCGACCCCCTACAATTTAAGGGGAAGATGAATGTTGAGTGCAGACGAATTTGATTGATAGTCCAATAAATGCCTCTGAACTGTGGCCACGCTGTCACGGACCAGAGTTCAATTTAGATTTCCATTGTTTCGTTTTTGCGTCTATCCCTTAACGGAAATGGTACGGGGGCGCATAAATGAATAAAACAGATTATTGTTTTGTTTTACTGGTTTTAGATATTCGTTTATTTTTAATGTCTGCGAATATTTTATTAACCACAGGAATAAAGTCTAAAATCACAATATTTTATTTTTATAATGAGTATACTATTAATAAAGTAAGGAATGTTGCAGTATGTGTCCTTATATGATAATGTAAAGCAAATACAATTTAACTGTTACCGTGTATTTGTAATAAAGCAGACGAGAGAACTTATGCAATTTTCTTGTCAGCGTGAGCATAAAATGAGGGAATGTCATTTAAAATTATCCCTTGTTAGCAGAACCTTCAACATTACTTTTAACTTCAATTTTCAACTTGTTAAAACTGAAAAACACGAGCGTAACTCAAGAAGTTACGTTTTAGTTTCGTGTCGTAGAACATAGAAGCAAACTAAATTTTGCCGAGATTTTCTAACAATATCCCAGAATTACCAAGTCACGTCTTTGTTAACAGATTTCCTCGTACACAATCTACTGACAATTCAACGTCAACTAATCCGCGAAAAAACCTTAATAAACATAACAAAAACCAACATTTTTTCCACCGTAGTATCATAACATGAATTATTCGCGCACGAGCCAGCAGGTTTTTCTCTGAACAATATAAAACCCTTCTAAATGCTCAAGCTATTTTGGTATTTGAGAAAACATTGTACGATGTATTTTCGTCTGAAATACTTCGAAAGCTTGCGTGAGTGGAAGGCTGTAAATTCGTTTTCCTTTTAATATACGGGTTGGAAGATAAATCGTGGGAGACATTGGGTATGATTGATAGCATGCACGTTCAAATTCGACCACTGGTATCGGTAACAGTCCTAGGACCTATTTCAATCGGATTATTAGCCACACATCAATCAATACTTCACTTTGGCCAAATTAGTTAATTTAGAAATTACTATTAATATTTATAGCTAGGTTATTGTGTACGCGATCGTTTGTTTAGTAATTTTTGGCTTAAATGTTGTAAAGTGTACTTTATATGTAAATAAGATACCTTTAAATTCAGCTTTCGAACAAAAACAATTTCAAGTTCGAAATCCATTTTTGTATAAGTGAAAATGTTGCTTACTTTTATTTTTTCAATTATCGTTACTACATTTGAATTTAGACTTTCTGCGAGTTTCAATGAAATTTCAGGTTGACTAGATTTTGTACAATTGAAAAATATATTTTAAAATGTAAATTCGAATGTGAATAACAAATCGAATCAATGCTGTGTCACAAACCTTTTATCTTTCCCCTAGTCTTAATAATTGTATAAATAAGTACATCTAAAGATTTTTATCCCTCATTCCGATTCTTTTCTTTTTTCTTTCTAAATTTGCATTTACGATTAAAGTACGTATCGGCTAATTTAACGAAGGGAGTTCCTTTTGTTATCTGCTTTAAATAACGTCTTGATTTAGATGTACCTATTAAGTAACTGATCTTCTTCGATACAAACTTTATTTGGTGTATGCTATTCCATACTATTATTGGAGAATTTTCTTGAGTATTCTTTCATCCTGCTTCCATTGTTTTCTTGTTCAATTCTTTATTTAATTTTTACTGCTTTTAAATTTTAACGATATTTGTCAAATAGAAAAAAAACCGTTAGTTTAAAACAATAGGTGTCATAGAAACGACGACTACGACAAGCATTCATTCCGCTATTAATCAAACAAAGCAAGCGGAAAATAATTGTTAACGAAAAAAATACGATTCATTGATTGTGCCGATTGTCAAAAACTGATTGATTATTTTTATTAATTAGTTTAGCTCTCATTTTATATTGTTCTGAATCTGATGTGTAATTATAATGAATCTTAAATAAATTTTATGTCTATAATAGACGTTCAAACGCAAAATATACAGATACGATTAGAGATTTGAGCAAATCCATGTGAATGTTATGTTCCTGTGGTAAGTGTGGTAACCAGAACTTCTAGGGAGTTTTTTTTTTGGGAGGTTGTGGGTTAGGGTTATCCATCCTTGTGATGCTCAATGTGTTATATTCTAATCACTGAACATCAGGCGGATCATACGTTTGTTAGCTGATTATAGTGGTTTAGCGATATCTATCGATCAGTAGCTTTATACTTAAACATTTAGTTCAAAATACTTTTTACATACCTACTTTATTCAGGGCGGAACCCTAAAATTAATAACGGATTAGTTCCTCAACCAATTGTTATCGACAAATTAAGACTGCAACTTTTCACTATCCTAAATGCTTTCGTCTAAATAAAATCGTAAATTATAAATTCATTGCAAAATAACACAAATGTTTTTGCCAACGTCACCAGCTCTAGACTTCGAACTTATAACAAAAGAAATGTTTATTTTTCGACATCTCTTCGTAATATTGACAACTGTGACTAAAAACGTTCATAAGTCTACGTATGCTTACATGTGATATTTAATTTCCTTACAGAGTCATACACATCTGATACAAAAGTACATTTGTGTCACACATTCACATTTTTTCTTATATTTCGTAAGTGACATTCTTTATTTGATGTAATTTCCGGGTTATCACAGTCTACCTCCGAGACATTTCGAGTGGCTATTGATTTTTTACGTTTTCATTTCTATTTATATGAGTTATAAATAGTTATTCTGTATTGAAAAATCCTAATAACGATTTAAATATACTCTTTTAATTGACAGTATTTTTTAAATGATTCGAACATCTTTGTGACTTTAATTTCGTTTTGAATAGCTTTTGTTTTTAAGTATTCATTTGTTGAAAATATAATATATTAAATTTATTATATAGGTATTTTAAATTGAATATTAACTAATTTATCTAATGTTTTATTTAACGTGATTGCTCGTTAAGCTATACTAGCTAAATTAGTATTTCAAAACACTGGCTGTTCCTTCACTGGAGTTTCGTATAAAAGTTTTTCGAACAGATTTTGAAAATGAATGACAGACCGCAGTATCTAAAAGAAAACCCTAGTCTATTTAAGATTCTTGTAATCGTATCCAGATATATCCTGGCAGGTCGTCTAGGATTATAACATGATAAATCCAACCCACACATCTACATTTGCAGTAAATTACAGCCACGCTCACTAATAAACCACAACGTTGTTACAGAGCTGACTGTTTGTGTAATATATTAGTTTCTAGTTATGTATATTCCTTAATCCTTATCATCTGTATATAATATATTTATCTGTGGATTTGTAAGACTAAATTCCCTACCATTACTATTTAATTTGTCTTAAAATTACTATCTAAGCGACTAGCTTCTTTAGGTTTTTGTACTAAAACATATAAAAGGCGAACCCTTATGACATCACAAGTAAATCTGCTCTTTGCCTGTGATAAGTGATTTTACAGATTGTGTTGTACTTATGTATGTATGTTTGCTAATTATGCAACTAGGCCAGACATCTGTCACTCTTCACGTATACAGTGCTAAGTACCTAAACTCGACACACCGACAAATGGTAAATAGGTTGAAGATGTCACATGTTCAGCGAGAGCGTTTAATATTGACTATCAACTAATTCGACACAACCACTCTGGTGTAGTGGTGCGAGTAGTCACCTAAAACACCGACGGTTTGCGGGTTCGAATCCCATATTAATATTCCTTTCCGGTTTGGATATCTGTCCTTGTGGGTCACCCCAACGTGCTTCGGAGAGCACGCTAAGCCGTCAGTCGTCGTTATCATAAGTACCTGATAGCGATCGTTACTCATAGTAGGGAACATATCCGCCAACCCGCAGTGGAGCAGCGAGGTGGATTAAGCTCCAATCCTTCTTCTGCGTCGAGAAAAAGGCCTAGCAGTGGGGTAGGACAGGCTGAATGCATCAACTAATTCGACTAAAATAAGTTTCGATATCAAATAAAAAAATAAAATAAAGAACAATTACAAAACTGACTTCGTAAAATTAGTCGCCATTTTCTCAATGTTTATAGCTACTGTATACGTGTAATTTGCCTATTGTATAGTGATGGATATTTTTAGGAAGAAGTAATAATTTATATTCTTGTTTCGATTAGTTATTTTGATTATTTTTACAATGTTGTCCAAACCTTTAAGTACATAACAGTGCAATGTATAAACTTGTTTTATGTAGGTACTTAGCTAGTATATCTCTAATAAATAAATAATAAGTAATAGTTCTGCGTTATAAAGCCTAGCCTTTATTGATTTATAAATAGTCATTTGTAAGAATTTCCCTAACAATATACCTCAAATGACCCTGCAATACGATTCGAATGTTTAGTAAATGCGATATGAACACATGTGACACTAATCTTCAGGCCATATGCGTTTCAAATTGCTACGTTAAGCGAAAATCTGGAATAATACCAGCGGATGAAATGATTCTTATTCCTTTAGTAATAAAGTTCAAAATAAATTGTCGCCAAAAGGCGAAATTGTCATGGAATAATTAGATATTAAACGCACCTAATGTGCTTTAGGTTATGGGAACAATGTGTTCGTTATAAATGGTAGATTATTATTAGTGTATTATTATATATGTATATATTATTTATACATACAAACATATATAAGCCGTTAGTAACTGTTTTATTTTTAATTATTGTCTAGTAAATCTTATTATATGGTATGGTATTGACGTGAACATAATTATTATCATAGTGGTAGTATTTATTTACTGTTAATGTCATAATGTAAAAATCTGACAAAATTTTACATATATATAGGTAATATTCAATCGAAACTGTAGTTCTGAAATAGTTAACTGAAGTATACAACTTATGTATTAACTGAGGTAGGGCACAGCAGGAAATTTCCTGCTCAAAATTGGAGCAGTCCCACTGGGGTAGTACCTCGACCTTACAGAAGACCACAGCTAAATAATACTGTTTTCAAGCAGTATTGTGTTCCTGTTGGTGAGTAAGGTGACCAGAGCTCCTGGGGGGGATTGGGGATAGGGTCGGCAACGCGCTTGCGATGCTTCTGGTGTTGCAGGCGTCTATAGGCTACGGTCTTACCATCAGGTGAGCCGTACGCTTGTTTGCCAAACTAGTTACATAAAAAAAAATACAACTTATGAACAAACCATCCAGCAGATATATAGGTGGTACATATGTCAACATATTTAATTTATAAAACATGTATTTTTTTAATATTTTTTGCTCATTGCATTACAACTTTTGAGAAGTAGTTTTATTGGTTTAATTAGGTAAAACCTAAATACTTTATGAATAAAAATGTCTTATTTTAAGATGGTGAATCCTTCTACATTTCCTTTAAATATCAAAGCGGTATCCTTATTTGTGTCCGCAGGTTAAATGCTTGTGTAAATTCATGTGCATATTTCATAATTTTCATTGCGTTTACGTGGAACCATTTAAAGATATAAAAGATTTATGGCACACGATACATCGAACCATTTCCGGTGAACAGAAAACGGATATCTGACTTCGACACGTCTCTCTTACGCGAAATCATATTTATTACTCGGCGAAACATACCGTAATGTTTATTTTTTATATGTAGGTGTCTTTTTCAGTCATTATTTATGATGTATGTAGATAGACATTACAAATGAAAGGGTCGAACGGTTTTTTTTAGTGTGTAATTGGTGATGTCATTTACATTAATCCTTTAAAAAAAATTTAAATGTTTATTTAATTTTTTATTAAAAAATCGATTTAAATTTAATATTTATTCTTGTTGTAAATAATTTCTAATAAAAATTAAGAGTCTTAATTTTTATTGTTCAATATTTGAGGGTTGTAGGAAGAATATTAAAACTGGATTAATTCTTATCCCCTTATCGTATATTTCATCACGAAATCGTAAATAACGTATTAACGTTATTGAAGATCGATACATACAGACCTGTTTATAATTATATTTTGGGTTTAAATACATTTTATATTTATACACACAATAATTATTTACTTAGGAACAAAAAAAATATTGATTTTCATTTAATTCGCTGTATAGATTTAAAATTACGCAATACTTTTGATAATTAAAAAAATTTAAACTTTTTGTAACGCATTTAAGAATCTATTAAGTAGCAGTGTGTCAATATTTATTAATAATAATCAATTGTATGTACCCATGTTACTTAAGTCAGTAGAAACTAGTACCCACAATACCGTGTTTCGGTCTAGTTCGGATACTAGTACCTACGTATACATTGTATAGGTACTACTTATAAAATATTTCATTTAATAAGGCAACTTAAAACAAATATACGCAAAGTTGGTTACATCTCGTAAAAGTATAAAAAATATTGTAGAAATTTTGGTAAGAAGACAGTACGAAAAACGAAGTTGTAAAAATCATTGTTTTACATCAAATTAAACACACGCAAACCGACTCTGAAAGCCCTTCAAGCCAACAGTACTGGAAATTCAATATGTGTAATGAAGATATAAAAATGCAATCCCATTTTCCACGACTTTTCCTGATATTAATCTAACGGAGTTTTTGTTTTGCTCTCGCGATCGAGTTCACTTTAAAAGATTTTTCTTTTAAAACGAGTTTTCTTTGCTTTTCAACGAATTAATTTCTTTTTTTGTTTTCGCTGATTCCTTGAAAGCCAGTTTTCGCAGTATGATCAATTTTCTGTATCATGTTATTTATACCTTATTTTTATCCGCTAACCCGCATTGGAGCAGCGTAGTGGATTAAGCTTCGATCCTTCTCCTACATGGGGAAGAGGCCTATGCCCAACAGTGGTATATTACATACAGGCTGAATCGTGATTCCTTATTTTTATAAGGGATGATTTATTTTTGGTACATGCACAAATTTAATGACTATCAAATTTCTGAGTAAGCTTTAATAATTCTTGTACTATTACAGGGATTCGTTTAACCAGTAATAGAATAGGCTGTAAAACATCATAGCTGAGTTATAAATGTGGTGTGAGTGACTAGGTACAGTTTGTAGTGGCCCTGCTTTCTGATCCGCGGATTGCGGGTTCGATTCCCGCCTGAATCTTGGTGTTATATTTTTATTTATTTATTTACATATGTATATTAGTCACAAAAAATAGCCATAACAGTCGGCTGTTACCTTAATTTTAAATAAATATTATTTATAATTTTTTTTTGCTTTAACATTAAGTTGCTTATCATAGGAACAGACGACCGTGTCTGTATGTTATAAGATATTTATTTACATATTTAAAAGCGAGGGGGTAGTGGTAAATTCAAAGCTTGTACAGACGTGAAGAATAATTTGGTACTAAATTTATAATTTTGTATATAACTTGAGTAAAGAACATTGTTTTGTAAGTACAAAATAATCGATTATCACATTACAATCATTTCTGATCATCATCATTAATATCATTATCACTTCTACAAGATTTTTTTTTACTTTAATTTTTTTTTCTGTAAATATATTTAGTTCTTAAGTTGTGACTTGTAAATAATGTTGAATAAGAAATTACTCTTTTCAAGCCCCAAAACAAAATAGGTACAGGAATTTTATTAAAGTTAAAAAACACACATCGTAACCTCTTTTTTACAATCGGTTAAAGAATGAAAAGTACAATACAAAAAACCTTGATTGAGACTTTCGTTTTAAAAACGTTATTTATTAAGCCGTTACGGTTGCAAAAAATTGCAACAAGTATCGTAACCCGAGACCGCTAAAAGTAAAACTCATATTGTGGTTACCACCGGTGGTAGAATGCGGGCACGATGTGGGTGGTATACGAGTAGTATATCTTATATATGGCTTTATATATTATATATACATCTATATTTGATTTTTCAACCTGTAAAATCTCATTGAGGCCATAGGCCTTAAGGCCTTTTTCTCCATGTAGGAGAGAATGATCGGAGCTCTTAAAACGCTGCTCCACTGTAGGTTAGCGGATAGTTTCTCTTCTATGAGTAACGATCGCTATCAGGTGTCTATAACCGACAGCTTAACTTGCTCTCCTAGACATGGTAAGGAGACCCATTAACTGAGGTAGGGCACAGCAGGAAATTTCCTGCTCAAAATATGGAGCAGCCCGGCTAAATAATACTGTTTTCAAGCAGTATTGTGTTCCTGTTGGTGAGTAAGGTGACCAGAGCTCCTGGGGGGATTGGGGATAGGGTCGGCAACGCGCTTGCGATGCTTCTGGTGTTACAGGCGTCTATAGGCTACGGTCTTACCATCAGGTGAGACGTACGCTTGTTTGCCAACCTAGTAACATAAAAAAAAAACCCACAAGGACATCTGCTAATTATACCTATTTTAATCTATTTTCTATATTTAAGATTCTAAATTTTAATATTCACTCCTAAATGCCATCTATCGTAGTCAGTGGACAAGCATCTTTACAACACAGATAAGAACTTTTAATATTGTAATCAACTTTGTCATACATAGCTTTTAAGTAGCTTTAGCCGTTTGCGCGGCGTACGCAACGGAAGCTTTCAAAAAAGAATAGTTTTATCAAAAAACAATATATTATATGTTTTCGTAACATTTCTAATGAATTCTCAGCTCCTCGTAGCGTGATGTTATATAGCCTATAGCCTTCATTGATAAATGGACTATTAAACGTAAACAAACAAACTCTTCGACTTTATAATATTATAATATAGATAATAAGAACGCCATAGACGAATGTCTGAAGAGCTTAATTTCAAACTTTCAGTTGAACAAGGTGTTCTAATTTAATACGATTTGTTCAAGGGGCGTGGCTAAAGTGAGTGATAACAATGAGTTCCTATTTTTCTAACGAATTTAGAAGAAAATAAACCAAAAAAACTAAGTGCATATGAGTATCACCAGATACAAACACAGGTTTTCAAGGGGTTATTTAGGTGTATATAAAATATTCGACACTACTGTGAACTGTCCGAGCGCGGAAAAACGCAGCCATGTTGATTTGATTTTAGTTGTTTCTTTGTATTGCCGGGGTTTTTTGTTTCGTTCATATAGCTGTAGCTTTGTCATGTATGTATGTGTTTTTGAAATTTTTACCTTGTCGAATTAAATATTTGTTATTTTATTCATATTTTCATTTGTAATTACTATACTTACGTAATATTTTTCCTTTACTAACTTAAAATTAATAACTAAAATTCATACTAAAAATATGTTTATATTAAAATTTATCTTAAGTAATGTTAATGTATTGTTTTTCAAAACATTGTAGTTTTTTATATAATTTAATTCTCCAAAGATCTCTTGCACTTAACATAATTACATTTATTTTTGTACACACGTATATTTTCTTAAAAAGTTTTCCTTATTTTTATATTTTACTAAATTTTTTTTCTCTTTTCCAGGTACGTTATCATTTACTACATTACACATTGGGGTCACGAGTAAGGTATGCTTTAAGAATAAAATATTTTAATGAATTAAGTACTTTTAAACTAAATTAGAAAATAATTATCAAAACTAGCCACTTGACTACAACATTTGAAAGTTAACTCGTATGTGGCTATTTTCTAAAATAGGAATAAAGTTAAAATTATTTTTAATCATTTATATTATATTAACAAGCAAACAGCATCTGGTAAAATTAGTTCATATATCACCTTCTAAATTTCAATTTATGAAAAATGCTTTCATAATGTTTTTAAAGTTAATTACCTATAATTAAATATTATCTAGTAATTAATATAAAAAGTAAATAAAATCTTATATTAAATAACAATTAAATAAGTATTAGGGGTATATCTGAGGGTAGTTAACGACATTGCCATCATTAGAAACAATTATTATTTCCAAATTCGAATTTTAGGGCTCTAGACACACACATGAACAAGGCTCACACAAATACAAGATGCATACATGAACATGGCGCTTACATGTACAAGATGCACATTTTTTTTATTAACTGAGGTAGTATACATACTCTAAACAATACTATTTTCAATCAGTGTTGTGTTCTTGTTGCTAAGTAAGGTGACCAGAGGGGTGACTGTGGGGAATTTGGAATTTCTGCTTGAAAGTAGTATTATTGTATTTAGCTGTGATCTTCTGTAAGGTCGAGGTACTTCCCCAGTCGGGCTGCTCCAGATTTTGAGCAGGATACTTCATGATGTGCTATGCGCACATATACAAGTCACAAGACTTTGATTACAGGCTATAATCACATTAGCGAGCTTGGTAAAACTGCGCAGACAGATAAATCAGACGGATTTCAGCGATTGTAACTGTGATTGCAATAGTTTTTGCGGATAGTCCCATGGTTTTGAAACTTTTGGGATACTTTCTGTTGTAACATTTTAGTTTTAATTGAACTGTTCATTTTATAGTACTATAGGTACATATTTTTGAAAAAAAAATAGAGATACTTATTTGTAGCAAATTTTATGTTGACTCACTTTGGACAGAAACCCAAACCCAAACGTAGACGAAACAGAAAAAGAAGTGTAGTTTAATTTACTTCTCTATGCTTTATTTTATTGTTATTTAATATACCTAAATAAGTAATTTACAGTAACACACACAAACCATTGGTTTATTCAACTGAAATCAAAATCACACTAGTCGTTAACGAACCCAATCCGAAACTAGGGTGTCAAAACGATGCCTTATAATTAAGGAAATTTGAAAACCGACGTTGAGTGGGAGTTCGAACCCCGTTTGTAACAATCTGATAGGGTGGATATTCATTAATCAAGCCCGGGACAGATCTCATGCCCTCTATAGAAGCCTCATTACTAGTTCGCTGATCAGATTGTTTTTAAGATAAATTACTCTTTATGTACTTAAGTTTTAGTGTGGTTTTGATATATTTGGTGTATTTTCTTGTTAGAGAATCAGTAGTTGCATTAGTATATACATGCATAAGATTGGAACAACATTGTAATATCATTTAATGGTCGATTTACATCAGACGAGCGAATGCTCATTCTATCCCCGCTACTTTAAATTCTTATCAAATTCTTTTAGTGTAAACAGGCGTAGAGCATTTTTTCGTTGTTATATTATATGAATACGAGTGTTCGTTTACACATAAAAATCAAGAAAGAATGCTCTTGTTCTAGCTCTAGCTCTTTGTTCGTTTGGTCTAAATCCACCCTTAGATATTATTGACATTTAAAAAAGTCACAACAACGGTTTAAGCACTACGGTAATATTAATTTGATAGACTTGCAACTTCTTATGAAAGTGTTTAAGGCATAAAAAGTGATTGAGATATTCTTGAGCTTGTTAAAGTTCCTACACAAACAAAATTTACAGCTCAAATCGTCATATTATTCAAGACTGATGTAATTTTACCGATTGTTTTTACTAGAAATTGAAGACTACATACTAATAGAAAAGCTCAAATCTTCTATTAAAAATCTGTCTGTTTATCAACAGAGCCATACAAATTTAAAGCACCTAATTTTCCAACACTTATCCCATTTACAATAAAAGCAACATCAAAACTGTTCCCTATAAGGTAAACCTCGATTGTTCACAAGTGTAATTGAATGAGCTCCTGTGTATTTAGGCCCATCGGTAAGTGACCTTTACTTTGATAGGCATTTGGATCTGCTAATAGAATTCCCGTGTAATTATTTTCACGTCTCTCGGGATTTGTGGAGGCCGTTGTAAAATTTCTGTACGGAAAATTATCGATGGCCTTGTGTTTTCGTATTACGAAGGCATGCTAGTCATATTTTTAATGCTAAAATGAAATTATGTTTGTACAAGCTTACGTCGTATTAATCTCAAATTATTCTTTAACATTAAGAAGCGACATGCTCAACAGTGGGATATTTAAAAGCCGTTTAAGTTCAGTTCAGTTCAATAGTTTCAGACTTTAACAATTGTAATAAGAGACTGCAGACAAGGCACTAAAATATAAATAGGTAAAATATAATTTATTGTCATTTTATGTTCAATTTAGGTGAACTTATATATTGTCAAAGGATGTTTAGACAATAATTTCGTTAGTATATCTTTTGTCCTCTTTGTGAATAATGTTTTTGTAATTTAATCTTTATGTAACTTATTTTAACTGTATCTTACGTGATATCTACTCGTACTACCTTAATACTATTTAATAACCAACAAATTTAACTCATCATCACTTTTACTAATAATTTTGCTATGTCATATGTGAATACTTGACTATCTTTACTAAAATTATCTTGCATGATCGCAACATCGGAAAGCAGAATCTTCTTTTTCTTTATTTATTTGCTATTAACTTCTGGATTGTATAAATTTTAGATAGTCAAAACGTACATTGTCATTAACGGTGTAAATATAAAATTATTTCAAGTAAACATAGGCTTTACTTGCTGAGGGATACAAGTTTCACACGTCTATAAGACCTTAGGGTCATAAGTCAAGAGGGAGTTGACGTTAATTTGATTGCTCGAAATGAACACTATTCGAGTTAGGACGGTATTATTAAATAAGTTTGGATATGGACCCTGTCCTGATTAAAACTTAAACGTGTGGTAAACATTTTAGACAGTGTTTGTGACCGAATTTATATTAAATTGTTACTTTACAACGCTTTATCTTCATAAACTGAAAGAACAATCTTTTTAACCGCTTGGTTGATCTATGACCAAAGTATTTTCTTTAGGACACGAAACAGTAGTTATTTTAATATGTAATGGCTAATTTCTTACAAGCTTTAGGTAAAGTTCTTCTAATTTATTACAGGATTATAATATCGTTGGCATTCTTTTATTATCGTGTGAAAAAAATATATTACATGGTATAAATCAGCTGTAATCTTAACGTCTATTTTTTTAAACACTAGGCAAATTCTTATTTAGAATATTTATTCTTATTAGCATTGATTCAAAATTTTCAAAGTTAAAAATATTATCTATATATAATTATAATTTTATAATTTCCAAAAATTATTTATTATTCTGTCCCGGTTGTTAACATGTACACCTGATAGCGATCGATAGTCATAGTAGGTGTAGTGTATGTAGATATAGTGTTTGTATCAATGTAGTGTTTGTATTCATACAATGAATACAATACACTGTCTCACGTACCACACTGGAGGTGGCAAGAGTGTATAAAGGTAGACACCTACGGACTGAGGGTAGTCATGTGACGAACGCGGTACGGAGCGGACGTGCGCCTGCGCTCCAGTGTGGTAGTAGTGAGCCAGTGTCTTATCTAAACTCTCCTTGAGGGACTATAAGGTCCTACATTGGCGACGAGGACAAAGGTCAGTAAAATATAATTATATATATCAATGAAAAAAAGGAAAGAAAAGAGAGTTAATATTTATGAGTGTCAATTAAAACATTGCTATCAAAATAGTTCATTTTGTAACTAAAACTGAAGTTCATTTGTTGTAGACTTCATTATAAGCAAAAAGATGACAATATGAAGTCCAATATACAAATAATAATAACCTTAAATAAAATTTATTAAAATTTTATACATAGTGTTGGTATATTTGTAATTCTGACAATTATTAAATTATTGGATTTGGTGTCGATATTGCTCTCATTGTTTAAAACCGGAATAGTACGGGGATGGTGGCGCTATCTTTCGAATGGGTAATACTTATTCATTTACCATTGGTCAGGCATTATCTTTGTGTCTGATTTGCAGGGTAGTTGCACAATAAGTACTGTTAGCATTAAATTTGTGCTTTTAATTTTCTAGTGTTCTTGCTATGATTATTTATTAGTTTTGAAGTACTGGAAGAGCATAAAAAAGGAGACAACATCTCCCGAATAGTTAATAGAATTTTATGATTGGCCAGTCGCCATCTTTGTCATGTATTGGCGGATTGTCGCCCTCTAAATATGATAATTGGTAAGTGAAGATGCAGTTATTATTTAATTATTGTGCAGCTAACGTTGCTACTCGATAAATGGCGTACTTACAAGTGATTAGTGATAATCAAAATCAAAATGTGATATCAACTTATTTGATGTAGTTAAGTGTGTGTCGTGAATGAATAACTATAGATTCAAATTGAATAAGTGTTTCGTGAGTGTTTTCAGTCGGGTTCTACAAAATAATGTAATATTCGATTTGAAATAATAGTCGATTTTGTTTAAGAAGAATCTTTAATCGAATTAATGAAGTATTTTTTTTGTTAAAATACTAATTATTCGTTTAATAGTTGTTTTGTTAGTTCATTTAATCTTTAGTTATTCATTGGTATACCTAAATTACGTAGCTGGTTTGTTGAATAGATAGGTACGTAGGTATGTGTAACGCCGCGTTGGCACAGCGGTCACAGCACTGGTTTGTGGGTTCGGTCCCCGCGTATGGCAGCAATTTGTATTGGCTATACAGATGTTGGCCGTGGTCTGGTGTTTGTACAGTCCTAGTGGGTCTCTTCACCGTACCTCGGAGGGCACGTTGAGCCGTCGGTCCCGGTTGCTATCATATACACCTGATAGCGATCGTTACTTATAGTAAGGAATATGTCCGCCAACCCGCATTGGAGCGGCGTGGTGGATTGGGCTCTGATCCTTCTCCTGCATGGGAGGAGAAGGCCTGTGCCTGAAGTATGTTTGCTCGTAACTTTTGATATAAACTTGATTTAGATTTTATAACCAGGCGGTTTAAAGTTAAAATTTCACTAACGCGATGAACAGAATTATTGTCTTTTCTTTTGGGTTTTAAATAAAATTCCAAGATTTCGACTTAATTCCTTGTAAATAATCTTGGAGTCATAGATACTATTGTAATTATAATTACATGACGTCAAAATATTTTTATCATATTTCAAGAACTGTCTCATAGTCTGTGGTTGTCTGTTATGCACAGGTCCACTCAATCAAGCCGTCATGTAGAATTTTATGGTGCATTATTTCGAACGAAAAACTGTAAGTTATATGTGTATTATCTATGGTTATAGGCGTGAGCTGTCAAAAGGAGGATAGAGGTTGGACGAGGTATAATTGCCAAATAATGTTTACGATGTTACTATGATAAATAGCGGCAAACTTTATTCGAAAAGACCTGTTTGAATTCATTGAAAATTATTACACCTCCTAGTACTTACAATAACAGTCTAGTATCCACTTGCCTACTTTCTTTTGTTTATAAAGAGTTATTTTCCTGGTGGGTATTTGTGTATCAAAGTATTTAATACCTACCTTGAAACTTATTTTAAGGACACGGCAGAATATATTTCGCAATTATAAAATTTAGAGGTATATTAATGATATACAATTAGACGCTTGCAACTGTAAAGTTGCATGGAAATTTAAAAATTACTTAAGTAAAAGTAAGCCGCTTTAAACGTGTTCGTTTACTTTTAACGCTTATACGTGTATAGTATTTGTTTGTACCTACTATTGAACACGAGACGGCATTTGTGAAATTAAATTTCAGGAAATGGTTATTATCGCATTAAATAAATTGCTATATCGCAATATGAAACAAATAAAATCGTGTCAGTACATAATGAGAAATTGTTTTCAATGGTATATAATAACAATTTAGCATTCCAGTTAATGTAGATTTAATAGAAAAACCGTGTTTATAAACCCTGAGGTCAATATGAATTCTTGACTATCCCCTTTGGTTTAAAGAACGCGATCTCTGTATTTTAAAGAGCAATAACGAATGCTCTGGGTGACTTGGCTCATGATTATGTTATCGTATACGTCGATGACGTGTTGATTAGTGGTGGTTAATAAAATGACTAGCGTCAGAATATAACACGATATGTATTTATAGCATCTAGCTTTCGTGTACCGACTCTGACTTCACGCTAGAAATATAACGTCTCTACAAACTAGGCGTCTCAAATTCTAAATGTACAAATGTACACCGCGAGGCTAGAGTAGAATAGCATTATAGTTTTATAAATTGTATAGTTTCACTCACAGATATTGTTATATTATTTCGTGTACAGCGCGTTGCGAGTAGTTGCGAAGTTGCGAGATAACTAGAGTGTTGACAAATAAAATGATAATGTCTTCGCGTTCAGACTACAGCCAAGTTTTATAAGATGTTATAATGACGCGCTAGAAAGTATAGTTTGTAGTCTATAACACGTCTTTGGTTTAAAGCGGATTTGAACATCCTTGTGTTGATACCTCTCCAGCTATTGAATCAGGGATAGAGAGACTCAAGGTCGTGTTAGGAACTTTGACTGATGCTGGTTTCTCTCAAAATCATAAGGAATGTTTCTTCTTTAAAACAAGAGTAGAGTTCTGTTCTGTGTTTATTCGGAATAAGTGCGATAAGCGTACATTTTATGAAGGTAGTAATACAAATAAATAGATCGTTCAGATACTCGCGTGGTCCGTGTCGCGTGGTATAGTCGTAATAGGAAGTTATTTTGATTGATCATTTGATAAAGTTATTGTAATTGTTGGGTACAAATGCACCCCCATTAAATTGGACGCTCTAAGGAAAGCTCTAAATGGTAAACGTACCTACAAATTTGCTCACGTTAGGTTGAGGAAAATGCCAGCAAGTCATGTACCAGACGATATTGATGTAATTTATAATGATGATGTTCAAGTTTAAGTAAATGGAGAGACTCGAGTGAATTGACCTATTGACCGTAATTTCGAGGTCTGTTGAGGCCGTAGCGTGTAGTCACAGAGGTGACTGACACGGGTGATCCATTCGATGGATGTGCCTACTGAAATGTGAGAGAGCAATGTGATTGCTTCGGCTAGAGAACCGTGGTGTTAGAGGTCGTTACTCGAGGGTTTTGCAAGCTTGGTTGTAACTTGTTGTAGAAGTAAAGTACGTCTATAGTTTTGGTTGTGATGACGTCGATGGTACATGGCTGTGGTATTTGTGTGTTGGGTTAATGACAATTATGATTCAGATTAAAGCTTTGCTTACAAATGCGCACATGATAGATTAAGGAAGATGCCAGAAGGTCATGTACCAATTGAGTTTAATGTAGATGACGATCGTAATGGTGAACATCTTAGTTAATGTGACAGAAAACTGATGAAGCACTCTAAAGACCGTAGTGTGTAGTCATCAGGAGGATGATACACTGTGACATGATCCAAGAGGTATACACGTGGATTGTAGAGCAATTGTAATTGCTGGCTGGCTTAGGGTGACTTACATAGTTGTTCGTTTTGTAGATGACGATCGTAATGGTGAACATCTTAGTTAATGTGACAGAAAACTGATGAAGCACTCTAAAGACCGTAGTGTGTAGTCATCAGGAGGATGATACACTGTGACATGATCCAAGAGGTATACACGTGGATTGTAGAGCAATTGTAATTGCTGGCTGGCTTAGGGTGACTTACATAGTTGTTCGTTTTGTAGAAAATGAGTTTGATTATTGAAAGTTTGATTGATGTTGGTACATAACTCTGGATAGTTATATCTGCTTTAAGGTAAATTTTGTGTTAATAAAGTTCTTGAAACAAACTAAGTTTAGAGCGTAGAGTTTGATGAGTACAAGGTACTGTTATGGCTTTTCTTTTACTCCAGGTTGACCATCACACAAGGGCGTGTGCTAGCAGGATGGTCGTAACTTGCCATTTGTTACTTATAGTTTGTTATAGAGATGAAACGGGCCCACACTGACCTATACAGGCCTATTCTGATTATAATAATAATTCATGAGTTTAATGGCTTTCAGTTATGCCAGAGAGCACTGTCTATTAGGTATTTAGGCAGATAGGTAGTGCCACCGGATTTTCATTAAATCAGAGATATTTCTTCGGGCGTCTATTAAATTGGATGTGTGTTTAAAAGTACAGACGACTTCTTTTAAATAAGGAGTAGGACTTCTTTTAAATAAGGAGTAGGACTTCTTTTAAATAAGGAGTAGGACTTCTTTTAAATAAGGAGTAGGACTTCTTTTAAATAAGGAGTAGGACTTCTTTTAAATAAGGAGTAGGACTTCTTTTAAATAAGGAGTAGGACTTCTTTTAAATAAGGAGTAGGACTTCTTTTAAATAAGGAGTAGGACTTCTTTTTAATAAGGAGTAGGACTTCTTTTAAATAAGGAGTAGGACTTCTTTTCGATAAGGAGTTGGACTTCTTTTAAATGTAAGAAGCAGGAATTCTTTGAAATGTAAGAAGCAGGACTTCTTTGAAATGTAAGAAGCAGGACTTCTTTGAAATGTAAGAAGCAGGACTTCTTTGAAATGTAAGGAGCAGGACTTCTTTGAAATGTAAGGAGCAGGACTTCTTTTAAATGTAAGGAGCAGGACTTCTTTAAATAAGAAGTATTAGAAAATGCAAATGGACTTTAGGTCGCCTCAACGGTCGGTCAGTCGGTTCGAAATGGGAGAAATGGAAGCGATCTTTGTGTATACATATATTTGGAAGCAGCTGATATTGTTACGCTTGCTAAAAAGGAACTACAGTAAATTTGGTTAAAGATGGGGATGTTCAGTATATATTTAATTTAAATAAAGATATAACAAACATTAATGAATGCAACAATCTGATTGGAAATTATTTATATAATATATAATTAAAATAAAAAATATATGATGTAACA
Source organism: Melitaea athalia (assembly GCA_905220545.2). NCBI lineage: Eukaryota > Metazoa > Arthropoda > Insecta > Lepidoptera > Nymphalidae > Melitaea > Melitaea athalia. Next base: position 7,707,391 of record HG992203.1, read on the forward strand.
TTCGAGTTGAAAATAATAATAAAACAAAATCTTGTTAAAAGGGAAGGGATGTAGTGTATGTAGATATAGTGTTTGTATCAATGTAGTGTTTGTATTCATACAATGAATACAATACACTGTCTCACGTACCACACTGGAGGTGGCAAGAGTGTATAAAGGTAGACACCTACGGACTGAGGGTAGTCATGTGACGAACGCGGTACGGAGCGGACGTGCGCCTGCGCTCCAGTGTGGTAGTAGTGAGCCAGTGTCTTATCTAAACTCTCCTTGAGGGACTATAAGGTCCTACAGTAGGGAATATATCCGCCAACCCGCATTGGAGCAGCGTGGTGGATTAAGCTCCGATCCTTCTCCTACATGGGGAAGAGGCCTATGCCCAACAGTGGGATATTACAGGATGAATCGTGTAATCGTATCTATTATTCCTAGATTTGTCTGCATCGGGAATTCGTCAAATTGTTTATTAATTTATGCATCCGAATTTCAAGCAAGTTTGACTTATACCTAAATATCTAGTAAATGAATTCAATGGAACTTTGTTTCAATTGCACCATTATTTACTATTCCCAAAAGCAAAATTTCCTGTAACACTTGTGATTACGCTCAACATTTGATACACGTAAAAATAATACACAACGTTTCCCTTTAATCTACGCCATCACCCTCTATACTTAGTCTTTCGTATAAAATGCATTGTAGTACTAACAGATGTTTTATTCCACCCATATTCTTATGTTCTTTATATAAAATTATTTTATCTTATAGAAGTAATTGAATTTCCGAAAATTCCTACATAGATTTACCTGCAAAGGATACTTCAAACCTTTAAACTGTTCATCAATACCAAATATCTGCTTCAGAATTTCAATCAAGCTCAACTTCTACCTAAATATCTGGTAAATGAATTAGTTGGAACTTTATTTCTATTGCACCACCATTTACTATTCCTAAAACGAAATTTCCTGTAACACTTGTGATCACGCCCAACATTTGACACACGTAGAAGTAATTCACAACGGTTCCCTTAAATCTACGCCATCGCCCTCTATAATTAGTCTTTGGTATAAAATGCATTCTACTAATGGACGTTTTATTCCACCCCTCTCGACTATCGAGTGACCCCGTCCTTTCATTAGTGCATTACCCAGCGTTTACACCTTGGTTTAAGTGGTGGTATCGGAAGCATTATTAATTTTGTTTGCCCTATACCTCTTTGGGATTAAAATCATTAATCATGTTGGTTTCATTTAATTCATATTTTTAAGTGTGTTTGCGTTTTCGATCATTTCAGTGCGGAATTAATAGTGCTTTTAAATATAATGTATATGTGTTTTACTAACTAATTAATTGTAAGTTATTACAAACTAGCTATTTACAATAACTTCAATCACGTCGCGATGGTTAGACGATTTATTTGTTTATTATTAGACAATAGTATTGGTGATCGTTTATACTTTGCTTACACAAAAATTCTTAATTTTCTTGTAATAAAAATTATTCGCGTACCTATATAATTATGGTAGCGTAGGAAAAGTATTTGTAACCAAAAAATATATATATCTACAACACCTTATTTTTTTCTAAAATTTTTAAAAAGAAATGGACTTACACAAAAATTTCAAGATTAAATTTAACAAAAGTAAGCTTCAGCAGTTACCGTACAAATTGAATCGTACCGAAAAAAAAAAAGACAAAAATTCAAACCGTCAAAAGTGAGATGTTTCAAACCTAGACTTCAAACGGTACTCGTTTGTAAACTGAACACGAACTAAATATTTGTTAACGTTCAGGAAAACTGGGATCCAAAACAGGGTATTTGTTTCTTTACAGGTTAATGCCGTAACATTAGTATTCTGTCCATTTAACATTTATTTGGTTCAGATCCGAAGTAGGAATCGCTTTCGAGTTTGATGAAAAATGTTTGTTTTACTTTATTATAACGAACATATTCAAAGCAACATTCTTATTGCAGTTGTAAGTGGTTTTACCACTTAATACTTTTGTGTATTTCGATACTACGTTAAAATTAATTGAACTTTTTGTCTTTTTTTCATCTTAATTTTTATATTAGACAGACTAATAGACGTTGAAAAGTAAAACATTTATTAAAATATTTTTATTGATTAGATAATTGTTTTGTTTTATAGTCTAGAACTCTAGACAATATTTATTAATTAAAAATTAATTATTTATTCAACGCAATATATTATAAAGTCACCCGTGTAAAGTTTACACATTTACAGCGATCGGTTCTGACGCTCATACATATTAATATGGCTGACTCGGTGACGCATTCAATGACTCTCAGCTACCTGTATATTTAGCTGCTCGATAGGGCCTGAGGTGATTGTTGGTGTCAAATAAACATCTCAATTTTATGTCATTTTTTTATATAACTCATGGTATGAAAAAATAATTTTTTTATATAACTCATGGTATGAAAAAATAATTTTCCAAAACTTGTACTCTGTTATCAGAAATAAATTTGACAATTCAAATTACAAATACCGACTCTTATTAAACATTTTTCACGATTTCATAAAGCGTTTAATATTAAAACATTTTATGTAAAAAATACCGTCAACCAGAAAGCATCGTCACTAAACAATATTCCCGCAAAAAAATGAAAATTAATTTCCTGACGCTACATTTCTTGTCTAAATATAAATAAGAGAAGGCTCGAAGGCTTAGCGTCTGTCGGCGGTTGTGTCCTCGCTTCATAATATCGCCGTGTTGACACCGCTCGCTCGATTCAGCGGCCATATTCGGCCGCCATTTTGGACGCGCCAAAGCGCGGGAAGCTCGCTGTCATGGCGGCAAAAATAATTAGATTTCGTCGGCGTACTTCTTCTCGGTTCATTTCTGTATGTTTTGTTAATTATTTCTTCATGATGGGCCTCGGTATTTTCTGTTTTCATATTGCAAAGGTGTGACTTTTGTTTGTCGTTTAATATGAAATTACTGTCAGGTTGTTCGTTTTTATATTTCCTTTTTTATTTTTTTTAATAGAGAAGGTGATTTTATTTTATTATTTTTTCCTATACTTACACGTATCTACACTTTCAAATGATATGAAACAAATAAACACGTACACTTTAATGGCGTTTTCGTCCTAACGACAAATTCGTCGAAAATATTCAGTTAAAAATAAACCTTTTAAAAATGAACGTTCACACAAATAAATTCTATTAAATTAAGCTGACGCTTCGACAACAAAATATGAGCCCCCTTGAACTCGCAAATTGATATTAATTGTATTACAAGCCCCGACCACTGCGCCCCGTGTGTTTTTCTTAACAATCAACCATTTGTACATAGTCTGTGGCATCCGCAAAATAGACGCCATTCCAATTTTTACTCTGTTCCATTCACGGAATGCCTATTTTATCTGTGCTCGCGAAGGAAATTAAATTCATTTAGTATCTTTTGTCCCTTTCGACACTTTTAAATTAAATTGAAAATATTCGAAATATAAATTGTGACGGGAATCCCGCCGCTTAGGATATTTCTACTAATTTCAGTTGTCAAACTAGCGCGGGAAAAGTTTATGGGGTGCCATCTTGTACAGTTAATGTAGTGCAAATGCAAATTAACTCTAATTTTTGGTTGTGAAACGCGATAACTTTTAAATTGTCGTGGGATAATATCCGTACCGATTTAAATTTATTATCAAGTAGCAATTCGTAATGCAATTATAGGGATGAATAAAGAAATGAAATAAAGGGATAAGGAATTAGCATTCCTTATCCCTTTATTTAGTTTCTTTATCCCTCGAGAATGCTACGTTTACGTTTAGTATAAAAAAGTGTAAAAAATCAATTTTTTTATTTTTGTGTTGAGAAACTGTCGTTACCATATAAAATCATTTTTAACTTAAAATAGAAACGTTCTTTTTAGCAATTGTAACCTATCGGTAATCGAACAAAGATATATCGTTCCAACGTAATCCTGATATTTTCTTCGATGTTTTCGCGATAAGTAAAAGTTGAAAAAGTCAAAACGGACTTCGATGAGGCCAACTTTGTTACTGCTCTTTCCTGCTATCAACAACTATAATAATTGGAAAAGTTTACTCATTATATTTTCGGCAGACTTGTGACGCGAGTGCTACGCTCAAAAAACACAATTTCTAATATATACTTACTTACTTGAGTTTCTTTGGCTTCGTCTGCTTATTGTTAGAAGTGTAAGTGACGTTTATGTGTATGCATGTAATGTGTATACGTATGTATGTAAACAAAATTATAAAATATATTAAGTGAAGTCAAACGAAACTTATATTATTATTTCTTCAACCTATTTAACGGTTCTTAATTGTACGAAAAGAGCATAATGTCTGCATTAATGTCACGTAGGTCGGAGAACACGTGAAGAAAAATTATTGTTATGGCCGAAGTTATGGTCAATATTATAAAAAAACGACTACTTGTTATCATTGACTATCAAAAAAAGTAACCTAACTTCATTACATATTATTAAAAATACTTAAATTACATAAAATATTATTTTGAAATAAGAAATAGTCAAAACTACGCATATGTTGTAAGTATTTGCTCACCAGAGCTCAAATGGGATTTAATTTAGGTTATTCGCCTGGGGACCTTACTAGAAATATCACGACATTTAAACCATGTGTGCGTCCGACATTTCGCGAAGGTTTCCAATATTTTATAACAAAATGGCGGGTTCTAAATAAAATCCAATTTTACCTAATACTATTTCCAATAATAATAATTTAACTTTCTTTATACTCTTGATCGAAGTTTTCTACTCATTTTTTATTCTGGGAAATGTAACGAACTTATTATTGCTTAATTTTTTTCATGTTCCTAAATATTAGGGATAATTTTTTGCGATGAAGTTCATAAGTTTGCTCTGCAGATTTGATTTTTGCTATGACTGTTATTAATTTAGATAATTAACTCAAATTTTCGTTGTGTTTGTGTATGTGTTTTGACAAGGATGATTTTCATTTACCTGATAGGTACATGTTTTTTATCAAATAAGATCTTATCACAGACCTGATAATAGCAGAACATTTACAAATCTAAGATAACGGATCTGATTCAAAAGGTCAAATCTGACCGGTTATGAAAAAAACATTATAGGTAAGTAAATATAGTGTGACCTGAAGAATTTCTGACATTTGTACATCCGTCAGTCTGCAGTAAGATTTATTAAATTCTAATCAGGTTAGGTTAGGTTACAGTCCAAGAGAACTAAAACAATGATAAAGATCTCCAATAAATTAATTAAAAACATGTTAATGTAATTATTAAATACATATGTTCAAAATCACTTAAGCGGTTATATTTAATTGATACAAAATATCGACCCGACTCGATACGGATCCGCGCTGATAATCAAAGACACCGCGATCAGAGTATTTTGAGCTTCCCCGCCCCTCTCAACTCCCATATCACTGGGAGAAGAGGCAAGATGAATGTGTAGCCAGGGTTCTTGTCTCCTTGGACAGATATATTTCCGTCCCGTCATCTGTTAGAGGGATACATCTGTGGTACAAGCGAGAAGGCTTTTAATTAGATGCAGTAATTTGCTTGAATGATTATAAGGATGCAAAGAAATGAATGCTTCGATTCTCTTGCAAATGTACTTGGGTGTAACGGCATTTTAAGTTAGAAGTGTTGTTTAGTTTATATTCCTTAAATTTAATGCTATGTATATCTAAGTAGTTTTAAATGGATTTGCAATGTCTGTGTGGTAGAACATGCCATTGCCATTTGGTTGGCTTTTGTTTGTTTTTTGCAACGCAACTCGTCCTTCTCATAACCAATTATTTGAACGTTTGTTTGACTTAGAGACATGGTAGTAAGAATACTAACGTGTGAAGTCTTCTATCACCAGTTGAAGCTGATATAAAATGTTTTGTTGTCTCGTATAAATTTGCCTAAGTGCTACTCCAAGGTCCAATTGTTTTGACTAACTTTTCGGTAAACAGTTTCAAGATAGTTTGATATTATTAGAAAAAATATATATTTGGTTCGTCTAGAAGAATAGAAAGAAAATTATTAAATACTTTTCCTGACCCTTAGATTAAAATCCTTCTAAATTTCTTTCTCTTCTCTTCAAAATTTTTAATATTAGTAGTTACTGTTGACTACATTTTTTCACAGTGACTTAGTGTAAAATAATCGTACCAGTTAAGCTCAACTTGTTTCAAGTAGATAAGGCTTTAATTTAACTTCCTAATTTATAGCTTCTGTGACAGAACTTTAAAATGGAGCAGTTTTGCACTAAATCTCTTTTAGTGCAACAAACACTTAACTTCTCTGTACTCAGATATATACCTTAAATTTTTTAATCTAGGTTTATACTAATACCTGAAGCAAAAACTATATCCCTTTTGAGGAAAATTGCGCGGACGGAGGAGTATGAAATTTAACACACATAGTTTATACAGAGAAGGAGTACAGAATGCTATTTTTTTTTAATTATGCATAAAAATCCATTAAATCAATAAAAAAAGTAAAAAAACATTACACACACTACCATGTATTTAACACACATATGATATATACTCTATTGTTTATTATTATAGAAGTAAAGTCTTAACCACAGAACCTTAATAATGTTCAAACTTATAATTTAAATTAATTATGGTCCGACCACTAGGCGACCACTAGTTATTATTCAATACATAAAATTAACGTGTATATAAATGAAATGGCTTATGAATAAAAGTTAGCTTTGCTGTAGGTACACTGTTGCTTAAAATAACTATTTAGTTAAATGTATTTTCTGTGCCACCTTAATTATAATTTATAACATTGTTGAGACTACTGATTCCTTATCATGATTAAAAAATATATTAAGTTTTACTCGTTTCAATTATGAACCAAACGTGGATCGTACTCAGATCAGGAGTATTTTTTTTTTCATGAGTAAACCTTTTAATTAAAAAAGGATACATATTTTAAAACGTAACGCAGTGACTCGAAAGAATTGAATGAAAACACGTGCCTTTATAGTTACTTTCTCAATAAAAATATTGAATGATATTTTTGATAAGACATGAAAACTGTAAAGCAGTTTCAAAATGGAGTATTAAATATACATATGTATAATTATATAAATATGTTCGGAGATTAGCCCGGATAAATATCGTGACACGAGAATCTACTCGACCGATTTTAATGAAATTTTGCACAGATATGTCACTTATACAGAAGTGTACTTGAAATTTGTTTGTAGTTTTGAATGGCTGTAGCCTTTCATAATCAGTATACAATTATGAAAGTGAAAAAGCTGAGTTTTCATAGAACAAAAGAAAATATAATGCGAATAAAATAATGAGGATCGTTAAATGTAGATCATTGCTATGTATAGTTTACTAGCTTCTGCGCCCGACTTCGTCGGCGTGGACTCCGCTCCTATTGGTCTTAGCGTGATGATATATAGCCTATAGCCTTCCTCGATAAATGGGCTATTTAACACTGAAAGAATTTTTCAAATCGGACCAGTAGATCCTGAGATTAGCGCGTTCAAACAAACAAACAAACAAACAAACAAACAAACAAACAAACAAACAAACAAACTCTTCAGCTTTATTATATTATATAGATTTATGATTTAAAATCTTTTGAAACTATGAAGTATTTTTTTTTCGTTAATTTTATTATCATTTCATTCTCCTATTCATTACATTTTTCTCTTTATTTTTAAAATTTATTTTTTGACTTTGTCGTTATTATTAATACAAAATTTCTCATCTTTCTTAGTGAAATCATGTTAAATAAATAGAACACGGTAATTTATAAAAAAAGTATGTCAATGCAATGTTACATATACAAAGTAAAACAACATTCAACTACTTATAACTATTTCACGGAATATATCTATTTTATTACTACTAAAACCGTTACTGCTTCGAAGTTTCTAGAAAAATCAATGAGTGAGTGAAATATAAAAGGTTTCTGAGACCGTTGTTACGTTTAGTTCTTACAAATGTTTTACTATTTATTGCCTTATTGGAAATCGACTCTGTTTTTAAATTGTGTATTAAATATCTTTTGTTTTGTTGAAGAATACTTAAGACGTAAATTTCTTAACTCGAGAAATAAAATACAATTTCAGTTGTATTTTACAATGATGTTAAGATCTTGTTACTAAATATTTTGTACAAACTATGTTAAAGTTATATTCTTGGGGTATAATGAAAAATATTCAGTGTCTGATTATACATGTGCTGCTTTGTTCTATATAACGTTTAGATACTTATTCTGGTCATTGAAGTTTTACATTATATTTGAGTATTAACATTTTTAAAAAAGAAAAAAAAACGTTAATATGATATGTTATCGATAAAATTTCAAATACGGTAAGCTTAAAATATTGTTAATATTTTTCATTAAATGTATCAATTGATATTTTAAACATAGATGGTTTTAACAAAACTTGGGCCGAATCTTTTAAATACACCTTTGTTGAAGATTTAGAAAACATGTCTACAAAATTACAACAAATCTAAATACACGACAGTTTTAAAATAATTAATTATACAAATATGTGACACAAATAAAAATAAAACTGAAAAAATAGCACTGTCAGCTCTACTACTGCAATATCATAAAACTAAAACTATAAAAAAAAAATCAAGAAGCTATTTCTAAGAAACAAGATTAAGTCTAGAAATCTAGACTATTAAAGTGGTAGCTATTCTTGGTAGTGAAGCATTAAATACGCTATCGGATCATAATCAACCTGTATTATGATAGAATACTTATTTCAAATAACAATATACTTTATTCCCTAGTGATAGGGTTCATTTTAACAATTGGTCTAACCTGTCAGTTGTCTAAAACAATGTTACAAGTTAAATATAGCCTTTCCATGTAAAAATGTATTTTACATTTATTGTTGTTATTTGTACACTTTTATGTAGACTTTTTATTGAAAGAGTATGTATGTGTGAGAGATATATATACATACATCTGTGTATTATAGACAAGTGTATGCTTATGCTATTAATATTACATAAAAATCCCTATTTTTAAATAATACGTTAACATTTCCTTTTATTACTTCTTAGTATAGAATATATTTTTATATATTCCAAGAAGAGATACTTTATATGTTCGACTAATATATAATGTGAGAATCCAATATGGCTTTTATAAATAAACTTTTATTAATAGATTATTTGTTACTACATGTGTATACTACTGACATAGTTTTATAACTCGTTATTACATACGTATTGTTTATTTTATTCTTATATATTTTGTATTCAGTTCCCCCAATAGTGCAGATGTCTTTTAGATTATCGCTACCAATGACTTCGAAATTTTCAGTACCATTTATAATATAATCTATATATCTATACTAATAAATGGAGAGTCGGTTTTTTTTCTTCGGTTATTCTGCGAAAGCTACTGAACCGATCGGAATAATACTTATACTATAAGATGCAGCGTGGTTCGGAGAAGGTTTTAGTATATGATGTGTCTGTGATTACTTATCGTGTAAAAAAATATGGACGAACAGAGATCGCTAGTTTATTACATCATCAATGATTCTTACAAATACAGAAATTCCATTTTTAATCACGATTACTAAATTGTGGCGTGTTTTTGATAGTTGTCAAAGAATTTGATTTTAAATTCTTCTTGATAATTTGTTTTACAATTTAGTAAGTTCTATTTTACATTTGTTACGTGCACGTTATCTTATACTCGTAATTATATTTTATATTTTGCTACTTGATTCGTTTTTATATCATTATAATCCATTATTAAAAAGTCGGCGGAGTTAGCGAATATTTTATTATTATTGCTTCATCCGTTCAATAGCTCATCCATTCGCTATCCGAGCTCATTTGCTAAATTGGTGACCTCGCTAAAAATATTTAAACAAAACGAAACAATAATTAATAATATAATAATATATAGTAACAAAGTGAAGTTTTTATTAACAAGTAAACATCACAAGAAGCGTATGATCTAGCTGTGTTCACGTCTTGAAGCTGTGACAGGGTGCCGGTAATATATGGGGACCTATTACGGCTCCCACGAACTGCAATATATCACACACGACAAACACAAATAAGAGGTATAAATTTTAGACCGTTTAAAACAGTTATCTGGCTCAGATTTTGAGCGCTTCAACTTGATTTAGTTAGTTGCTTAATGAACTCGAGTGAAATTAGTGTGAAAAATCTGACTGTCTCAGATTTTAGGAATATTTTATGCTGTTCGTTTTAATGTGTGTGTTTTTGCCTGATTAGGGTGTATATTTCTTTGTTATTTTTATTTGGTATGTATTCATGTATTACAGCTATTTAGTTTTAAATATAACGTACATACGTGAGTGATAAACGTATAACAGTCATTATAAATGCGTATGTACCTACTTATGAGTTGTTCTAGGCTTTTGCATATAACGTTTATATTATACTAGCGACCTGCCCGGCTTCGCACGGTTGCAAAAACTATCAGTGTTCCTCTACTATATTATGCATGTATTATACATATAAACCTTCCTCTGGAATCACTCTATTTAATAAAGAAAACCGCATCAAAATCCGTTGCGTAGTTTTGAAGATCTAAGCATATAATTATAGGGACAGACAGACAGTGGGAAGTGACTTTGTTTTATACTATGTAGTGATAACGTTTTTTGAAGTGTTGATCGCATTATGTCGCTAAGCAAAGCTGTTCTAAGAAAGGGCTTTAAATGCATAACAACAATTTTACCCTACGCAAGAAATCAAAAATATTCATGAAAAAGTATAAATTTTAATATATCTACATAAATTAAGATAAATTAAAACCATTTAGACAACATGATACACCTATTACTAAAAGGGCCTTTGAAGTATCGCTCTTTGAAGATTATTTTTAGCTGGTGAGTAATAATCACTTGCCCCAGTACTGGGACAAAACAAACGAGGCATAGTCCGTACAGGTCAATGGACACTCGTCATAATTGCCCACCGGGACGCGTAGTTATATAACTCATATGGGGTTTACATAAGTGCTGGATGTTATATGCTGGCTATTGCTTCTATATTTTATGTAGGAGGCATGAATGTTCCCTTTTAACATAATCAACGCGTACTTTTACTAAACAAATCACGTTACCTCAGCTGCGTTAAGCTTACTATTTTTATAGGACAGGTTGACAATGTTAATAAGGCTCCATTTTATATAAAATTCCTTAAAATATAGCCTATTATACCTATATGTATCAAAATAATAATATTTTCTATTATCCTGTACGTCTTGAATATGTTATAACAAACGAAGAAAACTTTATTTAGTTTTGCTATGTTAATAGCAATTGTAAATGAATGTTACATTAAATTACAGATCTTTACATAAAAATTTTACTGAGACTTACAATTATTTATTAAATTAATCCTTAATAAATATACATACGTCATATAGGTGTAATATTAATTTCATAGATTAAAAATAATAAATTTCTATAGACTAAAAAATAAAATAAGGAAAAATTCCTTTAAACGTGAATCGGTTAAAAAAAATCGGTATAAAATGAGACGTAGTAATAAAAGTGCTTCCTCTAATTAATGTGTCACTACACTGAATGAGACATTTTTCTCTGGGTTTAAAGATTTTTAGTGCTATGGCTGTTTAACTCTAGCAAACTAATTGTTTAATTCCAGATTGAGGTAAAGGTACGGAGAAGTGACAGCGTTTTTATATTTAAAACGATGTTTTGATATTTAGTCAGGCTTAAACATTTGCAGAAGATTAATAATTTTTTTTTAATTCAAGTGTTCTCAATTTTAAGTTTAATCTATGTGTAATCTAGTTATTAAAGCATATTAAATAAATAAATAAATATGTTGTTTAAGGTTAAAATAAATTTTTTTTGATAATATTTCTCCTGTCTTGACTTTGACAGCTACTGTTCCGCTACTATATGTTATAACACGATGTGCAATAGAGTCATTACTTCGTAATTACGTAACTTGTATAAGTTTAGTAAAAAAATATTAAAATCAATTCAGTAATTTCAGAATTTTTCACAAAGAATATTTTTCCTATCTATACTATTTGCTTAGATATATCTTAAACACGCTACCACTAGGACCGTACAACCTTAGTTGCAGTAAATCTTAAGCTCCTGAAGTGTCCCCGTCCTTTCCTCGCTCCAATAAATCACCGCTGCAGATGGTCCTATAGATAAAGAGGGTATTTAAAACTTTAGATTAGAACGTCTACCTGAAAACTTTAGCTAATGATCGAAGCACTACATAACTTTAAAAAGCTTAGAAACATTAGCACAGTATAGCGTAAAAAGCTTATACAACCTTCATCTACAGTGGGGGGAGTCTATGTCTACAGTTTTATAATAAAATCCAAGTGTTTTTTATCAATAAATTATAAAATTCCAATAATGAAAAGTGTACGTTTTTGTTATCTTATAATTGCGAAAGCGTTTGTTTGTTTGTTTCGTTTTTACGCCTTAGCCGTTCGGTAGATTGCCGTGAAATTCGACATGAACGCAGTCTGTGATAAAAGGATATATTGCGGATATAAAAAGAGGATATTTTTTAATCCGGAAAATATATTTGAACATAGAAAATGTTATGTAACGGCACCAAGGGTGGCAAAGCTTGACAGAAGCTTTTTATTTTAAATCGATTAAGAATCACGGTGGAAATAATGGTCTAAGATCCGAGATAGCTAAATATTCCCTCATCTGTTAATTAGATGAAGCAATTTTTTATAGGCTGATTTTAATATTGTGAATTTATAAAAACAACCTCTGCCACCATAAGCCTGCTGCATTTTTTTTAACTTTTCCCTCTCATGTTAATTACTTGTAATAAGCTAAAACCGTTAATATTTTACATTATACTAGATCGTTCAATAAGTCCCGAGACTAACCTGGAAATGGCGCATATATTAAAAACTCTTTTGATTTTTAAAAAGTACTGGCTATCAATACAAGAATGTGTGTCAAATTTTTAAAAATGGAACAATAAAATTATTGATTTTGAAACATTTAGTGACGCTACGGTTGTAATTTCGATACAATGGAAAAAAACGAGTTTCGCGTGTTGATAAAACATTGTTTTTTAATGGGAAAAAATACCGTTGAAGCACAGCAATGGCTTATAAAATGTTATGCAGGATCAGCTCCCTCTAAAGCAACCATTTGTCGGTGGTATGCCGACTTCAAACGCGGTCGCATGGACACCAATGATGGGGAACGCTCAGGTCGTCCAAATGAAGCAGTGACTCAACAAAATATTAACCAAGTCCTCAAAATCGTATTGGAAGATCGCAAGGTAAAAGTGCGAGAGATAGCCGAGATAGTGAAGATTTCAGCTGGTAGTGTTTTCACTATTTTACATAAAAATTTGGCCATGAAAAAGCTTTTTTCTAAGTGGGTGCCGCGTTTGCTTACAACTGATCAAAAGGAACAACGTATCAATGATTCAGAGCGATGTTTGGCGCTGATGAATCATAATAAAAAGGATTTTTTACGTCGGTATGTAACAATGGATGAAACCTGGATATACCATTTCACTCCGGAATCCAATCGGCAGGCAGCGGAGTGGAGAGCGGCTGGTGAAAGCCGCCCGAAGTTTCCAAAGACTCAGAAATCGGCCGGTAAGGTTATGGCGTCTATATTTTGGGATGCGCATGGAATACTTTTCATCGACTACCTTGAAAAGGGGCAAAATATAAATAGTGACTATTACATGTGCTTATTGGAGCGATTGAAGTACGAAATTGCGGATAAACGGCCTCACATGAACAAAAAGAAAGTGGTGTTTCACCAGGACAACGCGCCTTGTCACAAGTCCGTGAGAACGATGGCCAAAATTAACGAATTGGGCTTCGAATTGCTTCCTCATCCCCCTTATTCGCCAGACTTGGCCCCCAGCGATTACTGGCTGTTTGCAGACCTCAAAAAAATGCTTCAGGGTAAGAAATTTGACTCAAATAGTGAAGTTATCGCAGCAACGGAGGCTTATTTTGAAGCCAAAGACAAATCGTTCTACACACATGGGATAGAAAATTTAGAAAAGCGTTGGAGGGACTGTATCGCTCTTGGAGGAGACTATGTTGATGAATAAAAATTAATTTTATAAAAAAGACCTTTTTTTAGTACTTAGTCTCGGGACTTATTGAACCACGTGTTACTATACACCTGACTGTAGTAGGCACCCATCTCTATGATTGCTATACTTACCTGCAGCCAGGTTACTGCTGACTGAGGTTACTGACAATTGGGAAATTGTCAGTCAGAAGTCAGAAATCAGAAATCACCGCTACTGTCTTGACGTTTTTGAAGGACATAGATTAGAAATTGGAAATGGTATTAAAAAGTCTTAAAACTGACTTGATCTTACAGATAAAAAAAATCACGCACAATTGCGATGTCAAAAAAATTGTTATAAAAAGATTTCGTGTTAATTTTTTTTAAAGACAGCTGTTAATAAAATAGTGTACAAAAAAAGCAAAAAAAAATGAAATAAAATCATTTATAAAACTTTTTCAATAAATAAAATGTACCTACCTAAAATACATATTATATATTTTACTAATTTACTTTTTTATGTACATAGGTAACGTTTCCATATCAGTATCTAAAAACAAGTATGATTGATAAAAAAACTATGACATATTTGTTAAAATAACTTTCCATTTCGTTAATATTAAATAAAAGTATAATAACTTTGTAAAAAAAATATTATAAAATAAAATTTAACAGTTAAAAAATTGAACCAATTTCGCCGATCAAAAAATAGATCGCCCGATATGTCAAGACACACGTCACTTCCAGTCAACATTCAAATATCTGTTATATGTAAATTGACGCTACCGTCTTGATACTTGAAGCTATTTTTATGCTAATATGAATCAGTGAATGTTAGATTTTATCTCCCGATCTTTATCGTTTTTGACGCCCATTGCCTCTGAGCGTGACAGCTGAAGAAAAAATAACAGCGTTTAAATTTTCTCGTATACGGGTATACCAACTCTATAATCTATATACATACAGATTACATACATAAATATAATAATACAGTTTTATTGTGAAGTACCGTTTTTATATGAATATGGGTGTAGGTAGTCAGAAATTTATTATGTGAGCTCTTAATATGTTAAGACGGCAGCGAGTAATATTATTTTTAATTCATTGACTTTGTGACATCTGTAAAAGCTGGTTAAAACTGGAATTTGTCAATCAAATGTCAGTATTGTTATTGTAGTATTAATAGCTATATTTTATAAAATATTTAAAAAAAGTAAGTTCCATAGGTGCAATTGGCAATTCTATTGTGGCCAAGAGTGTGTCCGTAAATTTTATATAATTATGTATTTACCTAATATATCTATACTAATATATAAAGCTGAAGAGTTTGTTTGATTGTTTGTTTGTTTGTTTGTTTGTTTGTTTGAACGCGGTAATCTCTGGAACTACTGGGCCGATTTGAAAAATTCTTTCACTGTTAGATAGCCCATTTATCGAGGAAGGCTATAGGCTATGTATCATCACGCTAAGACCAATAGGAGTGGAGTCCACGCCGACGAAGTCGCGTGCAGAAGCTAGTTTGTTACATAAACTCCATAAGTATATCAACCGGCTGTTGACTAAAACATCAAAAGCTTAAATTCGGACAAGCGCTAACTTATCTATCTTAAATATAGATGTAACTGTATCTTAAACGTACCTAGTTACTTATAATCATCGACTTAAAAATTTACAATGAAAATTATTAAATAGTTTCTGACACGTAATTAATAAAGGTAATTAAACTCGAATTCCGTCTGATGCCACGTTACATTCGTATCAATTACGAATCCGTTTACGTATCACTTGAATTATGCACCAAAACGCATAAGCTTATAAGCCTGTTAAGGCAGGTACAAACGTCAGACAAGTCAGACGTTAGACAAGACTACGTCAGACAAGACAGAAGGATATAGAAATCTTTAACATACAGAATTAGATATGTTTCTAAGATAGGCAACTTAGTTCCTGTGTTATAGGTAATACCCGACTGATATAGTTACATATTTTTGTTCATATAAATAAATATGTGAGTAATACAAATATAACAACTAGACCCGGGGGCGGGTATCGAAGCCACACCTGCCGGAGCAGACATGTAAAAATACGAACTTTGTGTATAAAATAAGTAACAAAATACATATAAGTACCGCCGCTTTTCTTCACACTTTTGTAATGATATTCCTAATATATTGATAACGTGTGGAAATACATGGAAAAATATTAATAACTTTCCGAGAAATATTATAAAAAGTAGTTGGCTTTCACGAAATATCGTAATTATGTAAAACAAGTGTTTTTATACTAGACTAGGAAAATTTAACAGATGACTTACGAAGTTAATAATGTATTCATTATGTAATCTTGTAAATTTAAATTATAAAATTACAATAGATTTTTTTTTAAATATTAGCCTCAGAAATAATTTCAAAATGTGAAATAAAACTATACTAATGTTTATATTGTAAGTCTCTTCTTTTATGTGAAACTTTATTGTGATTACTGTTTGTCAACTTAAATAAATAATGAAAAAAAAGACTAATTTACTAAACATAATGTTTTATTTTTTATCAAATGCTGATTTTTCCATTAACCTCTTACATTCACATAATTGCCAAAACGGTGAAGATTAAACAAAAGTTATCTCAAAAATAGTAAGGATGTAAAAATATTTTAAAAGTACCAAAACATAAAAGTCTCAAGTCTGTAGCTACCCTAATCAAAATCACCTATATCACGCGTGACGTAATACAGTTGTTTACGGATGAGCAGGACGGAATGATTAGCCGCTCTGTTTCACCCGGGCATCAAACCTGGGGCGTCAGGTGGCCTGTGAAATATTGTAACCTAGCTATCCTTGTAAGCTTGTCGTGAAATTTAGGTCAAATGGCTTGAAAAGAGGGTCTTTATTTTTACGCTTGTACCGCTTGTACGTAAATAAAAATGTATATTTTTTTAAAACATAAGCTGTGTTAGTTTGCTAAGTGTATGTTTGACGTAAATATACATGAATATTAGTATGAATACACCAAAATTATCTGTAAAGAAATATTAATAATAATGTTGGAAAATTTTGAAATAAATTATTAAAAAAACCCCTTGATTATTTTCTGGTATACCTATTATGAATTATAAATGTTAACAATAACAACAAAAAATACCATATAATTAATACTGAAAATAAAATAACCAAGAAAGTATTAAAACGATATTTCAAACACCAAATCAAAATGTAATTTTTCAAACATAGTAATTTTACCGATACAAAATAAGAGGCCCTTAAATCGCTTAATCTTATCCTTCTCCTTACTTGGGGAAGAGGCCTATGCCCAACAGTGGGATATTACAGGCTGAATCGTGATCGTGATCGTGAAATCGCTTAACGAACAAAAACAGCTGAAATTCATTTCGATAGTCGTCGAACCCAGTTTAGGCGTGAACACAAGCCGAGTAAGCGGATCGAACACACCAATTTCGTTAAAAGCTATCAGAACTGTTCTGAGCATTTTTTTTTTTTTTTTTATTAAACCATCCATCAAAAAAGACCGAAAATCCATTAGAACATTTAAAGATATCATAGTCGAAGCGTAGATCTATATTTTTAAGTTTAAGCATACCTATGCTTTCATAAGTAAGTGTAAGAGTTTTTGAGTTGCAAATTAAAAAAAATCTTGATATATCTTTCGTTATATTTTGACGATGCCTTGGAACAGCAGGCAACAGCACTGCATGTTACCCTGGCGGTGGCTGGTTCGAATCTCGACCATGGTATATATTTGTATAGGTCATACAGATTTGCCGTGGTCTGGGCGTTTGTGAGTGCTGGACTCACCGACATAGAAGTAAATCCTACTGAAGGCATTTGAATGTGCACCAAAGCTTTATAGACTATAAAATATCACGTTAAAATTTCTGGGAACAAAGCCGTATCTACAAAAGCCAATGACTCTAAAAAGTATCAACACATTGGAAGTAAAACTGCAAGAAACGTTTGAGTCTCATATAAATAAACATCTATAAATCTATATATTATTGATATCATTAATTTTATTTCAAAGAATATTAAAAAGTTTTATGATATGGTAAATACGTATTTAATTCTGTGTCGTAATTTAGAATAAACGGCAAAGTGTTTAACCCATTTGCATTTTAAACCAAAACTAACACTAAAGTAAGAAGGGAAAATATTTTCACGCCAATCTTTCTAGGTAAACTCGTACAAACAGCGCGCTGTAACTTTGTAATACCTTACAGTGAATTAAAAAAGGTTTTATAACCGGAAAATAATAAATAACGATTAGGTATCTTTTTATCAGTAAAAGGATTTTGATAACTTTTTTAAAATTAAATACTTAATTAAAATTCTATACAAATATGAGTTGAAGAGTGTTTGTGGTTGTTCATGCTAACTTCATGAAATTCTGATTCGAATTTAAAACTTCTGATAGTGTAGGCCCTTTGTTGAGGATGACGAAAGACTGTATAAATTAGCATCACGCTAAGACTAATAGGAGCAGAGAATCAATGAATAAATGTTACAATAACAGTGAAAATTAATTCCTTTAAATATCATAATTTATTTAGATTAAAAGGAAAATTCAATGCGAAGTTGCAGCAGAAGCAACAGCTAATCACGATTAATTAGAAATCCGAATAAAGTATTAATAATATTAAAATAATCAATAAATTATTTTATATTTACGGATTATAAAAATGTGCGAAAATTTAATAATATTGTGGACTAACATTTTAAAAGGACTTTCATTTATTACGACAAAATTAGTCAATGTGAAATTATTAGTATATTTATATAATTGATGTTTTAAGAAGAATACAGGGCGTGTTTAGTTTATGACAAATGATGTTACTGAGAGCTTTTGAATTATGAACATAGAAATGTTATTTGTTAATTACAATGATAAATGAAGTGAAAGTTGTACGAATAACATTTTTATTATTTTTCAGTTTCATTTTGAAATTCATTTATCCGATGTCTCATGAATTTTGTGCCAGTAGCTAAAAGCATAAAGGAATAAATAATTTAATTGCATCCGTTTTGCGTAAACCGCATACGTGCGGACGGACAAGAATTTTTAATTAGTATTTAAAAATAAAAATATATGTTCACGTAACACGATACTAGTTGAAGATATTATGTTTTAAATTTAAAAATATGATATTATATACCTAAATGTATTATGTTTTTTTAAATATTATCTACATACATTTACATTATTACACAGACTATAAAAATGATAAAGGCTAATACTTCAATTAGATTTTTATTTTTTGTTAGATTTAACTTGAAATATAAGGCTGATTGAAAATTAATTTGATTATCATATTGTTTATTTTTATTTTTGCTATCATATTTTTTTTGTTCTTGTTGTGATATTTTAAATCAAAATTAGTATATAATTTGTAAGTATTATTCTGTAATATAGGTCGTTAAGTACCTGAAGTAAATATTTTAATAACTTTATACTATATTTTTGTTTTTTGTTACAGGTAAGCCTCAATTGCTGTAATTAAAAGTTTATAATTAGTAGACTGTATGGAAAAGTTTGCTGGTAAAGTATTAATTATACGATTGCGAATACATTTCATTTCTTTTTAATTATATCATTAGGTATATAATAAGCTCGATATTAGCAATTTTTGTATATTAATGAAACTTGAAATTGTGATGAATGAAATTAATTGAATTTTATATTTAATTATATAAAAAAAAAAAAAAAAAACAATTAAAGAATTTTTATTTGATAATAAAATCAGTGTCGTTAAGTTTCTTATTTTAAAATCATTCATCTTAAATTATCTTAAGTAAAATTAAATGATTACGAAGCATATGAAATCGATATTGTTAACAGTATTTTAAATTGTTTTATATTTTAAAAAATTATTCCGTGGCAGTACAAACACTGGCGGATCCAGGGGGGGTCACGGGGGTCATGACCCCCCCGGGCTGTGTCCAGGACCTAGGTGGACCACTAATTAAAATTGTTAAACAAGATTTTTGTCACAATATAGGTATTTTTAAGTATGTACATTTCCTACATAGATTAATAAAATATCTACTTTTTTACCTGTATCTATCATTATAAAATTTAAATTATAACTTCTTTTTACTTGACCACGACTTTGTGACCCCCCCCCCCCTGGCGCCTTGACCATGACTGTGACCTGGCGCCAAAGCTGGATCCGCCCTTGAGTACAAATTACAATTATTATAATTTGTTTGTGATCCGTGACATCTATCTTGTTCACTAAAAAGGGTTCACTAAAATCGGTTTAGAATTTTAGAAAATATTGTGTAGACAAAAAATACACAACCAGTTTCTGTTTCGACTTTTACTATTAAATTCAAGTTCAGTTGTATTACAGTATGTATAATATTTTTATACTACTAATCATAGCTCAGAAATTTGTGATCTAATTTGTAATACTATAATAACATTGATATCAAAATAATATTTGATGAAGGTTTAGCATCGGAATTAAAGGCTTATTATGTATTAGCGGGCGCGGTTTCGGCCACCACATGACAAATGTTTGTATGGGGCATACAGATATTGGTGGATTAGGCGTTTGTGTTTGTCTTATTTTTGAACCTTGACACAGGTACTTCGCTCTACTAGAGACCGTAGAGTATGAGACGTTTGTTCGTATTTTACACGTCTATTGTTTTTTTTTTAATTCAATATAGATACTCATTGCTATGGTATCAAATTACAGGGCCATTCTGTTATTTAAATCATTTTTCAATAGTTGAAACATCCATAACTTCGTGATGTTTATTTTGATAAGTTGGGTATTCTACTAATATTAGTAATCAATCATAACAGTTTAAGTATAATTTCCCAATTACGTATCACTTAAAAGTTTCCCAAACAAAACTCGCATAATAAATGTAATACGATTCAAATAGAAGAATACGACAGCAAGTCGTAAAAATAGCGTTATTATAAAATCAATAATAAGGCAACCAATTTCTTGCACGCTAATTGATGAAACGGAAAACGCAATATAAAATTCAGATCCTTTTATATACCAACTAAAAGACAGCTACTACCCGCATAAACCAATCAACGTGTTCACGAGAATAACATCCTTAATAGTACATTTTTAAGGCACAGAATCGCGTGCTTAGTCTATAGATTAATATTACCATAGAGTAGGCAAATCCGGTATTAAAATTCGATAGACCTTATGTTATCCAATACGTACACGAGAAACGTTTTAAGCTATGCGTTCAGTAATGATTCGGTTCAATTGGTATTGATAAGCTAGGATTAATATATTTTTAGCAGTCGGACCGTATTGTTTCAATTCTAATGTATGAAAGTCTTATATTACATTTTTTATCTTTAATTCTATATTACTATTAAATTTATGATTGTCTAGTAATGTTATTATAATCTATACTAATATATAAAATTGAAGAGTTTGTTTGTTTGGTTGTTTGTTTGTTTG
The DNA here is from genome assembly GCA_905220545.2 of Melitaea athalia. NCBI lineage: Eukaryota > Metazoa > Arthropoda > Insecta > Lepidoptera > Nymphalidae > Melitaea > Melitaea athalia. Next base: position 7,728,880 of record HG992203.1, read on the forward strand.
TTTGTTTGTTTGTTTGTTTGAACGCGGTAATCTCTGGAACTACTGGGCCGATTTGAAAAATTCTTTCAGTGTTAGATAGCCCATTTATCGAGGAAGGCTATAGGCTATGTATCATCACGCTAAGACCAATAGGAGCGGAGTCCACGCCGACGAAGTCGCGCGCAGAAGCTAGTGTGAATATATACCTAATGTATAGCTATACTAATATTATAAAGCTAAACGCGCTAGTCTCAGGAACTTCTGGTCCGATTTGAAAAATTCATTCAGTGTTAGATAGCCCATTGATCGAGAAAGGCTATATGGTCTTATCATCACGGTAAGACCAATAGGCGCAGAGCACCAATGAAGAATGTTTCAAAATCGGGGTTTTTTTCCCATTTTGATAGCTTCCCCAGTTAGCCCAAAGTAACTCCCACGCGGACAGAAGCTAGTAAATAATAATAATAAAATAATCTAAAAGAATTTCGATGTTATTGTTCGTTCAAATATTAAACATAAGATTTATTTATTTACGAAATACAACATAGAACATACCATACTAGACACATCAACATCTGTATGATCTATAGAAATATTTTTATAAATGGAAATTAAACCGGAGATTGCTAGCCCAACAACCAGTAACTGTTACAGCAAATCGTCATTCAATTTGTTATATTTAGATATTGATATCGCATTAAAGTTACGTATAGATATTATGACGCAGATAGTGTTTAGTAATAGTTTTGCAGCTAGCTCTTATATACTTCCAAAGACTCACTTTACTATAAAATATACACCCCTGACTATGATAGTTATCCGAAAATCTAAGGTAAAATAATTTCCGAACCGTTGGCTCACAGACGAAATTATTGTTTCAGTTTCGCGTTAGAAGACGCAATTCAACATTTCAGTTTGTTTTTAATCGCCATCTATTCGCTCAGAAGTCCATTAACAATATCAAAACAATAGACAAAGCGGGGCAGGTTACAAAGCGGGTTAAGGCAAAGTTTGAAAAGCCGGCTCGAAGCCGTCGGATAAATCACAGGTCCCGATTATGAAACACAAACAGTAGCCACCGGGGGTAGTTGCAAAATGTTTGGTTAGCCTGTTTTTGTTAGCGATACTATCCCTTTTTTTAAGAAGGAATTAACAATGTTGAAATCGTTCTAAAACTGCGTTAGCCTAAGGAAAATACTCTTAAAATAAAGGTTTGCAAATTAAATCTAAATTCATTAAGAAAACGCCTCGAAAAATAACACAAGAAATCAACAAACCGTACTTCCGTAATCAGAAAGCGTTGCCCCTGTAAATACTCGGCTTTTAACTCTTAACGCCCTTTATTTTTTTTACCTAACCCTATTACAGCAAATCCCTCATAAATCAATTATCAGTTGTAACGTTTGTACCAATGTAACACTAAAATACCTACCCGGGGTACACCTGAGCCCTGAATGCTAGCAGTTCCCACCTGCTAATGTCGTGTACAGTTAAGCCGATAATTACGGGATTATGCCCCCTCTGTCTGAGTCCCCGTCCCCACTCGAGTCCCCCCCACTTCACTTTGCTTCAATGCACCGCAGTATGTGTGGTAATGGTTTTTAGGGCTATAATTTTTTTCGTCTGATAGAATTTTTCGTGAATAATTTCTGCGTAATTGTACTTCGGAGTGTTTCTCTTTCTTTTTTTTATGAGCACAGATGGTTGACAGGTGCCAGGGTTTTAATCGCGGAAGTAAAATTATGCACTACGAAGTGCTCTCACTGACTTTAATATTTATTATTATGCACAATAATTAATCTTAAAAACGCATTCTCAATTCTTAACGAGTAGTTCAAACATAGCTACATTCATTTTTGAAAAGAAAATTCTTACGTTTAAATAGAGGTTTAAAAGAAATTTGTGTTGATTTGTTTTCGTAGGTAATAATGAATGGGAATACCTAAGATAATATTTCTATACTAATATTATAAAGAGGTAAAGTTTTTAACTTTGTTTGTTTGTAGGGGGTAATCTTCGCAAATACGATCCGATCATGAAAATTCTTTCACTAACAGAAAGCTACACTATTCAAGAGTGACATAGGCTATATTTTATTATTATTGAACAAAAAATTCAGTGAAAAATATTATTATATGTAAATCAAGTCGGATACATGCAGGCGAGATGAAAACTTTACATATGCATCACAAAAATAATTAACGCCCAACGAAGTGGGCACAGGTAGGCTAGTGTAATATAAATGTTCATGATAATGAAAATTTCATTACTATACCAAATAATGTTTAATATTCTTCAAATTACGTTAACCGAAGTATTAAACAATCACAGATTTAACTAGCCGTATAATACACTAAACTTCGAAATTCATCCACTACAATCAAATCTAGTTTGATTTCTTAGATTTACCGTCGACCTTCGTACGAGAGACATTATTTCAATTAATTCCTTAAACTGTGACCAAACTCAATTAAATTAATGACTATCTTACATTCTATGAAATCCTGGTCGAAACGGAACAGTGAAATCCGGCGTCTTATTAGACCAAGTTGGATTGGATAGTAATTTATTACGGTTATTGCAAATTCTGGCGTGGTTGTTGAGGCCTCGCCTAAGTTACATGCAGGGTTGAAATTGTAGCTAAGTTTGTTAATTATATAATATTAATATTGGCTATATTTTATGTTGTATTAATACGTAATATAAAAATAATAATATTGAAATTTACATAGTATTGTTTTGTATTTTCGGTTAGAACAGTGTTTGTGTGTGTGTATGTGTGTGTGTGTGTGTGTGTGTGTGTGTGGTACAAATAAAAATTATTTTATGTCAACAGCAGAGCTACATCTTTATTGTAGTAAATTAACAGTGTGAGGATTTTTCTAAGCTGGTATAAACATAAAAACATTTCATTAAATTATATATTTATAAGATTGTAATATAAAGCACTCATTACGAATTTCTTTAAATCCAATACAGTTTGAGTTATTTTTAAGATGATCTTGTTAATTTATTGCCGGCCGAATTAAAATTGCAAAAAAATGTAACTAAAGTTTTTGTAAAATACCTTTTACATTAATTTCAATTGTATTAAAGAAAGGGTTCGATATTTATTTCATTTTATATTTAAATGTGACCAGACATAAAAACAATATAATAATTGACCAAATTGTATTTTTTTTTTCTATAAATACACTTACAATTTTACAAACCTCTTTAACTTAAAGTTTGTGTTATAGGTGACAGCCGGCTGATATAGCTACAAATTTTTCCATAAATAAAACTAAATAATACTTTGTAAAAATGATGTATAATTATGTTTTTAAAGTACAATAAAGAATATATGATATGATAGAATAAATATATTATACATCACTCCAAAACTCGAGGCGGGAATCAAACCCATAGCCTGGAGCAGAAAGCAGGGTCACTGCAAACGACGCCAACAGGCAGTAGTCAGAATAATTTTAATGACCGTCTGATAATAAATATATTTTGATATTGGTACGCTTACTAGTCGACTAAACAAATCACTAAGTGCAGGCTTTCTGCTGGCAGCTTTGCTCGCGTTGATAACACAATTTTCGCTATTCTAATTTTTCCCCTTAAAATATAGCCTAAGATGTGATACAATGAGACAATTCTTAAAATCGGTGTAGCAATTTTTGAGTTTAACTATTTCTAAAATTTAAAAATACAAACGTATCTTCTTTATAACATTATCACAGAAGTGTATTTACAAAACAGTTTTTGTTCCCTTACAAATAATAGGTCAATACACTACCTGTTTAAAATCAAACTAAAAACAGACTCCATACATTTAGTATCACAGATACAATGAAGTTAGGATTTAAGACGAAATTACAAGGCCGTAAACGAGATCAAGTACAACGATGAAAGATTACGTAAATAACGTTAAGCGGCGTACAGACCTGATGATTTAACTGTAACAGAGGCAAATGTCTTAGTATGTTCGCGAAGTCTTAGGTTCGCGATGGCAATTCTTATTATATTACCCTATTTATTTTTTATTGTTTAGAATAGAGCAGATTTTTTAAAAACCAGATTAGGTTATCGTGAAACGTCAACGGCGTTGTATTGTAGGCTAAGCACAATTTATCTAAATTATATTCACAATGAGCCTCCAGAACAATAATTTATGATAAAACCCCAAATTCGATTTCTTATTAAATTTAAAAACCATATTATACCAATACCCCTACACTATATAAATAACCACTGTAACCAATAATCTATACTAATATTATAAAGAGGTAAAGTTTTTTACGTTGTTTGTTTGTAGGGGGTAATCTTCGCAAATACTGATCCGATCATGAAAATTCTTTCACTAACAGAAAGCTACACTATTGAGGAGTGATATAGGTTATATTTTATTGTTATTGTACAAAAAAATTCAGTGAAAAATAATAGTATGTATATGTAAATCAAGTCGTAGAAATGAGAGCGAGATGAAAACTATTTGCATCACAAAAATAATTAAGGCCCAACGAAGTGGGCACAGGACGGCTAGTATCCTAATACAGTCGTAATCAACCTTATTGGTGTAACTAGTAATTTCCTTACTAAGACTGTCATATTCAACCTTCTTGTTACTCCTTAATTATTTATAAAAGTACTTCTTAATAATATCTAAATTACTAGTTTAGTGGTATTCCTTAATTCGCAAAAAAAAACTTTTACGCAATAAATTGCCAGTGAGGACCCGCCTTAAGTAAACAAAGTTTCTGAACGTTCAGTACCGTAGAACATAAAAGTCAGTTATATCAAACACATAAATCGAATGTCGAACGTTCGGAAATTCGAACGAGTTACTGATATTTACGATTTCCGAACTGTTCCTAATATGAAATCTGAAAGTAACAGTACCTTAAGTTTTTTTCGTTAAATAAAAAAAGTAAATGTTGCGGTACGTAATTCGAATCACACGCTTGTTTGACGTCTGCTTTTTCTTGTTATTTTTTTTTTGTCAGATTAAAAATGCAACTTTATATTAAAGGATTTAATTTTTGCGAAATAATATAAAAATAAATTAAGTTGAGTAATAAAATAAAACTATAATAGTTTATCTTATTATAGTTTTTTTAGTGAACATACAATTAACCAAACACGAATAATGAAATCAAAACTAATGGATTCCAGAACCATTCTCCGATTCAATGTACAGAATAACTAAACTTTTCAAAACCCGACATCATTTCCAACCTCAGGTAAACCAGGGGTTGACTCCATAGAAAACCCAAACAAAAACCTTAATGTAGTCTCAAGCTAATCGAGTGACGTACAAGGGCTGAAATACAATTATTTTTATGGCAACACAATTTTCCTCGGCTCATTACGTACTGCGTTATGTAGCTTGCAACATTAACATGCCCGCTGTGGGTAGGGCTTCGCTAATGCCCATCGGGCACGCGAGCCGGTTTTTGATTATTTCTCCAAAATTATATCCCATTTTCACACTAAAGAACGTGTGCAGGACTGACGGTAATGGCGATCGTGACTACAACGCGCATGGATACATGATTTAGCGGGAAACTATTTTTTGCACAGATAATAATAAGTTATTATAACTGTAAACAAAAATTTTGAATTTCGAATCAATATTGTACACTTTTTTTAACGTCCATGTTGGCTGTCATATTTATATCAACCGACGTGTAATGATTGGCCTTAATAAAATTGTAACGTAATAGAATCCGGTAATAAACCGCAGCAATTGCCACCAAAAATATATTTTGACACGAATTTAACGTCCAGAAATCTCTAAACGCTTATCGCAGATCGGGCCCCTGACATTAGCATCCATAATCCGGCAAATGAGCTCAACAAAAGAGAAATTTACGTAAAAATCCAATAACAGTAGTCATCAGTCGGAGTCGGTGGATTTTGAATTTTACTAACAGAAAATATACGTTTTGTAAGTCGAAATAAATGGGAACGGTCACGAAGTATATTATTATATATAATCTGTGAAATATTTTTAACACAGATTATATCTTTCGTGTAATTAATTTAGATTTTAACTTTTTTATTTATGATTTTGTTTTATTGTAGCTTATATATGTGTATGACGGTGACGGAAGTCTTATGGCTTATGGCTTACCTATCTTTTTGTATGAAATGAAAAGATATCGTCGAGTTTCAAATTCTTAGTATAAATTGAAATTTAGCTATGGTGCGAAAATGAAACAGACTTACAGAGAAGTTGCTTGGCTAAATTTACCGAATGTAAAAAAAAAAATGTTTATAAGTATTACTTTTGCCTCGCAGTTGTATTAAGAAACTTTCGAAACTACCTATATGAATACTATGATAAAACTAAGCCTTATTCTAGATTTCTAACACTAAGTTTCATTAAAATCCATTCTCTTGTTTTTGCATTAAAGTGTAACAAACAAAAATCCTAACTTACACATTTGAAATATCAGTTATTAGTTTTAAGTTGTTACATACTTTTTTTCTTTTTTAAGTACTTAATTTTATTTTTTGTTCTTTTTAGTTTTAATTATGGAAATTTTATTACACTTGTACAAAGGAAGTTTTGCGGCAATTAAAAATATAGATAATAACAAAATTTTGCCTTTATGTATTGTCAAGATTTAGTTGGTAAAACCAAATTAAAGAGCTAATAGACTACTTTTTATCCAGGTAGGTACAACCTAATCCTAACAATCCAAAATCAAAATCCACTGTCAAAATCTCTACATTTGTCTGAAATACTGTTCGAACTTAAAACATATATCTGGCTGTATAAAAGGGTCATATACAGCGTGTTTCATGTTTAGATAGAGACGTAGTGGATACACTCTGTATCAAATACGTGTTTTTATTATCTGTTGTCACGCGATAGAGAACACGACTCGGGAATGTGGTTTTGACACTGATTAGGCTTTTTTATTTTTTTATTTTACTATTGTAATTGAAATTAATATCTCTATTATTGTAACTATAAATAGTTAGCGTGATGTAATATAGCCTTTTTTGAGTAGTTTGGATTTCTATTGTTGATTTTGTTTTTAGTATTAACTGTGGGTATGTATGCTTTAAATTAGATGCATTAACTGTTAAACTACAAAGAGTGTGATGTAATTTAGCCTATAATTTTTAAGCGACTTCAAAAAGAAGGAGGTTGTTTGTTAATTTTAATGGTACTTGGTTGTTAATTTTTTTCATCTACTTACGTTGAAGGTATTACTTATCGTTGTTATTGAAGTCGGTTTTTTTCGTTTGCTAGCAAACAATTATTTTATATATTATATTTATGATAGTGAATCCATGAAGTCGATTTAGTAGCTGTAAATTTTCCCATTCAGTTTTACATATAAACATATACAAAATAGAAATTAATAAATTCACTTCAGGCATGTTATGAAAATATTGTTTACAAAAGCGTTCCCTAATTCTATTTTAATTGATATTTCAACATAACATCTGAAATGTGTTTCTTTGAGTGTTTTTTGTTATTTAGATTATGTATAATAGTTTTTCAGTGAATTATAGTAGTCTCAGAATATACATAATCAATTTTTTAATCATTAAAATAATGTTATATTAATATTGACTAGCCCGTTAGCGCAGTTTGTAGTGACTAGTGACCTTGCTTTCTGCTCCGGGGGTTGTAGGTTCGATTCCCACCCAGAGTCTGGGTGTAATGTATATATTTATTTATATATGTACTATTTATAAGTATGTTTATCGAAAAAAATATATAAATGTAGCTACATATACCAGTCGGCTGTTACCTATTATACAAGCATTAGGTTGCTTACTTTAGGAACAGACGACCGTGTGTGTATTGTGTAAATATATAAAAAAAAAATATTATACCTACTATACTATATTTAACAACCAAGTCATACCGAGACCGATATTGGTCAATGGTACCCTTCTCGAAATTGTTCAGGATTATGTCTACTTAGGCCATACCATGCACAAGGCCGAAACAACTTCACGAAGAAAGCCGATAGGAGAATTCGGTTATCGTTTGGCAGACTTCGTCGAGTCTTCACTATAATAATCTTCAAACAATAAAAATACTGGCACATAAAGATTAAAAAACCACCTCAATCATATCTCCATAAAACTATTGTTTAATTCTTAATCGAATATAGAACGTCGAATCAAGCTTAGGTACGTCCCGAGAGTGTTCGAGTTTCAAACGTTCGGTGTGAACCAAGATGGCCGACACATGACAGCGCGCGATATCGCGCCAATTCTTTTGTGCCAGCTCGGATATATCTCCCAGTCCGTATTCCGATCCGATTCGAAAGGACAAGCTAATCTCGCAATCATTCCGAGGAATTGTACTTTAAATTTTTGTAGTAGAGGGGAATTTTTCGCATTTGTTCAGAACGAACGCCTTATCTGACTGTTGACGAGTCTAGTCTTTAGTCTTTGGTTGCTAATGGAACATCGCATTTTATTGACATTTGACATAATGATCCTCTTTGTTTTAGATTTAGCTTTTTTATTTTTATATTTTAGTACTTAAGTGTCAGAAGCTTTTTTATTTTTATTTTTTAGTACTTAAGTGTCAGATGGTAACAGATGGGTAACAGGTTGTGAGATCAAATACGACTGACATCGCCACAGTATAAGTGCTAAAAACTTATTCTTGAGAAAATCTAATAATTTGACTGATTTGTTTTTGATTGACAATATTTTGTTTAGTCACAACTAGAATATAAGAAAAAATTTTTTTTGTAAAAGTTTACGAGTCATAAAGGCAGTTCTACCTATACTTTCTTGTCCCGAGGGTACCTTGAATTGAATTACCCGATCGCTGGATTGTTGTACCCTACCTCTCAGCCTCGGGCGCCCTACGAAATATTATTTCACACATTACGTGATGAGTGACAACGAAAGCAATTCTTTTTTTTTTGTACATAAAATACTTTTTGGATGTCTTATTTTGTCAGGTGACAATCAGAGGTTGGATGTATGAACAATTATAAAAAAATTGTGAAAATGTATTTTGATTTTGAAACATTAATAGAAATATAATTTTTTTTTTTTAGAAATTGATGAATAAAGTAGGTAAGTATGTATAAGTTAAGATTGAAAAATTCCTTTGTAGTAATGTAATTAAAGTCTGTGTAAAAGGAAACTTTACCTAACTGAAATTTTGGTTTAGTCTCACGTAGTGTATAGAGGGAAAATAAGGAAAACTTAGAAGAAAAAAAGGAAATGAAAACGATTCAAATCAGAATTTGTTTAAGAAAATAGAAATACGTGACCCCATTGACATTTCGTTACAATTCTGTAACGCTTACCAAGATGGCGACATGTCACGTCAAATCTTCCTGCCATTTTCGACGTTATTTTTTTAACCGCACACGTAATTTCCTAGGCTCTTTATATTTTTCGGCGTCGCCGTGTCCCCGAACCATTATAAACGGTATTTGCTCTTGTAATGATCACTTAATCGAGGTAGAGTAAGGTAATTTGTTTGGGTGTTTTTTTTTTATATTTTTCACGAGGTTATAACCTAATGCCAGCCTCTAGTGAAATATTAGCGTGATAAGAGAAATTTCGTTCGCTATAATTATAATGGAGGTGGGTTGTTTATAGTGGAAGGAACTCGTTTACGTTTTAATGGTTACCACTATATTACGCGTTGGGCGTGACCAGTGAAAGAACCTTTTTCAGTTTTTTTTTCCATAAAATTTCACTATTAACGATTTGCTTAATATTGCCTATTAAGAAAATTAGAACAATGCCGTATCGAAAAATTTTAGTTGGCCATAAAATATTACTGGCTTAATGGCTTAGCAAAAATAAAATTATCCGGATAATGTTATCCCGTAATTTAAGTTCACTATCTTAGAAGAAGGTGGATAATGACCGCTTCAATGTCTGTTCCGCCGCAATCCTGGTGAATCCCGGGAATAGTAATGATCGCTTAGACACTCGGGTCTGTCGTTTGATGGCACAAAGCCTTCTGCCACAACAATCGTTTATGCAGTCTAGTTGTTTTAAGAATGTGCGACCATTATTTTAAATACATATTTTTTTCGTAATGATAAATGCTAGAATTTTTTTCTAGAAAGTTCAATCAATTTTTTAAATGTTTCGTAGCTTTTTAACTAATTAGATATTATTAAAAAGTGTAAAATATTTTTTTTTGAAACGTTAGTTTTTGTCCTTTATTTTCCGAAATATTAAAAATAAATCAATAAGTTATAAATAGTAGTTGACCGTTAGTGTGTGTTAAAACATTTGTTTAAATGGTATACTTCGAGTAATAATATGTACCTATAAGCATTAGGACTTAGAGCAGCAGTTCAAAAAGAACACGTAAGAAGTAAAGAAAACAATAGCATTAGGCGTCCGAAGAGCTATTCTGAATGTGTCTGTTCCAAACAACCAAACAGCACCAAAGTTCATCTAAATCTATTTAACTATATGTGTAACAAATATCTTTAAAAATAATCGTATTTGTAATAATAGTAAGGGTATATATACTTTGAGTAATAATATGTACCTATAAGCTTTAGGACTTAAAGTAGCAGTTCAAAAAGAACACCTAAATTTGATTCTAAAGAAAATAATACAATTGGGCTTCCGATGGGTTATTCTGAATGTGGCTGTTGCAAACAACCAAACAGCACCATCTATCCAAATCTATTTAACTGTTCAATCATGATTGTGTAACAAATATCTTTAAAAATAATCGTATTTGCATTTTAAATCATATCAATTTTTTTTTTAATTTTTTTTCTAAAGTAAATAGTAAGATTACATTGTGGTCATCTTATGCCGTCACTATAATCAAATTAGCGTACCCATGTATCTATTTGTATTTTAAACTGTCTCGTTTTACACGAGACAGCACCGATACTAACCGCACGAATCCGGTTCGATTCACGGTCTCCTGTTACAACCGCACGATATCCGATACAGCTGCGAACGAGTGACAAAACACGTCTATTTTTTTTAATAAATCCTGATTTAAGGTTCGAGTTTTGAGCTGATTTCGTGTTCAGGTATCTTGTGGTTTGTAAGTAGTATGTGAGTGAAGCCTTTGATTTTTTGATAAAAAAATATTGTTTTTTTTTTTTTTTTGTATAAAGACTTTTTATTACGGATTCCTAAGCTATAAATATAAATCTTACGATTTATATTTATAGCTTAGGAATCTCAATTTGGAATATATTATTTCGGAGAGTTAATTTAAGAGAAATTACCAAGAACACTTAGCAAGTCGATGAGTTGTCGATACTTTTATTTTTTCAATTTGATCATTTGTATAATAGAGTATATAAATAAAAGAAATGGTAATACTTATTTAAGTAAAAATATCCCTAAGACATTAAGTAGACTATTTCCGCACACTTAAACTAAGGCTTTTCATTATTATTACTGAGTCAATTTTCTGAATTGATTTCCCAAAAATACTCAACTATGCTACCATCAAAAACGTGTCCAGTCTAAAAGAGACTAGAGCTTTAGATATAGGTACTATTGTCAACTAGTTCAAGAAGCCATGCAAACTGTGTTGACCACAGCTCTTTTACAAGGATACATACTTTTTAAGCGACTTCCAAAAAAGGAGGAGGTTCTCAATTCAATTGTGTTTTTTTTTAATGTATACCTCAGAAATTTTAACTGGGTGGACCGATTTCGATGATTCTTCTTTTACTCAAAAGCTGATGTTTGTCATGTGGTCCCATTAAAGTTTGATCGAGATCCTGTAACTGCTTTTGAGTAATCTGTGATAACGCGCATTAACTTGACTATTTTTTCGTCTACCTAGGTATTTTGTATTTGTATTCGATGTAGTTGATGTCTGTTTTTTCTTCGTTTGCGAGCAGATACAATTATATGTGTGGACAATTAACCTCCATAGAGTGCATACTCAGATCATAAAAGAGTGAGAGGAATTAAAATGGTATGCACTATTAGGGAATCATTTGTTTTGCTAATATGTTGAATGGTACAGTTGTTACGTTATCAGTTGCTTTTACTATTTATGTCATGTCTTTTTTAGGTTTTATAATAGTAAAGTTTTATATCTATAAACACTTTTAACATTGTAATAGTTGTCTAAAGACCGTATTTTTTTCTCAATATTTTTTTTATACTTCCAAAAAAAGTTACTAAAGTTACAGCACAATTTTACTAGAAAAACTAATCAATATAAAATAAGACGTATAACTTTCCCATACTCATGAAAAGCCCCCAACAGAACGAATATACCAAAGGAAAAACTACTCGAAAACTACATACAGACGCACACATACAAACCGGATGTATTTATAGCTGCAGAACCCCACAAACCTTTAACACTTAAAAAATAATTCAACTTCTAGTGTGGGGCGTGAAGTGGGTATCTCGTGTTACTGAAATAAGAGAGAAAAAATAGAATTATGCTGTATACTGTTTCAGTTATAGTGTTTAGGTATAGATAAGTTTATTTATTTATTAAATATAAATACATTAAATGACTGTAATAAGTATACGAGGCCGACTTCGTGCTATGAGCATACGCTACTTGCTAACACAGGGATGTTAATGGGATAGTTAATTATGTATTACAGGAAATATACATACTTATATAGTAAATAAACAGTAACGAATAATGCCTAGGTAATAATATATACTTGCAATATATAGATGAATAATACTAACTACTTACATATTTTAATTCTTAAAATATTTGAACATTTTCTAAAGAATGAACTGTTTTAAGTAATCACTGAATAAATTTAAAAATAAGTATTATTGTTGTTGTTGATATGTTATTGTTGTTGTCTCTTTAAATAAGCAATAAATACTATTATAATCAAAATATAGTAGAATGAGTGTAAAGAAAAATAGTTCCAATATTATCAATAAACATATGATATACCGTTGCTATCAAAAACACATCAATAGACCTTTTCAAGATACCACTAAATAGTGAACACCCCTAAATTGTACAACCGGAAGCAACTCGCCCCGGGCTCCCCGGATTGAGGAAAAAATCTTATTTGGCAGGCCCTTGCAATTCTCACCTCCCCTTCACGCGTGCACTGAGTAAATCATTTGTAACGTTAGATTAGTGTGGAGAAAGCTCTTGAGATTAGATTCCTTTTCGTAGTTTGGGATGAGAAACATCCATAAATGCATATTAGAAAATTTTTATTATTGAATTTTTTTTGGCTATAGTAGTATGTGATATTTTATGTGTTATTATGTGATAGTAGTGTGAAATAGGGTAGATATGGCTAGATATTTGTTGTTCTTTTGTTAGGTCAATTAAAATAAAATTGTCGTCATTACAGTTAGAAAGTGTTAGAATGGAAGATTCACATCAACATTAATACATACACATATTCATACATATATTGATGATTTTTTCAATCTAAGTTGTTTTGGCAATCGAATTATAGTCAAATGGGATAGTGTAGTTATTTTACAATCTTAGTTTCCTGTAGACTTTGAAGGTTTTAAATTTTAATGCTTGATGCCTATTTCCAGTAATGAGTGATTACGGTAATTGAAATTTAATGCCTAGACAAACGAAAGCTTGATTTTCATTTATATAAGCGTAAAATAAAAAGATTTATTCATATACGTAATTATAATAAAAATAACTGCTTTATCTTATTATTTTGTATAAGAAAGCATTGTACAATAAAAAACGTTTAATGCGGCCTATTGTTTGAAACAGGTAAAAAATTGTATTAATTCAAAAAGTACATAACTTTTAGGAAACCCTTCCAACGTTTATATTCAAACAAAAAGCAAACGACGCGTATATGACGCTTTTATGGAAATATAATTTTCTTTTTTACATAATGAATAATTTTCCAAAACATTACCATGTTATAATTTTTCTTAATTAAACAAAAAAGGGCGACGGTCAAGAGTCCATCTCAGCTATAAAAAAGAAAAATGAAAACGCTTAGGAAGCTACTTCATATGAGACGTGACCGGGGGTGCATATATCACCCGAAAACTGTTAAAAAACCCCTAAGGGTTCTCTTCCGCTACGACCCCTCATTGTTAGGTATGCGTCGTATTTCCTTATGGGAGCTAGTTTTTTTGACAACTTATTTTTGTAATAAAAAATCACACGTAAACAGCCAATGTTGAAACCTCTGTTTTTTTCACACTGTAATTTTGTTATTTATTTTAAATAAAGTATATAATGTATTCCTTTTTTATTTTCATGACCATAGCATATTAAAACTAATTTCATATAACCTCTTTAGACTTAATATGCTAGTACCTACCTATAAGATTTCGTACTTACCGAAAATAACATGTGAATATGACCTCAAACGTATGTAGGCTAACCTTTAGAATAAACTTACTTAAAAGTCACCCACACTGATAGTGATATCTTTTATAACTTACGTTACAAGTATTTTAAAACCGATTCATTAGTTTTTGAGTTCATCATCGAGTAACAAATTATCCCTCTTCACAATATAAGTATAGGATAAATGACAGCTATGTACTGCATGTCTCATTTAGCAATACAAAATCACCGGACCGGTATAATCTCATTGGACAATCAAAGGTAAACCCTCCCCCGCACGTCAGATATCCGAATATGTTCAAGCATGCGTAAAATCGTCTATTTGTTTATAAGAATACATAAATAACATCTTGAACATTATCTAGTGAATAGTTTTTAAAGGAACTGCTTTTATATTTTGATCATGGATTACTGAAATGAAAGGTTGTGTAGAGGTCACAACACCTATGTTGAATTATGTCTAAAATCGTGACAAACTGTCGCCATTTTAGGGTAGAATTGGATAATGCCTAGCTAGAAATATATCAAGCATGGGAAGTTGAGGTTTAATGATGTAATGACACAGTTTGTGTCAAATCAAACAGAAAGCAACCATGATTTGTCATCATTTTGGGACAAAATAAGATACTGTCCAGCACGTGCTACAATTGCGTCCAATGTGGAACCATGGATGGCAGATCCTGCACCATAATCAAATCATTAGGATGTATGTTCCATTGCAACTGACATACTTACATACATAGACATAGGAGGCTGTAGTCTTCTACTGTGATACCGTCGCGTTCCAGATAGAGTTAGATGAAAAGATCGGAAAGGGGCCGATCAGATCAGCAAGAGTGATGCGGGGTAAAAAAGCTTACAGTAACAGATTTCTTGCGTTAGCAAATCTTCTCTCAAAACAGAGAAAAATAACAAACGTTTTTCGTACTGGCAAAGGTCAGCTATAGGGTAATATAATTCCGAAACTATCCAAATACGTTCAGAACTGTAAATTTTTACAATACTTGTGTAATACAAGTAAGGCTTGTTAGGCAACAATGGCTGTTACAGTAGCCTTGACATTAGCATAGTTATATTTGTCGGCAAAATTATGATAAATTTATAAATGAGTACGTATATCCCCATACAAGAATTGTATTTTACCTCTATTAGGTAATACCGTAATATCTTAACCAAAGTAGATCTAAACATAATAAATGATTACAATAGTCGGTTTTAACTACCCTTATTGATGGATGTCATTAACAATGAATGATTTAGTGGTCTAAGATCCGGAATATAACAAAATCTTCCCTCATCTGTTAATAAGATGAAACAATTTTTTATAGGCTGATTTCAATATTGTGAATTTATAAAAACAACCTCTGCCACCAGAAGCCTGCTGCAAATAATAACACTTAAAAAAATTTTTTTTTTCTTCTAATAAATCTTTTCCCTCTCATGTTAATTACACGTAGTAAGCTAAAACCGTCAATATTTTACATTATATACCTGACTATAGTAGGCACCCATCTCTATGATTGCTATACTTACCTGCAGCCAGGTTACTCTGACTGAGGTTACTGACCTGGCTGCAGATAAGTGTAGCAATCATAGAGATGGCTGCCTACTACAGTCAGGTATATAATGTAAAATATTAACGGTTTTAGCTTACTACATGTAATTAACATGAGAGGGAAAAGCTAAAAAAAAAAAAAAAATTTGCAGCAACCGCAGGTGGCAGAGGTTGTTTTTATAAACTCACAATATTTAAATAAGCCTATAAAAAATTGTTTCATCTAATTAACAGATGAGGGAAGATTTACCTTCTCGGATCTTAGACCATAGGTTGTGGATTAAGACTTTAACAACCACAAAGTTATAAATCATTACATAATATAAAACAAAATCGCTTCCTGCTGTCTGTATGCTTAGATATCTAAAACTACGCAACGGATTTTGATGCGGTTTTCTTTAGTAAATAGAATTATTCCAGAGAAAGGTTTATATGTATAATACATGCATAATATAGTAGAGGAACACTGATAGTTTTTGCAACCCTGCGAAGCCGGGGCGGGTCGTTACTTTTTAATGATATATGTAGAGGTTATTAGATAGATTTGACATTTTTTAAACCATGATTTTTCTTTATTTCAAATACCAATGACCTAGTTTTATTAAAACCGCACTGCATCCTAACGCTTTGTCTTTTCAATTAATGACTGAATCGCGTGTTTTCACTCTCTTGATAATAAACCAGTTCTGAAGGAAATTCTTTTAAAACTTCTACAGTGTCACAGAGTAAATATTGTAAGTTATAATTGGATTGTTTTCCTTTTGTTTAAATTTCCTATTCTGGGGCGGTTTGGTGAATTTTAGAATAAGGAATGGGATTTTATCGGTAATCAGTAGCACAATAGCCGTTTGCTGAAACTAAAGTGCTAACGCTTTACAAAAAACGGAAATGTTGCATTTTATTTTGCAATTAAAAAAATAAGACAAATTTCACAAAAAGAAGGAGTTTTACAAAGGAAGGCTATAAAATATGACAAAACTAGGGACCCGCCCCGGCTTCGCACGGTTGTATCATACATATGAACCTTGCTCTTAAATCACTCTATCTATTTAAAAAAAAACGCATCAAAATCCGTTGCGTAGTTTTAAAGAACTAAGCATACATAGGGACAGACAGACAGCGAGAAACGACTTTGTTTTATAATATGTATTGATGATCCGTAGAAGAGATGAAGCAGATGTGGGTGAAACAACGCAGGTCGAGTTTTGTAATAAAGCTTAGCACATTTCGCACTTAACAGGATTATACAATGAACACTAGTGCTTCACTTGCACACTATCACATATATTACATAGAAAAACATTTTATTATGTGTGAATAATCTTATAAATATTAAAATCTAAATAAATGCTGCTTTAGCTTATAAGTAGTTTATAAAAAAAAAAATTAAATCGTTATTTTGATATGTTTACCTACCTATATCTTTTATACTTTCTTAGAATAATAATTCTAATAGAGTTTAACAAATTAAAACCCTTTCCAATCCTAACCAAACCAAACCTTCAAATTATTTATTCACTGTGTAAAAGAACCGCTCTGGTAAAGTGATGCATGTGCCATGTATGCGTCTAAACACCGGCCTATTTGTACAAATATCCCTTTCCGGTTTGGATGTCTATCCTCTCCACCTTACCTTGGAGAGGAGGTTAAGCTGTCGGTCCTGGTTGTTATCATATACACCTGATAGTGACCAATACTATATATATTGGTAGGGAATATATCAGCCAACCTGTAGTGGAACAGCGTGGTGGATTAAGCTCCGATACTTCTCTTACATGGAGCAAGAAGCCTATGCCCAGCAGTGGGATGTTACAGGCTCAATTGTGTTCGTATAAAACAATGTGGGTACTTTTAAAAAGCGAATACCTCACTTAAAAGAAACGTGAATGTTACGGAGTTGAAAACTTGGCTTTACAGATAATTACGTATGTAAAATCAGATTCTATATCGACCGGCTGCGGTGAAACGTCAGTCCGGCTCAACGTATCGAACCGGACCCGATTTACTGCCGGTCGAATCCTTTAAATTTCGACTGCGGTTCCCCTGACGTCTGGATAGTTGTGCCGATTCTTCACAGATAATGTGTAACTCCTTGGAGCTTAAAGCTACATTCTGAATACATTTAGATTTTGAAAAGTAACGGAAATTTCGAATTTTATTTCAAGTTTAACGTTTCTATGTGGGTTTTCTTGTTATAATATGCATATAGTTGAGTGTATTACGTGTTTGTATATAATTGAATGTGTATTTGCGTTTCGTTAATGGTTGTCTTGTGGTAAAAAATTATGAACACTTAGAATTTTAAAAAAGTAACGAAAAATTCGAATATTTTAAAAGGTTGTCTGTGTACGTTTTCTACTTATATTGTTTATTTACGAGTATATGTATGTGTTTGTATGTATATGTGCGTTTTGTTAATGGTTGTCTTTATAGCGGGTAATGTAAGTGGGAAACGTAATAACTTCTAATGGTTTAAAACGACATTGTAACATACTATTGTAAATTCTAAGTAACTGAGAATTTGATAGCCTATAAAAAGTTATATGTATTAAAACCGTTAGTAAAATTACATTTTGATAAATTTCATTTAATAATTATTTGAAAATCATGTGTTTAAGATTATCATAATTGAAAAAAATTAAATTAGACATCAAAACATACTTGTTTTTTTTTCTACGTTTCCGTTCTTATTAGTTTATCACTAAATGGTGGTTATGTATGTGGCTGCAAAAATAGTTTTTTGTTCCTTTTAAATCAGACTAGTAGGTTCTGAGACTAACTTTTTAACTTTCTAATAAAATGTTTTTTTGATTCAAAAATATATACATCGCATTTTATTTTAATAAACTTATTACAAGGGACAAGAGATCACAAAATTAGACAAAAAGGTACAAATTTGTAAAACCCTATGTAAACTAAATTATATAAGGACATGTTTGATGTTCAAAATGGTCAATTATTTAAATACAAATTCTACTGTTGTTCTGTTTAACGTGTAGAATTTATGCTAATGAAGTTACGAATAAAATTAAATTTGTCATACTCGAAAACTTACAAAATTAGACTTGTTACTGAATGCGACTTGACAACCCTATTTTGTAATATTGGAGGGTACCTACTATTATTTTTTATAAGTCAGTAGTCAGATCTGAGATAGCGCTGTGTTGACAGTAAGAAGAAAGTAAGCATCGTGTTTGTGATATTCTTTGTGTTACGGGCGTCCATACTCCATAAGTTACTGTAACCCCTAACCATGAGGTCAACATTACGCTTTCTTGCAAACCCTAGTTTTATAATCCGCAGCATATCTTCCATCAACTTTTACCATCCATATTTTATAAATTAAAAAAAAAAAACAATTTTCTTCTCGGCTTATAAAAATCAATTCCATGATACGAACACATCCCATATCGGAAAGGACCAATATACGTAAGACGAATTCTACACCTGAAGAAAATTGTATAGAAAAATCTTTCCCTGACATCAAGTGACACGGATCCTGAGGGAAAGCCATAAATACACTATAAAAACTCTTTTTCAATTTGCCACTTTACGGAGATAGGGCTTAGCGTTATAATTTATGGCTGTGACGTAGATCGATGGGGTATTATAGATAGTTTATAAGCAATTTGCCTTTTTTATAAGAAAACGTTGCTTTATGGGATTAAATATTGATCACGTAAAATAAATCCCACCAAAAACATTCTGTAAAAAAACTAGCCAAGTCTCGATGGAGCTGCTTGTTTATCTCTAAAAAGTAATGAAATCTAGACAAAGTCGTACCAAGTCTAAGGTTCATTACTGCGATTTCTTTATTATTATAGTTAATGTTGTGTGACTTGGCCGTTAAAGGGTACACAAGGGTACAAAACTAAAAATAATATCCCATACTGGTATTGGTAATTGGACACTAGTGTCTCATTTTAGGCGGTTGTTGATAACACATGAATTCAGCATTGACAATGCTGACTTCTGTTCTCTTATTTTTGGAGCGTTAAATCGACCACCGATCTAACATAAAATAGACGTACAGACGGACTTCTATCAATGATTAGAAGTCCGCTGGTACTGGAAATAATTTTTTATACAGTTTGTTTCAGGCTTGCCTATACAAAAGTATTATTGAAATACGCAGCTATATCAAGCCTACAATTGACTGGTTATTCAATCAACGTTTTCCAAGTGGCAATTTTCCATCGTCAATGGGTAGCGGTTCTGGCGACAGATTGGTGCAATGGTGTCATGTAGCACCTGGTTTTGTACCCTTGTGTACCCTTCAACGGCCAAGTCACACAACATTAACTATAATAATAAAGAAATCGCAGTAATGAACCTTAGACTTGGTACGACTTTGTCTAGATTTCATTACTTTTTAGAGATAAACAAGCAGCTCCATCGAGACTTGGCTAGTTTTTTTACAGAATGTTTTTGGTGGGATTTCACTTCTTTTTGTAAAAAGTAGAAACGTGGGCATATTCAGGCATATTGATTTATTTTTTAGAATTTCTTATTTGACACATTTTTTTTCTTTTTAGTAACAGTTTTTTTTATTATTACAATACAAATATTTCTTTTCCTTTCTTTCGGTTCTGATTCTTGTACTTGACGTGTTGGTATCACCACCACTCTTAGTCCAATGCATTATATTTTGACCAAATTTTGAGCGAAATTAATATTTTAGTGTAATTTGTGTAATATTCGAGTAGAATTAAGTTAAGAGAGCAGGCAGAGGGGAGGCATTCGCCCAGCAGTAGGACGCTATAGGCTAGATTAAATTAGAAGATGTGATCTGATATTTGCAATGACAGTCGATTTTTTTATGTGCCAACTAGCTAGGCCTCGCGGTTTCACCCACTGTGATTTGAGGAAAAAATAGCCTTCCTTCTTCTTAAAGCATAACCTTTCTCTTTAAATAGGCTATCCACCTCAGAGGAATTTTTCAATTCGAATCAATAGTTCTTGATATTAGCGCGTTTAAACAAACAAACAAACAATTCAACTTTCAGGTTTACAATATTAGTATAGATTAGTACAGATTAAGATATATAAAACATATCTTTTACACTTCCGCGGCGAAAATATTTATATGATTTAAGACTTTGATTGGATTGACAGAATAATCTGGAATTTTTCAAGGAGACCAATCAATTGAACTTTTTTTGTATCTAATTCAATCAATTGAACTTTCTTTTTTTGTAATCTAATTCTTTTGTACGTTTATTATTTATTGTATATTTAAGTAGCTTGATAATTTTTTTTAGTTTACACTAAATAAATTTCTGAACGCTCGCATAAATAAATATTTGACAACCAATATATATAATGTCAATCCGTTTTGATTACTGACATTATTATTAATTTTTAAAATCTAAAATACGCCAATATCCGTATATTGTTGATATATGTTGTCGATTCGAAACCTTTATTTAAATACGTTCTTTAATTTAAGGGTAGAGTTTACCATATCGACGAGATGAACATTAAATGTTTGACAGTTACGAAACACGAACATTATATACATATACTTCCATACGAATTTTCATTCCCATCTTTCAACCCCTTACACCCTGTTTTTACAAGCTTTTATTTAACTTGCACTGTATGTATGTATGTATGTATGTATGTAACTTTAATGAATGTTTGTTCGGGTGAAATCTTGCAACTCAATTTTGAAGCAGATATCTTCAACCAATTGAGCTGAAATTTTGTATACAGGTTCAATTTGGATGACAATGCATGGTTTGTATGTATGCATGTATGTATGTTTGTTCGGGTGAAATCTTGCAACTCAATTTTGAAGCAACCAATTGAGCTGAAATTTTGTATGCAGGTTCAATTTGGATGACAATGCATGGTTAACTTTGTGACGTCATTCTAAATCCAATATGGCAGCATATCCAAGAGTGCGGACTAGTTATTTTTAGTGCACTTCTACAATATGGGTATCAAATGAAAGGGCTTGCTAAGAATAATTCGAATAAAGTGACGTGATAACCGACTAAAAAGTCAAAAATAAATTAAAAGTAAAAAACCTTTTTAAAAAACAAGCTTTTATTTGAATGTGCTAAAACGAAAAAAATAAATTTTTACTTTAAAACTTTTACTATCTACTTATAAAGTCATTACACATAATCTATATGATATAAAAGCTTGTCGCGAGATTTGCTTGTAAACAAGTAAATTAAATAAATTGATTGATTTTAACTACTAAAATTTTCAAACTAAGTAAATACGAGTACTCATATCTCGCGACAAGCTTTTCTATCATATAGATTATGTGTAATGACTTTGTAAGTAGATAGTAAAAGTTTTAAAGTAAAAATTTATTTTTTTCGTTTTAGCACATTCAAATAAAAGCTTGTTTTTTAAAAAGGTTTTTTACTTTTAATTTATTCGCATTATATTTTACGTAAAGGTGGTATATCGATCTCTTCTAATAGTTTGGTTGGGCTCTTGTGTTTTCTAATCAGGCTCACCAAGTACTCCAGATCTTCGATTATCCTAGTTTTTATAGTTTTCTCTTTATGTAGCTATTAAACCCTAACTCTGTACCAAATTTCAGCTCTCTGAGTTTATGGGAAGTACTAGTTCTATTTTGATGATCATGAGTGAGTGAGTGTCGTAAATGCGAAACTTTGCTTTCGCTTAACTTCTGAACTAAATGACCTACAGACTTGAAATTTTGGATTTTAAGTATGTGATTATAGCTTACTCGATGACGAAAATTTCAGCGTTCTGGTCTTATTTAGAGGTTCTCAAATAGGGGCCTGAAAATGCGGCGAAATGGTTCGGGTAAAGGATGGTACGGCAGTGTTTGCTTCGCGCTCGACTTGGCGGGGGCACTGCCGTGCCCCCCGATTGTTCTAGAGCAAGATCTTGCTGAGCTGTTTTTGTTGAAGTTACGAAAATATAGTGTATGTTTTGTTATTCGTTTGTTATGATTGTCTTAACATTTTTATTTTGATACCTACTTATTGATTTACTTGTAATTAATTATGGGTCTTTTACTAATTTAGGTCTATTCATTGTGTAGGTGTCGACATATTTCTGTGTTAATTGGTATTTTGTGAATTTCTAAAATATTTTTATATATATTTGTATCGTAATAATAAATAAAAAAGGTGTAATTAAAACATATTGTATTTTAATATTTTTACATCAAAAAGCTGAGCAGTCATATCACACGACCATTAAAATCTTTGTTGTATTTGCCACAATGATGATAATTTGTGTTCTGTATATGGCAACTTATGAAGATTAGTGTATCTTTATCTCGTTTGCGTAAATACGGTTTACCAAATAGGTAAATGATTAGCTGCTCATTAAAATATTTTTTTTTTCAGTATTTTGTTATTTTTAATCTTACATACCTATTTAGATATGTAAAGTTTAAAACCGACAGCTGTTAAAAATATTATATACCCCATTACTTAATACAATATATCTAATTGGATAGACATTCGTATATTAAATTCAGCAGTTCACATTTGCTACATTTAAGTCTATTACATAACGAAATAGTAAAATATAAACCATATAACAACTGCATAGCATTTATTTTCGAACAAACGCACTTATATACGTCCGCACCGTAACACGGTCGAATATCAAATGACAATACCGTGTATTCGCTAACGAGTTTTCATGATAAGGGCTTATTATCTTATTGCGTTACGTACAAGTGATTTTGAACTTTATGTTAATGAAATAAAGTCTATATTAGTTAAGAGATATGTTTTAGACGTGGGGTGGCTATGTCGTTTGAAGGAATTGTTTAAAAGCGAATGTAATTACAATTTTACGTGTGCGAAAGTGCTCTCGGTGGATTAATAAAACATATCTCGAACGCTGTACCGATTAGTAGAAAAGACTCGGTCGAACCCCGAAATATTAAAAAAAGATGACAAGTTGTGTGGATTAATTTTCTAATTGAAATTCATTTTGACTTTTTGAAGTAAAGCTTCTTTACGCACGCTTGACTTGGTGAGTAAGCTGGCGAATGCGTTACGAAAAGTGTGATCAGGCGAGGCGAACAGAAGTTGAGAGGGAGATTAGGGAGATTATATATATTAGGGAGATTAGGGAGAGTTAGATGGAGCTAAAGAAGTTTTACTTCAGTCGTGTGGTCTAAAGACCACGCGTTTTTTTTTACAATGTATTAAATTTTTTGTTGTGAGTAGCTCTCTCAATATGTACTTAAAATATCATTTCATTTTTTTTATAGTTAATTATTTTTAAATGTTTTCTTTGCTTTCTTCTAAGCATTGTTTTAATCTAATGTTTAAGTATTTTATTTGTTTTCTTATTCTATGTATACTGTAAAATATTGTTTATTTTTTGCGCTTTTTGTCCGAAATAAAAGTTTTATTATGTTATTTAAGATCATTAACTGCTCTAATAATAAGTTCTAATCATATTGAAATAAAAATTTAGACAAACAAAAATATTATATGCCAAAATTCAGACATAATAGAGTCATAGAGGTACTAACTTCGATCCATTGCTATTTCCATTATTTTCTGTTTTCTCCACCATTATAGTTCTGTATTTTTTAAGAATATTTTGATACAACAATAATAAAATAGTATAGTACATCTAGATGTATGATAGATACACATCACAAATCACCTATTTGCGTGTGAACTTACCGTCAAAATAAGTCCGTTTTAACATAAAAACAAGCACACAAACACACACTGTTGGCTGTAACCCCTACCTGCTGTTCTAGAGTTTTGTCTACAATTCTCTCTTCGACAGATATTTGAAAAGAAATAGTATGAATATGTGTATCATTACATAAGTTAATGCTATATGAAACACAAGCATTAAGTTGTCAACCTTAGTTTGGTATTTAAAACAATTTAAAAAAAACTTAAGCTAACTTGAAAAAAAATTTAAGCGAGTTTTATTTCGAGATCACAAAAATATTTATCAATATTATACATTCGTATAGTTCATAAATAACTATTAAAACATTATTAGGTTCCAACGTCTTTATTTATCATATTTTTAAATAAATTTTCCAAGCTTTATGAAATTTTAAACAGAAAAATTCCCGACCACTTACCGTAAACACCGAAATAATTATCCCCTTTTGTGAGTCTCATAAATTGTTTTCGACCCTTCATAACAGGTAACACCGAAGTACTGGACATTTGCTATAAATCATATTTATTTCACCCCTATTCCGTGGGGGTGGGTGACTTGAGATTTCGCCCAGATACTGTTTTGTTATTTTCGAAAGGTTTAAAATAGTTTCGCGTATCGATCTTATCAATTATGTCGATACAAACTGCAGTTTTGCGTGTACGATGTTAGTGTTGGGCTGGTGTATCTATTGTCGATTTTAATGTAAATATTTTATCGATATTCGATACATTAGTAAAACAAATAAAAAACGAGTGTGCTTTAGACCACACGACTGAAGTAAAACTTCGAGGTGCGAGCACACATTTTCTTTCTCTCTTTCTCCCATTGGCGCAGTTTGTAGTGGCCCTGTTATCTGTTCCATGGATTGCGGGTTCGGTTCCCGCTTGAGTCTAGGAGTAATATTTGTATTTATATAATTATGTATTATTTCTAAATATATTTATCAAAAAAAATATTTAGCTATAACAGTCGGCTGTTACCTATAATACCAGCAAGTTCAAGTTTAAGGAACAGACGACTGTGTCTGTGTGTTTATTACAAAGAACCTAAAAGTAAATATTTTAAATAAAACTTGAAGAGTACTAAAAAAATACAAATAGAAAGTCAGTAATACACACAAAGTAAATCGTCCATAAATACTACAAATGTAACCGTCGTGGAAATAGAAGCATGCTATTATTAGTTCAAACAATCGTTTTGTTAATAATTCAATTCGTCACCTACGCTATAATTATGTTTGTCTGCGTCCACAACGGAACCCATTTAATTGTATCTAATTTTCGTGACAACGCAATAGACATACTTAGAATATTATTTATCCATTTCCATTTTCACGAAATCTGTGTCGAGAATGTTTCTCATAATTGAAGCTATTAATGCTGTATAAAATTACATTGTTCCGTGGAACGATAAAATCGTAAACAATATTTAAATACCTATTAATCGATACTCGATAATGTCCCTCACTATTAGTGCTTACATTTACTTGAGTAGTCGAAAAAATAGCTTACGCCTAGGGGAACTTTGATTACACTCGTGTTATACTAATGTTTTAAACTCAACTTAATTTATTGTTCGCCTTATCGCTATTTTATCGCAACGTTAATTTACTTATAAGCTTGAGACTAATAACTACATTTTTACGCCGCTATACGTCGTATATAAAAGGAAATTATACCTCGAACGGAACCTACACTCTAAGTTTATCGACACTTTTCTAATTTAGATCAGAAGCAACCCTATTATAAGATTCACTGCAGTATATTATGTATTGTTCGGGTCCCTCATTTTGCCGTATGACGTAGCAAAAATGGCTTAAACGATCTGTCGGAGCCGTCATTAATTTGCCCAGATTTATTATATCCTATCCAGAATATGCACACCTAACCCGCTATGAAGTTAAAACGATAAATCTTCTTACGAACTCATCCATTGCATCTTAAATTTCCCGTTTAAAAACTAATTCAAGAGAAGTGACGTCGATGTATAGCGTTCTAGTTGTGAAAATATTGTTCGACACGTCCTTGTTTGTTCGTGCTGATGAATCGTCTAGAAATTGATTATGAAACGTTGAGTCGACAATTTTTTTTTTTCGTTTTGTCTTTCATTGGGTGTTTGCTTTTGAATTGGTAAATGGTTTCTGAACGTAACGATCCGATGAACAATGCCGGATCCGTTTAATTGGATTTATTTTTGGTGCGATGTTTTCAATGCGCTATTTTTCTGGAGCGAACGCTCGCAGGAATGAATGGCTATGCCGCGGCAGCTTGTTTTCGGAAAACGTAGCTAGGTACTAGGCTATTTGTGCTGTTGAATTCGCTGACCGCAAAAAGTATTTTTTCCGCCGGTTCCAAGATAAATTGATTGAAGATATGCCTATACAAACGCTACGAAAACATTTTTTTCGTTACTGTAATGGTTAAAGGAACAATTGGAAGATAAAAGGCGAGAAATTTGCATAATATGCTTTAATATCTATAAATGCATTTAAAAAAAAAACAAAATCTTTTTGTACATTTCACCTCAGTTTATTGTTGTACTTTTAATGCGAAATTATTTTTTTTTATATCTTTATGTCTGCAATAACTAATTTACAGAACGCAAAGCATTGAAATTGTTTAGGTAATGCCTTCGAAAATTATCAACAAATTTGATACATTAGGAATATAAATCGAATATTTATTAATCATTTGTTACCACAAATGATATCACTGTATAATTATATTTTACTTCCCTTCAATAACTTAAGACGAAAAAAATCTAACTAATTGAATAACTTTTTCAGAACCAAGATACGAAACAGCGTATGCTTGCGAAGGGAAGACCCTCAAGATCGGCTGCAGTGAGGGTTCAGTCATTCACCTCATCAGGGCGAACTACGGCAGGTTCTCCATAACCATCTGCAACGACCACGGCAACACAGACTGGAGTGTCAACTGCATGAGCACGAGGAGTTTACGGGTTTTACACAGCAGGTAAGATTATTGAACTATTTGATTTTTAGGAATTCGTATGCGATTATTACAAACGTAATTTTCGCTTACATTGATGTAGAATGTTTTATACCTTAGGCTAGGTAGGTAGGGCACAGCGGGAAATTTCCTGCTCAAAATATGGAGCAGGCCGACTGGGGTAGTACCTCGACCTTACAGAAGATCACAGCTACATAATACTTCTATCAAGCAGCGTTGTTTTTTTTGTGGTGAGTGAGGTGACCAGAGCTCCTGAGGTGATTGGGGGTTGGGTGGGTAAGGGGTTTGCTATGCTTCTACTGTTACAGGCAGTCGCCTATAAGCTACGGTAATCGCTTACCATCAGATAAGCCGTGCTCCGAACTAGTTCTATAAAAAAAAATCTACTAACAGTAGCTATGAATATCCACCAGTCTAACAAGCATCGAAACAAAGCATAGGATAACACACACAAAAAATACCAATCCCGTATTTCATACAAGAACGTAATACTGGAACAATAGATAGATATCATCTATTCCTATCTAATATAAATCTCACGTAGTTAATCAAAAACCCGATAGTCCTTTGGTCTGTTTCGCGTATTGTTCTTTTATCGATGCCTTTGTATCGATTCTTTTCATATTTATTTATTATTCATTGATTATAACATTTGACTGATCGCCCTGGTGTAGTGGTAGTAGGCATCTAAACAACGGTAGTTTCGGGTTCTATTACCGCTCGGAGGTGGATATTTTTATGTCTGTCCTTGTGGGTTTCCTCGTCGTGCCTCAGAGAGAACGTAAAGCTGTTGGTCATTGATATCATATGTAGATATCGATCGTTACTCATAGTAGGGAATATATCAGCGAGCAGCGTGGTGGATTAAGCTCTGATCCTTCTCCTACATGGGGAAAGATGCCTATGCCCAGCAGTAGGATATTACAGGCTGAAGCGAAGCGTAGTCCATTTAGTAGATTTGTCTGTCTCGTCTAATAATTTTACATTTGTGAATACTACCATCGTTCTATGACTAGACTGCCGCGTCGGAGTAGCGTGATGGATGAAGCCCTTTTGCATGGAGAAAGAGGCCTATTGAATAAATTAATCAATAAATATTAGTACATTTTTGTATGTCTTTTACTGAAAGCGATTAGCATAAAACATTCTCAACTAAACCTACGTTCACACTAACATAGAATTTGTTGAATTTATGTTTATTTAAAATCTAGCTCTCGCTACCATAGCTCTATACATAGCAGTTACTTCTCAATATTAATAGCATTTGAAAGTGGGTTGCTAGTTTATCCAGCTTTCGCGCTCTAGCGGTCATAATTGACACTGACAGCTGGGACACTCAAACAAGCTCAAACAAGCTTGCATAGCTTGTAATTATTGAGCAAGTAAAATGATTCCTACGCGAGTAATGGGCGATATTTAGTCTATATTTTCAAAATCATATAAAACAACACTTACCAAATTTAAGACAAATATTCTCTACTGAAAAAATTAAAATCAAAACAAAATATAAAGGCGCTCTTATCGCTAAAAAACGTGCTTCTTCCAGACTATCTTTAACTAAAGGAAATGAAGAGAATAAAGCGAAAATATATAATTGTATCTTTACACACATCATCACTACATATTACAAAACAAAGCCTCTTCCCACTGTCTGTCTGTCTGTATATATGCTTACATCTTTAAAACTACGCAACGGATTTTGATGCGGGTTTCTTTAGTAAATAGAGTGAGTCCAGAGGAAGGTTTATATGTATAATACATGAATAATATAGTAGAGGAACACCGATAGTTTTAAAGTTTTCTAATGTGATATACGACATCGAATAAACACATTTTTTGCGCTTAGATTGCAAATATTTATTTTATATTTTATATTTAGTATCAGCATTGCACCCGTGCGAAGCCGGAGCGGGTCGCTAGTACAATTATAAACTAAAAGAAAACAATATATATCTCATGAGACAAAAAAGTATTAAAACTAATTATTAACCATTCGTCAGGTTTGTTTATCTTAAAAATGATAATTTTCTAAATTACCTTAATGCAAATGAATGATTTATAATAATATGTAATATAATTGAAAACGCGAACTAATCAGTTACGAAATACAAATTTAATACCGAAATTAATTGTGAACACAACCTTATTCAAATTGCAATTTTAGCTAAAATAATGCTTGTAACTATATTGGGATTAAATGTCTATATCGCGGTTTAATTTGTAACGTTGGTATTATTGCGGTAATGGAATTGTTGGCTACATTGTGTAGATGTGGCTTTATTATGACCACAGACAAATAATAAGGTACACAGAATCACAGAACGATTGATTCTGTGATTTGTCTAATAAAAAGTTAATAACATTTTTAATTTTTTATAAATATACTATTCTTATGGCTTGTATTCTTATTTTGGTATTACCTGTAGACAAAGTACATGTAAAAAATAATAAAGTATGAAAAATAATATAGACAAAATGTCAAAATGAAAACAATAATAAAAGTAATAATATATTGAAATATTTTGTTATCGGATATTATTACATATTCGGCTTAACCGAATGTCTGCTCTCGTAAAATATCAATTTACGTGACGAACTTTAAAAGATGAATGAGTTGATTTTGAAGTAAACATTGAAATAACAATGTTACTGAAAGTTCTATTCAAACTTGATTTTATTTGTTTTATATTTTCCAATTCTATGTTGAATCAATTCTAGTTAAGGTTAAGAAAAGGTTCGATAATCCTGAAACTTGATTGGTTTTTTATCATACTTTTAAAGGAATAAAACTCCCGTAATACCCGACACGTGTCAGTATAACCCATTTTTATAAAGTCGATAAAGAACAAATCGTATAACGGCAAGTCAATGATTATCCCAGCGTCGGTGACGGCGAAAATTAAATATTCTCCCGACTTTATCACGTTACCCGACAGATTGCCAATAAAATACCCCTCACTCGTGTAAACGACGCCTAAATTGATTGTTGATAAATGACGCGCCCTGTAATTATGCCGTTGATAGTTTATTTCCAAATTACAAAATTATTTGCTCGTGAAAATAAATCGTTCGGTACGTAATACTGTTATTTGTTATTCAGATTATGTCTAGCTTCTGTTTTATTTACAGCTTTACCGACCGCTAAATTATGTACAGGAGAAATTTTGTACCAAATTTTTGGACATTATGTACTTAAGCGGTTCCTATGCTTATGTTTACTGCTTTACGGTTCTTGTATGTCGTAGTGTGATGATTTATAGCGTTCTAAAATAAAAAGACGTTTGTAATTGGTTCGGTAGATCTTGGTATTAGGTAAATTTAAACGAACAGGCAGACAAATTGTTTATCTTTACCATATTAGTAAACTATAACTAAACTCAATATGTTTGTTTACAGATGTAGCATGCACCAAAACTGCAGTATATTAGCCAGTACAAACATGTTCGGTGACCCTTGTCCGAACACGCTTAAATATTTAGAAGCGCACTACCAGTGTGTACCAGGTGAGATATTGTGAATTATTCATTACTTGAAAAGACGGAATATTCAAGATAGTATTTTTATTTGTAACTTGACTAAACTCAATTAAATTAAAGTAAGAAAACTTTTTATAATTCCTCATTTTTCATTACGAACACTAAAATATATATGGCATATTTAGGAGAATTACAAAGCCCTTTATTCAGTATAATTATCAGCTCAAAAAAATCTGTTTTTAGCTTCAACAACTAGTACAACAACAAGGCCTTCACCGCCCTGGCTAATAACCTCCCAACCAACAGTCTGGAGATCCACTGCACCGCCAATACCTAAAAGTCCAGTGTTGACGCAACAGGAGAAGAAAAAACCGACTGTGATCACGCCTCCTACGTTCCGACCTCATATCACTTTGCCACCCGAAGTACAGCTAGGAAATATTGGCACTAAGGTAAAATATGCATTTAAGAGTTTAAAAAACTGACCTGTAGATCTTTTAAACATTCATGATTGTAAATTCAAATGCCGGGGGCATAAAAGTCAGCCTCGACTTAAATACTTCAAAAAGTATTATTAGTGTTTTAATGTAACGTATTTGTAAAAACAAAATGGAATAAAAATTCCATTATTTAAGTTTTTGTTTAGTTGGCGTATTAAACCCAAAAATTATTGATGGCTAAATTTATATAATTTTTTTTTGTTATATAGAAAACAACAACTCGACAACCAGATTCATCATCCGAAAGGGAACCACCACAAAGCACTTTAGACAAAGTACCAGAAATCAAAGATGAAACACCAAAGGCCGCTGCGTCTGAACCTCCTAAGATGGACAAACCTAAGGAAAAAGGGGAAGAAGCATGTGAGTGTATTACAATAAAACAGGATATACTTACACACCAAGAACATAAAAATAATAACAAATCTAAGAATAGCTACTAAAATATTGTTTTAGGCAAGGGCCAAGAAAGTTTAATGTTAATGAGTATTTTACAGCGATAAAAATACACACAGCTTTATAAATACATATGTATATTTTTTAAAGAGTAACTGCGATGTTTCTTGCCGGTTCTTTTCTGCAGATTCTGCATTATAACCGGTGGTAGTTTCACTTTTAAAAGTTATTTTAATTTGTAAAATGACGATTCGAAGGTGTTTATGAAGCCTTTTTGAATAAAGAAATTTGATTTTGATATTTACAGCTGCTGTTACTGATGAAACTCTTCACTGGGTTCCTAAAGATGAAGATTCAGATCCAACGTCGCCGGTCCATATGCTTCCTAAAGAAAACAGACCAGATCCCGATGTTACAGATGATTTCGATAAGTCATTTTGTAAGTAGCTTATGTTTAGGAAGTAAAATGTGTAATCTCTAATAATTCATCGATCTTTTTTTGGACATACTCATCACAATACTATATCTTATTGTAATTGTACGATAGTCAAACTATACATTATTTTCAGCAACAAGTGCTACACCTTCATTAGGCAGAAGAGCCTACTGTCCTCAAATCAATGCTCGGGGACTCCACTGGAATTGGACTTTGGCAGGAACTTACGCTGTTCAACCTTGCCCAGGTGGTGCTACTGGATTGGCCAGGTGGAAGTAAGTACCTGAAGTTTATTACCCAAAATTTTGGTAGAATTTTTTTTCCATCCGTATTCTTTTGTGACCGAATTTTGAAGTAGCTTCATGTTTCTACAAAATTAGGAATTAATCCAATCAATCAACTTTTATGTATAGATTTTTTGATGAATCTTTGAATTACAATATCTGAAACGTACCTTCTATTTTCAGATGCACTCTAACAAATCATCAACATTTGGAAGAAGAACGTCCTAGGCGTCGAAGTTCAGGTCTACAGTCTGGTGAAAACTTTTACGATCTTGGTTTAGACCAACCCAATGACAGACAAATGCAACTTATTAGAAGATTAGGATCAGAAGCTTTACTAAAAGGTGTTTATTGTACTTACTATGTAGAATGTAGATTATAGATTTGAAACGAAAATGAAACCAGATGTTGATCTTAAAGAAATTGTTGAGGAATTAGACTAAAACTAATCTTATGATTATTGTAATAAATTAGGTCGTGATGGGGATTCTCCTGAACATGTCATTGACTACCGTGGTGCCGCGAGTATGGCAGATACACAAGTAAACAATCTCATTACCAATGGAGACATGATATACTGTAAGTATGGAATCGTGAACGAGATTCAAATAGCAATAAACATTTCATTTGATTTTTCTCGCAGTTATAAATATTTCGGGAGTCCTAATTCCTTGTTCCATTGTTTACTAATGTACTAATTTTGTTACAGCGGATTCGACTCCTGAATGGCATGGTGCTACTCCAGACCTTAGTGAATGTAGATCAGTGTGGCTTAATAGTTTAGAAGCGAGGGTCCGAGAAGGGGAATCCTTGCTCAGTATCAGCAACGATTTAGCACAGGTATTTTGATTTGATAATTTCAATAGACACCTACGTAAAAACTAAATGAGATGTCTTTTGGTTGTCATTAATTCTCTTATCAAAGGTTTAGTTTGGTTTAAATTTTATGTTAAGCTGTTTAGAAAATTAAATTTTCAATACATATTATATTTTCTATCTATCTCAATATATTTTTTAGTGCTTCTAAGAACTTTTTGGACTTTTTAGGACAAAGTCTATCGTATAAGTGTACAAAGACAACCAAGAACTAAGATAATAAATAGAAATTAAAATATGTACATTACAAATTATCTAAATTTTTTTCAAGGTTACATCATCAAAGACCCTGTACGGTGGTGATATGATGACAACTACTAGCATTATGAAAAAACTAGCGCAGAGGATGTCACAAAATATTCAAACATCCGACCCGAATCTAGACCCGAGGCAGAAGGAAGCAATCGTCACTGATATGCTACTTGGTGTTATTAAGACTGGTATGATTATAGAATAAAAATTCATGTTCGCCCATCTATAATCAAACTTTTTGAAAAGGTATCTCTACGGTATTGTGATACCTGTCAATGTTCTAATGTTGGAGAAAAAACCTTTTAAATATTTGAAAATAATGAAATTTGTTACGATCCGCCTGCCCAGCGTAGTGACTATGCGTAAAAAACATGAGTTCGCGCCATTTTTGGTGCGAACTTGGGGAGGCCATGTCCAGCTGTGGATTGCGATAGGCTGAAGTGAATAATATTTGTGAATATTTACCTCTTTTGTGAATTGTAAATATGTATAATATTTCATTTGTCCTTAATTACTAAAATAATGTAAAAAAATAAAAATATATTAATAGCAATTAAAAAAAAAAATACTTTATCTTCAGCAATAGCAGGAAAATGGAATTTTACCTTTATATTTATGTTTTAACGATACTAATATTACATTTATATTTTTAGGTTCTAATCTACTCGAAGAAAGTCAACGAGCTTCTTGGTCCGATTTAAGCGCAGATGCTCAAAACCGAGTCGCGAGCGCCCTTTTAACTCAATTAGAAGAAAATGCCTTTTTGTTAGCCGACGCTGTTACTAAGGAAAAGACGTTTCTGCAGATCGTTAAAAACATCTGTAAGTGGACATTTAAGCCTTATAAATTGTACTCCAAAACTATTAAGTATTTCGGAGAAAAGAAAGGTGGACTATACGCCTCAACTATATTAGTTCATCGTTAACAGTATTTCAGTAGTTTGGATTTATTGCCTTGCTATTCTTATCATTACGTTTCAGTAACTGTCATTATATTATCTTTCTATTCGTAACTCACATAATATTCTAAGTTTTTATTATATTTCGTATCTAGTTATATCTAGTTAGAAAATATTCATTATAACTTGAAAAAATTAATTTTAGGTCTTTCTGTGCGAGTCCTTGATGTAAAGAACGTCGAAGATGAAACGTTCCCGTCAGTGATAGCGCAGGAACAGTGGAAAGCTTCTGAAGATACCATCACTATACCAAAAGCAGCGTTACTCGGTAAGTTTTCTTTAAATAATTATATTTAATTTTGAATAAAAAAAACGAGTGTGCTTTAGACCACACGACTGAAGTAAAACTTACGAAACGTAACTCTCTCTCGTTCTATCTTCACTGACTTATATCTCCCTCTCAACTTCCGTTCGCCTCACCCAATCACACTTTTCGTAACGCTCGTCACGCAGCTCGCCAGCTTACTCTTCAAGTCAAGCGTGCATAAAGAAGTTTTACTTGAAAAACAACCGCTCTGGTGTCTGACCTTTTTGCGAGTTCGGTTCCCGCTCAGGATTAGGTAGGGATCCCTAGTACATTTTTTTGATCTGATCAGTATCAAGCTAATTTTTTGGGAGTGGCTACATTTTGATGAGGCGAACAAAAAATTCCTCTTCGAAAACTCTCGATTGTGGTAGCTAACAGAGATAGTAGGAGGTAGAGCAGCAGTGAGCGTAGGACCGAGATAACATACCACGCAATTTGGAGGACATTATTACTTTTAAATTATATTTATAATCACTAACTAAAAGAAAAAAAAAATCAGCGGTTAGTAATAATTTTTGATGACCTTACGAGGTCATCAAGTTGATGACCTCGTAAGGTCACCAAAAATTATTTTTTTTTCTGATTTTATTTTGCTTTTAGTTAGTTAATATCTATATAATTTGATGGTAATATTGTCCTCCAAATTGCGTGGTACGTTATCCCGGTCCTACGCTCACTGCTGCTCTACCTCCTACTATCTCTGTTAGCTACCACAATCGAGAGTTTTCGAAGAGGAATTTTTTGTTCGCCTCATCAAAATGTAGCCACTCCCAAAAAATTAGCTTGATACTGATCAGGTCAAAAAAATGTACTAGGGATCCCTACCTAGATAGATTTGTATTTGTAAAAATATTTCTTTTCGGTTGATTATTTTTATTGGTATCCGCCACTACCACTTCAGCCTATCACAGTCCACTGCTGGACATAGGTCTCCACAAATTCGCGCAAAATTGCGTGAAGTCATGTATGTTGCCCATAGTCACCACGCTGGGCAGGCGGGTTGGTGACCGCAGGGCTGGCGCCGTCGCACCGAAGACGCTGCTGCCCGTCTTCGGCCTGTGTATTTCAAAGTTAGCAGTTGGATGGTTATCCCGCCATCGATGCATCGGTCGGCTTTTGAAGTTCCAAGGTGGTAGTGGACCTGTGTTATCCCATACCCTCTCATACCCTCTTACGACACCCATGGGAAGAAAGGGGGTGACTATATTATTTACTGCCGTAACCACACAGCTGTTTATTGGTATAAATAGTCGAAATAACGTTTATTATTTCTGAAATATATAAATTGTTTCTTTTTTTTTTCAGAAAATCATTCAGTTGATCTCGTGCGGATAGTCTTCTTCGCTTTTGATCGTTTGGAAGAAATACTTCCGCCGACATTTGGAAAGAATCCTGAGTTTGCTGCCTATACCACTGATTCTGGAACATCAACTAGTATCAACTCTGAAAAGGAAAAGAAAAACGTCACACGAGTTCTAAATTCCAAGGTGAGTGATAAGATTATATATTTTAATAATAATTTCGAGTAAGTTTTTGACAGTAAAGCGCAAAAATTCAATAATATTTTCAACCGAATTCCTTGTTCTGAAGTAATCTGAAGTATTTCGTTAAGAATTTGTCTCTCTATATTATTTCCTTTAGCGAAAATTTCATATTATGTGTTCTCTTTACACAAATCTTACTTTGAATCTTACTTGGAACTTAGCATTTTTTTTTTTTAAATAAGGAGTGTGGAAGATAAATAAATCAATTTTAATCAGTTTACGGATATCTTTTAGGACATTAAAAAGCCGCTAAGTTTGTTTGCATAAAAGAGGAACAGGTAGTTACAACTCTCTTGTTTTATTTTATTAATAAACTATAACATTTTTCTCTTTCAGGTAATTTCAGCAAGTCTCGGAAATGGCAGACATATACAATTATCTCAAATGGTGCATCTTACTATGAAACATTTAAAGACTGAAAATGTTACCAACCCGGCGTGTGTTTTCTGGGATTATACATTGCAGTAAGTTTTCGGACATTTCATTTTTACCAATTTTATTATTTATTTTTTAAGTAGTATCTCTTCATTCTTTATGAGTTTTTATTACTTTATACAATAAACATATTAATTGTCTATAAGTCTATATAATCCGAATATCTTAGTAACTAAGAACCAATAAATTCGCTTGACCAGTAATAAAAACCTGTAAACATATAATGAAATCTTACACACTAACACCAATTTTTCAGTGGCTGGTCACCAGAAGGTTGCCAAGTCGAGTGGTCAAATCTAACTCACACGGGTTGCGCGTGTTCCCATCTCACTAACTTCGCCATACTAATGGACGTACACGGCGTGTCTATCGGCGCAACCCACGAGATGGCGTTACGTTGGCTGACTATGATTGGTTGCGTGATATCAGCGGTTGCGCTACTGGCAGCCATACTTGTTTTCCAGTGCTTTAGGAATATGAAGGTATATTTTGTTGTTGATCTTTCTTTGAAGCTGGTTTGGTACAGTTTGAGTAAATTTTAAAGACACAACGCAAAGTGCCTTTTATAATGCCAACTATAAAATATTATTACTACTTAATTTTAAATTGATTTTCTATTTTCAATTTCAGTCGGATCGCGTTCTCATACACAAGAACTTGTGCGTGTGCTTGTTAATCGCAGAAATCATATTCATGGCTGGAATCGATAAAACTCAGAACCAAATCATGTGCGGTGTCGTTGCTGGTCTGTTGCACTACTTCTTCTTGGCTGCCTTCGCTTGGATGTTTTTGGAAGGTACATTGTTCTTTTCAGTTACTTTATTTATATAACAACAACAGTGTATGTGATAACAACAGGGACCGACAGCTTAACGTGCTCTCCGAGGCACGGTGGGAAGACCCACAAGGACAGACAACCAGACCGGAAATAAATATTCGTATAAACACAAATATCCACTCCGAGTAGGAATCGATGCTGGTGTTTAGGCGCCGTCGACACGGCACACTCACCATTACATCAGAACGGACGTCAAATATAAAAATATACTCAGTGTAAAAGAGTAATATCAATACGTCTTATTTCAAGCAAATAACGTCTCCGTCGCCCGCAGGGTTCCAGCTGTACGCGATGCTGAAGGAGGTGTTCGAGCCGGAGCGGCCGCGCGCGCGCTGGTACTGCGCCGGCGCGTACGCGGCGCCCGCGCTGGTGGTGCTCGCGTCCGCCGCCGCCTTCCCCGCCGGCTACGGCACCGCGCGCCACTGCTGGCTCACCACCGACCACCTGTTCGTGCTCACCTTCGTGGTGCCCGCCGCCGTCGTGCTGGGGGTGAGTGTCCTCCTGACGTCACTGCTGGCTCACCACCGACCACCTGTTCGTGCTCACCTTCGTGGTGCCCGCCGCCGTCGTGCTGGGGGTGAGTGTCCTCCTGACGTCACTGCTGGCTCACCACCGACCACCTGTTCGTGCTCACCTTCGTGGTGCCCGCCGCCGTCGTGCTGGGGGTGAGTGTCCTCCTGACGTCACTGCTGGCTCACCACCGACCACCTGTTCGTGCTCACCTTCGTGGTGCCCGCCGCCGTCGTGCTGGGGGTGAGTGTCCTCCTGACGTCACTGCTGGCTCACCACCGACCACCTGTTCGTGCTCACCTTCGTGGTGCCCGCCGCCGTCGTGCTGGGGGTGAGTGTCCTCCTGACGTCACTGCTGGCTCACCACCGACCACCTGCTCGTGCTCACCTTCGTGGTGCCCGCCGCCGTCGTGCTGGGGGTGAGTGTCCTCCTGACGTCACTGCTGGCTCACCACCGACCACCTGTTCGTGCTCACCTTTGTGGTGCCCGCCGCCGTCGTGCTGGGGGTGAGTGTCCTCCTGACGTCACTGCTGGCTCACCACCGACCACCTGTTCGTGCTCACCTTCGTGGTGCCCGCCGCCGTCGTGCTGGGGGTGAGTGTCCTCCTGACGTCACTGCTGGCTCACCACCGACCACCTGCTCGTGCTCACCTTCGTGGTGCCCGCCGCCGTCGTGCTGGGGGTGAGTGTCCTCCTGACGTCACTGCTGGCTCACCACCGACCACCTGTTCGTGCTCACCTTCGTGGTGCCCGCCGCCGTCGTGCTGGGGGTGAGTGTCCTCCTGACGTCACTGCTGGCTCACCACCGACCACCTGTTCGTGCTCACCTTCGTGGTGCCCGCCGCCGTCGTGCTGGGGTTGAGTGTCCTCCTGACGTCACTGCTGGCTCACCACCGACCACCTATTCGTGCTCACCTTTGTGGTGCCCGCCGCCGTCGTGCTGGGGGTGAGTGTCCTCCTGACGTCACTGCTGGCTCACCACCGACCACCTGTTCGTGCTCACCTTCGTGGTGCCCGGCGCCGTCGTGCTGGGGGTGAGTGTCCTCCTGACGTCACTGCTGGCTCACCACCGACCACCTGTTCGTGCTCACCTTCGTGGTGCCCGCCGCCGTCGTGCTGGGGGTGAGTGTCCTCCTGACGTCACTGCTGGCTCACCACCGACCACCTGTTCGTGCTCACCTTCGTGGTGCCCGCCGCCGTCGTGCTGGGGGTGAGTGTCCTCCTGACGTCACTGCTGGCTCACCACCGACCACCTGTTCGTGCTCACCTTCGTGGTGCCCGCCGCGGTCGTGCTGGGGGTGAGTGTCCTCCTGACGTCACTGCTGGCTCACCACCGACCACCTGTTCGTGCTCACCTTCGTGGTGCCCGCCGCCGTCGTGCTGGGGGTGAGTGTCCTCCTGACGTCACTGCTGGCTCACCACCGACCATGAAAACTAAACCTCAAATAGTTAAATATCCTACACAAAATCTGCATCCCGACTGGTGAAGTACCTCAACCTTAGAGAAGGAAGGTCATCGCTAAATAATACTGCTTTTAAGCAGTGTTGTGTTCCTGTGGTCAGTAAGGTGACCAAAGCTCCTGGGAGAGATTTCAGGGTAGGATTGGCAAGGCACTTGTGGTGCTTCTGGTGTTGCAGGCGTCTATAATCTACAGTTATCGCTTACCATCACGTGAGCCGTACTCTTGTTTGCCGATCTAGTTGCATAAAAAAAGATTTTTAAAAAAGTTTGTAAATTATGTTTTAAATTTTGTCTTATATTAATTTTGCACACGACAACTATTTTATGTGAACTTTTCTATTTTCAGTTCAATTGGGTATTTTTGAGTATGGTGATCTACATGATGTGCCGACACTCAACCGTTTCTATCAAGGCGAAGGAAAACAATAAACTATACAAAATAAGGTATGTTCTCACTAACACAATCATTTTTTTTCTCAAACAAACAGCAAATTGCTTGATATTCGATTTAGTTGGTCAATTTTTTTATTATTCAAAAGGGAATATTACATTATTAATCATATACATTTGCCTTACTTTGTTCCTGTTGAAGATTAATTCGTTCTTACTTTCTAGATAGTTAAAAAAATAGATATACTCAATCAATACAATATAGTTGTTTGTTAATCGTAATGATTCGAGAATTTGCATTCGTTAACGTTATTTCTTGTATATTTCCAGAGTATGGCTCAACAGTTCTGTCGTGCTAGCCGTTTTACTGGGGCTAACATGGACCTTCGGTCTTTTGTACTTGAACGAGCAGTCGGTGGGCGTGGCCTATGCGTTCACCATTTTAAACTCACTGCAAGGACTCTTCATATTCATATTTCACTGTTTGCGGAATGAAATCGTAAGTATTATTGAATATTATTTTGTTGACTTTAATTAGATACTTTATTTGCTATTGAGGGTTCTGTTTAATAGGTTATAATCTGATTTTATAAATATGGTTTTAACAAGATTAACTATGGTCCAAAAGGCAAGCTTTTTATTATTGCAAAATCAATCTTTTGTTTTTTTCCTGGAACATGAATATTTTTTTTTTTTTTTTTTTTTTTTATACCACGACGGTAGCAATCAAGCATACGGCCCGCCTGATGGTAAGCGGCTACCGTAGCCTATGGACGCCTGCAACACCAGGGGCATCACATGCGCGTTGCCGACCCTTCAAAAACCTATTTACTCCCCTCTTGAAGGACCCCATACTGTAGCATTGTGGGAAAACCTCGGCAGGGAGTTCATTCCACAGCCGAATGGTCCGTGGGAGGAAGTTCCTCTGAAACCGAACTGTACGGGACCATTTGGGCTGCAATGTGTGAGCATGAATTCCCTGTCGATGGCGAGTCGATATGGCGGTGTAGTATCAGACTAGCCTAGCTAGAGATACTAGCAAGTATCAAACTGGTCCTTGTGTTATGGTGAAACACAATTCGTACACGTGTAAAAAGTAGTAAGCGAGTGCGGTCAGTCCCTCCTAACTCGAATCGACCTCGTATGTGTGAACGGTGTGTCACGAGCGGCCAGTACCGAGCGCGCGCGTCAGTTCCAGAAGGAGTGCCGGCGGCTGTGCGCGCGCCACCCCTGGCTGGCGTGCTGCGCGCCCGCGCCCGCCGCGCCCGCCGACACGCGCCAGGGCTCCGTCAAGAGCCGCCGCTACCAGCACGAGCCCGACGACGTCGTCGACCCGAGAGATGTCACGGTACGCAGCACACACTTCTCTAATCTTCTCACCTCTTCTCTCTTCTTTCTTCCCTCTTTCCGTCTTTTCTCCTCCCCTCTTCTCTCCTCTCCTCTTCTCCACTCCTCTCTTCTCCCCCATCTTTTCTTCTCTCCTCTACTCTTCCCCTCTTCTCACATCTCTTCTCCCCTCCCCTCTAAGGAGAGTTAGTCCCGGCCCCCATGTAGATACTAGGAGAGGAGAAGAGAGGTTTTCTACTCTCCTTTCCTTTTCTCAACGCTATAGCCTCTCTTGACATGACATACTTCCCTGCCGTTACGCGATATAACACTAATTAGAGGGGCTGTAAATTATAATGTAATTTTTATCTAAGAATTTTCAGTCTTGCATAGGCATTTATCATAGGTGTAAATGTTGAAAAGAGTACTAAAAGTCAAGTCAATCTACAACCAAAGTTATAAATTCTAAATGTTTTGTTGTAAATTTAAATTACCTGCTTGGTAATTTGGCGTAGATAAAGAATTAATACTACTACCCTCTACCTGCGTAAAAAATAAAAAATTCCTTCCAGAGTATATTTTAACGAGATTATTATCTAGTATGTAGGATATATATTTTTGAATAAAATAGTTTTTGTGTCTTATAACTGTAATACACTCTTATATTTTTTTTTAGTTTTGAGAATTGTCAAAAATCTTTTGGTTAGTAAGAATTAAATTTCTATACCTTCACTACGAAGCGTTTAGTTTACTGTGTTACACATGTAATAAATTACAAACACAACGACACAAGCTTCTTGTAAAATAATATAGCAAACCTGATTAACGTGGTGGAAGTCATATATAACCGTCAATAGCTTTATTTAAGTATATATTTAAGTTAAGGGATATATAAATATAAATTAAATAAATCTATATTATAATATTCTTACAACAGAACTCAGCGAGTACGTCAATGTCTGCGTCGACAACAAACAATCTAGTTATTAACAATCTCAATGTTGTTGTCAACAACAACAATCACAACAATAATAATGTTATCAATAATGCCTCTGTTGCAACTCTCGCCGCCGCTGCCGCTGCTCACAGCTATCATTCCCACAGAAATCGTAGGAATTCTCAGGATAACCAAAACTTTGGCCCTTCTACCAACTTTGGTCCCACTCTCAATGCAACAGGGGCTAATTTCGCTCACAATATTCCTGAAAGAGAGCCCCCGGCCCCCATGTCGCATCTACGGAACCCATTAAACGCAGGCAGCGGCAGATACCCGCAAGGATACCGACAAAATGTCCAGCAAGGTTCGTACGTATTCCGTAATAGAGATAGGATTATAAAAATGAAAATTTAAGTTAAAGAAATAAACCACCAAATACAC
This sequence comes from Melitaea athalia, assembly GCA_905220545.2. Lineage (NCBI taxonomy): Eukaryota > Metazoa > Arthropoda > Insecta > Lepidoptera > Nymphalidae > Melitaea > Melitaea athalia. The sequence continues at coordinate 7,771,670 of HG992203.1, forward strand.
CACTTTGGCTTTCAATTGTGACTAAAATCAAAGACAGCTCAATATTTTTTGTTGTTTTTTTTTTATTTAACATTTTCTATTTTGTGTTTATTATGTGTCACTAACAAACTATTTATTTCTGAGCGATAAAATATTCGATAAAAGAATTCGCTCGACGTGTCAACGGTAAGTCGAAATGTTTTACTTTATTTTTAAAAATTCTTAACCGCAACTAACGCTTTCAGATCTCTAACACTAACATCTATCACGATTAACAATTAGTGGTGTGGTGGTTTTAGATACATAGTGCATCCGCTAAATGGGTTTCAAGTATTTTAATATTTAAAATTTATTAAAATTAAAATACTCTATCCATTCAGTCGAAATTTTAGTTACAAAAATCCTATCTCTAGACCGCAATGCGTATGACCTTGAACTCGGAAGCTATCTATAAAATATAATTATCTGTATTTACTCTTAGTTAAACTTCTCTTTCAGATCTTCCATTACTATGCAATAAGGCCTCGAATGATCGATATATGTTATTGTATTATTATGTATTATGTGTAATATATGTAGATGAATATATGCTATCTTTCCAACTATACAAACAGAGTTACAACTTACAACCCGAGGCGTCGCGGTGGAACCTGCGTCCGACCGCGCCTATATACGTACCGAACGAAGACTCGAGGATCGCTCGGGCGCCCACACCTCAAAACATACCTCACAGCTCATCTCATTCGCATAGCATCGCCTCGATGCATAGCTACAGAAACAATATCGAAGTACCGAACGATTACCAGAATGTTCGGTCGCGGTCGCCATCTTGTTACTCGAACAAAATGGCGGCTTCGATTGGCGCGAACGAGTGGACGCTCATGCCGAATACGGGCAATGTTTGGAAGGTGAGGGGAGGGCGACACTGCTAGAGTGATGTTCGATTAGTTTCATCGCTTTGGTAAGATCTCGGAGTATCCTAAAGTGTTTGTGGTATTTTTATTATGAATACAATCGTAGTCTTTCTGAGTTCGAAATTGTGATTCCAGATCTTCAATTTTATGAATGTTGATTTCTTAAAAGGTCGGAAAAACTTGTAGCCCATCGGCTAACTTTTAAGAAACATAATTATTAGTACATATGGTACATTTCAAGTACCTACATTTATACATGTTTCTTTATTTGTTAACCAAAAGATAAAAATTTAATATTCTAAGGTTATTTTAGATAGTATATGAAATAAATTTTATTTTATTTTTTATTAATATTGTATTGATTATATTTTTATTTATTTATGTATGATAACCTTCCAGGTGATGGTTTATGGATTGAAGAGATCTTACTTAAGTGTAACCTAACTGCATGGAACCTAACATAGCGTGCATTGCATGATTCACCTTGACACGCACAAATTCAGTAGCCCATCCCACCTCCTTCTAATAACTATCATAAAACTACACTCTCTGTGCATCCGTCAAATCGACAAAATGTAGAATACTCAAACAATTGACATCTAAAAATCTTTTGTTTCATTTGTTAATCATTAAATTTTAGTAACTTAACCTTATAATTATATTAGTTATTTACTATTACTCGTAATAGCTAAGTTAAGTTAATAATAACAGAACACACTGCTTATAAAATAAATTAATTCTAATTCAAAACGAGGTCGATCTGACGGAACTTAAAATATTGCTATAATTTTTCCTATCACTCAATAACGACACATACGTTTAAGTATCGGTAAATATAAAAACTATTTGATAAACACTTACATATCTTAGATCTTACTCGTAGTTACAGAGTAGTAAAAATAAAGAACCCCTAAGTCTCTGTTTTTGTTAGTTACAAAAATTTGAGCTGTCTTTAGACTTTTTTTTATGTTTTACTAGTTGTGGCTTGTTTCATTCTTGGACATATTACTGAATTAAATGTTCAATCTGTCATTAAAACCAATTGAAGCAGAAATTTTATACATGTTTTATTTCACAGAACACTTCTTCTAAACATCATCCAGTCAACGCTTCGACGCTACCCCACCACGACACTCTCTCGCGACAGATGGCTCAACAAAGTCACATTCACAACCCCTTCCCTGAATGTGATGGTCAACTTGCTCCCGGTTCTCCAAGGCAAGTGATAAAGGACGAGGAAAGTCCCCTACATCACTCGCAGGGATATCAGACTACTAGAAGCTACAACCACGACTTCAGGAACCCACACGTCTTTATGTCCCAACAGTCCCCTGGCAGCCAGGAAATGATCTTCCGCAAGCACTACAAGGATGAGAATCGACGCAAACACCACCACCATCACGGCAGCCAGAATGTGAATCACACTTACTCAGAAATTGCTTCCCAACAAGGAAGGATATACAGGCGAGGGTCCGAAGAATTTAGAGTGATCCAGGACGATCCTGTTTATGAAGAAATTGAACGAAACGAGACACTCATGTCAGATATGTCTGACGACAATTCAGGTCCAGACAACTGCAGACAAAATCCCGGACACCACGGATCGACTAGCTCCAAATTTTTCGGAGACCATCGACCTCTGATCTCTTACAGCCCGGGGGATAGACATCTCCACGAACAGGAGCATTATGGGAAATATGGAAAATGGGATACCTTGGAAAGGCCTTATGACCCGAGGCACGCGTACGAAAGCGGTAGATTAATGCACCCATATCATCAGCCCCAGGAAAATAACATGAGGGCGTTGGCAGCAGTTCTCAATGGCGAGAATAACGTCGTTTGCCACTTGGAGCCACACAATTCCTACGACGTGTACCAGCCCCAGGCTGGAAACCCTAGGACTGTATCACAACCCAGTTTCTAAATATCGATGTTTGGATTCGATCGGTGTCGTTCAAGTTTGAGTGATAGTGTTTACGGTGACTTTTAAGACTTGCAGATATTGTACAGACATAGCGAATGAATTTTTCTAAGAACGTAGACATAGAAATTTTAGTGTCACGATCGAGTGATAGCGTTTATGTAGAAACTTGCCATAACGTGGACTTTACATAACATATATTATATTTATAGACGGTTAGATTTTAACGTAAGTTTATCACTTTTTCCACTGTGATCCTTTTTAAATATAACGGCTCAAGATTCAGTGTTACGACCATGTTTCATTTGTATCGCTATACGTAGCGATTTTGTATATACTTAGCGATTAGAAATAGATTTGTATAACTTCCTGTGTGACCTTACTACTTCTATCGGAGATTCGTTTGAGATCATGGCATTCTTTCAATATCGCATTTTTAATTATTAGGTTTAAAAATCTGTGATGTTTCATTTTTAAGTTTTTAAGTTTTTTTACGCGTTCGACAAATGTATAACACTGCCATATTGAGTGCTGATTTTATAAAGCTTTTTCCTTGAATCGTGCAGCATCATTACCTCTTTTAAATGGAACTCCAAAATCCATCCAACCTATTTAGACTGACACCACATAATGTTATGCACTTTCTGTAAATTAGCATAGTGTTACATACTTAAAATAATCGTACTGTTTCTTTTAGAAATATTTCGTTGTAATGCCATGAACTTATTTTATATTAACGATAAAATAAGGAATTGTTTTAATTAGAATTGATACAGGTACAATAATAGAATGAAAAAAAAATGAACATTAATTTCATGTATATTTTGGATCGACTAAGCAATATATTTAGACTGAAGTATTTAATAAACTGTTGGCATATTTCTTATAACAATAATTTATATATCTTATCTTCGCCAACATTTATGAAATACTTTTAGAGGAAATATGATTAAAAAAATACGTGGGGACATTTATTTTTTCTATTTGGGTATACTAGTCCAGCAATCAATCCCACTTTCTTAACTAAATGTAATTGTACATGAGTCTTTGTCTATTTCTGTTATATATTTTTGTTTTGATTGTATTTTAATAACGTTGAGTATGTAAAGTAGAAAAAAAACAGAATGTGTAAATAATTTAAAGTTTATAAAAATAAATAAAGAGCAGCTGTTCTGTGAGAACAACTGCAAACGGATTCTTGTCTTTCATTGCTCGTACAACTAATATTTGAATAAGAATGTGTAGTCCTACTTTGATTTCAATTTAAAACAGATTTTATATTATTTTTAACATTTTTCACGTAAACAATTAGCTAGTCTAATTAATTGAGAGTGATAAATCTTTCTACATTAAAATTAAAATGTTGTATACTACTTGACATAAAATACTGAAGTATAAACAAATAAGGATTTTTGGTAAGGTAAAAAAAACGAATTGTAAGAATAAATAGAAAAAAAAATACAGTATATGAATTGAAAATTTATTCCATAAATCTTACGACAAGGGTTTGTTAGTTAAATTTTGACAATAACCATCAAGTTACGGTAAATACAGAACGATTAACTTAACTCTACAATGTTTGTAAAGAAACATTTTATAAACCGCAATCCACAAATCCTCAAAAGTAATCGGAGATCTTTCACAAGGCACGTAAACGAACGGCTGCCTCAAAATGAGATCTAATTTTGACAAAAAAAACATTTAAAATGACCTTTTCTAAAACTTACGAACGAATCCTAAAAACATCTATCTATCATTCCTTCAACATAATACGTTAAAACATCTAATTGGGTAGGTACTGGAAAAATAATTAAAAACATACATTTAAGCACCACCCGCTAAACCTAGTGAAAAACACTTTTATATAAAAATATAATTTTGAACGAGATCCAAACGATGTCGAGAGAATTTTAATTTCACAAGTACGTTATTATTTAGAAATACATCGAATTATATTATAAACTATCTACTTAAAATTAGAATTTGATTTCATTAAAATTTGTTAGGCACTTATTTTAACTTCACCTAACTAAAAAGGTGGCAGTTTTAAAAGATAGTAAACATATTGATGTGTGCACAAAAGTAAAAACAAATGTTGTACAGTCGAACTGTAAATCAGTCGAAAGTTTATCAAAATAAAAAGTAATTTTTATTGCAAATGAAACAATGATTATTGTGTTAGTTCAAAAACCTTTCCGCGATTCCTTTAATGATTACTAAAGAACCATTGTGCGGTTCTGATTTACATTTTCTATTGTTGCTCCGTAGTTCAATGCACTATCAATCAATGATGATTTTTATGTAATTAAATAACACTGAATTCGAATTAAAACAAATAATGTGCCTGTGTTACATTTTTTGCTACTTACAAATGAAAAAATATCTTACGCTCTAAACATTAAGATCTAATTTCGAAAATAAATGCCATTTTAGAAGAAAACGTGAAAACTGAAAATTACATCGATCAAAATATATTTCGTTTTTAAAAGAATGTTAAACATACAGAGATGTGTGAGAAATATAATGCGTACGTTTTAAATTTATCCTTAAATATAGATGTATAAAGAGAAAAATTATAAATAATAATCAATCAACAAGATGAATACATAATCACTCAAGACATGATATAAGTAGATTATTAATTTTAATAATAAAAGAAATTCGAACTAAAAAATCTGAAAGGTGAAAATGAAATTTAAACTAGGCGTTACAACGGTAACGTACAGTCACTCACGGCACGCAGCACAAGGGTCCACAGTCTTCAACCGAATGTATCACAATAGAGACGAACACTACACTTAGCCCCAAGTATACGAAGGAAGAAACATCTAAAGAGATTAGAATTTTTTGAGTGTCCAAGGTATCATTTCTGTCGACAGTCGCTACGAACATCCGCAACTCTCGACGACCATGCCCGGTATTGTTCCATAGATGATGTTGAAATCGTGATCAAAGTAGAGCATTTATATGCTGCTCATCTTCCTAGGGGCACAGCCCAATAGAGACGAACACTACACTTAGCCCCAAGTATACGAAAGAAGAAACATCTAAAGAGATTAGAATTTTTTGAGTGTCCAAGGTATCATTTCTGTCGACAGTCGCTACGAACATCCGCAACTCTCGACGACCATGCCCGGTATTGTTCCATAGATGATGTTGAAATCGTGATCAAAGTAGAGCATTGATATGCTGCTCATCTTCCTAGGGGCACAGCATGGACCTCCGCTACCTTGTGGAGCGGCTAAATGGACTAAATGCGTGTGGGGATACTTCTGCAGGAAACTGTAGGGGCATTCCCCGCTGCAGTAGTTGGCATCATATTGCTTCGGAGCTATGATCCAGTCCCAGCCAAACTCCTCGAAATTAACGGAGAGCGGGTACCGACAACACCTAACCTCCTTGGTGTTTTCCGTGCAGTCCATTCCTATTGTCCTTCGAGTTCTTTTGTGCGAATTATCTCTTAGGCTTACTTCTATATATGGCATCTGAAATCAATGTAAAATAATTAAAATTTATTTGAAAATTACATAAAAGATTATTTCGATTTTATTTTTAATTTGACTACGCAGAAGTTTACATGTACGTCTATGATTACTTCGAGGTGTCCATGTGAGTCTCATCGTTATGATTTAAAGCCTATTTCTTGCCGTTATATAGGTATTCTACAATGCTTATTTAATCGGCCCAATTATATCCTGGGGATACCCCAATTAAACTAAAGTTTAAAACCAGTAAAGGATAATGTAATATTATCAAGTTTCAAAGAGGTCTATAGGATTTAACTGAGGTAGGGCACAGCAGGAAATTTCCTGCTCAAAATATGGAGCAGCCCGACTGGGGTAGTACCACGACCTTACAGAAGACCACAGCTAAATAATACTGTTTTCAAGCAGTATTGTGTTCCTGTTGGTGAGTAAGGTGACCAGAGCTCCTGGGGGGATTGGGGATAGGGTCGGCAACGCGCTTGCGATGCTTCTGGCGTTGCAGGCGTCTAGACGGTCTTACCATCTGGTGAGCCGTACGCTTGTTTGCCAACCTAGTTACATAAAAAAAAGGAGTCTCTGGACGTTTATTAAGGAGACTTAGAGTTTTCATTTTCACATTGTTAAACAGGTATGTAGGTATGGCTTGGTTTATTAAATGTATTTTTTTTCTTATTATAAGCATTTATATCAGCTAAGATATTATTTTATATTAGATTTATGTTATATTTAATTTATTACTTATACGTAAATCAAATTAATTTCTTAACAGAATATTGTAACAATTTAAATATTGTCATGTCATGTAACGAAAAGTTTTACTAATAATGAAATTATTTAACAGAATTTATCATTAATTCATATGCAATTAGCAATAATAATACTTAAATAGGTTATCGCAGAACATTTTGCGTTGATTGTCTTTGCTTAAAATTTATTATCAAATCATTTACGTCTCTAATTTTTAATCAAACTTCCTTGTTTTAATTTTTTTTTATTTAAACATTGCCTCAAAACTGCTATTAAATGTTACAGCGACTTTGGTCTACTTTAACAATTGAATACAGACAATTAAAAAACAATAAACAATACATAATAATATCATACGAGTACGGAGTACAAGTCAAAAAATATATTATGATATTCTACCTTATTTTTTCCAAATTGCAATTACAAAAAAAATATATGAGAAAATGTGTAAAATATAATGTTGAAAGTAACTTTTAGTGTTTATTTCTATGCAATTTTAGATATCAAAGGTATAGCCATTCCTAATAAACTGTGATGACATTTTACGCAAACTCCGCTGTTTGTCCAGCCTGTCAAACACTACAAGAATTGTACTGAGCTGATACAGTCTGTAAAATTCTCACTTTTTTATATAACTAGGTCAGCAAACAAGTGAACGGCTCACGGGCTTACCTGATGGTAAACGATTACCGTAGCTTATTGACAAACCACAACTATTAGCAACACCAGAAGCATCGCAAGCGCGTTGTCGACCCTATCCCCAATCTCCCTAGGAGCTCTGGTTATCTTACTTACCAACAAGAACACAATACTGCTAGAAAACACTATTATTTAGCTGTGGCCTTCTGTAAGGTCGAGGTACTACCCCAGTCGGGCTGCTCCATATTTTGAGCAGGAAATTTCCTGCTGTGCCTGAACTCAGTTATTGCTGAGCAAACGTCTTTTCTTCTAGATACGATAATGTTTAGAGCCTTATATTTCATCTAGCTTCACGGAGGTGACGGGAGAGTTGCAGTTTTTCCAACAGTAACAATCTTAAGTAGATATTAGTTACAATAAACTGGATCGATGGTTTTACGTAGGTACCTACTCTCTGAGACATAGACCCACACACCAAGAATAAAAAATCGGTCAAGTGCGAGTCGGACTCGCGCACGAAGGGTTCCGTACCATTGGCTAGGTAAACACCAGTAGGTACATTGATTTTCATATCGGGCAAAAATAGCCAAACAGTCATTTTCGTTGTATGAGCCCCCCAAATTTTTTTTATTGTAATTTTATTATTTATTATTAAAGTAAATACACAATTAAGTGCCTACCTCTTACCATTTATTGATATCGAGCAAAAATAGGCAATAAATCGCGTTTGTTGTATGGGAGCCCCCCTTAAATATGTATTTTATTTTGTTTTTAGTATTTGTTGTTATAGCGGCAACAGAAATACATAATTTGTGAAAATTTCAACACTAGCTATCGCCGTTCTTGAGATACAGCCTGGTGACAGACGGACGGACGGACGGACGCACGGACAGCGAAGTCTAAGTAATAGGGTTCCGTTTTTACCCTTTGGGTACGGAACCCTAAAAACAAGGGTTTATTATTTATTAATTCCTAAGTTATTATTTTTATTAGGTATATATTTATAGGTTACATAATCATTTTTTATCGTTGTACTTTCTTATTTTTCTTCTTTTTCTGAAGCATCATTAGGTTCAAGAACTGTTTAAAAGAATCCTTGCTTGTTGAAAAATACTACCGTTGATAACTCTACCATGCTAATGCTTATCAAAATTCAAATGCAAATACAAATGTTTGAACTCTGTGGTCCTTTTTTTAAACTGTAAAAAATGTGTAAATGAATTTAACTCAATAAAAATTATATTAATTACCATTTTCGTTATACCTATTACAAATAAGTACGTAGTTTTTGTACGAGTACCTATATACGTGTGGTCTAGATACAGTCAGAAGATAGTTATAGTAGAGGAGACCGTGGGAGACCGACCTTCACCGATCTGATAACTCATAACTCGATAAGAAATATTTTTTTATCAAATATTAATTTTTAAACAAATATGCCTATGATAACTTGCCGATCGAAGTGTTCATAGCTATTTTTTATTTAATTAATTTTAATCAATTTTCTTTCATCACCTTTGCTCTTGTCATAACCAAATGAGTTTTATCTCAATGGACAGATTTAAACACACAGAATATGCCTACGTAGGCTTGCCTACTTATTTCTATGCATGGCTACTTGGCAAGTAGATGTGAACAGATAAGTCAATATAGGTAAGTACATCGATCTGGTAACCAATCGAAACTGATATCATAGGCAAGATATTTTAATTACAGAGCCGATCATATAGGCTTGCTTGCGAAAAATCGTACATAAAATATCCCACTACCACCACTACAGCCTATCACAGTCCACTGTTGGACATAGGCCTCCACAAGTTCGCGCCCGACATTACGACGCGAACTCATGTGTTTTGCCCATAGTCACCACGCTGGGCAGGCGGGTTGGTGACCGCACTAGGGCTGGCTTTGTCGCACCGAAGACGCTGCTGCCCATCTTTGGCCTGTGTATCTCAAAGCCAGCATGGATGGTTATCCCGCCATCCGTCGGCTTTTTAGGTTCCAAGGTGGTAGTGGAACTGTGTTATCCCTTAGTCGCCTCTTACGACACCCACGGGAAGAGAGGGGGTGGCTACATTCTTTAGTGCCGTAACCACACAGCACTTATCAAATATGAAGCCTAGCTATGAAGTTTTAGAATTTTAGCTGTTTAATAGGTGCGAGAGAGAAAGTAGTGCGTCAGAGGTTTGTGTGGTAGAACTTGTACTAGTGTGAATAACGCCAGGTATCGCATTTTTATAAAAAGTTATTCCACAAAAGAAGATAATGAGCACTTTAAAAAAAATCTTAAAAAAATAAAAATTTCTGAAAATCTTTCTTTCCTTTCGATTAAAAATAAAATTACTTAAATCGGTAAACCCAGTAAAATGTTATGATGTAACACACGTAAAAAATACAGTCTAATTGAGAACCTCCTCGGTTTTAAGAAGTCGGTTTAAATATCAGAGTTATTAGGAGTACCAACTCATAGTATTGTGCGGTACATACGGTACCACAGACCACAGAAATACTCCTTGTAAGGTACGTTGCGTATACGCGGTAGGTATGTGTAGGTAGGTGAGTGTGCCCAAATTGGTAAAAGAAGAAAATGTCACGTCATAATTTTAAATAGTAGTAAAAGAAATATAAATGACAGACAAAAATAATTGGAGATAAACACAAACAAGTAGAGAAAAATAATAGAGTACCTACAAGGTACATTCAATTTCAATGAACCACTAATTTTAGCCTGACTTCACAGTATCTTTTTGTACACAATTCTTGGTGTTCAAGACTAAAAGCTTCGAACGTGCGTATTGCCTGTGTTGACCTGGATAGTCTAGTCTAGTCATGGCAATTGACTGCGATTTTCAGGGCTAATTAGAGGATGGTGAAAGAGCTCGGCGTATTTTTTTGCGATAGAATCAGATGAGAGAGAATCCGAAGAACAGAGTAAGGTTTTGTCGGTAACTGACTGAACTTCGAACGATGCACGTTCTTATACATACCTAATATAAAATAAATAATAATAAATATTCTAGCTATTAAAATTATTAGTATCTTTCTATCTGTGTCTGTAAATATTAATTGATACGCTTACTTAGATTAAAAAAAAAAACATTAAAAAATACAAATAACAGTTACGATAGATTACCACATTCGATCTAAAGCAACACATCTGTAAACATTACGAAATACCTACCTTGCTATCCAACATTCAATAAAATATATACAAATACGATTATATGCGACATTACAAAGAAATAAAATCCCCTGTCGACTGACCTGGCAGTATCGAGTCTAGCCGGACCGAGAAAAAATTTATAGACTCATCATCATTTATAGAATCATCTAAAAGACAACTTAAAGCGTCGTGAAATGAAATGACGGTAAAACTTCAGAGAATCCATTGTCATTGAAGCTTAAAAGTTCAATTAAAATGCAATGGCGATTTTGTAGTAGGAAAAGCAGGGTTGAAAGACCCCGAAAGACACCGGATCAGTTTAGGAAAGACCGTAAACAGATCTTGAAAATTTGGTGACTTCTGGAAGAGAAACAACGAAAGTACTTTTATTTTAGACAAGAGACCTATTTATGAAGACTGCAACATATTGTTATACTTATGTTATATTAGGTTTAGGTACTATTTTCCATAATAAGGAATAATTTCGCATATTTTTATATGGCCATAATTACGTTAACATTGCGTAGCTTATAGGTTTTCAATAGTTTTTGAAGTAAAAACTAAAACTAATTTACACACGCTTGACTTGGGGACTAAGCTGGTGAATGCGTGATGAGAGCATGAGAGAGAGGTGCGAGCACACATTTTCTTTCTCCCTATCTCTCATAGCCAATTACATTTCGTATATCTAAGACACAGTGCAGGCCTATCTTGCTGGCCTATTGCTAAAGACGTTTTACTCCAATGTGGTCTAAAATAGTAGAAATATTAATATAGGTAATACGAAATAAAAACGAAAAAAAATGACTGCATAACATGTATAATATGTTCATTTTTAGCCTTTTCTCCTTGACGGTACATAAATACAACAATCATCTTTGGATCACGTCGATTGACCCAGTTATTGACCTGTTAACAGGTCAATTCGATATAAAGAGGGAGATATAAAAAATTATGTGAACATCAAAAAGTGAATATATTATGTGTTCTTCAATGTCATCAGGTTGAAATTGAAATCTATTACAGATGCATGGAAAATTAAAGCCTATAAACAATATCTATCTAGAGCTCTATAATATCTTTGACGTTCCATTTTCGATCGTATACTTAAAACGCGTTGAGTTTTGATGCTTATTTTTTGACATTAAGATTCGTTTTCGTAGTTATAATGTGACGTTTTATAGCCTTTCTCAATAAAAAAGGCTTTATATTGTGGAACTAATTCTCTAAATGCCACTAGTATCGAATTTGGATCTCTAAAAAACTAAATTTATAAGAATTGTTTTATTACTAAATATAATACCGTGTACAATTTTAAAATAAATAAAAGCGATACGAATTTGTAGCCTTTCATTTAAGATAAACATACTATATACCTACTCTGGGTTATCTCAGCTCTTATAATTAGTCATAATGTACATATAATATTTGTTGACGTTTTAAAAAACAGTGAAATTAATAAACACATGACATAATAACACGCTAAAAATAGTGTCTTTGAAAAGACGACAACATCCGTAATTGTTAAAAATAATTGAATATTACGACGACTCAGAAAGCTCAACGACTAATTACGAGTAGTTACTTTTATAGTAAAATTGTTGCGCGTTCGCGCAACGGTCACAGCACTTGTTTGTGACGGTTGCAGGTTCGATCCCCGCACATGACAAACATTTGTGTTGGCCATACAGATGTTTGCCGTGGTCTGGGTGCTTGTGCAGTCCTTGTGAGTCTCCCCACCGTGCCTCAGAGAGCACGTTAAGCCGTCGGTCCTGGTTATTATCATGTACAACTGATAGCGATCGTTACTCATAGTAGGGAATATATCCGCCAACCCGCATTGGAGCAGCGTTGTGGATTAAGCTCTGATCCTTGTCCTACATGGGGAAAGAGGCCTATGGCCAGCACCACTGCTCGATATTACAGGCTAAAGCGAAAGCGTTATAGTAAAATTGCCGAATGATATTAAAAGATAACATTTTTAACCTATTTAAAACATCAGTTACCAGATAAAACACTTCTTAGATTATTTCAAAAAGAATTTTACAGTTGCTCATATTGATAATACAGTTCTTCCACTCTTATCTTTTTAACTGTTTCATTTGTTATTTTACATCCTCATGGCATATTAATTCATCAAAAAATTCAAGAGATTTTTCGTACTCACCACTGCATTATTTATTTCAGAACTCGGATGTGGCACAACCAAGCTCATCCTATTCTTCGAGTCTTGTACTCTCACTACTATCGCTAGGTTCTCCCTCGGCAACCTGAAAAATTCCGCGACCATCGTGGTCACGTTCACCTTCAGCCACTTGCCAACCTTCAATTCTTTCTTCGTCAACTTTATCGAACTCTCTGCATAAGGTACTGACGCTTTGTTCCCTTGACTATTACGAGTTACTCTATTCACTTGAAGATTTATTGTAAAATGGTCGTCAGTTATCGTAACATTATGTCTAGGTTCCAATTCCTGAATGTGGAGATTCAAGATTGCCTCGTCTACTTCGTTTTGAAGTACTTTGCTGGTGAACCGAAAGTTGATCACTTTTAGACCCTTGAAATGGTTATGACGCCTCGTATCTGTAATTTCAAAGAATATTATAAATAATTAAATATTTATTGTAAACTTTATACACATTACATACAGTAAAAATTGGTGTAATAGTCAAGTTCGTAAATGCCCAACGTTTATCCTAGTATTTTATTTAAGCTATAAACATATCATTATAACTTCCAGCACATAAAAAGAAGACGTATTTTCTTAAAACTAACTTTTGTTAAAATATGTGAAGTTTGACCTCAATAATTTGCAGAAGTAGTTTCCTTATTTAATAACATTGCAAGCACTGTACACACCTCGCACATTCATGAAGCTATAATAATTAGAGCCGCCACTCTAAAAACTATAACCACGTTCTGTTTTTCATCGCCTTTCATGCATTTTGCGAATGCTATAAAATAATTAAACTACATCCAACCAAAGAGGTTTTATAACATGCAAAATTATTATTATTATTATTATTTGTAAAATAAGAAAATAATGTATGTATGTCATTATAAAACACAATGTCGATCCTGCCAGGCCCCATGAATCTGAAACAAAAACAGAATTGTAGTTACAATTAAGACCCGATTTAATATTACTTTTAAGTAAGTGTATTGACTATATGTAGATTAAATTCATTTCTAGGATCTAAAGGCAAATAAGTAATTGATTGACAAAAAAATAAGAAACAAGCGTCAAATAAACAAATGTAACAAAAGAAATAAAAGAAGTATAAAGGCAAAGAGAGATGAGAAGAAAGGTCCGAGTATGGTATGGTATGCCAATTCCTTGTAATTCCGTATTATACAATCAGCTGTATCCGATCAAGTTCCATTTCAAGAGTTCGCGAACTGAGCAGGTGTGAAGAGATGTTTAAAAATACCGAGTTCGTTCATCTAATGCAGAAGGCCAGAACCACCCACCTAGGTGTAATCGCGCAATTTTTTGCAAACTATTTAAAAACGCTCACCAACAGATATTTATCCTATTTTGACATCGTGTTTAAAAATCCATCGTCGACTGTTTAGGATTAAGTTTGAGTTTGTTTATTGTTATAATTACTGAAGGCGTTTGGAAAAAGATTCGGTCTGGTTTACGTTGGAATCGAAGATGATCCGAAATTTATTTTCGAGAAATTTTAAAATAATCCGCCTTTGTTATAAATCAATGTCTATTTAATTTATTGATAATCACGAGGATATGCGGTTAATGTAAGAATAAGTTGCCTGTCTAGTAACAAGTATTAGTTTTAGCATTAGCTTATAATTTCCAGCCAACACAAGTAGTGGAAGAGTACCTAGAATATATTTCGAGAACATAATCTTAATTGTACACATTTTTATTATAACACGCCACCAACTGTACCTATCCTTATATAATAAAGGTTTCAAGAAATAATTTTAATTTCAACTATACTGTAATTGCGATTTTAATTAACTAACCCAGCTCTTTATGTCATCTATCAGAAATGGGACATCGTTTTAGGCCATGCACTATTTGGTTGTTGACCACTAAAATGCTTGGTGCATATTTCCGTCTATTTGCGAATTTATCGTTCAGATTACTGTAACTCTTGAGTATTTTTTTTTAATGAATATTGTAATCATCACTACATATTATAAATCAAAGTCGCTTCCCGTCTGTCTGTCTGTATGTATGCTCAGATCTTTAAAGCTATCTAATGGATTTTGATGCAGTTTTTTTTAAATAGGTAGAGTGATTCAAGAGGAAGGTTTATATGTATAATACATGTATAATATGTTAGAGAAACACTGATAATTTTAGAGGTTTGTAACGTATCTTTTGTATTTATTATCAGCATTGCACCCGTGCGAAGCCGGGGCGGGTCACTAGTGATGTATATACTGTATGAATTCATACATATTTTTATTTAAGTAGCTCATAATATTTACGGGTGGACATGACCTACGTGTGGATGCGTGGATTGGGCAAAATTATCGTTATTGTGAGTAATCGGGTGACATCATGACGCGCGTCTGGTTTAAACATTAAAATATTGCGCCTTTAAGTAACTGATAACGTATTTTATAAGTTATTCTTTGATAGAGTACATAATTTATTAGTATTTTAATAAATGCAAGGTCATTGACTTTGCAGATTAAAGACTTTTTATTGTCTACAAAAATTATCACGAGTACTATCGTTTGCTTTGTATCTGAACTCACATTTTGAGTTATAAGTATACTATGTTTGTATCTAAATGATAGCATTTAATTACAAATTATAAATTATGAAGAAATCTTCTGTTTCATTACATTACATATGGATATAACATCCATCGCTTAAAAGAACAAACATTCAGCCTGTAACATTCCACTGCTGGGGGTGTGCCTCTTTCTCCGTGTAGGAGAACTGCAGATTGGTGGATATGTTCCTACTATGAGTAAATATGGCTATCAGTATTTATGATGACAACCGGGACCAACGGCTTAACGTGCTCTCCGAGGCACGGTGGGGAGACAAAAAGGCACAGACACCCAAACCGGAAAGAAATATTTGTAATATAAATAACATTATAAAAATATAAATATCCATCCATCCCCTTCCTCGATTCCGCAATCGAACTCGCAAACCTTCGGTTTTTTTGGTGACTACGCACACCACTACACCAGAGTGGTTGTTCGCTTGGATTAACCAAAATTAAAGTTTACGTTAAAAAAATAGAAGATAGGGCGATATATAAACCTCTTCATTCTTCCCATTCAATTTAATGTCAGTACATTATTTGTGCAGCATAATTGTTTTTTATGAGTTTCAGTAGACATTAATTTGATAAAAATTGTTTTTATTGAGTCGTATAAACTCAATATTAAAAAAGTTTATAAAATTTAAGCCGTATGCTTGCAGCATATCAAAATGCTATTGACAGCTGTATTTAAGTAAATCAAACTTAGATATCATGGCAAGTTAACGTTTAAAATTGTCAGTCACATATTGTCATTGTACAGTTTCTTTTAAGCCAAGTGCAACATTTTTAAAATGGAAATTGTTGCAAGAAAGTAAGTTGTAAGATTTTCTTAAATCTCGTTTTTGGTTATACTTTCCAACTTATGTCGGTCACATAACATTTGTCATTTCAATTTTTTGTGATATCTTTACTTTTTAGTTTTGACAATTTTTATTTTCTTGGTTTTTAAAAATAAGGCATCAAGAAACGATACAAAACGACAGCACTGTAAGATACGACTTTATGCAACTTAATCTTTTCACAGTTACGTTTTTAAAAAGATTGGCTGGCGAGTCGGCGTGGCGAAACAAAATGATTAAGCTATTGTCAAGTTATGAGTTTTTGTTTAGATATAAATGTTAGAAAATTTTGTAATGGCTTTGTCGTTTTTTTTTTGTTTGTACCTTAATTATTGCTAGTCATTTGCAAATAAGAAAAGCTTGTAAATCATACGTGTAAGTAATTTTTTGTATTTATATTTTAGTTTAATGAAGTTTGCGGAGAACCGAGATGTGTGGCGCGAACCTGGACAGGCCTATGTCCAGCAATGGAGTACGATTAACTGAAGCGATATTTTAGTTGATTAATACAAGTGATCTAATCATATAAATGTTTGAGAGGAAATCGTTTATAGTTTATACTATTTAATTTTAGACGTCTAAAAAGAATACCCTTAACATTAACTTAGCAAATTTCATTAGGTGCATACATAGGTACATAACCGATATTCTCGTGCATAGAAAATTAACAGCTAAGAAAATTATTCAACAGTATTGAAGCTTTCCTTTTAAGACATGATAACTGATAAGATCCAATTATATTAGACATAGCGGCGTATATAGAGTTGGTTTGATTATTTATGCAAAAAGTTTTAATTAAACTCTTAATTAGAGTCGGGATAATAGATATTTAAGTATGTTCACTAATAGTATCTTTATTTTTATTTTTCTTTCTTTCATTCTACGTGTAAGAAAAGTTTAATTTTATGTCCGTGTTAATAACACTGTCCTAAAAATATAACTTAAGATACGGAGAGGTATAATACCTGAGTATTTATTTGGGAGAAACTGAAGTGGAGAGTTGGGAATAAGATTTATTTTTCTGAAAAACTTATCATTTTAACAGGAGTGTATTTAAGTAAAGTGTGCATTACAATAAGTTAAAGAATGGTCTTCATGGAAAAGTTTTATTTTTAGTTATCATGGTTTATTTTCCCTGGTTGTTAGCTGTCTGTTGATTTTAGTATCATTATACCTGACTGGGCATTATCTACAGATTAGTTAAAATATTATCCTTGTCTGATTGTCGTAAGTCGCAGTGAGACATTTTATAACCTGTATAAAACTTCTCAATCGGAATTCTGTCCGAATGTAAGGTGTTTTTTATTGTCAGCTTTAATAATACTAAGCTTTTAATAATAGGGTTCCAATCCTATGGATTATACTATATTCCTTTTGTTCATAAATTAGTTTGGAATGTAGTTATAGCAAGATTGACGACCGCTCTGGTCTAATGGTGCGTGTGCCGTGTCGGCTGCGCCTAAACACCAACGACTCCCGCTCGGAGTGGATATTTGTGTTTATAATATTTATTTCTGGTCTAGTTGATAGTCCTTGTGGGTCTCCCTACCGTGCCTCGGAGAGCACGTTAAGCTGACGGTCCCGGTTGTTATAATGTACACCTGATAGGCATCGTTACTCACAATACCCTGATATGTTACTCATAGTAGAGAACATATCCGCCAACCCGCATTAGAGCAGCGTGGTGGATTAAGCTCTGATCCTTCTCCTACATGGGGAAAGAGGCCTATAGAGCAGTGGGTTATTACAGGCTGAAGCGAGCGAGGTAATTGTATTCACAAAAAATAATAAGTTGACCTAAACAATTTCGTATTTATACGACAGTTGAATCATGATTGACTGGAAAAGTTTTCGAAGGTAATCCGGATATTTTAACCCACGTAAAAAACTTGAAAATGTATATCAACAAAAATCAATGTTTACCAAAATTCTACACGTTTTCTTATATGTATAGTATGTGTTTTAATTAAATTCCTAAATAGGTGAGAAAAAATAAATATATTAGCCACTCTACCAATATTTTTTAATTTTATTTTAGGAGTAGTGATCAATCATCGATTGATTTTTTTAACAAAACGGCATTACATATGGTGGATTAATGATCTCTTTTTATAAGGACATCTCACTTTCACCCACCGTTGGAACGATTAAATACTGTTATTAGTAACTATAAGGTAATCAAATCTTTAACGCGCTCTACTTGTAAATGTTGACAAATCTAAAAAAAAAGGTAAATATTATCATTTAAAAAAAACCCGCGTTCCTAATTCAAGTGCGTAAATCACTAAAATTCGTAAATTCATATCTGACCTCTTTGGACCTAATCCAAGTAAGTATTTTTTTTTTTCAATTAAAAAGAATCTTCAAAAGGCGTCGTCAAGCGGTAGTGACACGTACCTACATATTTTTTTTTTCAGTGGAACGTCCTTGCCAAATATTATAGCGTAATAAATTTCGCACACTTATTGCTCGAAATAACATACATTTTTTTACACAAGCAGATGTTTAAAAAAGACGATTTATTCACAACACTATTGTATATATTAAACGTCATTCCACTTTTACGCGATGTTACATACATTCCTTTGTCGATATTTTCATTTCGTTCTAGAATTTAATTGATATCCATTGCATTTTGCAAGATATTTACTGTCGAATACCGAAACCTCTTATTGAATCAAATTGAATTATTATTTATTTGAGAACTGGTTTGTGGCTGTTGCGCTGGCGGTTGCAGGTTCGATCCCCGCACATGAAAAACCGTGCCGAATTGCCGTGGTCTGGGTGTTTGTGCAGTCCTTGTGGGTCTCCCCACCGTGCCTCGGAGAGTACGTTAATCCGTCGGTCCCGGTTGTTATCATGTATACCTGATAGCGATCGTTACTACATACATAGTAGGGAATATATCCGCTAACCATCATTGGAGCAGCGTGATGGATTAAGCTCTGATTCTTTTCCTACATGGGGAAACAGGCCTATTCCCCAGCTGTGGGATATTACAGGTTGAAGTTAGAAAACTTTGCTGAAAAGAATGTAATCTTTCTCTTAATTCAATCTCTCTTTCTGTCTTAAAATTTATCAATATGACTTGCAAGTTCTATTATACACGAAGACTTTTGTCAAAAAAGTATGACAATCGACAAGGAATTAGTCAAGTTCCTCCATCGGGCCGCTTAATCCATTGTGAGAGTAGAATAGAAATGCTACGTTGTAAGCTATGAAATACAGATATACTTGTTAGAGATCTATAAAGAAGATGTATGTCCAGTAGAGGACGAGTGAACCACAGAAACTGACACTAATAAAAGTACGGAATTTGTAAACGTAGCCAAAAAAGAAAATAATCACTTGACTGTAATATACTTCAGTAGTGTAACCAAAAAGGTTCCTGTGATTGCTTTAAAAAGTCTTGTATTGCGTTCAATTGACAGTTTATTTTTTAATTTTCGGTTAGTGGCCAAGCCGTTGCCAAGGTGCTGTTCGTACCAAAAACTCATTTGCTGATATTTACGTATGGGTGTAATCTATACATATAATAAAATGGTAGAAAAGTCAAAACTGTACATTGAATATTTTTTTAAAAGAATACTTGGGGTGTGATCTACAATCGATACCGAAGCCAAAAATATAGTTTTTAGAATTTTTGTCTGTTTGTCTGTTTGTCTGTTTGTCTGTTTGTCTGTATGTATGTCCGGGATAAACTCAGAAAGTACTGCATGGATTTACTTCAAATTTGGCACGAATATTGTTAAGTAGTCGGGTCAGAACATAGGCTATATATTATCACGCTATCACCTACGGGGAACGAGCAGTGAACCTTTATTTCTTCAAATGTATGTCCGGGATAAACTCAAAAAGTACTGCATGGATTTACTTCAAATTTGGCACGAATATTATTAAGAAGTCGGGTCAGAACATAGGCTACATATTATCACGCTATCACCTACGGGGAACGAGCAGTGAACGCACGCAGACGACGTCGCGGGCAGCAGCTAGTATAGTATATTTGTTAAAGAATGACTTGTATTACTACAATAAAGAGCGGTAGTAGAGATTGCGTGTGAGAATATTGCGAGTTTGACGGAAATGTCCAGAACCATAGTACCGATTTGTAAAAATAATTAGTCAAGTTTGACCATATTTTCCATGGTCACTCCGAGATTCTAGACTCTACCCCCGACCCTCCCCAAGGTCTCTACTACCTTAATCACGACAGGAACACGACATTACACGAGAGCAGTATTTTTTTCTGTGATCTTTTGTAAATTTACATGAAAC
This sequence comes from Melitaea athalia, assembly GCA_905220545.2. Taxonomy (NCBI): domain Eukaryota; kingdom Metazoa; phylum Arthropoda; class Insecta; order Lepidoptera; family Nymphalidae; genus Melitaea; species Melitaea athalia. Next base: position 7,792,392 of record HG992203.1, read on the forward strand.
ACCCTTGAAAATTATTACAAGAAGGATAATAAAAATTGGTCCACAGTTTAGTAAAGCTAATAGGAATTAAAGTACCAAAAATTGAAATCGATTTTTTTTTGTTAGTCTGTTAAGTACTGTCATTAGTTCGAGATAGTCGACAACAAAAAATAAATATATTTAACATATACATGGCACAAAAAAATTTACTGTTTGCCGCTAAGCTTACTTATCAACCAGTGTTTCTGGTATATTTTATCTATATAAATAAAAATGAATAACCGAAACATATACTCTAAATAGAAAATGGAATATTTCAATCAAGGTAAACAATTTTTTATAGTATGTAAGCTCAAGTTTTAGACAAACTAATAATACTCGCCCAGAGGTCAAAATTCGACCATAATTAATTTAAATTATAATAATTATGGTCGAATTTAAATTATAATAAGATTGAACACTGATAAGGTTCTGTTGTCACAGACTATACTTCTATAATAATAAACAAAAGACTATTAGAGAAAAGAGTATTAGAGAGAGAGTGTGTATCAAATACATGGTAGTGTGTGTAATTTTTCTTTGTTTATTGATTTAATTAAAATAAAATATTATTAAATTTAATAAAATATTATATTGATTAAAAAAAAATTAGCATTCTGCACTCCTTCTCTATATAAACTATAAGTGTGCGACATTTCATACTATTCCGTCCGCGCAATTTTCGTACAAAGGGGTACAAAGTTTTTGCTTCACGTATTAATATATAGAAGATAAAAAAGTAAATATTTGCTATTTTTAATATCGTATGCGTTCTCGATCTTTGAATAAAAGAAATATCACAATCTATTTCTAGTCAATTTTGTAATCTATATATATAAAAGAGATTTCCACCCATTGACTCATCACGATATCTCTGGAACCATAAGGCGTAGAGACTTGAAATTTGGTAGGAATATTCCTTTCGCCAAGTAGAGGTCAGCTATGAACGGATTTTACGAAATTCCACCCACAAGAGGGGGTTGCGGGGGTTAATAACATATATGGCAAAACAACGTTTGCGGGGTCAGCTAGTTACGAAATAAAATTGTAACAGTATTTTTTTAAAGTAATATTTAATAACCACTCTGTTGTAATAGTGCGTGTAGGCGCCTCAAACACCGACGGTTTGGGTATACCCGCTCATGATGGATATTTGTAGGTATTAATTTGTATAAATTTTCTTTACGGTTTAGATGTAGGTATGTCCTTGTTGGTCTCCCTGCCGTGCCTCAGAGAGCACGTTAAGCCGTCGGTTATTATCATAAATACCTAATAATGATCGTTACCCATAGTATCCCTACTATATGTCCGCCAACCCGCAACGGAGCAGGGTATTATGCCCTAATTAAAATAATAATAATAATAATTTATGGATTATGCTCTAATTCATCTCCTACACAAAGACAGAGAGCCCTATATCCAGAAGTAGGATGTTACAGACTGAATCTTTTATAACATAATATTGTTATTTTTAACTTATTTTTCGTCTTTTATCCTAGAAACAACCGTTCATAATATGTTATTTGATAAGAAAATAATGAAATTTAATTAGTTGAATTCGTATAATCCCGATATTTTCTTAATTTTTGTCTTTAGCTTCTTTATGTACTGCGTAAAGTAGTTTATATTTTTAAATGATTTCAAAAATGGAGGAGGACTCTCAATTCGACCGTATATGTTTATGTGCGTTCGCGGATAACTTGGTCGTTTATGAACCGATTTTTGGTGATTCTTTTTTTGTCGGAAAAGAGATATCTCATGAGTGGTACCGTGATAAGGAAACCAGGATCTGATGATGGAATACCAGAGAAATCGAGTGGAAACTACGAAAATCGTAGTGGCGACTAGTGTGTTTGTTATTTTTTTTCATATTTCTTACTTTTTAGTTTCCTGTTTGAAGTTTTTTTCTTAAAAATTATATTGTCTTGTATTGTACTATAATATAGACAGAAAAAACTATAAATAACAAATTAGTTACCTTTTTTACATACGTTATCGTAAGGGTAAAAAAAAGTTAAAATATCTTTTTGTTCAAGTGACCTTAAAAAGTAATTTCAAATCGCCATTTTCTAATTTTCTTTAATAACTTGAATTTAATGTGAATATAAAATCAATTTGATGAATTTAGCTAAAAATTATCGACAGAAAACTCAACAATTAATCTAAGCATTAAAATGGTCAATACATCACATAAAAATTCTCGATTCGGTCAAATATTGTCTTGTATTTAAAAGCCAGCTTCGAGACACAAGATCGTTTAATTTTTAAACTTCCAACACAAGGTTTTAACAAGATTTAGATATGCTGAGAAATAGTTTAACAAACGTTTTATTCCCATGTAAGATAAACTTTACTATGTAGAATTTCACTCATTACAATGAAACAACTTTTTCGGATTTTATCGCGGTTTATTAAGTTCTTTAAATGCCCGACGTTTCGGAAACTACAGCAACCATGGTCACAGGAGGTTACTATGTAGGTTCAAATACTAAGCAAAAAAATTCATAAATTACATATTAAAAAAATCTTAAGTTTTAATGATATCATACAGTCAGGGCATGTCACGCTATTTGACGGATGACGATAGCTAACAGATAAAACTTTAAAATACAATATCTACGTGAAGCAAAAACTTTGTATCTATCCCTATTTTTAAGAAAATTGCGCGGACGGAGGAGTATGAAATTTCGCACACGTCTAGTTTATATAGAGAAGAAGTGCAGAATGCTAATATTTTTTTTAAATTATACATTAAATATACATTAAATTAATAAAAAAAGCATTACACACACTACCATGTATGTATTTGATACACACACGCATAATATTATACTATATTGTCGATTGTCATAGTCTGTAGTCAAATTAAAAAGTTTAAAAAAAGGTTCTTTATTTTCATAATTTTTTTTTCTTTAATTTAAATTTTTAATTGTGATCGAATTTTGACCTCTGGGCGACCAGTAGTTCTTTTTAATATGGAATGCCAATAATAAAGTGCAGTTCGATGGCCTGTTCTACCTCCTGTTGTTAAAGTCTATTCGTAACTTATCTGCAGGATAAAATTTATCCAAAACTGGTGAAATCAGACCTAAATAATTAGTCAAAAGAATCATACACGGAATCATATGACTAGAAATAAAATTTAAAATTGCTACAAAATTCATATATCAATAAATGTATCATATTTATTATTACATTACAACGAATATGATTTATTTAATGTTATCATAAACTAATACCTTCTCCGAAACACGCTGCATCTTATGGTATAAGTATTATTCCGATGGGTTCAGTAGTTTTTGCAGTATAACCAATCAAAAAAACTGTCTCTCCATTTATTAGTATAGATATATAAATAAAATTAATGATAGGTACATTTAGATATTCCAAATTTTAAAAAAAATCTTTGTATTTAGCAATACTAGTGGTCGCCCAGAGGTCGAAATTCGACCATAATTAAAATTTTAAATTAAAGAAAACCAAATAATTAAGAAAATAAAGAACCTTTTTTTAAAAAATTTCAATTTGGCAACAGACTTTAACAATAAACAAAAGGGTATATTATATGCGTGTGTGCGTGTGGTAGTGTGTGTAATGCTTTTTTTATTTATTTAATGTATATTTTGTGTATAATTTTGAAAAAATATTAGCATTCCGCACTCCTCTATATAAACTATAAGTGTGCGAAATTTCATACTCCTACGTACGCGCAATTTCCGTAAAAAGGGGTAAAAGTTTTTGCTTCACTTACTAATATATAGATAATATATTTATAATTATTATCGTTACAAAAAAGAAAGTATTACTCGTAATGTAAACTAACATAAATTTTATATAATAATTAAAAAAGGTATAAATATAAAATACAATATTTCCGTTTGTAAGATAAGTACTTAAAAGAAATTATTTTTAGAAACGAACATGATAACACTGACGTCTATTTTTAGATTGCATGTTCTCGTTTTAATAAAAAAATATATTTAAATAGTTTATAATGCACTTTTTTCGATTAAATCGCTTCAGCCTGTAATATCCCACTGTTGGGCATAGCCCTCTTTATCCGTGTAGGAGAAGGATCAGAGCTTAATCCACCGCGCTGTTCCAATGCGGGTTGGCGGATATATTCCCTACTATGACTAACAATCGCTATCAGGTGTACATGATAATAACCGAGCCCGACGGCTTAACGTGCTCTCCGAGGCACGGTGGGGAGACCCTCAAGGACTGCACAAACACCCAGATCACGGCAAACATCTGTATGGCCAATACAAATGTTTGTTATGAGCGGGGATCGAACCGGCAACCGTCAACGCAACAGGCACAAACCAGTGCTGTGACCGTTGCGCCAACGCGGCGTTTCGATTAAATAATCGTATTAAATTATTATACATATATTTTTACGTACATTTTACATTATATTTAAGTCAATAAAATTATCTATATTTTATATACAGACTCATTTTAAATATAAACTCTTTCTCTTCAACAGTCTATCTGTTACATATCTACAAGCCCACAAGCCATTTTTAAAGTGTACTAGGTATGAGTTTAATTTCAGGACTCAGGAAGCAGATAGGCTATATTAAGTCATATTCATTAAATTTCATTAGGAAGATATCATTGCAGACTTATAACATTTTAAATTATTACGATACTGTGACAGTTAATTTATGATTTAAGAATTTTTAAGTAAATTTGTCAGTAGACTTAATTTCTTGTCGGTCTGTTACTTAAAGAGCAGTTCTATATGATATTCAGAGAGAAATATATATTTGCACAGATACTAAAGTAGTAGCTGCAAAAGAAGTTTTTGATATATTTTGTTATGAGTAAAATTTAAAAAATAAAAATCGTAAAAACAGTATAATTATATGGCTAATTTTTCTTTTGCTAATTTAATGTTTTAACTAGTTTTTTCAATGATAAATGAATAAAATATATCATATGTGTTTGGATTTTCGAGATTGAACTCTTCTTGAGATAAAAAAACTTTTTAAGTTCCTTTGTACGCTATCGCGAATGATAACAAAGAAAGAATGCGATTATACTCAGTTCGTACTTTTGTTACATAGTAGCTTGTTAATTCGGAATTATGAACTGCATCCCACAGAGAGACTTGCATGCATGCTTATCCCAAAAGTCTAAGTCCCTTTATTACCCAATTACATTATTATTTATCTAAAATAAAAATAAAATAATAAATTGAATATGAATTAGTAAGTTACATTAGTATACATTACCCACCCTAAGCCACAAAACAAAGAAAACATTTTAAAAAAAACACAGTTTCACTGAATTTTCATTCCGAAAAAGAATTTTTTTTTTTCTTTTCAAAACCAAAATAATTCAAGAAAATATTTGAAAAATTTGTGTCGTCGATATACAAATTTTGAATATTTTTTCGCGCCGAAATATCTATCGGCTTTCCCGGATTCCATATTGGTTTGGAACGCGCGCGCCTGATAACCGCCAGTGATCAACTGCGTTCGGGAGATGGACTGACTCTGTTCAGAACTAAAAGGCGTGGGTTAGGAGCACGTTTACATTGTAACTGAACGGCTTTATTTCGTCAACTTAAAGCCGAATTTTACTTTAAGTATTACCTCATATTATATGCCTTACCTATATATAAAATTCTCGTGTCACACGGCCATCTATTTTTCATACCCCTAAGTTATAAAGGAGGGGTATTAAGGGGGTTAATAACATATATGGCAAAACAACGTTTGCGGGGTCAGCTAGTATTATATACTATTAAATATACACACATGTACACTCTATACGTATATACGAATTATTTTTTATTTTAGTAATTAAAACTACTCGTTACTTAACATACCTAATGTCAAGCGATTTTTTTTAATATTTGTACTATACAAAATTCAATTAAGAGCTCCAAAAGTATATTTTAGTCCTATTCATACATAAGTATTTTACAATAATATTAATTATTTTTTATTGTAATTATAATATGTAAAACAATAAGTCATAGAAGAGAAGAAGAAACTAAGAAATAAAACATACTCGCCTGTATGACGCTGATTCTTTACCTATTAAATAAACAGGTTTTTTTTACAGATTATAATAATAGTGAAAATATATTTTATATAATTATAAATTATGGGTAAACTGCAATGATGTTAGAAAAAAAATTCTTTTCTAATATCATTGGTAAACTGGTAGAGATTTCTTTAGGAGATAAGTTCGCCCTTGCCAACTGCCATTGTACTAATATTTTTGTATGTGTCTATTAAGTGCAATAAAAATTATATAAATTACAATTTGATGTATGAAGATTTTTTTATAATGATATGGATACAACGGAAACAAACCCATACGTTAGCTCGCAAGAAGATTCAATCATTTTACATACATTTTTAATGTGTGTTTTAAAATCGAGTTGCTTTATTTAAATTTAAACGTAAGTATTTTTGATAATAAAAGTGCACTAATTAGGTATTTATACTTGATAAGGCGATTTAATTATTTTTACATCACGCTTTTATCGAGAATCCACCGTGTATTTAATTTGTGACTTTATTATCTGTGTAACCAAGTTAAACTTTGTGATAAATTAAAAAAAAATTATAATTTGTTTATATTATATTGATTATGTTATTCGTAACAGTACCTACATAGTTCGAATTTTAATTGGGTAATTCTAACGGTAAAATATTCTATATAAGTTATCATTGAAATCTTTTAACTTTATTTTACTTTAAGAAACAATACTCGGTATACCTTTTTGATAAATTTTACGTAAAAAACTCTCACTATACTCCGAAACATAAAAAATCAGTCCCTAAAATCACAAAAACTGAGATTGTAATTTAACCGTCAATATTAATTAATAATAAGTTTTGTAATTTCAATATGTAATTATTTTTGTCGTCACGGACTCATCTTTAGACACAGTGACGCCAACAACAAACACATACACACACGTCAATCACAAGTAGGTACACACGCAATTAGATCGAGAGAACACACGCGCACTATCTCTGTGTTAGTGCGTTCTAAGGTCATTCATACCCCAGGAACCCTAACAGGACGAACGCCAATGACCTAAGAAGCGAGTGGGATTTTTTTGAATCTCCCCCATTCAGTGTTTATTGTGTACCTGTGGCTCTTATTATGATGGTCGTAAAGACTATATTTTTAAGGAATTCCATACAAATACCCCGTACAGTTTTTATATTATAATTGTATGTATGTCATGTGGTTTTTGTTAAGAGATTGCTGAATAAAAGATATACGAATTTCAATGCGTTTTTAAATCTATATCATATTATTTATTGTTACATGTTGTTTAGATTGGAGAAAAAGTTTGATACTTTTAAAAGAACTGAATATTTACTTTTGTTTTTATCTGTTATACGAAATAAGTTCTTTTATTAGTCTCACATTAATTTAATTTAAAATATAATGTGTTTTATCTTGTCTTATGTAATCTAAATATCAATTTTGTAATATCTATAGAAATCTCGCTGTGTGTCTACGGCAGTAAAGAATATAGCCACCCCCTCTCTTCAAGCTGTGGGTGTCGGAAGAGGCGACTAAGGGATAACATAGTTACACTTGGAACTTAGAAAGCCGTCCAATGGCAGGATAACCATCCAACTGTTGGCTTTGAAATACACAGGCCGAAGACGGGCAGCAGCGACTTCGGTTAGACAAAGCCAGCACTGCGGTGAACAACCCACCTTCCCAGCGTGTTTACTGGGCAAAACACATGAGTTCACACCGTTTTTAGTGTGAACTTGGGGAGGCCTATGTCCAGCAGTGCAATGCGATAGGCTGAAGTCTATAGAAATCTAATTCTTAATTTACACGTAAGAAGTCGCGGAAAATTGTTGTCAAGTAATTTATAAACAAAGTTGAAGTTTGATTAATAGTAATTTAAATAACAATTATATTAATTTTTATAGCAGTTTTCTACCTCACAAAGCGAATACTAACGAGAACTATTTATGACAATTACGAATTGTGAAGTAGTAGTTGGGTCTTTAAGCTTTGCCATATCAGCTTAGCCATATCTTCCAGGCAACCCTATTTATTTTATTATTTGTCAAGATAATTGCAATCTGAAAAGTCGACTTGCGTAAAAAGTCTTCTCTTAAATATTGTGTATAAAAATTTTTTTTAATCAAAAGACAAAAAAATGTAACAAGAAAGATTGGCTCTCACTTCACTGTTCATAACTTATCTCAGTGTGTATCGCGCATAAATAGCGACATTTTAGCTATTGGTAAATGGAGTAAAGCTTACGGTCTAGTTATACAGGGTGTCCCGCGATAAAGTGCAACCCCGAAAGGGGGTGAAACTAGATCATAAATTATCGACAAAAAACAGAAGAAAATTAAAAAAAAATATATTTTTTATTTTTTATTGACGAATTAAGATTTGATATGTCATACGTAGACTCTATGTACAAAAAATGATGATTTCTGTGCATGTTTTTTGGGATACAGGCGTAAATTTTATTTTATTTGAATGGGTAAGAAATAATAATAAATCATAAAATTTCCTGGTATTGGGGGCATAATTCTGAGAAAATTAGAGATCATTGAAAAAAACAGTCATAAAAAATGGATTTTTTTCACAAGAAGCATAGTTAAAGTCATAATGCCACTTTTTGCGAGCTTATTGTTATTTTATCCTTACCGCCAAGTACGTGGCGTAATATTTTATTTTATTTTAAAGTAATCAACCCACTACTTTGGAAGAAATCATCATTTTTAGGGTTCCGTACCTCAAAAGGTAAAAACGGAACCCTTATAGGATCACTTTGTTGTCCGTCTGTCTGTCAAGACCCTTTTTCTCAGAAACGCGTGGAGGCATCAAGCTAAAATTTATATTTAATACTGATCTGCTGCCTCTTAAAGCTGTGAAAAAATGAAACTTCTAAGTCAAGGCAATCAAAAGATACAGCCGTTTATGCTGCAAATTTTCGACACTCTCAAGGGAATCAAAACCTACAGGGTACTTCCCGTGAACTAAGAATGTTGAAATTTGTTACGAAGCAACGTCTTATAGCACAGATACAGGAAAAATTGCGAAAAGTGTAAATTTTTAGTTACTACATATAAAAAAAAAATATTTTAATAATTTTACACTTAATACCACTTTTCTCGTAAACGCGTAAAAGTATTAAATTGAAATTTATATCAAATACTCAAGTCTATAATACCTTTAAGCTGTAACAAAATCAAACTTCTATGTCAACGGTATCAAAAGAAAAACCAAGTTAAGCCGCATATTTTCATCGAAAATAGTCCCAAAGGAATCAAAACCTACAGGGTACTTCCCGTGAAGTCAGAATCTTGAAATTAGGTACTAAGCAACGTCTTATAGCACAAATACAGGAAAAATTGCGAAAAATGTAAATTTTTAGTTACTACATATAAAAAAAAATATTTTAATAATTTTACACTTAATACCACTTTTCTCATGAACGCGTAAAAGTATTAAATTAAAATTCATATCAAATACTCAGGTCTATAATACCTTTAAGCTGTAACAAAATCAAACTTCTATGTCAACGATATCAAAAGAAAAACCAATTTAAGCCGCATATTTTCATCGAAAATAGTCGCAAAGGAATCAAAACCTACAGGGTACTTCCCGTGAACTAAGAATCTTGAAATTTGGTACAAAGCAACGTTTTATAGCACAGATACAGGAAAAATTGCGAAAAGTGTAAATTTTTAGTTACTACATATAAAAAAATATTTTAATAATTTTACACTTAATACCACTTTTCTCTTGAACGCGTAAAAGTATTAAATTGAAATTCATATCAAATACTCACGTCTATAATAACTTTAAGCTGTAACAAAATCAAACTTCTATGTCCACGATATCAAAAGAAACAGCAATTTAAACCGCATATATTGAAACTAGCAAACAACTGACAAGGGAATAAAAATCTAAAGAATACTTCCCGTCGACCTAAAATCTTCAGGTATGAAGCAACGTCTTATAGCACAGATACAGGAAAAATTACGAAAACCTTAAATGTATAGTTACATACTTACATCGCAACCACAGAAATAGTATGTGTAATGTTGTTTATTTCTGCTTTGTTTTTCAATTATAAAACTTTGCAAAGTAATATTTATTTACTAACTCTTTTTGCACACCAATACACAAAAGAACAATACATAGAATTTATAACAATAAACTTGCATCAATTGCAACAGGCGGCCTTATCGCTAACACAGCGATCTCTTCCAGGCAACCTTTGGGCAGAGGACTTGCATATAAACTAGGGGAAGGGCGCAAAATTTTGTAAAAAAAGGAACAATATAAAATAAAAATCAGATATAAATAAATATATAACAATAGATGCTATATTTAATGACACATATGTACATATAAGTTTACTCATATGTATACACAAATATATAAATACATACATACATACGTATATACACTATAAGCAAATTGATAGATTAAGACGAATGACATAACAACATAACGTAACTTCATGAAAAATAATAAATAATAAAATAAAGTTGCTTAACATAATTTAATATGATAAGTACATTTCCTTAACAAGTTTTTCAAATGTCATTAAAGATTGAGCGCGTTAGACAGTGGCAATAAGTTCCAAAGACGATAAGCTTCATTAGTGAAAGATTTAGAATAAAAGGAAGACGAATGTGAAGCTATCTTCAAAGTTAGGCTATCATTTAAGCGAAGTGGTACATATATATTTTCTTTAACGCCAGCGTTGATTCTAGACCAGAATGAAGAAAGTTCTTCAATATGTATTCGTAGCCGGCGACCATGCAAGTAACTATGAAACCAGTCAGACACCTTAGGAAATATGTTAAGAGAACCAAGCAGTGGCGGATTAAAGGTCCAGAGCGCCCTAGGCAATCACTTTATTGGCGCCCCTGTACCGGCTATAAATGGCCATCATACTACGAGTACATATAATCTTTAACTAGTTGGTTTTTGCAATTACGATGACGTTGTATCATCAAACCCTAGACCCTTGTACTTACGCTAATGCGCGAATTAAATATGACGTTATAACAGTGAAGAAATCAAAAGGGACGTCAGAACGAACATCAAAATTCATGATTCCTCTCTGCTCTGGGGAATAGGCCTTAATGTATATGTGTGTTGACAGATGATAGTGTGTTATGAATATATCACTAGAGAACGTCCCGCGATTTCACCCGCGTAGATCCCATTACCGTGGGAGTAGCGTAGCTTTCTACAGGTGAAAGAATTTTTGAAGTCGGTCTGGTAGTTTATGAGTTGAGTGGTAGGGCACAGCTGCACTGCAGCTCATAACTGGCCGGCTCGATCGCGGAAATACCACATCCTTGCAGAAGACTGGCGTAAAAAAACGGGGTGAATAACCTTGTTTTGTTTAGTCCAGTGAGTAAGCGTTCTGGTGGCCTAACTCTGCAACACACGCAAGTCAATAGCGTCAATTTACAGTTGACTTGTGTAAGTATACGCTGTACCATAAGGACTTCAGCACGTCTGCTGTTCCTTATTATCGGCCAGTATGGCAATGGCGACTGACTTGAGACGAAGGTCTCTTGTCAGTCGCTGATGCAACGTGATCTCCTCTCGTGCTGACCATCAGGCAGAGTGGGTTATTTTGCGACTGCTGCACAACATCTACTGCTGACGAAGTAGATGGCGTGGGCACGAACAAATCTTGTGGCTGTATAGAACTAGTAAGTTTCGCATTGAACAGGGTCGGTAGCAGACACACTGTGAATAATAATTGCGTTAGACAATTCCAAATCATCACTTTTTGGTTTTGAAAAAAATGACGACGATGACGCAACAAACGCGCAATATTGCATAATACGAGTATATCGATGTTTGTGCAATATAACCTACTAGCTGTGCCCCGCGGTTACCCCCGCGTTAATTTGAGGAAAATCATAGCTATAGCCTTTCCTAATTTTAAGTTTGTAGGTGTATTTTTCATTGGACTTTCATACAAACTATCATCCCCTGTTTTGACCCCAAAAGGGGGTTAATTTCTCATAATACATTATTAGTACACCTCAACACCATCTTTAGAGCATACATTTTTAATTTCAAGTCTCTTACTTTAAAAACATAGGACTTTCATACAAACTTCTAACCCCCATTTAACCCCCTTAGGGGTGGAATTTCGTAAAATCCGTTCTTAGCTGACCTCTACTCGGCGACAGGAATATTCCTACCAAAATTCAAGTCTCTACGCCTTATGGTTCCAGAGATATCGTGATGAGTCAATGGGTGGATAACTCTTTTATATATATAGAAGATTATAGATTTAGATTATAGATCAGCATTTAGTTCTTAATCGTCTATATGTTATTTTCTTTATTTATTTAAAAATTCTGAGCTCGCGCGCCCTTTGTAGCTACGCGCCCCTAGGCACGTGCCTAGTTTGCCTTACGGATAATCCGCCTGTGGAACCAAGTATAGCTAGTAGTAAGTCAAAATCAACAGTATTGAAATGATTAATGAAATCAAGTAATATTAACACAGTAATGAGAATTCTAGACATTAAAAAATATATATGTTTAAACAATAGCAGACAATAATAAAAATAAATTTAGGAAAACATGTTTTATACAAACTTGAAAACAGGTACAAAGGTCAAAAAGGCTCGAATTAAATTACAAAATAAATGTTACATCATCTGTGGGACTATTTAAATAAATAAATAAATATCTACTATATATAATATGGTTCAAATTTAATACTTAATAGTAATAAAGTATTTTTGAACCAGATTTCTAAATAGTGACTAAAAAATTTGTAAATAAATAACTTCGATAAAAGAGCTTTCCTACCAAGAGACAGGTCAAGGAAAAAAGGGAGACCAATTAAAAGGTGGAGAGATATCTTCAACCAGATAATTATGTGGACCGCTGTGTATACAGAAAGCACGGGAAAGGGATACATGGAAATGTTTAGGAGAGGCCTACGCCGCAGAGGCGACTATTACTATTACCAATATTAATTAAGTGATGTTATAAACATGTAGACGAGTTAATTATACGAGTATAGAATAAATATATACATAGGTTAATATACATACATATGTTTAAACTAAGAATACTTACGCTAGTATTAATTGAAATTTTAATAGTAATAGAAATAAAGGCGATTTTTATTTTATTTATTTATTTTATTTTATATAAATTAAAGGATTAATGAAAAGATAAAGATACCTTTGTCTTAAATTTATGCTCCTCCAACTTTCCATATTGTAATGTTACGGATTTCATTTAGCAGCAAAATACCATAACTTTTACTTATATACCTGCAGGTTTGTACGGAACCCTCGGTGCGCGAGTCCGACTCGCACTTGACCGGTTTTTTGTACATAGAGTCTACGTAAGATCTAAAAATCTTAATTGGCCAGTAAAAAATAAAATGTTTAAAAAAATTTTTTTTCTATGTTTTTTGTCGATAATTTATGGTCTAGTTTCACCCCCTTTCGGGGTTGCACTTTATCGCGGCACACCCTGTATATACAAACATAACGAAAGTCATTATTAAAAGAAGCTCCAACCTGCTCAGCTGTATTGATAAAACTGAATTACTGTTATATTTAATAGATTTACTATTCCATATAGCGAAAATGTGAGAGATGTCATCTTCGACCAACATCTCTCTTGGGGTCCGCAAATATATAATAATTAGTCGCTAGGTGTTCCCTTTGGTGGGTCTACTACCAATGGGTAGTAAAAGTTGCCTACTAAAATTGCTCTTACACGTAGTCTCCTATTACCAATTCTTGATTATGCTGATACTTGCTATCTTGATATTACAGAAGAGCAGCCTAATAAGCTTGAGCGCATTAAGAATTTATCTATAACATTTATATTTGGACTACGCAAAGATGATCTTATTTCCGAATTTCGAAAAAAAACTCAAGTGGCTCCCAATTTACCTTCGCAGGAATAATCATATCCTTAACTGTTAACCTAGTTTACTGTATTTTATTTAATCCTGTTACCCCATCCTATTTGAAGGAGCGATTCAAATTATTCCTGGGTGATTTCCATGAAGGCTGTTTTCGCTCTTATAATTCACTTCTTGAAATTCCTTCTCACTTCTCTTCTTTTTATGATAAATCTTTTACAGTTCTCAAGCCTTTTGACTTTAGAATACCCTGCCCTTGAATATTAGACGTGTACAAAACTACAAACACTAGCAATTTTTAAAAAGACCAAGTACGCATACTCTTGAAACTCAACAATAAACAATAATAATTTTAAGACTATAATAGTTTTTATGTGTACGTATGTATATGTTTAATTACTTGAATATTTATCATAAAATTGTAACTTGTAGCACCTATACAGTAGATCATTTCCTCTGCCCTTTGCCAGGTTGCCTGGAAGAGTTTTGTAGCGATAAGACCACCCTTTGTACCTAATGATGCTTTGTCAAAATCTTTCTTTCTTTGCTATGTAATATTTCTGTTTCTGGCGTACAATAAATTGTAGACAAATAAAATAACAAAATATTTTTACTAGTCTTAACAATCAAAAGTACCTAATTGTTGCTAAAAAGATATTCTATGAACTCTGATTTCCTAACTTGTAGCTTTAAGTTTGTCAACTAATTGACTATTAGTCGCTTATTAAAAAAAAATAAAAACATATGTATTAAGCCTGATGACCACAGAGATAATAAATTCATACAAAAAACAAGATTGCTAATTATTTAAAAATATGTGTGAATTTTAAATAATAATATATGTTCATAAAAAAATTAATAAAAAATTGTAATGTATTTTTGTATGACTAAACCTTTATATAGATAGCAAATTGTAATATAGAATTTTTGATTAATTTGTTATGTATTAATTGACTTATTAAAAAAGTAAATTTAAATTGAAAAAAGCATAATATATTTTAACTAGCTTCTGCGCGCGACTTCGTACGCGTGGAATAGGACCAATTCTGTCATACATGATTTGTGCGAAACTTTAATCGTTTACGCAGCGGAAGCTCTCAAAAGGAAAAAAAAACCCGATTTTGAAACATTCTTCATTGGTGCTACGCTCCTGTTGGTCTTATCGTGATGATATATAGCCTATAGCATTCCTCGATAAATGGGCTATCTAACACTAAAAGAATTTTTCAGATCGGACCAGTAGATCCTGAGATTAGCGCGTTCAAACAAACAAACAAACAATCAAACAAACAAACTCTTCAGCTTTATTATATTATATAGATAAAACATAGACTCAAACATTATTTACGTTTTTAAAAACTTGTTATACATTTTTTGCTAAATACATATTTAATTTTAAAGGTAGTTTACGAAAAGAACTTTTGAGCTTTACCTTATTTTACAGTTATCCCCCACCACCACCACCACTACAGCCTATCACAGTCCACTGTTGGACATAGGCCTCCACAAGTTCGCGCCCGACATTATGACGCGAACTCATGTGTTTTGCCCATAGTCACCACGCTGGGCAGGCGGGTTGGTGACCGCAGGGCTGGCTTTGTCGCACCGAAGACGCTGCTGCCCGTCTTTGGCCTGTGTATTTCAAAGCCAGCATGGATGGTTATCCCGCCATCCGTCGGCTTTTTAAGTTCCAAGGTGGTAGTGGAACTGTGTTATCCCTTAGTCGCCTCTTACGACACCCACGGGAAGAGAGGGGGTGGCTACATTCTTTAGTTTACAGTTATGAAATGCCTAAATTATTGATAAATGATACTTGTACAGTTAAATTATTCTACACCTATACCTTGTCTTTGTGAAAACTCTATAATAATGATCCTAGAGGAATGTTTCTCAAACAAAAATTAAAGATCTCTCTTTAGACTTAATTTTTTGTATCACTCTCCTATTCACATAATTTACCAAAATTTTACCAGCTTACGAAAGTTTTAGGTTCAAAGAGATATAATACATCTAGATACTGATGTATCACAAAAACAAATTAGTGTGCTTTAGACCACACGAATGAAGTAAAACTTTTTTAGCTCCAACTAACTTATATCTCCCTCTCAATTTCCGTTCGCTTCGCCCGATCACACTTTTCGTAACGCTCTCGTCACGCATTCACTAGCTTATTTCCCAAGTCAAGCCTGTGTAAAGAAGGTATACTGAAAATGAATTGTGAAATTCAATACAATCGCACTAAAATCACAAAGCACGAAAAATAGTGATTCATTGATTGATTCATGACTAGCCCGTTGGCGCAGTTTGTAGTGACCCTGCTTTCTGCTCCGGCGGTTGTGGGTTCGATTCCCATTCCCGAGTCTGGGTGTGATATATATTTATTTATATAATTATGTAGTATTTATATGTATGTTTATGGAGAAAAAAATTTTAACTACACCAGTCGGCTGTTACCTATAACGAGCATTAAGTTACTTTAAGGAACAGACGACCGTGTGTGTGTGTGTTGTATAATTATATTTATTTATAGTGATTAATTACTGACAAAGGGGTGCAACTTGACAAATATCTATATAGATTCACGAAGTTTTTACAGTTATATCACTTTGCAAAAAAATTATTTCCGTAACTATAGTAGGTACTTAGATATATGTAGAAGAACGAGAGTGTGAATGTGTGAGGTACAGATTTATAAATCCGATAGAAAATTTTAATTTTTTTAAATTTTACAACCTTGAAACTTGCAGGGATGTGAAATAGCGAATTAATTTATCGATAAATAAAAACGCTTATAAATCACCCATAGTTTAGGATATGGTTACTCCGTTACAACTCCTTTTATAACCCGTATCCTAAACTATTTATTACAGACAGTAGTCCCGTATTCTGCTACGAGTGCATACAATACCAATAATGTTTGTGGGTAATAAAGTTAATGATCAATTTATTACTCATAATTTTTAAATTTAATAAAAACTAGCTGTACCCGCGACTTCGTCCGCGTGGAATTTAACAAAAAAGTTAAAAAAAGTTCGATAAAATGATCTTTGATATTCTTTGATTTCCTTTAATAGCATGAGCAGGCGTTCGAGCGATGCGGGGCAGAGGGGATGGACTCGCCCGCGCCGTTATAGGCATCTCAAGGAAAGAACGCTCAACGCTGGCTCGCCGAGCATTAAATGTTTCGCTGCTACTTACTTCTAACGAAGATATCTCAAAAACTATTTATCTGATTAATATAGTGTAAAGAGCAATTTTAATCTGCATTAAATGCCTAAGCTAAATAACATATTCATTTGCATAAGGATTAATACTGAACTAAAGAAAATATCTTTAAAAATAACGTAATGTTTTTAATTACAAAGAACATAAAAGTGGTTATTGTAAGTCAACCCTAAGAGATAGAGATATGCTATCGCGGACTTTTTTGTAGCATTTTTATAGATTTTGAATTCGCTAGTCTAATATAAAACGATATCTTTGCTAGTTTACGCAGCGTTCGCGTGGAAAGCTCCCCGTTGGCGAGATTTTTTGCGACCTCTTCAAAATTTATCGCCGTATTTCTGCTAATTTACATTAAAACATAATAAATTATATACCTAAACCTTCCTCAAGAATCACTCTTTCTATTGTTGAAAACCGTATAAAAATACGTTGCGTAGTTTTCGAGTTTATCGCGTTCAGACAGACAGACAGACAGACAGGAGGACAGAAAGACGCGGCCGGGGGACTTATTTTTATAATAAGTATAGATAGATAGATAGACATTTCCTATCCTATTTGGATGCCCGTTTAATACAAAAACTTAAAGGAGTTTAATTATAAATCTACCTTTGTTATAAAAATATATTAGTACTAGCCGACCCGTGCCCACTTCGTTGGGCGTTATAATCCATTTCACATAAGAAGGGTACGGTGAAATTTGATATGTTCCAATACACTCTCACTATTTTCAGCAAATCAGATAAATATAAATGTTTTAAAATCACCAATTAATTTCTAAGGCAAATAATAATGCTTGATTAGATTGAATTGTTGACACGGCACGTCAGAGGGCGCAGGTTCAAATCCTGCTGATTTAAAATCTTTATATATTTTTATCTTTTTCCTTTTATCTTGTCACTCCTAAATAGTGTAGCTTTCTGTTAGCGAAAGAATTTTCATGATCGGATCAGTATTTGCGAAGATTACCCCGTATATACAAACAAAGTTATAAACTTCACCTCTTTATAATATTATAGTATAGATTAATGGTCCCTTAGTAACTCGAGTGATAATCGTAGTCAAACAAACAAATACTTCTGTCTAAAGCATACCATTTATCATGTGATCCGGTTTTGTACATTTCCTTATTTTATAACAAATATAACTGACCGGGCAAACGCTGTTCTGCCATACCGATAGGGACACCCTTACCATCACCTAGAGGTACCAAAATTAGCCCAAACCGTTTTGAAGGAGTTCGATATCGAATACTGTGTCACGAGATTTTTACATATTATTATACTATTCTCTATATTTGGAAGAATGTGACGCCGCGTTGGCACAGCGGTCACAGCACTGGTTTGTATCTTTTGCGCTGGCGGTTGCGGGTTCGATCCCCGCACACGACAACATTTGCATTGGCCATACAAATGATGGTCGAGGTCTGGGTGTTTGTGCAGTCCTTGTGGGTCTCCCCACCGTGCCTCGGAGAACACGTTAAGCCGTCGGTCCCGGTTGTTATCATGTACACCTGATACCGATCGTTACTCATAGTAGGTAATATATCCGCCATTGGAGCAGCGTGGGTGGATTAAGCTTTGATCCTTCTCCTACATGGGAAAAGAGGCCTATGCCCAACAGTGGGATATTACAGGCTGAAGCGAATTTGTAAGAATGTACATTCCAAAACTTTGACTCTCAATCTTGTAGAATAGACATTTGTCTAAAACAGTAAAGTAAGTAAAGAATTTTTAAATTGTTTGTTAGGTTTTATTTACTTGTCAACTAGTTTTAATCACCCCAACAACCTATTTTTTAAAGCAGACAGAAAAAAACGTTGCAATCAATAAACGCATCGTCGTACACAGGCATACAAACACAATAAACACACTTATCTTTCGAACTTAACAATTAATGTTGTGTAAACAATAACATATTTAACGGAGATTACAATTAATTATCTGCATTAGGGTTACGTACTCAGGTAAGAGAAAATTATAAATTGTTATTAGCTACTTTGCTAATAACAATTTATAATTTTATATAATATATTTAAACCAATCTTAACAATGTTTTTTTATGAGGGAGTTTGACTGGTATGTACATTGTACACTGCAACTTCGTATAAAACGGGCGACTCTGATACATAATGTTAAGCGAAACAGTCAAACTTTTTCTTCGAAAGAAGTGATCATCAACTTTACATCTTCCACTAATTATTTTTAAGGTACCCTTTAAGCTAAGGTATACCTATCCTAAAATTTCGCATATCTATTCATATGTAAAATGATATGAATGTTAACGTTGCTTATAACAACCTTTTTTATATGTCAAATGTCAATTTGGCGAGTAGGTATATTGGATGTATAGACGTTTCGTATAGATAAATAATCTGTGTGGTTTCGCTCGTGTCTTTCAATATTTATCACATAATTATGTTTAATATGTTTAATTTATAAAAATGAAATTGTAAATTCGTTTAAATGCCTTCCTTTTTAAAGCAATTTTTAACAGTTGATTGTTACAGAAGCTATGCTTTCATTTTAATAAATACTAGCCGACCCGTGCCCACTTCGTTGGGCGTTATAATCCATTTCACATAAGAAGGGTACGGTGAAATTTGATATGTTCCAATACACTCTCACTATTTTCAGCAAATCAGATAAATATAAATGTTTTAAAATCACCAATTAATTTCTAAGGCAAATAATAATGCTTGATTAGATTGAATTGTTGACACGGCACGTCAGAGGGCGCAGGTTCAAATCCTGCTGGGTCGAAAATTTTGATAATTTTTATCTTTTTCATTTTATCTTGTCACTCCTGAATAGTGTAGCTTTCTGTTAGCGAAAGAATTTTCATGATCGGATCAGTATTTGCGAAGATTACCCCGTATATACAAACAAAGTTATAAACTTTACCTCTTTATATTATTAGTATAGATTTTTAATTTTTGTTTTAATTTATTTTAATGTAGCCTCAAATTCTTACGTCTGTCCGTACTGACTGACGTACACACTGAGCTGAGACAAAAAATGTTCCAGTTCTCCCGTGACCATGGTTGCTGTAAAGTAGGTATCCGAAACGTTGGGTATCTAAAAAACTTAATAACCCGCTTTAAAATCCGCAAAAGTTGTTTCATTATAATGATTGAAATTCGCGTAAACATTAGATAGATAACAAAAAATGTTTTTATGCTTTCGCTATGGTTTCTGAATTCATTTAAAACATTTATAATTTCGAATTAAGATTTTTATTATTGTTATGCATGGCACATGATACATGATAAAAATTATTACGGTTTTTAAAAAAGTGTACGGAACGTGTACGAGTACTCGCACTATATCGATTCGCACATGTCTAGTTTTTTAGGTATTACATAAATGACATGTAAGTTCTAGATTATTTACTATCTGGTGTTTGTCCGTGATATACTGGTAATGATTTGTTATTATTTTAAAAATGCATACAAAGTTTTGTTAATGTACGTTTTAAGTGATAAAAATATATGTATAATAGATACATGTAATTGTCATATTTTTGTCCATTAAGTACACACAATGTTTCTATTAATAATTTTTATTACTCGGCAAAACATATCGGAATTTTCCGCTAAAAACATAATATATAGCAAATATGACAATCAGTAATCGGTTGCCTAATTATGATTGTTCAATTTTCAGATAGATATTTTTATGTTTACAATTGTTCTCGCCCTCTTCAGCCTGGCTAATGCTGAAGACCACTCTGGTGTAGTGGTGAGTGTTCCTTTGGCGGCGCCTAAAGACCGACGGTCTAAGGTTCAATTCCCGCTCGGAGTGGATATTTGTGATAATACAAATATTTATTTCCGGTCTGGTAGTCCTTGTGGGTTTCTCCGCCGTGACTTGAAGAGCACATTAATCTGTCAATTGTTCTCGTTTTCTGCTATATTCACTTCAGCCTGTAATATCCCACTGCTGGGCATAGGTCTCTTTCTCCATGTCGGAGAAGGATCAGAGCTTAACCCACCACGATGCTCCAATGCGGGTTAGCGGATATATTCCCTACTATGAGTACTTCGAAGACCTCGAACCTCGAAGACCTTTTTCCTTATACTGGAGATGAGGCCTTTGCCCAGCAAGTGGGATGTTTACAGGCCGTTTTAATATAAAAATTTATTTACTTATAATAGTAGGGAATAATATATCTGTAGATACTATTTTTAGTACAAAGTGTTTGTTAATAATAATAAAAAAATTAATTATTGGTAACAACGTACGGCTCACCTGATTGTAAGCGATTACTGTAGCTTATAGACGTCTGCAACAGCAGAAGAATCGCAAGCGCGTTGCTGACCCTATCCCCAATTCCCCCCAGTAGCTCTGATCACCTTACTCACCAATAGTAATACAACACTGCTTGAAAATAGTATTATTTAGCTGTGGTCTTCTGTAATAATCAAAATTTAACAAGACATTCATTTAATATATTTTTTATTTTTTGCACTAAATTGTGCAACTAATTATATTCGCAGGATAATGGTAGGAAATCCAGCAGCCTATCAGTTTTAGACAAAAATAAATCATATTCCCTACTATTATAAGTAACGATCGCTAGCAGGTGTACATGATAACAACCGGGACCGACGGCTTAACGTGCTCTCAGAGGCATCAGGTAGACCCATAATGACTACACAAATACCCAGACCACGGCAACTATCTTTATGGCCAATACGAATGTTTGTCATGTGCGAGGATCGAACCCGCAACCGCCTGCGCAACAACCACAAACTAGTGCTGTGACCGTTACGCCAACGCGTCGTCAAGTTAAAAAGTTAGTTTAGCTATGTTTTATTAAAAACTCTTATTTTTAGTGACACAATATTTCTGTAAAACATATTACAAATTTAGTCAGTGACTGAACATTGAAAAAAAAATTTAAGTTTCGATTTCGATACGAATAAACTTTTTTGTAACTAACGCTAACTCACAACAATAACTCATGCAGATCGGATATATAATTGAAGCGATCACGATGTCCTGCCGATCCTTTATAAATGGAGGCCGGTAGGAGCGCTAGATTTTGGCAAAGGTCACGGACCTCGAATGACCACAAGAACGTTGTCCCCCTAACTCGACAACGACACTTCATTGTGACAATATGAACTCTGATTTGTTTACAAGGTATCCTTTAGATGAGTATGATTTTTTTGATGACATTTTGCCAAATAATGTTCAATTATTACCTTCCAATTAACATTATTGTTCGTATTATTTTTATTTTTTGTGTTACCATGCTATTTTAATTGCTTAAAACCAAATAAAAATCATCATATCAAGAATTTAGACCCGGCGAAATGTGGATCCATAGCTCAATTGGCAGAGCGCTGGATCGAAATTTTTTGATATGATAATTCGCGCCAATAATGGCGTGAACTCGTGTGTTTTACCCATAGTCACCACGCTGGGCAGGCGGGTTGGTGACCGCAGGGCTGGCTTTGTCGCACCGAAGACGCTGCTGCCCGTCTTCGGCCTGTGTACTTCAAAGCCAGCAGTTGGATGGTTATCCCGCCATCGGTCGGCTTTTTAAGTTCCAAGGTGGTAGTGAAACTATGTTATCCCTTAGTCGCCTCTTACGACACCCACGGGAAGAGAGGGGGAGGCTAAATTCTATGCCGTAGCCACACAGCAAATTGTTGATATGAGTAATATCATACGTAAATAATCAAATGTCAGATTTTTAAACCTGAAAGTGACCAAGAAGATCGAGGTTTAAGTTTAATTAATTAGAGATGCATTTACCGTGCCATTAAATCTTCTATGTTTGCAAATACTCCTTAGTATTGAATTAACCCAAGTTAAACACTAATGATCCTCAAACAGTCAATCCTAAAGATGCCCACCGATGACCTGTCACCGAACGCACCGAAATGTCGATTAGATTAAACAATTACGGACAATATTGTGAAGCACATACAAATACAGCTATTTTTACTTTGCACTTGCCGAAAAGACTTACAGGAGATTTTGAACCTTGTGTCCTTAATATAACATTTGGGAATGATATTTCATGTGTGTCGTAGTTGGGTATCGTGTGCATAAGACTCAAAGTCACCGCTAAGGATAACATAGTATTGAGTACAGATAATTCGTTCTTCCAAGAAATAGTTTGACGTAAGTATAAACTTAATTTATCGTAAATTTAAGAAGTTATCATGTATCTCATTGGACATTCTTGAACTTTGGAAAGCTTAATATTATTATTAAATGGCTTTATTAAGTTTTGGATATTATAAAAGTGTTTTTTCGGAATTTATTATTGTAGTAAAATCGCTAAACACTTTTCTTTATATCTTAATATGGAACAAGGGATGCGATTTCATTCCCACGACGAAGGAGCGGATGCCCGCGGTCAGTACCAGAGATGCTGAGTAGTGATGTTCTATACATCGATGTAACTCTATCGACATTATTTTTTTACGAAATGTTTTTGGACATGAAAACCTTGTATAATAAAGCCGAGGATAAAGTAGGTAGGTAATGTCTACCGAGACATTAGTAATTTAATATTTTGACTAAGTTAAGGTTGCTTATAATACTGGGTACATTACGTAAGTTTGTAATGTACCTAATGTTAAGATATAAATTTTTACTTTTATTTTTTATTTTATTGTTTGATTTTTTGCTGCCTTAACTTTCTGTTATTATTGTTTAGTTTTTTTTTTTGTAAATGATTTTATATCACCTTATGGCGAAATAAATGTTTTGATTTCGATTTTGATTTTTTTGATAGTAAAAATGTTTTAGAAGATTTTTATGAAGTCTTAAATAAAAGAAAAGAGTCTAACTATGAATAGGAACTAGAAATTGTGAATACTTTGTAACAGGAAACTCTTAAATTTGCATATAGCATTTGTCATAAGTGACGTAATTTTGTAATCATTTGGTAGATAACCGTTACACCTAAGGTTAGTCAGCCTTATCGACGCCAGTCTGTCTGGAGAAACAGTATAAATTATTTATGAGAATATGCCGATTGTAATCTTATATAATATATGAAATTCTCGTATTATATAAAAATTTTAATATAATAAAAAAATATTTAAACATTTAACACAATTTGTTTACTTATTGCTTATAACATATCTATTAACAAAAATGTAAGTAAAATCATAAAAATTAAAATTAAATATTTTTCGATATAACTGCCATCACTATTAGAAATAGGGTCATTCGCCCTCAGCAATAAATCATTTTTAATTGTGTGTGTATACTTCAATCTTTTCATTACTCCGCGAGTGGTTGGTCAAAGCGGGTCTTCGACCTTATTTCTCCTTTTTCACGAGAGGATGTAAACGATTTTCAGAAATAGGTCAGAAGAAATGTTTTTTATCGCTTGAACGTCAATTTTTAAATTTGGGTCATGTAATGTTCGACGTTGATTCACTGATTTACGTAACGAGATACTTTATTACCATACGTTGTTATCTTATCGTGTTTATTTTTATGCTAACAAAACTCCCTTGAAGTTAAATTAAAATTTAAATAACTTATTTTTTAAGTCTATCGCTGTTACTAATCTAAAATAATTGCACAGATTATGTCTGTACCATATCTTATCATTTTTAAGCATTGCTAATTTTTTTCTTTGTTATGTAATTTCATTCTATTATTTTTGAATAATAAAATTTCAGTCACCAATAACATAATATAAGCTATATCGAAATAAAATTTAAACTAAAATTACGTTACACGTAAGAGTGTAATGTTATGTTGCCCTTTATATAAATATTAATTTCAATAAACACAGATAATAAATAGTACTGGTGTAAATACAAGATGCCCGTATGTCAGCCCTGATTGGCACAATTGTTGCTATAAACGAGCCAAGGCTAGCGAAGGACAATGTTCACATCCGGTGCGCAGGAGTGGGGCGACCAGATCACCGCTTTCCCCGGGAAAGTCCTATTATATTTAGTATTTGAATTTTGTAACAATATGATATATTCGCAAATCGCGCTTCGCAAGAAGGCTTCTCCCTGATGGTCTTTGGAAAACTTTTGATCCCCTATTCTGCTCTATAGCTGTAATATATCTCGTATTAGAGCACCGGAGATCTCTGCATACACGTTTCCGTAACATCTTAGCTTAGCCTTCTGTTCCGGCGGAGTATCACATCGAATTTTCTCTGCAGAATCAACCTTCCGAATCTGTGGTAGCTTCACTTTTAACGATAGTTACAATTTTAATTTGTAAGATGACAATTCGAAGGTGCTTTTGAAACTTATTTGAATAAAGTTACTTTTTATTTTGAATTAAAGACGCATAGTAGGTACTTTAAATAATATACAAGTACTATTTTAACTAAACGTTCCGCAAATCATCTACATCATGGAGTCACAAGTTACAACGTAATTCCCGTGCATTGCCAATGCCACGGCGAGAGAGAAAGAAGATTAATCACGGGTTAATGGAATTGACTGAATGGAAACGCATGCGCGGAGGATATGGACCATTTATAACATTAGCCCACTTTAGTACGGGAAGGAGGTAAATAAAGACGTTGCAAAAGTAATCATAAATAATTTATTTTTTAGGTAATTTTATTAAATAATTTTCTAAAATTTAATTTTTTGAAGTAAAACTTCTTTACAGACGATTGACATGGAGAGTAAGTGAGCAGGTGAAAGCATGACGAGAGCGTTACGAAAAGTTTAATTGGGTGAGGCGAACGGAAGTTGAGAGGGAGATATAAGTTAAATGGAGCTTAAATAGCTTTACTTCAGTCGTGTGGTCTATAGCACACTCGTTTTTAAACGGTTTTATTTAGCTCACCCCGTTTGTTTTATTTATTTACGTTGAGACTTTTATTGTACTATTTCTAAATGTATTATACATAAGGCAAAAAGGTTTCTTATGTAAACTAGCTGACCAAGCAAACTTTGTCTTACCATATATATTATTAACCCCTTAATCCCCCCCTCCCTTGTAACTTGTAGCTATGAAAAATAGATGTTGGTCGATTCTCAGACCTACCCGATATGCACACAAAATTTAATAAAAATCGGTCTAGCAAGGTAATTTTATACTACATATTCAAAGTCTCTTCCCGCTGTCTGTCTGTCTGTATGTATGCTTAGATCTTAAAAACAACGCAACTGATTTTGATGCAGTTTTTTTTAATAGATAGAGTGATTCAAGGGGAAGGTTTATACATATGTATACTACATGCATAATATAGTAGAGAAACACTGATCATTTTTGCAACCGTGCGAAGCCGGGGCGGGTCGCTAGTGAAAGATAAGTTAATTATCTTTGGTGTGCACGAAAAGATTCTGCTGCTACTCAGAGTAAAATAATTCAAGTAAGTTTAAAAGAATCAGATAAGGAAAGAAGAGAAATATGTATAATTGTATTGTTGTTACAATATGAAATTACAGACATATTTTTACATTAGAAATCGCAGCAATATTAGTTTGAATTAGAACACGAAATTGTCTAGTGCCAACTAATAAATACATAGTGTAAAAAGATTAATTGACGTAATTAAGATTACGGCAGTTTCTACTAGAGTTAATAAATATTAAATTATAATATATGCAGATGATATGGTAGATGAAATAACATATACAGCTACGAGTATAATAGCAATAATACAGCTGCCTAAGAAAGTAAGGTAGATGTAAACTGCCCTTCCAAAATTCTTTTAAGTTCCTTTGTCAAACCAGCTACGTGTTTATGGCTTATTTTGTTCTGTGTTTTAACAAAAACACTTAGGTGATGATTCCTAAAATATATATAAGTATGATAGTGTCGATACATCGATGTTATTCGAATTCGGTCTACAAGTGACCTATTGAGAAAGTTACAAGGCTTGATTTAAGAAAAAAAACTCTCAAGGGTAAAGGTGTACACCTTATTTTTATATGCTTTAAAAATACACTTCTTTGTTCTTCTTTACAAGCTTTTATTTAACTTGCAATGTTTGTATGTATGTACCTATGTATGTTTTTTCGGATGTTAACTAGCGCATTCAAATAAAAGCTTGTTTTTTAAAAAAGTTTTTTTTACTTTTAATTTATATTTATTAAAATAGCTTTAGTTTTTTATTAAGATAGGGAACATCAGGATATATCCTGCACAGCATCTGGAACAGCCGAACTAGGGAATTTCCTCAACCTTACAGAAGATTACAGCTAAATAATACTGCTCTTAAGTAGAGTTGTGTTCCTGTGGCGAGTAAAGTGCAGAGCTCCTGGGGAAGTTCGGGGTTAAGGTCGGCAACGCGCTTGCGATGCTTCTAGTGTTGCAGGCATTTATTGGGTATATTAACCGCTTACCATCAGGTGAGCTATACGCTTTTTTGCCGACCTATTTTTTACATTATGAAAGGTTCTGGATCCAGGTGGCCTTAGCTGCAACCTGACACCGTAGAGGAACTACTTTTTATATTTTATCTGTTTCATGTGAATATATTTAAAAATATAAAAACATGTCAATTATATCTGGCACGTGTCAACCCGACAGGTGTGTTATCTGTAAGATTTTTTTCTCGGAAATTACAAATAGCAGGTTTCAATATTGAATTGCCTGAACATTTAATTTCATTAAAAAACTTTAAATTTTTTCTTCTTTGAAATGATTAAAATCGATGCAGTAAATTTAAAAAGAAATCATTTATCAGTTAAATAATATTACTCTCAAGTTGTGTTGTGTTCCTGTGGTAGATCAGAGCTCCTGGTGTGGGTAGGCTAGTGAAAACAATGCTCCAGGTGTTACAGGCGTTCGTAGATTACGGTATCCACGTACCATCAAGCGGACCGTAACGTAAGCTATTTGCTAATCTTGTGTAATAAGTAATATAAAAATCTGTAAAGATTTATATACTACTGACCCCGCAAACGTAGTTTTGCCATTTATGTTATTAACCCCCGCAACCCCCTCTTGTGGGTGGAATTTTGTAAAATCCGTTCTTAGCTGACCTCTACTCGACGAAAGTAATATTCCTACCAAATTTCAAGTCTCTACGCCTTATGGTTCCAGAGATATCGTGATGAGTCAATGGGTGGAAATCTCTTTTATATACAGGGTGTGTCGTAAATCGTGGATAATCCGTTAACTGGGGGTAGCCCTGATGTCGACCTCCAAGAAAATGTACTTTTTATTTCAGGGTTGCCAACACTGTGAAAATTGTGAATATTTTTGTGTTTTTTCAAAAAATTCCTACCGCGACTAGTAATTTGGTCATAATTTTTACAAATTAAGGTATTTTAATGTAATTTTTATTTTATTTTACTCGGGAATATTTGTACTATCTAACAAAATTACTATTTCAGGCATAATTTATTCTAAACTTATGAAAATTAGCGTTAGAAGTTTTTTTTATTTTTATTCCTAACTTTTTGTCAATATTTACCTAACCATTGATTGTGAAAAAAAAATGTATGGCAGTAGAATTGCCCAGTATTTAAAAAGAATGCTTAGTTTATGTAGTTTCTAAAAAGGTATAACAATTAGTGCTTGACAAGCAAAATTATTTTTTAGGAGCGAAAGAACTTATCACGGTCGGTAAGTTCGTTTTGAATCATTAGCATTTGTGTCACTTAAATGTTAGGATAAAGAAAAAAAAACAAAGATTTTTTTAGTAGAAATGCATTTATTACATCAAACTAAATGTTCAAAATGTCCTCCATTGGCAGCAATGCAGGTTCGGCATCGCCTTATAAAAGATATTTTGATACGGCCTGCATAGCCTGATACTTCAATTTCACAAGTGGCTAATTGCACACATGTGCGCAATTCTTCGATTATCGACACTGCTTTAGTATAAACTTTTTCTTTAATGCATCCCCCAATAAAAAAGTCCAGGGGGTTCAGGTCAGGCGATCCTGGTGGCCATAAAATTAGACCCAAGCGCCCAATCCACCTATCTGGGTATGTGTCGTTTAAATATTCCCGCACCCGAACAGCAAAATGCGCGGGACACCCGTCATTTTGCAGCCTCATTCCTTCTCTTGTCTCCAGTGATATCTGTATATAGAAGATAGATTTTCACCGTAATGTATTCTAACATGCATTCTATATCACATTTGCAAAATAATCTCTGGCAGTTTGGTACAATTAAAAGCCTAACGAACAACTTGATATAAATTGCTTTAATATTTGACATATCTATCAACAAATACGTTGAGTGCTATACGATTTGATCTGCCTTATTAATTATCCTATTAACATTAAAATATTTTTTGTTGAAATTATATTTCTTAATACCAATGTCCTAACTTAACCCGTATAATAAAAAGGTCACAAAAATTAGATTAATTTACATTTTTAATTAAAATAATATTTTTTAAATCATATAATTACTATTTCTACAACTACTTATGTATTTTATCCTACAAGCCTAATTTGCCTTTTTTATTTTACTTCACTATTTCAATTTCGCTTATTAATTCCAGATGTATTGAAAATTTACATTAATTTAATCTGTAATCTGTATATAGATGAGCTGTGATTCCCACGTTTGATCGTGTGGGGTCTAACTTACCCCCACACAAAACCTATGTTACCATAATGCGGGCGACCGCACGCATTGCTGCTTCCGTTATTTTTGACCAACTAGATCGAAACAGGGTTGTAACTTTAACGACCATAAGGAGGGTCTAAAATCGACTGTACATTTTTATATGTGTGTTACCTCATAACCTTTTACTGGGTGTATTGATTTTAATGATTATTATTTTTGTAATCGAAAGCTCATGCTTGTTATGTGGTCCCATTTATATTTGAGCGAGATTGTACGAGTATTTTTTTGAGTTATGCTTAATAAAGCGTATTTAGTTGACTATTTTTTTACTCCTTTTTTGCTTTTATATTATCCTAGCCGACCCGTGGCCACTTCGTTGGGCGTTAATTATTTTTGTGATGCAAATATATATAGACGCCGCGTTGGCGCAGCGGTTAGAGCACTGGATTGCGATTGGCTGTTGCGCGGGCGGTTGCGGGTTCGATTCCCGCACACAACAACATTTGTATTGGCCATACAGATGTTTGCCGTGGTCTGGGTGTTTGTGCAGTCCTTGTGGGTCTCCCCACCGTGCCTCGGAGAGCACGTTAAGCCGTCGGTCCCGGTTGTTATCATGTACACCTGATAGCGATCGTTACTCATAGTAGGGAATATATCCGCCAACCCGCATTGGAGCAGCGTGGTGGATTAAGCTCCGATTCTTCTCCTACATGGGGAAGAGGCCTATGCCCAACAGTGGGATATTACAGGCTGAATCGTGATCGTGATCGTGAAATATATATATAGTAGAGTTTTCATCTCGCTCGGATTTCAGTCCGAGAGGTGCGACTTGATTTTCATAATTATACTATTATTTTTCACTGAATTTTTTGTTCAATAACAATAAAATATACCTTTGTCACTCCTGAATAGTGTAGCTTTCTGTTACCTAGTGAAAGAATTTTCATGATCAGATCAGTATTTGTGAAGATTACCCCATACAAACAAACAAAGATAAAAACTTTACTTCTTTACTAGCTGCTGCCCGCGACGTCGTCTGCGTGCGTTCACTGCTCGTTCCCCGTAGGTGATAGCGTGATAATAATTATGTAGCCTATGTTCTGACCCAACTTCTTAATAATATTCGTGCCAAATTTGAAGTAAATCCATGCAGTACTTTTTGAGTTTATCCCGGACATACATTTGAAGAAATAAAGGTTCACTGCTCGTTCCCCGTAGGTGATAGCGTGATAATATATAGCCTATGTTCTGACCCGACTTCTTAACAATATTCGTGCCAAATTTGAAGTAAATCCATGCAGTACTTTTTGAGTTTATCCCGGACATACATACAGACAAACAGACAAACAGACAAACAGACAAACAGACAAAAATTCTAAAAACTATATTTTTGGCTTCGGTATCGATTGTAGATCACACCCCAAGTATTCTTTTAAAAAAATATTCAATGTACAGTTTTGACTTTTCTACCATTTTATTATATGTATAGATAATATTAGTATGTATAGAGAAATTATATAATGACTTTATAAGTAGATAGTAAAAGTTTTAAAGTTAAAATTTATTTTTTTCGTTGTAGCGCATTCAAATAGAAGCTTGTTTTTTAAAAATGTTTTTTACTTTTAATTTATTTTTGACTTTTTAGTTATCACATCACTTTAGTCTAATTATTCTTAGCAAGCCCTTTCATTTGATACTCATTTGTAGAAGTGCACTAAAATTAACTAGTCCGCACTCTTGGATATGCCGCCATGTTGGATTTAGAATGATGTCACAAAGTTAACCATGCACTGTCATCCAAATTGAACACACAAATAAATACAAAATTTCAGCTTAATTGGTTGAAGATATCTCCTTCAAAATTGAGTGGCAAGATTTCACCAGAACATACATACATACGTAGATTGCAGTAAAATAAAAGCTTGTAAAAATCGACACATATAGTTTAAAACCTTGAACATTTTTGAAAATATATATCTATGTGTATATGCAAGAAGCGTATGCACCATCGCAACTTTTATGTATATTTTCGGAGCAGACTTTAGTCAGGTTACGGCGAATACATAAACGATATTCGTACCGCTTTCGGTGTAAAAGGGAGTGAACACATGAATAGTATAAAAAAGGATTGAAGTCATTATTAAAACCAAAAGCTTCAAAATTATTAATAAAACTAAATAACCACCACCACCACCACCACTTCAGCCTATCACAGTCCACTGTTGGACATAGGCCTCCACAAGTTCGCGCCCGACATTATGTCGCGAACTCATGTGTTAGTCATAGTCACCACGCTGGGCAGGCGGGTTGGTGACCGCAGGGCTGGCTTTGTCGCATCGAAGACGCTGCTGCCCGTCTTTGGCCTGTGTATTTCAAAACCAGCATGGATGGTTATCCCGCCATCCGTCGGCTTTTTAAGTTCCAAGGTGGTAGTAGAACTGTGTTATCCCTTAGTCGCCTCTTACGACACCCACGGGAAGAGAGGGGGTGGCTACATTCTTTAGTGCCGTAACCACACAGCACAAAAAAACTAAATAAAATTTGGATTAAATTGATAGTATTTTATAGTTGATTTCATTTGTATCGGCCATACAGATGTTTGCCGTGGTCTGGGTGTTTGTGCAGTCCTTGTGGGTCTCCCCACCGTGCCTCGGAGAGCACGTTAAGCCGTCGGTCCCGGTTGTTATCATATACACCTGATAGCGATCGTTACTCATAGTAGGGAATATATCCGCCAACCCGCATTGGAGCAGCGTGGTGGATTAAGCTCCGATCCTTCTCCTACATGGAGAAGAGGCCTATGCCCAACAGTGGGATATTACAGGCTGAATCGTGAATCGCGTATAGTTGAATTATTTTTTATTTATCCTACACATTACTATTTTGTGTAGCTGGAATAATATATGTATATATATACATATATTAAATAATAGGCTAATATTGTAATATATTACATAGATCTACATTTTTTACCTATAATATGTAAAAATACTACTAGTGGAGTCTAGGTGACACCTCTAAATTAACAATTCAAAAGTATACAAAAGTACAGACCATTGTAATCTGCAATATTAATTCAATATTTATAAGTTTAAAAGACAAAATGCTTATAAGAGAGTATTTATTCAATTTATTTAGTAATTAACGAATTTGTTCTTCCAAAAATAATGGTAAAGAGAATTAAAGTTTCAAGTACACTTCTGCTATAGATTGCAAAATTAATAAATATGTACAATCTTCTTTTAAAAGACAAAGTGTTTATAAAATAACACTAGTACTCATAGAATTGCATTCTTCTAGAATAATAGTACCTAAAGAAGATTTGTTTGATGCTAATTGTACAATTAATAATAAAAGTATAAATAAACAATAGTTTACTAGTACTTATAATAATTATATAATACTCCTAAAATAATTTTAAAATTAAATAAGTATACTGACGTGTATGCTCAGGCTTAGGATTTATTTTTAGCTCCATTCTGTCAGCTGTCACTGACTTTTACGACCATTTCTCTTGTATATTCTTCTTTTTATTTTAACTTTAGACATTAACCGTCTTCTTCTGTCGACTAGCGGTAAACATTCGGTTTTGTTTGAAAATATATTTTATCATAATTAAATTCACGATTTTTGAAGTGAAACAAACTTCTTTAGAATCGTTGTGATTTGGAACTCGATAAAATAGAAAATGCGTCACCATAAAGAAAGAAACACGTTTAAAACGTTTATGAGAGAATGAGATGTCTATCTCATAAATTACTGCTCAAAACGCGAAAGCTACGCGTTTGGCATGACGCTTACGACCTTTTTGAGGAGACCGTGATTATCGTCCATAGAACAAATCGCAGCTGCCTACCTTCCTACGACTTTTAATAAGTTTCACTTCTGCCGTGACACACACATTTTTTTAAAACATAATTTTATCACTACATATTATAAAACAAAGTCTCTTCCCGCTGTCCGCCTGTATATATGCTTAGATCTTTAAAACTACGCAACAGATTTTGATGCGGTTTTCTTTAGTAAATAGAGTGATTCCTGAGGAAGATTTATATGTATTATACATGCATAATATAGTAGAGGAGCACTGATAGTTTTAAAGTTTTCTAATGTGATGTCGTAAATAAACACATTTTTTGCGCTTAGATTGCAAATACCTAATTATTTTATATTTTATATTTAGTATCAGCATTGCACCCGTGCGAAGCCGGAGCGGATCGCTACTCGCTAGTTATTAATAAATTATTGATTTTAATTGAGTTTTTTGGTATACGTGAAGTCTTTAATAAGCTACTAATGTATGTATTTGTGTGTATTTTTGAAAATAAAATTTGTAAGTCACGATTATTACGAAATTCTTTTACAGTTCAATCAAAAGTTGTACGTCTTTTTAAGAAATATATAAAATACACGTATATTTTAGTAAGTTCATCACTGCTCGCGTTCTCTATTTGTTGGAATCGTTGATATATATTTTTTTAATCCTAGTAACTTATTATCCGTTTGTTTTTTATGAACATCCTTCAATAAAAAACTTACCGTAAAAACAATGTGACAATAGGCTCAGTGGTTACAACAAGCTAACGCGACAGCTGTCATAGGTTCGATTTCCGCACATAATAAAAATTTGTGTAGGACATCTAGATGTTTGTCGTGGTCTGAGCGTTTGAGGTTATTTGGTATGTTTTGTGGGACCCTTGGCAAAGGAATAATATTCTACTGGGATTGTTGAGTGTGAGGCGTTTAGCGCACTTAATTAAGTATTTGATGAAATCACCCTATTACAATATGTCTAGATTATGTATTCTGTATTCAATTTTACTAAAAATTGTGTATCCAAAACAATAGTCTATATAAAAGAAGGCAATAATAAACCAACTGCGGGTTGGCGGTTTTTTACCATCAGTTGTAATTTTATGTGCGTCCTGATTACCTACAGTCAAGCTTTAAGAGCGTGCATAAGGCGAGCAAAAAATCAGATTTCACCCGCGCGCCCGATGAAACAAAATATACACAAAGCCTCGTGTCAGAGTGCGATAGACGATATAGTTTTGAGCGCATTACGAATGTAAAAAACGAAAAATAAGTTATTTTGTATATAATTCCGAAACTAAAAGTAATTACATTAAATGCCTTGGCATAGCCTTTACTCATATTTAAATGTAATTAATTATCAAATTTTTGTCTTAATGGTCATAACCATATCGAGTATAAATAGAAAAAATATAAAAATTAGAGGTTACTTCGTGATTATATTTTATCGAGGAAATTTCCTTATTTTATGTTTTTGATATGGGTCAACCCTTGCAAATATAACGTAGTTTGTCATAATATATTTTTATTTTAAGATTTGGTCTGGAACTTTTCATGTCAAAACAAATAGAAGATGGTAATTTTGCATTATGCACACTCTTAAGGTTTAATTGCATGAATTATGAAATTTATAGAGCCACATGTATGTACCTTTGTGTTATTGTTGTTTGTCCAATTTACATTTCGCTTTTTTATATAATTAGGTCGGCAAACAAGCGTACGGCTCACCTGATGGTAAGCTATTACCGTAGCTTATAGACGCTTACAAAACCAGAAGCATCGCAAGCGCGTTGCCGATCCCATCCCTAATCCCCCCCAGGAGCTCTGGTCACCTTACTCGCCAACAGGAACACAATACTGCTTGAAAACAGTATTATTCGCTTATATAGTTGTTGCTTGTGTCAAGTGCGGGATCAAAAAGAAAAATCGCAAACAAGATTAACTAATTGTTTTCCTGTCATATATAATGGAAGTTATATTTGAATGCATTTTTCATCCTGCATTCTGCGTAGGGTCTAGGTCTACGTAGGGATTCTAGGTAGGGTAGGGTTTAATTTCTGCCCTGCAATGGATTTATAAATATTGGTGTATCTAGTAACAAAAAGTGTATAAATTGTTTTATCACTAGTCTGTTAGGAACCTACATTAGGAACATAATTATGTGTGTAAGTTGAACTTTTTTTTTGAAGTGAAACTTCTTTAAGCGCGTGAGGAGTACAATTTGAGCGACTGATAATGGATGACTTGGATGGGTTACCGCCTGGGAACACTGCGTGACGTTGATTTTTTTTTTCAAATAGGTTTTTTTAATTAGTTTTTTTGAATTACTTTGTACGCACGCAATTTTTATTCAGGTGCTATTTTCAGAACAATTATGTGATCTATACGTCTATTTCTTATAGAGAGGTTTTATTTAAGCTTTTCTTTCTTATCTGTATAAAAAAAAAATTAACTGTCGAAATATACAAAAATAATTTTCGTCGAATCGGATCTACCACGAATTGGATAATTCTTCCTTTTGTGTTTGTTATTTTCGAGAGAAGATTTGTAAAAAAAAAAAATACGATGACATAAAAAAAAACGCCGGGTATAGATATTTCGATTTTAATATTAAATCAAAATCAAACTAAAGTTTTAGTGACTAAGAGTAAAAGATCAGTGAATTCCCATAGATAGTAAATGCAATAACAACTTGCATTAATTACTGTTATCAGCGCACGTCTGTCCGTCTGTCATTTGTGAAATTTACGCGTTATCTCGTAGACGTACATAATTTATAACCGCAACATAATAGAATCATTGTTTAATTTAATTACATATTGATAACTAAATATGGATTGGTATTATATTTATAAATACACACATATTTATATTATTGTCACTTCACTCACTTCAGCCTATCGCAGTCCACTGCTGGACAGAGGCCTCCCCAAGTGTTCTCCTCGTGTGTTTTACCCATAGTCACCACGCTGGGCAGGCAGGTTGATGGAGTGGCTTTGTCGCACCGAAGACGTTGCTACCCGTCTTCAGCCTATGTATTTGAAAGCCAGTAGTTGGATGGTTATCACGCCATCAATCGGCTTTTTAAATATTAATAATATTATTGTATTCACACGGAAAGCAATCATCTTACCTACTTAGTGAAGTTACGGAACTTATCGGTCGGCAATTTTTTTGGGTAGGTAATAAATTTACCAAAACTGGACAACAACTTCTCCTAATAACAAGAAATAATACTTAATCTTATCCTATAGGTACCACTAGGGAGGTACACACGCGTAGATCGCTGACATTAAATGGTTAATATAGAATAAGGACGCCTTCAAAACCAGAAGCACCGCAAGCACATCACTGACCAACATTGTTTTGTTAACACGCTTTTATTAGCTTGACCTGTATGTATGTATGTATGTATGTATGTATGTATGTATGTATGTATATATGTATGTATGAATGTATGTATATATGTATGTATGTATGTATGTATGTATATATGTATGTATGTATGTATGTATGTATGTATGTATGTATGTATGTGTGTATGTATGTATGTATGTATGTATGTAACGGAATCTTTGAACTTCATTTTCATCTACTTCTAGGAGTCTGATTAACTTGAAAATTTACACAGGGGTCAAGGGCCGATGACAATACAATATCACACGCTTTTTTTATTGTCTTCTTGACACTAAAATTTCAGAAAATAAATTATAGTTTAAAAAACTAAAAAAAAAACACGCTTTATTAGCAATCGACCTAAAAAGTAAAAAATAAAGTGAAAAAGCGTGATAATGCACAATGAGGCGGCCTTACATTGGTACAGCTGATGTCAATACAGAGCATCCCTAGAAGCGCTGACAACCTTACTCACCATGAGAATACAATGCCACTTAAAAATATTATATTATTTGACTGTTATTTTTTTAAATAGTACAGTTCTTAATGGACTACCTACTTATTTATTCGCCAATCCACAGTGGACATCCACAGTCCTCCTCCAATTGTTACAGATTGAGTCTTCATATATATATAATTTAAACATATTGTATAAGATATTTTATTTTTCCGTAGAAACACACAGACGAAGAAACATTAGTTACATTATAGGTGTAACAACAAACCGGTCTAAAAATACAGTATAGCAGTTAAAGTTTTAAGGGTTTATTCCCCCTATTGCGAATTTACGGCGCAGTAAACGTCATAAGATATTATATTTACAATGCCTATAGTCTGTATAAACACGGTAATACACTAGTCTATTAATAAAATCGCATATCTCATACTATAATTATGAGACGGTTCAGTGGTGAAAAGATATTGCTCGACTTGATGGTAGTAAGTTCCAATCAGGGCTAGTATCGTTGAGCTTTTAAAAGTTTAATTTAGTTTAACCACTTACGTAATTAGATAGATAATATCGCCAAAAGACCAAATGTCCAAAGAAATAGACAAAAGGATTGCGACTGGGTGGAAAAGGTATTGGGCCTTGAAAGAAATTATGAAAAGCAAAGAACTGGGTTTGAAGATCAAGAAGAAGACTTTCGATACCTGTGTCCTACCCTGCATTACATACGGATGTGAAACCTGGGCTTTGACGAAAAGCCATAGAGACAAACTAGCAAGATGTCAGAGAAGCATGGAAAGAAGCATTCTAGGTTTGAAACTAATGGACAAAGTCAGAAGTGCAGACATCAGGCGCAAAACGAAATTGACAGACATACTATTACGCATTGATCAACTCAAATGGAGATGGACTGGACATATGCTCCGCTGCAAAATGGAAAAGTGGAGCAATCAGGTCACAGTTTGGTATCCAAGGGATGGCACTAGGAGCCGAGGACGTAAAGCAAGAAGATGGGAGGATGAACTGAAAATGACCTTAGGACCCTATTGGATAAGAGTAGCGGCAGACAGAAAACAGTGGAAAGAGTTGGAGGAGGCCTTTGCCACAAGGCATACCGAAATACGAGACATTTTATAAGTGATATAAGTGATATATTTAAATTCTTTTTTAGTTTTCATTTTTTTAATACTTTGTTTTACTTTACCTACGAAATTTTGTTTAAGAATTTGTATTCACAATATGTAAATTTCGGAAAATAAAGGCTTTATTATTATTATTATTATTATAACCACTTACGTATTTTGTGTAATTTTGCGAGAGCTTTTGTATGTTAGAAGAAATCATGTAAGGTTCGTATATCCACCAACAGTGGCGGCCTTAGGGGGCGGCGAACAGGGCAATCGCCCGGGGCCTCGCTCTTGCAGGGGCCTCGCGCAACAACTCAAGCAAATTTAAAATAATATAGATTTTTAAATTATTTTGTTTATTAAAATTATTAAAACATATTAGAGGAATTCGATGACACAAGATCGGCTTTCAGTCCTAGCTATTTTTAATAGAAAATGACATAGCTCATTAGTTAGATTATTGTGCTTTAATTGAAGATTTTAGTCTTAGGAAAAGCCGCAAACATCAATTTTAAAATTTATCATCTCTGTATTTGTTAATTTTGTAAATTTTTCAAATGTGTAATTTTGTAATTTTTTAATGTAAAATATTTTAAATCTCAAATTGTATTTATTTGTATAACTTTAGCATTTCTCCTCAAACATGACAAATATCTAAACCAAACAACCAGACCTATTTTAGCATCAAATACTTTTCACGAATAGTCTAGTCGACAAGTTAAAAATGATCTAAAATAGAGATGCTGCTTTTAAAATTAGGGGCCATCGATAAATTACGTCACACGTTAGGAGGGGGTTAGGTAGGGGGTCGACGAAGTGTGACAATGTGTGACAAGGGGGGGGACGTCACACGAATTTCTCGATTTTTCGACCCCTCCCCCCTCCTTGTCACAGATGGTCACATTTATGAGACCCCCCTACCTAGTGTGACGTCACATATTTTGCAATTTTGCATGAGCAAACTGATGACAGTTTCGACATTATTTTTATTTTCATTTTAATAAAAGTCAGTTCACCTTTAAAACTAATAAAACTTTAATTTGTGAAGTTAGTTATTGATAGGAAGTTGAAATATCATGTTTTTGTACTTACGTTTTGATATTATTATATTTGGAAATGTGACGTCACAAAATTTTGACCCCTCCCTCCCCCTTGTTACACATTGTCACACTTCGTCGACCCCCTACCCCCCTCTTAACGTGTGACGTAATTTATGGATGGCCCCTAAGAAATTAATATTAAATTCCTCGAATATTAATAGTCGAAATACCATTTTTTTTCCTTTTTTTAATTGTTTCTAACTTTTGCAGTTTTTTATGTGCTAATACACGCTTTTAGAACATTTTTTTAAACGTCATTCCGAATCAAATAAGCTATCACACATAATTTTAAGAGCAGTATCTCTATTTACGACCTTTTTCAACTTGTCAACTAAACTAGAAAGACAAAGGGCCTCGAAAAGACTTGCCGCCCGGAGCCTCACAATGTGTAAGGCCGCCTCTGTCCACCAAACCACAGAAGAGCTGCGTAAATAACTTTCAAATTTTTTTTTTCAAAAAATTAGAAGGTATTTTGTCAAGTATTAGAACATTTGTCAACTGTGACAACATATAAATAATTTCAGTCATAAACGATGTATATAGTTGAAATTGTATTGTTACAAGGAGGAAAACTGTAGGTAAACTAATAATGACTGAAAGATAAATCACAACTACTTGTTGCATCAAACATAAAATTCATATTGAACATGTTTGAAAGAACAGCCTTATTAGGTTAGGTAATCTTTTGGTTTTGAGCTGCAAATGTATTTTTATTTTGTTATCAAAATTAACCTTTCTGTGGAAGTTTCTATAGAAGCAGTGGACTGTGATTGGCTGAAGTGATGATAGAAGTTATATTCGAATAGTCTACGAAAGATTAAATATTTTTATTATATTTGTGTTAATTAAAATTAAATTCTTGGTACTAGGGTAGGTACATACACAACTAATAAATTTCCAAAAATTAGAATTGCATCCGCTTTGCATGTAAAATGATTGTTGTATGTAAGTCTGTACACGTAACGTCTAGACGTCTGGCTGTATGCAAATAAAAACAATTGTGTCGATTTTCGGCTTTCCACTTTGTATTCACCGGCCGGCTCGGATTAAGGCTAAGTGCTAAACTGTTTAAATATCCAGACCGATAGTCTAGCTGTCTAGCAGTTTTATAACATTAATTGTATGTGTAGCTAGGAAATTACTTATACTTTATAACACAATACATTATTAAAATCTAAAGGACTTTTCAATCGTCATTTTATATTTATAATGAAACAAGTTTTTCGGATTTTATCGTTGTTTATTAAGTTTTTTAAATGCCCTCTCTTGACTATTGTTGCTGTAAAGTATCCGAAACGTCGCGTCGTCGTTATAATGAGTGAAATTCGCGTAAACAGAAAACAATACATCATTTTATAAATTAAAAGTATATTTGTTTTTAATAAATCACTTATAAAGTGAAGCTACACCGATTCGAAATGTTGATTTTACAGAGAAGAATTGGCAAAAAAAACTCTACAGTTATTCTTTTAAAAAACTGTAACTTTACCTTTGGATTACTTTACATTTTAACTTCTCAGATTGCACAAAATACTTTTTCTCTGCTATATTTTTAAAATAACACCTCCTCCACAGGTGACAAGAGGGCTGGTGCATTTTTTGCCCAGAGAATCGGCATAGGTAGGGATCCCTAGTACATTTTTTTCACCTGATCAGTATCAAGCTAATTTTTTGGGAGTGGCTACCTTTTGATGAGGCCAACAAAATTTCCTCTTCGAAAACTCTCGATTGTGGTAGCTAACAGATAGCAGGGGGTAGAGCAGCAGTGAGCGTAGGACCGGGATAACGTACCACGCAATTTGTAGGACAATATTACTATTAAATTATATAGATAATCACTAACTAAAAGAAAAAAAATCAGCTAGTTAGTAATAATTTTTGATGACCTCGTAAGGTCATCAAAAATTAATTTTTTTTTCTGATTTTTTTTTTGCTCATCAAAATGTAGCCACTCCCAAAAAATTAGCTTGATACTGATCAGGTGAAAAAAATGTACTAGGGATCCCTACCTAGCATAGCGATTCAACGGGAAAATGCTGCCAGCATTCTTGGCACAATTCCACGCTGACATGATTTATGCCGCAACTATCTGTAAATATTTAGTTATCCTTCTTAATTTGGTAATTGTACTTATGCATGGGAAAAAAAATCAGAAAATAAAAGAAAAAAAATCAGAAAAAAAATCAATTTTTGATGACCTTACGAGGTCATCAACTTGATGACCTCGTAAGGTCATCAAAAATTATTACTAACCAGCTGATTTTTTTTTCTTTTAGTTACTTAATATCTATATAATTTGATGGTAATATTGTCCTCCAAATTGCGTGGTACGTTATCCCGGTCCTACGCTTACTGCTGCTCTACCTCCTGCTAACTCTATTATCTACCACAATCGAGAGTTTTCGAAGAGAAACTTTTTGTTCGTCTCATCAAAATGAAGCTACTCACGGAAAATTAGCTTGATACTGATCAGGTTAAAAAAATGTACTAGGGATCCCTACCTATATTACTAAACCCATTATATTCATTTATCTAATGCTTTAATGCATAATTACATTAAAGAAAACAACATTATTTTAACTTAAAAAAGTACAAAAATTGAATTCAGATATTGAAAAACGAGCTCCCCCTTAACGCCTAAAATCAAAGTCTAGACTTCAAATAATTATGCATTCGAATTGATGCCTAATTTCGATGTACCTACACGATTGTGCCGTCCAGTTGTCTATGCTAATACCAGACGATGTGACTCGATGATCGCCTGCTGCTTGTGTTTAATATTAAATGCAGTTTTATATGGTTGAGGAATTTTTAATGCGTCTCTGTCTGTTCCTATACGAAATTTACTATTTATAGATGTATTTCTAAATAATTTTGGGTTGTCTGGAAGAAATGGCTAAATAGCCATAAGTCCGCCCATTGTACTTCACAGTCTGTAAATGATATTTGTAGTTGTGATGTACAATAAAGTATAAATAAATAAAAAAATAAATAAAAATAATTTATTCATAAGTACTACTGTATTTGCACCTCTTACTTTTTTTAGTTACGACAGGCATGTTGGTGTATTTGATTAATACCTAAAAGATAGAACGAAACCCATATAGCCCACAGAATGCGCAAGTTGAAGTTGCAGTGGGCTGGTCATCTGTGTCGCAGGACCGTGGCCGCTGGAGCAGACGTTTGCCAACACGCAGTCTCCAGTCCATGGAGACTGCGTGTTGGCAAACGCAGCTTTTATTTTAGAAATTTATTTATTTATTTTAGAAATTTATTTATTTTAAGTTACGCACACGACAACATTTGTATTGGCCATACAGATGGTTGCCGTGGTCTGGGTGTTTGTGCAGTCCTTGTGGGTCTCCCCACCGTGCCTCGGAGAGCACGTTAAGCCGTCGGTCCCGGTTGTTATCGTTTACACCTGATAGCGATCGTTACTCATAGTAGGGAATATATCCGCCAACCCGCATTGGAGCAGCGTGGTGGATTAAGCTCCGATCCTTCGACTACATGGGGAAGAGGCCTATGCCCAACAGTGGGATATTACAGGCTGAATCGTGATCGTGATTTATTTTATGACTCTGCGAATTGAACAATAACTTTTTTTATTAAATTCCACGCGCATGAAGTCGCGGGTACATCTAGTATCACTAGAAATATACGAAAACTTTTTTAATTTCAAAATGGTCGTGAATTATTATAGTAAATGATTACAGATATACGGTTTTTTTTTAATTTGAATCCGAGGGACGCTGTGTTTATTAGTATTACAGAAACTGGACGTACTATATATAGCTACTAGCTTTAGTTGCAATTACTCTTATAACTCGTAGGGTA
Source organism: Melitaea athalia (assembly GCA_905220545.2). NCBI lineage: Eukaryota > Metazoa > Arthropoda > Insecta > Lepidoptera > Nymphalidae > Melitaea > Melitaea athalia. Next base: position 7,835,741 of record HG992203.1, read on the forward strand.
AGTGATAGCCGGAAGCAAACATCTTTCCCGCCCTTAACTCCCTACTACCCTTTAATTAGCAACGTACTTAAAAATACTGTAGCGTAAATGAGCATCATTGATCACATAAAAAACACGTACTAACCTTTTTACTTAATTATACAATAAAGAAGGATATAAAAATCATAGTAACAGAGAGAGGACAGGGAATAATTTGTACAGGGAATGTGATCTCGATTTTGTAATATCAACTATTTTTTAATTTAAAAATTTTATTAAATTATTTTTATCAGCAAAGTAGGTAAGCTTAATTGTGATCAGTTTTTAGTATTGTTAGAAGTTGTTTCTCTTTAATTCTTTGATTTTTGAAGTGAAACTTCTTTACTTCTTCTTGAGGGGTAAAGTTAAAGTGACCGGTAACGCGGCAGCCAAAGCCATTACAAGGTCTCTTGTAATGTCTTTGGCGGCAGCGTCAGGGACGATCAGTACTTGGGTGGGTGACCGCTTGGGAACACCGCGTGACGTTGGCTTTTTGTTTTTTTTTCAGTTAGTTTTTTTTAATTATATATTTTTAATTACTTTTTTTTAATTAGTTTTGCCAAAGAAGTTTCACTTCTGACATGTGTACTTTGTACGCACGTTTTTTTTTTCATTTTATTTTAATCATTTATTGTAGCTAATTGTAATGTAAAACACTATCTTATCCGCCTGTTGCAACTGATGCAACTGTGTTACTACTTAAAAATGTAATTCTTTATTTTGTCAATTACGAGTATGTATTGGTGTGCAAAAGTATAAATAAATAAATAAATAAATATCTTAAATTCTTGCCATGTGTATGTTGTTTATCTATGTTATTAGTGTATATTAGTCAAGTTTAATGTAGTTATCAACTTATCACCTATAATTAAAGTTACACTCAGACTTTACTGTTATTGTATGAAGTACTTGAAATAATTATGGTGTATACTTTGTTGATCTTCTGTAAATAAATAAACTCTATATTTTGATCATAGTAATACTAACATTATAGTAAGTATTATTATTAAAAAGATACAACCTTTTTAGAATATGAACCGTCTTAGTGAATGGGTTTCTTTGGCAACTTTTGGACGTGGGACATATTAGTAAATGCAGGAAATAAGTTTAAAAAGTATAGAGGTACATATTCGTTTCATTGTTTTTAATTGTATTTTTCCTAATCATAACACATTTTAGAAACTTAGTAATATAAAATACAAACAACCTAAATCATTTAATCTCTACTTACTTATAAACTGTATTAAACGTTTATCATTTTTCATATTACGTAACATGCTAAAATATATTTAACTTATTTATGCTCAAAATTCACAAGAACTTACGTTTCCTATTTATATTAATAGATATTGTTTTATTTTGTAAATGTTTATTATCTATAGTAGCATCATTAAATTACACTACCGATATTATTGCTGTCTACAAAATTTAATACAGTAATTTAATACAATATAAGTTTTTAAACTTTCACGGTCGGTATCACTATGCTTTTTATGCAAAACGGATTTTTTTAACACTTTCATGCGAACAACGTATATGTACGTCATATATTGGTAGATATGATATGGCACAACGTACTATTACGTTCAACAAAAACTCGATTTATTGAGCACAACGTAATGGTACGGTGTCTGGCCATACTAATGCTTAAAAGTTCGGTTGCTGTGCCACAACATATCGAATTCTAAAAATTCTAGTGCTACACCACACCGATTTTATTTTGCCTTCTTTGACGGCATTCCGTACTGATACTAAGTACCCACTAGTAGCGCACAACGTCACTATACGTCGTTTCGCCTAAGAAGTTTTATTACATTAATCGACTTGTGCCGCGTCGCGGGGGTGTGCGTGCGCCGATTCTGTGTTCACGTGGAATATTGACCATAGATATGTTATATCAACTTATTTTACTTTATTGAAGTAAGTCTGAATATGTTCAAAATACATATTTTGTATTTTTTGTTTGTTTTAGATATTTAAATTGGACCAAAAAAGTGACCATTGTAGCATAGCGTATCTTAACGTCGACGTCTTAGTACGTCAGAGCAATATATTTAAATACTAATGTCATCAGCTATTTGCACAACGTCATTAGACGTCGCTTGAATTTCTATGAAAAAATGATGTGCAATATCGCATAGACCTACAATATTGGTATGTTCGCGTGAAAGTGTTAAATATTAAAAATGTTGTATGGACGCCTATAATAGTAGAAGCATTACCATCTCGTTGCCGACTCTCTACCCGATCCTCCCAAGGAGCTCTGATCACCTTACTCACTAACAGGAATACAACACTGCTTGAGTGCAGTATTATTTCATCATTCCTCATCATCATCATTTCAGCCTATCGCAGTCCATTGCTGGACATAGGCCTCCACAAGTTCGCGCCAATAATGGCGTCAACTCATGTGTTTTACCCATAGTCACCACGCTGGGCAGGCGGGTTGGTGACCGCAGGGCTGGCGCCGTCGCACCGAAGACGCTGCTGCCCGTCTTCGGCCTGTGTATTTCAAAGTCAGCAGTTGGATGGTTATCCCGCCATCCGTCGGCTTTTTAAGTTCCAAGGTGGTAGTGAAACTATGTTATCCCTTAGTCGCCTCTTACGACACCCACGGGAAGAGAGGGGGAGGCTAAATTCTATGCCGTAGCCACACTGCAAGTAGCAGTATTATTTAGCTGTAATCTTCTGTAAGGTTGGGGGGTACTTCCATAGTCGGGCTGCTCCAAATTTTTAGCAAGATATTTTCTGATGTGCCTTATTTCAATTTTATGAGACGATTGTAAAATAAATATGTAACTTTTAATGGTTATCTCTTATTAATATATAACCATAACTCGCAGCAAACTTCATAATACAATTAACACTAATGTACATACAAATACATGACATACCTAAATAGTGCCTTTGTATAACATTACAATAATAAAGGCACATTTAATATCATACTCTACATTTATATACTCTTTATCTTAAACAAATCGTTCTTAATACAATATGATTTATTAAAAATTTATTTGATTTATAATAATAGTTATATATTTGTAATGAACACCGTGTTCTTGTAGTAAGTTGTAATTAAAAAGGCATATATACGTATTGAGGCTGTATATATTCCAAAATTAGGTTTCTACTATATATACTGATCAATATGATGATGAATGTATTCTCAATTTTCCAGCACATGGCCTAAAATTGTGATACACAGACGCATAAGTAATATATGAATGCTATTTTACATACAAATAGTTTAAAGAATAAGTTTCAATAAATAAGAAAATAGTTTGAAAAACATTCGAAGGACTTTTTTGTTGTCCTAATAAAGTCTTTATACAGCGTCAATGTGAGTGTTAAATAATTTGCAACCAGGGGTCAATAAAAAGAGAGACAAATTCATATAAAAACTTCTCTTATTTCGTGTGTGAATAAAGAAGAATAAGAAAATGTTTCACGAACAACTGATTTTTACAATCAAATTGACGTATATTTTAGCTGTTTAATTAGAACACACAAAGAGCAGTTACTAACTTACTACACACCAAAGCTAAGTTAACTCCATTGCCATTCAACATGACTAGACAATATAATTAAGACATGTAGGTACCATAAAATAATTATAAAACTAAGATGATATAGATATAAACATACTGCTTAAGGTATATTTACAAAAACGTAGACCAATACACAACATTAAGTATGAAGAAAGAGAATGGAAAGAAGAAACGCGAGAAACGATCTATGTATACTGCTGTCTCTCTCCCGTTGCAGAAGGTGTCGTATTGAGGGAGCGAGGCAGACGTACTCGCCCGAGGGTCGACGGAATTTGGAAATATGTGCTGTAAAAATTAAATATGCCATATTAATGATTATTAACATTATATTATATTTCTTTGAAGAAAATGATCAGTTATTGATATTTGCAACTTTAAGACAATGTTGATCTCCTTTTCGACTCAATTCTTTTATTTGAAAAGTAACACACAACAACACAACTACAAATTTACTTTGAGTTACAGAATTTTGTTTTAATATTCTGACTTAGGCACGCTCTACACATGATTTATACACTAAGTAAAAAAAACTACGCTTTTTTACGCTTCAGCCTGTAATATCCCATTGCAGGGCATAGGCCTCTTTCCCAGTGGCGTAGCTACTAAGGGGCAAGGCGGGGCGGTGCCCCGGGGCCCTCAAGCACAGGGGGCCCCTCGGACTCTGACTTACAAACTATAAATTTAACTAATGAAAATTTCTCCCATATTCGGAATATAAATAAACCAGAATCCATGAACGCGAAATTAATAATGGTAACTTATATGAAAAATTACACGGGAATTCCCAACAAGTCTCGAACATCTTTGTTTGAAACTTGGAGGTAGCTCCCCGGTCCCCAGCGTGTTTCAAAAGCACGCGCTTGATGCAAGGCGGGACCTATGAGAAACACTCGACGGAAGATAAAAATAAAAAACATTTTGAAGAATTATCTTCAGATTATCGATTGCAAAACAAATAAATTACTTTTTTCAATAATGTACTAGACACAACAATAACTCAGTTAAGCCCAATGCATACGTAACGTGGACGGGACGGGCACGTGAAGTCTTGTAATATCGTTTCATACAAAATGTATAGCAAAGAGCAAGAGACGTATAGGACAATGCATACCTACGCAACGGAATCACGTACGGGGCGGGCACGGGGATGTTGTATGAAAAACTTCACGTGCCCGTCCCGTCCCCGTCCCGTGCACGTTACGTATGCATTGGGCTTTAAATGCACATTCTGCAGTCAGTTAAATAATCAATTTTACAACACCAACGCGTCTTCCAAAAAGGAGAAGGTCTCAATCCGATTTCGATGATTTTTGTTTTAATCGAAAGGTGCTGCTTGTCATGTGGTCCCATTTAAATTTAATTGCAATCTAACAACCGTTTTTCGACTTATATGTAATAATGCATATTTACTTGACTATTTTTTCCTCGACCGAGGTTATATTATACAGCATAACTTTTCACTAAGTAAACCGATTTTTAATGATTCTTGTTTTATTCGAAACTAGCGACGCGCCCCGGCTTCGCACGGTTGCAAAAACTATCAGTGTTCTTCTACTATATTATGCATGTATTATACATATAAACCTTCCTGTGGAATCATCATCATCATCATCATCATTTCAGCCTATCGCAGTCCACTGCTGGACATAGGCCTCCACAAGTTCGCGCCAAAATGGCGTGAACTCATGTGTTTTGCCCATAGTCACCACGCTGGGCAGGCGGGTTGGTGACCGCAGGGCTGGCTTTGTCGCACCGAAGACGCTGCTGCCCGTCTTCGGTCTGTGTAGTTCAAAGCCAGCAGTTGGATGGTTATCCCGCCACCGGTCGGCTTTTTAAGTTCCAAGGTGGTAGTGGAACTATGTTATCCCTTAGTCGCCTCTTACGACACCCACGGGAAGAGAGGGGGAGGCATATTCTTTGCCGTAGCCACACAGTACCCGTAGCCACACAGTACAGTCCTCTGGAAACCGCATCAAAATCCGTTGCGTGGTTTTTAAGATCTAAGCATATATAGGAACAGACAGACAGCGGGAAGCGACTTTGTTTTATACTATGTAGTGAAATGATACTTGTAGGTAGATGCTCATCAACACCTTCGAAGCGGGGGAGGGGGGGGGGCGCTCTTCTTGATGAATTCATTTTCGAGAAAAAGCCCCAAAGGCAGTGAATATGGCAAAGCCTCGATACTGTGACGAGGAACGAGATCGATTTCATCATAGCAGATAAAAGGCATGTATTCAGAGATGTCTCAGTAGTTAATAGGTTTAACACCGGCGGCGACCACCGACTATATTGCTTGGCACTCTGAATATATATATTCTTTATTGCACTAAGTAATTACAACAACACATTATAATAAAGGAAGTAGGCAAGGGCGAACTTATCTCTAAAAGAGATCTCTTCTAGTCAACCCATAATAATATGTCTCCGAAAAGAGTGGACCCGCTTGATGAAATCTACTCTCCGAGCTACGCTGCCCCAAATACTATGTGGCTCTGAGTAGTTCCAACTGGAACTCCAATACCGATTTGATTCGCTGGGATCTACTAGTGACGTGGACGAGATGACCGACAACGTGGTGAAGACGGTGTGTATACTGGATCGCAGACATTTTCTGACGACGAAGTCAACTAAGCAGTACAAACTTTCTCCCGAAGCCTTGGATCTAATGCGGCAGAGGTGCGAGTTGCCTGCTGCTCAAGCAGCTTCTCCAGAACTGAAGGCTCTCTCCAAAAGGATACGGAAACTTGTAAGCCGAGACTTCCGCTGCTCAAATACGAGAGAGATTACTACTCTTATTGAGCAGAATATTGAGTTAAAAGTTTTCCAAAGACCATTGGGGTGAAGCCTTTTTGCGAAGCTCAAAATAGCGGATGGCATGACCGTTTGCTCTCGCCCTCAGATCCGAGAAGAGGTCGAGAAATTTTATGGACAGCTGTACTCGTCGAGCGCACGCAAGCCTGAGACTTGCGACACTGAAGATCCGTGTGCACCATTGTTGAGCTATTATTCGGAAGACATCCCGGACATTGAAGCAGATGAGATTAGTGCGGCGCTCGGGCAGCTTAAAAACGGAAGGGCTCCGGGGGATGACGGAGTTAGGACTGAGCTCCTTGAAGCCGCAGGGTAACCTGCCCTAAGAGCCTTGGCGAGACTCTTTAAAGCCGTCATCCACCTATAGGTACCCCGTACCACACCAGAGGCGTGGTCCAGGAGTGTGGTGTTACTGTTCTTTAAGAGAGGCGATAAGTTAAAGAATTACAGACCGATCTCACTTCTGAGCCACGTCTATAAGCTGTTTTCGAGGGTTGTTACGAATCGTCTCACCAGAAGACTTAACGAATTCCAACCACCGGAGCAGGCTGTGTTTCGAAATGGCTACAGCACCGTAAACCACATCCATACTGTTCGGCAGATTATACAAAAGACAGAAGAATATAATCAGCCGCTGTGTATGGCGAAACCTGGGCTTTCCTGGACTCTGCAGATATTTTATATCGACTGACGATATATCGAGGTACTGAGGTGTATGTACGATGCGGCGACGATGACCATTCATATCCAAGACCAGAGAACAATACTCCATTTTCCTCCGGCGTGGGATAAGACAGGGAGATATAATACCCCCTAAACTGTTTACCACTGCGCTGGAGGATGTCTTTAAGACCTTCGATTGGGGGGAACGAGGCATCAACGTTAACGGCGAATCCATTTCTCACCTTTGTCTCGCCAACGATATCGTCATCTTTGAGGAGACCTTGGATGAGCTAGGCCAAATGCTGGCCGGCCTAAACGAGTCCTTCAGACGAGTTGGTTTCGGTATGAACTTGGAGAAAACGAAAGTTATGCTTAACAACCAAGTCATATCGATCGATGGTACCCTGCTCGAAGATGTTCAGGATTATGTTTACCTAGGCCATACCATCCAACTAGGCCGCAACAACTACGAGAAGGTGGCCGATAGGATGATTCGGTTAGGCTAGGTGGCGTTTGGCAGGCTTCGTCGAGTCGTCACTTCGAAGATTCCGCGTTACTTGAAGACAAAACTCTGCGAGCAATGCGTCCTGCCTATGTTAATAAACGGAGCCAAGACGTGGACACTGACAAAGAGACTGGTCCACAAGTCGCTCAACGTGTAACGGAACGGGCTAATGCTTGGGGTTTCTCTCAAGGATAGGATAAATGAGACTATCCGCAAGAGAACGAAAGTAAGCGACATAGCCCACGGATTTAGCAAGTTAAAGTGGCAGTGGGCTGGTCACCTGTGTCGCAGGACCGACGGCCGTTGGAGCAGACGTATCCTGGAGTGGAGACCGCGTCTTGGCAAACGCAGTGTGGAACTTTCTCCACCCCGTTGGATCGACGATCTACATAATTTGTAATTACTGGGGTAGGCTGTATGAGGATTGCGGAAAATTTAGTTGTCTGGCGTGAACTTGGGGAGGCCTATGTCCAGCAGTGGACTACAATAGGCTGAACTGACTGACTGACTGACCCAAAGGGTGCTCAACGGGATCATATTAATTATTAACGTACCTCCGCTGTCTGCATACTGTTACAGGACTGTACTGTACTGTTTTGAACGGTAACAGGTAGATATTTTCTTTTATTTTTATAAAATAGTTTTAATTTGTTCACTAAAATAAGTTAAATTTGTATTTGGATTTAAAGTTTATTACGAAGTCGACTGTATTACGAAAAATTTTGAGTATGTCGAATTCGGAACAGGACGAATACAGAAAAACGATTTTAAATAGTTTAGTTGGGGCCCTCGTTTATATTTTGCCCCAGGGCCTTCGGTTGCCTAGCTACGCCACTGCTCTTTCCCCATGTAGGAGAAGGATCAGAGCTTAATCCACCACGTTTCTCCAATGCGGGTTGACAGATATATTCCCTACCATAGTAGGGATACTCATAACTTCATAAGTAACCATCGCTATCTACATGATAGCAACCGGAACCGACGGCTTAACGTGCTCTCCGAGGCACGGTGGGGAGACCCACATGGACTGCACAAATACCCAGATCACGGCAAACGGTATGGCCAATACAAAAGTTTGTTGTGCGGGAATCGAACCCGCAACCGCCAACGCAACAGCCACAAACCAGTGCTGTGACCATTGCGCCAACGCGACGTCGACGAAAAAAAAACTGAATAAAATATAAATGCCTCACACTTAATGGCCTCCCCTAGGATTTACTCCACACAATACACAAGCACAAACGTCCAGGCGTGGTCCAGGCTAATAATAGGTACCTAATGTACGCTATGTGCGGGGATCGAATCACCACAACCACCAGCGCAAAAGCTATAAGTCAGTGCTGTGATCGATGTGATAATATGCATTGTCAAAGGAACACATATGTATTTATATAAGTACTAGCCGACCCGTGCCCACTTCGTTGGGCGTTATAATCCATTTCACATAAGAAGGGTACGGTGAAATTTGATATGTTCCAATACACTCTCACTATTTTCAGCAAATCAGATAAATATAAATGTTTTAAAATCACCAATTAATTTCTAAGGCAAATAATAATGCTTGATTAGATTGAATTGTTGACACAGCACGTCAGAGGGCGCAGGTTCAAATCCTGCTGATTTAAAATCTTTATATATTTTTACCCGACTGCCAAGGAAGGGTTATGTTTTTCGCGCGTATCTTGTATGTATGTATGTAATATTCTTAACTACCTCGTATCTCTAGGACCGCTGAACGGATTTACATAATTGAGATATCGTTAGATTCGTCTTAGCAGCCCAAGTGTTCTTAGATAGGTGACATTAAAAACAAACAAACATGGCGGCTGTGCGATGCCATTGTAGTTAATGAAGAAATAAATTTTTTTTTAGAATACTATAATATGGGTATCATATTAAAGGGCTTAATACAAGGATTTCAAAAATGTATATCATGATTATGATTACCGTAATAATAAAGAAATACAATAACAAAGATTAAAAAATGTTGAATTTGCTCTTTCCCATGCCTAAGGCAAGCAAGATGCGAGCCGAGCTTCTTCCTCGCCTCCTAGGCAACGTCCGACGGTCAATTTCGGGGTGTAGTCTTTCCCTTAAAAAAAAGAATTATCAACTTCGGACTACTCTGTAAAAAGTTATGCTCGGTCAAACTTAAAAATGATATACCTATATACGTGGCAATTTTAGAACGGTCTCATTTTTTTCGTCGTTAAAAAATTACTTAATCAACCACATGATGTAAACTATTTTAATGAATTGAACCGATTACGTAATTTGTCTAACTAAAAAGACATAAATAAAATAATAATTAAAAGAAAACAAAAAACCCGCCTGCATAAAAAACACATGATATAAAATGAACTGAAAAGTCTGGAACAAGATAAAAATTCAATAATTACACTAAGCTAGTTAGTAGTTAATTTGCAGTCGGAGACATGCAAAGAGAGAATGATTTGACTTATCCTTCAATTTCATGTCTCCGACTGCATATTAACTACTAACTAGCTTAGTGTAATTATTAAATTTTTATCTTGTTCCAGACTTTTCAGTTCATTTTATATCATGTGTTTTTTATGCAGGCGGGTTTTTTGTTTTCTTTTAATTATTATTTTATTATCTTTTTCCTTTTATCTTGTCACTCCTGAATAGTGTAGCTTTCTGTTAGCGAAAGAATTTTCATGATCGGATCAGTATTTGCGAAGATTACCCCGTATATACAAACAAAGTTATAAACTTTACCTCTTTATAATATTAGTATAGATTTGTAACTATTTGAATTTAATCTGATTATGTATGAAATTGACAATTCTGTCAACATTGAGGAAAATTCATAACTTCCTAATTCTGTTCCGAGAATCTTAAATAAGTGTAAAGTGCATTTACTTTGGATGAGACATCGTTCGTACCGACGGACTAATTGTCAGCGGCGTCATAAATTAACGACTGACTGATAAAAATTGTTGGTCGCAAAAAACCTACCGCTGACGTATTATGCTGTATAGTTATTATTTTTTGGGCCTGCCGATTGTTTATAAAATTACAAATGATTATCACTGACTACCTAGTATAAAACAAAGTCGCTTCCCGCTGTCTGTCTGTCCCTATATATGCTTAGATCTTCAAAACTACGCAACGGATTTTGATGCGGTTTTCTTTAGTAAATAGAGTGATTTCAAAGGAAGGTTTATGTATAATACATGCATAATACAGTAGAGGAACACTGATAGTTTTTGCAACATAGCGAAGCCGAGGCGGGTCGCTAGTCTGGTATAAAACGATATTCAACAAGCGCTAACAAAAGCTAGTTAGAACTAGAAGTTCATCCATTCACCATCAAACTTCATTTCGTCTGTCAGAAAGTTGTTGAATATCAGGCGTTATTTTTTTATATTTACCTTATAAGCATCCAACTCTCTACTAAGATCCTCATCGGAGTAACCCTTCATAGCTTTAGTGGCAACTGGTCCCATGTAGTTGTTGACGACCGCGAACTCGAAGAGGGACAGGAAGACAAAGACTGAACATGAAGACATCCAGACGTCTATTGCTTTTACATAGGACACCGGAGGCAGGCTTTGTTGAGATTGAGTGTTTTGGGTTGCTGGAAAATGATTAAAATTGGTCTCTCATATATGCTTATATGAATAATTCAGAAGAATACCGTAAAGTATATTGCAAATGGAAAGTTTAATGTAATGTTATCTACGCTTATATAAAAAAGTGAGAATTTTCTAAAATGTTCTAACGCCACAACAATTTGTATAAAATATATTTTTATATAATAAGCTATTTACCGAAAAAGGCTTTAGGTATTAATTTTTGACAGACCTTTTTTAGATTTTAAATCAATGTATATTTGAAAGATATTACTGTTTTTTTTTATTTTGTAAAAAGTTCCACATCATTCGAACCTAATTGAATTCTCTCTTTCCTTAATTTATCGATTCTTTATTTTTACATATAAACGGAAAAGATGTATGCTAATGTAAGATTATATTAGTGCCGCTGTCTTTCATGCAAGATAATTATGAGTTTATGATATTTGAGTAAACTATTGACCACTCTCAAGAGAGTAACTTTTGCTTTTCTCACCAACTCTTATTTCAAAAGTAATACATAGTGCTTTTGAAGCTTAGAATTTGTTTGTTGGAATATTTTAACAGAGAAAAGACACAGTGTTTCGCACTTAAAAACGCACCTAAAGTCAAAAGCGAAGTAACACCCAAAGTGACACGTGCAGGTATAGCTTCAGGTTTGATCCAAAATGAGATCCAGGACATGACAACGATGAGGGCAGAGGGGATGTAAGTGTGGAACAGGTGGTAGCCCAACCGTCGGCGCAGATTAAACACAACGGCAAGACAGGTGAAATTACCTGAAAAAAATTAATTAATTAATAATAAGGTTAAAACTTTTATAGGCTTAGACACTCGCGGTTTTCAAACATAGTCTATTTTTAAATATCAACGAGTACCAGTTACATGGCCCGTGGTCACGACGAGACTCGTCGTGACCACGGGCACGGCCACAGACAAGGTAAGTCGGGGGTGCGAGTTCGAATGCCGCTGGTTCGAAAATTTTGATATGATAATTAAAAAAAATCGAATTTCCTCATGTGTGGGAAACACAAAAATAAAAATAATACAAATTACTTAATTTTACTTTACAAAATACACACCGAAACATATAATTTATCTCTGAAAAAGATCTCTTCCATCAACCCATTGTCATGAGAAAGTGTTTCATATAGCGAGGCGAACAGTGCAAGAAGAAGAAGGAATTAACCTAAAGAAGAAGAAAAAAACCTACTTAAGAAGACTAGTTATCCATACTTTAATTGATTTTTCATTACCAGTAGAATACTCGATAGTGCAATCCGAAGTGTAGTTATTAGATATATCAAGTTGTGGCAGTTCGATTTCCGGATTGACAACGAGCGGGTCGGTTAGATTCCAAATGAAGACGAGGTCGTGAACTGTGTGCGATACTGGAATTAAAACAAAAGATGATATTATCGCCACATTATAGAAATTATAATTTAATTATAGAAGTATTATTCGAAGATCTCAAACACCTTTTTGATTTTTCTTCAATTTCATTTTCTGAATAATGGTATCTATACTAATATTATAAAGAGGTAAAGTTTATAAACTTTGTTTGTATATACGGGGTAATCTTCGCAAATACTGATCCGATCATGAAAATTCTTTCGCTAACAGAAAGCTACACTATTCAGGAGTGACAAGATAAAAGGAAAAAGATAAAAATATATAAAGATTTTAAATCAGCAGGATTTGAACCTGCGCCCTCTGACGTGCCGTGTCAACAATTCAATCTAATCAAGCATTATTATTTGCCTTAGAAATTAGTTGGTGATTTTAAAACATTTATATTTATCTGATTTGCTGAAAATAGTGAGAGTGTATTGGAACATATCTTTCACCGTACCCTTCTTATGTGAAATGGATTATAACGCCCAACGAAGTGGGCACGGGTCGGCTAGTATACTATATTTCAAGAAGTTCGAAATCAAAATAATTTTATATCCAACTGATTTAATTTAGGGAAAATGTATTCACGTAACTGAGGTACTGGTTATTATTATATTTATGTTTTCAATTAAAGATACATTAATGTAATATAATTGTTAATAGATAATAAAATTTAGCTTTTAGCGAAGTCTGGTTTGAATCAGTTAAAACTATTAGAAAAACCAAAAAGATACCACAAACTAAAGTAAAACTTCTGTAAAATATATTCAAACTGAGATAAGTTTTAAAGTATTATAGACTTCCAGTGAAGCGTCCAAACAAAACTTACGACTTTCAATCATCATAGAACAGCTCTGCGTGTCATGAGGATATGATTCGAACTTCATCGCGCAAGATAACACCAGTGTCAATCTGAAAATATTATTTACTTTAATTATTATTATAATTTCTTGATAATGAAACTAGCTTAAATCCGGAATACTGGGTGCGTAGATTATGGAATTAAGTATTTACTTTGCCTTTTTCTTATAGTTTATCAATTGATAACTAAATTCAATTTTCAACGATATCAGCATACGTACAAACCAACTACACATTCCTTATTCTTAAAATTCATTTTTTTATTTCTTTTTTAAGGAATCCAACAGTTATATATTTGGCTACCATTATTTCTTGTCAATATAATATTTGTAATTTTGTTATTTTTATGGCATATCAAAATGAAAAGCTTAGTATCAATGGTCTACAAAATAATTGCTACTGAAATATAAATAATGTCAAAAACTTGTCACAATAATAGCTATTAAGACGAGTTACCATATTATATAGAAATATTGTATACTTAGGTCCTTATTGTAAACATATAAAAGACCAATCCATACTTCCACTATAAATCTTAAAATATGTTTATACACTAGAAGATACTAATACCAGTCCTGAGTCCATCGAGCAGGTATATATCAATATTTTTTTATATACGACGGGGTCGACAAACAAGCGTACGGCCCACCTCATGTAAGCAGTTTCTGTAGCTTATAGATGCCCGCGAACATCAGAAGCGTGACAAGCTACTTCTACAGACAGGCTTTTTTGGATTTTTTTATTTATTTAACTAAGTCGGCAAACAAGCGTACGGCTCACCTGAAGGTAAGCGATTACCGTACTCCGTAGCTTATTGATGCCTGCACCTCCAGAAGCATTGCAAGCCTGTTGCCGACCCTACCCCCAATTTCCCCCAGAAGCTCTGGTCACCTTACTCACCAACAGGAACACAATACTGCTTGAAAACAGTATTTTCAGCTGTGGTCTTCTGTAAGGTCGAGGTACTACCCCAGTCGCGCTGCTCCATATTTTGAGCAGGAAATTTCCTGCTGTACCCTACCTCAGTTAAAGTTCCCGAATCTCATTAATGTTTTTTTCAGACTTTTATTCACATAACATTAGATTAGATTTTTGTCATTATTCCTGATACAAACAAAATATAATTATACTATTTGATTCTTCTAAGTAAATTCTATTGTCTAATAATCTAATTTACTAACTTATAAAATAATTTTGTGAACTAATAATTCTAAAATATTGTACAATCCTGCAAATCTTGCGGATCCGCGGAACTGATGGTCTCGATCTTGCAGATTTGCAAGATTGTAGGTGTAGTAGGGTGACCAGAGGGTCACCTTACTCACCAACAGGAACACAACACTGCTTCAAAAGAGTATTATTTAGCTGTGATCTTCTGTAAGGTCGAGGTACTACTCCAGTCGGGCTGCTCCATATTTTGAGCAGAAAATTTCCTGCTGTGTCCTACCTCAGTTAAGAAATTGAAATAAATATGGATTCCTATCGGGATCAAGCACTATTAAAATGTTAGAAGCATCAAAAATATGTTTTTTTACTAACTTTGACATATACAAGAGCGTCTTGTCATGGTATAGCCAGAGATAGTGGTTCGGTATGCTCATTTCATGAAAGGTGACCTTCTTTGCATTCTTGAAAAAACAATCGGGTCTCCATATCTTATTGAGCCAGTCCACATCGAGGATCCGGTACTCCTCGTGCATGTTCTCAGGCAGACGGAGTCTTGGATCACGCCAAGATTGGGCGAGAAATATATCTGCTACGTATGTCTAGAAAGTTATTAGTATTATTATATTAGACTATCTGTGTTAACTTAACTTTAAAATATTTTACAGTCACAGAATGATCAAATCATATTTTGCAAAAATTGACGATCAAAATTAATCCATAAAATTTTTGTTCTAAAATTCCCAAGGGATCCCAATAGAGTCCCAAAGGAAGGGAACCTTAACATAAAAAAATAATATTATATCGCCATTGTACGTCAAAAAGTACGCTAAAAGAAAATTCCTAAGTAATTAATTAAAGTGAAGAGGTTTTTGAATATATTTATACATATAATAATACAAAACGAAAAAACTCTGTTCACAATAGGTAAACTAATTAGTTCGCATACCCATACACAACTTAAATTTCTGAAAATATTATATGAAAAACTAGCTGAACCTGCAAACTTGTTTTGCCATATATATCATTAAACCCCTTAATCCCTTCCCCCTTGCAACTTAGGGGTATAAAAAATAGATGTTGGCCGATTCCCAGACCTAGTCGATATGCACACAAAATTTCATAAAAATCGGTCCAGCCGTTTCAGAGGATTTTGGCAACAAACACCGCGACACGAGAACTTTATATTATATTAAAATTATTAAAGCAAACACTCATCACTTTCAAATTCTTATATAAAATTTAGGAAGATTGAAAGTAAATGTGACGAATTAAAAAACTAGATAAAAAATGAGAAGGAAACCTACCATACTCTCTTCATTGATTGAATCCAGTGACAACACCGTCACGTGGAAATATACAATAGTGGGTTGTCCAGAAAGTTTCGGTGCTCTATTTTTATCGTAATATTTTTGACCCTTTTCTGGCAGAATGTCTCCAATCATTAAACTGGTTTCGGGCCTAAATTCGACTTCTTGATATGTCGAGTTATTGCTGAAATACAAATTGATCAAAATTGTCTTAAATTTTTCCTGGTTCTCAAATTGTAACTTTATATTTCTTTTTTTTAAGTTATTTAAAACTTGAAACTTTTTTAATAAGATTTTTAGAATATTAATACCAATAGAAACAACTTAACTTAAATTGAGGACTCCTTAAGAAGTTTAACTATAGAACATATAAACACAATTTTATCTACTTATTATTTTAGATTGTGGGCTGTCAGAAGTACCAAAATAGAACAGACGATTTTATCAATATAAATACAGTAAATAAAAATGCTACTTACAGAAAACTGACAGCATGGACTCGACTAGCGCTGACCTCCCTCAAAAGTAGAGGCATGTAGGAGAATATAGTTATCACAGACCACTTCATTTTGTTAATTATCGTCCACTTAACCTTTATTCCATTCATTCACTATCACCGTTCTGACATTTCCAAATTTTTTGACTTTATTTCACTACAGTAGTCTAATCTTCAAACATCTGCAACATCTTGTGATGCGAAGACTATTGTCCCTGTCTATAATCTCTTTAAAGGCGTTACCTAACTTAATAAATGCATTAACACGTGTAACTGAACATGCAGAAAAGATTCCATTGCTATTATTGGATGTAATGCAATTAAAAATCTTGTTAAATTAATATTCATAATAATATTTCTCTTTTTAATTGTTTACTCGAAGCAAGTCGTAGCGTTAGTTGATTAAGTAAGTACTAGGTTTTTTTTCTTAAACTGACAAGATTAAACATTTTATGGCTAGTATTTTAATTATTTTTACAATTTGTGCAAAACTGAATTTTAGCTGTAATATACTTTTCAAAATAATTTTAGACATACTTAACTTTTGGTCCCTATTTTGTGTTTTTTTATATACGGAATTTCTTTTTCGACAAAAATCTTGATAGTGATATATTTAATCATTAATTAATAAAATATTTCGTAACCTACTTGTTGTTCTTGTAGGTCTTTACGTGATAAATCGACGCCTTGAAAAACGGATTAAGCTGTCGTGACAAATATATTGAAGATATCAATACATTTGATTTAAAACTTACTATATCTAATAGCTATCTACTATTTTAGCTTATGATCGTATTTTTGAAAATAAATCTTAGTAACATGAGGCATAAATTTAGCTTAATTTGCCTAAAACTTAAGCCTTATTTTTATAGTTTTTATTTTTTAAATTACGTGATTGAAAAAGTTATAATTTTTTACTGCATTTTTTATTTATTATTTATCCCCTTATGATATAAGACTGCAACGACGATGATACATTGCTATTATCGTTTATAAGGCTTCGACGCTTACACCTACGATACAAACGTATTCCGTTATAAATTACTAGAACATTCTAAGTATTATAATAAATATTCTTTTTACTTTTCAAGAATATTTTCTTAAATATTCCATTACTTTTATTTTTATTTAGATAATTCTGTAATTATTTATTGCATGTTGATTGTGTTAAGTTGAATGTCGACTTAGTGTTTTATTTTCTCCTTATCTATACTAATATATAAAGCTGAAGAGTTTGTTTGTTTGGTTGTTTGTTTGTTAGTTTGTTTGAACGCGGTAATCTCTGGAACTACTGGGCCGATTTGAAAAATTATTTCAGTGTTAGATAGCCCATTTATCGAGGAAGGCTATAGGCTATGTATAATCACGCTAAGACCAATAGGAGCGGAGTCCACGCCGACGAAGTCGCGCGCAGAAGCTAGTGTTTAATAAATGTGTAAGAACAATTATAAATAGAAGTGTATTTTATTATCAAAATGTTTGTTATATTCACATACGAAATAATATACTTCACAAGTCTCATTTTCAATTATTACGGCACTATTAAACCTAACATCGACATTATGTCTTTAATATGTGTCTTAAATTACGTAATAGTTTAAAAAAAAGACAAACGAAGAAAAAATATCACGAAACACTTCAGTGATTCTTACCTAAGTTCAAATAAAAACATAAAATCCGATTATAAATCTAAATTATAAAATAAAATGTTCAGTTACACTTTTCACTTTTAGATCCAGATTAAAAAACTATTTATGAACCCTAAGTTTTAAAATAAGAAACTAAATGCATTTTAAATTAAATAAAATTAGTTCAATTGAAGATGCAAAATTGAAAAGGTATTTAAAAATTTCGTACACACTAAACTTTTTTACGGAGAATTCACAAGTAATCACTTTTCAAACACTATGCTATAATGTATGTGAACTGTTTGAAAATATTTGTAACACATAGCAGTCATATTGGATCGTATCGAACGACTGAAGCTAATGCCTGAAAAATTGTCGCTCGGCTGTAAGTCACAAGCGGAGCGCGTGTGCTGTTAATAATTTTAAAATGCTTAAATTATTAGTAGACCTGTAAAATCTTTAAATAAAGACAAGAAATTTTTTTGTATTATTATTTGTATAGGTAGGGATCCCTAGTACATTTTTTTCACCTGATTAGTAACAAGCTAATTTTCCGGGAGTAGCTTTAATTTGATGAGACTAACAAAAAATTCCTCTACGAAAACTCTCGATTGTGATAGCTAACAGAGATAGCAGGGGGTAGAGCAACAGTGAGCGTATGACCGGGATAACGTACCACGCAATTTGTAGGACAATATTACTATTAAATCATATAGATATTAACTAACTAAAAGAAAAAAAATCAGCTGGTTAGGAATAATTTTTGATGACCTCGTAAGGTCATCAAAAATTGATTTTTTTTTCTGATTTTTTTCTGAGTGTGACCTACACAATGTTCCGCAACATGTACGTTCCTCATTTGTCCCCTGGACCCCTAGTGGATACATAGCTATATACTTTAGAAGTGCCACAGCAGCATCTGTTGTAGAGGGATCTCTAGTAAAACGATATTTTGTTCTTTGTGAAAGATGCCATTAACCTTAAAATGGAAAAGAAGTTGGTTTGGTATATGTATTAATTTTCTTTTTAATAATTATTGATACATCTGCTGACTCTTAAGTAGCTTAATCCACTGCTTCAAATAACCTATTCACTAACTTACAGTAGGTACAGTAAGTAACATGTCAGTTGTGGTCTAACAATAATTATCTTTCATTAGGGAAACAAGTTTTACCCGCCGTCGGAAATTATAACTAACAGGCTAAACGTAATAAAGTACCTACAGACTACAGTTTACCCGTTTCATTATAAACTAGCTTTTGTGCGCGACTTCGTCGGCGTGGACTCCACTCCTATTGGTCTTAGCGTGATGACACATAGCCTATAGCCTTCCTCGATAAATGGGCTATCTAACACTGAAAGAATTTTTCAAATCGGCCCAGAAGTTCCAGAGATTACCGCGTTCAAACAAAAAAACAAACAAACAAACAAACTCTTCAGCTTTATATATTAGTATAGATTATAGTCATTTAGTAGTAGTAAGTCTTTGCAAAGTTTGACTTACCTACTTTACAGATTACTGTATTATTTAAAATTATTTAATCCTCATATCAAGTGCTCTATCAAGAAAAATGGGATTAAACAGATTTCAAATTAAATTTTTACATTACACACTTTAAAACCTTTGCAAGTTTTAAATGAGATTATATTATTTTCAAGGTGTGTCTTGTTTATGCAGCATTATAACATCTTACAATGTTACCTAAATGAAAACCTCCTTTGGGTTGAACTTGAATGTTAATTAACTTTCAATAGTCACATTATGTAGGTATAACTTCTAAAACCGCAGCATTTAAAAACAGTTGGTTCCAGTAGTTATTTTTTTTTTAGTTAAGTAAGTAGGTATATTGAAAAAACTATTTATACATACTTACATATAAATAAAAGACAGACAGTCTGTGATTTCAAAATAACTGTGTTTTAATTGCATATAACTAGCTATAACTAGGTATTTACACAGTACTAAAACACAAACAAACTATTTTAAAATTTCCGTCTGTCTTTCTTATTGTCCGGTCTAATATCCGGAACGGCGAAACCGATTTTATGGGACTTTCACTGGAAGATAAAGTTGTAGAACAACATAGATTACTGTAGGTATATAAATATATCGGCCGGTTAGAAGCTAATTAAAAAACAAATAAGTTGTCCAGTGCTTATCGAATTTTTACGCGTCATATCTTAAAAGTGACATTTCGGAAGTTAAAAGCAAGAAATTTTACTTTTAGGTTTTGATTGCATATTAAATTAAATAATATACTCTTACAAGCGTTTACGTAAATTCTCGGTGGTAAAATAGGGGATTAGTTCTTATTATAATTCAATTTGCCTAAAAATGGCTGATGCAGACTTCAGTGGAGTCTTTATTTCACACAAGTATTCGTGTAGGTATGTTATTCACACGGCAGCATTGCGATATGCGATATGCGAACAGTGTGGTAGTTAGAGCACACAAAAGTCAACAATAATTATGTTAGGCAATGAGGTCTTAAATTATTGTCTATAATTATAATAAAAATGAATGTTGCTAAGCGCATAACTGGAGAATGGCTCGACCAATTCGGCTATTTTTTTTGTATGTTCCTTAAATCCCACATAAAATAAAAAAATAAAAATACCTAATAAAAAAAACATAACAGACAGAACGAAGTCTGTGCGGGCAGCTAGTAATATAATATTTAGGGACTACTTTATCACCTCTTTAGATAATCAATTTTTACGCAAGCGAATATAGGTACCTATAATAATTATAATGTAAGTAGTAATTAGTTATGTAAGCAACCAAAAAAAATTTGGGCTGTTTCTGTATCTTCTTAATAAAAAACATATGCAGTCATTCGGAAAAGATTCTATTAGTGATGGCCAAGTAGCTTCAGGCTTAATTATTTAAACATATAGTTATCTATCATTGAACGTTGCCATAATAGGATTATCTGGGTGGACTAGGCCGAGACCTTGGGCTCTTTGTTGCGTATAACCTTATTTTTTATTACTATATTATAATTATGTACATTTAATGTAATATATGATATCACTTGTTTCAATTTAATTTCATTCGCCTCAAATAAGTATATGGCAAAACTTTCAACTTCAACTTCTTTTTGTTTAATAACTTTCTTTGCTGATACAAGAGCACAGATAATTGATGATTAGATTTGCCAATGTTGCAATCAAAATTTTAATGTCTTCATTTGTTGACAAGATGATTAGGTTTCATTTATTTGGACTATCTGATGTCTCAAAGCATTTAACATGGTAGGTTCGACCGCATTTTTTTAAATTACAACTATTAAAAACTTTTTATGGTAGTAATGTCTTAATTAAAGGCGTCGATCACACTAAAAAAAAACATATTATGGGTAATACCTACTAAACCTTCTTCAATACAAAAATTTAACAAACGTCATATCATCAATTAATGTCATCATCACCACTTCAGCCAATCGCAGTCCACTGTTGGTCCACTGGGCGGGTTAGTGACCGCAGGGCTGGCTTCGTCGCACCGAAGACGCTGATGCCCGTCTTCGGCCTGTGTAGTTTAAAAGCCAGCAGTTGGATGGTAATCCCGCCATCGGTCGCTTTTTAAGTTCCAATGTGGTAGTGGAACTGTGTTATCCCTTAGTCGCCTCTTACGACACCCACGGAAAGAGAGGGGGTGGCTATATTCTTTACTGCCGTAACCACACAGCGTGAATTAGATACATTATGTTGTAAAGTTATCTATTCTTCTTATCGTTTTGTCAAAATATAAAACATTTCTATGAATATTTTATCTAAAGCGATATGTACCAACCTTCATATAGTTTATATGGTATTGGTGAAATATAGGATATCACATTCGTACTGTTAGTCAATAAAGAACGCGAATCTGAATTTATAATATTTAACAGTAAAAAAAATAACACGTACAACTGTCTCAAAGATACTTGACATTTTAGTTGAAAATCGATGATATAAATAAAAAATAGAAACGGATCTAAAATTGATCCTTGTGGAATGACCACCTTGGAATCCAATTTGGCAGAAAGATGTCCAGGTCATTCCAATTACAGAAATATGTTAATTTTTATTATTAAGATGGTAAATTATTGAAAGATAAGATGCAAGGATGCATTAAAATTTTACCATTCACTTCGTTAGGCTTATGCATTTTACAAAAAATATTTCAAAGATAACTTATTGTGCTCCTGTGGAAAGTAAGATAGTATGGATGTGAAGATAAGATAATAGAATGGATGTGACATGAACAATTTCTACCATACTATTATATATTATCCAATTGAAGTTCTCTATATAGAAATAAAGATGGACGAAAGCGAAAACTTCCGAAACACAAGACTTTTTTTAATGGCTGTATTTTTTATTTTGTGTTAACTCGGAGCTTTTTACTAGATAAACCGATTTTAATGATTCTTTTTTTTTTAATCGAAAAGTGATGCAAGTCATGTAGTCCCATTTTAATTTCATTGAGATTTAACAAGTAGTCACAGTCAGTAGTCAGTTGGTACAGTTCGTCAAGAGATGGCGCGATTCGTAACACCTACTATTATTATTTTTCATTGATTTTTTTGTTCAATAACAATAAATTAATATAGTCTATATCACTCCTGAATAGTGTAGCTTTCTGTTAGTGAAAGAATTTTCATGATCGGATCAGTATTTGCGAAGATTACCCCCTACAAACAAAGTTATAAACTTTACCTCTTTATAATATTATAGTATAGATCAGTGGTCGGCAACCTTTTGGTAGGTAAGGGCCACGAAGTGGCCAAATAAACTAAAGGCGGGCCGCGCTTATGATTTAAACCCTAGACTCTACCTGATACCTACAATATAATTGGTCATATCCCATAGAAAAAATGAAAATGCTATTAAAATTTTTAAAACATATGGAATTTAATACGTACACGTAATACTTACATTATACAGCACAACAGCATTTTTGTTGTATGGAATTTTTTTATGGATCTAGCTGCATTTTCTACCCTAATTCTAAATCTGTAGATACTCAGATTTTTGCTAGCAGCTCTACATTTTGAGATATGAAGGGTAGCTATTTTTGTCAAAAAAACATGGTTTCCCGTCATATAACAATTTATTTAAACAACATTTTCTTTTATGTAACTTTCTTGAATAAGTTGGAGTTTTACAACTATTCTGGATAATCCAACAGTAGTCAGCCATCATACTTTCACTCCAATAGCCCTGGTAGCGCTCCTCCATGAAGTGAATATCCTGATGAAAGCGTTCTCCCTGCTTCTCGCTTAAATGTCCAAGATTTACAGAAAATCGATCAAGGTGGCTATAAATGAAATGCATCTTAATGCTCATGTTGTATCCAAGGTGCTGAACGTATAATGGTAACTGCTTGACGTGGTCAGGAAAGTCGACGGACTTCTTATTTCCCGAAAAGTTTTTTACAAGCCAAAAAAAACTAATTCCAGGTATTTTTTCAGTAGTTGTCATACTTTCAGTAAAATTTACATCGTTTATTAATTTTCTAATTTGTGGTCCTTTGAAAATTCCAGCTTTTAAATTCTCAGCACTCAATTTTGGAAACAATCTGGATATACACTGGCGTGTAAAAGTTTTGGGCCACCCTGTTTTTTCCATATAACTGACAAAATATTTTTTTCTTTCACTTGTTCTTTGTCGAGTTGTTTGAGAGGACCATATTAAAGATTATAACGTTAATAATTATATAAAATATAATATTGTACAACGGTAAATGACTTTCAACAGTGTGCAAAAGTATTGGGCCACCGCAATTCACGAATTTGCCGGACCTTACTGCACAAGATTTTTTGATATTTTTTTCTCACTGGTTTCTAAAAACGCTATGCACAAGGTATATGTTAATAATTACTATTATTTCTGCCTCAATGCCGAAAATTTTTAACAATAAAACTTGAAATATGAAAACATTAAGCTCTGTGAAATTTTGTTCAAACCACCTTCAAACTTTATTCAGAAAAAAAATTCACACGTTTTACACACTATATTGGGTATCCAGTGCTTGTTGTTTGTTTCCGATGGCCGTTGATAGTACTCCATGTAAGCATTTTTAACGAAGTCTGACACATTTAAACAGAATTTTTTGAATGTATATTTGCCACAAATGTAACAAAATCTATTTGGATTGTTTACACAGGTCTTTCTAGACGCATGTTGTAAATGACTCGGTACTTCCTAAATATCACAGGAAAAAGGGTTTGCAAAAATCTTCTTTGCTTGAAACTTTTCAAACTCACCAAATCTGTCGCTGAATGAAAAATGTCACATCATATATCTGCCAGTTTCGTTTTAATTCTACGTGTTACGCGATCGCGGTTCGTTCATGCATTTATGTTGATATTTATAACTTATTTATAAAACATTCGCGGGCCGCAAGTAAGACCTCCGCGGGCCGCACGCGGCCCACGGGCCGCGCGTTGCCGACCACTGGTATAGATTTTTGCAGGCAAGCTTTATCCACCATGTTATTGTCAGCTGACTTTATTTTTCCTTCAAGTTAATAGGTAAACTATAATCTGACAAATTTTTAAGTGAGAGGAAATGACTTAATTTTTTTTTTACATCTTTCAAGGTACCAGCTGACAAACTTTCCGCCGAGATACAGCCAGCTGACGTTAATTTTCATTTATCATGCATGTAAACTATTACCATGAAAATTTGTATTTCAGAAGAAATCATTGAAAGGAAATTTTTTTTTCATGTTCAAGCAGCCAGCTGACGTATAATCCACCATGTTATGGCCAGCTGACGTTATTTTCCTTCAAGATATTAGGTAAACTATAATCCGACAAATTTTGAAGTGAGAGGAAATGACTAAAAAAAAATTTTTTCTCGATGTTTGGGAGGCTGCCACTGCCCAACCCAGAACCCACCCACGGAGTGGCAGCTGACAAAGACGAAAATTTATAAAAAATCCCTTAATCATGTCACGAAGTTTCGTTTGGGAGGTTATTGGTCATGTCAACCTGTCACTGGCTCCCGGTCCATTAGACCACTTAGGCTTTTATGCCTTACCGCAGCTGGGACAAACCTAGCTATATTTAATTAGATACAAAAACTTGTCAGGAAGGGGTTACTACCGAGGGGGTAGTGCAGCGCTCTTGTATCCTAAGCAATTTTTAAATATCTAGCAAGGTTTGTATTCGGTCTACGAAGTAAACTCATGATGAGTTTCATCTGATTGCAAGTGTCAACTTTGACCAGCTTGACAGACTGGCTCTCCTCGAAGCCGATAACCCCGATATCTAGCAAGGTTAGCAATATGATGAAAACTTGAAATTTAGTATAGGCTTTTCTATCATTACCTTCTTTAAATAATTAAAACAAAACAAAAAACCCGCCTGCGTAAAAAACGGAAAGAGCAAAGTCAACATTTTTTAAACTTTCTTATTGTATTTCTTTATTATTATTACGGTAATAATAATCATAATATACATTTTTGAAATCCTTGTATTGAGCCCTTTAATTTGATACCCATACTATAGTATTCTAAAAAAAAATTATTTCTTCATTAACTACAATGGCTTCGCACAGCCGCCATGTTTGTTTTTTTTAAATGCCACCCATCTAAGAACACTTGGGCTGCTAAGACAAATCTAACGATATCTTAATTATGCAAATCCGTTCAGCGGTTCTAGAGAAATGAGGTAATTAAGAATATTACATACATACATACATACAAGATACGCGCGAAAAACATAACCCTTCCTTGGCAGTCGGGTAAAAAAGTTGTTTTGGGATTGTTGAGGGATTCATTACTTACAAATGATTTTGCTTTTGTTGGTTTTTTGTGTTTGCTGTTTATGTTTGTTTTTAACTTTAAATGCATCTATTTTTAATTATTTTCATCTTTTTATTTCAATTTGTAGATATTATAACATTTTAATAATACTAATGTTAAATCTCTTTTTGTGCATGTTGTGACATCTTAAAATGTTGCGCATTTAATAAAGAAATTAACCTTTGATTAAAATTTTGTAAGTTTTATTTATTTCATTACTGTTTATCGATAACTATACAACACTGTACAAAATTGTATCTGAAGGTTGCTGGCGCTACAGGCACTTCACGCGAATTATGACATGGCGGTGAAAGCTGGCGCTACAGGCACTTCACGCGAATTAAAAACCCTTTCACCGCCATGTCATAATTCGCGTGAAGTGCCTGTAGCGCCAGCAACCTTCAGATACAATTTTTTATGGTGAAAGGGTTTTCACCGCCATGTCATAATTCGCGTGAAGTGCCTGTAGCGCCAGCAACCTTCAGATACAATTTTGTATGGTGAAAGGGTTTTCACCGCCATGTCATAATTCGCGTGAATTGCCTGTAGCGCCAGCAACCTTCAGATACAATTTTGTATGGTGAAAGGGTTTTCACCGCCATGTCATAATTCGCGTGAATTGCCTGTAGCGCCAGCAACCTTCAGATACAATTTTGTATGGTGAAAGGGTTTTCACCGCCATGTCATAATTCGCGTGAATTGCCTGTAGCGCCAGCAACCTTCAGATACAATTTTGTATGGTGAAAGGGTTTTCACCGCCATGTCATAACTCGCGTGAATTGCCTGCAGCGCCAGCAACCTTCAGATACAATTTTGTATGGTGAAAGGGTTTTCACCGCCATGTCATAATTCGCGTGAAGTGCCTGTAGCGCCAGCAACCTTCAGATACAATTTTGTATGGTGAAAGGGTTTTCACCGCCATGTCATAATTCGCGTGAAGTGCCTGTAGCGCCAGCAACCTTCAGATACAATTTTGTATGGTGAAAGGGTTTTCACCGCTATGTCATAATTCGCGTGAAGTGCCTGTAGCGCCAGCAACCTTCAGATACAATTTTGTATAGTGTTGTATAGTTATCGATAAACAGTAATGAAATGAATAAAACTAACAAAATTTTAATCAAAGGTTAATTTCTTTGCTCAATAGTAGTATAGTTTTTTTATGTGAAATTATAATGTTACAACTACTGTAGGTATGTCCTAAATAAATAAATTAATAAATCATCGATGTATTTTACGACTGACGACACGTTGGCGTAACGGTCTCAGCACTAGTTTGTGGCTGTTGCGCTGGCGGTTGCGGGTTCGATCCCCAAACGTGACAAACATTTGTATTGGGCTATTGGCTATACAGATGTTTGTCGTGGTCTGGGTGTTTGTGCAGTCCACGCTGATCTTCGAGGCCTTCGAAGTACGATTGTTGGACTCACGAATACATCCACTCCGCATCCTCTGATAACGAAATTCTTACCCGTGTCTACAGACATTGAAGAAGTTTGAAATGTTTGGGTGTCTCTCTCTGGTCTGTGTGTTTGTGCAGTCCTTGTGGGTCTCCCCACCGTGTCTCGGAGAGCACGTTAAGCCGTCGGTCCCAGTTGTTATCATGTACTCGTACACCTGATGGCGACCGATACTCATAGTAAGGAATATATCCGCCAACCCGCATTGAAGCAGCGTGGTGGATTAAGCTCTGTTCGTTCTCCTACATGGGGAAAGAGGCCTATGCCCAGCAGTGGGATATTACAGACTGAAGTTAGCGTATCTATACTAATATAATAAAGCTGAAGAGTTTGTTTGTTTGATTGTTTGTTTGGTTGTTTGTTTGTTTGTTTGAACGCGCTAATCTCAGGATCTACTGGTCCGATTTGAAAAATTCTTTCAGTGTTAGATAGCCCATTTATCGAGGAAGGCTATAGGCTATATATCATCACGCTAAGACCAATAGGAGCGGAGTCCACGCCGACGAAGTCGCGCGCAGAAGCTAGTTTTACTATACTTGTTAAATTAATTGATATTTTCTTGCATATCAGTGTATAACAATTAGAAGTATTTTTATACTACTAGAATTATTGGATTGTAAGTAAAACCACATATTATTCTTAGTTGTACTTCATAATTATAATAACATTTTAACCAATAAATATATCTACATAATTATTATATTTACAAGTAATTCAATGGTTTCTCTCTCTGCCTGTCTGTAAATAAATTGTCCATCTCCCCTTCATCTAAAGTAAGAAATTTAGACGATGTTTAATATAAAAAAATTTTCACAATTCTTGCAGTAATTTTTGTATTTATAGAACTACTTTGTATGTATAAAATTCTTACTTTATGATAAAAGAAAAATTCCCATTAATGCCTTCTGGATCCGCATTTATAGATAGTATACCGGATGTATTTGGAACGCTTGGAAAAACGAAGAGGTATGATAGTGTTGGCATGACCTGACATGATAAAAAACGCAAAAAGAATTTTTTTTCTTGCCTGTTTTCATAACTTTTTTGGTATAATCCGGTTTGGGAAAAATAATGAAACAGAAATTTGAAGATCGAATCGTGTTTAGAAAAAATCGGCAACGTCATTGAATACCACATGTTCATGTGCGCCATCAGCTGACCGGTGCGAGGTCAACGTACTCCCGCACGCACTGTCACGCGTCTCGCGGTCAACGAGAGTTCGCAAAATACAAAGTCCTAAAATGTTCTTAAAAACGTTTCTGAGATAAATGGTTATATGCATTATATAGTATATAAATAGTATATTACTAGTTTTAAATCTTTCCAAGCGTTCCAAATACACCCGGTATAAACACTTTAATTTTAAATTTCTTCAAGCCCTTTATTACTACTTAAAGTACTTTTCTTTCCAGTCCCATAAATTCTTTGACATAAGTTATAAAATTTCCAACTGTCAAGTTCTTCAGGATTTTCTTTCACCATAGTTCTGTATTGTGACCGTATTTCCGACATTTTCTTGGAACAAACTAAGGGACTCTTCTTTAATATATCTGAAGCTTCCATCCACAAGTAGCTTCTTACAAATTTTGGGTTCTTAAATTTGTCTAAATGCGCCAAATACCAAGTTAGAAGTCTTTCAGTTTCAATATCCGACCAAGTTTGTTCACTTTCCTCTTCTGATATTGGATTTAGGTCCTTATTATTTTCTTCTCTAAGTGCATGTTCTTTTGTCAATATTTCTTGTAAAATATCTCTGAACGGTGTATCAATTTCACTGTTAAAGCTCTGCTTTAAGTAATTTATTTTGCTATAAATTTTGTTTACAGGCTCGGAGATAAATTTAGCAAGTTCAGTCCATAAATATTTTTGTTCAAATTTAGGACTCACAAAATCTTCAATGTTTTGTAAGTAATAATTCAACGCATTATAAACTTTTTCATCAGACATTGGTATGTCTTCAAATGCATTCATCTGTTCCAAATCCTGACTGTTATTAAATTTTACGAATTTGGGTTTAAAAGTGAGAATTTTCTCTATAAGAGCAGAGTATGGAGTTTTTAAATCTGTACCACTTAGTTGCTTATGTCGATTTTTCAGTTTTAAGTACATTTTCTTGCAAGATATAGGCGTTTTTTCATCCAATTTTGATGCTATTTCTGTCCACATTTCCCTTGCATTTATATCTTGTCCTTTATGCATTCTTAGATAATTCAAGTAAAGAATCAAAAGTCGTTTTTTGCTGCGTTTATTCCATTTAGTTATAATTTGCTTCCTTAATGTTTCCTCTTTACTTAGAATTTGGTCTTGATCTTTTTCCTGAATGATGATTTGTGCATTGTTAATATCTTCGCCTTCTGGTATAACGATAATGCATTGGAAATCGTCATCTGTAAAAAAGTGAAGTTTTAGGAGTTATATAATCTCTTCACAGTTTAAATTACATCAATTCTTCATATTTGGTATGCTATAAACTTGTAAAATGTAAGTAGTTGCCAGAGGCTAAAGAATAGGTAGATAGAAATATACATCCTTTGAGATTTTATCAGTTTAATTTTGATATCATCAGAGTGGTTAATACGAGTATACAGGAGTACTTATACGTATACTTTAAATATAGAACCAGTTGCACATAAACACACAGACTAATGTCTAATAATCTTAATGAGACCATATTTATTATTTCATCCGAACACTATGGCAAATGAGATCTTATATTACATAAGACCTACAAGTAAATATTTTAAAAGCTTACACTAAATTTGGTTATAAAATTAGGTAAAAAACTGTCCCATAATACTAACCTTCTTGTGCTTCCAACTTGATACCACCGTTGTAAACATCGTCATCGACTTCCATAGTTTCTAGAACTTCTGAATTTTGTTCAGCATTTTTATAAATATCATCTAACATGTTAAAATATTTCCACGATACTTTAACGTCTGGATTACGAGCTTTCATTGTCTTCAACTTTCTATAGGACTTTCTTAATTCGAGGAACTTATCACAACAGCTTGATTCCGTCCTACCGATTTCGTGAGAGATTTCGGTCCATTTGCTTCTTTCTTCAATATTCTCTTGGAAATTGTGGAAATTTCTAGAAAAATAATTAATCAATTGTTTGATTTCCTTAGCAGACCAGTCTTCAGGATCGTCTGAATCCATTTTTCCATTCTTCAACTTAGATTTTATGGCTCTGTAGCCAAACACTTTCTTGCAAAGATTGTAATATGGCCACAAAATGGGCATTTCTGGCTTATTTATTTCCCTTTGAACGTATCCCGTGTAAACTTGTTTGAAATTACGAAATCTATGCGCGCATTCGGTTGCTGTAACTCCTATTTGTCTTGCCAAAACTTCCCATAGGGCTAATTTCTTTTGCTGGGACGATGCAAATTTATCCTTATTTTTTAAGTAGAATTCTAGTATTTTGAAGGCTTTGCTATCACCTGTCCGTTTCTTAGAACGCTTTGTGAATCCTCTTTCGTCATAAGATTCTTCGTCCTCTGTGCCATTATCCATGAATTTATCATCCTTATCTTTAATGGTGATCTTTTTGACTGTAAATTTGTAAATTATTAAATAATTAGTATTACAGTATTGACTTTAAGGTGTAAAAAATATTTAGACAATATAACAAAAACAGTAAAGAAATCAAATAACAATTTGTGAAATAAATTGTAACAAAACCTCAAAAATATTTTAAGATCAGGTTAATATAATTCAAAATCATTTGGTTCTTATATTATCAAAATAATTATAAATATATGTTTAAATTGTTCCTCTAATTAAGCCTACTCTACTTTTTTTTTAAACTTGTATTTAACTTGCAATGTATTTTATTATTTTACCGATAAAAAATATAATTCTGATAGCTTTTGCAAAGAAAAATATTTATAATTAATTATTTATATTTTAATTACATACCTCCAACTTTGCTTGGTTCATTGCTAGCCTTATTCAGTTCTTTTAACTTTTCATAACCATCCAGTAGGTTGCTATCCATACCGTAATCAAATATTCTATCAAATAAATCAATGTACCTCCAGTCTATCTGCATGTCTGGATTTTCCTTTTTATCCTCTAGGATACTCTTGTAAAGTGTAGTCAGACCATTCCATTGTTTTCTACAAGATGTAATACTTCTATTCAATTTCCGAGCAAGAACCGCCCAACAAACATAATAACATACAGTATCTTTTAGCATATCTATATTTTCATAAAGATATTGAACTAATTCATCAATTTCCTCCATTTTCCACTCATCGGTGTAATTACCGGAATTTTTCACCTCAATTTCTACTTCCCTAGCAATTATATTATCAAATAAAATTGCTAATGGTATTCTATTTGCTAAATCATATCCACTTTGTATAAGTTGATTAAAATGTTCATTTTTAAGTTCATTGAACTTTTTCTCACAACTCTCTGGTGACTTATCTAATAATCTACCAACTTCTTGCCATAAGAACTTATTTGGTATGGTTCGGTCCAGGAATTCATTGAAGCAATCAAAGTAATATTTAACCAAAAACGTTGTTTCTACGTCTAACCAAGAATTGTCATTATTTTCTTGTGTAGTAGTAGGACCATTAGCAGTATTTGAATCATTTTCCAAATACTTTCTTATGAATTCTTCATCGTCACCGTATATTTGGTCAAAGTATTTCATATATGGCCAATTGATGCTTTCAGCACCACTTTCTTTACGTTTACACACCATTCTTATGTAGTGTTGTTTGAAATTTAAGAAACGTTTATGCCAGTAATCTACGTCTTCCTCACCTAAATCCATAGCAATAGCTTCCCATATACCTTTTTGACTATTATACTGTTTTTGGAAGTAATCCTTATGCTTGATGTATGAATTTAACATAGCCTCGACTTGTTCATCTCGATTTTGAACTGTATTAACCTTCTTAACAACTAATATTCCATCTTGATTAACAACATTATTAACAGGCAAATTCATAGTAACTTGGTTCATTTGATTTAAGTCATTAAGACACATTTTAACGTAACTATCGTCATGAAATGCTCGATGACACAGATCATAGTAAGGAAACTCAACTGCTCCTCCATACATGCAAGCTTCGGCGTATTTACTTTTTAATTGCCTTAACTTTACTTCACATGAAATAGGATGTTTACCGGCCAGCATTGTTTTACAGGCAACAGCCCATAGATGTGTTTTCTTTGTCGTTCCACTGAGAAACGTATCTTTATTGTCGATGTAAAATACAACAAGGCGTTTGATTTCATCGTCGAGCCAGACTTCATTAGAAGCTTGTTCAGTTGCTTGAGCAATATCTTGCTCTTCAGCCGACTCTCCGTCCCCGAGGTCTTCTTCAATGATATATTTAGTGTCAGGCAATAATTGCACATTACTTTGATCTACGCCATCCAGTGCGCGTAGATCTGGTTCTTCGTTTTCTGTAAATTAAAACTTACATTAGGTTTTTATTTTTTCTGTTTAAATTTTTTAAATTGAATTCAATCAAGCCAACAATTGTAATTTTTAGTTCAATATGTTTATGATAGTAAGAGTTGCTTTATCTATATATATAAAAATCAATTGCTGTTCGTTAGTCTCGCTAAAACTCGAGAATGGCTTGACCGATTTAGCTAATTTTGATATTGAAATGTTTGTGGAAGTTCAGGGAAGGTTTAAACGGTAAGAAACATAAATCATATGTAAAGGAAAATACTAAACCTGCTAGAAAGAGTTAAATAATTCTAACACATATTACATATCTACATTTGACATACACGGCTATAAATATTTTATCAAAAAGGTAATTAGAACGTAGATTTCTGAAATTATTTCTTACTTACCATCAACATAAAATAGCAGAATGTCACCGTTAGGTTGCACTTCTGTTTTAACCACAATTTTTTCCATATTGTAAAGATGCAGTTACGACTAAAGAGATCTAATTAAATTTATTGTTAGCACAATTAATATTTTCACCAGAAAAGATCCATTGTAAAGTATTAATTAAAATCTTTTGAAGATACGATGAAGTTTTAAAAACCCGTATTGAAACCTTTTTTTTTCAAATATCATAATAAAAACTTATATGCGTAATAAGTGTATTTTGTAACTTTATTGTCCATAAAAAGTTTAGTTATTTGTTAATTGTTATGATTCCTTATTTTGACGTTCGCGGCAAAACGATCGGAAATTTTGAACACCACTTTTTAGAAGCGCAGCAATGCTTCACGATCACGTTTAGATCTTGCAATCCGCCATTTTATAAAATTTTACGCTGAGTCGCTGACATTTTATTGAACCAACCAATCGTTTATTTTGATTGTCACGTGAAGTATAATTACCTGTCAACATTTATTTGTTATCTGTGTAAAACTAGACGCGCGGAATTTTTCAAACATAATTTCAGTAAAGTCTGATTTTAAGAGATTTGTTGTTTTGCTATATTCATCTGCTGTATTCATTATCACTTTCGAAAATCATAGCCAGCGAGAAAATTGGGATGCTTATTAGAGCAGCATGAAAACGAGTTAGATCCATTCTGAAGGCAAACAAACAGGATGCGTTGGATATTGCGTACAATGTCCGAATGCATAGAAACCATATAATGATATAACTATGTATTTCGTACTTATGCATTTCTTTTTTCATTTTCAGTTCGTAAAATTTTTTTTTCATGTTTGTATCTTCTACTACTACAAAACCATTAAAAAAAATTAATTCATCATCCTTCATTCATAATTCATGCAGTAAGAGTTAGGAAAGCTAATTTAATAAAATATAGGTTAATCGCTCCGTATAGACATAGTTATGTCTGACCTCGCAAACGTTGTTTTGCCATATTATGTTATTAACTCCCGCAACCGCCTCTTGTGGGTGGGTGGATATTCGTATACTCGGCGAAAGGAATATTCCTACCAAATTTCAAGTCTCTACGCCTTATGGTTCCAGAGATATCGTGATGAGTCAATATAATTATGGGTAGAAATATCTTTTATATCTCTATATATATAAAAATGAATCACTGAATGTGTTGCTAAGCGCAAATCTCGAGATCAGCTGAACCGATTTCGATAATTCTTTTTTTATAATGTTCCTTGAAGTACGAGGATGGTTCTTACGGAGAGAAAAATTTAAAAAATTGCCTCAAAAAGTCTAAAAACAACACTTTTCTATATTCTCATACAAAAAAATCGTAATAATACTTAAAAGTCAATTTGAACTTTAATTCCATACCATAAAGTTTAAGAGTTAGTGGAGGGATTTCGGGAAAGATAAGTACCTATTAAAAAAATAATCGACTGTTAGGCGGTACGAAGTTCGCCGGGTCAGCTAGTATTATATAAATATAAATTATGCTATTTTAAAATTAATGTATGCCTTATTGTAATAACCATGCACAAAGTCAGTCAGTCAGTCAGTGTCTTTTTAGTTGGACAAATTACGTAATCGGTTCAATTCATTAAAATAGTTTACATCATGTGGTTGATTAAGTAATTTTTAACGACGAAAAAAAATGAGGCCGTTCTAAAGTTGCCACGTATATATCATTTTTTAGTTTGACCGAGCATAACTTTTTACAGAGTAGTCGGAAGTTGATAATTCTTTTTTATGGGAAAGGCTACACCCCGAAATTGAATGCCTGACTATGCCTAGAAGGCGAGGAAGAAGCTCGGCTCGCATCTTGCTTGCCCTAGGCATGGGAAAGAGCAAAGTCAGCATTTTTTAAACTTTCTTATTGTATTTCTTTATTATTATTACGGTAATAATAATCATGATTTACATTTTTGAAATCCTTGTATTGAGCCCTTTAATTTGATACCCATATTATAGTATTCTAAAAAAAATATTTCTTCATTAACTACAATGGCTTCGCAAAAAAAAAAACAAACATGGCGGCTGTGCGAAGTTCGCACCCTATTTGAACACTTGGGCAGGTTGGGCTGCTAAGACAAATCTAACGATATCTCAACTATGAAAATCCGTTCAGCGGTTCTAGAGATATGAGGTAATTAAGAATATTACATACATACATACAAGATACGCGCGAAAAACATAACCCTTCCTTGGCAGTCGGGTAAAAATAATCTTTTTTTTTAGTTTTTACTTTTCAACCGTAAGCAAGAAAGAAGACTCGTATGATGATACAGTCGAAATAACATGGACGATTAAATAAAACAATTTTATAGATTATTGAAAACATAAATTTATTTAACTTAGTTTGAACGCAGACAATCAATCAAAAATAAATATTGATTTGAAATTAAAAATAGTATCTAGTAAGTTGATGAAAAAATAAAAGTATAAACTTAAATACATACAACATTTATAAAACTTTACCTACATACAAGAACAAGTACAAAACCTATGTATATATCTCGTAAGCATTTAATGGTATAGTGTGACCACTGACCACCATAACCAGTATGAAGTATATTCAAAATGTAAGCAAGTATGGTTAAATCGATTAAATATTAGTTAATAAATGAAAATAGCACGTTTCTTAGATTTCCCTTTTTCATTTTAAAAATGTATCATTGTAAGAATATATTAATATTTAGTAATAGCTACGGATATGTTTACAGTAGAACAATTACTAAATCACACATAATTTAAAGTATCTATTAATGAAGGTGTTCTTAGTTATTTACTCAGAATGATAGAAACAAACTAATTTGTATAGTCATTTATTTAATAAAAAAAATATACGTTTATATTGCTACTGCATAAAACCTTCACGTCACAAAAGTTGTGTAGAAAAAATAAACTTAAGATGTCAATACAATGAGAACTCCAAAGAGTATATAACCACTACGTTTTACTCAGAACTCAATTATACAGACTCTTTTTAAACCTTTTTACTAGTCATTAAAATAATGAAATATTAATTCAACATAATACATAAAAATAATTTTTATACTATTATTAATTTTAGCAAAATGAAATACTGCAATGGTCACATTTATTTTATTAAATAACTAAAATATTTAAACATTCTGACTCAGTTTTTTATGACTTTTGTCCGAAGACAAATTACCACTTGTATTTAATAAACCTTTGACACACACCTTATTGAAATAAAATAGTTATTTTATTTTTTATTATTGTGAAGTTTATTTTTTGATATATATCAAATACTAGCTTCTGCGCGCGACTTCGTCGGCGTGGACTCCACTCCTATTGGTCTTAGCGTGATGATACATAGCCTATAGCCTTCCTCGATAAATGGGCTATCTAACACCGAAAGAATTTTTCAAATCGGACCAGTAGATCCTGAGATTAGCGCGTTCAAACAAACAAACAAACAATCAAACAAACTCTTCAGCTTTATTATATTAGTATAGATAGGTACTATATTAATAAAATAGATATGAACTTACGTTTTGTAATATACAATGGGTAAGGCCGTAGTTTTTTCCACTTTTTTGTAAATTCTGTTCAGGAGTCAAGTCCTAAAATGTACTCAATGTGTATGACATTAGTAAGGTTTTTATCAGTTTAATCGTATGTAATGAAATTTATCTTTATACAGGACATATCCTTATACCAGGGCAACGTTACAAACTTACAACGGCAAAACGTTACATAAGTGTTATGTAAGTGTGACGTAAGTGATATGTAAATGTACAACAAATTATTGATTACTTACTAAATCTGTAATATTTTCTAAGAACACTAGTACTATACTATTACGCTTGTTTAAATGTATATGTCTACCAGAGTTTGCGTTCAAAATAAATTATGAAAACTCGCCTTTTAAATGAATTAAAAACCACTCCGGAAAAAACGGATGACATCATCTTTTAAACGTAAAAATGTCGACATATGAAACAAAATGGCGGTCAATGGTTTGACAATGACATTCCAGTCAAATTTAGAGTGCTATCATAATGATATTATGAATTCCTAACAAATGTATCTTATAAATTAAGGCGGTGCACTTGTTACGTAAAAAGTGTTACGTAAAACCAAAAATTTTGTACAAAAAGGAAATTTTCAAAATTCCGTAGCTAGAATATGAATAAAATAATAAAAACGGGTGATTTTGAACTTTACATTCATAAATACCTTAGGGATATAATCACACCAATTTTAAACTCAAGAAAAACCCACAGTGATTTGGAATTCAAAGTAACTCATAAAAAAGACAACGTCATTTTATGTAAAATGCTACATTTTATGAGATACAGTTACATATTTCTACTAGAATTTTTATTTGTGTGAGTAATTAATGTCTTACCCTGGTATAAAGGATACAT
This sequence comes from Melitaea athalia, assembly GCA_905220545.2. Taxonomy (NCBI): domain Eukaryota; kingdom Metazoa; phylum Arthropoda; class Insecta; order Lepidoptera; family Nymphalidae; genus Melitaea; species Melitaea athalia. The sequence goes on from HG992203.1 coordinate 7,873,242, forward strand.
ATCATTATATACGAATAAACTGATAAAAACCTTAACTAATGTCATACATATCGAGTACATTTTTAGGAGAAAAGGAACTGACAAAAAAGTGGAAAAAACAACGGCTCACATACAATGTTTTATTTAAAATATGAGATCAGGGACCATTATTTTTAAATCAATTTGTCGTTAAATATAGCAAAATATGTTTAATATGTAAAAATTAAATTCATTGATAATAGGGCTTCATTAAAAAAATATCTCAGTCATTAACAATTTGTAAAAAAACACAACCAAGAAAATTGAAATAAAAAATGTATTGTTTTTATTGTTTATAGTTAAAAAATGTAATATTATTGTACTTATTAACAGTCCCTGCTGCAACTATAACAATTTTGATGATTCTTGACTAGTTCTATTTAACTGCAATTAACTGCAAAATAAAATCTATTTATACCTTATATACCTAATATTAAATCGTAACACTAATACTGTTTAAAATCTGTTCTGTTAAATGTAACTTAACTTTATATATTCATATAATTATATTTTATAAAATTTTATAATTATAATTATATGAATAATTATAATTATTCATATAATTATATTTTATAAAATATAATTATATGAATATATAATAATATTTTTTTATAAAAATGCTTAATATTTCTAGCCACATTAAGCAAATATAATTAGGTTGTAGAAAAAAGTTGACAGGTGATGAAATAAAATCCATATTTTTTAAGTTTTTTTTTCTGTGTCAAATGCCTTTAATTTTTAAATAAATAAAAAATTAAATATCTTCTTACAATTATTATTTTCATTTATCACAAAGTTAACTGTAAATGACTTGCAATAAATTGCTTGTAGTAAGTCAAAATTAAAATGTCCAATATTTGACTTTCTAAAAATTTACAACAGATTTAACAACTGAAGAATGATTTTGATTGATTTATTGAGTTTTTATTGGCTTTCAGCTGTGCCAGTGGAGCACTGTTGATTCCGCCAATGTCACGTAGAGAAGAATCATTTTTTACATCCTCCTTCCAGAGAAGGTGTCATGATTTGTGACAATTCCAAATTCAAGTCAAATGTCAGAACTGTCATACTTCTTTATATTTCATCACCTACCCACAATATCGAATCGTAATTATGTTAAATGTGCAAATGGTTCTAGCTACTAGACATTGCTGGTGTAAATGACTTGTAATGAGTATATTATTTTACTTGAAAACTTTAAGTAGTGACGGGCCATATGCATTAAAATATAACAATATATAATATTGAAAGTCACTTAAAAGAAACTATTAGCTTATTAACAATAACATTAAACATAATAAAGATTACAAAAAACATACAATGCAACTTAAATGTTTATCACGAACAGTAAGTTATAAATATAAAAAATTATAATAAATAACATAACAGAACATTAAATTACATAATTTAAATTTAACGATTTGTTTTTTTTCTCATGTATTTACTTATAATTATGTAATGGATGAATTAGAAAAAGGTGATTATAGTAGAGATATAGAAAGTTGAATCTTATTGTCAACTCTTAAACAGCTTTTATTACATAGGTATTTACTACCCGACTAGCGACTGTGAGACAGCTAATGTAGATAATGTTAGGCCTGGGTGACACGCAACGATAAATTGTAACAATCTGCAGATTGTTCCAATTTATCGTTGCGTGTAGACGGGAGATTGTAACGATTTATAGGGATTTTTGTTGGAGTGACATCGACATCGATAAATCGTTCAATAAATTGTTACAATTTATCGTTGCGTATCACCCAGGCTTTATACATACATTTAGGCAGCCGGGTACATAATTTTTTTTAATTTATCACTATGGTAACATTATGCAACAAAATATAAATACTTAGTTATAAGCTATAATATTTAAAAGAGATTCATCTAACATATTTGTAGATACAAATAAATACAAAATACAGTTTAATAGCAACTATTTACTAACTATAATAAAAACTCTGTATATGGATGGATTATAAAAGTAACTTTCAAGGATTAATAAGGAAAAAAATATATAAGAAATTTTTAACTGATATTTCATATCGCGTTGGCGCAACGGTCTTACAGTCACAGCACTAGTTTGTGCCGGTTGCGCTGGCGGTTGCGGGTTCGATTCCTGCACATGACAAACATTTTTGTATTGGCCATACAGGTGTTTGTCGTGGTCTGGGTGTTTGTGCAGTCCTTGTGGGCCTCCCCACCGTGTAGGCATGTCGATTAATCGAAGAATCGATTTCTGGGACCAAATAAATCGATTTTTTAAATCGATATGTTGTACTGAATCGATATTTCACCCTTGAAAATCGAGATTAAATTTTTTATTTTTTAGTAAAAACCATAAAATTATTTACAATTAGCTTAATATACCTACTCGTAGTTCTCTGTTTATCACCATGTTCACTAAATAGCCGTGATGTATATAACTACCACGGTATTATATACTTCTTCTTCTTATAGTTTCTTAAGTTTTTAATGTAATAAATACCTACATTTCGAAAATAAATGTGTTCTTTTATACCTGATCTGATTCTTTGATATGATAATAAGAATAATTCTTATTATCGAGTTCCCTGAACTAAAATTCCTCATTTTACTGATAATTATGAGAGCCCAGAAATTGTTTATTATGATATCTTTCTTATTTTTCGTAAAATGGATTTATATTTACCTTGTAAATACAAATTTGAAAAAGAAATCGATTTTTAAAAAATCGATGTTTTAGTCTTCGATTTTTTTATGATTCGATTCATCAGGTTAAGATTCGAATCGATTTTAAAATCGATCTTTTTTGGAAAGAATCGACATGCCTACCACCGTGTCTCGGAGAGTACGTTAAGCCTTCGGTCCCGGTTACTATCATGTACACCTCATAGCGATCCGTTAGTCGTTACTCATAGGAATATATCCGCCAACCCGCACTGGAGCAGCGTGGTGGATTAACCTCTGATCTCTCTCCTATATAAAATAGGTAAAGAGGCCTATGCCCAGCAGTGGGATATTACAGGTTGAAGCGATTTCATATCATATAATATTATTTGTTTGTGCGTAACTTAGCTGAATTACTAAATAGCAAATTTATATCTGCGCATCTAAAACTTAACGTTAATTTAAATGTACATTTCAAATACAGACAAAAATTACACAAATCTATCACACATACACTTGTATTTATTTACTTAATTTGAACTACGATACACTTTTTAAAAAATACACATACCACTTATATCTATTAAAAAAATAATCACAAAAAGTTATATGTTAAAGTGTAAAAATAAAATAACTTTAATTTAATTTCACTTACCATTTACTTCTGTTTCAATGTTATTTATATACTATATACATACATAAAAAATAAATAAGATGTAAGAGGCAAATTATTAATTACTTTGTTTGGTCCTTATAAACGGTTTTAGTTAAATATTTTTATAAAATTGATACTGCAAGGCAACACTACTTTAACTCTATTTCTAACTTCTAGTTAAACTAAAGGTTATAAAAAAACAGTTACATTTATAATCGATTGAAATAATTAATCATACTGTCTAATTATTTCAAAATTGTATCTAATTGTTTAATTACGAAACCATCGTCATTTGTTTAAACATTATGGAGTGTAGAAGGAAGAAGTATAATGTTATATGGGAGAAAAATTGAAATAGTGTCCAGCTGTATGCTATAAATAACAGTTCAAAAACCTTCCACAATAGCGCTGGTGTAGATAAAGCGTATTGTCTGAATGTAGCAATTATTGTTCAATAAAATGGCAAACGACCGAAATGGCACTAATATCACCAAAAGTACGATATGAAGTGAGCAGTGACAGATAAAGAGAAGTTTAAGATTTACCCTTTTGCTAATGTGGCGCCACCCTAATTTAATGCATTTCGACGAACACATTCTGATATATAAAAAATATTCTTCTCCCCTCTACCCTCCATATTAAAAATGTCAAATCACAGTCTTGACTACTGACAACTGACATTTATTATATTTCTGCTAGAATTGTTTTCATAACTAAATTATCCTTGTTTAAAACTATGAGCTGTATAATATAATATTATTTTGGTAATACATATCACAAATTAAAATGGTAAGTACTGCATTAAAAGAATGGAAAAATATAAAAGTTGAGTGTATACTTTGCTTCCGCTATTTTATAGGAAAATAAACTGAAATAAAAAATAATCAAACATTTTACTACTCAATACAACAAGCTTTTACAAAACACCTATTAATACATAAATATATTATATCTATGGTTATTTTCGTAAATATTTTTTGTTACAATATCAAATTGAATCATAATTTGTGGTCTGTATCAGCTGTTCATACCATAGACATATCTTTATCATTTTAACATATTATATTCTTAAGTATAAATTATTACAAACTACAATATACCCGTTTAAACATTGCTAAGCTCTCGCAACTCACTAATAAATTTTTATTTTATTGAAACATAGATCTTTTGGCACTTTTTATAATAAATAAAACTAGTCTTTAAAGAAATATACTCAACCATCTATGTAATTGTATTGGCTGTATAAAAAATAACGTTTTATAATCTATGATTTCAATTTTTTAAAATTTCGTATTCGTTTGTTGTATCAGCGTAGCTGAAGCGTTATGTACACCATCATTAGTGGTAATCTACCAAATTTCACATTTGGATTTAGGGTTCATGTTAGAACCTAAGGGGCAATTAAATTCATGCGAAAAGTCTGGTAGGTTTGATATTGGACCAATCACTCTATATTTTGCGACAGTATGATCGTCCTTTTCGATTTGCATCTTCGTAGATTCTTTGGTCATAGCTGAGCACCATACCTGAAATTTTTATATACCTATGTATTCCAACTAGTCAAATTTAGGTTTAATAAATTGTCGTATCGTTGTGGTTAGAATACATTTAGTATTATAGTCAACAATGTAAACTTTATTTTTGAAGTGAAACTTCTTTAGGCGCATGAGGGTAAAGTTTTTAAGGCAACGGCGACGCGTTTTGATGAAACGGCGACGTTTTGCCTTCTTCGTCCGGTACAGGCGTCACCCGCCTCGTGTCCCGCTTCACCTTAGTTTTCAATTACTTTTGAATTTTTTTTTTAATTAGTTTGCCAAAGAAGTTTACTTCTGACATGTGTACTTTGCACGCACCAATCTGTGGTATATACTATGGTTTTTATTGTTGTTACAATTTTAATATGAAACATTTAAGATGTCACTTTTGAAGATAACAGTATAAAGTTACTTATAGCAGGGAAGAGAATAACATAAAAATTAGATTAAGAATTCATTAATTACAATTTGCTATTTCAATAAGACTCGTATTATACAATAGTTGGTGTTCCTCAGGGTTCATAATTAAGACCATTTTAAGAATTTATATAATTTTTACAAAACGAATAATCTTTCTTACTAACAAAGTAACGGAAAATTTGTATTTATAATTATTTTATTTAAGAAAAAAAAAGTAAATTGGAGCATGTATTACCTGTGCGAAAGATATAAAGAACAGCTGTCGATGATTATACTTCAAACCAGGTAATGTAAGATTGACTTTGGCGTTCTTGCTATATTCAAGGTAGGCGTGAAATGAGGCTTTGAGACCGCCATTGTCAGCTATATTCTCACCTACAAAAATGTTTTTAATTGTTTATAATTAAGTATTAGCTTTAAGAGATATTGATGAAACTCAGAAATTAACTAATATTGATTTTTCTAATTGAAATTATGGTTAAACCATTGCCTATTGTTTTATTTCAATCATTGTTCGGTAATATTGAAAGAAAAAACATCTTTTTAAAAATAATAATACTTTAATTTTTAAATTATTCATCTGAAACACAAATATAAATTTAAGCATTGAATGAAGTAAATTTTAATTTAGATATTTTAAAAAGATAGAAAATGAGGAGTAGAAGATAAGCGTGGTATGGGCATGTCATGATGAGGGATGAACGCTATATTGGTAAAAGAATGTTAGGGATGAATGTCGAAGGACGGAGAGCGATCGGCAGGCCAAGAAAGCGATGGATGGATTGTGACACGATGAGTGAGGACATGAGAAAGAAATGAGTAAGCACTGAAGTGACGAATAATAGAGAGGAATGGAAGAGGAAAACATGTTGTGCTAACCCTACATAGTTAAGTGGGATAAGGGCAGGGAAATGATGAAAAAGATTTATTACCTAGAGTTTGCTTTCCGTTCAAGTTCTGCCCTTCCATCTTATATTTAGAATACTGATCCTGAATACACTCGGTCCGCTTCTTAAATTTATTTATTGTTGCGTTGTTCCACCAACGATTGAGGTTACCGAACCTAGGAAAAAATATCAGTCATGATGCAAAAAAATAAGTTACGCTGACCTTTCATCTAGGTACCAAAAAATTTAAAAAATGAAATATTCAAATACCCCTTTAAATTAAGTTTAAGCGTAAGTGTTTGTTTATGTTAAAACATATTATGTCTGACATTTTCATTGAAAAAATGTATATTATTTGAATACCTGTCATACTCTCGTCCCTGATCATCAAAAGCGTGCGTCAGTTCGTGTCCCATAACAACTCCCATAGCGCCATAGTTTACACTCTTAGGGTTGTCGCCGTCATAGAAAGGTAGCTGTAGTATGCCAGCTGGGAACACTATTTGGTTCTTGGTTGGTGTGTAATAAGCATTAACAGTTGATGGAGTCATTCCTAAAAAATATATAACTTTAGACTTAAGACAACAAATCAACAATCTAAATTAATAATTTTAACAGAGCTCTCATGTATGTACTACTTTATATTTATTGTAGCGATTGTATACCTATTTATGATTAGGGTAAACTATAAAAATCTCTTCCCCTCTCTTCCCGTTGGTGTCGCAAGAGGCGACTAAGGGATAATAGTTCCACTACCACCTTGGAACTTAAAAAGCCGACCAATGGCGGGATAACCATCAAAATGCTGGCTTTGAAATACACAGGCCGAAGACGGACATCAGCGTCTTCGATGCGACAAAGCCAGTCCTGCGGTCACCAACCCGCTCGCCCAGCGTGGTGACTATGAGCAACACACGAGTTCACGCCGTTTTGGGCGTGAACTTGGGGAGGCCTATGTTCAGCAGTTGTCTACGATAGGCTGAAGTGATAAACCATAAAAATGGTGTACAGAAAAAACTGGCAAAACCCTCTAAAATTACTTTAGATGACAGTAATATAAGAGTACAATATAGAGTTAGATTTACAAGTTTATAATCTAAATTTCAATAAGATTTTCAATAAAATTAGAAGATAAACTTAAAATATTTACCCCATTTAGTTTTATTAACGGGTTGGTCCAGTTTACTAAGGTCGTGTTTTAGGCTGAATATGTTGTATGCGATATTATTCGCGAAGTATTCGTTTGGTTTTACGGTTAACTCTTCGTATTGCTTGTCTAACTCTCCTTTGTTCAAGATGTAATCGGGGAATCCTGAAATAATTGTATAAAATAGGTACTTAACAACATGTAAAATGTTTCAAAACGAAATTGAGTTAGTAACAGTAACAAAAGCTTTTGACGAATAAGCAGTTTTTAATCTTCTATATCTAGTCCCATTAAGTATCAAACGCTTAAAACCCTTTCTTAATTCTTGTTTCCTTTAACCAAAAAACTTCTATCGAAAATTTATAACTATTTTTTAAGATCGACTCAATAAAAGTTAAAGCAGAAATTTATGCTGAAATTTTTTTTTAAACTTTTTATATGACCTAGTCAAGCGATTTGTATTGGCCATGCAGATGTTAGCCGTGGTCTGGGTGTTTGTGCAGTCCTTGTGGGTCTCCCCACCGTGCCTAGGATTCGATCTCGTTTTTCACCTTTTTAACTTAGTTAAATAATACCTTACCTATCATATCAGTTATGGCATCTGCTTTAGTTTCAGCCGCCTCTCTAGTTTCAGCGTCCATCCAGTCTAGATATTTTAGATGTTTTTTGAACGCTGCACGTATATTATCAATCATTATTTCACCCTGAGTTTTTGCTTCACCGTGAAATACTTCACGGACAAACATCGCGCCGACTGCAAAACCTACAAGAAATTACAGTGTAGGTATTAATTGTGATTATAGAGACGTATCTGCTAATTTTGAGGTCAATATATCTTTAATCGAACTATTCTTGAATCTGGCGCAAAAATATTTTGCCATAAATTTGCTCAATTTAGGACTTGATGTTTCAAAATATCAATTTGTGTAGAAGTAGAATATCGAAGGGCTTTAAGAAAAAGTTATTCAATACCTACGTATTCAATTCAATCTTACCGATAGCATTATTAGTATCAGTGACACAATACCGCCAAGACTCTTCAGTGCCTTCAGAACCAAAAAGAGCTTTCCTTAGGATCTTTGTGGCATCCCGGAAAGATTTAGACAAATATGTAGAAAGAGATCTGGACACTTGCCACATCATGTAGCTTGTGAGAGTTCTGAAAGTTATATGGTAAAACATAAATTTTGTCTTGTTCTATTGATTAAATTTGTCCATTTTTTGTCTTGTTCAATTCAGAACGATAAAGATATCGACAGGAATTCTTGTCATCAGTACAGAATACAAAATAGTGCATAAAATAGGGTACTAAACTTTATAAATGATCTAACCCCGATCTATCTCTGATTGTCAGTAAACAAAACTACAAAATGACGACCAAATTGTAGTAGTTTATAAATGTGCATTCAATGGTGTCAATTTTTGGCGTTTAATAACTAAAAAGTAATTTATTTTATACTAACATTACATATTTTCTTTTCTTACTTCATAGATAGACAAATATGCCGTGATACTTACTTTTGGTCCTCTTCCGTTTTACTGTATTTTCTTATCAGCTTTGTTAGATTTTTAAAGTATTCAGGAGCGTAGACCACTATTCTTTCATTATCTGGTATCTGGAAAGCAAGTGAAATTATTTAAGAAAAAACTGCTAAATTTTGTAAATATAATTTATAATTAAGTAAAACTTCAAAAATTGTAACTTCGTAACCTAGACAAAAGCTAACGTAACAACCTATTGGTACCTATAACAACTAGATATTTTGGAATTGATGAAGCTATAGTTGAATTTTTATAAGAATACTAGCTGACCCCGCAAACGTTGTTTTGCCATATATGTTATTAACCCTCTTAATCCCCCCTTATAACTTAGGGTTATGAAATATAGATGTTGGCCGATTTTCAGACGTACCCGATATGCACACAAAATTTCATAAAAATCGGTCCAGACGTTTCGGAGGAGTATCGTAACTAACATTGTGACACGAGAATTTTATATATAAGAATAAGAAGATTCAGGTTCTATCTTCGACAATATTAATAAATTCAATAATAAAACCCACGTACAGTTCTATTAACAAGCTTAAACGCATCATTGAAGAACATCGACCAATTCAGGAACGGTGCCTCTTTTTGCCATTGTTTTATAGTATAAGGGTTGTATAACCCCTCTTCATCCCTTCTGTCCTCAGCAGGTATAGTAATATTGGCTAGTTCAGTTTCAAATAGAATGACTTTGTTCATTTGCGCACGCGCTTCGCTTTTATTAGCTCCAAGTAGAACGCAAATTCTAGTCATGTAATCTAGATAGGCGTCTAAGACTTTCTTATGCGCTGTTCTGTTCAGATAATTGTCGCGAGTTGGAAGGTTTAACCCGCCTTGATCAAGCTGAAATTGCAAAAATATTTCTTCTCGATTACGATAATTTTTATTTATTCGTCGTAATGCATATAAAGTGGCAGAAGACTTTAGGTAACAAAACAATGAAATTTTTGTCCACGGGTTTCAAGTTAGCGTCTTAAGTAATTAATTAAAAAATTGTATACTAACAACAATCACATGCTTCGATGAGTTCCTATCATCTTCAGTAACAGCCCAGTTAAAAAGCCCGCCTAAATTGTACCTGAAAATAAAATATTGTAGAAGAATATAGTTTAAAAAAAAAAAAAACAAAAAAAGAGATTCTTAAGATTCAAAAAAGAGATTTTTAAGATTCAGTTTTTATCTTACGTAAGAATTTTTAAACACGGTTTAGACTACGAGTTGAATGACGTATAACTATTGTAAGAACGTCCATCAACTACAGTAAATTTAATAAGAGTATTACTTACGTATTTTGCACATCCTGAAGCAACTCCTGCAAATCCCATTTTCGCTGTTTTATCAAAGTGTTTGGTAGTATGTGCCATCCACCCAATTTTTTTATTACGCTTATCAAAGGTTTTTCCCCTAATTTTTCTATAGTTTCATTTGTATCTATACAAGCGTCATAATACACGCGTGCTTTTGCTTCTGCACTGTTTGGATCGGTTGCGTTAATTTTTTCTGTAATATCGAACAAATAACTATAAGTATATTTAATTTTTACAAGATACCCAAATTAAAAATGAGTTTAAATCCTATCTTTTGTTTCTTATTACCTATATATTATATTATACAACGTTTTTTCATTATTTGTATCCAAGACAAACAAAACTTTGTATTTTATAAAAAAAAATTTTGTTTACCATTTCACTGACAATATTGTAATTCTTATTAAGTTAAAAATATAAATAAAGTAAAGTAACTAATCAAAATATATAAACTATATGATAACAAACAATAAAATCTATAAAATATTTAAGTACTACAAAATCTACCGGCGTTATTACAATCGCAAGCAACCAACTTATTAGCACGTCGGACAAAAATTCAAATTTACCGCGAATAACCTCTAATCGATACCGTACAAGCCTTTTTACGCATGTGCAAATTGTATTATGAAACTTATAACTACACAAAAACTTAATATTTCACGAAATTTTCCTTTGAATATTTCTCACAAAACTATGTGAAGAACTAATTTGAGGATGTATTCTAATTTAAAACAAATAAGCAAACGTGAGCTGATTATTTATTATAAATTAAATAATAATAAAACATGAAAATGTTTATCAATTTCTGGACAACGTGTCAACCAGTTTTTCGTATTTATACAATAAAATAGTAAATCATACTTGCTTTCACGTATAACATGTTTGATATTTAAACTAATAAGTAAGTTTGGGCACAACAAGAAATTGGGTACGTCTTTCGTATGAAGATTACAACAATTACTAATAACATTTTTCCACATCTTCACAATTACGACGAGTCAAGCAATTTAGGCCGCTTAAGTGCTATTGCTTTTAATAATAATAATGTTAATAAAATCATTTATTTCAATTAAAACACTGCACAAAAAAAACAAGCACACAATTACAAAGTAAACAGATAAAAAAGCGTAGTAAATGAAAACGTAATAACAAACTGCAGAAGAACATTCGGTACTTTATAAAACTGCATATTGCTGCAGCATTCCTAATGCTAACAGCCATTTTCAGTTGCCACCTGTCAAGATTTCGGACCTATCCAGTATTACCTGTAGCTTCTTTAACCATTTGACTTAAATTTATATTGCCAAGTGCTAACCATTGCCAACCATCTATATTGCCTCTAATACAACAGTTCACACAAAAAATAAATACTACCACTGTTAATTTTTTATTTTTAACCACTGCGTAAGCCTTTGGTGTACTTCAATTTATTCAATTTTCCAATAAATATATTTTGACTATTGACCTAAAATTGAACAATGATTCAATATGCGCGCCTTTGTGCCTCGGGATAGAGATTCGAGCTGAACTTCTTGTTGTATATTTACTATTATCTTTTGTTCGTTTTATCTTAGTAAAGAGGTATGCGTGGTGAACATAAGCGGGGCCATGTCCAATGTTCATCGGGCAGACGTATTCATTAAGCCAGTATGAATTAGATGAGGACTCACATGTGACCTTGGCTCAGTAGAAAATAGAAATGAGCACAGGCATTTTGGACACGCTGTGTCAGGCTTTGGTTCACTCTAACAAAAACGAGCCGTTTGCAGATTCAGCGTAATTCAAACTTGATAGTACGAGTGACTCGCACAAATGAATCCTTAAATATCAACACTAACGTTATCTTATAAAGAGTTTTTAATCTATACAAACAGTTCTTCGCGACATTGGATATGTGATTTCCAAAGTGTAAGTTTGAACCTTACCTATTGCCGATCTGATTATGAGTTGGTTCTGAAGTTCAATTTTGCTAAAAATACCCCAACTAGATTTGCCCTCGGGTATAGGGTTGTTTCTTATCCAACCACCGCATGCAAATTCATAGAAATCATCACATGGGTCTTGTTTTTCATCCAGAGCTCTAATGACTTCACTGGCTGTGTAAATACAGGAACTGGACAGACAGACGCTGCTTTCCTCTGAAAAAAAATTGATGTTACGTATTTTAGAAATATCAACATATTTATTTCAGTGCTTAATAATTAACTACTAACATGATATTTCTCATTGTAACGACGATCATGTAGGTACTACTGGTTTGTCTGGATTGTTTTACACTTTAAAATATCACTTCACTTAACTTCAGACTTTCGCAGTCCACTAGTGGACATAGACATCTACAAGTTCGCGCCAAAAATGCTGGGATATTATGTGTGTTGCCCACACCTGCACGCTGGGCAGGCGGGTCGGTGACCGCAGGGCAGACTTTGTCTCACCGAAGACGCTGCTGCCCGTCTTCGAATTGTGTATTTCAAAGCCAGCAGTTGGATTGTTATTCCGCCATCGGTCAGCTTTTTAAGTTCCAAGGTGGTAGTGGAACTATGTTATCCCTTAGTCGCCTCTTACGACACCCACGGAAAGAGAGGGGACACTTTAAAATATAATACTATCGTTTTATATTTTAAGTTGAGCTAGAAGCCAACATCCTCATCGCCGTTATCGTCTTCTAATAGTCGATTTACATCAGACGAGCGAATGCTGATTCTATCCCCACTATATCAAATTCTTATCAAATTCTTTTAGTGTAAACAGTCGTAGAGCATTCTTTCGTTGTTAAATATATGAATACGAGTGTTCGAAGATCAAGAAAGAATGCTCTTGTTCTAGCTCTAGCTCTTTGTTCGTTTGGTCTAAATCCACCCTTAAGGGAGCATTGAATATAGGACCAGTGTTCCAGCTCACAGTACTGACATATAACAATCTAACTATCATTTAAATTTATAACTAAATGAAGAATATCGAATTTCGTCGTGATTATAACCAAGACATAAATAGATAGAAAAATTTGAAAATTTAAAGTTCAATATCGATCTCAACGAACCCTAAAAAATTTTTTTTTTCAATATTCTTTAATGTGCAAAAACTGACGTCACTATTTTATTACAAGCATAGATAGCATTACTTCCGTATTTACAATATTAAGTATAGCAGGGATATCATGCGTTCCACATTAATGTCTCTCTGACGGACAGATTAAGTCATGTGGGCGTTGTCACGATCTTGAACTACACGCGTCTATCGGTTCAATTGTTTTATGTTCATTGCATAAAGGCTATAAAACTAGGTTCGGCGTTTGATGGGTTGGGTTATGAGAAATCGATAATAGACATACAAGCACTAATTACTTTGAATTATATTTTAGTGTTCGTCGTATCTGGTAAGTACATATAAAAAAATTAGTAGGTCGAATTTGTCAAAAAAGATGGGAGATTGTGCGTTTACTGTGTCGATTTCAGGACATACTGCTCGGCTTAAAAATTGTTATAATACAAAATTAAACATGGTACTTTAGATTATCTATAAACCCGATAAGTACCTACTACCGAAAAACGTTATTATAAATAAATAAATGTATTTAACATAATATTTATTAAATATCTGTTTTTTTGTATATCTTTCTGAGTGGTGTGCAATAAAGTATATTCTATCTATCTATCTATCTATAATATAATACTGGCGTCTGTTCCTAAGGTAAGCAAACTTAATGCTGAATGCAACTTAATGCTTGTGAAACTATAGAAACGGGAGAAATGTGGCAGTATAATAATAATAAATGAATATCATTCCTCCTGTCGCACTAGAGATACAAGTAAAGCAAGGAGTGAAAACAACATGACGTATATACGCCTACGCAGGAAGGCGTGGTACCCATGGACCCAATATTCACTCAACGAGAAAAAAGAATATTGTAGTCGAAATATGCAGTAGCCGAATAGGTAATGTATCAAGGTTAAAATGTTTGCGACGCAATACGTTTTAAGAGTCCTGGGTGTGAAAGAAAAGGATATACAGGTACACCTACTTGTTTAGCAAGTGAACCCGCAAGCACCGTCTAGAATCGGTGAGTTAAATATTCTTACAAAATCTGAACAAGATGGATCATCTAGATTTTAGACTGGAAATAAATTACTGGCCTATTTTTGGTGATTAGAATATTTACAAAATTATTCGCTATTCAAATAAAGTAGACGATTGCTGCCTTTAGACAATTATATAAATTATTCAAAACGGGATATTTACCATGTTTTTTATTTTAATTTTGTGGAGCCCGATATTTCGATATTATCTACGAATGTCTTGTACACGAGACTTTAAAATCTATACTAAAACTAGCTGACCCGGCGAACTTCGTACCGCCTAACAATCGATTGGTATTAAAGTTCAAATTGACTTTTAAGTACTATTACGAATCTTTTGTATGGGAATACTTCAAGGAATATTATAAAAAAAGAATTAAGAAAATCGGTTCAGCCACTCTCGAGATTTGCGCTTATCAACACATTTAGCGATTCATTTTTATGTATATAGAGATTATAAAGCTGAATAGTTTGTTTGTTTGAACGCGCTGATCTCAGGAACTACTTGTCCGATTTGAAAAATTCTCTCATTATTAGATAGCCTATTTATCGAGGAAGGCTATAGGCTATTTTTTTTCAAATTAACGCGTGTGAAACCGCGGGGCATAGGTAGTCTTAAATATATATACAATTAAGCTTTAGGTATAGACAACGCTGAATACTGACAAATGATTCTAAATCTGCGTGTAATACGATGTAAATGTAATAAATCCAAGTGACGCCTAGTGATGACCTTCTGCGCGCACCCTGTTTCAATTACATTTCATGTCTTGCCGACTGTTTACGATGCTGTAAACTATATTTTCATATTACGCTTCTGTTATTTCCTTTACACAAAGGTTATAATGCTATTATTTGTTAAACATCAAAATTTATTATAATTAATGCAAAGTGTGCAGTTTTATACATTGCTAATATCTTGAAGAAGTTTTAGAGGGCATTCGCTATAATAGATACTGAAATCAAATGTATAACTTCTTTTCACTTTCATTTGACTGTCTGTCTGTATCTTAGTCGAGCAAAACAACGTTACAGTTCACACGACAAACTAGGACAACGCATATAATACTTTGTCTTCTGAAATTCAGCACAATGTTGTTGCTATAATTATGTATTTTGTTTTTAGTCCGTTATGGACCTTACTAACACTGTCAACACAGCCAACAGTAGGCTACCTCACCACAGTACTATTCATAGATTAAGTTTAGTTCATACCTTTAGGTTCAGGTTGGTAGCACGGCAGCACTGGTATGTACGAAGGGCTACGAAGAGTCAAGAGCACGCTAGTAGTCAACAGCACTGCGACGAGAAGTACGGCAGTCGTCACTAGGAGCACTCGTTCTAACTTTGTTCGCTGGTGCCATCCTATAAACGAAACGCCCTGTAACAAGGAAAATATTTTGATTTTATTTAAAGGTTCGTTTTTTTAATAATCAATTTAGTACTAAAAACAGAAAAAAAGTTTTTTTAAGTAACAGGGTGGTAAACAAGCGTTTGTTCCGCCTTATGGGAAGCGGACACTAGCCTATACCAGGAGCATCGCAAACGTTTTTGCCCCAGGAGCCCACCTTCTAACTCTCCCTAGGAGATTTGCCTGCCTTACACACCTCAGGAACCTTTAAAAATTATAATTATATGCATAAATCTTTAATTAGTTAATTACAATTCATGTAAAGCTAGCACTTATTTAAATGTAGAATCTGCTGAGAAGAACCGTCAAGAAACTCAACAGATATTCTTTTCATAATTGTACAACGAAAAAAAACCGACTTCAATTACATCGACAAGTAATACAACGTAATAAGACGAAAAAATAGTATAGTAAATTCGCGCTATTAAAGATTACTCAAAAAGTTGTAATCAGTTTTCGATCTAATTTAAACAAGACTACAAGACAAGTATTAGTTTTCGATTAAAGTAAGAATCATCGAAATCGGTACACCGAGTAAAAAGTTATGCGGTATAATATAACGTAGGTCGACGAAAAAGTAGTCACGTAAATACGCATTATTAGATATAACTCTAAAAGTACTTGTCAGATCTCAATTAAATTAAAATGGAACCACATGACACGCAACACCTTTCAATTAAAACAAAATTGATCGAAATCGGTCCACCCAGTCAAAAGTTCTGAGCTAAAAAAAAAAAAAACATACGTGTTGAATTGAGAACCTCCTCCTTTTTTGGAAGTCGGTTAAAAATCGTAATTACGAAACCCATAGTACGAGTATATAACATAGATAAAGCATAACAACATATAATTATAACAAGCAACATTACATATAGCGATATCGATTCATTTAAAGAACCAGCAGATGTCTGGTTTGATTCTATAAATAGTATGAAACAATGTCGCGCTGTCGTCTGTGTTTAAAGTACTGGATGGAGTTTTATGTGAGTTTTGAGTGGTAATGGGGCCTCTTGGAATAGTATTTTAACTGAGGTAGGGCACAGCAGGAAATTTCCTGCTCAAAATATGGAGCAGCCCGACTGCGGTAGTACCTCGACCTTACAGAAGACCACAGCTAAATAATACTGTTTTCAAGCAGTATTGTGCTCCTGTTGGTGAGTAAGGTGACCAGAGCTCATGGGGGGGATTGGGGATAGGGTCGGCAACGCGCTTGCGACGCTTCTGGTGTTGCAGGTGTCTATAGGCTACGGTAGTCACTTACCATCAGGTGAGCCGTACGCTTGTTTGTCGACTTACTAACATAAAAAAAGTATCTGTCAATAGTTGGTAATTTTCGTCAGTGAATAGGTTACTTCTAGGTAAGCGTGGTCCATCCTAGACCGCATTTTCACTTAACATCAGGTGATATAGTGGTCAAACGCAAGCCTATCTTATTATTTTAAATGAGTAACCTCCTCCTTTTTTGAAGTCGGTTAAAAAATCGACTCCTTTCTTCTACTATCTTTTGAAGTTTTTATCCATTTCTAGTTGCGTTTTATTTAATCTTAAAGTTTACTAAAATATTTGTTCTCTTCTTTACTTATCTGACTTAGTGTTAGTATGAAATGAAAACACATTTTCCAGTAAATTAATCACAAACGTGACTAAGAAATTTGCAGACAGAAACCGATTAAGTACTATTCGTTTGTTTCCAGACATAAGATTTAAAATATAAATTGTTCGCAATGAAAGAGATTTTATTATAAGAAAAAAGGAAAACATTGGTCGACTTCCCTGCTGAAAATTCCAAATAAAGACGATTGGTTTGTATGGGAAGTTATTGTAAACTATTGTGTGTTTGAAACATCATCATCAGTTCAGCCTATTGCAGTCCACTGCTGGACATAGGCCTCCCCAAGTTCGCGCCAGACATCCCGGTTTTCCGCAATCCTCATCCAGCCTACACCGGCAATCTTTTTGAAACAGGGATTCCAAAATTTTCACACAATTGTCATTAAATTTTTATCTGTTTTTATCTGGGCTATCTGGATTCCAGATAGATCTATTCACGACTCGTGACGCTGTGACGCGTTTGATCCGTAAAAATTTTACCCCTCATGGGCCTAATGAAGTTTCACTTAAAAAAATTACACACACTACCGCAAACACACACACACACACGCATATATACTCTTTTGTTTAATTTTCAAACTTATAACTCAAATTAATTATGGTCGAATTTCGACCACTGGGCGATCACTAGTTAATATAAAAATAACATACCTTAAACTTCATAGAGAAATGTTTTTTGTTATGTTTAATAACAGAAGATACTTTACAAATAGCACTTCTACATGCGCAGAAGATAAGTGAGGCACTAAATCCAATCATCGAATAGCTCTTATCCTATTGTAGCCTAATAAAGAGCTATTTAAATGTATAGCTATAGATGGTCACAGCCTAAACGCATGTATCAATTCTAGTACACTTATATGTCCTATATAACAGTTCTTTGTAGACACTGGCCTCACTATTTTTTATTTCTTTGTACGATAGTATTTGATACCCTTTCGTGCGTAATGGATTTTGAGGGTAGGTGACGCGCGGTACTTCATTCGATCCCAATTAAACGGCATATATCTTATATTACCGCAACAAAATTAATTATGCAATAGTGTTAATACTATGATACCATAATCTTAAATAAAAAAATTATATAAACTACTAGTATATATAACCAATTTACAATCATAGATGCGTAAAAGATATATAGAAGATAATAGTTTAAAAAAATTCTTTATGTTCATAAGATAAGTAGAACTGACACAGAATTAATAAAATTATGATATTTATTTTATTCATATAGGTTGCGTAAATTAATTATTTGATTACGCGAGAGAAAAACAAATATACCACATGTCTACTTTGTGTGTTAACAAAAAAACATTTTGGAATGTAAATAAAGATATATTTTAACATACTGATAACATTATCCTACGGTCATGACGTATCACGACGTACATACGTCACAAAAACGAAACGGGCATTGTATAATAGTTATTTTAATGACTTACATTATATGCATAGGTAGTAGGTACAGTACAACAATAGGTAGGTACATCATTTTATTATGTTACTAGCTGTGCCTTGATGTTATAAAAAATAGCCTATAGACATCCTTGGGTACATTACAAACTTAGGTAACGTACCCAGTGTTGTAAGCAACCTTAACTAAGTCACATTTAAGTTACTCAAAATCCTAACATCTCGGTAGACATTATCTTCTTATTATATCCTCGGCTTTATTAAATACTAGCTTCTGCGCGCGACTTCGTCGGCGTGGACTCCGCTCCTATTGGTCTTAGCGTGATGAATGCTGATACATAGCCTATAGCCTTCCTCGATAAATGGGCTATCTAACACTGAAAGAATTTTTCAAATCGGCCCAGTAGTTCCAGAGATTCAAACAAACAAACAAACAATCAAACTCTTCAGCTTTATATATTAGTATAGATTACAATTAAATAAATATAGTAATAATATCCCTAGTGTAGGCCGAGAGAAAAAAGGCCGGAGGAAAAAATACTTCGTACTCTTTTAAAAATTTAAAGTCATAAACAAGACAACAACCACGAAATACATAGCACAACGAACATACCAAAACTTTGTATATACCTAGTATAACACTCCCAACAACTGATAAAGATTTAGTCATAGTTACTTCTAAGTTAAACGGGAGCAACATTTTTTACAGATAACTTACATTAGTACCTAAGGCCTCGTTTACGGAGACGCGGAGCGTAGTGCGTAGCGTGTAGCGTGGCGGAACGCATTAAATTCAAACGTAGGGCGTTGTATGAGTGCGTTTACGGAGAAGCGATTTTACACGCGTTCATTTTCATTAGTGATGCGACAGATCTCTGTTTCTGTTTCCGCATGTGCGGAAGTTCCGCACGATTTTCAACATTCGTTTCTGCTTCTGTTTCCGCAACTTTTATAACGGAGATGTAAACGGAAGTTTACGACGGTTGAGAGTTGAAAGTTTCACTTACTGCTACTAAATTTTGAATATTAAAATAATTTTAAGTTGCAATATTGTTTTCTATTGTAGATTTCTAATATATCTGTTTCTTATCTAGGCTTGATGTGTATTTAATACTTAATAAAGAAATATATTTGTAAATTTATTAATTTTTTTCATATTATTTACACTTTCGTTTCTGCATCCGTTTCCGTTTCCGTTTCTGCTAAAATTTACTTTTGACATCTGTTTCCGTTTCTGGTTCCGTTAAGACACTTCCGTTGCATCACTAATTTTCATACATTTTGACACACGCGAGAAGCTACGCCACACGCTACGCACTACGCTCCGCGTCTCCGTAAACGAGGCCTTATGTTACATGAAAGATAATGTTCTATAATCTATACTATACCATACACTGGCTTTACTTCATAGCTTTACTCGGCTTCTATTTACCTACATTTATGCTTATGCTTGGTAGCCACATTTATTTTGTCGTTTCAAAATAATATGAATTATACAATATATGAAATTTACACACAAAAATGTACACACAATTAGTGAATTATTTTTAGTGAATATGGGATAATATTTTTTTTATAGCGTTTAAGTATTTCAGTTTTAAAAAGTTCCTGCTTTTTTTTTCAATACAACCCTATGAGCGGAGTCGCGGAAAATAAGCTAGTTCTACGAAATCTGTTTAACGATGATATTCTAACTATATTAATAACATATAAACACATTTACTTAAAGATCAATTTACATGAATGAACTAAACATTTACTTTATTTTTAGAAACGATGTCCAAAGTACGTCTGTTCGATACATCACAGCATCACGTATCTAGCCTATGATCTGGATTGCTTACTTTAGTGCCAAAATTAGCTTATCGATACTATTGCAGAGATTATTTCAAAACATTGAATTTAATACGATTTTGAGGAGTATGGAAAATTTTGTAAAATAATAAATAATTAAAAGCGTGAATTTTTAACAATATCATTAAAAATATGTACTTTGTGTCAACTTCGGTGTCTGTAATTTCATAGTCCGACAAAAAGTATCAAAGTTGATGGATAACATAATATTTATCTGAGCAAAAAAAATAACGATATAATTTATAGCACAGGTTGAAACCTTATTGTTTTTGTTATTTTATGTATTTTAAATAGTATAAACGATAATAAATTTATAAGAAATACATAAGTAACTAAATAAACTAACATTTGGATAGTACCCAATGCGGGCAACCCATGTTAAGCTAAAATTGTCGCCAAAACGGTTCCTTGACAAAGATCAAGAACGACTACGAAAATGTCAATATGACGGATTTAGTTTTAGTTAACTAATAGACGCGAGTTGACCTCAGATAGACCTTTGACACCCACCGAGACATGTAAATATAAAACAAAGCATTTTTAAAAGGTAAAAGCAAAGATTATACGAGGAAAATGTAAGAATTTAGGAAAAACACATATAAAAAAAGTATAAACTGCCCCTATTAACATTTTAGTATTAAAGAGCATACTTGATTTGTTTGTATCCTGGTGTTTATTAGTGTCAACTTTTTTGGCCATAATGGGATATTACCTATAAATAAATAAATATATACTTATCTAAAAATCTCAACTAAACAATATGATTTCTATTACACTATAAAGTTATAAACACTACCAGGGTTTTTCTGTTCAAAGGGTTACGTCTATTTACTTGCTTACAAATAACAATAGTCTTAAAAGTTACAAATAAACGAAAAGGCCAAAATAAACAAACTTTAGTGTTAACGACTGAAAATCAAAACGTCCTTGAACTTGTTTGCTTGACGACATTGGAGAAACAAAAAGAAACAACGTCTCGTCTTTATCATAATTACAGACAATTAGAATTTCTCTGAATAAAACATAAACCAATGTTAGGTGAATTTAAGCAATACGGTATATGTGCCACCGAGAATTTGTTGTTGTCATTTATTACATCCTATGGCCATCAATCCATGAATGAACGACCATAATGTCCCATGTTGTCACGTGAATTCAACGTATTCTCATAGGTTCGTAATCGTTGCCATGCGAATCTTTGGGCGACATGATGCGAAATATTGCGCTACAAATCAAATCAACGCATTGTAATATGTAAACTATGTGATGCGAAAGGTTTGATCATGATGTAAATTATTGCGATTTATGAAAATTTAATGCATTTGTTATGTAATCGACGCGACTCGAAACGCTTCAATATTACGGTCTATGCGAAATATTGCGATTTCAATGGATTCCACGTATTGTCTAATGTAAGCGACGCAATGCGAAATGGTGCGACATGATGCGAAATTTTGTGATTTAAATCGATTTAACGCATTGTCCTATATTATCAATGTAACGATAAATATTACGACGTGGTGCGAAATATTGCGATCAAAATTTTTATCCTATGTAATGAATGCAATGCGAAACGCGACATGACGTGACATACTATGTGTAATAGCGCAAGAGCCCTAAATTAATACGACAAAGTAGAGCTACTTAATTATGATTTAACCTTTTGGTATTTTCGTATCATGTCACGTAGCTTTTCAATATTCGTCACATGTCACGTAAAAGAGCGGATAAGCATTATGTACCTATAATCACGATGCCTCTTTTGGTTTTCGTGCCCAAATTTACCCGTGGGTTATTAAGTATATATCTATAAAAATAAACGTGAATATGTTAATAAAATGAAATAAATACCATTCAAAGAGAACTTTTGGTAGTTGGAAGTGGACTGCGATAGGCTGAAGTGATAGTGATAGGAAGATGGACATCAAACTAATGTACAATAATATACGAGAATCAAGTGTAGAATACGAATAGACTTCATTCAATTTAAAAACAGCGAATATTGCCATAAGGGTACATTGTCACCGTAAAGTGCAAAAAAAAAAACTAGTGTTAGGGAATAAAGCATACATACACAACATAAGCATGTTGCTTGTATTTTCTGGAACAGATAATTTCAACAGATAACTTTTGTCTGATGGACGTTTACGTCAGTTAGCTTTATGAGCAATTAACGGAACAAGATCCAAATTAAAACCACCACTTCCACTTCACTTCAGCCTATCACAGTCCACTGTTGGACATAGGCCTCCACAAGTTCGCGCCCGACATTATGACGCGAACTCATGTGTTTTGCCCATAGTCACCACGCTGGGCAGGCGGGTTGGTGACCGCATTAAAACCGCAATTGTTCAATTTTTAGATTGATACATTGAATAAATAGGAACCCACTGACCACTAAATGTTGTAGGTCCTTATAAAATGGCATCGCAGACAACCTTTGTGAATTTACTTAAATATAGAATTGACGTTAAACTGTTATTTCCAGGTTCACTAGAACCTCGTTACAGTAATAACTGTGTGCTAGTACAAATGTGGCTTCAACATAGTCGTTTATAATAACATAGTGTGATTGTCATTATAATGCATGACTGCATCCTAAGAAATTGTACTATTATGAGTAGTAGGTATCACATTTTAAGGGTTGCCTTTATATTTCATAATCAGGAAAATATTGAAAATAAACCATATTTTCCAATATCTATTATAAGTTCCCATTTTCCCTTTATGTGTAGGTATATATAGGTACCTGTGTTGTAAAATATGTAATCTATACAATAAAAATTTATGTTGCTAAGCGCATAACAATGAAATAATTATAACAGTGAAATAAGTCTTTAATAACGTATTTAGTCTTTTTTTTTCATGTATTTATCATCCCATCTTTATTTTACGCAACAGTTAGAAGCATCAAAATGCGTTGTTTGTCTTCATATAATATAATTGTTATCTCTTAAATTATTTCGTACATAGTTCATAGCCCTATCGTAAACCCCTCCATAGAAGTTGGACATAGTGTTTTATGTTTTCTTCTATGAGTCAGAATAATTTATAAAGTGTAATAACTGTAACTATTTTACCTATATAAAATATTGCGGCATAATTATAAATTTATAATAAATTTAAGAATGGACTTTTACGATTATCATCTACAGGGCTAATAAAACAAAGAGATAGGTATATAGATGTAATAAATAATATCTATATACTTGTAAATTAAAATTAATGTATGTACGTACGCGTGTAAATTTCGAAAGACAGCGCCAAATTCGATAATTCCTTTTTT
The DNA here is from genome assembly GCA_905220545.2 of Melitaea athalia. NCBI lineage: Eukaryota > Metazoa > Arthropoda > Insecta > Lepidoptera > Nymphalidae > Melitaea > Melitaea athalia. The sequence continues at coordinate 7,897,056 of HG992203.1, forward strand.
GGTTTTCTATATTGTCCTTGATTTGACAATATTTGTACACAAGAAAATAAAAAATAAGAAAATAATACTAAAAACGATATTTTAATTAATATTTACTCCAGGTTAGCAAGTGATAAATAAAAAATATACATGTATATTTGTGGATGTAAAATCGTACATGACAAAATAGTTAAATAAAAGATTAATTATTGAATGTGAATTTTAAACGAAATGTCCAAGGCTTAAAACTTCAAGCACTCGGAACACCATGGATATTAAAAGGCTATATTTAAAAAAAAGCGTTGAAAATATAGCAAATCAACACTCAAAACAACTCATCAACACTATTTAGATCTATTGAGTATAGTGAGTCATAAACATTAAACGACACACCTAATAACCATAAACCACATCTAACAATATATATCCCATGATTTTATGTTATCATGACGTGATAGCACAGACCACAGCAAAACTACGTGATAACTTATTTCTTGATGCAAGATCAAGGTGACATTAGGAATGGCAATTATATTTATTTATTTAAACTTTTTGTATTTTGTAGGATTACGATTCAGCCGGTTACATCCCGCTGCAGGGCAAGTGGGCATAGACCTCTTTCTCCATGCAGTAGAAGGATCAGAGCTTAATCCAACACGCGGTTCCACTGCAGGTTGGCGGATATATTCCCTACTATGAGTAGTGATCGATATCAAGTGTATATAATAACAACTGGGACCGAGAGCTTAACCTGCTCTCCGAGGCACGACGGGGAGACCCACACGTACAGACATCCTAACCGGAAAGAAATATGTATACAAACACAAATATCCAACCTGAGCGGAAATCGAACCCGCAAACCGCCGATGTTTAAGCGCGTACATGGCACACGCACCATAATACAAGAGCGTTTGTTCAAACTTTTTTTATACTAATACAACTAGCAAACGAAAAAAAAACTACTTCAATTATATCGACAAGTAATGAAGTAAAACAACGTAAGTAAACGAAAAAAATTAACAAACGCACTAGTCGTCACTACGATTTTCGAAAGTTCCCCTCGATTTCTCTGGGGTTCCATCACAGATCCTGATTTCCTTATCATGGTACCAAACTTGGGATATCCCCTTTCCAACAAAAAAAGAATTATCAAAATCAGGTCACAAACGACGAAGTTATGCCCGAACATACATAAAAAATATAGTACCTATATATTATATATACGGTCGAATTGAGTAACCTCCTCCTTTTTTGAAGTCGGTTAAAAAAGAAACAAAAAACGGAATTAAACAAATACTTTACATAGAAAAAATAAGAAGTAAACGCCAAAAAGAAAGCAATATATGACGTACAAAACATCGAAGTATAACATAAACATCAAGAATGTTAATGTTTTTGTATATTTCACAATTTCTAAGTACTACGTTTATTTGTGTCTAAATACTCGTAGAACCCAGTGCTAGTCTTAGCTCTATTTTAAGATTAAACGAGCAACGAAATGGTAAACACGCTTTGAGCCCGCCATTTCATTATATTAAGGGTAAGCCAAATTATAAGGCGAAATGAGAATTTTCATTACAAACTAAGATTGACCTTTTTTATTTTATGTTTTAATTTGTAAAAAAATCTGTTTTTTTTTTATATTATATCTTTCAGCTTGTTTGTCTAAAAGAGACGTTTTACTTTGTCGCATTTTGTTTTAAATTATGTTACTAAGCTGATGTTTCTTTTTGTGTAAAATAAAGAGTAATATATAATATATAAAATAAATAATGTGTTGACGCCTCATACATTTTTATAATCTGACTAAACGTTATAACAATAATACCTTTTTGAACTTTAATGGTCTTTAGTTACATACAAAAAAGTATATTACATTTCTTATTAATAGTTATTGGTTATATTCAATATTATGGATGGGCAAAGACTAACAAAAAAACAAAAAAAAACTTCAAATACAATCATCATTTTACTTACGTCATAGTAAAAAGCTGATTTTCATAAGTATATGTATGTTACTTGAGTAGCTATTAGAGGATATTTCCTCAGTAGTCGGACCATTTCGCCCAACCCTTCGCCAAACAAACATCTACGTTTGCCGTGGGTGCGAGCGAAAAGCAATTTTCATAATATTACAAAGGTCTGGCCCTCGCGGGCTCTTAGACTAATATGTAGATTAACTAATTACTTTAAAAATATATATATATCAATCATAAATTGATATAAGAAAGAGTTGCGACTAACATTAGTGAGCATCCCTTTTTAACAATAATTCAAATTAATAATTATAAAGTCCAGTCTATAAAAACTACTATTTAACATGTTTTTTTAAATAATAATATACAGCAGAGCTGACGCACGTTATAACGTAAAACAGAAACATATTTACATAATTTATATTAAGTACCTGGGTGACCGAGCCTTGCTCGGTATTTTCATTTTATTTTTTGTTTTTTGTTTTTTCTCGTTATTTTTATATTTTAATTTTATTTAAATAATAAATCACGAGTGAAATTAAAAAAAAAAAGAAAAAAAATTAATCTGGAGACTGAGATTCGAACCCGGGTCAAGACGATTTGTCACCCACCGATTACCTAATTACGCTGTTACAGCTATGTTGGCAGTAGTGAAATTAAACTTCTTATTCTAATGATATTTTTTCATTGCCTAAAAACCGGGATAAAACGACATTTTTTTTAAATGAATCCTAGCTAGATCAATTTTTCGCCCCCGAAATCCCCTGTATACTGAATTTCACGAAAATCGTTGGAGCCCATTCCGAGATTGAGATTCTATATATATATATATATATATATATATATATATATATATATATATATATATATAATATATATATATATACAAGAATTGCTCGTTTAATAGTATAAGATAACGACGTCAGAACGAACTATTGACTAAAATATTTGAACTAAATTTAGACAGGTAATGTTAAATTTATATTACTTCCGTTTGCTAGATAACAAAAGATTACAAACATTTTATTACATCATAAAAACAAATAATTTACTTTATTAAAAAAGTCAGGGTAAAGCTAAGGCCCACCTGGGGAGGGTTGGGGGTAAAGGTCGGCAACGTGATTGCGATTTGCGATGCTTCTGGTGTTGCAGGAGTCTGCTACGGTAATCGCTTATCGCTTACCATCAGGTGAGCAGTACGCTTGTTTGCCGAACTAGTTGTATAAAACAAAACCGAAGCTAAAGTTATAGTTGTATATATTTTAATGTCTACCTACATTTAGAACAAATATTTTTAAACGCTCGTTAGATAAACTTTTAATCATTATCTGTAATTTTGTTAACGCGATACTAAGTAGGTAGTCGGTAGACAAAACGGAAATATTAAATGATATAATAAACTATAATATCGCCATATAATATATTTTTGTTTCATTTTCTTTTATTAAAAATAACCAATTTACGCGCACATCGATCGATTAATATTTGTAAATATAATATAGTATAGAAGATAAGGCATTGTATTATAAACGTATAAAAGAGTTTCAATAGAAAATAATATTTATACTTGTATATATAGTGTGTTCTTCAATCAAGGGAATTGCACGTCATGTTTATTAAAGAACAATAATAAGCTACATAATGTTATGAGATGTTTCATATAAGTGGAGTTATAACAATGTCACAAGATCTTTAAGATGATATGTACCAAGGTGGTCTTATCTTTCTTAGAAATGCTACGTCTTTTATGCTGCTTTGTGATGTATAATAAATTTTTTTTACATATAAATAAAATAGAACTGAGAAATCAAGATAATCAAATTGAATGAAAATAAAACCAATAATTCAAAAAATTCAAATAGGTTTTAAAAGCAAGTCTGAAAACGAGTAAGCTTTAGACAACACGATTGAAGTTCTTTAGCAATAGGCTTGCACAATAGGCCCTCACTGTGTCTTAGATATACGAAATGTAACTGGCTAAGAGAGAAAGAGAGAAAGAAAATGTGTGCTCGCACCTCTTGCTCCGTTGGCCTCTCCCAATCACACTTTTCGTAACGCTTTCGTCAAGCATTCACCAGTTTACTCCCCAAGTCAAGCATATAGTTAATGTGAGTTCAAAAATATAGTTAATGTGAAACTACCGCCGATTCAGAATAAAACTCAACAATTCTGTTTTTAAAAGTTTCAGTCATTAAATTATTATATTCAGTAATTGAAATTCAGGGTTCACACAATTTAAGATTGTCGAGGATGAAATTAATTGACAAAGCATATTTATAAAAATTATTATCATATAATTACCTTGCCATATCCTTGAGTACCTTCCGGTTTCGGCGCAGCATCGAAAAGATTTAATCTTGAATTTTGAAAAAAATCAGAACTAGAATTTTCTCTTGTGAAGAGTTCGGCCGTCGAACTCTCCCTGTTCAAAGTCGGTCGAGCTCTCACGAATGGATTGTTTCTTGCATTTTTCGCGTGTTTTAGAAAGTTGAATTTATTTATAGGTTCGGGTCCTGGGGTTGTTGAGGTAGTGTCATCTGATGTGCTGCTGGATGTCGGGGAGTCGGGAACAGATGCCATTTTTCGAGAGCCAGTTTCAAGTAAATTCTATTTTATCTTTTTGATAAGTTATATTGGATTTTTTGTGTTGTGTTGTTTACGTTATTTCTTCTTCACGATATCTCGCTTTTTCAAATATTGTCACGTTTTATTAGGTATCGTTACTACTGTTTGCGTCAAAAATTTGATTATATTGAAATTTATTTAAACATTTTCATTTATAACTATAAATCAGCAGATTAAAAATCTAGAACTCATAATACATAGTTCACCCTGTTTAATATTTCACTATAATTTTATCATTACACTGATACTATACTTAAAAATTATGTTTTTATATTTAAAAGTAGCTAGTGACTATTTTTTATTTAAATCTTAAATATAGAGATTTTTTAAAATTTGTTTACTGTTTTCGATTAATGTTTTCATGTAAAAAAATTAAAACTATTAATATTTTTACTAAAATGTTTAATTTTTTACGTCCGTGCGCGTATAAACACGACGCGGTACTGTATGTAATGGGACAGAATCGGAACGAGAGCGACTTGCGCACGCGCATTTTATATACATAAATGTTTTAAATATTTCAGTCCTTAATTAAAGATAAATTCTATACACACTGCGTGACCCCCGTATCTTTGCTGTTTATCTGTAACCATCGAAGGCCGAAAAATTTTCGATTTTTTATGGTATTATATTATGTTTTAATGGATGTAATATAAAATTATAAGTATTTTTAAATAGAGATAGCAATATTATACATATAATGACAATATTGTATCTTATTAGGTAAACTATGTAACGTAGTTATACATACATAGTCTGGTCGTAAATACTGTTTGATTGGAAGCTTACGTCCAGAAGATGGCTGATGGCTGATGGCGATAATAGGCTGATGTTGATAAGATAATTGCAGATTCAGAGTAACACATAGGAATATTTTTTTTACAAAGTTTTCTCGAAATTAGAAGTCACGAAGACCAAACCGCGAGGTGCACAGTTATTCATATTTCTATTTCCTTGATAGCATCCGTTACAAACTTGCCTTTAAGAGACAAAGATAATGACAAATTCTATGGTAACGCGTCAACTAACTCATGTAGTGCACATACTCTAAGTAGTGCACGCTTATATTAAACAAAAACGGACGACCGTTTAGGATCGTAATGGTAATTGACGAGGTCTAGACAAGCCACTGAATAGCACCGTTTCATAATTTGTACACAGCCGCTGGCGGAAATATTAATTTTGCAAAAGGATTGTACAATTTTTCTTTTTGTTACATCTACCTACTAATATTAACCCGGTTATTTCAGAAAATACCTACTGATTCAAATTAAAAACTTCTTTTAATGATGATTATAGATTATACATCGAGAAAGGCAATATAAGATCACGCCAGAATCAATAAGAAGCTCCGATCAATGTACAATGTTGTAAAAACCTAAAAAAATATTTCTGTGGATAGCATTTTATGGGATAACACGAAAATTTCTATACGAAAGACGGCGCGGTAAATAGAATGTTTATTAAGTAAATTTAACCCTAGTTGTTTTTTGTCTTGTTCTTGTTATTAAAGATTTTCATATTATTAATTACTAGCTGCTGTGCCCACGACTTCGTCCGCGTGGAATTTACCAAAAAAAGTTATTGTTCAGTTCGCAGTTATAAAAAAAAAATTATAAAAAAGTAGCCTAAGTTACGCCTTATTACATCAGCTATCTGCCAGTAAAAGTCCCGTCAAAATCGATCCAGCCGTTTCAGAAATTAGCCGGAACAAACAGACAGACAGACAAAAATTGTAAAAAATGTTATTTTGGTATAATATGTTTCGTGTATAGATCCATATGCATTTAGTAAAAAGTGGTTATTTTAATATTAAAAAGTAAAAACAGACACTCAAATTTAATTTATTAGTATAGATATAGATATAGATTAAGGTTAAAATATATGTTAAACAGTAAGTACTGACACCTACTCACACACGCTACGGCTTGAGTGTTATTTGCGTTTATTGCGGTTCGCGAGTGTTTGTGACTACCCTGTAGGCGCAGTTTATAGTGGCTTTCTACTCCACCGGTTGCGGGTTTGACTCCCCCTAAGTTTGGGTGTAATATTTGTATTTATATATATGTATTATTTCTCTGAATATTTATCAAAAAGAAATAGCTATAACAATCGGCTGTTACCTATAACACAAGCTTTAAGTTGCTTACCATAGAAACAGACGACCGTGTGTGTATGTTTTAAGATATTATACATAATTATTTAAAAATTATACTCTAAACATGTTATAATAGTAAAAACTACATAATAAGCATAATAATGAAGATTATTCACATAATATTTTTCAGATGTAAACATAAATAATTATTTTTGAACGAATGAAATCAAAGCGCGTTGAGTTTTCTACTTGTAAATATAGCGAAGGTAATTTTAGATAGCTTTCAATTTCTTTTATTACATTCTGAGAATTCTTCGACGTTTCTAGATTTTGTTGTGTTGCTAATACAGTTACTAGCTTTGCCCCGCGGTTTCACCCGCGTTAATTTAAAGAAGAAACTAACTAAAATACTAAATAGACTATAATAGCCTTTCTCAGTAAATGGACTATCCAAAACATAAAGATTTTTTCATTGCAGATCAGTAGCTCCTGAGATTCACTCACTTCAGTCTACCGCAGTCTACTGCTGAACATAGGCCTCCGCAAGTTCGCGCCAAACATCCCTGTTTTCCGCAATCCTCATCTAGCCACCACCGGAAATCTTACGTAGATCGTCGGTCCAGCGGGCCCGAGAATTAGCGCGTTTAAAGAAAGAAACCTAACTCTTCAGCTGTATTATCTGTAGAGAGAGATATATATAGATATATATATATATATATATATATATATTTAGTGTCACGATGTATGTTCACAAAAAACTTCAAAAATACTGAACCAATTTTTATCAAATTTTGTAAGCATATGTAATTTGGTTCAACTTGCCCCGTTAGGTGGCGCTACTATCGATATGTAAGCAATCAAGTTTTGTATAGCTGTTTTCCAGGCAGGACAACGTCTGCCGGGTCCGCTAGTATACGTAGTAGTATAATAATTATATTTATACTAATAAATATAATTGAAAAGATCTTGTTACCACTTAGGTACTAGATTAATGTAAATTCTCTACTTGTTAAGAATAACATAAGCAGCTTTGTATTTATGGAAGCACTTTATGGACGAAGATATACCTATTAATGACTGAAGACATATTGACAACTCAGTAGTTCTAAGATGTTTCTTAAAACTCAAATGTTTATTTACTTTGTTTAATGGAATCTATACTAATATATAAAGCTGAAGAGGTTGTTTGTTTGTTTGTTGGAACGCGGTAATCTCTGGAACTACAGGGCCGATTTGAAAAATTCTTTCAGTGTTAGATAGCCCATTTATCGAGGAAGGCTATAGGCTATGTGTCATCACGCTAAAACCAATAGGAGCGGAGTCCACGCCGACGAAGTCGCGCGCAGAAGCTAGTTTGTAAATAAAACGAAAGGGCAAATTGTGCGAAAAATTTTTGGATTCTATTTTCATTGCCCGATTTCGCTAATATTTAAAACCTTAAAAAATTTGTATCATTTGCGATCGTTTAAATGTAATTGTACAAAATGTTTCAGGAGCGGAAATATCTATTTTTAGTTTTTACCTATATATTTTACTAGCTTCTGCGCGCGACTTCGTCGGCGTGGACTCCGCTCCTATTGGTCTTAACGTGATGATACATAGCCTATAGCCTTCCTCGATAAATGGACTATCTAACACTGAAAGAATTTTTCAAATCGGCCCAGTAGTTCCAGAGATTATCGCGTTCAAACAAACAAACAAACAAACAAACAAACAAACAAACAAACTCTTCAGCTTTATATATTAGTATAGATTTCTGATTTGGATATTTGTGCTTGTGGGTCTTCCCACTGTTCCTCAAAGCGTGTAGGTAGGTACGTAAAGTTGTCGTAATAGTGTATTATTAAATATATATGATAACATAAAATTATTACATATAAAGTTCCAAACTTTCTTCTATAAAAGAAAATACTCTTGCTCGCCAGTTGAAAAGAAAACGATAGATTTCAAATCACAAACAACTATACATGATTACATTACCTATATATTTTCTTCTTTTGGTTGAATTGCTTGCAAATTGCAATGCTGCCAAAAGAGTACGCTATCTTCAGAAAATCTAATTTTAAAACATATAGAAGTATCGGGGAATTACTGCTGCCTCTGGTTTATTTTTCCTCACTCACCTTTTAAAATTTGTATGTAATCAATGGTCAAGGAAGTTCTCTTTATTATATGTATATCTGAGAGATTTTTAAAAAGTAAATTACCTTTAATATATAATTAAGTTAAGGAAAGGTTATACACAAGTAAAGTAATTTTCCTTGAGATGGGCTTGAAACGCCACGTACCTTATTATAAAGTCTCGTAAGTCGCGACATATTATTACCATAATTTCAAATTTTCGGGCTTAGCTGGCTTTCCTTGAAATATAGACTTTAAATTTTTATTTTATTTGGGCACCAAAGAATGAGCAAGATAAATTTTATTTAAAAACAATGTAACGTATATTTTTTCACCTAATTATATAAGAAAATACACACACACACACACACACACACGTACTTCAGCCTATCGCAGTCGATTGCTAGTCATAGACCATCACTAAACATTTACTCAATCCTTATCTAGGCTTTAGATAAAAAACGTAAAAAAACTAATGATGAAAAAATCATAATAATACTCAATTAGCTAATATTATTTTTATACATTAAAGAAAGCAATGAGGTTAATAGTATAACGATTGCTCATTATGATTTGAAATAATTTATATCTTATTTGAAGATTGAACAAAATGAAACCATTTCATACAGTTCCACCACGAATCGCGTGAATAATTGTTATGTTTCGGTTACAATTTAAAACGCAATAGTAATTTAAAATAGCGCTCAGGTTGGCAGTTAGCCTGCTGAACTACTTAGCTCTCATAGGTTAAAGAATCAGACTATACTGTATCTTGCGGTTTTGATCGCGTAGTAGTTGAAAACTTTTTAACTTTACAAAATTACTTATATGCACGACACAATCTACAAATTTTGGTTCCAAAAATTGCGAATAGATAGCTTGGAATCAGTGTTACCAGAAATTTTTGCCCGTCTGATCGACTAAGTGCCGTGAAATTATCGTGTTTTCAGAACCCATTGCCCATTGGGCATGACGAAAGATTTTGAAAACCTCTTTCATAATGTGGGTACACATTTATTCAAGTTTCTAAGTAAGTTAAATTGAACAACTGTTTTACCGCGCGGCCGACCTTCGCGCGACATCCACCACACAGACGAAAAAGTTTGAGTAATAAAAGTTTCACTTTAATTTTTAAATCAGTTTGCCAAAAAAGTTTCAATTTTTTTTTAAAGTTTGAAGTGTTACATGCTCTAAAGATATTCTGGTTTACTTCCTCTGACAAAGCCTTTCATTAATTAATGTGCAAGATAAAATTTATTGGTATCCAGTGAAATATAAAGTACAGAATGGCGTCGGTGTTGGTGTGCTAGTGGTGGGTCGGTGTGTCTGGAGTCTGTCTCCATACAATCTAGCGACTGTCTCGCTACAGTCTGACGTCTATCTCAATACAGTCTAGCGTCTGTCTCAATACAGTCTGGCGACTATCTCGGTACAATCTAGCGACTGTCTTGGTACATTCTGACGTCTGTCTCAATACAGTCTGACGTCTGTCTCAATACAGTCTGACGTCTGTCACAATACAGTCTGGCGTCTGTCACAATACAGTCTGGCGACTATCTCGGTAAATCTAGCGACTGTCTCGGTACAGTCTACAATAATAAAGCACAAAGCTGCCTATCCCTAATCTTATACAAAAAAATAATTAAAGATGATAAGCGATTCTAATAACGGATAGTGTTAAACAATTACTGTAATCTCTAGAGTCTAGACTAGAGTCTAGAGGTGCATTCGCATTCAGCCTGTAACATCGCACTGCTGGGCATCGACCTCTTTCTCCGTGTAGGAGAAGGATTGGAGCTTAATCACCATACTGCTCCACTGCTAGTTGGTGGATATTATGTTCTCTACTATGAGTAACTTTGAGGTATTTATGATAACAACCGTGAACGACGGCTTAACGTACTCTCCGACACTGATAGAGATCCAAACCGAAAGGAAATATTTCTGTAAATACAAATATCCATCCCGCGCAGGAATCGAACCCGCAAACCGTCGGTGATTTAGGCGACTACTCGCACCACAATACCGGAGCGGTTGTCATTAGAGGTGACCTGATTATAATGTAAGTACATAATAAGTCATTGTTTATATGTGTAGCCTATGCTGTCCTTGTTCTCTAGATCGCAGGCCAATGTCATGGCCATTATCAAATTACGGAGGCCTGAATCACATGCGTCAACAATGTTACTGTTGTGTTCCAGTTACAACAGCAATACTGTTTCATTCTCTTTTAATAGCCCAGTCGAATTAGTAGTTCTTTTCTCAGCCCGTTTTTGAGCTATATCGACTGGGCTATAAATTTTGTACAATTTTTGAAGTAAAACTTCTTACGTACGCTTGACTTGGAGAGTAAGCTGGTGAATGCATGATGAGTGTTACGAAAAGTGTGATCGGATGAGACTAACGAAAGTTGAGAGGGAGATATAAGTTAGTGAAGATAGAAAGAGAGAGAGTTACGTTTCGTAAGTTTTACTTCAGCTGTGTGGTCTAAAGCTCATTGGTTTTTTTTTGTATTGTTTAGTATTAGTTGATTACATTACAAATTGTAGTCTATACTAATATTACAAAGAGGTAAAGTTTTTAGCTTTGTTTGTTTGTAGGGGTAATCTTCACAATTACTGATCCGATCATGAAAATTATTTCACTAACAGAAAGCTACACTATTCATGAGTGATATAGGCTACATTTTATTGTTATTAAACAAAAAAAAAATCAGTGAAAAATAATATATGTAAATCAAGTCGGAGATGTGCGAACGAGATGAAAGCTTTACTATATATTTGCATCACAAACATAATTAACGCCCAACGAAGTGGGCACGGGTCGGCTAGTTAATAAAAATAATAATCTTGAAAACAAAACTTTCTAAGCTCCTTCTAATCATTTCTTTGAATGCCATAATGAAATCCACTGCAATTTGTTTAGGATTTTTTGAATAAGACAGAATTTTCGTTTCCATTAGGTTTAATAAAAATCTATACGTAGAGCAATAATATAACATTTAAAAAAAATGTAACATGAGTAGGTAGTGCATGAACGTCAGACACACTACGTCTACTAAGCTTAAAGTACTTTTCATGTCCTCTGACTAAAAGTCGTTTGAAAGACACTTCGCGATAAAGCCTTTGTCTTTCTACCTCTTTTTGTTTTAGGTATAGTAAAAATGTAGGTATTTTTGGGGTTATTTAGAATATTCACTAACTGAAGAAGTGCGAAAAAGCCAGCCCTGCGGTCACCAACCCTCCTGCCCAGCTTAGTGACTATGGGCAAAACACATGAGGCTTATGTGCAGCAGTGGACTGCGATAGGCTGAAGTGATGAAGCAGTGAACAGAAATAGCCTGTAATTTTCAGGTCAACGACATCAATTTACTCATAGAAGAAGTATAAGAGATCGATATGCCACGTTTTACTGCAGGTGGCAAATAATAAAGTGTTAATGGTATAATTTACTATAGGCTATAACTTCTATTGCGTTGAGGGTTCGGACATACACAATACACATAGTACAAACGCCCAGACCACAGTAAACACTACGAGTAGGTACAAATGGTCACCATGAGCAGGGATCGGTTAATGCTTCGTCAATGTTAAAAAAGGTCACGTATTCAAAAAGTTTTCAAATATTGTTTTACATCAAAAAAGAACAATGAAGAAAAATACGCAAAAGTTTCAATGTCGATGTAATCCGACTCTTAGGGCCTATGCAAATCGCGTTTTTTAAACGCGATACAGACGCGATGCAAACGCGCGTGTGACGCGATACAAAACACGTTTAAAAAACGTGGTTTGCATAGACCCTTAGGCTACTCGTATGTTCAGATAACAAGCGCTTGACGCGCGTTTTGATAACACAATACATATACTTAGTACAAACCCAGACCACAGTAAAAACTACGAGCAGAGCAGGTACAAATGGTCACCATGAGCAGTGATCGGACCCGCAAGCAACAGCGCAACAATCAATGTGACCGCTGTCACAGATTAGTAAATAGTACTACGTACCGCTGTGTTAATACTTCGTCAAAGTTAAAAAAGGGTCACGTATTCAAAAAGTTTGAAAATATTGTTTTACATCAAAAGAGAACAATGAATAAAAATACGCACAGTTTCAATGTCGATGTAATCCGACCCTTACGCATCACAGAACTCGCAGAGTTGTTGTTATTAAATCAGACGAAAGAAGAACCGGAAAACAATTGCCTATTTCGACGCAGCCAAGGCTGACACGCTTATCTTATTTGGAAATATTTTTCTTACTTATTTAGAATTGATTCAAACAAATCATATTTCGAGATTTGCATGTTTCGTTTCTCGGCAGAAATGTTTTCGTTTTTCTGTGTTTAGTTTTACTTTATGTTTGTCTGAGTGATTTATTGTTTTTATAATCGTTATTGTTTTTGTTTGTAGAAAGAATTTTTTTTAAATATAACGTTATAGCTTTTTTTATTACGTTCCAACTTATGAACACTTTTTCACGGTAAGTTAACCTACACACATTCACCAGCTTACTCCCCAACTTAAGCTTGCGTAAAGAAGTTTTACTTCAAAAATAATAAGGTCACGCAAAAACGCTTAAACCATTAATTTTCATTCCATTAAAACGAAATATCCTTATACTTCAAGCAAACCATCAATATCCTCAGAACACTATATCAACTGGTGTTACCTTCACGGCTGGACTTGAACCATCTGCCATAAACGATGACTTGCGTGTACGTCAATGAGTCGATTTCGTGCGTGAAGTATCACGTGAGTTGAAGTTCAAGGTGTTCACACTGAACGCAAAACGCTGAGGTAAATTATACATCGATGTGATTGAGGTTCCAGATTCCAATATTTGACTCATTGGTTGCATATTGTTTTCTAATGTTTACGCATATTTCACTCATAAGTATTTACAATTCGGATACTTTGACGCAATTTCGAATAGGTACTATGACGCGTTGGCGCAGCGATCACAGCACTAGTTGTTGCGCTGGCGGTCGCGAGTTCGATCCCCGCTCACGACATACATTTTTATTGGCCATATAGATGCTTGTCGTGATCCGGGCGCTTATGCTTGTATATTGTGTGTGTTTCCGGACCCCCGACACAGGAGAAAATCCTACTAGGGGCCGTCGAGTTTATTATTTATTTATTTATTTACTTTACAGAAACCATGAACACGGGAGAAAACGTCGGCTATATAAAAAACGTAATAGTATTATACGTAATAGTAGTATACGTAGATCGCGATAAAATCCGAAAAATTTGTTTCATTATAATCATTGGTTGCCTTTTATGGTAAAGTTACTAATCTGTAGTAATGATTTTTGGCTTAAAATTGTATTGTGAGTAGCTTGAATTCTTTAATTCAAGTAACTTTTAAAGCATCTTTGAATCATCATAGCGAATACGCGATATCTGTTGTAATGTGATTATTTTAGAATAGTATATTCAGCTACCTCGATAGGGTCAGTGTAACACTTTCATAGCAAAGGGACGTGAAGTAGAAAGGTACTACAAACGCTTATTGTATGATTTATTTATTTATTTTATCAGAAACGCGGTGTTCCCAGGCAGTCACCCATCAAAGTACTGAACGTCATGACGCTGCCGCGTTACCGGTCACTCAAATACCCGGTACCCCTCATCGCCTAAAAAAGTTTCACTTAAAAAAAATATATCAAAGATTTGTTGTTTTTTTTTAACTAATAACTGTCAGCACGAAAGTGTATAAACACTTTTCTCGATGACTTCTTAAATTTTCAAGGATTGTAGTCTAGAAATAAGTTACTGCAAACAAAAACTCTTGACGTCATAACAACAAAATCAATAATTTGTTTATTTAATATTTGTCCTTATTCAGAAACCTTCCTAGAAAACTATCCTATTATACAACATTTTTTATAAAACAGATGAAACTCAAATTGTTTGTAAATAGGAAACATTAGCATTACTTAACAACAAATATAAAATAGATAACATATAGAAGATATTAAACATAATGACCGGGAGAAGTGTTAAGTCTATAGCGATTTCAAATAAACAGAAGAGAGACTTAAGTATTCATTAAAAAGTAACGTATAAAAATGTAGCAGCAGGGAGACTGGGAGAGTATCGAGAATTCCCAACAAGGCTCATGAATTTCTAATGCATACAATATCAATAGTATAGTATGTCGTCTGAATGTATAAATTTGAAATTCATTCAGCACGCTGCAGTGCAAATTTTGTAAAACATGCATGTGTGCATACATTGCCAGCCCATTTTGCCAGCGAATTCCATTTCCTATCAATTTAGTGCCGTTCATAATTATATCTACGTGTTTGCTACTAAATCACGGTATTGCTACGTGAAAATAGGAAACAAATAGGAACGAAATCACAAATGAGAATGTATTAGAAATAATAACAACATTTGCATTACAATGAGCATTTATATAGATATGCAAATGGCTTTAACGAGATAATTAAATTTTCTCGACTACAACGCTGCCTTAGCACTTATTTCAGTCATAACTGTCTTTTATATTAATACTAGCTTCTGCGCGCGACTTCGTCGGCGTGGACTCCGCTCCTATTGGTCTTAGCGTGATGACACATAGCCTATAGCCTTCCTCGATAAATGGGCTATCTAACACTGAAAGAATTTTTCAAATCGGCCCAGTAGTTCCAGAGATTACCGCGTTCAAACAAACAAACAAACTCTTCAGCTTTATATATTAGTATAGATGACAAACTTTAAGAGCTGCTGAGGTTTTTTGCGCGAATTGGATTTAAAAATGATATTTTGTTAGTTAGCCTGACAGGCTAAACAATAATTAGGTATCTCATTACTTATAAGAAAAAAGTATAGCAATAAACAACAGGTTATCTAAAATTTATAAAAGTTATTCGTCTGTAAATTCTAGAAGTAGATACGTCTAGTCTAGGTATGTATATATCTATCATCTATACCTATGCATCGTCGCATTATATCATTTAAAACTCTCAACTCAATGTATAGAATAAAAGAAGTGTATCATAACTGTCAACCAAGTATTTGAAACCTATTAAAAAAATGATCATTTTCAGCTTTTAACGTTCCCAACCTATGTATGAACTCCTCATTTTATAGAAAAATGTGGTGTTACAATTAGGTTGATCAGTCTGATCTGCTAATTCTGATGAGGGAGGTTGTTAACGTTTAATTTATTTTTCACTTTTCTAATTTGTTTTTAATTTTTATTAAAAGTGTCTATCCACGTTTTGCAGTTATCTATACTATAATTTTATATACCTACAATTTTTGAAGTTTGATTAATTGAACACCCAATCTTATCTTAAGATTGAATGCTACGATTCGAAAGATTTTGTTATAGATTTTGAAATCTTGTTCTCTAAGTTAGAAGCATAAAAGAAAAAAAATAAAAACTATTATATAACCTTTTTAACATTGTAAATACTACAATGGTGGCATGAGCACCTATGGTAAGCAGTTAACATAGCAGGGAAAGAGCAACACAAGCGCGTTGCTTATAAAACCACAAAATCTTTTCGCGAATAAAAAATAATAAAAATATGACAGGATCTGGGTACAAGAGCATTTACATGATATTATATATTTACATTGCACTTGTCATATTAATATCTAATGGAAATATACCGAGGAACAATAACGATTCGTCTCGTACTAAATGTAGAGTAAACAGTTCCACGCTAACGAGAGCAAGGTGTCTCTTCGTGAAATTAGTTACACAAATATACGAGAATTGAAATTTTTTGTGTAAATAATTGTTTTTTAATGTTTATTATATGGCGTTGATAGTGATTTTTATACCTACTTGATAGTGATTTTAGTACCTATTAGCCTTGCGCTACGGCACAGATTAGTAAATAGTACTACGTAGCTACGGGTATAGCCGTGTTTGGCATATTATTCGTTTATTTTAATATTTTAAATCAATTATTTCCTAGCTAACGTTTCCTAGCTAACATATTATTCATATTATTGCCTAAACTTCGTAGATCTTGTAGAACAGTGCTTTTTCTTTTTTAAACCAAAAAAAATATAGTAGGATGAAACCCATTGTAAAAGAAAGAAATAGGCTTGCGTTTGACCACTATTTCACCTGATGTTAAGTGAGAATGCGGTCTAGGATGGAATACGCTTACCTAGAAATAGCCTATTCACTCGCGACTTGAAGATCCCCAGATTGTAGCTTTCCGGAAACACAGACGCTGGCAGAGAGTTCCACTCCTTGGTCGTACGCATTAAGAATTTTTTGATTTCCGGCTAAACTACAAGTCCTATGGAAAAAAGCTCAATGGCAAAATTGTAGGTAGTAAAAAGAGCTACAACTTTTGTATTTACACTTTTTTCACATAATCTCAAAATTCATGTGAAAAATATAAAAAACCAAGTTTTTTGGTGTTTTATTTTTTTTTACAAGAAAAAAATATTTTTTTACGAAATTTGATGAAACTTATCTTTTTATGTCCCAAAAACACTGTAATTTTTTTTTATTTAAAATATTATTTTTTTCACATTATTTTGACCTGAATATAGAAAAAGCACCCTCACTTTCAATCGAAAATTCCCACGTCAAAATATCAGCTTTTAAAAAAAATCGGTGGGCTTTTTTTCGTTGAAATCTCTATTTTCTGATGGTGTAAAAAATATATACATCACGATGGTAAATCTATACTAATATAATAAAGCTGAAGAGTTTGTTTGTTTGTTTGTTTGATTGTTTGTTTGTTTGTTTGGTTGTTTGTTTGTTTGAACGCGCTAATCTCAGGATCTACTGATCCGATTTGAAAAATTCTTTGAGTGTTAGATAGCCCATTTATCGAGGAAGGCTATAGGCTATATATCATCACGCTAAGACCAATAGGAGCGGAGTCCACGCCGACGAAGTCGCGTGCAGAAGCTAGTGTTTTCAGAAAAAGCAAAGTCCGCCCGTCCGTCTGATTGTCACCAGACTATCTTAAGAACTGCGATAGCTAGACAGATGAAATTTTCACAAATTATGTATTTCTGTTGCTACTACCTATAAGAACAAATACTAAAAATAAAATAAAATAAATATTTAAGGGGGGGCTCCTATACAACAAACGCTATTTTTTTATCCAACTTTTGACCAACAGGTCGGCACTTGAAATATTCACAAAATACTGAGTTTTATTTTTACTTTAATAATTAATAAATAATAAAATTAAAATAAAAAATTATTTAGGCTATCGTACAATAATTGTGTTTACTCGCAAACGAAAAAAAACTGACTTCAATTACATCGACAAATAATACAACGTAATAAGACGAAAAAATAGTCAAGTAAATACGCGCTATTAAAGATTACTCAAAAAGTTGTAATCAGTTTTCGATCTAATTTAAACAAGGCTACAAGACAAGTATTAGCTTTCGATTAAAGTAAGAATCATCGAAATCGGTATACCGAGTAAAAAGTTATGCGGTATAATATAACGTAGGTCGACGAAAAAGTAGTCACGTAAATACGCATTATTAGATATAACTTTAAAAGTACTTGTCAGATCTCAATTAAATTAAAATGGGACCACATGACACGCAACACCTTTCAATTAAAACAAAATTGATCGAAATCGGTCCACCCAGTCAAAAGTTCTGAGCTAACATACATAAAAAAAAAAACATACGTGTCGAATTGAGAACCTCCTCCTTTTTTGGAAGTCGGTTAAAAATAGTGATTTTTTGCCGCTTTTTGCCCGATATTAAAATCAGCACCAGGTAAACGTTACTAAAAAAGGTTACTACAATATGAAATTAGTGTACCTACTGTTGTTTACCTAGTCAATGGTACGGAACCCTTCGGGCGCGCTTCGTGCGACCCGACTCGCACTTGACCGGTTTTTTTGTTTTGTTTAACAACTGTCACTGTACTATCTCGTTAGTCACAGATAATTATGGTGATGATTTGATAATTATCTTTCTTCTTTCTGCGAGATAAAGTGTAAATTAGGTGATACTTTCTATTTTATATCTATACATCTATCCAAATAAATAAAATTGGGAGTGTCTGTTTGTAATATTAAAATAACCGCTTTTTATTAAATGCATATGGATGTATACACACATATGTATACGAAAATATAAATCTAGCTCTGAAACGGCTGGACCGATTTTGACGGAACTTTCACTGGCATATTTACATTGCATTTGTCACATTAATATCTAATGGAAATAGAGCCGCATTGGAGCAGCGTGGTGGATTAAGCTCCGATCCTTCTCCTACATGGGGAAGAGGCCTATGACCAACAGTGGGATACTACAGGCTGAATCGTGATCGTGATCGTGGAAATAGACGAGAGAGAGCTGATGTAGTAAAGAGTAACTTAACTAAAGAGCTACTTTTATTTTAGAAATTTATTTATTTTATAAATCTGGGAACTGAACAATAACTTATTACTGAAATATGAAGAAAAAAAAAACAATTTCAAAAAGTTTGTTGAAGCAGTGGAGCAGTTTCAATCAGGGCCGGATCTACCATATGGCTTTTTGGGCTTAAGCCCAGGGCCCCGTGGATCCAAGGGGCCCCCAGCTAAGTCAAGTCAAAGTCAATAAAAACCGGCCAACTGCGAGTCGGACTCGCGCACCGAGGGTTCCGTACAGACAAAATTATTAAAAATATTTTTATTATAATATGATGTAACTAAAAATTAATGCTTTTTGCAATGTTCCCTTTATCTATACTAATATAATAAAGCTGAAGAGTTTGTTTGTTTGATTGTTTGTTTGTTTGTTTGTTTGAACGCGCTAATCTCAGGATCTACTGGTCCGATTTGAAAAATTCTTTCAGTGTTAGATAGCCCATTTATCGAGGAAGGCTATAGGCTATATATCATCACACTAAGACTAATAGGAGCGGAGTCCACGCCAACGAAGTTGCGCGCAGAAGCTAGTCTGTACTATAAGAAGTTGCTTCGTACTAAATTTCAAGATTCTGAGTTCACGGGAAGTACCCTGTAGGTTTTGATCCCCTTGCGAGTAGTTGCGAGTTTCAAAAATGCGGCTAAATTGTTGTTTCTTTTCATTGCGTTGACATAGAAGTTGGATTTTGTTACAGCTTAAAGGTATTATAGATTTGAGTATTTGATATGAATTTCATTTTATTCTCTTTATGCGTTCATTAGAAAAGGGGTATAATTTTAAAATGAATTAACATATTTTTATTATATGATTTAACTAAAACTTAGCTATTAAACGTTGCTTCGTACCAAATTTCAAGATTCTGAGTTTACGTTAAGTACCCTGTAGGTTTTGATTCCCTTATGAGTATAGATGCGAGTTTCAAAATATGCGTCTTAAATTGCTGTTTCTTTTGATAACGTTGAGATAGCAGAAGTATGATTTTGTTACAGCTTAAAGGTATTATAGTCCAGTCAAATTAGTCCTTAAAATAGAAGTTAGGTTACAAAAATTCCCATAGAGCTAAAATTGGTATGAATGTTCAAAATACTATTATAAATGAATTGTGAAAACAGAAAAGTCCCCATCAATCCCCTTTGTGCAAAATTTTTTATTGATGGTGAAAGTTTGCAAAAATAGGTTCTTCGCGTTTTTTAGGCTAAACGGTGAGTTTTACAGCAAAAATAGTTCAAACTAAAATTGTAGATCATCCGATTCTCTACAAAAAATTGATTTACACTTTTTTTCATAAGTATTGCCATTTCCGTGATACAGCGGTTCAAAGAACTGAAAAAATTATTTTATTCGTAATATGCACGTTTCATCAATGGCGTCATCAATATCAAGTTCTTTAAAAATTATTATTGTTAAAACTAACTGAAGTAGCGTATGAGCTCGAACAGCTCTCGCGTATGCATAACCGTTGAGCATTTTATCTAATGTCCCAGGTGCATAAATCAAAGAAAGTATTTCTTTTGTGCCACATGCTGTAACCAATCGCTCCAAGAAATGATAAATGAAATCTTCCGAGCCTGATTATGATTTTCGATAATTCAGACCCTTCAGGTGCAGCTAAGACGATTTCTCGAGCTTTTGCATACAGAGGCTGATCATGACCATAACCTGTTGTATTTTCTGAAGCACAAAGTAAGGTGGTATTTTTGCAAACTTTCACCATCAATAAAAAATTTTGCACAAGGGGGATTGATGGGGACTTTTCACAATTCATTTATAATAGTACATATTCTGAACATTCATACCAATTTTTAGCTCTATGGGGAATTTTTGTAAACTTCAGTCTTATTTGACTAGACTATTATAGACTTGAGTATTCGATATGAATTTTAATTTACGACCTTTACGCGTTCATGAGAAAAGGGGTAGTAAGTAAAAAAAAATTAAGCATATTTTTATTATATGATTGAACTAAAAATTTATACTTTTCGCAATTTTCCTTTTATCTGTGCTATAAGACGTTGCTTCGTACCAAATTTCAAGATTCTGAGTTCACGGGATGCTGCGAATCCTACGATTAATCAAACCTTTTCAATTCATTTAATTCAAGTCTATGTTCAGGCGTTGATACTTCGAAGTGACAGTTAAAATGTTCGGCTGCCATTACACATGCATCTCAATCGTGGTCAAATTAGGGGGGCCCCTAAGTAGTATTAGCCCAGGGCCCCCTAAACTCACGGTCCGGCCCTGGTTTCAATAGAGAAGAATTCTTACCAAGTTGTTGAACGATTACAGGCTTTGCTTGGCAGGCAATCCTCCTAGTTTAATTAGCAAAAATATTTTACTGTTTTTGGGATATTACAATAACCTAAATAAAAATATGCTACACATTTCTACTTGTTTTCGTTAAACTATTTGGGGTCTAACTTCGTAAAATTAGTTATTTGAACTTTGTAGGGACCAGCTTTTAGGTTGACGGTTGATTTTATATGAAAATTGTGTTCAAATTATTGTTTGAAAAATTGCAAGATGATATAATCACATTAGATTTAAAAAAAAATACTAAAATTGTGTTAACTTGCAAAATTCATTATTTTACATTTTTTTTAACTCCATTTTTTTAAGAATATACATTTTAACACGTTTTACATAATTAAATATTTGCGTTATCTGCAGTACTAAAACCACATTTTCTTCATAACTACATATTTTATTATTTCATGATGTAAATAATAAACATGCCCACCTGAATGTTCCTGACTAAAACTAACACGCAATGTTGCATGTAGGAGGTTTGATATTTATAAAATTAACGAAAGTTACAATAACAATTTATGAAATAATTTGAACGTACCAAAATTGTATTTGACACGTTAATTGATCATTAAGAATATTTGGGTATACACATCAGCCAGTTGCAGTCCACTGCTGGACATAGGCATCCACAAGTTCGTGCCAAAAATGGGTTGGTGACTGCAGGGCTGGCTTTGTCGCACCGAAGACGCTGCTATCCGTCTTCGGCCTGTGTATTTCAAAGCCAGTTTTTGGATGGTTATCCCGCCATTGGTCGGCTTTTTAAATTCCAAGGTGGTAGTGGAACTGTTTTATCCCTTAGTCGCCTCTTACGACACCCACGGGAAGAGAGGGGGTGGCTTTATTCTTTACTGCCGTAGCCACACATCGGATTTTAAATATTTGTATTTTTCTAGACTATATACAATTTCTTGTCTCTTTACGGTCTTCAAAATTCTATTAAGGATGTAACCTTTAATGTACCTATTAATCTTCTTTGTGTCTTCTATCTTCTCTATCCTTCGTAACATTGGTGAAATCATCCGTGCTTTTTGAAACTAGTAAAAGTTATAATTTCAGTAAGTCATAACATAACTATGTACAGAGAAAATAAAAATACTTGGACAGGCACGAAAGCCATATGTAGGTTGTCAAAGTTAAATAGTCTTATTTACTTTGTAAAAAGTTATGTAAAAATATCATACCCAAAAAAACTGCTCATATATTTTTTTTTATTTACTTCAGCCTCTCGCAGACATACTCGTAGGTATATCGCTTGACACGGGTCTCCAAGTTCCAAATATCCCGATTACCCACAATCCTCACCGAGCCTTTACTGGTGATCTTGGCTTAGTTACATTTTCTTCTAGAACGCTGTAATTAACTAAGATCTGGCACGAGAGCAAACTTCACATGACGAGGATCAATAATACCTGTATTACCTGTACCTGTATATATATATATATTGATTCGTAATTCAATAAGAATAATTTTACTTACCATGTGGTATCGAATGTGCGTCCCTCCGGAACGGACCCCTTCGTTCAATTGTATGGAGCTCACACTGCCCGCATCGTCATCCATAAAACCTGTCTTCTTGTAGCGTGCCATCTGGAACAAAATATACGTGTCAATAAGATATAATAACAACATAACGAAAAAAAGTTTAAATACTCGAGTCCATATTTCTTATTTATTAAAGTAAAACTTCTTTATATACTTGACTTGGGGAGTAAGCTGGTGAATGCATGACGAGAGCGTTACGAAAAGTGTGAACGGGTGAAGCGAACGGAGTAAGAGAGAGATGTGCGAACACCCATTTTCTTTCTCTTTTTCTCTCATAGTCAGTTACTTTTCGTATATCTAAGACACATGCAAGCCTATTGTACAGTCCTATTGCTAAAGAAGTTTTACTTCAGTTGTGTGGTCTAACGCAAACTCATTTTTTATTATACATTTCATATACACAAAATATACGAACAAAATTAAATTTTAGTAGTACTTAATCATAAAGTTTTTCATTCATTTGAGTTAAATCATGTATTACGGCCTGGCCACGGGGATCGGCGGTGCGAACGGCGGAGCGGCGGGCGGGCGAGGCGACCATTCGCGCGGCAAGATTTGCAGGCCACGCGGGTAGTCAAGTTCGCCACCGCGACTAGTAAGGAAGTGCGACAGCGAAATGTCTATATCGAAATTATCTCGATATTGCTTAGAAAGTAATAGTTTGTAGTTTTCGCGTGAAAGAAAAAATATGACCAGCTAATTAAATGTCACTCTATATTAATATTTCATATTGCCTTAGATGGTGTATCCCTACCAGTCTGCTCCGACTTTCGGTACCTTGGGTCATTAATACAAAATGACGGCAATGTAGACCGTGACGTGAAAAATAGAATAAATGCGGGATGGATGAAATGGCGACAGGTCTCTGGAACAGCTTGTGATCCACGAATGCCTCTTAAACTTAAGGGGAAAATCTACAAAACGATCATAAGACCTGTCGTAATGTATGGATCAGAATGTTGGGCAACGAAAGTGACGGATGAAAGAAGAGTACACGCAGCCGAGATGAGAATGTTGAGATGGATGTGTGGAGTGACAAGGAGAGATCGAATTAGAAATGAGTATATAAGGGGAAGTTTGAAAGTAGCACCCGTGACGGAGAAAATAAGGAGCAGAAGGTTAGCGTGGTATGGGCATGTAATGAGGAGGGATGAAAGCTATATTGGTAAAAGAATGTTAGGGATGAATGTCGAAGGACGAAGAGCGATCGGCAGGCCAAGAAAGCGATGGATGGATTGTGTGAGTGAGGACATGAGAAAGAAAGGAGTAAACGCTGAAGTTACGAAAAATAGAGAGGAATGGAAGAGGAGAACATGTTGTGCCGACCCTATATAAACAGGATAAGGGCAGGGAGATGATGATGATATATATATTAATATTTCATGAAATAAAAATACTTTTAAATAATTATGTTGTTTATTGAAAAAATCTAAATTATTTCTTCGAATAATATTAAAAACAAAAAAACAACTTCTTGTTACTTGTTAACCAGTCTTTTACGTTCATTTCATTTCATTTCACTAATAAGTCTCAGTATTCATTTTTCGCGGCGAAAACAACTAAACTCATTTAAAACTACACTATTCGCCGCTATTATCGCTCGACCCCGTGGCGTGCGCCGTACTGATTCATGCCTTTGTTTTGCTCGCCCACCGCGCCGCAAGTCGCCCGCGCGTTTCGCTCAGTACATTTCGCCGGTCGCTTCGCCGGTCGCCGTTGCGCGTGGCTTGTTAAGAGGGCGCATAACGCGAGCAAAAAATCAGATTTCAACCGCGCGCTCGTGAGTAATTGATGAAACAAAATATACACAAAGTCTCGTGTCAGAGTGCGATATACGATATAGTTTTGAGCGCATTACGAATGTAAGAAACGACAAATATCTTATCTATACTAATATAATAAAGCTGAAGAGTTTGTTTGTTTGATTGTTTGTTTGTTTGTTTGTTTGTTTGTTTGTTTGAACGCGCTAATCTCAGGATCTACTGGACCGATTTGAAAAATTCTTTCAGTGTTAGATAGCCCATTTATCGAGGAAGGCTATAGGCTATATATCATCACGCTAAGACCAATAGGAGCGGAGTCCACGCCGACGAAGTCGCGCGCAGAAGCTAGTTTTATATATAACTAGCTTCTGCGCGCGACTTCGTCCCCGTGGAATAGGACCAATTCTATATGAAGCTCTCAAAAGAAAAAAAAACCCCGATTTTGAAACATTCTTTATTGGTGCCACGCTCCTATTGGTCTTAGCGTGATGATATATAGCCTATAGCCTTCCTCGATAAATGGGCTATCTAACACTGAAAGAATTTTTCAAATCGGACTAGTAGATCCTGAGATTAGCGCGTTCAAACAAACAAACAAACAAACAAACAAACAAACTCTTCAGCTTTATTATATTAGTATAGATTCCAAAACTAAAAGTAATTACATTAAATGCCTGGGCATAGCCTTTACTCATATTTAAATGTAATTAATTATCAAATTTTTGTCTTAATGGTCATAACCATATCGAGTATAAAAAGAAAAAAATATAAAAATTAGAGGTTACTTCGTGATAATATTTTATCGAGGAAATTTCCTTATTTTATGTTTTTGATATGGGTCAACCCTTGCAAATATCACGTAGTTTGTCATATATTTTTATTTTAAGATTTGGTCTGGAATTTTTCATGTCAAAACAAATAGAAGATTGGTAATTTGGCATTATGCGCGCTCTTAAGCACATTTCTATGCGTTTATTCCAGTCGCTAGACGCTTCGCCGTTCGCACCGCGCGAAAATTCGCATCGGCGAATGTTCCGTGGGCAGATACTTACATCGAAAAAAATAAATTATAAATATTGATATCGTATTACAATATTCAATTATATACGAGTATATGGAGCAGTTGTTCATTTCTTTCGATATAAGACACGTATAAAAATGACTACAATGTATAGAGGCTTACTATAAAATGATGGTGATCGCAGTCAGCTTTACGACAGTTGAGACTATGATTGACGGACGGATGACCTAACTCCTAACGCGATGAATGATAGTTGAATAAAATTGAATACTAAACAGTGTAAATGAATTATGTTATTTGTTTTTAACTTTATTGTTTGAGTCTCCAACGACTAACGTTTTTGTTTAGTGGTGGTCGAATTTTAGGGCAATTTTCATTTATAAAAATAGTTGTTAACTCTAGATATATATGTCATGTATACCTATATGTAAGTAAATCCATTAATCTTTATTGTTATCGTAGGCATCTATTATTATTGCTTTATGTAATTATCTATTGTCAATTATTGTCTACATTTATATCTGCGTCTGACACACGTCGCTCTCTGTGTTTGGTCGACTTTGTCGAGGCACACGTTATTGTATATTGAAATGTTCGAAACCGGTAGGTATCAATACAGTGATCATTAAATGTGATAGGGAAATCATCCGCTGCATTGCATTGGTGCAGCATGTTGGACTCTAAATTTTGACTTATATGAAAGAGAGATATATGATATCCCTGATAGCAATCCCTGATAGCGATCGTTACTCTTAGTAGGGAATATATCCGCCAACCCGCATTGGAGCAGCGTGGTGGATTAAGCTCTAATCCTT
Source organism: Melitaea athalia (assembly GCA_905220545.2). Lineage (NCBI taxonomy): Eukaryota > Metazoa > Arthropoda > Insecta > Lepidoptera > Nymphalidae > Melitaea > Melitaea athalia. The sequence continues at coordinate 7,923,676 of HG992203.1, forward strand.
CTCCTACATCGGGAAAGAAGCCTATGCCGAGCAGTGGGATATTAGATATTACAGACTAAAGCGTATGAAAGGGAGGCCCTTGACCAGTAATGGGGTTTTTATTGGCCTATTCAGATCAGTTCAATTCTAAATATCTAATCTAATACATACTAAGAACATTATGTCTTTCTCTCTCTCTCTCTCTCAATTTCCTTCTCTAAGAACATAAGATACAAAATGAAAGTTATAACTTACAAATCGTAAATGTTCTTTAATTACAAGCAAAAAATAAATAAAATTAAAATAAACTTTTACAAATATTTTTCATTCGTATATCATACAACCGTCAGTATTGATGTTTAAAGCCATCACAAACTGTGTTCAACTGCATCGTCTTGTAAAATTGTTTTACAAATAAATTTTTAATTATATACAAATTATTTATCAATGCTTAATTGTTGTAAATTAACTAAGCAGCACAAACTAAATATTTTATACGTTACCCATTATCAAAGCTCGTTTTTGTGTTTCTGATAACACATCATATCAAAATCAAAATAAAAAATAACTTTATTCAAATAGGCTTTTGAAGCACTTTCGAATCGTCACTTTACAGCTTGAAATTTTAAAGTGATTTTTAAAAGTAAAACTACCACCGATTGTGAATGTAGATTCTGCAGAGAAGAATCGGCAAGAAACTCCGCAGTTATTTCTTTTTTTTATTATTTTATACAACGACCTAGTTGTAAAGGATGTTAGCAATTACAAATTTTATAGGTCGGAAACGACCAATTACTTTGACACAAATTGATTAGTGTGTCAAAAGAGAGGATAATGTTTTTGTTCTTAAAATTAGAAGTGTTTATTGAGTAATGAAATGAATATTGTATTTATATATAAATAAATAAACGCTTTACACTCAACGGCCCCCAGTAGGTTTTTCTCCTGTGTCGAGGATCCGGAAACACACACAATACACAAGCACAAACGCCCAGACCACGACAAACATCTATATGGTCAAAACAAATGTCTGTCGTGAGCGGAGATCAAACCCGCGGCCGCCAGCTCAACAGCCAGTGCAGTGAATAGTGTTTATTTAATTTAAAAAATATATATATTCAAGAGATTTAAATTTTATGTTTGCAGTTCGATAGTAGATCGTTCGATAGTCGTAGCGATGAGTATATCGATATATACACCGCAAATACAACCATCGCCGTCAAAATGTTTCGTTATTAGATACTATTTTAAGCCTAAAGGTGTTAATGGAATCCTATAATTGAAACCCTTATTACTAAAATTATCTAGACTGACCGTCCTTTATTATGAAATTACATAGTCACATAACAAAACGAATCAGCTCTGGGCTGTTCACATAAATCGCTAGATGAACTGAATAAGGATTGCGGACAACGGAATAATTATTGCGAACTTAAAGCCTATGTCTTTGCATAAGCAGTAGATTGCGATAGGCTAAAACGAAGATAAGCGCAGTACCTATGACTTAAACTGTTTATGAAATGGTGACTTGATTTGGGCACTCAACGATCATTCATATTTGTCACTTAGTTAATTATGAAACCTATTTAAATTAAACCAAAGAATATCGTCACTCGGACAATTTATTTATTTTAAGATAAGAAATTAAACACTTACCTATCTCTTAAAATATTTAGTGTATACGGTAAACAAGAACAAGTACCTATTACCGGCGCCTACGCAATATATTGCATCTCACACATTGAACCAGGGCTAACGTAAGTGTATGCACACTTTGGCGTTAAAATCAGGACCTCTTAATCCTTAAACCAATGTACATATAGACTTTAAGATAATTGCAGATTAAGAACTAATACTAAAAGTTGTTTACAACTATACCAGTGAAGAATGTTTTGTTCCTAATTTTGTTACAAAATTTTTAATGCAGTGAGTGTTTATTTTTAATTCAAAAGTCAGTTTAAAACTTTGATTTAAAAATATACGATATACACTTAATTATATATCATACGGTAAACATTTGGTCTGGGGTTTCTCTCAAAGATAGGATTAGAAATGAGACTATCCGCGAGAGAACGAAAGTAACCGACGTAGCTCACAGAATTAGCAAGTTGAAGTTACAGTGGGCTGGTCACTTGTGTCAGGTCAGGACCGATGGCCGTTGGAGCAGACGTGTCCTGGAGTGGAGACCGCGTCTTGGCAAACGCAGTGTGGCACGTCCTCCGGCCCGCTGGACCGACGATCTACGTAAGGTTGCAGGTGTAGACTGGATGAGGATTGCAGAAAACCGGGTTGTCTGGCGCGAACTTGAGGAGGCCATGGATGTCCAGCAGTGGACTGCGATAGGCTGAAGTGACGGTAAAAATTTATGTAAAATGATTAACATAAATATTTCGAATACCGTTGAATGAGAGAAAAACTTGTCAGCTAAGCCAAAGCGGGTGATTTCAGGCAGTAAAACGGCGAAAATCCTTATGTATCCCATAAAAAGTAAGGTAAGGTTTAACTGAGGTAGGGCATAGGTGCTGTGTGGCTACGGCACTAAAGAATGTAGCCACCCCCTCTTTTCCCGTGGGTGTCGTAAGAGGCGACTAAGGGATAACACAGTTCCACTACCACCTTGGAACTTAAAAAGCCGACGGATGGCGGGATAACCATCCATGCTGGCTTTGAAATACACAGGCCAAAGACGGGCAGCAGCGTCTTCGTTGCGACAAAGCCAGCCCTGCGGTCACCAACCCGCCTGCCCAGCGTGGTGACTATTGGCAAAACACATGAGTTCGCGTCATAATGTCGGGCGCGAACTTGTGGAGGCCTATGTCCAACAGTGGACTGTGATAGGCTGTAGTGGTGGGGGGGGGGGGCATAGTAGGAAATTTACAGCTCAAAATATGGAGCAGTCCGACTGGGGTAGTACGTTGACCTTACAGAAGATCACAGATAAATAACTCTGTTTCCAAGCAGTGTTGTGTTCCTGTTGATGACTAAGGTAAGAGCTCCTGTGGGTAACTGGGGATTGCGATGCTTCTGGTATGGCAGGCGTCTTTAGACTACGGTAATCGCTTACCATCAGGTGAGCCGTACGCTTGTTTGCCGATTTTGTTACATTTAAAAAAAGATTCTAATACCTAAATAGTTCTTTTGTATGTTTAAAATAATGTTTACAATATAAACAACATTCAGCCTGTAACATCCTACTGTTGGGCATATGCCTCTTTCTCCACGTAGAAGAAGGATTGGAGCTTAATCCACCACACTGCTCCACGCGCCACTGCTCGTTGGCGGATATGTTCCCTACTATGAGTAACGATCGCTATCAGGTATTGATGATAACAACCGGGACCGACGGCTTAACGTGCTCGCCGAAGCGTGGTGGAGACCCACAAGGACAGACATCCAAACCGCGAAGAAATATTTGCACAAATACAATTATCACATATTGTTTAATATTAACTTGTTGCGTTATTGACTCAGTAGAGTTGAAAATACAATTCATTAAAACTTACTGCAGTCTGTATCTATGAAATGATTCGAAAAGAAAGAAATGAGACTAACTCACTGTAAGATAAAGTGGAGTGATTCAGCTGTTTTGAAGCAGTTTTTATATCCGCTTCAAGGATATTGTATTTCTAAAGTTATTTCCATATTGAAATGCACATATTAAAATTAAATGCTTGCATAGTAATATATTATTGAAGGAGATAATGGAGTTCTTGTATGTAGTATTAATGTGCAACACACCTCACCTCGCGTACGGCTCACCTGATGGTAAGCGATTACCGTAGTATAAAGACGCCTGCCATACCAGAAGCATCGCAATCCCCAGTTACCCACAGGAGCTCTTACCTTAGTCATCAACAGGAACACAACGCTGCTTGGAAACAGAGTTATTTATCTGTGATCTTCTGTAAGGTCAAAGTAAAAAATTATGGCAGTTATTTAGGAAATTTATTGATAGTCTAACAGGAATTAGAGAAGACTGCAGTGTTATTATTAATAATGCTATTCTTATATATATTAACAACTAAACAAATGAATTTATTAGTAATTAATTAAATAAATGCTCTTTAAATTTATTAACCGTAGGAGTTTCATGTGTTGTGGGGAACATACTCAACGCAAACTCAAAACACAAGTCTAGGAAAACCACGCCAAACATTCCATTTTTAATTCAGTGTGTACTTCGTACCTGTATTATTCCAAATATTTACATTTACCCAAGTTGCAAATTAACAAAAGCCTTCTATCTTTAAAGTAAAATTCAGTTATTAACCGTCCAGCTACATTGGAAGCATACCTACTTTAAATTCCTTTCTAAACATATAATGCCATTCACAGCATCTGATGTCTTTGAACGCAAGCTTATTTCGTTTAGCCTAAAATACATTATGCCAGATATTAATTTTAGCACAATTTGCAACTTGTAGTGTAGTGTGACAGTCATCTCGAAGACAGTGAAAGACAGAAAATTTCTGCTGAAACGATTAACAATTAACAGAATTTAATTATTAACGTTATAATTGATGTTTGGTATCAGTCTGTAAATGGATAGTCAAACTGCAATGGAGTTTAAATATTTGCTTTATATACAGTCCTTAGCTAAAAATTGAATTGCAGACAAATATTTGACACATTATATAGAGTGTCTATTTATGAAGAAGTGTTGACATTAACATTAACAGCAATTTTGACATTGAATAGAAATTTCAGCACTCCAATCACAAAATGGAGCAGCTCAGTTCTCCGAAACATACATCGCTGAATGATTTTCTCCTTAACCAATATCGTACGAAACTATCGATCGATCGGGACGTATTTATTTTTATAAACAGAGAGTGTAAACAGGTACGCGAATCTGCTATTTCCGTCGTGTTCCAAATCCATCCACATGTGGTCCATTATGGTCATCATAATGTAGGTGTTACGGCTTACGTCAAAAATGATTATATATGATAAGTAAATAAAATAAAGTAAAGTAGTACGTAAGATATAATAGGTGCCGGTAAAATTGTATCTTAGACAGTAAGCTACTATGTAAATGAGTTACTATGTAAACGTACTGCAATAAAATGTCAGAGTGGGGCGAATGTTTAATTTAAGAAACCTCTCAACCTCAACAGAAAGTTTTGGATAGTTTTAATAATAAATCGATGTGGGTTTTATGGCGTCAATTATAAAATATTAATTGTCAATCATATCCCAAAAATTACATATTAGATATTATATTTTTGGATTTTCATTTGTCATGTTTTATTTCAGTATTAAGAACGCGTACCTAGAGATCTTTAAGCAAAATGAGTTTTCCTATTATTGGGAAGTATAATGTTAATATTTTTAAAACCAAATATATTACATTGTATTTGCATTGTGTGAGTGTTGTCTTCATCTAAAATAAATAAAAAAGGAGTATTGTGTTGTATTTTGTCACGTGTCTGTATCCCATGTGATCCTAAAATCTTTTCAACCTTGATATTACTAGATACACTAGATTTATTCTGCTTTTAGTAGATATTGAATACATCAAAAAAGTCTTACAAATAATTTCCTTTGTACAATTTTATGTTAATCGCAATATTACAATAAAGCTCAAGTTGACACCGACAGTAAAATTTGGGACGACTTGACCTCGTACCGATTTCAGGGCCCAATTATTGTAAGAGCAGAGATTACCCAGACGTACTAGAAACGTGAATCTATGACGATTGCCTATACAAATTGTAACTAGATGTATTTAGAAATATCAAAAGTTTTTTCTAAGATATAGACTAGCGCTTGACTGCGATCTCACCTGATGGTAAGTGAAGATGCAGCCTAAGATGGCGTGCGCTTGCCTAGAAGATGCCTGTTCAATCTTGATTTAAAGGTAGGTACCTGAGTTATAGTTCATAAGTGTGCGTGATGACTTGATTTTTTTACCAATTACCAATAGAGTGGCTAACAAGCGTACGGTCGTCCCGTCGGAAAGCGTTTACCGTAGCCTATGATTCCTATGAACCCGAAAACATAGGCTTGAGCTTCAGCTACGTCACTAACCACAGTAACAAGAGACCACATGAGAACCGTGTTTGAATGTGATCTTCTGTAAGGTTGCAGTGCTTTATTAGGGTTCCGTACCTCAAGGGTAAAAACGGAACCCTATTACTAAGACTTCGCTGTCCGTCCGTCCGTCCGTCTGTCACCAGGCTGTAGGTATCTCAAGAACGGCGATAGCTAGACAGTTGAAATGTTCACAAATTATGTATTTCTGTTGCCGCTAAAAACAAAATAAAATAAATATTTAAGAGGGGCTTCCATACAACAAACGCCATTTTTCGTCTATTTTTGCTCGATATCAATAAATGGTAACAGGTAGTCACTTGAAATATTCACAAAATAGGTACTTAATTGTATAATTACTTTAATAAATAATACATTTAAAATAAAAATAATAATTAGGGGCTTGTACAACAAATGTGACTTTTTGCCGCTTTTTGCTGGAATTTAAAATCATTTGGAACCCTTCGTGCGCGAGTCCGACTCGCACTTGGCCGCTTTTTAGTTAACAATCTAACCCTTCGATTTCACATGCTTTATGCCTAATCATAAATCATAATTTACATTTTTCAAATTAATTTCCGTACAAAGAATCAAATTTTCATGTTTTATATTCTATAACCATAATTAGATATATGAAAATAGTCTCGGAAATACTGTTTGTTTAACACTATCTATCAAATACCATTGACTATATACCTATATAGAACATTCATTTTAGGTAACTTTGACCTAGATTTCCTCTAAAAAAACTCAAAGACAAAACGATTTCTTTCTATATAACTTTAAAAAAAAAACAAATTTCCCTACAGATGCTTATATCAGAATCATTAAAATCATTCAAATGAAACGAATGAAAGAAGAAAACTCTCAAAATAACATCAATGGTATCAAATATTACACTCAATATTTTTATACCGTGATAACATTATACGGTAAAGTGGTATCCGTCGAGCGGCTGACTGAGATAGCTGAAGAGAAAATCAATACAACTCTCTACCTATAATCTACATATGTATGCGTACCTATATTTTGTCTCCGGGCCTACAGCGATTATATATTAAAAGTTTGTAAGTATACGTTATTTATATAACATTTAAGACATATTCTGTGGAAAATTAGTTTATCCATTACAAGAGGTAAAGGCACAGGTAATTAACACTTCATTATTGTAAAGATCGAGTCTTGTTTTTCGTTGTCATTACGTAAATTAAAACAATTTCATACTCTATTTTTCTATAATAAATAATATTTATCTTGGGTAAGTAATGAAACTATACCGTCATCATATTGTCTGATTATATTATAACTCTGAAGCGTTTCATTAAACTACATTTTCTTTCTTTTGAAATCTAGGTTTAAGAAATCAATCAAATAGAAGCAGTAGTATAGGCACAAGATAGGTTTTAGTTGATGGACATCTAAACCAAAAAATTCATGTCTCTTTTGTATCCAATCTGTATAAAACTAAATATTAAAATATCTATACACATGCTACGAATGTTTGGAAACAAATGGGAAAACACACGTTTGAATAAATAACACGTATATAATTCGACATTTTAAGAGCAATCGATGAGATCTAAACTGTAGACTGCAAGAGACAGACGACGCTGACAGGCGTTAAATTAAATGGAAAAATCGGGATAATGGAAGTCAGACTGGAGCACCTGGTACGCGGCAATATTAATAGATGTCTATAAATCGTTTAAATTAGAATCAATAATGCTGTTTTATTTAAATCTCGTTTATTCATAGTTTTGGTCAATATGTTTTTGGTCAAATATAACTGAATTGAAATAGTTCTTAAAAAGACCACGGTGATGTGCCACAGTATAAGTAAAGTCCTTTATTTCCATTTAATAGGAAAAAGGTTGAAATTTAACCCAATAGGTACCCTGCACTACTGCAATATAGTGGATAATTTTAAACATTTTGAAAACATATCAAAAAATTTCGATCCAGCGAGATTTGAACCCGCTCATCTGACGTGCCGTGTCAGCGCTCTGCCAAGTGGATAATTTTGTTACCATCGATTTGTTACGATCGCTATGAGGTGTCTATGACCAGCAACCGCAACCAACGGCTTTATAAGCTTCCTGAGTCACGCTGTGAGACCCACAAGAGTTACTATCTGTGACAACCAGGAGCAACCAAGAGCTTTAGATTCAGCCTGTAATATCCCACTGTTGGGCATAGGCCTCTTCCCTATGTAGGAGAAGGATCGGAGCTTAATCCACCACGCTGCTCCAATGCGGGTTGGCGGATATTCCCTACTATGAGTAACGATCGCTATCAGATGTACATGATAACAACCGGGACCGACGGCTTAACGTGCTCTCCAAGGCACGGTGGGGAGACCCACAAGGACTGCACAAACACCCAGACCACGGCAACCATCTGTATGGCCAATACAAATGTTGTCGTATGCGGGAATCGAACCCGCAACCGCCAGCGCAACAGTCAATCGCAATCCAGTGCTGTAACCGCTGCGCCAACGCGGCGTCCAGGTGGCCAGGAGCTTTACGTGTTCTCAAAGCATCCGGAAAAGACCTGATACAACCCTTTTATTCAGTACACCAGAACGAACGTCATTTTAACCAGTCCTAATAAATATATTGATGGTATTCAGTCACGTTGTCATGACTGAACCTCAATCGTCGTGTCTGAACAAAGCTGATAATTTCAACTCAGTCCGTTTTGGTGACTTAGATAGAGAAAAGAAATTCTTTACACGTTACTAATACTCCCATCCCGTTGACTTCATTTATTAGATTTTAATACGTCCAACACAATGAATCTTGACGAGGGTTTGACAAAGGAGGTAGGACATACACAATGTAATCTAAACAAAAAAAAATGAGGTCAAGATTTTTGTCGGAGGATAAAGCCTTTGACAGATCTTTGTTGATAAGCATCTCGCGTAATAATACGATCCAAAAGCTAAGTGATCAAAAGTTCAAAACTAATCAGATATTTCAGAGCTAATAAATAAAATTTGATAAATATGATAAATATTTTAGAAAAAATGATCTTGAAATTTTAACATTGGAGCATCTCCAAAATTTTTCTTATCTTATCTGGGAACTATTACATGTAGAATAAGGATTAGATCTTGATTAATTACGCTACTTCGTTGCGGAATTGATAGCGAATAATAAGGTAAATATGAACAAGTAGCTATGCCCGCGACTTCATCCGCGTGGAATTTAACAAAAAAGTTATTGTTCAATTGGCAGTTATAAAATAAATACATTTCTAAAATAAAAGTAGCCTTTGTACCCTTATTACATCAGCTATCTGGCAGTGAAAGTTAAAATCGGTCCAGCCATTTCAGAGATTAGCCGGAACAAACAGACAGACAGGCACACAAAAATTGTAAAAAATGTTATTTTGGTAGATGTACCGTGTTATACATCCTGTGCATATGGATGCATTTAGTAAAAAGCGGTTATTTTAATATTACAAAGAGACACTCTAATTTTATTTTATTTTTTAGATGTATAGATTAATATATTGGGAAATTTCATTATTTTGACTTGACGTGTTACACTACAACACCTAATCGTCCTAATTTAACATTAAAATATTCCGGATATATATACGATTATGCGAGAAGCTATACTATCAGGGGCGGAAAAAACTGCTTACCTCGGGAGTCTCCAAGTATCAAAAATTTTCTTCGACAAAACATAAGTGTACATTCGAAATAGTACCTGTTTTAGTTGTAAATATAAATAATCTTCATTTCAATTTTACAAAAGTTTCAAAATCTAGTTTATTCTTAAGCTGGTAAAAATTACAATATTATCAGAATTTTTTAAGTATCATAGGCACATGTATATTTAGCAAATACACCATAATTCCTATGTAAAGAAAACAGGATCATAATTATGACGAGGTCAGTTAGCTGACTTTATCCCTTAACAATTAGACTTCCGTGTTTTGGATAAAGATAGGTGCATAGATAATTAAAGTTATTAATAACTATTACAAAGCACAAGAATTTGCGGGATTGTTAAGTTAAACCACTTTATCTAAGGTTTGACCAGCCATTGATGCAACAAATTAAAGGTAAAATCTTTTAACCTTTTTTTAAGAGAAGATAGGTACAAATATTAATGTCAAATTATGCTCCCATAGCACCAAAATCTGACATAAACCCAAAAAATTCTAAATACGCGTATGGAACCAAAAAACATTAATTTTCGATAATTGTTGCTTTTTGCTCTTGGTTTCAGTAATTCCACTGATAGTATCTGTTCCACATTAACGACACTTAAGCCCATTGATAAGGACTAAATAATGTCATTGACCGAGTGTCATGGGGCTTTTTGGTTACAATAGAAAACCATTTGTATGTAGCAAACTTAAATGTACAAAAGCGGGGGAGATAACTAACATAATAAACTGTAATAATTATGATCATAATAACTTTATTAGGTTTTGTTTGAACTAAGCTAGAATTTAGGTCAAGGAGAAAGCAATAAAGGAAATAAATATTTCTGAGCGCTGAAGACTTATTTAAGAGGAAGAGAAAATACCCATTTAATTCGACTTTTCTGGTGAATAGGGTTCCCAACCCCCAAGTGCTCATTGGTTTGCTGGTTAAACAAGTTCAAAAACTTTATTAAATTTATTAACTTACGATTACCTAAAGTTCTTGTTTATATTATATACCTCTAAGAAGTAACTCATTTTTGGTAATTTTGATCATGAAATTAGTAAAAAGATTACCAGCCGAAGTGAATCATGAATTTCGTGTTGAAGTAAAAGAAATCCATGTCAAGCGTATTTAATTTTTATTTGTATATATAATATGGGCGAGAGATGTTTTAGTGTACTTAAGGTGAGGTAATTGATGTATTCCTGCAAAACACGTTTCTATGAATTCAGTTTTGAAATAGTAAACAGTGAAATTTTTATCTAATAAATTTAATTGATATTGTTGAGGGTATATTCTAGTTCAGGCTTTTGTCGGAAACATGATTTGATAAATTTGGCTCGATAGAATAAATTCACAAAGTTACCTCTTTTCGGGTCATTTTATTTACTATGATTGGGTTTTATTCTTAAAATAACTGATTTGATATTATTAATAAATTACCAAAATAAAGTTCATATATAACTGGAATAATTTGATCAAGTGTTTTTTTTTTTAATTACATAATTTTTTTTTAATCGATTATTCAAGTGATTTTCGAAGCGCTGGGCGCTCTCGCGGCACTCACACTGTCCCGTTGGACGTTACAGAGGCAAGACGTGTGCAAAATTTTTCAAAAAAGCGTTCCGTCTTTTGTATTTTTAATATTACGTAGTATGCATTCAATATCCATACACCTACTGCCCACAGTAGTAATAAAATTTAAATTCGCTATTTATTTTAAATTTATTAATATATAAAAGAAAGTCGTGTAATCGTGTTAGTTACACTATTTATAACTCAAGAACGGCTGAAGCGATTTGGCTGAAAATTGGTGGGGAGGTAGCTTAGAACCAGGAAACGGACATAGGATACTTTTTTATCTCAATTGTACCCGGTAGGTGGCGCTGCTATAGGTATCTAACTCCGAAACTACTGAACCAATTTGTATCAAATTTTGTAAGCTTCTGTAGTTTGGTCGAACTTGAGAGATAGGGTAGTTTTTATCTCAATTGGACCCGGTAGGTGGCGCTGCTATCGGTATGTAACTCCGAAACTACTGAACCAATTTGTATCAAATTTTGTAAGCATCTGTAATTTGGTCCAACTTGGGAGATAGGGTACTTTTTTCACAATTAGACCCGGTAGGTGGCGCTGCTATAGGTATGTAACTCCGAAACTACTGAACCAATTTGTATCAAATTTTGTAAGCTTCTGTAATTTGGTCTAACTTGAGAGATAGGGTAGTTTTTATCTCAATTGGACCCGGTAGGTGGCGCTGCTATCGCTATGTAACTCCGAAAGTACTGAACCAATTTTTATCACATTTCGTAAGCATCTGTAATTTGGTCCAACTCGAGAGATAGGGAATTTTTTATCTCAATTTGACCCGATAGGTGGCGCTGCTATCGGTATGTAAGCAATCAAATTTGGTAGCTGTTTTCCGGGCAGGACAACGTCTGCCGGGTCCGCTAGTTTAATATAATTATTTTGTTGCTGTTTAAGTTTTTGTAAACACTATTTATCTATATAAAAATTAATAAAAATGGAGTGTCTGTTTGTAATATTACGGCTTCATAATTATGTATGTATATATACACGGTACATATTACACCAAATTAACATTTTTGAAGTGAAACTTCTTTAGGCGCATGAGGGGTAAAATCTGAGCGACCGGTAACGCGTCAGTGTCACGACGAGTACTTGGATGGGTGACCTCTTTTTTTTTCAATTAGATTTTTGAAGTGAAACTTCTTTAGGCGCACTTAACTTGGAGAGTAAGCAGGCGTGACGAGAGCGTTACGAAAAGTGTGATCGGTCGAGGCGAACGGAAGTTGAGAGGGAGATATTTTGGTTAAGATAAAATTTGATCGACCGGAAACGCGGCAGCATCACGACGGTCAGTTCTTGGATGGGTGACCGCTTTTTTTTCAACTAGTTTTTTGAAGTGAAACTTCTTTAGGCGCACTTAACTTGGAGAGTAAGCAGGCGTGACGAGAGCGTTACGAAAAGTGTGATCGGTTGAGCCGAACGGAAGTTGAGAGTGAGATATGTTAGTAAAGATAAAATTTAATCGACCAGAAACGCGGCAGCGTCACGACGGTCAGTACTTGGATGGGTGACCGCTTTTTTTTCAACTAGTTTTTTTGAAGTGAAACTTCTTAAGGCGCATTACATACACATGAGGTACATACACATGAGGTACATTTGAGCGACCGGTAACGCGGCAGCGTCAGGTACTTGGATGGGTGACCACTTGGGAACACCGCGTGACGTTGCCATTTTTTTTCTTTGTTATAATAAATTATATTTAATTAATATTAAAATAAGAATTATTAAATATAAAAACCTACTGTGGAATTTTTAAGGAACATACAAAAATAAATTAGAATCGGTCGAGCCATTCTCGAGTTATGCGCTTAGCAACATTCTTTTTTATTATATAGATTATAATAATAATAATACATAGCAACAAAGTAGAGTTTTCAAAATAGAGGTAAACCATTTTTTATATATTATCTAATATATATACTAAATTTATTATAAAGTATGTTTCATTATATTATCAGCTCGGTGAAGATCGATTTAGATTCGGATCTTAGACCACTAGTACTAAGCAGCGCTTCATGACAAACTTTACATTCGTATGTTACACAGCTCAAAATGAATAATTTAAATTATATTTTTATTTCGAGTTAATACAATTAGGTACAAAATTCAAAAGTATAAGTGTGTCTGTTACATTTTTACGCCTAGGGCGATGTAGCAAATTAGCAATTTTAAAATTCATCAACATCGGAGAGCTAATACCGCCTACTGTATACAGATAAATTTTATTTAATAATAATTATTTTAAATTTAATATGTAATTTGTTTCATTTAATAGCCTTTATTCCATTTATGTCCAACAGTATTTATACTAAACTAGCTGCTGCCCGCGACGTCGTCTGCGTGCGTTCACTGCTCGTTCCCCGTAGGTGATAGCGTGATAATATGTAGCCTATGTTCTGACCCGACTTCTTAATAATATTCGTGCCAAATTTGAAGTAAATCCATGCAGTACTTTTTGAGTTTATCCCGGACATACATTTGAAGAAATAAAGGTTCACTGCTCTTTCCCCGTAGGTGATAGCGTGATAATATATAGCCTATGTTCTGACCCGACTTCTTAACAATATTCGTGCCAAATTTGAAGTAAATCCATGCAGTACTTTTTGAGTTTATCCCGGACATACATACAGACAAACAGACAAAAATTCTAAAAACTATATTTTTGGCTTCGGTATCGATTGTAGATCACACCCCAAGTATTCTTTTAAAAAAATATTCAATGTACAGTTTTGACTTTTCTACCATTTTATTATATGTATAGATAACCCTGAAATCCTTTACTTATTTATTTACGAAAGTATTATTATTTTATCACTACTATAAAAAATGATCATTATAAATGCATTTCTATTTTAAAGCCAAATAAAATTTCATGACGGTCAGTACTTAGATGGGTGACCGCTTTTTTTTTCAACTAGTTTTTTTGAAGTGAAACTTTTAGGCGCATGAGGGGTAAAATTTGAGCGACCGGTAACGCGGCACCGTCACGACGGTCAGTACTTGGATGCGTGACGCTTTTTTTTCAACTAGTTTTTTTGAAGTGAAACTTCTTTAGGCGCGCTTAAATTGGTCAGTAAGCAGGTTAATGCGTGACGAGAGCGTTACGAAAAGTGTGATCGGTCGAGGCGAACGGAAGTTGAGGGAGATATAAGTTAGTTAAGATAAAATTTGAGCGACCGGTAACGCGGCAGCGTCACGACGGTCAGTACTTGGATGGGTGACCGCTTTTTTTTTTTCAACTAGTTTTTTTAAATATTGTAATTGTATTGTGGAATTTATTGAGATACGTTTTATTGAATAATAATTATTTTAAACTACCTATGCCCGCGACTTCGTCCGCGTGGAATTTAACAAAATAATTATTGTTCAGTTCGCAGTTATAAAATAATAATAAAAAATCTAAAATAAAAGTAGCCTACGTTACTCCTTATTACATCAGCAACTATCTGCCAATGAAAGTCCTGTCAAAAACGATCCAGCCGTTTCAGAGATTAGCCGGAACAGACAGACAGACAAATTATAAAAAATGTTATTTTGGTATTTGCACCATGTATATTATATATGTAATTTAGTTAAAAGCGGGTATTACAATATTACAAACAGACACTTCAATTTTATTTATTTGTATAGATTTAATATGTAATTTGTTTTATTTTATATAGCTTATTCTATTTATGTCCAACAGTCTTTATAATAAATAACCCTGAAATCATTTACTTATTTCATTTATTTACGAAAGTATTACATATTTATCACTACTTTAAAAAATGATCATAATAAATGCATTTCTATTTTAAAGTCAAATCAAATTAGTTCGCTTTACAGCCACTGACGCTTTCAGGTCACGGACTGAGTTCAACAGCATCGAGTTCGCGCGACGTGTGTCCAAGGGGGACGGGGTAGACGTTAAATGCCTACTTTTGTCATGCGACGGAGCCTTAAATTAATATTTTAATACTGTTTTTAAAACTTCCAGATACAAGAATTCTGGCTATAAGTACCTAAGTATATAAATGTTTAACTACGTGGCAAAGGCATCTTCTCTTAATCAAGAAAAGCCTCATCGCAGTGCCGGATTAAGGTAACTTGATGCCAGTTGATGCCCTAAGCAATCTTCCTCTGTGGACCGCTCTATCCTTAATACAAATAATAAATAATTAATTTTAAAAAATGTGACTACGTATCGTAGGTAGAATACCTATGTATGTGTTGTTCCAATTTAAAACCCGCGAATTTTGAAATCACTTTAACTTTCGCGTGCTCGTGTTTTTTAACCGACTTCCAAAAAAGGAGGAGGTCCTCAATTCGACACGTATGTTTTTTTTTTTTTTTTATGTATGTTAGCTCAGAACTTTTGACTGGGTGGACCGATTTCGATCAATTTTGTTTTAATTGAAAGGTGTTGCGTGTCATGTGGTCCCATTTTAATTTAATTGACATCTGACAAGTACTTTTAGAGTTATATCTAATAATGCGTATTTACGTGACTACTTTTTCGTCGACCTACGTTATATTATACCGCATAACTTTTTACTCGGTGTACCGATTTCGATGATTCTTACTTTAATCGAAAGCTAATACTTGTCTTGTAGTCTTGTTAAAATTAGATCGAAAACTGATTACAACTTTTTGCGTAATCTTTAATAACGCGTATTTACTTGACTATTTTTTCGTCTTATTACGTTGTATTACTTGTCGATGTAATTGAAGTCGGTTTTTTTTCGTTTGCGAGCAAACACAATTATTTCTCGGTCGTCTCTAGTGCCCTTGACGGAATGTCCTAAGCAATTGCTTAAATAGCTTATAGGTTTTTTATATAACTAGGTCGGCAAACAAGCGTACGGCTCACCTGATGGTAAACGATTACCGTAGCTTCTAGACGTCTGCAACACCAGAAGTATCGCAAGCGCGTTGCCGACCCTATCTCCAATACCCCCCCCCCCCCCCGCAGGAGATCTGGTCACCTTACTCACCAACAGGAACACAATAAATTTTCTGCTGTCCCTACCTCAGTTAATTTTAAGTATAATTCAGGAATATCAGGACAGACTAATTCAGGACTGCCTCTTCGGATTGTCGGGTAAACATTCACTTTGCTGGTGATAACACTTCAATACCATTTAGACTGTAAAGCTCAGTTGAGTTAACAAGGTCTTTATTTACTATTCGATTTCGTATTACGTGATAACGTGACCTATTTAGTCACCTAGGCTGTATATTAATTAGTAGTTTTCAATATCTGTTGTTCTGTTTTCTGTTACGTTGGATAATTATTATTATTACTTATGCACCAACGGAGAAACTTGCTTCGCCGCTATCAGGTAAAGAGGTCAGGAAATCCATTCCTTTCGAAATTAGGTTAAGCGCGTCTATTTGTATTTATAGTAACGAGGCTACTAAAAATTGCTCATTGCTTTTAAAAATTTAAAATTGATTTAAATTGAAATAACTCGGAATCTTTCCATTTTGAATAAATACCTACGAATTTATTTGATCTAAATCACACATTTAACTAGATCGTTGGCGCAGTTTGTAGTGGCCCTGCTTTCTGCTCCGCGGGTTGCGGGCTCGATTCCCGCCTGAGCCTGGGTGCAATATTCGTATTTAGGTATATATGTAATACTAGCTTCTGCGCGCGACTTCGTCCCCGTGGAATAGGACCAATACTGTCATACATGATTTGAGCGAAACTTTAACCGTTTATGCCGCGGAAGCTCTCAAAAGGAAAAAATCCCCGATTTTGAAACATTCTTCATAGGTGCTACGCTCCTTTTGGTTTTAGCGTGATGATATATAGCCTATAGCCTTCCTCGATAAATGGGCTATCTAACACTGAAAGAATTTTCCAAATCGGACCAGTAGATCCTGAGATTAGCGCGTTCAAACAAACAACAAACAAACAATCAAACAAACTCTTCAGCTTTGTTATATTAGTATAGATTTTTATGTTTATTTATAAAAAAAAAATTAGCTATATCAGTCGGCTGTTACCTATAACACAAACATTAAGTTGCTTATCATAGGAACAGACGACCGTGTGTGTATGTTATAAAATATTTATTTATTTATTGCACGCGTCACACGCTAAAGCGTGTGGGTGTGCTTTACTATCGAAAGACGGCTCTGTGTCCATTTTCCAAGATAAAATCGTTCTTATACGTTAAGTTAGGCACTGAATTTTTAAAAAAAAGGTTGTTTCGGAAACTAGACATGTTAATCTATAAACTCAGCGTATTTTCTTTTCATTTTGTTTAATATTTATAACAAAAAAAACGTAATTAAAAAGTGATATGTCAGCTGTCCGTTGTTCTGTGCCCTTTTGTTGTCTTCACGTTTTAGAAAAATATAAACAATTAATTGTAATAATTTCTTTTGAATAATACTTCAGTCACTCTAAGGATGAACTGTATATCTTTTTATGATTGAACTCTTAACCGTTTTAAAGATATTAACGAAATTCGAAAGATTTTCTGGGTTTCTTTCATAAATATTTTTTCTTTTTTAAACCCCGGCGCAAAACGAGGGGTGGTATAAGTTTAACGTGTCTGTGTATCTGTGTAACTGTCTGTGGTACTTTTTTGTAGTTGATGAGGGGATCTGACTACCTTCCGTATGTCCTATCGATTCGAAATTTGGTACCGTGTTACTTTAATAATATTGAAAGTATATGGTAGGGTAACCATGACCTGATCAGCCGTTCGAAGATCATCAGCTCTTTAATAGTTGATGAGGGAATCTAATTACCTTCCATATGTCCTATCGATACGAAATTTGGTACCGTATTACTTCAATGATATTGAAAGTGTATGGTAAGGTATCCTATTATGTATAGTAAGGCATCCGCCAACCCGCATTGGAGCAGCGTGGTAAATTAAGCCCTTTAATATATATAACAAAAAAATGTAATCAAATAATATATCTACAGCTGTGCGTTGGTATGTGCACTTTTAGTTGTCTTCTCGTTTTAGAAAAATATAAACAATTTTAGCGAAATGTATAAGCTATTGAACGAGCGGATAAATAATAAGATGTTATCTATCTTCGCTGACTCTTTATTGAAGAATAATAATGATAGAAAAACAATATTCAAGTAGCAAAATATAAAAAAGTAGCAAAATACAATATAATTATAAGATAATAGAAAAACAATAATATTCAAGTAGCAAAATATAAAATATAATTATAAGATAACGTGCTACGGGTACGTACATAATTTTACTTACTAATTTGAAAAACAAATTATCAAGAAGAATTTAAAATCAAATTCTTTGACGACTATCAAAAACACGCCACATTACTTTCCTCCGAGACCGAAGGTCAATAGCCGGTTGGCGGGCCAGTGGAACCAGATGCTGCATAGCTCTCGGTGAGTTGGAACTGTCTGCGGTGATGCTTGCGAAGCCTGCGTTGCCGTTCAAGCTCGAGGTTACCAGCTTAGCGAATGACCACCAGTTTAGCAAATGAGCTCGGTTTAGCGAATGGATGAGCGGATGATAAAATATTCGCTAACTCCGCAGACTTTTTATTATTGAATTGTTATTTTGTTATAATATAAAAATGAATCAAGTAGCAAAATGTAAAATATTAACAAGAAGAGCTTAAAATCAAATTCTTTGACAAGTATCAAAAAATATTTTTATTAAAATGATAAAAAGAGGTTTTTATTATTATTTGTATAAAAAGTCTATATATTTAGAGACGCCAATTAATTGTAATTATTCCTTTTGAATAATACTCCAGTCACTCTAAGGATGAACTCTTTTTCTTATAATGACTGAACTCTTAACTGTTTTAAAGATATTAACGAAATTCGAAAGATTTTCTGGGTTTCTTTCATAAAAATTATCACCATCTATTTTTTTTCCTCTCTTCTTTTTCATGAACTATTTATTTTTTAAATAACTTCTGCTGCATCTAGCGACATTATTGATATTTTTGGCAGTGAAGTTAAAATTGTATCATGTTTCGTGACGTGTCGACAGATTTTCGATAATATAAAATGCCAAAAGAAAATAAAAACTCTGCAAGAAAACGTGATCAATTACAACGTGATTATGAAAGAGAACGTCGTAAAAATTATGAGTCTTTCGAAAAATTATAAAGATGATGTTATGATTGAGCTGAATAAACCTGAAAGCTGCTGTCTTGGAAATAAACATAGTGCAATCTATTCTGCTCAAATTCCTAATAAGGATGATCTAAACCTTGCTCAAAAAAAATGTCGAATGTCTCAAGTTCGTCAAAACGATGATTTTAGACAAAGCGAACGAGAAAAAGATAGGTTAGCTAAGCAGGCTCAGCGATAATTTAGTGCCTACCTTAACATATAAGAACGATTTTATCTTGTAAAATCGACACAAAAAATAATAATATTTTATTCAATTGATTTCTCTTTTAGGCAATTATTATTAATTTCAATTCGTAACACAATGAGGCGTGTGAGGCGTGCACTTTTGGATTTTCCAAATTATTTATATATTCGGCGTTAACAAAACGTAGCCACTTCAAGTTATAAGTGCATTATCAGATATATTATATACTGCTAATATATGAAATATAATGATAAGCAGTTTATCGAATCCGCACTAACCTTCAAGTTAGCCGAAAATGTGATAGTTTTTTATCATAGGTCAAATTCATGTGTAATCATTAATATTATATAAGATTAATTAAATATAAATAATTATTTATATTTAATTAATCTTTTCTTTATACTACTAGAGTGGCAAACATGCGTACGCTCAGCCTGTAAGGGGTTGCCATAGTCTATGTAGGTAAGTCTACAACACCAGTTGATTCACAAATGTACTTTTCCAACCTATCTGCACTGTCAAAAAATTGCATTCTCAGAGAGTTTTGAAATCGGTATTATTTGGCCGTAATCTTCTGCAAGTTTGAGGTCATTTCTCAGTCGGGTTGCTCTTCATTTTGAGCAAGATATTTCCTGATGTGACGGTTTTTTTTTTGTTATTTAATTGCTTATTTCAACTAACATATACAATAAGTTAAATGACATGGTTTTTTTTCCTGGCATAATTTTTTTTGTTTTTTTTTTTTTTTTAAATCAAGGTCTACATTTAAAACGTTATTTACCAGTAATCCTTTCAAATTGTCGTAAAGCTCGGAATAAACTGTGATGTGCGAAAGTAACTCAATATCCTACGTCGTCCCTTTACTGACGGCAAATTCACTTTAGCACGCCTTATTCGATTCCTATCCTATTACATTTAGCTTTGATTTACGTTTAATAAAATGTAAATTGTTTTTTACAAATCAACGAATGATATAAATATGTTTGAAGACAATTGTATATATAATACCTTTCTTGTTATTTATGGTAGTTTAAAGTTATCATTTTTTCCTACCAACATAAAATGGTAGCAATTTTTTTCTGTGAGTAATCATAGAAAAAATAAAAACTCCGAGATTACCTACGACCGATAACTTTCATTGTCACGAGCAAATTCAACCACGTTAAGGTACTTTGGCATCCAGTGACTTTCTTCTTAGGTAGTTAAACATGAAGTACTTAATCATAATAAGTTGAAGTAATGTTACCGATAAAATTTTATTCCACAACTAACTTCAATAACTCAGCAGAAAGTTAATATATAAGGTGTTTAATAATAATTAGTACAACATAAAATAAATTATAGACTCTGAAGACTGCTAAACTTTTATTAACGAGGAGTTTTCAAGTAAGTACATGTGGTATTTAGGACACTAAATTAATTGCGTTGTTACTTGTTAGGTACTGGGCATCGTTATTTGTATCTTTCGTTAAATGCCTCTTCCAGTAAAAATACATAGCAACGCTAATGTATAGTTAATCTTTATAAATATAATTATTATCTCCGTCAAGGTTCCAACAAATTTTGTAAACATATCCGATAAACTTAAATTCTACTTTAGTACCTCATTTTTTTTTATTTACTATTTAGGGCGTTTTCTGGTTATGCTTAACTGTCGGAAACCGGATAAATTTTACCCGAAATAGTTTTCGGTCGTAGCGCCGGATAAACCTTTAAGGACAATAATCGTACCGGATAGTACATATTAGGATTTCCTCAACTTGTCTATAAAAAATATGACACGACGCGACCGTTACTACAAATACAAACAACATTTGTTTTCGGTTTTCTGGAAAGTATATTAGGGTTTATCTCTATATATATAAAAATGAATCGCTAAATGTGTTGCTAAGCGCAAATCTCGAGAGCAGCTGAACCGATTTCGCTAATTCTTTTTTTATAATATTCCTTGAAGTACGAGGATGGTTCTTACGGAGAGAATTTTTTTAAAAATTAGTTAAAAATGTCTAAAAACGACACTTTTTTAGACAAGATTCGTAATAATATGTACTTAAAAGTCAATTTGAACTTTAATACCATAAAGTTTAAGTGTTCGTGGAGGGGTTTCGGGAAGGATAAGTATTTTAAAAAAATCGACTGTTAGGCGGTACGAAGTTCGCCGGGTCAGCTAGTGGTATATAAAAATGTATAAAGGATGATTTTGATAGTTGTCAACTCGTCAAATAGTATCGATGATTTTTTTTTTATTTCAAAGGTGGCAAACGCAACGCAGCAAGGTGGCAACAAGCGTTTATTCCCCGGTGGTAAGCGCATACCTACCGTAGCTTTTGGACAACACTAGATTTGTCGTGCGTTGTCGACTCTATCCCTGACCGTCCCCAGGAGGTCTGGTTACCTTATTCACCAAAGGAACACAACTTTAGACTCTAGAGCTGCGGTCGGCAACGTGCGGCCCGCGGGCCGCACGTTTAAACTACGTATAAACATAATGTAGTATATACGTG
This sequence comes from Melitaea athalia, assembly GCA_905220545.2. Taxonomy (NCBI): domain Eukaryota; kingdom Metazoa; phylum Arthropoda; class Insecta; order Lepidoptera; family Nymphalidae; genus Melitaea; species Melitaea athalia. The sequence goes on from HG992203.1 coordinate 7,945,755, forward strand.
TACGAATTAAATTCCGTATGTTATATAATGACCAATTATACATTTATCAGGTAGAATCTAGGGTTAATATCATAAATTCGCCCGCCTTTAGTTTATTTTACCATCTTGTGGATCTTGCCTGCCAAAAGGTTGCCGACCGCTGCTCTAGAGCATTGGTAATAATTGACTGTGAGTAGGTACTACCTAGTCGGACTGCTCCAAATTTTAAACAAAATATTTTCTGCTGTGACCTATCTCAATAAAATGTATACCTACAAGGGCTACAAGTTATTATAATGTATAATAAAAATTATATTCTTTTAAGAGTCTAACCGTAAACACGCAATTTTTAGGGACAAATCACAAAGTCTTCCAAAGACTTGGACCAAAATAGCTTAGAACAATGGCTGTTATATAAACTTACAAGAAATTAAAACCATTAATTCAGGTAGTAATAGATAGTAGTAGGCGTTTTGGCTGGATAGCTGGAATAATAAAAGGCAAAAAAATGTGTTCTATATATAATAATACAATGATAGAAAAGTCAATGTATGTCCGGGATAAACTCAAAAAGTACTGCATGGATTTACTTCAAATTTGGCACGAATATTGTTAAGAAGTCGGGTCAACATATAGGCTACATATTATCACGCTATCACCTACGGCGAATGAGCAGTGAACGCACGTAGACGACGTCGCGGGCAGCAGCTAGTAGAAAATATAAAGCAGGACAGTCACTAATAATGCCAAGTAACATACGAATTTTCAGATAAAATCATAATAAAAGTTTTTTATGTATTAGTCCTACTTATAAACAAAGAAAGTTTTCACAAAAACTGAAACGAACTGAACAATATCAGTAGGTCTGTAGGTAAGTATTAGATATAAATTGAAGCATATTATTTCACAAAATGTACGCGAGATCCTTCATTTGTTTTTATCAAAAAAAAACTTCTAGCTGATTTTTTTATATCAGCAGTAGATCGACCGAATTATTTTAAGCAATCTTCAATCTTAATCATTTAAATCTGAATTTTAATCGATAAGATTGAATAAATTTTATTTCGATAAATTAAAACCGTAAAATATTATAATATAAATATAACTAACGATAAACGGCAAGCAACAATTACTATAATTAAAATAAAAAAATCCACCAAAATATATATTTTTTTTTACCTTAGTGTAAATCCGAATCGGTACCTAATCGGTTTTTATAATTTTAATCATAAAAACCTATATTAATTCAAAAGTAGACATTTCTAGATATAAAAATAAGTAAATAAATTGATATTTAATTCAAAGTGGTTTTCAGGTTCATGTTTAATTTTACGGGGAAAAAATTTATATTTTGTGTCTCAACTAAACTATTCTAAATTCTTCTATTCATAAACACATAGGCATATAAAAATTCCTGGTTATTTCTGTAACAAAGACAAAAATATATTTGTAGCATTAGTGTTAAGTGAAAAATATTTTACCGTCAATCCTGGCTTAAGGTGTAACGTGGGCATTAGTGCAGAATAAAATATTACACCAACACTTCACTTCACATTGAAAAAAATAATAATAGTGTCTTCTATCATTAATATTGTGTAATAAAACCGGCGCCAAAAATCGGTATCACCCGACGCATGTTTCGATTGAATGTTTTGGTCGGGAAGTCTGCTCAAATCCCTTGTTGTACTTCGTATTGACTTTTAAATTTTGTTTGCACCGCCATCTATCGTTGCCGCGACGAAATTCCATTTAGTGATTATAAATAGCTTTTGAATTTATATGATTAAAGAATGATAATAATTTAATTTAATAATACTTTTAAGAAACTGAATTCATGTATAAATTTATTTACTACTTTATGATCGGATATTGATTTCACATTATGATATTATTGCCATCTCTAGGTGCGTTTTGGCACAACTGAATATTGTTGCTTGCAACAATATCTGTTTCAACCATCCAATCAGAATGAAACGTTTTTTACGCATGCGTATAGGAGGGAAGTATTTTCTATTTTCATTGAAAGAATAATCAGTGGGTTGGTAAACGTTCGAAACGTTGGTTTGTCTGGTGTATTTCGGCGGACTCGGCTTTTGCGAAAGATTTAATTTGCGAAACCGCCTACACATTTTATAAATAAAAATCTACCTGTTTAGTGAATAGTGTGATTGGATTATCGTTAAAATGACTACCGCGCCAGTGAAAAAGGTTCCCATCCATTTGCAGGTATGTAACGGTCGAGTACAACCTGTTGTTTTTGCGTTATAATGTAATTTTTATATAAATTTAATATAACGAAAGATGAAAACTACTTTTGACGTAACAATTATAATAATTAACATGTTATTTTTATAATATACCTAGATCAACGTAGTTTAGGGTATACATTTAACGACGTGCGTATACGTTTCATCTGAGAAAATTTGTGACCTATTTTTCTTCTAGAATTAGGTTGCCGGTCGGTTCTTGGCAGTTACATTTGTGTCTGTTGGATAAGTAAATATTTTGAGGATACAAATACTCACTCATTAAATGATTATAAATATTAAAGTAATAATGAGGTAGGTACAATAATTATTGTAATGTTATCGCTTTTATTACTACTAAGTAATAACTCGGCTTATCGTATTACCAGTAAAATATTTTTGTTATTTTATAGTTATCGCTTAAATTTAATGTACCTACGATTTTTGGTAGGTAGTTAAAAAATACAAAGATTTAAAACGCCTTAGTACGGTTGGCTCGGTTTACTTTGATATTAATTATTTACAAATGTAGGTAACAACATTTTAGTTGTTACTAATGAAGCTACAGATAATTTATAGCCTACTATAAGGAAACTAATTAAAATTTTAAATGAATTCTTCAACAAGCCAGTACTTCAGCGTTCAGACCAGAGGTTTATTATCTCTGACATCGGTTAAGGGTGAGTCGGGTTTTGATGGGTGAATGACCCTATAACGTACCCGCAAAGGGTCTAGGTTGGCAACAGTACGTGACATGCGCAATACGCTTTGGCTTAGAGCAAAAATCGACTGGAATTTGTATGATATAACTCTCATTCATCACGATCTCCTTTGTAATTAAATGAAGAGCTCAAATTTCGTTCTATATTTATTGTTATAATAGTATTATATTTTAATTTTAATAGACTACGTTTGATATAACTGCCTTATTTAAACTAACCGTTAGAGAGGGAATGATAACGTTTTTTTTATTCAGTGCGTAAATTAATGTAAGCTAAATAACACAGATGTTAGGCGCTTTTATTTTAATGAGTGGTCGCCCAGTGGCCGAAATTCGAACATAATTAAAAATTTAAATTAAAAAAAAAACAAAAAATAATGAAAATTTAAAATAAAGAACCATTTTTTTAAATTTCTCAATTTGACAGACTGACAATCAACAAAAGAGTATAAATATCACGCAAATACCACTTTTCGATAGGCAAGTTATCATAGGCATATTAGTTTATAAATTATATTTGATACAAAATATGTCTCATCGAGTTATCAGATCGGTGAAGGTCGATCTTCCACGTCTCTTAGACCATAATGACGCATAACACACACGTGTTAAATTCGGTAATGTTACTACATAGTTCATGTACCAACTAACTTTACGTATTATCATATTAAACATCTAACGCAACCGTTAGGGTTTTAAATTGTACAAAAAAAGGTAACTCCGTTGCCAGAAGTTTATATTATTTCCATAGTACAGTAATTAGCATAAATAATAATTTAAATTTATGCTTGCCCATGCCTATACGGTATTATAATCTTGCAAATCTTAAGCTGATGAAAAAGCGTTATACCCACTTTTTGTTCATACCTCGCTTTGTACAATAAATAATTATATAGAAATTAATGAATTTTGTCCTAAAATCGGTTTTACACTTCTGTAAACAATAGTAAGTATAATTGTAATTATGGTCACATATTGTTTTCTAATGTTTACGCGAATTTCACTCATTATAATGAAACAACTTTTTCGGATTTTATCGCGGTTTATTAAGTTTTTTAGATGACCGACGTTTCGGATACGGTCACGGGTCCGATGATGATAAAATCCGAAAAAGTTGTTTCAGTATAATGTAATTGTGGTGTTGTTATGGTCGAGTTGTAGTTTGTACCGAATGCTTGGAAATTCCCAAGTGAAATATTTGATAACAATCTCGAGAAGGGGATATTTATCGCGTTTTAGATTCCTCTAGCAATAATTAATTCACCCTATTAACATTATTTAAAAATGGACTATACTCATTTTATATTGAACTAAGTTTAGACTGCGGTTTTTCTCATTAGGATTTCTTCAAAAATATACTACTACTTTACGTACATTTGAAGATTTCATATGTTTTGGATAAATATATTAATTTTATAGGTTCGTACTATGCAATAAGAGGTAAATGGTGAGAGTAAATTTTTACGATGCGCGCGCATACCGTCCCAAAAAAAACGACACCCTGAACTTAGCTACTGAACGAAGAAGAAGTTAGCAACGTGAAGTTAGCTAGCCAATGAAGTATAACTTACGTGCGTATGTAAGTACACACACGTTTTTTTATTTTTCGGCGAAAAGCCTTTGCTTGCGCGCCTACAAAAACTGTCTAAAAAGAGCACGTAGGATTGGGTCAATTTGTGATTACTTTAAGTATAGATATATTTCTTGAAAAAGTACAATAACCATTACTTTGCAATAAACCACTCATGTGTACGTAAAAGTGCTCTACTTTTACGAGTCGTTTAAGTTTTGATACGGTTTTCACTATTTGATACAGTTATAGGCGATCGTCTGTCCATGACCGTTTTGAACGTTTAAATCTTCTCTTAAAATTCAATGTGCGTACTGGCCTTCAAGTTTCAACTCGTGCCTCTACCTAGTAAAATTCTTGTACTCTTATTACTTGACAAATATCGCGTGATCTAAACCGGAAAGTAACCTTTTGCACTTTTAATAAGGTTGACATAAAAATCAATGAAAAAAAACGTCTTATATACAGGATGTCCCGCGATAAAGTGCAACCCCGAAAGAGGGTGAAACTAGACCATATATTATCGACAAAAAACAGAAAAAATTGAAAAAAATTAAAAAAAAAATCTCATTTTTTTATTGACGAATTAAGATTTTTATATAGCTTACGTAGCCTCTTTGTACAAAAAATGATGATTTTTGTACGTGTTTTTTGGGATACAGGCGTAATTTTTTTTTATTTGAATGGCAATATGGTAAGAAATAATAATAAATCATAAAATTTCCTGGTATTGGGGGCATAATTCTGAGAAAATTAGAGATCATTGAAAAAAAGTCATAAAAATGGATTTTTTTTTTTCATAAGAAGCATAGTTAAAATCATAATGCCACTTTTTTGCGAGCTAATTTTTATTTTATCCTTACCGCCAAGTACGTGGCGTAATATTTTATTTTATTTTAAAGTAATCGACCTACTACATTGGAAGAAATCATCATTTTTTGTACATAGAGTCTACGTAAGATATAAAAAACTTAATTAGTCAGTAAGAAATAAAATATTTTTTTCAAAAAGTTTTTTCTATGTTTTTTATCGATAATTTATGGTCTAGTTTCACCCCCATTCGGGGTTGCACTTTATCGCGGGACACCCTGTATAGAGTCAGAAAATTATGTCAAAATTTTACAGACCTTTGCTATTATACTTAAAACAATTTTTTATGTGGTCACATCTAAATCTTCATCTTAATCATAATTGTATTTATTTTTAAGCAAAAAACCTAGATACTAGAAATACACACTAGTATAACTAAAAAGCTACTCGTCAGATCTCGCTTTAACTTCAATGGGAACACATGACAATTGGAGCATATATTTTTGAATACGAAAAGAATCATCAAAATCGGTGATAAATAATCAATATCGGTGTCAATGAACTTAAACGCTTCAGCTTGTAATATCCCATGGCTGGGCATAGGCCTCTATATCCCCATGCGGGTTCGCGGATATTGAACTGAAAATATACTTAGTTAAAATATGTTCCTATATTATGTCATGCTAAAAATATAGCCCAAGCATCAATAACTACTACTCTTTCTTTGTGGTTAAGTAAACCATAATTAAAATTGTTTGTCTGACAGTTGTATCACTTAACATCTAAAAAGGGGTTGTTTTGTTTAAAAAATACGTAAGTGTTGCCTCAAGCTATTAAAACTTCCGTTTAATAAACAAGGGGAGACGAAGGTCAGATGGCAATCTTACCCCGTAGGTTTGCGAATGTTGAAATGTCAAGTTAATTGCGGCTTACCACACTTACAGAGTAATAGTAGTTTTTTAAACAAAGTCTACCAATCAAGACTTGCGATCTGTTCTGATAATGATATGATCATGCTGCTGCACAGTAAATGATATAAACAATAATGGAATGTGTATTTCACACTTGAGAGTTGCAGATAATGTCCACCATCGTAGCTGAAACCATCTTGAACTTATATGGCATGTGCTATGCTGAGTAGACTTTTTTCTTCTTCTTGCTTGGTTATCGAGATCCTAGACAAATTCATACAATTTTTTTATGGAACATATTCCAAAATTAAATGTGAAGGTTAAATACAAACTTGAGCGAGCAACTTTTGGTTTTGGGTAGATATAATTTTAAGAAAGATGCCCGCTGGAATTCTCTGCTTGGGTATGTATAAGCATAGTTTTGAAATATAGAAAACTTGGTCCGGTTTCTTGTCACGGGTATTGCAATGTTTAACCAAAATTTTCAGCGTTTTGACCTTTTTGGATACAATGATGTGGACAATAGCACCGCCACTGGTCAACTAATTTAATAATAGCAAGCTGTGAAGAGAAATGAGGTCAGATCTATTAGACCTGTCCAAAACAGGATGTTTACAAAGAAAACTAAAGTTATCGACAAAGCTTAAAAGATAGACATGTCACACATGCCAACACGCCAACACACAAACACCAACCAGCCAACAAACCACTAACCAGTAATAATATAAATATCGAAATATAAAACTTTCACCATTACCAAGAACTGAATCGATCTTTTTTAAAGTTATCCCTAAATCTATTTTCGCTACAAAGGGCTCGTCCCTTACAAAGGGCCGTAACAATGATTTATGTTAAACTGTTACGTCCCAGAGTCACTCGCGTTTTAACCGCACGTCTCAGAATCACCCGTTAAAGGAAATATGATAAATTATTTCTTAAGATTTATAGCGTAAAGCTCAAAATTATAAATGAAATGTTAATTAAATTTGCATTTCAATTTTAGTTGCAGCATCTAAATATTTATTGCGTAGTGTAATATTTTTAAGTAGGTACTTCAAAGGTAGCAAATAATTATATAGTTCTGCCTGTTAGCGGATACTGTACTTTATCGACGCTTGCAATACCAGGGGCATTGCAAGCGCTTATCTTATCCCCGGTCCTCCCCAAGAGCTCTGCAGTCTGGCTACCTGTCTCACCACAGGAACGCAGCACTATATTAAAACAGTATTATTTAGCTATGATCTACTCTAGAGTTGATATACACTTCCTCAATAGGGCTGCACCAAATTCTCACTAAAACGGGCAATCTAATTATGCTTCTTTAACTGTTACAGTTGAGTTGTGTTTTTAAAAATATAAGTATCGCGGTATATATGGCACCTGGATGTAGTTATATGTTTTTGTTACCCTAAAATTATATTTCAATTTTTAATATGGAAATGTCAAAAAAAGGTCTGGCTATGAGGCCAGCAGGTGTCAAATTGACAACCCCTGATTTATATCCTGACCCAAACAACGCCATGTGGAGTTTAATTAAAACCTGTCTAGCGGTTTTCACTTGATTACATTAACACACGGATAGTATTTCAAAAAAAAAAAAACAATATTGTCCACACAAATCCTTGAACACATGACTGTGGTTGGATACACGGCTGATATTTTACGTAATCTCAAATGAAATAGATTTTAGTTTTCAGTTTATTAACAGATTTTAGGTTATTAAACATTACAATATGTACCTAATACTTGCAGAAAAGATAGATTGGATAAACGTAATAAGACATTTGAAAAAATTTACGTAAAAATATTTATAACACGTGTATAATTTGTCTGTTAAACATATAAAAAAATATGACAGGCATGTGCAGAATGATCTCATTTTTGTATACTTATTTAGTTTTGATGATATAATCAAGGAATACTGGTACATTACAGGCACATACATTAGATTCAAACATAATAATTCCTAGTGCAATACACATAGCGATACAAATGGATCCAAGTTAAGCATTGTTATAATTGCCAATAAAAATAACTTATATTGTAATTTTAACTGAGCGAATATACATTAATATAAAGATATATTGAATAACAGTAGATCCTTTGTTAATTATTTTTAACCGACTTCCAAAAAAGGAGGAGGTTCTCAATTCGACTGTATGTTTTTTTTTAATGTATGTTAGCTCAGAACTTTTGACTGGGTGGACCGATTTCGATCAATTTTGTTTTAATTGAAAGGTGTTGCGTGTCATGTGGTCCCATTTTAAATTAATTGAGATCTGACAAGTACTTTGAGAGTTATATCTAATAATGCGTATTTACTTGACTACTTTTTCGTCGACCTACGTTATAATAATTATACCGCATAAATTTTTACTCGGTGTACCGATTTCGATGATTCCTACTTTAATCAAAAGCTAATACTTGTCTTGTAGTCTTGTTTAAATTAGATCGAGAACTGATTACAACTTTTTGAGTAATCTTTAATAGCGCGTATTTACTTGACTATTTTTTCGTATTATTACGTTGTATTATTTGTCGATGTAATTGAAGTCTGTTTTTTTTCGTTTGCGAGCAAACACAATTATTAATACTGACTACAATATTTAATTGATAGTATTTTAAATTTAAAGTGAGTAAGATTTGTGTGTGCGATTGACACACTATATGAAAATTAAAGCACCAAAAATAAAGATGAAGAATATAATTATGTAGTAAGTAATGTAGATGTTAATTACATATTACGAAACAGATGTACAAGCATCTAGTTGAGAAAAAGCCCTAAAAGCCCTTAGGAATGAAGTAAAAATGTCGACGTTACAACTTGGTAACAGATTGATTGAAGAGCTACTAAAAGCCCGTTGTAGTAGCGTTTTAAGGGTACCCCACACTCGAAGCGTTTCGGTAAAGATTATTTCAAATTTCTATATGTAAAAATGAACAAAGATTTTAAATGAGAAATAAATAGTGACAAAAGCAACCTGACAATAAGTGAGCTAATAATGCACGTGATATATGTATAAGTACTATATAAAAATAATATAATCCAAAACAAGTAGGTATACTTTGTTGTACACCTAAATAAGACATATTAGCATATTAACCCTTTATACAAAAAAGATGTAAAAAGTCGGTTCAAAAAGAAACATAAGTACAAAAGGCGTATCGCTAAAAAAGAGCGATCTCTTCTAGACAATCTATACCAATAACGTGTATAATAATAATTATAAACAAAAGAAAAAAAACGAAGGTACAATGGTAGGTTAATTATTTTTCATTGCATCGGTATCATTATAACACCTAAGAAGACGAAAACTCGCATTGTGCCAAATCGCGTTCCGTGGACGCGTTTAAAAAACGTGGTGTGCACAGGCCTATAGGGTAGTCATCTCAACAATGGGAGGAAGGGGGGGAGTATCTTGAATAGAGTGGATACGAAAGGCACTTTACGTTTTATTGATTTTTCTAGAGAACAATGTGTGCTGTTGTATTTTTCGTAGTAGATTTGTGTGAATTTTAATTAGGTAAACTTATTCTCCATCATACAAACCAATAGATTAATTGTAAAACATCTTTTCTTTTTCTACTTTATTACAATGATCTAGTGCATTTTACGAAGTTCTAGAAGATCTAGTTCATTAAAGAACCAAAACTTACATACATACAATAATACAAATAAATTATCTTGAAAGAGATTAAGGATTAGCGTTCTATTGTATAATGAGTTAAAAAATAATAGAATTTCTATCAAGTAATTACTATTAATTACCCTGCTCAGCCGGTCAAAACGGAAACCACCAAATGCACCAGATTTAAAATTACCAAATCATACTCCCTCAATTTATAATAAAAAAATGTCTATTATTGTAACATATTAATTTACATGGTGATTTACATGAGTCTCCACTGGTGACAAGAGGGCTGGTGCATTTTTTGCCCAGAGAATCGGCATAGCGATTCAACGGGGAAATGCTGCCAGCATTCTTGGCACAATTCCACGCGGACTTGATTTGTATCAAAACTATCTGTAAATATTTAGTTCTTAAGTTGTGACTTGTAAATATGTATAATGTTTTTTTAGAAATAAATTAATTAGATATTTAAAAAAAAAAAAAAATTACATGTTCCGTTAAATTAAAACAAGATTTTGAGTACCCCAAATAAAAATATTTATATTTGAACTTTATTCGGCAGTTATTATTTAATTTTAAAAATATATTGCATAAATGAATAAACCATAACAGGGTTCTAAAGATTAAAAAAGACTTGAGTGATATAGCAATATTAAAGCCATATAATAAAATATACATATTTTTGTGCAAATCTTCCCGCTCATTTACTTTAAATAAATCAACACATATGTATTTACTGAATTTTATGTTTTAAATGTCGACTTATGTTAATGTTCCCGGTCAGTACATAACCTGTAATCTTGTGAATATTAATGATCTTGGCCTTGATATTGTAACTAAAATTAAAGGCTAATGCATACGTAACGTGATGGACGAGACGGAGACGGGACGGGGACGTGAAGTTTTGGAATATCGTTTCATACAAAATGTATAGCAAAGAGCAAGAGATGTATAGGACAATGCATACGCAACGGAATCACGTACGGGACGGGGCACGTGATTTTGTATGAAACGAACTTCACGTCCCGTCCCGTACGGGAAAAAACACGTCACGTATGCATTGGCCTTTACTGTTGTGATTTATTTTCTTAGTTAGTTTGGAGTCCAGCACACGTGTTTGCGCAACGGTAACTGGTCTGTGGCTGTTGCGCTGGGGGTTGCGGGTTCGATCCCCGCATATGACAAACATTTGTATTGGCCATACAGATGTTGCTGTGGTCTGGGTGTTTGTGCAGTCCTTGTGGGTCTCCCCGCCGTGCCTCGGAGAACACGTTAAGCCGTGGAGCCGTGCCGTTGGAGCAGCGTGGTGGAATACGCTCTGGTCCTTTTCCTACATGGGGAAAGAGGCCTATACCCAGTAGTGGGATATTTCAGGCTGAAGCAATAAGCAAAAGAATAAATATCATCGCGGCATAACTTAAACCGCGAAAACTTGTTTCAATCTTAAGACAATTCTCATAGTTATTTTATCTTATCTATTGAACGTGACCTTATTCAGACACAAGAGTCTGCGCTTAAAGTGTAAATATTTTGCTACTTTGACTTTTCTTTAGCCAACTCATAATTAAATTTGTATCGCTCGAAGATGATTTTCAAGTAATCCATATATTAATTATTTTTTTAAATGTGCTATTATAGGGCAAATACTTCTTTTCCGCGTTTTAGTGACATAATGTTTAGAAAATGTATAACTTGAGTTGAACATCGTCAGAAGCGATAGTGCCTTTTGTTGTCTTGTATAGAATCACAATATGTATATGTGAAATAAGAACAGACAATTTTAAATTATAATATACAGATACATTCCTATGTAGACTGCAAATAGTTTAGCATACCATAACATCGAGGCCGACAATGCAACCGCAACTAATCTAATGTTGCACTTGTCCATGGGAGGCAGCTGCATTAAGCTGTTTGGTCATTTTATTGTTAAAAATGTGCAATAACTTACTGAATGCGGATTAGACTAACATAGGATGCATCTCGTACCATCGTACATAACTAAACTATCAGTATGGAGTGCAAAAAAAATCACGTTGATTAAACAAGAAATGCTTTGTTTTAAACTAACGCGATCAATAATCATATTAAAGTTATATATTTGCTCGGGTTCTTACCGCGTTCATTATACAAGACTGGTCAGTCTTCCCGTCATGATTGTAACATCACCAAAATATAGGGACCTCAAGAAAACAAAATAATGAACGCGGTAAGAACCCGAGCAAATATATAACTTTAATATAAGAAATGCTTTCATTAGATTTTTATATTACAATTTCGCCTAAAGAAACTCAAGTATATAAAGATTTAGATTAGAACGCGCTTGCCTATAAAATACATATTCAATATTGCCTTAAAGGAATCTAAGTTATAGTTGTCAGATAACGATATAAAAAGTGAAAAACAGATGCAATAACAAGGTGTACGTACTATGTATTTACGTTTATTTTCTAACAAGATCGCCGATAGCTTATCAATTCCTGTTAACAACATCTCTCATCTTATCTAGAATCGCTTTTACGTAAGATAATATCGAGATATTAAGTACCGTGTCACTGTATACTTTCCGATTTTTCATACACCTATAAATTTCCTCTGTTCTTCTGTCTCTTTCTCCATGAAAAAAAAATGTGAAGAAAATTCTTTTAGAATTAAGCCTGTATTTTGTACAATTTCATAATGTATTGTGCAATAAATAATTATTTATTTATAATTGACGACTTGCATTTAGTTCTAGGCTAATTAACATAACTTTATACTATGTTTATTGGTATAATTGAAATTTTTATGGATGCATGAAAAATCCATGCCATATACCTACCTATATGCAATCAAATAAGTAATGTGGAGACTAGAATAAGATTCAGAGTAACGGACAGTTAATGGCTAAGCTGAAAATTTGATGAGCGCGTACATTACAATGACCTTGCAATTACCAACTCTGTGGAGCTGGCGATGGCAGATCCCCTGTTGAACAGACGACCTCAAAGAAGTTGTCCGGGGAGTCTAATTTATAGCAAGACTAGCGTTGCTGATCCCTGATTGAATGATCATGAGATACTATTAGATTGTTAGCGTCTATTAATTAAGGGTTCTGACCCATATATCTCAAAATACACTAAAGCAACTTTTAGAAAAAGATATAAAAAGAAACGAGCTAGGTTTCCTAACAGCGGATCAGGAACAATAAACGTAACCTATTTATTACCAAAATTTCCCTCATTTGGCGGTAGAGTAACTAACAAACTTGGTTTCATAGTATTTATAAAGTCTTGAAAAACTTTTTATGTGGATATCGGCTTTGGACGAACTCTCCAGCTATGTAACATAGCATATTATGCAATTGCTTAGTTTGTTTAACGTAATATGAATAAAGTCTACTAAAACAATGCAATTTCAGTAGCAACAGACCCCATTACGTAACTCTTCCTTATAGCGACCGGAAACGTAAACATCAAGTTCACTGACACTGCGAACGTCAAGAAAACATTGCACATAATATATCATGCACGACTCTCGTCTTTGCATTGTTATCTACGTTTTTCGCGCGGTTTTTCCCGCTTTATTTCAATACTTGTTAAATTTTGTACATGGTCATTTACTTTTCACGTCTTGTGAATGATAGTGTGATGTTTTATAGCCTATAACTTTTTTTAACATTCTGTTTAATAAAAAAGAAATCGATTTCGTAAATTCTAAAACAAAAACTAACTAAGAAACAAGCTCTTCTTCTGTGTTGTATTAAAATGTTTTTTAATGAGAGTTATGTTGCTTACTGCATGGTTATTACGTCTTAAATAAAAGTGAACTTTTCTTATTCAGTTTGAACATTCCTTCTAAATAAACAACAATTATCGATATTTATTAAAATCTATAATAATTTATTTTTATAAACATTTTTAATACCATATCAAAAATGTTTATAATTTCCTCATGTGTGTGGGTATTACATAAAAAACAATACAAACAAGATTTATTTTTACTTATATTTCTATAGAAATGTATTATTGAATAATTGAATTCACATTTAGTGATATACTAGAAGGTAAGTAGATATCCATGGTTAATAGATAAAAAAAAAACCTTCGAAATTCCAAAGTAACATAATAATGAATAGAATTAAGTATGATTATCTTCTATCTTCCAAGCCGGCTGGTCACCGTGGAAGAGATTGACCACCACCCTCCAAAGAAACAATTAGAAATTAGCCCAAAATCCAGAAATCTTCCCACAAACAAGTTATACTTAGCAACATACAACGTGAAAACACTATCTTCACACGAAAGACTAATAGAACTCGAAGAAGCCCTAAAAGAAATAAAGTATGACATCATCGATCTGTCAGAAGTCAGAAGAATAGGCAGCCAAATAGAAGAATATGAGAATATGATATTATGTTATGTAGGTCACACGCCAGGACTTTATGGCGTAGGTTTTTTAATAAAGAAATCCTTACAACCTTATATTGAACGATTTATAGGCTTCACGGAAAGAGTCGCTCTGCTTAACCTAAACATTCAAGGATATGTTATCAGCATTATTCAAGCCTATGCCCCCACAGCTCTTTCAAGCGAAGAAGAGATAACAGAATTCTACCGAAATTTGGACACGGCAATTCAGATTTCTTCAAAGAATCTTATTGTAATGGGAGATTTTAATGCAAAAATAGGTCAACCACTGAAAGATGAACATATCATTGTAGGAATATATGGATATGGGGATAGAAATGACAGAGGTCAAATGCTAATGGATTTCGCTTTTGAAAATAGACTTTCAGTGATAAATACTTATTTCAAAAAAAAACCAAGTCGCAGGTGGACTTGGCGTTCACCCAGCGGAGAATACAAAAACGAAATCGATTATATAATGTCAAACCAACCTAAGATATTTTTGAATATAGAAACACTGAACCTTAACTTCTCTACAGACCATAGAATGGTGAGAGCAACAATAACCTTAAAAATAGCAAAGAAAAGCCGGATCAAATTCACCAGCAACCGAAGTAGTACTTTAAAAACGAGAGAAGAAATTGAAGCATATAACCAAAATCTGAGGTATCAAATATCCAGCTTAGTTGAATTGGAGACGACAGTGCAGGATTTTTATAATAAATTACTACATGTTATCAACGTCAGTCTACAGCAAGCACGACAAGTTAAGTCTACCCATATTAGACACAAAATTCTCTCAGAAAGGACAATTACACTGCTAAATAGGAGACAAATATTACAAAGAATGCCAATCAAGTCCCGATCAGAAAAAAACGAACTTAGCGCACTTTATAAATTAACGAGTAAATACATAAAATATGATTATAAAAACTACAGGAATCAAAAAATACAAACTTACCTTACACAAGGAAAAAGCTTCAAAAAAGCGATAAAAGAACTCCGAACGAATAAGACTTGGATTCAGGGATTAAACCAATCAGGACAAATAACACATAACCGTAGAGAAATAATAAATATTGCTACAGAATTCTATAAAAACCTATACAGTGCGAATACACAACAGATGAATTATAACAACAAACAGGAAGCATACAACAATCACGAAAACCTAGAAAATAGTATAAACTATATTGACGAATTGGAAATTATACAAGCAGCTAATAAGTTAAAATTAGAGAAGAGCCCAGGCCCAGATTTCATTCCCAATGAAGCAATTAAACATGGATGTGAAATATTAGCATCACCACTGGCCTCATTATTTAATTTAATACTCAAAACGGGGAATACACCTGCACAATGGTCAGAATCCATTATAATCTTGCTCTATAAAAAAGGAAACCCTAATGACATCGGCAATTACAGACCAATAAGCCTTCTACCAACTATTTACAAACTCTTCTCCACCATAATTAATAGAAGAATATCTGAAACTTTAGAAAAGAGACAGCCCATAGAACAAGCTGGCTTTCGTAAGGGATATTCAACCATAGACCACATACACACTCTGGAACTTATTATTGAAAAATACCAAGAGAACCAAAGACCACTCTACCTAGCATTCATAGATTACCAGAAAGCTTTTGACACAATTTCACACACAAGTATATGGGAAGCATTGTGTAAACAAGGAGTAGAAAACGAGTACATACAAGTAATAAAAAATATATACAACAACAGCGTCAGCAAAATCAAACTGGAATCAACTGGCCCCGAATTCAACATCAATAGAGGAGTGAGACAAGGGGACCCAATATCTCCAATACTATTTATTGCAGTATTGGAATCTATTATTAATCAATTAGACTGGAAAAAGTACGGCTTGTATATCAAAGGAGAATACCTGAGTCACTTAAGGTTCGCGGATGACTTGGTACTGCTATCTGAAACCGGGGGCAACTTAGAGCGCATGATACAGTCATTACACAAAGCCAGCAGACAAGTCGGATTAGAAATAAACTTGACAAAAACAAACACCATGACAAACAGTTATAAAAGAACCATCTCACTAGAAGACAAACCATTACAGTACGTAAAACAATATATCTACTTGGGGAAGCAGATAACATTGGCCAGCAATAGCAATGAACTAGAGGTGGAGCGCAGAACAAGAATTACGTGGAACAAGTTCTGGAGTTACAGAGAAGTAATGAAAAGTAACATGCCAACAGAAGTGAAAAAGAAAATGATGGACACTTGCATTTTGCCATGTCTTACATATGCTTGCCAGACGTGGAAATTTACAAATAACATCAAAAATAGAATAATAACGTGCCAGAGGGGAATGGAACGTAGCATGCTCAATATAAGAAAAACACATAGAATCCGTCATACAAAGATAAGAAACATAACCAAAACAGTAGACGCGGTCAAGTATGCTCAAAGATTGAAATTCAAGTGGGCCGGCCACGTATTACGACTTAAAGATAAGAGATGGACATATAAAGTAACTACTTGGGACGGTCCACAGGGCAAGCGGCGCGTCGGTAGACCGTACACACGCTGGGAGGACGATATTAGAAAAGTCGCTGGACCACACTGGATTTGTATCGCCAGAGACAGAAACAAATGGAAGTCTTTGGAGGAGGCCTTCACCTGAGAGGGGTCCATGCATGTAAGAATTGAATAGTAAATTAAAATAATGAATAAATTGAAAAATGAATAAATAAAATAAAATTAAAATTAATTGAAATATGTAATGAAAATTAATTGAAATAATTAAAGTTAAAATAATAATGAAAGTGTTATTGTTATTTGCATGTCAGAATTTATTTATTGAATTAAAATATTGAAAAATAAACTGAAATAATGTAAATAAATTTGAAACAACAGAAATGAATTGTAATAATGAAAATGAAAATATTACTTAGTGATGACTTGAATACTAATAAAATTTGCCTATATTATTATTTATGTTATATTTGATTATTTCAAGTTCTTAATTATAACGAATCATTTTTTATATTTTTTTAATTTTTTGAATTTATAAACTGAAAAATTTTCTAAGGAAAATAGTAATAATTATGCATGTAATTGTATTTCTATAATGTTAAATTATTGTAATTGCATGGAATAAAAGGCTTTTTTATTTTTATTTTATTTTATTTTATTATCTTCTACCTAAGGTTGCCTATTGACAAAACCTTCTCGTATACGTTTCTTTTCATTTTATTATCTTAATGTAAATATACATAATATAAGAACCGCGAACTATTGTAGCGGTGCGTGTGCCGTGTCGATACTACACGGTGGTTTGTGATTTCGATTCGGGATGAATATTTGTATTTACAAATATTTCTTTACGGATTGGATGTCTGCCTTGTAGGTATCCCAACGTGCCTCGGAGAGCACGTTTTGCTGGTGGTCCCATAAATACCTGATAGCTATTGTTAGTCGGAGGAGTAATATATCCGTCAACCTGTAGTGGATCAGCAAGGTGGAGGTCTAATCCTTCCCCTACACCAGAAAGAGGCCTATGCCCAGCAGCGAGATATAACAGGCTGACTCCTGTAAATATGTATGCAATGAAGAAGGCACTAATCTATATTTTATATAATATAAAAGAGATTTCCACCCATTGACTCATCACGATATCTCTGGAACCATAAGGCCTAGAGACTTGAAATTTGGTACGAATATTCCTTTCGCCGAGTAGAGGTCAGCTAAGAACGGATTTTACAAAATTCCACCCACAAGAGGGGGTTGCGGGGGTTAATAACATAAATGGCAAAACAACGTTTGCGGGGTCAGCTAGTGATAAATATAAGTAAAGTAATAAAAACTAAGTACAATAAAACGCTAATGATTACATTACAGTAAGTGTATTGAATTAATTCGTATGTACACCGCAGTATAAGATTAATTTATATCATTGCATCCGTCTGAGACCGCAATGCGCTCGATTCCACACATATCATTGTAATGCCGCAGACTTACCGCAAATAAAACTCATAATTAGATGAATTTTTATAGACTGGATTTTCTGCCAGAAAAATTCTTTATTAAGAAATTGTTAGGGACATTTTGCTAGTAAATTTTACGAAACTATCAAAAAGAAATAGAACAGAATCTTTAAGTGGGGACTAAAATTGACTATTTAAAATTTATGTACGTTTATTTTTATTTATTTTTTAATGTACAACAGTCTGTATACCTATTTATTGTTTTGTATATGTAAATGGTACATGTATAACTAATCTGTTTATATTATTTTCCACCTAACACCAGTTATAAAAACTTCAATAAAATATAGTCAGTCTCCTTTAAAATGCCACTACGATTGCATTAATTTAATTGCCACCGGTTTTCCGTAAGGAAGCTAAGGAATACCTTTTTCCATTTCCAATTGCTTGCTTTCTCACGTTGGTACATATTTTATTCTCCGAAGATACTGCATAACGGACCTATTTTTAGTAGTCGCATAATATTAGTAGGGTACTAAACTACTAATATTAAAGAAAAACTTCTTTACTAAAGATACTTTATAACGGACCTATTTTTAGGAATCGCATAATATTAGTAGGGTACTAATATTAAAGAAGTTTTTCTTTAATATTACCCTACTAATATTATGCGAAAGTTTTTAGGATATAAATACTTACTGTACTCTGTGGATGAATTTTCGAGATCATTTCACGTTAAAACTATTAAAATAATTGTAATTTTATATTGTCTTTATATCTTTATATCACTTGATCAGGAAAGTATAACCACGAGGCGTCGCTCCAATATAATATTGACTTTGTATATATTAAAAAAATAACGCGTTTAAAATTAAATATTTACATAATTCGTAGTATACGTAATATTGAAAATTTTTATAAATTGTAATTCATTTAAGAAGAAGAAGACGACTTACGTAATTACATATAATAGAAAATTTTCCCACTGGGTTTAAAAGCGAGTTTCTAACATTGGTTTTTATATTGAAAACAATTTGTTAATCGACTTGAATAAATGTCCTCCGCGGTAATTCCCCCTAACGAGATAAGTACTTGTTAGGATGCATATTACACTATCGCAATTGTGTCACTGTACAAAATGTACCAAACGGTTATTTTTTTATAGGTTTTTGTATATATGTATAACAAATAAATATATAAAAAATCAAAATTTTCGTAGACAATAAAAATTAAAAACAAAATAACTCTTAGTTTTATATCACAGATAAACAATTACTGATACATCAAAAATACAAAGAAATAGTTAATGTACGCGTATCTAAATGGTAACTGCTCTTCTTTCATTAGTGAAATGTTATATTTGTTTTGAAAAGTTTTTAACCGCTCTTGTTAAACAGGATAGGATATCAAAAAGATTACAACAAACCTGATTTTGTAGTTACTGCTATTATCGCGCAAAAACAGCAGAGATTAACTGATAAGTCGCGTATGACACACGATTTTATTCACAATCAGCAATTACATATGAAATATATGTGCTAAACCATTACTAACATAGGTAGGTACCTAAAACAACCTTTACGTTATGTCGAACATATATTTATAACTATAAAATTTTGACAACGTCTAATAAATCGATGAACGCCGGTGGCATGCACGAAAAAGGATGACTCATTGTAGCGTTACGCTCGTTGTCCCGTTACGCTCCTTGTACGCTTGCTCTGCATCTATCTCTCTTCCACTCGATTGGCCTATGCGTCCGAGGAGATGTTTTGTTATGACGTTGCCCCTATAAAATATCGTCCGTAAACCAACTTTACAGACAACGAATTTTTTAAAAGTTTAACACAAGATTAACAATAATTAAAACTTGTCAGGTTTAGCTTCTATTAACTTTTAACTCTCGTGTCAATAGTTATTATTCAACTATAATGTGCAACCATGTCTATAGCGCAACTAATAATAACTATATCAAACACATGTCAGACCGTCCCTGTCATTCACCTTCCCCCTTTGACGACTCACCTTAATAGTTTCTGTCTCAACAGGAATTACTAGTAGATCCATTTATAAACGACGTCCTTTAGACCTAAGAGTGTATTATATTATACCTTTTTTATTACAATTATTAAAAACATTATTTAAAAAAAATTAATGCCTTTGAATTTAAACGTGACATAAGTCAAAAGGTATAATATGTAAATACATAATATATGTCTCGATTTTTCCTTACTCTTTTTCTACCCGAACTTTTCTGTATGTTCTTACGTACTTGTGTGTATTTTAAAAATCTACCTAAATGAAATTTTGCATTGCATAGCAAGAACTATCAATGGAACGAATAAAATACAAATCTGTATGGATTAGCCTGAAGTATAAAATTACATCTTCTTTAAAATGTCAATTTCGTTCAAGGCATAAATAGCCAGCCGTCATTCTATCAAAACAACTCAAATACAGCGATAGTCATTATAGCAAAATAAATTTAAAAAAAAACTTATCAAACATGCCAATAGTTCAACAGTACATTTTCAAAGTGACCTTTTTGTCCTATACGTCGGAACCGACTTAGGAACTTGTTGACAGTAATAACTTCCAAGAACTCCTTCATCATAGAATACTCATACGCAGTTGAACCGTTATATTGTTACAATACGCAATGATGTGCATCACATGTGTAGTAACTCATGACCTTATGATGACTACATGTATTGTATGTACAACTCACTCATTTGACTTTCAACATACACTTTGTAATATATATAAGTAAAAAAGAATCGCAAGTATGTACTCGAATAACTTTGAATGTACCAAATTGGTTATTTTTGCGTCGTTATGATCGGTACCTAATGAGCAGATTTCGATGTACCTACATATTTTGTTTTACTCACTTATACACAGAAACGAAGGAATAGCCAATAATGAAAAATAAGTGTGACATCGCTATTCGCTACTATAGTGAGCGTATATAAAAAATAAATATTATTAAATTATACATATTTTATATGTACATTGTACAAATATATTTTATTGTATTGTGTTATGTTGTATTGTACTGTTTATATTTCATATGTAGGTACCTAATATTTTTGTCAATGTTTTAAGTAATAATTTCACGTTTTAAATATAGATAAGTGGAAACTTTGCTGGCTTAAATATTGTTATTGTTTTGTGAAATAATTGTATTGTCGTGTGCTGGAAACAATCCCAATAAATAAAAAATAAATAAACAAATACATATATGTTATTGCTTTTGCATATAGGTATACTTACATAAAACTTCGTATTAGGTAAAACTTACAAATAGTGACAAGTGTTAGATATCCTTAAAATATCTTCTCAAAATAATTTATTCTAGTAAATAAAACAATACAACAGTCAACACCTACAATCTATGTTTTTACGACGAATGTCGTAACATACTTATACAGATTTAGTGGATATGAACCATATTGCAATGCTATGGACGCCTATGGGTTTCTATAAATAACGACACACTTTCAACGCGGATCACTTTCCGACGTTTTCCAGAGATAAGGTTAGTACGGCTCATAATTATGTAAATGACATAGTTTTACAGCACAGAATACCGCAGAACAAAGTAATGTATGAACTAGTAAGATGGATATAAGGTAGGTACATTGGATTTAGTTGTCATTGGTTTAGTTCAATAATTTGGTCGCTTTTGCGTTAATGTTGATATTATATTAAACGGCTTTATTATTGTAATCTATTTAATAACGATGGATACCGCCGAAATAATAAATAATTTTTTTTTTTTTTTTTTAATAAACACTTCATACTCAATGACTATCAGTGCGATGACAGTCCTGTATTGTATGTGTGAAAACTAGGGAATGCAATCCCGCGGATCCGCAATCCCGCAAATGCGGGATCCCGCATAAAATTAGCGGGATTACAAATGCGGGATTACACCTGCGGGATCCGCAAGATTTGCAAGATTTTATTTTTTCCAGCCTGAATTCGCATAACAATGTGTACGGCACGAAAAGTGTTGGATTTCGTAGCATAATTATGCTATTTGTACCATTATTTTCATGACTTGTAGTATGTAGTTTCGTAAAGCAAGGATACTACGCGCGAAAATACCATAATTATACCTTCAGGTCGATTGACTTCATTTATTGGTCGAATCATTTTGTTTTTATTGTTTACCCTTCAATATAAAGAAATTATTTATCAGGCAAAAACCAAACAGTCGTCAAGAAGCTTCGGTGAATCTCTATGTAATGAATTTTACCAAGTCATTTGTATACTGGTGTACGTAGTGTACAAATTCCTTGGTTTTTTACTATCTATCGGTCGTTTGACAAAGTAGGATGGATGTACCTATTTTATGTATGAGTGTGAATGAAACAATGATATGCTAGGGCACAGCAGGAAATTGACTGCTCAAATATGGAGCAGCCCGACTGGTACCTCGACCTTACAGAAGATCACAGCTAAATAATACTGCTTTCAAACAGTGTTGTGTTCGTGTTGGTGAGTAAGGCGACCAGAGCTCCTGGAGGGAATTGGGTATAAGGTCGACGACGCGCTTGTGATGCTTCTGTTGTTGCAGACGTCTATAAGCTACGGTAATTGCTTACCATCAGGTGAGCAGTACGCTTGTTTGTCTACCTATAGTTATATATTTAAAAAAAAGTACCTACAAATCAATCAATTTTAGATTAGCGCAAGTCGGCAGTCGGTACTCGAAAGGACAGTTTTCGCTTTTTTTATCAAAGAAATCGACGAAAAACGAAACGTAGTATAATTTTTTTTTCAGACTTTAATTCACATAAAATAATTTAGTTTTTGTCATTATTTCTGATCAAAATATAATTATACTATTTGTTTCTTCTAAGTAAATTATATTGATTCATTTAATGACTTCGAAAATAATTTTGTGGACTAATAATTCTAAAATATTGTACAATCCTGCAAATCTTGCGGATCCGCGGGATTAATGGTCTCAATCTTGCGGATTTGCGGATTGTCTTTTGGGTGCTGGATTGCATTCCCTAGTGAAAACACACACGACAAACAAGAACAAATCGTACCTACAAAACCTAGATCGAAAAGCATTGTAACTGCCAATTACGACAATGTGCCAGTCAAAGCGATCCCGTCTTCTACTATGTAGAAAACACCTTAAGGAAATTTGCACACTTCCATAATAAATTATTTTGCTTCCATAGCAGTACAACAAACTTTTCACATTGAAATATATTAGCTACAAAACATTACACTATCTACAATACCTACAATTAATTAAACCGATTGGACCAATATCAGAAAATCAACGTTTGAGACTCCACAAAAACCGTATGTATAGTAGTAGATATACCAAAACGGTAATAAAATAAAACTTTCACTTACAAACCATTCAACTATAACGCCTACACATAGGTAAATGTAACATGTATTTACGTGTTAATGTGTGTTTGTATGTGTGTGGGTGGCACGAGAAAGTGGACATCTAATCGATACAAGTGGGATGGCGTGTTTTATCCCTTATCAGTTATGACTTATGAGTTAACCAACGGATTATGTACGGATTATGTTATGTAGATTAACTTTATTATATTTTATGAGCTAAACTTTAGTGGAGATGTTACATACTTAATCATTATTGGATTCATTTTACGTTACCTTTGTAAATAAAATTGAAAATGTTCTCAAACTATTAATTTTGGTTCGTTATTAATCTTAAAGAGGGCATCACTCACTCCCTTCAGCTTATCGCAGTCCACTACTGGACATAGGCCTCCACAAGTTCGCGCCAAAAATGGCGTGAACTCATGTATTTTGCCCATAGTCACCACGCTGGGCAGGCGGGTTGGTGACCACAGGACTGGCTTTGTCGCACTGAAGACGTTGCTGCCCGTCTTCGGCCTGTGTATTTCAAAGCCAGCAGTCGGATGGTTATCCCGCCATCGGTCGGATTTTTAAGTTTCAAGGTGGTAGTGGAACCGTGCTATCCCTCAGTCTTCTGTTACGACACCCACGGAAAGAGAAGGGGCACACGTGGCCATAATATTTGTTATATTTGACTTTGTTTTATATTAATGGATAAAAACTTTCTCAATGAATAGTAAAATACAAAACAATAAGCCATTATAATTTCCATACACAGCGTTGCAGATATACAAACACACACACAATTACAAATTACATAACTAATTAACTACATAGACATGTCTTCTTAAAACCTAGCAGTTTCACCAAACTGAGATCATATTACTGATAGATCTCTAATTTGTTACCTAATATTGTCTTAATTTTGCTAGAATATTCATTTTACTAATATCTAGTTTCTAATGCTATATTTTTCGAAACAACTTAACGGCTGAAATAATTTCAATGATGATCGTTATGATTATTGCAGCGTTTATTACGATATGAACAAGTCATTGTTTAGTCTTTGTGTACATCTGGATTTGTATTCTTGATTAGAAAAAGATAAGATAGATTTGAAGGAAACTTATTTTTTTATCATTTTTATTAATAAATACATACATAGGACAATTCAGATTTAAAAGTTCGATTTTACATAACTTAATTACCTATAGGTATAATATCGTATTACCTCGTAAGGTATACCGTCGTATACCTTTGTTAAATAATTAAAAAAATACTGTACTTATTAAAAAAAAAAGTTGCTATGACACAGACTCGACTCGTTTTGATAAAAGTTATAATTGTAAAAGTCATACACATACATAGAATATTTATTATTTTTAAAGTATTTTATTATTTATACACACATGAATAAAGTAACCGCTTTCTACGAGATAAAGATTTATTGTTATACTAGCTGTGCCCGCGACTTCGTCCGCGTGGAATTTAATAAAAAAAGTTATTGTTCAGTTCGCAGTTTTAAAATAAATAAATTTCTAAAATAAAAGTAGCCTAAGTTACTCCTTACTACATCAAATATCTGCCGTTTCAGAGATTATCCGGAACAAATAGACAGACAGACAAAAATTGTAAAAAAAAAATATTTTGGTATAATTATGTAAGTACCGTGTATACTTCTATATGCATTTAGTAAAAACTAAAAATTAGCAATTTTAATATTACAGACTCCAATTTTATATTAAATAGGTAATATTTAACCAAAGCGTAATGTGTCATAAAACAAACACCTTTCAATCACGACAGATGGACAAACGAACATTACGACAATGTTTAACTAACCGACTTTTTAGTATTTGCAACTCTCCACTTAAGATTACTGAGATTAAGTATTTTATTTTATTACGCAAGGATATTTGTTTTACAAGTAGGTAATGTTTTGTGAAAACTTTTTATTAAATTGTAAGTAGGTAGGTACTGACTAACTTACTTTTTTAAATCAGGGATAAATTTGGCTTTTCTGAAATATTTGTGTTTAAACTAATAAATTCATCCATCATTACATAACAAGCTTACTTTACTTAGCAATATTTTTACTTACGGAAGGCTACACAATACGACAGTAATTTACTTACAGCTTTTTTATATTATTATAATTTGTGACCAGACGTCCCGTTTTGAACGGGACCGTCCCGTTTTACGGTCGTGTGTCCCGGTGTCCCCGAAGATAACCCCGGGACGCAAAAATGTCCCGTTTTGTTGAAATGGGATTAATTGATAAATAAGTAAATCTTGATAAATAAGTAAATCTGCTAAATTAAAAAGGCTGATGTCCCGTTTTGAGCCGAAACAAAAATGGTCACGTTACGCATAGATGTATCATACATTCACATGTATCATTTATACTAAAGTCAAAGTGTTATAATTATTATATGAATACCAATAAGAATTAAATAATTGTTCTTGTCTTCTTGTGTGTGTAAAATAAAAATCCCACTAAAAGTTATTATGCGGAATACGGAGTAAGTACACAAGATTCGACCTTGGTCTTAACCGATGTGTATTTGGCAGAAAAATAATTAAGAAAACAGGTACTGTATTTTTAGATTAAATAACTATTTGTTAATATATTAATTGTTAAAGGTTGAACCAAATTTCTATTTTAAAATTTTCCAGCTTAAAACACCTTACAAATTTTATAATTAACGTCTTCTTAATCATCACTTCTAGCGGAAAGTGTCATTAAAAAATTTACGTCCTTTGAAAGGAACATTTTCTTTCTCCAGACACAATCCTATATTTATTTAATACATAATAAAATGGTTATCGCTTAATTTGATGTGTTATTAAAATATCACCGTGGTAACAAGAATAGGGTATACCATATTAACTTAACTCCAAAAAGCCATAAAATGATGTCATCATGGGGAAGTCACTGACTCACACATGGGGTGAATACTAACTCAAGTCATACAGTAAAGTTGTTATATATTGCTGGAATGTCTGGCTTTTTCAGAATTGGAATATCGACTCGATCAAGACTGAGGTAATAGAATAGGGTGGGATTCCTACGTTGTATTTTTTATTATTTTATAACTCGACTTTTACTCGAGAAGGACATCTGATGTTTTTGTTAAATTATTTGTAGATTTGGTTCTTGATAATCACAGATGGCTCTGATTCACTATTTTATTACGGTAGAAACTTAAAATATTTATTGTAAAAAATTGAAGATCTTTCAGTCTTCATATTCAATAAGCATCTATCATCCGTACATCCAAAATGTTGGCGTCCAACATTTTATTCAATCGATTTTTTTTACCATGATAGTATTCAAATAAGACTTCAAATGATATTTAATTTATACTGATCTGTATAAAAGTGTATAACTTATAGCATATTAATGCTTTGCTATAAAAATATAGAGGTTTAAGAGTAAGCGCGTCCCGTATTTTTCATTTTGTGAGGGTAAAGCACAGCCGGAGGCGTGTAATAGTTTCTAGTTATATGGTTAGATCGAATAAAATGTAAGGTTCGTCAATTATGCCTCTTATTCAGCAGAAGATATTTTGCTGAGCAGTTCAGCGCTAGCACATTATCAAGAATTACTCAATTTAGCTAAATTGGACAACAGTTAGTAGTAATCAAGATCAACAACGATTAACGCAATAATCACCGATTCACGGTAACGACTATTGTAACTAATATCGGCGGTTTGATAACAACATTTTACTATTGAATTGTGACAATAATACCTACTAATTTTTATAGGTATATTATTGTGGGTGTCGCAAGAGGCGACTAAGTGATAACACAGTTCCACTACCACCTTAGAACTTAAAAAGCCGACCGATGCTGGCGGGATAACCATCTAACTGCTGGCTTTAAAATACACAGGCTGAAGACAAAGACAAAGCCAGCCCTGCGGTCACCAACACATGAGAGTAAATGAGTTCAATCCATTTTTAGCGCGAACTTGGGGAGGCCTATGTCCAGCAGTGGATTGCGATAGGCTGAAGTGAAGTAAAGTTTTATTTTGACATCCGTTTTACTCTTATAAAACTAAAACAAACACTATTACATTTTTCGATATGATTACGATATCACCGATAAATAAGCACGCAATATTGATTTGATCGCAATCAGTTTTTCAAACAAGTAGCACTTTTACTTTATTTAATATATTCTAATTGTAAAAATAAATAATCGGTCTTTTCCGACAAGTCTGACTATCATAGGAGGTAATTTGGCCTAAAATTGTAGTTACTCATTTATAATCATATTAACGTTAATTATGTTTATAAATGAAAACACAGTTAGTGTTGTATTCATTACTGTGTTTTAACATTTCTATTAAATTATCCACATCCCAGTATTAAGCAAGAGGCCTCCTCTAGTAGGTATTTTATGTTGTTAATACAAAAGATTTTTTCCAAGTCCTTATACGTCCTCGGCCTAACCATAAACAACACAATACGAATTGTGTACAAATGATTTAAAACCGATTAGTGACTTCAATTTTATCCACAAAGGATGTAACAAATGGTCAAGTACAGCATGACCATACACGGCAACGCCTATGTGAGATGACCTTGCGACTCATTACAATGGTCTAATCTTTAATTCTTCACGAGCTCTCTGATATTTTGTTGTTGTTAAGCGAACTAAAAAATAGGAGGACTGCTCTTTTTTCTCCTCTCAATTCGACGTTATTTTTTATGTGTTTTGCCTAGTAAATTGAGGTAATTCTTTTTTTTCTGTAATGTGTATTGTACTAGCTATACTCGTTGATGTCAATTTAAGTCGGTTTTTTACAGTTATATTATACACAATGGCGTTTGTTGTAATTTAATTGTTCAAGATTTTATGTTAATTTATGTTGATGCATTTAAATTTATAGATTATTTCTTTAAATGCGTAATTGGGTTATCGTTAGAAACAGCTAATTAGTAATTAGCCAAGCCTCTTGTTCAACACAATCTGAACACTATTTTATGTTTAGTAATAAAGCATAATAAATAAAATCATTCAACTCAGAAAATACCAATCCAATTCTAATATAGCCTGTTTAATAGGGCTAGATTCAACAACGAGAGGAGATGTGAAATGAGTGACTATTACTATTACTATCATATTATACATATATTAAGTATGTATATCCAATAAAAAGAAAAATCGAATATCCACGCAAGTTCCAAAAAGATTTTCAATTCAATTAGTTATACTTAGTATTTACATTTACGATTCTCATCATGTCGATCATTTGGTGATATTTTATATCCTATTTTGAAATCATCTTCATATCATGATTCATGAGCGTAGATAAATAAGAACCTAAATCTGACTG
Source organism: Melitaea athalia (assembly GCA_905220545.2). Classification (NCBI taxonomy): domain Eukaryota; kingdom Metazoa; phylum Arthropoda; class Insecta; order Lepidoptera; family Nymphalidae; genus Melitaea; species Melitaea athalia. Next base: position 7,974,682 of record HG992203.1, read on the forward strand.
CATTATTCTGGCAGAGTATTTATTTATTATTGTAGAAAGTTAACAACAATACAATGCCAAGGATGTCTGTTAATAATAATTCTAATGATTATTAATAAATATATGTATATATTACTAACCGACCTGTGCCCACTTCGTTGCGCGTTAATTATTTTTGTTATGCATATACATAATTATTATATAGTAAAGTTTTCTTCTCGCTCGCATTTCTCCGACTTGATTTACATATATTATTATTTTTCCACTGAATTTTTTGTTTAATAACAATAAAATATAGCCTATATCACTCCTGAATAGTGTAGCTTTCTTTTAGTGAAACAATTTTCATGATCGGAGCAGTATTTGCGAAGATTACCCCCTACAAACAAACAAAGTTAAAAACTTTACCTCTTTATAATATTAGTATAGATATATTAAAGGGGTGGAGTGATGTGAAGCATTTTCATTGATTCCTCGCAAATTCTCGCTCTTATGTTACCCTTATATACACAATATCAAGCAAAATAAATATATAAACAAGTAATTCAATATGCTTTTAGTTATACAAACATTCCCGTCTCATAATTTTCCCCGTTACATTCGAGTGCGGCGCTCAGAAATGAAATGAATAAAAATATAAGTTTTATTTTATTTAAAAAAAACGTTGGTATACGAATGTGTAAGGTTGTTTCGTGGCTCGTTTCTGTTCGTCATGGTTTTTTAATGGTCGACGATGTGGATGGTTTTAATGAACATTAGAATTAGTTAATTAAATAATGTTTATCGTAATTATAAGTCTACCTTCGGAAGCGCAATGTTATTATCATATTAACGGAATTTCTTGATGTCTAAATATAATGTTATCGTCTATGTTTTGTTAATTTATTTACAGTTAATACTAAGTACCTACTCAATAGATAGATAGATTACATAAATAGATAGATTTTATTTATTGCAAATAACATTTAAATCATCAACGAAAAAAGATTTCAAGGCTGAGATTTTTTTTTGTAGCTGTTTGCAAATCTGGCGATAAACGCATCAAATATAACTAAAATTACGCATCAACTACATAAAAATAGTCTGACAAAGACTTCAGAAAGTCTGAAACATCAGAAAGAACCACAAATGTTTTATACTTATTCCATTAATCTCTTTCATTCTTTCTTCTCCGTTTTACATGTCTACATGACATCGGCAAAATTATCCATGTTACTTTGTCACTGACTGACATATTCCATATTTTCAGACAACTTGCGACCAAAATGCAACCGTACAATAGTAATAAATTTAAAAAAAAATGTATATTTTACACTATAGATTTACCTACCATTTCCTAGATGTGTGCTTGTACTACGTATTATAAAATTGTAAACTGGAGTTGACGATGATGGTGTCACAAATGTTTATACTATAAGTCTCTTCTTTTATGTAAAACTATTGTGATTATTGTTAGTCAGCTTGAATAAATATATAAAAAAAAAAAACTTAGAACAATATTTTGAATAATCTATTCGTGAGTTTCTTTCACGGCAACTCATTTCGCATACAAATACTAATTGAAGCTGTAATTGATAAACTATCGTGGGATCTCATCAGTTTTCGTGGCGTCATCATCATTAAAAGTATTACGTAATGAAACACTAAAAGATAACTTTTAACAGATGGTTGACTTTTGTTAAACGCGCTACCTCGCATAAGAATAATCATTTATTGTAGTCACAATTAATATGACTAAATTTATGATAGTCAATGCGATTTTAATGTTAAAATACTAATGTTTTAACTAATGCAGTATAATAAACCACGATAAAATTTCAATGAGTAAAATTCGCGTAAACATTAGAAAACAATAATGCAGTATAGAATTGAATCAATCGAACTTAGAATAATAACGCATCGAAATTGTATGTGCTAGAACTTTTTAATAATTCAAGTACCTTGATACCTCGACGATAAACGTCTCAATCGATATGCACGAGTGTTATTGTGACATAGCTATTGCATTTTCTTATCTTCTATATATTATACTAGCTGTGCCCCGCGGTTTCACCTGCGTTGATTTGAGGGAAAAAAATGCTTTCCTTTTTTTCAATAGTATAAAATTTAATTCGCTTGATATATTTTCCTTAGTTTACACTAAATAAATTTCTGAACGCACGCATAAATATTTGACCAAAGAGTATATAACCACTACGTTTTATATTTGACAACCAATATATATTATGTCAATCCGTTTTCATTACTGACATTATTATACATTTTTAAAATGTAAAATACGCCACTATACGTATATTGTGGATATATGTTGTCGATTCGAAACCTTTATTTAAATACGTTCTTTAATTTTATCGGAGAGTTTACCATATCGACGGGATGAACATTAAATGTTTGACAGTTACGAAACACGAACATAGTTCCATACAAATTTTCATTCCCACCTTTCAACCCCTTACACCCTTTTATTCGCATTAAAAAGTAGCCTATGTCCTTTCTCAGACTCTAGACTATCTGTATACCAAATTTTATTTAAATCTGTTCAGTAGTTTTGACGTGATTGCGCGACAGACAGACAGACAGACAGACAGACAGAGATACTTTCGCATTTATAATATTAGTATGGATTAAAAGCAAAAACTTTGTACCCTTTTTTTACGAAAATTGCGCGGATGGAGGAATATGAAATTTCGTACACTTATAGTTTACATAGAGAAGAGTGAAGAATACTAGTATTTTCTCAAAATTATGCATAAAAATATATTAAAACAATAAAAAAAAAAATTATACCTACACACTACTATGTATTTGACACACACGTATATTTTACTCTTTTGTTGATTGTCAAAGTACGTAGTACCTACTATTTACTAATCTGTGGTCAAAGTCTGTAGTCAGTCACAATTGATCGTGGGATGTTACCGATTGAATCAATCCACAATCAATCACATTTAGCTTTAATTTTTATTTTTATTCTTTTTTGTATTTACATTCAAAGCATTTTATCGATGTAGTTGCCACTGGCAGATCAAAATAAATAAAACAAAAATAACCCAAACCTCCGTGAACCATCGTGAAACTCCGTGAAACCGATTTGTCATAACGTAAGCAATAAGCATGTTTTCAGTAACTTGTTTATAAATATACATGGAGTATCCAACGACTTTATCTTCATTAGGGGCTGTCATCATTAAAATTTCAAGGTACTCGTAACTTTGAATAAACTTTGGTCTTTCAAATTATAAAGAGAAAATCTACCACCCTACTCGTTATTAATGATGGTCAAGTATTTGATTTTAAATAAATAATTATTAAAATTAAAAATTACAAAACTAAAAATAAAAAATACTATATGTACCTATAAACGCCTCACAATAAACGGGCTCTAACATGATAACTGATAAGAATACTGCGTCAGCGATCCGTAAACACAAACGTCCAGACCAAGACAAACGTTCTGTATGACCTACACAAGGAAATTGTCGTGAGCAGGAATTGAATCCGCAACTGCTAACCAGTCCTTGTGACCACTGCGTCAACACGTCGTTAAAAACTTGTCTTTGCATATTTAATTATTTACTTCCTCTTCAATAAATAAATTAATTCATTACAAAAATATTAAACTTATTCATCTGATTATTGTCCAACGGTAAGTGATTAAACCTGATCTCATTAATGTCTGAAGTTACAAGACCCAAACACTTAACCTTACAAAGTTCAATTACTCATACATTTCTATTCCACAAAAACAACACAATACATATGTCAAAGACCTCAAACTACATACAAGGTTCACATACTTGTAATGCTAAATGTCGACGATCATCTATAATTATAATGCCGTAATTACACTATCATTGTTGTAGTTTTATTCATTTGTGACTGATGTTTTTGACAGCTAATAATGTGACATAATGATGGGATAATAGACAATAGCATGAGACAGTTGTTTTTCAGACCTACAATGGAGAAAGTTAGGGAAAACGTGCATGCTTCTTAGGTATAAGTATACAGTTGTATTGTAGAGGATTTCATGTGTTTTTCGTTTGAATATAAACTAATACTTATTACATAATATTGGGATAGGGCGCAGCAAAAAATGTCTTCTAACTGGTGAAGTACCTCAAACTTATAGATGATCGCAGACAAATAATTCAGCTCTCAAGTAGTATTGTATTTCTGTGGCGAATAAAGTAGTTTTTAGGAAAGATTGTATTACAGTGATGTATAAGGTAGTTTCTGTGAAGGATCAGGGTAGGGCGGAAACGCGTTTGTGATGCTCCTGGTGTTGCAAGAGTCTATTGTCTCCGAGTAGGCAATCGTATCTGCTACCCCTGGCTTACAAAATATATGAGGCAGAACACTTGTGTTAGATATTGATACGGCTCATTACGAAAAAAAAGACGAAAAGAATATTTTGAACCTTGTCATGGAAATTATATCAAACGAAAGTTTTATGAGACATTCGTGATTTTTATATAACAAGTATATTTTTATTGTAAGCATAGTATTTATAATATTTATATTATATATTTATAATATATATTTTATAAATTTTATTTTAAATTGTTTTTTAACAAAAAGAAAGAGAAGTGTTCAATGTTTCAAAAAGTATGTTGTGGTTCTGTTTTATATGGAATATAATTATATATTTTACATTTTTTTCTATTTAATAAATAAATGGAAAACTTAATATGGTAAAATTAAAGCTAACAAGCAGCCTATTTACATTAAAAACTATCTATGGACATAAACAATGAAGTATCATATTATATATTTTTGAAAGCGGACAGATATTCTCATAAATTTTAGAAATTATTAAATAAAGTATAAAACATATAATAAGATTTTATCAGTCATTAAAATAATAATTTTTACGTAATAAAATAAAAAAAGTTGTATGGTAGGTCTACTTTTTTGTAATTTTTAGAGAAAGTTAAATAATATAGACATTACACGTGAAATTTTTCTTTTTTTTTTAAATTATTTAAAAATTCAAAGATTATTATGTAAGTGTATTATATAAGTAAAAGAATGCAATGAAAAATTAAAAAAAAATACTTTCTAAAAATGTATCATTATAACGATAAATTATTATCTATCCAGTTTAAACCAGGTAGATCTGGTTCCAATATTTTATTTCTGTGGTCTGTGATTATAAAAGTCAATGTAGTCGAGTCCTGAAAGGCTAAAAAGTAAAAACTAATGAAACCGTACGAAGCGGGAAAGTTGTTTTGTTTTCTCTCAAGTTTTTCAACATTGCAAATTGAATTTTTCTAGTAATTCATTTTCAATGTTCATTTTATTAATACATTATGGATGTGTATGTGCCCGTGCTTATATTTTACGGTTCGTTTTAAGTTTTACGATTCAGCGAAATAGTAAATCTTACTTTGTAACATTTTGTCGTGTTACATAACGGATGTTTATATAAATTGGAATTATTACGTCTTAGGTAGGTGCTCGTTAATATCCCTAGTTCTTGGGTGACCGAGCTTAGCTTGGTTTTTTTTTTTTTTTTTGTAAGTAAATCGTGGTTTTTGGAAATCATATTTAAATGCGAATTACATTTTGATAAAATGCAAATATTATTTTTCGATCTTACCGACATAATAATAAAGAATATGAACTGGTTATTGAAATAAAAGTTACGATTGTAATTAGAAAAAAATGGAAAAGAATAATCGATCTAGAGACACGTGGGTTTGAACCGGGGCCGGGGTCTTCTCGTTTCGCGACCAGCCGATGTCCCACCTGAGCTATTAAAACTTTATAGATGATGGCGAAATATACCTTCGAATTGTAATAATATTGTAGCAGTTTTTCATTGTCTGAAAACACGGACAAAACGACGTTGTCTAAAAATGAATCCTAGCTTGATCGATTTATCGCCCCCGAAACCCCTTGCATACTAAATTTCATGAAAATCAATTAAGACAAACAACAGCAAGATTTCATTTGCCTAAGGATACGAATCTTTTTTGGCACATTGTTTGGTGAAGTCATGAATAACAGAAGTTTCGATGGAAAAATTTTAAAAAAAGTATTTAAAAATTTTGGAAAGTAACTATTATTTAATACGCCATTCCAACAAATAATCGAAAATTATTTACTAATTCAAACCTTTTAATATTTATACATACATCTAAACACTTGAATTTTTACAGTATTCACTAATCTTAAAGTGTGATAAATAATATAATAGAATTAGATATATATGTTATTTTTCTGCTCCTATCGTCTGGGCAGATAATTATAGGTACTGTTCAGCAATGTGATGACCCTGATACACTTACATTCTGAGATTTGTACACGAGATTAGACACAAGTTCAATCCGTTACTTGATAGCTCTTCTATACTAATATTATAAAGAGGTAAAGTTTTTAACTTTGTTTGTTTGTAGGGGGTAATCTTTGCAAATACTGATCCGATCATGAAAATTTTTTTACTAATAGAAAGCTACACGATTGAGGAGTGATATAATTTAATCAAGAGATAAATTTGTTTGTGGATAATGAATCACCATATTATATTCACACTTTTAGGGGTAGAGGCTTTTTAATTGAAGAGGTCTATTCAATTTTTTTATTAAAAAAAGAATAGGACTAGGTACGCTCGTCGCTCACCCACAGTAGCAAGCAGGTATTAATTTACTGCGTTATATGGATAAATAATGTAGTTTAAATTTTGATGTATACGATTCAAAGAATCTTCTTAATACTTCTAATATCTTCACTGTTATAGGTACATGAAAAAAAAAGTCATTTTCATATACATAGATTGAAATGATAAACCCTTTCGTTTTATCCCCAGTTAAAAAACACGACTAATGTCGTTTGTTTATAAACTTTCTATAACGATATAGAACGCTAGTGTAAACCAACGCACCTTCTATTTTAGGCGTCAGAATTTCAGTTTCAGCCGTCGCGGCGCGAACGACGCGCGACGCCATATTGTTTATTGGAGCGCCATTTTTTATATTTCGCGGTTATTTTACTACAATGGCGGCTCCTGTCGTGAATTCTGTGTCCGGGATCAATATAAAAGTGAGGTTTCTTTTATCTTGAATATTTTAGTATATATTTTTATAATATATGGTAAATAAACAAATTATATCGCGTCTGACGTTAATCTGTGCTAATTTAGTATTTTCTTTCGTGAAAGGGACGATGAATCATCCTCTATTTCTTTATAACTTTTTTGGCAAATGTGGAATTTTGAATGAAAATAACTTATTTTTGTCAATCAATCGATTAATTTAGTAATGTTACTAGAATAAATGTGGTAAGAGAAAGACAATACATAACTTATTATTTATTTTTATTCAGTTTAAATGTGAGGGTTTATAATAATTCGTCAATTCGTTTGTGGAAAATAGTAGATTAATTCAAATATTTATTTCCACAATTTTAAGTAAGCAAAACATGTTTTTTCCCTCCTATTAAGAGATTGCTTAAATTTGTAATTATTATTACATTTAGTAAAAAAAAAATAACAGAATTTGTTACTAACTGTAATGATTTAAATAATTACTTGAATTGGAAATAATAATTTTAATAACCAAAGCTTAGCAATGTTATTAAGAAGTATAATTAACTAAGGTTAATGTCTAGTACTTTTTATGAACCCGTGAATTTCAAATAAACATGTACCTACACTACCTACAAATCCACAGTAGGTATATCTATTTTTTTTAGGTTGATTTTCATGTCGAAGTGTCTTTGCCGACTCATTGTTAATTGCATTTTATAATTTTTAATAATAATAAAAAAAACAGTATTTCGTATAACAATTTACGATTTTCAATATTGCCGCATTTACGTGTCCAATATGGTGGATGTGCTAATTTGAACAGAATTTCATTGAACGCTCTGAAACGTCAAAATTTAATCTCAAATATCTCCACAACGAAATCGGACTGATGCTTTTTTTTCGTAAAAAAAAATTGAAAAATTTATTATACTAAATACATGCCCACACAACACACATAATAATTTTATGATAGATTATTGTGGTATCACTCGTGTTTTTAAATGACAATTGCTAGAAATACAAACGATTTAAAATCTCGCCAGTCATAAGAAAACCGTCTCCCAGTTTCATTAAGGCGTTTTTAACACCATTCATATTGGTTGATGATGTTGGTTGGTTGATTTTGAATTTCCTCGCCTCTGCAATGCAATCCGTTGAACCCAATAATTACCAATTGCCTACAGGGGAAGGGGAACACGGCAGTAACGAAATCGTTTCAATTTGAGCCCGTTATTGAAGGGATAACCTTTTAGTAAGTGAGAAAAAATGTCAATACGTGTAGATTAAGAGTATATAAATATACAAGGAAAGTCAGGCAGACATGCTTAATAAATATTACGCAAGCGATACAACAATACTGTATTATTTTAATTTTTACACATCATTACAAGTTCAAGTACAAGACGCGAAAAATATACTTGTAAGGTTAGGACCACACTGCGAGCCTAACGCGGTGGCGGCGGCGGGCGCGAAATATCGAACATATGAAACGCGTCTTTGCGTCCACACTGCAGTGGCTAAAGCGGTAGCGACTGAGCGATACAACGAGCGTAGTTTTCAAACATTCCTATCCGCGCGTTCTGTCCACACTACGGGCCTAGTCAACAAGCGACCTAATGCGCGGGTGGCAGGGGTATCAAACCATTTCGGTCTTGTCGCTATATATGTATTCACTTTCTGTAGTTTATACCTTTTTTTACGTGGGAAATTAAAATTAGAATTAAAATTCTGTCCCCTAAATTGAGACAATTCGTTTAACATTACGTCCAGACTCTTTGTATCTATACTTCGTGGTCATTAATTTCAAATTTTCTTGAACTGTCAAGAAGAAAATAATCGAATGGACGAGTATAAATTGTAATATTATTGCTTTTGGTAAAATGGCAGTATACACTATACGAATTTTGTAGGGTATAATCTCAATTCTTCATATAAATTAAAAAATTCACCACTTAGTTCTGTTTTTATTTATTTCGTGCACAACATCTCTAATGTTCAACACCTCCCATTTCAAGATTGGACTGTCTAGTAAAAATAATAAATCCTCGTCCATAGTTTGCAACCCCTGATATACGTCAAATCGCTACATGAGCTCGCGCGTCACTGTGGCCACCATACGCCTCCGCCGCCGCAACCGCCTCCGCGCTCGCCACCGCGCATGCAGTGCACAGATCGACAACCTTTTTTCATTTTCATATCACTTTATTTTATTTATAATCTTAACGTAAATGTTGTAATGTTTGAACATTTCAAATATACGTAGGTCGTAGACACTATTTATTACGGTTTGAATCATGCAGTTTTGTGGCACAGACAGACAGGGAATGCAAGATCTCCCTCAGTCTATTATGTTAAAAAGCTATTGAAATCCTGTAGGAACATATAAAGTTGTCTGTAAGTTATGATACACGCTTAAAAAGTTTTTTAGTCAGTCTGATAATATTTGTATTTCCAGATCCATAATATTATAAGCATATAGATTATAAACACTACTTAAACGTTAAACATATTGTATGCTACGTATTCACGTATAAAAAAATATTATGATTTGTTACAGAGCTCCCAGAACCGGCTTCTCATCAAGAATGGCCGAGTTGTCAACGAAGATGGAATGGAAGACGCTGATGTTTACATCGAAGATGGCATCATTAAGTGAGTACAAATAACAAAAAAATATATATTTGTTTTATTTTTTAACTGTACATAATATGTCTTAATTTGAAAATCATTTAATATACCTATTAACCGACTTCCAAAAAAGGAGGAGGTTCTCAATTCGACACGTATGTATTTTTTTTATGTCTGTTAGCTCAGAACTTTTTACTGGGTGGACCAATTTCGATGAATTTTGTTTTAATTGAAAGGTGTTGCGTGTCATGTGGTCCCATTTTAATTTAATTGAGATCTGACAAGTACTTTTAGAGTTATATCTAATAATGCGTATTTACGTGACTACTTTTTCGTCGACCTACGTTATATTATACCGCATAACTTTTTACTTGGTGTACCGATTTCGATGATTCTTACTTTAATCGAAAGCTAATACTTGTCTTGTAGTCTTGTTTAAATTAGATCGAAAACTGATTACAACTTTTTGAGTAATCTTTAATAGCGCGTATTTACTTGACTATTTTTTCGTCTTATTACGTTGTATTACTTGTCGATGTAATTGAAGTCGGTTTTTTTTCGTTTGCGAGCAAACACAATTATTAATATTAAAATTATACAGTTGTTTTGTTCAGTAAGTCCTTAGGAAACGGTAACGCGCTTGGTGTTACATTACATACTGTCTATACTCTATAACCTATATTCCTATACTCTACTTATCTACTAAAACCGCTTTTCATCAAACGGACTGTACGCTTACCAACATATCAATATAAAAGATCAATAGAGAAGATCTTCGTGATATTTTATAGCCTATGTCTTTTTTTAGTTTGTAAACTTAGACTTTCTCCGTAAAAATATTTAACAAAATTAAAAAAGTGGTAACTATGTACATAATATGTATGGTATATAATTTATACATACCTAGATAGCATCCTCGTGTGTCTTCACAATGCACGTCATTTTATCTGGTCTAAGAGACGTGGAAGAGCTTTTCGATAGACAAGTTATCATAGGCTTATTTGTTCATAAATTATATTTGATAAAAAATAGGTATGTCTCATCGAGTTATCAGATCGGTGAAGGTATAGGTTAAAAAGGATTAAGGATCGGTATAGGTTATAGGTAATGTTCTATGTCTCCTCTACTAATCTTTTAACACTCATACATAATTGACTACCTATTCTTAGAACTTTTATTTATAGAGATCCATTTCTTGGAAAATAGTTTTTAACATTAGTTTATAATGTAAATATTATATTCTATTTTTATTTTATCAACATCGAAGCAGTTTATATATTATATAGACATGTTAATTAGGTAACGAAAAAAATTGTCAACAGTTATGATTCATAGATTATAAGCGTTATTCTCATCATGTTTAAGTATAATGTAGGTAATGTTTTAAATAGTTTATATAATCAAATTAATAATATAAAATATATATAATATTCATACACTTAACGATTTCATCTTAATTTCAAACAATGAAAAAAAAGGTTGAACATTAGTTGAATATTTGGCGTTGCCGAGCAATGACAGCGACCTGAGGCAGGCAGCCGGCTGCCCCTACAGCGGGTCTCCGTGCTGCCGACGCCGCAGCAACGCCATTATAGTGACTTTATGTGTGTTTATTTAAGTGTACATTGTTTAGTGCTACGAGTATATTATGTCAAATAGTTTTAAAACAACAAATGTATCTCAACCGGAACTTTTCACTTGTCCCGAATGCACTAACGGAAAGTTGTTTAGAGGCCGCAAAGGCTTAAAAATTCACACCACCCGTTGCCACAGCGATCTATTAGTGCATTCATTACCTATTATAACCGATACTTCATCAACCGTAACCAGTGATAATAATTCGGTTCCGTTTGAAAAATTTATTTTGAAATGTCACCAAAATATACCGCTTGTTAAACGAGTTCCTAGAGGAGCGAGGATGTCTCTAGCCAGATCTCTATCAGCTGTGATTAAAAAATGTATTTCGGACACTGATTCGGCCTGGCAAAATCTTTTTTTGTTTTCCTACAAATTTTTACATGTTGATAAAACCAAAAATGGTTCTTTATCAACAAAATTAAAACAGAATAGCTTATTAGACATTCCGATTAATATTCCTAAAAATTGCCCACGACCTTTATATTCTGACTCTAACAAAATTATTGAAAATAAAGCAATGGATGGAGATCTTAAGAATGCAGCTCGCGTTCTTTTCTCTAGCGATACCCTCGCACCTTTTGATAATAAAACGCTAGAAGCCTTACGCGAAAAGCATCCGTTACCGAATCCAGCGTCCTTGCTTCCAAGTCCACCTATTTCCAATAATGTTTTACAGGTTAAAGATGAAGACACCTATGCTGCAATTATGTCGTTCACAAGTGGCTCTGCTAGCGGCATAGACGGCATCACACCGCAATATCTTAAAGATCTTGTGAGTGTCTCAGCCGGTGACGCTGGCAGGGCTCTCTTGAATGACATAACCATTCTTTGTAATTTCATGTTATCTGGCAAGGTAACTTCATCTTTTTTGTCTCATATTTACGGTGCGAGACTATGTGCCTTTAACAAAAAAGACGGTAGCATCCGTCCAATTGCTATTGGGACCACATTTCGCCGCCTGGCGTCTAAATTAGCATGTAGACACATAGTCTCCACCCTAAAATCAAAATTCCAACCAATACAAGTAGGTTTTGGAAGCAAAGGAGGCTGTGAAGCAGCAGTTCACGCGGCTCGTACTTTTTTAAAAAGTAATGAGGCTGAAGTTCTGCTGAAAGTTGATGTAAAGAATGCTTTTAATTCTTTAGACAGAGCAACCTTGCTTAACGAAGTTTCATTACATCTCCCTGAAATTTACCCTTATGTTTGGCAATGTTACAGTTCACCGTCTAAACTACTTTTTGGTGAAAATACTATTTTATCTAATGTCGGCGTTCAGCAAGGAGACCCACTAGGTCCGGCTCTTTTTAGTCTAGGTATCCACAAATGCATTGCAAATTTAAAATCAAAATTGAACATATGGTACCTAGATGATGGAACCATAGGAGGTAAAGTGGACGATGTCGTTGAAGACTTAATCAAAATTAAAACCGAGTTTGATAAAATTGGTCTCAAATTAAATTTTTCGAAATGTGAAATTTTTTTCACGGATCTTTTATCACTTTCTAAAATTAATTTGGCAACGGAATTATTTAATAAAATTGCTCCTAATTTAAAAATACTTCAAAGAAGTACACTTTGTCTCCTAGGTGCACCAATTTTTGATGAAGGCATACAGCCAATTTTGGATAATAAAATTAAAATATTCGTTGAAAACACTGACAAATTGGCTAATCTAAATTCTCATATTGCCTATACTATTTTAAAATATTGTCTATTTGTCCCAAAATTAATGTATATATTACGCGCAAGCCCAATTTGGAAATTTCCTGGACTGACCGAAAAACTTGATGCCACTTTAAAAAATTCATTAGAAAAAAATCTAAATTTATCTTTTGATGAAAATTCATGGACCCAAGCTACTTTACCTATTAGAGACGGTGGCATCGGCGTGAGAAAAATTTCTAGTGTCGCTCTTCCTGCTTTTCTTGCTTCTGTACATAGTATTAAGGGTCTATGTTCTGACATTTTAAAATCAAATTCAGTCGAAATTACAGATGCTACAGATGCAATAGAAAATTGGAAGTTAAGGTGTTCTAATGGCGATATCCCGAAGGATGTTACAAAGCAAAAACTTTGGGATATGCCAATAGTTCACAATACTCATATAAATTTGACGCTAAATCTTACATGTGACAAAAACCGTGCCAGGCTTCTAGCTTTATCAAATAAAGAGACAGGTCACTGGTTACATGCAATGCCGTCAAAAAACCTTGGGACACTTTTAGACAATGAAAGTTTTAGAATTGCTGTCGGTCTCCGGTTGGGAACTCCACTGTGCTTTGAACACAGATGTCCGTGCGGAAAGGAGGTTGATTCTTTCGGACTACACGGCCTTTCCTGCAACAAGAGTTCAGGTAGGTTTTCCCGCCACGGCTCCCTAAATGATACCATAAAAATAGCTCTTGCCACCATCGACGTTCCTGCTCTTATCGAGCCTACTGGAATTAGTCGCGATGATGGCAAGAGACCTGATGGATTGACGTTGGTTCCCTGGGAAAGGGGACGGGCGCTTTTGTGGGACGCAACCTGCGTTGACACACTTGCTCCGTCTCATGTCAGGGGAACAGCCTTAAAAGCGGGAGCCGCGGCGGAGAAAGCTGAAACGACTAAACGGCACAAATATTCGTCACTAATTCCAAATTACATCTTTGTGCCGTTTGCAGTCGAAACACTTGGACCTTGGAGTAGCAGTGCAAAAAAATTCTTAAATGAGATAACTCCTCGCCTTATTGCCTCCACTGGTGACAAGAGGGCTGGTGCATTTTTTACCCAGAGAATCGGCATAGCGATTCAACGGGGAAATGCTGCCAGCATTCTTGGCACAATTCCACGCGGACATGATTTGTACCATAACTATCTGTAAATATTTAGTTCTTAAGTTGTGATTTGTAAATATGTATAATGTTTAATGAGTTGAATATTAAAATAAAAGTAATTGTAATAAAAAAAAAGTAGATTCGTGATCAAAGCAAACTGAATGTTTCCTCAGAACACTTTCATTGTTTTTACAATTAATTTATGTACACACGCGACACCGCCTTATGTATATTCATTTTGTAATCTATTTATAACATGGAAGTTGTTATTGCTTACAAACTGCTTATTTACTAGATTGAATAATTACAGCCTGTGATTTATCACGTTGCTGTCAATCTATTTTCAAATAGTTTTGTCTTTACTATTCTATGTGTGTATGGAAAATATAAATAACTAGCGACCCTCTCCGGCTTCGCACGGGTGCAATGCTAAATAAATAAATAAATATTTGCAATCCAAGCGCAAAAAATGTGTTTATTTACGACATCACATTAGAAAACTTTAAAACTATCAGTGTTCCTCTACTATATGATGCATGTATTATACATATAAACCTTCCTCTGGAATCACTCTATTTACTAAAGAAAACCGCATCAAAATCCGTTGCGTAGTTTTAAAGAATACAGACAGACAGACAGTGGGAAGAGACTTTGTTTTATAATATTTAGTGATGATGATGACATAATATATAATAATAAATATTTGTATTTGTACATACCGGTTTGGATGTCTGTCCTTGTGGATCTCCCCACCGTACCTCGGAGAGCACGTTAAGCTATCGGTCCCGGTTGTTATCATGTACACCTAATTGCGATCGTTACTCATAGTAGGGAATATATCCTCCAAGGCTCCAAGCTGCGATCCTTCTCCTATACATATAGAGAAAGATAGTGATAGAATATCTATAAATAGTAGTATTATATATACATATATGTATGAACTTTAAATATCTATAAATAGTGGTATTATATATACATATATGTATATATACATATATGTATATTGTATATATTATAATACTACTATTTATAGATATTTAAAGTTCTGACAGTTCGTAATAAACAAAACTTTTTATAGGGTAAAGAATATTATAATATATAATACTAGCTGACCCCGCAAACGTTGTTTTGCCATATATGTTATTAACCCCCACAACCCTCTCTTGTGGGTGGAATTTCGTAAAATCCGTTCTTAGATGTTCTCTACTCGGCGAAAGGATATTCCTACTTAACTAGTTTATTAAATTAAATATTAGGTAGTAATATGTAGTAATATATACTTATCACAAAAGCTATGTATTTCGCGTGTTTACAATTTAATTATCATAGTGTACTATGATGCTCACCTGCTCGTAGTTTGCAATGGAAGCTAATTAGTAATTTGGAACTATAAAAAATGATGTCAAATGGGAACGCCCCCGTGAAGTTAAAACTTGAATAAAATAATTTCTGAATTTTTCTCTGAATTTTTCATCCTATAAGAACCTTCTACAAAGTATTGGAAAATATAAGAAAATGTTGGGCTAAAATTTGTCCAACAGCCCTCGAGATTAACATTATATTAGCTATTAGCGAAATAATGCTTCATTATCACTTTCTGACATCTGTACTAATATATAAAGCTGAAGACTTTGTTTGTTTGGTTGTTTGCTTGTTTGTTTGAACGCGGTAATCTCTGGAACTACTGGGCCGATTTGAAAAATGCTTTCAGGGTTAGAAAGCCCTTTTATCGAGGAAGGCTATAAGACTATGTGTCATCACGCTAAGACCAATAGGAGCGGTGTCCACGCCGACGAAGTCGCGCGCAGAAGCTAGTAGGCTATATACCGTGAGAAAACGAATAAAAATATAAGTAATACACTAAAAGGGAGTCAGTAATAAACTGAACTTGAAATAAAGGTTTAGTTTAATAACATCATTACACAGCGAATTTTTATGTGAATATTAACTAAAACAAGAGAAAACCATTTCAGTCACAAACCAATGTTACTTCATTCTTAAAATAATAATTATGATAATTTAAAATAAAGCAGTACAAAAAATTCACATCATTTTTTGTGTACCGGCTGTACGCCACTTATTCAATCTGTCACACCTCGTGTGTAATGCGTCATTCTAATTTGACTTAATTTGTACTATTTACAGGGTTATCAAAAATTTTTTATGAAAAAAGAAATAAAAAAGCAAATATTCAACTAAAGAAATAATACAGCCTTCTATCGGTCTATAAACATCAACTTTGTTTAATTAAGAAAAAAAAACTAAATAAATCTTACAGTTTTCTAACGGCCTATAAATGTCACACTAATGCGCGAAAGCCTCTTCTATTAAGGAAACTTAGTTTAATCCGCAACGCCAATCTATACGGAATTAAACAAACATGATTAATAATTTCTTTCGAGATATGCGGTTTTCCAACTTTTTCTCGTATTTTTCTTCATTCATTCACTGATGGAATTCAGGTATATATTGCCATAAATATATGCCACAAAGAAACATTGGTATATTTTACTTGTTGAAGTAAAACTTCTTTACGCACGCTTGAGTTGGGGAGTAAGCTGGTGAATGCGTGACTAGAGCGTTACGAAAAGGGTGATCGGGCGAGGCGAACGGCGCAAGAGAGAGAATTGCGAGCACATATTTTCTTTCTCTCTTTCTTTCATAGTTAGTTTACTTTTCTTATATCTAAGGGCCTATGCAAACCACGTTCTTTAAGCGTTTGTATCGCGACACACGCGAGTTTGCATCGCGTCTGTATCGCGTGACACGCGCGTCGACGGCGCGTTTTTATCCTACAGAGCAGTTTGTGGGCGTTTGTATCGATTCAAACGCGCGTCGACGGCGCGTCTGTATCGATACAAACGCGCGTTTGCATCGCGTTTGTATCGCGTCACACGCGCGTTTGCATCGCGTCTGTATCGCGTTTAAAAAACGCGGTTTGCATAGGCCCTAAGACACAGTGCAGGCCTATTGCTAAAGAAGTTTTACTTCACTCATGTGGTCTAAAGCACACTCGTTTTTTTCCTCTAATTTATTAATTAGCTCACCCTATATTTCATCCTATGAATAATTTTAATGAACTTAAGGCTCCGTCGCATGACAAAAGTAGGCATTTAACGTCTACCCCGTCCCCCTTGGACACACGTCGCGCGAACTCGATGCTGTTGAACTCAGTCCGTGACCTGAAAGCGTCAGTGGCTGTAAAGCGAACTAATTTGATTTGACTTTAAAATAGAAATGCATTTATTATGATCATTTTTTAAAGTAGTGATAAATATGTAATACTTTCGTAAATAAATGAAATAAGTAAATGATTTCAGGGTTATTTATTATAAAGACTGTTGGACATAAATAGAATAAGCTATATAAAATAAAACAAATTACATATTAAATCTATACAAATAAATAAAATTGAAGTGTCTGTTTGTAATATTGTAATACCCGCTTTTAACTAAATTACATATTATATAATATACATGGTGCAAATACCAAAATAACATTTTTTATAATTTGTCTGTCTGTCTGTTCCGGCTAATCTCTGAAACGGCTGGATCGTTTTTGACAGGACTTTCATTGGCAGATAGTTGCTGATGTAATAAGGAGTAACGTAGGCTACTTTTATTTTAGATTTTTTATTATTATTTTATAACTGCGAACTGAACAGTAATTATTTTGTTAAATTCCACGCGGACGAAGTCGCGGGCATAGGTAGTTTAAAATAATTATTATTCAATAAAACGTATCTCAATAAATTCCACAATACAATTACAATATTTAAAAAAACTAGTTGGAAAAAAAAGCGGTCACCCATCCAAGTACTGACCGTCGTGACGCTGCCGCGTTACCGGTCGCTCAAATTTTATCTTAAGTAACTTATATCTCCCTCAACTTCCGTTCTCCTCGACCGATCACACTTTTCGTAACGCTCTCGTCACGCATTAACCTGCTTACTACCCAATTTAAGCGCGCCTAAAGAAGTTTCACTTCAAAAAAACTAGTTGAAAAAAAAAGCGTCACGCATCCAAGTACTGACCGTCGTGACGGTCCCGCGTTACCGGTCGCTCAAATTTTACCCCTCATGCGCCTAAAAAAGTTTCACTTCAAAAAAACTAGTTGAAAAAAAAAGCGGTCACCCATCTCAGTACTGACCGTCATGAAATTTTATTTGGGTTTAAAATAGAAATGCATTTATAATGATCATTTTTTATAGTAGTGATAAAATAATAATACTTTCGTAAATAAATAAAATAAGTAAAGGATTTCAGGGTTATTTAGTATAAATACTGTTGGACATAAATGGAATAAGAGCTATTAAATGAAACAAATTACATATTAAAATTAAAATAATAATTATTAAATAAAATTTATCTGTATAGGTACAGTAGGCAGTATTAGCTCTCCGATGTTGATGAATTTTAAAATTGCTAATTTGCTACATCGCCATAGGCCTAAAAATGTAACAGACACACTTATACTTTTGAATTTTGTACCTAATTGTATTAACTCGAAATAAAAATATAATTTAAATTATTCATTTTGAGCTGTGTAACATACGAATGTAAAGTTTGTCATGAAGCGCTGCTTAGTACTAGTGGTCTAAGATCCGAATCTAAATCGATCTTCACCGAGCTGATAATATAATGAAACATACTTTGTAATAAATTTAGTATATATATTAGATAATATTATATTAAAAATGGGTTACCTCTATTTTGAAAACTCTATTTTGTTGTTATGTATTATTATTATAATCTATGTATATAATAAAAAAGAATGTTGCTAAGCGCATAACTCGAGAATGGCTCGACCGATTCGGCTAATTTATTTTTGTATGTTCCTTAAAAATTCCACAGTAGGTTTTTATATTTAATAATTCTTATTTTAATATTAATTAAATATAATATATTATAACAAAGAAAAAAAATGGCAACGTCACGTGGTGTTCCCAAGTGGTCACCCATCCAAGTACCTGATGCTGCCGCGTTACCGGTCGCTCAAATGTACCTCATGTGATGAAATGCGCCTTAAGAAGTTTCACTTCAAAAAAACTAGTTGAAAAAAAAGCGGTCACCCATCCAAGTACTGACCGTCGTGACGCTGCCGCGTTTCTGGTCAGTTAAATTTTATCTTTACTAACATATCTCACTCTCAACTTCCGTTCGGCTCAACCGATCACACTTTTCTTAACACTCTCGTAACGCACCTGCTTACTCCCCAAGTTAAGCGCGCCTATAGAAGTTAAACTTCAAAAAAACTATTTGAAAAAAAAGTGGTGACCCATCCAAGAACTGACCGTCGCGACGCTGCCGCGTTTCCGGTCGATCAAATTTTATCTTAACCAAAATATCTCCCTCTCAACTTCCGTTCGCCTCGACCAATCACACTTTTCGTAACGCTCTCGTCACGCCTGCTTACTCTCCAAGTTAAGTGCGCCTAAAGAAGTTTCACTTTAAAAAAAACTAGTTGAAAAAGAAAGCGGTCACCCATCCAAGTACTGACGCTACAATGAGCGTAACGCTACAAATATCGTAACGCTACAATGAGCGTAACGATATAAATAGCGTAACGCTACAATGAGCGTAACGCTACAATGTGTCATCCTTTTTCATGCAAGTCGCTGCGCCGCGCGCCCTTCCCTGTCGTTTTTCCGTTGCATCTGGTTTGAAATCACAACGATTCTAAAGAAGTTTCACTTCAAAAATCTAATTGAAAAAAAAAGAGGTCACCCATCCAAGTACTCGTCGTGACACTGACGCGTTACCGGTCGCTCAGATTTTACCCCTCATGCGCCTAAAGAAGTTTCACTTCAAAAATGTTAATTTGGTGTAATATGTACCGTGTATTTATACATACATATGAATTTAGTTAAAAGACGTAATATTACAAACAGACACTCCATTTTTATTAATTTTTATATAGATAAATAGTGTTTACAAAAACTTAAACAGCAACAAAATAATTATATTAAACTAGCGGACCCGGCAGACGTTGTCCTGCCCGGAAAACAGCTACCAAATTTGATTGCTTACATACCGATAGCAGCGCCACCTATCGGGTCAAATTGAGATAAAAAATTCCCTATCTCTCGAGTTGGACCAAATTACAGATGCTTACGAAATGTGATAAAAATTGGTTCAGTACTTTCGGAGTTACATAGCGATAGCAGCGCCACCTACCGGGTCCAATTGAGATAAAAACTACCCTATCTCTCAAGTTAGACCAAATTACAGAAGCTTACAAAATTTGATACAAATTGGTTCAGTAGTTTCGGAGTTACATACCTATAGCAGCGCCACCTACCGGGTCTAATTGAGAAAAAAGTACCCTATCTCCCAAGTTGGACCAAATTACAGATGCTTACAAAATTTGATACAAATTGGTTCAGTAGTTTCGGAGTTACATACCGATAGCAGCGCCACCTACCGGGTCCAATTGAGATAAAAACTACCCTATCTCTCAAGTTTGACACCACCACCCGACAAAGAGACACCACCCGACAGGGAACGACCTGACGATAGGACTACCACTTGACCGACGACCCCAATGGCTACAGGCCCTGGCCCATTATAACGGGCCAAAACAATTTGACCCCGGTGGCAAAATGCCCCGGTGATGAAAGCCCGGGTAAAGAGGGTAACCTCGGTAACCGGGTATAAAAAGTATCCTATGTCCGTTTCCTGGTTCTAAGCTACCTCCCCACCGATTTTCAGCCAAATTGCTTCAGCCGTTCTTGAGTTATAAATAGTGTAACTAACACGATTACACGACTTTCTTTTATATTATATTTTATATATATAGAATAAATTTAAAATAAATAGCGAATTTAAATTTTATTACTACTGTGGGCAGTTATAGGTGTATGGATATTGAATGCATACTACGTAATATTAAAAATACAAAAGACGGAACGCTTTTTTGAAAAATTTTGCACACGTCTTGCCTCTGTAACGTCCAACGGGACAGTGTGAGTGCCGCGAGAGCGCCCAGCGCTTCGAAAATCACTTGAATAATCGATTAAAAAAAAATAGATGTAATAAAAAAAAAAACGCGCTGCCACGCCTTACAGTTATATATGTACTTTATTTTGGTAAGTTACTCATAATATCAAATCAGTTATTTTAAAAATAAAACCCAATAATAGTAGATAAAATGACCCGAAAAGAGGTAACTTTGTGAATTTATTCTATCGAGCCAAATTTATCGAATCATGTTTCCATCGGTGTTTTTACCTAGAATATACCCTCAACAATACCAATTAAATTTATCAGATAAAAATTTCACTGTTTACTATTTCAAAACTGAATTCATAGAAACGTGTTTTGCAGGAATACATCAATTACCTCACCTTAATTTGATATGTCCATTAGTTTTCTAATTATTAAATAAATTTTGTATGAAAAAAAAAAACTTCTCTTTTAAAGCACTATGTGTATACAACGTGTTTTTAAACTGGAGTCCTTCCATTGAACTGCTATATGAGAATCTATATTATAACCTAAATATTCAACTTACTTGCTCTAACGCTTTAATAAAAAATATTGGAATTAATTATTAACTAGTTATTATTTGTAGTTTTGAGTGGCAGCCTCCCGTATCCCGGTGATTCCTAGCACCCTCTGCCCCACCGTTACCGCGACCGCTGCCGTAGCCGGGAATAGTGGTGCTGCCGTAGCCGGGAATAGTGGAGCTGCCGAGAACTTAGGGCCGAAATTTATGGCGCGAACCCATGGTAGTTTTGCCCACGCTGGGCAGGCGGGTTGGTGACCGCAGGGCTGGCTTAGTCGCACCGAAAGCGCTGCTGCCCGTCTTCGGTCTGTGTATTTGAAGCCAGCAGTTGGGTGGTTATCCCGCCATCGGTTGGCTTTATAAGTTCCAAGGTGGTAGTGGAACTTTCTTATCTCTTAGTCGCCTCTTACGACACAAGAATTCTTACTGCATGCCGTAACCACACAGCAACTGGCGCAAACTTGGGGAGGCCTATGTCCAGCAGTGGACTGCGATAGGCTGATGTGATGATGAGTTATTATTTATAAAATTACCGTTGTGTGCACGTAAGTGTCGTGTCAATGACTAAGTCACCTGAGTTTTATATAACCGACTTATGGTTATTTATAGCCAATTTTTCCGTGTCATCTCAACTTTTTTTTTCAAATTTGTCGATTTTAAAGTTACTTAGCAATGAGCAGTACTTACTGAGCAGTAATTTCGGCTACAGTAAGCCTCCATGTATATCTGTATGCCCCTAAACGGAAGGACGCCAGTTTAATGGCACGTTGTTTAAAGAACTCCCCACAGAGTTTAGTACTGAAATAATTGTAATAATTGAACATTTTACAACATATTATACAGCCCTATCACAATATTTTACACAAAAAATGTATCATATAAATTAACACTATCAATGATATCATTTATGTCTCATTATATAAAATTGTAAAATATCGTGTCAACCCTAGAATGAGTCACATCGACGTGCCCTCCCTTCCGTCAAGCCTAGAAAAGTTAATTAATTTCACCTTTATTTTAGCACTACTTATGTAACGAGTACTTTGCAAAAGCGAGGGATTATGTATGCTCCTATTTATTACATAATAGTCTAGAGGAGACGTGGAAAACATCGACCTTCACCGATCTGATAACTCGATGAGACATATTTTTTATCAAATATAATTTATAAACAAATATGCCTATGATAACTTGCCTATCGAAAAGTGGTCAGGGCTTTTTTTTTAGTTTTTGCAGGCAAGCCTATAATTATGATTGGTTTTGTAGTATCTTACCTATGATATCAATTTCGATTCGAACAGATCGATAGGCATATTTGTTCATAAATTATATTTGATAAAAAATATGTCTCATCGAGTTATGAGATCGTTGAAGGTCGCTCTTCCACGTCTCTTAGACCATAATCTAGAGTTCAAAATTGTACTTTGAAGTACACAAACTAGTTGACAAACTTAGTATGTTGGTTTTATTTGTGCCGTCTGTCAAATTCCTTACACGTTTGACGTGTTAGATGAAAAAAACCATTTAAGTATATGTTTATAAACAAACTTGAAGATGTAAAGAAGTGTTTGCTTAACAAGATTTCACAGAATATTTAAGAATTCGAAGTAGAAAACATTACAATTTCGAAAAAAACCTAATCAATTCGAGTGAAGTTGCTAGGTTGATAGAAATAAGATACAAGTGCATTAAAAAATTAATAAACTTGGTTATTCAAAAAAACTTTTATTTGTTATATTAGTACTTATGAATACTAGAATCCGTCTGTTAAAGACTGAAATCATTACACTATGCTGATAGCTCATATGTGTCCCTATAACACAAGGTTAACGGTCCGTGGTCGTCTGCGGTTTGTAGCCAATTTTGTACGGTTTGTAAGAATATGCCAAGACGCGGTCTCCACTCCAGGACACGTCTGCTCCAACGGCCATCGGTCCTGCGACACAGGTGACCAGCCCACCAACTTGCTAATTCTGTGGGCTATGTCGGTTACTTTCGTTCTCTCGCGGATTTTTTTTTTTTTTTTTTTTTTTTATGTAACTAGGTTGGCAAACAAGCGTACGGCTCACCTGATAGTAAGACCGTAGCCTATAGACGCCTGCAACACCAGAAGCATCGCAAGCGCGTTGCCGACCCTATCCCCAATCCCCCCCAGGAGCTCTGGTCACCTTACTCACCAACAGGAACACAATACTGCTTGAAAACAGTATTATTTTGCTGTGGTCTTCTGTAAGGTCGAGGTACTACCCCAGTCGGGCTGCTCCATATTTTGAGCAGGAAATTTCCTGCTGTGCCCTACCTCAGTTCAGCGGATATTCTCATTCCGAATCCTGTCTTTGAGAGAAACCCCAAGCATAGCCCGTTCCATTGCGCGTTGAGCGACTTTAAACTTGTGGACCAGTCCCTTCGTCAGTGTCCATGTCTCGGCTCCGTATGTCAACACAGGCAGTGTTGACATATATAGTCTACAGTGTCCTGGAGTGGAGACCGCGTCTTGGCAAACGCAGTGTGGGACGTCCTCCGGCCCGTTGGACCGACGGTCTTCGTAAGATTGCCGGTGTAGGCTGGATGAGGATTGCGGAAAACCGGGATGTCTGGCGCGAACTTGGGGAGGCCTTTGTCCAGCAGTGGACTGCAATAGGCTGAACTGATACTGACTGATGTAAGGATATAATATAAACATACGTTTACGATACACTCACGGTCGTCTGTACCTAGGATCAAATCAAATCAAATCAAAATCATTTATTTCGCCATAAGGTATATGTAATACACTTAACGAAAGTAAAAAAAAAAATGATTTACAAAAAAAAAAAACTAAACAATAATAACAGAAAGTTAAGGCAGCAAAAAATCCAACAATAAAATAAAAATTTATATCTTAACACTAGGTACATTACAAACTAACGTAATGTACCCAGTGTTTGCCGCCTTAACTTAGTCAAAATATTAAGTTATAATGTCTCGGTAGACATTTATTACCTACCTACTTTATCCTCGGCTTTATTAAATATTACAATAAATAACAATTTCCCTAATGTAGGCCGAGAGAAAAAAAGCCGGAGGAAAAAAACTCTCGGTACTCTTTTAAAAAATGCAAAGTCAGATACAAGATAAAAACGCAGTAGTGGACCATGAAATAATCAGGACAAACACGAGACAGCCAATCGTGCGTGCCGAGACCACCACATGCCACCTGCTCACAAATCACAATATATTATGTAACTATTTATTTGGATGAAGTAGGCAAGGAGGAGGTAGGTTTTAAAAAACAGCAGAGTGATATATACATATATTTTTGTTACAAAACCCACACCTAGAGTCGGGGTGAGAATCGAACCCTTAACTCTAGGACAGAAACCAGAGCCACTATCAATTGCGTCAAGGATCAGTCATTAAGCATCATAGGATGTTACTTTAAATACAATCTCGCCGTATTGACCATGTGGGTCATATCTCACGACGATTGCCTTAGGCAATGAAGTGTGAAAACTAAACAAACAAAATCACTTTCAAAACTATATTATTCAATATTACAGTGTGCAGACTTTCACTTTTAAGATTTTACAGCTTTATTGTAACGCAGTGTCTAGTTTTCTATATACCTATTGTCTACTAGACGAACCGAGTTATATCATATGCATTAGTATTTATAATATTATTGTTCCTCTACAAGTCTACAGTAAGACAAACGTACATAATTATAAGTTTATAGCCTATACATAACCTTCCTGAATAAACAGACTTTAAAACGGACGAAATAATATTTACTTGGATTATGTAGATCTTAAGATTACGACTGTCAAACTAAACTTTTTGTCAAGCTTTTCAGCTAAATGATATTGGTATAGGTTATATTGATAAATTGATAATAAACATACGTGACAGCTGATGAATAATAAAGAGTCATCTATATGATATGAAATCTTATCGATTTTCAATGTCATCAATTCTAAGTTGCTAGCAAACGAAAAAAACCGACTTCAATTACATCGACAAGTAATACAACGTAAGTAGAGGAAAAAAATTAACAAACGCACTAGTCGTCACTACGAGATCCTAGTATCCTTATCATGGTACCGCCCTTGATATCTACTTTCCAACAAAAAAAGAATGATCAAAATCGGTTCATAAACGACAAAGTTATCCCCAAAACAATATACAAAAAAAATATGTATAGGTATATACGGTCGAATTGAATAACCTCCTCCTTTTTGAATTTACGTTGTTCCTTTGTGATATTACGTTATTAACAAACTAGCCTATAAAGATTTTATTTTTATTCACGCTATGCAGATGCGTTACGAAAGTATCTTTAACGTTACCAAGTACCCTTTTCCTTGATTTGAGAATACAATAAATTTTACTTCACATTTATGATTTTTTTTCTCATAAGTAGTGCCGGATTTACATGCGTAGATACCCTGGAGCGACGAAAGAGCAGAGCCCCTTATTATTTTCCGGAAGAGTGAATTTTTTTATCTGGACTTATTAATATAGCAATATTTTATGGATTGTTTTTAATAATCAAGAATACTATACAATAGTTACGATTGCACAAGTATTGTAGTTATAAATACGCAAAAAGACCATTTGAAGAAAAACGAAGAAGTTTCCTTTGCATACTTATTTATTCTGTATCATGTTTCTAAACTGTATCTTTCTTTTGTGTGCAATAAAGTGTTAATAAATAAATAAAATAAATAAGTTTCTCTAGCTGTTGAAATATGGACATTTTTTAAGCTTGTATTTTGATCCCTCCTTTGTACAGGCCCCGGGGCTATAGGCTCCGTATGCCCCAAATCCGGCCCTGCTCATAAGTCATGTTACAGAAAACCACACGCCATGTTCATATTGCGTGATGTTCGCATTACGTCAACCTACTTGAATTATTGGATTGAACCGAGAACATCGATATAAAAAACGATAAAACTTCGATCGATTTTAAATGAGTGTAAAAATACATAAAAGATTATAAGAAATGTTTTATGTTTATTATGCTTAACGATAATAGTCGTTACATTTGTAATTTTATTTTATTTTTGTATTTTCTTTTGACTAAGATTTATTGCTTTCTCTACATTTGTATAAGTAGTTAGTTTAAGTAAGCAATAATAGTAGGTACTTATAAAGTATTGTGGCAAGGTGGTTCTTATATAATCTTGAGTTGTAAAGATTGGAGTAAAGTTCAAGGTCAGTAAAAGGCGCCGCTATCCCCTAGATCTTATAGGGGAAAACTAAATAGAGTAGGTACTATTTTTATGTAACAGAAAATATAACGTGTAGATGTAGTGATGGATAAGTTAGAAAAGAAAATACTTATAATTAAAATGTTTAAAGATGGATTTTATTTGTTTCTAATGTACAAAAATTGTATTTTATTTAGCGTCTTATTAATTAAAACAATAATATAATTAACTAAACTCACTATTAAATGTACTTTTTTAATAATAATTTTAGTACTTTATGTTATATATATATATATATATATATATATATATATATATATATATATATATATATATATATATATATATATATATATATATATATAAATATAAAAAAGCATAATTAATTTATCATAATCACTCGTAACACGATGTCAGTGTTTTCGTATCGAAGCCCACGCGTTTTCTTCACCCAGTAACATTTATAAACGTGACACGGAGCGATGTTAGAAATCTAGATTATTGTGTATCCTATTAATGTCTGCAGCGCACTGTTGCGGCTTCATTGTACGAGATATTGACGATTTGATATAATTGTTGCTAAACGTTCCATATACTATTTACTGATAATTTTTTATTTTTTTTTAAACTAGGTTTTCGCTCGCGGTTTTCATCTGGATTTCTGGATTACAGAATTTTGTCTCTTCCGGTTCCTCACTTCACTTTAGCTTATCACAGTCAACTGCTGGACATAGGCCTCCCTAGGCCCCTCAAAAATGGCGCCTACTCATGTGTTTTCCCACCACGCTGGTCAGGGTTAGTGACCGCAGGGCTGGCTTTGTCGCACCGAAGACGCTGCTGCCCGTCTTCATCCTGTGTATTTGAAAGCCAGCAGTTGGATGGTTATTCCGCCATCGGTCGGCTTTTTAAGTTCCAAGGTCGTAGTGGAACTGGGTTATCCCTTAGTCGCCTCTTACGACTCCCACGGGAAGAGAGGTGATGTCTATATTCTTTAATGCTGCTAATATGTTTCGGTTCCTATAAAAATTTATTAATATTTAATATGTACTCGTAGTAATACTAGCTATGCTCCTCTTTTTCACTCGCGGTCATTATTCGAAATAAAATATAGCCTATATTTTAAGTTGGACAAAGTTACATATCTGTGCAAAGTTCCATTAAAATCGGTCCAGTACTTTCGGAGATTAGCCCGGATAAATATCGTGGCGGGATTTTTATATAAAATTACATAGAATAGTTAGATGAAGACTTTCTCGTGTAAGTCATAAAATTACATTACTGTTTGACCATATTGTTTTGTCGCTCCTAAATATCAAGGAGATAGTTAACAAGTTACCGTGAACATATCTTTACGGCTTCCGCTTACAAGAAAAGCACTTACAATGTACTGAGCTGTGCGGCTATTGTTTACTAACAAGTGCATAACAGTAACGTTGAATATGTGACGAGGATCGCGCTTTCATAACGAACGTATTCAAATTATGCGACACGACATCCGCATGCCCACGACACGACAAATGTATGAAATCGTCATAAAAATAACGGATCTGTTCAAATAATCACATACATTTTGAATTCTTCATTTTGCTATGAACACCTATGAAATTCTTTATTTTAACGATTGTTTTTTTTTTTTTAATCTATACTAATATAATAAAGTTGAAGAGTTTGTTTGTTTGTTTGTTTGTTTGTTTGTTTGAACGCGCTAATCTCAGGATCTACTGGTCTGATTTGAAAAATTCTTTCAGTGTTAGATAGCCCATTTATCGAGGAAGGCTATAGGCTATATATCATCACGCTAAGACCAATAGGAGCGTAGCACCCATGAAGAATGTTTGAAAATCGCGTTTTTTTTACCTTTAATTCCACGGGGACGAAGTCGCGCGCAGAAGCTAGTATTCTATACTGATGGTGATGACGAACTGATCTTTTACACCTTCCGATATGATTCGAGGACATCATCAGCGTTGAACGATGGATGAATCCTTTTACACTTGCCGACATGACTGATTTTACATTCGGTAATCGATTTTATTACATTGAAGGAGTAAGTACTTGTATGTTTGTGTATGAGCGTTAGGAAGTTCAGAAGTAGTCATCTGCAAATTCAAACCATGTTAAAAAAGGACACATCCGATGTTTTTTTTATTGATTTCACTATCCTAATCGATATCAAAATATTTCATCTGAGTACCCCAAATCCTTTCTAAAAATATAAATAAGAATTAATTATATTTAAAAAAA
Organism: Melitaea athalia; assembly: GCA_905220545.2. Lineage (NCBI taxonomy): Eukaryota > Metazoa > Arthropoda > Insecta > Lepidoptera > Nymphalidae > Melitaea > Melitaea athalia. The sequence continues at coordinate 8,003,712 of HG992203.1, forward strand.
AAAATAAACCAAATTCGGTATACTTAAAATTAATAGGTTTCAATTTAATAAAATAAAAAACCTTTCTAACAATGCAATTCGCGTTGAACAGATATTTTTTCTGAACCTTTTGAAAACACCATCAATATTATAACTAGGTTGAAGGAAAAAAAATATGCAAGTCATTCAAACGGTCGAATTTTTTTACCTACCATTTTCACAAAAAATATAATAGACACGAACTTGCAATCAGAGTGTTCCGTATTAGTTTATAATATTTAAAACTTCTTATATATTAGCAAAATCGAGTAAAAATGCTAAGTTAAACATATTTCTCGTGTTAAGTTAAGACTACTCTTCAAACTGTTACTTCGGTTAAACTTATTTGTTATAGCGGTTATTTAATACGAACCCAATAAATACGAAAAGTTCAGAAAGAACTTTGATTGTGGGTTTGCATGCTTTGGTACGGAAGCCTAAATGTAACTAAAAATTGCTAAACTAAAATGTACACCTACCTATTAAAAATACAAAGATTTTTGACAAGACTGATAAAAATACTTTTTATAACGATTAATTAATAACGATGGAAAAGTATACTTAAAATCTCATTAAAAAAAGAACCACAGAACGCAATAAAAACAGAAATGAAACAAGCCAAAAGAATCTTTAACGACTACATATCGTAATCATATTTAAATATGTTTAAATTAAAAACATATTCTAAATAATACGCATGCGCCACACAGGATATAACTAATGTGGTAACAAGCACATCCGTACCACCATAACTGCTGCTTCCATAAGTGGGTGCCAGTTATTATCATAGATTATACACGCACGTCACTCGAGTGTCACTAAGCAATAGATACATTATATTTGCATTTCTTTCAAATAAAAAAGCCGACATCAATTTACATCGAGAAGTAATAAAATACATATTATTAAGGATAGCTTAAAAATACATGTCCATATGACAAGCACCGGCTTTCGCATAAAAAAAGAATCATCAAAATCGGTAAATCCAGTAAATTAAAGTCGGTTAAATTGTCGTATGTGATCTTGGTCAGAATTATATTATCTATACTAATATATAAAGCTGAAGAGTTTGTTTGTTTGATTGTTTGTTTGTTTGTTTGAACGCGGTAATCTCTGGAACTACTGGGCCGATTTGGAAAATTCTTTCAGTGTTAGATAGCCCATTTATCGAGGAAGGCTATAGGCTATGTATCATCACGCTAAGACCAATAGGAGCTGAGTCCACGCCGACGAAGTCGCGCGCAGAAGCTAGTGTAATATATAATGTTTTATGCCAGATCATTTCTACGAGTACATACAAGTACAGTCAAATGTCACATAGAGTCAATACCCTTAACTCTCTCAATAAAATGCGCTCTTGTTTACCGTAAACAAATCAAGCAACTTTATGACCTATGTAAATAAATTTATGAATCGATATTGTAAGTACTACAACGTAGTATGTTTTTATAGCACTCTCATCGCCAATCAGTCTGTTGTTTTGTACACTTCTGAGTCCAAATCCGAATGTTTTGGTTAAAAGAATTAAAAATAGATTGTTTGTGTTTTCACTTTTCAGTTATGTTTTCTCATAGGTATATTACCTTGATTTTGCGTCTGAAATGTGAATTCAATGTTTTAAATTTTCTCTTTATAGTTTCTTACTATTTTGAAAATAGTTTCAATATACATTGTGTAGGTAAAGTATACCTATATTTATATTTTATTCATCTAAAATATTATAGTCTTCGTATATTAGAATTAGGCAGTTACAAACTAAATGTTCATTATGACAATTATCACACTCTTATGGACTGTCACACTTGTTAACATATTATTATGATTGATGACATTTCCATTTCGTGATTTCGTCTTATAATTAAGACGTGCGTTTGACGAAAAGTCCTATTTGAAACATTTATTCTGCTTCAACTGTTTTCATCACAATATTGGTCTTATTAACTTTTCCTTCATCACTTTAGCCTATTGTAGTTCACTGCTGGACATAGGCCTCCCCAAGTTCGCGCCAAACATCCCGGTTTTCAGCAATCCTGATCCAAACTTGTCCTTAATTATACTTATATATTTTAATGGTACCTATTCACACGAAGATATGTACTTTCTTTTACTATTAAGTAAATAAAGATGAGAATTAACATGTCACATTCAATTTTACAAATATGAACTAATATTAAAATTGACAATAAAAAAACTGAACCAAAACCACGATGAGTTCTGGTTTTTGTTTAAAAAAGCCCGTAGCATCCCTTTGTCTCTATGAAGAGACCAGCTCGTTACCATGTCATTTCATTTTATTGATGTTGAAGTAACGTACATAAGTTGGTATATAAGCATAATTGTACCCAATTGAATGTTAGCAAATTTTTGACAAAGAAAAACTTAACGAATTTTATAAGTAAAATTAAATTTAAGATATTTTTAATTTAAACTTTATCCCTCAGCTTTATCCGAAGTAATTAATAAAGCCCATAACTGACATAGACCAGTTATAAATAATAGTTCGAATATTATTAATGTGTAATTATATCTGGTATAAGTGGATTTAAAACAATAAAAGATAATTTAAATATGAACAAGCTCGTTTAATTTTATTTATTTCTATTTTTATCTATACTGCAAATGTCACATAACATATTAATACAACATATTAATTATTAAAATATACGCAAATGATTCTACGCGGTCGTGAACATTAAGACACTATCAGGATTGGTCTTAACGTCCTCTATTTGTCCTTGCTTTAGAAACGATCAAAGTATTTTAAAGACAAAGATATCGAATACTACGTGATATGTATTCCGGTTCCCATAGTGTAAATTGCCATTAAATCAACAAGGATATAAATAGTTTGTTTTTAATTTGGTACCTAACAAGTCCGTTTATTGAAGAAGATTAATGGCTATAAAATATTACGTTTTGACTCATGCATACGCGCCAATCACTAAACAACACACGTTTGAAACAAACGGATTATCAAGTTTCTAACAATATTTAAATTAAAAAAATATTCAGATATTTTTTTCTATTCACTGTGTTATACAAAACAAATAAACAAATCCATTCGTGGTTCAAGTCAGTCACAAAATTTTATAAAAATCTTACGCGGCGTCACTCATGGACAGCAGAAGAAAGAGTCGAAATTCTTTGTTACTTTGCCACCAAAAAAAAATTCTCCGAGAAAAATACAAAAGATTATTATAGATCTAACGTTATAAATAACGCAAGTTGACAGACAAGGTCAGAGCATGAAACTAGTCTAATTTTAGAATAAATCAAACCCCGCATTCCCATATAACAACATTAATAGATTCTATTAACCCCAATCGTCTCTAATATAATGGTCCCTACAATTGGGTAAATTAAATTGTTTTGTGTCGTAAATCGAGATGGGCTGACTCAGATAGTTTTTTATTAGCTCTATTAATAATAATAATAGTTCTGTTGTTTTTTTTTTCAACCTTTTACTGCCGATACCTAATTATAATTTTTGAAAGGATACCAATAATATTAAAACTTGGCTTCCATTTTTGAATTCGCAATTTTCATCGTATCTTTATTTGCTGGTCCGTTCTTTTATTTGACTGTCTTTTCCCGTTACCCGATTTTACGTCTTCCTCGGAAATGTCTTTAATTGATTCTTACATGTTATTGGTTGTATGACGGTAATTATCTTGAGAATGGGTAACATATCTTGGGCTTCGCTACAGCCCGTAATATCCCACTGCTGGACATAGGCCTCTTTCCCCATGTAGGAGTAGGATCAGAGCTTAATCCACCACGCTGCTGCTATGTGTACGTGGTAACAACCGGGACCTTAACGTGCTCTCCGAGGCACGGCGGGGAGGCCCACAAGGACTGTACAAACACCCAGACCACGGCAAACATCTGTATGGCCAATACAAATGTCTGTCGTGAGCGGGGATCGAACCCGCAACCGCCAGCGCAACAGGCACAAACCAGTGCTGTGTCCGCTGTGCCAACGTGGCGTCGCACGCGGTCGCGATATCTTGGGAATTTCAATATAAATAACTTTCCGACAGCATGTTAAACCTTATAAAAGGACGAAGCACTAATCTTCTTCCTATTATGAACGCTTTAACATACATGTATTAAAAATGTTACTTATAAAATTATTTCCGTTATTTTCAGACAAGTGGGACGTAACCTCATCATCCCTGGTGGTACACGAACCATTGACGCCACCGGTTTACTGGTAATGCCAGGTGGTATCGATCCCCACACCCACTTTGAGTTAGAGATGATGGGAGCGAAGACTGCTGATGACTTTTACAAGGGAACTCGAGCGGCTATAGCTGGTGGTACCACCACAGTCAGTAAGTAATCATTTCATGTAAGGCATTAAATTAAAATAACTATTACAACATTGAAATATTAATCTCAATTTAAGAAATAAAGACTAAAAAATAATCAAAAACAATACAGAGAATTATTTGACTTTATTTCCTTTTTATTTCTTTAAAAGTTCCTTAGCACGGTAAGCTCAACACGGATTTATATAATTAAATTTTTTATTCATTAGCAAATCAAATATCATATATCAATTTTTGAAACAAATAGTCGCCTTCAAACAAAGTCTCTCTGTAAGATGTGATGATGTACTATTTTTTTTTTTCTAATTTCGTGGCCAATACATAACAAAAATACATTATAATTTGCAATTTAAGTACCACGAAAACCTCGCGGGTTTATCTGGGTACAGAGAGTCATTCAGTTAATTCAGTTTGTTTTTGTAAAAAATATTTTTTAAAACGTGAACTCTATAGAGTATAGAGTTTGGTAAAATATGTTTCAATTTTTTACTTTCGCTCTTTAACCCTCACCTCAGGTTATTTCTTTCACATCCTCTTACGCACCCCCATAAATACGTCCTCGTTTTTGTTTTCATTCTATCCACATTCATCCAACATTTCTATCATCACTCCTTATTCCCCCATCATAACTGTACCCATATAATATAATATCACCAACCATCAATTAATTTTATCACATCTAATAAATAAAATTTTATTTTCAGTTGACTTTGCATTGCCGGAGAAAGGACAATCGCTGATCGAAGCGTACAACAATTGGAGGGAAAAAGCGGACAATAAGGTAAATGAAATCTATTTTAAGTTTTTTAGAGAGTATCATAAATATATGAAAACGTACATGAACAAACGAAAAAACCGACTTCAATAATATATCGAAAAGTAATACAATGTAAGTAGACGAATAAAATTAACAAACGTACTAGTCGCCACTACGATTTTCGAAGATTTCCCTCGATTTCTCTGGGAAACCATCATCAGATCCTGGTTTCCTTATCATGGTACCACCCTTGGGATATCTCCTTTCCAACAAAAAAAAAATATACGGTCGAATTAAGAAACCTCCTCCTCTTTTGTAGTCGGTTAAAAATTAAACACTTATGATTGAGTATATTAGTCGAGTTCGAAAGTCTTTTGAGACTAACTCTACATTTTATAAGCTTAAGCTTGTATTAAATAATTACGTAACAATGTAGCACAATTATTAAAATAATTATGATTTCAAACAAATGGCGAAATCTTTTTCTTTTAAAATTTTACTCGTTACGTTTTAATGGTTAAAATAATATTAACTAAGTTTTACTTATATTGATGTTTGTACTTCGTGTGTTTTATACTTAAAAATATTTGTATTCAAGGACCTTTTAACATTTTTTGTTTAGACTTCTTGTTTTCCACAGAAGCAAAAAAAAAATCTTAAAAATTCTGTTTTCTGTTACTAGTGAGTTTGAATTCGTAATACACTCCCTAAACTTATTTCGTCGTCTGTGAAACCTTAAATCTGTCTATTTTGAAGTAAAACTTCTTTACGCACTGACTTTGATTTTGGGATTGGGAGTAAGCTGTTACGTGACGTTACGAAAAGTCTGATCAGGCGAAGCGAACGGAAGTTGAGAGGGAGATAGAAGTTAGATAGAGCTAAAGAAGTTTTTCTTTAGTCGTGTGGTCTAAACTCTAAAGCACACTAGTTTGTTGTTTTTTAGTTTTCATCGTTACTCAGAGATGGCGCTGGGTGTAACTTCAATCGCGCTAACGTTGTGTTCTTTCAATATGATATAAGTGTCGCCGAATATAATTTCATTATGACGTCTGATTTCGTTAGAAACAAGATTTTTCTTGAAAGGGTTTTGAGTGGCTAACAGTCCATCCAAAACCTAACACAATTTTATAATTAAATAATGAGATAATGAGATTTTGTGCTTATTATGTTAAAATGTACCTACCGTTCGGTGTACAGTGTACTACGTAGTAGACAAAAAATCACTTTAGCATTAAAAAAATGGTAAATGAGTTGGAAACTAGCTGAAAATTCATAATATCTATAAGATTGTTTTAAAATTAGCTTCGATTTGCTAGTTTAGTTAGTTTGAGTAGTTAGTTGATTACATAATAATAAAACTTATTTATTGTTGGGATTCGGCAGTATTTTAATGAAAGTCAGGTTAGATTTCTTAAAAAGAACACGATATTTTATTTCTATATTGAACAGGACTTGACACCATGACACGTAACAAAAGAAGAAGGGGCGCCACCAGTGTTAGGAAACGGAAAACTAAACTACATGACATTTACGAAGACACTTTTGAACATAGCATTTATAAAGACAGTCTTACAAATTTACATTTATTCAATACTCCCACTTAAATTTGTAAGATAAACATAACAATTCGCAACAAAATTATTTCTTTCTTTCTTTTACTTTTAACTAAACCTTTTTTTAATTTTAGAAAATAAACATTCTTAATATCTCATTAATCTGAATTGTTTTAATTTAATTTACACCTTTTATTTCAACTAAGTACATACATATTTCAAAAATTAAATATTCTCTTATTCTACTAACATTAAACATTAACCACATTAAACATTCCTCATCATCTTATCTCTAATTGAATTAAATTTAGTTACAGGCAAAGCTTTAGTAAGGAAATCAGCCAACTGATTTGAACTTTCAACATATTTAATATCAACAATTTTCTTTGCAACATTCTCTCTAATAAAATTATATCTTATGTCTATGTGCTTACTTCTTTTATGAAACACAGGGTTGTTAATTAATTTAATTGCACTCTGATTATCAACATATAAAGTAATTGAGCTTTGTGGCTCCCCAATGTCAGAAAGAAATTGCCTAAGCCATAAAAGCTCTTTAGTGGCTTCGCTAGCAGCCATGTACTCCGACTCAGTGGTCGATAATGCTACAGTATTTTGCTTACGGCTAGACCAAGTGACAGGACCTCCATTCATCAAAAATATATAACCTGTATTAGATTTCCTAGTGTCTAAATCACCTGCAAAATCAGAGTCTGAGTAGCCAACCAACTTATCATTACCTTTATAAACAATAGACATATCTTTAGAACTAATTAAATAACGTAAAATTCTTTTCACAGCTGTAACATGTGAAGGACCTGGGTTATTGACATACCTGCTAACAACATTCACAGCGTATGCTATGTCAGGTCTAGATACAGATGACAAGTATAACAATGCTCCCACTGCTTCTCTATACGGGAAATTAATAAGCTCATTACTTGTATTCTTAGATATAAGTACATTTACATCTGCAGGAGTACTACTACTTTTAGCATCTGACAAATTAAATTTATTTATTAATGTTTTAATATACTGTTTTTGACTTATACTTATACAATCTTTTTCTCTATTTATTTCCATACCAATGAATGAGTTACAGTTAATAATCTTAATTTTAAACTTTTGTTTAAGATTATTTAATATATCAAACAAAACCACTTTACTTTTAGCCAACAATAATCCATCATCAACATAAAGAATTAATATTACTTTGACATCTTTAAAATATCCTACAAATATACAATTATCAGATGGACACGGTTTGAAACCATAAGTAGTTAGAAAAGAACTAAATTTTTCATTCCAACACCTCGAAGATTGTTTAAGACCATATATAGATTTAATTAGCTTACATACTTTCGAAGACTGAGTTTCCAATCCCTCTGGCACCTCCATGTATATGTCCTCGGAGAGCTCACCATACAAGAAGGCCGTCTTCACATCAAATTGCTCGATCTGTAGTTCGTCTCTTGCCGCGATGCTAAGCAGCACCCTGATGGAATCGTACCTGCTAGTGGGGGAAAAAGTTTCATTATAGTCCAAGCCCTTGACTTGTGTGAATCCTCGTGCACACAGTCGTGCTTTGAATCGTACTATTTCTCCATCTTTATTCTTCTTTGTGCTGAACACCCATTTACAAGAAACAGGCTTCTTCTCAGTTCGATCAGTCAGAACCCAAGTTTGATTTTCTTGATGTGACTGAAGCTCTTCAGCCACAGCTTTCTTCCATAGATGAGAATTTGGACTATTCATCGCTTCTTCATAAGTTTGAGGTATTTCCAACTCTGTGATATTAGCTTCCACCTTATTATTTCGACGAGGTCGTAACATGATGTTTCTTTGTTCCTGTTCCAAATGTATACCTTTTGGAGGAATATAACTTTCGTCTATATCGTCTATATCTTCTAAACTCTTCATACTATCATCCGAAGAGACCTCCTCAGTTACATATTGTTGTTCACGTTGAAACTGGGAACGGTTAAACCATGGGGTAGACAGCTCCTCCTCCCCCCGATCTATTCTCACTTCTATAAAACTTTGTTTTTCTACTGATGTACTACATTCATCAAACTTCACGTCCCGTGATATTGTAATCTTCCTGGTATTTTGATCATACATTCTATAATTATCGTGGTCATATCCAACTAACAACATCTTCACACTTTTCTTGGCTAGCTTCCTTCGCTTTTCTTTTGGTACATGTACATATCCAATGGATCCAAATATTCTAATATGTTGTAAGTTAGGTTTTACTCCATGCCACAGTTCAAATGGTGTAACATCTCCTGTCTGACTTGATGTATTTCTATTCAACAAATATATTGCACAGTTGACAGCTTCTGCCCACAAGTTTAAGGAAATGTTCTTTGCATATAACATTGCTCTAGCGGTCTCCATGATAGAACGCATCTCTCTCTCTGCTCTCCCATTCTGTTGTGGAGTATATGGGGCAGTACGTTCATGCATTATTCCCTTATTCTCCAGAAATGATCGAAACTCTTGGTTCACATATTCACAACCATTATCTGTATGTAGTATGTGTAAATCATGTTGAAATCTATTCTTCACAATTGCATTGTACTTCAGAAAGCATTGAAATACTTCACTTTTATGTTTTATGAAGTAAACATGGCGATAGCTTGTAGCTCCATCTTTGAACAAAACAAAGTATTTCATGCCTGACACAGAAGGTTCTTCTATAGGACCGCACACATCGCTGTACACAATTTCACCAGGCTGTGTTGGACCTCGGTTAGACTTCAAGAAGGGGCGTCTTGCTTGCTTCCCATACTGGCATGCTTCACAAACAAAATTCTGATTTCCACTCAATGTAACTGGAATCATACCATTCTTACACATATTTTGAAGTTCCTTGATATTCAAATGTCCTAATCTTTCATGCCACACTTTTATATCTGTTTGCACTATATTACAATTTTCTTGTTTGATTGTTTTGACATCCAATTCATATAAATTATTCTCTGTTAATTGTGCATTCATAACAACAACATTATTCTTCATAATCATTGCTTTTTTATTATTCTTTACTATTGTATATCCTCTTCTAGTAGCAGCTCCTTCAGAAAACAAATTTCTTCGTAAATCAGGTACATATAACACATTCTCAAGTGTACATCTCTCCCATGTACCATTAACTTGTTTATCTATCAGTATAGTTCCTTCGCCACATACTTTGATACTCTGTTTGTTACCCAGTTTAACAAAATTATTGTACTGAGACTCGTTCAACGCACAGAAGTAGTCACGCTTGAAGGTCATGTGCATTGAGGCTCCAGTGTCTAGTATCCATGCCTCTTCATCATGAGCAGATGAATAACCTTCGGCGCTGAATGCCAACATACTGTCAGGTTTCTTATACCTTTTCTTCGGCATCCTGCAATCTCTAGCAAAGTGACCTCTCTTATTACAGTTATAGCATATAAATCTATGAGTTGAAATAATTTTATCATTTGAAGTATTCTGTTTATTTCCTTTACTTAAATTGGAATTTCCTTTTGACGTCACTAATGCAGTCTCATTATTACTTATATCGTTGGCAAGGCTGGCTTCTTCATCAACTAAGCGAGAAGTGAGGTTTTGAATTGTTTGACTATTTTCATCGAGTGACAGCCATGCTTGTCTAAGAGAACGGTATGCTGATGGTAATGTGCTAAGAATCTTTGTCATTACTGCTGTGTCACTGATCTTCTCACCAGTCTCCCGTAGCTGCTTTGCTAAGCCTTCCACTTTGGATACATGCTGTGCCATCGTATCACTGGAACTATATGAATATTGGTAGAACTTCTCATGAATTAACATTTTGTTATATTCTGATTTCTGTTCATAGATTGCTTCTAATTTTGACATGACTTCTTTAGCAGTCTCGCAGTTTTCTATAAGAGATATTTGATTCAAATCCATGGACGAAGTTAAAATGAACATTGCCATACCATCATCCTTATCCCACTGCACTTGCGAACTGGCTTCCACGGGTCTTGCTTTTTCTATGTTCAATCCTTTTGCTCTTAATGCACATTTAATCTGGAATTTCCATTGCTTGAAATTTCTGCCATCAAACTTCTCAATTTTCATCGCATTCGTAACCTCCATTACGTAGGTTAGTTTTAAACCCGCAGTAATCTTGCTCTTAACTCGACTTTTTACTATTGAAATCTTTAATAATAATATGCCTGGGCCCATAACCTGTTGGGATTCGGCAGTATTTTAATGAAAGTCAGGTTAGATTTCTTAAAAAGAACACGATATTTTATTTCTATATTGAACAGGACTTGACACCATGACACGTAACAAAAGAAGAAGGGGCGCCACCAGTGTTAGGAAACGGAAAACTAAACTACATGACATTTACGAAGACACTTTTGAACATAGCATTTATAAAGACAGTCTTACAAATTTACATTTATTCAATATTTATTACATATACTTAATAAAATTCCTACTAGAAATATTTATAAAAAAAAAAACTTGTTTTAATTTTTAATATCTATTACTTTAGATATCCTTGTTACATATCAGCTTGCATCATTCATTTAAATAACTATGAACAGTATGAACCCCTATCTCGTTTTTGCGAAGATATTTTATCGCCCCTATAAATACTTATTAAAAATAATAAAAAGCGTCCTATACTTCTGAACCAACTAGGAATGTTGGTTCAGAAATATTTACTGTTGAACCATCTAAGTTAGAAAAACAAATTTAGATACAAATGACAAAAAAAAATGTGAGCTAACTTACCCTTTCTTAATTTATAACACCACTATCTCTATATATATAAAAATGAATCGCTGAATGTGTTGCTAAGCGCAAATCTCGAGATCAGCTGAACCGATTTCGCTAATTCTTTTTTTATAATACTCCTTGAAGTACGAGGATGGTTCTTACGGCGAGAAAAATTTAAAAAAATTGCCTAGTCTAAAAACAACACTTTTCTATATTTTCATACAAAAGTTAAGATTATAGTTTTAGTTAGATACTAGCTTCTGCGCGCGACTTCGTCCCCGTGTAATAGGACCAATTCTGTCATACATGATTTGAGCGAAACTTTAACCGTTTACGCCGCGGAAGCTCTCAAAAGTAAAAAACCCCGATTTTGAAACATTCTTCATTGGTGCTATGCTCCTATTGGTCTTAGCGTGATGATATTATATAGCCTATAGCCTTCCTCGATAAATGGGCTATCTATCACTAAAAGAATTTTTCAAATCGGACCAGTAGATCCTGAGATTAGCGCGTTCAAACAAACAAACAAACAAACAATCAAACAAACAAACTCTTCAGCTTTATTATATTAGAATAGATTAACGTTTGTCGGGTCAGCTAGTTATAAATACATTTTAAAGATTGTGTAGTACATAAATTAGACAGACAATGAAATTTAGCCATTTTTTCTAGACAACCCAATGTATAATATAGTATATTTAGTCTTATTAGTACTATTAATTCGAAAGCTGAAAGTTGGTTTTCATTCTATCTACTTACTACTACTACTTCTAATATAGGAAGAGGAGTAATTTTAGTTTTATTACGTCTGTAACACGCGTAACAGGCCTTTCCCTGAACCAAAGCATGTTTAATTGCTATTCAAATGAGTGAAAGTTTACATTAATTATAGAGTAAATGTCTTAGACCGAATTTCCTGCTATATGTATGTTACTTCGTTATATGCACCAAACTTTCAATAATATATCGTGAATGATGACAATATTATTAAGGCAAATTGTTATTGGTCTAAGAGACGTGGAAGAGTGACCTTCACTAATCTGATAACTCGATGAGACATATTTTTTATCAAATATAATTTATAAACAAATATGCCCATGATAACTTGCCTATCGAAAAGTGTAAAAAACAATGCATATAATGTGTATTATATATGTTATATGTGTTGAAATATTCGTATATTTAGAACTACCTATTGTATGATTAGGTAGGCAATTAGAAATGATAAGTTCTGCCCAAGGGCGGATCCAGCTTTGGCGCCAGGGGGGGGTCACAGTCATGGTCAAGGCGCCAGGGGGGGGTCACAAAGTCGTGGTCAAGTAAATAGAAGTTATAATTTAAATTTTATAATGATAGATACATGTAAAAAGTAGGTATTTTATTAATCTATGTAGGTAATGTACTTAAAAATACCTATATTGTGACAAAAATCTTGTTTAACAATTTTAATTAGTGGTCCACCTAGGTCCTGGACACAGCCCAGGGGGGGGGTCATGACCCCCGTGACCCCCCCCCCCCCTGGATCCGCCAGTGGTTCTGCCCTTTTTCAAATAATTTGAACTGTATTATGGCATATCGTTACCTACTGTTCAGTGTCAGGTTCTCAAAAATACAAATTTGTAGAAAAATTGTGAAATAAAATAAAACGATTCATATTATTTGTTTCTTTTAACCAAAAATATTATTCTCAAAAAATTACTTTGCTTTTGGCTTCTATTAATTATCTATACTAAACCCTAGATACGGCTTTCTATTCTTGTGTAGCCCGTACATTTCAAAAATTTCGGTCTTCGTGAATTAATAATAATTAACTACACAAAGACCTCCTGCAATCACACACACATGCACACGCACCCACACGTATTTCAATATACTCAAATACTTCTAAGAGTCAGGCACTATACATAAAAAAGAGAGGCATAAACATTTATTTGTAATAAATTTTTATTTATAATTTTTTATTTCACTATTTATTACCAGGTCTGCTGTGACTACGCTCTTCACGTGGGCGTGACATGGTGGTCACCATCAGTCAAGAAGGAAATGCAGCAGTTAGTAGCTGAACACGGTGTCAACTCGTTCAAAATGTTCATGGCCTATAAAGACGCGTGGATGCTAAACGATTACGAGATGTGCCAAGTTATGGAAACATGTGCTGAATTAAAGGCTTTGCCTATGGTAAGTAAATATTGAGTTTTTTTTTAAATGGAAAATAGCTCTCGAAAAAATTTTTTTTTTGAGTTTAAGTTTGGGTAAGTTGTGAAATCTTTAAGATACCATTTAAGATTTATCATTGATTTTTTTGTATATTTTAATATTTTATAAATGAAAATAATGATAAAATTGATGATATTTTTGTAGACAAGTCTGATAAAAATTCAATTAGACCGCTTTTATGCAAACTTCTCTAACAAATGTAAGGCTTTGGTTACAAACCGAAGTGCTATCTAGAAGAAATCAAGTCAAAATAAAACATTAAAACATAAAATCCAGTAAATTTCACTGAATTATCTTTAAAAAATTACTTAAATGTTCCATTACTTTGGACTAACGAATCATCCGCTAATTTGAACAGTACAGTACTAAAATAAACCCTGTAATCTTCAGGTGCACGCAGAAAATGGCAGTATCATAGCTCATAATACCGAGAAACTCCTAGCCGCTGGAGTGACTGGACCAGAAGGACACGCGCTGTCTAGGGACGAGGAAGTCGAAGCTGAGGCTGTGAACAGAGCTTGCGTCATTGCTAACCAGGTTACTTGGAACATTGACCTTAACACTAAACTTAAGCAACCCCTAGAGATAAAGAGTCAATTTAAAGTTGATGAATAAGACGTGTGACTTCCTTTGTTGCATGCAACTGTAAAAACAAATAATTTTAATTTTTTTATTATTATTTGTGTTTACAGTTGCATGCAAGTTGCCAGTCTAACAGTCTTTTACAGATTGTACTTTGGTGAGTGTGCCCTGGAGCTGCACGAGCTCACACCCCCATCTCCTTTCTCCTATCGGACTTACAGACGTACCGCGGGCTTTCATCCCCACCTGGTTGATATACCCTTCATAGATACAAAGCGCTTCGAATCATCTTTTTTAATGCGTACGGCCAAGGAGTGGAATTTCCTGCCGGCGTCTGTAGTTCCGAGTACATATAACCCGAATGTGCTTAAAGCGCGAGTGCACAGGCTTCTTCTGGGCGAGCTCCATCTTCGACCTCGTCTCTGCTCTAGAGCTAGACTGGGGTCAAGAGTAGGCGCATAATTTAATATATAAAAAAACCCCAATGAATGTGGAAACAAATTCGTCTTATTGTGCTCATTGTGTTATTGTGCTAACCAATCATTCAAATATAAAATCAAGTACATGAATATTTATAAAAATCTCTTAACTCCCCAGACGAAAGCACCCCTGTACATAGTGCACGTAATGTCAAAGAGCGCGGTCCAAGCTATCCGGCTCGCGAGGACCAGACAGAAGCAGCCCATTATCGGTGAAACTCTCGCTGCTACTATTGGTACTGATGGTGAGTTCCTTCAAATCTTTTCAGCGGGAGCAGCCGGACTGGGGAAGTACCTCGACTTTACAGAAGATCACAGTTAAATAAAAATGCTCCCAAATAGTATTGTGTTCCTGTGGTGAGTAAGGTGACTAGAGATCCTTGGACGGCTTAGATATATAGAATCAACAACACGCTTCCGATGCTTCTAAGGTTGCAGGTGTCCATGGCTACGATATCTGCTTACTATCATGCGGACCTTGTCTAGCCCCCCCCCCCCCCATTTTTAAATAAAATAGAAGTGACTTATTGCTCAGAGTATCTGTCTGTCCCCCACAGGCTCACACTACGGCAACGCGTGCTACAGACACGCGGCGGCGCACGTGCTGTCGCCCCCCCTGCGCGCGCCGCACACGCCCGACGACATCGTGGACGCGCTCGCGCAGTCAGTACTGCCTCACTACTGACACACACTCACTCACACACACGCACGTGCTGTCGCCCCCCCTGCGCGCGCCGCACACGCCCGACGACATCGTGGACGCGCTCGCGCAGTCAGTACTGCCTCACTACTGACACACACTCACACACACGCACGTGCTGTCGCCCCCCCTGCGCGCGCCGCACACGCCCGACGACATCGTGGACGCGCTCGCGCAGTCAGTACTGCCTCACTACTGACACACACTCACTCACACACACGCACGTGCTGTCGCCCCCCCTGCGCGCGCCGCACACGCCCGACGACATCGTGGACGCGCTCGCGCAGTCAGTACTGCCTCACTACTGACACACACTCACTCACACACACGCACGTGCTGTCGCCCCCCCTGCGCGCGCCGCACACGCCCGACGACATCGTGGACGCGCTCGCGCAGTCAGTACTGCCTCACTACTGACACACACTCACTCACTCACACACACGTGCTGTCGCCCCCCCTGCGCGCGCCGCACACGCCCGACGACATCGTGGACGCGCTCGCGCAGTCAGTACTGCCTCACTACTGACACACACTCACTCACTCACTCACACACACGTGCTGTCGCCCCCCCTGCGCGCGCCGCACACGCCCGACGACATCGTGGACGCGCTCGCGCAGTCAGTACTGCCTCACTACTGACACACACTCACTCACACACACGCACGTGCTGTCGCCCCCCCTGCGCGCGCCGCACACGCCCGACGACATCGTGGACGCGCTCGCGCAGTCAGTACTGCCTCACTACTGACACACACTCACTCACACACACGCACGTGCTGTCGCCCCCCCTGCGCGCGCCGCACACGCCCGACGACATCGTGGACGCGCTCGCGCAGTCAGTACTGCCTCACTACTGACACACACTCACTCACACACACGCACGTGCTGTCGCCCCCCCTGCGCGCGCCGCACACGCCCGACGACATCGTGGACGCGCTCGCGCAGTCAGTACTGCCTCACTACTGACACACACTCACTCACACACACGCACGTGCTGTCGCCCCCCCTGCGCGCGCCGCACACGCCCGACGACATCGTGGACGCGCTCGCGCAGTCAGTACTGCCTCACTACTGACACACACTCACTCACACACACGCACGTGCTGTCGCCCCCCCTGCGCGCGCCGCACACGCCCGACGACATTGTGGACGCGCTCGCGCAGTCAGTACTGCCTCACTACTGACACACACTCACTCACTCACTCACACACACGTGCTGTCGCCCCCCCTGCGCGCGCCGCACACGCCCGACGACATCGTGGACGCGCTCGCGCAGTCAGTACTGCCTCACTACTGACACACACTCACTCACACACACACACGTGCTGTCGCCCCCCCTGCGCGCGCCGCACACGCCCGACGACATCGTGGACGCGCTCGCGCAGTCAGTACTGCCTCACTACTGACACACACACACACACACACGCACGTGCTGTCGCCCCCCCTGCGCGCGCCGCACACGCCCGACGACATCGTGGACGCGCTCGCGCAGTCAGTACTGCCTCACTACTGACACACACTCACACACACGCACGTGCTGTCGCCCCCCCTGCGCGCGCCGCACACGCCCGACGACATCGTGGACGCGCTCGCGCAGTCAGTACTGCCTCACTACTGACACACACTCACTCACACACACGCACGTGCTGTCGCCCCCCCTGCGCGCGCCGCACACGCCCGACGACATCGTGGACGCGCTCGCGCAGTCAGTACTGCCTCACTACTGACACACACACACACACACACGCACGTGCTGTCGCCCCCCCTGCGCGCGCCGCACACGCCCGACGACATCGTGGACGCGCTCGCGCAGTCAGTACTGCCTCACTACTGACACACACTCACTCACACACTAACTTACTCACACACTCGCCTATATACATATGTGCTTAGCATACTCATACTCGTACATATGTATAAACAAGTGCATTTACATACATGCACACGCTTCAGCGTGTGTCCAGGGTCAGAGCGTGCGACAGGGTTCTTAGATGCAAAGTAAAATAAATAAATGAATTTCAATAAAACACAGTATAGTTTACCAATTGAACATAATGAAGAAAAAAAATATTTACTAATAATTCTCTTACAGCGACGACCTGCAAATAATAGCCAGTGACAATTGCACTTTTTATGAAAAGGACAAGGAACTTGGCAAAAATGATTTCAGCAAGATACCCAACGGTGTGAATGGCGTCGAAGACCGCATGGCAATTCTTTGGCAGAAGGCTGTTAATACTGGTATGTAAAAAATATGGCTTAATAAACTATTGTAGACTTAACTGTTTTAATGTTAAACATTTTAAATAATATTAAAAATTTTCGATCCAGCGGGATTTGAACCCGGGCCTCTGACGTGCCGTGTCAGCGCTCGGCCAACTGAGCTATGGATAATTGGATACATATCTCGCCGGGTCGAAATTTTTGATATGATTTTTTATTTTGGTTTTTAAGCAAACCTTGGCGTCGTCTATAGCGAGTTCTTTACAGACCCCGACTATTCAAAGTTTTCATATTACAATGAATTCTTTGATAAGAGACGATACCATGCTATTTTTGCTTATTAACTGGGGTAGGGCACAGCAGGAAATTTCCTGCTCAAAATATGGAGCAGCCCGACTGGGGTAGTACCTCGACCTTACAGAAGACCACAGCTAAATAATACTGTTTTCAAGCAGTATTGTGTTCCTGTTGGTGAGTAAGGTGACCAGAGCTCCTGGGGGGATTGAGGTAGGGTCGGCAACGCGCTTGCGACGCTTCTGGTGTTGCAGGCGTCTATAGGCTACGGTTTAGTCACTTACCATCAGGTGAGCCGTACGCTTGTTTGTCGACTTAGTAACATAAAAAAAAATTTTTTTTTTGGTTTAATGTTTATCATATGGATGCAGGCGCGATGGACCCGTGCCGCTTCGTGTCGGCGAGCAGCGCGTGCGCGGCGCGCGCGTTCAACCTGTGGCCGCGCAAGGGCCGCGTGGCGCCCGGCGCCGACGCCGACCTGGCGCTGTGGGACCCGCGCCACGAGCGGACCGTCTCGGCCAAGGCGCACCACCACGCCGTCGACTTCAACATCTTTGAGGTGACGACTAGCCCCTTGGCGCACTTTGTACTCACCCTGCTTTCTGCTCCGGGGGTTGCGGGTTCGATTGCCACCCCGAGTCTGGGTGTAATATTCATATTTATTTATATATGTATATATGTATTATTTATTGAAAAAAAAAATGTTTATTGTTTGTGTTTATTGAAAAAAAATAATATGTAGCTATTCCAGTCGGCTGTTACCTATAACACAAGCATTAAGTTTTTGTTAAGTTTAATATTTTGTTTTTTTGAAGTGAAACTTATTTAGGCGCTTGAGGGTAAATTTTTTACGGATGAAACGCGACGAAGATGTGCAACGTTTTTGTTGCAACGTTTTGATGAAACGGCAAAATTTTTGTCGAACAACAAAGCCGCCTAGCGTGTACTGTAGAAATTACATAATTATATTTTCCCGCGTGGTTCATCGTGCCAGATCCGAGGGCCTGTCTGGGTGCGAGCATCCAGGCTTTGCCTGTTTACCCGGGCCTGTCCTCTCCGGCAGAACCACTGCCGAGTGCTTCATTTTCGGTCCGATGGACCGAGGATATGCCCACCTAGTGAGCGCTACCCTATGGGTTAATTGTCTGGTTGGTTATTCGTCAGTCCGGTATTTTGCGCAGTCTCCCCTGCGTCGTCCTCTTCGTCGCCACTGTCACCTTCGTTGGTGATCTGCTGCGTCGGCAGCAGGAGCTCACGAGGTGGTGGACGCCCGTCCGGCGGTCTTCATAAATTGTTACATTAATATCGATAGTATTACATTACAAATTAACTAGATGGCGCTGGAACGGAAACAACGTAACATTAAAGTTAATTAATATAAGTGACTCCCCAGGGCCAGCGTGTGATCGGCGGCCCGCAGTACGTGGTGGTGGGCGGCCGCGTGTGCCTCGACGACGGCGAGCTGCGCGTCGTGGAGGGTGAGAGATGCTCTAATAGTTTAAAAAAAAATTAATGTACGGGCAAAACCATACATATTGCACTATGTACAAAATAAGTCGAGTCAACGACACTCCGACGATTCCGGTCTTTTAGATTAAGCAATAATTTTACGTATATCTCATTATATGTAATATTTATATTTTTAAATTAGTATTCAATAAAGACTGTGACAGGCACAACGTCTATTATGACCTCGGTCTTGGGCACTCACAGCATACTGTAAAGTGTAGTTTACGCCTACCTTTACATTTGGTCCTTTAAGCCGGATCCAGCTATACTATAGTACCTATATAATAATGTAAGAGGTCTCTGTAAGACGGTCTGCTGCTAATCTAGGATATTTATTCTACACTAATAGTTTAATGTGTGTGTCTTATTAAAATGTGTTTCAACATACATATTTACTTGCGGATTTCATAATGATAATCTCGATAAAAGAAACTATAGTACATACATCTAGTTCCAATAATGAATACACCATAGCTATATATTGAATAACTCCCCATTGTTTTCTAATGTTTACGCGAATTTCACTCATTACAATGAAACAACTTTTTCGGATTTTATTGCGGTTTATTAGATGTTTTACATGCCCGACGTTTCGGATACTTTACAGACATCCCGAGAGCACGGTTGCTGTACAGTATCCGAAACGTCCCCATTGTCTAACGCCTCTCCATCTGTCCAGGGCTCGGCAAGTTCCTCCCGACCGCCCCGGGCTCCCCGCTGGTGTACGGCCCCGCCCCCGCGGCCCCGCCCCCCGCGCCGGACTCCGCCTCCCCGCGCCACTCTCCCGCCCCCTACACCAACGGAACTCCCACTGGTAAGTTAATAATTCCTACCTAGCCTGAATTTGTTGTCAATGTCTAGGTATATCTTTGTTATAGGGGTTGGTTTGATATAAATTTTTAAAATATAGATGTGTTCTGACGACCTCACCCAATTATAATAATCGACCGTATTTATATGTAAATGTATGTACGCTTCAGTCTGTAATATCCCACTGCTGGGCATAGGCCTCTTTCACCAGAAAGGAATCCCAGAAGGATCATATTTTAATCCACCACGCTGCTTCACTGCGGGTTGGCAAATATATTCACTACTATGAGTAATTATCGCTATCAGGTGTCATGTACATAACATAACAACCGGAACCGACAGCTTAATGTGCTCTCCGAAGTGGGAGACCCACAAGGATTAACCAGACCTTAAATGAATATTTGTATAAAAAGAAATATCCACTCCGAACTGAAATCGAACCCGCGAATCGGTGATTTGGCGCCGCGACACGGCACGCACCGTAACACCAGAGCAGTCGTCGTAATAACGTATAAATTTTTTATTAATGACTCCCCCCCACCCCTTCCAGAGCTGAGCATCTCCCACAAGCAGCTGGAGGGCGTGACCTGCTCGGGAGGCAGCACCCCCACCGGCAGGAAGATGCGCGAACCTGGACAAAGGGATTTGCAGAACTCCACCTTCTCCATCAGCAGTGAGCGACTTATCATTTATGATAACTTGTGAAATATTCCAGGATTGCTTTAAGACTTTGCACTCGTTTGTAGTCGTTTGTAGTGATGTCGGTTATTTCAAAAATGTTATTAAATAAATACCTAAATAATAATAATAATGAATGACTTTTCTGCTTTCCATAATATTAAAATAACTTGAAATATGTAATTGAACAAACAATTTAATTAATATTCGACCTCTTCTTCCTAAACTAACATACAATAGAAACACTTATACATAAAAAGTCAAAATAATAATTTTTTCTCTGTGTCTTAACTAATTATATTAAAAACAATAAATATTTATATTTACAGAGGAACTCGAGGGGTTGGACACAAAAACGTCGGTGCGTGTTCGAAACCCGCCCGGTGGAAAATCATCCGGCCTCTGGTAAACCGGTTTGTACCGGAATCACAACCGGACTGAACCGGATTCGACCGGATCAGGGGAGATCGCTTTGCAGTTGCGCTAGTTGATGCTTGTTTGTGAAAAAATATAATTGATTATTGATGTGAATGAATATTACAAGTTTACAACAGTGCTGAAAAACATGTGTTAGATTGGTTCATTATTTAAGGAATTAGATTATATGGATCACCCATCGATATGTTAATATTGATGGGTGATCCATATATGTCAATAATTTGAATACATTTTATGTTATTTATAATCTGTACTTACTATATTTTAAAATTCTATTGAGGTTGTAGTCTCAACCTATAAATTTTTTCGTGTCTTTTCAAAACGTTAGCAAAAGGTTAGCAAGAAGGACAATGTCGCAAAAGCAATAATTATAACCTAAAATATAATCACTATAATTACTAAATAAATATTCGCAATTTATTAATTATTTATTGATAGTGATAATAGTGAAATAATGGCTTTTAATACCTTACAGCTGTTAAAGACCTCTTTTGAATGGATATATTAATAATTAATTTTAAAAAAAATTGTTAGTATATTATTTTTTTCACAAACAAAGCACACACGTTTGAGCTTGAAGCGTTCAGGAACCAATCTTATATGTTATCTGTTATTTACTATAATCATATAATTTATCATAAAATTACTTTATTTTAAACTAAATAAAGTAAATTCACGTTGATTTAAACTTTTATTTAAATCTTTTTAAATTAATAATCTATTATTATATTATATTAATAACGATCACGATTCAGCCTCTAATATCCCACTGTTGGGCATAGGCCTCTTCTCCATATAGGAGAAGGATCATATTAATAAAATACTGATAATTATGTTCATTTTAATTTATTTATGTTAATCATACCATATACCTATGTTGTCAAGATTATAATTCATTTACTTATTTGTATAAGTTTTAATAAAAAGTATTGTAATTGCATCCTTGAAATATTTAATGGCATTTATTAATTATGAAAAATTATATGATAATATATCATATATTTGTATGCTTAATGTTTGCATGTGTTAACTAGACTCGAGTTTATTTATTCAGTTTTCTAAATCTATAGACTGATTTCGTAGACAGAAATAGTTATAGACGAAATTTTTACATAATTATAATTGTGAAAATTTATTTTTTATGTTACTAGCGTTATAAGATGTGAAACGGTATTTTGTATTGGACTTGTTATTGACCAAATAGCGAATGTGTGGTTTTGTAAAGTTTAAATTAATTTTTGATTTAAATAAGATAACTTTATGACTTTGTATAACTTATTTTAAAATAACCATGTTTTTGGCTTTATTAAAACTGTATTTTGACTATTTTATTCAGATATTAGTAGCGGAAATGTAAATCATAAAAAGTTATTTAAACTTTATAAAACAATTGTAGCCGAGTATAAAACAAAAAAAATTTTGTAATTTTCTAGCCAAAGCATAATATTAAATTGAATTTTGAAACTCATGTAGTGTCAAAACTATCTATTGGTATATTTCTACCGATAGTTCATTAATATAAATTAATTAATATTAAAGTAGTTAATAGTTTCCGTTGCGATTGAATTCTTCGAATGATATAAGTATAATATGTTACGTTGTTACCTACAAATATCACAATTAATTTTAATAACGTTTAGCTCTCCTCCGTAGAAACTTATTGTACTTATAATAATGTTATTACTATTCATGTGTTCCAGTTGAAAATGTTATTTGACGCTATTTATAAGTATAAAAATAATTATTTTTAGGTTACTAGATGTATTAGCACTCTACTACGTATTTTCAGCTAAATACTTTATTTTATTTTTGCGCAAGTAACGCCATCTATTGTCATTAATTTTGACTAAAATTTTTAACAATAGCAATACAAACGTTGTAACCAAAGATCGTAATATCTTGTATTAGTTCTTTGAAAAGTTTTTATCTTTGTAATCGGCATATTTGATAGTATTTTATAATTTTTGTATGTCTGTCCTTTACTCTGCATTGTCACAAATAAACAATGTAATCTCACACGCAGTTGTTTCATTTCTTCGTATTTTTCTATTTCAAAGCGTTTTTAACTTTTACAATAATTTGAAGTAATGAATTGTTATTTTTAAATACGAAGTCACTAGGTTATTTTATTATCCAAATCGATAGGCGAAGTGAAAATTAAACACACCTTCATATTATACTTATAAAATCGTAGAGAAAATCACGAAAAATTGACGATTCTATATAAGTACATATCATCGTACATTGACCTGCTTTGTACAGGAAAAAGCTACAAATATTCCACTTGAGTATGAATATCTTATCCGATGAAGGTTGAAACTTAATTTGTCACGCTGCTTGCCTGCGGGTTGGCATTTGTAATATTAATAGGTACCTTGTTGATAAACAAATTTCAACCATTAATTTATTTGGTTTTTTTGGTTTGAAAACTGGTTGTTGGGACTGGATTATGCGGAAACAGAAAACTTACTATAAAATTAAAAGGGAAAACTTCTGTATTCATACACACACGCTCATAATTATACACACGCACGCAGACATACATACACACACCCATAAGCATAAAAACACACGCACACAACGAGAATAGGTTATTATTGTGATTAATACTAATTAATTAATTAATTTTATTGTTTAATTTTATTGTTTAAAAATTAATTAATTTAATGTTTAATTTTATCTTAAACCCTTTTATTTAATAATTATATATAAATTAGTTTATATCGGCTTGAGCTTTGTCGCTGATGAACTATTTCTATTTTCTTCTTGTAATTGTTTTCCTGGCATCTGCGATACAAGTTTTTACTTAGTGCAGATGCCGTTGGTAATAAGTGCCTATGTATAGTTTATTGGAAATAAAGATGATTATTATTATTATTATTATTATTATTATTTTTCATTAAACAGTAAATTTTTAAAATATCATCACGAACTAAAAAAAAATTACGGCAATATTTTTTTTATATTGAAAACTAAACAAAAAACGATTACTTCTTGTTTTATTAAGCTTTTTAAGTTTTAATTTAAACTAACCACTAAATCCAGGAGGGTACACAAATAAAGACAAAGATACAATTTTTATAGTGTTTATTAAAATAATATTCGTTTAACTGAACACAAGACATGGGTCCAGACCTAATAACTGAGTTTTCTAATTTGACAAAATTTTCTACAAAAAAATAAAATAACCGACTCTTCACAGGAGCCGCTTTGTCTTTACCATCTTAACAATAAAAACAACCTATAAAATCTATCAACATAAAAGACCTTAGGTAGGTTAGGTAGAGGTATTAGGTATTGAAATATACCAGTGTTTACAGTTAAATTTGGCACAGATTATCAGAAAATCAATCAACAATATAAGTAAAAAAAGTTCAGCAGTCGATTTGTAACACATTTCAGTATCGCTAATATATAAATCACAAAGCACAATTAATCGACGATTCAGGATTTGAAATTGCATTTGACAACGTTAAAATTCTTATTTAATAACAATAAAACAACAAGAAGAACTGTTGGACAAAACAAACCATCGTGCATCGTTCCGAATCATTATCATATATCAATATAATAAATAATAATAAATGCAATCTTTTTTTTAAAGAGTAAATATTTCGCGAATTATACATTTATTTTCAATATCCAAGGTGCGTCCACACTGAATGCGTGGTGACGGGGGCCTAAGGCGGTTGCGGTGAGCGGGGCGTATGGTGGACACAGTGACGCGCGAGCTCATTTGGCGATTTGACGTATATCAGGGGTTGCAAATTATGAATAATAATAATTATTGACGCCGCGTTGGCGCAGCGGTCACTGCACTGGATTGCGATAGGCTGTTGCGCGGGCGGTTGCGGGTTCGATCCCCGCACACGACATTTGTATTGGCCATACAGATGTTTGCCGTGGTCTGGGTGTTTGTGCCCTCCTTGTGGGTCTCCCCACCGTGCCTCGGAGAGCACGTTAAGCCGTCGGTCAAGGTTGTTATCATGTACACCTGATAGCGATCGTTACTCATAGTAGGGAATATATCCGCCAATCCGCATTGGAGCAGCGTGGCGGATTATGCTCCGATCCTCCTCCTACATGGGGAAGAGGCCTATACCCAACAGTGGGATATTACAGGCTGAATCGTGATCGATAATTATTATTACATAACCTCTCCGGTGCCCCCGCGCTGGAAGGGTATCCATGGAGGAAATTCCCCACGTTAAAAAAAGGTATAAAGTACAGAAAGCGCATACATATATAGCGACAAGACCGAAATGGTTTGATATCAATGCTACCCGCGCATTAGATGGCTTGCTGACTAGGCCCGTTAATGGGGACAGAACGCGCGGACAGGAACGTTTGAAAACTACGCGCGCTGTATCGCTCACTCCCGTCGCGTAGGCTTCCGCCTTAGCCACTGCACTATGGACGCAAAGTGGACGCACCCTCTCCGGGGTTGTCACTAATAAAACATACAAACAATAATTTAAAAATTCCATATAAGTACGATGAAAACATTTTTCTTTTTGAGTCAGTTATTCAACTAATGTACCTACTGTGTGTGTAATGTGCTGTGTGGTTACGGCACTAAAGAATGTAGCCACCCCCTCTCTTCCCGTGGGTGTCGTAAGAGGCGACTAAGGGATAACACAGTTCCACTACCACCCTGGAACTTAAAAAGCCGACGGATGGCGGGATAACCATCCATGCTGGCTTTGAAATACACAGGCCAAAGACGGGCAGCAGCGTCTTCGGTGCGACAAAGCCAGCCCTGCGGTCACCAACCCGCCTGCCCAGCGTGGTGACTATGGGCAAAACACATGACTTCGCGTCATAATGTCGGGCGCGAACTTGTGGAGGCCTATGTCCAACAGTGGACTGTGATAGGCTGTGGTGGTGGTGGTGGATTCAACTAATATTTTTCATTTAAACATCTTTTTATAGCAATAATGTATATACATATATAGGTATGTACAAATTCACATTTATAATTATAAGTACCAGAAGAAAACCACTAAGGTTTGTACAATATGCTACAAGAGTAGTATTAATGGTAAAAATAGTATTTAAAAAAAAAAGAAAACAATCAGTTACATTTTCATTTGGTATATCAATTCTTATACTATGTATTTTAATAATATTTAGGTTTTCTCAAAAAGCGTTGTCGAAAAATATAATTTTTTATGTTTTTGTTTAATATTATTGCTTTTGATGCATTCAACCAAATGTGATGGTAGTATATATATTTATTAATCGAGGGACTATGTAAATCGTTGTTCTCTCACCATACACATTGTTGGCACGAGCTGTGTTTAATTGGTTTCTCGCCACAGCCCGTGTAAATGTAGGGTGCTCAACACGTTGCCTAAACTTACTAATGCAGAAAATTTCTTTTAGAATAGTATACTCAAACTTTTTCTGTACTAGTAATATTTTGCAATGATTAAAAAGTGCAATTTCGTCGTTATGAAATTCAGTCCTAATATTTGATGAAACAATGTTTTTAATCATCTTAATTGTAATTTGTACATTTTGGTAGGTAACTTTTGTAGGTACGACCATAACTACTGAGGCCATATTGGATATACGAATCTGCCAGAGCATAATAAAGTAACAATTTAATTTTGAAAGGGATCCTTTTTTTAAATGATGATTAATTTATCACATACGCGATCTCTTTGTGATCTCCATGAAAATTTGTTGTCTAGTACTAGACCTAAGTACATCTGTGAATTAGCAACTTCAATAGCTGAGCAAGCACAGTTATTTTTATCTTTGACATGTAAACAGCTGTGAGCAATCAATTTTGTGGTAGAGTTTGTCGCTGATGTGATGATTTTATAATGAAAAGTTTAGTTTTTTTGTATTAATTACAATTCCTACATCATGGCACCACTGTATCAATATATCGAAGTCGTCTTGTAATTTCTTAATGGCCATCTCAGGGTTTCTATCAGCTACCACGAGACACGTGTCATCGGCAAATTGACGACATGTAGGTACTCTTTTTAATACAGCTACTAATCTCGTTTACATACGATAAGAAGTGGATTGGACCAAGCACCGATCCTTGAGCCGTACCGACAGTCACATTAATAAGGCGACTTAATGTGTCATTAACTTTAACAGTGAATGTTCTATTTTGTAGGTAATTTTCACACCATTTCAATAAATGTCCTCTTATACAGTTATCTAGTTTTTTTTTTTAAATAATTTATTGTGATTTAAAGTATCGAAAGCACGTGAAAAACCAATAAACAGTGCGAGTACAATTTTTTTATTTTAAGATGTTTGTTTACTTCATCGGTAAATGCAGATAATAAGGGGCCATCCATAAATTACGTCATACGAATTTCTCGATTTTTCGTCCCCTCCCCCGTCCTTGTCACAGATGGTCACATTTATGAGACCCCCTCCCTACCTAGTGTGACGTCACATATTTTTCAATTTTGCATGAGCAAATAGATGACAGTTTCGACATTATTTTTCTTTTCATTTTAATAAAAGTCTATTCGCCGA
The DNA here is from genome assembly GCA_905220545.2 of Melitaea athalia. Lineage (NCBI taxonomy): Eukaryota > Metazoa > Arthropoda > Insecta > Lepidoptera > Nymphalidae > Melitaea > Melitaea athalia. The sequence continues at coordinate 8,031,554 of HG992203.1, forward strand.
TAAAACAAATAAAACTTTAATTTTTAAAGTTAGTTATTGATATGTAGTTGAAATATCATGTTTTGTACTTACGTTTTGATATTATTATATTTGGACATGTGACGTCACAAAATTTTGACCCCTACCTCCCCCTTGTCACACATTGTCACACTTCGTCGACCCCCTACCCCTCTCTTAACGTGTGACGTACCTAATTTATGGATGGCCCCTAAGTCAATAGTTCCTTTTCCTTTTTGAAAGCCAAACTGATACCTAGATATTATCTCGTTTTTTTTTTGCAGAAATTATTAATCTGTTAACATATAAATTTTTCGACTATTTTGTCAACCGACGATAGTAGCGTTATTGGTCTATAATTAGAATAATTATACAAAGCGAGAGCGATATCTATAATGAAGAAAACATTAGAATAGAAATAAATAAATTTTATTGTCAGGTTAATTCTAGACTTGGTAGTTGAATATTTGATTATAGAAGCTTAAGATCTCATACAAATTTCATTGTAAAACGACACATTAAGAGTACATCTATATGTAAATGTTACCGGTACACTACGCGATAACAACTAGTACAACGTGCCTAATCTAAACTACGACAGTCTAATGAGTTCCGCACAACGGAAAAAATTATATTCGTGACAGCATAAGCATAATTAGAGGTTTTTGATTAGGGTTTTAGGGGGATAAATTTTTCCGAGTTGGCAGCACTGGTCCGTGCATCGGCGGGCACCGGACGTGTTCCTCCGTCACTATGAGACCGATAACACTTCGTGGCCTGGCCTCGACTGAGCTGCTCGGGGCGACGATTGGGAATTGAACTGGCCGACAGATAGGGGATCGTTCGCGTCCCGGGGGTTAGTACCGACGGGGTTACGTGGAGGTGGAGGAGGGTCAGAAGCGGGGGACGCTAGAGAGGAGAAAGCAGAGGGAGGTGTCGGCTTCGTCGCTAGACGCGTCTGAGAGTGCTTCTAACTTCACTTCCTCCTGGGTGTCGGCTTCGTCACTAGACGCGTCAGAAAGTGCTTTTAACTTCACTTCCTCCTGGGTGTCGGCTTCGTCACTAGACGCGTCAGAAAGTGCTTCTAACTTCACTTCCTCCTGGGTGTCGGCTTCGTCACTAGACGCGTCAGAAAGTGCTTTTAACTTCACTTCCTCCTGGGTGTCGGCTTCGTCGCTAGACGCGTCTGAGAGTGCTTCTAACTTCACTTCCTGCTGGGTGTCGGCTTCGTCACTAGACGCGTCAGAAAGTGCTTTTAACTTCACTTCCTCCTGGGTGTCGGCTTCGTCACTAGACGCGTCAGAAAGTGCTTCTAACTTCACTTCCTGCTGGGTGTCGGCTTCGTCACTAGACGCGTCAGAAAGTGCTTCTAACTTCACTTCCTCCTGGGTGTCGGCTTCGTCGCTAGACGCGTTTGAGAGTGCTTCTAACTTCACAGAGTAGGAGAACTTGGGGGTCACCATCGGAAGTGACATGCTCCCTGCGGCGGCGGCCAGAGCTTCCATGTATCGCGCGCACTTCTTCTTCCGCCTGTAACGTTATACACATATTCAGACAACGCCCAGAATATAATCGATTAGGAAAAGTAGCATAAGTATGTTTTAAGGTTACGAATCAGCCTGCTACGTATCCCACTGCTAGGTATAGGCCTCTTTCTCCATGTCAGAGAAGGAAGACTATTTTAAGGTACAAAGGCTATAACCCGCCTGCACAGCGTGGTGACTATGGGTAAAACACATGAGTTCACGCTATTATTGGCGCGAACTTGTGGAGGCCTATGTCCAGCAGTGGACTGCGATAGGCTGAAATGATGATGATGATGATGATGATGATGATGATGAATGATGACTGGGGTAGTACCTCGACCTTACAGAAGACCACAGCTAAATAATACTGTTTTCAAGCAGTATTGTGTTCCTGTTGGTGAGTAAGGTGACCAGAGCTCCTGGGGGGATTGGGGATAGAGTCGGCAACGCGCTTGCGATGCTTCTGCTGTTGCAGGCGTCTATAGGCTACGGTCTTACCATCAGGTGAGCCGTACGCTTGTTTGCCAACCTAGTTACATAAAAAAAAAATCAAACTTAATAATTAAGTATGGCCATTAAATGGCATTTCGAAGACTGCTATTTTCTACAAACAAAAAGATACGAACACAATTTGTGAACTCCATGCTTCAAGCTCACTATACAAAACATACGCTGATCATACCTAAAATCTTAAATTTTTTATATCATAACGAAAGTAAAAAAAAAAACTAAATTCATCAAGATCCTTCGTATAATAAATCAAACGTTAAAATATATAAGATTTACAAATCACAAAAACGTTAATTTCAATATTTTATAGTTGCACATTTAGTGAAATTCAACTTTTCGTTTTCGAGTACATCATCGAGAGGTCAAAACAATGACATGACTAATGCAGTTTCCTTTAGTATTATAATTTTTAGTATTTACGATATATTATATGATCGGCGTATAATCTAATCACTCGTAACACAAATGCCAAAGTCTCGTCTAGAAACTGACCGTGTGTCTTCCGGCGGCGGCGGGCCGGCACTAGAGGTTCACATACGTGGGCTCTTGGGGAGGGCTCCCGACCAGACTGGCTGCCGGCAAGGGCGTCGCTGGTTCTGGCCGGATGAGCCCTAACCCCCCAGATACCATGACGCTACTTGATTCCGGACTAATTAGTGGGTGGGCAAAGTTTTAACAGTAAAATATTTTTGGAATTTGGTGGTCTGGAAGAAATATTTGAAAAATTAGGATGTTATTAATTGGAGGGACATTAATATTTATAATTTTTTAAGTAGTAGGTATTTAGAAGGGATGAACCAATGCAAGATAATTAAAAGATAAGAGGAAAGTGGTGGATAAATCAAGAATCAAGAAGCGTTTGGTCAATTTAAAGAGATAGCGCAAGAGCGACGAAACGGAAATAGTCACCAATAGTGCCAGCGGAATCCAGCATCGATCCGTGAGAAGCGGCAATCATGAGTGGAAAAAACATTTCGATAAGTATAAACGTCTTCACGGATATCTTATAGTACGACTATTAACAATATTATTCCAAAAAAGCGAGTGTCATTCAGAAAATGTGTCAAGATTTTTTTGAAAGCTTTCTTCGACAAATGATTGCCCTCTCTCTGTTCACAGGTCTGTCAAAACTATTCTTCTAATGCCTAAATTTTCACTAAGACTTCACACCTTGTCTACTTTCAAAAAAATCTATTCCGTGTGATTCTACGTCAAACTTTTTATTTCTTTGTGAAAAGACACATTTTCTGAACATTTGACGTATGCCCTTATTCTACAGGTGATAGAAAAAGAGCACAGCGTAACAGGACGTTGGATACGAGCGTGTCCAAACATAAAACACAACATCTACAATAGATTTCTGTCGAGTTTTATAAGAAACTAATTAAAATAAAACGTATGTTACGACTAGGCTCTTCTTGGACTTTCCGTAAAACAAAGACATTAAGATAAGCCAAGTCTTTCCACATAGAAACAATATAACTTTAAAAATAATGACCATCGAGCACTTCAAATGCCATCAGTTTACTGGTTCATTATCATATTTTTGTAAAAGCGAAAACAAATAAAAGGAAAAAAATCCATTCAAAGACCCACCTGCAAGGTTTGCACCATTTGTTCTGTTGGTCGAGACCATACCTCGCCCGACATTTTTTCCAAATATTTCCTGAAAATTTTAAATATTACATTAGGCTTCATTTTCGTATATATTACAAGTAGTGTAAAACAAAACAAAATCTGTAAGGGCTTATTGTGACTGATGATTAATGCGAAACTTTAAGGCAAATTAAATATTTAACTTCTAACGCAAATTAAGATTCTAACTAAAGTTAATTTTTAAATATTAAATGACATCATATAAAAATTTAGCAAAAATTAAATTAATGGAATTGAGTACGAGTATGACGCCATGGACTGCATAAATAAATTTACCAAATACTAGCTTCTGCGCGCGACTTCGTCGGCGTGGACTCTGCTCCTGTTGGTCTTAGCGTGATGATATATAGCCTATAGCCTTCCTCGATAAATGGGCTATCTAACACTGAAAGAATTTTTCAAATCGGACCAGTAGATCCTGAGATTAGCGCGTTCAAACAAACAAACAAACAAACAAACAAACAAACAAACAAACAAACTCTTCAGCTTTATATATTAGTATAGATTTATGTACCTAAGCGTTTAAAATAAAATAATTATGCTGAAGTCTAGACTAAAAAGCAACATGCATCGACACCGTTCAACATGTTAGTAGACATGCGGGGACAGGAATGGAAAAAATTAAAATAACGGGAAAAAACATTGGTTTGAATAACAGAGCTCTACTCACATAAACTTCGACAAAATAAACCTCTAACTACGCTATTGCTAGTCGAAATAAAAACAATCTATACTATCTATACTAATATAATAAAGCTGAAGAGTTTGTTTGTTTGTTTGTTTGTTTGAACGCGCTAATCTCAGGATCTACTGGACCGATTTGAAAAATTCTTTCAGTGTTAGATAGCCCATTTATTGAGGAAGGCTATAGGCTATATATCATCACGCTAAGACCAATAGGAGCGGAGTCCACGCCGACGAAGTCGCGCGCAGAAGCTAGTCACAAATAAACATGACGCTCATAAGCAAATTCAATCAGAATAGGTTCTCCGGAATCAAAATAAATATTTATGTTCATTCGGCCAGTATCATCTATCTAAACTAATATATCTATACTAATAAATAAAATTGGAGTGTCTGTTTGTAATATTAAAATAAACGCTTTTTACATAATGCATATGGATGGATATACCAAAATAACATTTTTTACAATTTTTGTCTGTCTATCTGTTTGTTCCGGCTAATTTCTGAAAGGGCTGGACCGATTTTGACGGGACTTTCACTGGCAGATAGCTGATGTAATAAGGCGTAACTTGGCTACTTTTATTTTAGAAGCTTATTTATTGCAATTTAGAATTATTACGAAACGTCTCAAAAAAAGTTACGTTTTATACTCCGTCCAATCGTTTATTATCTTTTTGACAGTTCAAGAAATTTCGAATTAGTGACTGCCTTACATTCGTCGTTCGTATTATTACGTCGTTCATTACATACGTTATTGATTCGATTTGAAATAGTAACCGATTTTATTTAAGAAGAACTTTCAATCGATTTAATGAAATATTTTTAGTTTAAAAATATTAATTGTTCGGTTATTAGTTAGTTTGTTATATAAATTAATAGTTAATTATGTGGTTTTCCAAGAATATTTGCTCATAACTTAATACAGATAATAAAAAAAAAAAAAAAAATAACTCTTGATTTAAATTTGATTTAGACTTTATTAACCATACGTTTGAAAGTTTAATTTCACTAACGCGTGCATTAGGGTGGAGCGAAAAATTTTTTTTCCTTTAATTGTAATGTAATAGTGAAAATTTTGTGTCTTTGGGGCTTAAGTTAAGTCATGCAAAATATTAATCAATTCGGTTTAGAGTAACTGCCTCCGCAGTGGCACTGATTTTATAAAAATAGTTGGTTTTAGACCTCACATAGACGCAATATGTCTGTACGATATTTAAATAAACATACTATGTTTTTATAACAAATCGTTTACTAGTATACTGTACTTTTGATGTAGAATAAACAAAGAAGCCTGACATTGTGTTTATAATTTTAATAAGGGGAGTAAGGGAGTGTGGAAGGAGACTTTTAGCGGCACTTGTCGCGCCACGCGTCATTGTTAGTGCTCTGTTCTTCTAAATTCGCATTAGTCGTACGCGCGTTATTTTTTATATATATTTTTAACACTATGTAAAGAACTCGAAGTGTGTTTAAATGTCCTCTTTTTGGGGATGTTACTGAGATAAAAAGAAAACGTTTTACCTACTTACGACGATGTAATGAAGTTTTACGAATGGACGACACAACAATTGAAATTCCAATTAGAAACAGCAAAAGAGTCAACTTTTTCGGAGATAGTAGACATTGTGACAGACTAGTATTGAAAATATATGGCAAATTGCATCTATTCTGATAGTAACATGGACGAGGATCATTCAAATATTAAAGTCTCAAGAGGTCAAGTCTATCAAGAGGCTCTCTCCGGAAAAGTTAAAAGTTTTCAGCAAAGCAGTAAGATACTTTTTGATATTTCAGCATGAAAGTACAATGAATTAGCTCAATGCATCTGTCCTAAGAATAGAAAGGTTTCTTAACAAGAGCAGGCTTTTTTATTTTATTAAAGAACGTCTCGAATAATGATAATCAGCGGAATCGACGTAACTGCTACAAAGAAGTCGTAAAAGACTTTAGAAAAGAAACATCAACAATAAAATCACCCAAACACATCACCGTAAGCTAATTTAGATATTAGTACTTCTTCAGCGGCATCATCAGATTCAGAATAGCCAGAACGCACCATAATTGAAAGCGTTCCTGAAAAGAAAAGAAAAATCGATCGCGTCGATTTTCCTACGTTGTCAAAGACATGTGATAGATATGGAGTGTCAGACAGTTTTGTTTGACATTGGGTCTGATGTCGAGATCACTGATAAACACAATATACGAAGAGAGAGATGTAAAATTAGGGAAAAATTAATGCAAAATGCAATAGCCACAGACTGAGCTATGTGACTGTTGCATTTTTCATTTGGCAACTGATTTGTAAGTGGCAACTGAAAGTACGACGGAAAATTTGATAACTCTGACTACTTTTGTGATCAAAGTCTACGCACATTACTGGTTTTTAATTAAGACCAAACCGTCATGCAAAGATGGCAGCCGTCATACCTCAAGATACCTGCCAGAAACTTTAGGAAAGATTATAGATCAAGTTATTTAAAGAAACGGCTATTTCGCGCACCCTGAAAGTATTCTTCTTGTATACTTCATATTTTGATTTAATAAACTGGCAGGAAAACTTAACCGAACCGCCGCTTTTGAGAAATTTATCTGACCAAGAAATTCAGGACATTGTCGAATCTGGTGGTGAGATTAAACCATTGTTTTTAAGGCTTACCTGTCATACTCAAGCTATTAAAAGAGCTGTGAAGATAACGACCAGGCTTCCATTTCTCAGTGCACAAAAAAATAACAATTAGGTGCAATAAAAGTCAAGTTGGAATCGCGGAACGTGATGCCTAAACTTTGAAGCAAAAAAGGATTTTCATGCTTAATAATTGATGTAATTTATTAAATTCTTCTAAGTATTTTTATGTTTTTTGTCATAGTATTACCTTAATAAATGTCTAAACTATAAATTATCCATCAGTTATTACATTCTTACCACTAAATAGGGCACAATATTTCACCTTCTACGACTTTAAACTTTCCATAAAATTATAAAACTTTGAAGTCGCTGCGGAGGCAGAAGTTATTCATTAAATGGAATAAAAAACTAGACTTATTTTTAATTTATTATAAGACAAAGAAATTTTTCCCCATACATCCGTGCTCCACCCTAGCGTGCATACTTAACTTACATTTTAAGGCAGCCGTCAAAAAATAAATAAATGAATGAACAGAGTTATTGGTCTTTACTCTTGGTTTGAAAGTAGATTCTAATTATAATTCTTAATCAATAATTCTAATAATAAAACTTAATTCCTTGCAAATAATCAATCTTGGAGTCATAGATACTATTTTTATTTCCTTTTTTTTATTAAAATTATAGAAGCAGTAATTACATGACGTAAAATTATTTTTATCATATGATCGATTTATCGTATTTCAAGAACTGTTTCATAGTCTGTGGTTGTTTGTTATGCACAAATGCATTGTGTATTGATCTCTACTGAAAATAAAGACCAATCAATCAATCAATTGATCACTACTGGTTGTATGGCGCTCAAAGGCGTAAATAAAATTTTGAATTGGTGGCACGTGACTTAACGTCCACGCGCGTAGCAGCGCAGATATGTTAGATGAAAGACGACTGGGCAAAAGTGGTAGAAAAACTCGAAAAAATAATAAAGAAAGATTATGACAGAGAAGTCAATCAGTATTGATATATTCCAACCAACTTATCTGTGAACTGAGTGGTGGCGCTATCAGCGTTTCATTGTTGCCAGTTTATTGAACTTCTCACTAATAAAGGGAAATCATTGGTGTTACAAAATAGGGTTTAAAATATTTTAGTAAGGAAGCTGTATTAAGTGTGTATAAATAATGTATAATATGCTGTATTTATGCTTTAGCATGAACTAAAATTGCAATATGGTCAGTAGATATCTATCTACAATTAAACATATTAAAGACCTGTATGTATATTATATAATATAGATAATAATAATCATAATAAGATATGATATGCTGTATTTATGCTTTAGCATGAACTAAAATTGCAATATGGTCAGTAGATATCTATCTACAATTAAACATATTAAAGACCTGTATGTATATTATATAATATAGATAATAATAATCATAATAAGATATGATCATTCGTTTTTATTTTTAGTTTTGTGTTACCCACACATGAGGAAATTATAAACATTTTTAAATCATATCAACATTTTTCGACCCAGCGGGATTTGAACCCGCGCCCTCTGACGTGCCGTGTCAGCGCTCTGCCAACTGAGCTATGGATCCTCATTTAGCTGCGTCGAAATTCTTGATATGATGATTTTTGGTTTTTAAGCAAACCTTGGCACCGTCTATAGCGTTCTTTACAGACCCCGACTACTCAAAGATTTCATATTACAATGAATTCTTTGACAAGAGACGATACCACGCTATTTTAATTCGTTTTTAATTTTATTAATTTTTGTGTTACCCACACATAAGGAAATTATAAACATTTTTAAATCATAGCGGCTAGATGAGGATCCATAGCTCAGTTGGCAGAGCGCTGACACGGCACGTCAGAGGGCGCGGGTTCAAATCCTGCTGGGTCGAAAAATGTTGATATGATTAAAAAATGTTTAAGATATGATCAGTTTTAAGATTTCGAATATATTAAGAGGGGTATGGAATGTATTGGGACTTATGAAATAATCATGTTAACAGGTAACTCAAAAAATTACTCTTTACACCATAAGAATATATTGTACACCATAAAGAAACATTACAAAAAGTGATAAATACAAAGAAATGTGTACAAAAGCGGTCTTATCGCTAAGAGCGATTTCTTCCAGACAACCTTTGGGTATAGGACAGGGCGTAGAAAATGAGAAGCGGTAGAGAAGTGTACAAAGAGTTGATAAAGAATTGGCATAGAGTTGAATTGATTTATCGTAAGTATCGAGTACCGAGTCGTATTATTATTTACATCGCGATGACAAATGTCAAAAAATGCCTATTAAATTGTGATGACTATAGTTAGAATATCAAATCTCTCTAAAATACGCAAAAGGCCAAAATCCAAAAATTGCGACGTGAAAAGGAAACTCAATGGGATAGGGAAAGTCGTCTTACAAATTGTAGATTACGGATGTCCATGTCTAGGTCGAATGAGAGTAGTTCTGGGAAGAATGAACGATTACAGTTAGACAGAACGCTTCATTCATTGTTAAGGGCTGAAGAATCTTTGGAATCTAGAGATCACCGTCTAGAAAACAGTCGTATTCAACACGCTATCTCGCGAAGCTTGGAATTAGCGCTTAGAAGATGATTGTATTTGTAACACACGTACATACGTCAGATTGCCTCGGAAGTATATAATATATCTTCTATTTTTATATGACTTTACTTCATCATTAGCATTTTGTACACCAAATACCGCCAAGTCTGAACGTTTATTGACATATTTACAAACGTACTTTATTGACTTAATACTACTACCCAGTTCAACGTTGATATGTGCTTTAAAAGTGCGCGACAGTACCGGTGAAAATGGAACAATCCAGCGATTGTCGACATTTATAGAGTTCGTGATCGGATTTTTGTTCTTATACCACCATTTTCAGGTAAACGACGTCTGTAAAATGGATAACCATCCTTACCTGTAACAGTATCTATGGTAAAAGATTTAGAAAATCTTTTAAGTAATAACTAAAATAAAAATGCAAAAACGAATTAAATACTAAATAAACTAAATAACTTTTTTGTTCAATTCCACGCGGACGAAGTCGCGGGCACAGCTAGTTATAAATAGAACGGAAGCATCGGCAGCTTTTTGTTGAAATGATAAGTCTAGTCGAGTCCTGGGCCACGTCCCCTTCGATATCAGGCGAGTGCCTCAACCGTTCGCTTTGTATACTCTATAGCGCTGTATAGCAGGACGTCTTCATGCATACTGGTTACTCACAACTCCTTCGCATACTCGCAACGTATGGAGAAGGCTGTCCCAGCCTTTACACTGAGCACATGTATGTACAGTCCCTGCAAAGCAATTACTCAAGTATTCAAATATTGACTTTTGAATAAAACATGCACGCTCCCCGAACACGTAGGCGGCACTTCGGAGCAGGACGGAAAGCCAAAAACCGGGACAACCTTCGAAGGAGTGCCACTTACATCAGGGTATTTCGCAATAAATAGCGTTGTAATAAACAAAAAAAAAATAAATAAATGCGATAAATATTAAATAAAAATACTCATATATGTCTACAACCTGTACCCCTTCAACCAAAGACATTCGGCAATATTTCTACGTCGCTCGGTCGGTCGGTACGGTTGGAGTTCAAAGCAATTGAACTCTTAGATAGGAGTGTGAGCAATGAGGGGAATGGGGGAGGGAGGGGGGTCTTGTGAACGGGATTCGGGGCGGGGGCCGGAGGACAGCGACGGACGTCTCTAGCTAATCCTTTATTAATTGACCTCATTTTTAAATGAGCCGAAGCGACTACAGCGAGCGATGCGCATCGAGACGTTCGTCGCTGACCATGTGAAGAATTGGGGAAATCGTAATTGATTTTTGTTTTTATATTCGTATAGTATCGGTCACGGGAATGTCAGACGGGAGACGGAGTGCGGAACAGGCAGCGATCGTTGCAAGGCAGTACCTCCATCGGTTGTCTCCTGTTTTCGTTTCCTCTTCTTGCCCCTTTGCGTATTAGCCCTAGACGGCCAATCGGAATAGAGCTGCATGTGCAGCTGGCGTTCTCGCCGCGCCAACTCGTGATACTTGGCTTTTTCCTCGGGGCCGAGCGCATTCCACTGTACCGCACACGCAGCAATATGGAAAGAAAAGAAAAATACACTTCGACGGTGGTTCGCGATCGCGCCCTAGCGTTAGTGCTAGAAAAACAGCCCTCAGTGAGCGTTTCCCGTCACGAGCACATCGTCAAAACAAAAACAAAGAAAAACTACATGTTTCTAGAAAATGTTAACAAATACGTCGTATACAAGAATGTTGAATAATCAAGATTTGATGATCTAAAATCAGTCAAAAATGGTACTGCTTGAAAATCGATTCAGTAACTTTATTGAAAAACTAGCTGACCCCGCAAACGTTGTTTTGCCATACATGTTATTAACCCTCCAACTCCCTCTTTTTTGGAATTTCGTAAAATCCGTTCTTAGCTGACCTCTACTCGACGAAAGGAATATTCCTACTAAATTTCAAGTCTCTACGCCTCATGGTTCCAGAGATATCGTGATGAGTCAACATATGGGTGGAAATCTCTTTTATATATAATATAGATGAATAGTTTCGTTATGAGATAATTAAAGTATGACATCGAGAAGCAGCTAGTGACACCACTCACCCGTCTTCCCAGTATCTGGTTGATGGCTGCGGACTCCTTGAGCGTGCACGCGGCGACCACCTTCGCCCTCATCTCTTTCACGTAGAGCATGAAGGCGTTCAGTGGTTTCTTGATGTAAAGTTTCTTATTTTGCTCCACGTAGTAACAATAGTTACTGCCCGAGCTCTCCGCCGCCTTGTCGGCACTGCTGCTACTCGAGCCCTTCTCTTGTGACCTGGAATTATTATTTATGGAAGACTTAAGCGTTGTGTTCCTGTGTCGAGTAAAGTGGCCAGAGCTCATGGGTAGGGTCGACAACGCGAGGCTTCTGGTGTTGCAGTTATAGTAGGCCGTACGCTTGTTTGCCGACCTTGACGTGTAAAAAAAAACTATAGATAATGCCTTTAAAATACTTTATTTTAGTAACCTAAGTTTGCTATTACGATCGTGTAACAATAGCAGATTCGTTATGACATAAAAGCTTTAGCGAAATAGTAATCAATTGCTATCACTTAGCTTAGTCACGCCTTTCTGAAGAGCCTACTTCAGCTATTAAGTCGAAACGCTATGCACTTCATTCTAATCTACTATGATTTAAATTTTAAATAATCAAGGGACATGGTTGAACTAGCGACAGCGATGAGTCACTATTTTCTTAACGCGAATAGACTACATTAAAACATCATGTTAACAAGACTGTGTTGAGTAAAGTGGCCAGAGCTCATGGGTAGGGTCGACAACGCGAGGCTTCTGGTGTTGCAGTTATAGGCTATATATATTATAATCCCTTAACAAGGTACCAAGTAGGCCGTACGCTTGTTTGCCGACCTTGACGTGTAAAAAAACTATAGATAATGCCTTGAAAATAATTTATTTTAGTACCCCAAGTTTGTTATTAGGATGGTGTTGCGTCAAACGACGTGTCGACGTCAAAGTGATCCTATAGCCTATTCGCGTTAATAAAATAGTAATCAATTGCTATCACTTAGCTTACAATTAGTCACGCCTTTCTGAAGAGCTTCATTCTAATCTACAACGACTTAAATAATCACGAGGCATGGTTGAATTAAGCAACAGTGATGAGTCACTATTTTCTTAACGCGAATAGACTACATTAAAACATTATGTTAACAAGACTGTCGCAGTTAATCATTGCGATGTCATTAATAGGACACCGATCTGCCATTGTGACATTTATAATACTTGAGACTACTTGAAATCTTTATAACGTGTGTTTACTTATCTACGTACTGAGTGGCTACGGCAAAGAATATAGCCTCCCCCTCTCTTCCCGTGGGTGTCGTAAGAGGCGACTAAGGGATACCATAGTTCCACTACCACCTTGGAACTTAAAAAGCCGACCGATGGCGGGATAACCATCCAACTGCTGGCTTTGAACTACACAGACCGAAGACGGGCAGCAGCGTCTTCGGTGCGACAAAGCCAGCCCTGCGGTCACCAACCCGCCTGCCCAGCGTGGTGACTATGGGCAAAACACATGAGTTCACGCCATTTTGCCGCGAACTTGTGGAGGCCTATGTCCAGCAGTGGACTGCGATAGGCTGAAATGATGATGATGATGATGATGATGATGATGATGACTTATCTAGCATTTCTAGCAATGAATATTTAAATTATATTATAATGTTTGTATAAATGTGACACAGCAGGATATGAAGTCGTATACATCGGGCATCGCTTCCAAATCGTTATGTCAATTAGATTGGTGTCTAACGGGTATCTAATGGTGATATTTAATATATGATCCTGCTGTGTCATAATGTACAAGTTACAACCAATGGGTTTATAAATAATAATATATTTAACATTTTTTTATATGTGTAGGGACATCAATTACAAATAACTAAAAATGTCATTTTTTTTACCTTAAACATTATTAAATTATTACAAGCGTCTTTGGATTCACCTGCGTTTAGATGTCTTACTATTGCGTTAAAAGAATTATAGAATACGCATAATATTACTTAAATTTATACATTATTATAATAAATAAATAGTCAAAATGTATGGAGGTACGCCGCATACAATCGGGACGACTGCACCTTCTTGGAACTATTTTATACACTATTGTCATCAGGGCAAAGTTTGTATAACTACATTTTTTTTTTTGATAAACATACTTATGAATAATACATATATAAATAAATATGTATATTACCCACACTCGAGGTGAGAATCGAACCCTCAACCCCCGGAGTAGAAAGCAGGGTCACTACAAACTGCGCCATTGGGCTAGACTAATTACAATTTTTCTCTAATGAGTATTACAAGTTTATGACGTAGCATGCAAAATACCAGGTGTATTTGGAACGCTTGAAAAGATTTAAACCCAATAATACACTATTTATATACTATATAATACAAATAACCATTTATCTCAGAAACGTTTTTTTAAGAACATTTTTAGGACTAATGTATTTTACGAACCCGGAATATACGCGTATCCGTTGTGCACTCTCGTCGACCACGAGACGCGCGACTGGCGGGCGGGTTAGATCAGGTGAACGAGGCGGCCTGGCATGAGCTTGCACTGTTTTTATTCTACCACCCGGAGCTATCGGACGATTTTCCAACACCCGTTGAAATGCCGCCTTGATAATACTAGAGTTAGTAGGATGCCGGCGACTGGGAAACTTCTCCGTATAAATACGTAAAGCATGTAACGCGTTTCCGTTAGCCTGCCCCAAACACATGACCATGTCACCGTATTCACGAGCACTATAAATGTACCCGTTAGGCATTGTTGTCTAATTAAAATTAAGAGGGTCAGTGTAAATTAGTCCACACGTTTTTAACAGAACTCTTTAAGTTTTAATTAAATTTAATTATATTGTTGCATTTTTAACACTTGTAATGCACTAGAACTCAGCATACCAGCACTTATCTCATTATTAAATTCTGTACAAGAAACTAAAGTAAACTGCGCATCATTGTGTTCTTTTATTCTTCTTGAATATTAATTACAAAATGGAGTCAATCCAGCACACAATTGAAGAGTTAACTCGACATTTTAACTTGAAGATGACAGAATTCCAACAAAATCTTCAGGCTTCGTATCTTACTTCAAGTCCAACATCAAATATAGCAGCTCAATTCTCCACATTTCGCATATTTGTACTCTCTGCTCTAGAATCCTTCCAAAAACAAGTTGTTATTCTAACTAAGCAACAAGAACTCTTTGAGATGTGAAGCAGAAGGAAAAATCTGTTAGTGTATGGTATTCCGGAGAAGAAAGAAAACACAACTTGTAGTGCAATTAAAGCATTGACTATGCCAGATCTTTCTTTCAATGATGTAAGTCGCTCTCATCGCCTTGGAAAGCTAATTAAAGGCAAGCCACGGGTCATACTTCTTAGATATTCATATTCAAAGATATTACTATTTCCGAATTCCTGACCAAGGAGCGTCATGAAGCATTTCTGTGTGCAAGAGAACGGTTTGGAATATCTTAATGCTAGACCAAGGATGGTTTCGTTATCGTCTCTGATACTAATGGTACTCGGCATCGAATTTCGTGAAAGGCTGAACTGGACATTATTCCTGGGTTTGTCAGTCAAGTCCAAGCTGGTGCCTCTTCCTCCGTGAACCTTACACCTAGGGTTGCCACCTTTTTTTCTCTCAATTAAAGTACATTGGGTATTATAGGTAAGAAAAAAAAGTACATAGTATTAACATAAAGTACAATACCTATATTTTTATTTTTTATTAAATTTGAAAACATATTTTTTATTGCTTTTTGCAGCTTGTATCAAATTAGTATCTCTACTAAACAATTGCACAACCTCTTTACACACACTTCAGCTTATCGCAGTCCACTGCTGGACATAGGTCTCCACAAGTTCGCGCCAACAATGGCGCGAACTCATGTGTTTCGCCCATAGTCACCATGCTGGGCAGGCAGGTTGGTGACCGCAGGGCTGGCTTTGTCGTACCGAAGACGGTGCTGCCCGTCTTCGGCCTGTGTATTTCAAAGCCAGGAGTTGGATGATTATCCCGCCATCGGTCGGCTTTTTAAGTTCCAAGGTGGTAGTGCAGGAACTGTGTTATCCCTTAGCCGCCTCTTAAGACAACCACGGGAAGAGAGGGGGAGGCTATATTCTTTACTGCCGCAACCACACAGCAGCCCACGCCACATCTTTACAGTCTTTATTTAAATTAAATAAGTAACTCATTTTTTATCGAATTCAGAGACGCTTTGTTTCGTTCGTCTCGACATTTTTTATTCATCACAACAAAAAATCTTTGAATGCTGACGTAGTGGGAATAGGTAATAAGAATGAAATTACTTTATACACGATTCAGCCTGTAATATCCCACTGTTGGGCATAGGCCTCTTCCCAACGTAGGAGAAGGACCAGAGCTTAATCCACCACGCTGCTCTAATGCGGGTTGGCGGATATATTTCCTACTATGAGTAACGATCGCTATCAGGTGTACATGATAACAACCGGGACCGACGGCTTAACGTGCTCTCCGAGGCACGGTGGGGAGACCCACAAGGACTGCACATACACCCAGACCACGGCAAACATCTGTATGTATGGACAATACAAATGCTGTCGTGTGCGGGGATCGAACCCGCAACCGCTCGCGCAACAGCCAATCTCAATCCAATGCTGTGACCGCTGCGCCAACGCGGCGTCGTCGTACTTTATACAAGTTTATTAAATTGTCATCACTCTTATTAAATACTTGCTGCCATTTTTGTGCAATTGAAAGTTCTGCGAAACCCTTAGAAGTACATATATAATATTAATGTAAAGCAATTTCTCCATAAAGATCATCGATATTTACATTCACATTTCGAAGATTTAAATTTTCACTTATGTTAACTATATTATTATCTCTAACACTAACCATAATCCCATAAATATCTAAAATTGTTATGCAGTTGCCTTCTAGACATTAAACAGCTTTATTAAATACGAGCCGACCTGTGCCCACTTCGTTGGGCGTTAATTATTTTTGTGAAGCAAATATAGTAAAGTTTTCATCTCGCTCGCATTTCTCCGACTTGATTTACATATACTATTATTTTTCACTGAATTTTTCGTTCAATAACAATAAAATATAGCCTATATCAGTCCTGAATAGTGTAGCTTTTAATTAATGAAAGAATTTTCATGATCGGATCAGTATTTGCGAAGATTACCTCTTACAAACAAACAAAGTTAGAAACTTTACTTCTTTATAATATTCGTATAGAAAATTAATAAGTGACTACAAAAATGCAAATAAATTTCAATCATAATTATCATCAGATATGATCAGAAATTGTTAAAAATGAGTGTTTAGGTGACGTGGCGCTGGTGAGTAGCGACATCTATGACAGCAAATTTTTTTAAAATCCTAAAGAAATCAAATCATGCATAATAAAGTATTTTCGTGTACTTTATTGCTCTCATAAAGTATAGAGTACATTTACCTAAAATAACGTACAATACTTTATTATAAAGTACGGGTGGCAACCCTACTTACACCTGAGCAAAATCTCAAGCAAGGTAAAGCAGCTCAAGTCAGCAGGCCCAAAAGGGTTATGAAAAAATAAACAAGTATTTATGTTTGTCAATTACTCCTTCAGTATGTTATAATAACGTATATAATTTTTATTAACATATAACAAATGTACCCATCGTTAAACTTCAATTTTATTTAACACCGAAAGCGAAACACTGCTGCAATGTTGTGACAAATGACATTGACATTACGCCTGTGCAGTGTGCATTACGATTTACGCGTATTGCTTACCCAATGACAATGTGCGTTTTTATTATTATTATTATTTATTTAATTATCAAATAAAGAAACAATATTATGTACAAATTCACAATTATAAGTAGCAAAAGAAAACCACTAAGGTTTGTACAATGCTACATTTTTACAATTTCATAATGGTAAAAAAGTAGATTAATGGTAAAAATAGTATTTAAAAAATTAAGCAATCACAGTTACATTTTCAATTGGCATATCAATTTTTATACAATATAATTATGTTAATAATATTCATTTCTTCTCAAAAAGTGTTGTCTAAAGATAGAAATTTTTAAGTTTTTGTTTTATATTAATGCTATTGATACATTCAACCAAATCTGATGGTAGTGTATTTATTAATCGGGGAACTTATGTAAGTCGTTGTTCTCTCACCATACACATTGTTGCAAAGAGTATAATAATAAAATAGTAGCTATAGTCTGTGGTTGTTTGTTATGCACAGGGTACTTCACTCAATCAATCAAATCTATACTATACCCCGTCCAGCGACTAATTAACTTTTTGACAGTTCACGCCTATAAATTACAGATTTTTTTCCGGAATAACGTACTAAAAATTTTACAGTAATGTCATACTTTATTGACGATTTGATTGTTTGAGTGAAGTACCCTGTGCATAACAAACAACCGCAGACTATGAAACAGTTTTTGAAATAATAAATCGATAATAAATCGATCATATGATAAAAATAATTTTACATCATGTGATTATTGTTTCTATAAATTTAATACAAAAAAGGAAATAAAAATAGTATCTATGACCCCAAGATTGATTACTTGCAAGGAATTAAGTCGAAATCTTGAAATTTAATTGCAAACCAAGAATAAAGAGCAATAACTCTGTTAATTCATTTATTTATTATTTATATATTTCATTTGTAATTAAAAAAACTAATAAACACATAAATAAATAATATTTTTAATCTAAATGTATGTAATTAAATCGATTAAAAGTTCTTCTTAAATAAAATCGATTATTATTTCGAATCGAATAAATAACGTGTGAGGCAGTCACTAATGTCAAAATTTCTTGAAGTGTCAAAAAGATCATTAATCGCCGGACGGGGTATAATATAATAAAGCCATAGAGAATAGTAATATTAACTGAAAAATAAAGCTGAAGAGTTTGTTTGTTTGATTGTTTGTTTGTTTGTTTGTTTGAACGCGCTAATCTCAGGATCTACTGGTCCGATTTGAAAAATTCTTTCAGTGTTAGATAGCCCATTTATCGAGAAAGGCTATAGGCTATATATCATCATGCTAAGACCAATAGGAGCGGAGTCCACGCCAACGAAGTCGCGCGCAGAAGCTAGTCGTCAATAAAGTATTACATTATTGTAGAATTTTTAGTGCGTTATTTCGAAAAAAAAAACTGTAATATATAGGCGTGAACTGTCAAAAAGATAATAAATGGGCGGACGGGGTATAAGTTCCTATTCTGCCTTAGTATCGTATAGTAGTACATTATACAGGTTGTCCCGTAAGTAGTGGACCAACGGGTTAGGGGGCGTTCAAGTATTACGTAACGCTAATTGGGGGAGGGGGGGTCTTGCTAAACGTTACGATGCGTTACAGGGGAGGGAGGGGGGTTCGAACAACGCGTTACGGAACATTGTTTTTTAATTAAAAAATACTGGGGTATTAAAATCTACTGTTTTATTTATTTATTACTACCACAAACG
The DNA here is from genome assembly GCA_905220545.2 of Melitaea athalia. NCBI lineage: Eukaryota > Metazoa > Arthropoda > Insecta > Lepidoptera > Nymphalidae > Melitaea > Melitaea athalia. The sequence goes on from HG992203.1 coordinate 8,050,666, forward strand.
CGATTAAATCAATAACATAAGTAACTTAGCGACTTTCCGGTTAGTTTGCGCAACAAAGTTGTGACATTTGGGCAAAAATGTGGTAAAAATGGTTAGTTGGGCGTTACGTAACGTTTATGGGGTGGGGGGGAGGGGTGTACAGGAAAACGTTACGGCGCGTTACATAGGGGGAGGGGGGGTCAAAAATCTTCAAAATTTGCGTTACGTAATACTTGAACGCCCCCTTATGGGGGGTAGTGAGACTTATTATCTAACAAAAATATTAAAATTTATAGTCCTAGGCCTTGTAGTTACGGAGTTATGCTTTATTTTCAAAATGTGGTGAAAATATCATCCACGTAAGCTAAATATTAAATTTTACCATATCTGTTTTTTATTTTATTGTAATTTTTTGTTCAAGGTAGTTAAGAATACATGTCTTCATAATTAAAATGATACTTATGCATAATTAACAATAACAAGAAAATTAGACCAAAAAATATAAATAGGTACAAATTTTTCGTTTAAAAGTTTAAGAACTGAAGTTTGAACAAAGCTGGTGTAAAAAAATGTATGGTGACCCTGTGAAACTTTAATTTTAAAAACATCTACAACTCATACAAATTACAAAAAGGTATAATTATGTGAAATAAATTTAAAAAAAATCTTATTTTATTCAATATCATAAGATATTTTTTGGAGTAAATAAAAATACAATTTTTGTAAAAACCCTTTTATTAAACGTTTTAACTTCTACGAGACCTTTCATTGTTTTTTACTATTTTAGGTACCTACATTATTTAATTTTTCTCGTAACTCTCTTTCATTGGAAATATTTTTATGGTAAAGTGCTTCTTTGAAGTAACCCCATAAGAAATAATCCAAAGGACTCAAATCCGGAGATCGTGGAGGCCATGCAATAGTACCTCCACGTCCAATCCATCGATTTGGGTATGTTTCGTTTAAAAATCCTATTTTAAAGTCTCGTTAATATTTATACAAATCTAAAGCTTTAGATTTCCGTTCCAGCGCCATCTAGTTAGTTTGCAATGTAATACTATCGATATTACCCAGGTCAGTGGATCGTCCTGGCAGGCCCGAGGGCCTGTCCAGGTACGGGCCTTGAGGTTAACCTCCTCACCCGGGCTCTCATCACCGGGGCACGTTGCCTCCGGGGTCAAATTTTTTTTGGCCATGGGCCACGGCCTATGGCCTTTGGGGTCTTCTCCTGGTCAAAAAGTGTCATTTCCACCGTCGGTCAGTCCCTAACAGGTGGTCATTCCATATCAATATTAATGTAACAACCTTTGTAGTTTCTATAGTACACGCTAGATGGTTCTATTGCAAAAAAATTGCCGTTTTATCAAACCGTTGCACGTTTCATCCGTAAAAATTTTACCCTCATGCGCCTAAAGAAGTTTCACTTCAGAAAAGGTAATAATAAACAACTGTATTTTGCTCATTTACCGTTTCATTGGCAATTTACACATAACAGAAGAAAAGATGACTGTGATGACAGAGGTGAAACTAAAATATTTTGGCGTATAGCAACGCCCAAATATGAGCTAATATACAATTTTAGGTATATAGTAAAAGTTTAGTAAAGTTCTAGGCATGCACGTAAAGTTGAGAATTTGTATGCAAGTGTTTATTTGAATGAGTAGCTAAGACGCACAAGTTTCTCAGATTTATGGATATACCATAAGCCAATCTAACAATCTCTCTTTTACTAGGTTCCTCGTGATAAACAAATTTCAACCATTAATTTATTTTTCGATAAATTAAACATCAATTTTTAAAATATAAAAAATACGGCAATATTTTTTTATACTCAAAACTAAACTCAAGTTTTAATTAAGCTTTTTAAGTTTTAATCCAAACTAACAACTAAATCAACGAGGGCACACAAATAAATACAAAAATACAATTTTTATGGTGTTTATTAAAATAATATTCGTTCAACTGAACACAAGACATGGGTCCAGACCTAATAACTGAGTTTTCTAATTTGACAAAATTTTCTACAAAAAAATAAAATAACCGACTCTTCACAGGAGCCGCTTTGTCTTTACCATCTTAACAATAAAAACAACCTATAAAATCTATCAACATAAAAGACCTTCAGAGGTATTAAAATTTGAAATGAAATATACCAGTGTTTACAGTTAAATTTGGCACAGATTAATATATAGAAAGAGTTTACTGTTCGTTTGTATATCCCTGGCAATCTGCTTTAGGTTCTAAGATGGTTTTGGCACGCATGCGCATACTACAAGTAGACAATTACAAAATAAAAATCAAAAATAAAAAGTATGTATCATAAATGATAAAAATAAGGCAACTTCCTTTAACACAAAATATCATTTTCCATAAAAATTCAAATATCCTTAAAAACAAAATTTTACTGGAAAATCTTATTAATATTTAAAGAATTATAGAGTACCCATATTATTTCAGTATTGCACAAATTCGAGTTTCATGCAAAATCAAGCCATTGATGAGCTCACGATATCTTGTCGGATTTGTAAAATCGATAGTCTTTTCGTCAGAAAATCAATCAATAATTTAAGTAAAAAAAGTTCAGCAGTCGATTTGTAACACATTTCAGTATCGTTAATATATCAATCACAAAGCACAATTAATCGACGATTCAGGTTTTGAAATTGCATTTAACAACGTTAAAATTCTTATTAATAACAATAAAACAACAAAAAGAACCGTTGGACAAAACAAACCATCCAAGAACATTCCGAGGGTACTAATCATCATTATAATAATAATAAATGCAATCATTTTTTTTTTTAATTAAAAAAAGAGTTTCTAAATATTTCGCGAATTATAAATTTATTTACAATATCCATATGACTCCGGGGTCGTCACTGATAAAACATTCAAACAATAATTTAAGAATTCCAAAATACGTACGATGAAAACATTTTTCATTTTGAGTCAGTATTCAACTAATATTTTTCATTTAAACATCTTTTTATAGCAATAATGTATATATATGTATATGTAAGTAGAATAATACACTTAAACCCTAATATGACACAGTTATATTAGCCTACACTTTATACATTTACACTGTGTACTTACACATATACAGAGGCGTGTGTACCCACAACATTTATAAATAATTTTATATATTATATAAAGCGAGAGCGATATCTATAATGAAGAAAACATTCGAATAGAAATAAATAAATTTTATTGTCAGGTTAATTCTAGAGACTTGGTAGTTGAATATTTGATTATAGAAGCTTAAGATTTCATACAAATTTCATTGTAAAACGACACGTTAAGAGTACATCTATATGTAAATGTTACCGGTACACTTCGCGATAACCACTCGTACAACGTGCCTAATCTAAACTACGACAGTCTAATGAGTTCCGCACAACGGAAAAACGGGTATCCCTTCGTTATATCTTAACTATAACTTTATACACGTATCCAACGAAGGGAATTTACAACTAAAATCAAATTCTAACTCTACATGGAACCTTATCTGGTGCAAGCCGTCAAGAAAATAAGTTTAAGTCCATTACAGAGAGCGGGAGGCGACTCGATAGTATTGTCTTCCATTGCCATTGTATATTCAAACGGCACCAAAAACATTAACGGATAAATTTTCAAGGAAAGAATGTAACCAAATACAATAAGCGAATCTAAGGTTATTCGGAAACTATTTGTTCAATGGCACGAAATATTGTGACTAGTCATAGACATTAGATTTATTCGGGCGAAGCGTGTACAAGAAGACTTGTTGTCATTTTGAGATCAACATTGACTGCATCGGGAAGTTATTCCCGGTTCCTATATTCAAAAAACGGTACGTTTTTGCCTAGAAGCAATTAAATTTCAAACGTGTTAACTCAAACGTAGTTTCTTGAATATAGGTACCGCTAAGTTACTCAAATCTTATATTATACTTGAATATACATATTTTCTCACAGAACAGTTCGACTGACGGAAATATCGCACATTTCTTGTTAACTGTAAATGCGTTAGGCCTTTAAAATACAAATCACTTGATGCTTCTTACGTATTGAATATAGTTCGCGACAAAACTTTAGGATGCTGTACATTTGATGGAAAAAATCATGCCAACGATTTTATAATTTAAGACGGGTGGTCATTATAATGGTCAACTATTCCTTAATGGGTTCTGTGTATAGAGTTATGACAGGACGAATATAAAGCTTACGCTTTCAACTTAACTTTAAAATTGTAGGTATAGATATAAATCTATATTCATATTTTGTACAGGTTTTGAGGATTACATACTTTTACATTTTTATCAATTTTTGTTTTTATACTAATAGTGGCAATCCTGTTTTCATTAGTGACCCCCGCATGATACGCTAAGCGATTGTAACTCTGTCGCCGAGCACAATACTACAGGCAGATAAAAAAAGTGTATGTGTTAGCTCCGACGCACTACTGGAGTTTACTCCTTCAGATCGACTGTCTAAATAGGTCAATCAAATGGTAAATAAACGAATCAAATAACGACATCTATCTATCCAAGATGGCGTTATTAGAAACCGTCGTTACGCCATCAATCGCAACCCTATTGGTTCCGATAGATGACGTTACGAGAATCGTAACGAGGTCATTCGCTTAGTAGATTTTACTCCTCATATTTTTTTAATACTGGGGGCCTTATAAGAAAATCGATTCTTAAGGAGTAAACTCCAAAAACTGAGCGATATTTCTAATTTTCGGCGTAAATTATGTTATATTGTAGTATTAAATGTCATAATGAGCACTGTATAGCACCCTAAGTTTTGTCGCGAAGTAAATATTTGTGATTCTTATGCTATTAATCTTAAAACGATACAAATCAGAAAGACGATATTCCCGAAAATCACGAAACCCGTGTCTATTAGCACCCGATAAAACCTCAGCAATAACTCTCAAACAGTTCATAAAAGTTTCAATGGTACCTTGTATTTATCACAACCAACACGACCTGCTTCCGAACCAGCCCGCTAGATGGCGCTCCCACTAGTACCGAAATCGACGACAGATGTCGCTACTTTAAGCGAAACATTGCTATTTCATACAAATAGTCCATTTCGAAAACTTCATAGCATTCAAACACTGAATCACAACTCTAGCTCCCTTCGAATCGATCGCTTGTACTGGACCACATATTTATCTACCTTTGAATTGTTCGTGTCAAAATTTAAAACCGTAATGTAGTACGAGGTTCGAAATTTGAAAATCGTATATAAGCGTGTTCGGGCTGGTCCGCGTTCAGTCGCGTCCGTGCATAGGCGGGCACCGGACGTGTTCCACCGTCACTATGAGACCGATATCACTTCGTGGCCTGGCCTCGACTGAGCTGCTCGGGGCCACGATTGGGAAGTGAGCTGGCCGACAGATAGGGGGTTGTTCGCGTCCCGGGGGTTAGTACCGACGGGGTTACGTGGAGGTGGAGGAGGGTCGGAAGCGGGGGACGCTAAGGAGGACAGAGCACTGAGGCCCCCGGGGCTTGAAGCCGAGTTGAGGGGGGTGTCGGCTTCGTCGCTAGATGCGTCTGAAAGTTCTTCTAACTTCACGTCCTCCTCAGAGTAGGGGGACTTGGGGGTCACCATCGGAAGTGGCATGCTCCCTGCGGCGGCGGCCAGAGCTTCCATGTATCGCACGCACTTCTTCTTCCGCCTGTAACGTCACAAATAACTTCAGGCAACGTCCAGCATATAGTCGTTTAGGAAAAGTAGCATTTTAAGGTTCCGAATCAGCCTGCAACGTATCCCACAGCTGGGTATAGGCCTCTTTCTCCATGTCGGAGAAGGGAAGACTGTTTTAAGGTACAAGGACTGTAATGTACGTCATAAAATTAAAATTGGTGTAACGAATGCTACGTTTCCTTTCGAAACTATATTACTAATATTTAAGTCATAAGTAATGTTATAAATAAAATCTCAGTACAGCCTAATAAAGAATACAAACGAACGATAAACATCTAAAGCTAAACCTAAAACGAAAATTAAACAATATAACAACAAAAATGTTAAAATTAAAAGAAAAGACATGCTTGTAAGTTAAGCGGCAATGATCGTAGAAGTCCATCGAATCACTCATGCTTCGTTATCAAACGGTTTAATAATTACTCAAAAAAAAAAAAAAAAAAAAACAATACATCAGATATCTACGACATCAAACAAAAAAAAAATACTACTGAAGAGTCGAAATCTTCAAAGCTTACGAGTTACGACATTCAGAGCAGACGTTTTTTGAGCAAACTTTTGTTAGGTACAAAATATTGCATCATCTCTGCTTTTGAGACATTGGCATCATCAAACTTAATAATTAAGTATGGCCATTAAATGGCATTCTGAAGACTGCTATTTTCTACAAACAAAAAGATACAAACACAATTTGTGAACTCCATGCTTCAGGCTCACTATACAAAACATACGCTGATCATACCTAAAATCTTAAATTTTTTATATCATAACGAAAGTAAAAAAAAAAAACTAAATTTATCAAAATCTTTCGTATAATAAATCAAACATTAAAATATTTAAGATTTACAAATCACAAAAACGTTAATTTCAATATTTCATAGTTGCACATTTAGTGAAATTCAACTTTCCGTTTTCGAGTACATCATCGAGAGGTCAAAACGATGACATGACTAATGCAGTTTCCTTTAGTATAGTAATTTTTAGTATTTATGACATATGATATGATCGGCGTATAATCTAATCACTCGTAACACAAATGCCAAAGTCTCGTCTAGAAACTGACCGTGTGTCTTCCGGCGGCGGCGGGCCGGCACTAGAGGTTCACATACGTGGGCTCTTGGGGAGGGCTCCCGACCAGACTGGCTGCCGGCAAGGGCGTCGCTGGTTCTGGCCGGATGAGCCCTAACCCCCCAGATACCATGACGCTACTTGATTCCGGACTAATTAGTGGGTGGGCAAAGTTTGAACAGTAAAATATTTTGGGAATTTGATGGTTTGGAAGAAATATTTGAAAAATTGGGATATTATTAATTGGAGGGACATTAATATTAATAATTTTGTAAGTAGTATTTAGAAGGGATGAACCAATGCAAGATAATTGAAAGATAAGAGGAAAGTGGTAGATAAATCAAGAATCAAGTAGCGTTTGGTCAATTTAAAGAGATAGCGCAAGAGCGACGAAACGGAAATAGTCACCAATAGTGCCAGCGGAATCCAGCATCGATCCGTGAGAAGCGGCAATCATGAGTGGAAAAAACATTTCGATAAGTATAAACGTCTTCACGGATATCTTATAGTACGACTATTAACAATATTATTCCAAAAAAGCGAGCGTCATTCAGAAAATGTGTCAAGATTTTTTTGAAAGCTTTCTTCGACAAATGATTGCCCTCTCTCTGTTCACAGGTCTGTCGAAACTATTCTTCTAATGCCTAAATTTTCACTACGACTTCACACTTTGTCTACTTTCAAAAAAATCTATTCCGTGTGATTCTACGTCAAACTTTTTATTTCTTTGTGAAAAGACACATTTTCTGAACATTTCGTTTCACTGCTTCGCTTTTGACGTATGCCCTTATTCTACAGGTGATAGAAAAAGAGCACAGCGTAACAGGACGTTGGATACTAGCGTGTCCAAACATAAAACACAACATCTACAATAGATTTCTGTCGAGTTTTATAAGAAACTAATTAAAATAAAACGTATGTTACGACTAGGCTCTTCTTGGACTTTCCGTAAAACAAAGACATTAAGATAAGCCAAGTCTTTCCACATAGAAACAATATAACATTTAAAATAATGACCATCGAGCACTTCAAATGCCATCAGTTTACTGGTTCATTATTATATTTTTGTAAAAGCGAAAACAAATAAAAGAAAAAAAAATCCATTCAAAGACCCACCTGCAAGGTTTGCACCATTGGTTCTGTTGGTCGAGACCATACCTCGCCCGACATTTTTTCAAATTATTTCCTGGAAATTTTAAACATTGCATCAGGCTTCATTCTCGTATGTTAGTGTAAAACAAAAAAAAAACTTTAAAGACTTATTGTGATGATTATTGCGCAACTTTAAGGCAAATTAAATATTTAATTTCTAATGCAAATTAAGATTCTAAGTAAAAATAGTTAATTTTTAAATATTAAATGACGTCATATAAAATTTTTGCAAAAATTAAATTAATGGAATTGAGTACGAGTATGACGCCATGGACTGCATAAATAAATTTAATAAAAAAATATTTATGTAAGCGTTTAAAATAAAATAATTATGCTAAAGTCTAGACTACAAAGCAACATGCACCGACACCGTTCCAACATGTTAGTAGACATGCGGGGATAGGAATGGAAAAAATGAAAATAACGGGAAAAAACATTGGTTTAAATAATAGAGCTCTACTCACATAAACTTCGACAAAATAAACCTCTAACTACGCTATTGCTAATCGAAATAAAAACAATCACAAATAAACATGACGCTCATAAGCAAATTCAAGCAGAATAGGTTCTCCGGAATCAAAATAAATATTTATGTTCATTTGGCCAGTATCATTATAAATAAAACGGAAGCATCGGCAGCTTTTTGTTGAAATGATAAGTCTAGTCGAGTCCTGGGCCACGTCCCCTTCGATATCAGGCGAGTGCCTCAACCGTTCGCTTTGTATACTCTATAGCGCTGTATAGCAGGACGTCTTCATGCATACTGGTTACTCACAACTCCTTCGCATACTCGCAACGTATGGAGAAGGCTGTCCCAGCCTTTACACTGAGCACATGTATGTACAGTCCCTGCAAAGCAATTACTCAAGTATTCAAATATTGACTGTTGAATAAAACATGCACGCTCCCCGAACACGTAGGCGGCACTTCGGAGCAGGACGGAAAGCCAAAAACCGGGACAACCTTCGAAGGAGTGCCACTTACATCAGGGTATTTCGCAATAAATAGCGTTGTAATAAACAAAAAATAATAAATAAATGCGATAAATATTAAATAAAAATACTCATATATGTCTACAACCTGTACCCCTTCAACCAAAGACATTCGGCAATATTTCTACGTCGCTCGGTCGGTCGGTACGGTTGGAGTTCAAAGCAATTGAACTCTTAGATAGGAGTGTGAGCAATGAGGGGAATGGGGGAGGGAGGGGGGTCTTGTGAACGGGATTCGGGGCGGGGGCCGGAGGACAGCGACGGACGTCTCTAGCTAATCCTTTATTAATTGACCTCATTTTTAAATGAGCCGAAGCGACTACAGCGAGCGATGCGCATCGAGACGTTCGTCGCTGACCATGTGAAGAATTGAGGAAACCGTAATTGATTTTTGTTTTTATATTCGTATAGTATCGGTCACGGGAATGTCAGACGGGAGACGGAGTGCGGAACAGGCAGCGGTCGTTGCAAGGCAGTACCTCCATCGGTTGTCTCCTGTTTTCGTTTCCTCTTCTTGCCCCTTTGCGTATTAGCCCTAGACGACCAATCGGGATAGAGCTGCATGTGCAGCTGGCGTTCTCGCCGCGCCAACTCGTAATACTTGGCTTGTTCCTCGCGGCCGAGCGCATGCCACTGTACCGAACACGCAGCAATATGGAAAGAAAAGAGAAATGCACTTCGACGGTGGTTCGCGATCGCGCCCTAGCGTTAGTGCTAGAAAAACAGCCCGCAGTGAGCGTTCCCCTCGACAAATTTTGAACCTACGCCCCAAAAAATGAGAATGGCCAATTGTGGTGTTCCTCACAGAACCTATTCTGCGGTCGGTATCGTCGCGCCTCGTCTAGACATAGATCAAACCAATATATTTTCCGATCGGAGAACGGGGGTGTAGGGTTATTACACGAGTACACGGTCACTCGACGACTACAGTACACAGAACACGCAGGAGGCGGGCGACGCGGGGGGCGGGCGCGCCCGGCGCCGCTCGCCTCGCGGGCGACGGTTCCAGCCGCTTTTCTAGCACAGGCACCACCGGCCGCCGCACTAACACACTGGAGTAACACGCACACACGCACACTCACATACAGGGTCACGGGCACGGGTGCTCGTCGGCGGGATCAAGCCGGTTAGTTCGTGTTAGGAGCCCTGGACGGCGCAAGCAAGTCTCGGAGGTTAGTGGGGGTGCGGGCGGACAGAGGAGGTCGGAGGGCAGGGGAGGGGGCGAAGCGAGTGTACAAGAAGCGTCGACGTGACAGTCCATCCCCTCGTGTCGGGTCTCGGCCTAGGGTCCAATACCTCCCAACTCTGCGGGACCGCGGTCCTTTTTCCGCTTTTTCTTTTTGGAACCGTAACCGTAGTTGTCCCGCGCGCTCCACCCTGGATACAGCTGCATATGGAGCTGTCGCTCTTGTCTCGCTTTCTCATAGTACTTTGCCTGCTCCTCGCGACTCAACGAATGCCACTGCGTATTTATGAGTATATTGGATTACGAACACGACGGTGCCATCGGCGACCGCGGCCGTCGTCGGTCGGATGGCCGGTCGGGCGCGCGGCCACAGTGCGTGGAGCATCGGTTGCTACTCTTGTTAGGAACGAGATCGCGTTCCGAGAAGCGTAACGGCTGTCTTCTCGGTAGCCGGCCGGGCCGGTGGTACTTGTTATTCGATACACCGAGCGCAGATGTCAGATACGGACACGATTCATTGTCAGAATGCGCGCTGAGTTTGTCTTTACTCTCGTCACGGATCGTTTTCCTAACAAGATTAACAATGAGCACATCGTCAAAACAAAAAAGAAAAAAAAACTGTATATATTTCTAGAAAATGTAAACGAATACTTCGTATACACAAATGTTGATTAATCAAGATTTGATGATCTAAAATCAGTCTAAAATGGTATTTCTTGAAAATCGATTCAGTAACTTTATTGAAAAATTAATAGTTTCGTTATGGGATAATTAAAGTATGACACCGAGAAGCAGCTAGTGACACCACTCACCCGTCTTCCCAGTATCTGGTTGATGGCTGCGGACTCCTTGAGCGTGCACTCGGCGACCACCTTCGCCCTCATCTCTTTCATGTAGAGCATGAAGGCGTTCAGTGGTTTCTTGATGTGAGGTTTCTTATTTTGCTCCTTATTGTTACTGCCCGAGCTCTCCGCCGCCTTGTCGGCACTGCTGCTACTCGAGCCCTTCTCTTGTGACCTGGAATTAAGATTTATGGAAGACTTAGTTGTGTTCCTGTGTTGAGTAAAGTGGCTATAGGTAAACCGGTGTAAAGTCGACCCTTGCGATGACAAATGGGAGGCGAGGCGGGGGATATGCACGGGTACACAAGGCATTGTCGCCACAGAGATTTTTCTTGAGATATCTTAAGTATATCTCTCTGAGTTATTATTTAGAATTTTAGATGAATTGAGTCATGTGAGTGTGGCAAATAATAGACTGATTCTATATTTATTTTTATTATGTTTTTCTCTCTCTCTCTCTATATATATATATATATATATATATATATATATATATATATATATATATACACACACAATTAATTAAGTAACTGCGTTAGAAAATAAAATACTAAATACTGCGCACTAAAACTAACATTAATATGTAAAAAAGTTGCTTTGGATTAACATTATCATCATTCATTTAGTCATTTTTCGTCTTGGTAATTTCATATTTATTGTTGGATGTAACTAAGTAAAATAATCTCGTGTGTAGTGCGTACGTCATTCGATGTCAACGCCGTAGGGATGGCAAAGTCGACTCTGACTTTAGTCGAGAATCGATCTTTTCATAAAAATAATCGACTTTTTGGAATCCACTTGAACCTGTCTCAAGTCCATTGGAATCGGTTCTCATTCGATGACTTTGACTTTTTTTAAGCAACACAACTGTCACAAACTCACGGACGGTAGTATAATTATATAGTTTGTACCAGGGATTGGAATACCGTTTAAAAATTTGGTAACGTTAACTTGTCTCGGCAGACAACGTTATTTATGGAGTAACGATATCTTAAGTTAAAACAAACTCGTAACACCTCAGTTCGTAACTATTACGGTAAACGCACAAATATACCTAATATATTTGATACCCACTTTAATTAACCAAATGAAAAAAAAAACAAGATGCTTTCAAAAAGTCGACTTGAGAATCGACTTTTAACTGTGATTAATCGACTTTGAGAATCAAAAAATTCCAAATCGATTCCAAAGTCAAAAGTCGACTTTTTCCACACAGTCTCCATCCCTAGTCGACGGCTGACATCAGAATTCAGACTGTCTGATTGGTTGAGTCTCGGACTAAGAATCAAAGGTGGACTTGACAACCGCGTACACCCGAAAGGGACAAAGATAGAGTACCTTCAAAACGCAGGGTTACCAGGTCATCAAAATATTACCCCGTTTTTTTTTTAACTGACGCATGATTGCTTCGTGGTATATTATAATTATCATCCTATCCTATTAACAGAGGAGCCAAGAATGCTAATTATGCTGTCACTTCCACCTTTTGAAAAAAATCTTCATAATTATGATGTTTACTTTTTAGTGGTGGGGGAGCGTATAAGGATTTTCAAAAATGTAAAAAAAAAGTTAAAAAAATTCTCGAGAGCGTCAGAATTTGATAGCGCATATAGTCTACAAACTTCTGTTCATAGAAATATTAATCTGCCGGTTGCTCTTTGTGGAAAGCTGTATAAAGAGGTAGACATTTTGAAAAAAAAATCTCGGGCGTGTCAGTAATTAAAGAGAAGTGTTAATTGTGTTAGGCTTATTAATAAAAAGACTTCACTTTTATATATTTTATTTAATTTGAGCAGCACTAGGAACTCACAAAGTTATAATGTTAATACTTCAAGACGTAGTTTTTCCTGGAGTCCAATTTCTTCGACCTGTTGATTTTATCCATGAATCACGCAGTACCGTGTCTTTTTGGAATCTGAAAACGAATATAATTTATCACACCATACACTAAATTTTAATATAATTTCCTTAATCTCCTATTTATGTATTACGTAGTAAGAAAATACTGATTATAAACTATAAACTTGTTATGTAATGGAGGAAAACAATGGAACCACTTGTTAAAAGTATTAATGAAACTACTAGGCTGGTTTATAACTTTTAACTGAATGTCTTTGAACAATATTTATAAGAAAACCGAAATAAATACTTAATTTTCTCTATTAAAAAAAAATAAACAAAAGAAATGCCCATAAAGTTACCAAAATTATGGGTAATTTTTATTTGTAACTACTGGTATCCCTAAAATAAGAATAATCCGATAAAATTTAAAAGTCGCACAAAATGGCCGCAAGACATTATCATTTCACCGTATTTGACGATTACTTGTGTATTACTAAACTTATCCGGTTAATACTAAATACATCAATAGTTTAAAAACGAGAATTTCAGACATTTCTTAGTGTAATCCTGCATATTAGATCTTGACATTGTGTATTCTAAAGGAAACTTTAATTGTCTTTACAAATCAAACGACTCAAAACAAAGAAAATCATACTTACGAATGAAAGGTTATGTTTTCTAATTTACGCTCACTGCGACTTTTACAGCCAACTACACAGCAATGCACCATAACTATTGCTTTCTCCTCACTTTTAACTCTAAATTTAACATAAAAACAAATGAAAATCAATTGAAATTCGCAGTGAATCACGATTACAAATATTCGCGTACGATTTGTTGGGCACAGTTCGCAACTGTGCCCAACAAAAAAAAAGTGAAACTATGACAAAGACAAAAAAACATGCTGTTGTCCTTATCACTCTTCGGAACTTTCATATATACTTGGCCTGCTCTTACATGGTATTGTTATTTGGATGTCAAGTCCACCTTGATTCTTAGTCCGAGGGTTGAGTGCTACCCGCCCCCGCGTCCCACGGGCCATCGCTAGCGTCGACTTTATAGCGGTACAGCTATAGAGCTCAAGAGGAGGGTCGGGGTTGACAACGCGAGGCTTCTATTGTTGCAGTCTTAAGCTATATATAATACCACCAGGTGGGCCGTACGCTTGTTTGCCGACCTTGACGTGTAAAAAAACTGTAGATAATGCCTTGAAAATATTTTATTTTAGTACCCCCAGTTTGTTATTGTTAGTATACAGTAATTTTAAAAAATTATTTTAGTGTTAGTATTAAAGTATAATAAAGTTATTCTAGTAGTAATAGTAATAAGTTATTCTAGTTGTTAGTATACAATGTTTTTTTTTAAAATTACTGTATACTAACAATAATATTAATATATATGTCGGGGAATCAATACAGATAGTTATTAATGTCGGTACCTGCGATATTCACCTACCCTACATCATTTTATTATTCGAGTCATTCTGTCATGCATAAAACGAACGGTGCAACCGCGGCTCAGGCAGTCTTGGCTCTGGCTTGGCGCGGTGCACTTGTGTATCCTGCTAGTAGCTTAACCTCGACTCTTCTAATAGTTAGTTTGTGTACACGAATTAATTGTTACTGATTGGGCAACTCGACCGGTGGTGGTGAGTGCCAATGCGCATTGTTAGGCGGCGCCGCCGTAAACCAACACTCGGGTCACAAGTCCCGGGCACTGCGTCGAGTTGTCTCTCTGCCACGCGATAGACGGTACCCGCTCGGTGAGTCCATTGAAGTAGTCGTTTACTTAAAGTTAATTCGGAGTTTGGGTTTCTTTGTTTAAGTTCTATTTTTAGCAAGTGTGCAAGGTAGTTGCAACATTTGGTGATGAAAATATCGATGTACTGTATTTTAGTTCTTTTCGGTCGTTCTGTTTTATTCTTACCGGTGTACAAGTGGTTTTTGTTCAGTGTTCGATTACGTAATTCGAGTTACCGGTTATTTGTTGAATTTAGTTTTATTGTGATACGTAAGGTAGTTGTGTAGTGATTAATTTTGCTAATAGATTTTGCGATTCAGTTTTTGTTTCGATTCAGTCACAATGTCAGACCGTAAGCGTAATCGTAGTGCGAGCCGTCGCGGTAGTCGCAGCGACAGTCGTTTAAGGAAGATGCCAGAAGGTCATGTACCAATTGAGTTTATAGATGACGATCATAATGGTGAACATTTTAGTGATGTGACAGAAAACTGATGTAAGCGCTCTAAAGACTGTAGTGTGTAGTCATCAAGAGGATGATACACTGTGACGTGATCCAAGAGGGATACGCGTGGATTGTGGAGCAATTGTAATTGCTGGTTGGAAGGGTGGCTTACATAGTTGTTAGTGTTGTAGAAAATGAATTGGTTATTGAAAGTTTGATTTACGTTGGTACATGACTCTGCGTAGCTATATTTTCGTTAAGTTTTTGTGGTTACCCACTTGTTTGTGATAAAGTGTTAATATCGTCTTAGCTTGAGTATTTCCGATTACCCTCTGTAACGGATATTTTTGTCTTTACGTCTACTATCTTACACGATATTTTAACTAATATTATTTGTCGAAGTACCGAGAGAGCGTAAAGTTAGAGACACCATCTTCCAAATAGTTAATATTAATTTTCTGATTAGTCAGTCACCATTTTTATCATCTATTGATGGGATTATTGTAATTTGTAATTGTATGAGCAGCTATTGTTTAGTTACGTAGTTTTAATTACGTGGCGTATAAGTGATTACTGTGATAATAATTAATTCGATATAGTTAAAACACACACGTATCGTGAACTATAGATTAGAAGTGAGAAATGAGTGTTTCATTGAGGGTTTTAGTCTTTTTCTACCTTTGATTGATTTTTTTAAAACTGTTTAAAAGTTGTTTTAGTTGTTCTGTTTAAGAACGTTTAAATTACAGAGAGTTAATTGATAACACCTAATTGGTGCAATCGTAAACTTGTTACAACAATAGTTGTAGGTAGGTAACCTCAGATTAATAATTTTGTTTATGAGTAGGTGACCATTAAAAATTCTTACTATATTCTGTCCATTCGTTTGTTTTCTGTTAACAGTTCAAGAAAGTTTGAAATTAGAGACTCCCTCACACGATACCAATTTGATTTGAAATAATAATCGATTTTGTATATAAGAAGAACTTTCAATCGACTCAATGAAATATTTTCAGTTTAAGAATATTAATTATTCCTTTAGATACTAGTTATTTTAGTTAATTACGTAGCTAGTTTGTTAAATAAGTAGACAGGTATGTCATTTTCTTAGTATATTTACTCATACCTCTTGATGTAGAATTGATTTAGACTTTGTTAACCACGCGTTTTAAAGTTAAATGTCACTAACGCGTGAGCAGTTACATTTTAAGGCAGTCGTTGTAGGTAACTGTTAAAAGTCTTGATACGAGTATGTTTCCATCTGTTCTAATAATTATTGTGTAACTTTGGGAAGCAAGGGTTGTAAATGGAGCTGTATGATTTCGCTACTTCCTTCATAGGGACAGTTAGGCTTTTTAATATCCTATTGGCGATTTTGTTCTGTTACAAAATGAGGACCGTCATCAAACGAAACTTGATCCGAAATATTGAGGCCCTTTTCGCGTATTAGAAGTTCTCGAAGGTAATCGGTATACCCTTGAAGCTTAAATTGTCAACGTACCTACAAATTTGCTCACGAAAAGTTAAGAGAAATGCCAGCACGTCATGTACCAGACGATATTGATGTAATTTATGATCTTGTTGATAATGATGATGTTCAAGTTTAAGTAGAGGGAGAGACTCGAGTGAACGACTCTATCGACCGTAGTGTGTTCAAACGTACCAGTGTAGTTATTTAGTAGTCGTAGCCCTGTAGAAGGTGTCTCTTGGGGCAACCCAAGAGTTCATGGGTGCGCGGTGTGCGTTTAACTCTGGCGGAGGTCGTGGTGTTTGATACCGTAGCGTGTAGTCACAAGAGGTGACTGACACGGGTGATCCATTCGATGGATATGTGTACTGAGATGTATGTGACTGACACATGTACTGTGATTGCTCTTCGCCTAAAGAGCCGTAGTGTTAGAGGTCTTTACTCGAGGACTTTGCAAGCTTGGTTGTAACTTGTTGTAGAAGTAAACGTGCGTGTATAGTTTTGGTTGTGATGACGTCGATGATACATGGCTGTGGTATTTGTGTAAAGTGATTAGTTATAATTGGTTTAACGACATTTATGATTCAGATTAAAGTTCTTGAAACATTTAAAATAGTTGTCTGGTAATAGAACCTATAGGTATGTTCACGTCTTCACGATCAATTACGAAAGATTCCTCTTACTTATGTACGTTGTTAGATTTTTTAAATGTTGATGAGTAAATAGAGCACATACTATGACTATTTGGTCGTATCACATGAGGTGGTGACGATATGTATTGGTCGTATCATAAGAGGTGATGACGATATGTGTTGGTCGTATCACAAGAGGTGATGACGATATAGGTGGTAATAGTAGTTGTCGTTTGTTGAGCGTTGTATGTGATCTTAATGTGTCAATAATAAAACTTTATTTTTTTAATTACGGCTAGAGGAACCTTTCGTCTTTGAAGGGATAAGATCGATTGGTAGTTTTTTTAATTAAAGATTGACTGATGAAGCAAAGAATGTAATTTTACGTTAAGGACAGGTAGGCAGAGATTCTAAAGATGCTTTAAATTTGATCGTCTTGTTTACATTCACACGAGGGCGTGTGCTATCAGGATGGTCGTGACTTGCCCTTTATTACTTATATAGTTTATTAATTGAGGTGAAACAGGTTCACACTGACCTATACTGGCCTATTCTGATAATAATTAGTTAATTCTTCGGTCTAATGGCTTTCAGTTGTGCCAACAAAGAGCATTGTCGATTTTGCTAATAAGTAATCACATATGATACTATGACTGTCAACTGATACTATGACTGCCAACTGATACTATGACTGTCAACTGTGATACTATATACTATGTCTGCCCTCTCATACTGACTCGGAACTAACGACGGTACTTAAGAGATGAATAGTAAATTGAGTGAAAAAAAAAGTGAGGTGGTTAAACATTTGATGGACAAACAATCCGGGCTAGTAAGGTCTCTCCTGCTGTTCTGGGAGACGATCCATGTTACGCTGTAGGGGTCTCGCCTGCTTTAGTGGGCGACGATTCCGACCAGCCTGTTTTACATTAGTATGGTCTCTTCTGCTGTTGTGGGAGACGATCCATGATTCACTGTAGGGGTCTTGCCTGCTTTTAGTGGGCGACGACTCGGACCAGACTTTTTGTAATGATGAGTGTAACGCTGTAGGAGTCTCGCCTGCTTTTAGTGGGCGACGACTCAGACCAGACTGTTTGTAATGATGAGTGTAACGCTGTAGGAGTCTCGCCTGCTTTTAGTGGGCGACGACTCAGACCAGACTGTTTGTAATGATGAGTGATGCGCTGCAGGAATCTCACCTGCTTGAACTATAGGGGTTTTCATATTTTAAACCTAGATCAGTGTTACTTACCATATTGATATGACTGTAATGATAATGATGTTAACCATATTAAATGTGACTGGTGTGACTGATTGACTTACTAACTGAAACCAATTGTTTCTAGTCCAAAGGGTCAGTGTGTACCGGACCAGATATTAAGATGTTGAATAGATTTTTGTCAGGATAGTCGAGCGATATTTTGTTTTTTTTGATTAAAAATACCTAAGGTTGTAATAAATAGCGCGCGAGGACGCGCGCACGTCAGAATGGCCGTGTCGGGGAATCAATACAGATAGTTATTAATGTCGGTACCTGCGATATTCACCTACCCTACATCATTTTATTATTCGAGTCATTCTGTCATGCATAAAACGAACGGTGCAACCGCGGCTCAGGCAGTCTTGGCTCTGGCTTGGCGCGGTGCACTTGTGTATCCTGCTAGTAGCTTAACCTCGACTCTTCTAATAGTTAGTTTGTGTACACGAATTAATTGTTACTGATTGGGCAACTCGACCGGTGGTGGTGAGTGCCAATGCGCATTGTTAGGCGGCGCCGCCGTAAACCAACACTCGGGTCACAAGTCCCGGGCACTGCGTCGAGTTGTCTCTCTGCCACGCGATAGACGGTACCCGCTCGGTGAGTCCATTGAATACTAAGTAGTGTAATTATATTGTTTTAAATTACATTGTGAATTAACCAGGCCATCCGTCCTACTCCTCACTTCTGATTCCTACATATATAATAAGTAAAATAATAATATTAATATGTATAATTACTGTATTGTGTGTAAGGAATAAATAAAGCTGTATTATAGTTTGTTATTACGATCGTGTAACAATAGCAGATTCGTTATGACGTCAAAGTGATCCTATAGCATATTCGCGTTAACAAAAAAGTAATCAATTGCTATCACTTAGCTTACAATTAGTCACGCCTGTCTGAAGAGCTTACTTCAACTATTAAATCGAAACGCTACTCGCTCCATTCTAATCTACAACGATTTAAATAATCAAGAGGCAGGGTTGAATTAAGCGACAACGATGAGTCACTATTTTCGTAACGCGAATAGACGACATTAAAACGTGTTAACAAAACTGTCGTTAAACATGGTGATGTCATTGATAGGACAACGATCTGCCATTGTGACACATTTATAATACTAGAGACTACTTGAAATCTTTATAACGCGTGTTTACTTATTTAGCAATGAATATTCAAATTATTATACTATAATGTTTGTATAAATGTGACACAGCAGGATATGAAGTCGTATACATCAGGCATCGCTTCCAAATCGTTCTGTCAATTAGATTGGTGTCTAACGGGTATTTAATGGTGATATTTATATATGATCCCGCTGTGTCATAATGTACGACCAATGGGTTTATAAATAATAATATGTTTATATTTATTTTGGTACAAAAAAATAATACGTGTAGGAACATTTCTTTTTTTCTCTAATGAAGTTGGCTAAGTATTAAAATTCTATGACGTAGCATGTAAAATACCGGGTGTATTTGGATCGCTTGAAAAGATTTAAACCTAATAATATACTATTTATTTACTACATAATGCATATAACCATTAATCTCAGAAACGTTTTTTAAGAACATTTTAGGACTTATGTATTTTGCGAACCCGCAATATATGCATACACGCTGTACACTGTCGTTGACCGCGAGACGCGCGACTAACGGCCGGGTTAGATCAGGTGAGCGAGACGGCCAGGCATGAGCTTGCACTTCTGTTTCTCGTCCACCACACACTGCCACAGGAGCTATCGGACGATTTTCCAACACCCGTTGAAATGCCGCCGTTATCATACCAGAGTTAGAAGGATGCCGGCGATTCGGAAATTTCTCTCTATAAATACGTAAAGCACGTAATGCGTTTCCTTCAGCCTCTCCCAAACACATGACCATGTCACCGTATTCATGAGCACTGTAAATGTACGCTTTAAGCATTGTTGTCTAATTAAAATGAGCAAAAAAAAAATACAACAGCACAAAACGTCATTCACACCTTCAAAAGTAGAAATAAGACAATAATAAATAAAATAATAATAACAAATACGAAACAATATTACGAGAATTAAATTTTTGCTCAAACTGCGTCCGACACTCAATGGAACCTCGAACCGACTGCGACTGCGAGTTCGATACAGAACGCGATTTGCGGCGTGCGGGCCGTGGAATTCGTGGAATCGTAGAGTTCGGCATTCGGCAAAGACGGCATATGACTTTGACAAAAGGCCGCCGCGGCCGCGCGAATAGGTAAGCTCAGGACCGGATCTACCATATGGCTTTTTGGACTTCAGCCCAGGGCCCCGTGGATTCAAGGGCCCCCAGCTAAGTCAAGTCAAAGTCAAAAATAGACCATAATGCGAAAGAATCAATAATTTTATTAAATTTAAACAGATCGTATGGTTTACAGCCCTGCGAATTCTACGATTAATCAAACTCAAGTCTACGTTCAGGTGTTAGTACTTCGAACTGACAGTTAAAATGTTCGGCTGATATTACACATTCATCTCATTCGTGGTCAAATTTGGTGGGCCCCTAATTAGTATTAGCCCAGGGCCCCCTGACCTTACGGTCGGGCCCTGGGTAAGCTTGTTATTATTACCAGTATATACTAAGTAAAATTCGTAAAAGTTGTTTCATTATAATGAGTGAAATCCGCGTAAATATTAGAAAACAATGTTTGTATTTATTTATTATTTTTCTAGTACTACGTAAGTATATAAAAAAAAACAACCAAAAAAGTTATAAAAAGAGGCAAGAAAAAAAATTCTTTTCGCGTTTTTTTCACTTGTATCATGTCAGGAGCAGGACATGCCAACACTATCATACCTCTTCGTTTTTTCAAGCGTTCCAAATACACCGTGTATGAATTATTTATTTTAAAATATAATTTAAAAAAAAATTGAATTATATCAAAAAAAAAATGTCTACTTTGTACTACGTACGTAGTACAAATTTCGCCGGACTAGCAATTTACAAAAAACTAATTTAAAATATAGATTCGTACAGTAAAGTAATAAAACTGAAATAAAGAAAAAAAAAAAACAAATTGGTGACTAAAATTATTATAAACTAACAAAGCGGGTATCAATTTCTTTTTTAATGTCCACCATTTATTATTATTATTTTCTCATTTTTAATTTATTGTACACCTCAAATACATTACAAAGTACAAACAAAGCTTAAAAATAGTTACATATTATGATGTACATTGAGTGGACTTACGGCTAATTAACCATTTCTTCCCAACAACCCAAACATAAAAAGGGAAACTTAATATCGAAAGTTGCATAATAAACTTGCATACAAATGTCTACACTCTGATACTTATAAAACTGCATAAAGGAATTTAAAAAAATACGATATATATTCTGTCATAAACTATTCTATCATAGTACCACCACTTAAAACATTTTTCGAGAGCACATAGGTATAAAACGTTAAAAAATAAAGTGCGTAGTTTACACCTGGACGTCACAATCAATCAGTCCGCGATACATCATACTTATCTTATATCAATGTACATCTTAATGCGAGTTTAGGTGTTAACGACACAGACAGACATACAATAAACAAGCGCGCGTCCGGTTGGAAATAGACGGTGTTTCCGGTGCGCGTACGCATGCAATGACACCGGCCAACATGTGGAATCTATTATTGATTTTTTTTATTTATACATATGTATTAGAAATTCTTAATAGTTATCGTGAATTTCGATCTTAATAGATATATATAGTGAATCTAATGCTTTTTTGGGAATCAATTTTTAAACTGTTATAATTATGTATCACAGATGATGTACTTGTTTTCAAACAAATTCTGACCAATGCTGCTTTACAGTGAAAATAATTAAATTCAGTATATTGGGCATAAAAACTAACCGACCATATCTGCTCATAAACTTAGCTACGAGTAAATAAATAAATAAACGTCTCAAACTAGCCCCCAGTGTCGGTGGTCCGGAAACACACACAAGTCGTCAAACACTAACACAGACCATGGCATACATCTGTATGGCGTATTAAAATATCATGAGCAAGTAGGTATGGAATCCTTGAACGCTAAAGAAACAGCCACTGGCTGTCACAAACTCGCAACTTCGCCAATTCGTCACTACATTATAATACTGCTGTATCTGACATACGATACGTAGTCCCTGGTCTAAAAGAATCCTAAATTAGAGCCGAAGATGTTGGACAGTGGACAAACAAACAATTGGACCCTCTACTACTACACTATCTACAAGGGCGTCAGGTTTTATATAGTTTAAATTACCCATTTTGGAGAAAATCAGCGTCATATGTACAAAAGATTTATTGAAAAAACGTTATTGCAAATAAAAAAACAATAAAAATATACTACATGGCGATCTTCTTCAGACAACTTTTATGGGCAGTAATTTAGAAAAAAAAAATGGTGGGAAAAGCGAGCAAACAATTAAGCGTACCTAACACGTACTTACAGTACAGAAGATTTATTATGACATACCCAATAGATTATATACTATATCAGAAGTATATAAAACGTAAAGATACGCGTTGGCGCAACGGTCACAGCACTGGTTTGTGGCTGTTGCGCTGGCGGTTGCGGATTCTTTCCCCGCACATGACAAAACATTTTTATTGCCCATACAGACTGATATTTGCCGTAGTCTGGATGTTTATGCAGTCCTTGTGGGTCTCCCCACCGTGCCTCGAAGAGCACGTTAAGGCGTCGGTCCTGGTCGTTATCATGTACACCTGATAGCGATCGGATAGGAATATATCCGCAGTGGTGGATTAAGCTCCGATCCTTCTCCTACATGGGGAAAGAGGCCTATGCCCAGCAGTGGGATATTACAGGCTGAAATGTAATACAAAACGTACATATATTTATATATAATACATATTTAAGTATAGTAAAAATGAAACTCTGCTATTTCCTTTCTCGATACCAAAGTACTAAGCATTCCCATAAATTATGAAAATGTTAACACCATCCCATCCCATATCCAATTAAAATGACACCATAAAAAGAAACACTTTCACGACAAAAACGTAACCGTCCACCCAGGCGATTTATTCTGATCGCTGACAATATTAATAATCGTGTGGAATCCTGAATAACGACTTCCTGCGACGTTCACACTGAAATAGACGAAGCTGGGATACACGTTATAGTTCGATATCAAATTTAATTCGGGAAATTAGTTCGGAGAAAACGACACGTACGTATAACTTCCTTTGTGAGTTAAAAAATGGTGGAGAATCTTTGTATTCTTTGGCTGTTATTGATTGGGTTTTCTCATTGTTTGACACCAACGTTTAAGGTATGTTAGGGGTTCAGAACAAATATCTAAATTGAAATTACTGATACTATTAAGAGACTCGATTAGGTTTTTTTTTAAAATTCATAAACTAAGAAAGTACTGAAAATATTTTCTTTTCAGTATTAAACAATTATATGTTTAAGATGCACGCACCGTCTATTCCTTAGGCAAGTTATTTAACACATGGGTTTAAGGTAACGGTCAACTGATTATCCCTATTCAATTTTTCTGTATGTTTGTCCAATATATAATAATTACACTTGGGTGTATAATACTTACATTTGAGTTTGGCCTCAAGCAATAGAAACCTGAATTATCCACATTAACAACATAGGCTATAAAACATCGTGTTAAACTCATAACAGTGGAACAGTAGCCATAAATGTCACCGCGAGTAAATTAGTTAGGGACGTCCATTATTATATAAATATCTCTTGTCATCACTGCAGTATGCTCAAAACAATTTCAACTACATACTGTGAAGTTAATACATTTAAAATCGTCAAGATACTTAGTTCTAAGATAAGATGTAACAGTTATATAAGTACATTCTTTTGAGTAAGTGTTAAATTGTTAATATACATTTATTGTTTTTTTTTTTGTTTTTGATAGACTAACTTTATTGTTAATTAATAAAGTATATACCAAACAAATCCATACAGCGGTAATTCTCACGTATTAACGTTGACAAAAGTCTTTATAAGATGCTAAGTGAATTACATTAAAAAAAAAAACAAACCTCAATACGAGTAAACGGTTTTTAAAGCAAACCATACACGTGCAAGGCTATTTAGTGCGTGCAGAGCTAAGTAGCTTCGTTTTAGACTCGCATTCAAGGAACTCTGGAGCGAAGTAAAAAGAGAAACACAATGGTCGTACGTTCCAAACGAGGTATTCAGTGGCGTGCTGTAATTATTGTGTAGTGTGTGCCGTCGACGAGAATTTGTTACACACGAATGAACCGGCTTTAAAAACTACCCGAGCCAAGATTCGAGGGAAATAAGGCTTTATTTTTATTTTATTTTTTTAATTTCGACACATTTTATCGCCAAATTTTTTAATTTTTTTTTTTCATTTTTTCAAAGAATTGAATCAAGCCCATTGTTACTGACTTACTAAGCTTTTACAGGATAAAGTAAAAACAAAAAAAAATGTGTGTGATATAATAATTATTAAAATTATACGATAATATTTAAAGTAACGGTCACGCGTCACTTGTACGGCACTTGTTTTATGAGCGGCGGGTGTCATAAAATTCGTATCGTAAGATCTTGTCTCGACGACTGTACAAAAGTAGCCCGTTAGCCGAGGGCGTCTCATATATCATCTTAATTAAATTTCTCCGCCAGCAGCTTACTTACATGATTGTACCTGGACTTTTATGTATTGTACGCACGTACGAGTGCTAGCGGTTACACACGCTGAGCGAGTTTCAAGAGTCTTTAGAATACATACCTTGCTTCGTGTTGTGGTCTAGCTTTTATGTATAATTACGACTTATTTTTACTTCAATTTCGAAATGCTAACTAGAATTTTTAGTGCTCAATCTCAAGTTGTCAGACGAGATTATTTATGGAGAGAACTGAGATATCCATTTGGACGCATTTTAATAATTCTATAAACATTTTGATTTACGACTTACAAAAATTATAATGACATCGAAATACGAATGAATAAAAGCGAAACCATAAATTATATCATAAATAGGTTAGAGTTGTAAAATTATGGAAATGTTAGAATTTTACTATCGAAGTTGTTATGTATATATGTAACCAAAAGAGAGAATAATTTATGTATTTTTAAGTTCGAGGTGGTCCGTATATGGAGAGTAATGGAGGGGGTGTAAAAACAAAATATATAAGCCAAATAGCCTTAATGTGGTTTCTAAGGAGTTATTTAACACATAAAATAACGTTATATTTATGTTAACGTAAAGCTACCATCGATTCTGCTTAGAAGAACCGATACGAAACTCAACTGGTACTCATAAAAATAATTTAAAATCGACTTGTTAGTTGTCACCGTTTGCTTTGTTGGCGTAACGAAAGACCACCACACCACTAGCATTATACAACTTAGCGATGCTATGCACATTATCGCACTTCCTAGCACAATATACTTGTTGCAGACATTCAAGCGGATCTCTCTCGCTCGCAGTGGCACCACGCTGAGACCTCGTAATTATATGTTTTTGACGGATGTGGCATGTATTAAACGATGAGTGTGACGCGCGGAAAGGTGTAAGATTACAATTCCGTGCTCTCGACTTGTTGATTGCTTTGATTTTAAAAATCGAATGTTATTTTAAGACGGCGGCGGCGGTAGAGTATTACATTTCGTATTCTTACTTTGTTGTCCTCGTTCAATTTTAAAGCAAAAATCGCAATTTATTAGTTATGCCATTATGTGGCAAACAAACTAACGAATCGCTCGATTGTAAAGGGGTTACCGTATATACTCCTACCTATGGACGCCTGCAACGCCAGGAGCAGTAAAAGCACGACTACCTTAAAACTACTTAATAAAGAATAACAGCAATAGTATTGAGCTGTGATTTGCTGAAAGGTTGAGCTACTTCCACATTTGAGTTACTTCGAAATCTTCAGCAAAGTAATATATAAAATAATGCTCTATTAATTGACTATTCTATAAAATAGGTCAAATCCAAAATTATCTGATATATTTAAATATGACCAAATTTTATTTGTCAATCGCTAAACCTGTATACCTAACCACCTAACGTTTTTTTATCCGTATAATATGTCGAACATCTGAATATTTTACTGTTTCTAATCTATCTATCACAACGATGACATCTGTAACGTATGTAAGTTAAACGAGTTAAAACTTACCGTGCCACTATAATTATGTATGACACGTGTAGTAACTTGCGGTGTTGCCCGTACAGTGTCAATATTTGTCAGAAAGTTTGACGTATGACTGCACGGCGAGGATAAATGAAATGATTTGGCGATTTTCGTAATCAATTGACGAGACGAAAAATAGATAATACTCGTAGTCATGATGTATATCATAAAATTTAAAATTTATGAAGATGAGAGATGTTAAAACTCATGTGACATCAGTAACGGCCAGTAAGTATGTACTTACAAGAGAAAAAAGAGAAAAGAAAGAGAAATGAGATTTCTAATTCAACTCGTATGGACTTTATGTAAAAAGTTTTATCACTATGGTCCGGCCGCTGAAAGAATGCGTTTCTGACAGATCGTGATTGATTGGGCGATGTAACTTTGAACTGGCGTACAGTTTGCGGCAAAATTTTAAATATCTTTTTTTGTACCTTATTAACGAGTGATAACATTAAAATTCGAATAATTTTGCCAACTTACAATAAATGTATTAATTTTGGCCTAAAATTATTACAATTACATAATTAAAAAATATAAAAACAATAGCTTTTAAAAGTCCAACCACGTCAAACGACGCTGCTTCAAGGTTATGTCAACTGTTTGTTTTTGTATTGTAGTGATGTGACAAAATAACGAGGCAATTGATATCGAATATTTTTGTAATCTTAATAAAATCTGTCGGTATAATATAAAATAAAACGTTATAATTTTATAATATATAAAGTACTTAGTATTTAATAAAGTTAATAACATAATAAAGGTACGCCGAAACAAAACTTAAGAAAAATAGTGTCACAATATCAGTCAGATGAATAAAAAAAAACATTGAAAATAAAATTACTTACTTTACTACTTTATATTTCTGGTAAAAAATGATATATATGCCTTAGTCTTCATTGTTTAAGGCTTAAAACAATGTATTTCATAACATACATTTTCCAATAAATAAAGCATTTTTATTTTTTTCTCTTCGTTACCTTCAGAAATTACGGTTCAATTCAATTAATTGATTCATTAAAAAATTATTTACATTGTAAATATTTATTGAATATGTTACTGTAAAAGCTCGAACTACGGTAAATCCTAAGATTTAAGAGTAAGTCTTAGGATTTACCGACATGAGTTGGTAAATGTAAGGATTTATGAAAATGGGACATTTTTTTGGGCTTTTACTATTATAATTTAGTACATGCTAGGTTTTACCACTGACAGCTAGTAAAAGTTGCTCTTGGGAATAAAACAAAGATTAATTCTTATTCATATATTTCAATCAAAAACTTAAATTGGTAAGTCTTTAGACTGAGACCCGTAGACCGTTATCGGCATAATTTCGTTACAAAAAAAATAACCCTAACCTATCTAACTTCAAAATTAGACCGTTTATCGGCATAATTTCGTTACAAAAAAAACCCTAACCTATCTAACTTCAAAACTGTTAAGAGCCTTGTTCCTATACATATTGAAAGAACTCGTCTATCTAACGCACAACTTTTTCCATTATATTTGGGTTCTGATTTTCTATGACACAGTAAAGAGCAAAAAACGGTGGACGTCATAACGAGGTCTTAACGAGGTCCACTACGTGTTTACGGACCAGTAGAAAACAGATCTAAAAGTCATCTTTATATTATATACTACAGGTGATACGCGCAACTTTACCTGCTTATCTTATATATAAAATTCTCGTGTCACAATGTAATGGTCGATTTACATCAGACGAGCGAATGCTCATTCTATCCCCACTATATCAAACTCTTATCAAATTCTTTTAGTGTAAACAGGTGTAGAGCATTTTTTCGTTTTGTTATATATATGAAAACGAGTGTTCGAAGATCAAGAAAGAATGCTCTTGTTCTAGCTCTAGCTCTTTGTTCGTTTGGTCTAAATGCACCCTTAGTTACAATACTCCTCCGAGGCTGGACCGATTCTTCAGAAATTTTGTGTGCATATCGGGTAGGTCTGAGAATCGGCCACCATCTATTTTTCATAGCTCTAAGTTACAAGGGAGGGGGGGGATTAAGGGGTTCATAACATAAGTATATGGCAAAACAACGTTTGCTGGGTCAGCTAGTATCTATATAATAAGAAATAAACGCTAAATGGGTTGATAAGCGTAAGACTTGAGAACGACCGGAGCAATTCGTTCTTTCTTCACTAGTTTTTAAATAATAGTTTGAAAAAAGTTTTTATGGAATGAAAAATTAAGAAAATCGAGCAAAAAATTTCAATACTTCAGAAAACGATCATTTTAACATCACAAATTTGATAATTAGTAAGAAAACGTCTGCTGGATCAGCTTATACTTTGTAAGAACAAGTCATACAAGATTTCAAGCTCTTACTGTCAGTATACATATCATGTTATTAGTAAACGACAGTGTGACTGACGTATTTGATAGCAAAAGATTTAAAACAATTAGCTATGAAGCGAGTACATCTGTTGCTTATCGGCGATCGACAGGGGTTAGCCGTGTAATAGAGCTGATAAGATCGGAGATAGTGTCGCGCTGGGGGAGGTTTAGTGGAAGGGAAACTGATTTTAACCGACTTTTGGTACTGGGAAGTTATATTCTTTTTTTTTGTAGAATTATTGTGTGTTTTAGATATAAAGTTGCGTGTACGATATGTAGATAAGCCGTAAAGATTTTGGTCAGCGTAACTTTTGTAACTTTAGCTTTAAAAATAATAGTTAATTGCCAAAAAATGTCAGGCATAAATAAATAATTATAGGTCTTACATACGGTGTTAATTTGTTATAATATATACTTATCAAGATAATTTTGATAATATTTTTAATATAATTCTCACAATTCTTGACATTAATTTGCACAATAATATTAAGAGAATATTTTATAGACATAAAAATAAAATATTTTATATAAGTTTAAATTTTTATTTATTTAAAATACTTATCAAAACTGGCAATAAAATAAGTGATTATCGTAATATCGCTGTAAAAAATATTAACAAATAAAAAAAAACAACTGTCAATCTAAAATCACCCTATCTTTTTTAAAAATATATCCAATTCTAATCTACCCTTATCAAAAGAAGTCCATAATAATATGAATAAGTTCACATAATATGCACTCGCGTCGCTGTAAGGGCGTGACACAACAATGCTTTTTATCGCTGCGATTACTTTGACGCAATGATTTCGACCCTGTGCAACTTACAAATTACTATGTATATGATTTCAGACACGCGTTATGAATTGATTTTTTTTAACATTTGTTAGGCACATGACGTTACTTATTAGAGTTAAGGCGTGATCTGAAACATCATTTAATAGTTGACAACCTCACTGACGTAAATTTATAAATTGAATTATAAAGGACTAAAAAATAAGCACTACGTCATTAGAAGCAATAATTATATACTCGATATATAGAGTCGTTTATTAAAATCCTATAAATAAATAGCTAATAGTAACGATTGTTAATACTTGTTGTTGTGAACGCATCTTTATTTTGTTTTCAACGTAATACAGGCAATCTTTGATATATTTTTTCATATACTATCAAACATATAGAATAAGTAATGAAAAAAACACATTTTTTTTATTCAATTTTCAAGAATGTTCTGATTACAATTTTATTTATATCTATTAAAAAACAAATTCTGGTATTAGGGCGCTTATTATTTGACGGTTGTAATTGAAATTAAGTTTTTCTTTAAATATTGTACCAGTTTTATATGGATAACAACAATAATACCTACAGTAGATTATATAAAAATCCTTACCTTGAATGATGCGTGAAGAGGTCTGCCTTGGAGGGTGGTGGGGGGACGAGCGCTGGGCCCAAACCTAACCCCAGACCGCCCCCCAGCGTTGGGGAGAACCGATATAATTCACTGTAGCAAAAAGAAACAAAATTGTTAAAGACGTACTTACGAGTAAAGACGAGTATTTTTAAGGCATTTGTTTTAGTGACTTTTCAATAGAGTACAGTAATGTGAAGAATGTTACCAACATTAGCTTATTTGTTCTAAGACATACAACACTTACTTGAGTATGAGATAAGAATTGAAAGATCTTAAGTAATTGCTTGACGTCAATTTGCTAATGTCAATTCGGATTTATGTCACTTTTTCACTGAACTGTATCGGGTTTTCTTTGTACGTACATAAGTATTTATCAAATAAATTTTATTCAATATCACTAGTCTATCTGTAATAAACATAATATGGTTATTAATTATATTTCGTGGCATTCGTAATAATAAATATCGATAGCTGAATTAAGAAGTCTTGTAATTACCGTAATTATATCGATATCAGTGACCATCAGTTGCCCGATTTTGATGATATATGGTGATAAAAATATACTAATGTACCTAATGTTTATTTCTCCGAAAATTATTGATCAAATGTGATCACTGTCATACAATATTTTAATCGCAAATTAACGAGATAAATATAATATTGAGGGACTTTGTCCAGATGTGGCGTCATTTAATCCTACACACGCAGCAGTAATTTACTTTTTTATTTTTTTACTAAAATTGTATAATATTTACATTATTGAGAGCAGCATTTAGTGTATACTGTAAAATAGAGGTACTTCCACAGTTGAGCTGCTCTAGATTTTTAACCGACTTCCAATAAAGGAGGATGTTCTCAATTCGATTGTATTTTTTGACTGGGTAAACTGATTTCGATGATTTTTTTTAGAAGGGGCGAAAGGTGGCGCGTGTCATGTGGCTCATTTAAATTTAATTGAGATCTGACAAGTAACTTTTCGAGATATATCTAATAATGCGTATTTACTTGACCATTTTTTCATCAAACCTACGTTACTATACTTATCTTTTCACTGGGTGTATCGATTTTGATGATCCTTGTTTTTATCGGAACTTGATGCTTGGCATGTGATCTCATTTAAATTTTATCGAGATCTGATGAATACTTTTTGAATAATATTTGATAAGGCGTATTTACTTGACTATATTTTCGTGTACCTACGATGTATTACCTAGTTGTCGATGTAATTGAAGTTGTTTTTTCTTCGTTTGCGAGCAAACACAGTTGAGTGCAATATATTTCTTGCTGTAGGTACCCTAGCCTTGCCAAAACTCGCTAAAAAGGTAGTAGGACAGTAGCGTACTCAATTTTTTTCATATTATTTAAAAAATATTACGTTACCATAGTCTTAAGACCAACGGCTTTTACCCACATACCTTGATAGACTAGAACTTGTAATCGGCAGAGAAGTGGGGTACGGACTCCGGAACCCACTCGCCGCCGAAGATATAGGATACATGCTTGGGGTATGCCTGGAACAAGTTTTGATATGGTGTCATCTGTTTTATGATAAAATTAATACACTTTTATATGACATCAATAAAGTTTTTAAATATATTTGGATTACTGATTTGTTAAAGATAAGAATAAGTTCAAATGAAAACAAATTAAAGACCAATTATTTTAACGTTAAACATAATAACGACTTCTTTAAATGACTCTTATCATTATTATCATTAATATTTTATAATCATAAAAAATAATAATTTCATAGATCTATAAAACGAGTAGAACTACTACCTCTAAAAAAAAGTGGTACTCACCATGATGCCGCAACCTGCGACATCTCAGGGCTGAGCATGGGGTAAGGGTAAGTACCCCCAGGAAAGGGGTACATGGGGGTTCGCGCGAGACCAGCCGCTGAAACAAATATTTACTATGGTAAAAGTTATGGTTTAAGTTAAGTATTATTATTTCAATATTGTAAATTTATAAAAACAACCTCTGCCACCATAAGCCTGCTGCAAATAATAATACTTAAAAAAAATTTTTTTTCTTCTAAAAAATCTTTTCCATCTCATGTTAATTACATGTAGTCAAAAAATTGTTTCATCTAATTAACAGATGAGGGAAGATTTTGTTATATTCCGGATCTTAGACCATACTCACGACACACGACTAAATTAATCATTATTAATTACACTAAAAATATACACAAAAGGTATGTAATATTGAGCTAAGCTAACTATTTTTAATCCGGCAGGTTTGAAAAGGTCTCATAGGATACTCAAATATTTTATTATTATGTACGTTTTGACTTACCTAACTTGGAGTCAAGTTGATACGGAGGGGGGATGCCCATATGCGCTGGGGGAGGCTGACCCAGCTCTCCGCCAGGACAAAAGAGGGATAGACCGCCCCCAGCGGATAGGCCCATCTTGCCAGTCTGAAAGAAAATAATAAATTTAATACTTTAGTATTTGTAGGCGCAATGCTCGCGTAACAGGAAAAGTACGCCTATCTTCACGGCTTAACATAGAGTCAATATAGTAGTTATTCTGAACAAGTTTGATCCCTGACAGGCTTCGATTATATATCTGACAGGTATGTCTTGATACTTTTGATAGTAGTCGAACTATTTCGAAAACTAAATAAATAATAGTTTAAAAAACTAAAAAAAACACGCTTTTATAAATAAACCAAACTAAAAAGGATTAATGTTATGAAATTAGTGTATTGTCATTGGTCCTCGATAAGTCTATTAGTTTAAATGAAATATGAACGTTTAGTGGGTCAAAATGCAGTCCAAAGGAGTAGGTTATGAACAAACATACAGGAAGCTAATAAAAAGCGTGTAAAAATAACAACAACTAAGAGAAACTGTACTGTGTTCAATAAATAAATAAATCTTTATATTTTCTTTTGTAAGAACTCACATAATATGAGAAGCTGTTGGATAGAGTCAAGCTACATTTGAAAAGAAAATCTTGGAGATCTGACATCTTCCTGGATAACAATGTTGAACAGGAGCAAAAATATGAATTCGCTTCGGCTTTTGGCAGCTATTTTATTATAATGTCAAAATATTTAAATATGTCAACACGTTACAATGAGAGGCGGGTCTTTGTTTTCGGGTAACAAAAAGTTTGTATCACAATTTTTTAATCCAACGCAGCCAGTATTTTATATTTTTGTAACGTTGTCTCATTTTTAAATGTATGGAAAATATTTGTAAGCTTGCAAAACGTTACTTAATTTTAATCATAATTTCCTTAATACAAAATATTGTATGTACTACGATTTTTTTATATCAAAATATGAAGAGGTCATTTGTACTGCGTCCAAGATACAAAAAATAGTACAATTCCGCTCAAAGTAATAGTTCTATATTATAAATAACTTTCGTAAGGAACAAAATAATTAAAAAAAAATTAATCTGCTAAAAATAATAATTTTAAACAATTTAAATTCATACTATATATATGTACATATATCTCAATACATTATACATATAAGTATCAAAATGCAAAACAGGAACATAGACTACATAAAAATATTTCCGCCCTAGTGATCAATAATAATGTCCCCCACACGATCCTTTCAAAAGATATTCACGTAATCACACGTCCTTGTCAATGTTATTGGAGCTATAGATATAAGTAAAAATCGACCGTTCTATTTAATACATAAATTCATTTTTATATTTAGCGTGAAATCAAAATGTAACGTCGTAGGACACAAAATGAACAAGATAAAAGGCACTGAAAATACATTTGAACACACGAACAAAACCGAGGGAGTGTGCAAGACGCGTCATTAGCAAGTAAATTGGCGCCGGTACCGTATAAATTTCGTCCTACCCTCCCGCCCAATTATGCAAAATGGCGCCCGACGAGGGCCATTCAACCGCGCCGTACTTCCGAGTGTCTCACCTCTAATTAAACTGGATCTTCTTTTCAGCACTTTATTATGCGAAATAAACGACAGGATCGCTGGTGACACGTAGGCGTAAATTAATTATGGTGTTTCCACTAGAATCCCTGAATGGTACTGTTTTGTGTGATTTTATTCGCTTTTGAATATCAACTTCTATTTATGCTACATAAATGTCGAGTCCGAGGGCTTCAGGTAAAAACAATTTACACCGCGATACTTTTAATTCTGCGTCGTAGTAAATAATCAGGCTGTTTTTGTTCTTTTATTCAAGTTTCTGTTTGAATAGAAATTCAGATAGAAACAGAATAGAAAGGCGTAGAACATTTTAATCTAAAATTAATTTTAAAACGAGCTAAATACTATGGACATAAAGAATTTATACATTGTCCTAAGTTTTGTTTAAAGCCGAAAAATATGTTTACAGACTAATATTAAAGCTTTAAAAACCTGTTTTGAATATTTCAAGTTTCTTTAACCCATTTATAAGCGAACTCACTGACAATTCCTTAACCGCTTCTTCACATTCGAACAGGAACCGCTTATTAAGACAATAATTACCACGAACAAAGAGTCCCCACTAATTAATAATAAAACACGCACAAACAAAGCCCTCCATTCACGCTCAGGACAGCGGATAAAAAAAAAAAGAAAAAGAAAAAATAACCAAAACGGTGGTCGAAAAGCCTCAACATGCGAGTACGAACAAAAAGAGCCCATAGACAATGATGACAGTCGAGACGCATAATGCGGGAGCAGAGCGCATTCTTAATTTGAAAATATTTCCATAATAAGATTTGTCTATGGCGCGACCGGTAACAAAAGATACCGGGCGAGCTTTGTTCAACTGACGGCTAGTAATAATTTAAAAAATTAAATCACACAATTACGCGGGCGGGCTACCGCGGAGCGGGAGTTCGCTAGTTATTAGCTAAACAACTTTTCTCGTTAAAACTTGCATTTTTGAAATTAGTAGGTTCACGTCGCCTTTTCAGCTCTTCGCGTGTATTGAGAAGGTTCCTAATGAAGGCCAGGTGGAGTGCCCGGCTATTGAAGGTACGTCGAGAGGGTAGTTATTGAAGGCGCATGAAAGCGCCGCGTGACGTCACCGCCACTCAAGCGACAAGCTCCAGTCGCTAATTGGAACTCGTGGCGATAGGACGCGAGAAATGT
Source organism: Melitaea athalia (assembly GCA_905220545.2). Taxonomy (NCBI): domain Eukaryota; kingdom Metazoa; phylum Arthropoda; class Insecta; order Lepidoptera; family Nymphalidae; genus Melitaea; species Melitaea athalia. Next base: position 8,085,980 of record HG992203.1, read on the forward strand.
TGCCTCAATCGACTAATACTTCAAAATTGAATAGGTTTGTTAACGAGCGGCCGGCTGAATGTTGCGAATGGAGTCGAGTACTTGGTTAGCATTCGCTAACTACCTTATACGTACGTCTGTTTTTTATTCCCTTTAAAAACTGAAGCATTAAAGTTTTATGATTATTATTATACGGAGGCAATAACGGTATTCTAGATGGCCGTCGATGTCACGAGATTTCAGTTCAAATGGAATTTCACGAGATCGCGGAATCTGAACGGACCCACACTAGCGCAACGAGTACACCCCTTTAGTTCACCAATGCGAACGAAGTAGGGCGTAATATCTTGAGAGTTCGCCCCCAGGGTAGTGGGCGTGGAAATAGGATGCTGCGTTGCTATGACAACCATGTGTAGGGGCGAGCGTTCACGTGCTCCGGCGTGGTGTGGGTGTGGGGGGAGCTGTATTAGTGTGCGTTTAGGCTGGCGTCGGGCGACCTTGGAAGTTTCGGTCTAGTTATAGTTGCATTTCTCTTTTTATGCAGGACAAAGTCACCAAAGCGTTAACCTTGACAATCACAACTATATTTTTACAATCGACTACTTATTAATACATTTATTTATTTAATTTACTTTTAAATATATTTATGTCACAAAAAGAATATTATGAAAAGTATTCTGGTTAAGCAAGTAAGCTTTAAAAATCAGTTCACCCTCAACGTTTTTCCGCATCATTTCTTATACATTTCCGCCATTGGTCCTTTAAGCCGGATGTGAGCGCCGCCGGAATCTTATAACGAGAAAAGCGCCGAATATATTTTATACGTTCTTTGTTGGACTTCTTCCAACCTCCTCCTTCCTTTTATAATGCAATAGAGATCCCAATTTGGAATATTTTAATATGAAAAATATTCAACAAAATAAGTACATACTTAAATATTATCTTAATATTTATATGATCTCTAACATTTAACCTTAATTAATTATATATTATAGGTATACTTAATTACTTATCCGTAATATAAATATTTCACTGGAGTATAAAATTTGCTTAATTAAGCATTTTTGGATGATTTTTACGGTCCCCTGCAAATATACGGGTATAAGTCTAATACTTAAATTTTCGAGGGCAGAATATTCAAATTTACAAATCGGGGTGGGTACTTAGGGCAGGGGTTGTTGACCTTTTTCCGGAGGCTGGTACTCGGAGATCGAAATAGATTTATATGTATGTATATAAATGAAGATATAGGGAGAATGGATCGGCTGTTATGATTCTTTTATAATTACACAAATATTAGGTATACTCCGTTTTTTTTCGGTACGGACTAAATTGACATAAGCTGTGTTGCTAGTTTTTTGCGAATCATTAATAGTGATGTGCCACTACCGTAACTTTACGTAATTTACAATCTAGTATCGTTTTTCAGTAATAATTACAAAAATCTTAGTCTCTAAAATTTTAGAATGTGGCGACAACCGTAATGTACCTATAGGCACACCTATATAATGTATGTACCTGTATGGCTAATGAATAGATTTATGATAAATGAAAAAACACTTATTTTTTAAAGTATTTACTAATCTTAGTAACCACATGCAAATTGAAATGAAATAAAATGAAAACATTATTTCGCCTTAAGGTGATAGTACACACACTTAACGAAATTAAAAAAAATGTCATTTACAAAAAAAAACCAAACAATAATAAAAGAAAGTTAAGGTAGCAAAATATCAAATAGGTACTCAAACAATAAAATATTTTTTTTTTATCTTAACCTTCGGTACATTACAAACTTACGGTGCATTTTCATGTGACGCTTGACGCTGGTTTTGAGCGTCAAATTTGTTCACGTGATGACAATTGAACTAAACTCTGTCCAAAAATAAAAGAATTAAAATGTAAACAAACACCTTACCAGATGAAAAATACTCAATCCCTGTGTAATCACACAAAATGGTTACTAGATAATTATTGTAGCATCTGGGTAATCACATGCACTACCATTATATTTGTAATTATACGTCCATTTCATCGTCAAACTAATGTTTTTTAGCAGAAAACCGAATTCGCTGTAACCTCAAACTTACAAGTGACATTTGTCATTACTGTGTCTTGTGTTTATGGTTAAGGGCTTTCTGTTCTTTCATATCGATAAAAAGTCGAGGTCAATGATATTAAAAAACTATCATTATTACTTTTTATAAATCATAAAAAGTAACTCGAACTTTTAATAAATCATAATTTATTTTTACTTTTTATAAATAATTAAAAAAAAAAGTTTAAACGGCCACTAAAGTTAAATATGGTTATACTTAATGCGACTTTGAGAGATGCATTACTTCGTTTTTTTGACAATTAGACCGTATGTCTTTCTCTGTGGTAACTTTTGCTTTAAATCTCATTGAAAATGCTTTTAGTGTATCTTTGTCATCAAATTGCTAATACTTTTTTTAAAGGAGTTGTTACACGATAGTGGGGAGCTCCAGCTAAGGGCTAAGGCAATGTGCCCCTAATACAAATAGACTTTTTTTTTTGTTTTAATTAACATTTCTCTGTACTTTCATTAGTTTCTAAGTAGAAAATATTTAATTAGATATTAATTACATAGCCTTTTCATGCATCGCCATTTCGTTCGTGTTGTAAGTAATATCTAATAGGTAGTGAGTGTCAAAAGCTGTTAGAGTGTCTAAAGGTTACTCTGTGTTTTGATAAATTTTACTGACACACAAATACCGAAAAGTACTTTGGAAATCAATTTTGACAAATTTTACTCACACACAAATACCGAAAAGTACTTTCAGAAATCTAATTTGAAACGCGCATACAGGCTGCACCCTGCTTATGTTGCTAGTGTTATATCTTTCAGTTTATCAACAAACTATTTGTATACAAAAATTACAGGAAAATATTTAAAAAAAAATCAGATAATTTTATATGGATTTCCTAGTATACCATGCACATGGCCAGAAATGAAACAATTCCAGTATGAACGAATAAGAACCTGATGAACGATACCAACCTTATAAATCTAAATTCTTGTCTGGTAAATGTATGTAGGAATCAGAAGTGAGGAGTAGGACAGATGGCCTGGTTAATTCACAATGTAATTTAAAACAAGATAGTTACACAGATTAGTTAACGGGGTGGAGATTAACTACATAGTATTCAATGGACTCACCGAGCGGGTACCGGATCTATCGCGTGGCAGAGAGACAACTCGACGCAGTGCCCGGGACTTGTGACCCGAGTGTAGGCTTAGGGCGGCGCCGCCTCACAATGCGCATTGGCACTCGCCTCCACTGCTCGAGTTGCCCAATAAGTAACAATTAATTCGTGTACACAAACTAACCCTTACAAGAGTCGAGGTTAAGCTACTAGCAGGATACACAAGTGTACCGTTCCACGCCAGAGCCAAGACTGCCTTAGCTGCGGTTGCATCGGTCTTTTATGCACAAAGGAATGACTTGAATAATAGAACGAGTGAGGGTAGATGAACAACGCAGGTACCGACATTAATAACTATCTGTATTGATTCCCCGACATGTACTTTTATTAGTATTATTATTATTATTTGTTATTATTTGCTAAATATAATAAATATATGTTGATGTTTCATTTAGTTTAATTCCTCATTAAATAAATAATAAATTCTTTATTTCTACCAAATACTTTACAATTTCTTATCTTAATTTATTTATGTAGCTTAATACCTTATACCTAATAAGTAATAATTATATCCATATTATTTTTAAGTAGAGGTAGTACCTATTACTTTATCTGTGGAAGTACACTAATTCTATGGCCTTGCATAGCGCCATCAGAAATGCATCATATTAAATTTACCGATATCGACATTTAACAACATACATCACAGCACTATAGTAGTTTATGGTTACACATTCCGCCATATTTGTTTACCTTTTAATTCTTTTATTTTTGGATGGACTATATGCGCCATCTTGAAAAAAGTGTAGCGAAAAAGCTAAACGTAGTTTAGCTTTTTAACGGGTGATAAGCGTAACTCGAACAGTTATATCGATAATCAATAGTAATCGATCCTTATAAAACAACAATCAGCTGTTACTTTGTGATATTATAAATAAAAAATAGCGAGTGTAGAAATAAATAGAAACAAATACATAAAAATACCACATACAATTTTTTGATTAATTTTACGAAATGAAATTAATCAATAAAATTAGATCATAGCTCTGTAAAGTTATAAACAAAATTATTCATTAATTTTTTTTATTTAACAAAACACATTCCCGTATCTCAGTTCAAAAAATTTTGTCAAGCGCAACCTCGTATCTTAAAATACAAGATGGGGCATATAAATAAACAAGTTCCCTCTCAGTAGTGTAAGGTGTTATTTGTTCAATACTATTAATGTAAAAATTATCTTTCAGTAAATTTAATTGCCATTCAAAGTGAATAAACACATTTTTTATTATAGTGAAAAAAATATCACAAGTAATAAAAATTAAACAACTATCAAACTAAAAAAAAACGATAGTATCGATTATCGAAAGTCGTTGCGATAATCGATACTAACGTTCTTTATTTTTCGCTTGAATTTGACGCTAAACGCTGTAATTTATCGCTACAATTTTTGTCAAACCAAATTTGACGCTAAAAACCAGCGTCTAGCGTCACATGAAAATGCACCCTTAAGCAACCTTAAGTTAGTCAAAATGTTAAAATATTAAATTACTCAACATTTCTGTCTCGGTAGACATTACCTATCTATTTTATCCGCGGCTTTATTAAATATTAATAAATATTTTTTTATCTGTGATGCTCCATAGTTACCATGATTTTTAAAAGATTCGTCTATTGTCAAATAATAATAAAATTATGTGGTAAAAGTAAAAAGTTACGATTCATAAAACCGGTATTGTATTCATAAAATCGGTATACAACACTATTACAAAAAAGCTGGTATCATTATTTCGAAAATTGACATTTGCATGTGTCAATTTAGTCCGTACCGAAAAAAAACAGGGTATAGGTACATATTAAGCTTCTATCAACAATCGACATGCTTTATTAGTTTATTAGTTTACTATCTATACGTTTTTTAACTTCTGTTTTGTTATCAGTGACGGTCATGTTCACTATATATAGTTAATATTATTCCAGTACATATTATATCAAAAGATGTGCTGTCATAAGAAGTTCTATAAAAAGTTTAGATGTAATATTCTTCATATGACAAAATACTGACTAATTAATTTCTATCCTACTGCGATCTTTAAAGCTTTGTCACAGTTAGAAGTCGACACAGAAACACCTAAAAACAACCGCATTTTTAAACATTTCTAGCTAATATTTCGTTCCTATTCATTCAGTCAAGACGTTCTTCAGTCTCGGGTTCTCGTCATTAGCTGTGCAGCTAGTCTAGATGCTAGACGCTAAGTTAGCTATTTGCGTCTTTCCCGCGTCTACCTCCGGGGCTCACTCAACGTACTTGCTGTGATAATACCAATTGTTAGCTGTTTCTCTGTTCAACTAATATGTATTTGTTTTTATATCATTTAGTAATCGTACTTTTTTTTTTGATAGATTTTAGAAGTTACTTATTTTGAATACATAAGTAATAAATATTTTAAAATCGATAGTATAATCTGATTTTGAATAACTTTAAACTCAAATAATCGTAATAATTTAAATATTATAATTTATTTAGTATTAGCTGTACCCTGTGTGCGTTTCTAGGCTTTTTTTGTCGTACCAACTCATAAACCTTTGTGGGCTCATGCACAACACTTTGCTTTACGATTCTATAAAGGACATACAGACAAACATTGATCTATACTTCTATACTAATATATAAAGCTGAAGAGTTTGTTTGTTTGTTTGTTTGAACGCGGTAATCTCTGGAACTACTGGGCCGATTTGAAAAATTCTTTCAGTGTTAGGTAGCCCATTTATCGAGGAAGGCTATAGGCTATGTGTCATCACGCTAAGACCAATAGGAGCGGAGTCCACGCCGACGAAGTCGCGCGCAGAAGCTAGATTTTATATATATTCGATAAATTAAAATATGTACTAAATAATAATCGTAACTCAGCTTTATTATAATATTTTACATGGTTTATATCAACTATAAAAATTAAACATTGTTACAAAAGCAAATGAGTAAATAAAACGCGCGTAAAGTAAAAAAAAATACACAAACTTTTATCCCTTAAAAAACAATACTCGATGAACAAAATAAAGTCGTTTAAACGTTTCACTGAAACACTGTTTTTATCAACAATTTCATAAATAAAACATCTTCAGAGTCGAATGTATTAATCAATAGCGTTTCCAGTCGATTTCGTATCCTGGTTCAACGGGGGTATGCCAATTATGTTTTTGACGGTGCCTCGGAATTGGAAGAGAGTTCGCTTATGTACAGAGTATGAATTTACCTAAAGGGTGTGTTTTGGGGTATTTTTATGTTGTGAAATAATTGGTGTCTCGATTTTATTTGATTAAATATCTTTTTAAACTTGAAAATGCTGTGTTTTGCAATGAGGATAATAATTCTTTTTAATTTCATTAAGAAAGATAAGTTTTAAAACGCGTGGCTACGATTTGTTAGAAGAAGCTATAGTAAAAAAAATACTATTTTCATACTTAGTGCAAAGCCTAAATTATCAAATTTGTTACTGTCATAGCATGTTGAACATTTTATTATTGTCTTATTGAAGTGAAACTTCTTTAGAATCGTTGTGATTTGAGACTCGATGGTACGAAATTGCGTCACGATAAAGAAAGAAACATATAAATGTATAGGAGTGAATGAGATAGAATACCTACGTTACTGCTCAATACACGTAAGCGACGCGTTTTGCATGGCGTTACGACCTTACTTTCCTACGACTTTTCAGAAGTTTCACTTCTGCCGTGTTTGAATTGCCCACACACTTTCCTTGTCGTAAATAAACATTTTTTTTTTCATTTATATAATTTTTTACATTCGGTAGTCTGAATTAAATTCGTAAGAGTTACTTATCAATGGGTATATGTATTATCAAAATGTAATAAATAAATACAAAACATCCCCCAATGTAAGCGAAGTCGGTACAAAAGGAAAGTGACACAACTATTCGCCTTGACACACCTAACCCATTCCCATTAATCTTAATACGTTACCACCACTGAGTCACTGTGACTCAGAATGGGATTTTGTAAAATATATTTATAGACTAAGAGCTAGCAGTTCAACTTAATGTATAAGATTTTCACATGTCATGTTTATAGTACGTACACAGACAAGCGATAGGTACATAAATATGATGTGCTTGACTTATCTAAACAACACTAAAAATTTTAATCAGTTAAATAAATAATGAATTAACGAACTATTTATAGTATATTTATCACATTATACCTACTACTTACAAAAACCCAAAAAAATCCAACTATTAGTTTCTTAGATTAACACAACCAAACACTTCAATTTTTATACTATCATCAGGCAAATACCTATGTTTATAGGCAAAGTATCTGCTAGCTCCTATAGTATCCAGAGATAGCATTGTTTTGTATTTCGAGTATGAACAAGAATTTATGTAATAAAATAAACAGCGAAACGGTAAACGTATCCACATAACGAATTTAATAGACCATTTATTGAATTAATTAATAAATCATTTATCGTTAATCAAAAGCTAACAATCATAATTCATTTCATTAATAATTATCAGCACTTGCATAGAATGAAATTGGTAATGTATGAAGTATTAAGATTTAATTATGTTATTGCATCCATCGATATCTATATTTAATATTATAAAGCTCAAAAGTTTGTTCGTTTATAAACGTACTATTATTAGGATATTGGATGTATGGACATTTACTGATTAAGGCTGTAGGCTATTATTTCCTCAAATTAACGCGAGTGAAACCGCGGGACGCAGCTGGTACCTATATATGAATAAAATTTATAGTTTTGTCTCGTTGATAAGAACTTGTAACTTTGTGAGTCTTATTATATTAATAGTACATCAATGAGCAAGTACTGTTTGTTATAAACATGGTTATTAAATAAAAATTGTTAGGATATCTCAAAGTTGTTGATACGGAACAAGACTGAAATTTAGATGGTAACATTGAAATTTATTTATTAAGAGTAAGGTGACTTTTTAGAAATGGTTTTAAAATTGATTATAAGAAATTTGGAAACGGGATTTGTCTAGTTGTCTATATATTAGGACAAGTAATATTCACGGAATCAGAACGCAAACAATAATTTAACAAAGACTTAAAAAGGGTCAATTTGTTTAATTTCTTAAATAGCTTTCATAGCTCTAAAAAATAAAAGTCACAAGTGTTAAGTTGAAGAGTGAAATTTTCATACAAAATAATCATATAAGTCTATAGTTGTGACATTAAGTGACTAAAATTAAACAAAACAATTACTCTGCAAGATTATTGGAAAGACGTGAAATAACATGCATTAACGGTTTAGCGTGTCACATACTATACTTTTTTTTGTGAAGTGTTCTTCATATAAAGTATTTTAGATACGCATGCGCCGAATATCATCCATGTCCCGCGAGCCTAACATTACGACCATTATAAGAATTCATCCAGAAATACTTATATTATACACGAAAATGGACTTTAAAGCTCTGATGTAGAGTTTTAATTAGCAAAGCATTTGTTAGTTTTAAATTTTAATGCGTCTTATTGTGTTGATTGTCTCTCAAGCTAATCGTAAAAATTCTTCAACGATGGTTTCCATTACAGCAGAGTCATTTTGTTTTGACTATAATTCTATGGTTCTGTTTCATCTATACTAATATATAAAGCTGAAGAGTTTGTTTGTTTGTTTGTTTGTTTGTTTGTTTGTTTGTTTGTTTGTTTGAACGCGGTAATCTCTGAAACTACTGGGCCGATTTGAAAAATTCTTTCACTGTTAGATAGCCCATTTATCGAGGAAGGCTATAGGCTATGTAACGTCACGCTAAGACCAATAGGAGCGGAGTCCACGCCGACGAAGTCGCGCGCAGAAGCTAGTCGTCTGATAAAATTTATCTAGAACATAAGTTATTACCCTGCCCTGCACCTGCTACTGCTGGGCAGCGTGGTGACTATGGGCAACACACATGAGTTCACGCCATTCTTGGCGCGAACTTGTGGAGGTCTTTGTCCAGCAGTGGCCCGCGATAGGCTAAAGTGAAGACATGTTACTAACTGGTTTTATCAGCAAGAAACAAAACAGTCACTTATAGACTGTTTCACCTCAACTATATAATAAACTACTACTTTTGAATTTGCGATTAGAAATATCTGACAGATGTAGAAAATTGACAGCGATATTAAAAAATATATCAAAAACTTATCTCTTGGATATCTTTATACGTCAGATAACCTTCACAGTAACCGGTGAGCCAGGCATCAAGAAATTAACCGTAGTGAGCCATTGTTAATGGGTGAAAATCGTATTCAGTGTTCTTTCCTTGTCTTTCATTAAAGATATGTTTAGCTATCTTTATTCGCTAAGTCATTTCCTGTGATTTGCTGTATAAAAATAATTTTTCGTGACAGAGCACTAATGTAGCTGTCTGACGGTAAACATATAGCAATTATTTTTAAATTTTAAGAGAATGTGTAATACGATTTTATTATTTACGTAAGATAAATAAGATATTTTTATTGTGTCCGGTGTGCGGATAAATCAACATTGATTTTTGTCACACCGATAAATAGTAATGTTTCTAGTTAAGTTAAGATATACTTTTAAATAAATAAATGTATTCATTTATTTAGGATCACCAGTAATTGTTAACAGTAATTAGTTAATTACATAATAAAGTAAACTTAATCTTAATAAATATGATACAGCTAAGTGTTACAATTTCTTAAGGTAAACACCACATGCAAAAAGAAGCGTTACATTCCAAAATTAAAAAAAAAAAATCTATTACAATCTATTAAAAACAACAGCCATATATAAGTAGCGATCTTAAAAACAATTCGTCAGTGATTCGCACAACTCCCGTCTGAGCTTGGTAAATGAGTCAGCAAAGTCGATGATGCGTCGATGTTAGTTACGTTAAGGAGTCTGGACAACCTCGGTACCAGTGGCACCCAGAGTTGTCGTGCGAAAGGGTGGGCACAGCGGAGTAATAGGATCTTATAAGAAAATTTCGCACTAAAAATGCGCTGTATCTTGTCTATTTTAAAATGTTTAAAAAGATACAAGCTTTTAGATTGAACTAGAAGTTCCACACAATTTCACCTTCGTAAACTTCACTCAATAATAATAAGATCGCAAATCTATACTAATATAATAAAGCTGAAGAGTTTGTTTGTTTGTTTGAACGCGCTAATCTCAGGATCTACTGGACCGATTTGAAAAATTCTTTCAGTGTTAGATAGCCCTTTTATCGAGGAAGGCTATAGGCTATATATCATCACGCTAAGACCAATAGGAGCGTAGCACTAATGAAGAATGTTTCAAAATCGGGTGGTCCTATTCCACGGGGACGAAGTCGCGCGCACAAGCTAGAATATGTCATATTCTTTTAAGTCCCTGGTAGTAGATTTTATAGCCTGTGACATGCTTTATTAAATAGAATACCAATGAAATATAACCGATATTACGATTAATTTGTTTGAACAACCTTAGGCTTTATTACATATTCTTTTTTACAATTCCATTCGTTGGTAACAGAGTTGATATTAAAGAAAAAATGATAATTACCAACGGCTAACTACATTGTAAATAATTGATGAAACAATGCGATTATGTTGTTAATACACGAACCCTTTTTAATATCGTCGGGTTAATAAGATATAATCACACATACTAGATTGGAAGTGTCGTCAATGACGCTTCTTATTCTGGCAAAGTCACAAAGTAAAATATTATAATATAGAAAAAAGTTTGTATTTGGTTAAAAATAATACAACATAGAAGCTATTAAATAATATAACGCAATTTTACCTTGTCCCTACATGGAGAAAGAGAGGCCTATGGCCAGCAGTGAGATATTACAGGCTGAATCGTTTTCGTGAAAAACTAAAATTTTCACGAGGTTTTGTCTAACTTATGATGGATTTGAAAATTTCAATTTTAAAGGTATTATTAAGTAATAATAATAACGTTTTTTAGTCTATTGATTACAAGCAAATAAAATAAGAAAATTATTTTTATGTTACTTTTTAGTAGTTACTTATTAGTTCGTATTATTTTGTATTTCCAGCTTTCTATAATACCAAGCTTCATTGCAATCGATTATTTAGTTTTACCGTATTAGAGTAACAAACATACTCGACCATTAATAAATAGTCTTTGATATTAAAAGTTTTAGTCATTTATATACCCACAGTTAAGTTTTCAAACTACCAACCTACAAATTTCATTTCAATAATAAAAAAAAACTACAAAATCAATTGTAATGATTTTAAAATAAACAAGAATAAGTACGTGAGACCGTGTCGTGACCGTGTGTTTTATAGACATGTTTAATAAACGTACGGTAATTAGAATAAGCGACACGTCAAAGGGTTAATGTTGGGTTGTTCGTCCTGTACCGTTTATAATATGTAGGGGTTAGTTTTGAGAGAAATGTGTCGTCGGTGTGTGGATTTATAATTATATAAGTACTTATTTTTTATTGAAAAAATAGGTATGATTAATAAATGTACCTACATAAAAATGTCAAAGTTACGAACTTAAAATTGGAGCGAAGAAAGCAAACAAAACGTTACAAAACGTCACAAAAACACAATTAATGTATTATGTATACTTTTTAAATAATTTGGTAGTCAGTATTGTTAAGGTTTTGGGCTATTTTTTTATTAAAGATTTATCATTTAGGACTACGAAACATACTTCAGAGATTAACCCCTTTTTGCTGCCTCAAATATCGCACATATAAATTGTTAATGTATCGTTATAATTTTATTAAAATAATTTTTATGTATTACAAGCTAAATTAATTTTTTCTTGATATCTAATTTGTAGTCTGCATTTGTAAAAGTAAATTAATAATAAACCAAAACACAATTTAACCGTCAATCAACAAAAAAAAAAAATCATTAATATTGAAAATTTATTTACAAAAATTGTAAATAACTTAAGAATATAATTATAAGCGATCGAATTATCACCGTTTGTTATAAAAGAGTTTTTAACCCTTTAAATTAGAACGTAAAATTTCATTTTTATACTAGCAACATCGTTCTCAATTTCCAGCGTAATAAACAGGTGGGGTTAAATCTGCAGTTGACGTCGCCCGCAGCGCTACTTCAAAGGAAATATAAATGTATGAATTGTTTAGCGAAAATACAGCCGCGGGCAGGACCTTCCGACCTACGATTATGTAAAATTTGGTTGTTATTTTGTATTTTGGAATATCGGAAGGTACTTTCTGTATATAAACGGTAATATGTTAGTACATATAATTGTAAGTATATGTATATAGAATTAAAATTGTGCATTTAGAATTAAAATAACTAATGAAATTAATAAAATATCTCAATTTCATAATTTCATTAATTATATAATGATGTTTTTTTTATTCATTTAATAGATATTATTGTTCAATAACGCCTAAAATGTACTTAAGATAAAAATTAATAATACCAAAAGATCATAAATGTTACTATTAGAAGCATTATACTCGTATAATAGTCTAAGTACTCAAATATTTACTTTAATTTTATACTTCAATAAAAAATTTAAACGCAATAACCGCGTATTACTCTTATAGAAAAATAAATCATAAAAAATACAACCTGTCAATTCCACATCGAACCGTTAAATGGAAAAGTATAAGTATCTGTTGCGAACATCAAAAGGAAAAACTAATGCGCGGTACCGACGCGACATTTCGTTGTAAAATATTAACGGGGGTCGATCCCGCCCCCGCGGGTTAATGCAGGTTAAAACAGCTATTCCCTTTATACTAGTACGATTGTATGGAATTATCCGACTTAACGAGATAGGTACGTTGAATTTCCAGTTGAAGAATTTTTTTACGAAATTTTGTAAGATTTATGGTGTGTAATATTAATGTCTTCTCATTGTGTGTGAGTTTAGGAGATTTTTAGATTTTAAAGTCAAGTATTTTCAAGGAGTTTTAAAAGACATATTTAAGTAATAATTTATAATTGGCTGTTTTTTTTTGTCTGCGTTGTAAATAACACAAATAATGTATTTTCGGTGCAGAGGAAGGAGCAAAAATGACCACTGGCAACAACAGCAGCAAAAATAAAAATTGTAGTTTAAATTTTTCTTATAAAAAATATATTTTTCTCAAAACTTTATATAAAGTAAAGATATCACAATTTACTTACACATACAGTTTTAATCAACGCTAAGAAAACTTTCGACGACGCGTTGGCGCAGCGGTCAAAGCACTGGCTGTTACGCTGGCATGGCGGTCGCGGGTTCGATCCCCGCTCACGACAGACATTTTTACTGACCATATAGATGTTTTTCGTAGTCTGGGTGTTTGTGCTTATGTATTGTGTATTTCCGCACCCCCGACACAGGAAAAAATCCTACTGGGGGCCGTTGAATGTCAATCGTTTATTTAATATAATTATCGTTATATTATTATTCTTGGGAACTTAACCTTTTTTTACGCAGAAATTGAAAACGAACAACTAAATTGTATATTTTACAAGAATAAAATAATCTCTAATTTATACTTAAACTCTCATTACGTAAGTATTATACTTAGCTAAATAAGAATGGCTAGTAAGAAATAAAATATATTATCCTTGTAAGTAAGATATAAACTTTTTGGTACGGTCGTCAACCTTAAAAGGGGAAAGAAATAAAATATCCCATGGTTATAGAACGTTCCTACAAATCAATCAGCTTGAAGATGGCGTTTACGTGATCCCACAGCAGATCACTTTTATATCGAGAATTCAGGGTTGTCTCCCAAGGATAGAAAGAATACAAAGGGTAAAAAAAACTACAACTATTTATGATCTACCAACGGAACCACCAGACCAGACACCAGAGACATTTGTATTTGTGCAAATATTTATTTCAGGTCTGTGTGTACGTCTTTGCCTGCCTTCCAAACGTGACTATCCTGGTTAAGAATAGAACAGATTATGAAAACTTTTATTTATTAAATTCATTGTTTCTAGTCTAAGAGTAGGTCCTTGTATCTCCTCACCATGCCTAGAATAGTGCGTAAAGCAATCTTTCCCAGTTGATACCATAAATACTTGATAGCGATCGTCACTCAGGTTAGGCAATGTAGCAGTGCTTTTGACCAGCAATGTAAATGTAATGTAATGTAAATGAGAAGTTGAACGCTGTTTATGGTTACCTACTGTTATGTTCCTACTTATTGCAAGCGTAATATTTTACGGCCTACAGTTTTGATCAATAAAAAGTAGGTACTATAACGCCTAAATAACTATTAAGAGAAACAAATAATTAAACTGTTTGATTACTGTCTGTATTTCTTTCTTTCATACTAATTCATGTAAAAACATTCTTAAATAAATTTTGCCACAAATAAAACGAAAATGATTTCATTTAAAATCTACGAAAAAAACCCGGCAAATAAATCGTGACAACCCTATACAATAAATTAGAACCTAATTAATAGAAAGCTCATTGCAACGAGTAGTCATCTAAATATACGCGTTACTTACACAACGCCTTATCGGGTAAAAACCGTACCGTAATGTACGGATAGGTACGAATACGGTGGGACGCAATAAGTCGGTTTTAATTACTAGCCGATATCGGCAGATTCCTGTCTTGCCTACTCGGGAGCTGTGCTCTACTACGTCGAGGGGTGTGAGTGAGCGTTTGTCGATATCGATAAAAAAATTTTTTACTTTTTTAAAACATCTTTGGTTTTTTAAGCATGATTATTTTCTTTATTTTAATAAATGTTAAGTTGTAATCGGTTCCGCTAATTAACATTACCTAATTTTTTTTATTGTTTTACACAAGGCTTGAAATATAAAATGTATACAGCATGTGTCATGTATACAAGCGATGTGAAAAAAATATTATAAAATAAAGATTCAATAATTATCGTGAAAAGATATCAATGAAATCTTAAAACAAAATCAATGAATTAGTTCAGCAAACTAAACCAAGCAATGTAAATCAGAAGCACTATTAACATAAAGTCGCACGGAGATTAAAATTAATTCGATCCAGTCGATATCGATACAATTAAATTAAATCATCGTTCTAACACTATCTAACACAAACAAGACTCGATAACGAGGTGAAATATTCACATTGCAAGCTACACAATCACCTTTATATTTGTCTCGCTCGCACCTAGCGGTGCAGACGGAGTTTGCGAGGGAAACGACAAAGACGGCACGCGCCGGCGGCAAATACAAAGGGGTCGAGTTCTCTTTGATCTCGCCGCCGCGCGTGCGTACAGTGTATTTAGGTGTGTGTGCGTGTATGCAGATGAGACGAGGTTGAGAATTTGATAATTGCAAAGATTTATAAGATTCTCTGGGGTCCGATGTCGTGAGGTTAAGATTGATACAGCATTACAATTAATTCGTGACGTGATACCGTTATTGTATTGTAATTTTATTTGTATTGATTTAAGACACAACACACAACTCGTGGTCACAATTGATATGATGTTTATTTATAGGCTTTACAATAACTAAAGTTTAATGTAAAGTTATTGCCTTCGTGAGAGTTGCTTGAAGGGTTTATGATGCTGTTGCAAAACTAAGAGCTAAATAATTACCGCAAATATGCAAGCAATTAAAACAATTTTATCTCTTCCACTTAAATCCATTTCTAGTAGTGATTCCTTCGCCATTTCATTTCGACTGTAAATTATTTGCATTTTATTACAAATTAAATTTACAACAATTATTTAATTTAAACGGGTTTATCCCTGCCTCAAACATTAATATAAATATTACAGATTCTGACGCGCTAATCTCGTGATATATTTCTGTATTCTGTTGAGCCTATGTATTAAGAAAAGTTACATCACATTCTGACTCATAGAAGCAGAAAGGTAATTATGTAAAATATGTATATATTGAAAATGCAAAATCACGAAAATCGATTAATCCAAGTTTTATTTTTTTTAATGCTACTGTGACAATCATAATTATAAAACTATTAAGATAATTCGATTTAAAACATTTTAGCACAACAATTTGAATTTTAGCTTCGTCGTGTCTATTTTCGACGATATTCATAACCGAGACACCACAATTGATCGCTATGTGTCGTGTAAGCAACCTTGTTATTGTGATGAGATAATTGTTAACAAGATAATGGTAATCAACAGTTGTGATTTCAAGGAACTTCCTGTCTGGGAATCGAAGATTAATATGACAGTTGTAAACAAATGTTTGTTTGTTTTGTAGTGTTTATATTTATTTAATGCTATATGTCCTTTACTGTTTCATCCACGGTGACAATTATAGCTATGAAGGTTCTATCGTTTATGCTTATAAATTTACATTATTCATGTAGCTTTCTAGTATTAAAAGAGTAATAAAATCGTTTCAATTGTTTCAGAGTTTAGAACTAAAGGTATGAATATAAATACAATCTTTGGCATATTATTTTAAATTAAATTAAAATAGTCTTTATTTATTTTTTCAATTCAATTCAATTTATTCAAGTAAACTACATTTGCATAGAAAATAAAACAGTATTTGAAAGTGGGACCCAAACTAAGCTATACTAAACTAAACTATTTATTTTTGTATTTTATAATTTTGTGTTCTATTCTAATGTTAAATTAAATTTATTCTTGAGTATAGACAGCATAATTATGTTTAGCTTTCAATCTCAACCATGACGATCATTTTCCTTAGTGTCTTTCTAACCTGAAACAACAACTGAAAGAAATTAAATCCAAGAATTAATTAATATTGCACATGTACACATATGTACGTATATTCATTTGTAATTAATTTTAAATATTTTTTTATTCTTAATAAAGTATCTAACAAATACAGTATAAAATGACATGTATTTGTATCGAGACTTTAAATTAGCCAATAGCATAAGTGCACATAGTTATTAGATCACGTCTCCCCTTCACAGCGTACAAAATGGTTCGAGACAACAAAACAAAAGGAAGCTAATGAAACAACATGACTTCAGTCGAGTACTCGCTAATTTGAGTGGTTTCATTTTCAGTCAGCCATTGAAGCATGTTTCTTTGCGAGCTCTTTCAGCGAAGCCGGAAGAATTCAGTGAAATCACATTGCCCTTTTGTTAAATCGCGTCAAAAGCTGAAGGAATGCATACGAGTATATAATTCTAGCGCGAAAAACTAAAAAGAAAATTTCCCGAGGCCCGATTTCCCTGTCCATTGTCGTTTCTATTTTTTTTTTTCATCTTATTTAGCGCTTTGTCGGCGAGCCCTTTGAAGTCCTCCCCCCTCCCCGAGGGTGTTACAAATTGCGTCACGCTCGTATTTTGAAGCGTAAACACAGGTCGCTACTATTTGTTTGTGTGTCGAAAACGTTCAAACACAAAACACTTTCATAATTGTCACGTGGAATTCGATTTATATTTCAGAGAAACGTTTATTTTACGCAGATATATTAAAATAAAACGTATTCAATTACTCATTTTGGAAGGATTTATTTTAATTGTTTTATATACCGACTGTCGACACAACAATAAAATTATTATAAGATTAAAGCAAGTTTATCTAACCGAATTGTTTTGTTTATATGAATTCGTAACTTCGAAAAAAATTCTTAGCTATCTCGTTTTTAATTTCTCAGAATTTTTGTACTGTATTAGTGTGTTATTTTTAATGTTGCGGTAATACATCTGAGTCACAAAATTCTCGTTATAGAGTAAAAAACAAATGGTAGCGGATCGTGTAATCTACGCGAATTTAGTGTAAAGCGGGCAGCGTGGGATTTGACAAGTTGGAATGTCAACAGTCGGTGACACGGCGTGCCGTCGCGAGCAAACTTGGAAAACATTGCCGAATATATTTTATACTTTACTATGTCTATATAAATGAAACGACTTTCAAAGAAGTACCTATTTAAAAGATGTAATTTGTTGAGAGTGTAACTGAGGTAGGGTACAGCAGGAAATTTCCTACTCAAAATATGGAGCAGCCCGACTGGGGTAGTACCTCGACCTTACAGAAGACCACAGCTAAATAATACTATTTTCAAGCAGTATTGTGTTGCTGTTCGTTGTAAGGTGACCAGAGCTCCTGGGGGATAGGGTCGGCAACGCGATTGGGGTGCTTCTGGTATTGCAGGCGTCTATAACCTACGGTAATTGCTTACCATCAGGTGAGCCGTACGCTTGTTTGCCGACCTAGTTATGCTTGTATACATTTTTTTTATTAAATTATCACTTGATTCTTCCTGATTGTTTAAATTTTGTTTCTATCCTGTGATAGAACACAAATCGTACTGTTGACCTCATTTTCTATATTTTTTTCATAAAAGGATGTTAGTTCTCGTATGTGTATGTGTATGTGTTTGAGGACAGCTCTACCAACTCTAGTTTAGCACAGTGTCACTATATCACTTTCCTTTTCGCTGTTTCTCAATATTTTTGTTATCTGTTAGTTAGGTGCACTTTCTCTTGCTGAGCCCTCTGTCAGCTACCAGGAACAAAACGATAGTTGATACTTGATCCATATTGATCTATCGCTTATTCAGAAAAGCGAGATCAATTTTGTGTAAGTTAAGCTGCGTGCTGTCTTATTATATGCAATATCATAACGCTGAAAATTTGCTGGTTTAAATGCTTACCTTAAGATGTAATAATAATACTCTTTATTGTACACCAAAACTGAGCAAAATTCCAAAAATAAAAACAGAAGATAAGTACATATTAATTGTGTTTGCTCGCAAACGAAAAAAAAAACGACTTCAATTACGATACGAACGAATACGATTCAGCCTGTAATATCGCACTGTTGGGCATCTTCCCCATGTAGGAGGAGGATCGGAGCTTAATCCACCACGCTGCTCCAATGCGGGTTGGCGGATATATTCCCTACTATGAGTAACGATCGTTATCAGGTGTACATGATAACAACCGGGACCGACGGCTTAACGTGCTCTCCGAGGCACGGTGGGGAGACCCACAAGGACTTCAATTACAAGGACAAGTAATACAACGTAGGTAGACGAAAAAGTAGTCAAGTAAATAGGTACGCGTTATCAAATATTACTCAAAAAGTTGTAATTACATCTCGATGAAATTTAAATATGACAACATGGTAAGCATCAGCTTTCGATTAAATTAAAAATCATCAAAATCGGTACTCCCAGTAAAAAGTTATGCGGTATAATACAACATAGGTCGACGAAAAAATAGTCAAGTAAAAACGCATTATTAGATATAACTCGAAAAGTACTAGTTAGATCTCAAATAAATTTAAATGGGACCAAATGACACGTACCACCTTTCGATTAAAGAAAAAAAAGTTATCGAAATCGGTCCACCCAGTCAAAAGTTCTGAAGTAAGATACACAAAAAAAAAACTACAGTCTAATTGAGAACCTCCTCCTTTTTTGGAAGTCGGTTAAAAAGGCGGCCTTATCGCTTAAATATCGGTGTAATATCGACCTTAAATTGTCCATGTTATAAAGCCTATAAATTGAAACCTCATTATCCAAAATCTAATACTAGTTCAACAGTCATTATCATGTGTGAAATGATATGTCTCATCTAGTATAAAACATAACAGCAATATCTCAAACATCAGTACTAGTGAAAACCGCCGATCATCAATACAATGGTAAAAAGCCACACAATATTCATATTAATATTACTTATATCAACATTAATAATGACCGCTGTGGTTGTCGAACACTATCAATTTCGATATATTTAGTGAAAATGTCATAAATTAAATGAACGAATAGAACTAACTCTAACGCCTATACATTATCGGGGGGCACGGCAGTGCCCCCGCCAAGTCGAGCGCGAAGCAAACACTGCCGTACCATCCTTTACCCGAACCATTTCGCCGCATTTTCAGGCCCCTATTTGAGAACCTCTGGATAAGACCAGAACGCTGAAATTTTCGTCATCGAGTAAGCTATAATCACATACTTAAAATCCAAAATTTCAAGTCTGTAGGTCATTTAGTTCAGAAGTTAAGCGAAAGCAAAGTTTCGCATTTACGACACTCACTCACTCACTCATGATCATCAAAATAGAACTAGTACTTCCCATAAACTCAGAGAGCTGAAATTTGGTACAGAGTTAGGGTTTAATGGCTACATAAAGGGAAAAATATAAAAACTAGGATATTCGAAGATCTGGAGTACCTGGTGACCCTGATTAAAAAACACAAGAGCCCAACCAAACTATTAGAACAGATCGATATACCACCTTTACATAAAATATAATGCGAAAAACAGGGTGTAAGGGTTTAAAAGGTGGGAATGAAAATTCGTATGGAAGTATATGTATATAATGTTCGTGTTTCGTAACTGTCAAACATTTAATGTTCATCTCGTCGATATGGTAAACTCTACCCTTAAATTAAAGAACGTATTTAAATAAAGGTTTCGAATCGACAACATATATCCACAATATACGGATATTGGCGTATTTTAGATATTAAAAATTAATAATAATGTCAGTAATGAAAACGGATTGACATTATACATATTGGTTGTCAAATATTTATTTATGCGAGCGTTCAGAAATTTATTTAGTGTAAACTAAGGAAAATTATCAAGCTACTTAAATATACAATAAAATAATAATAAATGTACAAAAGAATTAGATTACAAAAAAAGAAAGTTCAATTGATTGAATTAGATACAAAAAAAGTTCAATTGATTGGTCTCCTTGAAAAATTCCAGATTATTCTGTCAATCCAATCAAAGTCTTAAAGCATATAAATATTTTCGCCGCGGAAGTGTAAAAGATATGTTTTATATATCTTAATCTGTACTAATCTATACTAATATTGTAAACCTGAAAGTTGAATTGTTTGTTTGTTTGTTTAAACGCGCTAATCTCAAGAACTATTGATTCGAATTGAAAAATTCCTCTGAGGTGGATAGCCTATTTAAAGAGAAAGATTATGCTATAAGAAGAAGCAAGGCTATTTTTTTCCTCAAATCACAGTGGGTGAAACAGCGAGGCCTAGCTAGTTGGTACATAAAAAAATCAACTGTCACTGCAAAAATCAGATCACATCTTCTAATTTAATCTAGCCTATAGCGTCCCACTGCTGGGCGAATGCCTCCCCTCTGCCTGCTCTCTTAACTTAATTCTAATCAAATATTACACAAATTAAACTAAAATATTAATTTCGCTCAAAATTTGGTCAAAATATAATGCATTGGACTAAGAGTGGTGGTGATACCAACACGTCAAGTACAAGAATCAGAACCGGAAGAAAGGAAAAGAAATATTTGTATTGTAATAATAAAAAAAAATGTTACTAAAAAGAAAAAAAAATGTGTCAAATAAGAAATTATAAAAAATAAATCAATATGCCTGAATATGCCCACGTTTCTACTTTCTACAAAAAGAAGTGAAATCCCACCAAAAACATTCTGTAAAAAACTAGCCAAGTCTCGATGGAGCTGCTTGTTTATCTCTAAAAAGTAATGAAATCTAGACAAAGTCGTACCAAGTCTAAGGTTCATTACTGCGATTTCTTTATTATTATAGTTAATGTTGTGTGACTTGGCCGTTGAAGGGTACACTAGGGTACAAAACCAGGTGCTACATGACACCATTGCACCAATCTGTCGCCAGAACCGCTACCCATTGACGATGGAAAATTGCCACTTGGAAAACGTTGATTGAATAACCAGTCAATTGTAGGCTTGATAAAGCTGCATATTTCAATAATACTTTTGTATAGGCAAGCCTGAAACAAACTGTATAAAAAATTATTTCCAGTACCAGCGGACTTCTAATCATTGATAGAAGTCCGTCTGTAGGTACGTCTATTTTATGTTAGATCGGTGGTCGATTTAACGCTCCAAAAATAAGAGAACAGAAGTCAGCATTGTCAATTCTGAATTCATGTGTTATCAACAACCGCCTAAAATGAGACACTAGTGTCCAATTACCAATACCAGTATGGGATATTATTCTTAGTTTTGTACCCTTGTGTACCCTTTAACGGCCAAGTGACACAACATTAACTACAATAATAAAGAAATCGCAGTAATGAACCTTAGACTTGGTACGACTTTGTCTAGATTTCATTACTTTTTAGAGATAAACAAGCAGCTCCATCGAGACTTGGCTAGTTTTTTACAGAATGTTTTTGGTGGGATTTATAATTTCTAAAATGGAGATATGTATATTGCTTTTTATTGTTGTGAAAGTGGACGGTAGTGTTATGTTAAATTGTTGAATAAAATTTAAATTAAATATTAGTTTTCTTCGAACTAGTAATATATTAAGATTAAGAGATCGATAATTCTATATTTTTCACTAATTAAGGGAAAATTATGTGTTGTTTTGTTTGCGTTGGATTTGAAATTTACATCGTTGTTTATCACCTAGATTTTCAATCATTAATAGGATTTAGTATGTGCATTATGAGATATACATATATTATTGATAAACATATAATCACTAACGGTGCCCCGCTCATTTTTCCGTGGTCTAGCTATCCCGTGGAAAATGTAAGGAAAAAAGCTTAATTATGGTGTGTAATGTGTTATACAGGTTTCAGGTCAACCGCCTGAATACAGTTCTACAGAAGAAAGAGTAAAAAACATTTATTCTCATATAAGCAATAAATAATTTTCGTTTCTCTTTGTTTGTATTTGCTTTAACTAATTGTTAAAATTAGAATAAAACCTCTTGAAAAAAGCTCAGCTTTATAATACCGATAATTAGTGTATAGCTTCAGCATAATCTAAAGAATTTCATACAAATATAAATCATTTTATTTTTTACTCCCACGGTGTTTAAATCAAAGATATTAACAGAATAAGCAAAAATATAAATCTAGTCTTTCAACATTGCCAAACAGTGACGCTTCTCAATAAATCATATGAAATACAAAAAAATACTATGCACGTTTCAAGAATATATTATTAATATTAAAAATGAAAAATATTAATATTTTAAAAATAATTTGAGAAAAATTATAAGATGCTTTATCTTTACTTTTTGCTTCTAAGGGAAAACCCTTATATATATAACTAGCTGTGTCTCACGCGCTCACCCGCGTTGTTAAATAGCCTATAGCCTTCCTCGGGAAATACACTATCCAACACAAAAATAATGTTTCAATTCGAATCAATAGTTACTGAGATTAGCGCATTTAAACGAACTAACTCTTCAGCTTTAGACTAAGTATAGATTACTACTTCTGAAAATGCTTTTCTATGCAAATTATAATGATCCTGTATAAAAAGTACGTGGTCGATTTTATTTAGTGAAAAAAGGATAACAAAATTATGTAAAGTTGTGTCACAGAAAACACTTTTTAAAAATAGAGTAAATCTTAATATATATAAATCTCGTGTCACAATGTTTGTCCTCAATGGACTCCTAAACCACTTAACCGATTTTAATCAAATTTGCACACCGTGTGCAGTTTGATCCAATTTGAAAGATAGGCTATATTTTATTTTGGTATATGTAATTATTATATTTAAGAAAAAAAAAAAGGCGGTACGAAGTTCGCCAGGTCAGCTAGTAATGTATAAGAAAACATCATATAATTAGAAATAGTATATAACGTCACTGAACCAAAACATGAAACAAATGGCCTGCATTGTAAAATTGTTATATCACTCGCTCTGTCTCAAAATAACCATAAATCTGGCGTAAAGCTCTTCAAAGCGAAATCTTAAATATGCATAAAAACGTCAAATATAAAAATTGATAGCTCTCCAGCATCGTTCCGAATTAATTTTAACGAATGATATATGCACATACAGAAGACGCTGAAACGATTTGTAAAAATAAAATTTGGACGAATAGATTGGCAATGTCTATTATGTTTTCTGTTATTATGCTGAATTTGTTTCCTAATATTAATACTTTTGAATGATATTACAAACATTTAAAAAAGAAATCTAACATACATAAAACGTAACACAGTACAGTACGTTCATAAATCTTTTAGTATTGTAGAAATCATTTCCAAGTATGGTTATAATAAACATTTTTCAAATAGCGATTTCTCTATTTCCATGCCTATCGCATACGCTAATGAAGTCACTGCCTCGTTAAAAATACGCCAATAATATAGATAAGAAACAGCATACTCATTGATATTTTATCGTCCCCATAAATATTAATATTCCTAAAATCCGCCACGATGAATAATTAACGGTGGCAATACTAAAAAGCCATAAACATAATACGCATATACCAAACTAGACTAGGATTTACGACTATTAAAATTCACAAATAGCTACGTCCCAGTTCTACGTGACGGACTAAAATGTTAAAAACGAGAACAAAGTCTCCCGTTCATCCCGAGACATGATTACGACCTCTTAGATTTTATGGAGGGTATAATAAAAACCGAAACTGGAAGCTTTTTTTAGATTAAACTATTCGAGATTAGTTTTAAAACAGAGTTTTGATGTGCCACAATAAAGCAATCGTTAAACGTTTAGGAGATTATGAGATGTGATAAATATAAGCGCAAAGTGTGTTGTGTTTAAATACATGGTTTGTTGCGAGGCGTTGAAGGCCTCGATCGAATGTATCTTTCGAAACATACTACTTAGTATCATACCCGTCTGTCAGCTTGTTAGTTTATCTACGAGCGGAGAGATTACTATCAAGTATCAGATAGGGTCCCTCAATAGGTGAATCAGCAATTTGATTTAGCATAATTTTACAAGAAATGTTATTAATAGATGTTTATGATAACATCCGACGCTTTAACACTCTTAGATAATACTATACAGATAACACCTAAAGAAAACCCAGTAAATCACATTACATTTAACTGTACCTATAGGTACAATACTGACATAAATTATTAAGACTGATTTAATATGTACTAATAGTAAATTATTTCCAAGGGACCTCTCGAGGCACTAACCTGGATCCGCTTTTCTTACAGCCGCAATAAAAAACTGTAACGACGCCAACGTCCCGCCTCGGATGAGTCGTTTAATTTACTAATTGGTCATTATTATTCCACATAACGACCCAATTAGGTCCAATCAATCCCTGGTACATTATTTAATATTGAATATAATGTATTAAGTATATGACAGAACAGCGGAATTTATAACATCAGATGTAATAAAGAAAAACTTGATCACCAAACTAGTCTGATAGGAAATAGTTTAATAGTGGGCCGAGGATAAATTTATTAACATCCGAAATACTTTCTAGAATAATAATCGATGAGAATTTGTGTCTTTTTGATAGCTTTAACGGTGTTTGGGTTTTAGTTATATGATTATCCACATTGATGATAATTTCTGTCAATAATGATGCTGTTGTATTTATTGGTAGGATGTCTCTCACGACTTTGTATCAACGCTTTTATAGTTATTTTAGATTTGTGCCATTTTATCTGAGACATAAACCATACCGGATTTTAGATTCTTGAACTTTACAGTAGCGTCCTTTTACGAGTGGTAATTATTAGTAGTCGCACATATTGAGTGTAAATACACATTTATGCGTAGTGTATCTCCTATATAATTACAATAAATCATCTTATCTTTGTTCAATTGTATATATGTATAATATAGCACACAATAATTGAACGTGCATTTTTCCTAACATTGACGAAATTTATATTAATGGAAATAATAATTTAAAGTGATTTATGATTAATTTGAAACGTATAATTTACTAGCTCTGATCCCGAATCGGTGATGTGATAGTAAAACGCCGTATGTGCACACGTCGACGCAGACATAAATCGTATCTTTCAAGACCATTCTGTTGTCTTGAAACGAGTTATGAAAAATATAGAAGGATCCTTCTTACGTTTAAAGGAAAATTATGCATATGATATTTTGCATTTCGTTATAGTTAGTAGAAAATTTTGTTTCATCCTTGTCGTGAAGACTTTTAAGTTACGTATATCCAAATAACTTTGAACCAGATAAGGTCTGTCTAATTAGATTATCAAATATAGAGTAAATATTTTTCAAAACTGTCTCCAAAGTACCTGGTACAGATTTAATATAAGTTTGTATATTTCTAGCATGTTTCCTTGTTCATGTGCGTATTTTGTGACATCGCTTATTAATTCTACATAGCTCTACGTTCTCATAGGTCTGCGGCGCGCGTATTTCGGAATCGTTTGATCTCGCCGCCTGCTTTAATGAGGCGGGCAGTACAGACGGCAACTAGTTCGAATTGTGTTCTGCCTACTGTCTGATTTGTTGACTTTTGGTAGGTGAGGTTATGAATTTTGAATAGATTTTTGGAATCTAGGCGTTACTGAAGGAATACAATAAACTTTCTATAGTCTATTCTTTATAAGTTAGGTAACATATACGGTACTGCATTTTGAAATAGATACTATTGTTTTACTAAAGTTAATATTTGTTGATAACAAATTGACATAAAAGAGTACAGTTTATACAATGTAACAAAAATACATATTTATAACATATCAAATTAGATACTAATTTCGTTGATCAATCAATCAATTAACAAGCATTTATTAATCACATTTTAATAATAATCATCTTGCTGAAAAGATAGCATTCGCTTATCAATGAAAATTCTCACCCACACACTGACGCACAGACAGAATAAACACACGTTCTGCGTCAGAAGACAGTTTTTTTTGGTCAAACAAAAATCTGTGTAACAGTTATATTTAAGTGTATGTATAAGTCGAAAACTATAAGGGATTACATGTAAAAAGGATAGCATAACAATATTTACTTTAAAATTATAGCATTTCTAAAATAAACTTGTCCTTTATTACTGTTTCTTTAAGTAATGTAAGAATGTATAGTTAGACAATCATCATTAAATGGAACACTTTAAGAACAGCGTTTTAATTTTTTTAAATGCCGAACTTGTTCTTCGGTTTACAAGAATAATTTCTAATTATTAATGTAATACTAATATTATAAAGAGGTAAAGTTTCTAACTTTGTTTGTTTGTAGGGGGTAACCTCCGCAAATACTTATCCGATCATAAAAATTCTTTCACTAACAGAAAGCTACACTATTCAGGAGTGACATAGGCTATATTTTATTGTTATTGAACAAACAATTTAGTGAAAAATAATAGTATATTTAAATCAAGTCGGAGAAATGCGAGTCAGATGATAATTTTGCTATATATGTATTTGCATCAGAAAAATAATAGTTAACGCCCAAGGAAGTGGGCACAAGTCGGCTAGTAAATATTAAATTTGAAAGTAGATAGGTAGGATAAATATCACATACATGTCGAGCTTTAATTTTTTAGTTATTTGTTTGAAACTGTCCTGAATTGCTTTAAATATTAGACAACAGAAAAAATGTGAACGGACTTCGTTCTAGGCGGAAAGTTTACTAAAGTTCGAAGTGGGCGAATTCGTTGAAAATTGCTCTTATAAAAAACTAATATGTATTCCGAACAGAAACACTTGCTTTGTACATTCGAAAACACAATTTTACCATCCTTTCATAGCCACCGTTCGTAAAGTTTTACTCGTTAAACAATCGTAATAGAGTACCCATGAACCTAAACTGACATTCAAAAAATTCGACAGTGAGAAATGAACAGCTATACAAAACAATCTGCAATACAGCAGCTGAACCGTTACATTTACCCAAAAAAAAAAAGAAATAAATAAATAGGAATAGCGCGACTTTTCATTTTGTTGGGGAAAAGCGAACAATGGGCGGGAAAAAAGCGGGAAAATTGCGCGTCACTCTGCCGTACCAATTTGTCAAACGGTCGCCGCAAGATGGCGGCGGCGGATGCGCGGCAACATGGCGGCTTCCGGCGGGGTTTAATTAAAAATGCGTCTCATTTTAGTCTCGCCGCGTTTAGGGAGCGTTAGACGAACTGTTTAACTAGTTTTTAATTGTAATACCATTACTGTAAAGCTAAATTGTTCCTTGAAAACGCGTACTTACAAGGAGGGACAGGGTACTTCAGCTTTTCACATTCAAATAAACAGCGCAGATTTAATTTCACATTCTAACTATAACAAAATAAATTATAAGTTCCTTTATATCCAGCAGTCAACAAGTCGGGAAATATTCACATAAAAATTCCTACAATTCCAATCAATAGTATAAAAGGCAACAAAAAAGTTCGGAATTGAGCCAGTCTGATTGGCTTCAAAATGTTCCGCAACCGAAAAGTAAAAATAAGAAGCCGTAGGAAACAATTAAAAAAACAATAAGTGATATCTCATTCACAGCTAATGGCTCCATTGTTCGACTACGTTTATACTCTATGGTTCCTGTGGGAGTTTCAATTACTTTTTTTTTTCATTTAATGATACGTAGTTAACGTTGCAACTTATAAAAAAAATATTAATAATGTTTGTTTATTTGACGTTGAATGTCGTGGTTTTATAAATGGAATACTTGTAGAGTTCTATTGAGGAATTTGTCGATATTACATGATAAGGGATTATATTTCGATTTATTTACAAAATGTCTAACAATCATGACTAAAAAATGATTAATAATGTATTTACTTTGATAGAACTATGTTATCAGTAACTCAGTAACAACTATCAACCCTTGTTCGTACCTTTGAACTATAAATAAAATACTTTAAATGTCTCGAAGTCAACCATTGCTGATGTGTAGAGAAATAAAACCATACCCAATAAAAACCATCGGAGAGCAATAAAATTAATGCTATCAACATTTTTCAATATCACTTGACCTCCCACGAGATCATTAAGGCACCAAAACGTCGTATCCCATGCTCACCCCATAGCCAGCCACAAAGGGAATGGATGTCAACGTACGAAAACAGCACCATTTATATGAGGAATAATAGAAAATACCCTCTATTAAAAAACAAGTGGGAATCAGCACAATGGGGATCGAACTTGGGCCCTTGCGATCCACTCCATGTTAGGGTTGTGCGTGACTCGAATTTTTAACAGAATTTTAAACATGTTTATTTTGTTGACTGTAAGAGGTAGGTGTTTTTCAACGCGTGAGATGAATACAAAGATTTACCTATGTCATTAAAATCTCCTTTTCAGCTATCTGATTAAAAACAAATCTCTCGAGAAGTATACGGAATCATAAGCATCAAAACGATTTTTGGAACTCATTTTTCTACACTTTTTGGTCTAATAAAAAAACTATCAAAAGCACTATTTACTTATCCATTAAAATACATATAGATAGTTTTACAAGTACAGTTTTCTTTCAAGTCTTTAAAGTTACCAACGCCAGCCCTGCATCGAATTCGCTTCCCTCGAAAAGCATCGAGTGTATCAATGGCTGTTGGATTTGTTTGAATTCGGTCTTATTAATTAACTAAATAAAATACTAGAGCGACCTCGCAGGCACCCTATATTAATTGCACAATGTAACACTATTTGTTGCTGAAGCCTCTTGATTGACTAGACAAATGAGAGGGCATACTATGGACTAGGGGTAGATTTGACTATTTCTAACTTGCTATAGGTGTCCTTATGTGTTTTATTAATCGTACACGATTAGTTAGAAATTCATCGAGTTCACGTCACGAATACAAGAAATGAAAAATGGTCACGTCAAGGTCACGTCAAGGTCACTGAATTTAAATTGGTTGATCAATTGGTAATCAATAAGGCATTTTTTTTTACAACGGGAAATGCCTCTACGCACCCCGTCGTCGTGGCCGGCGAAATCAATAACATCATAACTGACTAAATGTAAGTGTTGGTTACTAGTAATCGACTTCATTGAAAGAACATTGCCATTACTATAATATGAGTTACCGTTAAACTATTATTATTTTTAAGCCCTAGTTGACTCATCAAACGTTAGCCTGTTTCGCAAAATACCAAATGCGTTTGTGTAATTGAAATAAAAGATGGTAGTCTTCTGAAATTTTCCATGTTTGTTAATACTACTTTTTATTAATTTTCATATTTTTAATACCCATTTTAAATGTTTCTAACCTTTAAAAACAAGATAAATGAAATCAGTACATTATGTTAGTATGTAAATTATTTTATTGTATTTTGAAATATATTTTTAATAAGAACCTGTCTTAAGTTTTTATTACGATTAACTATATGATCAGCCTATTCAATAAAAAAATTAAAACATTGTTAGGATATAAATATACATAAAATATATTATTTGCATTTTTGAATGTATTAACGATAAATAAATATCAGTATTAATAAAATGCTTGTTAACTCATTAAGTATTAATTTTAAAATGAGTTTTTTATTCAACGTTTTTATTGGTATCGATAGTTTGGTCAGAATTAATACAACACAAACGTAGATAAAGAAGTTGATTTTGTAGTAAAAACTGAAAATAAAATTAACAGCTGAAACTTCTTTGGTATGGTGGTGACTGTCGGACCAAGTTAAAAACATACAAAAGAGGAACAAATTCGCAAAATGAAATTGAAAGTAACCTTACAAAAACCAAAATAGATTAGAAAAGAGAGAATACGTGTCAATTACAATTTTGAAAATTGAAATGTAAATACTTCTCCTTATACCCCCTACTATTATACTACTACTATACTACCCTACTACTATGAGTAAGGACTGCACAAACATCCAGACCACAGCAAACTTCTGTATGGCCAATACAAATGCTCTCGTGTGCGGGGATCGAACCCGTAACCGCCAGCGCAACAGCCACAGACCAGTGCTGTAAACGCTGCGCTAACGCGGCGTCTCCTTATACGATAAACTAAAATATTATTAAGCTTGTCTTTATGTATGAAATAACTAATATAACTAACAAAAAATAAACCTAGTACGCTGATCAAAAATTAAAAAAAAGTAAAAGTAAAATTTTAACATTTAAAATTCATTCATCTCATTTAATTTATTTATTTTCTTATTTTAAATTTATTTCATTTTATTTACTTATTGTATCTTTCAAAATGATAAAGCATCAATAATGACAAGCTTCGCAACAAACTCTTTAATCCATAACTCACATTACGACGTGAAAATTTTTCATGCATTCGAATAAACTCAGTAAACGCCTCTTAAATATATCATCTACAAGATAAATTGTTCCGATAAGTTTATGATAAAACGATGATATTATTATATTTGCTTATCAACGGACCTATCTCTCGTGATTCTTGACGTCGTGTTCGAATTAATTTATTTGAAATAATAAGAAAATACATATGTCTCTAAACGTATAATACTATTTAGGAAATTATTAAATAAAGCAATAAATACTACAATTTTTATCGTTATAATTGAAAATACGTACTTTTAAACTAATCTAGTGATAATTACTGTTTCATAATAGCACTTTTTTCTACAAGTAAAATGAAAATGTACAAAAAATATTTCCGTTCCGTGCGTGCAAGTCGCCAATTCATCACGTTCGTAGCACCGCAGAACCTAATCGTTTCCCCGCAGGCTATACTACTAAGCCGATATTAATGTCTTTATAACCAGTAGCCCCGGGCATGTCGGTGATTCTTTGCGAGCACGTCCAATTAGACCTAACCACCAATTAGGAAATTGGCGCCCGACGTGGGACCGTGCTACTGAATATATTGCTCCAATTATAATACGATGTCACGTACAATTATTAAGAAGATATTATAATTTTATTTGATTATATTTAACGATTTTTAAATGAAATATATCTTTACAATATTTTGGAAGTAAAATTTGAGGATAAAGCTCCGACGACTACTACTAAATATATTGCAACTAATACATTAAACTTATATAATAAATGAATTATCACAAAGCATTGTGTTTTTATAATTAACACTTTTTATACATAAATTTATGAAGTTAAAGCTAACCCAGTCTCTTTAGCTAGAAGCCTGGGGCATAACCGCCAATTAAGAAAGTGGCACCCAACGTGGGACCGTGCCGCTGTATATATTGCTCTAATTATCACTAAAATGGTTATTCGCAAAAAAACACGCGATAAAGGGTAATGTTTTTATTATTTTTTTAACGTTAAAAAGTTACTTAACATCATCATCATCATCATTTCAGCCTATCGCAGTCCACTGCTGGACATAGGCCTCCACAAGTTCGCGCCAATAATGGCGTGAACTCATGTGTTTTACCCATAGTCACCACGCTGGGCAGGCGGGTTGGTGACCGCAGGGCTGGCTTTGTCGCACCGAAGACGCTGCTGCCCGTCTTTGGCCTGTGTATTTCAAAGCCAGCATGGATGGTTATTCCGCCATCCGTCGGCTTTTTAAGTTTCAAGGTGGTAGTGAAACTATGTTATCCCTTAGTCGCCTCTTACGACACCCACGGGAAGAGAGGGGGAGGCTAAATTCTATGCCGTAGCCACACAGCACTTAACACCATGCTTACATAAAATATCCTTTTATTTTACAAAACATACACAAGATAATGTTTTCGATTTTACTTACATGTTTACAAATAAATTTTATATCCGTCTGTTAACTTGCACGTGTCGCAATGTTGAGTTTTTAATAGAAAAGTTATAAATCTCAGGCTTCGGATGCAGTCTTGCATATTCATCGGTCGATTGCAACGCCCACCGGCGTAGTCAAATTCAAGCAGACTAGAAACTTTAGAAAAAAATATTTAAAATAACAATATCCGTAGCATTCGTCAAACAATAAAAGGGAGTGTGCGTTCGAATTTTAATGGGACAGGACGCTCAACGAGATTGTTTCGAAATTAAAAAGTATGTGCGAGCGAGTGGGGTGTATATTATGAATAAATCTGTCTCCCTCTATCCGGCACGTGGCCATCTCGTCTATGAATATTGATACGTCTCATTATGCATCGGATGCTTGGGTCGGTGCCGTGGCTTAAGTTTTAAAGTTACATTCATTTTACGTATTTAAACGATCAAAAAATTTGAACATAAATCCGCAATACGCTGTGAAACAATTCGATTTTTAATTTTTTATGCGAAATGAATACGGTAATTTACTGGAATACGTTTGGTAGCAAAATTGAAATCAATTCCATTGATATATATACATATATCGTTTTCATATTACATTTGAATATAGCGCCAATTAAATTACATATATGTATATCTAAACCGTGACACTGTTAATAGAAGTAAAACTTCTTCTTCTTGAGGTGCCATCTCCTACCGGAGGTCAGCTATTATATTGGCTATTTGGACCTTACACACAACTGCGCGGAACAAAGTAAAACACACAAAGAACATACAGTGATCACAACACACTCTAATCAAGGGTAAAGATTAGAGCGTAATCCCCAGTGCTGCTTCACTATATGTTTTCTCAATAACATGTCTATTCTACTGAGCATGATATAAATGGTTTGCGTTTGTAACATAGCGACTCTAGTGTGAATTTGAAGCCTCGACCTCTCGTAAGATCCAAGTGTTTCCTGTCTACTGAGTTAAACAATTGAACTATATCTGTCGAAAACATATTGCAAGTTAGATTACGTCGTAATTAGTTACTTGACGAAAGGTTAATCAAAAATCTAATTACATGTTATATACATGACCGTTCTATCAATTACATATTGCCACCTGTTAATAAACTAAAGTAAATAGACCCAAAATACAATACACACAGCCGACAGCCGTGGCCTCGGGGTAAGGGTGGGTGCGGTTTTCTTTGAAGTGCCGAGTGCCGTATGCGAACGAAAGCTGGCTAACCAACGTTTAGCTTTGTTTCCTAGTTAGATGATGGACGTTTTATGAAATTAACTGCGCGTGATGTCTTATAAGGATTCGGTCTATTGAACAGGATGAAAATTTTTGACATCGATTGAAAATTTTAACACAAATCTACCTAACGATATGAATGAAAAATAAGTTATTAGCTATGAGTTAAACTACTGGGCTGAGAGTGAGGAAATTTTATGTATATACACATAGTTTTCCACCTCATTTTTATATAATTGAACGAAAAACAAACATATACCTTGACTCTACTATATTAATAGTCTAGTGGTGCCTCGCGATTTCACTTGCATTAATTTGAGGAAAAAACTTACTAAAATATTATTTAACCCATATAGCCTTCCTCAGTAAATTGGGCTACACAAAACAAAACAAAATGTTTCTGCAATTCGAACCAGTAGTTTCTGAGATTAGCGCGATCTAACCAACAAACTCTTCCGCTTTAAGTCTTTAGTAACAATTTTTTCTATAAAATGAAATATTTTAGTATTACATAAGTCACAAGTGTAGTCTAAACGAGAATATTAACAATAGCTAACCATACCTTTAAAACTTGTCATAAAGGTCTCTGTAAGGTTAATACAATTTTAGTGTCGTACTTTTCTATATAAATGTTTCGTAAAAAAATGTGGCAAGCAATGGTTTAATTTACTATAAAAATTATTAATTTATTTCGTTTAACGTTTATTGTATAATAGAACCAAACACGACACCGTGTAGTTGGAAAACCAAGCCAGTGCATTAATACGCCCTTACCCCCATCGCATAAATAATACATCTCTGGTGTCCCCATGTGTTACGATATTATCGAGTAATTTGCATGCTGCTAATCTATTCAAATTACAGCGTTTTCTTTGATGTCTCCTTGAATTACATTTAACCTTTGTCCCTGTTTTGATATTTTTATTAATATTTCGTTTCCTTGTTTTAGGATTATTATACGTACTCCGTTATCGTATTTAGTAATCGCTAATATTCTTTTTGTATTTATTTTCGTGTGACAAACATTACTAAAATAAATTTAAATTGTTAAACAGATATTACAGTGCATGGTTTAGTCACAATTAGAATTGTTAGTTTTGTGGTTGTTTTCAAAATTCATAAATTCAGTTTCAGTATAGAACGAATGTTAAAGAAATACAAGCAAATTAATTTATTTATGATTTATAAAATTAAAGCTATAGTACAACTTATGTAATACGTTTTAACTGAGGTAGAGCACAGCCGAAAATATCCTGCTCAAAATCTGGAGCAGAACGACCGGGGAAGTACCTCGGTCTTACACAAGGTCACAGATAAATAACAGTGCTTTCAAGCAGTGTTATGTTGTTGTAGTGGATGGGCAAGGTGAAAGAGCTCCTGACTGGGATTGGTGGTAGGATCGCTAACGCGCTTACGATGCTTCTAGTATTGCAGGCGCCTATAAGTTACTGTAAGCAATTACCATCAGGTGAGCCGTACTGCCGTACGCTTGTTTGCTGACCTATTTGTATAAAAAAATACTTTTTAGGTACTATAAATTCAGTATTTATTAACGCCGCATTATGTCGTATTTTCCTATAATATAACTTATGAATAAAACCAACATATTTGTATACAATAGTTGAATAGTACATCAATACTTTTTATTACGAAACTTCGCAATATTAATATAATATATTGAAATACTACTAGTTTTTTTTTTAAAATGTATTTTAAATGAAACAAGTTTTATATCATGTACAAAATTGTTTTTTATTAATGAGCTTCCTGTGGCTAATTATTATTGGACTACGCTATAAATAATTTTTTTATAATGTTTACGTATGTAGGTATTAAGTATAAATCACTAGATTAGATAATTTTAATACAGTGACAATGGTAATTAATATAATTTCGAATGCACTTTTTTAAATCAAATTATGATAAAATTTACTTAACGATATTTTTTGAAATAAAGGAAGATCAAGACATAATTACATCTATACTAGTTAAGTTGTATGGTTATACCCGAGATGTTTGCTAATGAACTCCTAAGTAGATAAATGTATTTATTATTGTATTTATATACTCTTGATAATAAATATTTAATTGATGTAACCTAAGAGAAATCAAGAAACTACTATTCTAACTATTCAACTATAAATCGTTTAGGTTTTCAAGTAGCAGGTACCTTTCTCTGCAAACTTGGTTCTTTTCAACGTAAGTGAGGACGGTCAATTTCCGACATGACAAGCGTAGGTGTATAAGATTTGTGATAATTTCCATGAGATCAACGAAAACCGAAAAGATTCTATCTCTATAAGATTATCTGACTCTACTGTGGCGTAGGTGATCAACTTTACTACATGCAATTAAAATTATGACTATAAGGAGACTACGAGTATAATAACTAGTAATTAAACTATCTATCTATACTAATATTATAAAGCTGAAAAGTTTGTTTGTTTGTTTTAACGCCCTAATCTCAGGAACTACTAGTTCGAATTGAAAAATTATTTTTGTTGGATAGCCCATTTACCGACGAAGGCTATATGATATTTTCTCTAATTAACGCGTGTGAAAATTCTATTAAACTCTTTTCTGAAGAATTTGGCTACAACTTACAAGTATCTTAAAATAAATAAATTATAACTTATTATGACTGAAAGACTTGTGTAGTACTGATAAAGAGATATTTTAACATTCAATTACTTTAACGTAAAAAGTATGATAATTAATTATCAAGAAAAATTGTACAAAAACATCACATCTTTATATGAAATACATACATATATAATTCTATTTTTATAGAACACTGTATTAATACTTACAGATTATTAAAACAAAGCTCATAAAGCAACGTACCTGAAACAGAAAAAAAGTATTATTATTATATACTTAAACACATTACATATAAGTAATTTGTACTATATTATAGAACGATCAAGTCAAAGATATTTTTAGAACTACTGATGTCTATATTTGAATAGTTATTTTAGTTGTGATACTATGAAAAGTTGGCGCAGTGGCAACAACTGCTTGTCATAGACCATATGCCATAGCCAACATGGAATAGAAATGTTTACATAGGCCACACAGATATTTTTTATTATTGTTGGTAATGTGTAAGTGTTATGTATTTCTAACTTAGAATTATGTCTTACTAAAGGTAGAGAGAGTATGAGGTATCTTTAAATCATTATATAAAAGTAGATGCTACAAAAACATTTACGAGCAATGTACCTCTTTTAAATATTATAAGATACTAGCTGACCCCGCAAACGTTGTTTGGTCATATATGTTATTGACCCCCTTATAACTTAGGGGTATGAAACTCCCCACCCCCCATTATAACTTAGGGATATGAAAAATAGATGTTCGCCGATTCTCAGACGTACCCGATATGCACACAAAATTTCATAAAAATCAACACGAGAATTTTATATACAAGATTTTTTTCCCAAACTAGTATGCACTAATCTGTAGTTAAATGCAGCTGAAACTGCGGGGTAAGTAACATAAAAAAATAAAAAATGTAAAGATAAAAAAATGTTATATTTTATGAAAACAAAATAAGATAATGTTATCTTTTTATTTGTTACTTATTCGTATAATCTCTCAGCTCGTGTCGCAAAGCTTTGCTTAAGATAACGAGAGATTTTTTTTATTCTGTCTCCTTCTAATACGCTTTTAAGATCATTTCGACAATGGCATCTGGATTTTTATGACGATTTATTAAAAAAATGACGTCACATTTAAATTGAGAAAATGTGTTCTTTTTATTTTTAATTCTTTGTTTGATTACAAAAAAAAGTAACAGCGTCTATAACACACGCTTATGTTTTCTTAATTTATTGATGTTTATGGTAATAATTTCATTTCTATAACGCGAGTATGTGATTCGTTGTAAGCGTAAATAAAACCTGCAACCATCGGCTCCAGTAACTGTACCATCAAGTAGCCTGAACTATAAGTTAAATAAACAGTCCAGTATATAATTAATTAAATTACACCCACAAGCGAGCAAAGATCTCGTGTTATCACGAAAGCTCGTGCGATCGTTATCAGTGTAGCTTGAAGGGAGCCGTGAGATTGTAATTTATTTCTGTACCCGGCGCATGCGACTGTCTTATACGTACGTATATGACACGTACGTACGAATATGACCGCGCGTGTATTGTGTTATTTTACTTCTTTATTGTTTCATTGTAATTTTTAACCGACCTCAAAAAAGGAGGTTATCATTTCGACAGTATTTTTTAATTGTGTTTGTGTACCTCAGAGTCAGACGGCTTAACGTGCTCTCCGAGGCACGGTGGGGAGACCCACAAGGACTGCACAAACACCCGGATCACGGCAAACATCTGTATGGCCAATACAAATGTGTATTGCCAATACAGCCGTCGGTCCCGGTTGTTATCATGTACACCTGATAGCGATCGTTACTCATAGTATGGAATATATCCGCGCCAACCGGCATTGGAGCAGCGTGGTGGATTAAGCTCCGATCCTTCTCCTACATGGGGAAGAGGCCTATGCCCAACAGTGGGATATTACAGGCTGAATCGTGATCGTGATCGTGTACCTCAGAACTTCTTACTGGGTGGTCCGATTTTAATGATTATTATTTAATCGAAAGCTAGTGCTAGTCATGTAATTCCATTTAAATTTGATTGATATCTGGCGAGTACTTTTGAGTTTTCTTTAATAGTATGTATTCACTTAACTATTTTTCGTCTATATACGTTGTATTACTTTATTTCGTTTGCAAGCAAACACAATTGTTAATAAACACATGATCGCAAAAAGAATAACACATTAATAAAAAATAGATTGTATAAAACGTAGTGTGTACTTAAATAAGTATTGTGTATCAATAAAAACACACAAACACAAGGGTATATTTTATAAAATAGTAAATATATGCAACTCACATAATATAGTCTCATTCAAGTAAATATTTTGAATGAAATTAACTATTAAAGTTATCTTGGGTAAAATCAGGAGGGTAGTCTAGTCTTCACGTCTATATGAGATTATAGTTTATTTCCATATACAGGGTGGGGATTATAATACAACGATAACTTGGACAGCGTATATGTAATGACATTCCAAGCCCACATACAAAAAATCAATAAAATACATCCAGTAGTTTAGTCACAAATTATGATTTTTCATTTTTTAAAATTACTACGTATGTATTATACTAAAAACCTGACCTACCCTAAAACCGGCGGTTAACGACTCAAGGACAGCTATTATTATTTTTAAAATCATAGATTAAGAAATGGATATGGCATCGACTGCCACAAAAAGGCACAATTTTTAATCATTGCCATTTAGTGACAGTTCGCAGACCAAATAATATTATAATAACTAATGTTTTAAAAAAAATAACTTATTCAGTATCGGCTACTGATCAGTTCTGCATATTTAAAAAAAAATTGATGGTTTGAGAAAATTTAAGTCAAATAGTTTTTTATTCAATTTAATTTTAAATACGTAACAATTTATTTTAATTTACTTTTCCAACTTACTACTTTTATTCAATCAAAATAATGAAGTTTTGTAGGTACAAGCACAAACCACTTCCACGCGATTATGCCGCGTAGAAAGAAGGTCACGCGCGAAGGCGGCGCGATGACGCGTGTAACAGGTCAGTGATCCTGTAGTTACAAAAATGATGTTATAAAATTTTATTAAATTAAATTGAATTAGTTTGTATGAAAAAATCTTTTTTTATTTTATTTTGATGTTAGGACTTATCTGATGGTTTTGAAATACTTCTTTATACTAGTACTAACGGTGTTTTCAATTATCGTTCTATTGTCATCCCCACTCTGTATAAGGAACATGAACTGAGTAAATTACATAATAGACGATTAAATATAGGAAGGCCTTTGTGTTGAATACAGTTCAACCACAGGATTAACACTTTACAGACATATAAAAACTTTCCAGCGAATCGTTAAAATTAACAGTACTGAATCGTTGCCTCATAAAAAACCCAGAGGGCGGAACGTGTCTACATATAAAAGAACCTTCGTTCGAAAAAAAGAACTCGTTAATTAAATCTATTCGCTAAAGACTGTGACATCGGGCGATTATCGTGATACGTTTAAACGAGCTACTTTAACTCTTTTGGCAAACCGAATAAGGTTAGTTTTACTTCGTATCAATAGATAGATACTCGCATATATAGTAATATCGTGTCCGTTAGACCGCTTCGACTATAATTTTATTCTAATTTCAAAAGAAGGCGTGGCCTTGCTACCGAGATACGTAAAATGGCGGACTGAATAATTAATTACGATTCTTTTATACAGTAGTAGTGAGACGTAGGGATTATGTGTTTTAAGGATTATAGTTATTGATGGATCAGCTTGGTTTATGGGAAAGTGATAACGCAATGTATCAAATAGTTATTTGTACTAAAATAACTATGTATTCTAAATTTTGTCATGGTGTGACAAAACAAAATTTGTGTTTTAGGCAGTTGTCCCACCAACGACGAGAAAACGACCAACTATCGGCTATTTTCTCGCTCAAGAAACGTACAATAGATATACTTTCCGTGTGAACAAAAGAGATGCATATACAAACAGTTGATCGCTGACTGTTCACACTGCCGGCGAACACTCGCTTCACTAGTTTGTCGCTGAGCGACAAGAGCTATGAAAGATAACACTCGCTCGGCGATACTCGCCAAGCGATTAGAACTCACGCCGAGAGAGCAACCAGTGGTCATTTCTCTACAGTGCGTATCTGAAACTGTACGCTTGACTGCCGCGAGCGAGTGATGCGAGTAATCGCCCGCCTCACTCTCACACTCGCTTATAGCCGAGCTACACAAATATCGGAACTACGCACTCGCTCCCCGCGTCTCGCTAACTCTTTTCTAGTTCTAGCTCTACTCGTTACTCGTTAATCGTTGCCGGTGAGACAAGTGCCTTAACAGCGTCTTCCTTTCTACCGCTCTTTCGTTAAGTAACAGAATTTCAATGGTAAAAAAAAAAACTATCAAAGTTGTAAGTCCTGAGATTTTCACGTTCAACCAACTCTTCTGTTTTTTTTTTATATTAGGATGTAAAAGTTTCCCAAGTACACCAATAAGGAAATTCAAGTAAAAACAAAACAACAATTAAAATAAAAAAAAGATATCGCATAATACGAGGGAGCGTTTTTATGTTCGCGGAATGAAGGGTAAGGGGTTGAAATAAATAAACCAAATTATTTTTCCTTTTCAATATATTCACTTGCAAGACGGACACATTTTTCAGGTCTTTCAATTAATTTATTTATACCCTCATAAAAAATGTTTTATCTTTGTCCTCAAAATACGCTGAAACTGCCTCCTTAACTTCATCATCGGTGGTAAATTTTTTACCCCGCAGCTCTTTTTTCATTTTTGGAAAGAGGTAATAATCACTCGGGGCCAGGTCTGGGCTGTAGGGTGGGTGGTTCAAAATATCGAAGCCCACTTTAAGCAGGGCAGCCAACGCAACGCGGCTCTTGTGGACGGGCGCATTTTCGTGCAAAAGCAGCACACCTTTCGTCAATTTTCCCCGTGTTTTCTGTTTAATGGCTTCTTTTAGTCGCTCTAATATTGAAGCGTAGTAGTCTCCGGTTATAGAAATACCTTTATCTTTATAATCGATCAATAATATTCCTTCTGAGTCCAAAAAGACCGTTGCCATGAGTTTCCCAGCTGACTGTGACACCTTAAACTTATTGGGGGGTGCTGTGCCCTTTTTATGCCACTGCATAGACTTGTTTCAACTCAGGTTCATAATGATGAACCCAAGTTTCGTCTCAAGTAACAATTCGACTCAATACACCATCCTTGTCTTCATTGCAGAGGTCCAAATATGCACGTGAACACTCTACGCGTTGTTGTTTTTGCGGCGGCGGCATTCTCGGTACCCATCTTGCGCTGACCTTAGTTATGCCAAGATGATTGTGCAGGATTTTAAAAATGGTTGTATTGGATACTCCAACTATTTCTGCGAGTTGTTTCCTCTTTAGTCGAGCATCGTCGAGTACAAGTTTTTCGACTTTTTGGATAAGTTCTGGCGTGGTCACCTCGATGCACCTGCCCGGCCTCGGGTCGTCTTCAAGGGATTCCCTTCCTTTTTTAAACAAACTGTGCCACTTGTACACCATGGTTTTTGCTAGAAAAGAGTCACCGTAAACCGATGACATCTCATCCATTATGGTCGCAACTGATTTTCCTTGCTTGGTAAGGAACTTTATAACGGCACGATATTCGATTTTTTCAATATTTCACTTTTCACTCCTGATTATGTTGCTTGGTTGGCGATAGCTCAAAGACTAATAGTCTAATAACAATGAAATCTCGTACTTATACTAATTATGAGTCACTAAACACGTTACAATCCTAATGAGTCTAATTGACCCCCTCCAACCCTCTCATTCCGCGAACTTAAAAACGCACCCTCGTACATCAAAACCGAGATTACAAAACAGACAAAGAACTTTGATACCTCACAATTTATCAGTCTCGAAAATAATAAAAATAAAAGAAAACGTTATCTAGGCACTCACAATACAAATCTCTAAGATACAATATTTCAAACCGTTTCATATTAAATCCAGTCGCTAAAAGCGCCCTGTCTACGCATCAAATATTCAGTGCCGTCTGCCTAGACTGCACGTCTTAAATGTGGATTTAGGTAAGAAGTTGCAAGGTTTACTTTTTAAAACTGGGTGAGGCTTTCAGCGAATGTAGGTGACTAGGTTTTTTAATAAATGTAAAGAATATATTTATTTTATATTGTTATTACTTGTCCACAGTTGAGGTTTCCTGATATCTACGTTACTTTGTCTTAACTTTATTTGCTGTGAGAAATATGACTTTCCAAAAATAACTCTTTAGTAATATTAAATACTGACTACGTTTCCAAGTATGACGCGTAACATAATGTTCAAAATTAGAGAAGGCTCCAATTCCCAAATACGTATGGTTCAAAACAAACTTCTACCCAAAATTTATTTTTGCATCTTTGCCATAGCAAGCTCCACGGTTGGACAGACCTCCATCTCCATCTTATAAGAATAAGGCTAGGAACTTAAGCTGCTGTCTTTCGATATACACAAAGACATCTAAGTTTCCTTAGAATGTCTTACTTCGCTGGAGATCATTTATTTATCCATCGTTTTAGGGCATATACCTACCTACA
The DNA here is from genome assembly GCA_905220545.2 of Melitaea athalia. Classification (NCBI taxonomy): domain Eukaryota; kingdom Metazoa; phylum Arthropoda; class Insecta; order Lepidoptera; family Nymphalidae; genus Melitaea; species Melitaea athalia. Next base: position 8,128,810 of record HG992203.1, read on the forward strand.
TTTTTTTACTTATATTAAACTATACATTTCATTTATCATTCCTATATCGACAGACTGAATATATTTAAATCAAACTGCATGTCAAAGCAATTATCTCACGGAACGGAATAATATTTCGTGAATATTTTTCCAACGGCTATATTAATCTTTAGTCGGAAGTCCATATTATGAGCGCCATGTTATCTGTGGGCGACACAACGTCTGATAGCGGAAGTTTAAGGCATAGTGCAGAATTGCAGATTGTTCTAAATTCAAACAAGATCTGAAATAAGTTTTTTTTTAATTGAAGTGTAATACAAAACATAAAGAAACAGGGAAAAATTTAATTTAAAACAGTTTTTTGATTTCCTCTCAGCTGAATTTACCACGTTCTCACTTCTTATTAAAGAGTTAAGAAGAACTGAAATAGCTAAACGAAGCTGCTTTTTTATTTATAAATATTTTAATAAACCGACTTAAAAGTATAGTTTGATTTGAATTTGGTACAAAGGAATTCTGTTGATAAACATGACTTTTTTGTATATAAAGGAAAGATATGTGTCACAGTGTCAATCATTCTTTATAGAAAAAATGTGTTAAAAACTTAATTTCCTTATTAGCATAACAATTCAAAAACAAAACAAAATAATTTTTAAAAATTAATTACCAAAATATAATATACCTAGGTACATAGAGTTTTTGTTTCCTATGAGTTGTTTAGATACCTTAATATAGCACTAAATTCCATAGTTTTAAATGTTATAGTTCATTTAAGAACCATGTAGAGTTTTTTTAGGTTTAAATCTTTTGTTCAGAACCAAGTTTGCGAGAACAATGGAGTTAACCATGTGCGGTGGTTGAACAAGAAAACCTAATTAAGAGTCACTTTTCAGGAAAGCTGCGGAGAAATTTGTAGTCTTAGAAATTAACGACATAGGATTTTTAAAAAAAGCTTTATACAATGAATAGAACATAATAACGTTTTATTTAAATAATTATCCAAAGATGCCAACCCGCATTGGAGCAGCGTGGTGGATTAAGCTCCGATCCTTCTCCTATATGGAGAAGAGGCCTATGCCCAACAGTGGGATATTAGAGGCTGAATCGTGATCGTGATCGTGGAGAAAAAAAATTAGTGCATTAGCATATTTATTGAAAAAAAAATAGTGGATTTTGAACAATAATTATAAGATTCTAAAATGTTTTTATTGTCATATCAAAATTTCGATCCAGCGGGATTCGACCCGCACCCGCGACAATCGACATACGGTGTCGGTACTATAGCCAATTAAGCTATGGTACGATGTACCCGCCGAATCGAAATTTTTGATATGATAATAAAAACATTTTATAATACGAATAATTATTATATACTTTATTGTACTCAAAAATACATAAAGAAACATAAAATAATAGTACGGTTAATTATAAGATTATTAATCTCTACACGTTTTTGCTTGTCAATTGTCCTATCTGCGTTAAGTTTTAATGTAGTACCTATTTCTAAATTATTAGAGATTTCGTGATATCAAAATTGTTGGTTTCTCTAACGAGTCGTTAAAATATACAAACTCTTTACATATAATAATGTGGTCAATTAATAATGAGTTACAAGCCTAAACTGTAGACCGTCATAATCGTGATCGCGACAGACGGAAGACATCATTATTCATACTACGTGCGAGGTTTTCGTCTAAGCGGATACCAGCGGGTTAACGCTCTCTTCCGATATATTTTTAAACCTAGGTTCACTGCATTTCTTGATTTAATGTTTTGCTTGTGTTTATGGATGCTTTGTTTTAATATACTCGTATGTATTATCGAGGTTAAAATTTTATTTTCATAACATCAATATACGAAAATAACTTAGTGCTACACAGACTTATTACGCATTGTATGTATTTATTTTTTAGGTTAAAATTATCATGCATATCAATTGACTTATATATAATTTACAGCGACTTTTACACATACACTTTTATTAATACAACACACGTGTATTAGCATAACAAGACACATTTGCTCAACAAAAAGAAAACTAAAAACATACATAACATTAAAAATAAGCTAAGCCTTCTTAAAATCGTTTCGTCGAAGCTTGTTTAATTCAATTGAACGAAGTAATAAAAAAATGAACTAATAATCCTACAACACGCGCACATAATTGTGTGAGACACATAATTATAGACAATGTGCGCACGCCCATCGCACACGTCCGATGCAACCGGCTTGCGCACTACGCAACGCGATCGAACAGTAAAGCAGTTGATAATCTCTCGTTTTTTACAAGGTTCAATTTTTTAATTTTGCACACTACATTATTTGTATTATTTTTTTTTTCTTTTAACCGACTTCTTAAAAAGGAGACGATTTTCAATTCGGCTGCAATAAAAATTGTTCTTCATAACAGTTTACTGGGCCGTACCTATTTTGATGATTCGCAAATTTTTAAAACTTTAAAACAACATTCTGGTGTGAGCTCTTTGATATATAAAAAAAAAAACATGGAATAATTTTCATCACGCTTAGCTTTTTTCTAATGCTTTTATTTCCAAAACTGACTAATAAAGTTGTGACCGCGGAAACCGTGAGGGGACATTTTGGACGGCTTTAAGGTGCTATAAGACTGGCCAGTCTGTTTCCTTAAGGACTACTAGAAACTACTACAGAGTACAGAATTGCACAAGTGTGCACCTGTATCGGTTTTCAATGTAAAGGTCGCTTCGCACGTAACGTGCACGGGACGGCGCGGCGCGGCGTTAGAACGTGGACGGAAAGTGGTTAGTATACACTGATGCGGATTTTTAATGCATACGCACCGTGACAGTAACTCAGTAACAGTAGTTAAATGGTCGTGCTTCCCTAGTTTAGCACTCCGGAATGAACGGAGCGACTGTGCATAGGGATTATGTAGCGAAATCACGGACCGGACGAGACACGTTTTGGTCCCGTCCGAGCTTCCGTGACGTATGCTCTTTCGCTTACATTTTCTATGAAACGATATTTCCAAAACTTCACGTTCTGTATGTAACAGCCTGAAATTTTTAAGCTTTCACGGCATTATCAACGTTTTTATACGAAATTAAGTAATGCGTAAGAGTCACAGTAAAGTAACGTATAATAATAGAGTGCTAAATCATTAGATAACTGAAGCTTAATTCAAAACGTCAGAAGCGTTTTTAAGTCAGCGTATTACATTATATTTCGTAATACCTATACATTGGAATTTTATTTATATAAATATTTATAAATTTTTCTTCATTCTCAATGTAGGAGTATAAAATTACTCATTTCTGTATTTACAAAATTATTATGTATGAAACCCTACACCTGTAAAATAATTTAAATGTAAAATTATTTATAAATAAAACTGCCACAATTTTTTATACGTGTCAATTGTAATGAGTTTATTTACCTTTAATACGACTTATAAGTTAAATTATTTATACTTTCTTGCGTAGTAAATAAATATTTATATATTATTGATGTTAAATATTTATACTTTTTTTCTTTAATATTACTGGCTATTTTAGTAAATAATCGGCCAAGTGCGAGTCGGACTCGCGCACGAAGGGTTCCGTACCATTGACTAGGTAAACAACAGTAGGTACATTTATTTTAAAGTTATTATTCACTATTAATGTAAATAATAATGTAAATTAAGTATTTTGTGAATATTTCAAGTGCCTACCTGTTGCCATTATTGATATTGAGCAAAAAAGGGCAAGAAAATCGCGTTTGTTGTATGGGAGCCCCCCCTTAAATATTTAGTTTATTTTGTTTTTAGTATTTGTTGTTATAGCGGCAAAAGAAATACATAATTTGTGAAAATTTCAACTGTCTAGCTATTGCCGTTCTTGAGATACAGCCTGGTGACAGACGGACGGACGGACGGACAGCGAAGTCTTAGTAATAGGGTTCCGTTTTTACCCTTTGGGTACGGAACCCTAAAAAAGGACATTTATTATTGCAACATCGTAACGATTATTTCCGCAACGCAACGTAAAATAGGGTACAGTACACAATACGAGTACGTCACCTGAAGATGCGCGGCGCGTGTCTTCATTGAAACGGGTAATACATTTTTTATTACCGTTTACCCCTCGTCTGACACTGACATGAGAATCGTCGCTGAATAACACGTCAAAAAGGGCAATATATCGGCGGCCGAATCCACGTGAATTATTGTTACAATATTGGGGTGTTATTGACATAGGGTTAACTTTATAAATGTTAATCAATGTTGATGTTGTAATCGTTCCGTTTTAATTCATATTTCCGCCGATCGCTTTTTGAATTTACTATTTAATTTGCTGTTCCTGTGTTTAACGTGTTTAACATAATTAAAATAAATGTAACATTTATAATGTAGTTTTACTTCTTTTAAAACTCAAAGGACTTGTTGACTTAAAGGAATGTTTAGCCTACCCGGGCGGCCTGGATATCACCCGTAAATGGGTTCCCCTGCGATATAAAAAATTAAAAAAAAAAGTTGAGGGCTTAGACCAGCCCCTCAATAAACTAGCTTATTCTGTACTATCGATCGCCACATATAGTATTAAATATATACATAATTTATTTCTTCATTAATTACTTTCTCAATTATTTTATAAGATTTTTTCTTTTCACAATCAAGTACTCCTATTATAGTTCGCTTCTGTAATCATAAGTGGCGTACCCATTCGACGTCATTCTACCATCGCTAATAGCAGCAAATCGAATTGCGTTTACTATGACAGATGGGCCAGTCCCGCTCGCCGGAGCGATGACAAATTTGCGATATTACATGCGGATTAATGTCCGTGCACCATTTTTTAGGGTTAAATTGTCTTTTCAGGATCACCCTCGCGGTTTTCTTAAGGAAATCACACGAAACGCAACTCTATTAGCGGTCTTTAAGGTTCAAATCTGCCCGTATATACGGTACAGTTGTTTTCTATTGTTTCGACGTAGATGATCGCAAAGGGTGATTCCCCAAGCTAGATGGCATCCGTACGATGGTTATCATAATCCCTCCATTGACATGATGTGATGACACATGTCGTGCAGTCGTGTTCTAAAATTTCGCTTTGAAAAATCCGCGTGCGTACGGTGTTCGGTAACTGACGCGTTCGCCCTATGCGATGATTGCATAAGGGTCAAAACGTGTTTTTTTGATGTGCAAATACAACTTTGTCAGTCCTGGGAAGATATAGCGTGGACAGTTCACAATACGATATGTTGTTTGTATATGAAGATCACTATTTGTGTTTAAGCTTACGTTATTTCTATCTGTTCGTTTAGCTCGTGTCAACAGCTTAAGCATATGTTTATACATTTGAAATCGATCCGAACTTTATAAATATTAATTGAAATTGTCTAGCAATATAACAAATTCATGTTGTTTTGAGAGAAGTAGTTAAAACAAACGAGAACTTTTGATTGTAAAGAGACGTATATATTGATAGGTAAATATTGGTTGTGATTAAAAATCTTCAACAAAAGAGCTAAGAGTAATTCGGAATTAATATCGGCCCTTCGCAATTACGATACGTAAAAACGGGGCAAACTGCAGAATCATAGAAAATTACAGGATTCCAAACATTGCACAAAGGAACCCCTCTTGTCGGTGAAATGCTCTATGCGCTACTAATGGGGACAAATTTTTAATATGTATGGGGTGGATTGCTTTTAAACAATTAAGCAAAAAAAGAATGAAATATAAATTAATATATTACAAAATAGGAAAAAAATTCATATCATTCATACATCTACACATCTATGTGGTTAAGTTGGAGGGTTTTATGGCTAATAAAAAAACATCTAACCCTATGCGAATCGAGTGGGTACGGCCCTTCAATCTGGAATACTTTTCTTTTGTATGAAAATTATAAGAAAAGCTACTCGATCGTGAAAAGCTAACCATTAACAGTGTCCCAATGTTGAGCGCTGCATGGACGAAAAAATGCGAATATAATCGTACGCAAAAACCCTCGCGACAAATGAACATCGGGGCTCGAGAGGTCATTAAAACGTGGCTCGATCTAAAAACGAGGGGGAGGCCGAGAGGGGGGACTTTTGAGAACTCTGTAATTGGACCACGGAGGGTCTCAAATCACATTCGAACCAGCGGAGGCGGAAAGGCGGCTCAACCGACTATAATTAACAACAAATATGGGTGAATCGATTTTTACAACATTCAAATGTACATCCATTATGCTATTTCGCGGGGCGAGCAATTACTCAAACAATAACCTCTTAAATATTAACGTTAAACCTACGTTTTTGTGGGAAAACTTCGCTCGTTTCGCAACTGCGCCCTAGGTAATGGTGTGTTGTGTTTTCTTTCGCATTTACGATGTCGGGTTAAGCATATATTTTTTTAATATTTTTTCTTTCCCTTGTTTACGTAATTGAGTATTTTGTGAGCAAACGAAGGGAGTCGGTAACCGCTTCAGTAATTTCAGTTCTACTGTAAAAATATTGTTCGGCTAAGTATTAGCGGGCGAGCTTTGTTTTGAAAACAAGCTAGCAATTTAGAAATTGAGACCACTTAAGTGCCACGTTGCATTACAGGAAAAATGACTTAATGTTTGTTCTATCGTGACCTAATACGTACGATTATGTCTGACGTTAATAAGACCGCAAGTCATCGGTTCTTGGAATAAAAAAATCTGACGTAACGCGGTATCTAGTAGACCACACAGTGAGGCGAGGTGTAAAAAAGGCGAACGAAAAAAAAATGAGACACGGGATTCACGTCACCACATTATGTTAATAGATTCGAGATGTGACAACATCGGACATAATCCGCTTTGTCCAGACGATGGGCACATAAAACCACTGCCGGTCCACTGGGAATCGTTCCTTTGATTTTCGATTCGATGAAAATTAATACATGTGTATAGGGTACATAACATATTTATAAAAGAGAAAAATAACTCACGCAGTAAGTAACTGTAAATATAGGATGTGTGGATAATATCTGTTCAAGTAAAATCCTAAAATGTGTAAAGCAGTTTACACTAAATGCTTCAAGATTTAAAACATTAAAGACAAGTTCAATAGAAGCTTTAAATAATAAGGTAGCTCTGCAAGCTGTCAACAATTCTACCAACTAATGAGGATGATATTATACATTCAATTCACGCATAAGTTTAAACAAATCATAAATGCATTATTATTTATATAACAATAACAAGTACACACGTTATTAAACACGTCATCCCCAACAATGGTAACAAGTAAGCTGTCAAGCGAACAAACAAAAAGACTGGCGGAGCAGCGAGACGAATCATAATTAAGGGTTATCAGGCGTTCCCGCGAACCGCACGCGATACAAATCGTGTCAAATAGCTCGTTAAAAGCCCCTCACAAATAGAAATATTACTCATAACTTAATCCCCGCTCATAATAGATTTAACCTGCCATAAAATCATATTCATTTTTTTTTTCGGCCGCGCCAATAGACGGGGTTCGCTTGCGTATTTATAACGAATTGTCGATTACCGCACCACAATGGGTTTTAAGAGGTTATAATAGTCATAATTCATGTTTTTAAAGAGGATAATCGAGGGGTAATATGTGGGGTAAGTTTGATAAATTGGATTTAATATTTTCGTTTATGGTAACACTTGTGTGAAATTGGACGCTCGTGTAAGGGTTATATGGTGGATAGGGTTAATCCACGCACTTGTAGCAACGATCACGGATTACCAGTTATTCGTTTATTTAATCGTTTCAGACACTACATAATTATTCAATTTGTTTAATTGCCACTGAAAATAAATTCGTATTTATTTATCTTACCAATGATTTACACAATTTAACAAACAATTTGCGAAATGTTTGTTTCGAATGAAAACGAATTTTCTGTTATTTTGTATTTATATTCTCATTGGTATGTTCGCTTTTTAATCATTATAGTTTACAGTATTATTTTGTGAGTTTCGATTTGTTATATTTTCACGAAGTACATACCTGCTCAATTTTAAGTTATTATTTTAACATCATTTATTAAAACTATTTAAAAAGCGAGTTAACTTTCAATATTTAAATAAATTGAAGTTTAATGAATATATTCATAAAAAATGTAATATCTAATAAATCATAAAAGTTTTATAAAATACATTTTAAAATATATGTACATAATTATTGTAATATTATCAACCTCGAGTGCAGTAAGTTAATATTAAAAGAATTATATCAATTGAAGTTTCGAAATGCGAGACTGAAAACGGAGCAAGTCTGATAACACAATAATTCTTGTCGAACTAAATAAACCAGACAGTTGTCTATTCACGCCACCCTGTTCCTTATTACCTTGCCTTAAGGCCGTTTTCGCCATGTCAGTATTGTTTTAAGCATCTACATGTGACTCTACATACGGTAAGCAAAACAAAATTACAGGACCAAGGAGATATGAGCTTTATCACTTTACATTTGCAGTTGTTTTTCCCGTGTCACAGTTTATTTTACTTGTACATGTATGTGGTGGTTCCCAGGTGGAAAGAGGGGTTTGAAAATAGGACTTTCTAGGCAATTACCAGGCGGGGATGGACTCGCATGATCTTATTCATAACGGCCGATGCTGATGCACTAGGTAGTTAGTATTAGTTTGTGTGACGGTTTGTTTGTAGACGAAACTGTGAAACGATGGCTATAATGCACATTATTTATTTTAAATTCTATTTTGCTAAGTCTTGCATTGTATATGGCTACATACTCCTAATGTTACAAATGCGGAAGCCTATGATGAATATATGTTAGTTACTTTTTCATGCAAAAACTAATGAGCTGATTGTGATAAACATTAGTACGTAGATAGATCGATATCCAGAATAATACAGAGGCTACTTATAATCAAGGGGATTTCTACGGGATTCGAAATTATGCAACTGGAACCGAGACGGCCATCTAGTACCTACTAACATATTTAAGTTTTCTACGTCTTAATTATTTCACAAAATTCACTAACAATGATAATTATACACATCACCTATTGTTTAAAATTGTATTTTAATATATCGCATTATCGAAAACAAAAGCTTTACGATTTCCGTTAAAATATCCGTTTAATATTTCTGATTCTAGATAAATATTTGACTATTTAAAAAATTTATCCTGTTTGTTCAAAGGTTCATTAATATATATTTTTTTTTTGTTTTAGAGTATTCATTAATATCAGGTACAAACGTTTAAATATCATCATTTATGATATTTATGAATTCTTCAATATTTTTTAAAACTTATATCCGTATAAATGTCATTTTAATATACCATTAAAAATTCATATTCGTATAAATGTGAAATAAAGCGTGCACAAGTTGTTAATATTTCGAACGACTTTTCCCGTCGGTAGCACAATGCGATCTTGTACAAAGCTAGAGGGCGCTTTTAAAAGTATTACAACCCCCTACGCGCCCTTCACACCCTCGTATCAAGCTGATAGGATTCTAAATTATGTGAGACTATGAAATGCTCAGGTGATATTGATAAATGTAAACTTTTAAGATTATTGGAGCGTGAGCTTTTGTTTATATTTATATTATTTATGTATATAACTCGACTCAGAAATGAAGATTATACTTTTTTTTTCAAAGTATCTATGTATCGTAGTAGGTATATACCTATTAGTATATTAATATTAAGATTGAAAACTTTTATACAATAAGAGATTTCACGGAATTCAAGATAGGTGCCGTGAAATGTGCGTGGATAGAATATAGAAATTTAATAGTCGGAGTTCTCATCGTATTTTATACATTATTTGATTATTATTTGTTTCTTATTCATCTTACGACTACCTTATTTATAATGTAATTTTTTCGTCTGCGTGGATTTCGGTTTCACAACAAAGAAATTAAAAACATTGCTCTTAAGAAATTTTGTCGCAAGCTGTTTGTGACTGGGCTCTGTATCTAGCTAGTATATATATCTATGAAGGTACATTTTCATAGACCCTTATTAATAGATCGATGAAACATCACACAATGAATCCTACATAATCTCCACAACCATTTATAGTTGCCAGTATATTATCTTGTAAAAACTGTATCGATATTTAAGGTCACCTAAGCGTTGTCTTCCGTTGTTAACGTTGACAGTGTAATTGCAGATGTTACATAATCATGCCATACTTGGCGATGAAAGGAATGGTTTATAATGCCAATGGTAGATAATTTATTATGACGATGTCTATGCAAAAAATTGTACTGGGTACGTTTTAAATAGCATCAATTTCTGCTTGCCATTTTAAATTAAATATTTTTATAGTTAATATTAAAACTTATATATATATACATATATGTATATAGTTTGTAAGAGGAGAAACACTCCTATAATTTTATGCAATAATTAACTGTACTACTTTGACAATATCATACGATATTAATAAATATTAGTCTGGACATTTAACTCTTCATAGTTTAATTTTAAATAAAATATGGTGAAAACATTAAAAAACCTGTTTTATGATTCGCACACATCAATTACTATTTAAACACTGTCTTTTTGTGACATTTTTTTTTCCAGCTTGTTGGGAATGTATGTAGCTTCACTATCATTATTTGGTTTAATTTGACCGGACTAATATTAGGGTAAACATAAAAAATAATCATCAATAAGAGATTTTTAATCTCTTATAGCTAAAAGTTATCTATGTAGAAAAATCAATCTCCTTCCTCCTCAATCTCGTTCTCCTTTGACAACAGTACATAGGAAATCCAAAAACACTACCAGATTTAGCAGTACCTATATAAACGTTATAATTTTCATGGAAGTTTTATAACTTAATTAAATATAAAACGATGGCACGCGACGCGCGACGTGTCGGAAATCAATTACACAAAAGACAACGGTGACAAACATATAAATTACGTTTATTATTACGATACCCGGTAAGCGGCGGCGATCATAAAGGACTTGCCAAAAACGACAGACAATTAATAAAATACTTCCGAATTGATGACTCGAAAATTTTATGACTTTATGACTGCTTATGTATTTAAGTCATAGAATAAAGCGGGTAACCTTTTGGCAATATAAGATTTGTTAAATTCATGCAATATTAAAAGGATATATATTTTACATTCTTAGTTGTAGCCCTTTTAACCCTTATTTGGACTTAAAAAATGAGCTCAATTCGACTGTATTTTTATATGCTCATTACTTTTTACTCGGTGTGTACCGATTTATGATTTTAGTGCTTGTCATGTGGTCTAATTTAAATGATCTAACGAGTACTTTTTGAGTTAGACCCAATAATTAAAGGACTATATAATTGGCTATCTCTAGTCTACTTACGTTGATGATGTTATACCATTTTATTACTTGTTGATGTAGATTGAAGTTGGTTCTTTGTTTGATAATTAATCAAAACAAATAAGCACTACGCTACGCTTCAGCCCGTAATATCCCACTGCTGGGCATATTCCTTTTTCCCCATTTAGGAAACGGATCAGAACTTAATCCACCACGCTACTCTAATGCGGGTTAGCGTCTAATATGCGTTGGCGAATAAGCACTAAGCAAGTAAGCATAAATATAATTTACAATAATTGGCAATGCATTGTTTTTGTTTAAAAAATCTATAGGTACCAAGTAAATATTTAAATATTTGACTGTATTTTCATATATTGTTCAAACTATATGTTCTTTTTATGTAACGATGATGTGTAATTGTGGCCTAGGTTCCTTTACTCTTTTAGTGGGTGTAATATTTATTAGTTTAGACACGTCATCATCTCCCTGCCCTTATCCTATTTATATAGGGTCGGCACAACATGTTCTCCTCTTCCTCAGACTCATGTTGTAAGTGATTTGGCATGTTATTTTTTACGACCGGCCGCCTGCCTGACATCAACCTCCTTGGGAATCAATTAAATAGATATTATTAGAATTAGAATAATATTAGTTTAGACACGTATGATAAAAGAATCGATCCATGGTTAAAATTGTAATTGTGTGAATTATACATATTGTAAAGTACTTTTGATAGCTTCGTATACGTCAGTTTGTATGTATAGCGTATTTAAAATGGGTTTGGATTGGTTTAAAATTTCTCAATCTTGCACAGTAATGTTAAATATAGTATTTAAAAAAAAAGCTTTTGACCAGATTTAAAACTAATAGTTATTATACTTAGAACAGCTTTTACATGTTTGATTATTATTTATTATCTTTTAATTCGGAAATGGTTACTGCTGATATAAATAGTTAGATATTTTATTAATAATTTTATGCGAAAAATACCCAACATGAAAATAGGTTTTGAAGTAAAACAAAGTATGAATTATTGCGGTGAAACATCAAGGAGTTGAACAATGCAAAAGAAAAACTTATTAAAAAGGACCGCGTTCACCAGCACAATATATTTACGGGGAGGGCTAAGAACAATGGCAGAAAACGCTTTATTAAGCCAAACAAAGACGGTAAGCCTTATTAGTCTTAGCTGCTAAGGTACAGAATTAGAATTTTTTACATTAAAAATGCGCTACTTTAACAGCAATTGTTTAAACTAACGAATCGCGGCCAACGTTTATTCTCTCTTAATTAATGTTAGATAAAAAAAACTATATACATTAAACAAGAGCAGAGATACTCTCAGAGTAAACAGTAAATTGTAAAGTTATGTGCAATTTATAATTAATCACTTGGACCTACAACATGACGTTACGACCGAGGTTGAGAGTAGGCTACCAACTTTCAAATTACAGAAAAATCTCCGATTACAGACCCTCGAAACGGCAACGGAATAAAAAGATGTCTCCTAAAACGTCATTACGGACATAACTCCGGTGTCCCGGGATATATCTCCCATACAAAATACTTTAAGCGGAAACCCCACACGCATCAAGACTTCCAACAATAGAGTATCTTGCAATCGCGAGTAATAAAGGCTGCGAGCGCCCACATTAAAATCTTATCCCTTTCTTAAATAAAAAATTCACGAAAAAAAATAAAGAGAGGATGCCTCCCCTCTATTATTCAGCCTCACCCCAGTCCACCCTCGCGTTGTTACGGTCTAGATCCGGGCGCTCGATCGCGAAGAAAGCTCAAAGAAATTCTAACTTTAGGATGTAGGGCACAAAGTTACAATTGGCGCAGCGGTCGAAAGCGCACACCGAGTGATAGTGGCCCTCACGTATCGGGATATAGAGTCGATATTCGAGCGGGATGCGAGTTGGAGGCAACAGGGGAAACGCGGCTTAGATGTCGGTATAGTATTTGAAAATGAGATGCAGCGTGGAGGGTGGGTTGGGGTGAGGAGGGTCTCTCGAAATCCGAATTACCGGGGCGTGTGTAATGATTTTCCCGGGCGGAATTATGCCCGGTATCGGAGACGAATTGGAGACTGGAATTGAATGTTCTTTTTAAGGGAGCAGCGATGAGGGAAATCGATAGATGCCTGAATATAACCTGGTTAATTTTATTAGCTCGGAAAATGTATTGGTGGGCTTTATGCGCCATTACTTGTGTATGTGAGTTTTTTTTTATGTCGGTTTAATGTTCATTTATTGATGTAATATAGAATGTATATTATAGTTGCCATTGTATGTATATAATAACAACATATTATAAACGAACACAATTATAATGTTAATTAAATATGCAATAATAAATTACTATAATTTGTTCAAATAAATAAAAATATATAAAAGTAATGGAATATTCAAAGTTTTTTAACAACTCAATACTAACTCAATAATATTAATAAATAATACATTTTCTTGAGTTAGACATCTAACATCTAGATAGACATCTTAATTTGGAAAAATTTAACATAAACTATGTGATAATCATCAACGCGGATGTTACAGTTTTTTTGGCAAGGAATACATAAAAAAATTACATATTATTAAAACAGTCACAAATCCTTATCAAAACCCCACACATCTCCATGGGGCACGACTCGAGATTTGATCTCAGGGTGATCTCTCACGACTCTACGTGGTCTTGATACGGCGGGTGATATCTATGGCGTATAATTGGGGTTATAATGGCCGTAATGGTCACGTGGCTTTCAAAAGCTTCTCTTACTTGCAAATGTTCTAGGAACATCTTACAAACAAAAAAAAAACTGTAAATATTTAAAGATATTTACTATTTAAAAAAATCAGATTAGCAGTTCTGTAAAAATTAAATTAAACATCTTTATTTAATACTTTTTCTTACGTACCTATTAGTGTTTTAGTTAGTCAGTCAGTTCAGCCTACTACAGTCCACTGCTGGACACAGCCCTCCCCAAGTTCGCGCCAGACATCCCGGTTTTCCGCAATCCCCATCCAGCCTACACCGGTAATCTTACGTAGATGTTAATTAGTATTGTGTGTATTAGTGTTTAAGAAACCCTAATTATTATTTGTATAACCTACACACAAATACACTCTTTTTGAAAATCTTAAAGTTTATTTTTATTTATTTTATTTATTTATACTTTATTGTCCATCACAACTACAAATATCATTTACAGACTGTGAAATACAATGGGCGGACTTATGGCTATTTAGCCATTTCTTCCAGACAACTCAAATATATATTTCCTACTATGAGTAACGATCGCTATCAGGTGTACATGATAACAACCGGGACCGACGGCTTAACGTGCTCTCCGAGGCACGGTGGGGAGACCCACAAGGACTCCACAAACACCCAGACCACGGCAAACATCTGTATGGCCAATACAAATGTTGTCGTGAGTTCTTACGAGATAATACAGCATGACAACATTAAAATAATTGTTGGATAACTAGTTTCACTTATATGGTCTAGTTTTTATCCACCAACACAAACGTAGTTCCACAACTCCCAAAGTGTTATGATTATCTATAAATGATACAAATCTCAATGTCTCTCATACGAGTAGTGTTTTCACTTTTAATACTACGATAAAAATAAATAATATTAATAGAGTTATGCTTTTTACATTTTTTTTAACGTTTTTTTACGTTTTGTTACGTTTTTTTTAATAATCAATATTCATATTACGTATTTTCCTTTAATAATCTTCACTGATAAAAAATAATACTTAATCAAGTTAAAAATGTAGAGGAGAAGCGAAAATGTTAGATAAGTCAAATCAGTTGTTTTTAGGAAAATCAGTTACGTAAATATTGTTGACAAACTAAAATAATTTCTTGAAGGCGGATAATAAATAATATTTTTAATTGCATTTAACTAAGCAGCGTCCACAGAATTGGGTATGAAACAGAAAACCATTCTTTTTAAAAGCACGTTAAACAGTTTTAAATGCAATTTTAAAAAGTAAATCAGCCTGTAAAACGTCCTACAGTTGGGCAAGGGCCTCATCCCTACATAGGTTTGAGCTTAATCCATAACGTTGCTCTACTGTAAGTTTGATGATGCCATATCAATGATTTAGTATCTATCACGATGCGGACAAGGTAAACACTAAATATTTGTCAAATTATACACATATCAAATAGCAAATATTTTTTTAATTTATTTATTTAAACAAAGGCAAACATTCCGTGTATTTTTAGCCTCTGAATATAGCGTTAACAAAAATAGATATTATGATTTTAAATCGTATTAAATCATTGTACGTTGAGGTATTCGATAAGAGTAAGGGCCGGAGATAAGTGGACAATAACAATATGTAATTAATATACTATAATTAATTTTCTTATCAGAGCCAACACAATTGCTTTGCGGAAAATTACGACAATTGCAAATGTTTTATAGCGATACTCGTTACTAATTGATTTTAAACAATTTAATAAATAATTTTAGTTTTTTTTTTATTATAATGCTAATGATATTTTATAATGATAACATTTATCTTTTTTATTATAAGGTTAGAATGAAAAAAAGGTATCATTTTTTATCGTCTAGACGCTAATTAATTCACAGGAAGTATCGTAGCAGATATTTAATTTGTTTATTTAAAAAAATTGACAATCGATTAAGAAAATTTATGTACCTAATAAATATTTTAAAATTATATCATTTAAAATACATGAATGATATAAAAATTTTAAAAAGACAACTAATAAAATAAAAAACAAAAGGCTATTAAAAAGATAAGATTACAATTTTTAACAAACATAATTCAGAACGCGGTCAAATCATACGAAATCCATTTTGGAATCGAGTCGGAACGTAAGCGACCCCGAAATTGCTGTCCGCATTCACCCAGACAAAAGCCGTAAAGTAAAAAGAAAAGCATTTCCATCCATCCCCTCTTTCATTTCCCGCCCCATGGAGGCGGCGACGGGGGTGGCTCCCGACTTAAAACCTCATAGAAAAGAATGAGACGGCCGTATGTCCACCTGTTGCGTTTTCAACTTTCATATTTTTCCGTTATCTTTTTTTCTTTAAGAATTTATGTGTGTGTAGGGTTAGGTATTGAACGGTATCGATGTTGTCGGTCGATTTTTAAGGAATTCGATTTTTTTTAACTCGTTATTTTTTTAAGAACCAGTAACGATCTTTGTGGTAATGACTACCGCATATTTTAATTAACTCTATTTCGTACACTGCAATTGCTGCTGTATTGGAAACAATGACGATTTATTTCGACTGACGAAATTTTTTTCAAGAACGTTGTGATTTTTATGGAAACGTTTGTTAGCGTAACAAGACATATTCTTTATTCAAATGCATAATACGACTTAAAATATTATTAGTTTCAGAAATTTTATTTTAGAAAATGTTACATAATAACATTAAAAACTATTCATAAGATATTACTATTCGTCAGATACATATATAAAGATCAACAGAGGAAGATATACGTCTAATATAAAACACATTATCATTCATTTATTAGAACTTTGGATTCATTCAAAAGCTATAGCTTGAATACAATTTATAGTTCGAATGTTAAGGGAAATTTTGTTGCAAGCTATTGGCTCTTTAGTGAGCGTAGTATCTGTAAGCAAACTTTGCAAAGTTTGCAACAACTGCCAAGATAGATGTTGACTTGACTATAAAAATCTAGGTTTTTATATTCACGATATAAACTTTCATCCTGAACACATTTGAGACATCAATATAAATATAACTACCTCTTTTTCTCTCATAAATTTATCAAAAAAGATTAGTTGTTCACTCACTTAGAATTGACATTGTAAAAAAACAGTTACTGAAGAGCGTAGGATAAAGCTCAGAGTACCTCTAAGTGACAATAAACTTAAAGAGGCTGTGCTTTGGGCACATAGTTCGAAGAAACAATGGTGAAACGAAAAAGGACAAAGTTGCCATAACCATGACAGATGAAAGACAACCTTAACAAGATACGTGGTTAAGTCGCTAGTTTACGATGGCACGAGACGGCAAACATTAGGAAAGGATACGTAGGTCTATGTCCAGCAGTTGCCAAATACTCGTTAGCCGCTAAGACTGACGAATTCATTTCATTTATTTAACACTTTATTATTCACCATGCTATAAAAACAACAAACCATAATAGAATATAGGTATATTAACATATTAATGCCAGACTTATAGCTTTATTGCAGATAACCGGTGTTGTTATTACAAATGAAAATAAATGTTGTAGGTATAGCAAAATATAAGTAACTTTATTTACTCAAAATTACACCAGATGTATAAATGACCACTGAGTACAAAGAGAGGGGGGAAGAGAGATAGTGAGACAATACCAGAGAGTATATATAACATTCGAAAGTAATAAGCGCTTCACACTCAACGGCGCTCAGTAGGATAGTAATCCTCCTGTGTCGGGTGTCGGGAAACACACACAATACACACGCACAAATGCTCAAACCACGACAAACATCTATATGGCCAATACAAATGTTTGTAGTCAGCGAGGATCGTACCCTCGATCGCTAGCGCATCAGCCAGTGCTGTGACCACTACGCCAACGCGTCGTCTATATTGAAGAACAACAAATATTACGTCGCATCAGCCTTTAACATCCCACTGCTGGGCATAGGCCTCTTTCTCCATGTAGGAGGATTGGAGCACCACACTGCTTCACTGCGATATCCTTCACTTAGAAGGGACCAATTACAGCAACTGAGGTAGTGCAAAGCATGAAAGATCCTGCTCAAAATCTGGAGCCCGACTGGGGAGGTACCTCGACTTTACAGAAGATCACAGCTAAATAATACTGCTTTTAAGCAATGTTGTGTTCCTATGGTAAGTACGGTGACCAAAGCTACTGGGGGTGTAGAGGGTAGGGTCGGCAACGCGCTTGAATTGCTTCTGGTGTTGCAAGCGTCTATAAGCTATAATAAGCTACGGCGTCTATAAGTAAGCTTGTTTGCCGACCTTGTTGTATAAAAAAAATTACTACAGCATATATATTATTCAATAAATCATATTTTTAAAGGAAAGATGGTAAGCATTACGTACAGTTTAAAACGAAATACTTAACATTGAAGCAGGCGGGCGCATAGCAAAAATGCAATAATCGATATGAATTTAATTATCACATTCTGCGTGACAACGCCGGGTTATAATTAAAATTGTTTTACAAAGTGACGCACCAAATATTTCACAGTCAACTTTTACCTTTTGCCTCTAGAGTAGGGTTGTCGCGCTGTCGAAAAGATTTGTCGGAGGTTTTATTATTATTATAAATTACTTATGAACTTAAAATGTACATTTTTCTTTCCTGTAATGTTCTCACCACAAGAAAAAACAGATAGATTTGAATTGAAACGTCCATAGAAAACTAATAGGATAATTAAACTGAGGTAGAGCACAGCAGGATATTTCCTGGTCAAAATATAGAGCAGCCCGACTGGGGTAGTACCTAGACCTTACAGAAGATCACAGCTAAATAAAACTGTTTTAAGCAGTATTGTGTTCCTGTTGGTCAGTAAGGTGACCAGAGCTCATGGGGGGATTGGGATAGGGTCGGCAACGCGCATGCGATGCTTCTAGTCTATAAGCTACGGTAATCGCTTACCATCAGGTGAGGCGTACGCTTGTTTGCCGACCGACTTATATAAAAAAGGCAACCCAATTTGAAAAACTTGATTTGATTAAAAAACCGAGCCCTCTTATTTCTTAAGACGTAAAGACTAAAATAAATTGTAGATAAATATAAATTCACGTATCTCAGGATGAAGACCGAAATAAAAATTGTTTGTATTACCGTTTCCGGCGAGTCCCGTGTTCGAGTCCGGACACGTGGTGGTTATTACGAGGAATAATCCAATAAAAATAGTATCTAGATTATATTACGATTCGGATAGCCATGTGTTTGCTTGTGTGGTTTTTGAAAACAAGCAGTACGTCTACCATGAGTTTCCAGAGACGATACACGTTAGCGAGTGTAGTTTTCTATACAGAAGAAAGATAAAGATATTAGTAACTAATACGCAATATAACGCATTTAAAACTATAAGTCTTATCGAGTGCTCGATAGACTCTATAGTAACATTTAGAAATACTCATAATAGGTATGGTATAGATAAATATTCCTGTTGCGTTTCTACGTTTACTACTGTAGTTTACGTCATGTGCGCTTGTAACAAAACTCATGGTAGACCTACAGTTGAACTTGGTTTCGTTTACGAGTCGGTGATAGTCTAAAATTAAGTGGGGAATAGTTTTTCAAGAAAAAAATAAACATTATATTATGAAAATAATTAAAAGGCAGCTACAGAAAACTTGGTCAAGAATACTCGATCTCACATATCATTAGATAGAGACCTAATAACAAGGTTATCAATTTCGACTGTATTTTTTATGTGTTTTACCTCAGAACTTTTTACTGGGTGGACCGATTTAGATGATTCTTTTTTTGATCGAAAGGTGTTGCTTGACATGTGGTCCCATTCAAATTGAATCATGATATGACAAGTACTTTATGAGTTATCTGTAACAATGCGTATAATTACCTGACTATTTGGTGGTCGGCCTACGTTGTATTTTATCTCATAACTTTTACCGTGTATACTGATTTTGATGATTCTTTCTTTAATCGAAAGCTGGTGCTGGTCCTGTTAATGATTTAGTTGACTATTTTTTCTTCTATCAAAAAAAAAATCGTTATTTCTATTTTTTCTTTCTTTTACTTTCTTTTACTTGTTGATGTAATTGATTTCGTTTTTTTTTTCACATTCGAGCAAACAATTATTAATTTTTCAACATTACATTCGTAATATTATTTTTTGATACACGCTGTAGATTACCAGATGTTACTCGGTCTCTATCAAATGAACAGCAGAATTTTAACAGAGTTAGTTTTAAGGATTTAGTGTACAAAGGAGTGTCCCTTTGTGTACTAAATGCTTAAAACTTTATTTTTATTGTTATCTAACTACGCTCGTGATTTCAATACTTCTAGTTATTAATGTAGAACCCGAGCGGTGAAGCACCTTAACCTTACAGAAGATCGTAGCCAAATAACACCTCTCAAGTAGTATTGTGTTCCTGTGGTAAGCTAGCCAGAGCTCCTGGGGAGGGTAAGGGATTAGGGTCAGCAACGTGCTTGCAATGCTCCTATTATTGCTGGCGTTCATAAGCTACCATATCCAGTTACCTATCTTTTCATCTTTAAGTAACGCCATTGTGAGCCTCTCAAGCAACACATAAATTACACATTTTTACTCATCCAGTCTAGCTGATAACATTTCCAGTACATTCTTGAGTGAAATAAAATCAAGTACAATGTAATTTCAGTTGTACAGTACAAGTTTTTAACGTGACAAGGCAGAACAAGATAAGTAGATAAACATAAGTTTTACAAATGTTAAACGGTGCTATGGTGCGTTCACACTGATTGAATTAAAACGAACAGCATTAAATGGACTATATTGAGTAAAGTACAAAAAATTACCGATATTAAAAAACGAAATGTTACTATGTTATATAATCGATATGCGAATGTGTGTTTTGTCTTTAGCCTATTTTTAGCACTAATCTGATTATGAGCTCCGTAAGTCTAAAGTAATAAAATAAGTTATTACTGAGTACAAAAAAGTAAAAATTATTATTATTATTTTATGTATATCGACACGAAACATTAATTAAATAAAAAGATTAAAATAGTGACACGACAAATTAAAAAAGTACTGAAAAGAATACAATAAAAACATTATTTTGTCGTATAATTATGTTAAGTCAATTTATTAAAAACTTTTTAGCGTACCCAAAAATATTTTTTTATAAAAGTTTTAATTTATAAACGAATATTTATAATTTACGATCATATCAGTCATGAAGAGCTTATTTTACGAGTAGAAGAAATATAAAGTATATTTTTTTATTACATAATTATGATCATAAAATTTCACATGTGTAGGACCTGCATAATGTATAGTTTTTATCAGTATCTGTAAATTACAGATATCACATGAGTCGATATTGATAACCATTGATAAGATTATTTACAAGCACCAGGAGATTTTGTGTTGTTATTTAACAAAAAAAGATTTAACCACGTTTACTAAATCCGTTCTTAAACAAATCCTTCTTGATTACATTTATTATATCTATATAATTTTATGAAATTTTCATAGAAATAGTTATGGTTATTGTAAAGTCGAATGCTCTGCGCGAACATTCTTAGACATGGCATTCTCATTAGTCTATTTCACGTCAGTGAGGATTAGCTGAATACTTTAACAATAATGAGAAAGTTTACTTTGTTTGATAAACTACTTGAAATCTAAACATTCGTTTATAGTTACAGTTTGACCATTTAATATTTTATTTAATACTAGCTTCTGCGCGCGACTTCGTCGGCGTGGACTCCACTCCTATTGGTCTTAGCGTGATGATATATAGCCTATAGCCTTCCTCGATAAATGGGCTATCTAACACTGAAATAATTTTTCAAATCGGCCCAGGAGTTCCAGAGATTACCGCGTTCAAACAAACAAACAAACTCTTCAGCTTTATATATTAGTATAGATAAATATTCAAATAACTGATATTTGTATATGTAGTACCGATTCTTTTTTCTTTACTACAACGGTACGAAAAACTGACTTTTACTGTCCATAACAATATATTCCAGTTCGTTTTAGATCGCATATCTCAAAATCCTATGATTTTTATTATTGCTCTTTGGAAATTCTAACAAAACGTTTCAAAGAATATATATTTTTTCTCATATTGAATGAACTCCGACCGAACGTCTAAATAATAATATTTCTGATAACTAGTTTAAAAATTATAATAATGGTCATGAAATGGACTAATTGATACTCACCATAGAAACAGGCAAAGGATGCGCTCCTCCGTTGGGGTAGGGGTAAGGCGCCATGAGGTAGCCCATGTTGAAGCTAGCTGCCGGGTGAGGCTCAAATTTACCTGGAAATAAAACTTAAAATTCAAAAACAATATTATGGGAAAAATCTTAATATATATAAATCTCGTGTCACAATGTTTGTCCTCAATGGACTCCTAAACCACTTAACCGATTTTAATCAAATTTGCACACCGTGTGCAGTTCGATCCAACTTGAAAGATAGGCTATATTTTATTTTGGTATATGTAATTATTATATTTAAAAAAAAGGCGGTACGAAGTTCGCCAGGTCAGCTAATAAGCTATAAATAATAACACGTGTCTAAATAGACCAATATATTTATAGTGACGCTCTTTATTTAATGATTTTTAAAAATTAATTTGATCCTTGGTTGTACACGAAAATATCGTAATAAAATCAGATTGGAGGCGGAAAAAAACGTGACACACTCAGAGCTGTGTATATCCGTCAATTATAAACAATTTTTAATTTAAAAAAATACATTCGAGTAGCTAGGAACACGTAGGTACTAAAAGTGTATAAAGTTCGAAAGAGAATAATGCATTCGTTTCACTACAAAATATTCATGATAACCGAGTCTTATTTTAGCTTCTTAGGGTGGTGTAACCCCTTAATGCAACACCTTCTCCTAACAACGACGAAAACTTAAAAAAATAATAATTGTCCAATTAAGTGCAATCGTTTCAAAATTTCGTGCGATCATACATTGCAGCGATTATTTTATATTTACATAGATTGTATAATTGTATTTCAAACAAATAAATCTACTCAAAGATCATATTGAAAACTAACTACAGAGATAAATAATACTCGTAAACATGAGCTAGACGGCGCGAGCGGGGCGGGGCGCAGACAGGCAAATTGCGCAAGTAATTTGTACGTGTAATTGCGCGCGCTACTGTACGAGCTGCCGGATACTTTAGGCGTGAAAGGCTTAGGGTATAAACAAGGGATGAATGTTTCCTGAATTAAAATCCTTGTAACCCACAATCGTATGTCCTATTTACCATCTCGGTAATACGTCAAACAAAAGTACTTGAAAGATATTGTTATTATATTTTCATGGGGTATAAAAGATTGTTAAAACAATGACCTAGATTATAATTACTATTACGATGTTTAAGGGATAAATGTCAATCTCGGTTCATTCTGGTTCGATAGAAAATCTCTGAATTAAATCTACTCGTAGTATTTTTGTTTACCACGAGAATTATAACGAAAAAAAACGACTTAAAATAATATCACAAACAGTTAACATATCAATACTGTATATAATAATATACTCGTAGTTTTTATCAAGTTTATATATAGAAACGGGCAGTTTTACTTTCGTTATAACTAACTATCCGCATTTATTCTACCATAAAAGTAAATATACAGCAATTTTCTTAATAACTTAATTTTTGACAACCGCATTATATAAAATAACAGCCTATTTATACGGTAATTTTATACGACATTTAAAAATTTTAAAATAAGTTGAACAATTACGTTTTATTACAACTATTCTAGTTAATTCTAGTTGTATAATAAATGTCAAATTTTATAGCTAAAGTGATCAAAAGGAAATGGTTATAAAAAAGCAGGTGACCATTAGCGAACATAATACATATCTAATATCTAAGAATAAATAATTGTAATTTATGATAATAGTATTTATTATACGTTTAAAAATGAAATATAATTAAATAGTTAGTTTGCCTGTAACGGATACAAAATTAGGGGTTCGTTGTATACACAGAACTTTGCTACTTTTAATTTATCTATACTAATATTATAAAGCTGTACAGTTTGTTTGTTTGTTTGTTTGAACGCGCTAATCTCAGAAACTACTGGTCCGATTTGAAAAATTCTTTCAGTGTTAGTCAGCCCATTTATCGAGGAAGGCTATAGGCAATTTTTTTTTTCAAATCAACGCGTGTGAAACCGCGGGGCACAGCTAGTGTAGTATAAAATGATATACGATTATTCAATGTATTATTTTGTTATTTTTACATAAATCTAAACACTTTTTTAACGTTGTCATAATTCGTAAGCTTATTTTGAATTTTACATATTTTAGATTTTAAAGTACATAGCAATAGCTACATTAATAATTTCGTTATAAAAAAGATTTTTAAAAAATAGTTATACCTAATATTTCATTTAAACATTTGGAAAAAAAAGTATTAACCACTTCAATAGATATACTAACGTATAAAATATAAGAATTTATCAAGAAATTTAAATGTTTAAGACTTTATCCTAATCGCTTCTCTTTATCTATATTGTAGATCCGTGGTAGATCCTTAACTGATTTCACTTTACGTCTTCCAATTAAAACTAATAATAAGTTAATCTTAAATTTGTTGTTTTTAGCACATTCCTTCATAAAAAAGAAACGTAAGCCATAAAGATAACTTTAACGTTCACGCTTTTAAATATCAACAATAAATTTATAAATACGTGATTTCCATCGTTATCTTATTTATATATCGATCGAAAAGTTTTCTAATAAACTATTTAAAGCATTTTAATTATTATATAACTTGATAAAGAGACCATATTACCGTATCAAAAATTCTTGTCCTTACCATAAAACGTTTAGGAATGTTAAGAAAGTATAGTAAAAAGGCGATCGACATCCATATCTTAGTATACCGTTGAATGGTTTGAATTTTTCGTAACGGCAGAGCAATAAAATTTAACTAGTACTAAAAAAGCCTAAATGTTTTATGCGATCATTTGTTTTAAATATACTTTCTAATATATTAGGTTTTTACATTTAAATAATAACTCTAAGATCATATTGCAATATATATATAATATAATGTACAATTATGTGTTAATAGTTAATACACGTAAGTTGCAAATCTACTATATAAAAATAAGTCGGGTTTTCCTTTCTGACGCTATAACTCCAGAACGCACGAACCGATTTCCACGGTTTTGCATTCGTTGGAAAGGTCTCGGGCTCCGTGAGGTTTATAGCAAAGAAAATTCAGGAAAAATTTCAACAGAAAAGCGGGAAAATCTTTTTAAAATTTTTCTTCATCTTTTAATCACCAAACGAAATGTTACATAAAACGAAGCCATCTGGTGGCGAAACGGAGCTCGCCGGGTTTGCTAGTTATATAATAAAAATAATAAGATTACGTTTTTTATATAAATATGCTTATATAATTTTCATAATAAAATTGTATAATAATACTAATTTTTAACACATACAGACGTCATTTTAAAACACTGTGTACAAATCTACGACGAATACGAATATTAAGTAGTATTTTAACAAATTTTACTGGAAATCAAAGGTAAATAATACGACTTTCAAGTAGTGTTGTGTTACTGTTGTGGGTAATGTAGCCAGAGCTCCTGGAAGGATCGGCAACGTGCTTGCAATGCTCCCAGTATTGTGGTGTCGATGAGCTACGGTTTCTGTTTGCCATGAGGCGGACACGTACGCTTGTTTGCCACTTTTGATGTTTAAAAAGTTACTATCGCCATCACGATTCAGCCTGTAATATCCCACTGTTGGGCATAGGCCTCTTCCCCATGTAAGGAGAAGGATCGGAGCTTAATCCACCACGCTGCTCCAATGCGGGTTGGCGGATATATTCCCTACTATGAGTAACGATCGCTATCAGGTGTACATGATAACAACCGGGACCGACGGCTTAACATGCTCTCCGATCGCCATAAGAAACCAAATTAATTCAACAAAGTATAACCAACTGTTCTGATAAAATAGTTTAAAAGTTCTAACGCCCATGATCTCGAGTTCGATTTTCACACGGAGTTTTATATTTGGCTTTTAATTAAATTCATGTATCTGAGTGGCAGTGGGCTGGTCTTCTGTGTCGCAGGACCGATGGCCGTAGGAGCAGACAGCCAGACAGGTCCTGAAGTGGTGACCGCGTCTTGGCAAACGCAGTGTGGGACGTCCTCCGGCCCGTTGGACCAACGATCTACGTAATATTACCGGTGTAGGCTGGATGAGGATTGCGGAAAAGATGTCTGGCGCGAACTTGGGAAGGTCTATGTCCAGCACTAATGCATACTATAAGCCAGCAGTGGACTGCAATAGGTTGAACTGACTAACTCACTAACTGATGTATCTGAGGGTATTTGTCATAGTGGTTCTCTTCAACGTGACTCGAAAAGCACGTAGAGCAGTTAGTCCTGTTTATTATTATAAATAACCGATAACGATCAATATGATAGGACACTATCCGCCAATCCGATATAGAGCAGCGTGGCGAATTTATCTCCAATCATCTTATATTGAGAGGAGGTATTTTCCTCGAATGAGATGTGTTTTAGATCTGTTGAGTTTAGAGTTTTAGACTTCTCTCTTCTTAAAATACAATATAATTATGTATATTATACATATATTGCGTATCATTGCAAAAGTAGTCAAATACAAAATATATGAATGAATGACGTCTAATCTACTAATTATGATGCACTTTTCCCTACAATGGGTACAAGCCCTTTCAATTTGACTGTAATTTATTTTGTAAACGTGGTATTATTTTAATGAGTGTTAGAACCGCTGTAATGATACGACTCTCTTAATGGAAGCTGAGCTTTGAAATGGAATAAACGCATTAGGGTACATGGAAAGAAATCTTCACAGCTTTGTTCTGAATAATTGATATGTCTTCTATATAATTTAAAAAGTAAATAGTCAAATAATAGCTTAGAAATGACGCAACTTAGCAGTAACATGTCTTAGTGTCATTGAAAAAGTGTTTTTGTTCGTCTTTTATTAGGGTTCCGTACCCAAAGGGTAAAAACGGAACCCTATTACTAAGACTTCGCTGTCCGTCCGTCCGTCCGTCCGTCCGTCCGTCTGTCACCAGGCTGTATCTCAAGAACGGCGATAGCTAGACAGTTGAAATTTTTACAAATTATGTATTTCTGTTGCCGCTATAACAACAAATACTAAAAATAAAATAAAATAAATATTTAAGGGGGGCTCCCATACAAAAAACGCAATTTATTACCTATTTTTGCTCGATATTTATAAAATACATATATTTAATTATTTATATTCTATATAAATTTATTTATACTACCTAGTCAATGGTACGGAACCCTTCGTGCGCGAGTCCGACTCGCACTTGGCCGAATTTTATGAAATAATGGTAATGATTAAACAGACTTAATGGATGGAACAAATAGGTAACTATAGGTAGACCACGTTTCATTGAATGATCCTAAAATTTCTGCACCTCCTTAAAGTCCTAAATTGGGCCTTATAAAGTTGCAGTTCATTTTATTGGGTTCATTATATTTAACGAGTTACTGTAGGATTTCAGACAGTTATCTCAATCTTTTTTGTGTTATAAAGTAGGCTACAAAAAGACACGTTGTGACCCACAAGCAGAGGAGAATCAGAAATATCAACCGGTCCCGTAGGTATCGTAACGCAGGTAACATTGCAAGGGTTTATTTCATTTACATAATAAACAAAGTCAAAGGATATCAATAACCTTCAGAATAAAATGTAAATAAGTAGGTGATAGTTTTAAAAAAAAACTAAAAAACACGCTTTCATAAATAAACCAAACTAAAAAGTATAAAACCAAGTTTAAATGAAATGTGAACGTTAGCAGCGGGTCAAAATGAAGTCCAAAGGATAGCGAGAAAAGTCTTGACTTATCTGCCAAGCCGTTAGGATGATGAAATAATCTTATCAAATTAGTGTATTGTCATCGGTCCTCGATAAGTCTACCAAGTTTCATTTAGAAGTGGGTCAAAATGAAGTCCAAAGGAGTCGGTTACAAATAAATATACCTACATATTAACAAACATACAGGTGAAGCTAATAAAAAAGCGTGTAATGAAATAGAAATAAACAATTTACAACCACTTGATTCATATGACGTAAATCACAATTTGATACGACAGTTATTTTATCAAAGATAAATAATTAATTGTCAATACACTTGTATGTTTCTGAGAAAAGTTTCGTTTACAAGTGCATTCTAAAAAAAAAAAAACAGATATACGAGTACTATCGCTATAAAACATTTTATTTTTGTATTATAAAAAGTGATTTGTTTTATGGTGGTTATATTATCGCGGCTTTATTGATAGAATTAATATAGGCTATAAAACCTAACAGTGTAGTAGACCAGAACGGAATATATATAATTTGTATCATATAGGTACAATTTTTTTTTTGTTGGCGCAACGGTCACAGCACTGGTTAGTGGCTGTTGCGCTGGTGGTTGCGGGTTCGATACCCGCACACGACAACATTTGTATTGGCCATACAGGTGTTTGCCGTGGTCTGGGTGTTTGTGCAGTCCTTGTGGACCTCCCCACCGTGCCTCGGAGAGCACGTTAAGCCGTCGGTCCCGGTTGTTATCATGTACACCTGATAGCGATCATTACTCATAGTAGGGAATATATCCGCCAATAAGCATTGGAGCAGCCTGGTGGAGGATGTTCTGATCCTTCTCTTACATGGGAAAAGAGACCTATGCCCAGCTGTGGGATATTACAGACTGAAGCAGTATTACGAGAACTAAAATTTAACCTTTAAACGTAATAGATGGCGCCATACAACGTTTATTTTCGGAATTATAGTCACTACCTTATGGCATGGCGACTTAGCTTTTGTACATCGCGTTCGCTTAGGTACTCGTAGAACAAATTATTTAACGGGTTCAATGAATGTTATTTGTGAGAGATGTGTTGCCTATTATTAACATTGAGATTTCAATTAATTATTCAATCATATTCATATCTGTCCTATATCTGTAGATGTACCTCTATCTCCTATTTAAAACAATTGAAGATTAATTTTCGGCCAAGCGCATCTCGCGAAGAAAAACTATTGTATAAATATATAATAACATTAATTTGGTAAATATAACTCAATTTTAGTAACGTTTAATTAAATAATTTATAAGATAATTATTTATTCTGTTTGTTGCAATTATAGACCATGATTTGAGAGAGTTAATAACATGTGGTTATTATTCTATACAATTTAATATATTTAAATATTTACTAATAATATGTTGTACCTACTTGTGGCGTTATCATCTAATAATATGGGGAGAGTTGTAAATATTATATCTACAAACCTTATTAAGCTAGAGTTTCTTTGAACACGTTAAACGTTAAAAGATCTACGGATCTAAATTTTTATCTTACTCAGACAACTACTTAATAGACTATGAAATCACACTATGACTCACAAGACTGGAAGTAGTACCCAAAAATGTCAACCAATCCGACAAGTGTTACATTAAATTTTAGTTGATAATTTGTAAAGATGTGTGGTCTTAATGCTGCCTTGGTGTTGGATATATGAAACCGAAATTACAATATTATAAAATTATGCGTTGATAATTCTTTTGTAACTGTTGAGTTTGAAAACTGGTAATGGTTACACGTTAAGTATAATTATTATATTATTATACATTGAAATTTAAAACGTTCTTTCAATGACCAGTTGAATAAAGTTGGTGTTCTTGTGATTTTAATTTGATTTGTGACTGTGAAAAGTTTATTGTTGAGTGAAATCGCATATTACATTATCATTGTAAAAATAATTGGGAGTTCATTGACACATCGTAATAAAGTTCGTAGTTTGTACACATTAATATTACATTTCTACACAACAATTCTACTACAGCATCTATAAAAATCAACACTAGTATTTCTCGGAACTGCTGCGGTGGGTCCTAAGCCTAAATAAATATTGTCGGAGATGTAATATGAGGTAAAGACATGCGCACACATGTGATGTGAAAGTTACACGAATGCTGCTACTGCTATAACCTATTATACCTCCTCGTATATTGTAATGTATGGACACCTATTGTAGTTTTTAACAAATTTGTATTGTAATCAAACTAGGCTAAGCTTCACACAGATATGTATGTACATCTAAACTAAGGTCCTATTCTTACTAACAAAGTATAAAAGTATTTTTTCATGTATCCGTATTCAACAAATACAGAAATATAGTAGTAATATAGTGTAACTACAGTTTCAGAGAATAATCATCATCTCCCTGCCCTTATCCTATTTATATAGGGTCGGCACAACATGTTCTTCTCTTCCTCAGACTCATGTTGTAAGTGATTTGGCATAATATTATTTTTTACGACCGGCCGCCTGCCTGACATCAACCCTCCTTGGGAATCAATAATGAGATATGTTAATAACATTATTATGATAATTCGTCAAGTTGCAATGTGTTTCCCATTTCATATTGATTATCTTCATTTTCTAGTAAATTTTTATTTTCATCAGGATATTTTTATATTTAGATTTTTCTAAGCTCAGTGACAATATGTTTGCATTCCTGACTTCTTTTCAATTGCTTTATGGTTCTTTCTTTTGTGTTTACTAATCGCTTCTGGTTCAATTGAACGTGTCTCATTTTTTCTTATAGTGGTTATTTGGTGATAAAACTGTTCCTGAATTTGATCCAATGTCCAGTAAAATTTCAAATCTGCCATTGTCATTAATAATAACGTAATATACAAACACGTTAACACAATAGCGAACTAAACTAGCTTGGATCGGAAGTCGAAAAGAAAAGACAGTCTTCATTAAGTTTTATGCAGCTCCAAAAATAAGAAGGCGTATAATACCAGTCATAAGCTGATTTCATGACTTCTTTATTAATTTTAGTTAAAGAAACTGAAGTAATTTTGATTCATTTGACAAGACATTTGTCTTGAAAATTATATGTAAATAATAATATAAAAGTAATGAGTTTCAGAGAATAATAACAATGAAAAATAAATATACGTTACTACTTTAGTCTAAAAAAATAAAAAATACAAAATGTGACAGCCTCAAAAACTTATTTCTTATTCCTTAGTTTCGGTTTTAATATCACATAACAATATGGCGATAAAAAAATATGGAAGTATGAATTAAATCACTTTAAAAAAAAAACAGGCGCAACGAATTTTTATATAACCCATAACATAAATTAAATAAACAATAAATTATCCATTTATTGCCAACTAAGATTAAAATTTATTACAGGACTCGATTTAATATTCGACACAGAAGAAAAACCGATACAATATTTATTAAAATTTGTAGTCGCAAAAAATCTAAGCAAAGTTTATAATAAATCTGACAAGCGAAATGAATCATACACTCGATTAAAATAAAATAAACTATTGCCTTTTTTACTGGATCTTCTATTTCTAAGCTGCAATTAGACAAGACCGACGTGACGTATACCGCAGCTTCACCCGACTTTTCGGTACTTGTCAGATGACATTTCAAGGTTTCAGCTTAGTTCAGATCAGTCTTAAAATGATTTCTTTGCCTTATGCCTTAGAAATAGTGGACTTCATTTTATAAAAAAAAAAAAATTGTCTACAGACAAACTAAAAAAAAATATTTTGTATAAGATCTTCTATTTCTAAGCTGCAATTAGACAAGACCGACAAGACGTATACCGCAGTTTCACCCGACTTTTCGGTACTTGTCAGATGACATTTCAAGGTTTCAGCTTAGTTCAGATCAGTCTTAAAATGATTTTTTTGCCTTATGCCTTAGAAATAGTGGACTTCATTTTATAAAAAAAAAATTGTCTACAGACAAACTAAAAAAAAAATATATTCTGTATAAGAGTGTACATATATAGAGAAAATGTATCTTTGTGTGTATCTGTTGTGTTTTTAAGGCTAACCGTATTAATAAAACTCTTTAAGGTACTTTTAGGCCATGACGAATAAACAAGAGTTCAACTTTCATAAAAATAATATTTCCCGTAAAGTAAAATTTTAATGTATGAATTTAAAATTATACATTATGTATGTAATTGTACACTGTGTCAAATACCTAACAAACAGAAGGTACCACGAGTAAAAAAGTCTTTTGCATTGGGTACCTACATAAAAATCTAACGAATAATTAATTACAAACACTGCAAGTTAAATAAAAGCTTGTAAAATTAATCATATACTCAATCAACTATTTATTACTATTCCTATTGACTTTCCTATTGATTGTTACTTATAACATAATTAGCTTAACTTAACCTATTGCACAAAAAACTTCGTATATTTTTTATAAATATAAAACGAAAATTGTTACTATCGAGGACTTTGTCTGGGATTCATTTCATGTATTGGTAATAAGTATTTTTAAAGTTTTTTTTTTTGGTACGATTTTATTCAAGTAGTAAATAAACCATGGTCACCTTGTTTGTTCACCCGTATTGAAAATGTACCAATCTAATCCAAAAAATATTTAATATACTTCAATAGTATTAAACTTTATCGATTACAAACAAACAACCTTCGTTCTATACAATATGTTTAAATAAAAAAATCCGCAGCTACCTGGGCGGCCGGTCGGTTCCGGGCCGGATATACTGTCATTCCATAATTTTGCGGTCAGCGAGATTGCGGCCCGTGAAACTATATTTGTTTAGGCAATATCCGTGTACACTTCACGCTTGTTTTACATAAATTCTGAGATAAATCTATTTTAATTCTTATCTAGACACGTATATATAATATTATCAATGCTAAGCTTGGTCATGCTGTACATTCTGTGATATGAAAGCATTATTAATTTATTACGTATTTTCTGAATAAAAATGTTTAAATATTTCCAGCTATTTTTCGAATGTTAGGACCACAAACCTAACGAGAATTTGAACGTATCTTAACGTAAATAATATCAAAGAAAAGAATTAATAAATGGTTTAAAAAAAACTTGTCTACTACTACACTTTTCTTCATATTAATTAACATAATAAAAATAAAGGATAAGATATTCTTTATGACATCAGTAAGTTTAACTAAGGCAGGGCATAGCAGGACATATATCCTACTCAAAGTCTGGAGCAGCCCGATCGTGGAAATACTTCGATCTTACAGATCACAGCTAAATAATACAGCTTTCAAGCAGTGTTGTGTTCCTGTGGTGAGTAAAGTGACCAGAGTTCCCGGGCAGGAGGGTCGGGAATTGGGGTAGGGTAGGGTCTACAACGCGCTTGCGACGCTTCTGGTGTTACAGGCATCTCTAGGCTACGGTTATCGCTTACCATCAGGTGAGCCGTACGCTTGTTTACCGACCTAGTTGCAAAAAAAAAATTAAAATCTCAAAAAAATCGGTGATGGTAAGTAAGCCGAAACAAAAAAAAAGTCAAATAAACACTAATATGTAGCTTTAATAATCAAAAAATATATTTTAGTATACCTTTAATATTATAGCAATAAAATAATACAGTAATCTTTACTTAATATAAGTAAAAACCTTCTAGGTGAGTGATTGATGAGGTGGATTCTGACAGGTTTGCAAGAAACGTCGAAGCTCAGAAAAACAATACCAGAGGAATATATTAGCAGTTTCGCTACAAATTGAACATTTTTTTAAAATGTATATGTAATTTAAATACATAACAATTAAAATAGAAAAATGGATTTATAATAATAACGTCGATTTAACACTTATATAAAAAAAAAAACAGTAGATTTCTCACGTTTACATTCACAACACGTTCGCATGTCAAGACGACATTTAAAAATTTAATTAAAATAATTGTATGGAAAATTAAGCCGAATGCCCAACTCGACTCGCTCTGACAGTTGACACATGTCATAGTTTTTACTGAAATTTGTAACTTAACACATAACGGCCTAAATGAATCCTATTAAAACGCGATAACAGTTCGGTATTATATGTCAAGTTATCTACGCGAATGAATATTCATGTACTAGCGACGTAAAAAAAAAAACACCAGACGCCTTTTGAGTTACGGCTGACATTAAAATTGCTGCATCCGTACAAGGAGCGAAATAAAAAGCTAACGTATTTGAATAAACACCGTAACGATGCGAGATAAAGTGCTGATTACGACAATTACTTCACATTAATACATATATACATAATACGTTCTTATCTAGACGCTGTCAGTTCGTCACTCGATACCGTGATAGTGTAAAAAGCTCGTTAATCTAACGACGCCGCTTAATTGTGAACGCATATCAAGTTCCAATTAGAACTCGGATATAATGACATAAAACATCCAACAGGTAGCCAAGGCTGGAATATGAATCGCAAATTGTGTGAGAGCTGGACGGGTACAGATTATCCCTAGGAATGAAAGAGATGGCTATACGCATATATGTTTACATACGTGAACAACGTGGAATTATGGATCAGACACGCATTTGCAGTGAGCTAATGTTGGTTCTTGAGTGTGAGACAAGTGTGAAGCCCGGTTACACATAACAAGCGTCGGTAATAGACCATCGAGTCATATCCAAAGGCGTAGTCAATATATCACCACATCATACACTTTAAAAGATATTACAGAATCATTTGAAAGATTTTATTTTAATAGAATTTTAATTTATAAGTAATGTCTCGTAGAATCGATATGAAGATTTGTAAAATGACGGTTCAAAATTCTAAGAGTCAATTTGAATAAAAAATATTAGGAATTTACATGTATTATAATTTATCGTAACACAATGTAAACTTCTTATGTAAATTTTTGAATTAAATCCGTGATAACACTTCATAATATTGGATAGTGGTATAAAGTTGACACTAGATTAACAAAAACTTGTATTTATCGCGCTGCATTTATAATAATTAAACGATGTGTTACGAATTAAATGAGGATTAAGATAATAAATGAATATATTATTAATGTTAAAAGGCAAAAGCTATTTGGATGATTTTTATTTTTATTTTTTAATATAGATATTTAGTTGCTTTTACGTAACTGACGTACCTAGAATACCTATACACATAATTATACCCATCTAAATACTTTAGTATTAAGGATGAGAACATTCATTGATAACATTCGAATTTTCATTTTTTATTATATTTTTGGTCTCTACTATGTCTTATATTGAGATACATTCCAAGCGATTCGCTTACCGGCATTTATAGTGTATTATCTCTATATATATAAAAATGAATCGCTGAATGTGTTGCT
This sequence comes from Melitaea athalia, assembly GCA_905220545.2. Taxonomy (NCBI): domain Eukaryota; kingdom Metazoa; phylum Arthropoda; class Insecta; order Lepidoptera; family Nymphalidae; genus Melitaea; species Melitaea athalia. The sequence continues at coordinate 8,163,924 of HG992203.1, forward strand.
AAGCGCAAATCTCGAGAGCGGCTGAACCGATTTCGCTAATTCTTTTTTTATAATATTCCTTGAAGTACGAGGATGGTTATTACGGAGAGAAAAATTAAAAAAAATTCCCTATAAAAGTCTAAAAACTACAATTTTCTATATTCCCATACAAAAGATTCGTAATAATAAGTACTTAAAGGTCAATTTAAACTTTAATACCATACCATAAAGTTTAAGTGTTAGTGGAGGGCTTTCAGGAAGGATAAGTATTAAAGAATCGACTGTTAGGCGGTACGAAGTTCGCCGAGTCAGCTAGTAATAAATATTTATAATAATATATATTTTCATTTATAGTAAATAGTAATGATAAAACCACCAGCGTAATTAATCCGTTTGAATTTACTCGCTCCTGTCCTGAGTGGTAGCGCGATCTAATATAAAAAGGAAGAACTAAAATCACTATACAATCACTGCGCGTGAGAAACACATACAAACAAACGAACAAATCTCACCTTTATATGCATTAGTAAGGATTTCTGAGAATATTTCTGTACGTAACGAACCGGTTGAGAACAATCTTCACAGATCAATTATTGAATATGATATATATTGTTTGATCGATCGCATTCTCGTTATTAAATGTTGATGGTTTTTATTTCATAAATAATAATTTCAAGCAGAACTTCGCTACGCTTTTTGCGTGCATATTTTGTATGTTATAAGTTGAGAGAAATTACTTTTTAGTTGTATGAAGTTTAGTTTTGGCATTGTGGATATATTTCATTTATAAATTTCAACTAAAATTGTTGTAGTTTTATATTTAGTGACTGATTTTGTCAATATTAAAGGATTAGACGTATCGCTGAGGTATTATTATTGGTACAAACATAATAATATGTATTAAGAACTTTGTTTATTGCACCTATCTCTGAACGTATATTAAAACTTTATTGCATTTGGTTTGACTTAATTTTATTATATACTAGCTGACCCCGCAAACGTTGTTTTGCCATATACTCGTATGCTATTAACCCGCTCAACCCCTTCTTTTTTGGAATTTCGTAAAATCCGTTCTTAGCTGACCTCTGCTCGACGAAAGGAATATTCTTACCAAATTTCAAGTCTCTACGCCTTATGGTTCTAGAGATATCGTGATGAGTCAATATATGGGTGGAAATCTCTTTTATTATATTATATAGATAAAAGAATTTTTACGGAACTGTTTTAAGGTTTATTTAAAAACTGAATGTATTTTGCATTTCTATACGCATTATGAATCTGTTGCTACTTACTGCTTCATAGTTATAAATTAAGCTTGGTAAAGTTTTAAAAGCTTATATTTAGAATTAACATTGTTATTAAAGCGATTTTATATAATTAAATAACAACATGCTGTGTTTTAATAAACGTAAAACCTAAAAACTTTTTCGCTATTTACGGTTATAATAATAGTAATTGACATCCTGAGGGCGAATAGTTACGTGTAACAATTAACATTAGCATTTCTATCAAAAGTAAGATCTAACGTTCTACCGGTAATTGTACAAACTAACCTTTTATAACATAGAATTAAAATTACTATATATTTTTTTTAATTTAAAGCAACGACTAACAAAGTTTGCTACCTATCAGTTTATCGCTTTTCTGTTCAATTATTCTGACAAAACTGACTGGCCATATTATTTTAAAAGAGAAAATAATTTTAGGCTATTAATTGTAAAGGCTTTAGTCGTCCCACGCGTTTTCACTCATGAGCATATTTATTATATAATATATGTCGTATAATTTTATAAAATCGATGCAGTTGTTATTTATTACTTACAAACCAACATACAGATGTATTCATTTTTTATAAGATTACTATAGAAGAAACATTTCAACTTTGTCTGGTTTCACAAAGTTTGTCTGTGTATTGTACTTTCCCCAGTGCCATACTATTGTATCTTAGTCTTCCGTAATGACAGACACTATTCAAAAATCGAAACGTTGTAAGCTATAATAGCCATCCTTCCCATAAAATAATTTCAAACTTCCCAATAGTCTTTGTACATTTTTTTTTTCGTTCGCCCGGAGTCGTGGCGCGCTGATCAGATTAGGGAACCGGTTCGTCGAAAACATCCCGTGGAAAAAAAATAACAAAAAACGACACTAATAACAACAAATAACGAGGCGTTCGGACGTGCTCGATAGTGCGGGGCGACTATCGATGGAAAAATTGATATATATTTTTTTACTTTATTGCAGGTATATATTTTAAACATGTTACTTAATTTCAATAAATAAATAAATATATATAAAGTAAAGAATTATATAATGTAGGTATTCTATTTTATTCCAACAGTAATTTAATTTTTTATTTCGATTCGTATTTGACAATACAAATTTAACAATAAAAACGTTACATAAATATGAATTAAATTATCGCATTATTTCTAACGTCTATCAATACTTAATAACTTCCGAAGATTCCAAGACAACAAAAAACCTGTGTGGTTTTATGAAACCACGGTAAATAAAAGTGAAATTTTTTTTCACTTTTTTTTTTAATATCACTAAGTCGGCAAACAAGCGTACGGCTCACCTGATGGTAAGTAATTACCGTAGCCTATAGACGCCTGCAACACCAGAAGTATCGCAAGCGCGTTGCCGACCCTACCCCCGATTCCCCCCAGGAGCTCTGGTCACCTTACTCACCAACAGGTACACAACACTGCTTGAAAGCAGTGTTATTTAGCTGTGGTCTTCTGTAAGGTTGAGGTACTACCCCAGTCGGGCTGCTCCATTTTTTGAGCAGGAAATTTTCTGCTGTGCCCTACCTCGGTTTGAAGACATTTTTAATAGACATTTAACTAAAAAATTTTGGAATAATATTCCATTAAGGGTATAAAAATCGCTTTATCTATCTTACCGCGCGGCCGACCGTCACGCGACATGCAACACACAGACGAAAAAGTTTGAGACGATATAATAAAAGTTTCACTTTAAAATTATAAAAAAAATAAAATAAATAATTATAAACTAAAATATCGATAAGTCAAAATTTAATCACGACCACGTCCCTATCAAGAGGTGGAGTCAGATGAAATTATACGAAAATATTGTAACGATAGTGACAGATGATTATAAGCTGGCGATAAAACACACATAATTCTCACGTAATGGTCGCCCCGGGCAACACCGTGACTCCCACCTCCGACTCTATTGAAAACAATTTAACATTCGATTTACAATCATTTTCAAATGATTCACGTTGAGACAAAGCTTTTTATCTTCCTCTTTAGAAGCTTTAAAATCATATTGACTGTTAAATTTATATCTGTAATAATTATTTACTGATTTTAACGTTAATAAAAGAGGCATTTGATGAGAAGCAGGAAATCAGCAGCTGTTACTTTGAAGCACATTTAAATGGTTATCGAAAACTTCTTTATAAAATGTAATAAATTTGAAAGCAAGGTGTTCCATTACTGTGACTTTTGATGTTGTTATTTTTAAACTCTGTCACACACATTTTCGATAGTTTTTTGAAATTTAAAAATATGTTTTATTTAGTTGTTAATAAAACAAATTTAGCCTTGTTCCTTCATTATTGTTCCATAACGAGATGTTACAATAAAGGGTTTTTGTACATATTTCATTACAGCAAAATTAACAGTCTCAATATTACAGTAATTATTAGGCTCTATTTATTTAGTGACCAGACGTCGCGGTCGTTCGGGTTATCTCTCCCTGTCTACGATTCCGCTACCAGTAGAAGCATGTTTTATATATTCTGTTAGTAGTTACACTATGTTATATAGCCTATATTGTAGCCTACATTATTGAAGCACGCAACACATAATTTTGTCATTATTCATAACTTTAAACTCCACGATCATAATCCTGTTAACGCGTCAGCGAGTACAGCTTTAACTACTTTATAAATAAACCGTAAATGATCTCAGTTATCAGTTCCACAAACAGCAGCAGCGACTTTTAATAATATGTAACGATAAAATTGTAGTAATTCTTGTTTCTTAACATTTCATTCAACAAAGAACTTGAATTAAGTGAGGACTTCGCTCCCAAACTGGTTTAGATGTATAATTTTCAACCTTGGCCCATGCTTATGTCGAATCCACTATTTTCACATTTTACAAACAAATGACATCTTTTTACACGCTTTTTATTAGCTTCACCTATATGTTTGTAACCGACTCCTTCGTGCTTCATCTTGAGTTACTTTAAACGTTCAGATTTCATTTAAACTTAGTAGACTTATCGAAGACCAACGACAATAGACTAATTTGATAAGATAGTTCTTTTTTAATTTGGTTTATTTATAAAAAGCGTGTTTTTTTATTATTTGCATATTTTTTATCATATCTACGTATAGATAACCGTTTTGTTATCATGCTATAATAATATATTTTAATAATTTCAAATAATACTCACCAAATACGGGACTTAAATCCGACTTCACCGATAGTTTACCGGTGTAAGGCTCGCCGGACTTTTCCTGAAAAGAAAAATAAAAAAAATTAATTTTAAGTATGTATATTATTTACTAGACCTAAGTAACTTCATGACGTGTATATGTATTTATAATAGATCGGAACCTTTCAATAGTTTTGGAGTAAGGACCCTACATCGATTCACACAAACATTATCGCGATAATTTTATAAGTACTATTTTTAAATCAACTATTAATACTGCAAGTTAAACAAAATTAACACTTTTTAATCTCAAAGGACTGGACACATATAATTATATCTTAGCCAATGTACTTGTTTAAGTCATTAAATAAAAAGTCTAGTCAATTTACTGATCATACACGCTTACAAAAACAGAATTAAACCCATTATTTTCTTCTCGACAAACTGTTCGCTTGTTTAATACAAGCTTCGAAGTCAAACAATCATGTTTGCGTGTACCAGTAAATAAATAAGCATACAACGCTGATGGACAATAGTTAACCGATGAGTTTTTTTAAACATAACTTTAATATAGATACATAACTCTATCATTTTATATCAAGCATGTAATTATTTACGTTAACATTAAAAGTTTACAAGGAAAATTTTCACACGTAATAATTATGGATAGACCTTTGCTTTTTACAATGCCGCAATTGCATTTAAAATAGTAGTAGATACGTTTAATTAATTAATATAAAAAAATTAAAAAACGCTTCACACTCAATGAACCCCACTAGGGCTTACTCCCGTATCGGGGGTCTACAAACACATAATACGCAAGTACAAACGCCCAGATCAAAGGAAATATGTGTATGGTCTGTACAAACATTTGTCTTAAGGGGGTCGAACTCACGACTCAGCGCAAAAGCCAATGCTATGACCGCTGCACCAATGCGTTTTTGTATTTAAATAAATGAGTATATTAAATTGAACCCAAATAAAAGATCACACGATAAAAAGTCGAACGAATCGCTCCCTCTCGGCGTATCAAGCGATTCATTCCACTCGAAGCCTTTCCCCAAACAATATCAACTATAATAATGGACATAACAAATCGAAATGTTTCCGCTATCGTTAATACGGGAACAGATTTCCTCTCGCTGAGGAACCAATGGACCGTTGAAATCACAACACCTTAGTGATAGTCCGGCGTTTATTTTGTTATCGTACGATATTTTATGTTAATGATATCGTAACATTTACGATTTCTTGTTTTAATAATTTGATATAATTATTTTAATAATACAGGTAATAAAGCTTGGTGGTATAAAATTTTAGATCTACAAAATTTGTGTCCTAAAAAGAAATTAATTTAAATTATGCAATTATGAAGTCTGGAAAAACAGAATCTGGAGATTCACAGGTGAATCGTTGCCAAATTTTTACATTTTTGCTTTAAAGATAGTTCCACATAATTAAATCTTTATGTATCTTCCTTCTATAAGTAATACTTTAATATAAGTTTTAGAGCTTTGCAATTTAAAAGAAGCAGCAATAGACTACTAAAGCTCTTCCTAGTTCTATTAGACGTACGATAATTTTACGAACGGTTCTTGAATAGTATCCCAATATCTTTACGAGGGCCGTAATTGGATAGAGGAAACCAGTTTACCCCACTCGAACGTGTTTACCCCAAATCAAGGGTAAGTACCAATACGACTGATTTTTTCTACGATTCTGTTAAACGGGTAATTGGATATCTGTTGATAGCATTTACCGTTAATATTATAACTTAACCTTTGACGTATTTGCGATAATATCCATAGTATAAAGGTACATATGAATCTAAATTTAATATTTTTTACTTTATTTTATAATCTTCTGATAACGTCTTTTTAGCTAACAAACATTATGATTTATGTTTCAATCCAGTAAATAATGTAATAAATGTTAAATATATATATTGTTTATTTATATCAGGCAACTAAATGCCTATGAAGTAGTAAATGTGACATATTGTCATCAAAACTCTTACATTTACAAGTAGGATTTACAAATACATGGTTCTGGTTTACACACAATATAATCCGGCAGAAGAAAATCTCTAGAGTTGAGTATGGGACAGCAGGAGTAGGATTAAAGCTCCTGAAAAAGCCAGAAGTGATTGCCGGTTTTTATTTAGTGGTTTCAATGGTCCTCTAAATATGGTTGCTCACGCCTTGTAAGTCAAAATTTTTATATTACATACATATTTTTCACATTCAGCAGCAAATAAATACATTAACATTTTAATAATTATTTTTAGTTTTATTCCAAGATTCGAAGTTATAATAATAGTAAAAATATTGAAACGATTCAAGCTGTAACATCTCACCGGCATGGGCATATGCCTCTTTTTCCATATAGGAGAAGGATTGGAGCTTAATCCACCACGCTTCCCCACTGTTGGTTAGCGGATATATTCCTTACTATGCGTAGCGATCGCTATCAGGTATTTATGATAAGAACCGGAATCGACGGCTTAACGAGCTCGAAGAGTCACGATGGGGAAACCCTCAAGGACAGATATCCAAGCCGGAAAGAAATATTTGTACAAATACAAATATCGAACCCGCAAACCGTGGGTGGATATTTTAGGCGACTACACACACCACTACACCACATCGATTGTTAAAAGTAACTTTAAGCTGATCAATTGTATAATACCAATCGAAACTAAATATGCGATGCGATACTATTAAGGACTTTATTTTTTGGTTGAATATCTTGGTTAAATACCGCCGTACAATTTCAAGTTTTTTTCAATCACATAACCTTCTTTCTTCAATCTATGCACATAACCACCACATAACCATACCTATTTCAAATTAGAACATTAACGAAAAAATTTAAATTTATTAGATTGCAATGTTTTGTAAAATTAGAATGAAATAGAGCTATAGCACAAGCACTAAGGTTTGGTGTTATTTTAAGATTTAAAAAAAATTAGTAAAAATTTGCTATTCCTTCTTAATATAGTTTTCTTTTTATTTTGATGGAAGTTACCACACAGACCTTTTCGCGAAATTTGGTTTTTCAATCTGATTTATTAATCTTGAAATAATTCGTTGTTTTTGGAACATTGGAGTTGGGATATTAATATGAAATATTTATCTCTGAAAACCGAAGATTGATTATGTTGCAGCTCATCCCAATGCTATTGTCCTTTAAATGATCAAACGAAGAATGCTACACTACCAACTTAAAACATTTACTAATGATATCAAATATATTTATGTGATGAATTTTTTACATGTTTATATGTTCAACATTCAAAACATATTAATGTATATACTTATCGCGATAGAAAGGAAGAAATAGCTTCAGTAATGAAAAATGTTGTTTTTATTAGAAATATGCGCCTTTTATGTTCACATTTAACATATTATTACATATTAATGTTGTTAATTGTTACTACGAGTAGCATTTTTAAATAGTGATTTTTTTTAACGCAGATGTATTTATATACCATACATGGTTAGCAGATGGTATTCACACAACTGTGCGGTTATGTACCACTGGTTGGGATGATTGTTTTCAAATATTTTATATATTTGATAATAATTGTTATAGCCAATGAACCGATATAATTTTATTCTTGGAAAATTTTATTTAATTATCTTGTACATAGATAACATCTCTTCTGATATGTATTATAAGAAGTCGAGGAATAAATTATTATTTATATACTGTTCTTAACAGATTTTAATATGTCAAAACTTTATATTGTAAGAACGTTGTCATTTATATCTTTAGTAAGTGATATGCAATTAGGTACTATAACATTTTAATAAATCACTAAAACGTAAATAAGCATTATTTAAAAAAATTATGTGCTAATAATAGTTTACTTTATTTCTTGTAATCAATTAAAATATATATCTAAAGAAAGCTATTTTTTTTTCTATAAAACTAAACAAACACATTACAATATTAAACATAGCCTTAACCTAAAACAGTCACTACACATCTGAAACAATTCATTTTAATTACAAATGCAATTATTGTAAATGTAAAGCTAACATTTCGACTCGGATATGTTAATACTCGCATAATCACTTAGTAAGGACATGGAATGTATTTAAAACATTAATTAATAAATAACTAACAATCGTTAAAATTCTAACTTAAAATAGGTATGATTATTTGAATGAAAAAATCGTGAAATTATACGCATATATTTAACCAAGATCTTCAACTAACGAATATAGCCCTTAATAGCATCGCATCGCATAATTAACTAAATTTATAGAATTGATTAGATTAAAGTTATTTTTTATGGTTTCAGGGCTACTATCAACTCATTCTAATACGGAACTTACCACGATTGTCACTACTCACGTTAAAATATTAAAAGTTTCAAAGTGATAATCGCGGCAATTGCTTCAAAGTGATAATCGCGGCAATTGCCAATACGTACATACAAGTAAGATTGTTATTACATATTACTTATTAAAATAATAGAAAGACGTATGTACCTACATATAAATGCAGTTTAAATATATCTTAACATATTAAATTCCAAATGAAAGAAAGAATTGATAAAACTCTTTTCATGTTCAATAATAATTAAAGTAGGTAATCTAAATAAACCACAAGTTACTTCGCTTAGTCATATTATAGCGTAGTTTCACACATTGAAACTGAAGCCTTAAAATGAGACGACTAGTACAGCCAACGTCTACGAGTAGATGACAAGATAAAAACTAAGTGCGCCTTTACTTGTAATTGATGGTCATCATTATATAATGACATAGCAAATGCATTACTGAAATCTTGCACTTTCCTTTATTATGAGTCAGCTTGCTTCATATTTAACTAACCATTTATATATAAACTTCTATATAATAAAGGATAATATGATCAAATTCCTGACTAAGACATAAATGTATGTATATTAATGATATCTCTCCAAAACATTAATTGAAAATTAAAATTACTCAGTAACGTGTATTGTCAAATATTAAAGTTCAAATGTATAAGCATTCTCTGTTATGAATTTTTATGTGAAATTAAATACAACTGTGCAATTAGCAGTATTAAATTTTATAGCTACATATTATTGCTCTGACTATTATATGTGTTAACAACGTGCCGGTTATTGTAAGGTAGTCACTTCCATATTTGTTGAACAAAGCAAATTTGAAATTTTGTAAAAAATAATTGTATCAATAAAATGATTCTTTAAATAGTGAGTTATAACAGTGATCAATATATAAGTGTGTATAATAGTAGTTTTTAAGTAGTAATAGTAATTTTTAAAGTACGGTAACAAATTATTTGTGTACTCCTAAGATTGTAAGCGAATAAAATGAACAGATTGGAAAAAAAATTGATACAAATTAAATAAAAATACATTTTTCTATTTTCAACCGACTTCCAAATTATGTCTGTTACCTCAGAACTTATTACTGGGTGGACTGATTTAGATATTTTTTAATCGAATGGTGGTGGTTGTCACATAAATAGGACCTTTTTTCAATTATTTGATTTGAGATCTGACTCGTACTTTTTGAGTTATCTCCAATATTGCGTATTTACTTGAATATTTATTCGTCTGAGGTAGGGCACAGCAGGCCTGCTCAAAATTGGAGCAGCCCGACTGGGGTAGTACCTCGACCTTACAGAAGACCACAGCTAAATAATACTGTTATCAAGCAGTATTGTGTTCCTGTTGGTGAGTAAGGTGACCAGAGCTCCTGGGGGGGATTGGGGATAAGGTCGGCAACGCGCTTGCGATGCTTCTGGTGTTGCAGGCGTCTATAATCTACGGTCTTACCATCAGGTGAGCCGTACGCTTGTTTGCCAACCTAGTTACATAAAAAAAAAAGTCTACCTACTTTGTATTACTGGTCGATGTAAATTAAGTCAGTTTTTATCTGTATAATATGTCAGACTGGAAGGAATTGAAAGATGAGGTATTTTATTTATTATTTGTAAGCTTTTTTTAAATACATATCTACTGTAATTACAGTAACCGATAATTGATTTTGATTACAAAGGAATACATTAATGATCATTAATGGACGTAACTTAATAAAATTATTATACAATAAAGATGATTGATAATGATGAATATAAAAAAATACACCTTTTTTAGAATACCAAAATGGCGAACGTGTCTAGATAACATAAAGATTAAAAGATAAACGATACATTTGTATTTAAAAACGAATAATAAACAAGTGTTAATTATATCAATAAATTACTTATGTTTATGTATTTTGTTAAAATAATTATGTGTTGTTTATTGTTTTATCTTTTCTGTGTTTAAAGTCATTTTAAGCTATACAATTTTTTTTCTTTAATATAAGTATAATAAATGTAAATATTCAATAAGTAAGAATTGTCAATTTGATGTCAACTTCAAAAATTTTCTCTCTAAATTTTATTTTTATATTTTATTATTTCGATCATATTTCTTTATTAAATTGACATCAAATTGCATAAAATAATTCCGGCAATATCGGAATTATATATAAATTACAAGATTTCGCTTTAACGGTTTTTCTTTTTCAGATTTCCTGAGCGTGGCGTTGCCGAGCAATGACAGCGGCCTGAGGCAGGCAGCCGGCTGCCCCTGCAGCGGGTCTCCGTGCTGCCGACGCCGCAGCAACGCCATTATAGTGACTTTATGTGTTTTTATTTAAGTGTACATTGTTTAGTGCTATATTATGTCTAATAGTTTTAAAACAACCAATGTATCTCAACCGGAACTTTTCACTTGTCCCGAATGCACTAACGGAAGGTTGTTTAGAGGCCGCAAAGGCTTAAAAATTCACACCACCCGTTGCCACAGCGATCCATTAGTGCATTCATTACCTATTTTAACCGATACTGCATCAAACGTAACCAGTGACAATAATTCGGTTCCATTTGAAAAATTTATTTTGAAATGTCACCAAAATATACCGCTTGTTAAACGAGTTCCTAGAGGAGCGAGGATGTCTCTAGCTAGATCTCTGTCAGCTGTGATTAAAAAATGTATTTCGGACACTGATTCGGCCTGGCAAAATCTTTTTTTGTTTTCCTACAAATTTTTACATGTTGATAAAACCAAAAATGGTTCCTTATCAACAAAATTAAAACAGAATAGCTTATTAGACATTCCGATTATTATTCCTAAAAACTGCCCACGACCTTTATATTCTGACTCTAACAAAATTATTGAAAATAAAGCAATGGATGGAGATCTTAAGAATGCAGCTCGCATTCTTTTCTCTAGTGATACCCTCGCACCTTTTGATAATAAAACGCTAGAAGCCTTACGCGAAAAGCATCCGTTACCGAATCCAGAGTCCTTGCTTCCAAGTCAACCTATTTCCAATAATATTTTACAGGTTAAAGATGAAGACACCTATGCTGCAATTATGTCTTTCACAAGTGGCTCTGCTAGCGGCATAGACGGCATCACACCACAACATCTTAAAGATCTTGTGAGTGTCTCAGCCGGTGACGCTGGCAGGGCTCTCTTGAATGACATAACCAACCTCTGTAATTTCATGTTAACCGGCAAGGTGACTTCATCTTTTGTGTCTCATATTTACGGTGCGAGACTATGTGCTTTTAACAAAAAGGACGGTAGTATCCGTCCAATTGCTATTGGGACCACATTTCGCCGCCTGGCGTCTAAATTGGCATGTAGACATATAGTCTCCACCCTAAAAACAAAATTTCAACCTATACAAGTAGGATTTGGAAGCAAAGGAGGCTGTGAAGCAGCAGTTCACGCAGCTCGTACTTTTTTAAAAAGTAATGAGGCTGAAGTTCTGCTTAAAGTTGACGTAAAGAATGCTTTTAATTCTTTAGACAGAGCAACCTTGCTTAACGAAGTCTCTTCACATCTTCCTGAAATTTACCCTTATGTTTGGCAATGTTACAGTTCACCATCTAAATTACTTTTTGGCGAAAATACTATTTTTTCTAATGTCGGCGTTCAGCAAGGAGACCCGTTAGGTCCGGCTCTTTTTAGTCTAGGTATCCACAAGTGTATTTCAAATTTAAAATCAAAATTAAACATATGGTACCTAGATGATGGAACCATAGGAGGTAAAGTAGACGATGTTGTTGAAGATTTAATCAAAATTAAAAACGAGTTTGATAAAATTGGTCTCAAATTAAATTTTTCGAAATGTGAAATTTTTTTCACAGATCTTTTATCACTTTCCAAAATTAATTTGGCAACGGAATTATTTAATAAAATTGCTCCTAATTTAAAAATACTTCAAAGAAGTACACTTTGTCTCCTAGGTGCACCAATTTTTGATGAAGGCATACAGCCAATTTTGGATAATAAAATTAAAATATTCGTTGAAAACACTGACAAATTGGGTACTCTAAATTCTCATATTGCCTATACTATTTTAAAATATTGTCTATTTGTCCCGAAATTAATGTATATATTACGCACAAGCCCAATTTGGAAATTTCCTGGACTGACCGAAAAACTTGATGCCACTTTAAAAAATTCATTAGAAAAAATTCTAAATTTATCTTTCGATGAAAATTCATGGACCCAAGCTACTTTACCTATTAGAGACGGTGGCATCGGCGTGAGAAAAATTTCTAGTGTCGCTCTTCCTGCTTTTCTTGCTTCTGTGCATAGTATCAAGGGTCTATGTTCTGACATTTTAAAATCAAATTCAGTCGAAATTACAGATGCTACAGATGCAATAGAAAATTGGAAGTTAAGGTGTCCTAATGGCGATATCCCGAAGGATGTTACAAAGCAAAAACTTTGGGATATGCCAATAGTTCACAATACTCATATAAATTTGACGCTAAATCTTACAAGTGACAAAAACCGTGCCAGGCTTCTAGCTTTATCAAATAAAGAGTCAGGTCACTGGTTACACGCAATGCCGTCAAAAAACCTTGGGACACTTTTAGACAATGAAAGTTTTAGAATTGCTGTCGGTCTCCGGTTGGGAACTCCACTGTGCTTTGAACACAGATGTCCGTGCGGAAAGGAGGTTGATTCTTTCGGACTACACGGCCTTTCCTGCAACAAGAGTTCAGGTAGGTTTTCCCGCCACGGTTCCCTAAATGATACCATAAAAAGAGCTCTTGCCACCATCGACGTTCCTGCTCTTATCGAGCCTACTGGAATTAGTCGCGATGATGGCAAGAGACCTGATGGATTGACGTTGGTTCCCTGGGAAAGGGGACGGGCGCTTTTGTGGGACGCAACCTGCGTTGACACACTTGCTCCGTCTCATGTCAGGGAAACAGCCTTAAAAGCGGGAGCCGCGGCGGAGAAGGCTGAATCGACTAAACGGCACAAGTATTCGTCACTAATTCCAAATTACATCTTTGTGCCGTTTGCAGTCGAAACACTTGGACCTTGGAGTAGCAGTGCTAAAAAATTCTTAATTGAGATAACTCCTCGCCTTATTGCCTCCACTGGTGACAAGAGGGCTGGTGCATTTTTTGCCCAGAGAATCGGCATAGCGATTCAACGGGGAAATGCTGCCAGCATTCTTGGCACAATTCCACGCGGACATGATTTGTATCAAAACTATCTGTAAATATTTATTTCTTAAGTTTTGACTTGTAAATATGTATAATGTTTAAATAAAATAAGTAATAATATGAGAAGTTCTTTTTTATTACTATGCGAAGTTCAAAGAAAAGGCATAATATGTCTTAGTTGAACATTTGGTAGGTAGGGACTAAAAATCGTATAAGTACTCGGTTCTATACTAAGCAGGAATGACTCATAGTTTTGTAGAGTATGCATAGAGTTTCCTTTTTCTAGTATAATTTGTTATTCTAAGCTACTTAAAAAAGGTAGTAAGCTCAATTAAGCACCAAAAGTGGTATTTAATTGAGCTCGTAACCTTCGTTTGAGTTCCACGTGCCCAATCTCAATGTAGGACAAAATTGTATTTTTGTTTATTATTTTTTTTTTATTGTATCTATAAGAAAGTTATATTAATCAACAGTGACGTAATATTTATTAAATAAAAAATGTTTATAAATTATAGTTATGAGTATGTATGTGTATATAAATGAATGAAATACATACTCGGTATTACTAAATATACTATTAAGATTATATCTACTAATCTACTATTATCAGAGAGTAAAATAATCACGATTTTAAGAAATATTTCAACACAAAAAAGTAAACTTTATGACACGAACATTTCTGTATTTCTGTAAGTATAATACCGTATCAAAAACTAAATAAAATAAAGTAAAAATAATACGACACATATTTTCCGCATCGTAACGTATATTTTTATTATATTCGTTTTGATAAAGTTGCGAGCACTATCTAGAATTTCACAACATTTCCCAAATCAATTTCACGTGATTTGGTATTAAACAAAAATACCTCTAAGCCACTATTACAGGGATAATCTCGACGAATCGGATATCTTAATCCTCGAGGTGATGAAAATATCAAAATATCGATTCTCCCCAACTCACCATCATATCTTATCGATACACGCATTTCATGTTACTAGCACACGTGTCCTAATAACACTTTTATAAAGGTAGAGATTATTATGTTAATGTAAACTACATTTTTTTGAAATATTTTTTATCGTAAAAGAACTTACAAGGGTTATATTTTTACTATTAGTTCGCATTCTCCTTTTATATATCATTACATAGTATAAAACAAAGTCGCTTCCCGCTGTCTGTATGCTTAGATCTTTAAAACTACGCAACGGATTTTGATGCGGTTTTTACCTTTTTAGTAAATAGAGGAAGGTTTATATGACAGAAAACTATCAGTGTTCCTCTTCTATGTTATATTACATAGGTCGTTAGTTTATTTATAAAAATTGTTTACATTTTCGATCGTTGATAAAATACTCTTTACTAATCTACTCAAGTTCAAACACAGAATATCTCTATATACATATAAATGAATCGCTAAATGTATTGCTAAGCGCAAATCTCGAGAGTGGCTGAACCGATTTCGCTAATTCTTTTTTTATGATATTCCTTGAAGTGCGAGGATTGTTAATACAGACAGAAAAATTTTAAAAATTGCCTGAGAAAGTCTTAAAACAACACTTTTCTATATTCCCATACAAAAGTTAAGATAGGACAACGTCTGTCGGGTCAGCTAGTAATAAAATAAAGATATTTAAGCCTAAATCTAACCTAAAAACATTACTTGAAACTTGTAGTGTAGAATATAACACTTAATGTCAATACAGTTATTCAAATATTAATTCAATCATTCATTTTAGTTTTATATGGCAGAAACAGATTTAAGTAGACTTTAATTTTTTTATTATTAGTTTTATTTACGGCCCGGCCCATAAATGTCATTTTCAAATATTTTTTCATATGTTTCTAAAAGAATTTATAGATATAGTTTGGCTAACGAAAGATGAGACTGAAAAAACGCGGCAAATTTAAAAAAAACACACCCTGGTAACTTCAAAGACGTGCCATCTTGTTTATTTGTGACTTTTAAAGTATTACCATACTCTGATTGGGATTCTTTCCAATCTCTGTTAAAATCGCCGAAATTTATCAATGTTTATAACAAGATTAATGTTGGATAATTTAAAAGATGATGAAATGATTTAAACAAGATGTATTTTAAAATTGTATGTATGTAAAATTTTGTTTATGTATATGTGTAGTGTAAGTTTGTATTATGTCTGCATGTGCATATTCACGAGTTCATTTTATAAAGATGAAAAAAACATTATTAGCGTCGGACCACGTCCTAGCTTTACTAGGAAGTCACAGGACTGTTGATCTACAGTCTAAAATAATAAGAATAACACCCGTAGAATGATTAAATAAAGTATATTTAAATCTTAGTAGGTTTCTGCTAGTTATTTCCCAATTAAAGAGGTAATATACCCGCTGGTGGAAACCCACAGTGTTGTCATTTAAAAAGTATGAAAAAAAATCGAGTCTCATCTTTCGTTAGCCAGACTTAATAGTAATGAAATTACGTCAATACAATGGTGTCCTTTAGTTTTATTACTACATAGTAACAATAGACAATAGGGAAGCAAAAGAGTTAAACAATAACTTCGAAATTTCCGTTTCCGAAATTTGAAAAATAAAAATTGTGAATAACTTTGTCGATCCCTTGAAAGTGGGGACGGTTTAGAATCGATTTTTTTTAGATATTGTATATAAGATAGGTAGTAACTAGTAACGTTTATGATTTAAAACTTGACTCAAGGCATATCTAGTCTTACCTGCTAAGAATGCATATCAAAATCCAGAATTAATGTGAACGTTCTATAAAATGTGTTTTTGAAAAGCACAACTTAAATTATTATATACTAGCTTCTGCACGCGACTTCATCGGCGTGGACTCCGCTCCTATTGGTCTTAGCGTGATGATATATAGCCTATACTCTATAGCCTTCCTCGATAAATGGGCTATCTAACACTGAAAGAATTTTTGAAATCGAACCAGTAGTTCCTGAGATTAACGCGTTCAAACAAACAAACAAACTCTTCAGCTTTATAATATTAGTATAGACTGTGTACTCTTCCGTCAAAAATCATTGGAGCCTAAATGAATGCTACATACAGGTGGGTACACTAATTTATATATAATATTTCTTGAAAAGTTTCAATCGTTACATTTCTTCGAGGAATTCAATGATCGTGAGGTAATTAAGTAATATTATAGTAAAAATTAACTGCTGCACTTATCTATATAATCGTATAATAAAACGTTAATCTCGAAGCAATAAATAAATGATTATATATTAAAAATATTTCAACATGACTCAGTAACTCATTAAATTATATAACGCAATACAAGACGCACTTGAATTTTAATGACCCCTTTTTTATAATAGCCCTAGTAAAGGGAAATAACCGAAAATTACTTGCCAAATTATCAACAGGTTATATTATTATCAATTATATCATACCTGTTTTTTGGTATTTCTTAATATTGTATGGAACCTAAGAAATTGACTCAAGCTTGGATAATTTTAATTTATTAAGATGATGAGATTTATTATTATTAATTAGAAAAGTTTTATCGTTCGAATGAGTTTTATAACGAAGCTGAATGATTAATCACGGAGGTTTTTTTGTGAATTGAATTTGAACTATTAGAATGAATATAAATTATTTAAAATGACTAAATACATCAATATTATTACAATATTTGATGACGGATTGACAAATTATTAATAACTTTGGCGTTATCACAGCTTGTTTGTACAAAGTTCTTAGAGTTCTTAATAGGCAATGCTTAGTGTTTTCGGAATTCTAACACAGGACCTCAAAATGGATACACAATAATACTCATACTGCGTTAATATCTAACTCAACAAGGGATACGAAAACACGATTCTAAATAATAAGCAATAAGATCGAAAGATATCATAATATACACGTAATAAGGTACTATAATTAAAAAACCAAAGGCCACCCATCAGTATCAAAAAGAGAGCTAACATAACGAACATGATTTGACCAATTTTCTTCGAATCGTCATTATCGATTAAAAGCAATCACTACCCCGCGATCTAAAGCTGTTTACAGACTGTGCGTTTTGGTTATTTTGAATATGCTTACACTTACGCTTTTGAAACCAAAAACAATGATTATATTATTAAAATGATTGACATCTACTGTTTTATAAGTGTCATAAAAAATCTATTGTCTGGAAAGTTGGTTTACAGACGATAGTTTAACTTGACAACGATATAACAAAACATCTCCTCGGACGCATAGGTCAATCGAGTGGAAGAGAGATAGATGCGGCGCAAGCGTACAATGAGCATAACGATATTTCTTAGATACTTAGTTTTATCTAAAAAATATTACGATATTATCATTTTAATTCATAGTTTAAAAAACGTCTTTTATATGAACTTATATATTCATTCCATAGTATTTTTGACGTTAAATAAGCAAAGAAAAATCACGAGTACCTACAAGTACCAGCTAGCATTTAATAATATTGAGCAATTCTTTGTTATTCA
Source organism: Melitaea athalia (assembly GCA_905220545.2). NCBI lineage: Eukaryota > Metazoa > Arthropoda > Insecta > Lepidoptera > Nymphalidae > Melitaea > Melitaea athalia. The sequence continues at coordinate 8,182,280 of HG992203.1, forward strand.
TTGTGTTACTAAAATTTATGGCGTCATTGTATTCCATTACCAAAACTATCAAAATCAACCTTAATGTTTATGATCTACTAAAGATTTACCATTGGGATGCGATAATAAAAGCAAACATTCGGCTCCGAGCATTCAAGCGTACCTACATAGAACGCACACTGCACAACCAGCCTAACATTAAAAGTTAAAGTGAAGTGCCCAATGTTAATTGGTATCGGTAGTGGGTATCGATGTTCCCGGTACCTAATTACGAGTTCCTAATAACGTAACATCTGCAATCACTCGCAATAACGATACAATTTGGACATGTTTAAAAACTGGTCAAATTTTAATTTGCGTGCTTTCTGACTTAGTATTGTCGTACATGATGTTCAACGTTCGTAATATGATGAGAATGTTATGTACGACGGGTTAAAAATTCGAGTTGAAAAAGTATACTTCAGAAAACAATTTATTTATTTTTTTTTCATTACAGCTTGGGTAATGTTAAATGATAAGTTTAAGACAGGGATTTTCAAAGTCGATTTCGACCCATTGAAGTCAAAATCGGCTTTTCAGGTGTCAATGTTAAAACAAATGCATAATTATATATTAACGATGTTTAATTGCTAAGTATTTTGTATAAATAGGAGTAAAAAATCTAGTGCTTTATAAAGTATTTTATACTATGTAGTGAAGTTAGCTATGAGGGTCGTATTTGGTAAATGCGATCTCTTGGCCAAAATAATTTGGGGATTTCTGGTTTAAAACATCAGTGTACAGTCTGAACCATACTTCAACATATTATGAAAAAGATAGAATATCAATTTATGCATGCAATTGTTCATTCAAACATTCAAATATGCCGAAAGATTATTGTCTATTTTTCCCGACTGCCAAGGAAGGGTTATGTTTTTCGCGCGTATCTTGTATGTATGTATGTATTTAATATTCTTAATTACCTCATTTCTCTAGAACCGCTGAACGGATTTGCATAATTGAGATATCGTTAGATTTGTCTTAGCAGCCCAAGTGTTCTTAGATAGGTGACATTAAAAAAAAAAACATGGCGGCTGTGCGAAGCCATTGTAGTTAATGAAGAAATAAATTTTTTTTAGAATACTATAGTATGGGTATCAAATTAAAGGGCTCAATACAAGGATTTCGAAAATGTATATTATGATTATTATTACTGTAATAATAATAAAGAAATACAATAAGAAAGTTTAAAAAATGTTGACTTTGCTCTTTCCGTTTTTTACGCAGGCGGGTTTTTTGTTTTCTTTTAATTATATTACTTGTTCATACACATTACATACAATAAACGTAACTCGCACGTATGTACGACAGTTATGTCTAGACGTTTCGTTTTAATGTCTTTCCTAGAATTATAATTGTACATTTATCTCATCGCATGATTGAAAGCAGTTGGAACAGCAAAATAGACATTTTTATTGTAAGCAAGAACTTCTCGGTACTTTCCTCTAAATATTACGGGTAAGCAAATATTTTGTGTGGTCATATTTGTTTATTTTAGTTTTAAAATTGTTAATGTAAGAATGAAATATAAATTAGCGAACGATATTAAAGCGATTATTGTTAATATAAACAATTATAATTGTCGAAATTTGTTTCCAAATTTAAAAGTAAAAACCAGTCATTGAATATTAAAATTAACGATCGAAACCGATACTTAAGTTCTTAACGATTTTATAAGATATTCGAAACGTACAGAATTGCTATTAAAAATATTTTTTTCGTATTTGTACAAATAATTGACTTTTCAATTTCGTGCCTTTTAATATAGGTCCACTGCTGCCTTTGGTGTTATAAATGGTGATACTAACAAGTCGAGTTCTGAGAAAGGACGTTCCTTCGACCTTTTTTTTATTTTCGAGTTTCGGTCACGAATCGTTTTGAAGATAAATAGTGGAAGTCGGTGACGTCATGCTATATGCATTTCGCAGATTGTCGAATTTATAAAGTAGTTTTGCAAATATCATTATTTATTTGTAGTAATGGCTACTGTCACATTGTAAGGTTTCAAAACTCAACCTTTTTGTTGTTGATGGTTTACTAGTACCAAAATCGACAGCATACAAAAAACTGGTAGGTATATTATTGTTTGAATACTATTTCTGTCAGTGGTTATTCAAAGAAAAATACCTCACTGCTATTGTGTTAGATTAAGCTTTGTAATTTGCATAATTATTAAATCAATTACTAATATTTCTATAATGGCAACATCGTGTCCAGAGAGTTGAATGAATAAAAAACCAGAATGAATTCTAGAATTAGACGCCAGCTATGCAAATTTAAAATTAGAACTTTTATTTGTGCTCGCAAAACCGTTTTAAAACGTATCAGAATAGTTATGTACCTACATGTTGTTTGTGTTCACACGTAATTAGACCCCTCGCGTCTCATTAGCACTACAGACGTAGCTTCTGATCTCTACCTGTCCTCTTTACGCTTATGTGTTTAATAGTTTCGTCTCTTTCTTCTAGTTGATTGAAGATCAGTCTAGCTGGTATTTGATTCCGTATTCCTGTACCGATTGGCCTGAGTTTGATTCGTCTGTTTGTCACGAACGTGTATTTGGTGTTCCATGTTTATACTTAATATGGGTTTCGAATTGTTGACGTCCATGTCAATGATATGATGGTATGGGATAGTGTTACTGATATTCGATATGGACATATAATTTGAAAGTGATTGGAATTCTTCTAGTGTAAATATAGAGACGTAGTGATGTCTTGAGACTTGTGCACCTTTAGTTAAATCTGTAGGTAGATGTATACACATTACTCAATATACCATAAGATGAAACAAATAATTTTTCGTTTTTTAAAACGTCAATGGTAATTATTTATCCTTAACTGTAATACCATTATTCATTTATGTATTAGGAAATTTTAAATTATATTCAAAAACAAAAATTATGAGTATTAGCAATACAACAGTCGTAACCAAGAATCCTCCAGTATTAAAAGGACACTAAAATACTAAAATTTTCCCATTAGAGCACGTCCAGCGAATTTCAATAAACTGAACGACGGTAATTTACAGTTATTATCCTCGCTGACCCCGCAAAACACCCACCGTAGCCAGGCCATGTCACAAAAGAAAAAAAAAATAACAAAAGAAAAATAAAACAAAATCTGGTATGACCAGAAAAAATACACCAACATTCGTACGATTCTCATTCCTATTACATTGACTTAAAATTTAATTTTGAAGCCCACAGCTGGCCGGAGTTAGGGAGCGCCACTCCGTAAAAGGAGCTTTATTTCAGAAGCGAGAAAGCACAAAGTGAATTATGGAAATAACGAACCCTTAAAAGCGATCAAATTTAAGCTATAACGTGTTGCGAACAAAGTCGTAAATCTGTTTGTTGCGAGAGTTTTTTTAATAAAAAAGGACCGATCTCGTTTGGCGGGCGTACCTGCGCTTGCGCAGACGTACTGTATTTATGGCGCCTCCGATTCAACACGTGGTACAAGGCATCGGTATTAAAAAGCTTGTTAAGTGTAACTAACTGTTCGTTTCCCTTCATTAGTTTTGGTTTTCTACGTGTTTTAACTTACAAAATTTTCGTATAAGTATTCGTCGATGGTTCCAATTGATTTCTCTACCCTTCCTAGAGAACTCAATTCTATACCAAAACTTGACACTAAAATTTTAATATAAAGATCTTATATCATATTACAAACGATATTTTCATACATGCATACGTACACTTTGGACAGAATTAAATAACAAAAATTAAATATTGAAATTAAAAATATAGGTACCTATACTTTGATCTTGAACAATAAATGTCATCTTTCTGGGATTCAAACCACTTTCTATATTGTAAAACACATGTTCATTTTCGTGTTTAACCAGGTGTAATAACTATGTCGCCGGGTTTAGTAATTATTTTTAATTATCGACTAGATATGTCCCGACATGTTTCCAGTTCTGTAAATCGGTTATTCGATCCTCTCATTCGAAGGATCATACATCAATATAGACAAGTTAACGTGTAATTAAGAACGTACTCTGAAACGGCTCATCGCTGGACAGCCAATAAATCATCTGTAAAATGTACCCGGTTTCCGGTCTTTTGGGTCTTTTTGCTTTTTTTTGTAAGGTTAGTTGTATAGTATACGAAATTACAGATAAATTTGTATTTATATGCTATACTTACCTAGGTAAATATCGATATGTTTTTCTGTTTACTAGGTCTATTTTACTCTTGGTATTATTTTTTTTAATTATAAATATAAAAGGTAATAAATGTCAGTTATAGTATGTTTACACAACCCGTTGAGAGAATAAAAATGTTAGTGACGGCAATTAAAAAAGTTGGTTCAACTGTCTATAAAAACGATTGTATTCACTCTCCTTTCATTGGCCATTTGGCCATATAAGTTAAATTAAAAAAATAGTAAAACAAATTTGAGGAAACACAAATTTACTTTTAAATTTCTTGCAAAAACCAAAGTTGTGATGAATGCATTAAATTCTATTTCTCACGCGAATCAAGAACAAAAAAAAATCTCAAAGAAACCAACATGAAGGAAACAAATTGAAGGCACTCCTAACACAAATAAAAGCGGATAATAAATAATATATTGTCTAAGGAATACAAACAATTGTCCCCGAGATCGCCACTCCAACACCGGATGGGTTCACCTCGTTCTGTTTACCTTTGTTTTGCTTGAAATTCACAAAAAGTACGAGACGATGCGGAGATAAGACGGCTTGAGAGATAGGAATCTTATAAACGAAACAAAAAATATTCTCCTAATGTCGAATATTTTAATCTGTTCGACGTAACTGTCATATTTAACTATCATATTTCTTTTAAGGCATTAAATGACAACGAAAATATATTTATAAAAAAATAAATACATAATAAATTGTCATTTAACGGCCAAAAATCCATCATTGTGGGTTCTGAAACATTCAGCATAATCTATACTAATATATAAAGCTGAAGAGTTTGTTTGTTTGATTGATTGTTTGTTTGTTTGTTTGTTTGAACGCGGTAATCTCTGGTTTTACTGGGCCGATTTGAAAAATTCTTTCATTGTTAGATAGCCCATTTATCGAGGAAGGCTATAGGCTATGTATCATCACGCTAAGACCAATAGGAGCGGAGTCCACGCCGACGAAGTCGCGCGCAGAAGCTAATATGTAATATATGCGCCCATACAAACGCCCAGACAACGACAAATATCTGTATGACTTATACAGGCATTTTTAAACGCTTTGATTGAACCACTTTTGACCACTAGCGCAACAGCAACTGCGATATTGTATCTTCAATATATTTTTTAAGAAAAATGAGTAATATTAAAGATCTTTTATATAAGGATCTTTTATATAATAGGAAAATTCAGTAATATTAATGTAAATAATTAACTAAGATACTACAATAAAAAAAAAAACATCAAATATTAAACAATAGTACAAATAAAAAAATCTTCTCGCAAATTCTACGTTTCCATTTGTTTAAATAAATACAAACTCATAAGTTTATAAAAACGAAGTCCAAATATATACATGTCACTGAGCATGAGTACCCAAATATTATGCTTTTGAAAGATAGGCGGGACATGCGCAGGCGTTGCAGATAAGATGTGCGTTAGGTGAAATATTAGTAATTTTTTGGAAAATATACCATATTGGTGTTAAAATAAGAGCCATCAAAATATGAGATTCAAGCTTGTATTAAGATTATGGTTGAAAAAGTCTTGTCCTTCTTAATCACGGACTCCGAAGGATTTAGATAAAAAAATTTCAAGGGTTGTCAAATGTTTTTATTTTTATTTAACGTGAGTTTATTTAGTAGGTTGTGAAATAAGTTTAACATATTTTAATATACCTATTTAAATCTTTCGTAATTACATTATTTATTTAATTGGAAAATATACCATATTAGTTTTAAAATAAGAGTCATCAAGATTTGTGAGTCAAGCTTGTATTAAGATTATGGTTGAAAAAGTCTTGTCCTTTTTAATCATGGACTGAAGGATTTAGATAAAAAAAAAATTCAAGGGTTGTCAAATGTTTTATTTTTTATTTAACGTGAGTTTATTTAGTAGGTTGTGAAATAAGTTTAACATATTTTAATATACATATTTAAATGTTTCGTAATACATTATTTATTTAATAGAAATGTCACCTCTACACGATCGTAAATTAAAACGCATTAGTCGTAATCGTCATTAACTATTTTTGATAGGTTGAGATTAATTTGTATTGGACACGCAAACGATGTGACCATTTCCTAAAATTAGTTTAAGGCCTTATAAAATAAGTTATAGAGTTTATACTTTTTATATTTAAATAATTTCCATTCATTATTATACGACAAAAGCCTTCGGGTTTTTTAGAATAATTTGTAAACAGTACCTATATATATGTAATACATTACTTTCATTGCGTACTATTAATTGGACCTTGAAATATTTTAGATATTTAGGCAGTCCACAGATTGCCTACGTATTTAGTATTATATCTAACTGTCACCGGTTTCACCGTTACATGGAAAATATATTTAAAAAATTATTCGCAAACAATTACTTTATCAAACATAAATTTATAGAAAAAAATCTTTTCCTGTTCTAGTACATTTTTTTTTAAACATTAACAACAAATATTTACAATTATCAAAATATCCCTTTACATAATCAAAAACTATGTTTATATGATTTACATATATCGTACAGATCTAAGAATGATACATTGTTTAGTACCCATTTATTTAATATTTTAACTGTAATAAGCATTAATTCGTCTTAAAAGCACAGTTATAAGCCAAGAAAATCAAGAAGAACATTCAAGCTTTTCAAAAAACAATCAAAAAGCGGTCGGTGACGTAGTTTTTGTAAATTAGACGAAAGAGTTTCTTGCACTCAAGGGTCCACTCTGCTCGTGCACATGGCGAACAGTAACACTTGAATTTTTTGGGCTTTTTAAAAATCAAAACGATAAAAAGCAAGCGTTTTCTTCGCTGAGGAGTTATTAGTACTGCTTTTTATTCTATGTAATTTCAGAGAGATCAAGGTTTGTATTTTTCGTTAATTTACCGTTTATAACTTACACGTTTAATGACTACTACATACAATTTAAGTTATTCTTTTGGGGTTTTCATTCAAAACTCCAAAAATGTTTCATCATACATATAATATCAATGTCTATACTCTAGACTTTGTATGAATACAAAGTAAAAGGAAATACTGCATAAAAAGTATTGTCAATACTTATATGTATATAAAAATTACTTACAATCATCGTTATAGGTACTTACCCTGAATCCACTCAACCCGAAACACGGACCCGCAAATAATTAAAACCATTTCATTTAAAGCGAATACTTGAAAGGAATACAGTTGAGTACTACCGAAATGTAACAATAGGGGCAAAACAAACAAAATGATCCTTTATAGGAACGAGAGAAATCTCCGGCGTTCGTTAGGGTGCATGACTGGCAATCTGATGGTAGATACGAATGAGAGATCCTTGGATGCGGCTGTTGATTTGAAACGTTGTATATCTACCAATTTATTTTATACGTGTCTCGTTTATATTTATATAACTTTTTTTTATATATAATAATTACTTAGTTGTTTTATTATACTATCTATAATGAAGGTTTAAACTAAAATTAACAAAATTAAATCTGTAATAATTATGCTCTCTCATATTTCATGTCCAGGTACCTACTTCTTTATACAAATACCTGCATAAATAATTTACTCACAAATTACAACCTGTAATAATATGTTAAATATTTTCTAGTTAATACAAAAACAAGTTTGCATGAAGGTATAAATAAATCTACCATCAAAAAGTAAATAGTCAGTAATAGAGTAATCTTAACTTCAAACTTTAATAATCATTTTTACTTTTGATATACCACCTCCAAATTCATAAAACTTACAATTCCGTGGTTTTGTAATCATCGGAGTGACTAATGCACAAGATGCATTATGTGTACCTTCGTAATCTTTATCAACGAGTCACAATAGTTGCATTAAATTAAAAGAAATCAGGCTTTGAAATACGAATATGACCACCAAACAAGTGTAATTTTTATTTAAGTATAAAAAAAAACCATCATTTATTATTCTTACACATTTTTGAGTAAAAACTGATTTGTATTTTTTCGCAAAAGTCTCATTAAAATACACGTTACAAGAGTTTGAAATAATATCTATTAAATAAATAGTGTTCCATCTTGTAGTCAGACATTATTAGTACTTTTTTAATTGAAACAACGCGAAACAGCCAAGAATTCCTTTGCATTATAATTTTGAAACGAATAATATTACATTTATAATTTTAAAATGATTTTATTTCAAGACAAGGGACTTACATTGATACGTAAAATAAAACCTCATTGGTGCTGCTTGTAACTTAAAAGAGTTATTAAATAATACATAATACCTTGTGTAGTCTATAAAGTCTGTATGTATTGTAAACTAACTTCAATACCATTTTTTTAAATTAAACCCTGTACTGAGTACTTATAATTATGATTTATTCAAATATTCCATGTTTCTGTATGTCTACATAATCGTAAACCGAATTATTATTACGTTCCTTAGCTATTTCTAATCCTTTTTTTAATTTACTTATAAAAATAACTGAAAATATCTGTTAAATTTTTTTTCGTAAAACGTATATAGGTAGGTATATATAGTTATTTATTAAAATGTAATGCTTATAAAAGTTTTAATTATAACAACTACAAGTCAGTTAAGCTTTAACACACGAACTTTACATTTTTATTAAGACCTTTTTTTTGATGTCATACTCGATGTGCTTGAATAGAAAACCATTTACAACTCAACAATATCTCAACCCTAGATTATTTTAATTTTTAAATTTTTAATGTACCAAATAAACCTAAGAATAAATTTACGAAGACGAATCTCAATAAACGAACGAACACAGTAAAAGAACGCTTCAAGTCAACACGTAAAATTTTTCCTGTACTAGGTAAACAGATGTAGCAAGTACTTTATAGCGCCAAGTGACGTGATTATTAGGGTTTCCTAAATTCGATGTAGTGTAAAGGTAGTTAGTTCTGGTGGAGGAGCAGGTATCCGAATCGGATGGTCAAACAGTAGAATTCTTACGAGCAAACAGGATTATTTGCTCACGCTACCGGTGTTGCCACACACGTGTGTACGGACAAATATTCCCCTTTCTTAAGATTTTTGAAGGTATCGTCTGCAGAAACAACAACCTTTTTTTGTCTCGCAACATTTTAAACTTAATAGTTTAAAAAAAAGAAACAACTCATTAGATCAATAATTATTAGTCTATTTCCTAAAATGTATCATTTTACTTAGAATTTTCACTAACAAAAAATCAAAAAAAAAACCTTAAACGTTAACGTATTATAAAATTGCAGTCATTCTTATATTGTACAATACAGGGTGTCCCGCGATAAAGTGCAACCCCGAAAGAGGGTGAAACTAGACCATAAATTATCGACAAAAAACAGAAAAAAATTAAAACAACTAAAAAAAAATTTTTATTTTTTTTACTGACGAATTGAGATTTTTATATAGCTTACGTAGCCTCTTTGTACAAAAAATGATGATTTTTGTACGTGTTTTTTGGGATACAGGCGTAAATTTTTTTTTATTTGAATGGCAATATGGTAAGAAATAATAATAAATCATAAAATTTCCTGGTATTGGGGGCATAATTCTGAGAAAATTAGAGATCATTGAAGAAAACAGTCATAAAAAATGGATTTTTTTTCACAAGAAGCATAGTTAAAGACATAATGCCACTTTTTTGCGAGCTAATTTTTATTTTATCCTTACCGCCAAGTACGTGGCGTAATATTTTATTTTATTTTAAAGTAATCGACCCACTACTTTAGAAGAAATCATCATTTTTTGTACATAGAGTCTAGGTAAGATATAAAAATCTTAATTCGTCAATAAAAAATAAAATATTTTTTTAAAAAAGTTGTTTATAATTTATGGTCTAGTTTCACCCCCTTTCGGGGTTGCACTTGATCGCGGGACACCCTGTATATTGACGTAAACAAGTAATCGAGCAAATTGATAATACACAAAAATATACACAGAACGAAACAGACAGAAATACTATATTTTTTTACAAGTATGTATTTAATTTAAACTATTCTTATTTAAATTCATAAAAAAACGCAAGACAGATTTTACTAATAAGATGATAATAAACATATGTTTTAAAGCCTATAAACCCAAGATGTCTTAGTAATATAAATTGTTATTATGCGCATGCGTATGCTGACGTTACGCCCGAGGCGTTTTTGTGTGGATCACGCTTTTATTTCCCAGTTAGTTCGACTTGTTAGCTCGACCGCCTAACCACTTGTCAGCGGACCTCCCTCGAACTCACACATCGGACCTCCGTACATCTGTCGATACTTGTTGAATCATATATATAAATAATATCATTTGATTCATTTTATCGATGAAAATTATGAAACTTATTCAATATAAATATATTTACAATTTTTCTCGAAAAAAAAGTATAGTGATCACAATATACTAGTTCGTCCGTCCGGATTACACTATTTTTGGCTGCTCCGTTTATTGAAGTTAAAATATAGCCTAAATCACTTAGTGATAACGTTGCTATCTCTCCTAGGAAAAATAATAATTGAAATCGATCCAGTAATTTATTATTATTAGTTTATCCTTTACAAACAAATAAAAATCATATCTTTCTGCTTTATATTTTATTATACCTAGATAAAATTAAGAAAGATATAACCTTAATGGCATTTCCATTGAATCACAATTCTACTTCTCTGACTTCTCAAAAACACAAATCTTTCGAAATTGTCCATAAATAACAGTTAAGCCACAATAGCAAAATAAACACTTCTAAATGAAAACGCTATTTTGTTGGACAAAGAGACAATTTAAACTTTGTATAAATATGCAATAACAGTGCGTAAGACATGGCGCTATTCAAGGATTAATGTAGTCTAAAATGAGATACCGCTGGAACGATAATCTTACCATCTTATAATATGAAATAAAGTACTTTATTGTATTTGTTATAAGGTGTAGTTTTGTTCATAACATTTTTTTTTTCTATAATTTAATTGTTCTTTAACAAGTTCATATGAAGTAGTTGTCATTTTAAATATTATTATTTATGATTATCATAGCTAGCATAACGTATAATTTATCATTAGAGACAGATTATTTTCAGAATAATTACTGTATAAATTAAAAAAAAAAAACAATAAAACTGAATATTATGTGTAAGGCTTAGAGATCATTAGACATTAACGAATTTTTAAGTAACTTATATGGAACATCATTGACATTCTACAGCATAAAAGGTTAATGCGAATAGTTAAATAAAAAAGCAAAAAAAAATGTCCCTCAACACACCCCAACTATTAGCGTAGCATTATCCGTAACTGGCAACACTAATCGCTCATTAACGAGTTCCGGCCGCACGCTTGGGGTTGCCCACTTACAAAACGATATGAATAAAATTGTGGGAATAATTGGGGTTTAAAAAGCCCGTCCTGCGACTATTATCGGATTTTTTTTAATTGCAACGCTTATTTAAGCTAATGCTTTTGAATCGTTACTATTTTTTAAAGGAACACGACTCACTCTTTAAAAACAAAACACTGGCCACGTTATAAAATCCAGTTGAAAACAATTAAAAATCGAAGTTGCGTTCCATTTAGGAATTCTCTCTGACGATTGGTCGGGCAGTGATTCTCAGGGCAGTAATGGGTAATATTATATGGAATGAGCTTTTTACAGCTAAACCGATAGAAGGCCAGGACTGGTTCCGATTCCTTTTATACCCGTTTCATTTTTATTGTGTTTAGTTCGCTTTTTATTTTATATTATATTACCACACGCTTTGGATATTTTTAATTTCGAAGTATTTAATTTTTTTACACTTATAAGCTCAGTATTTAACAGCTAAGTCGTACTGTAAAGAATTAAAAGCGAAGCGGATCGCACTTTTAATTTTATTACTTGTGCTATAGAAACAATAAGCCATAAACAATTTCACAGAGACGTAATGAGTTTCCGAATGCGTCTTCGGCCTAATGGAGTTGACCGAGGTCGACTTATAGAAGAAAAAAAACTATTATTTAAGAGCTACGGCAGTCCGACATAAAATTAAAAAGACAAATTATTGAACGTCTTCGTGGAAGTCAGCCTTTGTTATCTCACAAGTGTTTTTCGAGTGTTCTGTTTGTTTTCTACCCCGTTCTCTCGTTTAAAGCGTCTCATCTTCTCTTCTCACTCTGTCTTGTTAGCAGACGTCCTGTTCTAAAAGGGTGTAACTCACGCTTCCTCGTTTACGATACACTGACACACATAGCCATCATAACAAGGCACCTTATCGTATATTAGAAATCATTATAAATTTTATCGCTACGAATACGATAAAGGGCGTAACTGTTAGACCTTTCTTACCGTGATATCGATTTATTGACGACGGAATAAGCATTTATTTTGCTTAATTGGCGCCGGCTCGGTACCTCGTTCATTTTGACACGGTTGGATTTTTTCTCTCCTTTATCGATCAATGAACTTTTACGAATTTAGATTTAATATATTATGATACAAGGTTTATAATTGTATGTATTGTGATTTATAATATCGGAGAGCATTACCATAATGATGATCGGTTGTGTTTGACGGAGCAGGTGTTGTGTATATCGGTTTATTCTCGGTTTTTATGATAAAATCTTGTTATATTACAAAAACGAGGAATCTTCTGAGATAACTTGGTTATGCAAGCGATGGGTACGATTTCCTTAATTAAACATTATTATTAATTGTCTTTATAAAATTTAGCTAAACTCATTACAGTATAATATATACATTACATTTCATTGCCAATATAGATTCCTATTCCTGATTACAGAAAATCTTTTTGAGGCTATGTTTTATAGAACTTTTACTAACAATAACTAATAATACAACGAAACGAAAAAATAGTCAAGTAAATGCACGTTATCAAATATTACTCTAAAAGTACTCATTATATCTCATCAAATCAATCTTTAAATGGGACTACAAGACAAGCAGCAGCTTTCGATTAAAACAAGAATCATCGAAATCGGTCCACACCACGTCCACACATCCACACAAAAAAGTACAATCGAATTGAGAACCTCCTCCTTTTTTGGAAGTCGGTTAACAAAAAAAAAACGTTAAAAGAGGAACGAACAGAAATAGCTAAAAAAAGTATATGTTGAAAAAACCGGCTAAGTGCGAGACGCACTCGCGCACGAAGGGTTCCATACCATTGCTAAAATTATTCAAAAACGGGACCTCCACCATCACACCATAGGTGCATCACAGGATATTACCAAATAATCTAGCCGATATAACTAAATCTTAGACAAGAAATAAAACCGAATACATAAGTAAAACCGAATGAAAAGTCTAGTAACACGTAGTGTAAATAAATTATTTTTAAAATCAAGACAAGCAAAGTTCATCCGTCATCCGTCATCATCTAAGAATATGTAACAATTTAACGGTCCGCGTTAGTATCGAGTATTAAAAATAGTTTCTATTGATTTTGCAGCGTGAATCATAACGCTTACATCCCAATGGGTAGTTTATTTACATACATTATTTATAGTAATATAAATATAGATAATGTTACATCACTCGTTTTATAATACAGCATTAGATAATATCTGTGGATTTTTATCGATATCGTTACATACGTGTAATAGTGACATTTTGTACAAGGTTTTGAAGCTATACTTAGTGACTATTGTACACTGTAATTATTTAGGAACTTATAGAACTTTTGTTTTTAATTTTTTGACTTTACAACGACGAGCAATACAACGTTGGCAGTCGAAAAAATACTCAATTAAATAAAATTAAAAAATACTACAAATAACTCAAAATTATTCTTCAGATCAATTACTAGCTTTCGATTAAAAAATAATCATCAAAATCGAAGTCGAATTCAGAAACTCCTAATTTTTTGAAGTCTGTTCAAAATTAAAAATGAGTAAAGTGTAGATTGTACTAATACTTAAACCAAAACTGTCATATTTTTTTTCATGTTTCCTGCCTCTGTATCTAGCAGTGAAATTATAAAAATTTCCATGAGTAATATTATTATGTAAACTATTGTGTATGTACACAGTTATTGATAACAATCAATTAATACTATTCATTGAAGTTATCGTAATGAATGACATTTCAACTCTAACCCAATTTCGAACAGTGTGATTTTAGTACAATATTGTACTCGTAATTCGTATACATTATCTATACATATAATAAAATGGTAGAAAAGTCAAAACTGTACATCGAATATTTTTTTAAAAGAATACTTGGGGTGTGATCTACAGTCGATACCGAAGCCAAAAATATAGTTTTTAGAATTTTTGTCTGTTTGTCTGTTTGTCTGTATGTATGTCCGGGATAAACTCAAAAAGTACTGCATGGATTTACTTCAAATTTGGCACGAATATTGTTAAGAAGTCGGGTCAGAACATAGGCTATATATTATCACGCTATCACCTACGGGGAACGAGCAGTGAACCTTTATTTCTTCAAATGTATGTCCGGGATAAACTCAAAAAGTACTGCATGGATTTACTTCAAATTTGGCACGAATATTATTAAGAAGTCGGGTCAGAACATAGGCTACATATTATCACGCTATCACCTACGGGGAACGAGCAGTGAACGCACGCAGACGACGTCGCGGGCAGCAGCTAGTCGTAATTAAATATGTTATTTTATTAACATTTAGTACTATGGTATCTTTTTATTATTAAACTAGCACCCCGCCCCGGCTTCGTACTTATTTAACAAAAATTTCAAAATATTTTTTATTGTTTTATTTTTTTGAAAATATAATACAGCCTATGTCACCCGCGGATAGTGTCCCAGCAAACCCAATAATGGCAGAATTTTTAAAAATCGGTTCAGTAGTTTCGGAGCATATCCAATGCAAACAAACAAACAATCGTCTTTCCTCTTTATAATATTATAGTATAGCTATAGACTATAGATACAACGAATACGAATTTTTTAAAGTCATATTGCGCCTTTGACATGGTTAGTTAAGATTTATAACTTTAAGAATGAGTTCATGAGTTGTAAAAGTGAAAAAATTTAATATCACTTCACACCTCACTTTTATTAACAAAATTGGCAACTATGGTACAAGGTAAAGTTTTTGTAGTAATATAACAATCCTTTCACTAATATTACTCACCGTTTAATAAATAAATAAATATGTATTAAAGAATTGAAGAGATGATTTGTATGTTTGATCTATGTCGATTTTTGAGATCTACTGGTCTGATTTCAGAAACTTGTTTCTTCTTAAAATTTCTTACAGGCCATAATGAATCAAGTTACAACTCGTAGCGGCACCATGGCTGAACAAACACCTACGTAGGTGAAACTTTTTCCATAGAATTTTTTAGTAAATATTATATAGGTGATATCACATTGAATTATCAATGTAAAATAAACGTTGTTTATGTTCGTAATACTAATGTCAACGGAACCTGTGGTCAAAAAATGTAATAAATTACAGTCGAATTTCGACCACTTACCACCAGTAAATTTAACGGAATGACAGCTAAATGTTTGTATTAATGTTTTATTAATTTAATTAGCGCTGAATATGAACTAAAACAAGCAGGTGTGTAATTTTATATGTTGTTTTTTATTACAAAGTTTACTTAATCGACCATAATGTTTAATAAGACCTTATTTATTTTTTGTTATCCTTTGTCTTGTACATATATTTATTACGTGGAGATTATATACTCTTTTGTGACTTATAAAATTAATTGATTTATAAAAATGTTATCCGGTTTTTTAAACAAATGGTTTATTTTAAAAAGTTTATAATTTAATTAGGTATTCAAAATTAATATAAAATATTTTTATTACGATGTAAAACAATATTTTACATGGTAAAAACATTATAAATAATACACACAAGCTGTATAATCAGGTCAACGTATATTAAACATTTTAAAACAGGATACATTACAAAAATTCTTACGAGGGCGAAGAACGACAAGTTAGGAAAGGCCACAGAAATAAATGTCCAGTTACAATGACCCTCGTTCGTTAGGGATGGTTATTTACGCTGAGGTCTTGGCAGCTGGCGAGTTAGTTCCCTCGGATGATATTCGAGAAACAAACAAAAGAAGAGTGATAACATTTGTTCGTGAACATGAGTCAACGAATCGGCCATGTTTGCTGAGAATTATTCCTTATTCGAAATTTTGAATATTTGAATTCGTGTTCCGTTTTTGTTCTACTAGTTTATGAGTTTTTAGCAACCATTTTAGTTTTATAATATTACGTATTACAAGCTGAACTAAGAATTTATTCTATTTCTATTCTATAATGTGCTATATATTTCCATACATATGAAAGTACTCCCGGCTAATATATATTTTTGACAGTTAATAGACAAACTAAGATGTAAACAAGTTTATATTAAAGGTAAATGTATTTTACAATATCGTTCTACGTACGGACAGTCATGTCAAATCTTAAAATAATTACGCGTCACATAGTTAAGAGCGTGCATAAGGCGAGCAAAAAATCAGACTTCACCCGCGCGCCCGATGAAACAAAATATACACAAAGCCTTGTGTCAGAGTGCGATAGACGATATAGTTTTGAGCGCATTACGAATGTAAAAAACGACAAATATGTTATTTTGTATATAATTCCGAAACTAAAAGTAATAACATTAAATGCCTTGGCATAGCCTTTACTTATATTTAAATGTAATTAATTATCAAATTTTTGTCTTAATGGTCATAACCATATCGAGTATAAATAGAAAAAATATAAAAATTAGAGGTTACTTCGTGATTATATTTTATCGAGGAAATTTCCTTATTTTATGTTTTTGATATGGGTCAACCCTTGCAAATATCACGTAGTTTGTCATATATTTTTATTTTAAGATTTGGTCTGGAACTTTTCATGTCAAAACAAATAGAAGATGGTAATTTTGCATTATGCACACTCTTAATTGTCCGGGATGGACTCCTTAACTACTTAACCGATTTTAATCGCACACCGTGTGCAGTTTGATCCAACTTGAAAGACAGGGTATAGTTATTTTATTTCGATATAGGTATATAATTATTATATTCAACATTCAAGAAAAAAAATAAGACGGTACGAAGTTCGCCAGGTCGGCTAGTAGTTCATATTTCCAACACAAAAAAAGAAAAATATATTTTTTCATAAATCTATTAATTTCTGTTATCTACAAACTAAAATAAACAGTTTAAAAATAACAAGTGCCGAATATAGACCCTTGGCCTCTTATCCAAACTTAACAGCGACTAAATATGAAAACAAAGAAATTACTGTTTGGCCTGATAACGCTGTTGCAACCAGCGGACACTAGCGCCGCTCACGGAAGGCAATATTTAAAGAATTTAACTGATAGTGTTTTAGATAAAAAAGCGTTATGACATTTCGGTCGTTGACGGATTAAGTGGCTAGTTCTTTTTTTTGTGCTGGTTCGTTAGGGCTGTCAAAATAATACGTTTTAACTTAAAATTTCTAAGTTTATACCGAACTTTTTTTTTAACTTTCAAGTGGCTCTGTTCTATTTTAAGTAAATACGTAGATAAATTTTCGTATTTTCAATATTTTTGAAAAGACGAGAGGAGCAAGGCCGGGAAAGAGGTTTATGCCCAGCGGTGGGATGTTACAGGCTGAATCGTGATCGTGATATATTATTAAGTACATGAATAAAACTAGAGCTACAAACATCACCTAATTCAACCACATTTTATTAAAAATAACATCACTACATATTATAAAACAAAGTCTCTTCCCGCTGTCTGTCTGTCTGTATATATGCTTAGATCTTTAAAACTACGCAACGGATTTTGATGCGGTTTTCTTTAGTAAATAGAGTGATTCCAGAGGAAGGTTTATATGTATAATAAATGCATAATATAGTAGAGGAACACTGATAGTTCTAAAGTTTTCTAATGTGATGTCGTAAATAAACGCATTTTTTGCGCTTAGATTGCAAATATTTATTTTATATTTAGTATCAGCATTGCACCCGTGCGAAGCCGGAGCGGGTCGCTAGTTAAAATATAAACTGTTTGTTTTTATAAGGACTACAGTACTCCAAAATTAAATAATCAAATTAATTTCTATCTGTCGTTCATTCCAGTAGTACGCGGTCTGCGCAAGAGCATAATTAATACGAAAATAGCGCTGCAATTGACGAGTCAGTCGATTTATGTGTTTTTCTTTCACATGCCTAGATTAACGATAATTTTATGATATTATATTATTATTTCAAACGAAAATCAATTTAACTTTTAATTTTATGTTTAATAAAAATATAATAAATGTCTCGTGTATTTAATTTAGGGTTATGTTGATATTGTATATAAATGGCTAATTAAACAGTACTTTACTTGATATTTATGGACTAGATAGGCTGATTTAAATAATTATATTGGATTATACACGTAGGAATATTTATGATAATATTTGGTTCCAAAATCCGTTTTACCAAACAAAAAAACATTTCTTGGAGTAGAATTTTTTTTCTTGAGTAGTAAGTTTTCAGTTATAATACAAGAAAATGGTATATTTTAAAAATAAGAGTTGATTACTACATATGAGTACACACATAACGTGCTTAATTTTTTTTTACTAAAAATAGTGAATATTTAAAAATATACCACCTTTTAGACACATACCTACATTCAAGACTAACTGTACAATTGTACATTAAATATAATATTACTATTATATATTATTATTAGAACTAGTGTATATAATACTGCGGACAGAAGCTATAATGCAGGCTTTTATTACGAAACAAAAAAAAAAAATTTTATTACAGAACCATAAAACTAAAATACATATTATAAGCGATATTATATATTTATAACGTATATAATATGGTGGTAAAACAATTCGGACTCCTTTTCTACTACAAACCTAGATATTAATTCCATCATCATTCATCACTCATCTTAAAAACTGGACAGATGAAAAATAGTAGGTTTTGATAATTTTCCCCCAAATTTTTCTAACAATGTGTGGCGACAAACTTGCAGTTCCTTTAAGTTTTATTTTTAATTTTACGCTAAGTACTACCGCTACTTCGCTAAGTACCTACTACCTACCTTCTACCCAGTAAAAACTTATGTGTTATAAACTTATAATACAACAACGGTAGACGAAAAAAAATAATCAAGCCAATACGTATTATTAGAGATAACACAAAAAGTACTGGCCATATCTCGATTAAATTTAAATGGGACCACACGACAAGCACCACCTTTCGATTAAAAAAAGAATTATCGAAATCGGTCCACCCAGTAAGAAGTTCTGAGGTAACACACATTTAAAAAAATACACTCGTATTGAGAACCTATTATTTTTTTTAAGTCGGTTTTTTAGAAATAGTTCTTCAGTTATTCTGATCCTAGTTCATTAGGGGTGTTAATGCGCGCTGGGGTCTTGGCAGCTGGTAATTTAACTGCACTGACAATAAAACGTAAACTACATGGTTTTATTTACTTGATAATGTATTTTCATGTTTTAAAATCGTTGATTTGAGTAGTCGTAATCGATTTAATGTCTAAATCAGCCGGTTTGTTATTTTTGACGAATATATTCTATACAATTGAACTATAAAATGCTTTATAGGTGTGTTTTAGTTTAATTTGTAACAGGTTTACGTTTGTAACGGGGTTACATTTAGTAATCAGTAGATGCGAACTACGTAATTACGATGTATATCCATAATTAAATTTAGTTTCTTTTGTTAACTTGAAATATTTATTTCTATAGACTAACGATATAAAAATCTAATAGTATAATTTTAATGATTAGAATAGATGTAGATAGTACGACAAATTGACGCAACGGACAGCATTGGTTGTTGCGCTGGAGGTACGGTAACAGGTTTAAATACAGATATCTGCCATAGTATAGATCTAGACATTTATGCTTGTGTATATTGTGCGTGTTTCGGAAACCCCGACACAGGAGTTAACCATGGAGGGGAGCGTAGAGTTTGAGCCGTTTATGATCTTAATATATATAAATTACGCGTCAAGTTGTTTGTCCGTGATGGACTCCTAAACTACTTAACCGATTTTAACACTTACCAAATTTGCACACCGTGTGCAGTTTGATCCAACTTGAAAGATAGCCTATATTTTATTTTGGTATATGTAATTATTATATTTAAGAAAAAAAGTAAGGCGGTATAAAGTTCGCCAGGTCAGCTAGTTTTATTATAAAAGTTACCTTCGAGTTTTATAGTTTTATTTTGCTTTCTCTGTTTACAAAAACAAAGTTAAACCATGACGAAAGCGTCCGTAAGCAGGACATTTTATTGTGTAATTTAATGTTAGTACTTACATGTATTAATTGCTATTTTAAATTTTTATGAATATGACCAACATTAAATTGTTTAGTTAATGGCCGGCCGGAGGAAATATTACCGGACGGAAAAAAATATAAAATGACTCAAGTTTTATTTGAGAAGAATGACTATTAAGAATTTCAAATTTAGCAATACTTTATTGAAATTATGTTTTCTTATTTCTCTTTGAAATACGCGTTGTTTATAAGAGTGGTTCATAAAGCAGGTCATGAGGTCAGGATTAAATCTGATGCATCGCCAGCCGGATCTTACCATGAGCTATGAAGATATATTTATTTTTATATAAATCGAATTTTATGATATTAGAACTCTATTAATTAAGATGCAATTTAAGCATTACAATCCTATTTGTTTAGATAAAGAAATTAAATAATTAATCAATTAATGTAGGATAACAGTCATTGTCAGATTAAAATGTTTTTAAATTTAAGCCATATGTTGTATTTATTGCTAAATAATTTAATTGATTTTTTACGTATTTGTTTAGGTAAACTAAAATTACGTGAGACGAGCGTTATACTTGTAAAAATATGCAATTTAAAAAAAAATTAATACTATTATAAAAATACCTAACCGAAGCGCTACTCCATATGGATACTAGTTTTAATATAGCCAAAGTAGTATTTTTGTGGTCTGTGAGCCGAAGTTACGGATACTTATCACTCGAAATTGTGCTGTCTGTCACTAGGATTAAGGTACTTATTATATAATGCATAAAGAGAGAAAGACAAACAACAACAAAAATCTTATACTATTAAACGAGCAATTCTTGTATATGTTACAGTCAAAACTCTTAATCAGTCAAAAGTAGTTTTGACTGCAAAAAATCAGTCAAAACTACTTTTGACTAGACAAGTTAGTCAAAAGTGGTTTTGACTAAAATAACAGTTAAAAGTACTTTTACCCGATGGAGCTGGTTAAAAGTACTTTTGACTAAATTATTCCGTCAAAAGTGGTTTTGACTGGTTGTATCAGTCAAAACTCTTAAAAAGTAAGGTGGTCGCGGCATATTTTTGTCACAGAAACAATAAAAAAAAATAACCCTAACCTATCTAATTTCAATATTAGACTGTTTATCGGCATATTTTTGTCACAGAAACAAAGAAAAATAGCCCTAACCTATCTAATTTGCAGTTAAAACTAAACTAGTTAAGAGTTAATAGAGTTTAAGAGTTAATAGTGCTTTTGACTGACGCTTTTTTGCAGTCAAAACTACTTTTGACGGAGAGCGTCAGTCAAAAGTACTTTTAACCGCAAATTTGCAGTCAAAAGTACTAATAACCAATAATTTTCAGTCAAAACCACTTTTGACAAACTTGTCTAGTCAAAAGTACTTTTGACTGATTTCGCTAGTCAATAGTAGTTTTGACTGATTAAGAGTTTTGACTGTGACATATATATATATATATATATATATATATATATATATATATATATTTTTTCTGAATCTCGGAATCGGCTCCAACGATTTTCGTGAAATTTAGTATGCAGGGGATTTCGGTGGCGAAAAATTGATCTAGCTAGGATTTATTTAAAAAAAAATGTCGTTTTATCCCTGTTTTTAGGCAATTAAAAAATATCATTAGAATACGAAGCTTAATTTCACCGTTGTCATCATAGCTTTAATGGCGTAATTAGGAAGTCGGCGGGTGGCGAATCGTGTTGACCCGGGTTCCAATCTCAGTCTCCAGATCAATTTTTTTCTCTTTTTTTTAATTTCACTTGTGATTTATTATTTAAATAACATTAAAATAGGTATAAAAATACCGAGCAAAAAAAAAACAAACAAAAAAAGAAGAAAATACCGAGCTAGGCTCGGTCACCCAGGTACTGTTCATTATTTCTAATTAGTCATTATGTATATTACGATAAATACAGTATGCATTGAAAGTATATTAAATCTATATCATTTAATAATAGTCCAACATCGAAACGTCGAGACCAGAGTCGTACCCAGTCCCGTCATCAGTTTACCCGGCTATTTTTAAAAGCAATCTTTCTCAGAACCCCGTCCTGATAGCATAAAACCTCTTTTAGTGGACAATAAAATAGTTCTAAACTGTACACAGTTTTACGATCTAACAAAAATAGTTTTAGAAAAAAAAATACAGTATTGACTGGATTCATTAACTGATCGGTGATTTATCGTAACTACTGTTTGATTGGAAACGTTAGAAGCTATTGCGTTTTGATTCAAGCTTTGAACTGTTGAAAGTAACAAAATGTTAGATTTATATCGGGTTTATGGGATATAGGCTTTTTTATAGCCAGCTCATGTATATGATAAACGAGGTATATTGAACTGCGTTGAAAACATTAAAGTCAAAAATACAAAGTAAACGATAAATTGTTTGATTTGAAAACAATTGTACAATTATTGCTATCTGTCAAATTTTTTTAAACTATATTAAAACTAAATCCCTTACTGATAATAGTTATTGGTTATCTAGTAAAAACAAATAACATATGAAGTAATTTACATAATACAAGTATTATAAAAATATAGAATTCCTTTACATAATATTTTTGTATATTTAATATAAAATTTATAAAACTATATCACATAATTATACTGGCAACATTAGAATAATATACAAATGGATTATAACATTATAAAATATAATTTCTTTCAATTTTATTAATAACAATAATTCCAATATCTTTTAGCTTTTTTCAATCAACCATTTAATATAGAAAAAAATTAATATACGTTATTTTTATAAGTGGTAAGCCATCATTTTTAATTAGAGGAAATGATAATTTATATACTGATTAGGAATCAAGCTATCTGTATATTACCGTCGGCCATTATCCGAATAATCCAATGCCGTACTTATCAGTTATAACCAAAACCACATGCAAATAACACGTCATTCATAAAGGTCACACACGGTGTCGTGGTTTGTTACCCAGTCGACTGGTTTTAAGATACTTTTTATATGATACTAGATGGCCCGGTGAACTTCTTATCACCTACATATATTCGTGAAAAATAGACACAAAGCACTTTGTGAACGCACCTATAAATATTTGACAACTAATTGACAACGTTTTTGACAAAAGACATTAAATTTCCCCGCTAGGAACACTTTGTATTGGAAAATTATGTTTCTCACCGTTTAAACCTTTCCTGAACTTTCACAAACATTTCAAGATCAAAATTAGCTAAATCAGTCAAGCCATTCTCGAGTTTTAGCGAGACTAATGAACAGCAATTGATTTATATATATGTATATAGAAGATTACGTGATTTTATATGCATTGTATTTGAGACTCATGTGATATTATTAACTCTCGAAATATCGTTAAAGTATAATAAAATTGACAAATCGTGTAGGTTCATTAATATTAATAATGAACCTACACGACCTAACTTTATTAATTAGAATGCAAACTGAAATGCATTGTCGTATTTCCCACGTACCTTCTCTGTTCGACGTCTATTTTTTTTCTTTCTATACATAAAAAGGAGGTTAAACGAGCAGGCAGCACCACATAATCTTAAATGACTACTTTTGCGTGGACATCTGCAACATTAAAGGAGTAGCTGGACTCCTGGGAGTGTTGCTGGCTTTTAGGGCCGCTGTATTAATTACATGATTTCTGTTCTCTGATAAGAGAACGGAGTAACCAAACTCAAAAAACGAATTGGCTAACATCCTTGGTAAATTGAGTTAAAATAAGAGTGAAAATACAAAATTTTCAATGTTTTTGTTTTCTTAGATTTTAATTTTTAATGTGAATTTTGTAAAGTCGAATGGAGGACACACCGATGACCGATGTCACAGTATGGTCTACTGTAATATTTCATTCTGTGGCTCCTTTCAGGGCTACAGATACGCTATCAGGTTTTATTGGACAGGAATTTATTGATTGCTGATAAGAATACAGTTTCTATAGAACTGATTTTTATTTAATTTTTGTACGTTTTTATTTATGATTTATTGGAGTCGATTCGGGATTCGTTCTTAATGTGAATTTTCATTTATGACGCACAATCGAGTTCCAGTAGTTTTTTGTTAGAAGACAACTACAAGAAATTGTTATTAGCGATACATTATATACCTATTTCTATTATTATGGATTATAACGATTTTTTAACACGTATACTCGTAGAACTTAAGATTATATTTTGATAACTAAATTTATGTTATAACTTATAACATATGAAATTTAACTTAAAATCTGCGTTTTAGGCGAAAGCAAATTATTGTACTATATAGTTATTATAAATTTTATATTTTCGGACTTGGGGCGATTAATCAAAAGTGGGACAAAAAGCCCATGCAACACTGTACAATTTTTACTTTTAAAAGGTACTGACATACAAATAGGTGTTAACATTATTATTTTATATCGATTATAAAACGTTATCAACATGTACATAATTGTTTTACTTGTAATTAATTACCTTGAATGCGTAATCTAATCGCGCGTGATGCAATTTGAATACGACATGGAAATACTTGTTAAGGCTGTCATACACAACACGGCGACCAGAAAACATTGAAAATATAAAAACTATATGTACCTATATACAAAACAGCTTAATTGCCGATCTGATTATTATTTTTTTTACTTTTTTATACAACTAGGTCAATAACCAAGCGATTACCATAGCTTATAAACGCCTACAACACCAGAAGAAAGAAAGCAAGTATAATTTATTCAGCTGTGATCTTCTGTAAGGTCGAATTTCTGCTCCAGACTATGAGCAGGATATTTTCTGTGGTGTACCTTAAAGTAACATATATATAACTAGATGACCCAACAAACAAATTTTATTTAAACATTATACAAACAAACAGATGTCGTAGATTTTTTTTCATGAATATAATATTATAATTGAATATATTGTTTGTTCTTTTTTTATCAAATTTTAGTTCTGAATACAAACTTAATATTGACAATAAGGAACATGAAAAAAAAGATTTAGGTATAAAGTTTGCTGCAATTGTTCTGTGTTCTGTGTTAAGTTATACGCGTACGTACACATCAGCGATTCATTGTTATGTATTTGACATGCAACAGTCTAAATGTTTTTTTTTCTTTAAAATTAACATAATCATCGTAGAGTCTATTAAAAAGAAATCTGACATTATTTTTCATATTCAAGTTTCCTTTTATGATTCAGTAAAATAGTCAACACTTACTTGTTGATGGCTTGCTGTGCACGTGATTTTGTTACCGAGCAATTTAAACGTAGGTACATACGTCACCTTTTTGACTTTTTATCTAGAATTTAGGCTTTGATACGATAGTCACGAAAATCATGTTTTCTACAATAATGTAAATTGCGTCCAAAGTTTTACTTTAAGCTACCACAAACCTAGTATTTTCCTTTACAAAATGTGTTTGTACACACTGGTGGGGATTGTGCTTATGCTATCGGTCGAAGGGTCAATTCCCGCACATGTATAGGTCATACAGCTGTTTATCATAGCCTTCGTTATACATATTTATAGTATGTTTTTCGGGTCCACAAACATGGGACTACTGAGGTAGCAACTGAGGTAGGGCACAGCAGGAAATTTCCTACTCAAAATATGGAGCGGCAAGACTGGGGTAGTACCTCGACCTTACAGAAGATCACAGTTAAATAACACTGTTTTCAAGCCGTGTTGTGTTCCTGTTGGTTAGTAAAGTGACCAGAGCTCCTGGGATAACTGGGGATGGGGTTGGCAACGCGCTTGCGATGCTTCTGGTGTTGCAGACGTCTATAAGCTACTAAATATCGCTTACTATCAGGATAGCCGTACGTTTGTTTGCCGATCTAGTTAAATTTAAAAAAAAAATGGGATTAAAATCCTACTGAAGACCGTTGAACCAGGCGTTTATATATTATTTCAAATAAAACATACCAATATAATATAAACCATTATGTAAGAATATATTGTACATAATGATTAATTGTTTTAATCAAAATTTAAACAGCAATTCGTAATACGCGTTGTTGTGGGTTTATCTTCAAGCTTCTTACTTTAAACATATGGTAATTTGTAAAGGAGATATTAGTTGTGCTAATGTTAATGCTATAATAAATCCTATTTATATAGAAACTGAAGAGCTTATTAATTTGTAAATACTCATTTAAAATGTATTTTTTTTTTCGTTACAAAATTTCTTTTCAAATTGATGTATAGATTGTAATATGTTACGCTAGAATTACAGGAACGTAGGTAAATATAGTTGAAATGTAAATTGTCCATCTCTCTCTTTCTCACATTAACCATAAGGAAAAAGAGTGTTTAAGAGAGACAAATTCTGAATGAATTTTTATAGAACTTGAGTTCTTCTTGAGAATGAGTACTTTTTAAAATCTGGATTAAAAAACATATTATTTAGTGTCAGTGTTTATACTAAGTACATAAAAATTGCTAAAATTTTATGAAAAAAACTAATGTAGGTAATATAAAAATGACTAAGCGTTAATATCATTAATTAGTAGGGAATGCAATCCCGCGGATCCGCAATCCCGCAAACGCGGGATCCCGCATAAAATTAGCGGGATTACAAATGCGGGATTACACCTGCGGGATACGCAAGATTTGCAAGATTTTATTTTTTCCAGCCTGAATTCGCATAACAATGTGTACGGCACGAACAGTGTTGGATTTCGTAGTATATTATGCTATTTGTACCATTATTTCATGACTTGTAGTATGTAGTTTCGTAAAGCAAGGATACTACGCGCGAAAATACCATAATTATACCTTCAGGTCGATTGACTTCATTTATTGGTCGAATCATTTTGTTTTTATTGTTTACCCTTCAATATAAAGAAATTATTTATCAGGCAAAAACCAAACAGTCGTCAAGAAGCTTCGGTGAATCTCTATGTAATGAATTTTACCAAGTAATTTGTATACTGGTGTACGTAGTATACAAATTCCTTGGTTTTTTACTATCTATCGGTCGTTTGACAAAGTAGGATGGATGTATTTTATGTATGAGTGTGAGTGAAACAATGATATGATAGGGCACAGCAGGAAATTGACTGCTCAAATATGGAGCAGCCCGACTGGTACCTCGGCCTTACAGAAGATCACAGCTAAATAATACTGCTTTTAAACAGCGTTGTGTTCGTGTTGGTGAGTAAGGCGACCAGAGCTCCTGGAGGGAATTGGGTATAAGGTCGACGACACGCTTGTGATGCTTCTGTTGTTGCAGACGTCTATAAGCTACGGTAATTGCTTACCATCAGGTGAGCAGTACGCTTGTTTGTCTACCTAGTTATATATTTAAAAAAAAGTACCTACAAATCAATCAATTTTAGATTAGCGCAAGTCGGCAGTCGGTACTCGAAAGGACAGTTTTCGCTTTTTTTATCAAAAAATCGACGAAAAACGAAACGTAGTATAATTTTTTTTCAGACTTTAATTCACATAAAATAATTTAGTTTTTGTCATTATTTCTGATCAAAATATAATTATACTATTTGTTTCTTCTAAGTAAATTATATTGATTCATTTAATGACTTCGAAAATAATTTTGTGGACTAATAATACTAAAATATTGTACAATCCTGCAAATCTTGCGGATCCGCGGGATTAATGGTCTCAATCTTGCGGATTTGCGGATTGTCTTTTGGGTGCTGGATTGCATTCCCTATTTAGACTTTTGCTTTACTGCTTAAAACTTTTTAATACTAAATAATAATCAAATTGTTAAGCAGTTTTTGTTAATATAGCATTTAAAGACTTTGCAAGTAACTTTTTTTTGGCTTTTCAATGTAAGTAGGTATATTTTACACAGACGAAACGAAGAAAAAAATATTAATTAAATAAATACTAAATATATTTCTCTGGCATCTTAACTCCTTATATTTTTTATTTACACAGATTTTAACTGGTTACCTGTTAGTTTTCATAAACGATTATCAGCAGAGTTTCTCAAACTACAGCAATTTAAAATTAATTAATATAAGAAATAATTCATACGAAAATTTTAAAAAAAAATTACTGTCAAAAGTAATGTCATAATAAAATTGGGAAACTTTTATCTATCAGTATTTTGATGTGTGAAATATTATGAAATTGAACCAATAAGTGTGACTAATGGATATTTTTATTACACACACATATACAAGTATACATCACAAGACAATATAGATGTTTATTAAAGTTACTCGTATAACTGTACACACACATAAAAAGCAACATTAAGTAGCTAGTAGGAAGAAAGATGTGATTATTCGTTTGTAGTTCAAAAATCGTGTAATACGACGAAAAGCCGGTTTTAAATAAAAATTGCAGTAATTAACATATTAAAAAATGCCAGGATTCTTGCCACCATTCCACGCTGACATGATATATAACATATTTTAGACGTGCAATCCAATTTACCTTATAAATAAGGTATTTGTATATAAAACGCAAGTTTTTCTGACCTTTGAACTAATCAATTAAATAAAAGATTTTAATATTAATTATTTACTCGTGTAAGAATTTCTTTGAGGAGCTCTGCCCAATTAACATATTCAACGATACAACGGAAACACGGCGAACATGGCCACTCATAAACAACAAATGACTCGCGCATGCGCACTAATGCACTAAACTTGCATAACTAATGGATTCGCGAAGGTGAGGTTGTAGTATATCCGATATAAATCCGAGCTGGATTTGATGAATGACAATTATTAGTATTAAAAGCATTTTATTAATAAAATTGAATGATAAAATTATTACTGCACTAAATACCAATGTATAGCTACCGAAAACTACTAAAACCACTACTTTACACTGTACTACGACTATTCATTTTAATTTTCGCAATATGTTTTAATACAAATTATCACAAACTATAATTCGTTTTATTTTTATATAATACTAGCTTCTGCGCGCGACTTCGTCGGCGTGGACTCCGCTCCTATTGGTCTTAGCGTGATGATATATAGCCTATAGCCTTCCTCGATAAATGGGCTATCTAACACTGAAAGAATTTTTCAAATCGGACCAGTAGATCCTGAGATTAGCGCGTTCAAATAAACAAACAAACAAACAAACAATCAAACAAACTCTTCAGCTTTATTATATTAGTATAGATTCGCAATATGTTTTAATTCAAATTATCACAAACTATAATTCGTTTTATTTTTATATAATATCTTTGCTATTACGAGCGCAGTTAAATAGCCTCTTTTTTCTAATAACAGACTTTTTAATGAAAAATACGTATTTTAGAATAAGACTAAATGCTTTATTACCTTTTCATAAATTTATACTAATTTTACTAGCTTCTGCGCGCGACGTCGTCGGCGTGGACTCCGCTCCTATTGGTTTTAGCGTGATGATACATAGCCTATCCCCGATAAATGGGCTAACTAACACTGAAAGAATTTTTCAAATCGGCCCAGTAGTTCCAAAGATTACCGCGTTAAAAGAAACAAACTAACACACAAACAAACAAACAACCAAACAAACAAACTCTTCAGCTTTATATATTAGTATAGATTATAAAGCTGAAATGTTTGTTTGTTTAAACGCGCTAATTCTCATGAACTACGGGTTCGAGTTATTGGAGAGCCTATTTACTGAGGAAGTTTTATAGGCTATTTTTCTCCAAATTAAAGCGTGTGAAACCGCGGGGCACAGCTATTTAATATATATTAATCTATCAATAGCAATTATCAATAAATAAAGGTAAATTTAAAACATTTTCTACGTATACCTTATCGTAAGCATGATTTGTTACAAACAGCAACAACAATATCTAAACTCATACGGTACACGGTCTACAATAATCCATCATGTTCAAACTAGTATGGACGTAAGTAAACATTACCACATCCAGTCTGGCTAGATCTAAAACAATTGCTATGCAGGCCAATGCAACTTCCTACGTACGAACAGACATACCCATTGAATGTAATTAGCTACACGAGCCCACGCCATACAGATACGGTATGTAAAATTAATATTACTTGAGTTTCGGGCAATGTTATCTAATGACGCTAATAACTCTATGATTATTGTGAAGGTTTTCGTTGACAGATGTAATCATTCTTAGAATTATGGTAATAACAACAGCGCTTGTTACCTAGTATTGGATGAAATCAGTAATAAATATATTTGTGTTCCTCTTCTGACGTTAATGCAATTTTAATCGATAGTATAATGAATTACTATCTCATGATAGTAATCTTCTTATCAGTTGTTTTTAAGGAGAATGTTAATAACAAAAGTGATGAGAATTTTCTGATAAAAATCTTCTCCAAAAACACAAGTAAATGTGAACAGAAAAACAAACAGAAAATCAAATTGCTTGTTTTGGAATTATATCATTATAAAACACTCCAATTAGATTGATCAGGGCGTTCCGAAAACAAAATAAATATTCTATGTGTAAGAATTTCAGGAATTTACTTGAAAGATAGTTTATGTGATAATAACATCGGAAGCAAACAAGGTAGTTAACGTAAACTAAGTCGAAGTAAAATTAGCAACGGAGGGAAATCAAGACGATTGCTCAATTCCGAGATGCGCCTGATTCAAAATTTGGTTATTTTCAAATAGATTTTTGTCTGATTTAGGTAAATTAGTGGCTACTAAAACTATCCAACAATCTGATTCATATCTGAAAGTCAGACAGCATTAAACATATAACTTTACATCTTCACAGGCAATTGAGGATAAAAACCGTTTTAACTCTCAACAAGCAAAAGACAATAAACTGTATCAGTGAATTAAAGATGGCGACGGAAAGCGGGAAGACAGTAAGCAATAAATACTAATTAACCAAATGTACGCGCAAGGCCGAATTAATATGAGGATTTACGCTAAGGAGCTATTAATGGTAACTACACAAATTGGGCTAGATATTAATTTTTAGATAAGGAGTAATTGATTCCATCGGACCATATTGGACGTGTTCTTTTTACAACGGTTACTGGGTCATAAACAATTTTATATCGTTTCTTAAGGAGTTCGGTAGTAACAGCTTGAATAGTTAACCACTTCTTTGTTTTTATCTTTTCTAAAGTTCATATTTGAAAGATAAAAAATTAAAAAAATAATTTTATCAAGTTTATTTTACTTGAAGTTCGTAATAAATCAGAACAGTCTGGAATGAAACAAAATTAAACCAATTTAAGGAAATAGACGGTGGAGATTTAAAAAATGTAATTAATTGTAACTAACGTAGACTAGAATAATTACTCAAATGTTCATAAAAAGAATGATAATTTTATAATAAATTAAGGCATGATGATAAGACATTAACATATAAATAAAATTAAAAGATCATCGTAGTATGTTGCTAAACGGAGCTGCATTATAACATTTGAAAAATTGCTTTAAATTAAGCAAAGTAACTTGAGTACGAAGAGAAAATTAAAACCAAACCCTCAAATCGCCAGCTTCAGTTAAGGCCAGCATGGCCAACGGAAACGGATGGCATCAGACAAGAGATCGTTGTTTGCTAAATATAGATGTGGATTTCGTGCGCGGGCGCATTGGGAGAACTTCTCACTTTATACTTCATTGATTAGTCGATACAGATGAATTTACTGATGTAGGACACGTTTTATGTGGCTATATTTGATTAATACAACATTTCTCAGAACGAAATTTCCCATGACATAAGCGAATGCACTGGTGTTTGGATTGAAATGGAATTCAAGGTTTCTAAATAATATACCAATAATATAACTATCACTGAGTTGCTTATTACCTTAAAACTTAACAATACACATTCAATTACACTTACAGTAATTAATAAATAGTAAACTACAGATAGGCTTAAAATAATATAAAATGTGATTGGTGTCTATATGTGGGCAGTTATCTTAACTCGTCATTATTTATGTGCAGACCATAACTGCAGGAAATAGCTAACATATTGACTTTTTTTTAAAGTGGGGAAAGACATCTCAACTATTTTACTACTGGTCTTTGCTTACACCGGTCTTTAAGTTCATTTATTTATAGACATGATACTTCAAAAAAGTAAAATAAGTGTTGTTGGTAATAAAATTACCAAGAACGAAAAGGTATAATGAACAATGGTATGGGTATTACAATCGTAAACATATGTATAGTACATACGAGTACGTATCAACAGCAAAGCGTGACATAAGCACTCTGCTTGTTCAAACAAACAGTAAAATAAAATCGGGTTCGTTATTATGAAAACATTTCCAAAAATCAAGCAAGCGTAAAAACACCGACACGATTGAAATCCAATTCACGAGCCGTCGAAAATTGTAATCTAAAAGAAATCGAAACTCAAAGAAAATTGTACGTATAAAGTGTATTGTAATAGCATCACGTACGATAATCGATGCTATTATGACATACAAAGCAGAATTGCACCTAAGTATAATCCAATATTTATACGATCCGTGACTGTAATACTTTGGGATTCTCGTACCAATCAGTCAAATCGTTCGTCCCATTTAGATCATTAAAACTTTCGACTGGTGAAAGAGGGACGGCAGATTCATGCAAGAGTTTCGTTTGTAGGTGTCCACGGAATGTTTGCACTCCCTCGCTTCTCGGCGTCGTCAGGTAAATTCGTCCACAAAAGCAGTGGGAGTCCGTGTTTATTATAAGACATACCTGAATGCAGGTAGACATGTATTGTGAACGCGCCCCCTCCTAGCGAATAATAGAGTTTTCGGAAATACTACAATGACTACGTAATTTATGTCGAATGGAATACAATACTTTACATAAATTTTCGGAAATGTACCTGTAGATTTTTTCAATTTTTTTTTATTATTGTGTTGGCGCTCCAACAATGAGTGTTTTAGGTTACGTTCGTCTCGGTTGTTGCGGTTGATTTGTTTGTTTTATGGGTAATTTGCAACATCAAAAAAATTTCCTCGACGAACCGTGATTTTATCTTCGTTGTTTGTAGCGTTTCCACAACTAATTGAGTGATTTAATCATTAAAAGTTAACAGCCTCGATGTTAATCTACGCATAGAATTGGTCATAACGAGGTCACTAACCGCTTCTTCTTATGAATATTAAAATACTCGACACTTCGACCGTATAAAAATTCGATGCAGCCATAAATAGTGTTTTATCAAAAATTTTGACGTAAAATGGACATCAACGGATACTAGATGCGCAGTAAACATAACTAATTGATCCGTGTGAAGTTCCTACGATAAAAACTGGTTCAAATGGTAGCACATACGGTGGGCGGACTTGAATAAGTCCAAACAGCACAATTCGTTTTATTTCGATAGTTCGAAAGTGTAAAATCACAAATAATTCTAAGTTTTTTAACAATCCATATCGAATCTTATGCGAATATCAATAAAGACGATATCAGCACTGATGCTGAAGATGTAGCTCATATAATACGTATTGAAAGGATGCACTGACGGCAGATCAATATATTACGATTACGTTCAAACGCATTGTACTTTAATGCCAAGAAAACATCAATAGAAATCTACCTGATATTGGCACCTGCTGAGGCCTACTGCGTGTATAAAAAATCAATCGCACGATTTTGATCCTTCTTCCAAAGATAAATAAAATTAAATTAGTATCTCCATATTTAATGGTTGACAATCATTATGAAGCGCCGCATGAAATTTATTATTTGCTAAAAATGGTGATTTGCGAAAGTTGAAGTTTACAATGTATTAAAATTACTTATAAGGATGTGGTTTATGGTCGGAAGACCACCGTGTTTGACAAGAGTATACTGACCCACAGCTGACCGGATCGGTGTCAACAAACAATACACTTTTAATAATATGAATTGTGTTATAATATGTGTGAATATGTTTAAATTTAGAATTTGTAATGTGGATAAGCAAAATATTCCCTCATCTGTTAATTAGATGAAACAATTTTTTATAGGCTGATTTCAATATTGTGAATTTATAAAAACATTCTCTGCCACCAGAAGCCTGCTGCAAAATTAATAATAGTAAAAAAAAAATTTAAGCAAATTTAAATCCAGATTTGAAATATGAGTAAGAGAAAAATAAGTAGGTACTTAACTGTCTGATTCAAAAGAATATTCTTCTATTGTTGGTTTGATTCGCATGCATCAAACATTACAGTTGTTGAATAGTGATGTCAAAATAAGAATTACATTTGATAATGTTTGCTTTCCGATACATTCAAATAAATAAATTGATTATTTACGCATTTCATAAGAAATGTTTATAAAGTGTGCACTAGAAACAAAAACACTAAAGGTTTTTTTATTTATATTACTTTACTATTAGAACTAGAATAGTTAAAGAAATGTACATCAAGAGTGTCACTCACCTCACTTTCAGTCCAATCTATAAGACTAGACTTCTCTTCCAGAAGGTTCTCCGAACTTCGCTTCTCGTCTTCTCCGTCACCTTCGTCTTTGAATACTTTGACCTCGTCCGTGGAGCCCAGGTCGTCGCCGCCCGAGCTCGCTGCAGAACTCGAGTGCGCATGCGGCATTTTCAAGAACCTAACGCCCACTCTTCCATTATCCCATCCTTCAACAACACATTATCTGTCATCCATGACCGAGCACTAAATTGTCATTTTTAGAGCTCAATCAAATTTCCAAAATTGGTCCTTCGAGCCGGATTTCCGATTACATCTGACGATTAACGTTCTATCAATGTTTTTCACACTTATACTATTAGGCAATTGTTTTGTTAATTAAACTAAATGAGATCACAGATAACTTTTGTCAGGTTGAACTTAAAATGCTAAAGCTGAGGTGCTCCGTTTTATTTTTTGTTGCATTAAATCTGAAACAAACAAAATACACATTTAGTACTTGAACAATACAATAGTTTTAAATATTTTGCGGTATTTAAATGCTAATTGCGTAATACAAGTAGACATTAAAACCTAAATTTAACTTTAATTCACCGCATTGTAACTCTATATCAGGTCAAGTTGCTTGTCAAGCGCTCGTCAAGTCTCTGGCCTCGGGCCAAGAGCTCGGAAAACCTTACGATACTGAACATTATATTGGCTTTGAAACGATTCGGATGAATACGGTAGAAAGTAATAAATGTAATCAATTGCGATTTTTAATTAGACAAATAAGTGTTTACAATGTTACATTTTAAATAAAAAAGGCAAGAGTAAATGTACCATTTTTAAAATTTCTTATGTATTCAAAAAGAAATAGTAGATAGATTTACTTTAAGATTCAAATCACTATTGCACTAAATATCTCTTACAGTAAGCGACATAGCACCCCCATATTAAAGTCCCAATACCCAATAATTATGGCGTCGAATTTAAATACAACTGCATATTGACATGCATAGCTTTCTTCAAACGTGTCGACCACATTATTCATATGACACCTCTCTACATACCAATATGACAAATGCATTATCTATGCGCGCGCATTCATAGTGTTCACATCATTGTATTAATGATTGTCAAAACTATCACTTCAAACAATCATCACGAGGCTAGTGTTGATAGTATTGATTTGGTGATCAAATATTTGTTATACCGAATTAAAAAAAAATACCGAGAATAATTCATTTGATTAACACTTACACGATAAAAGCGTACGAGATGCGCGGCCGTAGCCTTACTTAAATTATGATCTCAGATAATGCATACAATTAAGCTCAATTTGGACGTCGTCCAAAAATCATTAGTTCGGTGATAAATTAATATATTTGGTTTATTTATTTACTTTTATATAGACGAGTTATGTAAGATTATCAATATATCGAAGGTAAGGTTTGATAAGAATTTGTGCCGGTTTGATAAATAACTTAAGTTATATATCGATGAAATATAAAGACGTAACTAAAACTAAACAATGTAATTTTAATAATTCTAAGAAATACGTGAGTAGATTAACGTGTACTAATTAATTTATTGTACATATTAATACACTACGTGACGTTGTTCGTTTGTCACCCTTCCACGCTTCGACGCCTCGACCGATTTATGTTCACTTATTATAACAATGAAAAAAGTAACAGGAATTTCACGCGAACGAACAGCTACTGGTGCCATCACCTCTATGACACAATAACCATAATAATTAACATTTTTTTAAAATAAAGTAATGTTAAAATCGTAAGAAATTGTTCGAAGAAACTTATCTCACAATCTACAAGTTATAATAAAATACAATTTGTATTCTTTTAAAAGACAAGGTTTGAACGTGATCATTACCGAACCTTTGCTGGTAACCAACGAGCTTTGAACGCTATAATTCACTGTTTTCCTGGCGCCTATTTTATCGTGATCGGAATGATAAGTATTGTCGTTGACCCTCAGTGGAACCCTCCATTAGGGTTTACTTCTATTATATTTTATTGCTCCGAATTTGTATTATAATTATTAGCGACGTTATTCTAACTAGAAATACAGTAGGTATACGGTTTTAGTGTAATTATTATATTTATCAGTATTTTAATATTAAATATTTTTTATACATTTTTGGAATAAATGTTTTTATTATTATTATGATACACTATAAAATGAACTCTAAAGCGTATAAAGCATATTCTAATAAAGAGATCAAGTTATTTTAGTTAGCTTTCCATTTTAATAGAAATCGTTGATGAATATTTTAAACGGTTGTGAATTTATATTTTTATGCAACTTCAAATCTAGATCAATAGATGTATCTCGAACGATTTCGCTTTGATTTCATTAATATTTGTCAACGTGCGTGTTGCGATGTTACTCATAGTACAGTATTATATAAACCTACGCAAAGGTCAATTAGGGTGCGTATTTCATACAAGTTAAATCGCATTTTACTAAATATAAGCCTGTTGTTTGTTGTGTTTAGTGTTGTTCTATGTTTCTTTGTTTTGTTATTATCGATACAATACTATCTAGAACTTTCATACTAAAAATAAGAGCGCATTAAAGTTTCAGGTTCGAAAGCTAAAGACACGTATAGTTTGATTGAGGTATAATCATTTTGATTTCAATTTATGTACTTAATTGATTTTTAATCGTCGTATTAAATGTTAACAATTATCGAAACAAGGTAAAGAAACTGATTCCACTACTTGTCGATGACAATATCAGAATATTTCGTACTGATAACCTAAAATTACGTTGATATTACGTGAAGGTCATGGATTTCAAGGAAATAATTTTTCTATTTGATATAAATAATAATAAGATTTGATAAGTTCAGATAAGATTAAGATTTAAATCTCAAACGGTGTAAAATGGACTTTTAAATAATATTTATTTGCCATATAAACTCTGTTAAATATTTTATACTAGAATACTAGATCAATAGATTTTATTTTAAATAGGTATCTTTACGATTTCAGATGAATTATGTTTGGGTTTAGAAGATAAGTATATACCTACACCTTTTTAAAAATAATAATATGGATAAGGTACTAGTTATAAATAAAGTATAAACGCACAAGCGTTTTATTTCGTGATTATTTTTCTACTTAAATAAGTTGAATTAAAATTAAATTATCTAAAATCTTATTAGCAATTAATTATTTAATACGAGTAAATAGCCTTTATGAATATTAAGAACATAATATGACGAATGAGTTTATATAAATCACAATTTAATTATAATAAAAAAATGATGTATTCTAATGGAAAACCCGAACAAAAGTGAGCAAGCTTTGTACAAAATTATACAAATATGGACTGAATTTATGATAGTTACAGTTTGAATATTTCACACAACATATTAATATACTTTATTTATACGTTTTATTGCCAGTTTTAATTACAACATTATGCCTGTGTATAAACCACAATAGAATTTACAAAGCGTAAAGTTAATTAGTTTTGTATAATAACACCTGGTGTGTTTGTTTAAGCGATTATAGATTTTTTATATAAAGATATAAAGGATAAAATGCTATGATTTAAATTACAAAAAAAATATAATAGGTTTATTTCCTCAATTTTCGTATTTTGCTATAATTGTTATCATCTTATTTAAAGTGCGGCTCTAATGTTAGTTTTATATGCTATGAAGTATTAGATGAGAAAATGTTATGTGAAGTCAAATTTTTGTAATTTCAATTAAAAAATATTACGTATAAAAGGTCTTTTTTATAATTTATTTTCAAGCATTTTTACCTTATTTTTACCAAACATAAACCCATATATATAATATCTTACAAATACAACTACATTTCTCACATACAAAATGTGATTTCAAATATAAACTAACAGTAAGAGAAAAATAAGTAGCTCCTGTTAACTTTACAATAATATTATGTTGTGCCAAGTCTATTCCATTTAGAGATTCGTGGTGACATTCCACTACAAGTCAAATGCTATTTTGTACTGATCTAAGCAATACAAAAATTTGTCTAGAGTACAGTTAATAATTAGAATTTAGTAACA
Source organism: Melitaea athalia (assembly GCA_905220545.2). Taxonomy (NCBI): domain Eukaryota; kingdom Metazoa; phylum Arthropoda; class Insecta; order Lepidoptera; family Nymphalidae; genus Melitaea; species Melitaea athalia. The sequence goes on from HG992203.1 coordinate 8,221,002, forward strand.
TCTGATAGTCTGCGCAAAAAGGAAAATATTTGAAAATAAATTTGAAGTTAAAATGAATTATTGTTTCGCAGTGCAATTTTGAAATTCATTGCCACATCTTTTTACACTATAACTGAAAAGGTTGTTTATTTCCACATAAAAGTTTACAAACCTCTGAACCATAAAAGATAGTATATTATAGTACGTTCCTAAGAAGCCCAGAAAGTTTAGTAATATCAAAAAATAAATGATCATTGATCGCAAAATCGCTAACAGATATATCTTCACACGTCCATTGGACAACGCACCCTAACACACAATGCTAGGAGACACAAAACACATTAGCAACGCAAAACTATCGCAGTATATCAAATGTATGATCCATCATTAGGGCCCACGGGTTGGATCCGGTGTGATAATATCTGATGCATAGTGATGCGATGATGTGAATTTAGATTGCCCACTTTATAAACATTTAGTTTGATGATCTCTATTATCGAGCACAGTCCACTCGTGTATACACTTGTGTGTTAATATAAGTGACATTTATAGAGATAGCACAATCAGTGTTACTTTACGACGTTAACATTTCTTCTGTACCATTTAGACCCTATATATATGTACCTAAGTGATTGTGTCGTCGACTCTACTTTAGAGACTTGATTTTTTTTTCATGTTCTTCAACAATTCCAAACATCAAAAACAGCACATTTTGTTATGGTAGGTACTTATAAAAGACTACTGGATTCATAAAAGTTTCGTACTACGTATTTAGTTACTTAAAACTTTAGAGGTTTTTTACGTCTGCGAAGAGTCACATTGGAAAATATAAAAACTGTATCATATTTTTTTCTTTTATGTAGTTTTTAGTTTTAAGGGAAGTCCCTAGAGTTTGAATAGAACACTGCTGTTAAAGTACAGTTATCTATTCACCCGGCAGTACCTACGTCATTACTTACTATATTTATTATTTATTTATACTTTATTGTACATCACAACTGCAAATTTCATTTACAGACTGTGAAGTACAATGGGCGGGCTTATGGCTATTTAAGTATTTAGCCATTTCTTCCAGACAACCCAAATATATATTCCCTACTATGAGTAACGATCGCTATCAGGTGTACATGATAACAACCGGGACCGACGGCTTAACGTGCTCTCCGAGGCACGGTGGGGAGACCCACAAGGACTGCACAAACACCCAGACCACGGCAAACATCTGTATGGCCAATACAAATGTTGTCATGTGCGGAGATCGAACCCGAAACCGCCCGCGCAACAGCCAATCGCAATCCAGTGCTGTGACCGCTGCGCCAACGCGGCGTCAAACGCGGCGTATTACCGTAATGGGTAGCTATGTCCCGCTTCACTAAATATTTATTGCTTTAGTCATTAAGTGACAATAACTAATAAGAGAGGCTCCACAAGAAAACTTCTTTATTTGAAGACTTTTAGCTCGATCTTTTAAAATAAGAGGTGTAAAAGACTGCAGCAAAAGAAATCTGTATTTGTAAAACTGTACAAAACTAAATGGAACACTGGCATAAACTAGGAAAGCCTGTTTAGGAGCTATATATTGCGTTCCCCAACGGTGCTATTTAAAACTATGTTTGAAAACACGACATGTCTTACTTTGACTACTTATTATTCTTCAGTTTATCTTGGAGAAAGAGTTATTTTTGAAAACTTTCGTAATCGTTTCAAACCAGCGTGTCGACAATTTTTGTAACATTACCATACAATAATAGCACGATTTACTGATCGTAAACAAGACGAGTCGGCACTAAACCGTAAACTTGCAAATGATACTTAGGTTTTGTAATGGGATCCCATAGGCATCAGGTTTATGGACGTTTTTACGATTTAACGTGTAAAACTTGTGATTGAATTTGTAAATTTGTTCTTATAATATAAGCCTAAAAGATGTACATATAATTTAACGTAACTACACATATGTATATAAACCCACCGAGAATAAAGAATATTTTAAATGCTAGACTAATTTTTGAAATAGGTTTTCTAGCTGAAAATATCTAGAGCGATAAGTAGTTGCAGACATTAAAAAAATATGCATTAACTCACGTTATTAATTTGAGAGGTGATGACTTCAACGTTCAAAACTACACAAATTTCATACTGACTGGATTAAGATTAATCATTTATATAGACAAGTTACAAAAATATATATAACTTCTAAAACAGTTCTAATTATATACTCGACGTTACTAGAATTAAACGAACCGTTTCCAATTTATTGCTAGGAAATTTTCAAATTTTTAATTAAGAAAATGACATAAGTAATTATCCATTGTATGTTCGAGACGTAACTCGTATAAAAAGTTTAATATCATTTGTTTAAATGATAAGATGCTTATCTAAATAGCATTTTAAAACACAGCTAATGAACAAGGCTTTTGAACTTGCCTTAGAAAAAATCTGCGTTGAAATATAAGCGTGTTTAGAAACTATCGTGTCGTAACATACACAATTATTTTGGAAGATTTTTTATGTATTATTTTCATGTTTAAGATCTTAGACTTGAGAGGGTGGGATTCCAACTTCAATCGCGAATACCTTCGTTTAGTCTCTATAAGGAGGCGCTAGGCGGAACGCATACCTTATTTCACAAGTTACTCAACGTACTACGGAACGTGCAAGGTTTGGAGTCTGTCAAATTTAAGAAAAGTAATGAGATTATCCGCAATAGATGCAAGTCTACATAACCCGTAGAATAACCAAGTTGGAGTACAGTGGGCCGGTCACGTGTAGCGCAGGACCAATGGCCGTTGGCGCAGATGTGTCCTTGAGTGGATTGTTTTTCGGCAAAGGCAAGCGATCTTCGCAAAATCGCCGGTAGTGGCGGAATGGGGATTGGGGCATGAGGTTCGTGTCGGTAGACCTATGGCCTCATATCATTCACTTTACACTCCTAAAGTATTCTAAAAAATATGAGTAAATCTACTATACCGTCTTCGATTTAATAAGTATGTTAAAATAAAGTAAAAAATACACGAGCTGAATTTTTTACTTCATCAAATAATAAGTAGATCAAGGTTTTAAGCTATGTATTCTTATAAATACGTAATTTTTCACAAAGTTTTCGACTTTTGAAACAGATGAGCTCAGGTTTTATTTCTTAAGAGAATTTTAATGAGGTCGTTCAAGTACCATTAAGATTAATTTTATTCATGTCATCATATCCACGGACGGAGGTTTATCTTTTATGGACTTGAAAAAATAAAATGCGAAACTATCTAAGAATAGCCGTGTAATATTTAAATTATACACAATATCGAGTTTAACAAAAACTACATTTTATTACACTTTAAGAGCTATTAAATGATTTTTAATTAAGATTGATAAAACGCATGTATTTACATTTCACGCCCTTTTTACAAACGTGATCTTGGACGCCTAACTTAAAATTTAGTGGAAATCAACTTGATTATATTGTCTAAAGTGGAGTAATAGTTGGAGTAATAGACTTTTGTAAACAGTTGTAGTGAAATCACTATTTAAAGCATTTTTGTACATACATATATCTTCCACGGGTAAACGCGGTGTGCGGCTATTAATTAATATAAAAAATCATATATTATAATTAATAAAAACAGTTTGAGATACGAAATCCGTATTGAAGGACTTATCTATTACATTGTCTTTTACGTGCTTTTGACCATTTAAAACAAATAAGCAATTTTCGTCGTAAATTTTAAATTGGTATAGATACTTGGACTCGAGCCAAAATTCAAATTCTTCACAGATTAATAACTCTAAAAGTAGTTTGTAAGCGATTTATGATTATTATATTTACATTTTTTTTTATTAAAAAGAGGTTTATCTAATTCGCCTGTCAGAGATTACAAAAAAATATGTTTTGCAAGGAAAGGGTTAACGGGCTTAACACACAAAAAACACACACAAAGACAGAAGAATTGAGTGAAGCCAATCATCAACACATCCAATTAACGCCTTGAAGGCCAACATTATTCGTGTTATTCGTGATACGACAAGCAATGTTCGAAGAAAGCCTAAAAACGGATGTCCAGAATGTACTTCATCAAGAAAAGGTACAGTGACTTAGATCCCCTAGAACTAGATCAATGACCCTCCTAGATCAGTTTAAGATGTTAATGTCATGTTTTGATCTTTTGAATAAAAAAAAATTGGATTAAAACTTAATTTAATATTTATTTATTTTTTCGTTTTAAAGGTCTATCCGACTTATAAAAACCATTAGATTCAAAACATTTATTAATTGGAAGATTCATCTTAGCAAAGAACAATCATAGCGGTTGCCAATGCTGATACCAGCAAACAGTTGCCGAACCTACCAAGGCTATCGACACAGGCCAAATCCCAGGAGCTCCGGCTAGTTACTCATCACAACACAACACTATTTCTGACCGTTTGTTTTTGTTGACAGTTTTCTTTTACTATTTCAGAGTAGTTTTTTTATTACAAATGACGATTTCATCGGTTTTGGGAAAAGTTACTCCTGTAAATATGTTTTGAATACCCTTTAACAGCAGTAGGTAGAATAGGCCATGACGAGCAGTTTCGTCTCAATTAATGAACTACAACTTTTAGTTTCGTGTTCTCGCATAGAAATATACTATACATCACTTCAGCCTATCGCAGTCCACTGCTGGACATAGGCCTCCACTAGTTCGCGCCAAAAATGTATTGAACTCAGATGTATTGCCCATAGTCACAACGCTAGGCAGGCGGGTTGGTGACCGCAAGGCTGGCTTTGTCGCACCAAAGACGCTGCTGCTCGTCTTCGGCCTGTGTATTTAAAAGCCAGCAGTTCGATGGTTATCCCGCCATTCGGTCGGCTTTTTAAGTTGCAAGGTGGTAGTGGAACTGTGTTATCCCTTAGTCGCCTCTTACGACATCCACGGGAAGAGAGGGGGTGGCTATATTATTTACTGCCGCAACCACACAGCTTAGTTGATGTATGTATATGTTTATACTAGCTTCTGCGCGCGACTTCGTCGGCGTGGACTCCGCTCCTATTGGTCTTAGCGTGATGATATATAGCCTATAGCCTTCCTCGATAAATGGGCTATCTAACACTGAAAGAATTTTTCAAATAGGACCAGTAGATCCTGAGATTAGCGCGTTCAAACAAACAAACAAACAATCAAACAAACAAACTCTTCAGCTTTATTATATTAGTATAGATATAAACTATCTAGTCTGTGTGTACATCAAGTCACTCTAAAAACATATAAATAGGAAGTAATTCGTATTAATAGATTCATGTGTAATGTGCCTCACATGCATTAACGATATCTGCGTCGTATCTAATGTCATCCTACTAATTCTATTTTTCTTATTACTCGAATGTGCACATAAAAATGATTCTGTTATTTAATTTTGTGTCTAAAATAGACAACATTTATGCATTTTTGTGTGAGTGTGTAGATGACACATAGGTACATGTATAGGCTAAACGTTGCTTTGTTAATTATGTATGCAATGTTTTTTGTATTATTACATAACTAGCTTCTGCGCGCGACTTCGTCGGCGTGGACTCCGCTCCTATTGGTCTTAGCGTGATGATACATAGCCTATAGCCTTCCTCGATAAATGGGCTATCTAACATTGAAAGAATTTTTCAAATCGGCCCAGTAGTTCCAGAGATTATAGCGTTCAAACAAACAAACAAACAATCAAACAAACAAACTCTTCAGCTTTATATATTAAGTATAGATTATGTATTTTGATTTTTGATTTTTCTTGTACCATAAGTGAAAATAAAATTTATCTTCTTATTAAAAGCATATTAAGTATCTTATAAATTATCAGTTAGCAGTGAGGTTAAATGAAGCGTGGAAAAAAAGAACCAAAATAAAAAAGAGAAAAGTAGTAAGCAGAAGCATCGAAACATTCTGTATAAAATGCAAATCTTTTCACACAAAGTTTCTTGACTTAAAAAGGTTTATGTATTTATGAACACAGCTTATATGAAACGTTCGGCTACATCACTTTATAATAATGCTAAAACGCGACCGTCACATGAAATGTATTTTGAGAACAAATGTCCTATATATCCTATAATGTTAATTAGTGACCGATTTTCTATTTTTAAGGGGCTCCCATCGCTCAATGACCTTGGCGATTTCGTTTTTATACAAGAACTAGATGGCGCCACCACCTATCAAAATGCGTACGTAATTACTACTATAAAACATCCACACATTGGAAGGAACTGATGAAGATTACGCAAGAAAACAGATGTGTCGCTGCGTTGTTATTGTATTCGCCCTCTGAGACTATTTTTATTTTTTATTATACTATTTTATTATATTTTTTATTAGATTATATTTTTATTATACTATTTTATTTATTTATATAAATCATGTACGATTTACCTACATCTTTTATTTATTATTTTATTTCATGATTATTTTGAAATAAGTGATTCACCTCGCCTACGTAAGTATTACTTTAGTAATTGAAATATTTAGGATGTGTATTATTATTTTAGCAAGAGATATTATCTCGGCCACGCTTAATTTACTTTTGTTTTTATGTTTATGCATAATCGGGCTTACTCTTTGACAACTTCAAAACAAAACAAATTACAAACTACTTTAAATATATATTTACAAACTTAGTTTCTACGTAGTATTTATATTTGTACTATTAACAATATCTTTTAATTCAAAATTTTAGGGTCAATTGTATAAACAATAAATTCGGCCACGTCGCGGTGAGCGACATAGCCTCCTCGTCCGACGGCCGAGAGGCGACTGATTTTCTTCGCCTGAGTGCCCGTATATAACCAGAAATTATATTTTTACGATTTTCTAATAAAATACTGCACCTAATAAAAAACCCTTCTGTAGAATTATTAAGTACATGATTCTTAAGTAACAAAAAAAAAAATCATTATTGTATGTAGTAAAATTACATAATTATATACGATTTTTGTACGCGAAAAGAGGTCCAGGTAAATAATTATTTCTCTTTATTTAGAGAGTTTTATGCAATTATCTCTCAGTCACATTAATAAACTAAATCCGAGTTACAACATATATTTATTTGATATTTTTAACGTAACTTTAAGGTATACTTGATAGCACATGAAAACGGCCGAATTTTTCTGGGATCCCCTTAATACAAATATATAATAGGGCTATATTTTTAAATAGAACCTGTAGATCCATACAAAGTAAAGAATAGGTATATATTCCGTTATTATTTCCTACAGACATCATAAAACTACATATACATCACACGCAGCAAAAACAGTACATATTGATATATACAAGAACAAGCATACAGGAATTGTCGCTAATAATAGTTTTTTTTAAATACGTGTTTACGTATTTGTACTGATATTATAAAAGAAAACATTAATTTATATATGAATAAACTTTAAACATACATAATATCAGTTACTCGACATATTACGACTCATCGCATCAGAACAGTACTAACTAACTATCAATAGCGTAAGTGACATCGCGATGGAGGTGTGAAAGAACGAGTATGTATAACAATTCACGTACGTTTGACATGCTGTGTTTTTGTGCGTGCATGTGTGCACAAGTATGTGTATGTGAAAGATGAACATGCCGCATATATGCTGTGATAATAGCAGTCTCGGTAGTTAGGATGCAAATTTAAAACGTATGGTTGCACGCAACCAAATCACGTCTCGCATTTACGTCCGCTGTTTATCCGTAATGTTGTTAGTTAATAATAATTTTCGATAATCGACTGCATTTTGATAGCTTGTTACGTTTTCCATTTTATTTAAGTAAATTAAAAAAAAGAACTGTGTAACTTGAAACGATTTTCCAACTTGATTAAAATTATTAATAAGATAACATATTTTTCTTAGTTTCTTTATTGTATGTGGCATAAGTATTTACTCTAATTTTACTCTTTTGAGTACATTAAATTTTGTGTAATATAAGGAATAGTGTAGATTCTGAAACGAAAAGTGTGATGTAGAGCGACACAAAAATAAAGTTAAAGAACGTAAAGTTGCGTGAAAATTAATTACAATAACATTATAAATAGAACGCATTTAAATATTGTAAAATAACTGAGGTAATAAATTACATTCTGATCGGTTTTCTCTTCACTGTCACACATTGCAGACGCGTCCGATTTCTGCGGCAGTTAACATGCTAATGAGCCATCTATACCAGAACCAGATACGACTACCCACGTTATTTGATAAAACAGTTTTATGTAAATCGTTTCTTTTATTTATTGACTAGCTGCTTTTCGCAGCATTACATGTAAGTCCTGGAATATTTATGAATTCATGTGTTATAACTTATTAAACTTCCATGATCACTAACACTATGATTTATGTACCTATATTATTTAAAGTATAAGAATGGAGAACATAAATCAATGCGGTCAATTTTACAATATTTTGTAAAATTTAGAGACCGTAAAAATAATAATAATAAACTAAGTATATTTACACCATTCAAAATAACGATTCAGTCAGAGATGGTTTCAAGAAAACTTAAATCAAAAAATTTGATTTAGATTGGATTTTGGAAGTTGGAGAGGTAAAAAATAAAATAAACTCGGAAATTTTTAATCATTTGTTTTTTGATGTAAGACACTTGTGTCACATTTTATCCAGATGCTCGACTATTCGGAAAGATTGTGTGTTGTTATCATCGACAAATCAAAAATAGGATTCCATCCAAACATAAAGTACTTAATCAACTGTTTCACCTACATACGGTAATAAATAATACGGTTATTATTTACTGGTGATGCGAGTAGTCGCCTAAAACACCGACGGTTTGCGGGTTCGATTCCCGCTCGGGATGGATATTTGTATTTGTGCAAATAAGTATTTCTTTCCGGTTTGGAGGTATGTCCTTGTGGGTCTCCCAACCGTGCCTTGGAGAGCACGTTAAGCTGTCCGATCCCGATTGTTATCATAAGTGTCTGATAGCGACCGTTACTCATAGTAAGGAACGTATTCGCCAGCCCGCAGTGGAGCAGCGTGGTGGATTAAGCTCCAATCCTTCTTCTTCGTGGAGAAAGAGGCCTATGCCCAGCAGTGGGATGTTCCAGGCTAAATGCATACTGTAATAAAACAAGTAGGTACTTTAATCGAGTATATAGAGTTATAGACCTTATAAACACCAACAGACATTCATAGAAATATCCTTTATTGAACTTATCTATACTAATATAATAAAGCTGAAGAGTTTGTTTGTTTGTTTGAACGCGCTAATCTCAGGATCTAGTGGTCCGATTTGAAAAATTCTTTCAGTGTTAGATAGGCTATTTATCGAGGAAGGCTATAGGCTATATATCATCACGCTAAGACCAATAGGAGCGAAGTCTACGCCGACGAAGTCGCGCGCAGAAGCTAGTTAGAACATAAAATAACAATAAATTTAACATTAACATACATGTGAAAATAACATAATTTCCACCGTTAGAAGTGCATTATACAAATATTGCACATTTAACTGTCTACTATATGTTAACAGGTTCCAAATGCGTATAAATAACAATGCTGTGTTGTCAACTGTATACCAAAATAAACCACAAATACAGTTGGAACATAGAGTTAATGTTTGAACAGCATCAATTAAAAATTAAATGCGTTAACAACGGTCACTTATTAAATCGAGGTTATATTTGAAAATGGAATACCTTTATACGAAATTCGAATACCGAATTTAAAAAGCGAACTTAAAAATGGCGTAAAAACCTTACACCATAATAAAAATACCCAAATAAAATCTAGTCTTAAATGATGTGTGGAGAATAAAATATAAAGCTTATGTTAATTAATTGTTACAAATATTTAACATTTATTAAGTATTAATGTATTTCAAATTCTTATATATTTCACAACAGCTAGTGACACAAAACGAAGTCGATTCAGCAATTTTCACAACCTCAAAGAACTTTAATGGTTATTTCACAATTCTTAACCTTTTTAGTTTTTAAAAGAAATGTACTAATGAAGTACCTATATTGCTTGCTACATATATTTTGCATAGGTATATTATTAACGATAACTGCAAAAATTTAATAAAATAGTTTTTTTTTTTTTTTTTGGGAAAGATGATAGTTTTACATGTAGGCATTTATCGACAAACACGCACGCGCTCTGGCAACCTAACACCCTAAATAATTTTTTTTGTCTTTTCTTACATATGGTAAGTTTTAATGTTAAAATACATAACCTAAGTAGGTAAATAGCCATTATTTATTACATAATTATACTTGGAAAGACAGGGGTTTCGTTATAGACTATCAACTGAAAATATCTTTATCTTGATATAATGACTCTATTGAATAAAATCATAACGCACTAAGAAATTAATATTGATGAGTTATCTTATTTTATATCTTCGGTTCTTCGGAGTCTGTTTCCTTTGGCTGGCCACTCGTATTCTTCATACTGTCTAAAAGTATTTTGTAAATGTTTTCGTGGCTAACATAATTATGTTGTTCATACCGTGTCTGCCATCATTTTTTTTATGTTGAAGCATTGAAAATTACTTAATATATATGTATATTAAATGTTACTTTTAATGTATTCTGACACACCTGTAAGTTATTGTTGATCATTCCTCGATCAAGTCGCAAAGATTATAGCGCAGGCACACACTTTCTGAAACGGTCAAAACAGCATTAGCATCAGAATCTTACCACATAGTAACAGCAAATGGTATGTAAATTAATTAATTACAAATCCATTCAACCAGAGCGGATTTTTTATAACAAAACACCAGAAAGCAACAACGCAGCCGACATCACTCAGATTACTAATTTGTCACATTCCTTTACAAACATCACGAGGGAATTTGAACCTTATGGTCATATAAACAAGGGTGACACATGACCACTCTGATAGCCCCAATTTCACAAGAACAAGCGTCGAATTACGGGTTCAAGTCACGTTGGTACGCGATAAGTAACTAATGTATAATTTATATATAAAGCTGTTTACACTTTGTAAAGTAAAGATGTAAGTAAATGTTTTAATGAAGGTGTCTGATCATTGATAAAGACGAGTACATTCATAGCATTTTTATTTGTTTCTTCATTTGGTGGATATTGACATAATTTTAGACTGTATTTTGGGAATCAGTCTTTATTGAATGGTAACAGTCGAACCTAATAAACCGATTTTCAATACATAATTGGTAATATCTTGCATTAAATACAGCGTCTCTACTAAGTCCACGCATCTTTATCATTTACTAGCTTCTGCGCGCGACTTCGTCGGCGTGGACTCCGCTCCTATTGGTCTTAGCGTGATGATATATAGCCTATAGCCTTCCTCGATAAATGGGCTATCTAACACTGAAAGAATTTTTCAAATCGGACCAGTAGATCCTGAGATTAGCGCGTTCAAACAAACAAACAAACAAACAATCAAACAAACTCTTCAGCTTTATTATATTACTAGCGACCCGCCCCGGCTTCGCACGGGTGCAATGATGATACTAAATACTGTCAACAATAAAAGATGCGTCATGTGGGGCAGAGGGGATTGACTCACGCCGCGCAGTAGGCATAGCATAGTAGGCGCTTTAGGAACTTTAAATGTTTCGCTGCTAATTGCTTCTAACGACGATATCTCAAAAAATATTCATCTGATTGATATAGTGTGAAAGGCAATTTTAATCTGCATTAAATGTCTAAGCTAACTAACATATTTATATGGATAAGGATTAATACTGAACTAAAGAAAATAGCTATGAAAATAACGTAATGTTTTTAATTAAAAATTTGAACATAAACGTGGTGATTGTAAGTCAACCGTAAGAGATAGAGATATGCTCTCGCGGACTTTTTTGTAGAATTTTTATAGATTTTGAATTCTCTAGTACATTACTAAACTGTATCTTTGCTAGTTTACGCGGCGTTTGCGTGGAAAGCTCCCAGTTGGCGCGATTTTTTACGACTTATTCAACATTTATCGCCGTAATTCTGCTAATTTACATAAAAGTATACTAAATTATATACACAAACCTTTCTCAAGAATCACTCTAGCTATTAAAAAAAACCGCATCAAAATCCGTTGCGTAGTTTTAAAGATCTAAGCATACATAGGGACATAGGGACAGAGAAAGCGACTTTGTTTTATACTATGTAGTGATTAGTATAGATAAGTATAGATATAAATCCTGCATAGAATAGTAAACTTTAGCTATTAATTTCTTATTTATTATAGTAAAAAACCCTGTTTTAGTTTGACTAATCTTACATAGTACAATTTATATAATTGTATAGTTTGCGTCTTATTACGTATGTATTGTAGGTATAGTCTGGTACTATGAATATGACAATGTAAATAACCCTTTAGGGTTGTCATCGTACAATAATATTTAAAACAGCTAATAAATAAATCTTAATAATACATTACAAAGTATATTTACTAAATAAAATGATTATTTTCCTCCTTGGAATAGTATACATTTTTCGTATGAAGTTATGATTACTTTAATTTTATTTTAACAACAGTATGTAATTATTTAACGATTCGATTTTGGACTCATCTTGATCTATATTATATCTTAATTAAGGAGCTCTCGTCGGTGGAGCTCCTTCCATTTTCTTGTCTTTTTATATTATAACTAGGTCGGCAAACAAGCGTACGGCTCACCAGCTGATGGTAAGGGATCACCGTAGCTTATCTATACATATAATAAAATCGTAGGAAAGTCAAAACTGTACATTGAATATTTTTTTAAAAGAATACTTGGGGTGTGATCTACAATCGATACCGAAGCCAAAAATATAGTTTTTAGAATTTTTGTCTGTTTGTCTGTTTGTCTGTATGTATGTCCGGGATAAACTCAAAAAGTACTGCATGGATTTACTTCAAATTTGGCACGAATATTATTAAGAAGTCGGGTCAGAACATAGGCTACATATTATCACGCTATCACCTACGGGGAACGAGCAGTGAACGCACGAAGACGACGTCGCGGGCAGCAGCTAGTAGATGTCTGCAACACCAGAGGCAACGCATGCGCGTTGCCGAACCTATCCCCAATTCCCCTCAGGAGCCGTCTTCTGTCTGTTTTATTTAATTAAATATTTTACAAACAAAAAAATTTTTTTAAATAAATATGTAGTTGAAAAATCAACTCATTTATAGTACACGGCCGTAAATAATGCACATCGACTTTTAGAAAGAGACAATCAGCTAATTTGAACTTTGTAGAGCGTTATCTCTGACGCACATTACCTATGAGACGTATCGGACTGTCAGTATTTCGTATGACAGATCTAATAGTGTAAGAACCCAGTTCCCAGATCACCTGTCATATTTTTTTGAAGGACAAAATATATTAAATTCAAATTCAAAATATTTTATTCAGCATAACATTATTACGATTTCTTACTGAATGTCATGATGATGATCTACTACCAGTTCGGAAAGAAAAAGCCTCTGACCTGAGAAGAACTGGCGAAAGAAACTCAGCGGGACTAATATCATTTTTTTTAATCATGTTTTTTTTCCAAAGCAGATTGAAATTTACAATAATTTTATAGGTTGAAATAGCCTGGCGGCGATCACATCATTCCCAAGGCGTACTGTCTTCTATAAAATCGTTAATCGAATAATATCCTTTAGTACACAAACGTTCTTTCACAATTTTTTTAAATTTGGCTGCTTTATATACGTAAAAATGTTATTAACCAGCTATTTTAGTATTTATCGCCAGACACTAATTATATTACTATATTTTAAAACCTGTAGAAAATATTTTAACAACTCTTTATACTACGATGTATACTGTAATGTTTTGTCAATCAGAAACAAGGAAGTCTGGGGTCTGGGATCTTGGACTATAACGCTCTACGAAGTCGAAATTAGCCGATTGTCTCTTTCCAAAGGTCGATGTGCAATATTTATGGCCGGGTACTATACGTTATTTATATAAGAATTTGACGTTTAACCCCAATCGAAACGATTAGCAAATTATTTTATGAAATAACAAGGAAGGTTATCAATTCGCATTGACATTGTGATTACAGTCGATCACTGATAAACTAGACTTAATCGAGCTTGACACCTTTACATTCTATTTAAAACATGACAATCAGCAACGACACTTTTAGATAAACATCATTATATAAACAAAATCATGAGTTGAAAGAGTGTCTGTATTCATAATATTATGTTGATTATTTTTTTAGCAACATCTCAAACAATTCTTATTCAATTTTTGAAGAACCGTTTTTTGAGTAACCGTTGATTTAGATTTTTTCACATTATATTTGACATATAAAATCAATAGTCAGCTACCAATTACCTTTAATACTGAAAAATAAGTATTCTAAATTACTCGTAATAGCTTTTTAAATAAAGTTTCTTTTGGGTTGCACGATTTTATAGATTGATAGACAAACATTAAAGCAAATCTATACTAATATTATAAAATTGAAGTTTGTTTGTTTCTTTGTTTGTTTAATCGCGCTAATCTCAGTAACTACTGGTTCGATTTCAAAAATTCATGCAGTATTAGATAGCCCTTTTATCGATGAAGGCTATAGGCTATATATCATCACGCTAAGACAAATAGCAGCGGAGCACCAATGAAGAATGTTTCAAAATCGGAGTATTTTTTCCTTCTGAGAGCTTCCGCTGCGTGGGATGCGTAAGCAGTTAACCCTTAAACCCTACCCGGGGGTCCAGTAAACCCAAGTGTTTCGTTTTCTGAAAATATTTTTGCGGAAATGAAAAGCATGAACACGTGACTCAAGCTAATCCTCGATGACGCCAGCGGCCATCTTTTCATCAGTAGTGCGTTAGCATTGGTGCACTGTATACGTAATAATTGCTGTTTTGGGGTTTATCAGACCCCAGGGTAGGAATAAAGTAATATTTTTTCTCGACGACAAAATGACAGATTAGCACCAATAAGAGATATTTTTGATCACGTTGTCAATTTGTCGAGTAAATTATACTGCCATTTAGATTGCTGAACATTAGACTAAATGTTATTGGGTTTTAGAGGCAGATGTATGTTTAAAATGTACATTCCTAGCAAACCAGGCAAGTATGGCTTAAAATTTTGATGACCTGTCATGCCAAAACAGCCTATATGTTAGATGCTTATGTATATTTGGGCAAAGGTTCATGTCCTACGAATGTACCCTTTGCTCATTTCTTTACTTTGAAATTGACCGAGACAAGTCATGGCATAAACCGTAACCTCACTTGTGATAATTGGTTCACTCGATTCCAGTTGCATAAGAATTGCTGGAAAAATCAAAACAAAAAAAAAATAGTCCTTATGTTGTCAACTATGCATGCAACAGCAGATTATGATGCAAAAAATGGTCAACCGGTGATAGTCGATTTCTATAGGTAATAAGACAAAAATTGGCGTCGATTTTATTCCAGACCAGTTATGCCACATATATAGTGTATCTAGGAGGACAAAGAGATGGCCAATGGCACTTTTTTGGCCTTATGAATATAGTACGTGTTAACTCATATGTGAGCTGCTAAAATGGCCACTAAAAAGACGTCTTTTTCCAAAACAACTTGCCTTGGACTTGATCACCCATCACATGGAGGGAAAAATTACCATGGCCTTCTTTTTCCACAAATCTCCAAGACGTCCTAAGAGTAATTTCTTAAAAAAAGCGTCCTTTAGTCGACGCATATCCTTCTCCCATAGCAAAAAAATAGATGTGCTGTCTGCCCTAGGGGGAAGGACCGTAATACAAAGGTTTTATGTGGCATGTGCCGAAAACCACACTGCGGTGAACATACAGCACCAAAATGTGAGGAATGTGTGACCCAAGAAAATAAATATTTTATTATAATGCTAGTTAAGCTTTCTTTTTATATAAATAATATTTTCATTAAAGTTGTGTTTAATTTATTTAGTATTAATGATTTATATATTGGGGTCTATGAAACCCCTGGGTAGGAATAATGTTTCTCCTAGGATGGGTAGGGTTTGAGGGTTAATGTTTCGAAAAAATCATGTATCTAAGTATGACAGAATTTTACCTATTCCGTGCGGACGAAGTCGCGAGCAGAAGCTAGTATGTATCATAAAACTTTATTTATACAAAATAACAAAGATAAAAATAAAAGAATCATTGCGCTAAAAATGCATTATCTCTTTACGTACCACCTACATGATTACAAAATTTCACCCAACAGCTTCGAAATATTTGTTGTAATAATTACCAGTGGTTAAATAAGACGTTAACTAATTAGCGGAATAGGTCAATCAACACTAATGAAGTCTCGGTTTTTGGGAACCTTGTGCCAAGTCATTGAGCATGTGCATGTGTGCTTGGAACATTCGTTCTCATATAGTATATAACTATAGTTGTAGAGACAATTTTCACACACTACTTAAATGAGTTTTATTGTGTTCTTTTTTCAAACGTTTCAGTTTTTTTTACCCATTTTTTTGCTACAAACTGACAGAATTGATTGTTTGCAATAGAACACAGATATTGCGCGATATTATTGCAAATTAATGGTAAGTATTTTACATTTGATATGCGAATTTTTTGCTGTGTGGCTACGGCAAAGAATATAGCCTCCCCCTTTCTTCCCGTGGGTGTCGTAAGAGGCGACTAAGGGATAACATAGTTCTACTACCACCTTGGAACTTAAAAAGCCGACCGATGGCGGGATAACCATCGAACTGCTGGCTTTGAAATACACAGGCCGAAGACGGGCAGCAGCGTCTTCGGTGCGAACAAAGCCAGCCCTCGCCTGCCCAGCGTGGTGACTATGGGCAAAACACATGAGTTCACGTCATTTTTGGCGCGAATTTGTGTAGGCCTATGTCCAGCAGTGGACTGCGATAGGCTGAAATGATGATGATGATGATCCGAATATTAATAACGTATTAAATGATAACAAATGCTTCAGAAATCAACGGCTTCAACAGAATGAGAATGCTATGCCGAGGGTCCGGCAACTCATATTTATTAATAGTTATTATGTTACTCTGTAAGCCAAGTCACCGTAACGCTCAATCATATAGAAAGTACAAAAACCCTTGTTAAGTAAAAAGTACACGTAATTGCTATAATTCATAAACAAGCCGCAAAGATTCTATTTACACGGCTAAATATCCTCACAATAGAGATGATTTAATTAGTCATACGAGATTCTGTCACGGTATGCTAGAAGCGTACACTCGGGTACAATAGCGACAGAATGTTGTATACCTACTGTATAGTTATTTTATTATTAGTAATTTATTACATAAGAAAATTAAATTAAGAATACCTACTAATTTGTTGTAGAAATAGTTTAAACGTGCCAATTTTATTTTATTTTTTAAAACTAAAATATTATTATTAATATTAAGACATTGTTTAACTTTTATGGTCATTGCTTCCCGCCTAAGTATACCTAGTAATTTTATAGGCTATGTTTTCGGCTGTGTGAACTTGGCACCCAACTTTGAGAAAAATGAAATTTTTTGAATTCGTTAAATAGGTAGATATTGGTTACTAGTTAATCGATAATGTTTTCTTCTATTACCCAGTTTTCTGATGCGAAAAGAGCTCGATTCACACCTCCAAATAAACTCATTGGTTTTATTACATTAATAAGCATAACAAGCGAAGTTCGTGACTTAATCCCCTTACAATCCGGAGTTGTAACAAACAACATGTTGCTATTTTCAATTTCTCCAAATATACACTCACAAAAACAATACCGAACTATTTTCAAGGAACTCTATCAGCAATCTATTAGGCATAACAAGAAGCCAAGCGACATTACTGCTCACCAAGCGGTCCGATTATCGGAATTCATGAGACTGGTAATTGATACTTAATTATCGCCATAGAGTTAACATTAATGTAGGTACCGTCGCCTGTACGATGTACGTTTTTGCTGTGTACAGTTACCGAGTTACTTCTATCTAACTCGTTTATGTATTTTACAAGCTTTTATTTAACTTGCAATGTATGTATGTATGTATGTATGTTTATTCGGGTGAAATCTTGCAACTCAATTTTGAAGCAGATATCTTCAACCAATTGAGTCGAAAGGACAATGCCTATTTTCTATGAAGCCGTGCCCGGGTACGTGTTCAGACAATTCATATATTTAAGTATCCTTTATTAATCGAAAATAGATTTTTAATAATATTCTAAAAGTGATTAAAACCGTAGTTTATACTTTAATTAAAAAAAGATATTTTAGTTGTATTCCGGGTTTGTGCTGTCAAAACATATTAAATATAAATACCAAGTCGGAAACGCAACTATAGAAATAAACGCTTTTTTTAATTAAATTATAAACCCCAACACGACCAGAAAATTGACATATTAAAGTTTTCTTTATTAATTAAAACTAGATTTTTAATAATAGTCTAAAAGTAATCAAAGCCGTGGTTTATATTTTAATTTAAAAAAAGCGTTTGTTTGTGTGGTTGCTATGACGACTTGCTATTTATATTTAAACTATTTTGACATGACAAACGCGGAATACAACTAAAATATTTTTTAAAATTAAATTATAAACCACGGCTTTGATCACTTTTAGAATATTATTAAAAATCTAGTTTCAATTAATAAACGATACTTAAATATATGAATTGTCTAAACTAGTCAAACCACGTACCGGGCACAAATAGGCATTGTCCTTTTGTATACAAGTTTAATTTGGATGACGATGCATGGTTAACTAGCGCATTTAAATAAAAGCTTGTTTTTTAAAAAGGTTTTTTACTTTTAATTTATTTTTATAAATCGTACAAATAGTTAAAGTGCGAAATGTAAACAGTACATACTTGATTGGTTTTTATTTTTTTTCATGATAAAAAAATTGTTGTTACATGTTTAATTGCTTAAGTGCAGACTTACCGGTAGGTAAAATTTAAAAAAAAAATAGAAGGAGGGTAATTAGGAAGTTCGTAGACTTCAAAAGATCAGCTTTCATCACGATATATAAATAATTTCAGTGTGCTTTTCAATAAATAATTATTTTATCAAAAATCTGACATTTGAATACTGTCTTCATTTGTTTTTAATTCGGGTTATTCAATCAGTTCAATAGTTCAGATTATAAATTATAAACAAAATACAAAACATTCTCTTCAATAACATTAGTATCAACGGATAAATTAGGAATTTAATAACGAAGTAAATAAATCTGTAACTAGAACTAAATAAGCTCAATTCAATCACTCAGTTATAACAAACTATTTATCAAACTATATAACCATTATAACAAACTTAAAACAATATTAGAACAAAGGGCTATAAATTATAACTAATAGTGTCCCGCACAATGGACGTTAGTCACTTTTTCACCGTTGTCGGTTAGTTCGGTCAGGTAGTAGAACTTTTTGTAGGACACCTTTTATTAAACAATCATAATAACATGATACATAATTCTATATAATTTTGTTGCTTATTTCATTATGTAAATATATATTTTTGGAATTATCTATTAATATTTCAATTCTCGAGTTTTCAAACGAGGTAATTTTTCTTACAATTATAAAAATGTATGCGCTACAGCCTTGATGTTTAGGAACGTAATACGCTTTAAGGACTTAGGATATGGCTTATGGGGAACACGGATAAAGCAGGGTATGTAGTATTTTTTTATTAGGCAATACGTAACTGTCATGAGCCTCTCACGAATGGACATAATATCTTCTGCTTTGAAGGGTGATTGGTGTTTAATCCCAACGTCGCGTTAAGAAGAAGTTGTCCCATTGTGGAGTGGCAGTCATCGTCTAGTTGTTAGGACTCTACATCGCAGCGTGCCCCGTGTCATTTTACCGATTAGTCAATTAATATTTAAGATAAATATTAAGATTTTAACAATTTTTTGCCGCCGTCCTCGTCATTAATATGCATGACTAAAACACGATTAGTTTTTGTTTCGGTAAGTTAATATTTACAAGTCATTTGTTCTGACACATCAAATATTGTTTCTAGTTCCATCGCGATTGTATAATATAACCATAAAATATATAAGAATAGCTATTATAAACACTATGTCGATCTAGAGACCTGATGATTAGCAGCGTAGCAATTTACACCACATTTGTAAGCAACCTATTATGCCCAGTAGCGGGCAATTATTATTCTCCGGCCACGCAACCCGACGAGAGTTTATGGTGATATTTTTAAGAGTACCATTCTAAGGCCAGATCCTTTTAACTTATCATACCTCTTGAATTTGGTCCCTTCATAACATACGAATGTAATACATTAGAGATGATTTAGATAATTTTCATAATCCGTAGAGTTTCACAAGTTGTTTTATAAGTTTTCAAATGAAAAGTAAATAAACAAACAACGAAAACATGTCATTAGAAAAGATAAGTCTAATCATTACTTTTTAAAACATAAACAAATGGTCTATCGCATTCAAATGTCCGAAATATAGTACCGAGATATATTTTATTGAGACTAGTTCATAATACGTTGAAATAAAGTTTATTTTTACTCGGGTTTTAAATTTTTCCTCACAGTATAACGTGGTGAGAGGCTGAAACCGGTTGAGATGTGCGTGAGCTCGTTGAGAAAACGATTATTATTATACCTTGTATGTATAGAACCTCGGAATATCGAATCGCCTGCCTCGATGGACATCATTCTGATATTTTTCAAGAATCACGTACCTTGGATAATTTATTGTAAACTTATTAAATTTTGAAAGATAACATTAAAAGTTTTATTGCTTAGAATGTATTATAAAGATGTTTATTTGTTCAAATGAACGTGCCAATTTTAAGATCAGGTTAGATTTAGAAAAAAATATTTTTATGTTTGTTAGTTTGTTTATTTAGGAAGGTTGTATGTAGGATGCGAAATGTCACGCTAAGGCTTGTGTACCGGCGCAATACATCACGTTTTTTTTTATATAATATTGTGATATTTTTCACAAATATCAAAGAGAACTTAGTGCTTTTTAGCAGAAATTGTGGTTTATTGTTAAGGAAATATAAGATATATAATAATAATATTCTTCATATGTTCATCTCACATCTTGTACCACACCATATTTAAGATGCAATGTCGTCCAACTACACACCTTTGCTAATTATTATTATCATTATTAATAAAGTTTCCACATGTCCACACTTTAAGGGTAAACATTTTATTTGCAAATCCATTTCGGGCTTAATTGTGTCTTTTTAAGACGATGTACAGCATTTTATTAACAGTACATACAGCATGTTTCTTAATTACTGGTAATATGTAGTATAATGATGTTTTTATTCTTTTTGATTTTTTTACGTACTATTTTTAATATACTTTTGCTAGTTTTAATAGTGTGTTGGTTTTGTAAAATTTTATTGTTTGATTCTACTAATATAGGTTTAATACAACAATTTTATACCAATTAATTTTTTTCTACATACATGCATGTATGTAGTAGTAAATGTCATTATTGGTTAATTTTTTATGCTGTGAAATACCTAAATGACAGTTGTTTTTTACACGTGGACAGAGATAAGAATGTGTAAACTTTTGCGTGTCATCGCGTGACAAATAATAATATAAATGTATATGTTTTGTGATCTGACAAATAGCTTTTCTCTTTCAGTTCCGTGTTTTAAATATAAAACATTTTTTTAAAGACATCAGATTCATTAGCTGTATAAATCAGTTGCAACGTGGAGAAAGAGGCATATGCCCAGCAGTGGGATGTTACGGGCTGAATACGAATGCGAAATCAGTTTTTCTTTTTTGTTTTTTTGCAAATATTTTCTTTAAAATTAATGTTGTTCATCTTTTACACTTTTCTACACTTTTGTAGTCATTATTATGAAGACAGAAATAGAGCGAAATCTCATCCGAGTCAATGCATCAACGACTCATTATTTTTGAATCGACGACAAAAGTACGTTTAAAGAACAAGTCACGGCCTTGCACAAAAAAATTTGGTCTTTATTTGCATGAATTTCTTCACGCTGACATCATTAGTAAATTTGAACTCTGTAATTTTCATTATAAGGGCGATAGTCGTTCGAACGAGTCAAAGGAACAAAAAACTTTTGTCTCATTTTCTGACAACTTCAGTCTTTTCTAGGAATGCCCCATTAAATGTCGACTGAACGAAATTTATAACGTTCCGGACCATGTAACCGGTTTTATCAGTCAATTTTACGTGTAGCCTCACGGTTTTACAAATAAAAAATATTTATAATTAAGAAATTTTTGATGAGTTTCTCTGGATGCAGCTGAACGTATCATTAAGCAAAGCCATTTCCTTTCGTACTGTCAATTATAGATTTTTTTTAAACATCTTTCTAGGTCTTTTTATTGTTATTAATAATAATTAATTTTCATTACTGCTCTATTTCTTTCTTGAATTTCGTTCTGAATTTCGTTGGGTATCAACACACTATAGTTTACATGCCATACTTATTATTAAATTCTTATTTTTATTATCATTCATTGTTTTATCAACATTTTGTCAACGGACACAAAAACATCCAGGTATGTACAGTTACAATAGTCAAACGAAACCTTTCTGCCAATGAAAGAAAAGAAATTTGTTTTAAAATGGGACTTTCACAGACTATAGTACAATATCGTATAAAAAAAAGGAGATAGAGATGTAAATATAGAGAGAAAGATAAATATAATGTGAGAATATATGTTAAACAAACTTGCGTGTCCCATACATAACAGTATATATGATGAAGTACGGCACACAACAAAGAACTCTATTTGAATATAGGTATGGTAATCATAAAAGATTAACAACCATGAGAACTCTGCTCGATAAGTCGAAATCGTTTTAAATTCTGAAAACGAATCGATAAACTCGACGACATATTATATTATATAGCTTATACAGAATTTTAATCTTTACTGCGTTAAGAATAAAAACCAGAAACATTGTGAACTAATCGAGTAACGTTGATTTAAAAAGGGCTTTAACTGCATTCAAATCTCATTATAATGATTTCTCAGATCTTTGATAAGATGCTTTACCTACATTTTAAATGAAAAGTATTTGCGCAAGTATATCGTATCTTCTATAATACTAATATATATAACAAAGTCAAACTAATTGTTTCTTGTTTTCTAAACTACAGATTTAACTGCTTTAGAAACCTGATTATTAAGGAATGTTATAGGCTATAAAACATCGCGTTATGACTTAGGAACGTAGCAGTAACTGTAAAATGTTAACGCAAGTGAAACGGGTATCGTCTAGTAAATTAATTTTATGGATATGGCGATGAATTGTTACGTCATAAATTTTATGACATTGAATTGAATATAATGGCACTGTCAAAAGTCGGTTAACGAGATACATTTTCCTCATTAGTGAGTCTAGCCAGACAAGAAATGTGTTTATTTATTAACATAGTACTAGATTTATTTCAGGGATTTAGGTAAAACTGTTAAAATGACAAAAAGTGTAAGAGAAATTTCCAGATATTTTTTTTATTGCTGAACTAGAAGAAAGTAAATACATAAGAATGCCTTAGATTCTGTCACATCATTATGTGAATGCACTAAAAATGTTTAGTCATGGAGCGACATTAGTTGTACAAATGCATTCTGTATGCTGCGTGTGCGCATATAACAACACGAGCAGCATTAGCATTCTCAACTCTCGCGTAGGTTCTCATAGCCAAGCACGCGTTTATATGTCCAACACAAATTAAATTACCTAAATAAAATATCTATTTATTTGTTTTAATTTATAAACAAAAATGAATCAAATGTCGAACGAATGTATCAAATTATATAAGTAAGTACATTTTTGTATTCGTTGTGGTCAGGATAACTTTTTTGTAAAAAAAAATTAAAAAAATCGATATACTTACTCAAGAAAAAAAAAAGGGGTAGAAGTGCCTCTGCAAAGTTAGTTTATTATTTTTTACTACTTAAGCGTTTTTAGGAGCAGGAGTTAACTTTAACGCCCTTAAAAGATCTCCTGGTTGATCTAATTTTTTTTTTTTGATAGAAAGCCTTCTTTATTTTTGTTTTTTAAGGTATGAATATACTCGTATGAAATTATTAACGGGGCGGAGAAGCAGTAGCCTTAAACGTCATATCGAATGACACCGAGCGGATTGTCTTGTGTATACTCTTTTTTTCTATTTCTCTCTCTTTCTAGCTATTTATCCCACATGGTTGTGGAGTCATCTTTCGCTGTCGCTACTTCTTGTCTTTCGTCTTGTCTTTGTCTCTACTACTATAAAAAAATATCTGCATCTATCTATAATATGTAAATAAAAATGAATCACTAAAATATGCTATACACAACTTGCTACCAAACTAAACTATACTTCTAAACTATACTTCCAAACTAATGCACTGAATCGAATATCTTTTTTTTGTTCGTTATTGTCAAAACTAGGTTTGTATAAAAGAAAATAAAAAGTAAATCAGCGAGTAATTACAGTGCATTAAAAAGAATCGAGCTAAGATGCTTACATATCTAAATACATATAACAATCGACGCATATAAAACTGCGTGGGATGCCTAGTTAAGTATACGTGTAATGGAAGAGAATATGAATGAATGAGAAAATGAGAATATGTCTATCTTTCATCTTTATATTAATTATTTTTAATTATTAAGTATTATGTATGTATGTATGTATGTATGTATTTTTGTATCTGTACTCTAATACATACTCAATTTTGCACACCTACAAATGTCCGCTCTTGTACGTCCTAAGGTTGGCTGGTAGAGAATGCTTTTAGCATTAAGCCCGCCTCTTGTACAATTCTGTAATGTATTGTGCAATAAAGTATAAATAAATAAATAAATAAATTAATAGTCTTCTGTATATTAAAGACCTTCTTTTAAAACCTTTAGTGAATGTTATGTACCTACATATATTTTATTGATTTAGGATTTCTGGTATTAAATTGTTTAACGTGTGATACACAAACAGGAATACATTTCGAAATAATAAATTGTGTTTGTTTTATTTAATGGTTATTGCAACTTACCTATATTCTTTAATATAATACGGATGCAATTTGTTAGAGTTTTTTTATCTAATGCAATAGATTAAAATATATTATATTAAATTAGCATATAAAATAAATGTCAAATAAAAAAATCTTCATTTAATTTATCTCTTGTTTATGCTATTATTTATTCATTAGTTTTCATTTTTATTACCTTCGAATAAACAAACTTACAAGGTCTTTAAAAAGTATTTTTTTTATTGTAATTTATTTCATTAATTACAATCGAAGCTGTGATAAAATTTACTCCTTATGTTATTTCTATACCCTTTAAGTAAATATTTTTTTTCATTTAAATAAGGTGTTCGACCACTAACTGCGTTACTTCAAATGGGGGTTCTGTTCGTGTAATAGATCACTTTCCGCGTAAAAAAAAAACATACGTAGCCCATTTTTAAATTTTACTTTATTTAAATAGACGCATATTATATATTTTTTCGCTGGAAAATGCTATTACGGACCCCGCCGACGAAGCTGGCGGGAGTGTATGGCTCCTGGCCCGGAGTGAACAACCCAGAATACCCACTAAAACCCAGCGGAGCCCTCATCGTCATAGAGGGGCGCCACATGATCGCTTTCGCGTGCTTCCTACGAGTGGGAATAATGGTGCCCTTCTCCCATTCTATCGCGAAGGGTGATGTCGGGTGGTGTCGTCTCCTGCGGAGCGTTTTAGCGTGAGCTTTGGCCTCGCGGTGTCACTCCGCAGTCTCCTTTAGCGCCATGACCTCCTCGCAGAAGGAGGTCACGGCCGCTGCTGCAAGCATGCTGCGGACCACGCGCAGGGCACAGCGCTGAGGCCCCTAAGCGACACAATCCTCGAGAGTGTGACGCGCCGTATCACTCGGCTCGCCTCGCAGGGGTGACCTCCCTAACTGATACCTATCTGATGCAGGTACTTACCGAAGCAGCCGTGCCCGGTAAGTACCTGTGTCAGTCTAAAGGATAGCACCCCGTGCCATCTTTTGACCCAGCAACGAAGGTGAGGACGTATGGCGTCCACCATCACTAAGCCCAGACCATCATCCACCAGGGCAGGGCTCTCTGAGACTGAGCTCTGATCCTACGTATCTGGTCCGTTCATGAAGTAGACGCATATAACTCAATTAAGCACAAGTACTGCGGAGTGTATGAAATACAATTATATGAATAATTCATCTGAGATAACGACCAAAATAAGACGATTGTTCGCTTCTGAGAAGAGATATTTACATTTTTTTTTTATTGTCATAAGGATGTTGATTTTATACATAGTAACTTCTTTAGTAGTATCCACTTGGGTTCGAACTTTGAATCGCCTTTTTTAATTTAAGTTGTATAAATACAGTAGAATCCGTTTATTATGACTCCGCCTATATTGACCAACCGGTTATTATGACGTAAATACACTACGAAGTTTGGTTTTCATGTAAAATTCTGTACAAAAAAGTCGGATATAATGACTTCCCTTACAGTGACATGTCGCTTATTATGACCCATTTTTAAGAAATGATGTCCGGTTATAATGACCGACATGATTCTTTACACCTCCATTGATTCCCGACGACGATCGACTTGCCGAACGCGTCGCCAAGTGCAAGCCACGTGTGGCTCGTTTTTGTTTTGAGTCTCAGTTTTGTCCATAGAGTAACTTATTGGTCTTCTCAGTCATTTCTCAGTGAGTAATTGACGCTTGAAGGTCACGCATTGTTTTTCGTTTGTCGTTTGTTGTACATACTGTGAAAAAAATGTCATCTCATCACCGTAACGCATTTACGATTGAGGAGAAAGGTGCAATAATATGCAGATTAGAAAATGGAGAATCAAACTTTTTTGTGCATATTTATACATATATATATTTAGACAGTCGATCTGAAGAAGTAAACTCCAGTCGTGCGTCGGAGCTGACACACGTTTTTTTTTTCACAAAACGCTTTGTATGACGTCCGCTTATTATGACGTGTTTGTCAATTCCTTTCGATGTCATTATAAACGGATTCAACTGTATTACCATTTTCGTAAGCAATCACGAAGTTTTTTAACTATGATTTTGGTTAAACATGGAAAAACATGATGATGTATGTATGTATTTATATAGGTATGTATGTTTGTTATCATTCACGCAAAAACTACTGGACCGATTTTATTGAAACTACCAAGACAGGAACACTAAATGTTCCGTTTCATATAAGTAAAAATCTTACTGTTAGTGACCATTAAAGTTTAAATATTTATAATAAGATTAATAAGTATACTTTTCTAAATTCTCTGTATACATTGATTTATCTGATTATGACCAGAACATATTATAACTGGTCCGACATAATTATTAACACTTAAAAAAGGACATAATTATATCGTGATATTTAGCCGTATTATGCTTTATTAAGTACATAAACAAAAATATAGGATAAATCAGGGCGTACAATTAAAAGTTATTAGTCTATGATTTTTTTAATGTTGGCAACATTATTATAACCATAAACAAAAACACTCAAAAATATTTTGTATAATGTATACGAATAATATTATTTGCTGTATTATATAAAATTAGAATTATATCAGATAAGTTATCTATTTTTTTTCTTTATGGCTTAGGAAGCTCTTAAGAAGAAAATAAAATATATTTAAGTTTTAGTTAGGTACCTACTTTAAATGTATATAATATTTCCCACTACCACTACAGCCTATCACAGTCCACAGTTGGACATAGGCATCCACAAGTTCGCGCCCGACATTATGACGCGAACTCATGTGTTTTGCCCATAGTCACCACGCTGGGCAGGCGGGTTGGTGACCGCAGGGCTGGCTTTGTCGCACCGAAGACGCTGCTGCCCGTCTTTGGCCTGTGTATTTCAAAGCCAGCATGGATGGTTATCCCGCCATCTTTTAAGTAAGTAGTAAGTAAGTAAGGCTTTTTAAGTTCCAAGGTGGTAGTGGAACTGTGTAACCCTTAGTCGCCTCTTACGACACCCACGGGAAGAGAGGGGGTGGTTACATTCTTTAGTGCCGAACCCACACAGCACATATAATATTTACATTGATTTAATTTCAACTAATTCCAAAACGATAAATTAAGTTATTTTATTAATAAATTATACCTATTTAAAAAACGTTTTCATTGTGCAAACATAGCTGATTTTGAAACGGCTTCCTTCCCGCCTTTTCCGTCGGATTTTCCGCGTAAACCACTTTATGAGATTTTGTATCTAAGATACCTAGATGTTTTCGAACAGTGTATATATTATATGTATAATTTGGGTTATTTCATCAAAATATATTTAAAAAAAAAAGTTTATCCCAAGGGACAATGAAACTATGGGCCTATTTTACCAGTAGTTGATAGTAATATTTGACGGATTACAGTATCCAACGGATAAAGTTTTTGATATATTATTCCTTTTCTCCTTCGAATCGTACAATATTTATTATATCTATATAATTATAATGAGATAGATTATAATAAATATGATTCGATTTGTAGTTTATTAATTGTGGTGAAACAAATCCTAATGGCAAGTTCTACCTTCTGCTGAAGTTTATTCGTAGGTAATTTATTTGTTGTGTGGCTACGGCAAAGAATATAGCCTCCCCCTCTCTTCCCGTGGGTGTCGTAAGAGGCGACTAAGGGATAACACAGTTCCACTACCATCTTGGAACTTAAAAAGCCGACCGATGGCGGGATAACCATCCAACTGCTGGCTTTGAAATATACAGGCCGAAGACGAGCAGCAGAGCGTCTTCGGTGCGACAAAACCAGCGCTGCGGTCACCAACCCTGGCAGGGCTGGGCAGGCGCCCAGCTTGGTGGCTACGGGCAACACACACGAGTTCACGCCATTTTTGGCGCGAACTTGTGGAGGCCTATGTCCAGCAGGCAGCAGTGGACTGTGATAGGCTGAAATGATGATGATGATGATGATGAATGATTACAGGATAAAGTTTATCTACAACCCGTGAAACCGGCCCTATAACTATTATTCTACTGTCTGTCCGATCGTCCGTTTGTCTTTTGTATACTTTTCTCGTCCAACTGACACAAGTTAGTTACAAATTTTATATTATTTAGTACGTCGGTCGGCCGTAGACCGTAGTAGAGACATATTATTCAATAGTCGTCTTATTCAGTCTCAGTTATTTTGTAGTGATAAAATAAACATTCCATATGGAAATACTCATTATAATTTACTCATAAAATACGTTAACCCAATTTTGCATATGTAAAAAAATAGTCATAGAAATAAATAAAATTAAAAAGGCAATATACATTTACATCGTAATCTAAAAAACGCATTAATATCGATGTTATTCAGATAACGTAAGTGATGACGTATAATTTTGTTACATTAAAAACGCAAAAACGCATTATTGTGTTATGGGCATTCAACTTTTTATACACACATGTAAGCAGGTGCACACACATGTGGAGCTATTTCGTTTATTAGGAATCGATGAAAAAACATGTCACAGTAAATTGTCTTTGTCATCGAACATCGTTTTAATTAAGGTCTGGGCCATATTAAATTGAATTTTAAAAATGTAATTTATTCGCTATGGTTACAAAGAAAGGTCGAATTTCAAACTTGCGCTTTAAATGGCGATGTAATGCCGATCTTGAAAGTGACAACGCAAAAAACAGAATATTTTAAATAGTTTAGTTTTTAATTAAAATTAATTCTTCGTTCGGTATGTTTTTGTATTGTGAGCCTTATTTAAATTTGTGAGGTTATTTTAATTTTTAAACTAAAATAAGTGTTTTTACATATATATTAGTATATTTCATTTTCATTTAAATTTAAATAATAACAGAAGCGAACATTCTAAAAATCTCATTCAAAAACAGACCACTTATTCGAAAATAGAAAAATTAAAAACAATAAACAATTTTTCTTATTTAAAATTAAATAAAATTCTATTATTCCGCTTTAGTTGACTGCATTACTTGCTAGTTGACACAATTACCATGTCAATGCATCCAATGCTCTAGTTATGATGATAATATAATAATTTTATAGAAAACTAGATTATGAAATATGTTACATAATACATATTAATAACTTATTACTTAATTTTTATATTTATTCTTTGTATTTTATGAATAATATTATTTGAATAGTTTTCCTTATATTTTGATCAGTACATAAGAAGTAAAATTGTGCGAAATATTTTAAGCTTTGCCGGTTACGAAATTTTATAAAAACAAAAAAAAATCATGACTAACTTTCTATGTTTATCGATTAATGAAATACATTTAAAAGACGAAAAATGTTTTTTTTTTCAATATTTTTGTAACTACATAATTCGGATATTGATAAACGGGTTCAGAATAAAAACAAATAGAAAATATGTAATAATTTCGCGCTTAACGAACTTTTTTTTAAAATTCAAATCTGTTTCCGTCGGTAAGTTTTTCGAGCCTGTCGTGATTGATACATATGACAAAAATATTGTTTTTTTTAAACGCAAAAAACGATAAGTATTTTTATAGATTTTTTCATTGGTTTATAAAATTATGTAAGTAGGTACCTGCTCTTTAGAATTTTTTTTATGATACCTATGGCGAAGTCGGCAGTGCCCTCTGGCACAACTGAAAGCCATTAAACTCAAGTATTAATTAATTAATAAAAATTGACCATAACTAAGTTTATTATCACCGAAAAGTCACGTGTTAAATTATCGTATTTAAACGTAAATAATAAACAAACGCCTTGGTCATTCTTTTTGTTTCCTAATTAAAAAAATAATAATATCGTTTTACTATTATGTATTAGGAAACGGTTATTAAAACTTTTTGAATGACTTCCGACAGTTTACGACTCTTTTGTGTTACTTCCGAGTAAAATATCATCGTTACATTTTAACTTTTTCTAATCTTTCGTAGTTTGTTAGTCTTTCATAGTTTTGTTTCAATAGCGTCACGTTAGCTACGGACATTTCTATATAGGTAAGGTGCATTGTTAACACGATGCTCGAATTGTTTATGAATACTTAATAGCAACTGACTGAAGCGATTGAATGGATGCAAAGTTCGCATTACGCGACACGACCACCGAGTCCGATAACTTATTTAATTACATTATAAATTACACGACACACTTCCCGGGCTACTGATAACAAGAATCGACGGCGCCGTTTGCACGTACAACTCTAGCACCGAACTACAGATGTGACTAGAAAACCACACTACGAAAACCGCCTGCCGCGCGCTATCTTAAGCCGAACCGTACGCTCTAATCATAAATAAGCAACCGGTGGACTCAGGAGCGAATTGACGGGACAGCGACTCCTTAAAACACTGATGGGCCATAATTAATCGTGCACATACCTAAACACGACGGGCATGGCGTTGTCCACGCGCCGCGAACTCCAAAACACGTTTAAAAACGCACTTCGTTAAACACAACACGCACGTTACATTCTCGTTATCACACACTGTTGTCGCTTGTTGCACTCGCGATGCACGTAATGTGGTACACTCATTATTTTGTTTATCGCCGGCAGTTTGGTCGTAGAAGCGATCAGAGAGCGTGAAACGAACCACAACCGGGCGAGCTCCGCGAGTCTACTGCAAACAACAATGGTGCGTCGCGCGCGAGAACGAACCGAAACTCACACATCAAAACGTACACTCACACAGAAGCAGCGGTCGTGCACCGACGTGCGCATATAAAAAACCAACGATCGGTATGCAGACGTTCGGTTTGAGCAGGTCCTCGGCTTGACGCTGTTTTCGTCTGCGGTTCAGGGTGGTCAGATGTACGCTTTAAATTTCCTTATTTATGATATTTTGTATAATAATTGTGTGGTAGTTATTTATTGTATTAATAGAAAAGATACAAACTTAACTCAATTTTTGGAGTAATATAAACATTTACACATTTAATAAATATGTCTTAAATAAGATAATATTTTATATTCAAATATACTTTTTAATTCATGTATACTTATGAGTTCTTAAATACAATAATTAGTTTATATTTATGAAACGTATTAACTTTGTTATATTTGTATGCGAGTGTACTTTTTTCATTTTACATGACATTATTTTAAAACATTTTTCGGGCTATAAAGAGTGGAAAAATATAATAGCTGGCAACTTTAAAAACAAAAGAACGGCAGTCAGCGAACCTTGAGTGGGCAGGCGATACGATTCGAGCCTGCGCCCGAGTCAGCGCGCCATGTTGCCAGCGGCAAGAACGAGACAGCGCTCTACAGTCTTATCGCTATCTCGCTCTTTCGCTTGTTAGCGTTATTGCGTGCTGTAACTATACTCGTCAGCGACTATACCACACACCCACACGCACATATTGTTATCTGACACAAAATTTATAACGAGCAAGTTGGATTTCGTCTTGGCGGACACTCCTAAATTCTTTACGGAAGGATTCTTTTTTTTTTCTGATCTTTACGCCTTTACTTGGCTTGGGGCGTTATAAAATTATAATGGTTGCTAATATGAAGTTTGTTTTATGATTTGGTTTGTTATTTTGGCGGCACTGTTTACGGGTGTTGAGTTGTTGATTACTAAGCACTGAATGGTCAATGGATTCGATGAATGAGTTTAATAAGAAGTACCTAGAAACCATTTATTTGTAAGCGGAATTTAAGACGTGTATTTTAGAATGGCTCCAAATTTTATTACTTAAATAAACTTAATTAATAATTAATGTCTACTTATTTACTTTTACATCTACTGTAAAGATTCTGACGATACTTTTTGTAAAGGAGTTCCTGACATTGTTGTAAACTTGTTTTATACAAAGTTTCAATTGTGGTAGTACTTTACGCGCCAATAACTTTTGGTTGGTTTTACTATTTCTTTTTACGCTATAGGCATGTGCATGTGCATGTTGTTTTCAACTTTTATTTACATCAATAGATTTATATTTGCTTCGAATTAAAACTTCAAAGTGCTTACTATTAATGTATGCAGATCTTAATTAAAGAATATTATTTGAGTAAATGAATTCCAAACCAAAATTTATCGAATTAGTTTTACAAAATATATTTTTATAAGTACAAGTATAGTTTTGTTTCAATTTTTGTCTTTATTAGAATTTCAATAAACTAATAAAATAGCTATAGCTGATATAGCAGATAAGCTTAACTCAAATTCTCAACAGCGGTTTAGATTTTATCCCATAAATCAACATTGTTGTTCAGTTGTTGTCCGATGTAAAGGTGAGTTGAGTAGGCCATGCCTTATAAAAATGCACACAATAAAAAATAATTTCGCTGGAGCAACGATTTACGTAAGATTGCCGGTGGTGGCTGGATGAGGATTGCGGATTGCGGAAAACCGGGATGTCTGGCGCGAACTTAGGCAGGTATATGTCCAGCGGTGGACTGCGATAGGCTGAAGCACTGATTGATTGCTTGAAATTTATTGTCCATAGAGTATACTTATTTTATACCTACTTACGACGTAAAACAAGGCAGGTGCGGGGTGCCTTTTAAAAATAAAACTTAGGTACCATAATTTATCATTCCACACTAACGATGTATATTTCAAGTTTGATTAAATAATTGTTTTATTATTTTTAATGCTATTTTATATTATTTTTAAGCGCTGATACAACACTTTATACTTTTTTTTGTTGCAGTAAATAGTCTTTTTATTTATAGTTAACAGTTTATAACCCTACTATATTACAGTATTAAATATAAAATACTTTGGTTTACCAGCCTAGAGGTGTTATGTCAGTGTAAACATAGTTTATCAAAACTTATTTAGGGCTATAATCGTAGCTTTATCTACTCTTTCTCTCGTCTCTACCACAAGCTGATACATATTTCATATATGTTTTATAAGATACCTATATAATTATTTATTTCAGATAGTAGACAAAGGTTAAAAATCTTACAAGCCGTTCCGTGATATTTAATAGCCTAAATATTAAAAAAAAAGAAATGTCTGAATAATGTCTATAAATGGGTGCAAACAAACAAACTATCAAACTTTGTTATTATTTGTATATTAGAATGTGAGAAACAACTTTTAACTATAAAGTTGATACTTTGCCATGACATTGGAATAACCAGAGATGTCAAGGGCGGGAAATTCAATATTATCTTTTTATTTTCTCTTATCTATACTTTTGTGTCTATCTACTTTGACAAACAAAAAAAAAAGAAAAGAAGAAACTTAACTAAGATTGGTACTCAAACTAAAATTAACTTTAAACAAAATACACGTTATATCAAATTGTTAATTTAGTTTGTCGAGTTTTTAAATCAAAAACAAGAACGTTGCTATAATGGTCGATTTACATCAGACGAGCGAATGCTCATTCTATCCCCACTACATCAAATTCTTATCAAATTCTTTTCGTGTTAACAGGCGTAGAGCATTCTTTCGTTGTTATATAATATGAATACGAGTGTTCGAAGAACAAGAAAGAATGCTCTTGTTCTAGCTCTAGCTCTTTGTTCGTTTGGTCTAAATCCACCCTAATACGTTACGTACGTAATACAAACCTCTTCTGTATTGCGAGTGAATAATATGATTACTCTAACTCATCGTGATAAAGGCATTTATCTATAAGAGCCAATGCAAGATCATTTTAACTCTTATTGTCTTTCTTCTGTATTCATCTTTTGCTTTCATATTTCTTGAATCACCAACGCATTTGCGATTTCTCCGATCCTAATGTCTACAAGTAGCTGAGGCAGCTTAACAACAGGTAAACAGATTGCTCGTTATTGGATATTTTCATAAAAAGAAGCAATAAATTGCACACAAAGTAAACCATTTCTTAGAAGTATATGAATCACACGATAAACATTTCATTGAATCGTACACTGGATTCATTAAAGCAAAACTGATTTTTTTTTTTTGAAGTTATACTTCTTTTGGCGCGTTAGGGAAAAATTATGAGAGTAAATTTTTACGATGCGCGCGCACATCGTCACGTAAAAACCCGACACCCTGAAGTTAGCTGGTCAAGGAAGAAGTTAGCAACGTGGAGTTAGCTAACCAATGAAGTATAATTATCTTCTTACCTGCGTACATAAGTACAGACACACTTTTTTATACATTTGGGTGACAAACCAGCATACGATCTGTTTGATGATGAACGATTACCGTACCTTTGGACGCCTGCAACTCTGTCTCGTAATTTTGGCTACCTTCACCACAGGAGTAAATACTACTTGATGATATTTAGCTGTGAGTAGCATTATTTGGCTATGGTATTCTAAAGGGTTGGTATACTTCTGCAATGAGACGACTCTAGATTTTTACAAAATACTTCCTATTTTAGTGATGACTAATATATATGTATTCTAGACCTACAAATTCTATAAAAACCTTTGCATTTGTCTATTTTAAGAATAAAATTTTATTGAAACAGTAACGCATTGAAATCCAGTGGTTTATTAGGGAAATCAGGGTGTTTAGGCCATAGCAATAAGTTAAAATATAAATCTGCAAGGGATCTACCATACCTCGGAGACCACGTAAGCCCGCTCGGTCCCAGTTGTTGTCGTAGACATCTGACAGTGATCGTTACTAATGGTAGAGATAGCAACCGCCAACTCGCAGTGGAGCAACACAGGTTAAGCTCCGACCCTTGGAGAAAAAGGTTTTTGTCCAGTGTTGGAACGTTACTAGCTAATTTCGTTCTAAAGGACAAAAATATTTATAGATTTCACGTGTTATCAAAAGTAATTAGAATGCACAAATCGATTAAATCACCCCACCACCACCACTACAGCCTATCACAGTCCACTGTTGGACATAGGCCTCCACAAGTTCGCGCCCGACATTATGACGTGAACTCATGTGTTTTGCCCATAGTCACCACGCTGGGCAGGCGGGTTGGTGACCGCAGGGCTGGCTTTGTCGCACCGAAGACGCTGCTGCCCGTCTTTGGCCTGTGTATTTCAAAGCCAGCATGGATGGTTATCCCGCCATCCGTCGGCTTTTTAAGTTTCAAGGTGGTAGTGGAACTGTGTTATCCCTTAGTCGCCTCTTACGACACCCACGGGAAGAGAGGGGGTGGATATATTCTTTAGTGCCGTAACCACACAGCACATTAACTGCGCGCTAACGATTAAATCAAGTGTGGTTAAATTAAAAATATTTATTAGAGAATTTTTGCTTGATCTATTATTTTACAAAGTATTTATAAAGCCCTATACGAATATATAAAAACGCAATATACCGATGCATCTGATTTTTGCATAATTGCCTTAATTTCACAGAAATTACATCATTATACTGTTATTTATTGAATATGGGACCACCTATAGTCCCTTAAACAAGAAAAACATATTTTTTCAAAGTCAGTCATCAATGACAAATAAGTATACCTACTTACAAAAAAAACATAGGTACCTACTAACAAATATAACATCAACGTCCTCCTTTTTCAACGTCGGTTAAAATTTAACTAAAGCGACGTAATTAAAAATAAAAACTCAAAACCGTGATTTACATTACATTTTGTAAAAAAAAAAAAAAAGTAAAAGACTTTTTTAAAAAACAAGTTTTTATTTGAATGCGCTAAAACGAAAAAAGAAACTAAACTAAGGTAATACGAGTAGGTACTCATATCTCGCGACAAGCTTTTCTATCATTTAGATTATGTGTAATGACTAATGACTTAATAAGTAGATGTAGATAGTAAAAGTTTTAAAGTATTTTTTTTTTGTTTTAGCGCATTCAAATAAAAGCTTGTTTTTTAAAAAGGTCATCCAAGTTGAACCTGTATACAAAATTTCAGCTCAATTGGTTGAAGATATCTGCTTCAAAATTGAGTTGCGAGATTTCATTCGAACTTTCATTAAAATTACATACATACATAAATACATTGCAAGTTAAATAAAAGCTTGTAAGAAATTAAAAAAAAAGTTTCGTCGTCAGTGTCAAATGAAACCGTGAGTTAACGAGAGTTTAAATTCAGGGTATCCTCAAGCCTTAGTGGTATAATTTTTTTTAATCTGCGGGATACAAAATGTATAATTCATACAAACATTATTGTAAAATTTTAGTATTTTAATATTAGTATGAATGCTTGTAATGGATAAACTCACAGGACCAATTTTAAAAATTCTTAAACAAGAATATGGTGCGTAATCTCAGAGTGACATAGACTAATATATTTTTACAGGAGGAAACGGCACGATTAATTATAAAATCAGGAAATATATATAGGTACGATAAAAAAATAATTTTAATATCGTATATACATATATACTTTTGTGTACTGAATTGAGAACACTCAGAACTGTATCAAGATAAAATATGAAGATATCAGTACTTTGTATGCTGCATTGGGTTAAAATAACCTGACTTGACTGTCCTACGGTCCAGTTATTATTTAATTAATTTATTACTGTGTGTGTGTGTGTGGTGTGATAATGGTTTAATTTTAATTTTTAACACAAACATAAACTTAGGGTTATTTAAAATAGACAAGTAAAATGATAACACTAGTTACATTGATCCAAAAAAAAAAAAAATTAAAACAAAAAATGGGTATAATAATAGTTCGAAACATTTGGTAACGAAACAGCTAAAATTGATAATTATATCATGTTGAAAATCTGGAGCAGCCCGAGTGGGGAAGTACCATGACCTTACATAAGATCACAACTAAATAATACTGCTTTCAAGCAGTGTTGTGTTCCTGTGGTGAATACAACCGCTCTGGTGTAGTGGTGCGAGTAGTCGCCTAAAACACCTATGGTTTACGGGTTCGATTCCCGCTCGGGATGGATATTTGTATTTGTACAAATATTTCTTTCCAGTTGGGGTCTGTCCTTGTGGGTTTCCCCGCGTTCCTCGGGGAGCACGTTAATCTGTCGATTCCGGTTTTTATCAGAAACTAGCTTCTGCGCGCGACTTCGTCGGCGTGGACTCCGCTCCTATTGGTCTTAGCGTGATGACACATAGCCTATAGCCTTCCTCGATAAATGGGCTATCTAACACTGAAAGAATTTTTCAAATCGGCCCAGTAGTTCCAGAGATTACCGCGTTCAAACAAACAAACAAACAAACAAACTCTTCAGCTTTATGTATTTATCAGAAATATCTGATAGCGTTCGCTAATTATAGTTGGGAATATATCCGCCAAACCGCAATGGAGTAGCGTGGAAAGCTCCAATCCTTCTCCTACATGGGGAAAGAGGTCTATGCCCAGCAGTGCGATGTTACAGACGATGCATACAGTAATAAAGCAAGTACTTTAATCGAATATAGTTTAATATTGACCATTATATACACAAACAGACATTCATAAATAATATCCTTTATTGGACATATTATAACAATAAATTTAACATCGTGTCGTTATTACCTATTGGATATTTTTTGTGCTAGATCTCGTCTCGACCTATGTAGGTACATACAATACATACAAATAGATTTGAAACGTTAGGTTTTGCATAAGAGGGATACGGAGGTACCAAAACTAAATATAAACGATTTCTTATCTAGTTGTCTGTCCATAAAATATAAGTGGGATCTCACTACTTGTAACAGCAAGTATTGTTAAGCAACGCTGTAGGTACGAGTACGTTGAGCGTAAAGTGTATTCGAGTGTTTAATTGCAGTCATAAAACTCATCTTAGGTTTCACGCCTGTCAGCACGATAGCAAAGTCAAGGCCCCTAGCATTTTATACGCTAATTGGTTAGGTACTATCGTTTTGATTTATAATACAAAGTGAAGAACGACAAAATGTAATATTTTTTTATTTAGTACTAGCTGACCCCGGCGAACTTCGTACCGCCTAACAGTCGATTCTTTAATTTTTAATTCTTTTCTAATACTTATCCTTCCCGGAACCCCTCCACTAACACTTAAACTTTATAGTATGGTATTAAAGTTCAAATTGACTTTTAAGTATTATTACGAATCTTTTGTATGGGAAATTGGGAATATAGAAATATGTTGTTTTTAGACTTTTCAGGCAATTTTTTTAAATTTTTCTCCCCGTAAGAACCATCCTCGTACTTCAAGGAATATTATAAAAAAAGAATTAGTGAAATCGGTTCAGCTGATCTCGAGATTTGCGCTTAGCAAACAAATTCAATCCGCCAACCCGCATTGGAGCAGCGTGGTGGATTAAGCTCCGATCCTTCTCCTACGTGGGGAAGGGGCCTATGCCCAACAGTGGGATATTACAGGCTGAATCGTGAAACAAATTCAGCGATTCATTTTTATAGAGACTAGCCGACCTGTGCCCATCGTTGGGCGTTTTGTGATGCAAATATAA
Source organism: Melitaea athalia (assembly GCA_905220545.2). NCBI lineage: Eukaryota > Metazoa > Arthropoda > Insecta > Lepidoptera > Nymphalidae > Melitaea > Melitaea athalia. The sequence continues at coordinate 8,260,119 of HG992203.1, forward strand.
TTATATTAAAGTTTTCATCTCACTCTCTCTCTCCGATATGATTTACATAATACTATTATTTTTCACTGAATTTTTTGTTCAATAACAATTAAATATAGCCTATATCACTCCTGAATAGTGTAGCTTTCTGTTAGTGAAAGAATTTTCATGATCGAATAAGTATTTTCGAAGATTACCCCCTACAAACAAACAAAGTTAGAAACTTTACCCCTTTATAATATTAGTATAGATATCGGTTTGTTAAAAAATTTAAACAAGCTTTATTATAACAATAATAAGCAATGGTATAATAAGCGGATTTTACGAGGAGTGAAGATCGCTAATACAAAATCGAAATTAAAAATAACTTTATTTATATGTATAGGCATAAACTTGTCATTTTACTAATTATGGTTAAAAATGAAGCTACCGAAATGTAGATTCTGCAGAGAAGAAGAGTAGGAAAGAAACTCCGCAGTTTCTTTAAAAAAAACTAATTTAATATAAAATTGGTAATATCTTGCATTTATAACCACAAGTTACTAATTTTTCTTAGCGCCAAAATGTATATTATATTTATGTATAGATAACAAGGAATTTCATGGTAATATTACTTCTTACAGATGTAATTTTTAAATTTAAATTTAACTTAACTAAGTAGTGCTCAATATAAGTTATTAAATAGATTTTTATTTTTTAAGAGCGTGCATAAGGCGAGCAAAAAATCAGATTTCACCCGCGCGCGCGATGAAACAAAATATACACAAAGCCTCGTGTCAGAGTGCGATAGACGATATAGTTTTGAGCGCATTACGAATGTAAAAAACGACAAATATGTTATTTTGTACATAATTCCGAAACTAAAAGTAATTACATTAAATGCCTTGGCATAGCCTTTACTCATATTTAAATGTAATTAATTATCAAATTTTTGTCTTAATGGTCATAACCATATCGAGTATAAATAGAAAAAATATAAAAATTAGAGGTTACTTCGTGATTATATTTTATCGAGGAAATTTCCTTATTTTATGTTTTTGATATGGGTCAACCCTTGCAAATATCACGTAGTTTGTCATATATTTTTATTTTAAGATTTGGTCTGGAACTTTTCATGTCAAAACAAATAGAAGATGGTAATTTTGCATTATGCGCACTCTTAATAAATAGGTAATAATTAATGTATGTACCAGGTACGTACGAGTATTTATCCTAAGTAACTAAAAATTCTGCCCCTTGACAAAATATAAATACTTATTATGTAAATTTTGACTTTTTGAGTACATACCTTGCTAGGCAGGCTCAGCTACGTAAAGTTAATACATACTTAGCAGCACTCTCCTTGCAACATAATAGTGTTGCACTAACTGCGGAGTAAGAAATTAAATGACCATTGACCAATAAATTATAAATCGAGAATGATATAATTTATAATAATCAAAATATCGGACAGGACCCGTAACAGTAGTTTTAGTTATTTAAATTTTAGTTTTTTCAAATAGTCTTTCAAGTGCGTGTGTTCTCGTAAAACATGAAACATTAGAGAAGAGATCATCGTAACAAACAAACTCTTGTAAATATTCTACCTGGACTGAAACTTTTTCTCCTTCTTCTGCTTGGAATTATTAATCCTAGTCTTTGTCAGGGTCTGCTTTCCGACTAACATTCTTTCATTTTGTTCGATGATATGCTTTATTTGGAGTCAGACTTAGACTAGTGGATTGAATCGCGCAAATCATTCAAAGCGTTTCTATATTCTCAAAGATCAGAAGAAAATAATAATTCATAATAAAGACACAATTAATAGGTACCTACTAATAATTTACTTGACTGAAAAACATGTAGCGCCATCTGTTTTGCATTTTTAGAATGTTAAAAAATATTTAAATAAACTAATTACACATTCATAAGTATTTAACGTAAATTCTAATTTATTCTTTAGTTAAATTAGTTTACAGGGGAAAATATAATTCAGAAATAAAAATATTTTAAACGCAAAATTTTAAACATAAAATTAATCAACAGTAATTTTGTATTACACCGCCATCTATACTTAAATGTTATAAGCAATAATGTACATAGTACTATGGTTGTGCGATAGATGGCAGTAGAGGATATGTTTAAGTTCTCTTTATAGTACACCTTACAAATCATAGATGGCACTTATTACTTCAAAACATTTGAATAGCGTAATTTATCAAAAATCATAATATTTGAGTTACCCAGTCGTAAAAATGTATTCCACAGTACAATATTTTCTTCCTTTTAACAATAAAGTCTTTGTATGGCCTAAAACATATACAGAATGACGATATTTTTTGTCTATTTTTCTCGTATTTAATAATAAAACGCTTTTCGATTCACTAATTTAATTATATTATGTAGTTACACTTTATTATTTACAACTTCAATTCTAAATACTTTGACCTAATTAACTAGTGCAAACCTTTTCTTTTTGAATTCTATAATCGATTAAAGCTGAATTTGAAAATTAATTTGACGAAAACTAATTTGACGAACTAGACGACACTGGACGACTTTAACTAGTTTGAAAAATTAATTTGACGAAAACTATCTTTTTCATTTTTCTCAGGTTCCTGATTCAGAATTGAGCTGATATTTTGTTTTAAAATAAACACTTTTTTAAATATCTCCTTTTTTGTTTGAATTATACCTACTTATTTAATACTTACTACATTTTTAAGAATGTCAGGTAATATCTATATATTTTATTTTGATGTAGACATTATATCCTCTGCTAATTTCTTGCTTTATTTGAATGTTTTCCTTTTTATGGTAACAAGATGTTCTAATGACCAAATTCTTAAAAAGCGTTTATTTTAGCCTGTCATTCCTATGAGGCTATGACTGACATTTCGTTGAAGAGATTTACATAACATACATGTAAATTATTTTACAACTAGAGTTAGATAGTGGTTTTAATTTTTATGGGCATTGCTCTATTGCCTCTATTTCAACATAAGTCATAGCTTAATGTTAAATAGAACTTATTAATCTTCTTCAATGTAGGTACCTACTACCGTAGTACTAGATATTAACTAATCTGTGCTACTACTAACATTAGCGGCACACTAACAATGTTCCTTTTATTTGACTTTTTAAAATTAACAAATTCTTTACATTAATTATAGTAGATAGGTAGGTACATACAAATATATTGATTAGTAATTTATTATTGAATCGTGTTTTATTTAAGGCATAGGTACTGATTAATGCGAACTTGCCACCCAATGATTAGGGTTGTCCAAGTTTATTTGATGAATAACAGATTTTTTTAATAAAAAGCTAAAAATCAAAATAGACGTTTTTTCTTTTAGGCCTTTGCAGGCAGCTATAAACATGAGCTCGACATAAAATTAGGTCATGATTTATTTCGTAGTATTTTTCTTGGTTTTTTTTTGTCTTCTTAATTTTTCTTACAAAAGCACAGAATCCATTGATGTTTGTTTAGAATATTTAAAGACTTCGCTTAGACCAAAAAAGCCTGCTTAAAAATGTACTATTTAATTATTTAAAAATTACAAAAGGTAATAAAATACTATGTTTTTAGTTTAGGGGTAGATTTTGCAAAATTCTATAATGTAACAATAATTAATGAAATTTTTTTTACAATTTTTTTTAATTGTCTTAACTATAAAACTACTACTTAAAATACTATTAACCTAACTACCAAAAATTAACCTAAAAAATTATAAAATAGGTGATGAAATCAATTTATTCATAAAAACAATGTCAATTTGTAAAATCTTCACGGACATTTTGCCGGTTAACTTTGATGTGGTTGGTTACGGAGATAGTTTGAAGGCCTTGAAAGAAAGTTTGTTTAATACTTGAAAAATCAATTAGTCGTTAAATTAGATTACTGTCTAGAAAAAAACATTTTTTATGTACATTTTAAAATTTACTTTTTATCATATATTATTTCCATCCAAGAGACTTCTGTTATACCAGTATAAGCGAAGTTATCAGATCAAAAATCAAATTCTCATGAGATTATGAGAAGTACCAGTCAAAGTTGTTACTCTTTTAGTATATCAAGCTGTCTTGTGTGAAAATCAATATCTGTCGCATATTATCATTAAAAAATAGGTATATGTCAAAACTTACTATTGTAAGAATTAATTTTTAAAAGTGATGGCTTGAATACAGTTTGTGATATTTTAATATACTCGTAGCTTACCTGATAATTAATGTAACGACTAACTAATAAAAACTATAATATGTAAAAAGTTTGATTTTGCTTCGTGTATTATAAAATGGTTTTTCCTTTTTTTTAATTATTATTAATTTTTGTGGATTTATGTACATTATTTTATAAATAAGTATACTTTGATGAGCATGTCCATATCTATTTCCTAGCTCCTGCCCGCGACGTCGTCTGCGTGCGTTCTCTGCTCGTTCCCCGTAGGTGATAGCGTGATAATTTATGTAGCCTATATGTTGACCCGACTTCTTAATAATATTCGTGTCAAATTTGCAGTATACCCATGCAGCACTTTTTGAATTTATCCCGGACATACATACAGACAAACAGACAAAAATTCTAAAAACTATATTTTTGGCTTCGGTATCGATTGTAGAGCACACCCCAAGTATTTTTTTTAAAGAATAAAAAAAATATTCAATGTACAGTTTTGACTTTCCTACCATTTTATTAGAATGTACCTATAGATAATTACGACCCCGCTGTCATCACATCCTAAGGAACTCCCGGTCCTGCTAGACACGGCGTCGTCAGGACTGTTGGGAGGTAAGGGAGGTGAGCCGGACTTTCCCCATGGAGGAGAAGTCTAGCCTTTTTGCCGAGGTCAGTCTGTCGCTGGAAGGAACCTGTTGCCTGCAGATCCGGGACCCTCCAATTCAAGCGGCTGAAGGCTCCCCCGCAGAGGGCTTAGTGCGGTAGTGGCACCCCCAAGAGCTAAATCCGACATACGGTCTAGGACTGCCTACCCGGGCGTCCTGGATAACACCCGTAAATGGGTTACCCTGCGATATAAAAAAAAGGTCACAGGTTGTCTGTCCTACTAGACCACAGCTAAATAATACTGCTTTCAAGCAGTGTTGTGTTCTTGTTGGTGAGTAAGGTGACCAGAGCTCCTGGGGGGGGGATTGGGGATAGGGTCGGCTACGCACTTCCGATGCTTCTGGTGTTGCAGACGTCTATAGGCTACGGTATTTCCTTACCATCAGGTGAGCCGTTAAGCTTGTTTGCCAACTTAGTTATATAAAAAAAAAAACACAGAACAGACGTGTGTGTAAGTAATAAGATATTTATTTATTTATAATAATGATAATAAATAAACGTTTCACACTCAACGGCCCCCAGTAGGATTTTTTCCTGTGTCGGGGGTCCGGAAACACACACAATACAGAAGCAAAAACGCCCAAAGTTGGTTGTTATGTGTAAGTTTGAGGCACTTCTGTAGTCGGGGTGCTCTACATTTGAATATATATTTCCTGTCTTAGTCTAAAGATACGATACGATTCAGCCTGTAATATCCAACTGCTGGGCATAGGGATCTTTCTTCATGTAGGAGAAGGGTCTGAGTTTAATCCACCATCGCTGGTCCACTGCGGGTTGGCGGATATAAGTATTCCTTACTATGAGTAGCGATCGCTATCATGTATTTATGATAGCAATCAGGATAAATAGCTCAAAGTGCTATCTCAGGCACGGATGGGAGACCTACAAGGACATACATCGAAACCGGAAAGAATCCAACTCGAGCGGGAATCGTGAACAAGTTGCACGCGCCACTACACCAGTACGGTTGTTATGTCTTTAATATAATCCATAGTATATCATTTAATTATGAAAATCCTGTAGCATTGTATCAGAGTTATTACACCACTACAAATATCATTTTAAAATTTGTTTTTTGGGGTTTATTCGTTAAGAATCGATTTTATATAGGTATTAATATAGGTATGAAAAATAAAAATGAGGAGTAAATCTACTGAACGAATGACCTCGTTACATTTCTCGTAACGCCATCTATCGGAATGATAAACCCCTTATCGATCGATAGATGGCGTTATTCGATTCGTTTATTTACCATTTGATATGGTATTAATCTTTTTATTAGACTAGTAAGCCTTTTTTTGTGCCTATTTAGACAGTCGACCTGAAAGAGTAAACTCCAGTCGTGCATTGTCGTTCATCGTGCATGTGCTGACACACACAATTTTTTGTTTAATATTAATGAATTTATTTTTATTTTCAACAAATTATGCATGTGTGTATTATCATATTGTGATATTATACGTACTTTTAATTATATATTTGCTATTTGAGATAATAGAGTACTCAAGCTGTGCAAACGTTGCTAATTGACTTACTTTTCCGATCTCGTGTGTTTGTGTTGAACCTTCCCGTTATTTTAAAACAAAACAAAAGCTCATTTTTTATTAATGAGGTACTCGCTTTGTTGCTTTCTTTTCGTCATTATGTTTTCGTTATATTAAATTTAAAGTACGAACTAGCAACGCCAAATTATAACACGTTAACGTTTTCGTAACGTTAAATTATCAAGAATAGAGACATTTACCCTCTCTATATCTATACTAATATATAAAGCTGAAGAGTTTGTTTGTTTGGTTGTTTGTTTGTTTGTTTGTTTGTTTGTTTGAACGCGGTAATCTCTGGAACTACTGGGCCGATTTGAAAAATTCTTTCACTGTTAGATAGCCCATTTATCGAGGAAGGCTATAGGCTATGTATCGTCACGCTAAGACCAATAGGAGCGGAGTCAACGCCGACGAAGTCGCGCGCAGAAGCTAGTCATCATATAAAGGAAAAAAAAAAGAAATTGATTCGTTTGATTTCGTAACATTTAGGTAACTTTAGAATATAGTGAGATAATTACGCACAATTTTTTTATATTAATTCAAACTAACAATTTAATGAAATTCAATCCTTTGTAAAAAATGGTAGGGATCCCTAGTACATTTTTTTAACCTGATCAGTATCAAGCTAATTTTCCGTGAGTAGCTTCATTTTGATGAGACGAACAAAAAGTTCCTCTTCGAAAACTCTCGATTGTGGTAGATAATAGAGTTAGCAGGAGGTAGAGCAGCAGTGAGCGTAGGACCGGGATAACGTGCCACGCAATTTGGAGGACAATATTACTATCAAATTATATAAATATTACGTAACTAAAAGAAAAAAAAAATCAGCTGGTTAGTAATAATTTTTGATGACCTTACGAGGTCATCAACTTGATGACCTCGTAAGGTCATCAAAAATTGATATTTTTTTTCTAATTTTTTTTCTTTTATTTAGTTAATATTTATATAATTTAATAGTAACATTGTCCTACAAATTGCGTGGAACGTTATCCCGGTCCTACGCTCACTGCTGCTCTACCTCCTGCTAACTCTATTATCTACCACAATCGAGAGTTTTCGAAGAGGAACTTTTTGTTCGTCTCATCAAAATGAAGCTACTCACGGAAAATTAGCTTGATACTGATCAGGTTAAAAAAATGTACTAGGGATCCCTACCTAACAGCTAACATACTCGTATACAATGAAATTACAAGTACCTGATCTAAATAAAGAAACAAATGAAGAAACAGTTCTTAAATACATTATAGGAAGTATGACTTTAGTAAAATACTAAGTTTTACAGTACCGTTGTTAGCCTTAAGCTAAATATGTTTAGCTTTATAACGGTACAACAAATTGAACATTTTTCATAGAATATTAACCAATCATTTTACATGTTCGTTTACTACTTCGCTAAAATGTAAACATACTAGATATTAGTTGACAGACACAAGTACGCAAGTATGGTGTTTGAGTAACTGGGTAGGTTGTGACATCTCTTAACCGAATTTATGACGTAGTACGGTAGAGCTAGTTTTGTGATAGTAAATTCGTTTGGAAAAAATGTAGAGACAAATTGGTCCATGCTTATGATAATGTCGCATGAAATTTTGTAGTCTATAAGTGATTGCGACATGTCTGTTTGTTGACGTAGACAGGTCTTATCAAGGGATTTTGTCGAAATTGACTAGAAACGTTTACACATAAAAAAGCGTAGAGTTTATTTTGATTTGGTTGTAACTAATAAACTATTTCGTATAAAAACTAAAGTTTAGCTATAACTACGTATAATTTTAATAATAAATAATATAATTTTATAAAACGCATACTTATTTAATTTTAACATTTTATAGTTTGGTCCGATCCTCCTACATGGGGAAGAGGCCTATGCCCAACAGTGGAATATTACAGGCTGAATCGTATAGTTTGGACGTCATGGTATAATAGAGCGAATGTACTTACACATTTTAATGCAAAAGCCTAAAATCGTCCTTTACTAAAAAACTAAGAAAGTTTTTTTTATTTTTTTATTTATTTCCGAAGCAACGACAGTCTTAAGAAATCAAGGGTCGGTCTTTCGACAGGCATTTACACATTACTTTCACTGTTTAACATAAAATTAAACGATTTTGTAATGTTTTTGCAAAAAAGCACAGTTTTGACAGCTTGATTGTAGGCAATCAAGTTAGCCTGTTTATTAATGATATCACTGAAAATATATCAATAATTATAGTGTCCGAAAGAAACAAGATTTGCCGTGTGGTTACGGCAGTAAAGAGTATAGCTATCCCCTCTCTTCCCGTGGGTGTCGTAAGAGGCGACTAAGGGATAACACAATTCCACTACCACCACCACCACCACTTGGAACTTAAAAAGCCGACCGATGGCGGGATAACCATCCAACTGCTGGCTTTGAAATACACAGGTTGTTTTGTTATTGTCAACTGCTGGCTTTCAAATACACAGATTGTTTTAAATATCTGCTTGCCCAACGTGGTGACTATGGGCAGCCATTTTTGTCAAGAACTTATATGTTTTGCCCATACAAAAATGGCGCGAACTTGGCCTATGTTCAGTAGTGGCAAGGGGCTAGGAGGGTCTGTGCCTTACTACCTGTTATTTCTTTGCATTTTCTAAAAACATTGACTAAAGTACATAATGTATATTTTTTTTACACCATCAGAAACTAGAGATTTTAAAGAGCAAAAAATTTACCGACTTTTTTAAAAGAGCTGATATTTTGACGTGAGAATTTTTGAAATGAGGGTGCTTTTTCGATATTGAGGTCAAAATAAATATATACAATTTATTTAACTCATTAAACATTATACATATTTACAAGTCACAACTTAAGAACTAAATATTTACAGATAGTTATGATACAAATCATGTCCGCGTGGAATTGTGCCAAGAATGCTGGCAGCATTTCCCCGTTGAATCGCTATGCCGATTCTCTGGGCAAAAAATGCACCAGCCCTCTTGTCACCAGTAGAGGCAATAAGGCGAGGAGTTATCTCATTTAAGAATTTTTTTGCACTGCTACTCCAAGGTCCAAATGTTTCGACTGCAAACGGCACAAAGATGTAATTTGGAATTAGTGACGAATATTTGTACCGTTTCGTCGTTTCAGCTTTTTCCGCCGCGGCACCCGCTTTTAAGGCTATTTCCCTGACATGAGACGGAAAAATAAATAAATATATATTCATGTCATGTCATGTCACATGTAAATTTTTTAAATCAAAACAATTGCAGTGTGCTTGGGACTTAAAAAGGTAAGTTTTCACACCAAATTTCGTAAAAAAAAAAAATTGTAAAAGATAAAAATAAAAAACCAAAAACTTGGTTTTTTGAATTTTTCACATGAATTTTGAGGTTATGTGAAAAAAGTGTAAATACAAAAGTTGTAGATCTTTTTATAACCTATAACCTAAAACTTTGCCAGTGAACTTTTTTTCCATAGGACTTGTAGTTTAGCCAGAAATCGAGATAAACCGTTTTTTTACCCTTAATGGGGATTAAGGGTAAAAAAAAACGGTTCCCTACCACTTCCCGACCTCAGATCGACTGTAATTTATTTTTTCTTTCATTTTATTTGTATTCTCTTTCTTTTCCAATGTGTTTCATCCTACTATAATTTTCCTTTGTCTTTACCATTTTTAAAAGCTAAGCAGGTCTAATTTTATTGTATTCTGCTGCAAAATATAAATATTTTTGTCCTTAACGGGGTCTTTTTAAAAGGGAAAAGGCGAGTTTAAGCATATGACATACATTTACTAAAAAAATTTAAACATTATTTTTTTATTTGAAACTTGCTTAAAATTTTTTTTCCATCAACTACATTTAAAAACCATTTCCAAGTAATTATTATACACGGCTAAAAACTTTTTCGTAGTCTAATTTATTAAAATAAATAGAAAAATCCTTAATCAAAGTTACTGCAACTTTTTGCCATACAAAGCACGCAAGTCATAAAAGTAAGTGTAGTATGTACGTATGTCCCAGTGTACCTCTTTAACTAGTTCCGTGTGTTTACGCGCGTGTCCGCGTTCGACCGGCTTTGAAAGTGAAGTGGTAATGGATTGGACAGAGTTTGATAGCAGTTTCTTATCAGCAATAATTTTTAAGCTTTAAATTATTTCTATTTTCTACATTTAAAATAATAATAATAATTAATTAATTAATTTTTGTTATATAACCTGTCATGTTTTTATTTGATAAATAAAAAAATAAATAAAAAATCGCTTTCTCTATGTGAGTACTCGAAACATAAATTCAGTAAAAGTTGAAAATCATAATCTAAAACTTATCTATACTAATATATAAAGCTGAAGAGTTTTTTTGTTTGGTTGTTTGTTTGTTTGTTTGAACGCGGTAATCTCTGGAACTATTGGGCCGATTTGAAAAATTCTTTCAGTGTTAGATAGCCCATTTATCGAGGAAGGCTATGTGTCATCTCGCTAAGACCAATAGGAGCTGAGTCCACGCCGACGAAGTCACGCGCAGAAGCTAGTTAACTTATAAAGAAGGCTTTCAAAAGCACTTTTGAATCGTCATTTTATTAATCTTATATTCATTTGTATTATTCTTTAAAAATATTATGTTATATTGAAGATTCTATCGATTCGGAATGTAAAATCTGCAGAGTGGAAATGAAAAGAAAAACACCTATCCATCAAAAATTTATGCGCACGAAAAAAAAAACGATTTAATTGTATTCATTAAAATAAGTATAAATTGCATAACGCAAAGTTTTCACTAAACAAAAAACGAGAGCTTTATTCACGAGGCACCAATCGTTTATTACACCTGTACAGAAGGTGAGGTTGCGCCCGCGCATGTACTCGTTCACTTCTCCTCAGTCGACAGCCGACAGTCACAAGAGAGACGTCTTACAATGACATAAAAATAAATCTGTGCTGTGTATTTAATATTACAAAAAAAAAATTAACAGTACTATTATGAAAGTGTGAGTGAAATGCTACAGCCCAGAATCAGTGTTTGTGATAAAATGGCGGGTGTTTTTTTTAATCTGTTTGTCATCGCACTCCTGTGCTCTGTGACATGTCAAGGTAAGTCAAATGTCAAATTTTTAATGTTCTGCCTCATCGCTAAAAGCGGATCTCGTAATTAATGCAGGACACTGGTTGCGCACAGATAATTTATTCACACAAATACAATAAATTAACCAAAAAGTGTTTTATATATTTTTAATCGACTTCATATTTTTTAATTTAAATTTAAAATACAAGTTAAATTTTTTTATAAAACACAAGTTTTAAAAGCTGATAAAAACATATAAAATATATAAAGCTACGTATAAAAGCCTCGTATGATCCACGAAAGCTTTTACTGTTAAAGACATCAACGAGCGCGAGTCTCTACAATACGACATTGCAAAATAATAACAATATTGTACGCGTTTATTATGTTTATAAATGTAAAAGTAGGTTTTAATTGTTTCAAAATAATTAATTATGAATATTTTAGTAATTTTAAAATGTGAAAGGTAATTACAACGACACGCTCTTTCATTATTATTTTTTGATTATTTCTGTAGTATTATTATAAGGAGAGTATGTAAATGTAATACTACGACAAGAAACACTGTTGGATAAGCTTGTTACAGAAAAGGTTATAGTAGAGGAGGAGATTGGTAAAAATAAAACCCAAAAAAAATATTAAAACGTTTACTCAATATATATACATATATTTTTTAAATTATGATAAGAATTTTTGGTTTTAAGTGTACCTACCTAAACTTCAGGTTTACTGCCCTGCTTATTTGAGCTAAGAAACTTCGATCATAGGTTTTTTTTCGTAAATGATATTAATGGATGATATAACATAACTTAAATATCGCTAATAATATTAAAACTAAATAAGAAAAATTAAAAATAAGTACTTAATATAATAGAATCAAACCTTCAATTTATTTTAATAGAAAGATTATTTTTTTTATTATACGTAGTAACTTCACACATTGCATAATCTTAGTCTTCGTTATTTTAAAGTTGTATAACATTAAAAATGTCAAGAGTTGAACTTTAAATGAACTCTTTTGATGATACGAAATGAGGTATTACAATAATTGTAATTACTACACTTTAATTGCACAAGATTTAAGTTGCAATTAAAAAGAGTGATTGTTTTAAGGCCCGCGTCCATTAGGCTCGCCGAGCAGAGTCGAATCGAATCGCAAAAAGTCGCCTACTATACATTTTCTATGAAACTGCGTCCATTAGCGACGCGCCGCGGCGCGCCGAATCGAATCGACCGAGGGAGTCGCACGACTCTTAAGCCCGCGTCTACTAGCTGCCGAGCAGAGTCGAATCGAATCGCAAAAAGTCGCCCACTATACATTTTCTATGAAACTGCGTCCATTAGCGACGCGCCGCGGCGCGCCGAATCGAATCGACCGAGGTAGTCGCTCGACAAGCGACTTTCTTCGTTCGATTCGGCGCGCCCCACTCTCCAGTCGCAGTGTTGGCAACTTTAAGGATTTTCCCCTAAATTCAGGGATATTTTGCAAATAGCGGGAAAGTTTTAGGGGAGACATTTTTTAGGGTATTTCTTTGGGAATTTTAATCGTCAGAACGTAATATACTTTAATATAAAAAATTATTAAAAATAACATAGAAACAAAATTATAAATAATAAACATACAAAAGCAAAGTATACAAAATAATTGGTTTTCTATTTTAAAATCCTTTGAAAAATAAAAAATTAATAAAAATAAATATGTCTTTTTTTTAAATAACTTCAATTAGGTTAGGTTAGGTTTAGGGGATTTTGTTTTTAATTTAGGGGCTTTTATAAAAGGATTTAGGAAAAAGTTTTTTCAAGAGTTGGCAACACTGCCCAGTCGACGCGGAGAAGCGGATGCTCGCCAACGTATTTTTAATTATTAGTATCAAGTTTTAATACGTTTAAAAACTTATAAAAATCCTAGCTTCAACAAAAATGAATGAAGAATTATTAATATCACTGGTCCAACAATATACAGAATTGTTTAATCACGAAGATCGACATTATCACGAATTCACGATGACCTGCGTCGGATGAATATATGGGAAGAAAACGGGAGAACTATGAATGAAACTCGGGAGTTTTGTTTTATTATTAGTGAAAATATTTACCTATTTATATTTATTTATTTAATTATTAAGGTTTGCTAGCAGTTGTTACATTTATGGTACATTACAATATTAATTTTATTATTGACTACACTTCCATGTATAACCATATTAAAGCAAACACGACATGCAAATAGGTAGGTATCCTGTTATAGAAGAAAACTTGATCAAACATTAGCAATAACTCAGAAAAGAAAATAAAGCATAAAATATAAAGATGATAATATACCTACCTATTTCTTTTTAAAATTTTTAGTGCCAAACAGTAACATAATTATTATGAGAGATAAATTATTGTAAGAGAAATAATACACTGTCATACAATAACACACATTCAACAAGATAATATTCCTTCCTTATATATCCTTATATATAAATATATATATATATATATATATATATATATATGTATGTATCTTATATATCTATATATATCTACTAATAAATAAAATTATAGTGTCTGTTTTTAATATTAAAATAAACGCTTTTTATTAAATGCATATGGATCTATACACGGTATTTATATAGATACCAAAATAACATTTTTTACGATTTTTGTTTGTCTGTCTGTCTGTCTGTCTGTTTGTTCCGGCTAATCTCTGAAACGGCTGGACCGATTTTGACGGAACTTTCACTGGCAGATAGCTGATGTAATAAGGTGTAACTTAGGATACTTTTATTTTAGATTTTTTTTTTATAACTGCGAACTGAACAATAACAGTCGTGAGCAGAGCTAGTATATATATATCCTTCATATTTTTTACAAACTATGATGCTGGAATCCTCTCCTGGGAATATTTGTTTTCCATGGAACGGAGCCTGCATTAGACAAAAAAAATTTGTTTAATTTCTCTCGAATTTCGAATACGGCTACTCGTTACGTATTCTCCTCTTCTTTATCAAAAAGTATTTGAAATAAAAACATCTCTTCATCTGAGCTGTCCATGATGCAAACACGTCTTAATTTCATGAAGAGTTGGAGACGAATGAACAATTCGATTCGACGCGTCACAGATAGACGCACAGGAATAAATGCGATTCGCTTCGATTCGACGCGCTTCTGATTTAGTCGACGCTAGGCTTTACGTTAATTTAATTTAAGGTAGACCTTCTCACATGGTATGATGACATGAATTTATCGATATAATTGTTACTGTTTCAATTTTTAAAACATGCTGTTTTAAAGCAAAGCGGAATAGTAATTAGATAATTTTTACAGTGTTTTTTATGTCAATGAATATTTTAATGAAAATTGCAGGAGATTAGGGTAAATCAAAGAGAAATTCTGTGCTGTGTGGTTACGGCACTAAAGAATGTAGCCACCCCCTCTCTTACCGTGGGTGTCGTAAGAGGCGACTAAGGGATAACACAGTTCTACTACCACCTTGGAACCTAAAAAGCCGACGGATGGCGGGATAACCATCCATGCTGGGTTTGAAATACACAGACCGTAGACGGGCAGCAGCGTCTTCGGTGCGACAAAGCCAGCCCTGCGGTCACCAACCCGCCTGCCCAGCGTGGTGACTATTGGCAAAACACATGAGTTCGCGTCATAATGTCGGGCGCGAACTTGTGGAGGCCTATGTCCAATAGTGGACTGTGATAGGCTGTAGTGGAAAGAGAAATTCGGTTTCCAGAAAGAAATTAAAAGTAAATCATACACCGAAACATAGTAGGAAGAGACTATAGTACGAATTCAAATCATTATTTAACATAAGAAGAATACACGCGACGATTGAATGTTTTTTTTTGAAGAATCGAACCCGTTTTAAATTAAAAATCTAATAACATACCTACTCCTTGCAAAAGTTGAATTTGTGCCAAATAAACATTTAACAATATATGAAATCATGATAATCCAACCAAAATAAAATGCATTTGAAATACACAAAAATTTCGCGATAAATCTGTCTTGAGAAACTTTAGTTGAAATGTAACGACGTATATAATATACACGTGAAGCAAGAGTTTACACAAGAGAAGTGAACGGTCAACGCTAAATGCCAAATAGCTCTTGGCTTCTTCAGATCTCACACATTTTAGTCGCAAGAATATTTAGTTGTATTATAAAACGTTGATGTAAGATCTCAGCTCATTTTAATCGCATTAAAATTGAATTCGTCAAAAGTCTCATATTTTAATTTTGAATTCTATTCTATTGTATTATGAAATGACATTTGTTTTTGTACGTTTACGTATGGTAAATGTGGAAATTAAATGGTTTAAGATTTTTATGAGAAAATATTGGTTTACGCCCACAAAAAATATCATTCAATGGAATAGTTTAATACGTTAAATAATAGTTCAATTGCTTAACTGCAATGTATAAGGAACTGCTAGTCAAAATGTATTTTCGGATCAATTTGTAAATCTACTAGGCTATACAATAATTTTTTAATTATCTAAAGTTTGACTCGCCACCGTCACTTCAGCCTATCGCAGTCCACTGCTGGACATGGCAAAGTTTGACTATTTTTAGTAAATTTATCCCTAACTAGGAAATAATACGTGTTACTTTTAACAGCAGGAAAGTATAAACATGTAAAAATATGTCTTATGTATTTTCTTTTTTTGGTAAGAAGTTATGATCCTTATATAATAATACTTTATACATAATTTTAATCGATTTTGAATTTTAAAAATAGCCATCTGACGCGTTTGTTTGTGATTTTTTTATTCAAACAAGCTTTATTTAATGTATTAATATATGTAGATTAAATTAAAATTATGGATATATTTGATAGTTTATATATATAAAATATATTAATTTAAAACAAGTATTTAGATAACAGATTATTTAATATGATTTAAACTTTAAATTTATTTAACTGAAACAGCTGAAATAACTTAATTTTTTTCCAGAAACGGATTCGGTTGTATTTCGTCGTATACTGTGAAAAGATTTATTAGAAATTCTTTCTTAAAAATTGATTTAATTTAGAAGTTATCTTTCATATTATTATATTTCACTTTATGTACCATAACAAATGTACCTACATACATTCGTGCCTATAGTATAACTCTCCGGTAATAGATCGAACAAGTCGCGACCCCTTTTAGATCAAAAGTGAAACTGCTCGTTGCGTCAGCGCAAGTTTTGGTCTTTATCAAGTGGTCACGATTTAGATTCGATATTTAAAAAGGAACAATATTCATTCTTTTCTTTCGTTTCTAACAACAAAACAAATAAAAGAACAAAAGAGTTTTTATTTAATAGCTGGCACTCGCCAATTTGCATGGAGAGTTTATTAGCAGGATATTTTTTTTTCTTCTGCCTATTACTGGTCTATTGAATATGTATCACTAGCTATAAAGAAAATATTTTCTTATTTTTTAAGTAATGCACGTTATAGTATTTAGTGATTAACCATCTTAATTTTGTCTTATAAATATAATTATATTTTAAGTTTGATGAATGCATTTATTAATTATGAAAAAAAAACAATTTCTTTTTAAATATATCTTATTATAAGCTGTTGACTGCGGTATCACTTGCATACAATTTACATTTCACTCTTTTCGTTATAATACTTTTAATAACACTGATAAAGTAATAAAATAACATCTTTTTTATTTCTAATAAAGAAACGTGATAAAATTACAGAATCCTCTTACAAATTTTCAACCATCATTCTACGTAATTAGGGAAATTACCCCCTTACAGACATAACTTTCAAAAAGCAGCACAAGAATAAAATAATTATATTAATAACTTCAACATAGGAGATTATAAAAATGACTAACGTCATTGCGTACATACATAATTAACCTCGAAAACCTAAATCAGGATTATTATACCCACTCTAATACATACCATTTACATTTATGATATTTCGATATCACAGAAAAAGTAGAACATTACAGTGACCATAAAGCTGTCATACCGAGAGACTGCCCTACTGCTTGGTTAGGAATGTCCCGTATTTTATAAATAAGGTCAACACTAGTCTTAACTTGTTTGATGTGTGGTAGAAATGCTAGCGGGTATCTTTGTGTGTTAAGAGATTAAAGTATATGTTTTAGGAAGTTTGATTACGGTTAATTTAAACCTTTATACATAATTCTTTATTATACCATACACTTACATAAGTATTTACATATCTAATTAATTAAAAATAATAATTAGATATTTTTCATTTCGTTTTTTTTTCGCGCTCATTACCATATCTACTAATCTTATTTAAAAAAATAAATATTAAAAACACAATAAAAAATTATACTTAAACAAAAGCAACGTAAAATGCTCGAATATGTTAACGAGTAACAAGACACATGAAAAAGAATTTAAAAAAAAAAAGTAAAAGTTTGACGGCAATATTAAAAATTACTCTAATAAAATGTCTATTACAATTAAAATAACGTTTATTTAAATTACACAGACACAATATTAACTAACATTGTACATTATGATGTATTTTAAATAATAAAATTAATATTTTTAAAGAATCTCTCTCGAAAGAAAGTTTGTGACGTATAAATTCTTGAGAGCGTTTTCTTTACTCGTCAAGTGTAGCCACACCCCGAACCTGTAGCTGAGTGGGTCAGTACGACAGGCGTGCGTGAGCGCCTTATTGTTTGATAACGTACATGGGCATGACGAAAGATTTAGAAAACCTATTCCGTAATGTGGGTACACATTTACTATTTACGAAAATACCTATATTTCGGTAATAAACTTAAGTTTAAGGAAGTTCAAAACTATTTTTCTAATATGTTTTCAACGAGTGATACAAAACGGCTGCAGGTGTCATGGCGTCGGCTCTGACGTCACGGTACAGTAGTTCGTTCCACCTACGACCCACAAGTGCCCACAACGCCATCGACCACGACCGCTGAAAACCGCTCAGTGGTCTATACACCGTCCAATCGTTTATTATCTTTTTGAACGCTCACGCCTATAAATTACAGGCTATTTTTCAACCATTTTCAACTTGTCTACTAGACTACTGAGCGGTTTTCAGCGGTCGTGGTCGATAGCCTTGTGGGCGTTATGTGGAACGCGTATTATAGCGTGACGTCATGAGCTGTAATTTGTGTTTCAATCAAAATGGCCGATTGCAGTGTTTTAATGTTTTATTTTATTGAAAATCACGATAATCTTATTATTTTACATAAAACTAAACCAGTATTTTGAATTTTTTTAATATGAGTGTTCCCCTAAAATTATTAAATTGACGATTTTTTGATACTGTCGTCATGCCCAATAATGAATGATACCTAATATTGATAATATACATATTACATTGAATGATTATTTTTTACAAAAAAAAAAGTAAAAAATATATTTTAAATCTTAAGAATATTACGGTTGTTTACAATTCACAACTTATGAACTATATATTTACAGATAGCTACGATGTTATGATATTATTTGTATAAATTGTTATACTTCTAATGTCTAATAGTATTAAATTCACTTATTTTAATTTTTATTGCATACTTTTTTAATAAGGTTTTTATAATGTGAATAATTTAATATCTTTAAAGAACTATTGTTATTCTTAAATTTAGATTACTTTCTATTTTACGTTTAGAGTTATATAAATATTAGCGTCGTCTTGGATTTCAATAGTCATAAGAAATAAATTCACCATTAAGCCTAATACTAATACACACACAGTCTAAAGTCATACATTTTCTGAAAATATATGTATAAAAGCCTACCTTAATATCGTAATAAGTAGATATATATGTAGCTTTATAAATAAACGTATCTAACTTAAAAAAAAAATTATTTCAAAAGATATCGTTATTACCTATTGCTCAGTAAAATTAACGCACCGTTTATAACCAACACAGAGTAGGTTAACAGAACGCAATCAGAATTATAAAATTTATAAAAATGTAATTGCCTTATGTAACTGATCCGATTTTAATTATTCTTTCTATTAATCGCTATATACGCAATAAAAGCTCACTTAAACGTGTTCAATACATAATATTATAAAATTGTATAACCTATTACAGTTCAGGTTAAGTGACTTGTTAAAATTGTAGTTTTACTTTTGCATAAGTATAAATAATTTTGAAAAACGACAATCAGAACTGGAATTAATGGCAATGTTAAATTCCTACTTTTAACTAAGTATATTTATTTAATTTTCTTAACCAACTTTAAAAAATTAGAAAGTTCTGAATTTGATTTTGTTTTTTATGTGTGCTACGAGTAGGGTACCTCATAACTTTTTACTGGGTTTACCGACTGAAAATTCTCTTATATTTTTTAAATGTATGTTCGGGGATAACTTCGTCCTTTATGAACCGATTTTGATAATTCTTTTTTTGTTGGAAAGGAGAGATCCTAACTTAGGTAGGAAATCAGGATCTGATGATGGGGTCCCAGAGAAATCGATGGGACCCTCGAAAATCGTAGTGACAACTAGTGCGTTTGTTAATTTATTATTTATTACTTGTCGATGTAATTGAAAAGCTGGTGCTTTTTGTGTGGTTTAATTAAAATTTGAACAAGATCTGACGGGTATTTTTTAAAATATCCCTAGTAAAGGGTATTTAATTGACTTCGCAACAAACACAACTACTAAAATATTACTTGTTATTGTATATACATTATTGTTGGTAACAATAAACACCTATTTCAAATGTCACTACTAGCCAGTAATATAAACTGTAAAATGACTTACCTTTACTGGTCAATGACCGCTTCTTATATTTAGGATTTGTATTGGACCCTAACTAGGCCATTCCGGGTTAACGGATATCGACTTATAAGGTCATGTGTGACACATACAGTGACGTGCACTTTTTCTAAAGATGGTTATGCTTACTTCACCGAGTAAAAGACAGTATTAATGCTTTAGCACTGAGGCATGTAGTAGTGTTGGCTCTACAATTTTTTGATCACTCTTTCACCTATTATATCCGCTGCTATTAATATCGCTAATACCTGAAAGATTTTTACCTGTTGTTACTAAAATTGCAGACAGTTATCACCACGTTATCACATAAAAAATCTTAGGTGTTCTTTTCTATTTCACTATTAATCTCAACTTTACTTTTAGTATGGGAATAAAAATTCGTAAACTGGAACTTAAAGTTCTATTTTATTACTTGAAGTGAAGTTATATTTTTTGATAAAGTTTCTAATAGTGTACTAATAACTTATGTGAAAGATGAACAGCTAATATTGGCTTGGAATAGATCTAGTAATCTAGTTAGTCTACATTTTATTATTCTCTAACATTCTAAGTGTGCACATTTTTATGATACGTCTTAAATATAATTAAATACAAACTTTGATATTTTTTTACCTTTTAAAAATATTGAGAAAAAAATATACTACCGATTCTCATGATTAATGTTTTCTAAAGCTATCAATATAATTTATAATTTTATAGGTCCATAGAATTATTATTTCTTATATATATCTGATTGATTGAAGGTTTTGCTTCTTGTGAAATTATTAATATTTATTATAATTAAAGGTACTCGATTTACACGATCGAAACAAAATTTAATTTTTTTTTATATTTCACAACTTTGTACACAGAATTATCCTTGGAACTTTTTACCAATTTGGGTTTTTACGAAATTATGAATCAATTTCAAAATTGCAATTTAATTCATGTCAGTATATGTTTAATAAACATTTAGAAACAATTTTATTTAAGTTAATCAAAATATAGTTTATGCTCTATGTAATCAAAAAGTTAGGTTTCATTCAAGTCATTCTGAGTTGGATATTTTAGCCCTATTACTCTGAAAATCATAGTGTGATCAGGGAAGTAAAAGAAATTATAAAATTATGTGTATCAAACTATCAATAAATAAATTTTAAAATTGAATTTCAATTGATCGATCTTCAAAACAATTTGAAACTAATACGAATGAAGTTAATTAACATAGTTTTATGCTCCTACGTGTTATGAATTGAGGTAAACTTGTACGGTTCGTGTGATGTTTTATAATGAGCGGAAGCGGTAGCGGGAATCAATACTTTCATTTTAGTAACGATTCTTGTCATATTTGAAAAGGGATTTTTTTTTAAATTATATTTTAAATTATATTTATTATTCAGTCTTGAAGTTGTTCATCGTATTTTGTAATATGTTAGTTCAAATTTGTAAGTTATTCTGTCACTGTAATTATTTAATAAAACCTTCGAAAAATAGTTTTAAAAAAATCATACAACGCAGTCGATAACTAAATTAAATTATTAATTTTCATTATCGTAGCAATAAGGAAATATCTGCGACACATTTTTCATATACTATAAAAACAGCTTATTTAAATAGACCTCCAAACGTTATCACTGTGTTCACAACCTTACCACTTTCACAATCCGATGAAAGGTCAAACAAGTTTTGTCTGTTCGAATGTGTGCGTAACGTGACTTGGTATAGCATAAACATGATTATAAACTCTTGTTCCCTGAACCTAAGGTCGAAATTTCTATAGCAATACATTTGATGGTACACAGTCGACTTTCTAAATTTTTCGGCGTATCTTTCCCGCTATGAAATAATTTTATAATATAACTATAAGGGCGTAAAAATTGGATTTATTATAATTATGTTTAGTTATTAATATATTACAAAAATGATAAATACTTTTATTTTTTTATTAAATTGCTACAGTGATAGTATGTACCGTTACATACTTAAGTGTAATCGTGTTATTATGATTATTTTTATATAATTCATTGCTTCTTGGATTAGAATGTAAAATTTACAAAAATGACAATAAATTACGCGTATTATCAGCTCAATATAAGCTTACTACAACATTTGCATTTAATTGAGAATGAGGCTGATGTAGCATATTATCTTAATAATAGCCTAATATATTACGAGTATATTGACGACGTGTAAGCGCAAATGTCACTGCGCTGGATTGCGGCTGTTGCGCTGGCGGTTGCGGGTTCGATCCCAATTAATGGCATACATTTGTATTGGCCATAAAGATGTTTGCCGTGGTCTGGGCGTTCGTTACTTTACTATATTGATTGACAGCTATCCTTAGATTTAAATTGAAATGATAATTTTTTATAGAGAAAATAAAGCTTATGTGTTAAGTAAAGTTTTTTTATATATTCTTTGTGATTAAAAAGTACAAAGTGTTGAAGCCCAAAGAATAAGGACATAAAACTGTACAAAAGTCTTCCTGTATGCAAAATTCTGTAATTTTTTAAATGTATAATAAGAGATGTAGGCTAAGTAAAGAAAAATAGGTAAGTAAAGTAGTGGAGTCTCCTACATGGAAAATGCAGCCTATGTCCAACAGTGGGATGTTACAGGCTAAATAAGAAAAACTCTAATATATTTATATGTTACAATATCTATGTTTCAAAGGCTATTTCTAGTTAGTAAAATTGTTTGACTTCAAAAAAAAACACATTACAAACTTACTTCAAAAACCAAAAATGAAAATGAGATAAATCGGTCGAGTATAGGTCTTAAGTGATGACCTTTCATTCAGGCGGCTATCGGCTTGATTATTCAGGTATATTTATACAAATAATAAATTTTGATGTATGAATTTATATTTATTATTTGTACGAGAAATTATTGATTTTGGTATATAGACCGGTAAAGGGCCAGACTGGACGATTACTTAAAACAAAATAATTTAATATCAAATAAATAAATAAAAACATAAACAGCATTAACAACAATAAAATAGTCGATTGTAAAATAAGATATTTTAAACCATCTATAACGTAAACGACCTAACACCATATTTATAACTTATACAAGGTTTCGTATATCTTTTGTTTTTAAATCTTTATTCAAAGATCTCCATCACGAATCATATTATTTCTATAAAACCTTCGTAATGAGAAATCTAGGCTCGATACTGTATGTCCTTTACATTCTTGTGAAACAATGACAATTATAAAGTCATTAATAAGCTCTTACACCATTGAAATAAAGTTCAAAATCGTATTAAGTAATGCATACACCTAACAAAAAAAAAAAAGTGTATGCACTGTCTCATAGCTGTGACATAATGGGCTTGTATGTATGTAATATATTTCGATCGTTATGTGGAATTGGTACTAGGAGGTTTACTGTTGTCTGTTCTGTCATAACAAAACTCTAGAGTTTAGTTATGACCGGAGATGGATGGACCTCCGGAGTTTCTTTATATAAATAGAGGTTAAATTAATATATATCTTTAATATATAATAATTTAATATATAATTATAAATAGAGGTTAAATTAATATATCTTTTGTTTTTAAATCTTTATTCAAAGATCTCCATCACGAATCATATTATTTCTATAAAACCTTCGTAATGAGAAATCTAGGCTCGATACTGTATGTCCTTTACATTCTTGTGAAACAATGACAATTATAAAGTCATTAATAAGCTCTTACACCATTGAAATAAAGTTCAAAATCGTATTAAGTAATGCATACACCTAACAAAAAAAAAAAAGTGTATGCACTGTCTCATAGCTGTGACATAATGGGCTTGTATGTATGTAATATATTTCGATCGTTATGTGGAATTGGTACTAGGAGGTTTACTGTTGTCTGTTCTGTCATAACAAAACTCTAGAGTTTAGTTATGACCGGAGATGGATGGACCTCCGGAGTTTCTTTATATAAATAGAGGTTAAATTAATTATAATGGTTTTGTTACGTGATAGTTATGTAAGTACTTAATTATATTACTAATAAATCGAATCATCCTTTTGACTGGCCCCTTGGCGCAGTGGGTAGTGACCCTGCTTTCTGCTCCGGGGGTTGTGGGTTCGATTCCCACCCCGAGTCTGGGTGTAATATATATTTATTTATATATGTAGTATTTATATGTATGTTTATCGAAAAAAAATGTAGCTATACCAGTCGGCTGTTATCTATAACACAAGCATTAAATTGCTTACTTTAGGAACAGACGACCGTGTGTGTGTGTTGTATATATTTATTTATTATTTATTTAGTTGTTTGTCTTCTTGTTTAAACACGTTATTGTAAGTATTTACAAATCTGATGTGAAGGCTCTTTATAAGTTAAATAGTCTGTTATTTATTAATTAAGTACCTGGGTGACCGAGCTTAGCTCGGTATTTTTAGTAAATAAATATAAACTCGTTATTTAAATAAAAAATCACGAGTGTAAATAGAAAAAAAATGAAAAAAAAAGATCTGGAGACGTGAGGATTTGAACCCAGGTCTCCTCGATGCGACACCGGCCGTCTTCGTACCTGAGCTATTACAACTATATAAACAATGCCGAAATTTACCTTCGTATTCTTAGTTATTTTTTCATTGCCTAAAAACAGGGATAAAATGACATTTTCTAAAAATAAATCCTAGCTAGATCAATTTTTCGCCACCGAAATCCCCTGCATACTAAATTTTACGAAAATCGTTGGAGCCGATTCTGAGATTCAGAATATATATATATATACATATATATATATACAAGAATTGCTCGTTTAATAGTATAAGATATAATACAATATAATAAACTTCACTCACCAGTCGTAATCTTTGCATCAACAAGTTTAGTAATTATCTTAATTATTAAAATCTAAATGTGATGAGAACGAACTTAAAACAAATTAAACTATAAAACCGTTAGGAGCACAGACTTATTAATATAATAAATCTTATACAATAAATAGTTAAAAATCAAAATGTGCTTATTCCTTGAATGAATATATAAATGTTTTAGTCTAATCATCGTCATCTCAGCTAATCATCAAAAAAAAAAATTTATTACGAAACTATATAATTATAATGTTGTCGAAAGGAGATATTAACTTCCTTGTTAATTTTATGCTCTGAACCGACTTTACACAAAAATAAGATTTACACAGGGATACGAAAATAAGTCAAGAATTTTATAATAATATCTCAATGGCAAATCAAAAATATACTACGTACATATATACGTCTGGCGTATAATCGTTCAAGATTCATATCGTGAGATTTACACTAAAATGCTATTTTTTTCTTACTTTTATACTGAATAAACCTTCACAGATCAATTTTATTACGGCCTAGGAAATCATAATTATGATTTCCTATGACGTGACCACACTCATAAAAATACCATTACTTCGGCAGTTCGACAATGTCATAATACATATTAAGGAGAGTAGGAAGTGCACAAACCTCCGGAGTTTCTTTATATAAATAGAGGTTAAATTAATTATAATGGTTTTGTTACGTGATAGTTATGTACTTAATTATATTACTAATAAATCGAATCATCCTTTTTTCCGGATGTTAGTGATGTGATATTGGTATTTGTTTTATTACTTAAGCTCTATTTAAACGAGGCTAATAACCCGTAGTCCTGATGCATCTGCTAAGTTTTTTTGCATGTTTTAGTAAACAGTTTCTAGCCACGATAGCTAAACTTGTTGTGTTTCACTGCTCTCTGTCAGAACTAGGTAACAGACCTAGAGACGCCTGTAAAGCTCATATAAATTGCAACTGAAATAAAAAAATAAAAATCATAATTTTTTTTTAATATTTACAATCCCTACCAAAAATCTTTTTAAGTTTTATTTAAACTGTATTTGGAGACAACATTCAAAACGTTCACACAAAATGTAAACAAACAAAATAGCTTAACTGTCATTTTTAATAAATTAGTTGTACTGCACCTATACTTGACTAGTACTTTCTCACAATCTCACTTGAGTTATAACTCACCTACATATATCCATAAGGCAATATATCTTAAATATAACAGAAGTATTTAAACCAGTTGAAAAGTATCAAAGTATTATCATAAATAAAATATCATAAATAAAGTAAATCCAAATTACGAGATAATAGATACACATACTGTATGAAACAAATATGTATCGCAAAAGATAGCGATCTGTTCCCGTAAGAGAAAGAAAATTACACGCTATCATCTGTGACCGGCTATTATTATATACGTAACGCTGTTAGCTTTACAATTTACATAATGGACTTCCGTACACGTAAGATAATTAGGTTTTGAGGAAGGAAGGTGGGTAAAAGTAAATATAATATTTGGGAACATTTTATGTGGATCATATGAAATGACTACCTTCCTTTGGATTTTTAGTATCTACTAGGATTTGCTTATACACAGCACAGCAGGAAATTTCCTGCTCAAAATATGGAGCAGCCCGACTGGGGTAGTACCTCGACCTTACAGAAGACCACAGCTAAATAACACTGTTTTCAAACAGTATTGTGTTCCTGTAATCCTGTTGGTAAGTAAGGTGACCAAAGCTCTTAGGGGATTGGGAATAGGGTCGGCAATGCGCTTGCGATGCTTCTAGTGTTGCAGGCGTCTATAGGCTACGGTAATCGCTTACCATCAGGTGAGCCGTGCGCTTGTTTGCCGACCTAGTTATATAAAAAAAAATGACATCTTGTTACGTCTACAAATGATGTTATATCAAAAATATCTTTATTCAAACATACTTCAAAATCACTTTGAATTGTCATGTCGGTTGTGTCTTTTTATAATAATTTTGTCAAAAAAGCTTTCTCGTTTGCATCTGACATAAAAACATTTTTTAAAGTAAACCTTTATTAAAAATTGTTTTCATTTCAATACTAAGAAACAAGTCGGAAGCTAAAAACTAGTAATCAATTTTTACTGCCAATTAAATTAATAACTCTATGTATTAAATTTGAAATTGAAATGCAGTAGTTCAAATATCTTATCTACGACCTTCGTCGGTGACAAAATAATTAAATAATTTCGACCAATGCGGTTATATAACCACGAATTAATTATTTTCCAACACGATCAACTTTCATTAATCTATTTGTCCTTAACTTTATTTCCGATAAAAATTATTCAGTAGTTTTAATTTGTTCTAGCACATTCCTAAATTTTGTAATGGTACAAGCGATAATTTAAATGATATGTAATACTATATTATATCTATAATAAAAGTATAACCGGCTTATGTCCGTACGTAGGGAGATATTTGAAATAGAAATGTATCTTCTATAATTATGTCTTCATATGCCAATCTACGCGGGCGAATTCCCGTAAATTGAAAGAAGAGCTTAATTATGATGGAGGACATCAAAACAAACTTAATTTTTGTTTCCAGAATCTAGATTTGCATTTTGGAATAGTAACTCTGCATACTTGTCAATTGTCATGTGAATTCTATGTGAAATATTAACTCAAAATGCTGAGTCTCGGGTTGATTCATTTTACTAGCATTTATTTGTTATCTACAATAAAAAATTGAAACTGAAGTAATTCTCTTAATATAAATAAATCCAAATATTGAAATTAATTTAATATCAAAGAAAGTTTTATAATAAAATAAAACCATAAATTCTTTCAAGCGGAAACAAAGTGGATTATAGATAAACTAGCTGCTGCCCGCGACGTCGTCTGCGTGCGTTCACTGCTCGTTCCCCGTAGGTGATAGCGTGATAATATGTAGCCTATGTTCTGACCCGACTTCTTAATAATATTCGTGCCAAATTTGAAGTAAATCCATGTAGTACTTTTTGAGTTTATCCCGGACATACATACAGACAAACAGACAAACAGACAAACAGACAAAAATTCTAAAAACTATATTTTTGGCTTCGGTATCAATTGTAGATCACACCCCAAGTATTCTTTTAAAAAAATATTCAATGTACAGTTTTGACTTTCCTACCATTTTATTATATGTATAGATAATTCACGCTCTCTTTTCGTCAATAACATACCATTGTCAACGGCTCAGGTAGTTGTTATGTATATCATTATGTTAATATCATTTTTGTGGGCGGTACAGGGGTTACCTGCAGTATGATAAGGTCAATGTCATAAGTAATTTCAAACACCTTTATGGCCCCTGCATTACCTGCATAAAATTATAGATTGATATTTTATAAAACCACAACTATTGGGTTGGTTAAGCTGTACAAAATTGTGGATTGTTACATTTTAAAAGCCTATTTTAAAATAAACTAATGTGTTGCTCGTGTTCTTGTACGAACTTCTCAGTAGAAACTATACTCTTTTAATGGTTTATTATATTTTTTTGATTACCACTACCACTACAGCCTATCACAGTCCACTGTTGGACATAGGCCTCCACAAGTTCGCGCCCGACATTATGACGCGAACTCATGTGTTTTGCCCATAGTCACCACGCTGGGCAGGCGGGTTGGTGACCGCAGGGCTGGCTTTGTCGCACCGAAGACGCTGCTGCCCGTCTTTGGCCTGTGTATTTCAAAGCCAGCATGGATGGTTATCCCGCCATCCGTCGGCTTTTTAAGTTCCAAGGTGGTAGTGGAACTGTGTTATCCCTTAGTCGCCTCTTACGACACCTACGGGAAGAGAGGGGGTGGCTACATTCTTTAGTGCCGTAACCACACAGCACATTTTGATTGAAAAGCCTATATATCATTTTTTATCTATGGAAATACTCTAGTTGTGAGTTCTTGAATGAAAGAATAATGACTTTCCATCCATCTATCCATTCACCCTCCAATACTTTTGCGTTTGCAATAATAATATCTTTTCTGAAAACATGTTAATAAAATCAACTATCTCCTAATTAAAATTTACATGGTGTAAATTCAAAGTATGATTCAAGAAATTAAAAATTAAATACGCTTATCTTATTAATGTTTTACTTTTTTATGTAAAAGTGGAACTTGGTTGGTTGGATCGTCGAATAAAAATATAACTAGATTACTATTGCTATAAATGTACATAAGAATAACAAAAATATACATATATGAATATGTATTACACCCAGATTCGACAGATCGAACCCACAACCAGCGAAGCAGAAAGTAGAATCATTGCAAATTGTACCAAAAGGGTATATATAGTTACAGAGTATGTAAAATATTAGAAAGAATTGTTTTTTTTTTTTTTTTTTTTAATGTTACTAAGTCGACAAACAAGCGTACGGCTCACCTGATGGTAAGTGACTACCGTAGCCTAGGTATAGACGCCTGCAACACCAGAAGTGTCGCAAGCGCGTTGCCGACCCTATCCCCAATCCCCCCCAGGAGCCTAGAAAATTTTGTCCTAGAAAATCATTATTTATTTATTTATTTTATTTATTAAAACTTTATTGTACACAAAAAAAGAAGATACAATTTAGAACCATTAGATACAGAAACAAATAAGTATGCAAAGGCGGCCTTATCGCTTATAGCGATCTCTTCCAGGCAACCTTAAATGAAAGTAGTATAGGAAAAATGTGATTAGTTCTATTTTTAAATGATATAACCCATATAAGTCGGAGTAAATGAACATCATCACAACTTATGCTCCACGCTCAGTTCGTTCTCTCGCTGCATAATATTATTTAATAATAATGTGGTAATTTTGCAACGCATTCCGTTCTGGCGGGTGCAGCCGCGCGGAAAGACTAATCTAGCCGTGGGAATAACGCAATTTGACGTTTCATCATTAATATCTGTTACGTAAAGGTATTTTTTTTAATTTTTATACTTATATACGCAATGACATTTATAACAAAGGAATGGTAAAAAGTAAAAGTATGTGTCACTAGCTTTCTGACGCGGATTCACGTGGACTATACGATTCTGACAGATCCGTTTTCTTCCGTTAAAATGTCACTCAGTAATAACGTCTATTATTCTGGTGAAATTTTTTTTAATAGTTTTTGAGTCCATCAACAAACAAACAAAAAATAAAATCGACACTCTTTATAGTATTAGAATAGATATATTTATACGTATTACACATATAAATATTTCTATTTCTTTTAAAAAATATTATTTTGAAACGTCGTTGACATTATTTTCACTATAGATTACATTTTACAAGCTGGCTTGAATTTATAATTTACGTAAGTACCTGGGTGACCGAGCCTAGCTCGGTATTTTTATTTTATTTATTTTTTATTTTGTTATTTTCTCGGTATTTTTATATTTTATTTTTATTTAAATAAAAAATCACGAGCGAAATTTAAAAAAAAAAGAAAAAAGAATAAATCTAGACTGAGATTTGAACCATGGTTTTCTCGGTTAATCTCGACCGTCCGATTTCCCACCTGAGCCATTACTACTTTAACTGCGAAAATAATTTTCCTATTCTAACAATATTTTAGCAATTTTTTCAGTGCCTAAAAACAGGGATAGAACGACATTTTTTTAAATGAATCCTAGCTAGATCAATTTTTCGCCCCCGAAATCCCCTGCATACTAAATTTCACGAAAATCGTTGGAGCCGATTCCGAGATTCAGAATATATATATATATATATATATATATATATATATAATATACAAGATTTACTCGTTTAATAGTATAAGATACATTAATATTTTACTAACGATTTTTTTACATAAACCTGCCTTTTTTAATTTTTATTTATAGAATCCTTGTACTAATAAATAATACAATCAAATATAGAAGAGTATGTAAGAGCTTCGCTTTCCTTGCTGTAACAAGTAAGTTTCATTGCCAAGAGTAATGTTAATATTAGAGACAGCAGCAGTATGAACAGGCGTTTGAGACGGAGTGTTTAATATATTACTGTTAGCAAGTTAGCTGTTTATGTTTACCATATAAATTGTTTTTAAAGTTACATCGCATATAATGCGTACAATGAAATGCATTGAGAACGTTTACAATTAAAAGAAGGCTTTAAAATCAGATAACGTTAAGTAAAAATGTTTGTAAGATATATTTTAAATAAAAGGTAAAAGTGGGTTTCAATATATAAGCAATACAAACAGCGCGGTTGCAGGTGAAAGTGAATTCCTTCATGTGCCGTGCTCCTTGATAAGGAAGTAGGCCCTTACTGAGAGTTAACGCGATTTTTTTAATATAGTTTTATTATTAGTATAAATTGTTTCCAAATAGCTAGTACTGAAAGCAATATATTTGTTGAGTTTATTGGTTAAAAATAGAGAACATTGAAAACTGTGTTTCTTGGCGATTCTTCTCAACAGATTCTAAATTTCAAATTGGTTGTAGCTTGACATTTACTATATAATAATTTAATAATTAAATACTGATCTTTTCTAAAGTAATTACTCAAAATTGTTTTTTAGGCCGTTTTGTGTTAATTTTTTTTTTTGTAAAAATATTACAATTTAAAAAAATTTGGAGTTCGATTATATTGTAGTCGATCAAAAGATCCAAAAATCTCTTTACAATAATGATAATACTAATGTATGATACCTATTTATTATCATTTTTAAAAACCTTGTGCGTATACAATCAAAAACTTTTAATTACTGACAATAATCTATGAATAGTGTCTCTACTTAGAATTGAACTTACAATAAATTTTACTCATTATCATAAGGACGTAAGTATGTAATGTGATATGTTATATACTGACCTTTAAAAGTTAATTGAAATAAAAATTATTTCACCTTGATAGCTACCGTGTATCGTATAAGATTTCTGCTGACGTTTAATTGTAGGTATACGATGGATAAATACTTCTAAGGTTTCAAACATATCATTAAATTGATAAAATTAGCTCAAGTTTGTCCGATCAATTACATTTTTTTTTAAATATTTAATAATTTTAATAACAACTGTCTCCTCTAATGTAGTTTCTGCTGAATCTATAAATATTAAAATAATACACATACTAATTACATAAAACACATTTCTATAAATTTATATTTTATTATAACCACTATAATATTATCTAAAGCATAATATAAAATAGAGTAACTGATCGGTTAATATAAATAAAATAAATAACAAATTATTGAATAATATTATTTAACAATGACAATTGCTCGTAACAATTACATAATAAATTGCAGTCTTAGCGTGTAAACGTCACATTATATCATAGTTATGTAAAAATTTGATCTACTTCAAATAAGCATAACAAAAACGTATAAAACGTATAAAACAATTTACAGTATTTTTAAAAGTTTTTTACATATTTAAAATATTTTTATCATATTAGATATAGATAGCCTCATTTCTAATTCTATCTTTGAGAGAAACCCCAAGCATAGCCCGTTCCATTGCATGTTGAGCGACTTTAAACTTGTGGACCAGTCCCTTCGTCAGTGTCCATGTCTCGGCTCCGTATGTTAACACAGGCAGGACGCATTGTTCGAAGACTTTTGTTTTCAAGGATTGCGGAATATTTCTATAGGACGTACATATACTTTTCGTGTTGTTTGAGTTGTGTTTCTGGATTCCACACATAAACAATTTATAAAAGAATTGATATTGTATGAAAATATTTCTTAAAAAAAAAAACTTTATTTATTATAAATCCGGTTCAAAATTAGTAAAAAAATGCCACATTCCTATGTATATCAAATGAGCTGCGAAGGGCGTTTCAATGACATTATGTTACGTATCAATCGATTCGGTTAAGGATTGTAATCAATACTGACAATTGCAAGATCAGACGAAAGACATGTTTTCTTATTGTCTTTACAAGTTATGTATGAGACGTCTCTACGCGAAACTATGTAAACCTACGCGATACCTTAAGAGGAAAGGGTACTGAACAGACTTTTGAAAAATAGGTATTTGAATAAAATATTCCTGTTTCGCCGACGACCGACCGATGTTGCAACGGCGCCCCCCGCTAACCTCGCACTGCTTTGTCTATATGTGAGTGCCGCGGTGTTAGTGTGCGTGTGCATTCCTTCGCGCTTCTATTTTTCTGTATTTTGCTTGTTTTATTTGATTATTTGATTAGCCCATTGGCGCAGTTTGTGGTGGACCTGCTTTCTGTTCCGCGGGTTGCGGGTTCGTTTCCTGTCCGAGTCTGGGTGTAATATTTGTATTTATATACTTACATATTTATATGTGTATTATTTCTATGTATATTTATAAAAAAAATACATTATATACATATAGTTATAACAGTCGGCTGTTACCTGTAACACAAGCATTAAGTTGCTTACCATAGGAACAGACGACCGTGTGTGTATGTTATATGATATTTATATTTACATATTTATTTATTTAATTTTTTCTGCTTCGTTCTTCTGTTTACTTTATTATTATTCTGCTTACTTTTATTGGATTTCGTAAACTACTTAGTACTTATTATTTTGAATTATTGTTTGTTAATTCATTGGATTGTTATCTACATAACTGTATTTTGGTAAGTAATTATTGAAATACTTAGGTATTTTATTTATGAATTAGGTATGTAATTACATGTTTGAGGTGTATGTAAGAATGGGTGTTGAGATACATACATATAGTGTACATGATAAATGTATTGTAGCCATACATACATAGTAATTAATATGTTTGTCTTAGTATAATAATAATAATAAGTAATATACTTTGTTGTACATTTAGATAAAGAACAAAATTTACATTACAAGCAACTATAGTCACAAATTGTACAACCAGGCGATCTTATTGCTAAAAAGCAATCTCTTCCAGACAACCTGATAATGAAAGGGACATCGCTTTTCAGATGGGCAGGTGGTATATAAATATAAATACATAAGCAAAAAAAGAATATATAACAATCATACATAGGTACATTACTACATACACACATACGTACGCAATAAAATAAGTATAATAATAATAATAGTATACATATAAGTTGTAATGTCTCATGTTTGTCGCGGTTATACGTAACACATAATTGGGACGATATAAAATGTTTAAAAATAGTAATAAAAAAAAAAACAAATGAGATGCTGGTGACATATACAAAGAGAGACTGATTGACTAATCCTCCAGTTTTATGCCTCCGACAGATTATTATGTGGGTACGGTGTTGCATAAAATTTCAAGGGACTACCGTATTGATATTTTTAAGTGCACAGTACATAATGTTTGATATTGTTCCAATTTATAAATTACTAGCTTCTGCGCGCGACTTCGTCGGCGTGGACTCCACTTCTATTGGTCTAAGCATAATGATACATAGCCTATAGCCTTCCTCGATAAATGGGCTATCTAACACTGAAAGAATTTTTCAAATCGGACCAGTAGATCCTGAGATTAGCGCGTTCAAACAAACAAACAAACAAACAAACTCTTCCGCTTTATAATATTAGTATAGATTATTTTATTGATGTCTTTTTAGTTAGACAAATTACATAATAATACCTAATAATAAGCGCTTTATTTGCGAAACACACTGAAATACAAACGATGAACATAAGATAAAAATTAGTACATTATAAAAAAAAAAAACATCAAAATAAATGTGGAAGAACAAACTATAAATAAAAAGAAATAATAATAATAATAAAAAAAAGAAATTGAAACAACTGAACTCAGAACTAACAATAAAGACATTTAAAATAATAGTCACTAATAAAGGTGACAGTGTGTCTCACAAAAAGATAAGTCCTCGGCTTCAGTTAGGGATAAAACCTAACACAGATTTTCAGGACCACCTATTGATTTTTTATTTCATTATTTTGTGGTTGATTAAGAATTTTTAACCGACGAAGAAAAACAGAGAAGGTTCTAAAGTCACCACGTATGTTTTTTTTTGATGTTTGACCATGCTTAACTCATTACAGAGTAGTCCGAAGTTTATTTTTAAAAAAATATTGGAAAGGCTACGAAGTTACGGCTATTTTATTTTGTGGAGCCCTAAAGGAATCATTTAACAAAAAATTGGAAATTGTGTTTGCTCACAAACGAAAAAAAAACGACTTAAATTACATCGACAAATAATACATAATAAGACGAAACAATAGTCAAGTAAATACGCGCTATTAAAGATTACTCAAAAAGTTGTAATCAGATCTCAATCTAATTTAAACAAGACTACATGACAAGTATTAGCTTTCGATTAAAATAAGAATCATCAAAATCGGTACACTGAGTAAAAAGTTATGCTGTATAATACAACGTAGGTCGACGAAAAAGTAGTCAAGTAAATACGCATTATTAGATATAACTCTAAAAGTACTTGTGAGATCTCAATTAAATTAAAATGGGACCATATGACACGCAACACCTTTCAATTAAAACAAAATCGATCGAAATCGGTCCACCCAGTCAAAAGTTCTGAGAACATACATTAAAAAAAAATACAGTCGAATTGAGAACCTCCTCCTCTTTTAAAAGTCGGTTAAAATGAAAGATGCTTTCTGGAATTTAATAGAACCAATATTAGAAAAATTTTACTATGATTGCCTTAAGGGAAAGGAAAGGAAATAATTAAATAACTCTTTACCTACTTGAACTGAATAAAATAATGCTTCTTATTTTGAAATATTGTAGCTTTATTTAGTTAAGCTACTTTTCCTAGTGTCTGTCCGTCAGTCGTTCTACAGTATCCTTCCTTTGCCTCAGTAATAAGACTACCGTTAGCCAAAATTATGGTCAAACCAAAAACATAAACAACATAATTATTTAAATTATTTACCACTAGCCGACCCGTGCCCACTTCGTTGCGCGTTAATTTTATTTTTAATATTTACTTCGAACGACGATATCTCAAAAACTATTCATCTAATTGATATAGTGTAAAGAGCAATTTTAATCTGCATTAAATGCCTAAGCTAACTAACATATTCATTTGGATAAGGATTAATACTGAACTAAAGAAAATATCTTTGAAAATAACGTAATGTTTTTAATTAAAAATTTGAACATAAAAGTGGTTATTGTAAGTCAACCCTAAGAGATAGATATATGCTATCGCGGACTTTTTTGTAGAATTTTTATAGATCTTGAATTCGCTAGTACATTATACAACTATATCTTTGCTAGTTTACGCAGCGTTCGCGTGGAAAGCTCCCCGTTGGCGAGATTTTTTGCGACCTCTTCAACATTTATCGCCGTATTTCTGCTAATTTACATTCAAACATAATAAATTATATACCTAAACCTTCCTCAAGAATCACTCTTTCTATTGTTGAAAACCGTATAAAAATCCGTTGCGTAGTTTTCGAGTTTATCGCGTTCAGACAGACAGACAGGAGGACAGAAAGACGCGGCCGGGGGACTTATTTTTATAATAAGTATAGATAATTATCATTTTTATTTGTTAGAGAAACCCTAGCCCTACCCTACCCCTACCCTTAGCCCAGGTTTGCACAATGTTACAATGAAAACCGCATCCAAATAAGGTTTTATTGTAGTTTATGAAAAGAGAGATTATTTAATTTTGCTAATACGAATTTTTGAAAATATCGACAAAATAATACATCACTAGTGTATCTATATAATTATCGACTATGAGGCATCACTTCGCTGGCGTGTATACGTACTGTTTTGACCCTTCCCTCCCTCAGACCTATCCCACAAACAGCAAGAAAGGGACAACTGCAGCTCAGACCGTTTTAGGTAGATAATTATTGACCAAAACATCATTTCGTAGTTGACGGTTTTCTCCTCGAAACATGCCAATTTATTTTTTATTTTTTTAACGTAAATAAACAAAGCCTTCAGCTATGCCGCTCCGTTTTCTTTTTTTTGTAAATATGAATTATTATGTTTTTATGAGTGTTTGAAAATGTACAAAAAATTAGGCAATATTTCTAGTTTTTGAAGACTCCTACTACCTAATATAATAAGAATATGAAAAAAAAACAAAACGTAGGGGCATGGTCATGGCAGGTAAAAGTTTTATTTTACAAAAATATTTGATCTAGTGTCATTATCCAGGGAGAAAACAGTCGAATACGTTTGTATGGAGAAAGAGCCGGTATCCTTTCCTATTTTAAGCTCTCCTACGTTGTTTGTTTATGTCATTAAAAGTATTAATCGCTTTATGTCGCAACTTATCGTATCGCATCACATAGCATCACGGTTCATTATTTGAAAATATCATAACAACAAAACTTCAAGAATACGTTCAATAACTGATAATACAGAGTATTAATATTTTTATTCTAAAGACAAGCAATATTCTAGAACGTTCATAACAAAATATTTATTATAAAACTTGAAATACCTAGCACAGATAACTTATACTATTTTTTTACTTTCAGGTAAGCCCGTTGTCTGCGGTTGACATTTCCAACGAGGCACAAAAATGGCGCAGTGTCAACATCGCTCGCTCCATTTCACGTGCTAGTTATAGCGGGGAATAAAATCTTGTGACAAACTAGTAAATATATTAAACTATGATATGATAAAATTCAGCCCGTAACATCCTACTGCTGGGAATAGACCTCTTTCTCCATGCAGGAGAAGGATTGGAAAGCTCCAAGCGTGTAGCTACTACGGCATAACGATTAAATCATAAAAATAAGTAGCGTAATGTTTTGTAGACTACGCCATGTTTGGATAATAGTTTTTAAAGGCTATCGCAATATATTTACTACAAAAGTACAAACGCATTAGGTTTCTAATTTTATTATTAATCTCAGCTCTATTTTTTTTTACTTTTTAATTTCGATTACAAAGATTAAAAAAAAAGGTGTGTGTGCGATTCACACACGATAGAAGTGAAACTTCTTTGGCAAACTAATTAAAAAAAAAAACTAATTTAAAATTAGCGGCGTGAAGCGCGGCCCGGCCGCACTTCGGCCGCTTCGCGGCGCGTCCTTTCCCGTCGTTTTTCCGTTGCATCCGGTTTCAAATCACAACGATTCTAAAGAAGTTTCACTTCAAAAAATACACTTGATTACCTTACTGTATTTGTGTAGAGCTTGCGTTAGCGTTTTATATTGACAAAGTTGCAGCGCTAGTGACAGCATATGATGGAAAGATAGTTTAAAAAAGTAATTTAGCATTGTCTATATTAATTCAGTTACAATATCACGTTAAATAGGACACGACATCAATGTGGCTCAGAGCGAAATGGACCTTAGTTATGGACCATTTAAGAATTAATATATATTTTAAGCTACGCTGTAATTAAACCAGTTGCCTTTAAAGAAACTGGATTATATTAATATACATATTTTAATTAAACTAATGAGCTTGCTTAAATGACATTTACAATAATAAATTAAAAAGTTGGGTTTTGTATAAAATCATTTTAACCAATAAAGTCCCAATTAGTATGACACATATACGTATCATATTAATAAAATGATGAAAAATTTCTTACTTTGTACCAAAAAAACTCCGAAAATAGTAAACAAATATAAGCTTAACTGAGATTGACTAAAACAACTGAGGTAGGGCACAGCAGAAAATTTCCTGCTCTAAATCTGGAGCAGCTCGACTGGAGCAGTACGTCGACCTTACAGAAGATCACAGATAAATAATACTGCTTTTAAGTAGTGTTGTGATCATGTAGTTAGTAAGGTGACCACAGCTCGTGGGGTGAATTAGTGTGTTGCAGGCGTCTATAGGCTGCGGTAATCGCTTACCATCAGGTGTACCGTACGCTTGTTTGTATCGCCGAAACGTATGTACGAGTACGCGCACGCGCACGCGACTGCATCAAATTGCATCATTTTCTTCTTTCGAGTTCCACATTGGAAGGGTAGGGTGTGTGTATAAAAGGAAGTTAAAAGTTGAGATGTATAAACGGAAAATATATGGCAGTTAGAAGCTCTCCGAGTCAACTAGTTAACAATACAAAGCAAAGCAGCTTGTAACATCAAAAAAGCAGAGAAAAACCAAGTACTTCACAGCAATATAGTTCTTTTCTAATTCACTAAATACTACATTTTTTACTTAACAAAAAATAAGCACAAAAAACCATGGTCGCTCTCATGGCGGCTGCAATAAAATAAAAGTGATGGGCACAGCCGATTGCTTTCTCGGGGAGAAAGTTTTGATCATTACTCAGTCATTTCTCTGCCATTATCTCTTGATGTTGCTTGAAGACCTTATCAATACTTGATTAAGGAATGACCGTTTCGAAATAGTTGATATAAAATTCAAGAATTTTTAGAAAACTTGACATTTTTTTGATGGTTGAAAGCGTTAAAACTAGTTCGAGCGCCATAAATTTTTTTTGCGTATTTTGAAAGTTTGAAAATATAAAATAATCGGCCAAGTGCGAGTCGGACTCGCGCACGAAGGGTTCCGTACCGTTGACTAGGTAAACAACAGTAGGTACATTTATTTTAAACTTATTATTTATTATTAAAGTAAATATAAGCACAATTAAGTATTTTGTGAATATTTCAAGTGCCTACCTGTTACCATTTAATGATATCGAGCAAAAATAGGCAATAAATCGCGTTTGTTGTATGGGAGCCCCCCTTAAATATTTATTTTATTTTGTTTTTAGTATTTGTTGTTATAGCGGCAACAGAAATACATCACGATCACGAATTTGTGAAAATTTCAACTATCTAGCTATCGCCGTTCTTGAGATACAGCCTGGTGACAGATGGACGGATGGACGGACGGACGGACGGACGGACAGCGAAGTCTTAGTAATAGGGTTCCGTTTTTACCCTTTGGGTACGGAACCCTAAAAAGTCTCCGTATTTGAAACGAATTTAATATGAGAATATTCGAGATTAAGATATTTTAAATATTTTTCTAACATAAGAAATATTTTGACCATTAGCAATAAGAACAGATAATTAATAAATAACATTTAATTAAAAGCTACAAAGCAATTAGTTGAAAGCGTTCATAAATAAATCATCAACTCATCTTTAAGAGTATTTCTTAACGATAATTCTTCCCAAGAAAATAATTCAGCTAGATTAAATTGCATCAATTATCGTTTAGTGGTTTTATAGTTAAATAACCATAGAGATTGCAACTAAAGGAAATAACAATTTATAATTGAGATTGTAATTACATAAAACTATTCTGGTACACGATCTTCTGACTTACAAACAATTATCACTATGTAATGGTCGCCCAGAGGTCGAAATTTGAACATAATTAAAAATTTAAATTAAAAAGAACCAAAAAATTATGATACTAAAGAACCTTTTTTTACATTTTTCAATTTCACTACAGACTGACAATCAAGAAAAGATATATGCGTGTGTGTGTATCAAATACATGGTAGTGTGTGAAATGGATTTTTTATTAGTTTAATGCACGTTTAATGTATATTTTCTGTTTTTTCTGTTTCTTTCTCTATATAAACTATAAGTGTGCGAAATTTCATACTCCTCCAATTCCGCGCAATTCCCGTAAAAAGGGGTACAAACTTTTTGCTTCACGTATTAATATATAGATTTATGTTAAAGATTTAAAACGAATGAATCTTTATTTAATAAACTCATAGTTAATTGATTGACAAGTCTAATATAGAAAAGTTTTGGTAGGACAAGTTGAAATGTTTAAGACAAACATAATCTAGACAAATTTAATCTAGAGTTTCATTTCTGTGTCAAAAGCATTGTGTATTGAGTAACTAAGACAAGCGTGTATAGCAAGATACTCTCAGTTTTGTCTACCATTAACCTACATTACTGCACTGCCATCGATGCCATGCCACATCGTGTTTCCCATCAAGCGATCTTGTATTTCTCTTCTAAAATAAAATATGATTTAATACAGGAAAGATTTGATTCTTTGTTTATTTGTAATATTTTCATCAGTACAATTACTACGTTATCACCAACTGACATAGGCTATATTTAACGAGAGAAAATGAAAGAGTCAAAATGGTGTCGTCCACGTAGATAAAGCCTCTGCGAAAAACCAGTATATAAATATCATTCATGGAACGTGGAAAGGTTTTTGCTAAGAAGTACGTTAAAATTTCCAATTTTTTGTGTAATATAATTTTAATAGCGTAAAAAATACACAATTGAGCTCAAATCGAAGTAGGGAAGGTAAAAGTAGGGCACGTAGACTTTGTGCAGATTTTAATAACAAGACTTTTCAATTATAATGTCCAAGGCCCTTCGTAACTCGTTTTTAAATACGAACAAGGTGTTTTGTATTGAACATAGCGCGAAGTATAAATTTTTGTGCAGTGACAAAGATTTGTTGTAACCAGCGAACTTGAAACGTGGCTGAAATTGTTCTAATATATACTCTTATTATTATCTTTATGCTTTTACTATATATACTATATATTATACAATATTAAAAGACACAAATATAGTAACAATCAAAGAAATATGTAGTAAAGTCAAGTGTCTATATAGCTATGTTTAACGAAATTCGGTGTATAATAAGTAAGTATTGTTACTTCATAGTATGTGTTCGCTGTCTAATTTTGTTTCATTTAGACTTTTTTATGAACAGCTTATAGGTGAAAATTATAACTTCTGTTCAGTTTTTATAATCCAAAATATGGACGACAAAACTTTAAAAGAAAGAAGAAAATAATTTATGTGACAATGTCAAACTTGTTATATTTATAAGAAGATATATTTTGACGAATATGATAGCGATAACGACTTGTATAGTTTGTCCATTTTATTATTAGTCTTTTGACAGATCGACGACTGACAAGGTTTAGTGATGTCCTAAAGAATAATCGGTATCGCTAATTTTTTTGTTAAAAAATATAATATTTATTAATATGAAAATACTACGACGTAAAACTTATATATATGTACGTCAACTGGATATCGATGAACAATATCGTTGCAAGGCAATATCTATACATATAATAAAATGGTAGAAAAGACAAAACTGTACATTGAATATTTTTTTAAAAGAATTCCTTGGGTGTGATTTACAGTCGATACCGAAGCCAAAAATATAGTTTTTAGAATTTTTGTCTGTTTGTCTGTATGTATGTCCGGGATAAACTCAAAAAGTACGAACTTATTTTCAAATTTGGCACGAATATTATTTAGAAGTCAGGTCAACATATAGGCTACATAATTATTATCGTGCTATCACCTACGGGGAACGAGCAGTGAACCTTTATTTCTTCAACGCATTCTGTAACAACGTGTAATCTAACGACGTATATTTGAATGTTGTTGTTATTATGTTAATAGCCATGCTATAAGCTAGCTTCACTCTATAAAAATCACGCAATATAAGTAACTTAGGCCGATAAACATAATTAAATGAATATAAGTAGTATCAAGACAATTTTAAAGCAGCGCCATCTATGAGATTTCAAAAATATCATCATCAATCCCTTTTTGGATATAAATAGGTTAATTGGTTATTTTTAAAAGTCATAGATGGAGTTGTGCATTTTCTTCTTAAAAATTGTATCGTTAATTCGTTTCAGAGATGAACAAAACATTTAAAAAAAATGTGTTTATATAAGTTTTAAGCTGCTTCATCTATGTCTTATAAAATTCATCGAGTTTATCTGTATGTAATAAGAATAACAAACAGAACTCAAAAAGAACTGCATAGATTTATGACAAAGTTTAAACTCGAGAACAGCACGCTTTTGCTGTAAGCAATTTGAACTTGTGGGGTGTGTGCGAGGGAGTTTCCA
The DNA here is from genome assembly GCA_905220545.2 of Melitaea athalia. Taxonomy (NCBI): domain Eukaryota; kingdom Metazoa; phylum Arthropoda; class Insecta; order Lepidoptera; family Nymphalidae; genus Melitaea; species Melitaea athalia. The sequence goes on from HG992203.1 coordinate 8,302,706, forward strand.
ATGAAACGCTAGTGCTAGTGCTAGCTAGTGACGTGCCGCCATAAACTAAATAACGAAGAAAGCCGACGCGAACGCCAAATGTCATGATAGGTAGCCAAACCACTAATGTTGTTTATCGAGAAGGCCTATAAGTATGTATTTTTACCCTATTCTGTATTCCTTATTCATTATTTTCTCCATCTGCTTTAGTCACAACTTATGACTTAATTCAGCAGAATCACCATAAAGTCGTTTATTCAAAGCAGGCTGAAAATAAGCACTTTTTGAAGGTCAATTTTATAATAGACAGTCTTTCTCCGTTACTGCACTTTCTGTAGATATGTAATGTAAAGAAGAAATGGGTAAATGAATGTTATTTTAAAGGGTATTTTTCGTGCTGTATAGCGTTCACGCAGACGATGTCACGGGCAGCAGCTAATATAATGTATATTTTTGTCCGATTTGATTTACATATACTTATTAATATTATTATTTTTCACTGAATTTTGTGTTCAATAACAATAAACTATAGCCTATAGTACTCCTGAATGGTGTAGCTTTCTGTTCGTGAAAGAATTTTCATGATCGGATTACTATTTGCGAAGATTACTTCCTACAAACAAACAAAGTTAAAAACTTCACCTGTTTATAATATAGATTAGCATTTATTTCTACCGATTATTTGTAATCTGTGGCACAATCATAGTAATCGTTATGTGTGGCATATCACTAAAGGGGCGGTACCCGTCTATGAAGTACGATATTATATCTATGAATTTTTAAGTTAAACAATATGAAACTTCATGGGCCGGAGCTGTCAAAAGACTAATAATAAAATGGACAAAGTATAGTAAAAGCAATGTTGTAGTAAATAGTCTTCTTCGGTATGAAGACTATTACTTTGATGTGTGGTAAGATTTGTTGTCGTAAGAATGTGTACTAGTTGACAAAGTTAAGTTAGAGCGATAAATTTTGCGATAGCGACACAATAGCGATTACTTAGCAACTGTGACTAAAAGCGAAATACGCATTTTATTTCTTTGCATGACGTTATGCATGTTATATTCAAATTGCTTTTCAAACACCTATTATGTCTAGGTCAAAATATTGACACTAAAATAAAAGCGAAGCTAAAGTTGACCTGTTGTTAATGGATTCCACAGTCTAATTTAAGAAATTGTGTTAATTTATTTTATGCTTTTACTTTATGAATCATTTTGCGGATCATATTTATATTCTGTGTAAAATAAATAATTCTACTATTTAAATTATTTTAGTATTTTAATAATAATGAAAGCTTACGAATTCCCTTTAAAGTCAAGGTACTTGTCCATTCGGGCTGCTCCATATCTTCCATATCTCCATTCTTCTTATCTGCCCTACCTCAATAAAAGTACTAGGTACCTATAACATTTTTAATAATCCAAAAAAAAAACTTCAAATTTAATTTGAACAATTAAAAATACTTACCAGCTTATATATTGAATATGATAGCTTTCAAACTTGACCGTTAACAATTATAATTAATTTTACGTTACTACGCTAAACAAAAAGCATAGCGTTAAGAAAAATAGTAAATAGTTGAAAGTGTGGAAATACGCATCATAGCTTAAAGCATAACTCGTAAAATAAAGGTGTTTATGAGGGAAAGGGCTCGAGAGCGACGAGCTAGAAAGTGACCCATTGATGCACTGGGATGCAACTCGACTTTCTCACGAATTCCTGCGTAATATAGACATCCTTGTCTAAACAATTTTTTACGTCAAAATCATCTCTGTATTAATACGTGAAGAAAAAAGTTTGTAACCTTAGAGTATAAATAGTTATTTATACTCTAAGTTTGTAACCCTTTTTACGAAAATTGTGCGGACGGAGGAGTATGAAATTTCGCACACTTATAGTTTATATCGAAGGAGTGGAGAATGTTAATATTGTTTTCAAATTATGCATAAAAATACATTAAATCAATAAAAAAAGTTACACACACTATCATCTATTTGACACACACACACACACACACACACACACACACACACACACACACACACACACACACACTATTTTGTTTATTATTATAGAAGTATAGCCTTTGACACCTTAAAAGAGCTCAAACTTATAATTTAAATTAATTATGGTCGAATTTCGACTACTAGGCGACCACTAGTTTACGTAAAACGATAAAATTTCAAAGTAGATCACTGCTATTAAATTAATTTAAATACGTAATCATTTATTTTAAGGAATTCTACATGCTGTATTAATGGCGGCGCATTAGCAAAGATTCCTTAACCTATCACTAATTTTGTACAACATAATTCTGTACTTTAGTGACGCAATGACAAAGTAGTCACTGTGACTAGATATTGTGTTACTGTCTAGTGTTCGATATCCAGCTGTGTTAAAAAAAATTAATAAAGTCATTTGTATTTAAGTAAGTAAAGGAATTGCATTTTAATAAACATATTATAAAGAAACTCTACATCTAAAATAGCTTAAAAAACTTGACAAGAATTACTTATTGAAAAGCTTATGGTATAAAACGTTTACTTAAGTTAAAGGTTAACTTTTAAATGTGAAATTTAAGAATGATTTGAATGTAGCACAAGACATGATGCAGCTAAAATAAGTAACACTAAATAACCTACTTAAAATATAAAAAGATTATATAAATTTCAAGCTAAAAAACGTTGATTTATTTAATCAATTTATTATCGTAATATAATTAGATTATTATAATGTATATAATTTAAAAAAGTGATTATCTATACTAATATATAAAGCTGAAGAGTTTGTTTGTTTGGTTGTTTGTTTGTTTGTTTGTTTGTTTGTTTGTTTGTTTGTTTGTTTGTTTGTTTGTTTGAACGCGGTAATCTCTGGAACTACTGGGCCGATTTGAAAAATTCTTTCAGTGTTAGATAGCTCATTTATCGAGGAAGGCTATAGGCTATGTATCATCACGCTAAGACCAATAGGAGCGGAGTCCACGCCGACGAAGTCGCGCGCAGAAGCTAGTGTATTATGTAATGAAACAATAAAAATATAAATATGTAGAAAGGAAATAGGTAACATAATTTTGTCTATATAGAAGTGTTATACAAACAATGTCTGTCGTAAGAGGATGTAGTATATTCAAGATACATCTAGGTACTTGTGGAAAAACTTTCGTTATTGGTGACGTCTAGAAATCTAGTATTTGAAGAAAGTCCAAGTAAAACTTCCTGATTTACTTTCAAAGCATCCCGTGAGACGGGAAATTGTTTAATGGCTTATAGTGAAATCAATGATTACATACGATGTCACAGATTAATTAAATGTATTAACACCAATGTAACAAGTCTTGATGTCAGGATCTACATTTGATTCAGACGAATAATTATAAATTGATTTTATTAAAATGGTAAATATTAATGTAACACAAACAAAGAAACATTATTTGGTTCCAAATATCCATATCCAAAGACACGAATATGGCATAATATGAAATTAAAATACTGTGGCGCAGTTAAAATCAATCAAAAATCCATTTTATACTTTTATACGAACTAGTGGTCGCCCAGTGGTTGATATTCGACTATTTATAATACTATAATTAATTTAAATTATAAGTTTGAATTATTAAGGTTCTGTTGTCGAAGAGAGAAAAAAGAGAAGAAAAGACTAATTATATGCCTATGAGTGTCAAATACATGGTACTGTGTGTAATGTTTTTTTATTGATTTAACGCAATTTTCGTAAAAGGAAGTACAAAGTTTTTGTTTCACGTATTACATTCCTTACTTAACAATAGCAATATTATTCGGTTCGTTTTTTTTCTTAATACGGGACAAGCAACAAAAATCGACGTTCCATTAAATAATATAATTTCATCTTGTTAAAAGCGACGATCAAATAGAAATTTCAATAACGGTAAATATTTTTTTTAATTCGGTAATTTTCGCGGTAATATCAGTAATAGCACCTGTTAACTGGACAGTTACGACAGCACCATCTGTAATGCTCTGATGACATTTCAAAAGGCCATCACTACAAAGGGCACGACCTAGATCTGCTGAAGATTCATGTAGTTTAAGGACTTTGGTCGGCTCTTATAACAATAAATGTATGTAGAAGTTCATCATAATATATCGAATGTGATAAATACATATTTAATGCTAGTTTTATATTTTGACTTGTTTAATAATAATTAATGAACATATATTTACGTATATTTATACATTTTTTTTGTTATAAATATTTGTTATAAAAAAACATATAAGAAAATTAATAGTAGGTAATTTTCCGTTTTAAAATATTTAGGTCAAATACGAAGCTCAACTTATCTATTAGAAGTTACTCAGGTGGAAGATAATTTGACTTTCCAAGTCATATTGACATTAATGCCGCCAACTTTTACATACAAACACATTAACTTAATGTGCTAATTCATGTACCATTATTATAAACAAGACTCCGCCATGAGCGATTATTACTAATAATTAAGGTTGCAGAGTAAATGAATTTGAACATTATGTAGAAATTATCACTGGCTAGAGACATTAACGATTAGGTGCTGTGTATAGTTAACTTCAGTAGGTCAGTCTAGGTCATTAGAAGTAGTTCTATAAGGACATACGCATGATACAGTACATCCGGGTAACATCGTAGACAGGTCACGTTTAATGGAATGGAGACGAAATTAGCAATACTTGTAATAATTGTGTTATAAAAAAATAAACTGATTTTTTTTATAAGTTTATCGGTTTTATTACAATAGAAATGATGTAGTTAGGTTATGTACGAAAAGCTAAAAAATAATTCGGTAATCCCTAGCTACCAGATCGCACTAATCTTCTTATCAATCTTTGGTATTGATCAGACAAATATAAAATCGTTGGGCACGTGAAATTTCTGTCATAGTGTTTACTCTGGATACGCTACGCTCCGTGATTTACAACCATAAGGAATATATTATGTTATATTGTCATCAAGATTAAGAGTGTGTACCAAATATCAGAACAATTTTTCATTAGAAAGGGGGTAAAATTCCAATTATTATAGACACAAACATACAAATAACAAGTCAAGCTAAATAAAACCGTTTAAAAAATATGGCCTAAGCATTTCAAACTGATTTTGATTTGATGCCAGTACCGTTTGACAATACTAGATATGTTATAAAATATAGTCTGACGAAACCCTCCATAAATAATAAAGAATAAAAATAAAAAAAGTTATAAAATATGGCCTACACGTGTAATGACACTGTTAGTGTGATATTTATAATGTTTGTCGAAAATAATAAAATATTTTTGCAATTAGATATCTATATCTTCGTATCTAGTGTGTGTTAGTTCTTTTTGAAAATTGTATTACGTGCATAAATAGACATTTGTAGATAATTTATATCGTTCAGTGAAACCTAACCTTATAGTAAATTTATCAATTGACAGTATTAAGTATATATTTTCTATTTTCCTAGAAAGAAACAGTTGTCATTCGATACCCTTACATCAGTTGTTTCGAGTTGCCCGTAAGTTAGTCAATAGGTCAGTGCGCCGGTTTTGTAGCAAGTGGTGCGTGTTCGGTTCCGGTTGATGCACCGGTCATGCTCTTAAGGCGATTGCTTTATCGTCAACATATTGTAATGTCCAGAATAATTTGACAACTAATTTTTTCGATAAATATTATATACCTACTTATTTATAGAAGCTGAAATTACGGATTCTTGTTAATTGATAAAAGATTTTTATTACTTTATTTAATTTTTTAAAGTTTGGTTATTTATTTAAATGTTTTTTTTTAATCTAACTAGGTCGGCCAACAAAGCGTACGGCTCACTTGATGGTAAGCGATTACCGTAGCTTATAGACGCCTGCAACACCAGAAGCATCGCAAGCACGTTGCCGACCCTATATATATCCAATCCCCCCCAGGAGCTCTGGTCACCTTACTCACCAACAGGAACATAATAGTGCTTAAAAACAGTATCATTTAGCTGTGGTATTCTGTAAGGTCGAGGTACTACCCTAGTCGCCATATTTTGAGCAGAAAATTTCCTGCTGTGCCCTACCCCAGTAACAAATGTAAATATTTATTTTTGAATCATTTAAAAGTAGCTACAGTGCAATTACAATGCTAGTATACAAATACGTGTCTTTTTGTTTATTGCTTACTTCGGTACTACTATTATGTAGCGGTTAATCCGGAGCAGTCAGACTGGCGAAGTACCTCCTTATAAAAGATCACAGCAAAATAATACTGCTTTCAAGCAGTGTGTTGTGTTCCTGTGGTAAGTAACGTAGCCAGAGTTCCTCACGATGCAATGTGATGACATTTGGGGTAAGGTGTGATATATTATTCAACCGCGAACTATGTATTAATATCTTATAAGGTAGACCGCTCTTCAATATTAATACTATCAAATGAAGTTAACGGACGATAACTTCTAAACGACCTATTCTAATCTATATATTGAAATTATTTTTGGACCAAATAGTTAATTAAATAAGACCATAGGCTGTAAAACATGACGGTACGTACAATAGAAGCGAGACAGAAATCAAACATATAAACTTATCAATCATGGATCTGAATAACGTGGTTAGCCAGTTTAGTAACTTACTAACTTACACGCACTCAAAAAACCGTTGTCCCAGATTTTTTATTATCTCTCGGTCATATCTTCACGTTCTATACCAAATTCATAATAAAACTATATACATAAGTAATTAAGTACCAATATAAATGTATATATCGAATCGATCCTATACTAATAATAATTGTAAGCCGTTATTGAAACCGTTACTTTGCGGCGGATTAAATGCAAGGAATTAAAGAATATCATATTACGAACATAGATACGAAAATTTTCGATGGTAAAATGGCATTTGTGACTATTTATTTCTGGCCGATTTTTATCAGTACAATCTACGTTGCGAAACGTTATTGTAAGGAATAAAAAAAAACATTGTATGATTTTTTAAATGATGTGGTTTTGAAGAATACTTCAATCTGTTGTGGCTGTTGCGCCGGCGGTTGTGGGTTCGATCCCGCACATGAGAAACATTTGTATTGGCCATACCTACAGATGTTTGCCGTGGTCTGGGTGTTTGTGCAGTCCTAGCGGGTCTCCCTACCGTGCCTCGGAGAGCACGTTAAGCCGTCGGTCCCGATTGTTATCATGTACACAGCGATCGTTACTCATAGTAGGGAGCATATCCGCCAACTCGCATTGGAGCAGCGCGGTGGATTAAGCTCTGATCCTTCTCCTACATGGGGAAAGAGGCCTATGCCCAACAGTGGGATATTACAGGCTGAAGCGTTCTATCACGCAAAATTATAATAAAATTCCTATTAAAATAATACTTGGTATGTAATACCTGTAGCATATATACCTACAGGTATATTGATAATGATATTTGCTTTAGATCTTAGATTTAGATTTAGATGAGATTTAGACCTAGAACTTAAGACATAGATGACTGTTTATCTCATAATTTTTATTTATTTATACTTTACTAGCTGCTGCCCGCGACGTCGTCTGCGTGTGTTCACTGTTCGTTCCCCGTAGGTGATAGCGTGATAATATGTAGCCTATGTTCTGACCCGACTTCTTAATAATATTCGTGCCAAATCTGAAGTAAATCCATGCAGTACTTTTTGAGTTTATCCCGGACATACATTGACTTTACAACTACATTTTAAACATTAAACACATTTAAAGACATTTACGGACTGTGAAGTACAATGGGCGGACTTATGGCTATTTAGCCATTTCTTCCAGACAGCCTAATAATATAATATCTCCATAATCTCAACGGCATCAGGAATTATACTATATAAGTATACCTAGATTTGAAATAACTGTAAAACTTGGCTATTACCCATATTTTCAAATGGATTCATGTTTCCAGTTTGAGCTACACCATCTAATGAGTCTTGTCACGTATTTACTCGGTTTTATAAGTGCGTATTAAAAGACACTAGTTTGCAACTAAACTGTATTTAATAGCATTGCACTTTTAAAGTTTTTGCACATTAGTGCCGTACTTATTGCCATATCTAGGACTGTCATAGAATTTTCTAGTTTCATACCTGTGATATAAAAATATTAGCGTATTTTTAATTGGCATTACATTTGTAAATCTTAGTAGTTGTAACTGAGTACAGATATAAAAAATAAAATGTTTGAGTTTTTATAAAAAGTATTAGAGATATTTAAAATAAAATATGAAGAAACGTGTACTAAGGTGCGGTAAAATGTGTTACGAGAAGTAAATTCTTAGGTACGTATTCAGATAAGTCTAGAATACCAGGAAGTTTTAGAACCGGTCCCGACGAATGTACGCTTACTTTTCCATTTACAAAATATTATGTAATATATATATTTTATAGCACTAAAAAAAAGAATGTACAGAAAATTACACGTAAAGTTGATGGCAGAGGTGGACTATCCCTCTAAGAGATCTCTTCCAGTCAACCAATGGACCCTTACCTTTAATTTATAATACCTTTTTTTATTTAAAGAACATATTTAGTGCCAATTCCTAGTGTGAAAATATTTTTCTTAAAAGTATTAAGTTATGGATATACAATATTTCGAATTCATAAGAGAAACACTTGGAAGCATTTAAGGCATATTCCAAAGAAAGAAATTTTTATCCTTTTGTTTATTTTACTTACCACTACCACTACAGCCTATCACAGTCCACTGTTGGACATAGGCCTCCACAAGTTCGCGCCCGACATTATGACGCGAACTCATGTGTTTTGCCCATAGTCACCACGCTGGGCAGGCGGGTTGGTGACCGCAGGGCTGGCTTTGTCGCACCGAAGACGCTGCTGCCCGTCTTTGGCCTGTGTATTTCAAAGCCAGCATGGATGGTTATCCCGCCATCCGTCGGCTTTTTAAGTTCCAAGGTGGCAGTGGAACTGTGTTATCTCTTAGTCGCCTCTTACGACACCCACGGGAATTATTTATTATTTATTTTACTTATTTAAAAAAAAAAAAACTATTTCTAATGACATTAAAGTAACTCATAGTATAAACTGATTTTTAAAGGGATAAATAAGTAGACGAACTAGGAACTTACATTATTTTGTTTGATTACATATTAATTTATCTAACGTTAATAAAGTAATGTAAAACCATTTATACATATTTTTATACGAAGTCAACTCTTGACCTCCTCTTGTAAAGGTGAACGATGAGAAGAATAATTTTTTCTAGTCTTGAAAACACATCATTTTAAAACGTTAAATACGCAAAATCATTCATTCTTAAAGTAATATGAAACTAAGAGGAAATAATTATGTAAAAATTTGGATAATGGTTAGATGGCTATTTTTGGTATAATACAAATTTTAGGCCATTATTCTATTGGTTACTTTTAAAATATTCATAATAATGCTCGTTTTCATATAGATTGTTTTTCTTTATTTTAGTTAATACTTCATGTTTGAGGCAATAAAAATATTGAACTTGTTTTTGGGTTTTTTTTTGTAACGTTATCCAATGATCGTAACAGAATATATTTTTATGTTGTGGCAAGATTAGACATGTATCTGCTACGTTTATCTCGCTTTACACGTATTTCAAAATCGGATAATCTGTGATGCGATGAGAAAGTCGTGTGGTTATGAAAGTAATAAATTTTTATTACTAACTTTGCCCTAATCTATCGGCAGCCTTATTTTATGTCTACACGGAAGTCTGTATATTATGCAAATTCTGCAGTTAATAACGCTAGCAACGTTACATCTCAAATAAAAGGTTAACTGGTCATCGGCTTTTCTGTAAATGCTAAACAAACAAGTGATTTTCGTACATGGTCGTAAATGTAATGGTCTCTATTTTGACATTTCAATCTGATCACTAAAGTGGGAAATAAGTCATGTACTATTTTACGAATATTCTCGCAAACTGTAGCGTAATTGCATGAAACTAAATACATATTATGTATAATATAGGTACGTAAGAATGTCTATTGATATGTCGATTGGTTGGTCTCTGGTATCTTTCGTTACGGATGGGCGTTCCACATGGATCGATTTTAGGTCCTTTCTTATTCTGAGCATATGTTTATGATTATATAGTACAATAAAAAAATTACGTAACCTTTATTGTTTTCAAAGAATAATTATGAAATTTCCATTAAAATATAATATACCTATAACATATTTTAATTCAGTAAAAGATTTTGTAAATTTTATAGATGCGTGGGCTTAGTTGCACAGGCTTTGATGTTAGACATAATTATGACTATATTTATAATACTTAAACTGATGTGTATATAATTGAAATTCAACAACTGAAGACTAATCAGCAAGCTTTAAAAGAGCAACGTTTAGAGGCAGAATAACTGAGAGTATCTAATTGACTATAATATATTATTGTTCAATGACCAGACGAAAGTAGTTAATAGGCCTCCTTGAATGATGTTATTGATTAACAAATAGAAATATGAGTGATATTTATCTGAATATGAATTTGCGGCCTTCGGTCAAGATCCGCGTGTTCTATCAGCTAATATCTTGACTCATAAGACAAGAGGCCATGTTCCTATTAACATTGACTAATCGAAGTTTGGTAATCGATGATGATTTGTCATTTGCTTTCATCTAATATTTTATTAAAAATACATTAATCCATTTTGTAACTCTTAAATTTACTATACAGTAACTCTTAAAAGTATACTCAATCTATACTTAATCAAGAATGAAAAGAGTTCTAATATCATAATTATGTTTATTAACACGAGTGTTTTCCCAACTCTGCTGAGGACTAACTTAAATATTTGTCTTGATAATTCCAGACGAACGCGACGTTACGTTAATTTAACTTGACAAACTCACTTGAATGATACTTGCAGACATACATGATTTATACACACCCATAATATACACACATGCATAACATACATGTACCTGTCTTCGTGTACTAAAATGTCACAATCTTGAGGAACACAATTTTGAGGGAAATCTTTAGGAATATAATAGAAAGAAATAATGTATAATAGAAAAGAAATAGGTAATATAGAACCTATGTGTGATATTTAGACATCAAAGCTTATCGCTTATACGTCAAGTCTTAAGGTGTAGGTGAGTAAAATTTCTACATCGTGACCTTGATTCGAGGATCGAAAGTAGATCCAACCGGACACGTCGTTATTGCTGTCTTGTTTATTGTACATTTTATTTAAAAAAACGAGTTTTTATCAAGCTACTCTTGTATTGCCATAAAGACGAAACGGTTAAAAAATGGCTACAGATTAATAAGTTTGATTCGCGTTAATTTTTTAGTGAGAAGTAAAGGTTTTTTAACTATTTTGTATCAATATCAATCGAAACCTTGAGTATATTATATAGTGTTATTTGTTTTAGCGATTTATTTATTGACACGTATGAACAGCTGTACATCATATTATTTCAGCCAATCTCAGTCTTATACTGCTGGATACAGATCTCCATAACTTTAGGCTGAATATTACTGGTATTTGTTAAGTTTAAAAAAGTTTTAGCTTAAGACATTAATTAAGAAGATATTTCCTGCAATTTTATTAATAGATTGTTTGACTATAAACAGTAGATACTTAATTACAAAAATGCAGCACAAATAAAGGAAAGCATCGCCAGTATTTTTTTATATTAATGACTTAGTTGTTTTCACTAACAATAATTATAATTCAGTAAATGTATATAATTATAATTAGCGATGAATAAAGAAAATTTTTGTATTCACATAACTTTCATATTTATTATATAACTGAAGTTAATTATTATTTTGAATAGGTCGTAAATTTTTAATTATTTATTCTTAGTAAAATATACATGACAATTGACAACATTAAAGATACTAATTATAAAGTTTGACTATATAATGTGTTTAGTTGGAATTGTAGTTATAAAGTATTGCATTCAAAGAATTGTTATAAGGTAAATTATTCACATAGGTAACATAATAATTTTATACTTACTACTTAGATACTTATCCTTCTCCTACATGGAGTAAGAGGCCTATCCCCAGCAGTAGGATGTTACAGGCTTAATTATTGTAATTTCCTTTGAAATGAAATTTTCTTTATTTCTTTTTACACTAATGTTAAAAGAAAAAGGCTCAAAAATCAATTTGTTACTAACAAAAATACTCTATAGACTTAACTATATAACTTTATTTAAAAATACTAAGATGCGTACGTACCTACAGGCATAGTTTTTTGTTCTGAAATTCAATTAATTTGGATTATTGGAAAATTTTCCTTTTATCTTAATCAAACTTCGCTTGATCATTTTGCTGCATTATGGCTGTTTTATATCAATATCAAAAAATTCTTTATAAAATTATATTTTTTTTATTTTATTTTTATGTCTCAAGATGTTTCGTATTTCCATTTACGAAGGTTCATTAATTTGTATAAAAAAGTCGAATAAAGAATGTGCAAACAAGTTTTTAATGAAAACAAAACCAAACCATTGACGTAAGAAGCTTCTTTGTTATTTTTTTGTTCATTTAACTCATTAAAGTAAAAATCTGCATATAAAACAAATTAACTAAATCGAGATAGAGCCAAACTTTATCATAATTACCTGCTTTATACCTGCTTATTACCTGATAATCACTTTTTAAATAAGTAGCTTGATAAAACATTGTTTAAGCGTGTCGTAGTGTTAAGGACTACCGCAAGGGTAGATAAAATAACCCAGCTTCTACTTAGGTTTCGATAAAGATGGTTACGGGAATGAGATTTTGTAAAATTCATAATCAACAAATTAATATTAAAAGCAACTTGATACTATATTTTGACGTAAATATGTATAGGATTAAACAAAAGGAATTACGTACTATGAATATTTAGGTAATTTAAATAATTTAAAGCGCTATTTAGAAATTCTGTAAAAACAAATCGTTACATCACAAACGAATCAGTGGTCAAAAGGTCGTGAGGATCAACAATGTGATGCTTTAGCTAAGCAGACGGAATAAGATTTGAAGGTTGAATTTAAATAAACCAAATCATGCAGAATGAGTCATAAATCGTAATCTATACTAATATATAAAGCTGAAGAGTTTGTTTGATTGTTTGTTTGTTTGTTTGTTTGTTTGTTTGTTTGTTTGAACGCGGTAATCTCTGGTTCTACTGGGCCGATTTGAAAAATTCTTTCAGTGTTAGCTAGCCCATTTATCGAGGAAGGCTATAGGCTATGTATCATCACGCTAAGACCAATAGGAGCGGAGTCCACGCCGACGAAGTCGCGCGCAGAAGCTAGTAAAATATATTTTTATGCAAGATTCTTAAAATTATTAAATTAAGACGTTTAAACTAATATTTTTAAATCGATAAAGTTTTTATATATAGGATGTATAAAGTAATATAATTATATAGGGTGGATATAAAGTAATATGTATAGAATGAGCGAACACGTCGTCTCTGCCTCCTGTCATTCATGTTATTTATTTTACTATGATTTTTACATGTGCAGCTAATATATTTTATTGAGTATTTATTGCTAAAAAAATTGTGATTACTGATTAACTTCATAAGGTATTTATAATATTAAAGTTTGTAAGTTAACAACAATTACGTAACTTTGTACAGATATATATGAAATATTTAATAATACACGTTTGAACACTGGTTTTTGGATGTTTCCTTAAAGCTTGCTTTTTGCGTATTTTGTATACTAAAATAAAATACAATGTTGGTTTCTTTGTTTGTATTTTATTACTGTTTCACTATGAATTTAAATTAAACCTGTTATTTCGTCTTTATATTTTTCTCGAACTATGAAGATCGTGAGTCATCATTGTTAGGATAGCTTTTAATGCATTGTTGCTTTTCAACGAATAAGAGGCTCAAAAAACACTAATTCCTATCTCCGCTTTCCCTCTCTTTCAGCGGTCACTGACCCTGCTGTGCAGGAGCATCGCCGACAATATCTTTATCTTCTTCGCCGATAACATATTACATAATTATATTTAATAAAATGTAATAAATAAAATATAAAAAAGTACAATATTTTGTTACTTTATCATCTGGTATTATTAATAACGGAAAAAAAGAAAGGCTATGACAACTTTTATGAAGCTTCATACCAGCGAAGATATTAAAAACTTAATACTTTACAATGTATAATTTAATAACAATCTAACATTAGATTTAACAACAACAAACTTACACCAACCTTTTTAAAAAAGTGAACCAATCAAACTCACTATTCGATACTTACATAACATTGTAAGTGATAGTTCTATTACAAGAACCCATAGGGCTTATAACGACGTATCCAATATAGTTAACAAACCATAAAAAAACCATTAAACAAAAGAAAGTTAAATCAATAACATCACGTATCGTCCGCGATGGTAAACCAGTTTAGCGAGAACTAAAAAGGATTTAGAAAGCTAACGGGTGCGACATCCGTAATTTCTATGATTCTACCATTTTTTTATATTTATAAGATAGAGCACTTTCAGATGTTCAGTGAATTTAATATTACTGATAAATTACTACATGTATTTACTTTTAAATACATGTAGTAATTTATCACCCATTTATTACTCTCAACAATATAATAGGGTCTTCTCTAAGACTGCTCTTTCGCTCGGTAGAGGAAGGCTGCATAGCAGACTTAATTTTAGATAGCTGGACGGAAATAAACAGAACATAAAATTATTCGTTGTACTAAAAAAGCCTGTAGTTAAGTAATATTGCTTCGAGTTATGATAAATATAATAAAATTAGCTTTACAGTTAGATTGATTACTATATACTTTTTTTTATATCGCAGGGTAACCTATTTACGGGTGATATCCAGGACGCCCGGGTAGGCAGCCCTAGACCGTATGTCGGACTTAGCACTCGAGGGTGCCAATACCGCACTAAAACCCCCGCGGGAGCCTTCAGCCGCTTTAATTGGAGGGTCCCGGATCTGCAGATTACTTTATACTTGTATATTCATAATAAGGTTATAAAACAATAAATCTATAAAAAATGATTGTTTGTAATCACTATAATTATTTCAATTGGAAATATAACCTTTAAAAATAATGTTATTACAGTCTATTAATTTAAAAAAATAGTCAAAGTGCGTAATTTAGGGTAATTTTGAATTAAATTAATCACGCAATAAAATGACTACGTAAAGGTATGAGGAAACAATTTTATTTTTAAATTATCATTGAAATTTATTTATTTCCTAAAAATTCCAATGGGATGTCCTTTAATTTTTAATTATGTTATAAATCTTATAAATTATATAATAATTGGTTTTTAGAAATAGTAAATATTATAAAATATTTAAATTACATTGTACTCATGGCCACATAACATGCGTTCAAAATATCAAACGCTAAACTTAAATAAAAAGTTTTTTAATTTTTATGCAACAATTTGTCGTTCATAAAATTGTACCTGGTATATCTTTGAATAATAATATAATGTAACATTTTTAAACAGTGACATAATTAAGAATTTATTTTAATTCATATATTTATTAATCTAAACAGTAAAAACATATTTCTAAAAAAATAACAAGTCAATTTGAAACACTCATCGATCGAACCGTTTCAATTGTTTTATAGTGTGTAACTAACCTACTCAATAAAGTATCGGCCTCGAATTTCAATGATATATAGGAAAAGATAAACCATTAACATTATGTTATGTTCTCTGGCCCAAATCTAGAATTCTAGACCAGTGACCTTAAGAGTGATACGTCTAAACATCTTTAGAAGCATGAATTCCGTAATTAACGTTTAACTAGAACTGGATCGCCTTGGGATCAGTAGCCACGGGGTGGGAATTTGTCGATATTATTTAGGTTTTAAATGTTAATTACGTTAGTGTTATTTCAATATATTTTTCCTCAGGCTTAAATATAAGTGTCATTGCTAAATTATTTTTAATGAGAATGTCATATATATACCATTGAAGTAGATAAAACATCAATAAAATATCAAATATAAATCTATCGATATCGTCAAAAACCAAGATAAAACTAATTGAAAAAATTAATAAATGTATCTTATATATTTTTTAATTCTAACACTTGAAGTGTTAGGTACTTTATGAAGTTATTAATTAAAAAACAGTAACTTTTTTTTCTTTTCTAGAGAGAGAATTTTAAGCGCTTGAAGAGATCGCTACTTTATCGATAACTTATCGCTAATGTGGCGATCTTGTAGCGTAGTCTTCTGCATGTGACAAATTGATTTAGTAAAAATTATTTACAAAATAGGTATAGCATTTCTTAACGATCCCTTCGATTTGTGTAAGAAAAATATTCAAAGTTCATGACTATTTACTAGGCAGAAACAAACAACGTCAGGATAAGGATATAACACTCGATGTAAACCAAGTTACGGAACCAGATGTTCGTAGAAAAAGATATACGCTTTACTTTTGAGCTTCATACCAACCGGACATGTTGCACTACAAATCTAGACCTGTAACCTACCTAGGTCTTATAAGGTCTAGACCTGATGTCGGAACGCATGTACTAGTTTTATGTAGGTTTTTAGATTTGCACAATCCTTAATGTTTATAGTTTTTTTAAAGAAGAAATCTTGAGATATAAATATTTAATGAAATTCTCTTTATATTATGCCTATAAACACATAAATGTACGTCTTAACCTGTGAATAATTTTTTTTGACTATCTATTTACCTACTCATAGAAACAGTAAATAAAAGACTACACGACAATATGTACCCAAGTCTAAAAGTGTAAAATAAATTAAAACATGATAGGGCTTCTTTATCAAAGGAAGTAAAGTAAATAAATAGGTATTAAGGTCGGGGAAAAAGTTTCTTCGTATTTTATATAGAAATTCTAAGAATGATTTTACAAAATTGGCTTACATTAATTATGACATGTACCATTTTGTTTGATAACTTGCGGCCATCGTGTAGGTAGGGACAGGATTCCGTTGCTGTAGAAATTTTAGGACATCTTATTAAAAAACAGCGACAAGTAGTTTTGACAGTCCTTTCTTGATCTTAACTTTACACTACCTAAAGATTTCTGAAGAGACCGAAACAGAATAAGCTCATAATGAATAATGTCCCTCCAATCCCACCATTCACTCAACACCACCTTATTGCGTGTCAACCCGGGTTTTGCGGTAGTCTGTGCAGCTTGACCGCCATTTAACTACGATTTTTTTCGTCCATTCTTATACCAGCCAGTTACATTAAATACTACCAAAAAGATTTTATTACAACTTTTTACTAAAAATTCCAAATTACTTTTTTCCCGACCTATTATAAGAAAGTTTGCCTTACACATGCAGTCTGGTACTATATACATATACAGTCGTCTATTCCTAAGACCCTCAGTACCAAAAACTCAAGTTTATTTATACTAATTACTTTTGTTTTGTTTTTTTCAGGTAAGGAAATGTTACAAGTCTACAAAAAGCAGTTGACACGGTTGGTTAAGCGATTCTAATATATTGCATTGATGGCAATGTATTTCTTTTCCTAAATACAAAAACGATGATATAATTATTTATAAGATCCAATAAATGGTACACGTGGGTTGCAACCGTTATTTGCTTTTTCAAACTGGGTTAATAGATATATACGTTTGCAAGTACGAAATTGTTTTGCATTTAATTTATGTCATGGTTGATGGTAAAGGAAATTGTCATAAGAAAACTTGAAAGTGTTGAAAGATGTTCTGAGATATGTCGTTAATCCACAGTAAAGTAGCACGGCGGATTAAGCTATCAATTTTTTTTCTTGATAATAGAAGACATTTTTGTTTAGCAGGTTTCATACTGGTACTGTAAAGTACAGTACAATCTAAAACATCTCGAATACATTTTTAGATGCATTTGGATACAACTTAGACTAAGTTTAAAATTTGATTATTATTAAGTTATTCAGATATTTTATCTGTGTTATAAAACCGAAAAAAAAAAAATTATTTGCTTGTTCAAATACGTTTATTAATCTGAAATATTGATTTTTGTTTTTGAAGCTTAAACAGCTTAGGTTAACCTATTAACCTTCCTTAAGGAAGTATAGGCTATAAAAAGTGTCGCAGTAAAAGAGGAAGTTACTAAAAACGGAACTGAAACCAACAATTTAGTTTTACTAAAAATATTTAATTGTTAAATATACGTTATACTATAAAATAAAGTTTTGATTCAACCAAAATTTTCAACGGTAAATATTTAATCTTAAAAGTAAAACTTCCGAGACTAGGTAAAAATAACGGTGATCTGCTTGGAAACACCATATAGAACCACATCGAGTTAGAAATGGGAACACAAACTAACGACTTATCGATAAAATTTATAAATACCACAAATCCAATATTTAAAAAAACATAAATATAATACGTATATTTATTCATAATATTAACCTAAAACAAAACTGAATTTTTAAAGAATTATTCTGAGCTAGTAGTTACTCCCAATAACCCAAATATTCTAGCTTGGTTCACAGCTGGTAATGCTTTTCTCTTGAAGCGTCGTGAATTCGATTCGTGTCTCGAGCCTGGATATAGTTTATATTATTATATTAGTATGTTAATGTATATTTATAAAATATATGTATATGATATCAACCGGCAGTTACCTGAAACAAAGACTTAAGTTGTCTAAACATGTACACAAGTTGTGTAAAATATGTTAAATGAAATGTTGAATCAATATTTTTATTGTTAATTATCGTAAAAAATAAAATTAATAGACAATTATTTTGTTATCATGATAAAATAAAACTTAAACTACATAGTAAATGCAGTTTTGTGGCTTAAATTTTGTCCTTGTAACGGTTCGTGACATACACTTTCAACACTTTTGTTGTCAATAATGTAACCTTTTAAAATGTGATTACATCGACGCCATGCTTAATTTTGACATTGAAATATCTTCGTCTTTTGATCTCGATTAAGAACACTCGATTTAGAAATCTATTGTGTGTAGCTTATTTAAAAAAAAGCTATGCTGAATATATATTTTTTGTGTATTTTGGGACACTAGTCAATGAAATAATGAAACACTAAATAATGTATTGTAATATTGCACAATATTCATTAACATTTTTCATAATTATAAAAATTTGAAAGGCAACGACAAAAGTATATAATAAGTTATATATTAACATTAAACTTATATCCTACTGTATATTAAAAATGCAAATAACATAATTATGTATTGTGTGGATACGTAATTAGACATACGCATTTATATTAAAAAGCGAAAGTAAAAAAATAACCAAAATATCTAATTAACGTTTTAGAAAGTAAGAAAATAAAATAGAACAATTGGTAGTTAAAATAATAAATTTTCTCTAAATTAAATTGTCGATATGATTATAAAGCTCGTCCCTAAGCTCTTAGAACAATGGATGATCACAAGCGTTGTAGCGTAGCATCATTGTTTTATCTCATCGTAAGATTGTAACAACGCTTCTCTGCATACTTAGGATATTTTTTGGTGATTAATTTAGAATAAAATATGACTTTTATAGAGAAAATGAACTAAAAATGTTTAGCTTCAGATACTAAAAAAATATAGGAATAATGTTCGAAAGAATGTTAATTATTTTGGTTGGTAAATTTTATTATAATAAATAAATATATTTTATTTTATTTGTCTTAAATTATATTTGTCTTTTATTTAACTTAAACTGAATGAGTTTTATAACAAAAAATTAATGATGACAAATCCTATTAAAAGAAAAATTGGAGTCTGTCTAAATAAATAAAAAACGAGTGTGCTTTAGACTACACGACTGAAGTAAAACTTCTTTAGTTGCCCGTACAGTAATATACAAAACGTAACTCTTTCTCTTTCCATCTTAACTAACTTATATCTCTATCTCAACTTCCGTTCGCCTCGCCTGATCATACTTTTTGTAACGCTCTCATCACGCAAGTCAAGCGTGCGTAAAAAAGTCTTACTTCAAAAAAAAATTTGTCTCTTTTTTACTGTAGGACGATGCTATTTTTATCTATTTTACAAAATTTTCCTATAATCATTACACTATAGTCAGTCCCCATCTCACTTTTTCCATGGTAACCCCACAAGCATCACTGTGTTACGCGGTCGCTCCCATGACCTAATGTAGGGGCACAAAAACTATATTTGTACACAATACTTGCGGTATATTACACATGGATTAATTAATGGTACGATTAACATCTGAGAACATTCCATACTATGATAGTAGAGCCAAAAATAATTATACTTTTAAAGACTTTAAAATTTTAAAACACTAGTTTTAAACTACTTTGGATCTGATCTAGATTTGGAGAGGTGACCGGGTTTCGCTTTACGATTTTTTTTTAATTATTAAAATTTATTATTTTAATTATAATAAGTAGTTTTATATAACGAATTACGTATCAAATGTTTGTGATGAAATTTTTCCAATCGACTTTATTTTATAAACTAGCTTCTGCGCGCGACTTCGTCGGCGTGGACTCCGCTCCTATTGGTCTTAGCGTGATGATACATAGCCTATAGCCTTCCTCGATAAATGGGCTATCTAACACTGAAAGAATTTTTCAAATCGGCCCAGTAGTTCCAGAGATTACGCGTTCAAACAAACAAACAAACAAACAAACAAACAAACAACCAAACAAATAAACTCTTCAGCTTTATATATTAGTATAGATAAACATAAAGCTATTATTACTTTACTTTTTTAAAGTAAAATAAAAAGTATATAATTATGTACATAGAGGTATGCGAGGACGCGTATAACATCTTAATTTCACTGCTATAATCTAGATCATGAATATTTAATATTTGTTCTAAGTTGAATTATGTAAATATGGCATTTGGCATAAAGTTTTCATTATTATTTTTAGCACCAAATTAAATTCATTGGCACCTAATTAGAACTAAATAAGCACTAAATTAAAAATTATTATCATTAATTCCAAGTTAAGTATGTAGTGTTTTGTGATAATGCGCTTTTATTAGTATATCTACAGTTTTTGTTACTAAAAAGCATTAAATTATGAATCAAAATGTAAATAAATCTTAGCCCCACATAGTGATTGGAAACGGGTGGAATTCGAAAGCCAATAACTTAGCTCAGAAACGTGCTTTTAAATAGGCGTAGATACGTATGTCAAGAGCGGGTTGATGATGATTATCATATAATTATGTGACAAATTTGACGGTGATTACGAAGAATTGATTGAATTAATCTGATCTTTCTGCTTTTAACTACAAATACATAAATAACTAAAAGTATGTTGAACAATAAATCTTTTACGTATTTATCCGTACAAATGTCATCAAATTTAATTACCGTTAACATCATGTAACGTTTGATTGTAATTAAAGTCAGGAAGGAAGTGTTTAATGAAAATAATTTAGCGCAAAAAAAGTATTTAAATTGCTACATATATTGGGCGACAATCACTGCAATGAATTCGATGATTATGCACAGATTAAAGAAAAGAGGAAATCGTTAGTTCACGGAATAGTCCAGTCAAATTACGAAATAAAAAAACATTAAATTATACAGTTTGGAGATTATGATGGATCGGTGTATTCTGAGCTTAAATTCCAATTTGAGGGGTTCTCCGAAGGTCAGCTCAAGGTCATTTCGATGAAAACACGTTTAATTTGATATCTCGAGAACGGTTAGTGTTAGGAAAAAAATTGTAAAAGTCTTTTCTCTTCTCAATTAAATTTACTAACGCTTTTATCTGAAACTTTTTTTTGTATCACCAATGTAACTTAAAATATTTATTTCAAGTACTGAATAGTCACTGATGTCGATGATATTGCGACATTCGCGCGGATCTCGCTCGGTAAAGTAAGGTATAACTCCGAAGATATTGGTGTTAGAAAAAAAAGTTTGAGGAAAAAGTTGTTCATAATTAAAGGATCTTCAACTTTGATAATGAGTAAAATTTCATAAAATTGAACGGTTGGAGAGAAAATGGTGAAAAATGAAAAATATGGAGATAAAAAAAAGGAAAAATTTTGCCTTTCGGAAGTAATAATTTGAAAAGTGTTGATGATACAAAAAAGTTTCAAATAAAAGAGTTAGTAAATTTAATTGAGAAGAGAAAAGGTTTTTACAATTTTTTTCCTAACACTAACCGTTCTCGAGATATCGAATTAAACGCGTTTTCATCGAAATGACCTTGAGCTGACCTTCGGAGAACCCCTCAAATTGGAATTTAAGCTCAGAATACACCCCCCCCTATCGATCCATCATAATCCCCAAACTGTATAATTTAATTTTTATTTTATTTTATTATTGTTAGTAATGATTGTCGCATGTTATACAATACAATAGGATATTATGTAACTTTATATCATCTTTGTAAGTAATACATAACAAAAATATACGATAGACGTCTCATTCTTAGCGGCACCAAATAGCACCAGAAATGTGTGTCGTAAGTTCTAAAACATAACCCAAAAACAAACATCTAGATTACGAAAAATATCTGTCTGAAATATCTACGTAAACAAAAATAAACCGCCGAATTGAATGTAAGCGTATAACTTTCGAAAGGTGCATCTAATTAAATCGTAGTTTTTTTCTGCAAAATGTTTGAACAAAAAAAAAAAAAAAAAATTAGCAAAAAAAAAGAATCGTGAAGTACACGAAAACAAAATATGATAGTTGGAAGTACACCGAGACATATTTATCATCAGCAAATATAGAATACGCTACCACTAACACCCGTCGACTACAAGCATTGCAGTAGTTAATAAAATACTTTAAACTGGGCCCCGCGGTTTCACCCGCGTTGATTTGAAAAAAAAAAGCCTTCCATCTTCTTCAAGCATACCTAACCTTCCTTTTTAAGTAGTTTAAATTTTTTAGTTGTGGATGCCGTTAGAGCAATAATTATATCTATAAAATGATATATAATTTATGTCGATTAATTGTGAATTTTTTTCTAAAAAGGGAGGCACCTTAGCGTATTAATATGTATGATTATAAGCATAAACCTCTGTATATAACCGATACGCATATCACGTTGCAGTTGCCGATATCATTAAGGTTTATTACTGGTTGCGTAATTGTATTACATAAATTCTGTGACAGACTGACAACGTTTGTCTAGCATATGTCTATCTCAGCGTAACATTATTGATATGTAATGAAAAAATTTCTGTCTAGTAGGACATAGTAGGAAATATCTTGCTCAATATTAGGGGAAGTCATTCAACCTTACAGAAGATCACAGCTAAATAATACTGCTCTCAAGAAGTGTTGTGTTTCTGTGGTGAGTAAGGTGGCAAGTGGGGAGAGCCGGAAGAAGAGTCGGCAATGCGCTGGCAATGCTTCTGGTGTTGCTGGCGTTCATAGGCTTTTTTATTTTATATATAACTAGGTTGGCAAACAAGCGTACAGCTTACCTGATGGTAAGCGATTACCGTAGCTTATTAGACGCCTGCAACACCAGAATTATCGCAAGCGCGATGCTGACCCTATCCCCAATCCCCCCCAGGAGCTCTGGTCACCTTACTCACCAACAGGAACACAATACTGCTTGAAAAAGTATTATTTAGCTGTGGTTTTCTGTAAGGTCGAAGTACTACCCCAGTCGGCCGGACGGACGGTAGATAATAATGTATTATTTTACTATCAGCGGACCGTGCGCTAGTTTGAAATCCTAGTGTTATTTGAAAACAATTCGAGTACATTCGTAAAATACTGTTTCGTTAAGATTAGCAAATCGAATGGAAAATTCCGTTAGAAAGTGTTTTTTTCGTTCTTGTGATACCTTTTGTGAAATACTAATGTTCGGACTCCAAATTGCACATAATGTTGTAAGGTAATATGTTATCAAATAATTTTATTTTGTAAATTAACCTTTCAATCATAATAACGAAACAACTTTTTCAGATTTTATCGCGAGTCCTCCCGTAACCATGGTTGCTATAAAGTTCCGAAACATCATGCATTAAAAAAAACCTTATAAACCGCAATAAAACCATCATCCACCTTTGCCATCAACATACATGTAATTTTCTGTATATTCTTTTTTTAGTGCAATAAAGTATATAATTATATAAAATCCGAAAAAGTTGTTTCAATTTAATGAGTAAAATTCGCGTAAACTATGAAAACAATATGTGTAAGATTTCAATAATAAATTTTTAAGGTTTTCTGTGAAAAACTGTTAAGTGTAGAGTAGTAAAAGTTTAGATTAAATATTAAACGCTAGATTTTAATACCATCAGAATTTTGTTACATTATTCTGTAGGTACAACTTACAATCTCAAATTTTCGTATGTCCTGAAGCTAATATGTTGCAAATCATTTTTATACCTTGAGTAATTTGTGTTACATTTACTTGCATAAGTTCTTAGTTGCTATAATATATAATACTTTGGTTTCATCGACTTAATTTGATTGTAGAACCGGACTCATAATATAAAGACAGTAATGTTCTGATGATGAATGATAAACCCACATGAAAACTTTGCAAGTTTATATATTTTTTTATTATTTTATAAAAATTTAGATAAAATCAAGATTCAGTGAAGTTATTCGAACAAGAAATGAAGAATAAGAAGTATTTTTTTGAAGAAATTGGACTATAGTTTACAAAACTTGAAACCAACTTTTGTTTTTTTTTGAAGCGAAACATTTTTAGGCGCATGAGGTGTAAACTTTGAGTGACCGTTAACGCGGCAACGCGTCACATGGTCAGTACTTGGATGGGTGACCGCCTAGGAACACCGCGTGACGTTGGATTTTTGTTTTATTTTTCAATTACTTTTTTTTCAATATCTTTTTTTGTATTTTTAATTCGTTTTTCCAATTCGTTTTTTTTTAAATTAGTTTGCTAAAGAAGTTTCACTTCTGATATGCGTACTTTGTACGCACGCAATTTTTTTTTTCTTTAATAACCTAACTTTTAATCATTCTAATACTAACGGTGTTACCATAAATTAATGGTATATAAATTAAGGCAAATTGGTGTTTTACCATATTCGATCTCGTGTAGGCTAAATACAAGGACAGGTTATTTTATATATTGTTTAAATAACAGTTCTCTATAGCTATATTGCAAAACTATGAAACTTTTAAGGAAAATGCCTATTTCAAAAATATGGGTAATATATTCTGTGTATCGATATAGAAGCAACTTGTATTTAATACTAAAACTATAAAGTGTTTACCTACATACAGTGGGATAATAAACGTATTTGTTAAAATGAGATTTAAAATACTATAATTATTACAGCACAAGAATTTCGAAATGCAGTTATTTTTGTAGTTGAACGTGTGGACGAACTTAAAACTCATTTATGCTGTGATAGATCTTATGTTAAATAAGAATTATACTATAAGTCTATGTTTTCATATATATTTTTTTATTTTAAATAGTTTATATTAATGGGTTTAAAATATGTTTATTTCATAAACAAATTGAAATCAACCTTAACCAATAATTTTCTAAGTAGGTATCAAATAACTGCAAGAGACTTAGGTAAGTACTAATTTAAAAGTTACTTATTAAAGATTCAATCAGAGTAGTAAATTCCATTTAACCAGATAACTCAGCCTTGTCATTTTAAGGATCAACTATTACTAGCCGGGAACTTGTTTGTAAATGGCACTATCAATAATTCATTGTCGCCCCCGTTTAATTACCAAAGACAAAGATTTTTGTTTATAATATTGACTAACGCAAAATATGGAAAGTATGTTTCATGGCATTATTATTATTTATTATATTTTATTATTATTTATTATTTATTACATAATATATTCAAAATTGTATACTCTAACAGTGCTTTGGAAGTAGTTTTATTGACATAGGGCACAACAGGGTGAACAGGGTATAATTATCTTGTTCACAAAATGGAGCTCTTCTGGCGAAGTATCTAAACCTTGAAGAAGATCACAGCTAAATAATATTGCTCTAAAGCAGTGTTGTGTTCCTGTGGTGAGTAAGGTGGCCAGAGCTCTTGGTCTTGGGGATGATCGGAGGTAGAGTCGGCAACGCGCTCGTATATAGCCTCGGTACGGTCTACCTCTTACCGTAAGAGGTAGACCGTACGCCTTTTTGCACACCTAGTCGTATAAAAAAAATTAAGTAGGTAAATATGAAAAAATTAAGTAGGTAAATTGATTGCATATTCCGGAGAGAGGAGAGAGAAAGAGAGACTTCTTAATATATTGCACTGTTTTTCTTTGGTTTTCTCTGTGTGTAAGATTGCTTTTTTAAATTAGTCCATACTTGATGGTAAACTAAAACATTTATGAAACTGAAGAAATGCTATGAAAATGCTAATTGCGTCGTTTATGTTTCGCACAGCTAGAGTTTAGTATGACCCGTCCAACCTAGCCTGGTCATAAGTACCAGTAAAATTGTCAGTCAATCTCTTCTCCTTGAAATAGTTCATTAATGTATTAAATTATTAAAATATGTCAACCTTGAATACTACCACTTTGTAAAATTCTAGTTCAATAACTTATTGTCAATCGACATTAAGTCTTAATAGTTGTTATTTGTTACTAAATATTAGGTCGTTGAATATCAATTTGACAGACTCCATGAAATAATAAAGTAATTAATAAAGTCATATTTAATACATATAAAACGCACAGAGTTTTATTATACTATTTTTAGGGTTGGCAACGTGCTTCCAATTCTTCGGAGTTTCATGTGTTCATACAGGGGATGAATAATAAATTAATGGTTGTAATATATTACATACGATTCTAGATGAATCGCACAGGTCCGCCAGTATTTCTGGATCCAATTTTGATCCTTTACCTAAGTCGTAACACGTATTTTTAAAGCCTGCAATCGTTTTCAATATTTAACGATTTAATTTTTAATCTTAAGGAACTCTACTTAATGAATTGTGTTAAATATACATTTGTTAATAAATGTTTGACTTAACAATACTTTGTTAAGTTTGACAAACTGTTATGGGTTTTGTGAAATCTAAGATCACGGTCAGTTTGTATAACATACATTCGGAGTAAGCGTTACTAACATAATATAAAGAACTACATATGTCTGTCTGATAAAGATACTTTCGTGGTTTATCATGTTGGCATTTTATTTGCCTAATTGGTAACATCTGGTAATAAATAAATTATTTGGTTTTATGAAATGTTTCCTACATGCACCTCAACATGTAATAACAATCAGTGAAGTTTGTTGCAAAATGTTTCGTAACGTTACGCAGCATGGCAACAAAATTAGCACTTCTTGACGAGGAAAGCGGTTCCTAAGACATCTCAGTTCAAAATACGAAGAAATAACATATAAAATTACTTCTCGTATATTGTTTTTTCTATTTGCAAAAACCGTATTAAAATCTCCTACATCTATATTTATAAAAGAGATTACCACCCGTATATTAACTCATCACGATATCTCTGGAACCATAAGGCGTAGAGATTTGAAATTTGGTAGGAATATTCCTTTCGCCGAGTAGAGGTCAGCTAAGAACGGATTTTACGAAATTCCACCCACAAGAGGGGGTTGCGGGGGTTAATAACTTATATGGCAAAACAACGTTTGCGGGGTCAGCTAGTAGCTTATATAAAGATACAGGAAAGAAAGGTACATAAAAATAGCGACTTTTTATACTACATATTTTGTGATATAGGTGGTACTCGTAATTACATCTAATAAATTTTAAAATGTATAATGCAATAATATTTCATATTATTTCGATAAATCTAGGTTAGTTTTGTGTAACATCTAAATGAAATAAATTAATGGCAAACAGTTGAAATTTGTTTTTTAATATGAAATACTTAATGTTTCTGGTTTGTGGAGTGCAACGAAATAATGTAAATAACGTTCAAACTTTAGAGAAATGATAAAATGTAACCACAATGTACTTAATTATAAACAGTAATAAACACTTTTTATTTATTTATGTATTTTATTATTTTAAAAACAATTGTACAAAATCTAATTATCTATTAAAAAACCGGATGAAATAAATAAATTAGAGCTCTGCTCGTTTTTGAAATAATTTTATTTTAAAAATATAAGATGCAACAGCGATAAATTAGAAATTAATTCCATTTTTGAAATAGACTTCGATTTTCAAACTGCACCCGAAATTTAAATTAGACACGGATGAATCAATTAAATGTAACGAGAAATATAATTTTGAAACTGCGTTAATTTTATTGCAGAAGAGTACGTTGACCTCTATCAAATTATAAATAAGTAGTTGTTAAGTTTTTTATGTACTGTCTAACTTTCATAGTACTTTAGTAGTTTTCTGTATTTTTATCTGCAGACTATAAAATTATAAATATGTGGAATACTACAAAATGTTTTTTTTTAAATTTTAATATTATATCAGATTGATTGTCAGTCACAAATATCACATAACTTCAAAATTATTAAATAATACAGTAGCCTATACATATAATTATATATATGTACACATAGTAGACCGTATTTATACATAGTAGGTACTATATCAAGTGAATTTATTCCTTTTTTTTCTTTATTAATGACAGAACATTTAGTTTTACGAGTTAAAAAAAAAGTAGGTACTTGGCAGTCTAAAGGTGCAGGTAGATGTAAACAAACGAGTTACGGTATTATAAGTAGATAAATTAATACTTTCAAAAAAAATTAAGCACGTTACTACTTCCTGACTGTCACACATGTATTGGAGTATTGAATTGAAAATTACATTTTTAAATAACAGGGGCGATAAATAACGACAATTAAAGATAAAATCTTACTAAATTTTTTGTTCTGTGGTAAATTGAAATGTCATTGACTTCTTTTATTAAAATTATTTCATTTATTATTATGTACTACATAGTATAAACAAAGTCGCTTCCCGCTGTCTGTATTCTTAAATCTTTGAAACTACGCAAAGGATTTGGATGCGGTTTTCTTTAGTAAATAGTGAGGAAGGAAGGAGATTTTATGGACGTATTATAATGATTCCTGAAGGATGGATGGGTTATATTATGTATGGATAATATAGTAGTGGAACCTGATAATTTTAAAGGTAGGTCTAATGTGATGTCGTAAACTAACACTTTTAACACTGCGTTTACATTTGCACATACATTGCACCCGTGCGAAGCCGGGGCGGGTCGCTAGTAATACATATTTTATGAGTGTGTTTTGTATTAATTTTGCGTTTTGAGTCTGATTAAGGATAATGTCGAAAAGTTAAATTGGATTTTTTACTTGGTTTCGTTTCGATTTGACCTTTAAAAGTATTTTGTTGATAACATTCAATGCCTACAGATTGTCGCTTCATCAAACAAAGTGTTTATTGTATAATTTCTTTTAAATGTTTTCTTCAGTGTCCTGGAAAAAATAGGAGATTCTCAATTCGACTATATTCTTTATGTGTTCATTTTTTAAAACTTTTTATTGGATGTACTTAGCGATTTTGTTGATTCTTTTTTTTTAAATTGAAATCTGACTAGTTAGTACTTTTTAAGTAGTGTGTATTACACTGGTCGATATAAATTGATGTCGTTTTTAATTTGAGAACAAACATGTTGTTTGTTTTAGATTAAAAAAAAAAAAAACTACAACAGCCATTCTTTTTGACGCAACGTGACTATTTTTTGAAACAAACGTGGATAACTGTGTATGTTATTTATAAGTGATGATCTAATCTCTTATTGCTAAAATATTATTATAAAATGTTTCGAACAAGGATTAGATTTTTTTTTAAATTATGCTTGACTGTTTTGAATAAAAAACGAGGAAAATATGTCTATTCATTTTAATTTAATATATCTCGTGGCTTTTAATCGTAAACTAAAATATTAAGGCAACGTTTTTAACTGGAAGAGGGATTCGTCTTATATAATTTTAAGAAGCAGAAGAAAACGTTGGTAATAGTAAAAAATCGAGTGTCCTTTATACCACATGACTGAAGTAAAACTTACGAAATGACACTCTCTCTTTCTATCTTCACTAACTTATATTTTCCTCTCAACTTCCATTCGCCTCGCCCGATCACACTTTTTGTAACGCTCGTCACGCATTCACCATCTTACTTTTCAAGTCAAGCGTGCGTAAGGAATCTTTACTTCAAAAATATAAATATATTAGGAAATTTTTAATAACCAAAGAGTATTACAAAATATTGAAAAATATTGAGAAAAACAACTGGATGTATAATACACAGTACCTGGGTGACCGAGCCCAGCTCGGTATTTTTATTTTATTTTTTGTTTTTTTTTTTTTCGGTATTTTTATATTTTAATTTGATTTAAATAATAAATCACGAGTGAAATTAAAAAAAAAGAAAAAAAAATAATCTGGAGACTGAGATTCGAACCCGGGTCGAAACGATTTGAAATCCGTCGCTTTCCTAATTACGCTATTACAGCTATATTAATAATGGTGAAATGAAGCTTCGTATTCTAATGATATTATTTCATTGCCTAAAAACAGGGATAAAACGACATTTTTTTTAAATGAATCCTAGCTAGATCAATTTTTTGCCCCCGAAATCCCCTGTATACTGAATTTCACGAAAATCGTTGGAGCCGATTCCGAGATTCAAATTCTATATATATATATATATATATATATATACAAGAATTGCTCGTTTAATAGTATAAGATAACGTTAAAAAAACGTTTTAAATAGCTTTTATATTATACTAGCTTCTGCGCGCGACTTCGTCGGCATGGACTCCGCTCCTATTGGTCTTAGCGTAATGACACATAGCCTATAGCCTTCCTCGATAAATGGGCTATCTAACACTGAAAGAATTTTTCAAATCGGCCCAGTAGTTCCAGAGATTAGAGCGTTCAAACAAACAAACAAACAAACAAACAAACAAACAAACAAACAAACAAACTCTTCAGCTTTATATATTAGTATAGATATCCGGGTATATAGTATAGGCTTATACCCTCCTTTTTTACTTACTATACCCGCATTTTTTATTTTACCCGGATCTACAATACCTAACCGGGTGATAACCTGGTAGAATGATAATCCTATTACGAGAACGTGATATCACGATTAGTGACAGTACCTGTTGTTGTTTTAACGCATTTAACATTCATTTTTTTAGTGAAAGTGATTGAGAGAATCTTGGAGGGCCAATAGAAAGTGATAGACATCAACTTATTGTTAAGGTTCTTGTTTTGATTATTCTTTGTAGGACTTTGAACTTTATTCCCTAACAATAGAGGTTATTTTCGTATGATTTTTTTATGTTTGCGACTATTTGATGAAATAACAGTAGTAATTAATGTTAACCATTACTCTTTTAGAGTGTCATTTACTATTGTACTTTGAAAGTTATCTTAAAGAATCACGATAAAGAGGACCACAGCTAAAGTAAGGGACGGGGAATAAGGAGAGGGCGGGTAAAATGAATAATCGTTTTAAATAGCTGGTCAGTCGATAGAAACATATTAGACTGCCATTTATCTATAAAACCATTATATAACTACACTTACCGTTATTGATAAAGCGTAATGATAATCTATATTTCTATACATATACTAATATATAAAGCTGAAGAGTTTGTTTGTTTGTTTGTTTGTTTGTTTGTTTGTTTGAACGCGGTAATCTCTGAAACTACTGGGCCGATTTGAAAAATTCTTTCAGTGTTAGATAGCCCATTTATCGAGGAAGGCTATAGGCTATGTATCATCACGCTAAGACCAATAGGAGCGGAGTCCACGCCGACGAAGTCGCGCGCAGAAGCTAATAATAATATAATACTGCTCCCAAGTCCCAATTGTCCCAGTTGTATTAGTTAATTATTACAAAAAATCATTGATCTGTACATAAATATAGTGGTATTAATTGTACACGCGCACGATACTATCACGGTCTGCGCATCGCAGAGCGTGAAAACTGTACGATTTTTATCTATATGTATTTAACACTAATGTATAAAAGATGATTTGTTATAATTGTTACCTTTCGATTTAGATTTATCTGGAATGAAATATTTAAAAAATGATTTTGTGATTATTTTCAACACTAACAGCATCTGTGGTTTCTAAACGTTTATTTACCGCATTTTTTGTTGTTTTTTCTTGCTATATTGTTATATTATTGTTTTATGGACTGAAGTGTACATTTAAAACAAGTTTTAGTTTTGCTATTTTTTGAAATACAAATAGGTCGACAAAAACGCCTACGGCTGCGATTACCATCAGGTGAGCCGTACGCTTGTTTGCCGACCTAGTTACATAAAAAAAGCGATTACTGTAGCTTATAGATACATACAACACCAGAAGCATCGTAAGCGCGTTGCCGACCCTACCCTCAATCCCCCAGGAGCTCTGGTCAACTTACTCACCACAGGACTACAACATTGCTTGAAAGCAGTGTTATTTTGATGTGATTTTCTGTAAGGTCATGGTACTTCCCCAGTCAGGCTGCTCCGTTTTTGAGGAGGATATTTCCTGCTGTGCCTTACCTCAGTTAAATTATTGTCAAACATATTTTATAATTTCTGCCTTCAAACAAAATCTATATATTACTTTATAACACTTGCATATGAGTATGTAAAAACATTTGTAATTGTATATGTATTTATATTTACTTCTATGTGTGTTTAATATTATAATATTTATAGTTTTTATACCTAGCTGTTTCTACATCTTTAATTAACCTTTATCGGAAGAATAAAACAATATGAACTTCAATATTTCATTCCTATGTTTTTGTTTACTTATGAAACGTATTCAGGATTTCTAATTTGAAAACTCGATCCTTAAAAAACAGATTTATAATTTGAGCTCATGAAGTGATTACCTAAAATAAATTATTAAAGAATTACCAAAAATAAATGTAATATAATTTTTATCTAAAAACATTAAGATATAGCAACAAATGACTTTTTATATCAAATTAATTATTTAAATTCCACTCAATCGATACCGCAAACCTTAATGTATTTATATAAAAAAAAAATGAAATACCTACAATACAAATACGCTGCATTTGCATTGCATGCAAATTATTCCTTACTATTAAATTTTGTATACGACCTTGTCAAAAGCAATTATGTCTCGATCTTTCTAGAACCATCATGTATTGTAAGGGGTTTGTGATTTAAATATCACTTCCTTGAACAAATAATATATTATTATTTTAAAATAAAAGTTTGTATTAAAGGTTAAATGAATGAATTAATAGTTTATTAAACATTATACGTATTTACAAGTCACAACTTAAGAACTAAATATTTACAGATAGTTTTGATACAAATCATGTCCGCGTGGAATTGTGCCAAGAATTCTGGCAGCATTTCCCTGTTGAATCGCTATGTCGATTCTCTGGGCACAAAATGCAAAGCTCTCTTGTCATTAGTGGTGGCAAGGCGAGGAGTTATCTCATTTAAGAATTTTTTAGCACTGCTTATCCAAGGTCCAAGTGTTTCGACTGCTTTTTCCGCCGCGGCTCCCGCTTTTAAGACTGTTTCCCTGACATTCCACCATTCCCTGACATTTGAACCAACGTCAATTCATCAGTTCTCTTGCCATCATCGCGACTAATTTCAGTAGGCTCGATAAGAGCAGGAACGTCTATGATGGCAAGAGCTCTTTTTATGGTGTCATTTAGGGAATCGTGGCGGGAAAACCTACCTGAACTCTTGTTGCAGGAAGGGCCGTGTAGTCCGAAAGAATCAACCTCCTTTCCGCACGGACATCTGTGTTCAAAGCACAGTGGAGTTCGCAGCCGGAGACCGACAGCAATTCTAAAACTTTCATTGTCTAAAAATTTCCCAAGGTTTTTTGACGGCATTGCGTGTAACCAGTGACCTGACTCTTTATTTGATAAAGCTAGAAGCCTGGCACGCTTTATGTCACTTGTAAGATTTATCTAGTGTCAAATTTACATGAGTATTGTGAACTATTGGCATATCCCAAAGTTTTAATTAATATAAATTGACTGCTCAATTGACGCAGTTTCAAGTTATTTCGAAGACTACATAAATGAAGTAATTTGATTTTGATTTTCGTTTTGAATGTAGTTTCGATTTCTGTACTTTGAGTGAAATATAAATAAATGTATCATGTACCTATAACATCGAAAAAAAAAGGAATTTTAATTTGTACATAAGTCTGCTGATACAACAATAAAAATCACTTAAATATACTCGTATGAATTATTATTGTGCGTAAAAACCATTAAAGAAAAAACTATCAAACAAGTTATTTGACTTATAACTCAGGAATGAAACCAGAATAATAGTTGATCTAATTTCTGTCAGTCAACTGCGATCGTGCGCACGCGCAACGGGACAAGGTGATTTGGTATCGACGTTATAATTCTAGATTCTAGAATTACTAGTGTCTGGAATTTACTGTTTCATCGTCTATCACTACTAACTTAACCCGTTGACGCAGTTTGTAGTACTTCGGCCGTGGTCCGTCTCGTGTGGGGGTGTAATATATATTTACTAGCAGCAAAACCCGGCGTTGCTCGGGTTAATATACATCGCAGAAACTTTCTAGACCATTACAGAAATTTTGAAATCTTTTCAGATGTCCTAATGCGTTAGAAAAGGATAAAAATATATGTTTTAACATTTTCACCACCCACCACCACCCACTTGCACCAACCGCGACCAAACTTCCTTACTATTGAGACCAAGGGGTATTTACCACACTAATGGGAAGTTGATTGGGTTTGGTGGTGATAGATAAAACTGTGTATTTATGTACTAACAAAGTATTTTATGTATATATGTAGATTTATGTATTAGTTGCATATCGCGATTTCACACATGTAATTTCCGTTCCCATATATGAGACACGGGTATGTTGAGATAAAATTAAACTATGTATTATTCAGCTAAATATGTTGTAACATTTACAATTTGATTACAATCAGTTAAGTGATTTTTGGGTAAAATAGTAATAAACACCCATCCATGATTTTAGTAAAACTTCTTTACGCTTGACTTGTGGAGTAAGTTGGTGAATGCGTGATGAGAGCTTTACGAAAAGTGTGATCGGGCGAAGCCAATGGATGTTGAGAGAGCTATAGAAGTTTTACTTCAGTCGTGTGGTCTAAAGCACACTCGTTTTTCTACACATTCTCCTTATTTAGATATTCATTAATACCCAAACATAGGTATACCTACATATTTAAGCTGTATCAGCTGCTGTTAAGAAACGGACATTTAGATTCCTACTTTAGGATCCAGCCTGTAACATTCCAGTGCTGGGGATAGGCCTCTTTCTCCGTGTAGGGGAAGGATCGGAGCTTAATGTATTACTAGGTAAATAATTGGTTTTATACTTAACGGAATGTTTGGTTTGTGGATTATGACAAACAGTGTTGCCAACTTTATTTATACCAACCCACCAAATGAGGCCGTGTAAACCACCAGAAACCACTAAAACTTAGCGGCCTCTCAAACCACCAGACTTTCACTAGAAAACCCAAAGACAGCGGCTACCTACCTAAATATAATTTGAAAAGAAAACAACAACAACGTAATTATTATCTTGAAATAAAATAATTATTTATGTTACGTACTACAGGAAAAAATTAATGTACTTGTACAGAAAAAAAGGAAACAGTTAGGTTACATAACTAACTAACTAAAGAAAATCGTATTCTGAGGAATCAGCTTCATCTGCACTTTGCATATAATAAAATTCTTACTCTCAATTTCTTGAACTACGGCATTGGGTATTCACTTCATCACTTCAGCCTATTGCAGTCCACTGCTGGACATAGGCCTCCCCAAGTTTGCGCCAGACATCCCGGTTTTCCGCAATCCTTATCCAGCCTACACCGGCAATCTTACGTAGATGACGCGGTCTCCACTCCAGGACACGTCTGTTCCAACGGCCTTCGGTCCTGTGGCACAAGTGACCAGCCCACTGCCACTTCAACTTGCAAATTCTGTGGGCTATGTCGGTTACTTTCGTTCTGTCGCGGGCGGATAGCCTCATTTCTAATTCTATCTTTGAGAGAAATCCCAAGCATAGCCCGTTCCATTGCACGTTGAGCGACTTTAAACTTGTGAACCAGTCCCCTCGTCAGTGTCCACGTCTCGGCGCCATACGTTAACACAGGCAGGACGCATTCATCGTAGACTTTTGTCTTTAAGCATTGCGGAATCTTTGAAGTGAAAACTCGGCGAAGCCCGCCAAATGCCACCCAGCCCAACTGGATCCTCCTATTAGCATCCTTCTCGAAGTTGTTGCGGCCTAGTTGGATTGTATTGCCTAGGTAAACATAATCCTGAACAACGACCGAACGACCGAACCATCGACCGATACCGGTCTCGGTATGACTTGGTTGACGTTTTGTCCAAGTTCATACCGAGACCGACTCGTCGGGAGGACTCGTTTAGGCCGGACAGGATCTGGCCTAGCTCATCCAACGTCTCCGCAAAGATGACGATATCGTCGGCGAAACGAAGGTGAGAGATGTATTCGCCGTTGACGTTGATGCCTCGTTCCCCCCAATCCAAGGTCTTGAGTATTATAATTATAATTATTTATTGCAGCATTTCCTTTCGCGTGTAATCAAATTTCATTCGGTTTCTCTGTTTCGTCTTGACCACGTTCATAATACTAAATAATCGCTCTACATTTGCGTTAGAGGTTAGAGTGCAGTAAAACTAATAGAGATATCGCAAATGTGACTAAATCTTTAAGTATGTTTAAAAAAAATCCTAGAAAAATACTAGATCATTTTTAGTGGTAAGCTCCGAAGTTTACCACTAACTGTAACAAACCTAAACCACTAAAAAATCCACTAGCCACTAAAACCAATTTTTTCCCGCCAAGAGGGGTGTCCAAACCACCAGATCTAGTGGAAAATCCACTAAGTTGGCAACACTGATGACAAAGATCAGCAATATCTCTTCATTCATTTCCCTTAATTGATAGAGGTAAGCGCTAATTCTCATGTTAGTTAAATTGAACTAAAATTTATCTTCACTCATATTGTTATTGTATATTCTGAAATAGATTATAAAACTATTAACATTAAATTGAGGTACAGCAAGAAATATTCTGCTCAAAATCTGGAGCAGCCCGATTGAGCAAGTACCTCGACCTTGCAGAAGATCACAGCTAAATAATACGACTTTCAAGCATTGTTGTATTCCTGTGGTGAGTAAGGTGATCAGAGCTCCTGGGGGGATTGCGGGTATGGTTGGCAACGCGCTCGCGATGCTTCTGGTGTTGCAGACGTCTATAAGCTACGGCAATCGAAAAAACAAATGCTTTTAAGATACTAATATCAAATATATATTCGGCTAAGTATTAATAATTGCTTTA
This sequence comes from Melitaea athalia, assembly GCA_905220545.2. Lineage (NCBI taxonomy): Eukaryota > Metazoa > Arthropoda > Insecta > Lepidoptera > Nymphalidae > Melitaea > Melitaea athalia. The sequence goes on from HG992203.1 coordinate 8,339,862, forward strand.
TTTCGAATTAATGTTTTAGAAAAAGTAACCTGAAAACAAAATCTTTATAAGAGTAATTATAATACTTCATGTTATGTCTTGATACAATGACAATATGACACAAACTGTTGCCAGAATAAAAGACAAAACGCAAATAATAAAATAATAGCATATTCTGCGATAATATATAATACAAATACACAAAACAATAAACGATATAATGTTAGTAAGCTGTTTATGGTAAAAAATATAATAAAAAATGTCACTTGCAGTGTAATAGTCATTCCATCGCTAGCCATATGGCATTTCTAAGCACGCGCCGCGAGCAACGGGACAAAATGAGTTTTTCATTATTCTTTGATGCGAAGAATGCTTGGCTATAATTATATGAAGTATGTGAACAAGAAAATATAGTTTTATACAAAAACATATGTTATTAATTAACATTTCAAGCAATATTTATTGTAACTGTCAATGTCTGTAATTTAAATTTATGTTAAACGTTAACTGAGGTAGGGCACAGCAGGAAATTTCCTGCTCAAAAAATGTAGCAGCCTCGACCTTATAGAAGATTAGAAGACCACAGCTAAATAATACTGCTTTCAAGCAGGGTTTGTGTTCCTGTTGGTGAGTATGATGACCAGATCTACTGAGGGGAATTGGGCATAGGGTCGGAAACGCGCTCACGATGCTTCTGGTGTTCAGACGTCTATAAGCTACGGTATTTGCTTACCATCAGGTGAGGCGTACGCTTGTTTCCCGACTTACTTACATTAAAAATATATAAATAGGAATGATTTGTTTGCTATCGACTAACTCTAAGTAATTGAATTTAATGTTTGTTTTAATATTATCAAGCTTTATTACATAGTAATATAGGCTATAATTGAAATTAATTTCATATTACAGTTCCAATGAACTTTGACTGTCTTGCACGATAACACTACAGTGATGTCTTTGGAACTCATGATGGTAGTTTGAATATTATAAAAAATCGATATAATTATCTCTTGATGTTACTTGAAAATATTTTGTTAAATCCATTCAAGAGTAGGTACTCTAACACTTGTGAATATAGTTTAGAGTTAGACAGAGATATCTTCTACTTTATTCTCCACGTTTCATTTATATTTCTCTTTTACATGTAACGTGTTAGAGTGAAAAGAATAAATGACTATTTTTATTACTTTGTTATTGAGAGTAGGTAACTGAGGAGTTTTTTGTAGATTCTTCTCTTTAGAATTTACCTTCGAAATCGGTTATAGTTTCATATTAACTTAAATTAATTTGTTACCTAATAATAACTATGAGCCAACCCTAAGATCCGACCTTCTCCTACATGGCGAAAAAAGCCTATGCCCAGCAGTGGGACGTGACAGGCTGAATCACCATCATCATGCATTTATAAAAAATGAATACCATTTCAATATGTCATTTTAATGACGATCCAACTTTATAGAATCTTATTTAAATAAAGTAATTTTCGATTTCTATTGAGATATATTGCTTCATAAACTAGGAAAACTCTAAAATAAAATAGAAATTACAACAGATCTATAAATGGCCAGAGCAAAACGCTAATCCGAGTTAACTGTACGCAACGGTAACACAACGTAACACTTATTACGGTAAATATTACGTTTTAACGTAATAGACATTTTCGTTCTGATAGCACGCGATGATATTGATCAACAACTGGATACAACTATCATACAACATTATCTATCATACAACACGTATCGTCTCTTGTCAAAGAATTCATTGTAATATGAAATCTTTGAGTAGTCGGGGTCTGTAAGGAACTCGCTATAGACGGCGCCAAGGTTTGCTTAAAAACCTAAAATTATCGTATCAAGAATTTCGACACGGCTAGATGAGGATCCATAGCTCAGTTGGCAGAGCGCTGACACGGCACGTCAGAGGGCGCGGGTTCAAATCCCGCTGGGTCGAACATTTTCGATATGATTTAAAATGTTTATCATACAACAATTTTAATATAGTAATATTCTATCTGTTCTTGTAGGTTCCCCACTGTTCCCTGGCAAGCACACTAAGCTGTTGGCTCTGGTAGTAACCATTGACAACAGATAGCGTCGTTACTCATAGTAGGACATGTATCCGACAACCCGTAGTAGAGCAAAGTAGTGGAATAAGCTCCGACACTTTTCCTACACCCAGTAGTAGGACGTTATAGGCTTAGTCAATCAATCAATCAGTCAATCAAAGAGATCATATCTATCTTTACTAATTGAGGTATAGCAAAGGTAAAATATCTTGCTCATAATCTGGGGCAACCCAAGGCTAATTGAAGTATCAGTCAGTCAGTCAGTTCAGCCTATTGCAGTCCACTGCTGGACATAGGCCTCCCCAAGTTCGCGCCAGACATCCCGGTTTTCCGCAATCCTCATCCAGTCTACACCGGCAATCTTACGTAGATCGTCGGTACAGCGGGCTGGAGGACGTCCCACACTATTAGTATATAAAAGGTAAAATATCTTGCTCATAATCTGGGATAACCCAAATGGGGGTGTACTCCTCCTCCTTGTCTTCATAGAAGATCACAGCCAAATATTACTGTTCGCAAGCAGTATTGTATTCCTGTGGTGAGTATGGTAGCCAGATCTCCTGGTGTTGCAGGACTTCTTTGGATAAAGCAACCGTTTACCATCAAGCTGGTATCCTTATTACATTATCGCCACCCTATTAGTTTAAAAAAAAAACTTCTTTCAAATCTTTAGATTTATCTTCGAGATAAGAATAGCAGAATAATAGTGTTTTTTTAGTTGAACCTACATACGTAATTATGTAGCTGAATGTAGTTCTAATGCTTAACATACTCAAAAGCTAATTTACAAAAACGTTTTTTTTTGCGCTGTAGCATTATTTATGCGTGATCTTTATCTATGCTTTTATTGCAGCTTCACGCGTATTGAGATAGTAATAACTTACTCAAAAAATAATTACTGCTTTTTTGAAGCCATCTTATTTCTTTAAAATATTTTATCTTACTATCGGACATTGTAATACATAGGACAAATTAAGTTAATTTACAAGAATCAATTATGATGAGTTTGCAATAATTTCGAACAGATATTCTTTGAAAAGATACTCTGAAACTAATGATAAGCATTTTATTTGTTTATTAATTATCGATACGTGGACAACGAAAACTCGTTGACTAGAGTTGACTATATTATCAATAATAATTTATGAAATTAACAGTAGTTATGTAGGTAGATGTTAAATAATCGGTGGAGCAGGAAACTCGATTGAGACCAGTCCGAACAGAAAGTAAGGCCGATTCGAGGTCAAGCGAATGTATATAACAATTGTATGTATTTTAATATAATACATGTACTTGGTACCGAGTTTGCTTAAAATGTAATTCTCTTGTCGCGGGAAATGAACATCGCGTAAAATTTCACCACACTATCGCAGAGTGATAATTTTTGACTAGCCTGTTGGCGCAGTTTCTAGTAGCGCTGATTTGTGCTCCGCAGCTTGCGGGTTCGACTACCGTATTTAGCTATAACAGTTGGCCTATAACAAGCATTAAGTTTCTTACCTTAGGAAGAAGAGAAGAGACGACTGTGTGTGTATACTTAAGATATTTATTTATTATTATTTGTTTTAGAAGTTTTAACAGCTTTTAAAAGTAGATTACCATTGGATGTTTGAGTAATTACCAGTAAACGTAAAGATAAGGTTATGTGATTTTTCTTAATACATATAAATGTGATCATAGATATCCAAAAACATTTACAGTAACTAAGCAGTACAAGTTAAAGTTAGTTGATCCAAAACAATCTGTAACCTTTACAGTTTACATGAATAGAAAAATCCTTCCATCTTTATGTCCATACAGGAAAATGTTGACAGCTAAATTAAGTCATTTGCTAAGTAAAAGTCCTTTTACAATTTTTTTTATACAACTAGGTCGGCAAACTAGCGTACGGTTCACCTGGTAAGCGATTACCCGAGTCTATAGCCGCCTACAACACTCCAAGCATTGGAAGTGCGTTGCCGACCCTACCCCCAATCCCCCCAGGAGTTCTGGCCACCTTACTTGCCACAGGAACACAACACTGCTTGAAAACAGTATTATTTAGCTGTGATCTTCTGTAAGGTCGAGGTACTTAACCAGTCGGGCTATTCCAGCTTTTGAGCGGGATATTTCCTGCTGTGCTTTACCTCAGTTATAACCATATAGGAGAAAGGTACTAGGAAAAATAATAGAGTGATACGATGGTTAAAATTTTGTACTGTAATTTTTTTAATATGCTAAGTCTAAGTATTTTCAAACGTTCAGGTGAAACTTTCGAAGTATTTGTAAGAGATTTATTTGTTACTAGCGACCCGCCCCGGCTCCGCACGGGTACAATGCTAATACAAAATATAAAATAAATATTTGCAATGTAAGCGCAAAAAATGTGTTAATTTACGACATCACATTAGAAACCTCTAAAACTATCAGTGTTCCTTTACTATATTATGCATATAAACATTCCTCTGGAATCACTCTATTTATTAAAGAAAACCGCATTAAAATCAGTTGCGTAGATTTAAAGATCTAAGCACATATAGGGACAGACAGCGGGAAGAGACTTTGTTTTATAGTATGTAGTGATGCTAAGTCTAAGTATTTGCAAACGTTCAGGTGAAACTTTCCAAGTATTTTTAAGAGATTTATTTGTTAAAAGTCGTGAAATTTCATAAAGGTTCACATGTCCAAATCGGTAAAGGAATAACTAATGAATTCTGACAAATATTTAATATTATAATATGAAAGTTTTTATTTGTCCTGCTTTCTCGTACCTACGCCTCTGGCTATTTTAGTGAAACTTGACATATAGTCTGAGATGTAGGCTTTTAATGTTGAATGATTTAGAGGAAATTTCACTAGAATGATGTTTGGAATGTTTATACTGTTGTTATTGTTAACTGCCTAAACTTTTATACCCTCACAACAAGCCTATTGACGAGATTGGCAGTGACTGTGCATTTCGCTCTAAGGCTGTTGATTTAATTTTCGCCCTAAGGACAACGTATATGTAACTAAGTAGGTTCTATTTTCGTCCCAAATCTAGGTGTATATACAATACATACATTTATTTAAAATTGTACATACACGTATGTATGTATTTTTTCTACGTTACGACGAAAAATTGGTTTCCTTTATAAAAATATACTACTGTTTGTATATGTTTAAGCTCTATTTTTTAAATATAAATTAAAAAAATAGAGTTTATAATTTTTTTAAAATAGATTAAAAACTTATTTTAGTAAGCCTTATTTCACCAAGCTAAGCTAATTTATTGACATTTAAATTTCAATATTCTATCTAAGGACAGACCAACACGGATACAAATATTTCCGTTCCAAGTAGAATGAGTTCCGTTTAACTCGTTAAATTAACTAAATTGATAATGAACCAATTATCAATTTAGTTATTTTTGACCTGCAAAGCGTTTGTTCAACACTAAACTAAGAAGTTCTGTAACTTTATATGCTTAACAACAATTATTAATTAAGTTTAAGGTAAAAAGACGTTGGGAATTTGTGTTGCTTAATTTTTTAAACTATAGTTATGCCTGTGATGCAGTGGCGAAGCGAGGGGGGACATAGGGGCGGGAAATGGTCCAAAATTGCTACATATAATATTATATGGTTTTGGAAGGGGGGGCTAAAAATGTATTGTGCTGTGATGATTATTATATAATATTCTTTATTGCACTTAAAAACAATAAAAATACAGTATGTTACAATTTTTTTGTACAAAGGCGGACTTATCTTTAGAAGTGATCTTTTCCAGCCAATCTGCGGTACTGAGATATAATGTCATAAAGCAGGCTGAAAAGTGCGGTAGTGGTGTTTTAGTACTTATTGAACAGATAATATATAATTAAATACTATATACTATACCATTCAATATATGGTATGTATATGAGATACGTATATATTTGACACACACACATATCATTTTGAAAGGCATTTAGTTTTATGTATTTTTTTTCCTTACACGTATATACGTTTTCCTTACGTGTGTGTATTGACTTGATAAAAAATAATCATATCGAATAATTTCATTACAATTTTTAAAACAAATTATATTTTTATCGATTGTAATTAAAATTCTACATTTATATTTATTGATATTTATCTTTTATAATTGATATTGATTGGTTGAAAAATTAACCATTTCAATGACAATATTTTCTTGTTTACGTGTTTGTTATTAAAACGAATTACATAGTTTAAGCAATAAAAAAAAATGTAATTCGACACATTTATTTTTTATCAAAAAATTGTTAATATTGCAGCGAACTTATCAATAACTAGTCTCTGCCCGCGACTTCGTCCGCATGGAAAAGGAACAATTCTGTCATACGTGATTTTTACGAAACTTTAACTGTTTACGCAGCTCAAAAAAACTCCGATTGTGAAATATTCTTCATTGGTGCTCCGTTTCTATTGGCCTTAGCGAGATGATATATAGCCTATAACCTTCCTCGATAAATGGGCTATCTAACACTGAAAGAATTTTTCATATCAGACCAGTAGTTCCTGAGATTAGCGCGTTCAAACAAACAAACAAACTCTTCAGCTTTATAATAATTATGTATTAGTATAGATTTAACTCGAGGGTAATTTATTACAATAATGTCAAGGTCACTTCATTAACACGATAAAAAACTTTTAAATGTGTGTGTTTGTGTCCAAAAAATATATATGTGTGTGTATGTCAATGTCGGTGAAAACGTTGTTCAAATTTTGAATTAAGAACCTGTTCGATTTTCACCCGACCTCGATTTGAATGCGTCAACGAATTTTTTCTCGATTCGCGCGTTGCTCACTTTCGGTTTTGATGGCTTGAGAATAACTGTCTCTTTTTATATAAAGAACGTTGTGTTCTGAACAAATACGTTTTACTTTTTATTACGCTATTGACGGCCAGTTATATTTAATGTATTTTTATATAAGATAGTTATAATTGCAATATAGATTTTTTTATATTTAAATTATTGGAACTGATTTAGATAATATCCATGTTATTTTTTATCACATCAAAATACCCACGTTTAAAATTACAAGTGTACATGTTTTATATAATGACAAACAATATTAAACAGATTAATAGAAATGAAAACACTTTTATTTATATCTAACAATATAAAACAATAGTAGTTATATAACAAATTATAATGAAACAAATTTCTGAACATCTGCCAAATAAAGTGTGGGTCGGGAAATGTCAAGTGTCCATATGACATCATTTTACGTTTTATTTTCAACAACAGACCCCCCTGGCTTTTTTTACTATGTAGTACTAATGTTATATATGTAAGTGGATTTTCCTATTTGATTAGAAAAGTCAATACAAAAACTCACTAAGCCACTAATTGCAAGAATTTTAATTATAAACACACTTTCTATATAAAATAGAGCGCTTAGGAAATTAATTAAATTCAGGTTAGCTTGGTTTGAGTTTCAATATTAGATTAACATAATTATAACATTATTTTTGCATTATTATATTCAGTAAAAAAACATTTTATAATCCGTAGTCTTTTCGCAAAACAATTTTTATCTTTAAACATTAGCACGCTGTCTAGATATGATAAGTTTAAAAAAATAATCTCTGTTATTAAATTATTATATAAATAATAAATTTAATTTATGATCTGTGATCACATCGTTAAAAATATAATTTACCTGTGTCCCTGCTTTAACCCTTAATTTGGCATTGTACCACCGGCGGAACATTAAAAACATTAAAATCTGTACTTCTAACAAAAAGAAAGACACTATTTTTTTTACTTGACTATAGTAGCTTGGATACCTAATTTATGGTAGAAAAATAAATGACGGCACTGGTAAAAATTTAATCTGTTAAATCAATGACTAGATGTTGTAGAAGCACTGGTCACGGTTACTACACAAGGTATTTATTTAATTTTTTGTATAATATGTGATAATTGTACATAAAAACCTATTGGTATTTACTTATGAATGTATAATCGTTACTTCTATGCCAAAATATAGCGGGAATGTGCGATAATTACATCGCAATTCGTTGATCAAGTTGTTTGTCCCGTCCACGGGACGTTGCCAAATAGGTAACAAAGTACTGCCTCAACTGGTTGTTCCACCCAAGGGACGTTGCCACGTTTCTAGCGTTGTTTTATTTAACTTAAAATATTGTTTTTTCATCATTATCCACAACAATTTAACGCTACCTGCTGAGCATAACACTGGTTAGTACCCAAAACAGCACTTATTACAAAAATGGTTGAAGAACTTATGTTTCTTTTTAACTTTTTTGGGTTTGGTTTGGTCTGCAAGCTTATCAGTGCTTTTAAAACAAGCTTATCAGTGCTTATTGTTTATTTTGTTTGTGGTTTTGTCAATAGCATTTTGCTCATTTTCAAACTCAAAAAATCTTAGTGCTTGTGCCTAAAGAACATGCATTGTTCGAAACAAGCGATAAATCCAGCTCTGGTTATAAACAGCACTCATTGCACTCAAGCTTTGCTTCATCCCCCGCTCCTTCAATTGATTCTTCTTTAGAACGCATGCACCTACTCAGCTCCGACGTAACACGAATTGTGATACAGATGAAATGCAAAATGACTAAAACCAATCGTCACTTGTGGATGTTCCGTTCACTCCCATTTTTCTACAGATATGGCCATTATCACCAAAATTTCCCGATTATGATAATATTCATTCCCTTTCATCCATTCCATCCCTGGTTTCAATAAATCCATCGCCATCAACGTCAGACTGAACTCCGTTAGGCCGAAAAACGAGATGAAATGCCAACAGCTCCTGCAGCTAAAAAACCACGCAAACGAAATTCGTTCTGGCCTATAAATGGAAGACGGCAATATTCCGTCATAAGGCTTCAATTGATGAAAACGATGTGACTAACATTCAACTTTCTGAATCGCCAATAAGACCACTGGTTGTACAGAAAGAGTTAAGCTAATAGAAATAGCCGTGTGGTTACGGCAGTAAAGAATATAGCCACTCCCTCTCTTCCTTTGGGTGTCGTAAGAGGCGACTAAGGGATAACACAGTTCCACTACCACCTTGGAACTTAAAAAGCCGACCGATGGCCGGATAACCATCCAACTGCTGGCTTTGAAATACACAGGCCGAAGACGTAGCATCTTCAGTGCGACAAAGCCAGCCCTGCGGTCACCAATCCGCCTGCCCAGCGTGGTGACTATGGGAAACACACATGAGTCCACGCCATTTTTGGCGCAAACTTGTGGGGGCCTATATCCAGCAGTGTACTGCGATAGGCTGAAGTGTGTACAGAAATAATTTGGAAGGCATGAAGTATATCAATGTTTGATAAAGAGAAGAAGATCACAAGATGTTGAGAAAACAGAAAATTGTAAAATTCAAAAGCCAGGATTAGCTCGGTCTGCAAGCCCAATAACAATGTTGGGCATTTTATTTCAACCAAAGAAGACATAAGACGCTCGCTGCATGCAGCATGATAATGCATGATCATAGTAAAACATGCAACATAGTAAACATGCAACCGTACATTGCATTAAATGCAATGTACGGTTGTTTCATAACTGGAAAATCACTACACAATTGTTTTTTGAATTTTCACCAGAAATAAATAGAGGTTTTTATTAAAAATTTCATACTATTTCTATTTGCCCCTATTTGGCAATGTACCACCCACGGGACACTGAAAATTGAGCATAGTTCTCTGTAGCTTTGGCAATGTACCGTCAGTGGGACATTCATTATCTGAAAAACTGCAATTACGAGATTTTTAAATTTATTTTTTTGGCCTTTGGTAGACCCTATAGAACACAAATATATAGATAAAACTCAAAAATTCAGGGAACAATGTGCTTGCCAAATTAAGGGTTAAAAGTTTGTGTGCTCGCTACATTATATTATTTACTAAATAATGTAATGTCATAAATAATCTCTGAGGCCTCGTTTACGGAGACGCGGAGCGTAGTGCGTAGCGTGTGGCGTAGCTTCTCGCGTGTGTCAAAATGTACGAAAATGAACGCGTGTAAAATCGCTTCTCCGTAAACGCACTCATATAACGCCCTACGTTTGAATTTAGTGCGTTCCGCCACGCCACACGCTACGCACTACGCTCCGCGTCTCCGTAAACGAGGTCTGAAACGGCTGGGCCGATTTTGACGGGTCTGTCACTGGCAGATAAAATTGATGTAATAAGGTACTCCTTAATCTTACCTAAGGCTACTTTTATTTTAGAAATTAATTTATTTAATAACTTTGCGAACTCAATAACTTTTTTGTTAAATTCTACGCGGACGAAGTCACGGGCACAGCCAGTAATAAATAATATAATAAAGTTTTATCTATCTATCTACTTATTACAGATATTATTAAATCAACTTATGAATACTAATAGTAATACACATTCATCTGTATTCCTCTGAGACACCTAATACGAAATGCTAATAATCTTTCACCGGTGCTAACGACCTCCATTGGAAAGTGTCCTAAAAATTATTCTATAATCGATTTCATGTACTTGACATTCGAGTCACCTGTCATAGTATCGATAAATGACGTTTAAATTTCAACTTTAAAATAATAGGCGTAAAATTCAAAATCAATTGCACGTTTTTCTGATAAAACAATGCACCAGTTTTGACTTTGATCCGTTTTTTCTCCATTTCGAATTTCGATCTCGCCCTCGAAGCGTCTCTTGAATTCGAATATCGAACTTTCTTTTGCGAATTCGTTTTCTAATTAAATAAAAGAAAATGAATAATCTTAAACATGAAATCAGGATGAGAAAATCATTGCGTATTATAAGTACTTTTATTGAGGTAGGGCTGATTTCGAGCAGGATACATCCTGATCAAAATTTGGAGCAACCTGTCTGAGTACCTTTGATCTTATACTCCTGGTGCGGGTCACAGGTAGGGTCTACAACATGCTTGCAATGCTTCTGATTTTGCAGGTGTCTATAGGCTACGGTAACCGCTTGACATCAGGGCCGGGTGGACCGTTTACAATGTTTCAACAGCCTTTGCGTGAAAGAGACAATCATAAATCCATTCTTTCGCTTTTATAAAACTAGTACATAGTATTACAAAGAAAAACATATTAATTTAATAGATATTGTTGAGCAATTTATTTGTACGAAGCTCAACCAATGATAATAGAAAGCACGCACTCGTAATACAGTGATTTTTTTAAACAAATAGCCTTACTGCTTTTGAAATACGGTTCAAAATTGGTGAAAAAGTTTACGATGATTTTGTATGACAACATATTTGTAACAAAAGGCAATTTACGCTTGTTATACCGTGAACACATTGACGAATTATCACATTAGCCGTGTGAACATGGCTGAACATGGCTTAGCCGAAAGTGAACTTCCATTTTTTTAAATTCAACATAGACTTTCACTCTTGCTTTCTTAGTTTAAGTGAATGGTTTAGGAATTTAAATTTTATCTGTGGAATGTTTTTGTATTTATGTATTATTTATGGCGGCATTTCTTAGTGTAGTCAAGACTATTCAATTTTTAATTAATAAAATAATTAATTTTATACTAAGATACAGTCATTTTCTTATTATGCTATCATTTATGATACAAAATATCTTTAAAGGACAACGGTAAAATTTAATTTACATTAAAAAAAATGATCCATAGGTTGAAATTGCATTTATTTCCAAACTTAACTTAGATACTTAAAATTCAATCATTATTTATTTCATTACTAAATTCAATTAGTACCTACAGAAAAAAAATCAAATTATTAAAGTTGACCTAATAAAGAAAACGGGTCTTTACTCAAATAAATATGCATAACTAAAAAAAAAATCAGCTAGTACTATGAAGATTGACCTAATAAAAAATAGGTCTTTATTAAGACAAATCGAAGAATACTAAATGTTTTAGGAAGTAAAAATATAATAGCTCATTATATGCATAGAAGAACATCGCAGTTCCCAGCTGTTACCCATGAGATATCATTGTGTAGAGAATTAGCATACATAGTATTTACAGGGACAATGACCGTAGTACTGGCCATTGTTTTAACCTAATGTAGCGAAGGAGGTTATGTGTTTATTTATTTTTTATAGACTTATACTTTATATACTTAGGACTACTGGTTTGAAGTGCCACTATAATAATGCATGTGTTGTGGTGTGGTGGTGGTGTGTTATGGTTAAAAATTAATGCACATTGTTCAAAAAAGGCACGGATAACTAAAAACCCGTGGATGTTGTGTCATTAAATAGAATAAAAAGACATTGTGACAGTCAGACACTGCAAACGAAGATCACATCTTTTCTCACGATCAAAAACACCTAAACGAAAAACCATTCAAAACTGTCAAATCATTTTCAACGTTCTTAATTAGCCACCGAAATAGTGTTGTAATGCTATTTTCGTAACATAATTCGTCTTGCACATCACTACGTTACGATTTTTTTTTAATTGTGAGATTTCGTTTCGCAATATACGGTTTAGACTTACAAGTCTTTTTACTAAGTTAATTGTAATGATTTCATATAGTGTATATATTATGTACATTTGTATAGTTGAAATTCTTACGAAAATCGTAAATTTTCCTATCGTTTTGCATAAGGAAATGAGTAATTTATCACGATTCAGCCTGTAATATCCCACTGTTGGGCATAGGCCTCTTCCCCATGTAGGAGAAGGATCGGAGCTTAATCCACCACGCTGCTCCATTGCGGGTTGGCGGATATATTCCATACTATGAGTAACGATCGCTATCAGGTGTCCATGATAACAACCGGGACCGACGGCTTAACGTGCTCTCCGAGGCACCGTGGGGAGACCCACAAGGACTGCACAAACACCCAGACCACGGCAAACATCTGTATGGCCAATACAAATATTGTCGTGTGCGGGGATCGAACCCGCAACCGCCCGCGCAACAGTCAATCGCAATCCAATGCTGTAACCGCTGCGCCAACGCGGCGTCCGAGTAATTTATATCTACTAATAATATAAAGCTAAAAAGTTTGTATGTTTAAACGCGCTAAACTGAGCAGGGACCGGCCGGGTACTCGTTGAAAGGGTTTTTGAAGGGGTATTTTGAAGCGCTAAAAAAATAAAGCCTTTGATGCATGTAACACCTGCGAACGGCTTAAACCAACCCTTTTCCGATAAGGGATACCCTTTCAAAACCCTGTAACACTGTAACATGGTAAGCCAATCCAACAAAGTACATTAAATATGTACTCTTCGTAGTCGACATTAGATTGAGAATTGCTTAACCACTACCACACGTGGCATTTTCCCGCCGCGCCGACGCTCGCGCCGGTTTTTTCGTGTCTGAACTTGTTCATTCTCAGAGTTATTATTATAATATTATCATTTCAATTCGAAAATTTAGTCCAGGCGCTGTATGGAGTTGAGTATGCAAAATGTGAGGACCGCATTCGGTGAATGGTTTTGAACTCAGAAAAGCATGCAGATTATGATTCTGAATGTTGCCAGGAGCCATATTGGTCCAATTTTTTTTTACACCCCACCCCCATAGACATGTAGTAAATGGACTGAACACATGCTTTGATATCATTATAACGATTGTTTTAGTGAGAATATCCAATTGATTTTTATGATTACAGATACTTACAGCCTGTCAAGTGAAAAAACAACAGGAAAATTAAAAATAAAAACAATGATTATTGATAAAAAAAATATTTAATTCAAAAAAAGGGAATTTGAATATATTACAAATGAAAAAATGATAATTATCAATCTTTTTTATTCTGACAATCGTTATTTATGCATTTGCATAAAGAAATACAATCAATATGTAATTTCATATAAGAGCAAGCCATTGTTTTACGATTGGATGCACATTTACACGGTTGATTCAACAATTCCGGCAGTGGTTGCTTGGTCATTTGTCGTGGGTACAAATTACCATCCTTCCTTTCATAGCCTAAGAACGTGTAATCAATTGGCTGTAGTTGAGTTTGGTCAGTATTTATTCATACATATGTTAATAGATGCAAATGTAGTGTAGTATAGGTATATTGTATATAATATACCTATACTACAGTAGAGCATCTGATGTGCAAATAAATAACTTTTAATAAATTTAAGGTAAAACCGATATTTTGGGAAGATAACTTATACCGAAGTTTATCAGCCGTTGAGTTATTTTTTTGAAAAAAGATAGGTGCAAATGTTTTCCAATTCTTTTAGCTGTTCGACACTTAGGTATGTATTTCAGAGATGCTTTAGTACTCTTCTGCCGCTTCTTGTACAAAATCCAATGAAGCAGCTTTTAAAGCATTTTTTTTTCGAACCAAATCTGCTAGTCGAATCGCAACCATTCAGAGCGTGTAATGCTAGCAAATAAAACCGCAAATATTTTCTCCAAGGGATTGAGCAGCCAAATGACAGCCTGAAATGAATTTCTTCTTATAGGAACCGTCGAACCATAAACCTAAACAGCCTAGACGTGCAAGCTTGTTCCAGAGGTAATATCCGAGAATGAAAACATCTGTATCAGCGCTAATGATTATGATATGCCAAGTTTGATTTTCACTGCGTGAAATATGTGACAAAACATCCTTGAATCCGTTTTTAAATGGTTAGAATTCAGGTCAGGTACTAAAAAAAAAATAAAGAACCTTGTAATTTGAAACATTTTGGGGATCATCAAATCCTCCACAAATATATAACTCGCAATCTTCATTTATTAGTGCATATCTACGGGCAGCATTACATAGAAATCGAACTAGCTGTAACTTATTTTCAGTGCTTGAAAAGAAATTATTAAAATCAGTTGGGATTTTGGTGTGCTTTCGATTCGATTCGACCATTACTCCGTAAAGTTGATACCAAGTATTTTATTGATATATCATCATATCTGTCAAATTGTATTTATTGTAATCAAGAACGTAAATTTTTGAAATAGGTAGATTTGAAATATACTGCCGCGTGTTTGTACCACACTTGTAATTTTCAATTTCAAGAGCGAATTATGATTTTGGAGATTTCCTGCAAAAACCGTCAGCGTCAAAAAGATACTTGCAGTAATTCAAAATTTCTCAGCACAAACATATGTATGAGTAAATACTGACCAAACTCAACTACAGCCAATTGATTACACGTTCTTAGGCTATGAAAGGAAGGATGGTAATTTGTACTCACGACAAATGACCAAGCAACCACTGCCGGAATTGTTGAATCAACCGTGTAAATGTGCATCCAATCGTAAAACAATGGCTTGCTCTTATATGAAATTACATATTGATTGTATTTCTTTATGCAAATGCATAAATAACGATTGTCAGAATAAAAAAGATTGATAATTATCATTTTTTCATTTGTAATATATTCAAATTCCCTTTTTTTGAATTAAATATTTTTTTTATCAATAATTATTGTTTTTATTTTTAATTTTCCTGTTGTTTTTTCACTTGACAGGCTGTAAGTATCTGTAATCATAAAAATCAATTGGATATTCTCACTAAAACAATCGTTATAATGATATCAAAGCATGTGTTCAGTCCATTTACTACATGTCTAAGGGGGTGGGGTGTAAAAAAAAATTGGACCAATATGGCTCCTGGCAACATTCAGAATCATAATCTGCATGCTTTTCTGAGTTCAAAACCATTCACCGAATGCGGTCCTCACATTTTGCATACTCAACTCCATACAGCGCCCGGTCTAATTGGAAGTCGTAACTCGGACGAAACTACGGAAGGAATTAAAAACTATTTAGCAGTGATTTTGTTTAAGTGTGTTTTGTAGTGCCTACTTCATTTTTATATTGTACTAGCGACCCGCCCCGGCTTCACACGGGTGACATGCCGATACTAAATATACTATAGAATGTCTTTATATATGTATAACGTTCACAACTTTTTTGTCATTAGACAATAAAACATGTTTTCTTTAGAGAGGCTACTCTCGACTTGATAAATTATGGTTTTAGTCTAATCCTATCCAACCTAATGTACGTACTATAAATGAAGTTAAAAAATTATAAAGTACGAACATACAATTTCGAAAAAATTGTCGCGCCGCGGCCGCGGCTCCCGGTCGGTACAACTGCAACCGTCATGTCCTTGCATTTTTAATCTGTGATATCTTCGAAAACATTTATTAAAATTACATGCTGTATAGATCCATATTGATCTATATTAAATGCACAATGTATTTAATTTACTTAATTGCATAAGGATTAATGCTGTATTGCTTAAAATCGCTTCGTAAATAAGCCATTATTTCTCGTAAAAAGTAAAAGATAAAAAATGGTTATTGTGGGTTATCCCTAAGAGATAGGCTTATACCATCGCGGACTTTTTATAGACCTTTTTAAGTTGTACAATACTGTAGTACATTATTTTGATCTATCTCCGGGTTCAGCCAGCGTTTGCAATGAAAGCGCAAAAAATGTGTTTATTTATGACATCACGTTAGAAACCTCAAAAATTATCAGTATTCATCTACTATGTTATGCATGTAAATGTAATACATATAGACATTCCTCTTGAATCACTCTATCTATTTAAAAAAAACCCACATCAAAATCTATTGCGTAGATTTAAATATCTAAACACAAATCTGCAAACCTTGTTATTACAAGCTTTTATTTAACTTGCAATGTATGTATGTATGTATGAATGAATGTTTGTTCGGGTGAAATCTTGCAACTCAATTTTGAAGCAGATATCTTCAACCGATTGAGCTGAAATTTTGTATACAGGTTCCATTTAGATGACAATGCATGATTTGTATGTATTTATGTATGTATGTATGTTTGTTCGGGTGAAATCTTGCAACTCAATTTTGAAGCAAATATCTTCAAGCAATTGAGCTGAAACTTTGTATATAGGTTCAATTTGGATGACAATGCATGGTTTGTATGTATGTATGTTTGTTCGGGTGAAATCTTACAACTCAATTTTGAAGCAAATATCTTCAAGCAATTGAGCTGAAACTTTGTATACAGGTTCAATTTGGATAACAATGCATGGTTTGTATGTATGTTTGTTTGTTCAGGTGAAATCTTGCAACTCAATTTTGAAGCAGATATCTTCAACCAATTGAGCTGAAATTTTGTATATAGGTTCAATTTGGATGCCAATGCCTTTGTGACGTCATTCTAAATCCAATATGGCGGCATATCCAAGAGTGCGGACTAGTTATTTTTAGTGCACTTCTAGAATATGGGTATCAAATGAAAGGGCTTGCTAAGAATAATTCGAATAAAGTGACGTGATAACCGACTAAAAAGTCAAAAATAAATTAAAAGTAAAAAACCTTTTTAAAAAACAAGCTTTTATTTGAATGCACTAAAACGAAAAAAATAAATTTTTACTTTAAAACTTTTACTATCTATCATTACACATAATCTATATGATATAAAAGCTTGTCGCAAGATTTGCTTGTAAACAAGTAAATAAAATAAATTGATGTGATTGATTTTAACTATTAAAATTTTCAAACTAAGGAAATACGAGTGTCTCGCGACAAGCTTTTATATCATATAGATTATGTGTAATGAATTAATGATAGATAGTAAAAGTTTTAAAGTAAAAATTTATTTTTTTCGTTTTAGTGCATTCAAATAAAAGCTTGTTTTTTAAAAAGGTTTTTTACTTTTAATTTATTTTACTAAGCGTTATCTTCTATTAGCCACGGAAATTTAAAATTTTCATTATTAACGCCCACCCCCGCCAATCCTTATTGGGGATGAGTTACCATAAAATCCGCTCATTGGTCATTTCTACATGACATAAAGGAGATTCCTACCAAATTTAGAGCCAGATAGGAGCTATAGTTTAAAAACGGGAATTTTCCATTATTAACGTTCCCGCAATCCCCTCTTGTGGGTGGAATTTCGTAAAATTTCCGTTCTTAGCTGACCTCTACTTGGCAAAAGGATTTTTCCTACCAAATTTCAAGTCTCTACGCTTAATGGTTCAATTTTCCATTCTAAACGCTGCCGCAACCCCCTCTTGTGGGTAAAATTTCGTAGAATCCGTTCTTAGCTGACCTCTACTCGGTGAAAGGAATATTTCTACCAAATTTCAAGTCACAACGCCTTACGGTTCAATTTTCCATTGTTGACGCCCCGGCAACCCCTTCTTGTGGGTGGAGTTTCGTAATTCCGTTCTTAGCTGACCTCTACTCGGCTAAAGGATTTTTCCTACCAAATTTCAAGTCTCTACGCCTTATGGTTCAATTTTCCATTGTTGACCGCAACCCCCTCTTGTGGGTAAAATTTCGTAGAATCCGTTCTTAGCTGATCTCTACTTGGCGAAAAGAATATTTCTACCAAATTTCAAGTCTCTAAGCCTTACGGTTCAATTTCCCATTGTTAACGCCCCCGCAACCCCCTCTTGTAGGTCGAATTTCGTCAGCCCCGCATCTTCAATTTTTTTTAGGCGGGGCAAAAACTGAAAAATGCCGCCCTTCCCACTTAGGGGCCGTTCAAGTATTACGTAAGCAGATTTATTACAATTATTTACCCCCTCCTCCCCTTTGTCAGCAAAAGTAAGCAAAGCTCTTAAACTGTACTTATAAAATAGGCTTAGGATAAAGGACTTTAACGCACATAATATCCATTTAATCAAACTTTAATGACAATATTAATATTAATAAAATCTTATGAAGTAGGTACCTACCATTAGAAACAAAACAAACTTGTTTCGAATTATTGGTATACGTATTAATTCCAATTCTAGTCTTCTGTCCATGACACCCGAATCCATGATTCTAAGTTTTCGATTACATTGGATGTTTGCTGCTTAATGTTGTGTATCTGCTCACTTTCTTCCGATTTTGGAATGTTTACATCATTCTCATCAAGCCATTCAACATCTTGGTGCTCTAAATTTTGAATAATGCACATCAGTTTTCATTAGCACGACGAGCAGCCACTGTTATAGGCCTAACTTCATATCGGTATGCGTGTTTACTTTTTTATGGATCTTCTCGATGTGACGATTGAGCAAATTGACGGAAGCATGATAAAGACCACACGTTTTGCATGTTCGACTTGATAGCTTTATTTTTACCGTAGGACAAAAATAATCGTAGGGCATTTGCAGGAAATCTTTGAGTGAAGAATTTAAGCGTAGAGCTAAATTGACTGGAAGATTGAGAAATTGCCCTCCATCATCCAAAGCCAAGTCTTCACACGTTTGTTTTACTTTTACTGGTGGTGGAAGAAACCTGTTGTCTAGAAATCTAAATAGGCCACGTCTTGGACGACAGCATTCATTGTTTCTACATTTTACAATTTGAAGCAAGTATTGGCTTTCACGCAAATGTTCTGATACTATTTAATGTCTGGAAAATCAGCAAGATCTTGTTCGCCCGGCCCAAAATATTTTGTAGTGTAACATGATAGTCATCAATTTCCATTGAACTCCCCATCTCAGCTAACACATTTCCTGCAAACTCGAAATTGAACATTTCCAAATGCTCATTAATTGTAACGCCACATTCATCCAAATAAGACCCAAAATGGTCATGAGAATGGTATTTATTTATGCCGCTCAGCGACTGGGTACAGTCGTGATCAGGCAATTTGATTCTATATTCCATGTGCATTAGAAGAGGTGTTTGCTTATTTGCCGCAGTTACACCAATACGCGAGCTTTATCATCTTGAGATATAAAAAATACTTGATCTGGTCCAAGTATGGACGGCTGCTTATTCGTTTTAAACTGCTGGATTGCATTGTATTGAATTAATAGCTGGAATAAAAAGGCTGTTTTACTTCTCAGTCATCCGATGGCTGCTATCGTGTAATAAACAAAATAACATCCAACCATTTATCTCAGAAACGTTTTCTTATGAACATTTTAGGACTTATGTATTTTGCGAACTCTCGTTGACCGCGAGACGAACGACTGTGTGTGCAGGAGTACGTTGACCTCGTGCCGGTCAGCTGATGGCGCACATGAACTAGTAGTATTCAATGATATTGCCGATTTTTTCAAAACACGATTATTTTAAAACATTATCTTCAAATTTCTGTTTCATTATTTTTCCCAAACCGGATTATACCAAACAAAGTTGTGAAAATAGGCAAGAAAAAAAATTCTTTTTGCGTTTTTTTCACTTGTATTATGTCAGGTCATGCCAACACTATCATACCTCTTCGTTTTTCCAAGCATTCCAAATACACCCGGTATAGCCTATAGCCTTCCTCGATAAATGGGCTATCTAACACTGAAACAATTTTTCAAATCGGACCAGTATATTTTGTGATTAGCGCATTCAAACAAACAAACAAACTCTTCAGTTTTATATGACCTGTGATTTATTTATTGATGTGACACTAATACAATCAGTCCTTCGGTAGATCGACAAGTACTAAATAGTAAACATAAACAACATACATTTTTAAAACAAAACACTGTCGTTGAGAAAGATCCACGAAGGGAGTTTTCGAATATAGCTTCATCTCTTTCGCACGCACGGTAGTCAAACGCGTGCTGCCGCGATCTGCCATTTCTGTGGGCGAGAGGGCGCGTATTTTGAACTATGCCTTGCCTCACGAATAATAAATGTTCGTGCAGGACGTCTCACTCCGCGCTCTGGGTATCCGTCGAGTTGATATGGCCATGAAATTTCTGTACTTGTACTATTATTTATTCCGTGGTTAAAGTTAAGTAAATGATGAATTGTCCATTCGTCTGTAGTGTGAGTTTGGCCGTCCCCTGAACTTGCCGCCCGGGGCATGGGCCCCGGCTTGCCCCCCCCCCCCCCCCATAGATCCGGGCCTGAATTTCGTGATTACGTTCTTAGCTGACCTGTACTCGCCGAAAGAAATATTCCTACCAAATTTCAAGTCTCTACGCCTTATGGTTCAATTTTCCATTGTTGACGCCCCCGCAACCTCCCCTTGTGGGTAAAATTTCGTAGAATCAGTTCTTAGCTGACCTCTACTCGGCAAAAGGAATATTTTTACCAAATTTCAAGGCTCTACGCCTTATGGTTCAATATTCTATTGGTAACCCTCCGAAACCCCCTCTTGTGGGTGGTATTTCGTAATTCCTTTCTTAACTGACCTCTACTCGGCGAAAAGAATATTTCTACCAAATTTCAAGTCTCTACGCCTTATGGTTCAATTTCCCATTGTTGACGCCCCCGCAACCCCCTCTTGTAGGTAACATTTCGTAGAATCCGTTCTTAGCTGACCTTCACTCGGCAAAAGGAATATTTCTACCAAATTTCAAGTCTCTACGCCTTACGGTTCAATTTTCCATTGTTGACGCCCCCGCAACCCCTTCTTGTGGGTGAAGTTTCGTAAAACCCGTTCTTAGCGGATGTTTACTCCCTTTAAGGAACCTATCGGCCAAATTTCAAGTTTGTAGGTGTATTTTTTATTGGACTTTCACACAAACTACCATCCTCTGCTTTAACCCCAAAAGGGGGTTGATTTCTCAAAATACATTAGTAGTACACCTCAACATCATCTATAGAGCATACATTTTAAATTTCAAGTCTCTTACTTCAAAAACATAGGACTTTCATACAAACTTCCAACCCCCGTTTTACCCCCTTAGGGGTGGAGTTTCGTAAAACCCGTTCTTAGCGGATGTCTACTCTCTATAAGTAACCTACCTGCCTAATTTCAAGTTTGTAGGTGTATTTTTATTGGACTTTCATACAAACTACCACCCCCTGTTTTAACCCCAAAAGGGGATTGATTTCTAAAAATACATTATTAGTACACCTCAACACCATCTATAGAGCATACATTTTGAATTTCAAGTCTCTTACTTACTTCAAAAACATAGGAATTTTATACAAAACTTCCAACCCCCGTTTTACTCCCTTAGGGGTGGAGTTTTATAAAACCCGTTCTTAGCGGATGTCTACTCTATAAGGAACCTACTTGCCTAATTTCAAGTTTGTACGTGTATTTTTCATTGGAGTTTCATACAAACTATCATCCCCTGTTTTAACCCCAAAAGGGGGTTGATTTCTCAAAATACATCATTAGTACACCTCAACACCATCTATAGAGCATACATTTTGAATTTCAAGTCTCTTACTTCAAAAACATAGGACTTTCATACAAACTTCCAACCCCCGTTTAACCCCCTTAGGGGCGGAATATCGTAAAACCCGTTCTTAGCTAACCTCTACTCGGCAAAAGGAATATTCCTACCAAAATTCAAGTCTCTACGCCTTATGGTTCCAGAGATATCGTGATGAGTCAATGGGTGGGTAACTCTTTTATATATAATTATATTATATAAGAAGATTAAGTAGTCAGTTATTTTTAACTAAACAAAACTATTAAGGCGATAAAGCCATGCTCGGGTGTAAGTATCCCCCCTCCTCTACATGCAGCTCAAGTTTATTAGTTAATTCAGGGTAACCCGAATAAAACCTTTTCGTGTAGGTAACCTCCTCATAGGCTTAAGCCACTGAAGGGGTTAACCCCTTCACGTGGTTACCATATTAAAGGAGTTACCCGTTTCGCTGGGTTTTGAGGTGTAACTCGAATAAAAGGATACTCAGCGATAAGGGCTACACCATGTAGGGGTTACCCTGCGAAAAGGCTTAACTCTTAAGCGGTGTTGTCCGGTCCCTGATAACTGAGTAACGATTGGTTCGAATTTAAAAATTATTTTTGGATAGTCCATTTACCGAGGAGGTTATATATAATATTTTAGTAGGTTTTATCCTCAAATTAACGCTAGTGAAACCGCGGGGCGCAGCTAGTAATATATTATAAATTTAAAAGAGGTGTTTTAGGCGTGTTAGTTAATTTAGAAAGTACTTAGGTTATTCGTCATAGTACGTGAGTGTTATGAGATTAGTATTTCAAAATGGGTCCAGTTATGTTGTGCAAGTCGATCCGGCGTATACCGGTGTTAACTGGTTCTGATAGGCTTTCTAGTGACCGTAGGTATTGGACGACCTTGCTGCTGATAAGTGGACTCGACTTGCGGATATATTTGCTTATTTATAAAATATAATTGAAAAACAATAGTTTTTTTTAAAAGAGTATCTGCGTACTAGGTAGGGATCCCTAGTACAAATTTTTCATTTGATTAGTATCAAGCTAATTTTCCGGGAGTAGCTTCATTTTGATGAGACAAACAAAAAGTTCCTCTTCGAAAACTCTCGATTGTGGTAGATAATAGAGTTAGCAGGAGATAGAGCAGCGGCGAGTGTAGGACCGGGATAACGTACCACGCAATTTGTAGGACAATATTGCCATCAAATTATATAAATATTAATTAACTAAAAGAAAAAAAAATCAGCTGGTTAGTAATAATTTATGATGACCTTACGAGGTCATCAAAAATTGATTTTTTTTTCTGTTTTTTTTTCTTTTAGTTAGTTAATATTTATATAATTTTATGGTAATATTGTCCTACAAATTGCGTTGGACGTTATCCCGGTCCTACGCTCACTGCTGCTCTATCTCCTGCTAACTCTATTATCTACCACAATCGAGAGTTTTCGAAGAGGAACTTTTTGTTCGTCTCATCAAAATGAAGCTACTCCCGGAAAATTAGCTTGATACTAATCAGATGAAAAATTTGTACTAGGGATCCCTACCTATACTTTCTTGCCGATTCTTCTCTTCAAAATCTACATTCCAAATCAATGGTAGCTTTAGTTTTCACTACAATTATTTGATTAAAATATAATTTTAATTTGTATAATGACGACTCAAAAGTCGAACTTAAACGACAATTTTAAATTCTCCTGAATATAGTAATAAAATTTTAATATATAAGTAATAAAAATAATACCAATTGAGAAAAAGGATAATATAATTAAATTATAAGATAAGTGATTTACTCTTCAACACAATATTTCGTTACCCACCGATGGCAGAAAAAAAAGCTTAAATCCCATCTGATGGTAATGTTTTCTTGCAAAACCATAAGCATCGCAAACGCTTTACTGAGCCTGCCCGACCCCACGCAGTAGCTCTGACCACCTTACTCACCACAGGAACACAACACTACAAGTGAGCAGCATTATTTAGCTGTGATCTTTTTTACAGTTGAGGTACTTCACCAGTCGGGCTGCTCCAAATTTTGGGGAGGGTATTACCCGCTGTGTTCTACCTCAATAGAAAACAATATAAATTATTCAAACATTAATTATTAAACTTTTAAATTATTTTTCCGTTATTGTTTATTGTCAAATGTTAATGTTTGTCACGGTAAATTGAACAGTCTAATCGCTAAACGAGATGTTATTTAGCAGTCGGAAATGTTTGAAATTGCATCTATTGTACAAAGATCTTATATAACTACGATTAATTTCCTGCCATTCATTGATATTTGAGCCTCTAAACCAGTTTAATTAGTATGAAATTTGTAGTTTACTATTGAGAGAACTTTAGTAGTAGTTCTTGATTGAAGGTTCGTTTATTTTTTTAACCGACTTCAAAACAGGAGGAGATTCTTAATTCGATTGTATTATTTTCAATTATGTGTGTTACCCCACATCTTTTTAATGGGTGTACCGATTTTGATCGTTCTTTCTTTATTCAAAATCTGGTCGAAAGTTTGTCGTGTGGTACCATTTAATTGGACCGAGATCTGATGCGTATTTTTTTGATTATTCCTAATAATGCGTATTTAATTTTTAAATAAATCGAAGGCGCCTTTTTCCCCTTGCGACCAAATATCTACTTATTCAAAGTGTGTAAATCGCATACAATATTTCTAAAACACACATTTAGACAATAACAAAGAGCAGGGTTGCTATCACAAAATTTTAAGTTGCCGTGTTTTGGGTATCTGGATTGCCGTGTTTTGGAATAAAAACTACAAAATTGCCGTGTATTTACTTTACATTAACACGTAAGATTAAACATGACATTAAATAATTGTGTTTGCTAGCAGCAAACTAAAAAATCTGACTTCATCGACAAGTAATACAACGTAAGTAGACGAGAAAAAATTAACAAACGCACTAGTCGTCACTACGATTTTCGACGGTTCCCCTCGATTTAGCTGGGATTCCATTATCATATCGTGGTTTCCTTATCATGGTACCACCCTTAGGATATCTCCTTTCAAACCAAAAAAGACTTTAAAAAATCGGTTCTTAAACGACGAAGTTATCCCCGAACATACATAAAAAATATATATTTATACGGTCGAATTGAATAACCTCCTCCTTTTTCGAAGTTGGTTAAATAACCTCCTTTTTTGAAATCGGTTGAATAAAACATTATTCTTCACAACCGTCATACAAATTTATCGTAACCAACATTTTTTCTTCGGCTTTATTCAATTTATATTTATTTTTTCCTTTATATTGTTTATCTTTTGTTTTTTGATTTGAAATTTACACAATTTTCGTCGGATCGGATAAAGTGCTTACAGCCAGTAAAGCTCCATTTATTTATTGGGGAAGTAATAATTTTATTTCTTGTTTTTTTTTATAATTTTATTTCTTGTTCTTGTTTTTGTGTTGCACTATAATGACTTATCAACTATCGATGAAATTATAAGAAAAAACAAGTACACAATGGATTGCCGTGTTTTTGAACACGGCAATGAACGTACTGCCGTGTACCGTGTTTTATCACCGAATATATCCAAATTGCCGTGTAACACGGCAATTGCCGTGTAAATGGCAACGCTGACAAAGAGTTTAAATTGTAGGTAATAACATTAAATAAAAAAGTAGTAACTAAAATTTAAAGTCTTAGTCTTTCCCTCTAAAAATAGTTAAAATTTTTACTTTTGGTAATAACAAAATGTATATTAAAAATTAATTAACAGTCGTGTAAATGTTAATTAAGTTGTTTTAGATGAAGCTCAACATTTATTTTTGCAATAGAAACTCTAAAACCATGACGATACGAAATTGTTTGACCAACAATTAACGAATTGTTTAAAGCAATTATTGCAAAAAATGCAACTATGTATTGTTAAACTGACATATAGCAATTACATCGCAAAATATCTGATTTTGAAATCTATTCCAAATGCATAAAGTTTATTATTAAATGTACTTTCACATAAAAAATGTCTTTATTGACATAGGCTATACATTTTTCTAGCGATTTTGAACTATATTTCCAGGTATTAAAGTTTAAAATATATCAAATTTATCAGCTGTTGGTAGTAACGCAACTTGCAACTGCAAAAGTGCATTGACTCACCCACTGACATAGATACTTATCTCTGTCACACTTACAGAAACTCCATATGCTGCCCTTGTCATTTTTACGACTTAGCCATAAAGTTTGACATACAAAGATATTTTACACAGAATATGGTAAATAAATGCGTATATAAGAGTGTTTAAATTCTTAATATCCATTATCTCAAAATGGCGTTTGACATATACATGACATCTTAAATCTACAGACTAAAAATGGCGCTAAAAATGCTGAAAGTATTTTCAATTAAATGTTCAAACTTTTTAATAATTTAAGTATCGAAATATATCTATACTAATATTATCAAGCTGAGGAATTTGTTTGCTTGTTTTAACGCCCTAATTTCAAGAAAAACTGATTCGAATTAAAAATAATCTTTCTGTGTTGGATAGTCCACTTACTGAGGAAGGTTATAGGGTATAGACTATATAATATTTTAGTTGGGTTTTCCTCAAAAAATCGCGTATGAAAGCACGGGGTACAGCTGGTACTTTCATATTTTTTAAACCAAATAGTTACCTACTATTGCAAAAAAGTCTACAGAGTATTGAATTTGGTGTTATTCGACACTCGATTTAAATAGCCCATTCACTTTCATTTCAATCGAGTTGGCAAAAGTGAAACCGATCAAAAAATAAATAAAAGCGATATGAAAGATAACCTTAAAAAACTAAACTTAAACATAATACATATAACATGTATTGCTGTATTTGGTTCATTGTTATATCTTTTTATAAATTGTACGTTTTTATCATTTATACTAAAAAGTTTTTAATTACTTCGAAACAGTATTTTTTTTCTTTATATCTCTAATATTTTCTCTATTGATAGGAGTGGGGGTAATTTTTTTTAATGTACAATAAAGTATTCACTTCAGCCTATTGCAGTCCACTGCTGGACATAGACCTCCTCAAGTTCGCGCCAGACATCCCAGTTTTCCGCAATCCTTATCCAGCCTAAACCGGCAATCTTACGTGGATCGTCGGTCCAACGGGCCGGAGGACGTCCCGCATTGCGTTTACCAAGACGCGGTCTCCACTCCAGGACACGTCTGCTCCAACGGCCATCGGCATCGGTCCTGCGACACAAGTAACGAGCCCACTGCCACTTCAAATTGCAAATTCTGTGGGCTTTGTCGGCTACTTTCGTTCTCTCGCGGATGGCGTCATTCCTAATTCTATCTTCGAGACAAACCCCAAGCATAGCCGTTTCATTTCACGTTGAGCGACTTTAAACTTATGGACCAGTCCCTTCGTCAGTGTCCACGTCACGGCGCCATATGTTAAAACAGGCGGGACGCATTGCTCTAAGACTTTTGTCTGCATTGCGGAATCTTCGAAGTGATGAATAAAGTATTAAATAAATAAATTAATTAATAAATCGGTAGATTTAGCTGCTATTGCACAATTTTTAAACGGTTTTATAGATGTAATAATTTTTAATTCAATAAAAATAATACAACTGGCAAATTCACGAAATTCTTCTGATTATACATCGTTTAAATTTAGAACATGTATTCATTTCTTTCAAATAAAATTGTAAGCAGTAGGTATCATCATAGAATAAAAATGAGACCGTGCGAAATATCAACTGTAGATTTAACTCATACATATCAGTGTAAGTGATTAAATGTTTTAATCATCAGGTAATAAAGATTAAATTAGCATGATTACTTTGTAATTAGAGGCCGAATATTCGAGTACTAACGGATAAGACATTAATGTCAACAATGAGTGACTACTTTTTTTAATACCGTTACTTTTTGTACAAAAAAAGTTAACGTTCAAAGTTTTGTAAAAGATATTTTACAACTGCGATAGCTTTTAAAATTATATAAATGAAGACAAATAAGTTTGTATTATTTAATTGTAATACCTATATCTAGAAATTCTAACTAGACTTTTGTCAAAATAGAATTTATTATGATTTTGTACTATTAAATTATTTTACTGTTGTTTGTTATTTATTGTGGAAAAATATTAATTTGATACATTTCTTTTTGTTTTGTTTTTAATAATAATTTTTAGTATAGTAATATTTAAAAGTAATTTCTGCCCGATAAGTAATACTACAAACATTATGTACGACAATATCTATACTCATATAATAAAGCTGAAGAGTTTGTTTGTTTGATTGTTTGTTTGTTTGATTGTTTGTTTGTTTGTTTGTTTGAACGCGCTAATCTCAGGATCTACTGGTCCGATTTGAAAAATTCTTTCAGTGTTAGATAGCCCATTTATCGAGGAAGGCTATAGGCTATATATCATCACGCTAAGACCAATAGGAGCATAGCACCAATGAAGAATGTTTCAAAATCGGTTTTTTTTTCCTTTTGAGAGCTTCCTAGAGAATCGGTCCTATTCCACGGGGACGAAGTCGCGCGCAGAAGCTAGTTTTTCATAATAAATAACGCAGCTGCGACTGACTCAGTCGTGGTCACTGAACCCTTATTTATTGCAAAATTTAAATCTATATCAATTTAGTTTAGTCACAATTTAGTAATAATACAAGTATTACACACTTGTATTTGTTTTTAAACAAAAAAAAAACCAACTTTAATTTAAATTGACAAGTATAATAGTACAATTTATACACATTATTAGGAATATCCTAAAAACTTCACGTCAGATCTTTAAATGGAACTACATGACAACCAGCTTTCGAATAAAAAAAGAATCAAAAATAACAACCAAGTTTAACCAGTAAAAAGTGAATTGAGAACCTCCCCCTGTTTACTTGTTGGTTAAAATTGAAACATATACCTACTTACGCTTACGCGCTACGCTTCAGCCTGTAATATCCCACGTAACATCTAAGGGCCAGAGGTTAACCACGCTGCATTAATGCGGGTTGGCGTATCTATACATATACTTAATCAACAATTAATAATAATTTATTGAACGGGTCAGTGAACCCGTAAAAACGGCACTTGTATTATGTAGTGCCGAAGTATCAGTAACTCAAAATGACTAGCAACAAACGTGGTATATCCCATTTTAAATATAATTAATAGTGCTAGACCACGAAAGCTTAAAAAAAATAGCTTTTGTCACAATAAAATAAATTTTGTCATTTTTACATCAATGCAGTTTCACAAATATCCACGGGTTCGACACCCAAAGATGTCTGTGAAACGCATTTTGTATTCATTTGACGAAGTTTCCGGATGCCTTGTGTGTAAGTGAAATTCTATACTATAAACATAGACCTAGATATAGACTTAGCACAATACAATCGCACAATTTATGTTAGCCAATAGTCCACTCCATGGGTAATTTTTAAATCGATGTTACAGGTACAACTTTTTCAGATTTTATTGCTGTTTATTAAGTTTTTTAAAACCATGGTCACGGGAGGTCCTCGTCGGGAATTTAAGAAACTTAATAAACCGCGATAAAATCCGAAAAAGTTGTTTCATTATAACGATGTTACAGGTTTAAATCTGGGTTACTACTTTATGTAATGCCATTGTGCTTAAAACAAATTTCAACAATATAAAGGTATTTTTGATAATATATTTATTTCAATAAGTATTATCTTGGTTTCTAGGAGTTTACGACTTATTGCTTTATAAAAAAGGCTATCTAATTATTATAACAAACAATTAATAATGTATTATAGGCAGGCTTAAAGCTCTATCTGTACAGAAGTAGATAATACATTAGGATAACTTGTTATGTCTTAAATTCCATTTAATAACTAAAATAAACTGTAAACTAAGAAATATATGAGTATTAAGTTAATGAGGCTTATATTTCACACACTTAGCATATCTTTCACTCAACTGTACATCAATGAACTTTGTACAACGACCCACATAAGTAAGTGTGTCATAATTACTATGCGTTCAGCGAGTGAGCTTCCGGAGGCTATAAATGTGTGTGCATGAGTGTGCCAGTGAAATTGTTTCTAGGGCTGTCCGTGACTTAATAGGTTTACCTTTACGTGCGTTTTACTAGTTTTCTTAAACGTTATTCTTAGTAATGATTATGATTTAAACAATACAGCTAAATAGGGTTTTTCTTTGAATTGACGTATACTCAAGATTTAATTTTATGTTGTATACGTGTAAAATATCACCAGATATTAACTTTAATGCTATTGTTGTAATTTTCTACTAACGCACAGAGTAACAACTTTTAAGAACAAGGAGGAATCAAAATTTTGTACTTATTCGAGACAAATAATTTACAGAATTACTTTTCTCTGCCGGAATTATAATCTGAGTTTGATAATATAATTATTATTAATATCCTTTATTGCACCTAAAATTTGATAGAGTCATTATATTTATGTTAACAACGGCAAACTCGTATCTAGAAGAGATCTCTTTCAGCAAACCTGTGATAGTCTAACTAATGGGAAAAATCAGGCATTTAAAAAACGGGCAGTGATATAGAGAGAACCATATTTTCTTGACATTTCAAAGTGCCTAATGTTGTTTTAATTTGATAAACTAAGCGAACATTTCATCTTGTTTCAAGTTCTCTCACATCTTGTTAGGTATACAAAAAATGTGTCCACTTGCAGTGCAACACAGTAATCTTGATACTTACGGAGCAGTGGGTCAACGGATGCAACACGAATACACATTACGTTGGCATGAATACCGCGTATCCGATACGACGGTCATATCCGAATCAAACTGGCTTTTAAGCATACGATTTGATATTTAGATAAGTTAGGTAATTAATTAAATGATGGAAAAATCTTTGACTATAAATTGTAACCATCTATGTATAGCTAACTAGCCGAACCGTAAAACCTATAGATAGAAGAAAACTAATTGTTAATTTAATTGACATTTGGTTGAAGAATTGAATGGAGTATAATTGTAATTTGATACCTTTATTTTATCAAATCTAATTGCTAGAATTATCGTGAATTATTATAAATTATGATCAATTACAAATTCCCTTTAAACTTTAAAGTTACCTTAGTAGACAAATTAATATTTTAAGAGTACCTATTTCAAAAAAGTTCCCACAGTATCTTTGATAGAATTCTTTTTAAAAAATATTAGTTATATAATATTTGCGAAATAAACATGGTGTAATACCCTTTGAGAAAATAATATCTTGCGTAAAATAAACGAACAACGATGGCGATCAAACAATGCGTGAAAACAGTGAACTTTTCTCACGATTTGAGGATGTTTCCGCAAAAGTCTTACAAAATACGAACTGACTTTTGATGTTGACATTGTTAAGATTCTAGCAGTTTCTTTTTAGGAAAATCCAAATTATTATTTCGGTGGTAGATATTAACAGAAATTACTGAATTTTCATTTTTGATTTGTAAAATTACGATTCAATATAGCTTTTGAATACTTGAATAAAGATAAAGTTTAACTAAACGATATTGACACTTTCTTCACTAATCGGTGCGATTAGCTATAATTATATCTATCAGTCATTTTGACGATGTCCTTTAGATTATATATGTATAATTGAGTACAAGGGAAACAACGATTATAGGTACATAGTGAAACAATATTTTTGTTTAATGAGGAACTTTTTACGCTATGATACATCACTACGCGGCTTTTATCATCAGATTTAAAACAAAAAGGTTCTTTTATAATTATGCTTAAACAGATAGAGTTAGTTTATGATAATAATAACACTATAGATAGTTATATTTTTTTTATTATTTATTTATAACTTAAATACGTAACACATTGTCACGAATTTTTAATCACATTATTACTAAGTGATTTCATAATTCTTACGTATGACCTTGGTCTGATACTTTCTACAAAACATCTGGGTTATTTTGATTACGAAATTAAATCGATATAATGGTAGGAATTAGTTCATTTTTTATACAATGACAGTTCAAGTTGTCGAAGTTTTTACATATTCATTGTTATTTATTATAGTATATAAAAGTAGATTTATGTGCCAAGCTATTTCGTGTAATTACGAAGAGCCTAAGTTGGTTAAGTTAGAACACAGAACTATTGTGATTAGATTACTATTAATTAATTTTTAACTTATTTATTAGATACTTTTCAATACAAGAATCGCCTTTATTTAACAAATCATTTTAGCTTGATTTTTATTTACGTATTATAGATAGGTAAGTATTTCCTTTTTTTGGTTCGAGATAAGCAAGTTATAGATAAGTTTTATATACATAGATAATATAAATAAGTTTATATAGATAAGTACATTTTTCAGATCTTCATTAAAAGAAACATGAGAGTTCTAATGCTAATTCTTAAAGATGTACAGAACATGAATGAAAGCTAACAGAAGGTTTTATTTTGTTACAGATATAATTGATAATGAATCAATCGATGCGTCGAGAATAAAAAGAGAGGGTGTCTTGGATAACAGGGGTGAGTAATGAACAAAACTTATTATCGTATTTATTGTAAATTATGTGCCTGCATTTAAATCTAAACTTCTTTTCCTATAGTCTTAGTCTTTTTTATATTATTTTATGTATTTCGATTTCGTTTCTATTAAAATCTAATACTTTCAAATATATATCGTCTTTACTTTTAACATTTCTCTTTTTTTATTTATATTTATGTAAAATAACAATGTCGCTAAAAGTTGTTGATTTGGTTTGTGTTAAGTTGCGCAAAAACAAAAATCTAAACCATTATACTTAAAAAAAATACAAATCAACGGCTTTGACATTGAAGTGAAAGTTGTACAAAATTTAGTGCTAACACGTTTGCAAATATACTGTCTCTTTTAGCATCTAAGTATTCTATTCTATCTGTATTGCGTAATTAATTGTATGTTTTTTTCTTTTTCTTTCAAATCTAATCCCCGGGTCGTGGTCAACTCCGAACTCAATGGACCTTGTAAAATATAACGCACCTCCTCCTATCCACGACATGACGGAAAACGACTGAATTACGACATTAGACCTGACTGTGCTGCTCGTTAACGACCAAAAACGAAACGACTATAACACGAAGATTGGCCGATACCACAGCGTCAAACCAGTAATCGGCCTATTGACTTCAACTGCAAGGACATTCATTCAAGATGGTGTTACGACTGAGTTCGCTACTCAAATCCTCGGCACTACCTTAGACAATGGACGAATTTATGCTCAACTTCTGACTAAATCATCTCTTGTGCTTTATAACAAGCCGTCAAACGTCGAAGAGGCTTTCATTGTTAATCCGACTCGAGTACATTCTGCTTTCGATGGTAAATGGAACGTAAAACAAGATTTAGGTATTATAGATCCGGACAAGTTTGTTCTTAAAAATACCGACTATTTAGCACCTAGTAGTAAAATGGAAATCGTTTATGCAAGCAAACCAGCTCAAGACACATATAAATTTTGGAACCCTTCCGGCTCAACAGAAAATCAAGCAGATAATCAAATTTTAGATGAACCAGTGGCACGTAAGGTCCCACTTCGTAATGGTGAACCTAAGTTCGAAGTGTACAATTATCTAGACGGACCTAACATTGAAAACGAGAAAAAAAAAGAATTAATTCACCCGAATATCTTAGAAAATGTACATACATTACATCGACAAAGTAAAGCATACGAATCACACATCGAACCCGTTCAAGAAGAACCGAAAGTAGAAGAAGATAGTATTAAGGAATCAGATATTGTTAAAGTTAAACCTAATTATGATTTGCCCACTTTTACTATTAAAAACGAATTTTCACCAATATTTTATTATATTGACAATGTTGAATCGCATCGTTCTCCGCAAAATTCTTTACCCCAAACTAAATCGCCTAAAAAGTTATTCGGACAAAAAAGTGAACCTCGACCTAAAAAAACTTTTACTTATGCTGGATTCGCTGATTTTACAACTGTAGTTGGTGATACGGTAATAATTTTTACACCTAACACAGAAACAATTCGTCCTCCTAATCCAGACGAGGTAAACGTATTCCCGTCCGCTAAACCAGTAGATAAACTAGCTACCAAAATTACCTTTTTGTCAGCTGACATCCCTGTTGCCACATCAACCTATAAAGCTCATCAAGGTAATGCTGTTACTAAACTCCCGAGTACAGACAGCACTAGATCTGAAAATCCTATTTATAATGACGAAGAAAGTTTGAAAAAAGTGATGTATCAAGTAGATGATAAAATTCCAGATACTGTTAGGGTTCAATATAATAATGGTTTCGATCTCAATCTTGATGTCATACAACCTTCAGAATCTGTTTATACAACAACGGAAAGTACAAGATATACTGAAGATTTAGATAATGTACCAATAAATGATTTCAGTTCTCAAGCAACGGATCCTTTAGTTACGTTAAAGCCCTCTGCCACCACTGTTGACGAACCAACTGACTCTACAGTGATAGAAAACAAGCTTAATGAACCATTTACAATTTCCGAAGATGAAGCTGACAATACTGCTGCAGAAGTGACTGAAAAACCTGAAGAAGAAGAAGAAGAGGACGAGGAGGAAGAAGCAGAAGATGATGAAAGCACACAAGAAATCGAGCATGAAATTCTTACTACTACTGAAAGTGGTCACAGTGATGAGTCTTATGAGATTGAAACCACTACAGAAAACAAATATAATAAACACGAACAGGTATTTTGTACTGATGGTCTTGAAACTCAGTCCACTATGACAACGGAGTATAAAACTCTAACGTACTTGACAACTTATTTCATACCATTAGAAAGTACAGAAACAACAACGTCAGTGAAGTCGAATGTTGTGGTAGAAAGTAATTTAGGATATATTACAAATTATATTTGTAAGACGAATCTTAATATAGAAGCGACTTCTGTTGTATCATCTGAAGTTCAAAGTACTGAAAAAAGCAATATTGAATCGCCAGAAATAGTAACCACAATTGTAACGAATACTTTTGTCGATTTAGAAATTAGCTCTGAAAGCCCTGCTAAAACTACCCCAATGGAAAAAGAAGTGCCTGTCACGATTATAGAACAGGATAAACCGTCTGGTTCTCAAGAAATTAAAACTGAACATGTAGACGAATCTATTACAGAGAAAGCACCTGTAGTTACTACCACTGAGGGTACTGTTACTAGCCAAAGCCACATTGAAGTTTCTGTCAGTACGGAACACACTCCAACAGAGAATCCGATAAAGAATGAAGACGATATAAGAGACTCTGAAAATGAAATAGATCTTATATATAAGACATTTTATACCACTTACACATATTTTACTACGTTCTTTGGAGATCAAACTTCTAGCATTGAAAGTCATAAGTCCGTTGTTACAAATATCATTACTTCAACGGTAGATTTGTCTAATCTCGATCCCTCTTTACTGGGTGCTTTTGATGACGGTGAAATTGCACCGACCGGTGTGGGTGTAGGAAGACCGACCGAATCACTTGCTATCAACAGCATTATTGATCTTGTTAAAAATAAAGATGTAATCGAGTCTGTTGAAATTAATAAATCTTATAGCTCTCAGACACCCACACCTAAATTAGATGATGATGTTGTAGCTAGTATAAAGCCAGATTCTGTGAAAACATATTATACAACATACACATTCTTTACAACAATTTACGTAGGTTCTGACGCTAATGTGTGTAGTAGAAATGAAGTATATACTAATTATGTGGGTCCTGATAAGCTGATACCTACAAAAACTAATCCACAATCTGTTGAAAATACACGAGCCCAATTTGATTTTAGAAATTGTAAACAAGTAAAAGGAATGACAAAACAAAACTTAGATGACGATAATTCATCTATTGAAAGCAGTATATCAATAGATCAAAACCAATCTAAAGAAAATAAACAAAAAGAAGTTGTACCACAACCAACACCAATTGAAGTTGACATGTTATTTAGCGTGGAATCAAACCCTCTTGTGTCAGAAAATTCTTACGTGACCGATGTTAAGTCATCGTTCTCAAAGGGTGAGTCTAAATATTTAGACAATAACAATGTACTAGATGATCAAATAAGCTCTGAAAGTAATATTGATGAAATCCTGCCTTCGCCAACGCTCCTATTGCAAACAAGCTATACGACATTTACTTACTTTACAACAATGTATATAGGAAAAGAGTCTAGCAAAGTAAAAAGTCATTTGGAGACAATAACTAATGTTGTTACAGAAACAATCACACCTAAAACGGAACCAGAAGAGGATAGTAATTTGCCAATCACTTATTATACAACTTTTACATATTGGACGACCCTTTACAAAGATAAATCCACGACGATAACCAGTCGTGAAGAAATTGTGTCAAACGTAGTTACACCGTCAGTTCAATCTGTACCAACAGTAAGTCCTATCGACACTACACCTATAGATATAGTTAGTGTTTTACCACCAAAAGACATAGAAGTGGTGTTAAAACCTTCCACAGTAGACGATAATTTAGAACAAGATGACGGAAAAGCTACGTTTTACACAACCTATACTTATTTCACCACATATTACGCTGGGAATACATCTCTAATTAGAAGTAGTTTAGAAACTCTAACAAACATCGTTGATAATACAAAAGTAGTTGAAGATAATCAGTTAGGAAGAAAGGTTCCAAGCGGCCCAGTTGATAAAAATTTAATTCAAGATGATAAGCCCCATATTGTTCCAACAAAATTAAAGGAAGAAATTTTAGCAACTGCCCAACCTAGCCTTTCTAGTGTGACATCAACATTATTACAAGGAACGTATATTGACAACTTATTTGCTGATGTCAAGCCAGTTGAAAATAGTACCTCTAGTGAAAATACGGAGAAAAAGATCCTATTTTCACAAGTTGCTGTAATTTCTGGTGACTCTACTATAGTAACAAGTGACAATAAAACTTTGAGCGAAGAGCTTACAACTACATCAAGTACAACAACCACAGAAAGGTCTATAATTAATACTACTCCAGAAGTAATAGAAAGTTCTGTGGCTGATGCTGAAACAACAACAGAGCTGCAATCTGGGGTAGAAGAGGAAGAAGATGATTCTAATTCGAAAAAGAGAGGTCGACTTACCTTTACAACGAAGAAACCATCATTTACACCTGTTATAATTCCGTTCGCTTCAAGAAATAGACCAACATTTAGTCCTAAGCGGCTACCTATTCCCAATAGCGCAACAACTATTACTAGAGCAGATTTTACACCAACTATTACTGCTACTCCAACACTTAAATCAGTCAGGCCTACAGGTGGTTTTAGTGGTAATAGAAAACCAGCTGTGTTACCTGTCTTATCCAGCTCAGGAAGAAGATTTGCCGGTCGCAGTAGTGCTTCTATTACTTTATCAGGAAATATTCCAGCTTCAAGGACTGGAGGTTTTCCTAGAGGCAGCATTACAGCTACATCTCGAAGGACTGGTTTTAGGTCGAGTTCTATCCGAAGCAATAGTTTAGACTTCGCAAGTAGATCAGCAATTCCTAGGATTCGACCTACTGCATCATCAAGGTTACGAGGTGGTAGACAATCTAGCTCTATTAACTATCCACCTAGTGATCAAAACGAGTCGGAAACTTTTGCAACTCAACAGGAAGAGAGCGCAACTGAATCCTTGGATGAATTTTCCGACACGTCTTTGAAACAAACCACTTATAATCCATTACTTAGATTTAGAAGACCAACTGTAGGCAGGCAACCGGGAACGGCTATTACACCTAGATCTACAACACCTTCATCTAGACGAAGTTTGACAACTAGGGGTCGTACCACAACAACAAGACGTACAACTACTACACGTACAACTTCCAATCCATTATTTGCGTTACGTAGACAGAGACCTAATTCTTTGTTTCCTAGAA
Source organism: Melitaea athalia (assembly GCA_905220545.2). Taxonomy (NCBI): domain Eukaryota; kingdom Metazoa; phylum Arthropoda; class Insecta; order Lepidoptera; family Nymphalidae; genus Melitaea; species Melitaea athalia. The sequence continues at coordinate 8,377,705 of HG992203.1, forward strand.
GAAATCTATTTAAGCAACCAGAACCTGAGCCAGAAGAGGAAAACCAAGGAAACGAAGAGAAGTTCGAAAGTGAAGAAATCTTAGACGAAGAGGAATTTGAAGAAGATAATGATTACGAATCTTCAGATAGAAAGGAACAGCAAGTGGCTTCTCCTTTACCACCGAGAAAAACATCAAATATAGTACAAATAAGACCATTTGCTTTTAAGCGACGGGTTAGGCGACAAGTAGACTACGGAAATAGAAAGTATACAAATTTCAGAAGACCTGGAATAAAATCTGGTACTACTAAAAGACCTGAGCCAGAACCAGAAACGGAACAACCGGCTCCTTCTACCCAGAAGCAAAAATCTGCACGCTATAACTCACGTACAAACACACGAACTACTGTAGCTCCAGCACCCAAGGCATCTTCGAGACAATCGTTCATTGTTAGAGGAGAAAGCAGGTCAACAACGACTGCAGCACCAGCTTATAGACGAGGTGCAAAGTCGAGACCTTCATCTAGAACTACAACCCTTTCATCTAGACCAAAAGCTCCTCGTTTGTCTGGAAAAACTACTCAGTCTTCAAGGCCTAGTTCGACACGAACAACAGGTAGGTCTCGTTCACGAACCACAACTAGCAGAGCATCAAGTAGACAAAGGACCTCCTTTGAAAATTTGAGTGGTGAAAGATACAACAAATACGATAACATTTTAAATGACGGTAAAATAACTATTACTCACCAGATACCATTGGAGGTTACAATACCAATAGTAAATGGAAAGATAACCGAGTACAAAAACGTACTATCAGCTAAACCCAGCATTGAAACATTATTACTTAATCAAGTTTCAACATCAATCGGTCCTATTGGTAATCAGCAATTAGTATTAGCGGTTGATTCAACGGAATTAGCTGAAAACGGTGCAACCAAAATAACGAAATTTGTCTTACATGAAACACCTACAACTACAGTAATCTTTACACCTACAACTATAAGAGGTCGTAAAACATCGTTTGCTCATATTTTACCCAGTACTATTTACAACGTGGAACCTGTAGTACAAACTATTGCCCCGGAAATTAACGCAAATGTGCCATTAGCTAATTTATTGCTATCTCAACTTTTATTAGGTAATCAGCAACCTGCGATAAATCCTCTTCTTGCACTTCAAGGGCAGGGACTGTTACCACAACAACCAGTAGTACAAACGCCCATAACAGAGTTCAAAACTAAAACAACTACTTACGTAACAACAGTTACTGATGCAAGAGAAACCGTTTTACCAATTACATTTAGAGGCATTCCGATATTGACTACAATTGTAGATCCAACTACAAATGTTATAACAGCTACAGAGTTCATCACTGAAACAGTTGTTACTACACCAACTGTTTTAGCACCTCCTCCACAGTTTAATTCTTTGTTATTACCCTTACTTCTTCAACAACAACAACAACAACAACAGCAACAAGCACTGTCTTTACAGACAGCAAATCCATTACTTGGATTAGCGCAACCGGATTTTAATCTATTACCAAATAACCTGATATCGAACAATAATTTGAACAATGATATTTATAGTAACAGCCCTAAACCTAATATATTGTCAGACTTTAGTAGCAATGAAGATTTTTCTGAAGATGTTCAGGACAGCGGGGAAGATGTACCACCACCTCCACCACCTCCCGCGCGTAAGAAGAGTAAGCAACGAGCTCAGAAGCCTACTCCACCAAAACACACAAGTATAGTTACATTATACGTATCTGGTAAACATCCAGGAGAGTTCAGTACGGTATTATCTACTGTTATTACAGATGACACACAAACGGTTAGAAAACGAGAAGCTATATATTATGAGGATGTTAAAATAATGCCATCTTTATTGCCATCTATAGAACAACTCGTAAGTTCACAAGGTGATAATGCGATAGAAAACTCAATGATGTCAGACATGGACAAATATTTAGCGAATTCTGACATTGTCTCACAAACAGAAACGCAAAGCTTAGAAAGTATAGTAGGTAAAATCAGTGATCATGTGAATTACAATGCCTCACCAACTTATGTTGTAAAATTAGACGTTCCGTCGACTCTTAGAAATTCAGTACAAAGTTCCGTTGATGACGTCTCTTGAAATCCGAACAACTGGTTAGGTGTGTAAAGTAATGATTTAGTTATTTATTTACTTTGTATCATAGTAAGTTAACTATGAATAGTGCCTTATAGTTTTAGTATTTAGTTTTAAGATACAAATACTCTTTTGTACCTACTTGACTTTGTAGATAGGACTCACGTGTTAAGAGGTTTATGTAAGATCACCAAAAATGTTTTTACGTGTTACCATATATTGAGTTGTAATGTCAAAAGTAAACAAATATTTTTAGGTGAAAATTATCTAATCACTGCCTAAGAATAACTCATAAAATCTTAGAATATATCTTTAATATAAGTACTACCTATTGTAATACTCGACCTGCTTCATTTGTAAATTGCAAATTACGACTTAAAATGTTATTATAGTAATAAAAATGTAATTAAAATAAAGTTTGTTTTATTGTTAAAATGTACATTCATTTTTTTAATTAAATTTTTATAATGAAAATTCCATATTTGTAGCTTTCAAACATGTATAATACGTAATAATAAAAATAAACACAAAAATTGTGCGATTAAGGTTTTCATTTTTGTATAGAAGAAATATAAAAAAAAAGTTTTTTAAAATCATATTCTTCTATCTATATTTTAATTACATGCAATATACATGTTGATAACAAAATAATTATATTACAACATTAAAACATATTGCAATATAAAAGTCGTGAAATAAATAAGGTTCAAGATAATGAGGTATACTGGACTTGAGCTACTTAATCAATTGACTATTCTGACGTAACTGGTGACTGAATTATGACTTGAACAGCCTTTGAAGATCCAAGAATCCAGATGGTTCTATCCCACAATCCGCGTCACCATCCGTCAAAGGAGGTGAGTTTTAATACAATAATTAGATAAAAGTTATCGTAAAAATGTATTCCGAAATATAGCCAAACACTTTGATCAAAAGTAATAAATCTAAAATCAAAATTAAATAATTGCTATCGACGTTGTTCTTAAGATTTTAGATGTCATCTACACTGACCAGTTGTTGTACATTGTATTTCGGAATAAATAGAAACAATTTAAGCATCTAGATGTACAAATTAATAATAATAAAACCACAATAAAAAATATATATATGTGTTATAAATACATCAAGATGATTAAATTAGCTGCAAAAAATATTATTAAAATTTAAAACACGTGTAAATACATAAATGGTGTAATATTATATCACAGATCGCTATTAGACATTGCACATAGCTTGATATACTCGTAATTAGCACAGGGTTTTCGTAGTCTATTACTGAACTACTAACAACTAAATTATTATTACCAAAATTTAAAACTATTAACAAATAAGAAAAAAAATTATTTTTATTTTCCCTCGCATTACTATTCGTGCTGCATATAAATTCTGTTGTTATATTATTTGGATAGTAATAAAGTTGAATAGTATTATTTTGATCTAATACTAGTGTACTAAATATATTGCACAAAAAAACAAAACTTTTGTTTTTAAATATAGTATTTTACATAATTATACTTTGGCACAAATGGGTATTAGTTGTAGAAATGAAATACTAACATAGTTATAGTCATTATAATATTATTAAATAACTAATCGTCCCTTTTGGATTCAACTAAATTTTTTTTTCACAATTGATATTTCTGAATTTAAAAATTTATTTTAAATGATTTTTGGTGATTAATTCTCAAAGAAAATGAAAATAAAATATATAATAGTGGAGACAATCTTATGGTTACGCAATAAAGGTTTAACAAGTAAAGTTTACATGCTAACTAATTAAAATTTCTTTGTTAGATACGCTAAACCTTTAGTGAAAAAATTTAACTTTTATCTAATAATATAGGTGATCATTTATTTTAAATCATAAGTGGGACGATGATTCAAAAATTTATTACTAGCAACACGTATAAAATTTTATTTTGATTTCAGCGTTTAACACAAACGCCATAGTGTTTGATAATACTCCATGGAGACCAGGAAGAGATATAGATATCAATAATGGACCTGAAGATGACCGAAAGTTGAAGAACTTAGCTACAAGAATTATGTCTAACGGCGTTGAGGTTTTAGTTAGAGATAAAAGTTTAGACGGAAAACAAGAGCAGGTAACCAGATTAAAATACAATAACTATATTACAAAATTCCTTTTCAAAGGTAATAATAATTAAGGTTTCTTATATTATGATAATTAATTTGTGTCTCTAATTTTATATTTTTCACAACTGTTTCTAAGATCTTCAGATTTACTCTAACATTAATATGTGTAACTAGTATTTTCTTATTATAGTAATCTCTTTTCTCAGCGAAAAAATAAACTTATGCAATTAAATTCGTCGAAAACATCAAAACTTCACGAGAGCTCAACACTACCAAATAAATCGCTATTATCTTCAGCCGTCGCCACTGTTGTAAATCGTCAACAAATGAGTGCTTTTTTTCCACTGCATCAACTAATGCACCATAATTACATTATAAAAACGTGTATGACCACGTACACTTATTTAACTACTGTAGTTCAAAACAAAAGGAGCGCCATATCGACGTTTGAAACAATAGTTTCAGTGGTTACTACAGAATCACTTACAAATCTTTATGCTACCGATGTTTTAGCTGACTTGAAACCAACAAAAGTAAGATTTATAGTTATGGAACCCGATCCAATGGCTCACGATGGTCCTGGGTTTCATGGAACCTTTACAGAAATTACCCGAAACCCGTAAACAATTTACCCAGGTTTACCTGTACGGCGTCTAAAATTACTCTTGAAAACCCATTATTACTTTTAACATCTTTCCTATGTAATCTACAAAAACTAACCATTTCAATCCACGTAGTTATTAATATTGATCTTTCTTAATTGTTTTCCAGAACCATCGCACGTAATCCAGCTAAAATTTGTTTTTTTTTTCTTCGCGAAAAGCTACTTCAATACAATATATTAATAATAGTTTTCTTTATAATTTCAGACAAAATACATGGAAGTAAAAACTATTAATCCCTCAGCAGTCAGTAATATGTTTTTAAATAATATGCCAAAAATAGAAAAGCGAATTGACAATCAAGAAGAGCATAGTTTTGACCTCATACAACCATCTGAAATAAGTCATGCTCCATGTACGACCTCTTGTCCTTGCAGCCATTCAAAAACGGAAGGTCTAAAAACTAAGTATACAAACTTAAAGCAATCTTCAATTCACGCCCCGGATAAATATGTTTTAAAAAACACTAAATATACTGGTACAAAAATTGACGTTAGACCAACTCGAAAAGAATCTATTGATCAAACAATATATCACCCTTACGAATACGAGACTAGTTCTCACACACCACCCACAGATAAAATTGTCGAAAAATATACTCAGGTCACTGATTATTCTGATGAAAAAGATTCTAATTCAGTAGAAACAAGTGAACTTTTGACAAACGAACAAGCTCCTCCATCAAAAATTAATAGTGTATCTGGAAATAATACATCTATTAAAAATAAACCAGATAAAACACAGAAAGTCAACAAAAATAAATTTGTTATGGCGGAACTGATAAAATTAGGTTCACTAGGTATTAAAAGTTTATCGCAATTAGCACCTGTTCTTGAAAAAATGACTGGTGGCTTCATGAAGCGTCAAGAATCAAATAAGACTACAACTACTACCACAACTGTCAAACCAAATAAGCTTTCCTCGAACATTGCAAGCAAGAGGGTAGATAACGATTTAGAAACAAAAGGAGGAAACTTTCCAATATATATTCCTGTCGATGACATGGAAACTTCTGAATCTCAAATATACTTTAAAAATGTTACTTTACAACAAAATTTTGCTTGGGCTACAGAAAACAAACATTCTAAAGCGCATCTTGTCAAACCGAAAATAGTTTATGAAAGTCCTCTTGTTAATGGTGGTATACCTATCAGCCCAGGTGAAATTATAACAGCCAATTCAGATGTAATCGTTGGTAAACCTGCAGTTGGAGGACCATTAACTTTAGCTGCTAGTGGAATTAAATTACAGAATCCTGTACATCCACCTGTAATAGATAATGTTGTTGCAAATAATGATCCATATATAGTAAAAGAAAAACCTATGAACGATCAATCTGCCTTAGGTATAAATACTGACGATTCATTTGATTTAAGGCCACCAGAACTGCCTAAATTAAAAACAAAACCAAATAAAAATCTACTTCGTCCTGCTGGAAGTCACTCGATTCAGCAAAATTCTCAACAGTGGCTACCACCTACTTCACATATAACTAATGAACCCATTAAACATTCGGGAATAGTAAAAAATAAACAACCTCTTCTTGTTAACCATGGTAGACCAGCATTTTTAGATTTCATTCCTTCTTTAAACAAGGCTCCACATAACGTTCACAAAGAAAATCAAGTTAATTATAAACCTATTTCTGATGGAATTCAGGAACAAGAAATTCCAGATAATAATCCAAGTTCATCCGAAATAGTGAGTACTAAAATAACAACAGACGGAGAATATGCTAATATTCAAATACCTAGTTCTGAAAATAAACCGTTCTTAGTCGATATACAACCTTCAAGAGTAGCTAATGTATTGATTCCTCATGGAAGTTCAACAGCTTTAGTCTTTGCTGGCTCTACAGAACCTCATAAAACAGGAGATTATATTGATGACCCTCTACCATATCCAGAACCCGGATATTTTGGAAGCTTTAGTATTGATGCACCACATATGACGAATGTACATAATGTAATTCTTAATAAAAACCAATTTTTCGTAAAACAAGGCGTAAAATCTACATCGGAATCATATGTAAAAAAAGTAACGCCACGCCCATTAACTCATAAAGAAACGGGAGTTAATAACGACCAAAAACTAAAATGGAATGAAAATAAACGTCCCAAAGACCTCGTGAATATTCCTCCTCCAACAAGCAATCAAGAAACTCATATTCAAATTGGTCCACAAATTACAGCTTATAATCCAGAGATATATAGAGCAGACTTTGAAAAGAATAATAAATTGAATAAAAAACCAAAAGAGGGAAAAGATGTGATTGATAGAGAATATGAGAATTATCTTGCCGTTCCACCACCACCCCCTAAAATGCATTTTAATCAAGATATACGTTACGACAAAAAAAGGTATCAACAACGACCAGTAGTTCATACGAAACCTGTTCAAGATAGTAATACCTTTTTAAACATTCAACATCCAATATCCAATCAGTTGCCTCCAAAAGTTACATCAGAAATTTATTTCGCTTCTCAGCTACCAAATAATCAAGCAACACCCACATATACATTTAAGATTCCTCAGTCTCCAACGAGCGGAACTAATACTCAAGCGAAATATCCAAAAACCCCTAATAACCAGATACACAAGCAAATAACTTCTTCAAACACAGCTGATAAGTCTATAATAACGGGCAATAATAAGGATAATACTTATACAGTGACATTAAATACTGCAACTAATGTGGCAAGTGCAAGTAATACTGGGCATATTGTTGGGTCGAGTATAACGGTACCGATAACCACTACGTCTCTAAATGGACAAATAAATGCAAACATACCTATTGGAACAAACTTTGCTATAAGAGTAGAAGATGACCCAGCTAAGTATGAAAGTGTAGCCTTACATGGTAAAAGACATCCATCACTTATATTTGATAATCACGAAAATGTGGCTAGCGAAAATAATAATGTCTATAAGGGAAATAATTTTGAGTTTAAATCTAATCTAACTCAACCTCAGACTTCTGGAAGTGAAATAAAGAATGATATCAATAAAAATATTAGGGACAAAACAATACATAAAGGTCATAGTAACGTACTAGCACCGTCAATAAACAGTCATGCCAATTTCCCTATGATCAACGAAGATACAAATACTTATGATAATATAAATTTCAATTATGCTAACAGTAAAGAGATTGACTTTGATAAAAGACCTTCATCATTTGTTCCGGAATTCGTAAGTAATTCTCATGGATGGTATGCTAGCGTTCTAAATGAAGATAACATTAAAAATATTAAAGTTGAAGCAACTACTCGAAAAATAATACCCCTGAACTTCGATAACAGTTCTAATAATTTGCCAGAATTTGGAGAAAAGATTGCAACCGTTGGAAAACCACCGGCGGAGTTTTGGGATCAAAAGAATAAGCAAACAGTTAATAATTTCAGTGTAGGAAAACCATTTTCTAAACCAAACGAAGGATCGAAAGCAAACATTTTGCCTTTTACAATTCGACCCAACTATATACCGTCCATTTTCAGCAACACGCAACCTGTATATGATATTCCCGTAAGAGATAACAGTGAGGAAACTTCTACTACAAAAAATATCAATTCGCAATCAAAACGAGTTTATGAAACAGCTGAGGAAATATACGACGGCGAAGAAGAATCTGATAGTAATAGTGAAGTTGATGGTGAAGTAAGTTCAGAATCTATGAAAATACCAATTATTACCCCATCTTCTGATAAAAACTTCTCAAACAGCAATTCTGTATCAATAACCGAATCAAATCCAAGTCATAATAAGTCGACTGAAGGTGTACAGTTAGTTGACTTTAATCCTGGAACGCAAACAGAAAAACCATTCAATTCCATTAATAAAACTACATTCCATTCAAACAATATGGTACCTATTTTTGAACACAATCCTTATATGAAACCAAGACCATTTACTGTAAATACAGGGATTCCGTTGGATCATCAATTACAACAACCACATTGGCAAATTAATCAACTAATGGAAAACAGTACTAATTCATCCTATGAAGATATGGAATTCAATATAGGTGAAGAAAAATATACTCGTACGTCTAGTACTAATCGTCCTTACACTACAAACAAGTCAACAATTTTCGATGTAATAAAAAATAAACATAAAAACCAACAAAACTTTAAAAATTCAGCTCAGACAAATAATACTCGTTTATCAAACGAAAGTAACATAATAACATCTACAATTCAAATACAAGACAAAAAACCGCTAATTGTTGAGGTAGAAGAGGAATCCACTCTTCCGACATTTACAATAAAAACAGAACCGGACATATTGAATAATTCTTCTAATGAAATAATTGATTTATCACCACCTCCACCATCCATGAATTATAACTTTAGGCCCTCGATTACTGATGAGATAATGGGGATGAGTCCACCTCCACCAAGAAACCCACTACAAAGAATTCCTTCCAGGGCACCACAAACCCAAAGACCAATATTACCAATACGAACTCCAGCTCCACATAGGCCTGTGCCTCCAAAGACGCTACCGCCTAGACAGTCAACACAACGACCTCTGAGGAAGCCAATTAGAGATGAAGTTTCAACATACAGGCCAACTTATGATATTGTTAACAAGGTTAAAAGGCCCAGTTATAACGTGGATCAACCATCTTCACATTTACTTCCCCCTCCAAGAGAACTTCCTACAAAAATACTATCACTACAAAAGAATTACAAGCCAACAAGTACCCTTTCTTCTGTAGTTGACGGAAACGTAGAAAAAGTTATTTTCCCAACGTTAGTTTCTTCAAGTTGGCTCACTTCATCAAACTTTGACTTTTCGTCAAGCTTTAACTTTGGACCAACACCTGTATTTTACCCAGATAGTGTACCTACCCCACTATCTGAAGATTCCAATAAAGTATTAGAGTCTTCATCTGAATATTCAAATGAATATGAAACATCAAGCGAGACAGTAGACTATAGTGCCGAAAAACCTGTTAAACAAGACACAATTCCAATACAGGTTAACAAAACAAAAGAGAAAGAAACTGAATTTTCTAATGAAAATATCGACTCTAGTAAAGAAGAGAGTAGTAAGGAAGAGAGTAGTAAGGAAGATATAAATAAAGATAAAATGAAGGTGATTCCTATTGGAAACAAAAACCGTACACGCAAACCTTATCCAGTGCGCAACGATGATAAGAAACTTAGTACTAATAAATTTAAACTTCCGTCTAAATCTATACCTGTAATTAGACCTACACGAACGTTGTATCGACCGGAATTTTCACATCCAACTAGATCAACTTCAATTAAGAAAATTGTGCGACCGCTTCCTTCAAGACCTCTGACGGTATTCCCTACAAGTATTATAGAAAGTTCTGAATCGTCTATTGATGAAGAATATATTAAACCTACTGAAGTTCTTAAGGAAGATGAAGTGTCGAGAATTGCGCCAGAATTACCCACTGTTATTGAAAAGACAGTTACAACGACCTTTACTATAAGTAAAGATCCAATTGAGTCAAACGTACATAAAACTCACTACGGTGGAAATGAAATTAAGATATCAGATGAAATTATTCCAACAAAGACGGAATTCAAAACAACCATTATAACTCTTACAAAAACGTTATCAGAACCTCCTCAAATAATTTCAAGTATTGGTTACGTAAATCTAACTCACACGTTGACCGTAACACATACGGAAACTAGTCTAGTCAGTCAATCTGAAGGAGCCGTCACAGAAACATTGATATTGACCAATACACAAACATCTACAATAGTCGACGTCGTGACGGAGGTGTACACAGAAGTGCAACCAACGACCATTGTTGAAACTGTTACTAAACACATTCCTATTGTTAAAGTAGAATCAACACCGGTTATCGAGTCTACTTTACCTACAAATATAGCCCTGGACGACATTACTATGTCGTCAGAAGAAAAAGATAACTTTATTATAAAAGATAATGATGTTACAGAAAATATTCAAAAGATTGAAACAGAAGAAGAAAAAGATAATGATACATTCTTTGTTGTTCTGAACAAGTCACAAAATGGTGGCAAATCTCCACCCATTCACACAGACATTGAGACCGGTGGTTATGATGGTATTACTAGAACTGAGCAAGTCAACAATAATGGAGTGTCACAAGTATTATTTGGTGAAATATTATTAGCTGGCACGCCATATTTAGAAACTACTAATGTTGGACACCCCACTGGTAAACATAGTTATTTAATACATAAAAAATAATTAATAAATAATACAAACTATTTAATACAATTTATTACATCAGCACTTAAGAAAAAATTTTGTTAATAATGAAACTTAAAATAATTTCTATTTAAGGCACTGGATATGGAAAGGAATGTCAACCAGACTGTAAGGCTTCAAGAAACGAACGGTGTCAAAGAATAGACGGCATTATGAAATGTGTATGCAGACCCGGTTTTGCTAGAATGTTCCCAGACAGGCCTTGTAAACGTAAGATTAGATCTGGTGAAATTGTTTCAAATGTTTATTATATTTCGACTCTAATCATTTTTATAAACTTCTTGTTTTTCAGCTACTTACACATATTCAGTAAGATTAGCTTTGGGATCACAAGGAAATAAGCGATTGAGGTTCCACACAAGCTTATCTGACAACACAAGCAAGGAATACCATAGTTTAGCGGTTGCTACTCATGAAGGTATCAATAGGATGGTAATGCAGTCTGATCTGCGTGATGTTTATCATGGTGTTCATATAACTGGATTCCACCCAATCGAAATGAAGGGTACCCAAGGGGAACGCTACCAGGGCGTTATTAATGACTTCTATGTACAGGTAATGCTTACTAGTTATAGTTTACAAATTATGTTTTTTTTTTCATGTTACGAAACATAGTAGAATAATAATTTTATTTTTTTATATATGTTAACTTTTTTAATCAAGAAACCATTTTGAACGTCATGCTTTATTATTTCCAGCTATCAGATAACGCTCACGAGAGTCGCCTTAAAGAAGTTATAGAAAAATATCTCCGGAACAATAATTACAGCCTTGGTGGTACAGAAGTACACGCAGCTGAAGAGTTTATAGATAGATTAAATGTTACAGGTACGTTTAACGATATGCGTATTACTTATAACACTACCATTATTTTATAATAATTAGAATCCTAAGAACAAAATTTCGAAGAGGAGTTACAATCAAGTCTACGATTGATTTTATTAGTGTATTTTCTATTAAAACTTTTTAACTGTTGTTGTTGTGATTGTTATGTGTGTATTTTTTTTTATGTTAGTAAGTCGAAAACAAGCGTAGGGCTCACCTGATGGTAAGTGACTACCGTAGACGCCTGCAACACCAGAAGCGTCGCAAGCGCGTTGCCGACCCTATCCCCAATCCCCCCAGGAGCTTTGGTCACCTTACTCACCAACAGGAACACAATACTGCTTGAAAACAGTATTATTTAGCTGTGTACCCCAGTCGGGCTGCTCCATATTTTGAGCAGGATATTTCCAGCTGTGCCCTACCTTAGTTTCAACAAAATTGGCGCACAGATTTCGAATTATAATTGTTGACTGGGCCACTCTACTGTCTTATAAATTTGTAATTGTAAGTCACCTCAATTCTAGTTAGTTGTCCTACATGACAGTTATAATTTTTTTTGTCAGATTTTGATGAGTGCACCAGCACACAGTTCCATGACTGTTCAGAACACGCTCGTTGCTTCAATCTCCGTGGCACCTACACTTGCAGCTGCTTGGAAGGATTTGCCGATCTCAGTGTTAATACTCTGTATCCAGGGAGAATATGTTCCTGTAAGTACAAATCATACTTACACCTATGTATGTGTGATGAGATAACTTGTAATAAATAGTTTAAAAATCATAATTAGTAATATAATATAATGAAAGTAGTATAAGAAATAGTAGTACTTAGCTGAAAACAATATTGTATTTAAATTTTGTACATTTTTCCAAAATAAAACTGAACAGATGAAAAAATTAACATATTACTTATGTAAGGAAGAAGGAATGAAAATACTATCAAAATGAGACAACACTTACATTTTAATGTTGGTAAAACTATGATAGTAATCTTGACACTGACTATTTAAAAATAAAATTTAATATTCATTTAACAATTTTGTATTTCAATTAATGTAAATTACGCAATATAAAACTTTCACAAAATGTAACTGAATTTTTTAAAATAATATTATTTATTATATTTATGATTATATCATTCATTATTTTTTTAAGGAATATTATTTAATTTTTATTAGTTTCAAAACTTTTTTTATTATTATTAGTTCATTGAACTCGTTATTATCTTTTACTTAAAGTAATCAAAATATTTGTAGTCAGACAAATTAAATTAAATTATTTTTTTATTATTATTAGAAACACAAGTTTGTGAGCACAGAAGTATAAAAATGTAGGTAATAACTGTACCTAGTTATAATCTCCCTATTCTTATAAAGTTATAACTCATACGTTAAAATAACTCATGTATATTGGCCTAATATAGATTGACCATACAGCTGTTTGTCATTGACTGAGCATGTATTAGTGTGTGTGTTTTGGACCCCCTATTCAGGATTTCATAATACTGGAGGCTATTAAGAGTGTCACACATTCAATGACTAACTTCATATTTTTTATTGTTAGCTGATGCAGTTGGCTGCTCTACCTGCAACTATCACGGTACCTGTTTCGAAAGAGAAAATGCTATGATTTGCGAATGCTTTAAATGGTACGCTGGAAGGACTTGTCAAGTTAATCTTAAAGGTAACTGTCCCATTATATCATTGGTTCTTACTTCTTACTGAACTCTTCCTAATTGCGTGCACACAAAGTACACATGTCAGAAGTGAAACTTTTTTGTCAAACTAATTAAAAAAGAAGGCGGTTCATAATAAAAAAACGAATAGAAAAAAAAACTAATTAAAAAAACTAATTGAAAATACAAAAAAAAAACTAATTGAAAAAAAAACAAAAAGCCAACGTCACGCGGTGTTCTTAGGCGGTCACCCATCCAAGTACTGACGCTTTACTGTCGCTCAAATTTTACCCCTCATGCGCTTAAAGAAGTTTCACTTCAAAATTATTTTAAATTGATTTATGATTGATCAAAATTAGACAAAATATATAACAGCTTAATATAATAAGACGTTTGAATATTACTTTATTGTCTCCAAACAGTCTTTACACATAATATGAAAAGACAAAACATACCTGTATGTTTATGTATAATTTGTAAATAGTTAAAAAAATCATTAAATTTGGAATAATAAATATTGGTATATATGAAGATTACACCTTTTTATTTTACATTTTATGACGACTAGTTAGAGATGTGTGACGAAAAGTAACAAAATTTTCATTTACAGCGGTATTAATAACAGTGACGGTAATCGGATTGGTGATAATTGCTGTGGTGACCATATGGGCGTCGAAGAGATGTTGCTGTCAGAAAGGACCGACCACACAAACATTTGTCATCGGTTGCATGCAAGGGATACCCACCTTACATCAGGTAAAGTGTATTTAAAATAGCCTATAATTTTATTATTATTTTGTATTAATAGTTGAATAACATTAAACATGTGCTGCATCACCCAAACATCACACGTAATGTCGTGTAATACAACATATAATGACATTTCACTGACGGATATTACTTGCTACGTCTAAGTAATATTTGACTATTATTTTAGTGACTAAATAACGAACTATATGTTTACGTTTAAAAATTAATTAACTATGTATTAGTTCGACTAAACCTGAACACTCGAAGGAAAAACGCCACGCTAAGACGTGCTATATTTCATTTTCCAAATATTGTAACTATTTACTATAATCACTGTTCAACAAGTACAGTTTGATATGCAGCTATAGGATAAAATTTAATGAAAATTATTGCATCAAATATTTTTATTTATTACTAGCTACCCGGACAGACTTCACAAAATTTTTTTCACGTTTTTTTTTTTTTAGTATAATATAGAAAACCTTCAGTGGGATTTAAGGAACATACAAAAAAGAAATTAGCAATTGGTCGAGCCATCTCCAGTTATGCGCTTAGCAACATTCATTTTTATTATATAGAGAATTAAATATTTACCTACTGTCATATCCGCAATAATATTTCTTTATTATAAAAAGCATTGATTACAGGGTAACATACCGTCAAAGCAAAGAGCGGACAGGCGAGCATTAATAGCAGAAAGAATCGAGACAGCTGAAACTTGTAGCGTACAAAACAATTCTTTGCCTTACATACCTGCTAAGGTAAGTCATAATTATAGTATTATCAGATACATCAAAAGTATAGAATCTCGGAGATTAAGAAGTCCCCGAGCTAGTGAGATTTAGAGTTCTAATGTATCTAAATGTTTTGGAGTTTCGATTTTGTTAAAACTATATGCAGGTAGCAAAACCAAAATTGAGACTAAATACACTATAGACACTACATACTACATTAGACGAAAGATCATTGCTACTTTATCTTATAATCCACTGAATTACTTCTATTTCAATCAAACTAAATTAGCAATTGAACAATAAGCGATGTTAGTCCGGAGTAAATAAAATATTTTTAAACAGTAGCGTTATTTTTTATTAACTGAACCATTTCGGCCAAGACTACTACAGACTGATAAGCATGAAAATCTAATTAATATAACTAACATTATTTGATTAGCCTGTTGGCGCAGTATGTAGGGCTATGCTTTCTGCTCAATCGATTACCGCCTAATGAGTAAACGAGTGTGTTTTTGACTACACGACTGAAGTAAAACTTCTTTAGCAATACGCCTGCACAATAGTCTGCATTGTGTCTCTCTCGCTTGCTTCATTCACCTCGCCCGATCACACTTCGTAACGCTCTCGTCACGCATTCACCAGCTTACTTCCCAAGTCAAGCGTGCGTAAAAAAGTTTTACTTCGAAACTATACAAACTAAACCATACTTAAAATTGATAATACAAGTATTAAACAAATAAATTATAAACTTGATTCGTTATTGCTACCTTTCCCTTTTTTGAGTCATTACCTATGTAAATAAATACGGTCGAACTGTTTGTTACATCTATACTAATATTATAAAGAGGTAAAGTTTATAACTTTGTTTGTATATACGGGGTAATCTTCGCAAATACTGATCCGATCATGAAAATTCTTTCGCTAACAGAAAGCTACACTATTCAGGAGTGACAAGATAAAAGGAAAAAGATAAAAATTATCAAAATTTTCGACCGAGCAGGATTTGAACCTGCGCCCTCTGACGTGCCGTGTCAACAATTCAATCTAATCAAGCATTATTATTTGCCTTAGAAATTAATTGGTGATTTTAAAACATTTATATTTATCTGATTTGCTGAAAATAGTGAGAGTGTATTGGAACATATCAAATTTCACCGTACCCTTCTTATGTGAAATGGATTATAACGCCCAACGAAGTGGGCACGGGTCGGCTAGTATTTAATAAAGTATATACATATATGTACAATATTATGCTCATAAGTGAACTGTAATTAATGTTCTTGAGAAAAATAAAGTTCTTTAAATCTAAAGGCCGATGCATACGTAACGTGTTTTTTCCCGTACGGGACGGGGACGTGAAGTTCGTTTCATACAAATTCACGTGCCCCGTCCCGTACGTGATTCCGTTGCGTATGCATTGTCCTATACATCTCTTGCTCTTTGCTATACATTCTGTATGAAACGATATTCCAAAACTTCACGTACCCGTCCCGTCCCCGTCCCGACCACGTTACGTATGCATATTATTGCATGCTTAACTTGTTATTGTTACTAACACTATGGATGTTACTTATCCGAAATAAAAATTATTATTATTATTCTTAACTAATGAACCGCCCGCGTCCCCAGTCGCGCTCCCGCTCGCGCGCTTGCCACGTGGCGCCGCCGCCCGCGCACGCGCCGCCGCCGCCGCCCGCGCCCGCGCTCATGATACCGCGAGCTCGACTGCATCACTCGGACAGGTATTACTGAAGCGATTTTAAGGGCCTATGCAAACCACGTTTTTTAAACGCGCCGTCGACGCGCGTTTGTAGCGATACAGACGCGATACACACACGAGTCAGACGCAGCCTGTAGACATTTGCAGAAAAGTATAATAAAAGCGCGCCGTCGACGCGCGTTTTTAAAACGCGCTTCGACGGCGCGTTAAAAAAACGTGGTTTGCATAGGCTCCTAAAAGCCTATCGACAATAACATAACATAACACACTTTATTGTACACCAAAACGGAAATAATACATAGCAAATTGATTTTAACAAAGTAACATAAGGTACAAAGGGCGACCTAATCGCTAAAAAGTAATCTCTTCCAGACAACCTAGGCAGAAAAGATGGTTAATGTCGGTGTAGGTGTACAAATTGTGATATACCATTTAAAGTGAAACATAAACATTGAAAGTGAAACATAAACGTGTAGATGTACTTACATATACGGATTGAGTCGGGATTGAGTTTCAAAAGACAAAGTGATGAGACACTATTTAGGTTTATAAAATATATTTTTTAGTAAAATATCATATTTCACTTTATTTTTTTGTTTGTTATACGAGCTGGACAAATGTCTTTTAATTTCTATAATTTCTAAATTAAATTAATTTATTATACCTATTATGACTACGTTGGCACAGTTTTCACATTGACAACGGTTATATTTAACAAGTAAATAGCAACAGGAACATATATATTAGTATGTTTAACATATTCTTTAAATTTTGATTATGACGTATTTTGTTTTATAGTCGCGATAATTTGTCGAGAAAGAAGAGTTCAGAAATATGTAGCGAAGCGAAGTTGATAAGTTATTTGGAGTCCGGAGCCATTAACACTACAGAAGAAGTAAGTTTTAATAGAGATTTTTGTTTAAATGCAGTGATATTAAAAGCTTTATATGTATTACTTTAATATGTTTAATTTTTTATCTTTAGATGCGCAGAAAGCATAGCATGGAGTCATCATATAGCGTTAACAAGGAGAGGTCCAACAAACAAGGTTATATTTTTGTTATTATTTTCTAACGAAGGTAGTGAAATTTATATAAAAGTGAGAAGAAAACTTAACCAGCCTTATTTACACGACGCTGCGTTGGCACTTGGCGCAACGGTCACAGCACTGGTTTGTGACTGTTGCGCTGGCGGTTGCGGCTTCGATCCCCGCACATGACAAACATTTGTATTGCCCATACAGATGTTTACCGTGGTCTGGGTGTTTGTGCAGTCCTTGTGGGTCTCCCCACCGTGCCTCGGAGAGCACTTTAAGCTGTCGGTCCGGTTGTTATCATGTACACCTGATACCGATCGTTAGGGGGCATTCAAGTATTACGTAACGCTAATAGGGGGGAGGGGGGGGTCTTGTTAAACGTTACGATGCGTTACTGGGGAGGGGGGGGGGGGTTCGAACAACGCGTTACGTAACGTTGTTTTTTGTTTAATTAAAAAACTAGGGTATTAAAATCTATTGTTTTATTTATTTATTACTACCACAAACGCGATTAAAACAATAACAAAAGTAATTTAGCGACTTTCAGGTTAGTTTGCGCAACAAAGTAGTGATATTTGGGTAAAAATGTGGTAAAAATGGTCAGTTTGGTGTTACGTAACGTTTATAGGGTAGGGGGGGGGGGTGTACAGGAAAACGTTACGGCGCGTTACATAGGGGGGAGGGGGGGTCAAAAATCTTCAAAATATGCGTTACGTAATACTTGAACGCCCCCTTACTCATAGTAGGAAATATATCCGAAATTAGAGCAGCGTAGTGGATTAAGCTCTAATCCTTCTCTTACATGGGAAAAGAGGCCTATGCCCAGCAGTGGGATATTAGTGAAGTGATTTGCTTATTTCTGCGCGTTTAAACGAGTCCCTATATTCCTACTAGAAAGAAAAGAAGCTCGAAGCTCAAACAATAATTAAAAACAAAATTAATGACTAAATATTTAACATAAGTTAGCTTAAGCGAGACATGTTTCAGTCTAATAACACTTTTCTTTCAAATTTTCATCAAAATCTCATTTCAGGAGCATTAGTATCAGCGGGTTTCAAAGTATCGACCACAGTCCGTCCCGAAGAATCTGTGAAGGAAGACAGAGATGACGCGTCATCAATTAACAAGACCGACTTAGAAGCGGAGATGTCACGCTTCGACACGCTGAGGAAGACTTACAGGTACTTGCGTGTTTAATGAAAAACTTTTTGAAGTGAAACTTCTTTAGGTGCATGGGGGGTAAAATTTGAGCGACCGGTAACGCGGCAGCTGCGTCATGACGATCAGTACTTGGATGGGTGACTGCCTGGGAACACCGCGTGACGTTAGCTTTTTGTTCTTTTTTTATTTAGTTTTATGAATTAGTTTTTTTTTTGAACTAGTTTGCTAAAGAAGTTTCACTTCTGACATGTTGTGTACTTTGTACACACGTAATTTTTAATATTTATTGTCTGAAATAAAAACAGACGAAAAAGTGGGTCTGAAAAAGCGCGAGAAATCAAAAAAGAAGCTCTTGTTCCCTTGCCAAGCCCTTGAATCCCTATATCAATACTATTAAGTATTAATTTAAATTGATATCTATACTTAATATAATAAAGCTGAAGAGTTTGTTTGTTTGTTTGTTTGTTTGTTAGTTTGTTTGTTTGAACGCGCTAATCTCAGGACCTACTGGTCCGATTTGAAAAATTCTTTCAGTGTTAGATAGCCCATTTATCGAGGAAGGCTATAAGGCTATGTATCATCACGCTAAGACCAATAGGAGCGGAGTCCACGCCGACGAAGTCGCGCGCAGAAGCTAGTTAAAAAATATTGCTTGACTTTCTTATTTCTTGTCTCTTTGACTGGTGTGTGGGTGTAAATTATGGAATTAATAATAAAAATTTTGGATTTTTTTTATTCTAACTCATGTTAATATGTCAAGCATTTCTTGTAAGTGACACCGTGTCTTTTAATGCTTGTAGCTTTTTACAATTATTATTATAGATTCTCTTCTAGATACATTATCTAGAGTCTTGTTGATATTTTTATATTTAATTTACAGTCAAGAGGACATATCAGAATGGACAGATGCAGAAAGACGGATCGGTGAATTGTAAGTATTTAAATGATTTTCATTTATAATGTCTAATATACACATATTTTGTACAGTTTAAACAGGACTTTATTAGAAACATTTTTAAATTTTTTCTCATTTTGTTATATTATACATTTTCTTATATTACTGCTCATATCCTACCTGACCCTAACCTAAACTTTTATTGTCACACTGTCACTTTTAAAACATAAAATAAACTCAATATTAATCTAGCATTTTATTTGACAGTTCAAATGTATGTAATTAACTTAAAAAGTTGTATTTCTCTTGTCTAGTCAAAGTTATTTGTCTCAATTTCATAAACTGAAGAGTATGTACACCATTAAACACGGGGACTTGTCATGAATAGGATTTAATGCGAAACTCGACTTTTTTAATTTCTTCCAGGACGCTATCAGAAGCTCGGTCGGTGGGTGGAACTCTACCTGCCAGTACAGGTAGGGCTGCGTCATCCACACGACTGACACACCAGGTAATTTGAATAAAATAATACTTTGTTAAAACCTTTATAATAGGTACTTACATAAAATCTAATAAAGAACACCTCAATATTTGTCACTCCTTTAACAACTGAATCCCTGGGTTCGATTCCCTTTCATATTTAATACATGTCTTACATCTCCTATTGTTACAATGTCTTTATTTTTCAATGTTAATAAAAATTATGAGCACGTACTAATTCACATTTTATAAAAGTGTAAAATTTGTCACTATCACCTATCTCTGCGTCCATTCCTAGCACACACCTACGCTCATATAAAATGAAATAAAGAATTCAGCAATGCAAATAAGATACTTTTAAGGCGCTTTCTATTCAGTTGCCTAGTGACATAATTTTTTTATTCCAACATTTAGAGAGCTATATTGTTTAAAATCTATACTATCCATCCATCCAAAAAAGACTACTTGCGTACGATTATCATTAGAACAATACTATGATGAGTCCAATTCAATATACTACATTAGTCGAAGAAAAGAAAAGTGCTCTGCTAGCGCCCACGATATCAAGCTATTCATACTTATTTTTTGGAACCTAAAATGTTGTCAAACGTGACTTAAGGTCGCGATAAAAAAATTTCTTTCTATCGCGAAAAACAGATGTGACTTTCGTATGTATGTCAGAATATGTCCCACAAGAGCGATATTTTCGAATGTATAATTTGATATAACGTGATACGACAACGTGACAAGTTGGATCCGTAAATCGCAGTCGTAAAATATATTTTTTCGAATTTCGAACGCGACACGTTCATAATTTAACGGTTCGTAGCCAAAACGAATGGATTTTTGAACATAGGAACCGGCTTCAAGACCTGTCACTACTTTTTATCTAAGCCTACCACTTATTAACTACTTATTCACAACTTATCCAGGAGGCAAACACAATGGCTGAACGCGATCTCGGCTCCACTTTCCTTCTGCCCCACGTGCACCTCTATAAACCTGACCTTGTGGGTATTTGCACTTTTTAGCTGTGTACTAATAAATATTAACAATATTTAATTTAAGATAAAGTTGTGTACCTTATAGTCTAGTAATAGTTAAGACGTAATTAATTGTACTGGTGACGGTTGACCCATAGATACTTGTTTATACGGGTAAGCTTATAATGTTATAATGTATTATGTAGTTTGTTTGTTCCGTTCAATTTTGTATGTTAACAAGAGGGAAATGCGACTATACATGAGTTTATAAAGAGTTTTATTTTTTCTTTATATAAAAAATAATGTAGCCTACACTACTACATTATGTAGGTAATGATGATTATAATCTAGTTCTTTATATTATTTATACGTCTATTATTATTTATGAACTTGTTGTTTGACATTGCAAGTGCTCTGTGCCTTTATAAATATTTTAAAATGTACCTATTACTATTTTTAGTGATCTTTAAGAATTTAATCAACAAGTAAACATTTTAATATTTTAAATTATATTTTTGGTCTTTTTTCCAGACTAGCGACGTATCGGAATTCGATTCCCTGTGAAGACTGTTTTATTAAAGGTTATTTATTTATTTTAATTAGAGAAATCATATATTATACAATGCAGAGGCTATTAGTTTATTTTTGATAGAAACATTGACTTTGTGAGTTACCAAAATTTTACACAACAAATAATTTATTATTATTGGTTTTCTAATAATTTAACATATACAGCAGAAAAAAAAAAAATTAAAGTCATCTAGTTAAAAATTATGTCTTTATTATGATCCAGAAAGTGACGTAAGAGGCTCTATTAAATACTTTTCTTCGGAAGTAAAAAATTATACATGAAGAATTTACAACGAAAACATGGTGCCTTAAATGGTGTCTTGAATGTAATATTGTAATAGGTATTAATTTTATACAAGCAAATTTTATTATAATTGAATATAAATCTTGAACATTTTAACAACGTACAAAAAGATTAAAAATATATTTCACAAACTTCCAAAAATTATAAAACTGCAATTATTCGATCACAAATAATCTATAATATTGAAACGTTACTTAACAAGAAGTCAATTCTTTATCTTCTTTAGGACAGCGATATAAAAACCAGTAATAAAAACACATGTAAAGTCATACTTTAAAACTGTGTTCAGTCCTGTGTTAAAATAATATTTTTCGTCAGAAAATTCTCTAAGTCTGATCTTTACTTTACTTTTTCTTTGTTTGACTATTAAAGTAAAGACTTTTATTTATTTATTTATTTTACTTAAAGTTGAATTATTATCTTTGAAAATATCCCAATACAAAATATGGAATGCCATAATATATGTAAGCGTATCGTTTAGATTAAGGTTTTATAATGAAAATAATTTGAATGGGAAATTATTTAAATGAAATAGATTTCT
Source organism: Melitaea athalia (assembly GCA_905220545.2). Classification (NCBI taxonomy): domain Eukaryota; kingdom Metazoa; phylum Arthropoda; class Insecta; order Lepidoptera; family Nymphalidae; genus Melitaea; species Melitaea athalia. The sequence goes on from HG992203.1 coordinate 8,400,494, forward strand.
CGTTTGAAGAATTTTCGTTAATTTTATTTTTAAGAATTCATGAATTATTGTGCAAATTAGTGCCAATAAATATTTGTAGCGGTAATATTGTTTTCTTAAACATTGAATGTGAATATTATTCTTGTTAAATATTCTTTGATATAGATATGCTACAAATAAATAAATTTTGAATACATAACATGTGAGTATCGTATCTGACAAACTCAATTTTTATAATTATTATAAGTAATTTATACACTTTTGTTAAATAAATTTTATTATAAAATTTGTTGTTTTACTTACGTAATAAAAAGATATATTTGAATTACCCATACATATGATTTCCATACGGCACACATGACATCTAAGCTTCTGCTTATATATACTTAAAATTATCTTAATAAACTTAGTGTTAGATCGGCTTTCATTGGGTTTGATTTTCCTCATGACTTCCCCTCACATGTCATGTCTCACTCACACATAAACAGTACACCATACCGAGATAATAAATAAATAAAACACCAATATAAATATGAGACATAGCGTTTTTATTTAATATTCAATAATAATTTAGTTTATCGATAGAATATTCAGCAATATTACAAATACAACGTGAAACAATTGTAGCAAATTAGTTTTAAACTTAATACAGCAACTAGCATTAAATAATTAACTTTAAGCACACCGATTCTTAAAAATAAATCAACTATTTTATCTAACAGCATCGATTCATATATTATGAATCAAAAGAACGCCGATATGAAAACAATAGCTTTAAAACACGTGCCATCAAGCTTTGAATCAGCACAATTATCTTAAGTTCTCTTCAGTCTCAAACCATTATTAAGAATTTATAACAAATTCCATATAATCCAAATCCTTACTTTTACAAGTATTCAAAATTCTTATCATTCATTTATAATACGTTTAAAATATTGGAAGTGAGCAAGCGCTGTATTTTTCTAATAATATTCACGATCAACTTTTTAACATTGAAATATATATAAATGTTTATTATAATATAAATAAAGATAATGTTCTTAATTCTATCAAAGATTGCTTTACAGTATATGTTATGTAAATGACTAGACAAATTAATAATACAATGAAATTAAAGCGATTCGACTAGACTCACTTCATCGTGACCAAACCCTACTTGTACCTTACATTTTGTATTTCTATCTATCTAATTACTTCAGAAATTGTGCAAGAGTAGAAACCAATGTAACGTCCTGTGTTACTAAAAGCTTTTCATTATTAAGGACAGTTATAGTTCCGTCATCCGATTCTGCTTCTATAATTTTAATATCAAAAACATCATAATCATAAACGATCCTACCTATGCTAAGTCTTATAAAATATTTGATATTTTCTACACTGTTAACATCATCGAGTAAGCGATTATCAAGACTAATAAGCTAAGCGCTATCTATAAACGTTATATATAACGTATTAATAGTTCAAGTAACATGGACTGATGTCGATGAACGACGGTACAGTACAAAAGTTAGTACCAAAATACATCCAAAATTTTTCAATATAATATGTTCCTAAGTATGATCAAATTTTTGGTTATTCGAGTGCCCAGCACATCAACTGTTGGAAAATGTTATCGTCATATTCAAATTGATATAAAACAACTTATTATAGATTTCCATCTTACTTCAGATGTGGAATGAAGTTGAAGTCATCGGTTTAGTGAATAGAAATCTTTTTTAAAGATCGCAAATTTACTCATTGATATTTCCACAACTTAGCTGAGTTGCAGTGCATTTGCTAAGCCTAAGCTGACAAAATTGAAAAAGTCGTGATACAATATAAAAATTAAACAAATTAGGTATACAATCTAATAAAAAATAATCTACTTTTTCGAGTCGTCTAAGCTTGATCGCGTTGGCTTCGGAATCATTGAAAGTGACCTGGAAAGAATATTATATTGAGAAATAATTTTACTATCATTAATCATATCTCTAATGGAAATTTTGTTTTTTATTTCAACAAAATAAGTAAAAAAAGTACTTGAGTATTGATTTTTTTAAAAAGTCAAAATTTCCATAAAGACAAATGACACGCTAAAACCCTTTCCATGCTTAATGTGAAAACAGCAAACCACTCTTATATAAATAGAAAATAAAAGTAAATTATATAATATCTAAAACTCACGAAAAAGCATAATTATGATATAAATTAAATATATGTTTTCAGTGATAATATTGTTGATGTGAACGCAAAAGAACCGAGGAAGCAATACAATATAAACAGTGTACCTATTTGCCGAGTTTTTCTTGCGAGTGACTTAAACAATAGCAGCTGCAATGATAATATTTGCATTTTAGTTGGTATAAATTGAATACACTAAGTAACTTGATACTAAGTCGCGGAAAAAATAAAGAAACAAAAATAAATGCATAATGTTTTCGAAGTAAATGATAGTTTAGCAACTGTAGTAAATTACCACAGTAATGGATAAGAATCATATAGCTGAACAATTTTGAGAGAATGGAAAAGTTTAGCTAATTCTATGATATTCATATAATCCTGGAGGGTACCTTCGCTGTGCGGGTATTGGAGCCGGTGCTTGAGCAGCAGGTGGTAAGGACGCTGGACAACTACCAGATAGCGTAGTTGGCTGGCTTTCCTCCTTCTCGTCATCCTCTCGTCTATCTCCTAATCACAAAAAAATTTATAACAATAAATTCAACAAAATCATCAATTAATGATACGATCCAGCCTGTAATGCCCCACTACTGGGCATAGGCCTCTTTATTCATGTAAGAGAAGGATTGGAGCTTAATCCACCACTCTGCTCCGCTGCAGGTTGACGGATATGTTCCCTACTACGAGTAACGATCGCTATCAGGTACATTTTATAACAACCGGGACCGACGGCTTGACGTGCTCTTCGAGGCACGGCGCACACATGTACATTTACAAATATCCGTCCCGAGCGGGAATCGAACCTGCAAAACCACCGGTGTTTTAGGCGACTACACGCACTACTGCACCAGATTGGTTTTATTATTACAATTAATAAAACTTTTTAAATTATATTTAAAGTAAAAAAGGTGTGTGTGCGATTTACACGCGATAGAAGTGAAACTTCTTTGTCAAACTAATTTAAAAAAAAACTAATTTAAAATTAGCGGCGTGTAGCGCGGCTCGACCTTCCCTGTTGTTGCCTTCCGGTTTGAAATCACAACGATTCTAAAGAAGTTTCACTTCAAAAAAAAAAAAACTATCTAGGTCCGGGAACCCGCAACCAATAGCGTAACAGCCATAAGCCAGTGCTGTGACCGTTGTGCTATCGCTTCTCTTATACACTACAAAATAGTGAATAAACAATTAAGCAAATCTGTTGTTAACATAAGTGAGGTGTTATTATTCTCGTTGCTTTATTACTTACTAGTTTTTACCCACGACTTCCCTCGCATTGAATTTTTTTTAATAAAAAGTATCCTATGTTACTTCTAATACATCCAAGATTATGTGTACTAAGGTTTGATGATGATCGGTTAGGTAGTTTTCGCGTGAAAGACTTCGAACAAAATTACATTCACATTTATAATACTCGTATTATACTAGGGATGAAGAAACGTACCTCTGACGATCGGGGTGTCTCCAATGTAGAAAGTAGCAGCTGGTGCTTCAACAGTAGCTTCTTTTACGGAACCATCCCCACTAACGGCGCTTAAAGTATCTGTACTATCAAACATTATCGTGCGTTCCTTTGCTTGAGGGACGCGACTGTCTAACTCCTAAAAATTAAGTAAGCGATGTGATGAAAATATGACAAATGGAAGAATATAAAATAAATACAAGTTTTAAATATGTACGTAAAATATAAGGCAATAAACTTTTAGAAAATTTAAAAAAGTAATAGCAAATTACCAGATAGATGCTTTACTTCTTTTAAATCAATTTAAAAAATTTAGCTTCTTCAATTATATGTTTCATTGTAATTTTTAACTTTAATATTTTAATAGTGAACATTATAATAAATTGTTACATTGCACTAACCAGCCTTTCTGTGTCAGAATCTGGTTCATGTACTTCATAATCTTGAGAATAGTGTTCACTAGTAGACTGGTGTTCTAAACTTTCCATCTGTACAGCCGTCACAGGATCCAAAGTGTCAAGCGAGGACACCATCGTGTTCGACCCTGGAGGGCGCGCTACGTTATCTTTCTGATTAGTATCAAGCTTGGCAGAAAGCAGTACAGAAGCTAATGGAATAATGTTTTAATCTGCTTAAATCTTTTATTTAAATGTAAGATCTAGTTTTTTCTTTTGGTTGTAGTTACTTTGTTTTCCGTAATGGTAGTAAATGATGATTTAAAGAACAAAAAACTGTTTCAAGTTTGTAAAGAACACAATGTAACAAGTACAAGGGCGAAATCGTGTAGTATTAAAATTTCTTGTTGAAAGATTAATGCATTACTCCATATCTTTTTATTTATTGAATGATACTAAAGCAAGGATGGATATATCTGTAAAATTAATTATTTAATCAATGATAACATATGAGTCATGCCAAATAGAAGTAAAAATAAAGAGTGATTTTAGATTTTGAATAACTAGTAAACAATAACTTACAATTTGAGAAAAACCACTAATGAAGATAAAATTTGAATGTAAGAAATATTGTTATGCTGAAAATATGGAATGTTAAAATTTTTGAAGAATATGCTTCCATAGTTCTCATATTATCATGCTAATTAAACGAATTAGAAAAAAAAATTACATGAACTATTTAAATGAAAATTTAAAATTTTTAATATTAACCACTACTACATAAATATGTTCTGTAATTTTACAGGTTCATAATGCTGAGCTAAAAAGCTTTGTTGAATTGTGACCAATCCTATAAATTATGATATTGCTATATATAATATATGTTATATAGTTAATATTATGGTTTGTCAAAGGGCTTACCTCCAGAAGTAAGGCTACCAGTCATAGGAGTATCCACTTCATAGTTATACGTTGCTCTCGTGGCGTTCGAACTTGTCGCTTCTAGGCTATCCGTACTGCCTAGCATTAGATCAGCACGCGCTCTATAAAATAAAATTAATATAAAAAAAAAAAAAAAAAAAATTATAAAAAAAATTAAATCAGGAAATAATACCTTGTCTCTTTTTATAAAAAAGAGACAAGGCATTATTTCCTGATTTATTTAAGTTTTTGATTCAGAGTACGTAGCTACACATAAATAAATGTAAGTAAGCGATTTATTTAAGATTAGTTGCGATGATTTTATTTTATAATATTTTTACTTCTAACTTACCGACTGAAACTTCCTGACGAACTTAACTCTTCGTCTTGACAACTCCAAGAACCGCTAGCTGGATCTGTGAAATGTTTTCCAGAGATAATACTGTGAGCCACCGACCTCCCAGAGGAGGGAGACAGCTCACGGACTGCACTTCCTTCTCTTGAGAAATCCAAATCTTCGGGTTTATCTTCAAATCTCTCAGAAGACGTAATTACGGTATGCTTAGAAAAAGTTACCACTTCACTTTCAGATGGGTGTCTTTCAATTATAGTCATTAAACTGTCTATTTCTGAGGGCTGTGAGGCTAACGAAGAAGACATTTCAGAACTCATTGACATACCACTTTCATCATAATGCTTAGATCTCGCTGGTATATCTATACCTTCTTCATTATCAAGGCTTGTTATAGTTTCGGATACCTTTTTTCCATCTACAAACTTTTGTTGAATAACTGTTTTAGTTCGTACAACTTCTATAACACCGCCGGCTGCTGTTGAAGTAGAAGTTGGCTTTTGTTCTTCTTTTTTTGTAGACTGTTCCTCTTGGTCTAAAAGTTTCATCATTTCTTCACAATCTCCTGGAATGGATTCTGCAGAACCATCGCTAGGAGCTGCCGCGCAAACGAAAGACGAGGCTTTTTTACATTCTTCAACGACTTCGGTGGTGATAAGTTCTGATTTTCCAGGTTCCGGTTCAGGTACAAAAAATGATCCTCTTTCGTCGAATTTTTTTACAGTCACAATTTTTGGCCGAAATTCTTGCATTTTTTGTTCTAAAGCCAATTGCTGATCAATAATTTTTCGGATTGCTACCGAATCAGCTAAAAGTTTTTGCGATGGACTACCGTAACTTCCTACTTTTTGTGATGGACTACCACTTTTCTGTGAAGGGCTACCACTTTTTTGAGATGGACTGCCACTTTTATGTCCAGGACTACCACTCTTAAATAGAGGGCTACTTTCAGAACTACTATCATAAGATCGTTTCTCTTGTTCTAGAAAACTGCTACTAACAACTTTGGGGTCTGCTAGTAGTAAAGCTTCCTTTTGTTTTGCTAATAACTCAGCCTTTAAAGCTTCAAGGCAAGCAGTTTCGAGGCCTTCAAATTCTTTAAGGCTTGATACAGATATGTCGTCCCCTTGACTTTTACTTAAAATGTATCGGCGAGGTAAAGATCCATTCAAGGAATCTTGAGATGATGAAGAATGTTGTTGGTATTGCTCCATTAAAGCTCTTTCGAGGTTTTCGAATTCCTGTAAGGAACTAATAGAAATATCATCATTGTCTCCTTTTAATCTAAATCTCATACGTGAGGCAATTTCTGACTCAGAAAGACTTCCATAGGAATTCCTAAAACTGCCATAACTTCCAATTGATTCTTTCTGAGAACTCAAGCTCCCAATTCGACTGGCATCAAAATCTGTCATTTCTTCCTCTTTAATGTCCTCTAAAGGAATCCTTTCATAGTCATACCTAGGATCTCCCTCAAACTGCATTTGTATCCAGCGCTTGCCTGCTTCGATTTCAGCTAGTTCTTGAGCTTGTAATCGCTTTTGTTCTAACTCGTATTGTAAAATTTCTTCATCTGACAGTGATCCTGATCCGGAAGTGCTGCTGACGCTTTCTTGTTTTTTTGATGTTTTCGACAAATATTCTTCAACCTCTGTGTCATGGCGTTTTATATATTTTTGTGCTTTTATTTGCAAACTTTTACCTTCAGGATCAGTTTCTTGAGCTTCTTTTGCAACTTCTTCGATAACAACAAAATCGTCCATTTCACTAGGTTTATCAACCATTTCAAATTCATCACTAGTCGGAGATTCCTGTTCTTTCTCATATGTATGTAAGGTCTTCTCCTCAGTAGTAATGATGAGTTCAGATCTGCTTGTTTCAGTCATAAGTTCTGATTTTAGTTCTGGAGTTTCTGAAATATCATACATATCATCAAGGACATACTCTCGTCCATTATCCGTAGAAAGGGAACTTTGACTTGGTGCAGATAAAGGTGTATGTGGTGTCGAGACATGCTCATGAGATTTTAAGCTTGTTGTTGAGCTTTGCTTGCTTTCTAAATGGTCTTCTGGAGTTCTTAAACCCGATTTCTCTACTTTTGTTTTAGGAACAGATGAATCACTTTTTGATTTCAATATTTCTTCGTACTGTTTTGTACCTACGGGAATTATATCGTCTTCAACATCTACGAAGTCTCTTTGACTAGAAGGTTTCTCGGTAAGAGGAAAGGGTATCGCACCTATCTCTGTAACGGATTTTTTAACACATTCTTCTTGCACTTCTTCTAAAATTTCTGAAATAGAACTTGAAGGCAAGGTTTCGTCCTTTTTTACGACAGTTTTTACTATCGGCGTATCATCGTGTAATAATTTGTCTTTTTTTGTGGTTGTACTACCAAATTTCTCAATTTCTTCATACTCTGCCGAGCCTACAGGAATGATTTCACTTTCAATATCAACAAATTCTCTTTGTTGTTTTTCAATTTTTGTAACTGAAAATGGTACTGCATGTTCAGTATGCACGGAAACTTTGGTAACAGCTTCCTGTATATCATCTATAGCTAAATCTAATTGAGATTGAGGTGATAAAATATCAATTTTTGAAATCGATGAAGACAGAATTTCATCTGTTTTAAGTTGACTGGATATAGTTGTATCCGAACATTCTTTATCTTTTAAGGAATCATCTTCAAATTCAGTACTTTCGGAAGTAGATTCAAATGGAAAATGTTCAGGAATCATTTCTCTTGGCTGAAATCGCATTTCATGAGATCTTTTCATTTTACCTATAAGTTCAACTTTATCTGTTTTATATTCCTCATCTTCACCCGATATTTCTTCATCACTTGTTTCTTTTACCTTTGATCCTTGCTCTTTTTCGGGTTCATGAAGAAATTGTTCAACATAAGTACTACTTTCCATTAATTCTTCTTTTAACTCATTTGCTGATGGGACCAGTGTTTCAGAAGCATCTGAAATGTCTATACTTGCTACATGACTCGAACCATCTGAATCAAGACTTTTCATACTATCTCTTGAAGCAAGTGAACTACCAGCGGTGAAGTAGTCTTTCGATGTTCTTAATGACTGAGATGAAACATCATGACTAGTAAGTGCTGTTTCATATTCTGTACCACTTTGAGCTGTCATCATAACTTCAACATCGGATGAGAGTGGTCTGCTTTCAGAGTGTTCAAAACTATGATAATGACTCTCACCTGAACTAGACCACCCTTCTATTTCTGATGCAGATCTTCTTTCTACGACGCCTAATTGTGATTTAACATACTTTTGAGCTCGGAGCTTTACTTCAGGGCTACCTTTGGATGAACTATTTCTGTCAGATAAAACGAGATCACTCTCTGTTTCTAATATAGAATGAGGACCACTATCAGATTTTATCGATATATCCCCTTCTAAAGGTGGACTAGACTCTTTATGGTGAATTGTTTCTTTATCATCGTCTGAAAACGTTTCTTCTTCTTGTGAGCTTATCTTATGAGATAAGCTGTCTGATTTCTGGCTATCTATTAGTTGATCTTCTTTACTTTGTACAACAGTCCTATCAGTATGATCATCAGCATGATGAGGTTCTTCCTTAATCACTTCAGGCATATCTGGGCTAATTAAGATTTTAAACTGAAATTCAGATGGAGATTGTTTATATTTAATACTTCCATCATTCTTTTCACTTATAATTTCAACTTGCGCTGCTTCGAGAGATTGCTTAACTTCATCTATAGTTTTTTCTAAAACTGATAAGTCAGCAAGAGGCTGAGCAGATATTAATGAATCCAAAGTAACCCTTTCAGACTCAAGTTTCAGTCCATGAAACTCGGCAGAGGAGAAATCAGTATCATAACCACTACTACAAATATCTTCCGTGCTTTTTTCTTTAACTAACTTAATTTCTTCTCGTTTGTGTTCCGTTCCCGTAAGAAATGCTGAATCTGCTTCCGTTGAAAATTCTGATGCATGTAATGTTTCGGCGCTAACTGTTGAATCCATTGATTTTTGTAAAACTTCACCTTCATGTGACTCTAAAGATTTTAACATGTATTCAGTATCAATACTCTCACCTGATTTCATCATAACATCTTTAGACGTCATACTTATTTCATCAGAAATTTCAAAAGTACCAGGAGATGTGTCAGAGGTTTTTGTAGTTTTTATACTGCTGTCAATTTTGGTATAAATTACTTTAACTTCATCAACACTTTCCTTTGGTGAGTGTGGTGTTACCATAGATGTTGAATCAATTAGTTTTTCTTGTGATAAGTCATTAATAATGCTAACACCATCTTTACAAACGGATACTTCTAATACCAAATCTTCGGATTGAAGAGGTAATTTAATTGGAGATATTGTCAATTTATCTTTTTTTGGAGTGTCGCTTATTTTGTCATCATGTGGCAATTCTGGTACAACCTCGGATTCTGAGTGTGTATCTTGACTTCCAGTACGACTGAATGTACTTTTGACTGGTGACGTTGAAACTTTAATTTCTTTTATGAAATCGACTTCGTACACTTCGTCATCCTTTTTAAAAGATTTTGACTTACTTTTAGGACTAGCTTCAGAAGAGCCCCGTCTATCAGTAGCTTCACTTTTAAAGCTTGGTACATGAGAAGCATCAGAACTTAGATCGTCATGTTCTTTACTTTCAATAACTGATTCTTCTTTATGATATTCTACTTTTGAGCTTACGACTTGACCTTTTTCAGATACTTCAACACTTGAAACCCTTTCATCCTTTTCAACAATTTTTATGCTGGATTCTAAAAATGCTGTTTTTGATTTGGTATCATCGTCTTCCTTAACGTCTTCTAATTCTCCTGGTTCAGTGAAATATTCCTTGCCCCATTGTTCATGGCACAAATCTCTTTCTGATATTTTCACATCCTGCTTTTTCTTAATTGTTTCATCTTTGATAGCGGTCATTCTCTCTTCAGATTTAGTTTGCCTTCCAGAGTATAGACCTTGTTCAGAGAATTCTCTTTCCACTTTTACTATATCTGTGTCGTCATTACTTTTAGAAACTGTTTTTGTTTCTATATCAGATCTCTTCGCTGTCGCTTCATGAGCCTTCTCCATTTTCTTTTGAGACGTTTCAGTTTGTTCACCATCTCTTTTAACTGTCATCTTTTCCTTAACTTCGTGTTCTTGACCTCGCAACTCGTGACTTGTTTCAGTCTTAATAATAAGAGAATCATCATCGGATGATGATACTTGCTTTTTTTCAGAGAAATATTCTTGACCTGATATTTTTCTTGTTTCTGTTTCTTTATGTGAAAGTACTGTGCTGTATTCACAAGTAGTTCCAAACTTAGCAATCATGTCCGACATAACAGCCTCAGGATCTAAACTTGTAAACTTTAGTTGAGACCCATCGACAGTTTTATGCACTGATGACGACGATGTAGAAGTTTCAATCCTAGATTCTGAATAAAAAGTGTCTGAAGACGTAGATTTTTGCGTCTCTTCTTGCATTTCTCTTTTAATTTGATCGATTACGTCCATGCTTTTTTCGATTGTTCGATCAACAAGCTCAATAGCCCCAGTAGTTATTGTTGGTTTGTCAACATTAATGAATGACAAGTTATCGGCTATGTGCTTTGTCGGTGATTTAGGTCTTGCAGCAGAGCTTAAGGCTTTCGATGCTTCAGTTAACAAGTCTGAAAAGAAAATAAAAATGTATAGGTGGAGAAGATGGTAAATTAAACATTTGTGCATAATAGTTTATATAAGTATTGTGAGATCACATCTTAATTATATCATATATGTATATTTTATTTGAAATACTTGTTTGAAGTAAATATAAACGAAGCGACCAAAACTATGAGTAGTATGTAAAAACGATGAAAGCACATGTTATTTCAAAAAATCAAACTTAGATTATTAAAATGATCAATAAATTGTGATATGTATGTTGATGGTGAAAGAAGCTGATGTGATGGCATAATTTAAAGAAAAATTAGAAAAGATTATTGAATCAAAGCGAAACTTTACTCAAAGGTGAACACTGATGTGACGTGGAAAAAAATTGCTAATCAATAACAGAATAAAAAATTAATCTCATTAGAAAATTTAAAAAGCGACATCAATGATTTTTTTTTCGTTTTGTGTTCACTTACCTAAGCTATGTGAGGACTCCGCAAGAAACAAAGTTAAAATTTACTGTGCGACAAATATTGGCATAACGTTTGTGACTATTGCAAATTAATCGTAATGTTTGATTTCAATGATATCTTTATCCTGTATTTTTGATAATATATTTATGTATATATAATTATTCTACTTTTCTAATCTAAGTGCTCATCGAAACGATAGCTCCATCCTACCGGCGGTGATACACTTTAAATTTATAAAAAAATAAATTATAAATTACATGCAAGATTCGGCTTAAATAAAAGTGTGGCTCAAAAATATTTTACTACAATAATGTCTACTAGGTAAGGACTAAGTAATGTTTCGCTATGACTCTACTTTGCCACTATCTAATGCCATATTTCCAAATTATTATTTATTAAACAATGTTGGTAATATCAAATACCAAAATTAAAATTATTATGCTCTTTAAACTTTCTTTCGTATACTGAAATCTTGGGCTAAAACGAGCCACCTCTAAACAAAATAAAATGTAACTGTATGATTATTATCTTTGTTGTACTAACCACTTTGATGTGCCTCAGTTTCACTAATAAAGCTGTCTCCAGCTGACGAAGCTCTCGGTGATTGCCTACTCGCATCAAGGAATGATGATTCGGAACCTAAATATTACTAACGATTAGAATCTACAAGCAAACACAAATTAATGATCATTCCGCATTTGAGGTGCAGTTTTATCTATGATTTAAAATTCTGGAAATCAAGTTTTTGGAACGAAAAATATGTTTAGCATGAAGACAACTGATAAATGTGCAGAAAAAGCAGTAAAATGTGTATACTTTGACAGTTTTTTTTTAATAGTACGACTGCAATATTTTCTGTTCTAGGGGAAATAAATTTTTTATTAGTCTTTTTATATATACCAGTATATTTAAATTGTTAGTATTTTAAAACGTACACTATGTAAAGTACACATACCCTTAGGTTGTAATCCAATAAGTTTTTCAGAAACACTTTCTTCGGCTTTTGCTCTTTCCTTCATTATTAAATCTACAGGCGATGGTGGTGGGGTTTTGGAAAATTTCGAGGAAAGGTCTACGGAAAATAAAAAAAAGTGTGTGTGCGATTCACACACGATAGAAGTGAAACTTCTTTGTCAAACTAATTTAAAAAAAAATTATTTAAAATTAGCGGCTTGCAGCGCGGCCCGGCCGATCTTCCTTGTTGTTGCCTTCCGGTTTGAAATCACAACGATTCTAAAGAAGTTTCACTTCAATATTTAATAATCATATAGTAAGATTAGTTAATACACGTCGCGTGGACGCGCTGACGCAAAGGTTACAGCATTGGTTTGTGGCTGTTGGAATGACGGTTGCGGGTTCGATCCCCGCCCATGACAAACATTTGTATAGGCCACACAGATGTTTACCGTGGTCTGGACGGTTGTGCAGTCCTTATGGGTCTCCCCACCGTGCCTCGGAGAGCACGTTAAGCCGTCGGTCTCGGTTGTTATCATATACAACTGATAGCGATCGTTACTCATAGTAGAGAATATATCCGCTAACCCGTATTGGAGCAGCATTGTGGATTAAGCTCTGATCCTTCTCCTAGATGATGAAAGAGGCCTATGCCCAACAGTGGGATATGACAGGCTGGAAGCGTCAAGCGTCAAGACCATTTAAAATTTATTACAAATTCGCAATTGGTAAGAAGAAACAAAGTAATACAAAAATATAAATAATATCCAACGATTTTAACTACGACTTAAGTTTTCTAAAAATAATTACCGTGAGTTACATGACTAGAATCAATTCTGATTAAAGCGCCTTGCGAAGAAATGTCTTCCAGCAAATTTGAACATCGTCTATTCAACTCTGACATATCTGGGGCTTCAATTTCATTTTCCTTTTCACTGTTTTCTGTCGCTGTGTCTTCAGTTATGTGAATTCCTTGAGCGTCATCTCTAAAAGTAATCTTTTTAGTTTCTACTTGTGAATCGTCAATTTTCTGTTTAATTTCTTTTGTATCACCGCCTTTTCTTCCGTCTACCTTTTGTGATAACTTTCCTTTTTCTAGAGATTTGTCGTCCAGTTCACTAAATACTTTACTTTCCGTCATTACTGACGTCTCTTGCGAGGAACTAGTCGAGATATTAATCATTCTCGAAAGAGATCTTTCTTCATCTAAAAACTCTCTACTTTTTGTAATAGCGTCAGAAGCGTCTGATGCTAAAGTTTTAGAAACATCGAACGAGGAATGTTCTTCAGAAAATGTTTTTTCATCAATTGATCTTAAAGTTTCTTTGACACTATCTATTGATACTTTTGAAAAATCCTTAGTTAAATCGACTGTTGAGTCTTTAGATAGTTCGTTTGTGGCAAAATCACGAGAGGTGTCTTTACTGTCTATAGATGACTTGGAATAATCTTTCGTTAAATCAATAGACTTTTTTGATAAATCAGGAGTACCTCGATCTTCCATTTGATCTTCAGCCCTAGATTCATCTTTAGTATCCATCGATGTTTTGGATAGATCTTTGGCTAAGTCCGCTCCACTTATTTTAGACAAATCAGCTGATGTTCCATCTTCTACAATTGACTTCGGTTCATCATCTGATGATTTTGTTAACGTTGAGATTACTGTTGTGACTGATGATTCAGTTGTTGATTTTGATACTAAATCAGAGCGTAAAAGACTGTCAACAAAGTGAGTATTTTTAACAAATTTATCTCCTAATTTATCATCATCGAATTCTTGTTGCGTAAGTGAAGTTGGACCAGTTACGTCATGGCATTCTTTATGTTTTAAGTCAGAAGTGGTGAACGATGCTTCTGCGTATTTGGTGTCATCTTCGAAATACTCAGCCTGAAATAATAAAATACTTGTTTGTACAATCGGCTGCAACAATCAATAGTATTGTGTTTTATTAGTTTTATAACTAATTTGAACGATTAGCAAAGAGTTTTTACCACAATAAAAATAAAATACCTCTTTTTCTGGAAAGTCGTCTGCATCGTCAAGTGAATCCGTCCGAATTTTTTTAATATCAAAACTAGATGTCGGAAGCTTCCCCTCGATATCCGAAGATGGTTCAATTATTTCCAATACCTTGGCTTTGTCCATATCTGGATTAATAATTACATACACAATACAATAAATACATATACAAATAAAACTTGATATTTTCTAGACCACTTCATCAGTTTTATGAGCACCTTTTAATAACAATAACAGAATACTATATTAGAAATTTTATGATTGAATATTGCAGCTAGTGAGTATTTATGAATGAATATATGTAAAATAAGATATACATTACTGAACATTTAACTCTTTACCTGACTCCGAATCTGTATATATTTGTTCTTCAACTTCGTCCGGTGAACTTTGAACTGAAAAAGTCCTTACTTGTTTTTTCTTGGGCATTATAACAATTTCGCCACTGTCTCTCGAAAGTGACTTTATTAAACCTGGTCTTTCCTTTGTTACTTTTGTATCTTCAGAGATAATTACTTCAGGTTCAGTATCAGTTATATCAGATTTAATATCTGTTGTTTTGTCTAAATAGCCCTCGACAGTATGAACGGCTTCTTCAATAATCGAATCTACAGAAACTTCACCTTGTAGATCCTTTTGGTCCTCTTTTTCTACTAAAAGTTCCTCCGAAATATCCAAATCTTCAGATGCCTGTTTAATGATAATTTCAATATTATCAGCCATTTGTTTCATCGTGGAATCCGATTTCTTTAATTCAATTTTTGTTTCATCTGTTCTAGGAGTTACTTTTATTTCAGTTTCTATCTTAATATCTTCTTCCGTTTCTGCCTCTGCAATTCTTTCGAGTGAAATTGCAGGACTAATACAAGAATGCCTACGTTCCTCTTTTTGAGGTACTTTAGCGTCATAGGATCTTTTTTCAGTTTCAAGTATTTCTTTGCTAATTATTTTGATATCTTTTTCTAATATAGGACTTCGCGCTGCTGCGACAGTTGTACTTTTCTGTAAAATATCTTCTATGACAGGTTCAACTTGTTCTTTTGTAATTTTTTGAGTTTCTTTTAAGCTTAGATCTTTCGATGTAGATAATTTAACATCACGTGATTTATCAATTGCTTCTGTAATAGTGATTACTTTTTCCTTTTCAACACTGTGTTCAGGAGCAGATGCTTGTACTTTTATGTTTTTTTTGTCATCGGAAAGTATATCTTTTGCATCATGTTTCTTAACCTTATCTTGTGATTCCGCAGCATGGGCTAGTAGCTCATCCATTACTTGCTTATGAGTTGTATCTATTCCCATAATTACTTCTTTATCCTTTTTTATCACCTTTTTTGTATCACTATCAATTATTTTTTTATCGATAGTTATCGTTTTTGAATCTTTAATGGAACTCATATGACTTTGCGATGATTTCATCGATTCAGATACCTTTGTAGAAATAGTTTCCTCACCAGATGGATATTTAGTAACTTCAGTTACAGTAATTCTTACTTTGGTGTCCCCTCCAAGAGTTTTAGATGTTTCAGTGAGTGTTGTTGTTATTATTTCTTCACCGTTGGGTCCAACTTCAGTTTTGGTTTCCGTGGACGAAGCTATATCTTTTTCGTCAGAAACGTCACCTGATTTATGCAACATACTGTGAATCGTATCTTCTAAGATAGTCTCACCTATTTCAGATGGCAAAGTAGTATATGATTCTTCTTTGAATGAAACAATACGTTCTGATGTTCTTTTTGATACGGTTTTTTTCCCAGATGGATATGTAGTAGTTTCAGTAACGGTAGTTTTTATGACTTCTTCGTCTGTTGGTAATTTATACGTCAAAGTTTCAGTCTCTATGACAATTTCTTCACCGGAAGGCCCAACATTAGTTTCAACTGTAATTGAAGGCTTGTGATCTTGAGGTAAACTTATTTCTGGCGAAAATTTATATGTTTGAGCTTCGTCTTGAGTAATTTTATCTTTTACTAAGGATACAGATTTAGTGGACTCGGAAACTTTAGTAGATGTTTTTACTTCTCCTGAAGGGAAAGTCGTAGTTTCAGTTACAGTTACTCTAGTTACTTCTTCACCAATTTGGTTTTTGTAAGTCTCTGTAACGGTTGTTATCGTTATATTTTCACCTTGTTCACCAATCTTAGTGTCAGTTTTTGACGTAGTAAATTTATCTTTTTGTGAAATTTCTGCTTTAGTAGAGTCGTGACTACTATCTTTGATGATATCCGTTTCGTTAGGTTTTGCAGAGGGTATTTTTTCATCTAAGAGTTTTGTAGAATCTTCTGCAGATCTTATTATTTGTTGTCTATGTACTCGCACATTTTCCGAAACCTTTGTGGATACAGTTTCTCTTCCAGACGGATATTTAATAGTCTCAGTTACAGTTGTTCGTACTATTTCTTCACCTGACAACCCATCAATATATTCAGTTACAGTTGTAATTGTTATATTTTCACCAGAATCACCAACCCTGTATTCTGTAGTAGAAGTAACTTTATCATCTTTAATAGACTTATCTGCTGCTTCTTCTAATTTTGGTTTTTCTTTTAGACTTGTATAATCAACTGCTTTTTCATCAGTCTTAGTTAAAGAGGCTCCTTCAAAAATTTTCTCAGGTTTTGTTGAAGCTTTTTCAGTTACAGTTTCTCTTCTTAATTGTTCTTCACGTTCTCTTTGAAGAAAACTACTAGTAACACGTATATCCGGTAAAGAACTGAAACAAAACATATTTCTTAATGAAACAGTATAAACATATTTCTTAATAAAACAGTATAAGCATATTACTTCATGTGATAAAAACTAAATACTTTAAGTGAAAGTGTATATTTTTACCCGACTTCAGCTATATGTGGTAATTTGTGCACGTAATCAGCAACATGGTCTTCAGGGAAACCTTCAACATCATCCAATGAATCACCATGAATTAATTTTGTGGCTTTGGATTGCTCAGTTGTTTTATCTAAAGAACAATAAAAAGTGAAAGATAAAAATATTTGTATAAAATAGTTTATAGATTTATAATTTTTAGTTAAAAATTGTGAAAATATTTTTATTTACCTGGTGATTTAATTTTAGTTTCAGATTCTTGTTTCGTTTCGACTTTTTCTTTCGTTACATGAGTACCTTGTGTTCCGATATCATCCTCTGATTCTTCGAAAGTGTAATCTCTAGATTCAGTTAAACTATGAGCATCGGACAGGCGTTTTTCATCTAAACGTAATTCACTAACAGAACCAACTGATGTCACTGATTGACGTTTGTCTGCCTCCCCTTTAAAAAAAAATATTTTTTTCATTTCACGCTTATTAAATTTTAAAATATACCTTGATTGTAATATTCTCTCATACCTTTATATAATGCATCTTCCTTTGCTGTTGTATCTACCCTATCTAATTGTTTACAAACGTCTGGAATTATTTTGGTAACGTCTTTGGTTTTTTCGTTTTCTAGTGTTAAATCATCTTTTATATGTTCTTCTTCAGAAGAAGTTTTTTTGTCTGTGACAGCATCCTCTGAACTTATTCGGTCCGAAATACCTTCAGATGATTTCCGATCAGATATTTCAATTTCTCTGCTGCTTTCGGAAGAAATTTTGTCTGACGGTTCGTCTTTTTCAAATGATTTATCTATTTCTTCAGCTTCAGTTACTACCATCTGGAATTCTTGTTTCGTAACAGGAGCTTTTATATCCGGTAAATCGCTTAGTTTTGTGATTGAAATGGATTCAGTTCTAGAATGACGTTTCGGTACTACTTTTTTAAATATGACTTCCGCATCATCAAGTTGGGTTGATGTCGAATCAGAATCCTGCTTTTGTGATTCTAAAACTTGTGGATCAATTTTAATTGAAGTAAAACCTATGCTTTCTTCAAATTTTTCGTCACCAAAACCGCTTCCAGAGTCAGCTGTACCTTCATATTCTGCTCTCTCGTCAAAATCTGAGGATGATATTTTAGCTTTCATGTCTGAATGATCTGATTTTAAAGAGTCCGCTTCAGAATGTCGTCTAGAATCAGTGTGATCAGAATCCTCTAGTGAATCTGAATAAATTCGTTTTGAAAAGAAGCATTCTTGAACAGAATCATCTTCCGGGACAGTTTCTATAAATTGTCTTGCTTTAGCACTTATTACTGGAGATTCACTGGTAGTCACCTAAAAACATTTTAATTATAGCCTCATTCAGTTGAAAACATTTTAGTTTTTTAATATAAGTTGATTAAAATACAATAATTTGTAGGTTACCTTTTCAGATTCTTTTGAAGTCATAGTAGGTAAGTGCACTTGAGCACTGTGTTCACTTTCAAATTTTAAAAATTGAAGGGTTTCGTTCACATTCTTTTCAGTAACAGAAGTAAATGTTTCGTCTGCTTCTATAATTTTTTCTTCATTTACGGGTTTTTCCGCTACCGGTCTATGAGCAGGACTTAGTCCAATTTGATCTTCCAAATCTGAGAACTGCGAAGCTTCGTCTAACGAATCACTTCTATGTTTAGAATCCTTTGAGTAGACCTATTAAAATAATTTGCTACTAAAAATACTACCCTTTATAGTAGATGTTTTTAAGCACTTGAAACCTTGGTAGAGGACACTCGTTACTCGATTTTTATTTTAAAAACCTAAAAATAGTGTAAGATCCGAACTAGACACTACCTTAACCCATCTTATTAACGGATAAAAATTATTTTATATCTACTTCAGTGTATTAAAAATAAATCACGAATGGGTTGGCCAAAAAATTCTAAGTTAGGCTATATTATTATAGTAACCATTGAAACCAAATTTTTAGCAGATAACTCTGTATCATCGTATTTGCTATGAAACAGCTCTTATTTTGATGTACGATATATTTATTAAACATGTAGGTTATAATATCTAGCATCAATATATCTGCTTATACTTTTAATGTGTGCCAACCCAGTAGCTAAGTAGCAAGGAAAATAAAAGGCAACTTTACGTTTGTAGTTTCTATAGGCTTCATACTGTCGGTTGGTATTACATTTATTCTTTAAGATCGTCATAGAAAAAAAAACTTATTTTTCAAATGTATATTAATTATAGCCTGGCCAGGATTTTTTCAGCCCACCCATTTGCGATTTATTTTTTAATATATTAAAGTAAATATAAAATAATTTTCAACATATGGCTAAAAATGGTCTCTAGTTCGGATCTTAAACTAAAATAGGTATTTTATAATTGTTTCAACTATTATATGACCTATATTTTATATAAGAATAAGTACTTCACTTTCTTTTGATCCATAATAAGAATCCTGTCGGAGTTCGGAAATACTAATTAGTTGAAATTCCGTACTTGCTGCTATTGCACATTACATTCCAAACTCTTTCAATTAACATCAATGAATATATGTGTGTATATGCAGATTTAAATAATAAAATTTACATAACTAATCATTAATTACCTTAGACTCAGTTTGAGATACAAAACTGACGTCTCTTTCTGTGCTTTGTTGTAAGTCAGCTAATGAATCAGTTTTGTCGATACCAGACGGCAACGGAGATTCTTGAGAAATTTTTCGAGCTGGAATATCTTGTATATCTGATCCGACTGAATCGGTTTTTGTATGTTTGCTTATATCAGATTTTGTGCTGGCCACTGAGTGTTGAGTTTCTACCTAAAATTTTAATGGTAAATGAAAATTTTCTTTTTACAAGTGTAAACAATTAAATCTTTGCGTACCCCAATAGTTATTTTAAGTGCCTTCAATGAGTTTGTCCAAAATAATGAATTAACCTTAATGATGACACTATTTTAATAACATTGTAATAGAATTATTACCTTATCTTTCAATTTATCATCAACTGAAATTTCTTTTTCTTCTACAGTTTCTGTCATTTGTTCATCGCTTATTTTCGTACTTAACTCATCTTTAACTGGTTTTCCAATTACTTGCTCTACTATTGGAACTACTTCAACAGTTTTTTTAACATCATCAGCTTTTTTTTGTTTATCCTTATCATCTGGTTTAGGCCTGGTATCAAATTGATCCCTAATATCTATTTTTCTTTCAAAACTATGTTTTGTGATGTCAAATTTTGATATTTTATCTTTTTCAACTTTTATTGTGGTCTGTGACTCAGTTTCAGTTTCCGAATCCGTTGATTTCTTCAAAAATTCACTATCTTCTTCAGACGATACTTGGACTAAAGTGGAATCAGTTCTCATAGTTTTTGGGAACTGTTTCGATTTTTCTTCGTGTTTAACTTTTGAATCAAATTGTTGTATTGTTTCTTTAACTGATTTGACAGTTTCTATTTGTTTTTCAGATTCAATAACAATTTTTTGACTTTCAATATTAGTTATCTGCTTCGACTGTTCTCGAACAAAGGCTTGAGTGTATTCCAAACTCTGTTCTTGTTCTTGTGTATGTTTTTTTAAAGCTTCTTTGGTGAGTTTGATTGGTTTAGATGGTTCAGCCGGTTCCTTTGATATTTTCGTTTCAAATGCATTTATTTTATCTTTAAGAGTAGCTTCAGCAATATCTTTTTCTTCATCAGTTACTAATTCAGGTGATCTATCACCATCGTCTAATTTTTCTTCTACTCTCGCACTCTCTTTTTCTTTTTGCGATATTGCTTCCTTAGTAAATGTATCTACTTTTATTTCAGTAGTTTGTTTAGTTTCCGTCGTTTGGTGTGTTTCGACTATGGTAGATTTCTTAGGAGTAATTGTGACGTTTGAGAAATCACCAGAGGGAAATCTCATAGATTCGTTACGCATATGTCGTTGTAAATGCTTTGGTGTAGGCTTAGCGGGTGATGAAGGATCAAATTTTCTGAATTGTTCTTGTTTTACCTCTTCTTTCTTTTCTTTGACGGTTTGTTCCTTCTGTAAGTCTTTGACATCTTCATCTTCAACAGCTTCTGGTGAAACTTTTGTCCGACTTTGTTCCAATCTTGATTCTGCTTTTACCTGTAATATTTTTTTGTGTTTGATATATAATATTCGATTTGTAAATAGTTTGCAAGTTTTCACTGTGAAATTTTAATATTACCTGTTGTTCAATATCTTGAAACTTCTTTATATCCGGTTTGATTTGAGTTTTTATCTCAATTATCTCTTCGCGTAACTCTTTCTTTTGTTTAGATGATGGTACCTTACTGCAACTGAGTTTCCTTGTTATCTGTTCTTTCCTCTCAGCTACACTACGCTTTACATCTGAAATATAATTATAGTGATATTTAAATCATAATGAAAGTAAAACCAAAAAATAGAAACCAAAAAGTAATAACTTATGCACCTTCGTCTTCCTCACTTTCTTCGCTAGGTGTAGGTGTTCTATCCATTTCGCTTTTGTCTAAAACTGATTTTTCTTCCGGAGAATATTTAGCTTCGTCTTGATCTAGATCCTCTGTGCGAGTACGTTCTTCAATTTCGTTATCATCATAAATATTCTCCTTGAGCTTGTTATCCTCCTCAGCTACAATAATACGTTATTACTTATCGACTGTTGACTTATACAAATGTGTACCTTTAATGGCATATCTATACAAACTAGTGGTCGCCCAGTGGTCGAAATTCGACCATAATTAATTTAAATTATAAGTTTGAACATTAAACAAAAGAGTACTTATGCGTGTGTGTGTGTGTGTGTGTGTGTGTGTGTGTGTGTGTGTGTGTCAAATATATAGTAGTGTGTGTAATGTTTTTTTTTGAAAAATTTGGAGTGTCTGTTTGCAATATTAAAATAACCTCTTTTTACTAAATTCATATGTATGTATACACGATACATATACCAAAACAACATTTTTAATAATTTGTTCCGGCTAATCTCCGAAACAGGTGGACCGATTTGGACGGGACTTTCACTGGTAGATAGCTGATGTAATCAGGAGTAATTTAGGCTACTTTTATTATAGATTTTTTGTTATTTTATAACTTTTCTAACTAAACAATAACTATTTTGTTAAATTCCACGCGGACGAAGTCACGGGCACAGGTAGTCTGTCATATAAATGCATAACTTAAATAAAATGTAAAATTTAATTGCTTAACAGTGTTGATATGAAGATTTTGATACTTAACTTTCGAATGTGTAAGCAAATAATCTCACTATGTACTGATATTTAAAAATTGTGCAATCGTTTTGTTTGGTGTGAGTACATGCAATAATTGAACGTTAAATACTGTAAAAGTATGAATAATTCTCAAAAACAAATTCTATATACTCGACTACTCTATACTCTGTAGTTACTGTTTTGTTACATTATAAAATTTTATAAAACTAGTCCCAAAAATAATATTATTAATTAGTTTTAAAAGACTACCAAACTATATAAATATAACTATATGAAAATAAATATTATTGATTTTACCTTTATAAGCTTCAATTTCCTCTGATTCTTGTCTCTCTTGATATATATTTCTTTGAATACGTCTCTCATTTGTCAGTTCCGATTGCGGAGCAATAATATCATCCCTTCCGATACGACATAACGCAAGCTCCAACGAATTGTCTAAAATATCAAAAATAAAATTAGTGATTACTAATATGTACATTGTAACAAGTACATCGTTTACAAGTCATCAATTAAATAAAAGGCACATTAAAACTCATTATTATAATTCTGTTTATTTGAAGTCATCACAGGGTCGAGCCGCCCCTGTGTGCGATGTGTGCGGCGCACACAGGCGCCAAGACAATAGGGGCGCCGCCATCGAAATTCTTTTTGTTACACATACTCAACAACATATTCTTTTTTTCAACAGTAAACAATGTTCAATAATACTTCATTGCCCTCCTGCGTTTCACACGTAGAGCAAATTAGTACCTATTATAAAGTTAACCTAGCTTTCTGTCTAATTATCGATACAACTGGCGCTGGATTAACGTCCTTTATAATAGAAAAAGTAGACAAAATTAATGTGGACATTGACATAGGGCTATGATAATGGATCAAATATGCGCGGTAAGAATAATGGTCTTCAAAAAAGTTTGCTGAATCTAAATCCTCGCGCTTTCTATGTACCATGCGCTAGCCATAGTTTAAATTTAATAGTAAACGACGCTGCCACTCTCAATCTTCATACGACTGGGTTTTTTTTAGTAATGTATAAGAATTACATAAATATTTTTGTCCTCTACCAAAAGATGGGATTTATTAAAAAATATGTCATAAATCTGACCTTAAACCATTGTCTGAAATAAGATGGTCAAGCAGAATAGATGGTATCATACTGCTGTTTACAAATTTACTAGAAATTTCTGATGCCTTAAATGAAATATCAAATGATATAATCATATTATGATCAGAAGCCAAAATATGACGCTAAATGTCTAGCAGAAAAAATATATGCTCCTTTTCATTCATTTGTTTACTAAATATATGCCATACATGATATTGACAAAAGTATTCTGCAGTCCACTGATATGAATATGCATAATATGCAAGTTGCTTTAGATACTTCAACGCAATTATAGAAGTTTTTGATAAAAATTAGAACCCACGCAAATTTTGACGAAATTGTAAATGATATTGCTATGAAAATTCCTGAAAAATTTGATGTCGAGTATGAATTTGAAACTTCGAAATCCAGACCCCTAAGACGTCGTAAGACTCCAAAGAGTTTTTATCATAAACTAGCTGACCCGGCGAACTTCGTACCGCCTAACAGTACTTATCCTTCCCGGACCCCTTCTCTAACACTTAAACTTTATGGTATGGTATTAAAGTTCAAATTGACTCTTATGTATTATTACGAATCTTTTGTATGGGAATATAGAAAAGTGTTATTTTTAGATTTTTTCAGGGAATGTTTTAAATTTTTCTCTCCGTAACAACCATCCTCGTACTGCAAGGAATATTATAAAAAAAGAATTCGCGAATTCGGTTCAGCTGCTCTCGAGATTTGTGCTTAGCAACACATTCAACGATTCATTTTTATATACATACTAGCTTCTGCGCGCGACTTCGTCGGCGTGGACTCCGCTCCTATTGGTCTTAGCGTGATGATACATAGCCTATAGCCTTCCTCGATAAATGGGCTATCTAACACTGAAAGAATTTTTCAAATTGGCCCAGTAGTTTCAGAGATTACCGCGTTCAAACAAACAAACAAACAAACAAACAAACAAACAAACAAACAAACAAACTCTTCAGCTTTATATATTAGTATAGATATAGAGATGCGAAGATCACAGAAGCGAACTGGTTTTACCTATTTAGGAAAATATTTTATCTAAGTATATAAAATTGGATAACATTTATTTCGGTGAAAATTAACAAATAATAAAAAAATGAAAAAAAATTGCTGTGTAATTACGGCAGTAAAGAATATAGCCACCCTCTCTCTCTTTCCATGGATGCCGTAAGAGGCGACTGAGGGCAGTCTGCGCAGACTGCGACACAGTTCCATTACCACCTTGGAACTTAAAAAGCCGACCGATGCAAATGGCGGACCATCCAACTACTGGCTTTAAAATACACAGGCCGATGACAAACCAACCACCTACCCGCCTGCACAGTGTGGGCAAAACAAATGAGTTCATGCCGTTTTTGGCATGAACTTGGGGAGGCCTATGTCTAGCAGTGGACTGCAATGGGCTGAAGTGAAAAAAAAATAAGTTGAAACGAAGATTCGTAAAAAAAGAGGTGCTTCATAGGTTTCGCACACAGGCGCTGTGGGGGGTCGGCGCGGCCCTGAGTCATCATAAATATGGGACGTTCTCTCTAACAATTAATAATACTAGTGGTCGCCCAGTGGTCAAAATTCGACCATATTTAATTTGAATTATAAGTTTGAACATTATTAAGGTTCTGTTGTCAAAGACTATAATAATAAACAAAAGAGTACCATTAAACACGCATATATATGCGTGAGTGTCAAATACATGGTAGTGTCAGCAATGTTTTTATTTATTTATTGATTTAATGTATTTTTATGCATCTCATCTCACTCCTTCTCCATATAAACTATAAGTGTGCAAAATTTCATACTCCGTATTAATATATTGATTCAAATAAGTGTAGTCTTAAATAAAAGTTCATTTGCACATAGTGTGATTGTGTGTTGTGTTGAATAAACTAATAGCATATTATACTACTTGAATTTAAAAAAAAAATTACAGAAAAAAGATTAGGTTTTAAATTACACAATTTGACAACGAATACTGTCATTAGGTACTTTATCGTGTATAATCTTTTAACGTTTTTAAGTTAGTATAAAACAAACGATTATTTTAATAACAACGAATACAAAACGATAATAGAAAAACCGTCTTTAAATCACCTTGTGCTTTAGTTCCAGATTGAGTCTTCCAGAGTTTAAGCATCAACTGAGCCTGTTCAGCTGCTGTTATTCTCTTCGCTTGTATTTGATTCACAGTCGCAACACTCACTCCTAACTCATAAGCCAACGCCACCCAGTCTTTACCGAGCAAATTACAAATATCTTCCAATCTAAAACCAAAATTATCAAATTTATAAATTTTTTATCAGGTATTATAAAAAAATATCGTGTCCGTATTCTCAGACAAGCACTAGAATATAACAGCACAGTTTAATTGCGTTCCACCCATTCCGTTACTTCGGTCTATAAATTCCGATCCTTGGGTAAATCGGGTTAATCCTATTACGATGTCGGCCCAATCTTATTATAACGTATAACCTTGCGTTTACATTTATTTTAACCTTGCTCATTGGATACACTTATGTACTACATATTTATTTACTGCCCTATATTTATTGATAGGTCTTCAATGTTTCATTGGATATTATGAAGATAATTGTCTTAGAAAAATCCATGTTCGAACTGGTTTATATCAAACTAACTGACCCGGAAAACTTCGTACCGCCATGTTATTTTTCCTGAATAGGTTGATTTTCTAAGTATTCTTTTAGGTCTTTTACTGACAAAAAATGAACACAACAAAAAATGATTATCCAATTTGGTGTTGGTTATTATTAATACATAATATACAGTACCTAGGATCACTAAGCCGCTGTCGCCAAATTAATTCCTGTTCCTCTGTGCGTCGAGGCATCATATCTGCAGGTAAAGGGGAAGTTCGTTCCACCAGTAAGTCGTCTGGTACCATTATGTTTAGAACCGCAATCTAGGAAAAGAGCCACCAATACGTAACATAGAAATAGTTCATAAAAAACACAAAGCAGATTAAAATTTACCGGCGTCGGCGAAGGCTCTCCTTTTGGAACTTTAGGATCTCTCATGAATTGGCATCGGCACATTGGTTCTAAGTCTTGAGTCTTAATCATTACTGGGAAAGCGACTCTATTCTCGCGGAACGCTCGGAAGGGTATTGACAGTTGTTCTCCAGATTTTGCCACTGGTACCAAGTTTCCACCAAATTCAAGATATACAGGCTTTCCTTCGTGCACCTACATTTCGCAGATAACAAACAATAATTGTCTCAATTTTGAATAACTATTTGTTATATAGCCAATAATTTTATAGCTTTAATGAAAATTGAAAACATTCGTTAATAAATAGTATTTGCTGACAAAGTGTATTTGATAAGTTAGTCATCTAATTTTAAAAGCTATAAGCTATAAAAAACCACAAGTATTAAGTTTAACTAAAATTTAGTTCTTGAATTAATTCTCACCTCAACATCGCGACTCTTGGCAACTTGTATGAATCTTTCGATTCTCTCCAAGGCCTTATCTTCTTTGTCATCAGTTACACAGAACATACGCAATTGAGCCTGACACTCATCTGTACGTTTAGCGTAAACAACGAAACGTGCCATGAAAGGCACATGGATAGCTTCCCTATAACAATATTAACTACTGATTATAGCTGCTCGCTTGCCCCAATATATGCCATTAGTATTACCATTTCTACTAGTCTTTTTTATTTATTTTTAATCTACTTGTAACAGTTAAATACGCGAATAAAATGTTAAATAGAAACGAAATCGAAAGTAAACCCTTCTTACAAATCATTATCATGCTCAACAAAATGGGTTTCCTACGAGTCATTAACCTTAGTAGTTTCCAGAAAAAATATATGTTACCTGTATAATTCAGTAGCCATTTTAGTCGCGTCTTCGATATGTCGGCAATCAATGAGCCAATACCGAGCGGATACAGTTGTCGTGAACGAAACACAATCGTTTACAAAGGTCAACGGAGTATTTTCAGTAACATCCTCCCAGTGAGCGCGGTTAGTTCCTCCTGTTTGAAAGGCAGGATAATTCAAGTAATTGAAACAAAAAACTTTATTATATTTAATTTTTAACATCAAGCTACAGAGGCAGTTTAGCTGTTACAACGCCATTTTTAGCTGCCATTATTATTTCAACTATAATTAATTTATAATTGATAACGCATGCAATAAGCATTTATCTAAATATCATTATTACGAATAACAACGCTCCTTTTTAATATTTCTACTAACTAATTTCAACATGTCAAGAAATTTACGAAGAAAAATTCTGTAATAAGAAATATTTTACAATTATAAATATAAGTGTTTACTGTACAGTTGTTTTTATCAATTATGTAACAAGGTAACTTGGATAAGATAGGTTAAATAATAAAAAAAAAATAAAATGGTTCCAAAACGGCCTATAGCAAACACACAACAAGCAGGACAGCATACCATAGAAAATAATAAATATAACGTACCGTGTTGTACTTAATTTAATGAAAAAAGTGATCTAGAACGTGACACTCGTAATAAAGTTATTAAAATTTACTTAAGCGTTGTGCTGTATTTTAAAAACAATGATATAATGTTTAATCGATTGACGATCTCTACAAATTTTGGTCTGATTTTGCGAAAAACAGATCTCTCGAAGGACAATCACTGAAAATAACCAAAAAATAAAATAAAAACAAATAATCCTAAAGAGTGAGGTAAAAAATAAACGTGATTTTGAAAACAATAGAATAGATGAGAAAGTAAATGAAACTGATAGGCCGTTTTGGAAAATAATTTGATCAGTCGAAGCAAAATAATAAAATATTGGGAACATTAACGCTGTTCATGAACTGTGATGTGGTGTACGACACCTGAACGACATGGTCCTTATCACACTAATTAATAAAACCGTAAGATTTGTGCTCAATTCTCATAACGTGGCGATACGGGTTTGCAAAAACTATTTATCCTGAATTAAAGACCACTAAACTGTTGTTATTTGGTGATATGTTAATTATAAACAGCAGTGCATATTTTTGTTATCGCACGACTCGTTGTATATGATACAGTGTAAGTGAAGTAAGAAAGCAAAAACTGTCAGCCCGTGCATAGAGGTAGAATGAATGTAAAGCAAGAAATGGAAAAAGCATTCAAAGTGACAGAGGGATAAATTAAAACGTAATATCGATGTATATACTTATAGAAATATTGTATATACATCGACATCGTGAGTAATGGATGAAAGAAAAATTTAAAAACCTTAAAGGACAAATCATAATGACGTAAATAAAGTGAAACTTAACCGACGTATTGAGTTTGTTTTAATAGTTATTTGTATATTCTAGTTTATTTTTTACCTTCGAGAGATCTTTTGCGAAATACCCCTGTTGGTGCGCGTTGAAAAGACGGGCAGCGTTTTATTTAACGCCGTACACGGTGAGCGTGCAACACACACAAACACACGAGAACAAAGACAATGTAGACACGCACATAACGCACACATAGGGACATATCCCTTTAGCTGCTCTGTGTATTTGCTATAAGCGTATTTTGATAATGATATGTATTCGTCTAATGTAACCCTGCCTAATATGAATGTATTCTCTGACATTTTAGTATAATCAAATAGAAAATTAAAGCTATTTACTAAATTCTTCAATAAACATGCTTATCCCCTCGTCTAGAATTTTGGGACAATGTTTTTATCTAATAAAATATTAATCTTCTTAACTACGATTATACTTTAATTATATTCATACGAAAGAAGTACTATGAATAACAATTTTACTAACTGTTCTATTGTTTTTAAATTATCAAATCTATGTAACTTGTAATGTATGTACTATCTACCGGTCTCATATATTTTAACTAGCCAGTTTACGTATAATGTATTTTTCATCAAATTTAGCTAAAAGTATCTACTAAACTATTGTGTTGTAATGGAATATTGGTATATATACGTATTAAGCATCACTGCTGAGCCTAATTCAATAGCATTACTTACCTTTTGCGAAGCTTATAGGAAATATAAATTTTATATAGCCAATTTGATAAGCCATACTCCATTGCAACACTTCACAAAACTATTACGATTACTGGAAACAATATCTATAAACTCAAAATAAAATATTTAATATCAAATAAATTTATCATTTGATTTTCGAATAATCTAAACTCTTCATTTCCAGTAACTCAAAACAGTTATTCAGGGTTATGTAATAAGCAAAAACTTCATAAGCTTACCTGATATGGAACAAAGGAGTCTAAGAGTTGGGGCTGATGATGTACTATATTGGTTCGTCATCCCCTGTGTGTGGGGACGAGGAGCTGGCATACTGAGGGTTATGGCTTTATGGAATTTCCTTCTTCTGGGTTCTACAGTTACTACTGGTGATACCGCCACACCACGACCTAACAGCTTCGCGGTCAGTTCCGAGTCTATTATCTGAGCCTGCAAAATTTATATTTATGAACAATGAAGCTTTTGATGAAAATAAAATAGCTAAAGACCAAACGATCGATGATCAAAAAAATGTACCAAAAATTACTCACCCCAAAAATATGGCGTTTGTTGTTTTATACATATAAAGCTCACAGTCTTAAATGGTGTTTGATAAAAGAAGGTGAAACAGTGCATAAATAAGCGACAATGAATACGAAACCACATGAAAAGCATAAATCAAATAACATTTACATCACATTTCTCACACATGCGCATCAAAATCAAAATGCAAAAAACATTATTTATAAAGCTCGAACATTAAAATATATTGCAAATAAAATAAATCATGCAAATCTCACGTTTGGTCTTTAGGAAATATATATAATCATATATAATTAACATTCGCATAAAATGTATATAAATTTAAGCGTAAGTCGAACCCAATAAATTTAGCAATTTCTTAATAAATAGAAACATCTATAACGTCACTCCAAATATTTGAGCACACAACAGATTTTACTAATTTAAATGTATATCAAGATACACAGGACATAATATATCTTATATAAATAACTAGTTCCAAACTTATCACAATGTTATTACATGCTAATAACTAACCTAAAGACCAACAAGAGAACAGTTAATGCATTTCAATTTTGTAGTACAGAACACGCTGTGTGAGTTTCAAGTGATTTCACATTCAACATCGCTTATTCAAATTGAAAACAAACGGTTGAATTTCATATTTTTTTTATTTGTTTATTTCTTTCATCTACAGAAAGTTTAAGTGACTACTAAATTTATTGGGTACAACATTATTATAAGGAGTAACGTATAACTTAACTAAGGATGGTAACTTTCTGGTAACGATATGTGCCATATCATTTAATACTTATAAAATGCTCTAATTTTAATATGAACGTAAAAAATCTACATTCATAATACCAATATAAAATTTTATGACTGAAATATTATTTGATTCATTATTGTATAAGATTATTTAAAATTTAGAATAAAATATTTTTAAAACAAACGAAGATTCAACTGTATGTGCTCTCAACTGTTTTTAAACTATATAATCTCTGTTGCATGCTTCGAAATATTTATCTATTCCATTCCTTTAGCAACCAGCAATTATCCGACTCTAAAACAATTTTATTATAGTTTTCACACAGGACAATCAAGAAATACTTAAATTATCTTAAAAATTACTTATCACATATTCATACCCATCTTTAGCCATTTAATGTTTTCGTTTCGTAAATAATACTCCATCATATGCTTTCATAATATGTACTGATCCTTATTATTACTACCCAAACTACAGTTTTATTATTAGGAAAAGAATCTTCGTTTGCTTTACATTTATTGCTAGGCAGAACAAATAATCCCGCGAATATAATTATTTGCAAATCATTGGTTTATAAAATCTACACGCTGTTTATAAATATTATATTGATGTAAATAATCTGGCTAAATGGCGTATATAAAATAATACATAACAAAATAAATGGACATTTTAATGATGTGTCAAAAAACGAAATAGCAAAATTTGGCATCTTTTTTTTGTACTTCTGTAGGTAATGGCGTTTTTATTCGTTAATTTAGAGAACACAATGATTTTGGCATCTAAGTGCACACAACATCTACTTCACGCACACATTTTTATGACGTCTTTCGGATCAACTACACACACTAATGAATTCCTTCTTGATACTACATTTCAAGACAGTCATACACAGGATAATGAGATCTATCAAGGGACTTGTCAGTATTATGCCTAACTTGACAGTTCAGCTCTCTAAACTGATCATCCAACATCATCCGGAAACAATCTGTCCTATCTATGATGTCTTCGATTTATTCTTTTCAATATCAAGGAAGACATCGAATCACTAGCATTTAGAAGTTCCACATATTCTCATAATTGCTTATATTTATTACCACAAATAGGTGTCAAATAATATATTATAATTGTTATTTTTTGAACATTGGATAATCACTTTGGAGGTTCATATATTAGAAAAGATTTGTTTATTAGACTATTTTGAAAATATACGAGTATCTTTAAGATTCTGCTTATTGAGCAAAATAAATTATACATGTTTAAGGGGAAGAGATATATAGATCTCAAGCAGGGAAGGAATTCGTTTCTTGACAATATATTTATATTAATATTACAATTATATATTAAGGTTAAAGCCTAATATTTAAAACACTATTTAAATAAACAAGCCTTTTCAAACTATTTCCATATTTAAAATACATTTAATTTTAAATTGGAAAAAGTTTAAATCAGAAAAGCAAACGTCAACTTAAAAGAAAATTTACTACAAAATCTTCTTAAATCGATTCCCTTAAACAAAGTCATTTCGACGACTTATAATATTAACTCAATCATTTATACTAATTGTTGCATTGTTGTATGCATACAAAATGTTATCAGGCTTTAACTTTAACATATTGTTATCACTAAGAATAATATCAACTAAGTACTTCGTTACAATTCATAAGTTATTGTTATTACCGACTTAGTCGGATTTTAAAATTATTGTATACCTGATCACTATGAAAATACTGATATTTCTTATTGTTTTATTGTACTTATCAACTATATATAATATGTATTGTAAAAGTAACACTACCAAATCAACGAGAAACGTTTCTTCTTGGAAACGTTGTTGACGGTGATCTTTTTTAAGTTCATATCCTTAACGCCTTTACGTGGTTTGAAAAGGTTTACCTGAAGGCCCACTTTGATCTTCTTAGTGAGAGCTCCTTGTGGAAATACGGCCTGGACTTGTGGAACCACGGAACTGGAGACCATGCCACCTTGTAAAAGAAATAACATAATATAGGCTAGTTTGGTATTCCAAATTTCCATTTTATTCAAGGTTAATTTTTTTATTAGAAAATTGAATACACATATTAGTCACAAATTTTTCTTACTTTAGCTGTAAATATTTATTTAAAAATAAATCAAGATGTTAACAGATGAGATTAGTCAATATAAAAAAATCTTAATCGATAACGTACAATAACTAAAATGTACAATTTAATTGCTGTGGAACAAGGCAGGAAACATATTGATCAATTTGGAGAAGACTGACTGGTAAAGTGCCTAAAGCTTACATAAGATTATAGACAAATAGTGTTGATAGCGGCGCTAACTTTGGCAACGACTTGTGACATTCCTGATGTTGCCAACGTCCATAGCCAGTGACTGATTAACCCTTAATCAAATTAAGCAATTGCCTAGGGCATCACGTCTGGTCACCAGAAGAAGCACAAACAAATCTGTCTTAGGGCATCACGTTTTACTCTCACGTCACCAAAAACCACACCAAAAAAGTTTCTAGGACTAATTTTAAAATTCGCGCGTTGAGTTCTACCTAGAGTCATAGCCCCGCTCCCGCTTGCCCACTCGCTGCCCGCTAGTGCATTCGGCAATTCGAATGAATCGGAATTGCAATCTCATTATCTTATTTTTAAAAAAACTAATTCTTTTAGGGAGTAAAGGTTTAAAGACCGATTGTAGTTAATGTACGGATAGGGGAGCCCACAGGCGTGGGTTGCTTAGGGCATCAAGTAGTCTTAATCCGTCACTGTCCATTTCTTACGGTAATCGCTTACAATTCACAAGCTTATTCGACGCCCTATTGCTAAACAATACAACAACAAATTAAATATCCAGTTCATTACCTTCAGGTCCTATGGCATGCACTTCCTGTCTGATGCGGGATATCACCGCGAAGTATTGCGGGAAATCGTGTGTCAGTATGCGCGTGACGCGAGGGGCGTCCCATCCTTTCTCATCTTCGTTTGTTTCTATTGAAAGATTGAAACTATTACAATAACATATAGAATCATACTTGATATTTGAATATTGGTAAATTAAAGATAGTTTTAGACGATCACACTTATAGAATAATGCAAACAAATTATGGATAGCTTATATTTTTAATTTACCATTGTTTAAGTTAAGTTGAAAAGTTAATGATTAGTTGATTCTCGACGACTTATTCTGACGAAATTGTTTGTGACTGTGTTGAGTGAAACTCTAATTTCTCGTCAGATTGCATTCATTATGATTGACAACTATTTATTTATTGATTTTATTCAGTTAAATAAAGATTGGTATCGATAACAGAGCAATCAATAAATCAATTACAAATCTATACTAATATATATAAAGCTGAAGAGTTTGTTTGTATGGTTGTTTGTTTGTTTGTTTG
The DNA here is from genome assembly GCA_905220545.2 of Melitaea athalia. Taxonomy (NCBI): domain Eukaryota; kingdom Metazoa; phylum Arthropoda; class Insecta; order Lepidoptera; family Nymphalidae; genus Melitaea; species Melitaea athalia. The sequence continues at coordinate 8,434,661 of HG992203.1, forward strand.
TTTGTTTGTTTGAACGCGGTAATCTCTGGAACTACTGAGCCGATTTAAAAAATTCTTTCAGTGTTAGATAGCCCATTTATCGAGGAAGGCTATAGGCTATGTGTCATCGCGCTAAGACCAATAGGAGCGGAGTCCACGCCGACGAAGTCGCGCGCAGAAGCTAGTACAAGTATACACTTGTTTCATGTCAACACTGTATTCTTCTCAAGAAGCAAGTTATCTTCAATAGCTTTACCTTCAATCTCCAGGGTCTCGTGGAGAATATCCTGGACCACATCATCAGTCGCGTCAGCGTTGTGTTCCCTCCAACTGGTGCCATTGTCTGAACGAAGAATAACGATTTCGCGCTCCTTACCCCTCAGAGATGCGTAGTGAGGTACTTCGAGAATAACTGGCCTGTTAAGGTTTAGTCAGATTATCAGATACCTCATTTTAATATGAATATTTGCTTTAAGGCGTGAGATGTTTGTTCTTAAATAACTTTAAAATAAAGTTTATCATTTAGCTGAGGCTTAAGATGTCTGGTATGGTATCAAAAGGTGAAGTATTAGATCAGTATAGTTTATAATATATAAATTGTCACATAACAATTAGCGAATGTATAGAATAATGGATAAAGAAGGAATATACCTATGTAGTTTAAATGAGACTATCTTTTTTAAACTGTGTAGGTATTTATTTAAATTAAATGCTAGAACTGTAAGTAAATAAATAATATAAAGTAATAAGTTAGTAACTCACCCCAAAAACTTTGCAGATACAGGACCCATTTCCAAAACTCGCGATGCAAGAGCTTCACCCTCCATCAATGGCGGCATATGATTGATACGGGACGGTTTCAAGTATCTGAAACAATAAATTTTAATGAAAAAAGATTTTGGACTATTTTATTAGTAAAACATTCAAATTATAGGTTTTATTGTGTTAGCATTTATATCTACTAATACAGTCAATTTGTACTCTAAAGCGCCGCTAGAGGGAAAGTTTTGGGGTAGTAAAATTTTGTGACGCAACATTGAAAAAATTGCAAAAAAGCAAATAAAATCTGCTTTTTTTTCCCGGTTGTTATCATAGAGACTTTTATTTATTTATTTATTTATTTATTAGGTTAGCCAACAGTTGTTTACATCGATACATAAATGTAAAGAAATAATATATACATATATCACACATAAATGCAACAACCACTTATAAGCTAACACCGCATGCACGAATCATAGTTGCACTTAGTAAAAACAGTAAATATAATTAAAATTTTATCAAAAAGGACATTATGTAAATCAAATAAAAGAACCCATATAAATGTTTTACATTAAAAAACATTAAATGAATTCAACAACTCGTTGTAAGCTTATACTTACACAATTTATACTTGGCAGCGATCGTTACTCATATTAGGGAATATATCCGCCAACCCTCAGTGGAGCAGCGTGATGGATTAAGCTCCAATTCTTCTCCCATATGGAGAAAGAGGCCTAGCAGTGGGATGTTACAGGCTGAGTGCAAAATTATTTAAAACGGGATATTTACCATGTTTTTTATTTTTATTTCCGACCCTTCTCCAACATGGAGAAAGAGAGGTATACACAGCAGTGGGGTGTTACTGGCTCAAATCTTATCGTGTATTGTTTTCTAGTGTTTACGCGAATTTTACTCATTGAAACGAAACAATTTTTTCGGATTTTATAGCGGTTTATTAAGTTTTTTAAATTCTTGACGTTTCGGATACTTTACAGCAACTATGGTCACGGGAGAACTGAGGAGGAGGTTAATGAACCGCGATAAAATCCAAAAAAGTTGTTTCATTTCAATCTTATCGTGTAATACAAACCTGCACGTGATCCTCGTGGGCTGCTGCGCGGACAGCGGCGGCACGATGACGCGCACGCCGCCGCCGCGACACCCGCGCAGTGCGCCGCCGCGCGCGTCCACCAGGAACGACACCAGGAAACTGGGGACATTCGATGACGGTGGTTATTCGTGTACTAGTACAGCTTCAGATGTTAGATTAGATGACGATTGTTATTTGTGTATTAGAACGGCTACAGATGTTAAATTAGATTAGATGATGGTGGTTATTTATGTACTAGAATGGCTACAGATGCTAGATTAGATTAGATGACTGTGGTTATTTGTGTACTAGAATGGCTGCAGATGTTAGATTAGATTAGATGACGGTGGTTATTTGTGTACTAGCACAGCTTCATATGTTCGATTAGATGACGGTGGTTATTTATGTACTAGAATGGCTACAGATGTTTGATTAGATTAGATGACTGTGGTTATTTATGTACTAAAATGGCTGCAGATGTTAGATTAGATTAGATGACGGTGGTTATTTATGTACTAGAATGGCTACAGATGTTAGATTAGTTTAGATGATGGTGGTTATTTGTTTACTAGAACGACTACAGATGTTTGATATCATGAAACTAAGACAAACTGAATATGACGGTTACTATTACACTAGAATAGTTATGGATGTTTCATTGTTTCTCTGATAGTAGCATAAATTCATACGTACTAATGTAGGTTACTGGTGTACTGCTAATAGGTAATCGTAACATTGCCTTTTACTTGTAGTTGTTCTTACTGTTAAAAATATACTACAAGAGTCATAGATGTTATTGGTGTACGGCTAATGACCTTAGCATTAAGTGAAATAGCCTCTAACTTGAGGACGCGTTAACGCAGTGGTCATAGCAACTGACTAGCACATGATAAATAGACAATGAAATTGTTTGTCATGATATGGGCACATAATTTATTGCTATGTTATCGGATCGTTTATCTTGTGTGTGGTTTATTTATAAATACTATTATTCTCTATTCAATTTTAACGCCAACCCGCAGAATATCAGCGTGGCTGTTTAAGCTCCGATCCTTCTCTTACACGGAAAAAGAGGCATAAGAGGCAATCGTTATTAACTTTGCTGAATGCATATTTTTGATAACGTAAACCAATTTCAACTTTTACCAGATCTTGAATTTAATTATTTCTTTATCGTATTGTAATAAAAATGATATGGATCCTTAAAATTAAGCATACTTTTTAAGAGAAACAAATGAATAATTTCAATCTTAAACAGTCGGTAAAGCATGCAACTCCATAATAAAACCAAAATTTGTTGCAAACTCACTTCTTCCACTGAAGTTTTTTCCTATTGTCCAAAATCCAGAATCGCATGCGCAACAATTAATGTTAAATTATTAGGACGATAAATCTGAAATAAGTACGTTAACGTTTTCTAAAGTATCGTTTTTCGTGGTAAATATAAAAAATAGACAATATATTTAGTATTTGAACTATTAAATAATAACAGTAACTATACTGTTTTGAAAATTTTAAAGTAATTAAAATAGACGACTTTTTTCAATAGTCTTAATTCAACACTTCTTCTTAATCTAAACAATATTTTAATTAACTAAAATGACTTTAGTTAGTTGAGCTAAAAGTTAGTTTACTGACTTGGGTTGTGTTGGGTCGACGTTATAGCAATAGCCTTCTGGCGCTTGCGCTGTGCTGTAACGACTTATACTCTTGACGACCACTTCTTGCTGAGGCTGGTATGGTATTCCGTTTACTGATCCTGTAAAAAGAGGGTTGAAATGATTTTTAGTAACTGAAAATGTATCTAAAATATGAAGTTTTATAAAAAAATTTTTAAACTTTTCAATGGTTGACCTATTGAAAATTGCTTTTATTATTTCTTCAACGTCATTAAATCAGTAATTGTACAAATGCAAACTAAATTTTTCTAATGTAATGTAATAGTTTTTGTAATTAAATTTTTAATTTATCTATTTTGATAAAGTTTAATAATAATATAATGCTATCTTCTTCATTCATTAAAGTAAAACTTCTATAGGTACGCACGCTTAACTTGGGGGGGAGGGGTAAGCTGGTGAATGCGTGACGATAGCATTACGAAAAGTGTGATCGGACGAGGCGAACGGAAGTAGAGACGAAGATATAAGTGAAGATAGAAAGTTTTACTTCAGTCGTGTGGTCTAAAGCACACTCGTTTTTTATACAATTACTAATTTAATTTGTCAATATAATTAGTGAGGAAATAATAATTATATTGTTTATAAAACCTTGAGAAATTTCCATAATGTTCTTATGGCTCATGGCGGATTCAGTTCTCTCGTCCTTTGTCACGTCAATTGGCAGAGAATCGTCTCCTAAAGATTTCATATCATCAGCCGTCAGATATCGATATGGCTGATCATTGAGGATTGCGTCTTCACCTGAAAATATTGTCAGTTGATTTTTTGCACCAATAATGAGGTGAATGTGATAAAGTTGAATGAGAAAAATCAAAATTATTTTAGTCAAAAGCGATTTTGAATCGTCATTTCAACAAATTAAAATTGTTGTTGTTGTGATTAGGTAATTATAGTTAAAACTGAAGCTACCATCGATTCGGACTGTAGATTCTGCAGAAATGAATCGGTAAGAAACTGCGCAGTTAAAAAAATTGTTTCTCATCCGCAACTCCACGGTTTCAAAAAAATTTGGTCCTAAATTTTTTTTATCTTACCTCCTTCTTCTTCAGAATCAGACATGAACGTCTCCAACATAGTTTCAGGCGCCACAACCTTGTATTTGTCCTGAGAGGCGGGAGCGAGTGACGGTTCGGAGACTTCCTTTAGAGTTTCCATGACAGTTACGTAGCCGAGCTTCGAGGCTATGTCCAAGGGTGTCTGGCCGTTCTGAATTTATAAAATCATAGAGTTATTTATATTTCAAGTTTTTCTTCAGTGATGTTTGTCTTTATTGATTTTGGCTATTAAACGATAAATTTATTTGCAACAAAATTGTATTCGTTATCCACAAATAATTTGGATGTTGAATAATTTTTCCGACTTCAAAAGAACAATTGACTTAACTCAATATTTTCAAAAGGCAAAAAGTAAATAGATTTTAAATAATTTTTCCGACTTCAAAAGAACAATTGACTTAACTCAATATTTTCAAAAGGCAAAAAGTAAATAGATTTTAAATAATTTTTCCGACTTCAAAATAACAATTGACTTAACTCGATATTTTCAAAAGGCAAAAAGTAAATAGGCCTAATAAGACTTCAGTGCATGGCGTAATTAAAATATGATTATCTTACGATAGTAGTAGCATTAGCATCTGCCTTGTGTTCAAGAAGTATGTTGACAATATTGATGTGCCCTTGTTGAGCAGCGTGATGTAGAGCGGTGTATCTAATAAACATTAAAGTTTTCTTTTATTAGTATGATACTTCATTATATGATTTACTAATGTAAAGGAGTTTTATTTTACATTATCATTAGAATATTATTAAACATTAGTTTAGTCATCATTTGGTCAGCTATGACGCACGACTGGAGTTTAAAACTCCTTTAGATCGACGTCAGTTGTATTTAGACATAACATAACAAAAAAGACTTCCTAGTCTAAGAAAAATATTAATACTATATCAAATGGTAAATAAACGAATCAAATAACGCCATCTATCGGAACTAAATGGCGTTATTAGAAAACGTCGTTACGCCTTTAGACTTTACGCGATAGATGGCGTTACGAGAAACGTTACGAGGTCAATCGTTCAGTAGATTTTACTCCTTATATTTTTTTTATACCAGGGGCCTTATATGAAAATTGATTCTTAAGGAGGAATCTCCAAAAAAGTTGTAAATTTTACATCATCATAAATGTGTTAGTGGTATAAAACAAAATATAAGTATACCCGTGAGTTGTTTGAGCCTTAACCGATGCACCATTCTCCAGTAAATAGCGCACCATGTTCGCTTGTCCGTAGTGACTTGCTATATGAAGCGGTGTGTAACCGCCCTTAGTGCAAATATCCACCTGGATGAAAAAGATCACTATTTTGTCTTGCTAATTCTAATTTTTTTTCAAATTGCTAATAATAATTTGTATTGCTAATTACTAGAGAAATTATAAAATTACTACAGTACCTTCCCAAACATATATTTACTTTTTCGTTAGTAAAAACAAACTTTTAACTGAGGTAGGTAGGGCACAGCAGAAAATTTCCTGCTCAAAATATGGAGCAGCCCGACTGGGGTAGTACCTTGACCTTACAGAAGACCACAGCTAAATAATACTGTTTTCAAGCAGTATTGTGTTCCTGTTGGTGAGTAAGGTGACCAGAGCTCCTGGGGGGGATTGGGGATAGGGTCGGCGACGCGCTTGCGACGCTTCTGGTGTTGCAGGCGTCTATAAGATACGGTAGTCACTTACCATCTGGTGAGCCGTACGCTTGTTTGCCGACTTAGTAACATAAAAAAAATAATCCACAACGCAAATAATATTTATAATTTGTTCGTTTTATGTAAATATTTTAAAACTTTAAATCACTTCGATTATACACTGAAAATAACACTTTGATTGCACTATTATGTAAATCATTTATGATTAAATCCTTACCTCAGCTCCATTCTTAACTAAAAGCTGAGCAACTGGAACACGATCTTCTTGAGCAGCGAGATGTAGTGCCGCAAGACCATTCTTGGCTTGTTGATCTACTTCTGCTCCGTGTTCCAAGAGAAGTGAACACATTTCCGTGTGACCCTATAAACAAATAATAAAAATACTATTGATGTTAAAACTATTGATAGCTACTAATGTTTATATTTGAAAATCAATTTTGATATTTTAACCGACGTCAAAAAAGGAGGAGGTTACTCAATTCGACCGTACATATTATACATATTTTTTTATGAATGTTCGGGGATAACTTCTTCGTTAATGAACCGATTTTGATAATTCTTTTTTGTTGGGAAGGAGATATCCCAAGTTTGGTACCATACATGATAAGGAAACCAGGATCTAATGATGGAATCCCAGAGAAATCGAAGGGAACGTTCGAGAATCGTAGTGACGACTAGTGCGTTTGTTAATTTTTTTCGTCTACTTATGTATTACTTGTCGATGTAATTGAAGTCGGGTATTTTCATTTGGTAGCAAACACAATTATATACATATATCTATTACTACTATCTGTCTATTATACTTATCCGCCAACCCGCATTGGAGCAGCGTGGTGGATTAAGCTCAGATCCTTCTACATGGGGAAGAGGCCTATGCCCAACAGTGGGATATTACAGGCTGAATCGTGATATCTATTACTAATGTTGATATTTCAATATTTAAACTATTAGTGTTATTTCATTCTTTAGACAGAACTTCTTTTACATTTATCAAAGCAAATAATATTTCAATCTAACCTGTTGGGCTGCTAAATGTAACGGTGTAAATCCAGCCTTTGATTCTGCGTTGGTGAGAGCTCCGTACTCTAGCAACGTTGCTGCTGTCTCCATCTGGTTCTTACGAGCCGCTATATGGAGCGGAGTATGGCCATTCTTTGCAATTGCCTACACAAATACGAGGTGAAATGAGTACGAAACTATAAAAGACGAATAAATGGCTCACAAACAATAAACGACTATGATAATTACATGAATAAATATCACACATGAATTAAAAAATCATAATGACATATGATAATTATAATATTAGGAGAAACGCAAGAAAAGACTAATTGTGTTAGGGCGGAGTTCACCGACTTTTAAAACGGCCGTTTATCATTTAAACAACTGATTAAATCATTTTTGATGTTCACCACACGTTAACCAGTGTTTACAGCCCTTAAACAGCCGATTACTATAACCGAGCTCTAAGGCATCGTTTAACCGTCCGTTAGTGCCATATTTTGACATCTGCTCAACAGCTTGCTGAGACTTTAGAACAGTTGCAACATTACGTTATTAGTTCAAAGAGTTTTTGATAATAGATAAACATGCAGTCTCAATACAGCAGGTATTACACAACATCTTACAAATGAGAGGAGATCTTAATGCCTTTAGACGTCCTGAGTCTAAACTTGCCAGTACCATGGGAAGAAATATTACACCAGGGAAAAATACAGCGCTCTGTATGTAATAATGTTAGAGATTTAAATCCTAGCAGAAGATCATTAATATCAAATTATTAAGAAAGTCTTGTTTAAAAAGTATGTAATGTATGTAACAATAAACAAATAAAATATAATACCAACAAATAAAATAACTTTTTTCTTGTCACTGAACATTTTTATTACCAATACAATATACATGCAGGTATAACACCTTAAAAAAATTACTAACTATCCATAAGTTTTTGGGTCTTTATTTCTTCTTGCTTTAATTGTTCTTTCAAAATGGCTAATCTAATTTGGGATGAAACCGTAATTTAAAAAGTAAACACTCACAACACAACAAAATAATAATCAACACGGAGAATATAACCACGTGCAAAGAAACAATAACATTTTTTTTTGACAATCACAGCGCCGTGCCATGACGTTATTACCCATTCAAATTGGACACTACATGCTAAGTTAACAGTTTCCAATGCGTTCTCGACCTTCTCAAGTTGAAAGCGTTTTATTTTATGCTACTAAATATAGATGTCACCCAAACTCGTGTCGACTAAATAGAACTATGTGACTTCCCTAATGAGTAGACTTATAGCATTCGTTCATTATTGGTTCATTCACTCTGGGCGTATGGTGATTGCCTGATTTAGTAACCACGGTTAAAATATTCGTGGTGAACAGTTAATACTTGACCGGGTGCATAACCGATGTTCAGAAATTCATCGGCTGATTACTTAAACATTGGTTAAATGATAGTCGGTGAACTCGGCCCTTAATGGATCAAACCCCTTAGCCAAGTTGCATAAAAGCTAAACGAAAAGAATAAAATAGAATTATCAATGTATGGGAATGACACTAGCTTTCGAAATATATCGAATAAGCTAGTGTCATTCCCATACATTTGTTAGTTTTCTAATAGCGTTATCGATTGTAGATTGTCAACTTGGCTAAGAAGGCAGACAACGTTACCTTGGCGTCAGCTCCCTTTTCAAGTAACGTGTTAGCGACTGCTTGTTGGTCGTACTGAGCAGCAATGTGTAGTGGAGTCATGCCGTTCTTACCGGCTTGATCTGGTGACGCTCCGTGAGCAAGGAGCAAGTTTGCTACCTAAAGATACAAAATACACGGTAAACTTTCTTTAAAAAATATAAATATGATAAAATTGGTAACTTATATACTTTAGTCAAAGACTCAAAGCTAAAAATTAGCTAACTCTCACATGCAAAAGTTACGTACCATTAAAAAGTACAATTTATTAGGATTATCTCCAATCAAAAAATTAAGATATTTATAGAATTTTCACCTTGAGATTTCCGTATTTAGCGGCAAGATGTAGGGCTGTAAATCCTTTTTTTGTCGTAGCTGTCAATGGAGCATTGTGCTCGATGAGAGCAGCTGCCACCTGTAGAAACAAACATTTTCACAAAATTGCGATAGAATATGAATGAATATAAGCAAAAAATAAAAAAATATAATATATATATATATGAAAAAATATAAGTATTATCGTTAAACATATTTATCTGGCATGAAGCTACCATTTCAAACTTTAAAAAAATTCTATGTAAGGTTTAAAATCAAGCAGTGTCGTGTACCTGTGGTGAGTAAGGTGACCAGAGCTCCTGGGGATAGGGTCGCCAACACGCCTGCGATGCTTCTGGTATTGCAGGCATCTATTAGCTACGTTAATTGCTTACCATCAAGTGAGCCGTACGCTTGTTTGCCGACCAAGTTGTATAAAAAAAAATTGTGTCCAAACTTCGTCAGATCAACTGTCTAAACAGCCACAAAAAAGGCTTACTAGTCTAAGGAAAACATTAATACCACATCAAATGGTAAATAAACGAATCAAATAACGCCATCCTACCTATTGGGTTCCGATAGATTACGTTAACAAAAACGTAACGAGGTCTTTCATTCAGTAGATTTTACTCCTCATATTTTTTTATACTGGGGCCCTTATTTGAAAATCGATTTCGGAAAAACTAACGTCGGAAACCACGAAAACGTCGTCGATAGACTAATAATAGTTTACTAATAGCGACATCGGTCGATAGATAGATGGCGCTATAAAGCTGCTATGTTGTTTGTAAGTTGCAAGGCGCTAGTAAGCCTTTTTTGTGCCTATTTAGACAGTCGATAAAGAAGTATTTTTTTTAAACTGTGCAGCTTTAGTTAGAGCTAGAGCTTAATAAAATAAATAATAATTAATTCCCTTGATTAAATTTTTCTATTATATAATAACAACCTAAAATGTTACAACTTTTATTTTATTAACGTCATCTATCTAATATTGGAGACTGCTTTATGAAGTTTTCTAATAATGCCATTGAATGCCGTTTGAAATGTAATAAAAAACACCTATATATGGCGTTACTTTATTCGTTTATTTACCATTTGATATTGTATTAATCTTTTTCTTAAGACTAGTAAGTCTTTTTGTACTTATTTAGACAGTCAATCTAAAGGGGTAAACTCCAGTCTTGCGCCGTAGGTGACACATAAAAATTTTTTCATACCGGGACCTTAAATGGCACACTCACACACTCACTCACACACACACACACACACACACACACACACACACACACACACACACACACACATAAACACATTAATAAACTCTTTTTTGTTTTGTTTTTATTTTTATTTTATTTCTTTTGTATTTGTTTAAATATGATAATGTTTTATAAGTAGATATAAATATGGAAGAGCGGGACATCCTGACACAGGTAAAACACTTACTTAAAAGGATGTCCCAACAACGGTTTCATTTTATGTAAACATTTTTCTGAATAAATTATTCTTTATTTTTTATTTATTTATTATTTACTTATATAAAAATCGATTCTTAAGGAGTAAACTCTAATAAACTCCAAAAACAATACTTACGTCATGATTGTGCTGTTTAGCGGCAATATGCAGCGCGTTGTAATGGTCGGCGGTCATCGCGCGCACGTCGGCGCCGTGCTGCAGCAGCAGCACCGCGATGTCGACGTTCCCGAGACGAGACGCGATGTGCAGCGGCGTCTGCCGCTCGCGGGCCTTCGCCTCCACCGCCGCGCCGTTGCGGAGCAGGATGCGTATTATGTCTGTCTGTTGATATTAGAGGGGTTTTCCTTGAAATATATGGTTTTTTGAAGTAATAACTTGTTATGGGAGGGTAAACCTGAGTAAACCTCAAACTGAGGTAGGGCACAGCAGGAAATTTCCTGCTCAAAATATGGAGCAGCCCGACTGGGGTAGTACCTCGACCTTACAGAAGACCACAGCTAAATAATACTGCTTTCGAGCAGTGTTGTGTTCCTGTTGGTAAATAAGGTGACCAGAGCTCCTGGGGGGATTGGAGATAGGGTCGGCAACGCACTTGCGACGCTTCTGGTGTTGCAGGCGTCTAAAGGCTACGGTAGTCACTTACCATCAGGTGACACGTACGCTTGTTTGTCGACTTAGTAATATATTAAAAAAAAACGCTTCATTACGTAACGCCTTACGGCACCAGTCTGTCTGTATATATTTTGCTTATAGGTGTTAGCCAATATAGCACGACCTATGCCATTGCCATTTTTAAAATATCTAAAAATTTAAAAGTCATATACATACTTCTTAACATGTTGTGATTTTCTTTATTAAGTTTTTACTTATTTACTATTGTACCTGATTAGCTCTAGCTGCTAGATGTAGGGGAGTTTCTCCCCTGACAGTTGGTACGTCAGGGTTGGCCTCATGTTGCAAAAGGTATATGACGATGTTCATGCAACCCATAAAGGACGCGACATGAAGTGGAGTCAGCCCTGACTCCGTTGTTGCTTGGATACCTGTTAGAGGACAAAATTAAATTTAGTAAGTTATAGGAGTTAAAATCGTATTTGTACTTCACAGTCTGTAAATGATATTTGTAGTTGTGATGTACAATAAAGTATAAATAAATAATAAATAAATAATCGTAGTAACAATAAAAGTATAGGTAAAAGGACTAATAGGAAGTAAATCAGCTTAGATTAATCTACAACTATCAATTTAAATTCACCTTGAATTTGGAAAAGGCAAGTATCGTAAAGAAACCTGCAGGTGTTGGAGTGGCAACCATTAAAGCATTGTTTTCTTTTTTTTTCACTTTTCGTAGATGTTTTAGTTCATAATTTAGAACTTACTTGCTCCATATTTTAGGAGTAGTTCCACAACCTTGATCCTGTTCTTCTTACAGGCGATGTGTAGCGGTGTGAAGCCGTTTAAAGCGCGTGCATTAGCATCTGCGTTTCTGTTTCAAAACATTTCTTATGTTAGTTGTGATTAAAAACTTTTATATTAAAGACAATTTTAGTAATTATTATCCTTAAAATATACCATATCAACTATAGGGTTAGCTGTACAATAAAAAATATTGGGTTGGTTATACAACCTAACTTATTCTGAAATTGAATATATACTTTAAAATATAAGATATTTTATTCTTTAACAAAGAATAATTCATCTTAAGAACTTTAATCAAATTTTCAGTACCTTTAAATTAGTAAATAACTTTCTTGAACGTTACAGATACGTAACAAAGTAAGTTAGGTATTAATAACTTCAATGCGTAGTAGACAAAAGGCTAACAAACACATCATCATCATCATCATTTCAGCCCACTGCTGGACATAGGCCTCCCCAAGTTCGCGCCAGACATCCCGGTTTTCCGCAATCCTCATCCAGCCTACACCGGCAATCTTACGTAGATCGTCGGTCCAAACGGGCCGGAGAACGTCCCACACTGCGTTTGCCAAAGGCTAACACGTGCATTATTTATTAAGTCTAGACATATTGTTAATCTCACCGATCCAAGAGCAGTTTAGCAACTTTAGCGTGACCACAGTGAGCGGCCACGTGTAGGGCGGTCAAGTAGTCCACTGTGACGTCATCGACGGGGGCTCTTCGCGAGAGAAGAACTCGCGCTGCCTCGGAGTGATCTCCTTGCGCCGCCATGTGAAGAGGCGCTAGGCCGTTCTAAGAATTATGTTTTTTATTTATGATTTTTATATAAAAACTTGCGACCCGCCCCGGCCTCGCACGGTTGCTAAACCTATCAGTGTTCCTCTACTATATTATGCATGTATTATACATATATACCTTCCTCTGGAATCACTCTATTTACTAAAGAAAAGCGCATCAAAATCCGTTGCGTAGTTTTAAAGATCTAAGCATAACATAGGGAGTAGGGATAGACAGACAGCGGGAAGCGACTTTGTTTTATAATATGTATTGATGATACGTACTTCCTACTACTATTACTAGTTAGTAATAGTCTTTTATAGTTAGTAGTAAGTAGTTTTGTAATAATAAGTTTGTAACACTTATAAACTTTATAACCTGATTTATCATTAAGTTATCATTAAGTTAGCAGTTTCCTTTAGTAAATACAGTGATTCCAGAGGAAGATTTATATGTATACATGGATAATATAGTAGAGTAACATTGATAGTTTTAAAGGTTTCTAATGTGATGTCATAAATAAACACATTTTTTTGGGCTTACATTGCAAAAATATTTATTTTATATTTAGTATCAGCATTGCAACCGTGAGAAGCCGGGGCGGGTCGCTAGTTTATGTATATAAGTAATTAGGAATCACAAAATTCGACGGCATCTTGACTAATTCCGGTAATTGTGTCAAAGGTTTCTAAAACTTTGTAGTTTGTGTTGTTTTCATGAAAGAAGTACACAACAGAATATTTTACAAATATTTCAATTTCTCTCGTCTGATAGTACAATGGTGCTACAATGTATCCAAAATTTTCAGTATTAGTAGCCTTTAAACCTTTTATATTTCGATTAACTACTTTAGTGTTTCCTTTAATTGGAAAACGGTGAAAAATAGTGCGCTAAGATAAAAACTAAAACTTTTGTTTACGACGTAGATATATTACTAGAATTCATAATGTTTTAACAGTTTACATAAATGTATGTTACATAGGTATATTTTAGAATAACTAATCGAATAACACTTAAAATTTATTTAACTGATCATGAAGAAATCTAGAAAGAGTTCGGAAATACAAATACCTGGGGACATGGCTAAACGAGGAATGGAATAGCGACTTAGAAATAAAGACGCGTATTGAAATCGCCCGTAGTGCTTTTAACACAATGAGAAAAGTACTCTGTAACCGTAACATTAACATCAAGTTACGAACTCGTTTGCTCCACTGTTACATCTGGCCCATTATATTGTACGGATGTGAGGCTTGGACCATAAAAGAAGACCTTCGAAAGCGTATAGAGGCTTTCGAAATGTGGACGTATAGACGCATGCTTTCCATAAGCTGGACTCAGAAGGTCACCAACGTCAAAGTACTGGAACGGATTGGCCAGAAGCGCGCACTCATGCTCACAGTAAAACAACGGAAGATCTCTTACTTGGGCCATGTTCTTCGACATCAGCGATATAGTCTGTTGCAGCTGGTAATGATGGGAAAGGTCGCTGGAAAGAGGAAGGTTGGCAGAAGAAAGAAATCGTGGTTACGAAACATCCGAGAGTGGACCGGAATAGCCAGTGCCGCTGAGTTATTTCGCAGAGCTATAAATAAAGAAGACATTAAAAAGCTGATAGCCAACCTTCACTAGTTGGAGAGGCACTATAAGAAGAAGAAGAAGAAAGATTGTACTAATTTATCAGCGGCTAGTCTTTATTTCGTTTTGCACATCGTTACATTTATCGCTTTGTCAGAACAGACAGCTTGAAATATTTTACATATAATTCACGAATTGTAAATGCTCAATTGTAAATCACTTTTGTACTGTGTTATTTACGAGATCGTAATAATCTAAAAGTAAAGAGGATTGTTTTTTTTCCATTTTTATCATTTCTAAAAGGTTAGAAAAGGTTTTAGAACACAAACTTAAATCTAATTAGAGCTTATTATTTGATCTCATTTCTAATTTCCTTTATTTCTACATGTTCACTATTAATACATTTGTGGCATTTCTATTAGTTTACAAGTTCATCAGTGACCGTCAATGCTTATAAGTGGGTGTTATCTATTTAGCCTTTTTATGGCATGTTTGTCCTTACCTTACTTTTACTGGTGATAGGCGCAGTGGAATTTTTATTAGTGTAGGTACATGTTCATCAGTCATGACCATCAATACTTATATGTGGCTGTTATCCACAAATTGAAGTCTTTCTTAAATCTGTGGTGTTATACATTTTGCCTTGTTATGGCATGTTTGTCCTTACCTTACTTTTGCTGGTGATAGGCGCGCCCCTGTCTAGTAAGGCTTCTACAACCCGCTCGTGTCCAGATCGCGCTGCACAGTGCAGTGGAGTGAGACCGTCCCTAGTCCTAGCCTCCACGTTAGCCCCACTATCACAGAGTAGAGATACCATGTTCTCTTTACCTGATTAAAGATAAGAACATTTTATTTACGTCATAAAATAAAAAAATATCGCTAAATTTTTAAAACTAACTAGTCTACTTGGTTATTTTTAGATACTCTTCTGCTATTCTTAGTAATATTTTGTTTTTACATATTTGAAGGTTAAATATTTATTTCTGTACAGTAACTATTTTTTGTAGAAAGCGCAAAGTCTCCTAAAACAAGTGTCTTAAAATAAGTACATGTTTTTTATATAAAATTTGTATTTAAAAGGTAGGTAAGGTAGAACTTAGTTATCTGCAGTGTACAATCTTGTAACATAAATGCTGTTATATACAATCAAATATACACTCCTTTTCAAATTGTTTTATTGAGCACATAATAAGTAAGATAGACGAGATGTAATGAAATAATGATAAAAAAGTGTGTGTGTACTTATATACGCACGTAAGAAGTTATACTTCAAGCTAGTAGACCGGGAGATAGTGACACAAAATATTTGGTCATTTGTACCAGTATGGCTGTTCGTCAGGGGTCTAATTACGTAAAGGCAAAAAGGAAAATGATGGTCATAGCGCTCGCACCGGCGGCCCAATCGCGTGGGCGTTAATCGAACGCGTCGGATAAATAACGAGTGTCGAACGATTTGTTCCACAAAAATGCTTGTATTTTCAGATAGTCGGAAAAAAAGAAGTAGGCGGTAGCGGAATGCCATACTTCTCGGGTGTGACTTACAGCCCGCCATACCGACGCGAATACATTAATTTAAATAAAACAATTTAACCATTTGTACCAGGCTAATTTTTGCAAAGCTAATCATCGTTGAGTAGCCATTCACGAAAATCACCTTGCCATACTTTTCCGACAGTTCCTAATGGCCGCCATACCACTGTAAAGGAGTAATTTTTTTATATTTCGCCAAACGATTTGTACCACCCTGAAACTTTTTTTATCAGTTCCCTGTATGATCATAAATAGAAGTCTGATAATGCCATACCTGTGGGAGGTGGCGAATGTGAACAATATTTTTTCAAAATCCTAAGATTTTATTCGTAATTCGAGTTTTTTTTCAAGTATGGCGCCACTTTTTCCCTCTACTACAAGTATGGCAAATATAATAATGGTCACATTGTATCGTATAATTTCCAAAAATCGAAATGCCATACTGGTACAAATCGTCAAATATTTTTTTTTTCACCTTTTAGCTCAAGTCATCCGCCCGATGGTTACAATCTGTAATAATTTTTTTTAGGTGCAATTGCATCCAAATGACGAGAATACAATGATGCCATGATGTAAAAAATGATTTTACGTATTTTACAGTCGTATTTTAAAAACGTGTCAAATAAATAAGTATTTCAAGTATGGCAGCACTTTTCCCCCTACTAGAAGTATGGGATAAATAATAACGGTCACATTTTGTCAAATACTTTCCAATAATTCAAATGCAATACTGGTACAAATCGTTTGGCGAAATATAAAAAAATTACTCCTTTGCAGTGGTATGGCGGCCATTGGGAACTGTCGGAAAAGTATGGCAAGGTGATTTTCGTGAATGGCTACTCGACGATGATTAGCTATGCAAAAATTAGCTTGGTACAAATGGTTGAATTGTTTTATTTAAATTAATGTATTCGCGTCGGTATGGCGGGCTGTAAGTCACACCCGAGAAGTATGGCATTCCGCTACCGCCTACTTCTTTTTTTTTTCGACTATCTGAAAATACAAGCATTTTTGTGGAACAAATCGTTCGACACTCGTTATTTATCCGACGCGTTCGATTAACGCCCACGCGATTGGGCCGCCGGTGCGAGCGCTATGACCATCATTTTCCTTTTTGCCTTTACGTAATTAGACCCCTGACGAACCGCCATACTGGTACAAATGACCAAATATTTTGTGTCACTATCTCCCGGTCTATAGAGTATTAAAATACTTCCAAAGAAACCTACCACTTAACAATTAGACAATAAGTCCACAACGCCATCTCTTAGAAATGATAAAGACTACTTTTTTGTTTTAGTCCAAACGCCATCTCTTAGAAATGATAAAGACTACTTTCTTGTCTGCAAAACTAGCGGTATCTATTCATACATGCTTGAACTACTTCGTATCCACACGCGCATTGTAAAAATTTACTCTCATCATTTTTCTCTAACGCGCCAAAAAAAGTATAACTTCAATATTACCCACCCCATTTAGCAGCGACGTGTAATGGACAGATATTGTGCTTCGCGGCGCAATTGACGTCAGCACCTTTAGCCAGCAACAGTCTAGCGACCGACTCGTTGCCATAGTGGGCTGCGATGTGCAGCGGAGTGAATCCAGACTTCGATGTTACATCTGGGTTATGCTCATTCTAAAACATATATAATTTTTTAGTTTTCCGTAAATATATTTTTAACCGATTTCAAAAAAGGAGGAGGTTCCTCAATTCGAACGTATATAATTTTTTTTATGAATGTTCCGGGATAACTTCGTCGTTAATGAACCGATTTTGATAATTCTTTTTTTGTTGGAAAAAATATATCCCTAGTTTAGTACCATGTTAAGGAAACCAGGATCTGATGATGGAATCCCAGAGAAATCGAAGGGAACCTTTGAAAATCGTAGTGACGACTAGTGCGTTTGTTAATTTTTTTCGTCTACATACGTTGTATTACTTGTCGATGTATACATTTGAAGTCGGTTTTTTTCGTTTGCTAGCAAACACAATTATTGTATTTTTTGAGTTTAAAATTTTGAAAGTACATTTATAAGACTGTTCATGATACAATTTAAATTTTGTAGAAAGATAGAATGTATGTAAAAAGATAAAAAAGAACCGAAGAAATCCATCATATCTTGTTACTATCACTAGTTAGTTACATTTTCTGGAATTCAAAATACCTCAAGCAACAAGTTAGCAGCTTTTACATCATCCTTCTTAGCAGCTATGTGTAAAGCGGGCAGGCGGACCCTTCCTCGAGTGTCAGCTTCTAGAAGTACTGCTACCACCTTCTCGTGACCTTGCTGCATTGCAACTGCGAGGGGTGTGAACCCGTCCTAAGAAATAAAGAAAGTTAAATAAACAAGGACTATGGGCATTCCTTGTGGTATTCCTTTGGTACAAACACATTTATTAACGTCGTACTTTATGTTACATTATCAAAGCGATTATTCTAAACTACTTTATTTAACTAATTCGGGAATTTATATTAGCTATTACAGAAAATAGATTCGTATCGTAAAAAGTTAAACAGTTGTATACGAAAAGGCAGTAGAATCTATAAATTATTCAAAAATCATCAATCAATATTTACGCATTATCATTATTGTATAATAATTGGATTTTAAAATTACCATTTCATCTATACTAATATATAAAGCTGAAGAGTTTGTTTGTTTGGTTGGTTGTTTGTTTGTTTGTTTGAACGCGGTAATCTCTGGAACTACTGGACCGATTTGAAAAATTCTTTCAGTGTTAGATAGCCCATTTATCGAGGAAGGCTATAGGCTATGTGTCATCAAGCTAAGACCAATAGGAGCGGAGTCCACGCCGACGAAGTCGCGCGCAGAAGCTAGTTTATATATTATATAATACAAAACATACCTCAGTCGCCAAGCTTTGGTTAGCTCCATTAGAAAGCAAGAACTTGACAACTCCGTCGTGGTTCTCCTGAGCTGCCATATATAAGGGTGTGAAGCCATTCTGAGATTGAATGTTAACCTACAACAAAGAATATATTTCAAGGGTTAACATTAAAAGACGTTGATAGTAAGGAGATAAACTATTCTTATGACTATTTTAACGCTTTTCTTTGCTGCTTACAAACTTAATTACTTGTTACCAAAAACTTCTGAATATTATTTTATATCTACTCATGTCTCTAAAATCTTTTCATGTTAAATTGAATGAAAAGAGCCAAAAATAAAATTATTACCAAAGATCATATTACCAAAAATCATATCAATATATAATATTTCTAAATATTTATTTTCAATTATTTTTAAGTCAAACGACAAACACATGGATATTGAAAAGTAAACATTTGTCCAATAAAGGTTATTATGTCTGGACCTTTTTTAAATCTATGGAGCAAATTGTATATTACGTCTGCACCTTTTTTACCTCTATAGTATGCCGATTTCCTCACATAGGCAATAATGTAAAATTCGCATTAAATGTACCATGTTTTTATCCGTCCGGTATTATTGGACATGAAAAAGCTATAAAAGGAAGTGTTCGCAATAAACCGCATTCGTTATGATTGATGTTGAAACGCTTCAGTCCTGAAAGATTGAGGTCAACGACATTGTTTGCGATATATTTTGTACACCAACAGGACTTGACGGGTGTTGAAGATGTGCATTAATTCAATATGCTTTAATTTTACAGGGTATCGATTGAAAAAAAATTGAAATTCAATTTGTGGTATTGAGCGGTATAAAATATCTGTTTTGATATTAAAATATCAAGACTATAAACGTTGTATAAAATCAAAGTCAGTTAAAATACCTTAACTAAATAATTAATAATAAAACAAAGATGGTGGAAGAATTTTTTAATTATAACAAATAAATCCAATAGAGAAAATATGTGATTGACTTAACTAGAAAATTTACTGAATTCTAAAATACTACTAATGTTTAATTTCAAAGTAAAGAATGTAGAAAGTCTTAAATAATAATTGGAAAAGAAATATTTAAAAAAATTGCGATAGGTACTTACTTGAGCTCCATTCTGTACCAGTAGTTTGACAACAGCTTCCTGACCAGCAAGAGAAGCAATGTGCAAAGCAGTATTGCCCTTCTTAGTAGCAGCATCGATTGCTGCACCACGATCTAGAAGTTCCCGTACAACTTCTACGTGACCATCTTTAGAAGCGAGATGGATGGCATTCAAACCGTTCTGTAAAATAAATAGTTATTGTATATTTTATCAAATTTTAAAAACTAGCTGATTCGGCAAATTTCATATAGCCATGTTTTTTTTTTTGTTTGTTTCAAAAATTATGCAAATAAAAATTGTCTTTGGGCATAACGACGAAGATCATAACAAAATTCATTCTTAAGTTTATAATATAACTAAACGTTCTCTCTTGTAACCATCGCAATTAAAAGACAGAATTAAACCGCTTTGTTTTAAAGTCGAGTGCGTTTTATCACCGCTGAAATGTTTTGAGGTCAGAACCAAGCATAATAAATAATTATAACTCGCATCGCCGTTTTAATGTTCCTGCGTTAATCTTTTGTGAATTTGTATAAAAAAATATGTTAGGATTTATTTTCATTTCGTGAAGTACTTTTGAAGGACGTTTTATGCAATAAAAAGTAGGGCAGCAGGAAGTTACAATTTGTAAAAGTTGAACAAGTTACAAGACCTTTTCAAGTGTACTGTACCTATACTTATTTCTTAGTGACCCAGTAATTCATTATTATCCCCTGATATACCCACTCACGTGATTTAATCTATACTAATATATAAAGCTGAAGAGTTTGTTTGTTTGATTGTTTGTTTGTTTGTTTGTGTGTTTGAACGCGGTAATCTCTAGAACTACTGGGCCGATTTAAAAAATTCTTTCAGTGTTGGATAGCCCATTTATCGAGGAAGGCTATAGGCTATGTATCATCACGCTAAGACCAATAGGAGCGGAGTCCACGCCGACGAAGTCGCGCGCAGAAGCTAGTTAATCTTATAAAATTCTATCCGACCAAACGATACCCAAACGTTGGCCGACCAAACGAAAGTAAGCCAACCTATTACATCTCAGTCATTCAATGTCATGATTATGATGAATAGTACCACTGTGCAACTCTTGACCGTACGAACTTAACTCTTATTAAGGTCAGTAGGGATATTGTACATTCTATTAATATATTGGCAGTTTTCATCCGATCAAATCTGCTGCCAAAATTGGAAACTATGACAAGAACAAAGCAGGAAAGTCATCTGCAACCGAACTGTACTTGGCTTTAGTCCAAATATTACAGCTGAAATTGTACATATATACGTAAACCTTCGATTTCAATTAATCGTTTAGTTAGAGTTTTTAACCTTACCCAAAAAAGACCTCTTGGTTAAAAAACTTTTTGTATAAATCAAAATTGTTGTTAATTTAAAAGTTAAGGAACAATAAAATTTGTGTCTTGAAGTTATGTTTTAATATTTCAGTTATTTATAACTTGATTCTGAATTTATAATCATATTAAAAATACTGTGTTGTTTCAACAAAAAAGCAACGCATAAAACAAATAATGTACCTATGTTATCACTGTTACTAAAGTTTTAATAAATTTTATTGATCCCCCGATGATATAATGCTAAATATGTCAGTATTCTGCCATTCCTAATATCAATATATCTATTGTATATCGTATGAGTTAGTGATAAAGCGCTAAAATCTAATACAACTTAAATCCCCTCTTTACTACTGGGCAATATATACCATTTTCAGTATTGGCTCTCACGAAATCGCGGGAAACAGTTAGTAGTAACGAAATTATTAAGTAGATAGTAGCCATTTCTTTAACATATGCTGCATTTAAGTCCGCATTATTTACGTAATACCTATAGAAAACCTTCCTTCGTGACTAAATCGCGTGTCAACTTCGCATACCCGTTAAATTCTGCTTTAGTAAAAAGTACTTTATTATTATTATCATAAAACTCATTTCGTTTGATGTAGTTTTGAATGAAATATACGAAAATTAAGCTACAATATTTTTATGATGGTCAATATTGACATGAATAATGTTGATAATTCATTTATTAGATGTAACGTAACGACTATTATTTATAGAATCGGAAATCATCAAATAGACACAAATAATATTTGATTTCTGTTTATACTTTATTACCTATCTATTAGTTAAAATTAGTTTGAACAAAATAATAGACATATAGCTAAAACCCAATATAATTCTCTAGAAGACTAAAAAAAAGCTGTATAGTTCTGATTAAGACTAAAAAGAGTTGTACACGTTTACATAGATCATGTGTTTTTTTGTTTTTTTTTTTATTTGCAAAAGACAGATAGGAGATCTATTTTAATTATCTTGACTAGGCAAGCATTTTGTCTTGCAAAGGCAAGATTTCTTTCTTATTTATTTATTTTCATTTATTTATTTATTATTACGGATATCATTCCTTCATCGCTATAGTGGTAGCCTGGTAGGTAACATTGACATTCATCCTCAACTCAACCAACCCTTTAAGTTTAGTGAAAAAACTAATATCTACTGATTTGTTTCTATTAATAGTATACGAGTATTTTGATTACTTTCACATCATCGTGTTCAAAAAGTTTTTAAATTAAGTAACTACTGACATTGATACTGTCCTTATTCATCAAAATAAAGCAATTAGTACAGTGGCTCTTAACCAGTTGGTAGTCCCTGGAAGCACCCGAAATTGTCCGCGAAAGCGAGGTTCACAGTCACTTTCACTAGCATATGACTAATTACTCCAACTCATTAAGATGAACTAAGTAGTCCATATTTCCCTAAAAACAGTTGATGGTCCGTCGCAAAATACAAATGTTGAGAAATGGTCCCTCATCACTAAAAGGTTGAGAACCACTGCATTTGTGAATAAATATTATCCCATCTATGTTCGTCTGTTTTTTTTTTTGTCCTAAAATTTTCCCTCAAATAATTAAAACTTTCCAGTTTACTACTACTACTTGAAAGTATTTTTTCTGTTGATGAAATTACATTAAAAAGTCAACAATTTCAAACGTAATTTATGTAATTGAGCGCAGCTTAGTTAAGTCGCATGTGTACATGGGCGTACGCAGGGGGGGGGGGCAGGGAGGGGCAGCTGCCCCCCCCTGGATTTCGTTAACCTCCCTACTAACTATCTACTGTTGTCGATAAAAGTTCTTATTTTCAATCCAGTACCTATAATACGTGAATTCCACCACCGACCACCAGTCGCAAACATATTACAGTCTAAAATGCTGGACGTAATAAGATGTGCAGAACATATACAAACCACTGCAGTTGCAGAGGCATTCTGCGGAGGAAGGGAGTGGAGATTTAATAAAATCAGCTGAAGAAATTGCTACGGCTTTGAACCTTGAGCAGCGTTTACCTAGAACAGCAAGCCGTCAACAACATAGGGCAAATCAACCAGCTGCTTCCCTTAGCGAATATTTTCGTCGCTCGTTATACGTGCCCTATTTAGATTCGTTATCATCTTCATTAGAGGCGAGGTTCGGCAAAGACCATTCACCAGCGTTTACTATTTCATTGTTGCCCCTTGCTCAGATAATTAATTAAAATTATAGCTCCTAAATTACAACGGTTTATCTCGATTTCCGGCTAAACTACAATCCTATGGAAAAAAGTTCAATGGCAAAGTTGTAGCAAATAAAAAGATCTACTACTTTTGTATCTACACTTTTTTCGCATAGCCTCAAAATTCATGTGAAAAACTAAAAAATCAAGTTTTTGGTTTTTTATTTTTATCTTTTAGAGATTTTTTTTACGTGGTGAAAACTTGCCTTTTTACGTCCCAAATACACTGTAATTTTTTGATTTAAAATATTTATTTTTTCACCTTATTTTGACCACAATATCGAAAAAGTACCCTCATTTTCAATCGAAAATTTTCACGTCAAAATATCAGTTTTTTTTTAATAAGTTGGTAAGCTTTTTGTTCGTTGAAGTCTCTATTTTCTGAAGGTTTTCAGAAAATGCAAAGAAATAACAGATAGTAAAGCCCAGACCCTCATAGCCCCTTTTCCACTTCTCTATGAAATAGCTTTTGATGGTCAAAAATTTTCCGCAGGTCACTCAGGTACATAAGTTATCTTAAAATAGCGATAAATCTACGTATATAATTTAAAGAAGATTCTATAACTTTGTCAAAATATATTAGCTTTTCAACGAACAAAAACGCCACCCAATTTTTTTTAAAAACCTGATATTTTGACGTGAGAATTTTCGATTGAAAGTGAGGGTGCTTTTTCGATATTGAGGTCAAAATAAGGTGAAAAAATAAATATTTTACATCAATAAAATTACAGTGTGTTTGGAACATAAAAAGGTAAGTTATCACCAAATTTTGTAAAAAAAAAAGAATTTTGTAAGAGATTTAGACCAAAAACTTGTTTTTTTTGTTAATTTTTCAATTGAATTTTGAGGTTATGTGAAAAAAAAATATAAATACAAAAGTTGTGGATCTTTTTAGTACCTACAACTTTGCCAATGAACTTGTCGTTTAGCCGGAAATCAAGATAAACCGTTTTAAGGGTACTTAAATACCCCCTCCCTACCACTTCCCAACCTCAGATCGCCCGTAATTTATTTTTCCTATCATTATCTTTCTTTAATTATTAGAGTGAGAAATAATTAAAGTATTTAAATAAAACATTACCTATCTTAATTTAATATGCTTATTTATTTGACTAGGTGCTTATAAAATTTTATTTGCCCCCCCCTGGCCCAGAACCTGGGTACGCCCATGCATGTGTAGGTTCTGTTTAAAATGTAGAATGAACTAGATGGTGTGTCTAAAAAAGATGAGGAAAATATGCTCAAAATGTTGCATACAGCATTTTATTTTAATGGTAAAAAATAATAAACACTTTATACTCAATGGACTTCTTTCCGTACGATTTACTCATTTGTCTGGGGTCCGGAAACTACAATACGCAAGCACAAACATCTGTACATATCTCTATAGTGGATATATAGGTGATTTGATATAGGCATAGGCTATTGCAGGCTATATATAGGCGCAAGTGCGACAGCCAGTGACGACTGAATGTCACGATTGTGGCGCGGCGGTGGACTCTGCCCAGCACACCCTCGAGGTGTGCCCGAGATGGGCGGCACTGCGTCGGGGTCTGACGTCGGTCCTCGGAGGGGACCTGTTGCTCCCGAGCGTCATCACCGCGATGCTTGGCGACGACGAGTCCTGGAAGGCGATGGTCTCCTTCTGCGAGACAGTTATGTCCCAGAAGGAGGCCGATGAGTGGGTGAGAGAGGCGGCCGCCGACGTGGCTTTCACCCGCGGGCGACGAATGGGGGTGCGTAGGAGGCACTACTTAATGCGCCTCCAGTAAAGCCCCTGTGCCCGTGTCAGACCGGGATGGGAACCCGGTCCTGCTAGACACGGCGTCGTCGGGACTGTTCAGAGGTAAGCCGGACAGTCCCCATGGAGGAGAAGTCTGGCCTTTTCGCCGAGGCCAGCCTGTCGCTGGAGGGATCTTGTTGCCTGCAGATCCGGGACCCTCCAATTAAAGCGGCTGAAGGCTCCCGCAGGGGGTTTAGTGCGGTAGTGCCACCCCCAAGTGCTGAGTCCGACATACGGTCTAGGACTGCCTACCCGGGCGTCTTAGACATCATCCGTAAATGGATTAACATGCGATATCAAAAAAAAAAAGCGACAGCCAGTAGTGTAACTGGGCCACTGAGTCGTTGTAAACTTTACGTTGTTTTCGGATAAATCTTTGCTAATTACAAAAGTGTGTTTATATTAAACATACTTAAACAAATATTATAATACTCACAGCATTGCTAACGTTGATATCAACTCCTTGTTCGAGGAGGCTGATGATCTTTTCAATCTGCCCCGCGCGCGCTGCCCGCAGGAATGCGGTGCTGGCGTCCGCCTGAGAACAATTATTATAATGTAAATTATTAATGTTGATTAAACGTAACATTGAAAAGCACTTTTATTCATTTTTATAACCAAAATCACTACATTTTATAAAACAAAGTCGCTTCCCGCTGTCTGTCTGTCTGTATGTATGCTTAAATTTTTAAAACTACGCAACGGATTTTGATGCGGTTTTCTTTAGTAGATAGAGTGATTCAAGAGGAAGGTTTTTATGTATAATACATGCATAACATAGTAGAGGAACATTGATAGGTTTAGCAACCGTGCGAAGCCGGGGCGGTCGCTAGTAACTCTATATTTGATCAAAAGTATGGCGGCGCCCATAGCTCGCATCAGCTGACCGTGTAGCATTTATATCCTCACTTATTCGTGCGAGTATTCCGCGGTATTTGTGCGTTTTGATCTGTGTATTAATGTAAATGTTTTTATTCAATAACTTGCATCGTGGTTTCATAAAGCCACACAATTCTTTTTTTATATGATTAGGGTGGCAAACAAGTAAACGGCTCATAATGGTAAGAGAATATCGTAGCCTATAGACGCCTGCCACACCAAAAGCATCACAAGCACGTTGCCGACCCTATCACCGACCCTCCCCAGGAGATCTGGGCACTTTACTCGCCACAGGGACACAACACTTTTTGAGAGCAGTATTATTTAGCTGTAATCTTATACGTAGATATAAGTATTAATGGTCTCTTTGCTAGAACCTCTCCTAAGTATTAAAAAAACCTACACTGAAAGTGGTTTTAGCTTTAGCATACAAACAAATCAATACAGTCAAGTGCAAGACGGAACGCGTGAAGATCTTGCAGAAATATCAAAAGTATATAAGTATATAAAAGTTTATTCCCTCTTACTCGTTTTATTTTTATGGAAGCCACTTTGGAGACTTCGGGGAGTATTCAAATAAAAGACTTCTTCAGAAGGTGTCGATCGAATTGAACTTCTGTTTGACCGAAGTGACACTTCGAAGGATTTATTGTAATTCCGTGTTCTTCAAGTCTTCGTAGCACGGTTCTTAAGTGTTCTTTGTGAAGATCTTCGTTTTCAGATGCAAGTAGTACGTCGTCGATGAATGGAAATACGTAGGGCAGTCCGCTCAACACTTGATGAATGAATCGCTGGAATGTCTGGCCTGCGTTTTTTAAACCTGGACACATTCTCGGGAATTCGAATAATCCCATCGGTGTTATTATAGCTGTCTTTTCAATATCCTCGTCGCGGACGCAGAGTTGTTGATAAGCTCTGTTGAGATCTATTGTTGAAAATATTGTTTTTCCAGCGAGTTGATACGTGAAGTCTTTGACGCGTGGTACCGGGTATCGATCGGCCTTGGTGATTGCGTTGAGACGGCGATAATCACCACAGACTCGTATATCTCCGTTTTTCTTCGGTACGACGTGAAGAGGTGACGCCCATGGGCTCTTGCTGGGTCGACATAAACCTTGTTCGATCATGTTTTGAAACTCTTTCTTTACTTTTTCGTAGCGGTGTGGTGGTATAGGACGTGCACGACAATGTACGGGCGGGCCTTCGGTTTCGATATAGTGCTGTACGTTGATCTTGCTGTCGTTGATGTTCATTGAAGTTAGTCTTGTTATGCCGGGAAATTCTGAGAGTATGTCGTGGTAAACGTTGTTACAGTCTATGCTACGTACTGTAGGTATAGATGTAGCTCGAACGGGTGCTTTGACTGTTAAGTTAGTGACGTTGTCGATAAGTTTCTTGTTTTTTAAATCCACGATGAGTTGATGATGCTTCAGAAAATCGGCTCCTAGTATAGGTTTTGACACGTCAGCGACTATGAACTTCCACTTGTATGGACGGCGAAGGCTGAGGTCGAGTTCGAGTGTTTTTTCACCGTATGTCGATATAGTAGTGTTGTTAGCGGCGTAGAGTTTGAATGGCAGCGGTGTAGTGAAGTGAGTTTTCTTTCTAGGTAGGACGGATATGTTAGCTCCCGTGTCTACTAAGAAAGATATTCCTGTTTTCTTGTCTGTGACGAATAGGCGGTAGGAGTATTCTTGAGCGCCGGATTCCGCCTCTGCCAGCGTTCTCTCTAGTTTTCCGCTTGCTTTTCTTTAGACACGAAGGAACACGGTGACCTACAGTTTCTTGCCTGGGCTCCGAAACGTAGGTGGTAGTAGCACGCTGACGAAGGTGTATTTTCCCTTGATCGGTATTTATATCGCGGGTTGTATGTACGGCTTCGAGAACGGTTTCTTCTGAAATTATGCTGCGGTTGTCTTGACTTTAATTCAGCGATTTCTATGGAGAGTTTTCTTATTTCGTTTATTAAAAAGTTTGTATCGATCTGTGATGCAGACGTAGGAGGCGGTAGTGTCGTGCTGACGGCGGCGACTTCGCGGTGTTGTTCTAGCATCTTGTCAGCGAGCAGTGCGAGTTCTTCTAACGCAGTCTTCGTGCTGAAAGAGTCGCTCACGGCTAGGACTGAGCGGATGTGTGGAGGTAGGTGGTTGGTCCACAGGATGCGTAGCGTGGTGTCGGGGATTCTGTCACGAGCGAGATCGCGCATCCGACGTAGTAGATGTGACGGCTTCTGATCTCCTAGTTCCATTTCAGACAAGAGCTTTTGAAACTGTCGGTTGTCTGACTCTTCGTACGCAGTGATGAGACGTTCTTTAATAGCTTGATATGGCTTGCTTTCAGGTGGATTGTAGAGAAGGTCTGATATTTGTTCGATATCTTGCTTTTCTAAACGAGCGATAACCATTTGTGCTAGTTGTTGTTCGCCTTTCTTCTGATCGTGAGTAGCGGCTTCGAAGCTGTAGAACCATAATCGGACACGGTCGCGCCAGAAAGGTGGAATTCGCAGCGAAAGCGAAATATTCGCGATTTCTGAAGGCTGGCTGGCTAGCTGGTTGGCTGTGGCGGCGGCAGCGGCGGTGGCGGCGGGCAGGGATTCGGCGGTTCTTGCTTTTTCCATTTTCTTCACGAGCAGGGATTCCTCTTGTTCTTGTTCAGCGTCGGGTCACCACTTTGGAGACTTCGGGGAGTATTCAAATAAAAGACTTCTTCAGAAGGTGTCGATCGAATTGAACTTCTGTTTGACCGAAGTGACACTTCGAAGGATTTATTGTAATTCCGTGTTCTTCAAGTCTTCGTAGCACGGTTCTTAAGTGTTCTTTGTGAAGATCTTCGTTTTCAGATGCAAGTAGTACGTCGTCGATGAATGGAAATACGTAGGGCAGTCCGCTCAACACTTGATGAATGAATCGCTGGAATGTCTGGCCTGCGTTTTTTAATTCTTTAACTATGACGGCTTCAAAAATACGCGTCTATGTAACAAACAGACAGACACCGAAGTCTAAATAGAGTAGAATTTAGAAAGACCATTTAATTAAGTAACACCGCTTACTCTTCTACCTTGAGAAAGAAAATGTTCTCTATATATAGATTTTCAACCCCTATATCACTCTATTCAAGTTTTATTTCGCGATAAAAGGACCCTACATCATTATCAAAGGTCTCAACCTTTAAAAAACCTCCATCAAAATTGACTTAACTTCTCAGCGCTAATACAGTTGGACTAATTTGTTTTTAAATTTACAATATTAGTATGGTTTCTCTGTTTCAAACATGAATATATGATATTGATAACATGAATGTATTTTAATGAACAAAGGGTAGCGTTACTAAATTTCTAATTATCCTAACAGCTCTCGACGCATACAAATGAAAATGGGTTTGACGGGAGACAAAAGTAGAGAATATTCAATCTTATTTTTAAGGAATTAGAGTTCATTATCTATGTATTTAACGTCTTTTTTTATTGTATATTTAATATTACAGTCTACATACTATGGAAATAAATCCTATTAAATCTACTAATATTATTAATATTTGTTAGTCTTTCACATAACAATTTTTGAACTGTTGGAATAGAACTTGGTACATAAGCTAATTGGAAATCCAGAAGGATAAGGAGAGATAGGCAACTTTTATGCGGATATCCCCACGGAAACAGAAGTTACTAGTATTACACTCGGCTTCCACTATAATTGAAAAATCCAAATAATTCAAATGATCGAACCCACGTACATCAGTCAGACAATCGTAACCACATCTGTCAGACGCTATGACCACGTCGAATGCAAGTAATTTTGATCAAAGTTTGTAACAAACATTTGAACAAGTAGCTTACTTATCTGTGGTCCGGACTACGTGTTTGTATCTGTTGTGTATGTTTCGGATCCACACGTATAAAAATTTTATGAAGAAGTTTTTAAACAACTTTTGTGTATAAAAAATGTAGTGTGCAGTGAAGTTGACTAAACAAAATTTCTTTAATATGTCTAAATAAAAGTCGATTCACGTTAAGGAAGTAATGACTTATGGCTGTCACTAAGCTTAACCATTTCCCTTAACCAACCTAATCGTGGTAAATTAGCAAGTCGCGTTCTAATTGGCAAGTTGAAGTAAGCCAGCCGGGAAATATCCTTCTGTGACCTACCTCAGTTAAATTATCTTGTGCCTTAACTATGCAACTACTTGACTAATTTTTTTTTTTGTATTATGTAAATAGTTCACCTTGCCTCTCGTTTGTACCCAACATTTACATATATGTCGGCGAATCAATACAGATAGTTATTAATGTCGGTACCTGCGTTGTTCATCTACCCTCGCTCGTTCTATTATTCGAGTCATTCCTTTATGCATAAAAGACCGATGCAACCGCAGCTAAGGCAGTCTTGGCTCTGGCGTGGCGCGGTGCACTTGTGTATCCTGCTAGTAGCTTAACCTCGACTCTTGTAAGGGTTAGTTTGTGTACACGAATTAATTGTTACTTATTGGGCAACTCGAGCAGTGGAGGCGAGTGCCAATGCGCATTGTGAGGCAGCGCTGCCCTAAGCCTACACTCGGGTCACAAGTCCCGGACACTGACTTTGAGTTGTCACTCTACCACGCGATAGACACGATACCCGCTCGGTGAGTCCATTGAATTAACTAATCTGTGTAACTAGCTTGTTTTAAATTACATTGTGAATTAACCAGGCCATCCGTCCTACTCCTCACTTCTGATTCCTACATATATATAACTGAAATAATAATCTTTTGTTTATTTATTTTTTGTGACGTACTTCATTTCATGAGCATCCCTTTACGAGTGTGACCCAAAGGGCACTCTGTCCTCCCCTCTGCTTCAAGTTACTTCAAGTGGAATTCTTTAAAAGAGGTATTACGAAGGGCTTAAACAAAGGACGCTTGTTATGCCCTTTGTCGATTGTCAGATTAATGATCTTCGAATTAAGTAAATATTAATTTTACTTTTACGTTTTACACCTTATAGTAAAATAAGTTTCTACTAAAAATATTTACAGTACGGTAAATCAGCGACTGCTGAACGAAATCCATACAAAAAAAATTAATCACCGAAATGTACGCACAAATTTTCCGAACGTCTGCATCAATTGGATAATTTTTGTGTTCGTTTAAAAAAAAAAACTTTCCATGAAAAGAAAAAATGGTTTCCAAAGAACAATTCCAATATTTTAGTTAAATATGTGTAAGTAATAGAAATGTTTTAAAAGTCTACTTTATCGAGTTAACTTTCATTTAATTAAATTGAAATGAAAACTTTTGTTTATAGTATATACTTACATAAATGAATATTGAACCCCTAGAATTAAAATGGTCATGGAGGATTAACTGACATATGGTTTAAATGAGGGACAACATTAGAAAACTGTAAATGAAAAGAGTTAAATATTAAAACACATAAAACTAGTAATCGGTCTGGTTTTGCACGGCTGTGAAAACATTAGGTAGGCCGCAGCGTCGTGCCAGCTACCGCTTTGCTTTAAATTATTTTTGTTGCGTGTTATTGTGAAAGTTTAATATGCTATATAGTATTTTACATATAATATAAATAGAAGTTTTACTTGAAATAAAACCCAAAGTACCTAGCTTGCTTATCTGAGTAAACTATATACGTATATAGTGCATATGTAGGTATATAAGTTAGTCAAGTATTCAAAGTTTTTGCTTGTCATAGAAAATTTTCTTATCGCTCTTAATTTTCAAGTAAATATAAAATTATATATCGCTGTGTGGTTACGGCAGTAAAGAATTTAGCCACCCCTTCTCTTTCCGTGGGTGGTGCGGGATAACCACCCAACTTCTGGCTTTGAACTACACAGGCCGAAGACGGGCAGCAGCATCTTCGGTGCGACAAAGCCAGCCCTGCAGTCACCAACCCGCCTGTCCAGCATGACTATAGGCAACACACATGAGTTCACGCCATTTTTGGAGCGAAGTTGTGGAGGCCTATGTCCAGTGGACCGTGGACCGCAGTAGGCTGAAGTGATGTGATGATGATGACAAAATTAAATGAAACGGTTAATGACAATTACAACTATACCAAAAAAAGAAAAATATATGTATAACAAGAAAAAAATTCTCAGATCATAAAAGTAATAAACATCAATTTTCCAATCATTCTAACGGCTACAACTATTTTATAAAACCACCCCATTTTAAAGGGGTGTAAAAGTCAATAGAACAATTTTTCTACGCCACATTTAAAATATCATTATTAATAATATAACACGAGGGTGCTGATATGACACGAAACACTTTTTTTGGAGGCAATGAATTTGGTTTTACATATTTTTGTAGGAAAATGTTAGTGTACATTGGAGAAAATAAATTTTTTTTTTGTTACATATTTATGAATCATTTATTAATTTTAATTGTATATTATTATTATTTTTTTAGCTCAAAAGGCTATCATATTTTCTTTATGAAATTAAGTTATAATATACTTATGTTTTTTCTTTTAAATAAATTCGAAGAAGTTCATTTATTGTTATTACGTCGTCAAGAATAAATTGTCCAGTTGTTATTTTGGTATCGTTGATTTTTGTAGCTACGAGTATATATCTATTATATTAATGTATTAATAATTGTACGTAGTTAATCGATAGTCTTTATTCTTAGTATCGCTATAAAATTTGATGGTACAAATCTCAACATTTTTTTGTTGAAGGTATTTTATTGAAGTAGACAAAAATACCTGACATACCGTTAGATAACTTTAGGCTTCTTTTATTTAACTTTTAATAAAGTATAAAAAATACAAAGCAAAAATAAATTTATGACGTTAAAATTTAAAATAAAATCATAGAAAAAAGTTTAGATGTTTAAAAACAGTGTTTTATTTTCGTCTCGTTTTAACTTTTAATGATTCTCTTTCACCGATATTTCTGCAAATTCCAATTTAAACTAGAAACAACAACAAACTTTTATTCTAGTTTTAGCCGGATATAACAAGGATAAAGAATTAGTTTAAAGTTGAAAGTATATTTGAGTATTTTTTTTAAATTAAATCATCCATGTTTGAAACAGTAGTAGTAACTGTATAATAAATTTAATAGATTAGTTATTTTTTTTTAATTTGTTATTCTTAAATGTTCACGTGTAAAAGAAACAAACATGTAAAACAGGCAGAATTATTCAGCCATATACGTGGTTTTGAGCTCATGCATGCTCACTAAGCAAGACGTAGGGCACACCACGAGCAATTATTTCAACCCCTCTTAAGGGTTACTCACCCTCGCATGCATAAATAAAAGTCTGTCTGGGGTGCAACACGAGTTACGTTAAGATAAATAGTGAGTTACTATTTGTAATAAAAATAACTTCTAAATTATTTGTGTGAACTTACGAACTTCTCTACTTTATTTTTAAAATTCTTTAAAAAATGTGTAAGATTTCTTTGAAATATCATATATCAATATATGTAATTGTGTATATCTATTTGTGTACGTGCTTACTTATTACTGCCCCGTATTTTAATTTAAAAGCCTCGATTTTGCCACATTAGTAATATTATTATTAACTTAAGTCTGGTTGCTTTTACTAGCCCCTCAAAAACGTTAGGGGGTTTATTAAGCTAGACACTAGGTCAAAATTATAAATCATTACATGCCATTTACATATGACTAAAAATATAGACACAAATAGTTTTAGAATTGGTGTCGATCATGGTTGATTCCGGTTGAATCCGTTTGAATAATGCAATAAGAGTTCAGGTAGGATATCCCGCCACGGTTCCCTAAATGATACCATAAAAAGAGCTCTTGCCACAATCGACGTTCCTTCTCTTATCGGCCTACTGGAATTAGTCACGATGATGGCAAGAGACCTGATGGATTGAAGTTGGTTCCCTGGGAAAGAGGACGGGCGTTTTTGTGGGACGCAATCTGCGTTGACACACTTGCTTCGTCTCATGTCAGGGAAACAGCCCTAAGAGCGGGAGCCGCAGCGGAAAAAGCTGAAACGACTAAATGGCAAAAAATATTCGTCACTAATTCTAAATTGGATCTTTGTGCCGTTTGCAGTCGTAAATTTTTTAGTAATACTAAAAAAAATTAAAAGATATCCTCCCCGCCTTGTTGCCTCTACTGGTGACAAGAGGGCTGGTGCATTTTTTGCCCAGAGAATCGGCATAGCGATTCAACGGGGAAATGCCGCCAGCATTCTTGGCACCATTCGATGCGGACTTGATTTGTACCAAAACTATCTGTAAATATTTACTTCTTAAGTTGTGAATGGTAAATATGTATAATATTTCTAAATCAAAATGGAACCAGTATCAGATCTGACGGATAAAACCAATCGGATGCCTAGTTTTACTTTCGGTCGCCTAAATACATGAACGTTCCACACTGCTGATCCCCAGCTTAATAGAAATTCTGTGTCGAAAATTCCGGAAACAAACACAATAAAAATGCTACGAATAAAACAAACGTCTGTATTGCCTATATAGACATGATTTGGTGATCAAGTCCACGACAATTACCTTACGTAAATTAATAGCAATATATGTTCATAATACTTTCGCAGTTCTAGATTTTAATAAATGCCTACTTTTTGCAACTATCCTGTAGATATAAATACAGGATACGAAAGTGATGTATCTTTTGATTAAATTTTTCTGACAGTGATTGATAAATGATTACTCTTGTCTGATCGAAAATGTAGTTAATTGACAAGTCTTCGATTGTGGTTAGTCGAGGGAATCTGAGTCTTTGATGTAAATGGTATCCTTTACGAAAATAAGTTAATTTTGTAAGTGGCATTATTGTTTTTATAAAAATGGAACCAAGATCAGACACTTGTACCTACGGGTTCAAGTGCAAGGAGAGTCCGTCATGCGTCTGCGACTTTGTGTATTCGGAGTCTGTTCTCCACATCCTCTTGGACTGCCTGGCCCATGCGTGTGAGACGCAAAAGTTGGAGAGTCAGATTGGTGTGAAAATGTAAAAAAGTGCACTTTCAGGTATAAATAATATTAAGAATAAAAATCTGGGCTAGTCTTTAGATTAAGAAAGGCGTCGGTCGGTCGGTCGGAAATTAGACAGGTTAGGGTTATTTTTTTTTGTTTTTCTGTGACAAAATATGCCGATAAACAGTCTAATATTGAAATTAGATAGGATAGGGTTATTTTTTTTTGTTTCTGTGACAAAAATATGCCGATAAACAGTCAACCGTTCTTAATCTAAAGACTTACCAAAATTTGTTCCTGAAGAGCTGTAAGAAACTGTAAATTGGCAAATAGAAATAAGGCATTTAAATTATGTTTTATAGATATAATAGTACTAGAAACGAAGGTTAAAATAGCTAAAAATATTGTTATATAGAATATTTTGTATGTAATAATAGTGATGATAAAATATAAGAATGCAAATATTATGTTTAGATAAGATTAGTGTAGTAAAAACATTTGTAAACTTAATAAATAATGTGTCAAATAAATAAGATGTCGCCCCATGATTTACTTGTGTTACTAATGGAAATAAAATTTAATAATAAAGCCTAGAGTAGTTGAGAACCCACATAGAGAATGAAAGATGATGAATGAAATATAGAAACAATATAAAGACGAGAAGTATAATAATTAATAGAACTGGAATATTCATTCCAGTTCCACACTGCTGAATCCCAATGAATTATCTTCTACCTACCCGCACTCGTGAGTCGGAGGCCAAATACTTAAAAAAAAAACTTCCTTTTGGTAGCACACGTTATTTTTAACTAATTATGATGCGAAATAGTACTTTTAAAATATCAACAAACAGGTGGTTTATTAAGTTTAAAAGTAAATCAAAAGTTTTAGTACGATTTCTTTACAATAAATTGATGTTTGTGCGTAAAACAATGATTGCTGAAAGTTTTTCAATTCAAATATAATAAAAAAACCTCATGTATGTACGGTTTTGAATTTAAATATTTATATTGCGTCACCATAAATCAAGTATAAGTGACAAACCTACCGTGTACCATAAACACATAATTAGAAAAAAGTTGGATCGACAAGTTCCATTTTTAAATCGGCTAAATTAAATATTCCTGCCAAAAAATATTAATGACAAATCTTGCTTTACACCTTTACACACATTTTGTGTCAATATTAAATCTGTACACATTTGTAATGCTACTTTTTTTAAATCATATAATCTAAAATTCTGTACACACTTCTGTTACGATTTTTTTTTTGAATCACGTGATCTAAATTAGTCGAATCATGTCCCTCTCCCCATGACGGATGGGTGACGATAACAAACAGTAAGGGTGAATTCGGGGGCTGTTTCACCCCAAAAATTCATCGATATTTTAGCCTTTTAGCGTTCCCTACAACTGCAACGATCGAATGACCATACATTACTTTGATTTATTTTAATTTCTTGTTACACGAATTTGGAAATTGTGTTTTTCTTTATTTTCTCGTCAAATGGATTAAAAAATAACGTAAGTTTTCCTAATTGTAAAATCACTCTTATAATAAAAATATCAAAGCAATTTATTTGAAAGTTCTTGTTTTAGAAACATAAACGAAACAATCGCAACACAACTTACATTTTTTTTATGATTAGACAGATAAACATTTACTTCTTTAACTAGTCGAATTCACCTTTATGAGAAATAAGGTAATATCATTTCCAAAATATTAAAAATAAACCTACAAGAGCTAGTTAATTTGTAAACCACGCTTATATTACCGTATAATGAAGTTTAAAAAAAAATTCAAGTAGTTTTAACACTCGCAGATACAAAACCGACAGACTGATACTCTGAACGAGAGCGTCTGGGAGCCAGACGGCCTTTGTTGTCTCCGCAATTGTACACAAATTCTTTGTGCCCTGAATGAATTTTATAGTCAGTGAAATAGTGGCTGTAACGATTTTTTAAACTAATTTTGCTAACGTTGAACTATAATTTTGCTAACGTTGAACTATAATTTTGCTAACGTTGAACTATAATTTTGCTAACGTGGAACTAAAATTTTGCGTATAATTCGAACGTAGCTCGTACTGTTAGGCGTATGTCCTTCCTTAGATCCATTACAATTTCAAAAGTGTTTTTTAATGAAAGATAACCTCCTTAAGCAGGAACTTCCACATTTACATTTGTACGCTTAGTAATAACTTACATATTTAAATTAACTTTAAATGATCCAAGAAGTAAAATGTATGTAATATAATAATAAGCTTAAGTCAATTTTAAGCTTTAGTTAATTCATAAGAAAAACAATTATTGCACATTATACTTAACTAGAAACTAATTTAGTAGGTACTATGTTCAGCAAAACCACATGCTTTTAACGTATTTTTCCCGTGCTTAAAGAAAATGAAAAGTGAAAATCAGACAGGCTTTCAAAAGACCCTTCAAGGTTTGAGAACCTTCACTATTAAGAGTTTCCTGCTTGTGTACGCGTTTACAGTTTGAAGGGTGGTGGTCTGTTCCCCCAGTGAAAGTTTTACGCAAACTAACACATTCCCGCTTACAAAAAAAAAATTAACTCCGCTAGCACTATATATCGCTGTTGTTACAAAAGACTTTTCTCGTTCTTTCTAATTTTTTTAAATGTGACGTATACTACTCTCCTACATGGATCTAACTAATATAGTCACAATGAACCAGGATATCTTGGGGGTATCTATCTATTTTTAGGTCGCCAGTCCATGTAGTAGTTTTTTTGTCTGTCTCGTCTAATAATTTTACACTTGTGAATACTACCATCGTTGTATGACTAGACTGTCGACCTCAAGAAGGCCTTTAGTATAATAAACTGAGGTAGGGCACAGCAGGAAATTTCCTGCTCAAAATATGGAGCAGCCCGACTGGGGTAGTACCTCGACCTTACAGAAGACCACAGCTAAATAATACTGTTTTCAAGCAGTATTGTGTTCCTGTTGGTGAGTAAGGTGACCAGAGCTCCTGGGGGGGATTGGGGATAGGGTCGGCAACGCGCTTGCGATTGGTCTTACCATCAGGTGAGCCGTACGCTTGTTTGCCAACCAAGTTACATTAAAAAAAAAAAAAACTTAAACAAATGAAGCCACGACTTAAAAATTACTATTTAAAATTGAATTATCAAATTAATGAAACTTGAAATGAGATAAAATTGAATGAATGTATTTCGACGTATATTTCAAACGAAATATGAAAAGTTCACGAGTAATTAAGTACTGAACATTGCAGTAATGAGAAGCGATTTTGAGTTAATTGGCAAGTATGAAGTTGAAATGAAAAACGATTTTCATTTCAACTTCATATATTATATATATATTCGGTATTTTTGTTTAATTAAAGTCATTTCGGTGGATGAAATGTGGTTATTGTATGATGTGTTTGACAGTGATTCTTTGACCGTGACTTTTGATTCGTGACCACGTCACATAAACGATAATAACATATGACTATCCATGTTTATCTATGATGAAAGGATGAATTATATTCTATTGATTGATAGATTTAATATCCCATTGCTAGGCATATGCCTATTTCTCTACGTAACATTCGGGTCGATGTTTGTATAAACTCTTTGGTGGTTTCACCACGCTATTCCACTGCGGCTTGGCGGATGTATTTCCTACTATGTGTAGCGATCGCTATCTCTACATACACGGTGGAGAAACCTTTGATCTGTGATCAATAGAGTGAAATCCACTATTTGAGATACAATAATTATGAATTTCAAAGAAAAACTGACATTCCCTTTGATGAAGTTACTTCTAAAACCCTATTGTGTCCAAACCTTCGCAACTACGACTTCACTCGACCCTATTGCTCGTATTCCCAAAACTTTGCAAGTTATGACTCACGACCATTACAGTGTATCTGCATATTTTTTGCTACGAGTACTTTTAAAGTAATAGGGGAATAAATCAATACGATATTTTATTTTTTATAGATAGTCTACCTATAGACTTTCTATACCTAGATATATTCTCTAAAACAGGGAAGTCAAAGATACGGCCCGCGGGTCGTATTGATATGTATAGATCGCAATTTAGAAAGAAGAATCATGACTTTACTTGATTCCTCTACGGAAGTTTTAAAATGAGCACACTATATTTTTTATTTGAATCTGGCACGCCTACACATTCTAAATTTAATAATACATGACCCTCTGGAAACTTGAGTTTGACACCCCTGCTCTAGAAAGGCCTAAATCCACTCCACTCCACTCCACTACAGCCTATCACAGTCCACTGTTGGACATAGGCCTCCACAAGTTCGCGCCCGAACTTGGCCTTGGAAGAAAGGCCTAAATAACGTATTATAATACAAAATACTCCGAAGGACTACTTTAGCTTGGTGTCCGACAGCTACATTTTTTTTGATTCGTCATGTTAAAGTTATCCCATACGTCAACATTTCCGAGTTTAATAATTCTCTTCAGTAGCACAAAAGCCAAAAAATCTTGTTCGGTTCTTATATCTAGCGTGATATCGTGTAACCAATAAACCTTCAACTTTTCCCCTTTAACCTTTCTGAATGAACAATTTTCTATCACAAAACATAATTTTAAATCAAATTCGTATAATCTACTATAAACTCTTGGGCTTTATAATATAACTGTATATAAATATTTCGATTGAGAAATATTCTTAAGTTTTATAATACCATTAAACAAAAACTGTTTATAAAGAATATAATAGAAAACTATAAATAGCAAGACAATCATCGCATCTCCTACTGTAGGATATAACTCTGAACAATACGAGATGTGAGGAAATGTCATTTCCACGATGAAGTGGGTCGATCGGAACGTCGCGTCATGACCGTTCAAGGACCGTCGACAGAAACGTTTGACTTTCTATAACTTTACTATAAAAATGTGATACTGAATTTTTTTATATAGGTATGTGCGTGTGTGAGCCTGTGCGTATATGTATGTGTGTGTCAAGTGCTAGTGTTCAGTTTTCATTTTGAAACATCATAACAGAATTTCATTTATTTGAATAAACCGCGATAAAATCCGAAAAAGTTGTTTCATTATAATAATAATAGAATGCTTTAAATCTAACCGTATTCTACAACATTTTGTGTGTAGCCTATATATAAAGCATACAATGTCACACTTGTTCTTGTGGGGACATAGTTATGACATAAAATCAAATAAGAAAATTCCTCCTTAAATCCTCAACTATAAAAAGAAAATAGTTGAGATGGCTTTTATAAAATAAAGTTTTTAAGCCTAAATCCAGCTTATATGCTTATAGTACACTTAGAATTTCCTCAAAATAAAATGTCCCGAAAATATCCTACGTAGGTATCTCGGAAAATCCCAAACATATTACATAATCAGTTCATAGTGGAGCATTGCGGCGAATAAGGGTATTTTACACATGAAGCCATATCAGTAACGTTACAGACCGTGAAACTATTAGAAAAATCTATAATCCAGTTAATTCGGAGAAACTACTATGTTGTCATTCGTCCTTAAACGGCGAATAAAATTGTTGTTGATTTGGACGTATTAAGACTGTTTATACGATGTTGTTTTTTATATTAATTTGGCCTTCCAAGACATATTTTTAGTGCTAAATGATATAAATATTAAAAGGTAAGTGCATAAAAATTTAGAAGATTTGTCAATTCTATACGTTTTTAAATCCTTTTTAATTAACATTAAATAAAATAAATTTTTAATTCAACTTTTACAAAATTTTAACTGAGGTAGGGCACCGCAGGAAATTTCCTGCTCAAAATATGGAGCAGCCCGACTGGGGTAGTACCTCGACCTTACAGAAGACCACAGCTAAATAATACTGTTTTCAAGCAGTATTGTGTTCCTGTTGATGAGTAATGTGACCAGAGCTCCTGGGGGGATTGGGGATAGGGTCGGCAACACGCTTGCGATGCTTCTCATGTTGCAGGCGTCTATAGGCTACGGTCTTACCATCAGGTGAGCCGTAAGCTTTTTGCCAACCTAGTTACATAAAAAAAATAAAAAATAATAAAAAATAATTTTTATTTTGCAACCGTATTTTCATTACTAAATTGATCTGTTTTATTAACAACTAGCTTCTGCGCGCGACTTCGTCGGCGTGGACTCCTCTCCATCATCATAGCGTGATGACACATAGCCTATAGCCTTCCTCCATAAATGGGCTATCTAACACTAAAAGAATTTTTCAAATCGGCCCAGTAGTTCCAGAGATTACCGCGTTCAAACAAACAAACAAACAAACAAACAAACAAACAAACAAACTCTTCAGCTTTATATATTAGTATAGATATAAATATTAAAATAACTATGGTTACAGAACATTAGTTTGGTAACTATTTCAAATAACGAATATTACATAATTATATACCTATGTGCGCATATCTATGTGACTATGATGATGTCTTTACTGAACTTAAAAAAAGAAATATAACTATTTTTATTGACTTTATTTATATTATCGTTATGTTTTTTGTATGAAACTGAGGGTATTTGAAAAATAGTAAAAAGACAGAAATAAGTTGTACATACAGAAAAATTTATATAGCTTTATCAGAACATAAAAAGTATTCTAAAGTAAACCGAATAATATGAATAAAAGAAAAAAAAAATATGAATATTGAAAAAAGCGGATTGCTTTTTCATTAGATACTTTTATATCACATAAAATTATCGTAATGAGAAATATGGTAATCATATACTCAATCAAATTACGTCAATCAAACTCCGACGTGATTTGAATCATACCCGCCATCTTGTAATCCCTTTTGCACCCTACATCCCAATCGTATGAACACTGCTTGAAATACACGCAAATATTCATGGCGGAATAAAAATTAAATATATTGATTTTTTATTCGTTTTATATTTTGACTCAAAAAATATGATCACATTTCTACCGTCCGTAAAAATCTCGGGTGGCTCATAATCCGCCTTCGCTGAAATACTGACATTCTTCTTACTACTTCACTTCACAATCATCTTAAATAACGATTTGAGTTTTTAAGAGACGCACATGAACGCACTTTGCACTCGGATGAAAATCTTCCCCTCAAAAATGGGAGGGCCCATTCATCCTCTTTCTATACCAAATCTTTTTCTGTCGACGCATTTCGTCTTTCGAATTCTAAATTACTTCTTCAAAGTATTACGTAGAGTTTTGAGCTTAGAATACAGTTTACATTTAAAATTTAAAAAAAAATTGCGTGCGTACAAAATACACATGTCAGAAGTGAAACTTCTTTGGCAAACTAATTCAAAATAAAATAATTAAAAAAACGAATTTAAAATACTAAAAACAACTAATGGAAAAAAAACAAAAAGCCAACGTCACGTGGTGTTCCCAGGCGGTCACCCATCCAAGTACTGACCGTCCCTAACGTTGCCGCGTTAGTGGTCGCTCAAATTTTACCCCTCATGCGCCTAAAGAAGTTTCACTTGAAAAACTTGACAAAATATATTTTAACTGTTCTACATAGCTATTATAATATAACACAAAATTATTTTCATTGCTTGGTTTGGAAATTAAATATTTAAAGAATACCTATTTTAAGTAGCCACTAAATATTCCCCGCTGTCTATACATAATTTAAAGGAAGTATTAATTGGTTTAGGAGGGGTTCAGAGAATGCTATATTATCCAAACGATATTCAATGTATTTTATTTTACTATATTATCCAAACGATATTCAATGTATTTTATTTTACTATATTATCCAAACGATATTCAATGTATTTTATTTTACTATATTATCCAAACGATATTCAATGTATTTTATTTTACATGAGACCATCCAAAAATTATATGACTCAAGTTTTATGTTTAATTCCTTCCCAATCCTTATTATTTAGATTTATTATTTAGAAATTTAGAAATTGCTGCAGACCAACCTTGAATTCACATAGTTTTGGTTCAACTTATTCATCAAAAAATATGAAGAGGTTATGAAAAAAATAATGAAAGAGAAGATTAAGATGTCTGTTTTTATAATTCTATAGAAATTGTTTAAATTGTATGAAAAATGCAGAATCAATTTTTCACTCTCCATAAGAAAATACTATTTCAGTACTGCAGAAAAATCTCTACAGATTTTACAAAATGAGAGTAAGGGGACAGATAATGATTATAGGTAGGGATCCTTAGTACATATTTTTCACCTATTTTAAAAAAATTTTGTTATTCAAAAACCCTTAAAGTAAAAACACAAATAGCAAAACTCCTAATAAAATAAGTCTCTTTAAATAATGTGAAATAAAACTAAGAAATAATAGATACTAATTTCTTACTAAATCGAATCTTGAATGTTATTCAATTGTATCCACAAATTGTGTATTATATTATGCACTAAAGCAGGTCTTGTAAATAGAGGAGAGTAAATACACATAAATCCATAAATCGCTTAACCCAATTTTGTTTCGTATGAATGTGTTTTCGGTGCACCATCGCGATATAATTCATTGAACAATTAACCTGAACCAGTGACTCAGTATACCACTATAGACTAAAACTTGCATCTTCTATTATCTCAAAGATATGGTAACTAAAATATATAAAACTAGCTGTGCCCTGCGATTTCACACGCGTTAATTCCTCGATATACATCCTCGATAAATTGGCTATCTACCACTGAAACAATTTTTCAAATCGAACCAGTACTTTCCGAGTTTAGCGCGTTCAAACAAACAAACAAACGAACAAACGTGGTGAGTAAGGTGACCAGAGCTCCTGGGGAACTGGGGATGGGATCGACAACGAGCTTGCGATGCTTCTGGTGTTGCAGACGTCTATAAGCTACGGTAATCGCTTATCATAAGGTACGCTTGTTTGTCGATCTAGTTACATAAACAAAAAGAAAAACATAATCAAGGTTCCTCCTCTCATCAAAGTAACTGAAGATATACGATTCAATATAAAGAAAGCACAAAACATTATATTTTTGCATTATATGTTTGCCGACAAATTTTTACTTTATGTTATTAAGGTATTTGACAGTTACTTTATTTTCACCTCTAGTATATATTTCTAACAACACTAAAAATTATCATGCTGTTGTTTTATGGAGATCTGTAATTTTTGTATGATCCAATCTATGACACTATTTTGAGACTTATAAGTCGCAAGTCCTATTGTGTAGAAATATAAATATATAGTTATTGGCTTTCGACTGTGGGTAATAAAATAAGTTCTTCGTCGAAGTATGTATTCTCCAGTTTTTATTGCCTTTGCCATGAAACGGTTCTTCCTTTCTAATGAATTCCGTCACACAACATATTTCCTATTTTTATGAGTCATCTGCACCATAACTATTTCCCTTGACGGGAAAT
Source organism: Melitaea athalia (assembly GCA_905220545.2). Taxonomy (NCBI): domain Eukaryota; kingdom Metazoa; phylum Arthropoda; class Insecta; order Lepidoptera; family Nymphalidae; genus Melitaea; species Melitaea athalia. Next base: position 8,479,131 of record HG992203.1, read on the forward strand.
AAGCTCCATAAAATTATTTTCTACATAACGTGTCTGTACAGATTGCATATGGCCCTAACATGCTCTTTCAGCGTATCGAGTTTGAAATTTCTACATATATCTATTGTAATATGCACTGGACCAGCTGAGTCCTAATTTCAAATGTATACGATTAGTTTTTCAATGACAAAAAGCGAAGCAATATTTATAAAGAATCTTTCCTTAGTAATTGAGAACAAAAACCTCTTCAAACAAAAAAGATTCCACAAACCAACGAAACCACTACTCATTTGACATGGTACGTGTCACAAAAATTGAGTTACAAAAGGTTTATTACGACCTCATTATGTTTACGCTACATTAATTAAGGTAACGAGGTTAAATGAAATTTAATATTCTTGTCTGTAGGCGTGGGTAGAAAGGGTTACAGGCAGGCACGCCTTTACTAAAAAATATAGTACTTTTTGGTTAAAGCTTTTATTTAAGGCTTTATGTATAAAAGGTACCATCTCCATTGTGTACCGAATTCGGCATCATTGAAAATCGACTGTTCCTACGTACAGTATCGAAAGTGAAAATTGTCGATTTTTTTTTATTGCACTAAAAAACTACTTTTTATGTATATTTTCATACAAAAAAGAGAAAAAGCTATAAAATACACATAAAACCACATTTTCTATGAGTATAATATCGATACTTAACAAATCATTCAGCGTAAAAAATCGAATGTTTAATTTCGTTACTATACGCAGATACAAGGAGTGTGCAAGCAGGACGAAACTACCACTTTCGTCATCGCGTTTCTTCCGTCTTTGTTTTATTTCAAATTATTTAAGAATATCATTATTTTTTCTTACCTAACAGTTCAGAATTTAGAGGCCAAGTATCGGAACGTATAAAATACTTTGACGTACTGTATCGAAAGTGACACTTCCGATAATTTACTAATATACAATGTACAACGTAAAAGATCGAAAGAGTCACATTCGATACACTTTGATGAAATTTTTCCCAAGTAAATAATCGAAACTGCCTGTTTCGATCGTTCACGCTAATTGATTAACGTAGTAAAGTATTGAAACTAACATTTCTCAAAAACTGAATAATTTTGGATAAAAGGGCATATACATTGACTTGTCAATAAAAGTTTAGCATATATCTGAAATTATTTGCAGATATATTGTTTTAAACTAACGCAATCACTAATCATATTAAAATTATTATATATTTGCTCGGGTGCTTACCGCGTTTAATATGATTAGTGAACGCGGTAAGCACCCGAGCAAATATATAATAATTTTAATATTTGCAGATAGTCCAATAAATGACAATTTTGTACACAAAATTAACTTCAAAGTGCTCTCCTGTAAAATGCCTTTTTTCAATTTCGATATTATACATAGGGACAGTCGAAATGCAGTTCACATTATGCTGAAACGTGTCCGAAAGGAAGAATCAGAAATGATATGCTGCAAATAACCCTGAATTTTAATTGAACTTTTAAGTTATAATTCAATTATGGCGTATAATTTCTCAGTACCGGAACCGGATAAACTATTGTACAAGATTGTAACCATTGCATTGGTATGCGACGACGACCTCATTAAATTTCTTGTATGTAACATTTGTGATGTTCGTACGTAGTTGTGTAGTCCATATGGACTAAAACTACTTAAATAAAGAAAAAAATCTTTAACAAAAGAAATATAATATAAGAACACACAACTGGAACATTTTTCTTTAAATCTTTGAAGACCATCGTTTGCTTGTTTGAAACTTCTTGCACGCTGAAGATGTCTCATCAAGGCGTTGCCCTCTACATCTTACCCCAGAAAAATTGCTAGCTTAGCCCATTGTCATTTTTAAAGATGTGTTAATTACGAACGTCACATTCGTGTTAAACAAATATAAAATGTGGCAATGACATAACCAGTACAACCGCACCCCGTTGTTCCGATTAATCAGTAATTGAATTAAAATAGGTCTACTTTAGAATGATGTCATCATCCCAAAAGAATAACCTTTTCCAAATTTTTAAGTTCTTCTGTTTTTTACGTCAAAAACAATGCAAGATAATATTTATTTGTTTCCAGTTTAACAAAAGTCAAAAAAAAAAAACGAAAATTATGTAAGCAATTTAAATTTGATGTTTTGTAGATGAAAGCGCATGAATTCAAATGATATGTTTTCTTTCGATGAATAAAAGAGATACAACTTAAAATACTGAGTAAATTTCATTTGTAATGGTAGTTGTTAAAGCAAAATTTATTTTTCTATCTTATATAGAACGCTATATCCATAAAAGATAAAAACTTATATTTTTATGTGTGTTGAAAAAATATCACAATGCTGTTACGAAATATTCCACTACAATTAAGATTTGACCTCTAAATAGGATCCTATAGAAGCGAATAGCATTTCAAGACGTAGCCCCTAAACGATATCAAAAAGTTAATAGCAATGGGACTGAGGAAACCCTGATCAAATAAGAGTGATGAAATCCTTGACTAATTCATTACCGTATGCTGGTTTTTATCTTAATCTTGTAATCTTTTATTCACTTTCTTTTTACCCGACTGCCAAGGAAGGGTTATTATATATACCTACTGTTCATTTTCATTAAAAAAAATCTTTAAAGATTATATTTAGACAACATAGTAGATGCAGTAATCTTCTTCTATTCAAATCCATACTGACATCACTAAATTTAAATCAATAAGTTCAGTTCTTAGTTTGTTTAAGAATTCATCTTGTGTTCAGGAAAAAGGAAAAATATTAAAAAAATATATGTCTCACATATTTTTATAATATTTTATAGTTAGCTGTGTGGTTACGGTAGTAAAAAATATAGCCCCTCTCTTCCCGTGGGTGTCGTAAGTAGTGGAACTGTGTTGTCTCTTAGTCTCCTAAGAGACAACACAGTTCCACTACTATATTGGAACCTAAAAAGCCGACCAATGGCGGTATAAGCATCCAACTGCTGGCTTTGAAATACACAGGCCGAACACAGGCAGCAGCGTCTTCGATGCGATAAAGTCAGCCCTGCGGGTCACCAACCCGCCTGCCCCGCGTGGTGACTATGGGCAAAACACACGAGTTCACGCCGTTTTGGCGTGAGCTTGTGGAGGCCTATGTCCATGTTTCAGGAAATTTCCTTCTCAAAATATGGAGCAGCCCGACTGGGGTAGTACCTCGACCTTACAGAAGACCACAGCTAAATAATACTGTTTTCAAGCAGTATTGTGTTCCTGTTGGTGAGTAAGGTGACCAGAGCTCCTGGGGGGGATTGGGGATAGGTTCGGCAACGCGCTTGCGATGCTTCTGATGTTGCAGGCGTCTATAGGCTACGGTCTTACCATCAGGTGAGCCGTACGCTTGTTTGCCAACCTAGTAACATAAAAAAAATGTCCAGCAGTGGACTGCGATAGGCTGGTGATGATGAAGTGTCTCAGGATAAGTAGGATTAAGTTCTGAGGTATGTATTAATCCAAAGTGAATTTTCGTGACAAATTAGGCCCCAGTCTTTAATCTTAATAGTAAACGAGACAGTTGTAGATTTTCACAGTAATAATGAACAAGAAGAAAAATAGAAGTTCTGATACGATCCTATTTAACAAAAGAATGAAACTTTAAAACAGTATAATAACTACAGAAAAGAAAAAGGAGTGACTTAAGCTGTAATTAACCATTAGACCGTAGTGCGACGTCATAATCTAGGGAGACATTCAAGGGATTGCGGAAGCCCTACAGACATAAACAAAGTCAAGGACATTTGAAACTGAACCAGGATAAGTACACTTCGGTATGTTCTTAGAACAGGGGAATTCTTAGAATATTAGTGTCATTAACACTTGTCTAATGCTTAGATCTCTTAGACTCGACAACAACTAGACGTAATTCATATCATGAATTTTTGTTCTGAAAAATTATTCTCTTCATTATTTTCCTTTTAAATTTCGTTATTCAAGTAAGAATTGAAAGCACTTTTGAAACGTTTTTTGATATCATACAATATTCTTTAACGAATTAATTATAAATAACATCAAGTTACCACCGACTCAGAATGGAGATAATGTTGTGTCTATTGGAGTTTTCGAAAAAAAAAAATTACGCTGTTGCAAAGCACGAGATATTTTTCAGAATGACAATATCATGACATGATAATATCATGAAATGATATTGATAAAAATGTTATATAACACTGTATATATAATTTTTTTCCATATACGTTTACAAGTTACCACCTGACACGGTACGTACATAGATATACCTTAGGCACATGTATGCTGTAGTTTACACGAGCACCAAAAGTTCAAAAACCTCATTTCCATATTCAATGTCTTTATAAAGACGCAAACGTGTGCTGGAAAAAGTACTGTAGTAAATTCTAAGTGTAGGTAAAGGCTTATATATAATTCAGTTGTGGTAGTACCAAACTTTTTCAGATAATCGGAGAAAGGTTAAGGTTTTAATATCGGCTTTTAATACATCCCTCTTGTAACAGTACTAAGATGTATAGATAGGAAAACCTATTTATTGGCCCTATTATTGTTAATATTGTATTAAATTTTATACATATACGAATTGTAACGCTGTTGGTTTTCAAATAAAATAAAGGTTTATGGTATACTAATTTCATTTATTATGGTGACAAGTGCAAAGTGGAGCTTGTGTTGTTCTTGAGTGATTAATGTCGATGTTTGGGAGTGTTCACCTTAGCTTGGTTTTTATACCTTTTAAGAAAATCAAGTACTAAAGGTATTATTTATTTCTTCATATTGTTAACTTTAATATTTTTAATAAACCTATTTCTCTTGGATAATAATTTATGCCGTAATAATTGTATAAATACGCATTGATATTACATTTTTATAAAGTAATTTTATAAGTTCCAGTTAAAATGGAATATAGGCTATAAAACTATCTTTCGACTTACAGCAGTATAGTAGTAATTATAAATGCGAGTGAAACCCGTTATTGTATCTAGTGTTAAAATACAGACAACATACTAGTGTACATCTGCATTAGCACTGCGTTTTTTTTTTTTCTTGCTACGTAGTTGTCCTTTTTGCGTTGTTCCAGTTAAATAACTAGTGTAGAAATAAAAATTGTACCAATTTGTGTCCTATAGTTTTCTTAGCCTACAAAACTGAATGCAATTTACTAAAATTATTCGAAAACGGGATATTTACCATGTTTATTATTTTCGTTATGCGGAGCTGGAAGTAATTTTTCTTGTATTGCAAAAATAAAATTATAATACTGAATAGAAACATTTTTCATGTTATTATTGGTATAAAATTGTTTTGATTTTCTAAGATAACGCTATTAGTATGATGGAATAATCAAATCTGGCTCTCGAAACGGAGACAGATTCGATCGTGCTTCATAATAAACTCAATTATTACTGTTTCAGAGAGAATTTTGAGGAAAAAAATAATATTTTACGTAAAATGTTAAATTATTAATATAATATAACAACGATGTGGCAATATGGGCTGTTTTGTGGTAAAAGAGCAATGTTAAAAAATATTTTATCGCATCAATATATAAAAAGGCGTAAAAACATTTTTTATAAATTAAAATTCAATGGAACAGATAAATAATGCAATAGCGAAGCGCTGCAACAAAGAAGTTATGATGTCAAATTATTAGAGTAAAATTTATAAAACTATACTTTGAAAGCACGAGTTATTTAGGAATTTATGACCACCATTATTTTTTAAGTTATTAAAAATATGCTATAAATATTATACAAGTCGTGTCTACTTTCGGAGGTGACTGTCCTTGACACAAGCGCTGCCGTTGCGACAAATATTAGGTTCTTTAACATACCTGGTTTGGCGTCGCCGTTTCCGTAGTCATGTCGTCGAAGGACGCTAGTCTAATCCTTTTCTTCCTTCGCTGACATGAACAGCAGTCTGTAAGCTTTACCAGCTTAAAACCAACTCAGTTGGTCTCCGGACTCAAATAAACTAAAGCCCAGTCGACATCGCCGACGAATTATCGATTTTGACGTGTCCTTGCACTGGCACACGAGTACCGTACCGGGTTTTAGTCCTCTCGACCAAAAAGAACCTTTTATTAGAAAAAGTTATATCATCGAATTTAAATTATGATCGAACGCGAACGTTCCGCCATTTTTCTTTCGAATTTCGAGTCCTTTTTTACACTATACGAGAAACTAGTACCTACTACCGTAGAAAAACACTAAGCAACAATTAAAGCTGAAGCGATACACAGACACAGAGTATTAGGGACATTTTTATTATTTATTTTAATTTAATATTCGAAGTGTTTCGAACTAGTTGTTGCGTTTGGAACGTCACCTCGGGGGTGTAAAAGAATTTTGCCGGCTCCGGACAAGTGAGTTGGGTGGGGTGGGTTAGTGCGCTTGCGCGGAATTTCTCCTTGGTGTGCGTAGTTTGCGTGTATGTTATTATTTCAGCAAGTATAACTTGGTCTACCCGCGTCCCTCTGCGGCATATATCGTTATGAAAACCGGGGTGGACTTGCTAGGTACCGGGGTTTAGAGTACGTTGGTTTTATTCACAAATACAATCGATAATGCAGAGCTCAGAGGAAGCATCAGACACGGTGTCGGTCGGACAAAGCGGTGGCTAGGTTAGCGAGCGACGAACAATTATCATTTCTGAAAAACAATTATACGAATGTTAGAAATATATTTATTATACTTAATTTAAATAAAAATCACTATTTATTATGACTTTGTTAGATGTAAGCGAAATTTTTTTAAAGATTCAAATCTTTTGTTAAGAGGTCCTGATATTGAAATTTAAAAAAATCTTAATCTTACTTCCACCAATATTAAAATATTATTCTTGGGTCAGTAAATAGTCTATTTACTTTTGAATAAAAAATTGATACATATGTAGTATATTTTGAAACATACTCCCATAAAAAAGCCGCAGCCAAAAAATGCTTCTCGCACAAAATGTTGTATCTATTCCTGCTATTAGTAGTATGTAGGGGAGCCAGAACTCCTGCTCCAGGCTAATATGGACAACGAACACACGAACAACGAAATTTCAAATTTCGAAAAAAGAAGAAAACCGGCAAATTAAGTTCAGCTTAGAGATAAATAAATAAGTAGCAACGGTATGCGCAGTGTTAGCATTCCTGTACCAGATTAACAGTCAACATTGAAATGTCAACACTGACAGTATTGCAAGAGTTAACAATCTACACAGGAAGTCAACAGTAACAGTGGACCCGCAGTGGACGCGTTGGCGCAACGGTCACAGCATTAGTTTGTGGCTGCTGCGCTGGCGGTTGCGGGTTCGATCCCCGCACGGTTGTTATCATGTACACCTGATAGCGATCGTAACTGATAATAGGAAATATATCCGCCAACCCGCATTGGAGAAGCGTGGTGGATTAAGCTTTGATCCTTCTCCTACATTGGGAAAGAGGCCTATGCCCAACAGTGGGATATTACAGGCTGAAGCGTAAGAGTGGATTATCATGAGCTGATAACGTCGACAAGAACAGTGCCGCAAAACATGTTATATATGGAATAATAATTGCCTTAAAACTAACTATCGACTGTATCATATCTAATCTCCTACTTAATGCAACGAATATAGAAAAAGAAATATTCCAAACACAATATTAAAAACATATTTTTAAAGACTCTTACTCCAAGTTAAAAAGCTATCATACATATTTCTTTAAGAGTCGGGTAAATTTTATAATTCAATTTTCAACCTTAAGTGGATAAAATAAAGTCGTCTTATGAATAGCAAAAAATTAATAGTTTCGGTAAAGCAAACATGACCTTTCGCTAGCAGTGGGTGTTCAGTTCGGAAATGTCAATCCAGGAACATTGAATCAAAAAGATATGGTCTGCCCGTCATTAACTTTGAACATTCAAGATTTTGACAGACCCTTTTTACTTTTTCAGTTGCCATGATTTTACCTACTTTACTGTTCCTTTACAAGTCGTTTGTTGCCAATAAATACATCTATCTTATTTAATTCTTTGATTCGAAAATCTTTTTCTTCATTTGTTGTTTGCTAACGATAAGCATTATATACCAACGGGTTGGAAAATTTCATAGTGGATTTCATAAGAGAAGAAAAGAGTATCGTCTTTTCTTCAACATACAAAGTCGGAATGTGATATTTATAATCAACTAGCCGACCTGTGCCCACTTCGTTGAGCGTTAATTATTTTAAAATTGAATTTTTTGTTCAATAAAAATAAAATATCACTCCTGAATAGGGTAGCTTTCTGTTAGTGTAAATTTGCGAAGATTACCCCCTACAAACAAACAACGTTAAAAACTTTACCTCTTTATAATATTAGTATTAGATATTAACATTTTCAATATAAGATTATGTCGATTTGTGTAGTATACTTTCAATGACACAAATTACTGTTACATAAAAAAATGGTTTTGACATTTTGCGTAGGAGGCATCGATATAGTCAAAAGCACATCTGCTCTGGTATTGATGACGTAAGTTCCATTAAAACTAGAGGTTGCGGTTTCGATTTCTGCTCAGAACAAACATTTGTACAAATATGTGTTCCCAGTCTAAGTGCTTGCCTTTCTAGATTACTTAATATATAGAAATATAATATACTAGCTTCTGCGCGCGACTTCGTCGGCGTGGACTCCGCTCCTATTGGTCTTAGCGTGATGACACATAGCCTATAGCCTTCCTCGATAAATGGGCTATCTAACACTGAAAGAATTTTTCAAATCGGCCCAGTAGTTCCAGCGTACCTAACTAGCGGACCCGGCAGATGTTGTCCTGCCCGGTTTGATTGCTTACATACCGATAGCAGCGCCATATCAGAGATGGCGCTGTATGTAAAAAAAGATTTTCCCGCTTTTTTGTTGAAATTTTTGCTGAATTTTCTTTGCTATAAACCTCACGGAGCCCGAGACCTTTCCAACGAATGCAAAACCGTGGAAATCGGTTCGTGCGTTCTGGAGTTATAGCGTCAGGAAGGAAAACCCGACTTATTTTTATACAGTAGATATACATAAAGTAACGATTTTTTAAAAGACTGTTATTTGGGAACCTATCCGACTACCTACTTATAGTAGACCAAAATAGTAAATAATAGATTATGTAACTAACCTTTTTGTACAAAAAAGCTTTTTCCCAACACTAAAGAGTTAACGTCTATTTCAGTTTAGTTCAGAGTAGTTAATATTTTAAAAATCTTCACTTACACACGATATTTCATGCATAGAACCCCAGTACAAATATTTTAAATTAGAAAATTCTCGCTATTTAAATGCATATTTCTAATGCTTTTAGTAAATCGCTTTGGATTTAATTCTCAGTACAGCTTCATATTACAAAGTAAAACATAACTTACTGCAATTTAATTTCAATAAACGTTTCTAGATGAATATTTCAATTATTTTTCTATAAATATTTTTTTGAACATTTAATAATAGTTTTTTTTTAAATTAATAATTATAAATATTCGTTAATTAACTAGATAATCGTCCTGGTTTTACGTAGGATTTGTGGAAGATTATAGCTTATACTGATAACGACTCTCTTCTATCTCCTGGTTAATGTAGAAGAAATAAAGTCTTCTTCAACACTATCTAGGAGAAAAAGAATTTAAGTGTCAAATCAATAGGTTCTGAGCTAATTATTCGTAAATACAAACAAAATTACAAATTTTGCAACAAACTTTTAGAATGCGAAATTTTAAAGAGAAAATATCACTGTATTCGCAAACAATTCAACAAATATTTGGATATCGAACGTGGAGTATTGACAACCTCAGTTCGAATTAACAGACTAGACCGCAACTCCAGTAGAGCATTCCATTCCATAGCAATCTGGGTCGTAAAAATACTGACAATTCAATATTTATAACTTAGTCATTTGTCATACTTGATCGAGCAATGCGTCCTGCCTGTTTTAAAATACGGTGCCGAGAGGTGAACACTGACGAGGAGACTAGTCTACAAGTTTAAAGTCACCCAACGCCCAATGGAACGGGCTATGCTTGGGGTCTCTCTCAAAGATAGAGATCAGAAATGACACTATCCGCGAGAGAACGAATGTAACCGACATAAAGCGTTCACAATTAGCAAGTTTAAGTGGCAGCGGGCTGGTCACCTGTGTCACAGGACTGATGACCGCTGGAGCAGACCTCTCTTGGAGCAAACATCGCGTGTTGGCAAACGCAGTGTGTGACGCCCTCCAGCCCGCTGGACCGACGATCTACGTAAGATTGCCAGAGGTGGCTGGATAATGATTGCGGAAAAGCGGGATGTTTTGCGCGAACTTGGGGAGGCCTATGCCCAGCACTGGACTGCAATAGGCTTAAGTGAGTGAGTTTGCGAGTTATTTTTCCAAGCTATTATCGACGTCGTTATGAGACAGCCACCATTTTCATGTATAGGCTTCATTGTTCATTATTATTTGTATTAAACGCCATAATCGTAAATGCGTTTATTCCAGACGTAATTCTCCAAACACATCACTTAATATTTTGTCTCACAGCGATAAAGAATCATTAGAAAATGAGTTTTAAAGTATCCAATATAATCTCAAAGGCGTTGCGAAGAAAAGCTACTTAAAACAACCGTACCCTTGACTCGGTCTTTTGTTCGTCTGAAGGCGCACTTAAATCTATTAGAGATTGACATCCAGGAAATACTTTGCGCTTTAAAAATATTATATTTTGCAATTCTGTGTATTATGTCTTTCCAATAGTTTTTGGAGTTTACTTCTTAAAAAACGATAAGAGGTCTGATGTGTGTAAAATATATTGGGAGTTATGTCGTGTGAAACAACTGACGCGGACACTTAGTGACGCTGGAGTAAGAGTAACGTTTTACAACTCTAGCTGTTTACGCTTTCAGCCTGTAATATGCCACTACTGGGCATAGTCCTCTTTCTCCGTATAGGAGAAGGATAACGATCGCTATCAAGTGTACATGATAACAGCCGGGACCGACGGCCTAACGTGCCTCCAAGGATCGGTGGGGAGACCAAGAAGGACTAACAACCAGACTGGAAGTAAATATTTGTATAAACACAAATATCCACTTCGGGCGGGAATAGAACCATATACACCAGAGCAGTCGTCTAGATCGCTAGCTGTTTATGTATTTAAGGTATAATAGTATACCAGCATTGACAGAACCGGTACGAATAGCAAAAGTTCATTTATGTTTTCATTTCATAATGTACTTATTCAAGTAATTATACGAGTACATACTTAAATTCATTTAATAGAATGTTTTTAGATTAAAAATATTATCTAGGTTAATCGTTCTTAAGAAGAGTATACTTCGTAGCGTTTCAGAGACGATGCTCACACACACTTTTTTCTTATTTTCTTTATGTTTTTGTTCATTATTTACTTACAATAAAAATACATTAAAAAAATTTAAGGTCATCAAAGTATTTTTAGGCCTATGCCCAAGAGTGGGATATTACAGGCTGAATCGTGATCATCAAAGTATTTAACATATTATAAGTCAATTAAATAATAATACATAAGCATTAGATCTAACTAAAAAGTAGAAAATAAAGTGAAAAAGCGTGGGCAGCTTGGTATCGAATTTGAGGAACATTTTATTAGTTACTGTTTGCAATATTAGAATTATTATAATAATATGATTAAGCACCCCACGCTTTTTCACTTTATTTTCTACTTTTTAGTTCGATTGCTATTAAAGCGTGTTTTTTTTAATTTTTTTAAACTATAATTTATTTTCTGAATTTTTAGTGTCAAGACAATTAAAAAAAAAGCATGTTATATTGTATTGTCATCGGCCCTTGACCCCTGTGCAAATTTTCAAGTTAATCAGACTCCTAGAAGTAGGTGAAAATGAAGTTCAAAGATTCCGTTACATACATACATACATACATACATACATACATACATACATACATACATACATACATACATACATACATACATACATACATACATACATACATACATACATACATACATACATACATACATAAATACATACATACATACATACAGGTCTAGCTAATAAAAGCGTGTTAAAAAGGTAAACAATTCTAATTGCACGCCTAATTGTTGTAGAAATAAAATCCAACTATTTAATCTCTAAGTCTAATCTTTCCTATTAGTTAACAAAGTTTAAAGAAAAATGTTATTTATTATCATATCAAAATTTTTCGATTCAGCGGGATTCGAACCCGCACCTCCCGACATACCGTGTCCGGTGCTCTAGCCGTTGAGCTATGGATCTATGTCCAGCCGCATCGAAATTCTTGATATTATAATTTTTATTCGGTTTTTAAGCAACCGTGGTGCCATCTATAGCGAGTCCTTTACAACACTCACTATTCAAAGTTTCATAATATTACAATGAAATTCTTTGACAAGAGACGACACCAAGCTATTTTTAATTCGTATTATTTTTATTTTTGTGTTTTCCACACAAGAGGAAATTTGAAAATGTTATTTATTATCATATCAAAATTTTTCGATCCAGCGGGATTCGAACCCGCACCTCCCGACATACCGTGTCCGGTGCTCTAGCCGTTGAGCTTATGGATCTATGTCCAGCCGCATCGAAATTCTAGATATGATAATAAATAACATTTTCGAATGTCCTCATGTGTGGAAAACACAAAAATAAAAATAATACGAATTAAAGTTTAAAGATTGCAGTAAACTGCTAAATAAAACTAATTCTATAAATTCGTAGTTTAATCAGTTCACATTTCGCGAATATATCATCATAAGCAATAAAATTAAAATACAAACAACTAAATAACTTTCTCCTTTTTTATGTCATTTGCAGTTGCGGATTAATAAATTTGCGTCAGTGGTTTATTAAATTTTTGCCACCCCTGCTGACTTCTAACACTCGATACCCTATTTACTAAACAGTTAAAAAAAGGTTGCTTTTAACCCTTGCATTGACCATTGCTGTACAAAGGTCACAACCTTTGTTATGGTTGGTTATCGGTATTCCCATTCATTTTCTGGACGTACTCGTATATGATAATGTTTCAAAAATAAAATGTAGGTAAAATTTACCGCCCTAGACTCTACGTCTACTCAGCCTACTGGTAAATCCGCCACTGGTTACTTGCTATTTCTAACTGATAATTAATTACAAACGCATTCCTTTTTTTTAAGTGAAACTTCTTTAGGCGCATGAGGGTAAAAATGTACGGATAAAAGGTATGTACAACGGCAACGTTTTTGTCGAACAACAGAGCCACCTAGCGTGTACTATAGAAACTACAAAGGTCGTTACATTAATATCGATAGTATTACATTGCAAACTAACTAGATGGCGCTGGAACGGAAATCTAAAGATTTAGATTTGTATAAATATATACGAGACTTAAAATTTAGTTTGCCAAAGAAGTTCACTTCTGACATGTTTACATGTCATGTGTGACAAAGGCACGCGCGCACTTTTTTTATAACAAAAAAACTGCTACGAGCTAACTACAATAGTGGACGCTCAGCTTTATTCATGCACCGTGCCTCAGTAATTGTCTGCTTTGTGAAGCGTCTCTTTCTATTTCCTACACGTCCTATTCAAAAGCAATCCGTTCTCTTATTCAAACTTCGCTTTTCTCTCTTGGTTAAAGATTGTTCTGGAAAAAATAGAAGTTAGTTCTTCATTATGTATGTGCTTCGTACAATAAGACGTAGATATAGTAAAATCATAGCAATATAACTATTTTATTAAAATGTATCGAGTATAAATTAACAAAACTAAACTTCTTTTTTTTATAATATTGTAAAAACTGTATAATATGTTATGTCAATCTTAATAATATGTTGTTATTATGTTAATCTTATGAATGGATATACTGTTGCGTTTTTGTTATTGTATATGACTTTAAACTTTAAAAGAGTATCGAGAACTTTTTACTCCGGCTTTTTTCTTCTCGGTCTACACTGGTGACATTAATTTATTTATTTATTGCCTATGTCCAGCAGTGGACTGCTATAGGCTGAAGTGATGATGAATACTAAATAAAGCCGATGATGTAATAAGGAAGGTGATGTCTAACGAGACACTAGGATTTAGTGTGCATTAAATATTGTAAGTGTGCAGTCCTTGTGGGTCTCCCCACCGTGCCTCGGACAGCACGTTAAGCCGGCGTCAGTCCCGGTTGTTATCATGTACACCTGATAGCGATCGTTACTCATAGTAGGCGATATATTCGCCAACGCGCATAGGAGCAGCGAGGTGGATTAACCGCTGATCCTTCTCCTACATGGTGAAAGAGGACTATGCCCAGCAGTGTGATATTACAGGCTAAAGCGAGCGAAATATTGTAACAAATGCAAGGTTGCTGGATAACACTGGATATATATTGTAATGTACCTAATGTTAAGATTTTAATTTTAAATTGATAGTTGCTTGCTTCATTTATGTTTTTGTAATTTTTTTTTTTTTAGAATGTAGATAGTTTTTTAGCATTCGTTAGGTGTGTAAGGTACAGTCGCCAAATTCCGTCCCCGAGCTTAATTTCGTCCCCATCGGTATATCTTTTTCTAAATAACGCCATCTAGTTTTAATACGTCAAATCTAAAGTTGGTTATGTCAGTCGGCCATTGTAAAAGTTTAATGGTGAAACGTAGCTCCTGGCGCAAGATATTTAAAAAAAGAAAAAATTGTCCAAGGTGAGTTTTTAATTAAAATACTATGAGTACTGTTTAAATAAGGATGTATTTGAGTTATTGTAATTAAATATTTGACAAAATTTGTTGTTATTTCTTAGATTTAAATTGATTGAAATTTTATTTAGGTTATGACATATGCTTTTGGTTTAATGGATGATATCCACAAACTTGACAAATTCTTAATATCGTCCCCTCACATAAGCCTAATATCGCCCCCGGGACGGTATTTAGGTTACTTCATCTGTCGTTAGTATATGGTCACTACAGCCACACAATAAATTTAGACGTATGTAATTGACATTGGACGTGACAATGGCGTATCGATAATCTGCCTGCCTCCTCATTCAAATGATCATATGCAGCCTTTGGACGTTTCATTCATGTTTCCCTTAAAAACTTTTTATGCTCAAGAAGTAGAAAATTGGTTAACAAATCATCCAGGGCGGTTTGTTACTCACTACCAACTTGGAGAAATATTTGAGAATGCTTATGCAAAAGCATGTGAAATTGATACAGCAGTAAATGGCTTCCGAAAAACAGGAATATTTCCACTAAATGAAAACATTTTCATAGACTCGCCTAATGATCCTCTTTCAACAGTTTCAAGCAGCACAACATCTGTCGTAAAAGATTTCTCCGTTTCTTTGGAACCCACAAGGTCTAGACCAACAACACCAATGGCATCACCTAGGTTAAGCAACCCTTCCTCCCCGTTTATAGTTCCAGCTGACATACAACCTGTTCCAGTTGTTGAGCCACCTTCAACGTCAACTAGGCGAGGCAAAGCCATGGTAGTTAAGGCTTCACGACACAAACAAGAAATAGTAGACGCGGAAAAGAAAAAAACAGAAAAAGTAGGGAAAAAAGGGTTAAAAATTTAAAGAAAAATGCGACAGGAAGCAATAAAAAGAGAACCAAAAAAAACGACGTAAAAATCACTCTTCTGGCGAGGACACTTCTGATGAAGACCCAATTTTAGTTGCTACTGACGAAGAAGATAGTGACAATGATGACGCTGAATGCATAGTATGTCAGAAAAGGTTTTCAGAAGATACAAAGGGAGAGAAATGGATAAGATGCACAAAATGTTTCCAATGGATGCATGAGGATTGTGTTGAAAATCCAGGAGTAAATTTTACTTGTGCATTCTGTTTTGAGAATTAAAATTACTCAAACTGTACCTATGGTCAATAAAAGTCTGATTAAATATAATGATGATGATTATTAAAAATTACTTTTAACGTTACAATTTAAGTTTACGTACCGATTAGTGTGATCTCAATATCGTCCCCGGGACGTAATTAGGTGTCTAAAAAAATATTCGTAGAATTTCTAGGTTTTTGATAAAATCATTTTTGTAAAAAAAGTAACGGAGTTAAAAAGTTTTTGACGGTTCAAAATCTATACTAATATATAAAGCTGAAGAGTTTGTTTGATTGTTTGTTTGTTTGTTTGTTTGTTTGTTTGTTTGTTTGAACGCGGTAATCTCTGGTTCTACTGGGCCGATTTGAAAAATTCTTTCAGTGTTAGATAGCCCATTTATCGAGGAAGGCTATAGGCTATGTATCATCACGCTAAGACCAATAGGAGCGGAGTCCACGCCGACGAAGTCGCGCGCAGCATATTCTAGTAATTAATAAATGTTTAAACTTATCTCTGATGTTTTATTTATTACTTCACTTGGTATATTATTTTAAAAATTTGTTTTTTACAAAAAGGGGACGTTATTTGGCGACTGTACCTTATTATCGCCATAAGACGAATAATTTTTTTCATTTCATTTTATATGAATGAACAAAGTAAGTTTAAGATAGTACAAAAATATATTTAAAAGTATATAAAGTAGGTACGGCACCTAAATTAGTCTAAACGATTTTAAAATCATTAATTCGGTCCGAACGAATGATTTCCGCGTACAGTTTAGAAAAAACCCGCGTCTGCTATATGTAATTGTAATTGTACGGATTCGTTAAAAATAAACGCTGTTCCGTTCAGGTGTATCGAAGTGTATTTAAAGAATCATTGAGATCGTTTGATTTGAGAGAGAAATGTAAATAAGACTTTAGATTTAAAGTTGAGAGCGGTAATTTAGAGTCTAGAAAGTAAATTGTAAAAACTGAGGTACTTTTAACTGAGGTAGGGCACAGCAGGAAATTTCCTGCTCCAAATATGGAGCAGCCCGACTGGGGTAGTACCTCGACCTTACAGAAGACCACAGCTAAATAATATTGTTTTCAAGCAGTATTGTGTTCCTGTTGGTGAGTAAGGTGACCAGAGCTCCTGGGGGGATTGGGGATAGGGTCGGCAACGCGCTTGCGATGCTTCTGGTGTTGCAGGCGTCTATAGGCTACGGTCTTACCATCGGGTGAGCCGTACGCTTGTTTGCCAACCTAGTTACATAACAAAAAATATATATTTTTTTCGGTATTACATGATAAAACTTTATCTGTT
This sequence comes from Melitaea athalia, assembly GCA_905220545.2. Classification (NCBI taxonomy): domain Eukaryota; kingdom Metazoa; phylum Arthropoda; class Insecta; order Lepidoptera; family Nymphalidae; genus Melitaea; species Melitaea athalia. The sequence continues at coordinate 8,496,207 of HG992203.1, forward strand.
CAAAAATAAAGTTAATCGCTGAAATGAATGTATGAAAGTCTTTTTTGTGTTTGTTATTGTCAGGAGTCTGGATCAGGTTTGTATAAAAGAAAATTTAAAAAAATGTAATACCTACTTAATCTTTGGTTTTTCTTAAAATCGTAAGGAAATAATTTATTTGTGCGAGTTTTTCAAATCTCAATCTCAATGAGTTCATAGTATTGCACTTGAGTGAATTATAAACAATTAAACATGAAATAAATGTAAATGAATAGACAAGCTTCCAAGGAATCGTGACGTAGTTTAATATTTCATTATTTTAATAAATAACACATATTGACATATCTTGATACTCAATTTCACTTGTTATTTATATACAAACAGCTTTGGAGATTTATTTTACTAATATTAATTATTAAATCCCTCACTTGACGCATGTTCTATACCATAATTATGTTAGTTTTATTAATTAAATAAATAATTATTTCTGTGTAATAATATTCACACACTTACTTGATGTCTATATTTTCTAAATGTTTTTTTTTTTCAATCAATGAAAACTAGAAAGACTCAGACGACATACACGGCATTTAAGAAGAATATTTTATTAAAAAAATGCTTACAAATGAAACAAACATTGTAGTTACATTCAGGTAAAACACGGCAGGAAATATCTGAGTACCTCAACTTTACGGAAGATCACAACTAAATATTACTTCTCTCATAGTATTATGTTTCTGTGATAAGTAAGGTGGCCAGAGATTTCGGTGAGGAACGGGAGTAGAGACGGCAAAACGCTTTACAATCTTTTGGTGCTGCAGGTGCTTTATGCTACGTTTACCGTTCACAATCATGTGGACCGCTTGTTTGCTGTCCTGTACGTCTACCATGAGTTGAGATGAGAGTTCCAGAGACGATACACGTTAGCGAGTGTAGTTTTCTATACGGAAGAAAGATAAAGATATTAGTAACTAATACGCAATATAACGCATTTAAAACTATAAGTCTAATCGAGTGCTCGATAGACTCTATAGTAAAATTTAGAAATATTCATAATAGGTATGGTATAGTTAAATATTCCAGTTGCGTTTCTACTTTTACTACTGTAGTTACGCCATGCCACGCCATGTGCGCTTGTAACAATAACTCATGGTAGACCACTCATGGTCGAAAAAAAGTTACATAAATTAATTATTATTAGAACGTCCCTATTGTCCTATGTTGTAATTGTTACTAGGTTAATGTAATTCGATACATATCTAGATGAGAAAACAAAATACAAATCTGCTATGTGTATTACGTCATAAATCATGCGTGCGTTATGAATTAAGGGAACCATTCACTATACTACAGGAAAATAACATTAATGTAAGAACAATACAAATAAATAGGTTATATTATTCAATGTCTTACTGACGATGAGTAGTATTGAAACTGCTATTACCCATGACTGATTCCGGTGTTAAAAGTATTTGCTTATAAGTGAAAACTTGAAAAATGGTTTCTGGCTGTAATTATCATATATAATCATTTACAACATTCATATTGATAGAGAATTTAAAAAAAGATGTAGATATGAAAAGTCTTATTACTTATTACTACATTAATCTTTTTTTATTTGTGTGTATCATTTCACAAAGCTCATAATAAACGTTACATATAACATTACCTTTTCACAGTCGAACTTATTACTTCAATTTTAATTTTTTTTAAGTTATATATGCGATTTTTTTGATATTTTATAGCACAGATCTCAGACTGAAAAGTAGATCCGTTTAGTCGGTAAGTTTTAGTCAGTGCGATTTATGTATATCGTACATGTTGTTACGGCTGCTTTGTGGTTACGGAAGTACAGAATATAGCCACCCCCTCTATTCCCGTAGGTGTCGTAAGAGGCGACTAAAGGATAACACAGTTCCACTACCACCTTGGAACTTAAAAAGCCGCCCGATTGCGGGATAACCATACAACTGCTGGCTTTGAAATACACAGGTCGAAGACGGACAGCAGCGTCTTCGGTGCGACAAAGGCAGCCGTGCCCAGCGTGGTGACTATGGGCAACACACATGAGTTCACGCCATTTTTGGCACGAACTTGTGGAGGCCTATGTCCAGCCGTGGACTATAACAGGCTGAAGTGTGTGTGATTGTACATGTTGACATTTCCAAAACATTCACTAAAAGCACAAAAGTTCAGACCAGGAGAGACCTCTGTATACCCTAAACAAACATTAACATGAATAGCTGCTTTTATACGTAACGCACGCGTATTTATGACTTAATACTCGGAACAGAAAGTAATAACGCACGTAAACAGTAAACTAAATAAACAACGACGGCTTGGAGCAGTGATCACAGCTACGTGTTTGTACAATCAACATAGTGCCCAAGACGTATTCAAGATAAATTCTGCAAGCGACTCAAATTTAAGTTTCAGACATCTCCACCTGGTACTTTATTATCCCTGGAAACTCGACGTGAACACCGTGATATAAGTTTTCTGTATAAGATTTTAAATAACCGATTTCTTCGTCATTGATTGATTTGATTCGTCATATTTGTTAAATAAAATATCCTTCAATTGTCCTAAATATAATCCGCGATCGAATCGAGCTTATACATTTGCTATTCCATTCTGCAGGACTAAATAATATGCTTCGAATCGTTTTGTCATTTATAGGACCTGTGGACTGTATAAAAATAAAATTATAATATGTTAGACATTTTTTATTTGAAACCTGATCATCAATCAATTAAGATAAGCTGTAGTTGTCACAGGATAATATATGTATTACTGTGATTTTTGTTTGTATGCAATGTTGTGTTAAAAAAAAAAACCTTAATTTGTTTTAACTTTTAGAATTTTAATGTTTACCCAAATGATATTTGCTTTAATGTAAAATTAGCGAAAACTTAATTGGCTTGTGTATTACCTAGTTGCAAAAATAATATGTGTTATTATAAGCTGTATGTTTTCTTTATAAATAAAATAAATAAAAAAGACTGTTTACTGACTACGAGTTAAAAAATAGAAGGGAGGCCTATGTCCAGTAGTGGGCTGCAATAGGCTGAACTGACTGACTGACTGAAGTAAAATAAACCATTAGGGTATGTTTAGCCTCAATTAATAAATTATAATTTTAAAAATAATCTATATGAGTTGGCGATATAAAAACTTTTACGTCTCGGTAAAAATAGTGAGTAGTCGGTTTGATTTGAAAAGTAAGTGAAAAGTAAAAGCCCTTCTTCTTCATTGTAGTAGAGATCTTAGTAGAGATCACCTTCCAATAGGGAAACAATCAAGAATTGTTTGAAATTCTTATATATAAAATTCTCGTGTCACAATGTTAGTTAATACACAATACTCCTTCGAAACGGCTGGACCGATTTTTATGAAATTTTGTGTACATATCGGGTAAGGTTTGAGAATCGGCCAACATTTATTTTTCATACCCCCAAGCTATAAGGAGGAGATTAAGGGGTTAATAATATATATGGCAAAACAACGTTTGCGGGGTCATCTAGTAATTTGATATAATTTTTATATCCAGCTCATAATATATGGTTAAAAGACAAACAAGAAAACCACGGCGTAATAGAAAAAGAGTTAGCTCACAACTTTAATACGACGCTTCAACTTCTGACAAATCCAATAGCGAAACTTTTTATCGGCTCTTAAATTTAATGATGCACTAAATACAATACATACATAATTAATTATATGACACACGATCGTGTGCCAAAAAACAGATGTATGTAGAAACAGGTGATAAATTTTGTGAAACAAAAGATCTTGGTAACATTTGTGAGGCAATCCGCGCGGTTTTGTCCACGCTTGTAGTTACTTTGTCATTTCTCTTTACGTCATTTCACTCATATAATCTATACTAATAATATAATAAAGCTGAAGAGTTTGTTTGTTTGATTGTTTGTTTGTTTGAACGCGCTAATCTCAGGATCTACTGGTCCGATTTTAAAAATTCTTTCAGTGTTCGATAGCCCATTTATCGAGGAATCATTACGCTAAGACTAATAGGAGCGGAGTCCACGCCGACGAAGTCGCGCGCAGAAGCTAGTTATTGTATATTATTATTATTTATTATTATTATTATTTATATCTTTTATTGTGAAATAAAAGTTAATAATTCTACTGCAATTGCTCCCTTTTTCTTTTTACAAATTACAGTTTAGTTTTATTAACATTCATATACATGTATTAACCCGCCAACCCGCATTGGAGCAGCGTGGTAAATTAAGCTCTGGAAGATCACCGATCACCGAAGATCTCAGAAGGATCACCTTCTCCTATGTGGAAAGAGGCTTATGCCCAGCAGTGGGATATAACAGGCAAAAGTTTAAGCGTGTATATTAAATAGAGTGGAAATATATTATTAAAAACAATTTGTCAATTCAGTTTGTACCTACAAGAACTACGCTCGTTAGTCTTGAAAAAAGAACATTTTACAGTATAAATTACAATATTGTATCAAAAACAAATACAGATGAATCGTTTTTCTCCATATTACATTACATTAACAGGGACTTTATAGCTCCAATAAATACGTACAGGTAATAAAAACTCCTACGCGTTTATACAAAAAATAGTTGTAAATCGAACAGATAGTCGACAACCCTATTTTCCGTTCATTCAAAGTAATTTTTCTTTTAATGATACGTATGTATAATGAATCTTTAAAATTATTGACATAGGTCGTTCTTTTAGGTTTTAATCTTGTCTTAGCGATTTACAAAATTGGTCCAACTTAGTAGTACATTCTCAGAAAAAAAAACCCGGCATCTCCTATCTCGCTCAAATTTTAATGAGACCACATGATAAGCACCAACCTTAGAAGAAATTGAACGCCCAAAAAATATAGCGGAATGGGATCCTATTCCTTTATTTAAAAAAAAAAGTGGTCATTCGACCACATTCTGACTATCTGACTAGCCCGCTGGCGCAGTTTGTAGTGACACTGCTTTCTGCTCCAGGGGTTGTGGGTTCGATTCCCATCCCGGGTCTGGGTGTAATGTACATATTCAAATGAATACATAAATATATAAATATATATTTATGTATGTATTATTTATAAGTAAGTTTATCGAAATAAAAAATATGTAGCTATACCAGTCGGCTGTTGCCTATAACACAAGCATTAAGTTGCTTACTTTAGAAACAGACGACCGTGTGTATTGTGTCGATATTTATTTATTTATATTTATTATTTATATTTATTCGAAATCACGTTCGAAAAATTTTAAAAATACTGTAATGAAAATGCAACTGAAATTGTTTAATTACAACAATTGTTTTCATACATTGGTTAAGCCCTAAACAGTGAGAGTCAACAATTTATATTTAGCCATTGAATGCCGATACTCGTGCATCGGTTTAATCCATTATGAAAGCGAGTTATGGATCAATCGGTTATTCTTGTGATGAATCGCTTTATAATTATAAACCTGATTCAAATTTACTAAGTACACTTTATTGGGGAATGTAGTACTATTATTTTTTTTGGCAAACTCTATTTTACATATTTTCTGTATAATGTGTATATAAATTATACTTAGTATAACCTGGCCTATTCTCAAAATTACTGTTGGTAGCTAGATTTTTTTTTTGTCGTTTTGTAAATGAGTAATAATTTTTGAATTCAAGTCAGAGCATAAGTCTTATATAGAGCAGTGTTTTTAGCCTTTGAAAATGGTAAAAAGTGAAAAAAATTATAGTAGGATAAAACTCATTGCAAAAGAAAAAGGTTTCAAAAGCTGTCTGCAATACACTTTATTTGATTATTCCCATATATATATTAGAATTATCATTTTAAAATATTTTAGAATAAGGAATAACCAACACCTATAATGAATTTTAAGTACCAAAGCAGATGCTGAAATGAAATTCATGGGAAACTAAAGATCTTTAACATACAAATAATATTTAAGAGAATAACTTGCTTCATTTATTATTTACGTTCATAGGTAAAGCATATTAATCCCTAAATTTACTAAGAAGTAACAAGAAAAACTATTTTTTTAAAGAAATATCCTACTCGTATTGGCTTCAATTAAAAGGTTTGCGTTCGTGAGTGAAATGATGGATAATGATAAACAATGTAAATATACATGTTTAATTAAGTTTTCAACCGGCATTGGTGTAGCGTGTTGGATTAAGCTCTAATTCTTCACCTACATGGGGAAAGAGGCCTATGCCCAACAGTGGGATATTACAGGCTGATTTCTTTTCTTCTCGCTCTCTTCTTCTTGATTATTTAAATATTTACATAATTATTCTATTAGTCTTAATAAAGAAAATAGCCCTCACATTATTAAACTATAAAACGCCCACTACGTGATCGGAAGTCACTGAGCTACTACGCTTCAGCCTGTAACATCCCACTGCTGGGCAAAGGTGTCTTTCTCCATGTAGGAGAAGGATTGGAGCCTAATCCACTACGCTGCTCCACTGCGGGTTGGCGGATATTCCCTACTATGAGTAACGATCGCTATCAGGTATACGTGAGAACAACCGGGATCGACAGCTTAACGTGTTCTCCGAGACACGGTGGGGAGACCCACAAGTACTAACAACCAGACCGGATATAAATATTTCTATAAATAAATATCCACTCCGAGCGGGAATCGAACCTGTGATCATCGGTGTTTAGGCGCCGCCCACTCGGCACACGCACCATTACACCAAAGTGGTCGTATTTGCCGAAATATAATATGCTGAAGTGTATTTAAATATGATCTAATAAGTAATCGATTATTAATTATTGAACACTATTAACTTATACATACAAATGACGGTTGGTTCTAATTATTTTTATTTCATTCTTACTACTTTTGAAATAAAGTATTTATTTTTATTATATCACCATCACATTACTACTATTTAGACTTTATATTATATATTATTATGATTATACTATTATTTATTTACTCGTAGAAAATATAGAAACTTGAATCAGAAACGTTAGCCTTTATCTAGAGATTTTTCATCGCGTAATTTGATAAGTATGAATCACTGTGCCTAAGAAAACATCAATTAAAAAAGCACGCGTAGTATAATAAAATTCAAGCATATAATATCAAATCACGCATATATAATATTTAAAACAAAAACCGAGGCAGCCCTGCGCTGCATACGATCAACAATGTTAATTTTAGCCAGTTGAAATCGCGATGCTCAAGATAACGTACCTCGTCCAAATTGATGTCTTCCAACTGAGCTTCTGTGCTGATTTCTTGAGTGAAAACTGTGTTATTTGCTTTCTGAAATTAAACACTGTGGTCGCGGTGTCGGTTAGAAAGTAATCATGTTCAACAAGGCTTATAAATGTTATGAAATGTTCTAATGGTTTCAGTGAGTGCTCGAGTTTTGTTTTGTTAAGCTTTTCGGATTTGTGTAGTGAGGTGATATTTATTACTTTTAAGGTAATTTTTCTTTCTTTTATTTAATTATTGATTAGTAATTTTAATGAAAATTTATTCGGTTATTATTTAAAACATTTGGAATTTTGACATTTGCCATATTTCGGCTTATCTTATTATAATGTCTCAGGTTTTTAAGTTTCTTCGATCATAACACATATAAGTTTTTTTATAGCGTATATTTTATACTGTATATAAAAATAACACTATCTAATCCCAACGTCAACGCGTTTATACCGCTGTTTTAGTTGGAATTTCTCTAATGCTACACTATCTCGTTATAGGATTTTGATTATATTAATCGGCTTGGTTTTATGATATTGGTTTAGGCTTTCTAAATATGGTTCAATTCTCGTACTTTCTATTTTGTCTTAATATGTTTTGAAAATTTATTTCATTTAATTTTAAAATATTGCAATTGCTATTTCATTAAAACTTTAATCATATCAAGACGACGTTTTTATAATTGATAGCAAATATCTCCACAATTTTAAAAATCGCTTAATACTAAAAAATTTGACGTTTTTTCGTCTGGAATATGAAAGTCGGTTTTATGTAAAAGCAATTATTCGTATAAAAAAAAATTCAAAATGGAAGCAATTTTCATTGGACAAAATTTTATAAGTATTTAAAATAATCTCGCTTTACAAAATACACTTTCTGGTGAATAATTCTGTTTCTTTATGAAACGGCAATATGCTTGGTAAAAACTAACAATTGTATATAAATTATATTAGGCTACCCATCAAAAAAATCCTAGGACAAATACCGTTCCTTTATCTAGTAGATTCTGTTCTTGATTGAACATGATTTTTTATTCTTATATATACCACTCAGATAAGTTATCTTTGTACTTTTTGATAACTTTACAAAAAAAAACTATTATTGAAAGACACAACTTATTTAAATTATTCAAAACTAATGCAGTTGACATCCTATTAATCTGATATCAAAAATAATGTTAAGATTTCTTTGTTTCTAGTCACAAAATTTAAATGGACTGAACCGATTTTAATACTATTTTTATCATGAGATAGATACATGTCGAGAAGTAAAATACGCTACGAAATATTTTATTAGCCATAAATATCACTTAGATGGAACCACAATTATTGATTTGTAATAGTAAGGAATGATAGATAATGATAATAAAAGTTATGAAATATACTTCATTGTATAGAGATAGTTATCTTATTGTTTGTTATAAAACAAAAAAAAACTTTAATTTACATCGACAAGTTACAATACATGTTATTCTAAAACTGCTTGTCAAAATCTCGTTCAAATTTAAATACGACCACACGCCAGCCACCAGCTTTCGAATAAAACAAGAATCACCAAAATCGCTACACTCAGTAAAAAGTTACGAATTAACACAATCAAATTAAAATACTGCCAAATTGAGAGTATTCTGTTTTTGATCGGTTAATAACGACGTATATAAAAACAGAATCTCGTATAGACTATCTTCAGACAGAAGAACTTTCCTGTTGACGTGTTTTTATTACCTGTTATTTTTTCGTGACGACTCTACTAATCAGGTTTAAAGTAAATATAATAACGTTTCAGCCTGTAATATCCCACAGCTGGGCATAGGCCTCTTTCCCCATGTAGGAGAAGGATCTGAGCCTAATAATACACCATTCTGCTCCAATGCGAAATATAATAAATATTGTTTCTAAATATATTTCTTAACGTATCTATACTAATATAATAAAGCTGAAGAGTTTGTTTGTTTGATTGTTTGTTTGTATGTTTGTTTGTTTGTTTGTTTGAACGCGCTAATCTCAGGATCTACTGGTCCGATTTGAAAAATTCTTTCAGCGTTAGATAGCCCATTTATCGAGGAAGGCTATAGGCTATATATCATCACGCTAAGGCCAACAGGAGCGGAGTCCACCCCGACGAAGTCGCGCGCAGAAGCTAGTAAACTATAAAGAATTAGGGAATGCAATCCCGCAACAAAATTTTAATCCCGGTATTTGCGGGACTGAGAGGTCTAAGTCCCGCGGGATCCTGGTATTTGCGGGATCCCGCATGTTTCTGAAAGCCATTGAGAAAAAAGGCGAAATCCTGTATCATAAATGCATCTAGAACCAAAAAAGAAACAAAAATATATTATTTAAAATTACGTATTGAGAGATTAATAAAAATATGTAATAAAAGAATAAAAATTATTACAAAGAGACAATAGGTAGTTTAGGCATTATTTTGAAAGTAACTGCGCATAAAACATAGCATGTTAATAGTCTTGTCTGCCAAACGACTCCTAACTTTATATGCCAAATAGCCAGCAGCAGAAAACTGCTTCAACGCTTGTGGGTACAACTGTTGATAACGCGTTGTAGACGATTTGAAAATATTCGCCTTTTAATCCACTTAACTCAAACAAATTCATTTATTTCTCGAGAGAATGAACTCAGGAAAGAGTGCGACAAGCAGTTTTAAAATTCGATAGAATTTAAAATGTTATTTATTATCATATCAAAATTTCGATCCAGCGGGATTCGAACCCGCACCCCCGACATACCGTGTCGGTACTCTAGCCAATTAAGCTATGGAACGATGTAAAGCCGAATCGGAATTTTTGATATGATTTTATTCGGTTTTAAGCAACCGTGGATGGAAGTGGTGAAAAAACCGGATACAAATCCCGCTGGATCGAAATTTTGATATGATAAAAAAAAATGTTTATAGGAATAACATTTTATAATTTCCTCATGTGTGGGAAACACGAAAATAAAAATAATACGAATCGATAGAGTTTGTTCAAGTTCATCTCGAAGAGATATCGGCTCAGGCTCCACAGTTTCAGCTTGCATCATTGCGGCCACTGTAGCAAGAGGTAAATCATCGTGATCTTCGTCATGAGCCGAATTAGTTCGCGCGCTTTTGCGTGCCGAACAACACAAGTCGTTTACCGTTGCACAGTCCCGCTAATCCCGCGGGATCCCGCTCGATTTATGTGCGGGACTGGTCCCGCAAAAATAGTGCGGGATCCCGGTATTTCGGGATCCAGGTATCCCGGTATTGCAATCCTTAATAAAGATACAGTGTAAATAACATTGTATTTTTCCGAATCATGAACAGATAGAGAGTCGTACTCGTTCTATATCAACAACCAGAATTAACACCAGCTGGAAGTTTTTATCTATACTTAATATATAAAGCTGAAGAGTTTGTTTGCTTGATTGTTTGTTTGTTTGTTTGTTTGTTTGTTTGAACGCGGTAATCTCTGGTTCTACTGGGCCGATTTGAAAAATTCTTTCAGTGTTAAATAGCCCATTTATCGAGGAAGGCTATAGGCTATGCATCATCACGCTAAGACCAATAGGAGCGGAGTCCACGCCGACGAAGTCGCGCGCAGAAGCTAGTTTTTTTATATAATCTCTGTAAATTGAATACGATGAAAAAAGCAACACAAACGTTTTTCAAATTGTTGACACTTTAATGGACGTATGTCAGATTGATTTCCATGTTACAGTAAATTAATGACATCGTCAAACTATTTCTTGCTACTGAACAGCTTCAGTTCAGTTTAACAGCGTTATGCCGTTATGCTTTTACATTAGAAGCGTCAAGAAGCGATAATAAAGTTATGGTATCTTAGAAGTCTGCGTTTCATGAGTACGCATCCTTTTTATTATTATTATTTTTATACAACTAAGTCGGCAAACCAGCGTACAGCTCACCTGATGGTAAGCGATTACTGACCTGACGAAACGGTTGGAGAACGAAAGTCACTGACATAGCCCACAGAATTAGCAAGTCAAAGTGGCAGTGGGCTGGTCACCTGTGTCACAGGACCGATAGCCGTTGGAGCAGACGTGTCCTGGAGTGGAGACCGCGTCTTGGTAAACGCAATGTGGGACGTCCTTCGGCCCGCTAGGCCGACGATCTACATGAGATTGCCGGGGTAGGCTGGATGTGGATAGTTTTTTGAAACTAGTTGTACAAAAAAAGTTTCTTTACCTTAAGTAATGAAATTAATTTACTTAAATCAATTCATTATTCAGTAAGTACTTGAAAATTTTCTGTTGTCAGATAAAACCGCGGTCACTTACATATCATTATACAGTAGTACCTGGGTGACCGAGCTTAGCTCAGTATTTGTATTTTTAGTAAATAAATATAAGTAAACTCGTTATTTAAATAAAAAATCACGAGTGTAAATAGAAAAAAAAATGGAAAAAAAAACGATCTGGAGAGGTTTTTTTTTGGAAAAAAAACGACCCGGATTTGAACCCGGGTCTACTCGATGCGAAACTTACCTTCGTATTCTTAGTAATTTTTTCATTGCCTAAAAACAGGAATAAAATGACATTTTCTAAAAATGAATCCTAGCTAGATCTATTTTTCGCCCCCGAAATCCCCTGCATACTAAATTTCACGAAAATCGTTGGAGCCGATTCCGAGATTCAGAATATATATATACAAGAATTGCTCGTTTAATAGAGTATGAGATAAGATATAAGATAAAAACAAAGTCGCTTCCCGCTGTCTGTATGCTTAGATATTAAAGGAACACTGATAGTTTTTGCAACCGTGCGAAGCCTGGGCGGGTCGCTAGTATTTTCTATTTTCAACTTTATTTATTATACTTCAACCCTTATTCACTATAGAGATAGAGATAGCATCACCCCTAAGAACGAAACACATAAGAAACCTTTTTTACGCAGACGCCGCTCTCCAGGGAATTCCCCAACTACAGATGAGCTTAAAGAAACCTCCTTACATCCTTTGCGTTTATTACTAGGGACTGTGAGAAATAAAAAGGGAGAGTATCCGTATAAATTTAATATGATCTTCTTTCGAAGACTTTCTTATCACTCGATAACCATTTCTATTTTCAATGTTAGGTATATAAACATAACTAAAAAGCACATGCTTTTAAACTACAACTAATTAATAATACTGAATTTTTACTTTGTTTATAAAAACAGTGAAAGACCATCATTAAACCTACACACTTTTAATACTAATGTTAATAAATAACTTTATTAAACATCTATAAATAGGATTTTAAATTAACATGGTTACTTCTATTACGAAAATTATTCGAATACGGGATATTTATTTTATGTCTTGTGAACAAGACATTCGCAGTTAATGTTGAAATATCGAGCTCCGCGAAGATAAAATAATAAACATGGTAAATATCCCGTTTTCGAATAATCTATAAATAGATTAATAATAAAACATGAAATTTACTGTAACCAATTAGCGTAAGTTTGAACAAGCGACCTTGCTGCTACAACAGTGATCATTACTAGCCATCATTTAGAATTTTAGACATAGAACAGGAAGCAGAAAAGTAGGTCGCAAAAAATGTTGAAAACTTATATCTGCCTAAGATACCTTCATGTAATTATTTTTAAGGCGAACGAACTAACGATTCAGCTTGTAACATCCCACTCCTGGGCGTAGGTGTCTATATAGGAGAAGGATAGGAGCTTAATCCTCCACGGTGCGCTACTGCTGGCTGGCGGGATATATTCCCTACTATGAGCGATCTCTATCAGGTATTTATGATAATATAGATGGCACCACGGTTGCTTAAAACCGAATAAAAATCATATCAAGAATTTCGATGCGGCTGGACATAGATCCATAGCTCAACGGCTAGAGCACCGGACACGGTATGTCGGGAGGTGCGGGTTCGAATCCCGCTGGATCGAAAAATTTTGATATGATAATAAAAAACATTTATGATAATAGCTGGCACCGATAGCCTAACGTGCTCTCCGACGCACGGTGGGTAATCTCACAAGGACAGACACCAGAACCGGAAAAAATGTTTGAACAAATACAAATATTCACCCTGAGCGGGAATCGAACCAACAAACGGTCGGTGTTTTAGGCGCCTACACGCACCACACCAGAACGGCTATTTTTTAAAAAGTATGACATTTACTTGTGTTTATAAAATTATTTATTTGTAAATTCTGTCGGCAAATATTAGATTACTAGCTTCTGCGCGCGACTTCGTCGGCGTGGACTCCGCTCCTATTGGTGTTAGCGTAATGATACATAGCCTATAATAGCCTTCCTCGAGAAATGGGCTATCTAACACTGAAAGAATTTTTCAAATCGGCCCAGTACTTCCAGAGATTACCGCGTTCAAACAAACAAACAAACAAACAAACAACCAAACAAACAAACTCTTCAGCTTTATATATTAGTATAGATAAAATATCATAAAAATATCTTTATTATTGTAAGAGCACAAAACTGATATACACTATCAACTGAAATATTAATCATAAATATACGCATTCAGCCTGTTACATCCCACTGCTGGGCATATGCCTCTTTCTTAATGCAGGAGAAGATTTGGAGCTTAATCCACCACACTGCTCTACTGCGGGTTGGCGGAATCATGAATATATGAGTAAATATTTCAGTGGATTTCATCACCATCTTAGATGTATGTAACAATTACTTACGCCGAAATAAATCTATCTATTAATGAATATTAACAATTTTTGATGATGCAAAACCATCAGTCATCAGGTATTGACATTAATTTTTCATCTCCCACTATCTTAAAACAAACATACGACCAGAAGAACGATTAAGGGCCTATGCAAACCACGTTTTTTAAACGCGCCGTCGACGCGCGTTTGTAGCGATACAGACGCGATACACATGCGAGTCAGACACAGCCTGTAGACCTTTGCACACCTGTATAATAAAAGCGCGCGGTCGACGTGCGCTTTTATTTGTAGCGATAAAGACGCGATGCAAACGCGCGTGTGTATCGATACAGACGCGCCGGTGCCGCGCGTTTTAATCGATACAAATGACTACGAATTGCTCTGTAGGATAAAAGCGCACCGTCGATGTGCGTTTTTAAAACGCGCCGTTGACGCGTGTGTGTAGCGATACAGACGCGATGCAAACGCGCGTATGTATCGATACAGACGCGCCGGTGACACGCGTTTGTATCGATACAAACGACAACAAACTGCTCCGGAGGATAAAAGCGCGCCGTCGACGCGCATTTCTCAAACGCGCGTCGACGGAGCGTTTAGAAACGTGGTTTGCATAGGCCCCAAAGATTGATAACCGCAAAACTCGCCTAATTTAAAACTAAATGATTGTCAACAATGTTAGCGATTTGCCTTGTTATTTACATTACGACTAATTTTATCGTTTAAGATAAAGGGCAGTCATGAATAAAAAAAGTCACGTTCTAACGAGGGTGGCTCTCGCTAACCTATTATCTCCCTTGTCCTGTTTTATTTTCAGCTGCAGACAAGTATTGAAGTATGTCTCGGCCTAGTTTATTCTTTAGAGATCACTACCTAAAAGTACCAATAGAATCCTAAGACTGTTCTTTCTTCTATAACAACTGTACTGAAATGAATCATTCTGTACATGTTCTACTGCTGGCCAGAGATCTTCTGTTTAATTAAAAAAAAGTATTCAAATTTCACTGCTAAACATACAAGGATACTCAAATTTCATTCAGAAACTAATATTTTATTTTATTTAGTTCCCCATACCATGTTAATATGAAACTTAATATTTATTTATAATTTTACTAACCGACTTCAAAAAAGGAGGAGGTTACTCAATTCGACCGTATTACATTATCGACAATTGTATATTTAATTTTTTTAAGTATGTTCGGAGATAACTTCGTCGTTTATGAGCCGATTTTGATAATTCTTTTTTTGTTGGAAACGAGATATCACAAGGATGTTACCATGATAAGGAAACCAGGATCTGATGATGGAATTCCAGAGAAATCGAAGGAAATTTAGTAAAAGAAAACAAAATCAGAAAAAAAATAATTTTTGATGACCTTACGCGGTCATTTATTTACTAACCAAAAATTATTACTAACCAGCTGATTTTTTTTCTTTTATTTAGTTAATATTTATATCATTTGATGGTAATATTGTCCTACAAATTGCGTGGTACGTTATCCCGGTCCTACGCTCACTGCTGCTCTATCTCCTGCTAACTCTATTATCTACCACAATCGAGAGTACTCGAATCGAGAGAATCGAGCTTGATAGTAATCAGGTGAAAAATATGTACTAGGGATCCCTCCATCATCATCATCATCATTTCAGCCTACCGCAGTCCACTGCTGGACATATACACAAGTTCGCGCCAAAAATGACGTGAACTCATGTGTTTTGCCCATAGTCACCACGCTGGGCAGGCGGGTTGGTGACCGCAGGACTGGCTTTGTCGCACCGAAGACGCTGCTGCCCGTCTTCGGCCTGTGTATTTCAAAGCCAGCAGTTGGATGGATATCCCGCCATCGGTCGGCTTTTTAAGTTCCAAGGTGGTAGTGGAACTGTATTATCCCTTAGTCGCCTTTTACGACACCCACGGGAAGAGAGGGGGAGGCTAAATTTTTTGCCGTAGCCACACAGCACAGGGATCCATACCTAATATTAATTCCTGTTCATTTTTAAATGACTTCAAAAAGGAGAAGGTTCTCCATTCGACTGTATTTTTAGTACCTATGTTACCTAATAACTTTTTACTCGTTGTACTGATTTTAAGAATTATTTTTTTTTTAATCAAAAGCTGGTGCTTAACGTGTGGTTCCATTTAACTTTAACCTAACGAGATCTAACGAGTTATCTCTAATAATTCGTATTTTTTTTATGTAACTACGGCTCACCTGGTGGTAAGACCGTAGCCTGTAGACGCCTGCAACACCAGAAGCATCGCAAGCGCGTTGCCGACCCTATGCCCAAACACCCCAGGAGCTCTGGTCACCTTACTCCCCAACAGGAACAGAATACTGCTTGAAAACAGTATTATTTAGCTGTGGTCTTCTGTAAAGTCGAGGTACTACCCCAGTCGGGTTGCTCCATATTTTGAGCAGAAAATTTCCTGCTGTGCCCTACCTCAGTTAAATAATTGATTCCTCGTATATAATTGATTCTTTTTTAGACTAACTTTGTTATATTGTTTGTCATTGTAAATTTATATAAACAAGCAAAGGGCTAACAGCGGGTGATATTAAATCTATCAACACATCTAAAACTGAACAGGGCGGAGATCTCTACGAGATTCCTGTGTTTTTTATGACGCCGTCGTCAGAAATAGTTCATATTTTTCTTTAACACAAACATTGTAACTTTACGTCAAATAGTTTGTTAACCGACTTTGAAAATGATAGTTGTGGATTCATCTAGTTTATTTAATGTATTCTATGTTATATCTTTGATAGTAATTATCTTTTAATCGACTTCAAAATGGAGGAGGTTCTTAATTCGATTGTATTCCTTATGTATTTACGTCATAGCTTTTTACTGGGTGTACCGATTTTGAAGATTCTTTTTTTAGTGAAAAGTACTTGTGGTTGTGGAAATCTGACAAGTGTGTTGTGAGTAATCTATAGGTATATATAAAAGAGATTTCCACCCATATATTGACTCATCACGATATCTCTTTAACCATAAGGTGACTTGAAATTTGGTAGGAATATTCCTTTCGCCGAGTAGAGGTCAGCTAAGAACGGATTTTACGAAGTTCTACCCACAAGAGGGGATTGCGGGGGTTAATAAAATATATGGCAAAACAGCGTTTGCGGGGTCAGCTA
Source organism: Melitaea athalia (assembly GCA_905220545.2). Taxonomy (NCBI): domain Eukaryota; kingdom Metazoa; phylum Arthropoda; class Insecta; order Lepidoptera; family Nymphalidae; genus Melitaea; species Melitaea athalia. Next base: position 8,513,193 of record HG992203.1, read on the forward strand.
GTCTCTAATAACGTCCATTTCTTTGACTGTTTTTATTACTTGTCGATGTAATTAAAGTCGGGATTTTTCGTTTGCAAGCTAATCAATTATTTTAATTATTTCTTATGAGCTTTAAAAATTACAAAATAATTTTAATCTTTATATTATTATGTTTGGATATTCATTTCTGAATGATTACACACAGTTAAATTAAAAAAGTTCAATTAAAATGTATCACACATTTATATTGGTTTATTTTGTCTGTGAATCCACACGCACAGTGTGTATTTAGCTTAACACATGACGTCAAATATATCTCTCAGTTTATCGTCGTTTCATTGCACATACATGTTTTCGGTTACGGGTTCAATGCCAGTTCAAACATATATCATAACGTTCATATTTTACTGCACAGTTATTTCTTCATATCGTTTGATTTACAAAGAAATTTTAAAACATTTTATGTTCTACTAGCTTCTGCGCGCGACTTCGTCGGCGTTTACTCCGCTCCTATTGGTCTTAGCGTGACGATACATAGCCTATAGCCTTCCTCGATAAATGGGCTATCTAACACTGAAAGAATTTTTCAAATCGGCCCAGTAGTTCCAGAGATTACCGCGTTCAAACAAACAAACAAACAAACAAACAAACAACCAAACAAACAAACTCTTCAGCTTTATATATTAGTATAGATTAAAACTTTCAGTTCAACTCCCTCATCAATTTTATTATAGTGAAGAGAATGATTTTATTTGTTTATTTTTATGTTTGTTTGATTGATCTGATTTCTGTACCTACTTGACCGATTTAATATATTATTTATACAAGATTAGTTCATGAAAATAGAAACAGTATAGGCTATGAAACATCAAATTCTAACTCATAGTAAAAAATATTATAGTATTAGTTGCCCTGCTTTCTAAGCCAGAGCTGTAGGGTCGATTCTTGTCTTGAGCATAGTTGTGATAATCACAATTATATGTGTAATACGTGCACATAAACGTGTAAACGTGTACTTAAAATATGAAAACATGTGCAGCAATTACTGTCTGTTATCTAAGACACGGGCAAGACGTCAGGACCAATTTGAATAGAACATTAATATAAACTAACAATAATACGAGAAATATACTACTATATAATATAATTTATATAAATACGAGTGAATAGGTCTAGTGTCGTAGAGGGTTTCAGGAGGGATATGGCCTCGGGTGAAACATGAAAGGGGGCGGCCAACTAGCCAAGATTTTTTCAATCAACAAAAAATAATAATTTCAAATCGCATCAAACACATAAAAATACAGTGGAATTATTAACCTCCTCCTGTTTTGAAGTCCGTTAATTAACATAATGAAAATAATGCTTGCGTTGAATGTGTTAAATTAATTTGGTAAAACTTTTTAAATTAATTTGGTAAAGGCGGCAAATTTCCGGGAAGCCCAGGCGGCAAATTTATACGCCACTCCGTATTTTGACAAATTCTTTTGAGGAAGTTGTCTCAGAACTAATTAAAACTGGAAACAAGGATATTTTAAATATAATGTATATTCTGTTAAAAGTTAAAAACGGGAAATGATTTTTCTTATTAACTTCAGGAGTTTAACAGAGCATTTCTAATTTTGGTAAATTTTTATTCAATTAAAAATTACACACTTTAATTTCAACTTATTATAAATAGGTATTTGTTTTATATAATCGTTTTATTATATTCTGACTTCTTCCAGCTCAAACTTCAAAGTAAAAATCTACTTATCTTTTTAAATATATCATAATAAACTTTAATAAATAATACATTGTTATATTTATATAAGTTTTATAATATTCAAAAATTAATATGTGAGAAACTTTTATGTTTACGTATTGTATACAGTTCCTGCTATATAGTCATGTGATAGACGGACGGACAATGCAATTCTATAGGACCATTAGAGCAAGACGTTCGCAGTTAATGTCGAAATATCGAGCTCCGCAAAAACAAAATAATAAATATGGTAAATATCCCGTTTTCTAATAATTCTCGTAATACCTTTAGGGTTCTTTCTTCCTTGATACAGAACCCAAAAATAATTAATTTAATCTTGTAACGATAGGCTCTGTCTTGCCGGTAATATCTATGATAAAACTGTTTATAATATCTTTTTGATCGTTTCTTGACGCTAGTATATATTTCACTGAACACGAATACATTTCATGACAGTTACCATAATTATGGTCTACGAGAAAAAAGGTAAAGCAATTAACTACCACTACTACCACTACAGCCTATCACAGTCCACTGTTGGACATAGGCCTCCACAAGTTCGCGCCCGACATTATGACGCGAACTCATGTGTGTTGCCCATAGTCACCACGCTGGGCAGGTGGGTTGGTGACCGCAGTGCTGGCTTTGTCGCACCGAAGACGCTGCTGCCCGTCTTCGACCTGTGTATTTCAAAGCCAGCATGGATGGTTATCCCGCCATCGGTCGGCTTTTTAAGTTCCAAGGTGGTAGTGGAACTGTGTTATCCCTTAGTCGCCTCTTACGACACCCACGGGAAGAGAGGGGGTGGCTACATTTTTTAGTGCCGTAGCCACACAGCAATTAACTACAAATATACAAATCGGTGTTCCAATGATTCCTCACGATTTTGTTTAAGGGTTAAGCTTGTGAATGTTCCAATGTGCGCAAATTTCTTTACCCTTTTTAACCGACTTCAAAAAAGGAGGAGGTTACTCAATTCGACCGTTTATATTTCTTTTAATTTTTTTTTTATGTATGTTCGGGCATAACTTCGTCGTTTATGAACCGATTTTGATAATTCTTTTTTTGTTAGAAAGCAGATATCCCAAGTTTGGTACCATGATATGTAAACCAGGATCTGATGATGGAATCCAAGATAAATCTGAGTCACGGCATCAACACGTAAATATCATGAGATAATTTTTTATTTTAGTAGTACCTACACGTATTTTAGTTGCTTGGAGCAGGGCATCGATGGCGTTTGATATTAGAAACAACGGTCTAGTATCTAAATATTCTTTTCATTAACATTGCAAAGATGAATTGTATTTGTACTTAAAGTATATCTTCTCTTGGCTTAAATTAACGCTGTACGAGTATACCTAAATTTTCGAAGGCTTTTTATCGTTTTGTCTTTTTGTGCAACTCTTACCCGACAGGCAAATAATTCCACATCTAAGGAGATCAAATATGGTACTGAAGATTGTATGAAAGTCCAATAAATATATATTTTTTTGACAGCACATAATTATGTTTGCTGACAAAAAACGACTTCAATTATATACATCGACAAGTAATACAACGTAATAAGACGAAAAAATAGTCAAGTAAATACACGTTAAGAAAGATTACTCTAAAAGTAGTCATGATATCTTAATAAAATTTAAACTAAACGACAATACAAGCATCAGCTTTCGATTAAAATAAGAATCATCAAAATCGGCAAATCCAGTAAAAAGTTATGAGATATTAATAACAATACAACGTAGCTCGACGAAAAAATATTCAAGTAAATACGCATTATTAAATATATCTCGAAATGTACTTGTCAGATCTCGATTAAATTTTAATGAGACCACATGACAAGCTTTCGTTTAAAAATAAATCATAGAAATGGATCCACCCAGTAAAAAGTTCTCAGGTAATATACCTATATAAAAAATACAGTCAAATTGAGAACATTCTCCTTTATTTGAAAGTCGCTTAAAAATTACTTGTTTAACAGCACTGGAAATCTATCAACTACCCTTGAGACTTGAGATGGTAAAATAAAAGGTTTAAGTATTCAAAAACTCTGATTTTAAAGTTAAACCAAAAGCAGATATATCTACTACCAATATTTTCTTTTCAAATCGCCAAGAACTACTTTTGAATAAAAATCTTCAATACATCAAACTAATATAAATCTCGAATCGTTCCGGCATTTTACGGTGCGGATGGGAATCCTTAAGTAATAAAGATCAAAGTAGACCGTCAAGGCCTTGCTAATTTAGAAGACATTATTTTAACACTAGAGGCTGATCATCACAAAGTATATATTGAAGTGGTATATGAAAGAAAACTAAACAAATAATCGAAACGCAATCATACAACATACACAGACTTACATACATCTTCAGGAAAAATAACATTTATTTCTGAAATTAGATGCTTTTACGAACTCGTTAGTACCTAGTTCATAATCTATTCTGAGTAGTGAGAAAACACACAATTCAAATTGAGTAGTTTTTTACGGAGCATAAGTACCGACTCCATTATACTCCTATTTTTCAGTATTTTTTCATCCCTACTAATATGGTAATTGAATTCCTAAGTAAGGATAAATAAAAATCATTACCAACTTAGCGTCTAATTACTCCAAAATCTAAATTTCCTCCTCCAAAGTCCGAAACTGTCAAAGTGAACTTAACTTTTACTAAAAATTCTGGTCAATTATTTATGTTACTTATTAATAAAATATTAATGTTAATTAAAAAGAAATACTTTTTAAATCCAATTTTTCGTCTGTATTTTCCAAGAAAACGTTTAACGGATTCTTCTTTTTGCTATAAATTTGACTAGTTTACCCATTCCAGCCATTCCATAACTAAGAGCACTAAAAATATTACGATTTAATAGCGTGCTGTTGAAAACACAATGGTGGTAGATGTTCAGCGAATGGGTAGTTAAGTGCAGATACATGAAAGATTATTCAATTATTTTCTTAAATGGCATTCGACTGCGTTAAGAGATTCACTGTAAGTTATTACGTGGTTGGCGAAAAAATCAAGTATTTACGTCTATTTGCTTTTCACTTGGTTTTAAAACTATGAAGAACTAGAAAGATGTTTTGATGGCGGTTATATGCTACATATTGTAAAAGTAAAACAATCGATAAATGCGATATAAAATACAAAATACTCTTAGAAATAAAGGACACACACACTCACACAGAGACACATACACATGCACGCACACACGCGTACACTTCATTCGACAGAATCTTCATACACCACCACTACCACTACAGCCTATCACAGTCCACTGTTGGACATAGGCACATAGGCCTCCACAAGTTCGCGCCCGACATTATGACGCGAACTCATGTGTTTTGCCCATAGTCACCACGCTGGGCAGGCGGGTTGGTGACCTCAGGGCTGGCTTTGTCGTATCTTCATACACACTAAAACAAAATCCTATAGTAAATAGGTACCGCACATTCTTAAACTCGTATAATACAAAAAATAACATTTACATTTCCAGTAGATATCTAAATCAAAGTAAATAATAAACTCTCAATTTATAATAAAATACCACTCTCCATAGGTATTCTAACACCATCAAACTTGACCCATTTCACGTAGATAGAGATATAAACACAAACAAACAGTGTGTATATGTACTTATAGTATATTTATAGTTATGTACTTATGTGATGAAATCGAAGAGGTGCCAAGGCTGATTACCAGATAACTATTTATGAAACTGACTTTGTTTATTTAATTTCTCAAAATGGTTTCCTGTTTATAATACTGAAAATGAAAAATTCGTTTTTTAAATTCTGTTCGAGGAAGCCCTGTTTGAGTACTCGTAGTATAGGAATAGGATTGTCGTTTAGAAATTTAACTAAAAAAAATAGTTAATGGGAAAATAATACGTAAGGGCGAACAAAATATTACACATATGTCATATTACGAGTTCTTATATGTATATTTAAAATATAACTAAACATGGCTAACAAATACGTTTCCTGATTGGGTAATTCTATTCATATTTATATTATTGTTTGTGTTTATTGAAGGTTTAAAGAATATTAATTTCTCATGCCTCGGATAGCACGGTAAGCCATCGGTCCCCGTTGTTATCATGTACACCTGATAGCGATCGTTACTCAAAGTAGGAAATATATATATCCGCCAAACCGCATTGGAGCAGCGTGGTTAAGCTCTGATCCTTCTCCTACGTGGAGAAAGAGACCTATGCCCAGCAGTGGGATATTATAGGCTGAAGCGTAATTTCTCATTAAGAACATGTGATTTTCATTATACATAAGAAGTTAATAACAGTAATGTGGTTAAAATACAGTGTCCAGCAGTGTGGTTAAAATACAGTTGCATTCGGAATTGTTTAGTGTATTTTCTTACGCATGTACTTAAAATACTCTGTTATGACTAAACATATTTCATAACACATTGGTTTAATGTATCAACTATTTTCAAAGCGGCCATTTTTATCAAAAAATCTGCGATATCCTAAATCTTAAAACTAATTCTTAAATTTCTGTCTCAAAATTTTAGTTATTTAGAAGTATTGACGCCGCGTTGGCGCAACGGTCACGGCACTGGTTTGTGCCTGTTGCGCTGGCGGTTACGCGTTCGATCCCCGCACATAACAAACATTTGTATTGGCCATACAGGTGTTTGCCGTCGTCTGGGTGTTTATGCAGTCCTTGTGGATCTCCCCACCTGCACCGTGTCTATAAGAGCACGTTAAGCCGCCTGTCCCGGTTGTTATCATAAATGTCTGATAGCGATCGTTACTCATAGTAGGGAGTATTGGAATGATTGGTCCGCTATCCCAAAGTGGAGCAGCGTGGTGGATAAAGCTCCAATTCTTCCCCTACACGAAGAAAGAGGCTTATGCTAAGCAGTGAGATGTTACAGGCTGAATGCGTATTAATTCCATCAACACAAAAATAATAAATATTTAAAATAAGTCACAACACTCTTGGCTTAAAATTAGTGTAATCTGTCACAGATAATATTTACATTTCACTGGAGCTGTCAGCGATTTATCATCAAAGCGTAAGAATATGAAATACTTTTCGTATTTTCAACAAAAATTCATTAATAATATTTTTTTTATTTAGTAATAATAATTGAAAAGATATCTTTGATAAATATAAACAACATTATAATGAACTAGCTATACGTACTTACTAACTCGTATTATTTCGTTCGCAGTAAGCTATTTTTAGTTTTGATTTCCTGTTCCAAGACAACTTAATGAATTTTGGAATAATAATAATAAATTGGCGTCCTGATTGTACCTTGTAGTGTAAACTTAATCAAGCTATGTTTCATTTTAATCCATTCAGTAGTTTCGGCGTGATGCGTAGCCTTAATATAAAGAGGCAAACATAAATATGAAAAGAAAAATTGCTTCAGTATCGATTAATATTTATTATAGAGTGCCATTATTATTATTTTTAAATCCCTAATGTACAGAGTTGGGCCTGTAGCCCAGTCGAATTAGCTTAAAAAGGGGCTGAGATTTACAAAAATTGGAAGCAGCAATTTTCCTTCGGAATTCGTTGGAAGGGGTCACTGGTAGTCTAAATTCAAAAAGTAATGTAATATGGGAGGTGATGAAATCTTATCATTCCATTATCACGTTAATTGTCGATTTTACGAGAAAAATTGTAATAAACAAAGTTGTTTAAAATAAAATTTTCTACAATTTTAGTTCTTATCAATTTTTTCGCACGATCGATATTTTTTTTACAACATCAATAATAAATGCGATAATACAATACTTAGATTTACCCCCAACTCCTCTTAGGTATAAATCGGAAAATATCGATCCTACGAAAAAATTGATGGGGACCAAAATATTGTAGGAAATATAATTTTAAACAACTTTTGTAATTACTATTTTTCGTGTAAAATTGAAAATAAACGAGTTATTCAAGAGACAAAAAATAACCCTTTAAATCAAGATGGCGGATGATGAAACAAGTCTGGTACCCCTACTTTTTGAATTTAGACTATCAGTGTCGTCCCCGTCTCCCAACGAATTCCGAAAGAAAATTGCTGCTTCCAATTTATGTAAATCTTAAAATACTAATTCGACTGGGCTACTGTTACAGATTTATGTATAGCGGAAGATAATAATTATTATTAATTATACGAAAAGTTTAAGTTAAATCCACGTGACATTTGAATACTCATAATACACATGAATAGGCTTTGTAATTCAAATATATTTTATTAATCAGTGTAAATTTTGAAAACTCATGTTCTTTCAAAAAAAAAAAGCCGAGAACATAAAATTAGTATAACATTTTAAAAAAAAGTAACTGACGCCACGTTGGCGCAGCGGTCACAGCACTGGATTGCGATTGGCTGTTGCGCGGGCGGTTGCGGGCTCGATCCCCGCACACGACAACATTTGTATTGGCCATACAGATGTTTGCCGTGGTCTGGGTGTTTGTGCAGTTTTTGTGGGTCTCCCCACCGTGCCTCGGAGAGCACGTTAAGCCGTCGGTCCCGGTTGTTATCATGTACACCTGATAGCGATCGTCACTCATAGTAGAGAATATATCCGCCAATCCGCATTGGAGCAGCGTGGTGGATTAAGCTCCGATCTTTCTCCTACATGTGGTTGAGGCCTATGCCCAACAGTGGGATATTACCTACAGGCTGAATCGTAAAAAAAGTAACTGTATCTTATTAACACGGTAAGTAGTCTCATTTACTTTTTTTATTCTAGTAACAAAATTGATTAAAAGTATGTTGACGTTAAATAAACTGCTTTTACGAAATCAATTTATTTCGAAAAATGAGTATAATAACAAATTTATATGTATTTACGACTCACAGCCCTGAACTAAATATTTTCTTCACAACTAAGAAAAATTATGAAGCGTTAAAATGTCTGGCGACCGTCTAATTGAGTAAAAAGAAATAGTTTAAAAATAAAATGTTTATGCCATGAAACGCAAATTTATTATGTTGATTATTAGGAAAGATACGCGTTATTAAATAAAACATAATTATAATAAAGTTTTTTTAATAAAGAATAGCAAATACATATTTCTCTTATTTCCCAGCTGCTTAACATTTTTGGCAACACAAATAATAAGTAAATAAAAATAAATAAAGCCTTTCTTCACTGATCATTTTTTTTACATTTCATCAAGACGACTTCAACTGTTTCAAAGTTATTTCAACACAAAAATGACGTCAAAAATCTCGCTCTAGACCCGACTACCGCCATAACACAACAAACGCTATAATAACAGATAAACTTGTGCTTTATATTATTTTGATGGACAAGTTACAAGACGATGTTTGCCACTTAACAGCCGGAAGCAGAACAGTTTTGTCAATTGATCAGTCTATGTCACACAATTAAAAAATAATGTTACTTATTTATATCTTTCATACACACACACACACACTCACACACATCAGCCTATCGCAGTCCAATGCTGGACATAGGCCTCCACAATTTCGCGTCAAAAATGGTGCGAACTCATATGTTTTGCCCATAGTCACCACGCTCGGCAGGCGGGTTGGTGACCGCAGGGCTGGCTTTGTTGCTCGGTGCACCGAAGACGCTGCTGCCCATTTTCGTCTGTGCATTTCAAAGCCAGCAGTTGGATGGATACACATTCCAATATTTACACGATCATTCTAGAGTAGTGTTGACGACATTCTTCGAACTTAGCCGGTTTTTTTTTTCAGCTACATACGATTACGAGTACGTGTATGTTTATGAAAATTTAAGTCAATTATTTTTCGTTTGTGCGCAAACACAAATTAATATTAAAACACTAATTTCGTTTAAATTGTTTTGACTGTAGTGGTTTTTCGGCTGACCGTAAATAAATTTTATTAAATTTAAATAATAACATACTATTTCTGAAATATTTTGGTCTTCAGTCGTAATGATATTTACAATACACTTAGGTAATATATTTTTTATCGAGTGAAACTCAGCAGGGGCGTGAAAAATATAATTTCTTGAAAATCTATTGGAGAGCATCCCACGTATTTTACCAACACTGACAAATTATCTGACTGTCGAAATTACAAAAATAATATATATATTTTTATGTACAGTATCAATATTTTATGATAACCTCTAGAGGCTGATTTTTATTTTTAGGACTCTTTAATGTAAGGTTGCCAACAGAACCCTATTGCAAATGCTTCGCTTTCTAGGCGTTTGGCTTGTCTTTGAAAATCACAGTATATGTATTATGATAAGGGTCGCTATAATGGTATCTTTTAAATCACTAAGGTTTCAAAGGTACAGTGAACCTAATAGTAAGCAGCTTACGTGGCCTTTACATGCAACCCTATGCTACCGTGTTCCATGTCGTCAATACAGCACATCTTCAGAAGCAAGAAGTACTGTCTTGCGCACACTACCACTAGAGAGCCATGCTATTTGATTTGCTGTGACCTTATATTTTTTTCAAATGTTTACGAGAACTTCACTCCTTACAATAAAACAACTTTTTCGGATTTTATCGCAGTTCATTAAGTTTTTTAGATGCCTGACGTTTCGGTCCTCCTTTTACCATGGTTGTATCCAAAAGTATTGTAAAGTATCCAATTTCCAATTTTTTCATTGTTATTGCTGTGACCTTTTTAACGTCGATCATGCGATTGCTATGACCTTTTGTAAAGTCGTTGTACTTCCTTGGTCGCACTTTTTCAGATTTTGAACAAGATATTTCCTACTGTGTCCTTACTAAAGATTGTTTCTTGCTTTACGCGCGCTATGTCATAAAGCTAAAATGTGACTTTGCTGTTTGGCCTTTAATTTATTTTATGATGTCGTTTCATTCACGTCAGGCGATATTGCGCGACTGAATCACATCAAATACTGTCTAGCTGTCTGCCTTAAGACACATTACATTATAATACTATACCTACTGTTTTATGTGTTTACATCGTGCCGTGTATCTTTCTGGCATTTGTCATTCACATTGAATTGGTCACATGTATTCATTGCACTACATCGCGTCAAGTTGTGAGTTGCTTTGCTACTTACCGTTTTACGAATGTTTTTTTTTTTTTATTATTATTGACTGAGCTTGAACTATACTTAATACAATATCGTGTTAATGTCTACAAATGTAAGCAATCTTGATCCCTATATTCATAGGAAAAATTAAAATTGAAATTTTCTAAGGAGTTTATTTTATAAAATTAAACTAGCTGACCCGGCGAACTCCGTACCGCCTAACAGTCGATTTTTTAATTTATTATTATTATTATTATTATTAATACTTATCCTTCCCGGAACCCCTCCACTAACACTTAAACTTTATGGTATGGTATTAAAGTTCAAATTGACTTTTAAGTATTATTACGAATCTTTTGTATGAGAATATAGAAAGGTGTTGTTTTTAGATGTTTTCAGGGATTTTTTTTAAATTTTTCTCTCCATAACAAGCATGCTCGTACTTCAAGGAATATTATAAAAAAAGAATTAGCGAAATCGGTTCAGCTGCTCTCGAGATTTGTGCTTAGCAATTCAGCGATTCATTTTTATATATATAGAGATTAAATATTGAATTAAATGACGGTTGCAATAATTCGACACTATAGTTCGACCGCAAATTTTCTATTTTAAAATATTTGCAGCTTTTTTCTTGGCGTTTCCCAGAACGTTTACATCTGAAACATAAACATATTTTAATATAAATAGCCTTTGTTTAGAAACATTTATTCGGTGCGTTTTAAGTTTACATACCTACTTCGATAATGAACCGAACTCTTCTACGACGACCGTCTTATGGTGTGAGAAAAAGATATGTTATAGGGAATACATAGTCATAAATTTCTTAAAGATTGTGTACGTATATTGAAAGTAATTCGGTAGTTAATTAATACTCGAATACGGCTGTAGATGCCCTCAATTATGCTTATTTTAACAATTTTAAATAGATAAGAAAATTATAGTTTTAAGGAACTAAACTATAAAATGAATTTATTTTTAATCTTTCTTTTTATATAATTACTATTACTACTATGTCACTACTATGTTACTGTGTGCAATAAGGTTATTTATTATTATTAATTGACTGTTTTTCGCCTACCTACACCGTATTACTTGTCAATTCAATTGAAGTCGGTATCTTTTCGTTTGCGAGCAAACATAATTATGATTCTCTCTTATATATAGACGAAGACATTTCCCAACAGTGGACCATTTGCATAGTTTTAGTTCTCTTCCTTACATTTCACGAAAAACGCACTAAATACCACGATTAAATTATATTTAAATTCTCAGACTTGCTATACGTATAAAGTCTATTGATAGCAATAAAACGTAGAACGAATTACATGTAAAAACAACAATTTGTACCATTCCGTTTGCTTTTTACAATTCTTCTGGAGAACATTTTCGAAGTAATAAATAAGGAGTGTTTACAAATTGATGTTTGTTGAACGTGTTTCAAAGTTAAAGAAACGCACGCCCGTGCACTTTAATGACTGTAATTTTTTAGAATAGAAAAAATAGGATTCTAACTCTTGTTTTTTTACTATATAAAATAAACTTGCTTTTTAAATTCAATAGATAATAATTACTAACACAATGTTTCACAATATTTCTTAAAACATAAGTACATAAAACGATAGAATCCTTAGGTCGCTGATTCATATCCGGCTCGAAGGACCAAACTAACTGTAATTTTTGCAAGTATAATAACCAAATTCACCTTTATATGAACTAGCTAGTTCAGTTCAGCCTATTGCAGTGTACTGCTAGACATATGCCTCCCCTAGTTCACGCCAGACATCCCCGTTTACCACAATCCTTATCCAACCTACACCAGTAATCTTACGTAGATCATCGGTCTAGCGGACCGGAGGACGTCCCACACCCGTTTGCCAATACGCGGTCTCCATTCTAAGGTACATCTGCTTCAGCGGCCATCGGTCCTGCGACACAGTCCAGAATACTATGAGTAACAATCGCTATCAAGTGTTTATGATAACAAACGGGACCAACAGTTTAACATGCTCTCCGAGGCATGGTGGGAGACCCATAAGTACAGACATCCAAACCGGAAAGAAATCTTTGTACAGATACAAATATCCATTCCGAGCGGGAATCGAACCTGCAACCCGTCGGTGTTTTAGGCGTCTACACGCACCACTACACCAGAGTGGTTATTATACAGATACAGACATATTTATTCAGTTTATTTTTAAATGTTCATAGCAAGAGTAATGAATATTTTTAGCGTAACACAAAATATTTATAAAAAAAAATACATTAATAACTTAATCTTCTTGTATTTATTTATGTATTTTCTATAAGTATTGAAATGTAGACATTTGTGTGCAAGTTTATTATATGTACATCTACACCGCCTACCCGCTATTTAGTTAAAAAGTTTCCTTCTTATGTTTGGGTTGTCTGGAAGAAATGGCTAAATAGCCATAAGTCCGCCCATTGTACTTCACTGTCTGTAATTATTCTTATTATTTGTTTTTTAATATTTTTCTGGTGTACAATAAAGTATAAATAAATAAATAATAACGAAAGAACTAAGTATAAGAACTAGAAGATACATTAAAGTTACGATTGTTTTCTAATGGAAAATATATATCGACAGTGACACAACAATATACAAATCATCTTAAAACATCATCTCAGACAGACAAACCATTAATCAAGACAATATGAAATACAAAGGGCGCTGAAAATGTGTTTGATTTTACAAAGTGTTCTTTAACTTTGAAACGTAAATTATTTTATTGATCGTAAACATTTTACTGTATCATTTTCGTTTGTAATTGTTTCGCTAAGTGGTCAGTATGGGAACCAGAACGACCGTTATATAATGTTTTTGGCAGCGGGACAGAGATTTGATACTTTCATTTTCAACACTGATCTTACTGATTTTCTATGTCATCATACTCTTTATTTGTTAGTTTTTATTGTTTTGAAAGTATTTTTTGGTTTAAAAAGTTTAAATGATTATTGAATGAAGAGCCACTGACAAATATATGGATATGATATGTGGATCGATAAAGAAAATTCGTGAACTCAAATCCTGCGAATATTGAATTTAAAGTAATAATAATATAAGGCGGTGTTTATTAATTAAGTGCTGTTTTTTATGAGAGTTTTATTCGTTTAAGTTAAGTTTTATTTTTTTTTATTTAGGTACCTATTATTATTTATTTATTTTATTTCTTTATTTATTTATGTAGGTACCTATGTATTATCTATCTATTGTATATGTTTTTATTACAATGTTATCGATAACGAAAAGGTTATATATATTTTTCCTATTACTTTTAATACATTAAAAAAAATATTAATTTGTTTTTCTATTTTTGTTGCACACTTTCATCATAGTACTGCATATTAAAGAAATGGCTCTTTTTAACCGACTTCCAAAAAAGGAAGAGGTTCTCAATTCGACTGTATTTTTTTATGTATGTTAAGGTTAACTCAGACCTTTTGACTGGGTGGACCGATTACGATCAATTTTGTTTTAATTGAAAGGTGTTGCGTGTCATGTGGTCCCATTTAAATTTAATTGAGATCTGACAAGTACTTTTAGAGTTATAACTAATAATGCGTATTTACTTGACTACTTTTTCTTCGACCTACGTTGTATTATACCGCATAACTTTTTACTCGGCGTACCGATTTTGATGATTCTTACTTTAATCGAAAGCTAATACTTGTCATGTAGTCTTGTTTAAATTAGATCGAGATCTGATTACAAATTTTTGAGTAATCTTTAATAGCGCGTATTTATTTGACTATTTTTTCATCTCATTACGTTGTATTACTTGTCGATGTAATTGAAGTCGTTTTTTTTTTCGTTTTTGTTCAAAGTTTCGTAAAATAGTACCTCACATATCATCATCACCCACGGCTATCTTGACTATTAATTTTAGATGTTTTTACCGTAGAAATAAAAATTAAAATTAGTAACAGGTTCATTTCATTAATTTAATTTATATCTTGTTCATCTACTTTTTAAGAGAATCCCTGCAATTAATATTTCTAAATCCAGCGGTTATGACATTTTCCTACCGTCAATTAGTCAGCGTTAAAACCACGAGAGTCATAACACGCTAGAAGGTTAAAATATTAATAAAACATGTAACTGAATGTTTGAAATAGAATATATATTTTTTAAAGTGACTATCAAATTAGCCAAAAGAGATTTTTTGAGATAAAATGTGATACTAAACGGTTAGTAACATTTAACGTATTTTATGTATGTCCATATATATACATATATACTTGAACGTGTCGGATGTTTAAAATTTCTTATTTTGTCGTTTTTTTTTATCGCTACAATTAGTTACACACTACAATTAGCTATAAATGAATATATTTAATTGAACTAAATACGTAATATATATATATATATTAATATTAATAATAATAAAAACTAACCGCCAGTGTTTGTACCAAATTGGATAAAAAAAAATTGCGTTCGTTATTTTCAGGACAAGATTTGTATAAAATAAATTAAATAAATAAAAAAGTGGCAATACAATGTTAACAGATTATAAAAAGTTAGTATATCGGCTAGTAGAGTATAAAAAATGATTATTTTTCTAACCCAAACATATTAACTTGTATTCAATTTGTAAAAGATAACGCGATTATATTGCACTAACTCCGAGTTGCACGAAAAGAAATTAAAATTTAAGTAGAGATTAAAGTAATTTAATCACAAGAATTTCATACAATTCTTGCGATTAAGAGCGCGCATAATGCAAAATTACCAATCTTCTATTTGTTTTGACATGAAAAATTCCAAACCAAATCTTAAAATAAAAATATATGACAAACTACGTGATATTTGCAAGGGTTAACCCGTATCAAAAACATAAAATAAGGAAATTTCCTCGATAAAATATAATCACGAAGTAACCTATAATTTTTTTATTTTTTCTATTTATACTCGATATGGTTATGACCATTAAGACAAAAATTTGATAATTAATTACATTTGAGTAAAGGCTATGCCGAGGCATTTAATGTAATTACTTTTAGTTTCAGAATTATATATAAAATAAGATATTTGTCGTTTTTTACATTCGTAATGCGCTCAAAACTATATCGTCTATCGCACTCTGACACGAGGCTTTGTGTATATTTTGTTTCATCAATTACTCACGGGCGCGCGGTTGAAATCTGATTTTTTGCTCGCGTTATGCGCCCTCTTAAATTAGTTTAATCTCTACTTAAATTTTAATTTTGTTTCGTGCAACTCGGCGTTAAACACAAGAATTTAGGAAACACAAATGTTATGATCTTCGTTGACTATTCAGTTCAATTTTTCCATAGAATATTTTTGCTATCACATTGAAGCGGCGACGTCCATTTCAATCCTGAATGCCCTTTCGGAGAATAGCTGCGGCTAGCGAAACTATTTTTGACCGAGACAACGGGCGATCCAGGGAATGTAGGCCGAAACATGTGTATAGCAATGTGTGTAGTAAAGCCGTTAAGTTTAATAACCTCTATGAAATGTATTTTATACCTGATTTTCTCATATACTTAAAAACCGGAACTAATGTATAGGAGCAAAAGCAATCAAACAAGCAAATAAACACGGCTAGATAATGTGAAGCAGATGCAAGGATGATAAATGTTACAAATAAGGTGTTCACACTTATATCAACAATTAGAAGTATAAAATACATATAATTTTGTTCCTATGCGATAAAAATCAGCGAAGAATTAACAACTGAAATAAACTAAGAATTAATAAGAAATATTAAGGTATATTATGACCTTTTTAATTAATTACAGTATTTATATTTTATGTTCACGATGTAAAATCATAAATCTCATATAAAGAAAAATGAATCGCTAAAAGTGTTGCTAAACTCAAAACTCGAGAGCGGCGGAATCAGTCAGTCAGGTCAGCCTGTTGCAGTCCACTGCTGGACATAGGCCTCCCCAAGTTCGCACCAGGCATCCCGGTTTTCCGCAATCCTCATCCAGCCTACACCGGTAATCTTATGTAGATCGTCGATCCAGTGGGCCGGAGGACGTCCCTGCTGCGTTTGCCAAGACGCGTTCTCCATTCCAGGACACGTCTGCTCCAACGGCCATCGGTCCTGCGACACAGGGGACAAGCCCACTGCCACTTCAACTTGCTAATTAGAAATCAATTCTAGCAAAAATTGGGAATGAAAAATTAATAAAATAGCTCAGAAAATACTAAAAATTTAGAATAGTTACGATTATTGCAACTTCACACGTTTGACAGTTAGCAAAACCGGTCAACGTCTAATGGGTCGGCTAGTCATCTGTAATTTAATGCATTGTAACCAACATCAAATAAAGGATACAACACAACTCTCAGTTCGATTGTATTTTTACGTGCAATTACCTTATTACGTTTTAATGAGTGTACCGATTTCGATGATTCTTTTTAATCGAAACCCGGTGCTTGTCGTATATTATTTTGGCTACCTAACATGTGTTATATTATTTGAAGATATAAATTGAAGTCAGTTTTTTTTTCGTTTTTAACATACACAATTATTATACATCTATATATATAAAAGAGATTTCCACCCATTGACTCATCACGATATCTCTGGAACCATAAGGCGTAGAGACTTGAAATTTGGTAGGAATATTCCTTTCGCCAAGTAGAGGTCAACTAAGAACGGATTTTACGAAATTCCATCCACAAGAGGGGGTTGCGGGGGTTAATAACATATATGGCAAAACAACGTTTGCGGGGACAGCTAGTTTTATTATAAAACTGATTTTTATTATTAGTTACTAATGTTTTTAGCCCTGCCAGTCAAAATCTAGTGACTAAGGTATATTTTAGTTTTTGCTTTATTAAGGGTATTTAAAAGTTGCAAATATCGGTTGTTGGCACAACAAACTATGCACAGACTTCGACGTGTAATCCGCTTACCGACATCGCATTTACACGATTAAGCGTGAAACAGCGAGTTAATATGCATATGACCTAATTTGGTACGTTTTTTTGCATTATACATTTATATATATGATAGCAACCGGGGCCGACAGCTTAGCGATCGTTTCTCATAGTAGGAAATACATATATCCGCCAACCCTGAGTGGAGGATCTCCTACATGGGAAAAAGACCTTTGCCTAGCTGTGGGCTATTACAGGCTGAATCGTGATCATGATTAGGAAAGTGTCCGGCCGTTTTTTTTCCGATTCCAGGATTTCGGAATTCACGAAAAGCAATCCCTGGATCCCGGGATCATCTCAGACTTTTAGAATTTCACAACAAAGTATTGACAACATATCAAAATCAGTATTTATTCAGACTTTGTAATAAAATTTTGACTTACTAGGCACTATAGCGTCATTAAATAATAATAATTACTATTAAATACTAATTATTTTACATAGTATTTTGTACTATAAACAATCAATAAACTTCAGCACTTAAACATTAGCATTTCACTGAAGTAACTAGTTACCTACTTAGTTTTTATACTTAAACATAGAAATATAATACCAAACGTAGATTATAGCACCGATAGGTAAGTTAAAAAAGCACAGTTATTATTATAATTAACCATTATTTTAGGGTATCTATTTTTGTTATTGCGTAAATAAGAACGTAAAAATAACAATCTTATGTCTGATCAAGTGATCACTTAACCTGCTTCTTACGTTCTTCTTCTAACTTTATGTTTTGTTCAGAAATTAAAAGTGGAAATAGGGCACGCGTTTGGTTTTTCCTATGTATGGGTACTAAAAAAACGTATTGTATCTTTATTTTAAATAATGTTAATTATGTATAAGAAATTGTTTTATTTCAAATCCCTAAAATCCCGGGATTTTACATATGATGTGATCTCGGGAATACCGAAAAATGAGCAGGGATCTTGAGTTCCAATCCAACATAACCAGGATAAAATTCCCTAATAGTGATCGAGATACGTTTATAGCTACAATGGCTCGCAACTTATATCAATACAAATTTTAGCAGCTACTTTAACAAGTTAATGTTAACTCATAATTTTCTTATGATTTTGGTTTGTAACCGTTACTTTGAGAATAAAAGAATGCTGTATCAGACAGAATCAGTCAAAATGTACATGTAGATTGATTTAGAAGAAATAATTGATGGAAACATTGACTTAAAGATATCATAAAAATATGTCGAACCCTAAGGGGCAAGAACTTGCTCCAGTTGTAAAAGTATTTATATCAAAATAAAAATAGCAAACGATGCTACGTGACTAACACTTAAATTCTATTATAAAATCCCCAGTTTACGTTTTTTACGATCTTTCAAATGTTTTAAATTTTTTAAATTTGTGTTATTTTTTATATTTTTATTTTGTTAAGAAGTCGATATATTATAATAACAATGCTTATACATTCATGCCACAGAACTCGAACACGTCTTTTGCTATCTTAATTATAAGAAAATTGCCAATTGAATTATTAATATAATTAAAATTTTACGAAAGCTTAAAACAATTTATTGTTACATTCTAGGTTTTATGTTTATTATTATTATAACTAGTTATGAAATTAAAATTTTAAGTCGGTTAATCAGAATAACTAAACTAGTTAGTTTGCAACTTATGTCGAGTAATTTTAAAATTGATTACCATTCAGTACCGTGCAAAAAAAAGTTTTTGTACAGTTATTAGTTCAGCATTTTTTATTTGAACGTCAAAAGCGTGAGTCCCTCACGTGACTGGAATACATGTCTACGACGAATGAGCATGACGTGACAATGCTGACGTGACTTAAATGTAACAATAACCTAACCTAATACCAGTTTTTATTTTAATTCTTATTATATGCCATCTGAATAACGTAACGGCTAATGTTATACTTAAAACTGAGCAAGTACTTATAAATGCTATTTCATACCATTTCTACTGTTATTTAAAAATGCAGTTTAGTACAATTAAATTTAATATAATTTATAAACGAACGTTTAGACATTTTTGTATGACTAGGTATTTTTTTTACAGATTTCATTGAGATTAAACTCTTGACACAACTAGGATTGTGCAAATGACAAACATAAAAAGTGCGTGCGTACAAACTACACGTGTCAGAAGTGAAACTTCTTTTTTAAACTAATAGAAAAAATGAAATAAATAAATAATTAAAAACTAATTGAAAACTAAGGTGATACAGGACACGAGGTGGGTGACGCCTGTACCAACTACCAGACGAAGTAGGTATCATAATTAAAAACAAAAACGTCGCCGTCGCATTAAAACGCGTTGCCGTTGCCGTTGCCGTTGCCATACCCTCATGCGCCAAAAAAAGATTTACTTCAAAAAAATCTAAAGAGAACTGTAAAAAAGCTGTGATTTGCTATACAACTGTAAAATTGTTAATTTCTATGTAACGCTTCGTAAAATAGATTATAAAAAGACAAATTTCAAACATCAAGTAAACAAGAAAATTGAGTTAAAGCACAAACGGTAAGCTCATTGGTGTAACATTTTTTTTATTATCTTCATAATGGGTTATTTAATATCTCTCGTAATTTTCCAAGACACGTCGTTTAATAAACACCGTGTTATTAGTGTATTGCAAGGTCATCTGTCCGTTTATATCATTTATATGTTTATATTACACTAGCTTGTGCGCGCGACTTCGTCCCCGTGGAATAGGGCCACCCGATTTTGAAACATTCTTCATTAGTGCTACGCTCCTATTGGTCTTAGCGTGATGATATATAGCCTATAGCCTTCCTCGATAAATGGGCTATCTAACACTGAAAGAATTTTTCAAATCGGTCCAGTAGATCCTGAGATTAGCGCGTTCAAACAAACAAACAAACAAACAAACAATCAAACAAACAAACTCTTCAGCTTTATTATATTAGTATAGATTTTGATACGATTTCTCGTTTTAGATGTCGGATTTTTCAGTATCGGCACAGATTAGTAAAAAGTAACTACGGTATCGGTTTGTTAAAGAAACGTTCTGAACTCAATCTTACGTCACCAACTCACAAAAATAACTAAGATAGATTTTATAGTAATAGTATTTTAGTAGTTTTATAGAAAAGCAGATGCGTTTGTTTGACTGAGAGAAAACGTTAAAAGTACATTGATTTATGAGATAAATGCTTATCAATCTCAGCAAGACTAATTCGTTGAATTTGGTGTCCGTTTTGTACACTGGTGCTGTCACAAAGTTTACCTGAAAAAAGCGATACTTATTTGAAGAGTATGAGCAGTTAGGCACCCGTCGTAAGTCATTCGTCACCGGTCACCTATCCGGTATCCGGCCTATCCGGCCTTGTTTTCACTATCCGGCCGGATACCGGATAGTAAGTCAGTATCCGGCCGGATACCGGATAGTAAATGTTTTTTTTTTCAGCCTGTAATATCCCACTATTGGGCATAGGCCTCTTCCCCTATGTAGGAGAAGGATCGGAGCTTAATCCACCACGCTGTTTCAATGCGGGTTGACGGTTATTTTCCCTACTATGAGTAACGATCGCTATCAGGTGTACATGATAACAACCGGGACCGACGGCTTAACGTGCTTTCCGAGGCACGGTGGGGAGACCCACAAGGACTGCACAAACACCCAGACCACGGCAAGCATCTGCATGCCCAATATGTTTATCATGTGTGGGGATCGAACCCGCAACCGCCAGCGCAACAAGCACAATCCAGTGCTGTGACCGTTGCGCCAACGCGGCGTCGTTCAATATAAGTCACATATACAGGGTGTCCCGCGATAAAGTGCAACCCCGAAAGGGGGTGAAACTAGACCATAAATTATCGACAAAAAACAGATTTTTTTTAAATACTTTATTTTTTATTGACCATTTAAGATTTTTATATCTTACGTAGACTCTATGTACAAAAAATGATGATTTCGTCCAAAGTAGTGGGTCGATTACTTTAAAATAAAATATTACGTGATTACGTCACGTACTTGGCGGTAAGGATAAAATAACAATTAGCTCGCAAAAAGTGGCATTATGACTTTAACTATGCTTCTTGTGAAAAAAAATCCATTTTTTATGACTGTTTTTTTCAATGATCTCTAATTTTCTCAGAATTATGCCCCTAATACCAGGAAATTTTATGATTTATTATTATTTCTTACCATATTGCCATTCAAATAAAATAAAATTTACGCCTGTATCCCAAAAAACACGCACAGAAATCATCATTTTTTGTACATAGAGTCTACGTAAGACATATAAAATGTTAATTCGTCAATAAAAAATAAAATATATTTTCTTTTAATTTTTTTCTGTTTTTTGTCGATAATAAATAATTTATGATCTAGTTTCACCCCCTTTCGGGGTTGCACTTTATCGCGGGACACCCTGTATTTTAAGTAAAGGTGAAACGGTTATCCGATACCTGTAACCTGGATAAAATATATATTTTTAAGTAATTATTTGCTTTATTTAGTTAGTCTTATTTATATCACCTAAGAAACATAATTAGTTTTAGTTGTAAATTTTTAATCACAGAATAGTAAATGAATGTAATGGAAAGAAAATGAATTTAGTCTTAATTAGCAAGCGGTTTTGCTTCTCTTCATAAATAAGGCCAGCTTCAGAAAAAAGTCTTTCGCTGTACACACTGCTGCAAGGTGCTGAAAGATAGATTTTGGCAAACTTTGTTAAATTTCACCAAACAGCTAAGTCCCACCGGATATCCGGCGGCCGGATATCCGGCTATCCGGCCATTTGGTTGGCCGGATATCCGGCTATCCGGTATCCGGCCAAACTGCTATCCGTTTCATCACTGCTTTTCAGTCACTGTCGCTACATTCAAACCTATTATAATAATACAAAGCCAATACCATAAAAATAAACTTTAAAAAATATGTGTTATTAAACGTTCCTTTGAAAAGGGAATTGAAATAAAATTCGTAGTATTTTTATTTTTGTGTTTCCCACACATGAGGAAATTCGAAAATTGAATTTTTTAAAATAAAATTCGTTAAATAAGACAACCAGACGAATATCGACGAATTTTATATATACATATAAGTATACTTACCTAGTACCTACATCACAATAATATGAGGAATTTGTACCTATATTCGTGTTTAAAACCCACAAGCACACAGCACACTAATATTACGTAAAATCGCCTTTCTTATAATAACAATACATATTAAAGATAAATTATAAACAAAACTGTTTGAACCGATCATAGCTGCTGAAGCGCCATGATTCATCACATGATTGAAACTCGGCCAAAATCGAAAACCATAAAACAATTACACTACTCAATGGCATACACACACCACAAACATATTCAATAAATAATAATAAATGCCTACAGATACCTATTTAGCTTTCACGTTGCATTCATTTTGTTAGCAATAAACTTTTGAAGTGTGTTCAAAGAAGACACGAGGAATAGATGCGCTATTTACAAGATTTACGCCTACTTTTCCTGTTCGTTTACCTTTATAATTATATTTTATGCGAATCAGTTTTACATTAAAAATAACTAATTATCACGCCTCACTTTCTTTTTCACTATTTGTTACAGTATCATTAGGGCATCATCAGAAAATATCTTGCTGAAATTCTGGATCGACTGGAGAGATACTACAACTTTGCATACCTAATATGATTTGATGTTCTTGGTGTTGCAGCCTTCTATAGGCTACGCTAGCCATTTAACATCAAGTGTGCCATAGGTGTGTACTTCATAAGTGTTAAAATATATCTTTAAATATATATTTATATAAAAAATTTATCTTCATAATTATAAGAATTTGAAAAATGTTGACATTTTTCCTTGTTACTTTAAGATATTATATTTATGCCATGCTATTTTTATTCGGTTTTATTCCGATTCAATTTTTATTCTTTGATCACATTTTTTAATGTGATACAAAGTTATATGATCAGAAATGCGTAAATAAATGACGTATGTATGTATATTATCAACTAGCTGCTGCCCGCGACGTCGTCTGCGTGCGTTCACTGCTCGTTCCCCGTAGGTGATAGCGTGATAATATGTAGCCTATGTTCTGACCCGACTTCTTAATAATATTCGTGCCAAATTTGAAGTAAATCCATGCAGTACTTTTTGAGTTTATCCCGGACACACGTTTGAAGAAATAAAGGTTCACTGCTCGTTCCCCGTAGGTGATAGCGTGATAATATATAGCCTATGTTCTGACCCGACTTCTTAACAATATTCGTGCCAAATTTGAAGTAAATCCATGCAGTACTTTTTGAGTTTATCCCGGACATACATACAGACAAACAGACAAACAGACAAAAATTCTAAAAACTATATTTTTGGCTTCGGTATCGATTGTAGATCACACCCCAAGTATTCTTTTAAAAAAATATTCAATGTACAGTTTTGACTTTTCTACCATTTTATTATATGTATAGATTACGAAAAAAAAAACGAGGCAGATTTATGAATCAAAAAATAAAATTAAACTATCCACAATTTATTGTTTTCTTGTACCTACTTGTGGGTCTCCCCATCGTGCCTCGGAGAGCACGTTAAGCCGTCGGTCTCGGTTGTTACCATGTACTGATAGCGATCGTTACTCATAGAAGGGAAAATATCCGCCAACCCGCATTGGAGCAGCTTAGTGGGTTAAGCTCCGATCCTTTTCCCTACATGGGGAAGAGGCCTATGGCCTTCTTTAAGAGAGGCGACAAGTCTTTGTTGAAGAATTACAGACCAATCTCACTTTTGAGCCACGTCTATAAGCTGTTTTCAAGGGTTATTACGAATCGTCTCGCCAGAAGACTCGACGAATTCCACCCACCGGAGCAGGCTGTGCATTTTCCTCCGGCGCGGCGTGGGGTAAGACAGGGAGATGTAATATCACCGAAACTGTTTACCACTGCGCTGGAGGATGTCTTTATGATCTTGGATTGAGAGGAACGAGGCATCAACGTCAACGGCGAATTCATCTCGCACCTTCGTTTTACCGACGATTTCGTAATCTTTGTGGAGACGTCGGATGAGCTAGGCCGAATGCTGGCCGGCCTAAACGAGTCCTCCCGACGAGTGGGTCTCGGTATGAACTTAGATAAAACGAAAGTTATGTTTAACAACCAAGTGATACCGAGACGGGTATCGATTGAAGGTATCCTTTTCGAAGTTGTTCAGGATTATGTCTACCTTGGCCACACCATTCAACCAGGTTGAAACAACTCGAGAAGGAGGCTGATAGGATGGTTTGGTTGGGCTGGGCGGCGTTTGGCAGGCTTCGTCGAGTCTTGCCTTCGAAGATTCCACAATGCTTGAAGACAAAAGTCTTCGAGCAATGCGTCCTGGTTGTGTTGACATACGGAGCCAAGACATGGACACTGACGGACTGGTCCACTAGTTTAAAGTCGCTCAACGTGCAATGGAAGGGGCTATGCTTGGGGTTTCTTTCAAAGATAGGATTAGAAATAAGACTATCCGCGAGCGAAAGTAATCGACATAGCCCACAGAATTAGCAAGTTTAAGTGGCAGTGGGCTGGTTATCTGTGTCGCAGAACCGATGGCTGTTGGAGCAGACGGATCCTGGAGTGGAGACCGCGTCTTGGCAAACGCATTGTGGGACGTCCTCTGGCCCGTTGGACTGACGATCTACGTAAGATTGCCGGTGTAGTCTTCATGGAGGATTGCGGAAAACCGGGATGTCTGGCGCGAACTTGGGGAGGGTACGTCCAGCAGTGAACTACAATAGGCTGAACTGACTGACTAATACGTCTTTTAGCTCTAAAGCAATGTTTTCTAAACCCGGATGTAATGGTGACGATGATGGGCTTACAGGTGGATTTGAAACTGAAAAAATAATATAAAATATAGAAATTACAAAAATAAAAGAAAACAATTTTATTTGAATACGAATAAATTGATAATTTAATTAAGAAAAAAGCAATTTAAACCAAATTACAGTATTTTTCTGGAAGAAAAAACGTACCAATGTTACATATTACATCAGTTTTCCGCAAAAGAACGTTCTATCTTCACATATTACATCAGGATTTCCACAAAAGAGCGTTCTGTCTTCACATATGTCATCAAGATTTCCGCAAAAGAACGTTCTATCTTCACATATAACTCAAAAACGTCAGAATATGTCCGTGGTAAAACGACATATCACTACTTGTAACTCATACTTTAATATCAACAAATTAAGTTTTCCATTAGTAGTCAAAGATGTCTTTTACAATTTGATTTAATTTGCAAGAGCATTTTTGGAAGAAACAATGTAAAGACTAATCTCCATTAAATAACGTCACATATGAATATGAAACGCGAAGTTTGGCGTTAGTTATGTAAATTAAAATAAACCACCATAGAATATAAAACAATCGTTAAAATGCAATTTTGTTATACATATTAATAAGGAATAAGATTAACTTACCGGGATAATTCGAAATTTCCTTGTTATAACCAGATATCTTTCCACTACCAAATACTTCTTCCGAATTTTTACAGTTCTTTTTCACCAAATCAAGGATTTTATTAGATCTGTTATTATATTTGGACATGTTTTAGTACTAATTATGAATACTATTTAAGAAAAATAACTTTATCATCGGCGAATGCGGTAACTCGTGCGCACAAGCTCGTTTTCCACTCAACAACGTAACAAGTGACTTTGGCACGGCCAACGCGTGCTACCCCCGGCCGCGAGCTCCGTCACATATGCATCTAGTTCATTATAATACGGAGACACAAACACATGGGACGTTGTTCGCCTCAGAATCTCAGAAACTATTGGTCGTAAAATTATTTTTTTTGCATGTATAGATAGATCTTCGACTCCTGAAGTAAATTATTAAATAAAATTGATTTCGTACTATATTCACATGTAACGTTATTCTACGGCACCGTCGAACTGGTATATTTATCGTTATGGTTATTGATTGTTATGTTAAATTAGTTTCAATGTATGAAATTATAGGTAAGTAATCTACACTGACCTTACATCTAGATAACAAGGATTTTGTACGTTACAACTATTAAATTTATATTATACCACTATTATATTTATATTTTATTTTATATATTACCTATAGTTGTTTAACGAAACCGGTTATTATGTACTTATCTCTTATTTGTTGCATTATATTCAATTAAATCAAAGCCATAAACAATTTTTTTTAAGTACGGAATTTGAACATATAATATTATATATCTTCGTTAAATACTATTCAGGTAAAAATACTGCACACAATTTTCTGCAAATCCCAAAAATAGTAATTAGTTTCTTTAATTTTTCCAAACTTATGAGAAATATTACAAATAGCAGTTTCTCATGACAACAGCACAAGTGTCCTACTTTTAGTTAATGAGAGTGTTCGGTGTTCCTACAAAGCTTTCTCAGCTTCTAGACCTTATCGGGTTAATTATCACCAGGGGAATACTACATTTTTAGGTAAACTAGAAGACATAAATCTAAAAAAGCACCTAATAGCATTTATATATAAATTTATTTAGTTCATAGGTTATCAAAAGATTTTAACAACACGAGGTACAATAACAGGAATACAACCATAAACTTCACTTCAACCTCGCAAGTCGCAGTCCACTGCTGGACATAGGTAGGCCTCCACAAGTTCGCACCAAAAATGGCGTGAACTCATGTGTGTTGCCCATAGTCATCACGATGGGCAGGCGGGTTGGTGACCGCAGGGCTGGCTTTGTCGCACCGAAGACCTTAAACTTATTTTAATCAAATTTATAAATTAGAACTTTAGGATGCACAAGTTACGAACAGAAATCAAAAAAAGTTGACTTTGATGGTAAAAACGAAAGAAACATAAAAACTTTTGTTAGATTATTTGTTGGATAACCTTTAACATGGATTATCAGTAACCGGTGATAAGTGATTAGGAACCAACTTTAGTTCTGAAGCTGTGTAAATGTAATGTAATGACATGAAATATTTATGTTTCACGCCTTCACCCACGTAATTCCCGATACAGTGGAATTTTGAAGATAACTAATATCCCATGATTAATATATTATATTCTGAATCTGGTACTATCAACATTTTAACTTTCATCACATTCGCTTAGTAGGAATAACAAACAGTCATTCATCAATCTATTCTGACGAAGTTTTTAAAACAATAGTTAGTCGAATTCGTTATATATTACCATTTTTGATACATGCTTATTTTTCTTTGATTTTTTTTATTCTTTTAACAAAGATTAACTGAGGTAGGGCACAGCAGGAAATTTCCTGCTTAAAATATGGAGCAGCCCGACTGGGGTAGTACCTCGACCTTACAGAAGACCACAGCTAAATAATACTGTTTTCAAGCAGTATTGTGTTCCTGTTGGTGAGTAAGGTGACCAGAGCTCCTGGGGGGATTGGAGATAGGGTCGGCAACGCGCTTGCGATGCTTCTGGTGTTGCAGGCGTCTATAGGCTACGGTCTTACCATCAGCTGAGCCGTACGCTTGTTTGCCGACCTAGTAACATAAAAAAAAAGATTCTTCGTATTTCATGATGTAACCAATTACCTACTTCACACAAGGAAGTTCATGTGAAATAATTTTCACACTTAAAAGATTAAATCTCCATCAAAATAATTCCTATGACATACTTATAATGTTTACAAAAGTATAGCAGCAGCAGTTCAGCCTCTTGCAGTCCACTGCTGGACATAGGCCGCCCCAAGTTTGGGCCAGACATCCCGGTTTTCCGCAATCCTCATCCAGCCTATACCGCCAATCTTACGTAAATCGTCGGTCCAGCGGGCCGGAGGACGTCCTACACTGCGTTTGCCAATACGCGGTCCCCACTCCAGGACACGTCTGCTCCAACGGCCATCGGTCCTGCGATACAGATGACCAGCCCACTGCCACTTCATCTTGCTAATTCTGTGGGCTATGTCGGTTTTTTTCGTTGTCTCGCAAAGAGTCTCAAAAGTATATTAATACTAAAATGATAAGCGTAACTAAAATACCAAAAACTATATTAAACTCAATCACACTCAATCTATACTAATATATAAAGCTGAAGAGTTTGTTTGTTTGTGTCTTTGTTTGAACGTGGTAATCTCTGGAACTACTGGGCCGATTTGAAAAATTCTTTCAGTGTTAGATAGCCCATTTATCGAGGAACGCTATAGGCTATGTGTCATCTCGCTAAGACTAATAGGAGCGGAGTCCACGCCGACGAAGTCGCGCGCAGAAGCTAGTCACTAATATAATCAACGGAACGAGTTTCTTTGTTTGTATATTTGTTTAGGCACGCTAACTTTGAGATCTACTGCATTAGAAATCATGTTTATTGAGGTAAGTTCTAGTTTACAATTACATAAATAAACGTCCCACACCCAACGGCCAAGATCACAGCTAAATAATACTGCTTTCAAGCAGTGTTGTGTTCCTGTGGTGAGTAAGGTGACTAGAGCTCTTGGGGGATTGAGGGTAGGGCCGGCAACGCGCTTGCGATACTTCTGGGTTTGCAGGCAGGTCTATAAGCTACGGTCATCGCTTACCATCAACTGAGCCGCACTCGTATTTGCCTATCTAGTTGTATAAAAAAAGCGGCTATCAATAAGGTATAAAACAATTTTTTTACATCACCAGTATCCCTATGAACACATACACTAACTCCCACACGATAGACATATACAGGCGTATCGTCTATAGCCAGTGGCGTAGCGTGCCTTGGAGGGGCCCTGTATCAAAATTAGTTGGGGGGCCCAAATGAAGGGTAACGATTTCTTACAAAATAAACAAAAATGCTTGCATTTAATTAAAATAAATATTTATTTATTATAAGTTATCACTTCCTCCTAGAATAGACAATAGTGACAAGTCTAATAGCCGTTCCTGTCTCGTCGAAGTCCTTAGGTAATTTTTGTTCAGTTTAGTTTTGAAAAACTTCTTTCGGCTGTTGCGGTTATAACTGGAAGGGTCAAGAATAGAAAGCATGATGTATTTACCAAACGTAAAACTGGATGCAAGACTTGAATTTTATCAGCAACAATTCCAGGAGTTCCTTAATGGAATGAATTTTTTGAATTTCGGAATTTACATTTTAAGCATGTCTTCAGAGCAATTGATTGTTCATGAAGATTAACTGAATCCTGCTATAACCGATGTAGGATGTTGCTAACTTTTGGGCGCACGCTTAACTCGGGAAAAAGGGGATTCCTTTTTTTTTCTTTTGTCATTTCTAAAGTGAAAACTCTATTAGGCACGTTTGACAGTTATTTTGTATGTTTTTTACCGCAAAGCACGAGATTAAGTGACATCGTGGATAACATTTTACTAATTTTGCTTACACACATTAGGGGCCTCTGTAGCCCGGGGCATCCGTACCATTGATACGTCAGATACGGCGGTAGCTACGCCCCTGCATTGCAATCTAAATCACTCACAGAAGCTGACTGCTGAAAAAATGAAGAAATTTTGGATTTTTTTTTATAACCTACTCTCTTTTCTGTCTACTTTTTCTTTTCATAGCTCCACTGGGATAATCTCTTTTCCTTTCACTCATTATTTTTACAAATCACCCTAATTAACCAATAAGTAATGAGAAGTACAAGATTGTATTGTATTAAAATGTACCTAATAACGTAACGGCGTTTGGCAGGCTTCGTCGAGTTTTCACTTCGAAGATTCCGCAATGCTTGAAAACAAAAGTCTTCGAGCAATGCGTCCTGCCTATGTTAACATACGGAGCCGAGACGTGGACACTGACAATGGGACTGGTCCACAAGTTCAAAGTTGTTCAACGTGCAATGGCATGGGCTATGCTTCGGGTTTCTCTCAAAGATAGAATTAGAAATGAGGCTATCCGCGAGAGAACGAAAGTAACCGACATAGCCCACAGAATTAGCAAGTAGAAGTGGCAGTGGGCTGTGTCGCAGGACCGATGGCCGTTGGAGCAGACGTGTCTTGGAGTAGAGACCGCGTCTTGGCAAACGCAATGTAGGACGTCCTCCGGCCCGCTGGACCGACGATCTACGTAAGATTGCCGGTGTAGGCTGGATGAAGATTGCGGAAAACCGGGACGAACTTGGCTAGGCCTTTGTCCAACAGTGGACTGCAATGGGCTGAACTGACTGACTGTGATAACGTATGAACCGGAATGAAATAAAACACGTAAATATTCGTCTCGTAATATGCATCTGTTATTGCGGGATTCCCCCATTTAAGTCACTCACTGATGTAGGATGTTGCCAACTTTTGGGCGCACGCTTAACTCGAAAAAAAAACTTTTTTCATTTCTGAAGTGAAAACTCTATAGGCACGTATGTAGGGCCGGAACTACCATATGGCGTTTCGGGCTTCAGCCCAGAGCCCCGTGGATGCAAGGGGCCACAAGCGAAGTTAAGTCAAAAATTGACGACAATGCGAAAGAATCAATAATTTTATTAAATTCTTTATTCTTATATTACTTCGAACTGACAGTTAAAATGTTCGGCTGCCGCCTGCCATTACACATTCATCTAAATCGTGGTTAAATTTGATGGGCCCCTAATTAGTATTAGGCCAGGGCCCCCTGACCTCACGTTCCGGCCCTGCACGTATGACAGTTTTTTTATATGCTTTTTCCCGGGAGGCACGAATTTAAGTAACATCGTGGATAATATTTTACGAATTTTTTTGCTTATACACGTTAGGGGCCCCTGTAGCCCGGGGGCCCCATATCATTGATACGGCTGATACGGCGGTAGCTACGCCCCTGTCTATAGCTCTATACTACAAATATTAGTTTTGAGCAAAGATTGAACCTGGGATCGTTAGCACAGCAGTAATTTGCTGTATCCATGTTACTCTGATTTCAAACGAGAGATGTAGGTAATCATAAATTATAGCCAGTGTCTAAAATCTACGACAACAAAGTTTTTTAATATATATGTTGTATTCATATTATCATAGATATCAACATTTATGTTACAACATAGATACTGTAAAGAAAAAGAAAACGTAAAGCATTTATGATACTGTAGTTTTCATAACCTACAGATGCTAAATAATTGCTACAAATTACTTATGTTTCTAACCTTTCCAACCCAAGACATACCAAGCAAAGGCAAGTGTCGAAAAAGCTCTAAATATTGACGTATCAATGTCATCTAAATAACACACAAAAATCTCGACACAACAAGAGATAAAGGGCGTGTCTCAACAATGACCCAGTTTTCAAAAACCGCTGAGACCGACTCTCAAGGTATAATCGACCCTTATATATAAGAGGTAGGAAGGTTACACATCGAAGCTTCAATACTTGTTATATATTCATACATATGTATGAGAACAAATCTTATATATTTAAAATAAAAAGTAAAAAGTGCAATTTTAATTCTAATATACAGTTTATAATATATAGTAATTTTCTTCTTATCTTCTAAATACTTGATAAAAGAAACAAGAATGTTAGATTATATGTATTTGATTTTGTTAATCCTAGAAGTTTGCAGTCCTTTTTCTATATAATTATTTTTGTTAGATATATATAATTATATACTATACGATACGATTCTGTAAGATCCCAGCCTCTTTCTCCATGTAGAAGGGTCGGAACTTAATCCACCACGCTGCTCCACTGCGGGTTGGCGGATATATTAAATAAGATATAAAATATAGATTTCTACAATTAGTAACGACCGCTATCAGGTATCTATAATAACAAACGGGACAGACTGCTTAAAAGAAATATTTGTACAAATACAAATATCCATCCCGAGCGCGAATGGTAGAACGTGATGCTTCTGGTATTGCAGGCGTCTATAGGCTAATCCAGGGGTTCCCAAACTGTGCGCCGCGGCGCCCTGGTGCGCCGTAGAAAGTGAAGAGGGGCGCCGCCGTGAGTCGATTCTCTGTTATTATCCGAAACTACAAAGTACAAATATTCACCAAGCTCACCCGTCACATTGATTTAATTGAGTGAATACCGTATTTTATCTTTGCCTTTCTCAAGAATTAAGTCTTTCTTGTTATTTCCTGTTTCAATTCTTTTATAATAAAAAAAAAAAATCAATTTCATATTGTAAGCAGACATCTTCATTTTTATTCCTATCAACCTAATTAGGTGTTATCATTATAGGTGCCTATTTCTGTCTACTGTATATGTATTTTTCAAATAGCTAAATAGAAAGGGTAGGGCGCCGTGACAAAATTCTAAATTTGTGAGTGCACCGCGGGCTGAAAAAGATTGGGAACCCCTGGACTAATCAGTAAACGCTTACTATCCAGGCACAGATCACCCCCCGATCAGGTGAGCCTTACGCTTGTTTGCCGACCTAGTTATATAATAATTGTGTTTGCTCGCAAACGAAAAAAAGACCGACTTCAATTACATCGACAATACAAAGTAATAAAAGACGAAAAAATAGTCAAGTAAATACGCGCTATTAAAGATAACTCAAAATTTTGTAATCAGATCTCGATCTAATTTAAACAAAAATACTTGACAAGTATTAGCTTTCGATTAAAGTAAGAATCATCAAAATCGGTACACCGAGTAAAAAGTTATGCGGTATAATACAACGTAGGTCGACGAACAAGTAGTCAAGTAAATACGCATTATCTATACTAATATAATAAAGCTGAAGAGTTTGTTTGATTGTTTGTTTGTTTGTTTGTTTGTTTGAACGCGCTAATCTCAGGATCTACTGGACCGATTTGAAAAATTCTTTCAGTGTTAGATAGCCCATTTATCGAGGAAGGCTATAGGCTATATATCATCACGCTAAGACCAATAGGAGCTTAGCACTAATGAAGAATGTTTCAAAATCAGGTGGTCCTATTCCACGGGGACGAAGTCGCGCGCACAAGCTAGTTAGATATAACTCTAAAAGTACTTGTCAGATCTCAATTAAATTTAAATGGGACCACAAACATAAACAACCAACGACAACGACAAACCATAAACGGTAAAACGTTAAATAAATAATTAGACAATATCAATTATTCATCAATCGTTTTAATATTACTACTTTAAAGCCTAATTTATATAAGCCTAATTTTTTAATTTATTTAATTTGTGAGATCAAATTTAATATTGTTTATTATTTAACTGTGGTAGGGCACAGCAGGAAATTTCCTGCTCAAAATATGGAGCAGCCCGACTGGGGTAGTACGTTACGGAAGACCACAGCTAAATAATACTGATTTCAAGCAGTATTGTGTTCCTGTTGATGAGTAAGGTGACCAGAGCTCCTGGGGGGATTGGGGATGGGGTCGGCAACGCGCTTGCGACGCGTGAGCCGTAGGCTTGTTTGTCGACTTACTAAACATACAAAAACATACAAACAAACATTAAAAAAATTGTTTGAACCCTCGTACTCAAAGTCAGAAGTTTTATAGCCCTTAAATAAATTATTTATTTATTTAATACTCGAGTAAATACGCATTATTAGATATAACTCGAAAAGTAGGTACTTGTCAGATCTCAATTTTTAAATGGGACCACATGACACACAACACCTTTCAATTAAAACAAAATTGATCGAAATCGGTCCACCCAGTCAAAAGATCTGAGCTAACATACATAAAAAATACAACCGAATTGAGAACCTCCTCCTATTTTGGAAGTCGGTTAAAAAACGCACCACAGCTAAATATCATTTACTATAATATAAAGCAAAATAAAGGTCAAGTCATACAATTTAACATGTATAATAGTGACATTACTTTATTTCTTAAATATTTTAACAAATTATAATAAAGAAATACATAAATCTCAATCGAAAGCTGGTAAGCATTTTTAAAAAAGGTACTTCTTAATAATTCCTGAAAACGAAATCGCAACTTCAAAACCAAAATTTATATTTTTCCAGTATTAATTATCTAATTACTTTTATAATGACAATATTTATGACATAATTTTACATTATTAAAAAAAAACTAAACATACATTTCTTGCACACTAATTTACTATAAAATATTGCTTATTATCTTCTTAAAATGAGTTGCAATTTCTATTGCATAGTTGAACATAACTCTTATTAATATAAGCCTCTTACAGACGTAATTCGTAAAGAAATAAACGCGAGCATCTACTGGTACTCTCATGTATTTACTAAAAACCTACCTTTAGTAAGTAAATATAATGAAAAATATATAAGTTGTTTGTACCTTTTAGGTAAGCGATTCTATTTTATAGTAGTCGAACAATAATTTTAATACCAGTTGTTTTTGAGAGGTAAAGTTGAAAGATATTTGTAACATAACAACTCCATCATACCATTCATGATCACCGGCAACTAAAGTATTCCCACTCACTATGACAATAAAATATTAAATATTTATTATATTATATAAATACTATATAAATATTTTGTTACAAGATATTTGTAAGGTTTGTTAATGTTTTTATTGCTTTACATTCTCCAGTAAAATCTGAGTAGAGACATATTTAACTTTACAATCATTAGAAACAATAATGTACATAATTATATTAAACTTAAGACAAATCACAAAATTTAAATACTAAAAATTATATTAATTAATAGTATAAATTATTTAATATAGTACTTACTTAAAAGTGATATTAAGAGATCAAATTATTTAACCGACTTCAAAAAAGGAGGTTACTCAATTCGACCGTATATAATTATGTATGTTTTTTTTTAAATGTATGTTCGGGGATAACTCCTTCGTTTATGAACCGATTTTGATTTAAAAAAATTTGTTGGAAAGAAGACATTCCCAGTTTGGTACCATGATAAGGAAACCAGTATCTGATGATGGAATCCTAGAAAAATCTAGGGGAACCCTCGAAAATCTTAGTGACGACCAGGGCCGGACCGTGAGGTCAGGGGGCCCTGGGCTACCACTAATTGGGGGCCCACCAAATTTGACCACGATTGAGATGAATGTGTAATAGCAGCCGAACATTTTAACTGTCAGTTTGAAGTAATATAAGAATAAAGAATTTAATAAAATTATTGATTCTTTCGAATTGTCGTCTATTTTTGACTTTGAAATGACTTAGCGGGCCCCTTGAATCCACGGGGCCCTGGGCTGAAGCCCAAAAAGCCATATGGTAGATCCGGCTCTGGTGACGACTAGTGTTTGTTAATTTTTTTTCGTCTACGTATGTTGTATTATTTTTCGATGTAATTGAAGTCGGTTTTTTTCGTTTGCTAACAAACATAATTTTTCAACAATTGTTACTAAATAGTAAAATATAAAAGAAATCCTTTGTGCATTAAGAATTAAACAGTCTTTTAATTATATCTAAAAATTTCAAAGGTTTTTTCATGAAATATTTCTAAATCTAGACACTACAGCTAGCTTGATAATAGACCTAGCCTTGAAATTACGTGTGGTAGGCATTTACAAAATCATCAAATTCACCATCTCGATCTTTACAATTTTGATGGTAAAACATCATAGGTATACCAAAAGAGAAATGATTACATTAGTTATAATAATTGATACAATTTGATGTTTAATCTAATATTATTTAAACTTGCATGTATAATTCCTTAACAAGGCATAGCATTTTGTTCTTTGGAAGAATTTAAATAAGAAATCAGCTCTTTCAACTGCATAATTATATCCCAATAAAAGATAGCTACATACACATAGGTACATACATAGTAAATGTTGCTACTTTTGAAAGAAATAAGCAGTTTTTCATTTACTTTTAACGCAAATAGTTAAATTATTTATCTAAGTTTACAAATAGCAGTAAACGATTTTTAAGTTTTATAATATAATACTGAATAAATGATATTTCTACTGTATAAAATGTTTTCTTTTTATCAACTATTTATACAATTATTAAAGACATAAGTACAATTGTATGGTTATACTAGAAATTGTTTATTAAATCCTGCTTTTGATTTAAATAACTAATTACTGTATTTGTACATTGATTAGCAATGAAATCCAACTGAGGTAGGGCACAGCAGGAAATTTCCTGCTCTAAATATGGAGCAGCCCGACTGGGGTAGTACCTCGACCTTACAGAAGACCACAGCTAAATAATACTGTTTTCAAGCAGTTTGTGTTCCTGTTGGTGAGTAAGGTGACCAGAGCTCCTGGGGAGAGGGATTGGGGATAGGGTCGGTAACGCGCTTGCGACGCTTCTATAGGCTACGGTAGTCACTTACCATCAGGTAAGCCGAACGCTTGTTTGTCGAATTAATAACATAAAAAATGAAAGTAAAATTGTTAAATATACGGAGTTAAAATAACAAGTATAAACTTAATAAATAAGTATTTCCAGAACTCAACAATTCGCTATTCTCAACACTATAAGATGGTCATCCCTATAATTTTCACTTTTAACTTTTAAAGATGTAGATTTAAAGAAGAAAGAATTAATGATTTAAAGAAGATTAAGATTGTTCAAAAGAAGCACTTCAAGGTCTTCTTTATTAAGCCTGTTCTAGGTTTCGTTATACACCGTGTTATACACCAATTCTTGTATCTTCATTCTTAACATCAGTTTCTTTGCTGGTCCCAACTTTTTCACATGCGGTATGAGACTGTTAAAGAAACCTATATCTTCATCTTTTATCACTTCAGAAGCTTCATTACTATTACCGACACTTTTTTGAGCTTCATCGTCATCATCATAGAAATCGGTCTCCATGATTATGGGTTTTGTGTCGAATTCATCAAATTCATCATCTTTGACGCTAACGTCGTTTGGTATTGGTGTTGGTTCCATATAGTAGCTACTGCTCTGATCAGCTGTTGTATCGAAGTCCGCATCTTGATTGAAATGGTCATCGGCAGTGTCGTTTCCTTCGTAATCGTTAAACTGATTGGTTAAGAACTGTAGTTTCGGAAGATACTCCCATTCTGAACCTTGTTTACGTACTTCTTTTCTTGCTTGGTCCCTTAGATATTTCCATTTCAATCTCGCTTCATCTCCTATGAATTAACAATACAATAGTTTAGATACAATTTAATAGACTTTAAATATAAAGTAGAGAAGAATCGAGGTTATATTTTAAACTTTTGTAGTCATAACAGATATATTTTAGTGATTTGCTATACTTACGCGTGACTCCTAACTCTTTAGAAATCTCCTTCCAACTTTCATCTAACTTATACCAATTGTGATGTCCTTTCAATTGTCTATTCCATATGATATCTCTCGCTTGTACAAGATCAATCAATTTATTCATATCAACGTCAATCGTTCGTCTTTTGTTCATAAGTAACTTCTTTCTCATTGTATATCCAAGTTTTGGTCTTTTTATAGATTCATCTAAAGAGTTAAACACTTCGTCGGTGGTATCTTCGTCACCTTCTTCATCTTCAGCTAAAAATTGGTGATGTATGAATTTTAGTTTTTGAAAATGTGGCCAATCGGAGTCGTTTGGGTTCTTTTTCATTTCTTTTCGACATTGGTCCTTAAGGTTTTTCCATTTCTTTCTGCAATTTAGACCTGAAAATTCATAAATTACAGTTTAGAATATATTTTCATGTAACGACTTAAGCTTAAACTATATATGAAACTCAACTTCAGTTATGCCTAACGTGACCAGACGTCCCGTTTTGAACGGGACCGTCCCGTTTTTCGGTCGTGTGTCCCGGTGTCCCCGAAGATAGCCCTGGGACGCAAAAATGTCCCGTTTTCTTGAAATAGAGCGAAAATTTTGTGTATTTCGGATAAATTTAGAGTACAGCACAATAAACATTACTAAACATAACTTTAAAACTATTCGACTCGACAGGCAACAGCTTTCGATTGAAACTGTCAAATTGGTACATCCACTAAAAAGTAAAAGGGTAACAAACAAAAGAGAGTCGAATTGAAAACCTCCTCCTTTTTTTGAAGTCGGTTGATAAATAAATAAATCTGATAAATTTAAAAGGCTGATGTCCCGTTTTGAGTCGAAACAAAAATGGTCACGTTAGTTATGCCCCAATGGTATCAAAACATTATTACTATCGGATGTAAGAAAAAGTTGGGCCCATGGTTGTGGTAAAGGTAATGGTAGGATTTCTGTAGAACCAAATCTATAATAACGCTAGCTGACCCGGAAAACGTTGGTTTGCCGCTAAACGCTATTAAAAAATAGGGGTTGCTGGTAGGAGGGTGAAAATTTAGGGTTGTATGTATTTTTCAATGCCAAATCACAGTAAAGTAAAAATAAAAAATATTGTCAAACAAATAATTAAAATAGTTTTGGGATGGACCCTCATCATTTAGTTGTATGAAAAATAGACTTGGCCGATTTTCAGACCTATCCGATATGCACACAAAACTTCATAAAAATTGGTCCAGTCGTTTTGGAGGAATTTGGCAACAAACACCGCGACACGAGAATTTGATATATTAGATTACTAGCTGCTGCCCGCGACGTCGTCTGCGTGCGTTCACTGCTCGTTCCCCGTAGGTGATAGCGTGATAATATGTAGCCTATGTTCTGACCCGACTTCTTAATAATATTCGTGCCCAATTTGAAGTAAATCCATGCAGTACTTTTTGAGTTTATCCCGGACATACATTGACTTTCATCATATCATTTTATTATATGTATAGATAGATAAAGCTATAGAGTTTGTTTGTTTGTTTAAACGAATCTCAGGAACTAATGGTTCGAATTAAAAAAAATATTTTTTGTCTTGGATAGTCAATTTATCGTGGAAGGCTATATATTGGCAATATAAAGCCTTCCACGATAAGATTTACTAAGAAATGTTACGAAAATGGGCAAGAATACACTTTTTGAGAGAGCGCTGCTTAAACGGTTATAGCTACCCAAAAATTACGTATGATAGAATTGATCGCCACTAAAAGTTCTGAAAAAAGTCCGCGACAGCATAATTATGTCTATCTTTTAACTCATTAAAACCTTTTTTATGTTAACCAAGTTTGTTCTAAAGTAACGCATTATTTGGAGAGCTGGTTTTTTGGCTGGGCGGGAACGATCAAAACTACGCGCGAGGCAGTAATCATTTGGAGATTTACTGTGCACTGTGCGTCATCTGTGCGTCGCCCCGCTGTCGCCGTCGCTGGGCCGTCGCTAGTTTCGTGCCCGCGGCCTTTATAGACATGATATAAATCCTAATCCAAAAAATACGTTATTTATCACAAGTAGGTATTTCTTTTTGAACAAAATTGTCCTTGGCATCATTCAATTCTTAAATACCTTAGAAGATATTATATTTATTTTTAAAATAACTTAAAATGTGATTTTATTGAGTTTTTATTAATGAAAAATACTTCATTAACAACGCAATTTTATGAAGATAAATTTTGCCGTTTATACTTAGCATTTAATTTGGACGCAGAAGTTAGGAAATAATGTAAAATCAAATGATTCAAATGAAACGACGCCGCGTCGCGTCGCGCCGCTCGTGTAAGTGGCCGAGTTGCTTGGTTTAAAAAGCCTTTAGTAATTTTTTTCCACAAATTAAACACTAGTACATCATATGCAGTTTATACCATCGTTCAGAGTGCAGTTTAATAGCTAGTTTTTGTAAGCAAGTTTAGATTTTAGAATAACAATAGCAAGGGACACAAAGTTCGTTAATAATGAGTGCTTTCAAAGAGCATACAAAGAGAAGTGCGGTTAAAAAGTTAAATTATTGCGGTGGGTGCACTTTATCGAAACACTTTTATAAAGTATCTGTTGGTCGTTAGTGACAAAACGATATTTATATTTGGAATCGAATTGAAAGAGGTAGTTTCAAATTATCATATAAAATGTAACTTGTAGAAATGTAGGTATTTAATTTATTAATTTGTATAAAATAAAGTTAAAACTTCCAGAAATCATTTTTTGTCGCATTTTCTAAGTCGATCTTAAATAGTGTAGTATTCTGTAGTAACCCAAAAGTAAATTCGCTGTTTATGTAAAAAAAATAAAAAAAAATTGATTTATTCTGCCTGTAAAGTCCTACAGCTGGGCATAGGCTTCTTTCTCCATGTATCCGAAGATTCGGAGCTTAATGGAGCGGGTTGGCGGATATACCTATATATTCCCGACCGTAAATAACGATCGCTATCAGGTGTCCATGATAAAAACTTGGACCGACACGGCTTTACGTGTTCTTCAAAAGACGTTGGTTGGGGAGACCCACATGGACAGACACCTAGACCGAAAATATATATTTGTTCATATACAAATATCCACTCCGAACGGGAATCAAACCCGTGACTACCAGTTTTTAAGCGCCTACACGCACTACTACACCATACCAGTGGTTGTAAAAAAAATTAAATATAAATAATATTTAAATACTAGCGCACGGGCAATCTAGTCTGTCGAATAAACCGCATAATATTAAAATAAGATATCTTATCATTCAAGTACCTATGTACCTGTACCAGAATCACTAAAATTCATTACGATATTTTTATGTGATAGATATAAAACTATGCAAGTATATAATAGAAAATCGCGTACTAACAAACAATCGAACTTTAACTTTGTTAGCTGAGTAGGTATATAAGATTGATAATGGAAGATATCTGGCCGGGCACAGTGTGATGAGATCAAGATGAGATCGTTTGGCACCGGGTTAGGTACTAAGCAAAATGTATTTAGGTGGGTACACATATTATTTAAATTATTACATTATTTTATAGTTTATGTATTTTTAAAATCATTTACCACAAGTACCCTACAAGTGTAGGTACCTATGTTTTATTTTTCCTGTCATCATATCTTTATAAAGCTAATTTTTAAAGTTGTTTTATTAAGTAGTAAATATACTTAAATAATCATATTACATTTGCATGAAACAATTGAACATACATAAGTAATCATTTTTATACTTTATGCTCTCTTTTGTCAATCGTTTGTAATGAACAAAACTAGCGCCAAATCGGAATATAAAATAATTGTAATATTGTATGTAGTTAGCGCTAATGTCGCCTGCGCGTCGACTGCACAGTGCATAGGGATGCAAACGATACATCGATGTTTTAAAACATCGAGGTATCGTTCATAAACATCGATGTTAAAACATCGATGTTGAACTACAATAAAACATCGATACATCGTTCATTAACAACGATGTTTTATGAACGATGTTTGATAGCAGCGCCATCTCTTCGTAATTGTACGTAATTATAATTTTTGTCATGTGACTGGCGGCTGGCACGGGGCGCCACCACGCGTCCGCGCCATTCTTCATTTCTCTCGCCGTCTCGCGTTATGTTACCGTCCGTCAAAACGAAATCCGAATTCCGAAGCCGTTAAGTGCATATTCACTAAAAACTGAAGTTAACTGAAGTTAAAAACTTAGCTGAGTTACCTATTAAACTCGTGATTTTATTTTGTTTAAGTAACTAAAGCTCGCCGACGCAAGATTGCTTTAATTTGCTTGTAAACAAGTAAATTAAATAAATTGATGTGATTGATTCTAACTATTAAAATTTTCAAACTAAGGAAATACGAGTACTATCTCGCGACAAGCTTTTATTATATCATATAGATTATGTGTAATGACTCTATAAGTAGATATAAAAGTTTTAAAGTAAAAATTTATTTTTTTCGTTTTAGTGCATTCAAATAAAAGCTTGTTTTTAAAAAAGGTTTTTTACTTTTAATTTTAAAGAAAACATCGAAAAAACATCGATGTATCGTCGTAAAACGTCGATGTTTTCAACATCGATGTTGCACTTTAAAAAACATCGATGTTTCAGTATCGATGTTTTTTATGAACGATGTTGCATCCCTAACAGTGCACAACAAATAACGCCACAACATGGCCGCCCGCCGGCCGTTCACCTGCAATACTCACTCGTAGTCCCAACCTCAGCGGCCACTTCATTCCAATACCGCTCCAACTTGAACCGATTCCTGTGTCCCCTATAGCTTTTGTCCCACAAGCATTCGCGGGCTTGGACCGCCGCGATCAGCTTGTCCATGTTTTTGGCACGGGCGCCTTTGACTTTCACCTTCATAGCGGAGCGGATGCGCTAGCGGGAGCGATACGCGCGGTAACTGCGACGCGCGCCTGTGTACTGAACGCGGCCCGCTTTTCGCTCCCCGCCCGTCGTTACCCGCTAGCTCGCTCCCGCCACCGCTGGAGTCTATCGCCATCTTCCTCGTGCGTCCCGCTCCCCTCTCCGCGTACATGATACGCCTCGACGATTTATCCGCTTTTATTACATTCGCTCGACCCTACTTTCTTATATTTTGTGCATTGCTTGCTACTTATTACTTTGCTATGTTGTCTTTTCTCTGTCCTTCTAAAAGTGTGGGAAGTAATGTACTCGTAAAACAAAAAAATTCAAGTTATAACAATTAGATATATTTTTTGAACAATTGCGAAGGACGAAGTGGTAGCGATTCTGATTCAATCATACACATAAATACAAAATTGTTTATGCTTCAACTGTTATGTTCAACTTGTAAGCTCAATTTAAATGCAATATAGGAGTACATTTTGCATAACAATATTATGAT
The DNA here is from genome assembly GCA_905220545.2 of Melitaea athalia. Lineage (NCBI taxonomy): Eukaryota > Metazoa > Arthropoda > Insecta > Lepidoptera > Nymphalidae > Melitaea > Melitaea athalia. The sequence goes on from HG992203.1 coordinate 8,556,190, forward strand.
AGGTATGCTTTGTTAAAAACTTTTGTTCAAGTAGGTACCTACCTGTCTACCTTATAAAACAAATAACTATACATTTAAACATACATATTTCCTAAATGGATATAACTATGTATGTTAAAAATTAAAATCCTAATAAAAATTAAATCAGGAGCCATAGTAAAGTAGGTACATTAAATTTTTATAGTAACAATCTGATTAAGTATAAAAATACTAATAAATCATTAGTAAAAAAGTAAATTACATAAAAGTAAATTACATAAAAGTTATATAGTTGAATAGTTTGAACGCATTGAGCCTCAGAATTCCTCAGTTCTATACCTACCTATAGTATTATACACGTATTATATAATTATGGTAGCTAGGTAGGTAGTGTCATATTGTGTAATGTTACTTTGAAAGATAATAATAGATGTATAGAATGCCAACTACACAAAACCCACATCGCGAAACCCCTACTTTAATGTTTTAAAATATTAGACCGTCTTCGTGGAGTAGGTACATAGTAATGCCTTTATCGCCTATTCTCGGATTTGATTTCCGCTTATAGCGGGTATTGTGATTTTTCTAAATGTTAATTCGTAAAACCGAGTGGTTTTGTCATCCAGCAGAGCAATCTGGCTTTTTCACTTATGAACAGACTTTTTTACTTTTGAACAGAGAATCGATTCGGTTTGACAGATCATTTATCTACTATCCATACTAATATTATAAATGCGAAAGTATCTCTGTCTGTCTGTCTGTCTGTCTGTCGCGGAATCACGCCAAAACTACTGAACAGATTTAAATAAAATTTGGTATACAGATAGTCTAGAGTCTGAGAAAGGACATAGGCTACTTTTTAATGCGAATAAAAGGGTGTAAGGGGTTGAAAGGTGGGAATGAAAATTTGTATGGAACTATGTTCGTGTTTCGTAACTGTCAAACATTTAATTTTCATCCCGTCGATATGGTAAACTCTCCGATAAAATTAAAGAACGTATTTAAATAAAGGTTTCGAATCGACAACATATATCCACAATATACGGATAGTAGCGTATTTTATATTTTAAAAATGTATAATAATGTCAGTAATGAAAACGGATTGACATAATATACCTATATTGGTTGTCAAATATAAAACGAAGTGGTTATATACTCTTTGGTCAAATATTTATGCGTGCGTTCAGAAATTTATTTAGTGTAAACTAAGGAAAATATATCAAGCTAATTAAATCTTATACTATTAAAAGAAAAGGAAAGCATTTTTTCCCTCAAATCAACGCAGGTGAAACCGCGGGGCACAGCTAGTAGTAATATAATTTATTCATGGTTAGCACCGCATGGTCATCATCGCACAGCCATAGATATCACAAAATTTTCTTGTAAACTGTAAACTTAGTACAGTACGAGTTGGCGCATGAGTTCCGAAAACTATTCCACCTCAATTTTTTTATGCGATCCTCTTCAAATAGCCCTACTGATGATATAAATGCATGTTGCCAGGGGGAAATCCGGGGCCATATTTTTTAAACCAATTTTTTTTTCTCAATTGCACGGAACTGTTATTTTCCAACCGGACAAATTTTTTTTATATTCTTTAATAAAATACAAATAAAAAAGGTCCTATGACTTTTCACGATTAAGTTAATATTTTTAGAGATATGAATTTTTAAAGGTTCGAAATATCTCAAATTTGGGTACTTTTGACCCATGAAATATAAATTAAAGACTAAAATAAAATATAAATTATATGTTTTTTTAAATTCTTTATACACTAATTAATAGTTTCATGATGGAGATTTAAAAAAATTTCATTGTTTATACCTGTTTTTTAATTGTTAACTTCGCGCGCTCACAAGTATTCGCTGCATCAGGCTCCCTGTGTCCTGAATCATTATTTATCATTTAGGTATCTTAAAAACTATTAACTGTATCAAGATTGTTAAAGAGAGTAATGTTATTAATAACTAAATTCTCTATAATTTGTTTTTAACAAACTTTTTTCTGTAATAAATTTAACAAAAGTTATTTAAGCATGTATCGGAACATGTAATTAAAAGTACTTTTTTATCAGTTTATATTACATTTTTGTTGTTAAAGCAGAAAGTAATTACATTGAATAACTTCTTTAGACGAAGTTAATAGATGTAAAAGTCAGAAACCTTCAAAAAAAAAAAACAAAAAAAAAAATCTTTACTGTACCTACTTAGACACAATCTTACACACTATGATACATATATGCATTTAGGTATTTTTTATTTTATTATATTTCAATTCGAATATTAATAGGCAGAGACCACTTTTCTCCACTTGCTACGATCCTTACATACTTGTTTCGATTCGTCCACTTTCATTATTCCTTTCATACATGCTCTTCAGTTTAGGGTACTCTTGACCTGGCCTTTTTTCAGGACGTCCCTAATTTGATCTCGAAACTTCCGCCTAGGTCTACCCCTTCCAACACTTCCATTCACACTCGCCTTATACACTTTTTTCGTCAATCGTTCTTCATTCATTCTCTTGACATGGCCAAACCATCTCTGTATACCTTTCTCAATTTTTTCACTACATCTTCTTTCAGACCACAACGTTTCCTTATCTCACTATTTCTTATCCTGTCACTCAGTTTAACTCCTATCATACTTCTTAACGCTCTCATCTCAACTGCATTTATTCTACTTCCATGTTTCTTCTGCCATACCCAACTTTCTCTTCCGTACATGAGTGTCGGAACCAACACCCCCCCATTGCACAGCCAAACGAGCCTTGTTAGACACCCTTCGACTGTTCATAAAGGAATGCAAAGCTCCATTCACCATGTTTCCAGCATTCACTCCTCTTTCAATTTCACTCTCACACTTTCCATCTCCTGTAAACTTTGAGTCCAGATACACAAACTCATTCACCTGTTTAATTTGTTCATCTCCAATCACGATATTGCAGTCTGTCACTGCCGCATCTCCTTCAAAAACCATCACTTTCGTCTTCTTTACATTCATCTTCAAGTTAAGTTAAGTACGTACCAATCTTTTTATTATTTATACATAGCTGTGATTCCTTCAAATACCATTATATCTTTATATTGTTGTTAAAAATGCATAAATTACTATGATAATAACAAAAAAGTAATATAAACTGATAAAAATGTACTTTTAATTACATGTTCCGATTCATGCTTAAATAACTTTTGTTAAATTTATTCCAGAAAAAAGTTTGTTAAAAACAAATTATAGAGAATTTAATTATTAATAACATTACACTCTTTAACAATCTTGATACAGTTAATAGTTTTTAAGATAAATGATAAATAATGATTCAGGACACAGGGAGCCTGGTGCAGCGAATACTTGTGAGCGCGCGAAGTTAACAATTAAAAAACAGGTATAAACAATGAAAATTTTTTAAATCTCCATCAGGAAACTATTAATTAGTGTATAAAGAATTTAAAAAAATATATAATTTATATTTTATTTTACTCTTTAATATATATTTCATGGGTCAAAAGTACCCAAATTTGAGATTTTTCGAACCTTTAAAAATTCATATCTCTAAAAATATTAACTTTATCGTGAAAAGTCATAGGACCTTTTTTATTTGTATTTTATTAAAAAATATTAAAAAAATTTGTACGGTTGAAAAATAACAGTTCCTTGCAATTGAGAAAAAAAAATTGGTTTAAAAAATATGGCCCCGGATTTCCCCCTGGCAACATGCATTTATATCATCAGTAGGGCTATTTGAAGAGGATCGCATAAAAAAATTGAGGTGGAATAGTTTTCGGAACTCATGCGCCATCTCGTACTTGTACTAACTGACTTATAAGTCTTATTGCTTTGCCTCGAAACCCTTGAATTAATAAACAAGTAATAAATAAACGTTTCACACTCAACGGCCCCCAGTAGGATTTTCTCCTGTATCGGGGGTCCGGAAACACACACAATACACACGCACAAACGCCCAGACCACGACAAACATCTATATGGCCAATACAAATGTATGAATTACAAATGTTACCAATACAAATGTTTGAATTCGATCCTGGTAGTTATTATAGAGACACTTAACTTCGTTTTGACGGTTGAAATATTTTCAAATCATCGACAATTTCACTTCTGACTTTATTGTGACGTGCTCACGTTACAGACACGCATTTCCCACACGCAGAGAAGCCACCAAAGCGAATAAGCGATCACCTATCGAGTTATTTCATCTGTCTTTAACGTATATAACGCATTTGCAGGATAATACTAAGATTATTACTTAGTCCTAACTTTTTAAGTACTTGACACCTTTTTCTCCATTAGCTGATTAATCTTATCTGGCGTATAAATCTATCTAACAGATAAAATTGTATAATTTGTTTTTCGTTATACCCCTTGCTGGTAAAGCCTTATCGGCTGCCCAATTTCAAAACACAATAAAGGACATTTTTTTTTTTTAATTATAATCGAATCATGTTCACACGACTCCATTGGAACGAAAAATGTTAAAAAATCGATTTCATGTCCCTTACTGTGTTTTGAAATCGGGCAGCCGATATGATTTTAATATAATTATGTACTACATACTAGCAAACCCGGCGAACTCCGTTTCGCCACCAGATGGCTTCGTTTTATGTAACATTTCGTTTGGTGATTAAAAGATGAAGAAAAAATTTTAACAGGTTTTCCCGCTTTTCTGTTGAATTTTTTCCTGAATTTTCTTTGCTATAAACCTCACGGAGCCCGAGACCTTTCCAACGAATGCAAAACCGTGGAAATCGGTTCGTGCGTTCTGGAGTTATAGCGTCAGGAAGGAAAACCCGACTTATTTTTATAAAGTAGATTATAATATTATGACGTTCGAGTTAAGTTTGTTTAACACCCGATACAGGATTTACATTGTAGATACTATGTAGTATAAGTATGGTCCCAATGTAAAGTATGAAACGTTTATTTATATTTTATGTAGTTATATTGCAAACATTTTTTAAATTATGTAGTGTAGTGGTAAAGTTTACCGTACCATATGGCTGCCTGCAACACCAGTGGCATTGCAAGAGTGTCGGCAACCCTACCCTTTTTTTTTAACGTGGGGAAAATCCATCACCGATACCCATGTTATTTCAGACTCCTACTGACTAAAAACCACCACGTGTGAGCCGTCGTTCACCTGGGTGGGGCGTGATGGGGTCGCGCTAACATTCTTCACCTCGCCCCGGCGCGGCGGTAGGTCCGGACGTCTAAACATCCGGGCCCCGGCACAAAGTTGGAACTTGGAGGCAACCCTACCCTGACCCTACCCCACGCCAAGAATTTGTCTACCTTACCACCACAGGGACCAAACACTCCTCGAGAGCAGTATTACTAGCCTGTGATTTTCTGTAAAGTTAAGGTTCTTCTCCAGTAAATCTTAGAACAAGATGTTTACTGCGCCCTACCTACCTTTAAAATGTCTCATAGTCAAAACGATGTTGATAGATTTTACATTTTCATTTCTCATCCGGGGATTTTTACTGGAAGTAAAGCTAAGTTCATTTAAAAGTCTATCCACACCTTAGAAATTCTTTTGTCAAGCGACTTTTACTTTGTGTTATTTGTCAGCTAGAACTCTTTATTTAAGTGAGGTTCCGTCTTAGATAAGCATAACAATACCACGAAGAGCGATGCGACAAAATGTGATCAACATTTCTTGTCACATAATTGACACGACAACTTTAAATAGGCTTATTGATTTTTTTTTTATATCGCCTAGGTACTTAGGTAGGTACGATGCTAGCAAAGTTTTAAGTACTTATTTACTTCTTGTTAGGAAAATCACAAATAAATAAATAAATATCATTTCCTAAGGTTAACCACTCACTGCCTGTGTTTTAGATCTATATGTTACATTATGATTTTTACTTTTAAATAAACCCAGACTAGGTGGAAATAGAAGCCACAGCACCTAGATCAGAAGCAGCATCGGGATAGTATAAGAACACACGATAAAAGTATAAAAAATTAAAAACACAGATAAAGACAAAACTTTGTAAGTAGCGCAACTAGTAGCACAATAGCTGTTGTTGCAATTTCCAATGCGCCAATATATTATGCCATCAATGCAGATCTTTGTTCACACAGATTTTTTGTGTGGACATCGATTTTTTTGAAGTGAAACTTCTTTAGAATCCTTGCTCGATAATGAAAGAAAGACATGAATCTATAGGAGAAAATGAAATAGAACGCATTAGGTCAATACGCGTAAGCGACGCATTTTGAATGAGCGCTTACGACCTTTTACGCGAGACCGTGACCATCGTCGATAGAAAAAAACGCAACAGCCTATCTTTCCAAGACTTTTCAGAAGTTTTACATTTGCCGTGTGTGAACTGCATACACACGTTTTTTTAAATATTCTTCTTAAAACAATATTCTGACTAACGAACACAAAAAAAAAGAATTGTATAATTTGGTGCAGTCGTCTGAAAATTATGCAGGTGTATAGATCAGTGGCGTAGTGAGAAGGGGACAAGGGGGGCATCATGCCCCAGGCGCTACTCACAAAGGGGTATTATAATTTTTTCAAATGGGGGGGGGGGATAAAAAGGTATTGTGCCCGGCGCGCGAGTTAAACTTTAACAAAATAAATTATATTAATAAATAAATAAATAACTATTATTTTACATAATGTTACTTTACATAACATTATATCATCTTATATTCCTTTTAGTAACTCATAAAAGCATCCCAATAATAAAAAATTCATGAGACAGTTCTTAGACAAATAGAATAAAGATCTCATCAATGTTTGCGAGTTTGCGACACAATGAATTAGTCTCACTCAACCTCAAATAAAACGAAAACAAATTTCTCTGCAATATTTCGATCTCGACCTTGACCTCTGGATCTTTATTGATACCGTCTGAGCTACCTGAAAATTCATGAAACTAGAACATAGCTAGTAACGTATACCTACATATGCTACTTTCTAATACCTATTCATTACTTACATCTAATACCTATTAATTTCAATATACTTAATAATAAATAATAGTTTAAAAAAAAACACGCTTTATAAAAAAAATAAAAAAAACAAAGCAATAATCTTATCAAATTAGTGTATTGTCATCGGTCCTCGATAAGTCTAATAAGTATAAATTAAATCTGAACGTTTGAAGTGGGTCAAAATGAAGTACTTACAAAAAAGTCCGTTACAAACATACAAACATACAGGTGAAGCTAATAAGCGTGTAAAAAGCAGATGAATATTTGTTTCTTGTGGAATAATAACAAAATAATAAATGCGTAATTATTAAAATTCCCTAATAGTAGTACATATTTATATCGAGGACACAAACACATTTTGAAAAATGTTATCGCAAATGGGCGATAAGTGTTTGGGCATCAAACAATACCTCCGACGCATCAAACTCGCTACAACTATCGCAACAGCCGGTTTCTGTGACTACTACGCTAAACCTTAGCACAAAAAATCTATTAGTTGGATTCTAAAACCATCCTTATTGTAAAAAATATAATGAGAGCGAACTAAATATAAACGCGAGTATAACAAATCTAAACGCCACGTTAACTGTAAAAAAAAGAAACAAGAAGAGTGTCAACTGTATTGTGGGAACACTGAAAATTAGCGAAATTATCGGTTGTTAAAAAAAAATAACATACACATAACATGCGGAAAAATGCTTAGTTACTTACACACGTTCGGTAGGGTAAAGATCCTTTTAAATCAAATCAAATCAAGTAAAATTAGAGATCTCTTTACTCAAGTATACAATAATAATTTTATATTTCTATGTGTACTAAAATATTTAAAAATTTAATGCCTTTTATGTGAAACTACCACCGAAGGTTTACTAAGAAAAATAGGACGTATCTTTCAAATCAACCCAGGCACCCCTAGCTATAAAAGATGGCTGTATTGACGATCCATAAAAATTAACGGACTACCAGAACGAATAACATTTCGATATTAATCTTAATTTGATAGTCGCATATTGTAGAATTATAGTTGACATTACGAATAACTTACTCTTAAACAATATTTTACTTTGAGACCGGCGCCGGTTTTTGTCGTATTAACAAATTTTTGTTCTATAGAGCCTAATGACTGAGGGTAATTAGTAAGCTTTGTACCATTAAAATTATTAGTAAATCGCATTGGCAGATTATAAAAGTACTTTACTTTCTCACAGATATATATTTTCAACTTTCTTATTTTGAAATTTGATTACAAAATATAAATTTACATTAGAAGTATAATACATACCTAATTATGAAAGATGATATGGAAATAGCCAGCTATCTCGACTCGAGTAATCCCATTGGATTACTATTAATTCGTTATACTCATTAGTATTCAAAGGTAAAATACAGTCATAAAATAATATAATTAGTTAATTACCTATACAAAAATAAAACGCTGAAAATGACATTTTTACGCATCATCAGAAATCATCAATGTGCGAACCACACAGTAAACAGTATACGTGACGAAAAGCCATGTAATAGGGAGATCTTAAGACTTTCGCTATAAAGGCTATTATGTAGGGATATGCTTTTCAACATAATTAAGTTAGTCGGGCAGTGCGCATGAGTCAAGTCTAGAGCGGGTCAAGAGTTCTCTACCACAGTCAGTTTTACAGATTTGCTGGTTCGTGTACCGCGTAATCTCATTATACGCTAATAGAATCCAGCTATTCTAATTATTAACAAGTAAGATCCACTTATTAGATACACAAATTAACACATTTTTTTATCGTATTCGTGAAGTGCATATTTCGTGTCGTGATAAAGTGTTTGCGTTTTCAAATTTCATACCAGTTTTGAAATTGGAATGAATTTTATGAATGTGTGTATTTCATTTTGAGAAATATAGATTTTTAAATTACTTATTTAATTTTTAGTGCGACTTGTTTTGAAGTACGTCGTTTAATTTTCAACTATTTTAATTTTCATATTTATATTATTTTAATCTTAAATTCATTAAAATACTAAATGTTATCTGTAATTTAAACACAAAAAATATTGTAAATAATTAAATATCACGTCTGCTTTATCTGTACCTAGTTATTCATTACAGACGAAAATAAAAATAACATTAAAAACGTGACTATGTTGAGAAATACTGGCTTCAATAAATAAACCTACTTAAAAACAATTCAATTAAATTGGTTGTTACATAACTTGTATAAAATATAAATATAAGAGAAACATATAATACTTAAATATTTATAATTATAGCTTTAAATAAATAAAACTAGTAGAGAAAGGTTTTATGCGTTCGTTTAAATATTCAAATCCTGTTGTCTCTTTTTCTAAAAGAAAATTGAAGCGTACGTCAATAATATTCTTATTTGATGTGGGTTATCGCCATTCTTACAAATGAATAAATAGATATTATTTTTTTAGTAGGTAGGTACCTACTCACAACTACTGTTAAATAAGTTAATAGCACTCAAAATATTTAAAAGGTAACATTTCTTGGCCTGGTAATATTTTTACTGTATCCTACATCTAAATTTTATTCTATTATTATATATATTTTTTCTTCATGAATGGCTGTAAAAAAAGATTTTCCCGCTTTTCTGTTGAATTTTTTCCTGAATTTTCTTTGCTATAAACCTCACGGAGCCCGAGACCTTTCCAAGGAATGCAAAACCGTGGAAATCGGTTCGTGCGTTCTGGAGTTATAGCGTCAGGAAGGAAAACCCGACTTATTTTTATATAGTAGATGGATAAATACGTCTATTTGGACATTTTACAATATTTTACATATTTACAATTCACAACTTAAAAACTAACACTTACTAGGACCTAGGTAATATTACAAATATTTTCCGTCAAAATCGGTCTAGCCGTTTCAGAGATTAGCCGTGACAAATAGACAGACAGACAAAAATTGTAAAAAATGTTATTTTGGTATATATATGTACCGTGTATATATCCATATGCATTTAGTAAAAAGCGGTTATTTTAATATTAGAAACAGACACACCAATTTTATTTATTTGTATAGATGTATAGATTACTTAAAAAAAAATTCAGTGTGCTCTATAATCCATTCTTAATTATTCTTTTCTTATGTAAAATAAATAGAATCAAATGTTTTAAAAACAATCCATAGATCACTAAGGAACACAATATTCATCAGTTAGTTCAGCCTATCGCAGTCCACTGCTGGACATAGGCCTCCCCAAGTTCGCGCCAGACATCCCGGATTTCCGCAATCCTTATCCAGCCTACAGTACCGGCAATCTTACTTAGACCGTCGGTCCAACGGGCTGGAGGACGTCCCACACTGCGTTTACCAAGACGCGGTCTCCACTCCAGGACACGTCTGCTCCAACGGAGACATCCCGGTTTTCCGCAATCCTCATCCAGCAATATTATCTTCTAATATTCTATTTTTAGACTAAATACATAGTATTCAATATTATTATTTATTGTATAATCAATCTAAAGGTATCTGATTATCGTCATTGAAGTTCTTACACAACGTACTTACATCAATTCAATCAAATTACAAACTTTTCAGGGGACAAAAAACTATATTATGCTATTATATGAACACACTTATATTTATTGCTATTTGGTTTTTTATTATACAAGATTTTATTGGACGATATTTGATGATCCTAAAACTATTTTTCGATGTTGTTATCAAATCTAATGGTAATGTCAAGCTAATGGTATCAAAATGTCAAAACCGTCAAAATATACTTACTTGCGTGGTGTAAGAACTTCACTTTAGGGCAGAAACCATGTGGTTTGCTGCTCAATAAAGTGAAAGAAGAAAGAAGTTGAAATTTATAAAATCAGACCTGGCTGTACGGACTTAACGTCTCTTGCCTTTCCCTATTAGGGATAAATTGTAACAAAAAAAAGTGTAAGAACTTCAATAATAATTAAAATATATAAATATAAAAATATTTGACAATCAGTAGCATTATTACGAGATTTAATATTAGTACCTGGGTGACCGAGCCCAGCTCGGTATTTTCATTTTATTTTTTGCTTTTTTTTTCTCGGTATTTTTATATTTTAATTTTATTTAAATAATAAATCTCGAGTGAAATTTAAAAAAAAAAAGAAAAAAAAGTAATCTGGAGACTGAGATTCGAACCCGGGTCAAAACGATTTGAAATCCGTTGCTTTCCTAATTACGCTGTAACAGCTATATTAATAATGGTGAAATTAAGCTTCGTATTCTAATGATATTTTTTCATTGCCTAAAAACAGGGATAAAACGACATTTTTTTTAAATGAATCCTAGCTAGATCAATTTTTCGCCCCCGAAATCCCCTGCATACTAAATTTCACGAAAATCGTTGGAGCCGATTCCGAGATTTAGAAAATATATATATATACAAGAATTGCTCGTTTAATAGTATAAGATAAGATAACAGAATAGTTTTTACATCTATGGGTAGCACATTCTTTCACTGATTAAAATGGAGAGAGCCCCGATGGATAAACAAGTGCCTCTTACAAACTTAGGTCGTGCGTTCGATTCAGTCTAAGCTGCTTAGTTTTACAAAATGCTTTTTATTTAAAATCATCACTTTCTCGGGAAATATTTTTTCATTCAACATTTCGCTTATTGCGTTTAAAGATGGAACAGTTAACATTAAGGCCGCAAACACGAAACTTGCGGCGGCGGGGCGACGGCGGTAGCGGGGCGACGGCGATGTATTCAAAAGCATTACACAGTATAGCGACGGGCACGAAACGGGCGACGGCGGAGCGGGGCGATTGAGCGATCTTCCATGTCGCGTCGCCCCGCTACCGCCGTCGCCCCGCTGTCGCCAAGTTTCGTGCCCGCGGCCTACAAGCTCTTACAGAACAAATTTTCTCCACACCAAAATTACAACATAGATCGTAACATATCTACGCTTTTCAATAATAAATCAAATTAATCTTCTATTTTACTTATTTTCTAAGCTTTTTAGCTAATAGTCGTTTTGTATTGTTTATCTATTAACACTTATTACACATTATTACACATTAATACAACAACAAAAAATATTAAATAATTAATCAACTTGCGTCATAAGCAATAGGCAACCTTTTTTATATATGATTAGGTCGGCAAACAAGCCTACGGCACGCCTGATGGTAAGCGATTACCGTAGCCTATAGACATCTGCAACACCAGAAGCATCGCAAACGCGTTACCGACCCTATCCCCAATTCCCCCCAGGAGCTCCGGTCACCTTACTCACCAACAGGAACACAACACTGCTTGAAAGCAGTATTGTTTAGCTGTCATCTTCTGTAAGGTCGAGGTACTACCCCAGTCGGGCTGCTCCATATTTTGAGCAGGATATTTCCTGCTGTGCCCTACCTCAGTTACAACCTTGTCACTAACACAGCGATCTCTTCCAGGCAACCATTATTAGAAGCTTAGCGTAAAAAAATACGGGAATAACATACCTACTAAGCTGTTATTTATTTTGTCGTAAAACATAATTATAGGTGTAGGTACGTTGCCAGCATAGTTATTAAATTAGAACAATGTCGTTAAAACTTTATCGTAACTATCGTTCAATATTTACAAAATACATTTTAATATACTGAAATAAAAAAGAATGAACAAACAAACAAAAAGATACTTTTACATGTAAATATTAGGGTTTATTTTGTGGGTTCATATGTTAAGTCACATTTTTTCCATCGTTTAAGTAGGTCTCGGCTTAGTGTGTCAGTGCGTTCACATGTCTGAGGATTACACGTCGGTTATATAAGTAGGTACTCCTCACATGTACCGGATTTCCGCATGTCTGTATGTAAAATTAATAATAATGTCATCGACTTTTGTTGAAAAAAAAATGTAAAAAAATACATTTAATTTCGTACACACAGTCATCTTGAAATGATTCTGCTGGGCATAGGACTCTTTTATTTATTATGCAGGAGAAGAGTATTATACGGTGGCGAATTCAGGTACAATCATATGAACTAAAATCATAACCAAAATTACATTATAATTATCTTATTTTTATACAACACTCTCTATCCCTTTCATAAGTTCATGGTGTGCCGTCAGCTATATTTCATGTTAATGTTATGTAGTTGCAGCCCTCAGTTGGAATGAGCAAGTCGCACATGATTATAATCAACTAGCGACCCGCCCCGGCTTCGCACGGTTGCAATGCTGAAACTAAATACTATCTACAATAAAAGATACGTTAGAAACCTCTAAAATTACCAGTGTTCCTCTACTATAATATGCATGTATTATACATAAAAACCTTCCTCTTGAATCACTCTATCTACTTAAAAAAACCGCATCAAAATCCGTTGCGTAGTTAAAAAAATTTAAGCATACGTACAGACAGACAGACAACGGGAAGCGACTTTGATTTATAATATGTAGTGATATATCGTTCACCACTGAAAAAAAGAAAAAAATAATATTGCCTTACGGAAGATTAAAACTAGATGTGTTCCTGTGGTGAGTAGGGTAGCCAGAGCTCCTGTAGAGTGTCGAGGGTGACAATGCGTTTGCGATGCCTCTTGTGTTGTAGCTACGGTAATCGCTTACCATCAGGTGAGCCGTACGCTTTTTTGTCGACCTCTTGTATAATTAAGTCGTATTTATATCTGTTATAATAACATATCTATAATTTTATTGTATTAACAGAATTTCATAAACGAATTTATCTTATAAATAAATAAATGGGAGGTGGACTTCTCCGAAGGCCACATAAATTGAGATGCTATTCGATTTTCGTATCGCCACATTTTATCTGATAGTGCCAAGTTAATAATCCAGACGACATGGGTGGTCTTCTGGATTATTAGTTCTAACATAATTCTTCTACTCAGAAAGCAAATAGCGCCATGTGTTAATGATTCTAATGTAACAATTTTTCCATTCATCATTAATTATTACTATCATATAGGTATATATAATATATATAATCAAAATATGTTTTGGTAGACTCAAAAATTATTTCTGTTAAAAATTTTTACGAATTTTAAACAATAAATCTTAAAACACAATTAAAAATGTACATTTCTTCAAGCGCAGATAAATTCTGTAACTATGTAGTTTATCAGTGCTCGTGTACAGTGTATAGTAGGTACAATTCACGTGCACTCACATTTCCGAGTTCATACCTTGCTTCGTACATTTTTTGTACTTACGTGTTCATTCTACAAAAAAATGTCTTTTTAGGGTTCCGTATTTACGTTGTCGTTTATTTAAATTCGTCATTATTTACCAATTTGCTTAAAATTTTGATACTTTAATTTGTGCAAATTTATAATTTTTGTATCATTAAAGTAATATTTTATTGCACATCTTTATTATTCGGATAGTCTTTCAATACATACATGTTTTAATTAAAAAAAAAATAAAAACTAAAACTGTTGCTCCTTGGATACCAACATACACCAGTTTCAATTAAAAAAAAAAGTATTCGATACGATACGATTCAGCCTGTAGCATCCCACTGTTGGTCATAGGCCTCTTTCATCATGGAGGAGAATGTCCATCAGAACTTCTTTAAAACAAAAAAAAAAACACCCATATGACCCGTATTGTTAAATGACTAATATTTAAATATCTTTTTTCTAAATACTTGTAAATATTAATTCACCACGCTGCTCCACTGTGGGTTGGCTGATGTATTTAATACTATGAGTAACCATTGCTATCAGCTGTACGTGATAACAACCGAGACTGACTTAACGTGCTCTCCAAGGCACGATGGGGACACCCACAAGGACCGACATCCAAACCGGAAACAAGTATTTGTACATACAAAATTTCATCCGAGCGTGAATCGAACCCGTCAACCGTCGGTATTTTAGGCGCCTACACGCACCACTACACCAGAACGATAGAAAAAGTATAATGATTAATGATCATATACTTCGTCATCGCCTACCGTTTACTTATCTCATTAAATCTTTACTTATCGAATAAGTTAAGAAATAAGAATAAACTTCTGAACTAAGAATGTCTTGATCTCAGATTAAGGCTACGCTAAACGTTCAAGCTTTTCGCTCAAGTGTTTCCACTTCAAAACGATATAAATATTGAAATCTTTAGCAAGGCTTTCATGTTCGCGTTATTGAGCTGCGTGTTTACACACGCATATATGTATTTCTTTTAACACATATTTCTTCAAAACCAAAAAAAACACCCATATGTCCGTATTGTTCAATGGCTAATATTTAAAAAGCGTTTTACTAAATACTTGTAAATATTATTATTATTAAATACTTTATTGCACAGTTAAATTACATTAAAGAAAATAATAAGTACCTAATCTGACCAAAAGTGCAAAGGCTCTTATCACTAATAGTGATTTCTTACAGACCAAATATTTGCAAAATGTTTTCTTTTTTTTCTGTCAGTGTGTTTCAACTAACCTATAAGTTACACTGATTTCGGTAAAATAATTAATTTTAAGATTACTTTTATTATAAGTTTATGAAGTAAAATATTTCACATTTTCAAGAGAAATTTTATAAATTTGGTCTAATTTTTATTGTTAGGTTCTAGTTTTCAAAAGTTGTCATAATGTGTTTACCTACCCTACTGAAGTTATAAAAAACCTAATTCGTTTATCCACATACCTAATCAATCCTTTCAAAAGGACTTTCATACTTCGGTAACAAAACTATTCACCAAAGAAAATATTTTCCTTACCTATCGGTGGAAACTTTTAAATGGCCTTCTATCAAACATTTTCTTACCTGTTACTTTTGTAATTATAAGTTATTCTTAAGTAAATGATACTAATACTATAAATATTAGTAAGTTTAAACTGAGGTAGGGCACAGCAGGAAATTTCCTGCTCAAAATATGGAGCAGCCCGACTGGGGTAGTACCTCGACCTTACAGAAGACCACAGCTAAATAATACTGTTTTCAAGCAGTATTGTGTTCCTGTTGGTGAGTAAGGTGACCAGAACTCCTGGGGGGGGGGATTGGGGATAGGGTCGGCAACGCGCTTGCTATGCTTCTGGTGTTGCAGGCGTCTATAGGTTACGGTTTTACCATCAAGTGAGCCGTACGCTTGTTTGCCGACCTAGTTACATAAAAAAATAAAAAAAATACAAAAAGTTTTGGAGATTGATAGATAGATGAAAACTACTGAACTGATTGTAGTGGAACTTGAGATAACTAAGGAACCAGAATAACACATAAACCTTCTTTTTTTCTCAACACTCAACGATGATTCACTCCTGTGTTGGGGCTGCGGAAACATAATACACAAGCACAAACGCCCAGACCACGGCGCACACACGTATAGGCCAATATAGATGTATGCCATGTGCGGGAATCGAACCCGCAACCGCCAGCACAATAACCACAAACCAGTGCTGTGACCGTTACTAACGGGTTGTTAAATTTTTATTTTTAATCGTTATTTAATTTTTCCTGACTTTCCAACGGGATCTGAAATTACGCGGATGAAACCGCAAAAAGGAACTAGTGTATAGGAATCTTTACACTAGCTCCTTTTCGCTTCTATGCTATAGATAAAAAAATTACACATACATGTATTTTTATAAATTTTTCCGTATTTTGTCCAGGTGTTAGTCGACGCATGGCGGGGCGGCAACATGTCGAGCGTGACGGGAACGAGCATGTTGCGCACGCGCAGAAAAGATGTCAACGTCAAACCGAACCGCAAGTGAGTAAACAAATTATAAAATCTGTGTCTCCTGTGATAAGCGATATGTCGAGTTCTACCCTTTTTGTGATATTTTATTAAAATTAAAATTGTGATATTATATTATATAAAAACATATAACTTCATTCTGATAATGCTATGGGCATAATGGGCATTATCAGAATGAAAATACGTTTATTTTTTTTCTAACTCACATTATTCTATCTACTAGATATAGTAACGGAAGATTTTTGTACAAAATAATAAACTGTGTGAAAAAATTGGTGAATAGCGATAATATTTGTCAACTTGTACCCCTTTTTCAGTAATTAATCGCTCTAAGTATTCAACACTATTTTTCGGGTAGAAAGGCGAATTAAACCGCGAGCGAAAAGCTAGTCAATAAGGAAGAAAAAAGAATTATTAGAATTATATTTAAAATTGATAATTAAAGTGCAAAGAAACAGAAAGAAAACTCTTTTTCATGTTTGGTGTTTGTGCCTAGCATACAAATGTAAAAATCAAATCGCTGTGTGTGGCAATACTTGATATATTTTTTATATATAAACGTGCTATTTATATTCAGAGTGATGCCTACCATTTTTATATATTTATCGCTCGTAACTCCTAAACAGGTTGGATCGGAAGTCGTCGCGGGGCATGCTGTACGAGAACGAAGAACTACGTCTACGCACCATAAATATAAATGCAGAAGTTGAAAGAGGTAATTGGAAACAGTATTCCATTTATGTATTTATTAATTTCTTACTTGCATCTAACATTACAGACAGAACACAATTCATTAGACATAGACAAATAATGTTTCATTAATATTAACGTAGAAAATAGGATAACTACATATAAACATCATTAATAAAAGTAGAACAATGTAAAATCAATAAAAATATCTTTATGTTAAAATATTTTTGATGATGATAAGTCTGTGGAAAAGAGTAGCACAGGACGGACAGTGGCAAGCAGCATCTTCCATTATGATGTCCATTTCTTACAATATAATCGTCTATTTAATTTTCTACTAGTAAACTAAATAAAGTACCTACGCCTAATAAAGTACCTTTGGTTTTAAAAGAAAAGACGGCCTAGAGGATAAGGATACGAATTACGAATACAAGCCGGCTTTATCATATTTTTAAAATGCAAAATGTGTTAAAAAAATCATCTCTCGTCAACGTCCTACAGAAATTGGCTTTTCAGGGAGAGGAATCCATCTGTTTAGACTGGAGCGATAGTGAAGTAGCTTGGCGAACAACATAAATCCCTTTTCTTATATATAATATACCTTCCTTTTCCTATATTTACCCCTTCCTCTCTTTTCTTATATACCTTCTTATATATATACCTTCCACCACCACCATTATATATATACCTTCTTTCTTCAATCTATGCTAAATACATACCAAAAATATTCGAGTTAGCTTCAAAAGCATTTTTTGATTCGTCATTTTACAAATTACTCTGTTAATAATAATTGCAGTCAATGTTCAATTCAATGTCAAATCAACGGTTAAAAGATTATGAATATAAAACAAGACCTGTAGGTAACCAACAGTTGAACATTTACAATATTTTTTTTCCAGGTCAGTCAGACATAAAGAAACTGAAGCGTGAGAACGAACAGCTAAAACGAGAGATATCCGCGCTCCGCTACGAGTATGACAGGCTCGACAGAATGCTGCGGGAGCGGCGGTCGTCGCCCGAGCACTCGGACGTAGGTTGCTAATAGCATTTATTATATACATTATCAAGATTTTACGGTAATTATCAACATTTTTACTTATACGAGACTTACAGACATTTTTACAAACAGTTATGACTATGAGGTAGTCTATTACCTCGTAACTGTTAACTGGGTGAATCGATTTTGATGATTCTTTTTTTATATTTTCTATATATATGTCTTATCTTGTGGTCACATTTAAATTTAATCGTGATCGGAATAATGCGTATTTAATAGATTATTTTTTCGACTACCTATGGTATATTACTTGTCAAAGTAAACTGATGTCGGTTATGTTCGTTTGCGAGCAAACACAATTTTGTAACTCCCGATATTTCTGAATGTTTCTGAGTCGCCTGTGACTATAAGTAAATCTCGTATAAGTAAGAAAATTTACTATACAAATATAAATTAACAATAAAACATGAACACCCGACTCACAGATCCCGAGTATGATAAGTAAAAAATAAATAGACGTTTCACATTCAACGGCTTCCACTAGAATTTGAACTTGTTGTCCGAAAATACACTCAACACAACAAGCAATAAACGCCCAGACAATGACAAACGTCTCTAAGGTCTATAGTCTATACAAATATTTGACGTCTGAGAAAACTGAAACCTCGACCGCTACCTGCTGCTATGACCACTATTCCATCTCATAGTCAAAACAATTTTCAGAAACACACAAAACTTAAACTAAACTGGCTTAGTAGTTTAATTGTTATAATACATTATGTCAACTATAATAACAGATTAAAATTTGTAATTAATATATATTTATAAAAACGATTATAACAACTCATCCAATTGGTTGAGTCTTACTGCTGGTGTCCCACAAGGCGGTGTACTTTCTCCGTTACTTTTTTCTATTTTTGTTAACAATACCTATTTCAAATTCTATTTTTTTCCCTTCCACCTGTATGCAGACAATTTACAAGTGTACCGTCATTTTGGAGTGACTGAGTTGCATGAGACTATAGACAACCTTAACAAAGACCTTGCTGCAATCTATCTATGGGCAAAATCATTTTGACGTATTATAATTCCTGTAAAATCTCAGGCAATAATTATTGATAGCAGCCGTCTGAGAGACCGTATTGCCTGGGAAGTAATGCCTCCTATCTTTTACTGTGGCTGTGGCACACCGATACCCTATTGCGACAAAGTTAGAAAAGTTTGTAAGGCTTGAATTTGGATAAAAACTTATCTTGGATAGCTTATTCTTAAGCGTCTTCAATACTTTCTTCCACTTAAAACCACATTCCAACCAACGTTCGTCGTACGTCTTGTTTTTTTTAACTTTTTAGTTTGAACTGTGATTTATAATAATTATTAATCACTATTTACACTACTGTTCCCCAAGGTAACATCAATTCTCACCACCATGGGTAGGTAGATAACTCTTATAGAGATAACGCACTTGCCAACTTTCTTTGTAAATATGATTTTTACTTGTATCTTTTTTTTAAGTGCAATAAAGAATATATATATATTATGTCGTTTTCAATTTTATCGCAGTTGAATATCAAGCTGAAGACGTAACCGAACAGATTTTATTCCGGGTTCCATTAATTGTAGTAAATATCATTCTCTAGACTTCTTATCTTAAGCTCTAATATGACTTTTATATAAATACCAGTTCAATAGGAACAACACTATAATTATATACATAAGTACCTATATTGTTAGTGACACGGCGAAAACGATTAAATTATTATTGTAAAGGAACATATTTGTACTTAGATATAGCTACGAGTATAGTATTTAAAACATGCATAATCCTAAAATTGACAATAATACAAATAGATATTACAAATCTGCCATCAGTATACAATAAATGCATGTCGTTGTAACAGAAGGAATAAATATACATACAATGCATTTTTTAACTTAACTATTAATTAAAAAATAGCATCGAGTATATTTATTTAGTTACAGTTATCAATTATTTAGTTAAACGTTATAAGTATTAATTTTTTTAATTTTAGTTTTTACGAAGGGAACGATATCTTTTAAGAAGCACTTCACTACTCTACTAGCACTACGCTACATACTTACTACAATGCTATGCACATAACAAATTTTGTTTATTTATTTATTTATTTAATTTTATAATTTATGGTACACCACAAATATATTACAAACAAAGTTTAAAGATAGTTACAGCAGACAGTGAAGTACAATGGGCGGACTTATGGCTAATTAGCCATTTCTTCCAGACTACTCAATTTTAAAGCATGATACTGACATAAAAACAATAGTTATCACTTTTTAGTTTTTAAAGCTACATTAGACTCAATAATTATAAATAAACACTTCTTTACATATTTCGACACTTATAATCCGAAGTTCAATTTGTTTTTTTTTAGATGCCTAATTTTTACTGATTTAATTTATTTTATTATTTTGCGCACGGGTTTAGCAATCTCAGGCAGATCCTTATGAATCCGAATACCCTGATGTAAGTACGATAGTATTGTTTTTTAACATTTTAAAACTAATTATTTGATCATAGAGAGAAGCACTGGCGGATCCAGGGGGGTCACGGGGGTCATGACCCCCCCCCCTGGACTGTGTCCAGGACCTAGGTGGACCACTAATTAAAATTGTTAAACAAGATTTTTGTCACAATATGTATGTATAGGTATTTTTAAGTACATTACCTACATAGATTAATAAAATACCTACTTTTTACCTGTATCTATCATTATAACATTTAAATTATAACTTCTTTTTACTTGACCACGACTTTGTGACCCCCCCCCCCCCCTGGCGCCTTGACCATGACTGTGACCCCCCCCCCCCCCCCTGGCGCCAAAGCTGGATCCGCCCTTGGAGAGAAGTTAGAAAATAGAGTTCGCAAGCGCAACTTCAAATGGGACTGAAGGCATTACTAAATTGAGAACATTCCAGATTGATTATATTTATATTTTGTCAATTACAGCACAAATTGAATTCGTTAAAAAAAATAACAAAAAAATTTCTACTTAATTATTTATACATCTGTCAGTGATCACGTCTTTCTGGGGTTCGATTTTTTCCAATAAAATAGGAAAATGAAAAAAATTTTATATGTTATCACAATATTTATACAAACTCCATGTTTGAGATTGTATCAAATTCAGTCAAGCGTTATTACAACACGTAGACAACAGTTACTTTATCTATATATTATACTTTCCATACATTTATAGATTTTAATGAAAATTATTTTATTTAATTATAGTACAGATTTTTATTTTTTATGCATTAGTGTCTACCCGACAATATCGAGCAGACAGACCAAAGCGTAAGTGACACTATATATCTTGTAAATTAACTTGCTTTAAATATTTTATGCATCTACTCATATTTCTGTCTGTTGTATTTATTTTTCGCTACGTAATATACTACCATCAAGCCAATCAATAATGACAACTTTAACTTTTGACTAGCCCGTTGGCGCAGTTTGTAGTGACCCTGCTTTCTGTACCGGGGGTTGTGGGTTCGATTCCCACCCCGAGTCTGGGTGTAATATATATATTTATTTATATATGTATTATTAATAAGTATGTTTATCGAAAAAAAAAATATGTAGCTGTACCAGTCGGCTGTTACCTATAACACAAGCATTAAGTTGCTTACTTTAGGAACAGACGACCGTGTGTGTATTGTGTAAATATTTATTTATTTATTTTATTTAAAACTTGGTAGGAAAAATTACCTCGCAGTAGAAAATACATTGACGCTAGTTCATAGCAACGAAAAGATAACAATAAAAACTTGGTAGCAATATGAGGATTTAAATATGTATATGGCAAGAAAGTATGAACAAAATAAATATATCTGCATTATTACAGTAACATAAGTATATGAAGCTTGAGACGAAAGCTACCTGTTCCAACCTGGGAAAATAAATAATGAACATATTACTTGAAGCCTAATAAGTAGTACATAGGCCTAGCCATAAGTAGGTAGGTATAAAAAATCTAGCTTTGCTAATTAATTTGTGTCATTTTCAAACACAACGGAAACTTTATAAATATAGGTAAATAATAAATTATTATTTTTCATTAGAAGACATTTCAGATCGAAATTTTAAAATAACTATTTCGCGAAAGAAATTTTAATTTTTTATTTTATATTTTTATTATAATTTTTTGAATATTTACTGCTAGATAACATGATAATTATAGAGTATGTAAAAATTGTTAAAATACTAATAGGTTCTCAATTCGACTCGTGTCATGTGGTCCCATTTTAATTTAATTGAGATCTGACAAGTACTTTTAGAGTTATACCTAATAATGCGTATTTACTTGACTACTTTTTCGTCGACCTACGTTGTAATACCGCATAACTTTTTACTCGGTGTACCGATTTTGATTATTCTTACTTTAATCGAAAGCTAATACTTGTCATGTAGTCTTGTTTAAATTAGATCGAGATCTGATTACAACTTTTTGAGTAATCTTTAATAGCGCGTATTTACCTGACTATTTTTTCGTCGTTTTGTTTTATTACTTGTCGATGTCATTGAAGTCGGTTTTTTTTCGTTTGCGAGCAAACACAATTATACGTAAGTCGGTACTCGGTTCAGCGTAAAAAAAAAAACGGAATAATAACGAGAAAACCTGGATAAATAGACCAAGATGTCTAAATTTTAATCAAATATGAAAAGTGCATGTCTTATTGACCTTCTTATCCTCAAAAATATCATACCACGAACATTAATTATTTATTACCAATGACATCCTCATTTGCAAATGTGTGTTTATTATAATATTCTGTTGTGATTCGTTTTTATTTTCATTACAGTAGTTCAGAATTTTATGCACGTTGTAACATTTATTACTGCCATTAGCAACTTACATATTTCATTTGAATTATAATTTAGTTATAACACTTCAATTTAGCCGTTATGAACTGAAATTTTAAATAATTTAAAAAGGTATTAACTTAAATGTTTAAAAAAAATCGGCCAAGTGCGAGTCGGACTCGCGCACGAAGGGTTCCGTACCATTGACTAGGTACATTGATTTTAATATGGGGCAAAAAAATCACTTTTGTTGTATGAGAGCAAAAATAGGCAAAAATGACGTTTTTTTGTATAGGAGCCCCCCTTAAATATTAATTTTATTATTAAAGTAAATATAGAACTGAGTATTTTGTGAATATTTCAAGCGTCTACCTGTTGCCATTATTGATATCGAGCAAAAAAGGCAAGAAAATCGCGTTTGTTGTATGGGAGCCCCCCTTAAATATTTATTTTATCTTGTTTTTAGTATTTGTTGTCATAGCGGCAACAGGAATACATAATTTGTGAAAATTTCAACTGTCTAGCTATCGCCTTTCTTGAGATACAGCCTGGTGACAGACGGACGGACGGACGGACAGCGAAGTCTTAGTAATAGGGTCCTGTTTTACCCTTTGGGTACGGAACCCTAAAAATATCTCCCATTTTATTTCATCTGCTTAAATAAAAAAGGTATTAATTTTCATTATTAATAATATTGGATTAAAATAAAATCGGCCAAGTGCGAGTCGGACTCGCGCACGAAGGGTACCGTACCATTGACTAGGTACATTGATTTTAATATCGGGCAAAAAGCGGCTAAAAAAATCACTTTTGTTGTATGAGAGCAAAAATAGGCAAAAATGACGTTATTTTGTATGGGAGCCCCCTTAAATATTAATTTTATTTTAATTTTATTATTTATTATTAAAGTAAAAATAGAACTGAGTATTTTGTGAATATTTCAAGTGCCTACCTGTTGCCATTATTGATATCGAGCAAAAAAAGGCAAGAAAATCGCGTTTGTTGTATGGGAGCCCCCCTTAAATATTTATTTTATTTTGTTTTTAGTATTTGTTGTTATAGCGGCAACAGAAATACATAATTTGTGAAAATTTCAACTCTCTAGCTATAGCCGTTCTTGAGATACAGCCTGGTGACAGACACACTGACGGACGGACGGACGGACGGACGGACAGCGAAGTCTTAGTAATAGGGTCCCGTTTTTACCCTTTGGGTACGGAACCCTAAAAACGACATATAGTATAGAGTTACCTAGGTGTAAATAGATTATATCTATACTAATATATAAAGCTGAAGAGTTTGTTTGATTGTTTGTTTGTTTGTTTGTTTGTTTGTTTGAACGCGGTAATCTCTGGTTCTACTGGGCCGATTTGAAAAATTCTTTCAGTGTTAGATAGCCCATTTATCGAGGAAGGCTATAGGCTATGTATCATCACGCTAAGACCAATAGGAGCGGAGTCCACGCCGACGAAGTCGCGCACAGAAGCTAGTTTAAATATATAAACCAATATAAAATAAAGATTGTTTATTTTTTTAATACGTCTTTCAGGCTCAGCAATCGTATTCAATTTGTTTTAAATGTTATAAACATAATATGCCTACTATTTTATTTTGCAATAATCAATCAAAGCTTTGCACTCAAAGCAAAATAAGTATAATCCAAAATAACAATAATTTATAATTTAATTTATTAATGAGTACAGTTAGTATAAATATCTTTTCACACAAAAATCAAACTGTTTTGAACGCAAATAAAGCACAGTATTGTTTGGCAGGACAGCGCGTCAGCGTGCAGCGCGTGCCCGGAGTGCGCAAGCGCAGACGGTTCTGTTCGAGCTGTTGCATTTCATGATTTGAGCGTCGTGCCTGAAGAGGGGGAGCAAGAGAACAAGGTAATATTAGTAAATAATTAATCTTTGCTAAATTCTTCACAATTTGTGAAGATCTTTTTTGTACCACATATGTTAATCACACTTCGATCACACTCGAAATATCATTCTTCAAATCCAAATTCGATTCTTCGTCTGCAGCCTCTATCACAAAAAGGACCCAATTTTATACTCCTATATTAAGTAGTGTCCATTTTATTAAGATGAAGGAGCCATCCGTTTTCTGCATAGGTACAGTAACAGTTAGTTTAAGAAAGAAGATTTTATTGCGCATAAATATAGAAAAGTGACATCAAGTTCACTTGATGTTACATAAATGTTTAGATAGGTCAAGTTATATTTAGCAGATGATGTTCACTTTTAAGAAAAGGACTTATGTATTAAATCGCGTTGTAATCGCTTATGTGTGGTGCGCCTCACCAAAATTTTCTGAGAAATTCTTTCCAAGACAAAGTTTTTAATAATTACTAAACGTTACCTGTAAAAAAGATCGAAACTCATACTAACAACTGAAAAGCAAGCATTGCTGTTAAAAAGGGTTATCACGAATATGGAATAGCCTTAAATAGTTTACCAACAAAAACCCCAGAATTTTTTTCTCCTTTAATTCTTGATTCCTAATAATTCAACAACGTTAGATTCGTTGACTACACCGTAAATAGATCTTTTATCTCTAAAATATAGAGCATCCATCCGTAGAATGAAATGTATAATTGATTTATTCCTAGTGTATAGGTACATTAATCGCGTACGGAACTGACGTAGTTACTATTAGTCAAGCTCAAAACAATTGTACCATTTGCATAGACCAAAACAATATTTAGAAACGCGAGCCTATAATAGACTGACGTGTTAATCCATAAGCTTCAGAAACCATTACGTTCAGAAATAGATCCATTAGCAATACCAACAGCGGAAAACTGGTCGAAACCAATAAAATACTGATACATTGACTGGGTCTATACGAGAACGATTTAACTGGAGAAATATAAGTCAAGGGCGGAAACCGATGGACGTATGAAAATATTGTGGCACATCTTGTAAAGAAATTATAAATAAACTCAGTTGAGTCTCGCCGGCCGCTTGGATTGCACAGTGATACTCGTAATGTCCGGTTCAGGAAATATGATGGTGATTTGTTGATGATCATTATTGTGCTTGCGTGTCTCGATGACTGTTGGATATGGTTTGTTGAAATTTGTATTTTCATGTGTTTAATTTTTTTGTGATATCTGCAATGCTGTCTAATTTTGACATCTGGCTTTGCTTTTAAACGGCGATTAATAGGTATGTTAGTGTCTGAAACATTTCATACAGTTTCCAATAAAAACCTTATATTTCAACCCCAATGTACTCAGTCCAATAGTTTTATTGAAATTAGTAAAATAATTCATAGTTTTTGTATTTATTTAATGGGTACAATTTCTCTTAAGTAAGATTATGATTTTTAATGTCATGTAAATTCATTTGTATATGTCATACAAATGATACAAATTATTCTACCTGGATCTCAAACTGCTTATAATTCAATCGATAGCTGCGGAAGTGTGACGCACGTCTCCTTCCCAAATAATATAGTACTACAGGCAAATAACGCCCGCTTAACTTTAAACTATTATTTTTTCTATTAATACAAATAAAATTAATAAAATAGTGCGATAAACAAATAAACCATTCTGTTCTGAACCGAAACATATTGATTGAAAATACAATTCTTTAAAATTTCCGTACTTATGACATCTTTTTAAAAACTATGTCTTTGGGCGTTATTAAAAATACCATGTTTAATAACGCCCGTTAATTTAAATGTCATCCTAGACGCAGAAAACATATTCCTGGAGGATAAATGTATAATAATACACATCAGTCACATCCAATATTTTTATTAGAAATGGAAAATATAGAAGAAATCAAAATTTAACACAAAAAATATCAAATTTCCTAACGTAGTAAAATTACTGTTAAACTACTCTTTATAATCATTTTAACAAAACTTTTTTGGTCATATATCAACACCTTTTAATTGTTATGCATCAAATAACAATTAAAATGTTTTTCTGTCTAAAAAAATAACATAAATATTACCCTACATTGGGCGTTATTAAACAGAAAAGGGCAATTACGCCCTGAGGTAGGTGAATAACGCCTGTTCATGGTAACAACAACGAAAGGTACATAAGTAATAAGTACATAATATCTCTCACAAAAAAAGGTAAGCCTGTTTTCTAATGAATTTTGGTGTGAGAAGTACTCCGATGGTTGCAAATCGTTTTATTCTTCAGCCAAATCATATTCGATGGTATTAATTTATTTATCTGTGAAAACAGGTTTTCGTCCCAAACTTTTGTCCACGACTCTCCTCCTCTTTTTCTTTTACCCATAGAACTCAGTGGCGCCATTACAAATCCTAAACAAAAGATGAAAATTTATTAATCGCTTAAATATATAGAACTGGGTCAATAACGCCCATGAAGGGTAATATCGCCCAACGGTTATTTTAAAAGGCGTTATTAGCCGAGTGGGCGTTATTGTCCTTTTTTGTGCATTTTCACTAAATTATGTACTTTACCTAAAAAATAATAATGATACATTAAGAACAGTCACTTACAACACGACGCATAACATAAATATAATAAAAGAAATATTAGGAAATAATTAAAAACTTACAATTTCGTCCGAGCAGTTTTTATAACAGCAACGTCCGTGAGCGATACCCACAAAGCACGGCCTGATATTGGCAAGATAGCAGCTCGAGAAACTCACTTTTGGGCTAGACGCATTCCTATTGGTGTTAACTATGTGTACGTGCGCTGTGATGCTGCTCATTCGAATTAAAGTACGTTTTCTGGGTTCTGGGCGTTATTTGGCAGCGGGCGTTAATTGCCATACCTACTATATTAACGCGACAAATCTGTCGAGGTGACGTTACACCTAATTTTGAAACGATTAACAAACAGTTGGACAAAGGCACTGTCTGTGAATTAAAACGACAGTAAAAGAAACATTTTTGAGAATGTTTAACCACGTAAGTTCCACGTTTCCACTAAAAAAGATGTAAGGATATGAGGACGAACGCTTTAAATAACGATAGGTACCTAAGTACTGACAAATATGTGTATTTATAAGTAGCGATATTGTATCATTTAATTTAATTTTAGAGTAGGTATATATCTATATAATTTAAATAACAAATTAAACAGCACTCTGTTCATTTCGCACAGTCTTTTGTACATACATATTGTAGTTATCACGCGTGCTTTTAACTGAACCATGCATGCATGTTTTGTCATAATTAAACTTCATTTTTTACGATTGTAATTTACAGTCACATTATAACACATGCACGCAAAGGAATGCTTCGAACTACTCCGTGGGCTTTACTGCATAACCTGTAAAATGAATAATTTATTGTTTCAGAGCGGTGCTACAACACCTTGCACTTGCGACGAGTGCCAAAAAGAAGAAAAGAAAAAACGAAATGAACAGAAAAAGCAAACAAATAAAAAAGAGGGAGTTAAAACTAAAGAAACGACACAATCAAAATCTAATGCTCAAATGCAACCGAATACGAAAGAAAATACCTCTGACAGAACAGTCGATGTTCTTGTACATGATGCTCCGAATATCCCGAGATATTTCCAGTCAGTGACGTCAACACCATTCCACGTGGCTGCACCACCTCCTCCAGGATTTGTAATAGCCCCTTATCAGCCTCCTCGCTTCCATACAGGCGGTAACGTGGAAGATTTATTAGGAGATGTTGAATCATCTACTGCTACAATCCAAACAACATACATTCAACAAAACTCCATATTTATGTGTAATACTAGAAACATTGTCCAAAATAAGTGCTGTTGTCAGAACCGCGAATCAAACACAAAGACTGAAGTTTGTCAAGAACAAACGCCAAAATGTTACGTTACAGAAAAGAATATTGAATTGACTTATGATTACCCTAGAACGACACCCATTCCAAGTAGCCCTAGCCAAAAATCGTCAGATGAAATAAAAACGACCACCACTGAGGTTGCAAGCACAGTTGTTTTTGTCGAAAAAAAGATGCCAGTAAAGCCGAAGAAATTTGATTTCTTCTTTAGATCACGTTCTGCACCAGTTGGAGAAAATGAAGAACCTATATACGCAACAGTAAATAAATTACCAAAGAAGCTGAGAAGAATGGAACTCGCAAATCTTGAAAAGGAAGTGGCATATAAGACGAGTGAAGTAGAATCTTCTACACGAACTGAGGTTACTTTAAAAACTGATACTGAATCACAACCACCACCTCCAGATGACGATACGAGTCGATCAGAACGAGAAAAATCAACGGTGCCGCAAAGACCAGAATCACCGAAAGCAAAGAAACGAAAGAGATTTTCATTGACATTCAAAAAACGAGAAAGAAAAAGACGAGAGAAGAAAGCAGAAGTTAAAAACGGTGTAAAAAATGGTGTACCGGTTCAAGTCGAGAGTGATAATGAAAGGCTGATTGAGGAACAGGATCCTAAGCACAAGCACTGCACAAAGCATCGGCCGATGCCACGTAGCGCCATGTCGTCTTCGAACTATAGCCCGCGTTATAAGCGGGATAGTTATCAGGTACATTCTGGAATTTTTATTAGAAAATCGTGTTCTGCGATGCTACAATTGCTTGCATTGTCGAAGATTGGGGCAGTCACACGCTTTTTCATGCTATTATTAGTTTGATGTAAGTACGTAGCTGTCAAGTTTAGAGTGTCCATGATCTTTCTTTATTGAACACACATTTGTATATGTTTATATGTAATGTTGTTATATATATGTATATGTATTACAGTACGTTCACCAACATTTTGTATTATTCTATACCGCATCCTAATACCACAAAACACCATCATATCTTCCATTACCATCAAAAATGTAGCGGCAAAAGTATGCGTGTGATTGCCCTACATCATACCCATTTTTACGTCGTCTTAAAATTATATTGTCCTACTAAAAACAAGTAGTTAAAATATGGCAATCGATCTTTATGAAAACATGTTTCATAGCAAAAATCTACCTTCGTAATTTGCGTAAAAAAGCAGTAATCAATTTCAGAATTTCACTAAACAAATCTAATTCCATTTCAACAATTCGTTATAGTTTTTTTTTCTTCCAGGAGATGACAACGTCACACTCAGAGCACGAACGCACGAACAGTATGTGCTCATCTGTGAATTCCCTGGCATCAGCCTGCACCCACAAGTCTAGAAAGTTATCTGTTGCCCCTCAAGACGGCTCCATACCCTGGTGTGGCTGTTGGGGAGCCGGTTGTGTTTAACGTTGAACTATGCACCAAGATACATGAATAAAGTGATGTGTGAAAGTGAAATTGAACAAAACCATAGCTGTGCTTTGTACAAGAACACAAACATTTTATAACTTTGAAATACGATAAATAGACTTCAATAAAATTCTAAATAGACAACAGTTTTGTATTTTAACAAAACATGTAATATTTATCTTTTCGTTTTAAATGTATTTGTAAAGTTCACATTCAAAGTCTAACACTGTTGAAAGGTTTGTGCCCTAAAAAGAAAGTAAAATTGTTTGATTATACATAGTAAATAAATAAATAATCAACGCCTCACACTCAATGGCCCTCACTAGGATTATCTACTGTGGGTTCGGAAACACACACAATACACAAGCACAAACGCCCAGACCACGGCAAACATCTGTATGGCCAATACAAATGTTTGTGATATGCGGGGATTGAACCCGCAAGCGCCAGCGCCACGGCCATAAACCAGAGCTATGACCGTTGCGCCAACGTCGTCAATTTATAATAAAATCTATCATGCTTCATGCCATATATGGTCTAAGATCCGGGATATAACAAAATACTCCCTCATCTGTTAATTAGATGAAACAATTTTATGGAGCAGGCTTATGGTGGCAGGTTGTTTTTATAAATTCACAATATTGAAATCAGCCTATAAAAAATTGTTTCATCTAATTCAGTGTTTTTCAACCTGTGGGTCGCGACCCCCTGGGGGGTCGCGAAGCTGCCGTAGGGGGGTCGTCAGAGGTCGAGATAACTTTAGTAAAAAAACAATAAAGATCAAAAAGATTGATTTATTAAGTAAGAGAATTTTAACAAAAGGATATACTCAAACATTTTTATGTCAGTACAAAGTACAAACAAATTAACAAGAAATAAAATCCTAATACTCATGTTATTGCGAAGGTTGTGCTTGTTTTTAACCAACACCCAAAAAAGGAGGAGGTTCTCAATTCGGTTGTATTTTTTTTATGTATGTTAGCTCAGAACTTTTGACTGGGTAAACCGATTTCGATGAATTTTGTTTTAATTGAAAGGTATTGCGTGTTATGTGGTCCCATTTAAATTTAATTGAGATCTGACAAGTACTTTTACAGTTATATCTAATAATGCGTATTTACTTGACTACTTTTTCGTCGACCTACGTTGTATTAAACCGCGTAACTTTTCACTGGGTTTATCGATTTTGATGATTCTTACTTTAATCAAAAGCTAATACTTGTCGTGTAGTTTTGTATAAATTTGATCGAGATCTGATTACAACTTTTTGAGTAATCTTTGATAACGTGCATTTGCTTGACTGTTTTTTGGTCTTATTACTTTGTATTACCTACTTGTCGATGTAATTAAAGTCGGTTTTTTTTCGTTTGCGAGCAAACACAATTATTGATTAACCAATTTCTTCCATCGTGGATATTTATTTGCTACACATAGAATTAAATCGTTTTCCAAATTTAAGCGGTTTCTTTGTTTGCTTGTTATTTTGGCCATTGGTGAAAATGTCAACTCGCATAAGTAGGTACGAGGTGACAAATGGAATCAAACACTTCAAGGCCTCAGTTGTCAATTCCGGGTATTCTGTTTTTCTTCTTAACCAAATAGGTATCCAAATTAGCAGACTTGAACTCCAATTCCATCGGCAGATAATTCTAGCAGATTCTTTTTGAGCTTAGTTGGCAAATTAGCCTCATTTATAGCAGCATTTAAAAACGAATTTAAGATTTTTAAACTGAGGTAGGGCACAGCAGGAAATTTTCTGCTCAAAATATGGAGCAGCCGACTGGGGTAGTAGAGGTACTATACCCCAGTCGGCTCACCTTACAGAAGATCACAGCTAAATAATACCATTTCCAAGCAGTGTTGTGGTCATTTTGGTGAGTAAGGTGACCAGAGCTTCTGGGGGGAATTGAGGGTAGAGTCGGTCTCGCGCTTGCGGTGCTTCTGATGTTGCAAGCGTATATGAGCTACGGTGATCGCTTACCATCAGGTGAGCCGTACGCTTGTTTGCCGACCTAGTTACATTGAAAAAAAAACCACCTCTGCCCAGTGTTCTCCGATGTTTCTTGCACTGAGAAGTAATGACACAATTATTATTCTTCTTTCAAATTATTATCTAAGACCATTTTCATACCAGGTATATATGGCTTGATGTTTATCTCACATCCGACTTCTTCAGTAAAAGATAGTGTCGACGAAAATGAATCGAAGCTATTTTGATTTATAGACGACGACCACAAGTCAATTTTTTTTGTAAAGCCATATTTTGTCTTTTGCACTGATGACATTTTCATCTCGCCCTATACACATACATACATGATAAAAAAATTTCGTGCGTACAAAGTACACATGTCAGAAGTAAAACTTCTTTGGAAAACTAATTTAAAAAAAAAACTAATGAAAAAAAACGAATTTAAAATACAAAAAAAGTAGTTTGAAAAAAAAAAAAATAAGCCAACGTCGCAGTGTTCCCAGGTGGTCGCCCATCCAAATACTGACCGTCATGACGCTGCCGCGTTACTGTTCGCTCAAATTTTACCCCTCATGTGCCTACAGAAGTTTCACTTCAAAAAGCGAAGGGTCGGGGGGTCGCGTAATATTTTTTCATACCAGGGGGGTCGCATCATGAAAAAGGTTGAAAAACACTGATCTAATTAACAGATGAGGGAAGATTTAGCTTCTCGGATCTTAGACCAATACCTACATATTAATGTGCCAATGTGAAATGTCAATTTATAACTAATATATAAATAGTTTTCAATGATGTAAATATGAAAGGTCTATAACTCTATATTAGAGAATTTTTCAAGGAAGTCAATGTACCAAAATGCTGCCGTAAACTTTTGTGTAGGTATCTGTTTATGATAGCAACACATACAATGTACCTACATATACCATAATCATGATAGTTAATTTCTATAGACATCTTACACGATGTATGTTTAGTGTAAATAATGTTGTGAGTGTACATTAGCGAGCTATAAATATAATTAAATTATTCTAATACCATATAAAAATGTTTTTTTTTTTTCTTAAGATAAACTTCAAACGAAATTTCAACGACTAAATAAATATTTCTATCATGCTTACACAGAAAATTTGACTTTATAAATCAGTTTATTTACTTTTTTTATTTATATCACTGTTTAATTTAAAAAAAAATGTTCAACGAATAATTTTCAATTCGATCATATTTATAAAATTAATTACAAAAGTTGCTGCTGATAATAGTACCAAAAAACGGTTAAAAGCCTATAGCATTATAGTGTCAGTAACAATTTGTATTAATTTCTATATATTTATTAATTTATATATATTGTTTAAAGTTAATGGATTATTCGTAAACCACCTATTCCTATTTCTACGGTCTTCAAAATTTTATTAAGGCTGTAATCTCGACCGCACTGAACAATCTTAATCATTCAATTTTCTTCGTGTCTTCCCCGTTCTTAGCGATTAGTAAAATCGACAATTCTATTTCGGCATTATAGCAAAGCTAGTAATCCAAATGAATGAATCAATTAAATTATATAAAAATGTCGAATTATCACTAATTCGCTCAGATCGAAACTATATATTATTGTATCTATACTAATATTATAAAGAGGTAAAGTTTATAACTTTGTTTGTATATACGGGGTAATCTTCGCAAATACTGATCCGATCATGAAAATTCTTTCGCTTACAGAAAGCTACACTATTCAGGAGTGACAAGATAAAAGGAAAAAGATAAAAATATATAAAGATTTTAAATCAGCAGGATTTGAACCTGCGCCCTCTGACGTGCCGTGTCAACAATTCAATCTAATCAAGCATTATTATTTGCCTTAGAAATTAATTGGTGATTTTAAAACATTTATATTTATCTGATTTGCTGAAAATAGTGAGAGTGTATTGGAACATATCAAATTTCACCGTACCCTTCTTATGTGAAATGGATTATAACGCCCAACGAAGTGGGCACGGGTCGGCTAGTTTCATATATTCCTAAATAGCGATTATTAAATGTGTCAAGACTATTCGAAAAATAGAATCCACTCTACGCCAACAGATATCTACTTAGCACTAAAAACGACATAAATATTTTAAGTATGATTCAGCTACCTGTGCGAGTTCAGTTTTCTTGGTTGGTACTCACCACAGAGTACAGTAAGTATACAGTATAATTATAACGTTATGGTCATGTGGGGCAAGTGTACGCAGCGGGTAAGTGTGCGAACGCTAAGTATCTCGGCAACTAATTGTAATTAAGAGACGGCATCCCCCCTCTTCGGAACCCCACACAACGTGCAACGAAGTGCTAGCTCCTCAGCGACCGACCGCTGGTTATTTTGTTTTGGCAGGCGAGTAAATTATTTTGCTTAATTTCTTACGATATTTTACCATTTTCACAGTGTAAACTTTTGTAGTTGTGTATGTTTTTATAAAATCTCGTAATTGTTATCAATATTTGGATATTTCAAGGTTTAAAAAATGACAGTGTTTGAATGTTTTGGATGACGCAATAATTAACAATTTTGATTGAGTCTCAATTTGATAGGTGGGGTTAAGTGTACGCACAAGTTTGTCGTCTAAGTGTGATTTTCGCACTGTTTCAATACTGCAATATTTTGTTTTAGAATCTGGAATAACTATTTAAAATGCCTCAAAATTACCAACGGAAGGCTCCCAAAGCTGTGTGGTGACAGATGAACAGCTAGAAGCTGCCAAAGTGTTAATTACTAAAGGTGCTACTAAGCACAAAGCTGCTTTAGAAGTTGGTTAAAAAGAGAGTACTTTGAGAAAACGCCTCAAACTTGGAAAGACAACGGAGATTATGGGAAGACATTGTTCAACATTTACAAAGGCTCAAGAACAAGAAATATACCAATACATAAAAAAGTCTGACGATCTTTACTACATGGGCTTACCATGATCAGCCTTCGGGAATTGATTTATGAATGTGCTGAAATAAACAAAAATTTTGTTTTCAATGTATCCGTTACTGAAACATAATTTGATAGTTAAGTTATAATAATAAGCTTTAGAGTACGTTAACAACATAATTGTTGTTGATTTATGCGGCGTACACTTACCCCTACCACTGCGCACAGTTACCCCCCTACTCGGGTAAGTGTGCGCATTTTGATTACTTTTGTATTCTTAAATTTCAAAGAGTTTATGCTATTATAGCTGATTATTGTCATACCTAAATTGTTGATTAATAAATAGTCTAACTAATAAATATAGGTAGGGATCCCTAGTACATTTTTTTAACCTGATCAGTATCAAGCTAATTTTCCGTGAGTAGCTTCATTTTGATGAGTCGAACAAAAAGTTCCTCTTCGAAAACTCTCGATTGTGGTAGATAATAGAGTTAGCAGGAGGTAGAGCAGCAGTGAGCGTAGGACCGGGATAACGTACCACGCAATTTGGAGGACAATATTACCATCAAATTATATAAATATTAAGTAACTAAAAGAAAAAAAAATCAGCTGGTTAGTAATAATTTTTGATGACCTTACGAGGTCATCAAGTTGATGACCTCGTAAGGTCATCACAAATTAATTTTTTTTCTGATTTGTTTTTGCTTTTAGTTAGTTAATATCTATATAATTTAATAGTAATAATGTCCTACAAATTGCGTGGCACGTTATCCCGGTCCTACGCTCACTGTTGCTCTACCTCCTGCTAACTCTATTATCTACCACAATCGAGAGTTTTCGAAGAGGAACTTTTTGTTCGCCTCATCAAAATGTAGCCACTCCCAAAAAATTAGCTTGATACTGATCAGGTTAAAAAAATGTACTAGGGATCCCTAACTAATACTGTTTAGTTTCATTTAGGATATAAGTTTTATTTCAAAGAGGTTTCAAAGCTTAAGTGCGCACACTTGACCCACTTGACTCTATACATATTTCAAGATTTTTCGAATGGCAATACTTATCTACTATCGATGTACTATCTGTTTCTAAGGTTAATTACAAAATTTGTTAAAATTTTGTATATAGAAAAAGAAAACGAAATTTTTAAACAATTTTTAATCAATTGCTTGATTCGAAGTCAACTTATAAACATTTTTATCCACTCTTAAACTAATAAATAATCACGATTCAGCCTGTAATATCCCACTGTTGGGCATAGGCCTCTTCCCCATGTAGGAGAAGGATCGGAGCTTAATCCACCACGCTGCTCCAATGCGGGTTGGCGGATATATTCCCTACTATGAGTAACGATCGCTACCAGGTGTACATAATAACAACCGGGACCGACGGCTTAACGTGCTCTCCGAGGCACGGCGGGGAGTCCCACAAGGACTGCACAAACACCCAGACCACGGCAAACATCTGTATGGCCAATACAAATGTTGACGTGCGGGGATCGAACCCGCAACCGCCCGCGCAACAGCCAATCGCAATCCAGTGCTGTGACCGCTGCGCCAACGCGGCGTCATAATAATGACTTAAGAATATTATTTGTTAACAGTTAATCGTTTTTCTAACATGAATTAATTTGTCTTAAATAAAACCTCTGTCATGTACCATCCTGTTTGCAGTGGGGAAGACACATTTATAAACTGTTTGCTGTAATACAAAATTCATAACTCTTTATAGTGATTCTGCCACCCATGGACTTTTGTAAAATAGGGGGGCGGGGGGGTCGATGGTTGAAAACCTCCACATTATATATTACCATATAATATAAGTTAGTAAGAATTTTTAAGGTATATGAATAAAACACAACATTATTACATAGATGGTTATTTATTATAAAATATGACACATTCTTTTGAACTGTGTTTACAGTTATTTGAGACGCACATAGCAAAATTGTTCTGACTGAACCTTCAATGGCTGTTTTATAAGACATATATTTTATTAGGAATTCACTTTCATGTAATAATTATAAATGTTATTAAAATATTAAAACCTTTAATCTTAATTCAGTAACAAATATTTTAAAGTTTTATGATCATGGCGGAATTGAGTTTATTGTTAATGAAATATTTATCGTTTTAATAATAAATATTTCACATTATGTTTTACGTACAGTGTTTGTTCATTTTTATTAAGCTTTTTCGTTCTTTCTAATATTTTTTTTTATATTGACATACTGCAGTTTTTATATAACTCCACTATAAGTCAAGTCCAAAATGTTATTACTAAGTATATTATTAATAATTAAGCAGCCCTTGAACCTCCAGTCATCGAAGCGTACATTGATTCTACTTTAGAACATTCGAGAACCTACTAAAAAAATTTTTTGGACGCAAACACAACGCATCAATAATACACTTTGTATAGGAATTATAGAATCGCTATACGTTTTCAAATGAAATGGCACGTTAATTGTAAAATGAGTATGTGTTTCGTGTTAAAACTGAATATATATAAATCAAAACACTTCGATATATATCGTATAAAATAACAAACATATTATGGCTTTCAAAACTCAATAAAAAAATAATATTTCAATAAATAAATTACGAGAAATTAATCAATGTACAATATTTACATCGAATATTTATATACGAGTTACATCGAATTAAAAAAGGGGAAACATGCGTCGTGACGATTAGAAGCGATTAATTTCTAGAAGAAAAAAAAGATAACAAACGAAAGTAGGTTCTATGTCTTTTTCGATTCATAGTAAAATATAAAAAATTCCTTCGCATTCCCCCTATTGGACACGATTACCCATCTCTTCCTCGCACGCGTTAGTTTCCAAATAAATTCACGTGTGAGAAAGAGACGAATGATATAATGACATATATCGATAAAAACTTACAATTAAATACACCTTAACTATGCTTAATGGAGACATCTAATATATTAAACATTACTTATGAATAGTTACATCGATATATTGCCGAACGCAAACAAATATATAGAAATTGCATTTCTTTCGATACAATTCACTAAAAAGCTTTTCATAGGATACATTTTTTTATTGCGAAAAATAAATAAACGGATAATACATAAATTGCACTGGATAGGTATTTTTATTTAATCTTTAACTAAAATATAATCTATGGCAAGTGCAATAAAATATTTGTTAAAAAAATATAATTGCCGCCATTTTGTGTGACCCACTTCTAAATAAGTTGCAGGATGGAATCAAAGTCACTCCATGTTTGTTGTAAGTTAATTTTACACATCAACTTTGATTATTGCCTCTTCGGATACCTTAATGTTTTTGGATATGTTTACACTTTATGTTTTTTTACTTGAAAATAATTAACACAAAATTATAACCAGCTCTGTTTTAGAGGATGGTTAAATCATACATTTTATTTTATTGTTATTTTATGTGTAAGAAAAATAGAAAATCATTTGGGATGAAAATCGTGTATGGCTGTCTTAATCACATTAAAAATAATTATTACAATACATGTGTACAATTTTTATTTTCTTTGACATAGAATGACTAAAGTTCTATCCGCAACAAAAAAAAAAACAATCAAAATTAATAAGTGCATTTAATATAAAAATATTCATTTTGCATATACAAAGAAAATAATTTCTAATATTCAGTCTATTCATAAAACACTTAAATATACAAAATAGGCCACCCGCTTTATAAACGGATCACAAATTTCGCCTTAAAATTAAAGACATGTGATGTGTGTGTATAGGTTAAAAAGTGTAAAAAAATATTAAGAAAAAATATATATAAAAAAATTAAGCGGATTATATTGGACGCTAAATATAGAAGTGAAAAACAATTTCATCGAGATCTGTTTCATATAAATTAAAAAAATATTATACTTTCACTCAATAAAAATATATAAAAAATGTTCTTAATTTAATAGAAAAAAAATCGATTTTTTTATTTAGAAATAAAAAATGTTCTTGAACTTTAATAAAAACTATTTTTTCGTTCGTTTATACTTTTTTTACTTCAGTTACACCGACAAAGTCATGCCAAAAGGGTTCAAGTATTGTAAGTAAATAAGTTATTTCGTTATGTGAACCTTTTTTATAAAGCAAACTCATTTTTACTCGTGAACTTCACTTAGTCTCATCAAAATATTCGTTTTTTTTTTTTTTTGCTTAAACCCCAACCCAAAATCATGATATCAAATATCATCTTTCATTGGAAAATGACTCAACACTAAAACTTTATTGAAAAATTAATATGTGTGTATATTTAGGCAATACTTGTACCCTCCCATATTACACATTTGTAATTTTTACATAAGGGTATTTCCATGAAACTTTACCCTACTATTTTTTTGTTTTATAATTATTTTACCCGAGCGAAGCTGGGGCGAACTGCAATTTTAATTTAACTAGCAAGTTACATATATAAATTAAAAGCGAATTTTTCAAATTAGGTGGGAAATTGCAAAATCTTCAAAAGAAATTATTAATTTTAGACCAAATCTCATGTTAATTTCCTGTTTTTTCTTATCTGAAATGATTTTTAATAAAGCAATGTTGATCAGAACATTTTTTATTTTACGATAAAACTTGAAAAACCATACATACAGTGTCGCACCCGTTACAAAGGCCTGTCGCACCCGTTACATTTTCAAAATCTTTTATAAAGTACATTATACATGTTTGTTAATTTCGAATAACGTAG
Organism: Melitaea athalia; assembly: GCA_905220545.2. NCBI lineage: Eukaryota > Metazoa > Arthropoda > Insecta > Lepidoptera > Nymphalidae > Melitaea > Melitaea athalia. The sequence continues at coordinate 8,596,077 of HG992203.1, forward strand.
TTTTTTGAGATAACTATTCAAGTTTTACATAAAAAAATCTTACTGTATACTTTCATCGAAAATTTTAGAGGTTTTTAACTGAAAGTCATCTTGGTCGCATTTAGCGATTTTCTAAGGTCACACCCGTTACGCGATTCATAACGTTGTATATGTTTTCCATTACAAGTTTCTATACAGATCTTTTTTGAGTTAAATGTGTAATTTTTCATACTATTTTTCTTTATAAACGTAATTTGATATATCTGAATAAACACTTTATTATCTTGAAAAAACGCAGTGTCAGTGTCGCACCCGTTACAATGGAAATACCCATAAATAAATACATTTTAGTTTACAATAAAACCAAAAACAAAAAAATTAGAAATCAAAAACAAAATAAAGTTGCTAAAAATATATTAAGTGCACTGTAGTATCAATGCCTTTAATACAATATGCAGTAATTTTTTATACTGAATTTAAATACCTTCTAAATATTTTATAATTGTTCTTGCCTTTATATCCTGGTAATCTGACATTCTAAAAAAAAATCAGTCTCTTTAAAATAAGATGCACAACAGCTGCCTTTAATTCACTGTTTTATTAATAATTATAAAATATATTTAAAGATACATACATATAAATATAATAACAAATATCGAGTACAAAGTTCAACTTCTGGCAAGAACCTGCCTTTTACTGAAAATTAAAAATTTCACAATCGAATAAGCGTTTCAGGCAAGACTTAATATTTCTTATCGAACTAAAGTTACGTTATGACAGATAAAAATCAAAGACTTAGCGTAAATTAAAAATAAAAGCTAAATATAATACACTTTTGCTCAATAAACCCATATATACGCGTTAATCTATAATTATTATTAACAATTATTTGATAATTAGTCATCGACTGAACGGAATGTGCTCTTTACGTGGTGTTGCCATTAATTGATAATTCAAATACTTTATACGTACCAATAATACTTAGATTAAACATTTTTTTTTTCATCGTTAAATACTTTTGTGCACGAATTTCGACCTTACGCCTATTAGAAATGCTATATAATTTAATAAACGCCTACATTTAAAATACTGATCCTTGATTACCAATCCGTTTAGTCCTTCCTAACCGACATATAAAATAAGCGCTAAATATCGTACTCAAGCGTAGCGGTGTACTCTAAGCATGATATGACACTTGTAAAAATAAACCGTCGGTTATCGATATACCTAATACAACAACGATACGACGGTACTTACGACGATACCTCTAGAACATAGACGGATAGTTCTAGCGTTCTCTGTCGTTCATACAAATATAGACACTTATAGGGAAACGATAAAGCCTAGAATCGCGTGTAACACGTAGTGTCCGTATAGCCTTACGCACTATTCGTACTTCACTGGACTACACGGGTATATAAACGTTACATAACGGTATATAAACGTTACTGTCCCTTTGACGGCGCTAAAGCTGACGTCAGACGTCGTCCATCACAAATGCAACCTGCATTGTGGGTTCCTGAGACATAAAAAACATTATTTAAAAAAATGTACTATGGAAATATCATTATATGCTTATCGGAAGTGTTAAGTTAATAATATAATAATAATTAAGTAAAATTTCTTTAAGTCTTAATCGGTTTTTATTTAAAACGCTTCAAAAACGCCATTTACTGATTGACATTAAACCTAAAATTTAAAATTTCTTACATTGAAATTAAAAATGTTAATCCTTTGACTACAATAATACATTAATACTTTTATAAACAATTGAATGAGACACTGTCGCTCATCGACTTAAAGGTAACCTAAAAATTTAGCTATAACATTTTTAGTCAACGAATGTTACTGAAGCTCTATAAACTATGTATTATATTTTTAAAGACCATCATAGTAACTTTAGAATGAAGCAACGATTACCAAATAACAAAAAACAAGCATACAACAGACTATAATTTTCAATTGAGATAGGGCACAGCAGGAAATATCCTGCTCAAAATCTGGTGCAGCCCGACTGGGGAAGTACCTCGACCTTACAGAAGATCACAACTAAATAATACTGCTTTCAAGCAGTATTGTGCTCCTATTGGTGAGTACGGTGACCAGAGCTCCTGGGGGGAACTGGGGATAGGGTCGGCAACACGCTTGCGATGCTTGTGGTGTTGCATCAGGTGAGCCGTACGCTTGATTTCCACTCTAGTTGTACAAAACAAAAATTTGGGACTATACTCACGCACTGTCCTCACACCATGACGAAGGCCTCCTGCCCCCGGAACAGGAAGGGGTGCTGGTCGATCATCGTTTGCACGATGTCCTCGAGGTAGGGCCGGGTCATCTCGAAACGGCCCATGTCCGAAAACTGCACCGGCAGCAGTGTGGGCCACCAGCAGATCGCGAGGTTCTTGCTGTCCATCGAGTTCAATTTCGAATTGTCCGCCACCCTGCAGTAATCAGTTTATATTTTAAATCTATGTCCGCAATTGAAGTTATTATTTAATCTATATTAGTAAAGTAACCAAGATAACTTATACCTGAGTGACCTGCGAAAAATTTTAGCCCATCAAAAGGTATTTCATAGAGAAGTGGGGAAGGGGTTAGGAGGGTCTGGGCCTTACTACCTGTTATTTCTTTTTCTGAGAACATTTACCATAGTAATGTAAATTTCTTTACATCATATAAAATAAAGATTTTAAACAACAAAAAGCCGAGACTTTTTAAAAAAAAAAGCTGATATTTTGCTGAGAATTTTCGATTGAAAATGAGGGTGCTTTTTCGGTATTGGGGTCAAAATAATGTGAAAAAATCGTAAAAAGTGTATTTTAAACCAAAATCTTTACAGTGTTCGTTTTCAACAAATTTCCTTATAAATTTTTTTAAAGAAACAAAAACCAAAAACTTGTGTGAAAAATGTGAACACAAAAATTATAGGCCTTTTAAATACCTACAACTTTGCCATTTAACTTTTTATTCCATAGGACTTTTAGTTTAGCCGGAAATCGAGATAAACCGTTATTACCCTTCCTTCAGCTCCACGCTATATATTATATGTAGAGTGAGAACCCCCACCTGGCGAAGTGGTGCAGCAGGTAGTCCAGCGTGGCGCGCGCGGGCGCGGTGAGCGCGGCGGCCAGCAGCGGTCCTTCAGCTCCACGCTATATATTATATGTAGAGTGAGAACCCCCACCTGGCGAAGTGGTGCAGCAGGTAGTCCAGCGTGGCGCGCGCGGGCGCGGTGAGCGCGGCGGCCAGCAGCGGTCCTTCAGCTCCACGCTATATATTATATGTAGAGTGAGAACCCCCACCTGGCGAAGTGGTGCAGCAGGTAGTCCAGCGTGGCGCGCGCGGGCGCGGTGAGCGCGGCGGCCAGCAGCGGTCCTTCAGCTCCACGCTATATATTATATGTATAGTGAGAACCCCCACCTGGCGAAGTGGTGCAGCAGGTAGTCCAGCGTGGCGCGCGCGGGCGCGGTGAGCGCGGCGGCCAGCAGCGGTCCTTCAGCTCCACGCTATATATTATATGTATAGTGAGAACCCCCACCTGGCGAAGTGGTGCAGCAGGTAGTCCAGCGTGGCGCGCGCGGGCGCGGTGAGCGCGGCGGCCAGCAGCGGTCCTTCAGCTCCACGCTATATATTATATGTAGAGTGAGAACCCCCACCTGGCGAAGTGGTGCAGCAGGTAGTCCAGCGTGGCGCGCGCGGGCGCGGTGAGCGCGGCGGCCAGCAGCGGTCCTTCAGCTCCACGCTATATATTATATGTAGAGTGAGAACCCCCACCTGGCGAAGTGGTGCAGCAGGTAGTCCAGCGTGGCGCGCGCGGGCGCGGTGAGCGCGGCGGCCAGCAGCGGTCCTTCAGCTCCACGCTATATATTATATGTAGAGTGAGAACCCCCACCTGGCGAAGTGGTGCAGCAGGTAGTCCAGCGTGGCGCGCGCGGGTGCGGTGAGCGCGGCGGCCAGCAGCGGTCCTTCAGCTCCACGCTATATATTATATGTAGAGTGAGAACCCCCACCTGGCGAAGTGGTGCAGCAGGTAGTCCAGCGTGGCGCGCGCGGGCGCGGTGAGCGCGGCGGCCAGCAGCGGTCCTTCAGCTCCACGCTATATATTATATGTAGAGTGAGAACCCCCACCTGGCGAAGTGGTGCAGCAGGTAGTCCAGCGTGGCGCGCGCGGGCGCGGTGAGCGCGGCGGCCAGCAGCGGTCCTTCAGCTCCACGCTATATATTATATGTATAGTGAGAACCCCCACCTGGCGAAGTGGTGCAGCAGGTAGTCCAGCGTGGCGCGCGCGGGCGCGGTGAGCGCGGCGGCCAGCAGCGGTCCTTCAGCTCCACGCTATATATTATATGTAGAGTGAGAACCCCCACCTGGCGAAGTGGTGCAGCAGGTAGTCCAGCGTGGCGCGCGCGGGCGCGGTGAGCGCGGCGGCCAGCAGCGGTCCTTCAGCTCCACGCTATATATTATATGTATAGTGAGAACCCCCACCTGGCGAAGTGGTGCAGCAGGTAGTCCAGCGTGGCGCGCGCGGGCGCGGTGAGCGCGGCGGCCAGCAGCGGTCCTTCAGCTCCACGCTATATATTATATGTAGAGTGAGAACCCCCACCTGGCGAAGTGGTGCAGCAGGTAGTCCAGCGTGGCGCGCGCGGGCGCGGTGAGCGCGGCGGCCAGCAGCGGTCCTTCAGCTCCACGCTATATATTATATGTAGAGTGAGAACCCCCACCTGGCGAAGTGGTGCAGCAGGTAGTCCAGCGTGGCGCGCGCGGGCGCGGTGAGCGCGGCGGCCAGCAGCGGTCCTTCAGCTCCACGCTATATATTATATGTAGAGTGAGAACCCCCACCTGGCGAAGTGGTGCAGCAGGTAGTCCAGCGTGGCGCGCGCGGGCGCGGTGAGCGCGGCGGCCAGCAGCGGTCCTTCAGCTCCACGCTATATATTATATGTAGAGTGAGAACCCCCACCTGGCGAAGTGGTGCAGCAGGTAGTCCAGCGTGGCGCGCGCGGGCGCGGTGAGCGCGGCGGCCAGCAGCGGTCCTTCAGCTCCACGCTATATATTATATGTAGAGTGAGAACCCCCACCTGGCGAAGTGGTGCAGCAGGTAGTCCAGCGTGGCGCGCGCGGGCGCGGTGAGCGCGGCGGCCAGCAGCGGTCCTTCAGCTCCACGCTATATATTATATGTAGAGTGAGAACCCCCACCTGGCGAAGTGGTGCAGCAGGTAGTCCAGCGTGGCGCGCGCGGGCGCGGTGAGCGCGGCGGCCAGCAGCGGTCCTTCAGCTCCACGCTATATATTATATGTATAGTGAGAACCCCCACCTGGCGAAGTGGTGCAGCAGGTAGTCCAGCGTGGCGCGCGCGGGCGCGGTGAGCGCGGCGGCCAGCAGCGGTCCTTCAGCTCCACGCTATATATTATATGTAGAGTGAGAACCCCCACCTGGCGAAGTGGTGCAGCAGGTAGTCCAGCGTGGCGCGCGCGGGCGCGGTGAGCGCGGCGGCCAGCAGCGGTCCTTCAGCTCCACGCTATATATTATATGTAGAGTGAGAACCCCCACCTGGCGAAGTGGTGCAGCAGGTAGTCCAGCGTGGCGCGCGCGGGCGCGGTGAGCGCGGCGGCCAGCAGCGGTCCTTCAGCTCCACGCTATATATTATATGTAGAGTGAGAACCCCCACCTGGCGAAGTGGTGCAGCAGGTAGTCCAGCGTGGCGCGCGCGGGCGCGGTGAGCGCGGCGGCCAGCAGCGGTCCTTCAGCTCCACGCTATATATTATATGTAGAGTGAGAACCCCCACCTGGCGAAGTGGTGCAGCAGGTAGTCCAGCGTGGCGCGCGCGGGCGCGGTGAGCGCGGCGGCCAGCAGCGCGCGCAACGCCAGCAGCCGCCAACTGCGGTCCTTCAGCTCCACGCCGCCCGCGATGCAGCCGCGCATCGCTGCCGACACATTTTTTAAATTTTTTTTTTTTTTTTAATTATATTAACAACATCCAAGAGCTCATAATTGCCCCTGGCACTTTGACTACATAAAATATAGTAACGAATATTATGGCGTTTTTTTTTTTTTCAATAGTTTAACTTCAAACCAGCAGTTCTAAAACCGTCTAGAATTGCTAGGATTGCAACCTTTTGTTGTTATAACGATAATAAATAACGATACTTTTTTCTGAAAAAATAACGAATTTTTTGGAGGATAATTACTTTAAATTCTAAAATAAAATTTGATTCTTCAACTTTTCGAGGTTATACGAGGAATTCAAAAAAAAATCATAGCAGTTATATAAAATATGCCAAAATTGAAAAAAAAAATTAGCCAAAAAAAAAATTAGAAGCAATTGTGGTCACATCTTCAAATTGGCAGGGATCATTGCAGAATTAGTTGGTTTATTTAAAGCAAAAAAGAAAGAAAAAAAAAACAATCGAACTTTGAGAAAATGACGGTTTTTTTTTTCGAAAAAACCAAAATATTGTTACGAGTACACAAAAAAAGGAGCTTGCGCCATCTAGCGGGGAGCGAAGGAACCACGTTGTGTGCTGTACAAACCACTTTGTTACAAAGACAACGTGAAACATCCACTCAATACTAGATGGCGCTAGAGGACATATAGGTGAATGAACTCAGGATCGAGTACACGCACGAACGTTCTAGAACTGTCTGGGTGTAGGCTCGGCCCGGTATAAAAAGGCCGATTGAGGCCGAGCGGATCCAGTTCAGTTTGAGCTAACGACGAAGCGACTTCGAAGTGAATACTAGTGATCAAGAAGTGATACCAGCGGAAACCTACGACATTGGCTACGACCTCGGACATTGTTAGTGCTTACTGTGTGTACCTAGTGATTAGTGTTTGTACTTAGTGCGAAGTGTTTGTACCTAGTGCTTGTGTCGGACCTAGTGCTAGTGAATAAAGTCTCTTAAAGAGTCAGAAGGTCTTTCTCTCCAAATCGTTCGAACCCTAACACGCAACAATATTTCATCTGGGCTTTTGCAAATTTTTTCATATTTTATTTTTAAAACAATTTGAAAACAATTTTTTTTAAAGGTTCCAAACGGTCAATTTTTGAAAACGTTTTAGCATTTTCACAAAAAAAAACGGTTTTTTTTTTTCAAAAATTTGTAATAGTACGGGATCCCTAGTACATATTTTTCACCTGATTAGTAACAAGCTAATTTCCCGGGAGTAGCTTCATATATATATATATATATATATATATATATATATATATAGAATCTGAATCTCAGAATCGGCTCCAACGATTTTCGTGAAATTTACTATATAGGGGATTTCGGGGGTGAAAAATTGATCTAGCTAGGATTCATTTTTAGAAAATGTCGTTTTATTCCTGTTTTTAGGCAATGAAAAAAATTGCTAAAAGATCGTTAGAATAGGAAGGTTAATTTCGCAACTGTCATCAAAGTTCTAATAGCTCTGGTGGGAAATCGGACGGTCGAGAAACGAGATTGACCGAGAAAACAATGGTTCAAATCTCAGTCTCCAGATTAATTCTTTTTTCTTGTTTTTTTTTTTAAATTTCACTCGTGATTTTTTATTTAAATATAAATAAAATATGAAAATACCGAGAAAAACAAAATAAAAAAATAAATAAAATAAAAATGAAAATACGGAGCTAGGCTCGGTCACCCAGGTACTAAATATTAACTAACTAAAAGAAAAAAAAAAGTCAGAGAAAAAAATCAATTTTTGATGACCTTACGAGGTCATCAAGTTGATGGACCTCGTAAGGTCATCAAAAATTATTACTAACCAGCTGTTTTTTTTTTCTTTTAGTTAGTTAATATTTATAAAATTTGATGGTAATATTGTCCTACAAATTGCGTGGTACGTTATCCCGGTCCTACGCTCACTGCTGCTCTATCTCCTGCTAACTCTATTATCTATAATATAAGAACTTTTTGTTCGTCTCATCAAAATGAAGCTACTCCCGGAAAATTAGCTTGTTACTAATCAGGTGAAAAATATGTACTAGGGATCCCTACCTATAACTTTTTTTCTCGGGAATTTTTTTTAAAAAATTCTGAAAAATGTCTTTCAGGGGGTAGAAGAAGATAGAAAATTTTAAAGCGAAATCGAAGGGGGTCTGGTACAAAATTCGTCGATTTGACATGGAATGACCCATATATATTAAGCAAATAATAATACATGCTTGTTTGTTTGTTTGTTTATTTATTTTTTTACCACATTGCCAACGTAACATAAGTATACTTAGCATTTGTTTCAACCAGGTCGGTAAACGTTCCACCGTTGCTAACTAAATTTGTATACAAATAACTGTACAAAATTTTAAGTGCAATAAAGAATATAAATAAACGAGCACAGATTGGGTAGGGTCGACAACAACACGCTTGCGATGCTTGTAGTGTTACAGGCGTCTATAGACTATAATCGCTTATCATCAGATGAGCCGTACGCATGTTTGACGACCTAGTTATACAGGTTACTTTTAAAACACCAACATTCTCGCAGGACAAGATAGCTAACATCATAAGCATTTGTTTATTGAACATTTGTTCTACGACTTTTGATAATTTGTTAGATTTTACTTTCATACAAAAAAAAAATTATTAATTTAATGTTCCGTTTGAATGTAACTCGACGCGCATCCCAAAGATTAGGTAAACAATTACTACTTGTGGGGGAAGGTAGGGACGGAGCGGGGCTAGCGTATAAATAGTTTACAGAAAATTTACTTATATTTAGTTTAGTCAATGGTACGGAACGCTTCGTGCGCGAGTCCGACTCGCACTTGGCTGATTTGTTATTGTTTAATATAGCCAGTCCTAAGCCTGGTAAAGTATGAAGGAATTGTAGACTCAGTGTACGTATTGCAGGGACATGATATAACAAAAATTTGATTATTCACTTAAGTCACTGCGACATACATACTGTGATACTGCCTAAAAACCCACCAAGCAATTAATATTAATTTTACTAACTAGAATTATCGGGCAGATAAAGTGTTATTTATTACTATTATTAGCAGTAAAAGCGCGTGAGTGTCGCGTCGTTCTTTCGATAATGAATGAAACATAGACTACAAATGTCAGGACAGTACAATAAAAACTTAAAAAATTATTATTTAATTAATGTATTGAGTTATGTCAAAAGTCGTAGAATAAATGTTGTTGTACATGATGTTAACTATCTTGTCCTGCGAGGATGCTGGTGTTTTAAAAGTAAACCTGTATAAAAAAAGCCGCCTGCAGGCAGGCCGGCAGTGAACAGTTTCATCGGGTCGCGCTGCACCCCAAAACTGTGCCACTGGCCTAGGACCAAAGACTGATGGATGCCACGCGCAACGAGAATGAGATGCGCAAGGTGGGATGATGAAAACTGGCTTACATGCCATCAAACTGGAACACATCAGAATATATTAGGCGGTCCGGCTTTAACATTATTAGACGTCAGTTGACCCGACCCAGGCGAGGAAGCCCATATCCATCAACACATAATAGGTGACATAGACTGATCGAGATAAACAAGTGAAAATAGTTCTCGCTAGATTGCCTGCTCACGCCATTCGTTATTCTACAAACTCCCTACCACCTAAATACCATATATACTATACAGTTTTCAACACAGCCTATGATGGTTGACTGCTATTTATTATAACACACGGACTAGTATAGATTTTTTATATGAAACCTAAAGCCAACTCACCTGCGATGTCTTCTAACTGTGCCATACTAGCTTCATCCAGTAGAGGAGGGAGTTTTTTCGAGAAGAAATCCTTCAGCGCAGTCGCTACCGCGTTCACCGGTATGTCTAGCGAGTCTAGATCTATGTTTGGATCTGTAAAACAAAATAAATTTTATCATAGATAAAGAATATCAATTGCTAGGAAAAAAAAATTACTAATGCTAATTTTGTAATTCAAGGAGACCACAGTTTTTTTTTTTTTTTAATGGTAAATCCTAAAAGTTATGTACAGTAAATTTTCCATATCTATACATCTATATATTAATATGTGAAGCAAAAACTTTGTACCACTTTTTACGAAAATTGCGCATAAAAATACATTAAATCAATAAAAAAACTTTACACACTACCATGTAAATATTTTTTTTAATGGTTTCTTATGACCGTTACCTTCGTAAAACTTGGTGAACAGCATGTCGACGTGCGCCCTGTTGCCCGGCACGCGGTAGAGACCCTCGGACGCGAGGCCCTCTCTCTCTATGAATTCCACGCATTTTTCTACAAAGAGAGGTACTCCGTGGGGGCCCTGCGAAAAATTACACATATACGATGTAAAACCCTTTGTTTATAAGTACAGATGTCAGTAAATTGGAAAATTCGATGATATACAGAAAATTGTTTTATGCATACATTAATTATCGTAAGAAGTTGAAGTATTTTTTCCTTAAGGCGTTAAGAAGAGCTAAGTGATCTTCAAGAACGCACGCACACATTTACAATATCGACGTGAACGCCATTTAACTATGGCGCTTATAAAAATTAACTCGACAGCCGTTTAGCGAGATTATGCCCGACCATGCTAATAGATGGCGCGAAAGAATTTTGGAGTTTGACGGACGGCTGTCAGTTCGCATACATTCAGTTTTTTCGATCGCAATTATTATAGCCCGGGATCCCTAGTACATTTTTTTCACTTGATTACTATCAAGCTAATTTTCCGGGAGTAGCTTTATTTTGATGAGACGAACAAAAATTTCCTCTACGAAAACTCTTGATTGTGGTAGGTAATAGAGTTAGCAGGGGATAGAGCAGCAGTGAGCGTAGGACCGGGATAACGTACCACGCAATTTGTAGGACAATATTACAATCAAATTATGTATATAAATATTAAAAAAAAACGAAAAAAAAAAACAGCTGGTTAGTAATTAATTTTATTATTCTAATTTTAATTATATTATATTTATTAATTATATTTAATTAATAAAAATTTATAATTCTAAATTCAACGTTTGGTATTTGGACGACGGAACCATAGGAGGTGATGTGGATACTGTGTTTTCGGACCTTTTTTTAATCAAAAATAAATTTGAAGCCATTGGTTTGGAGCTTAATTTTAGCAAATGCGAACTTTTTATAAATAACCGCGTCTTAAATTTAAATGACATAAAACAAAAATTTAATATTTTGGCTCCAAATATTAAAATAGTTAACAGTAATTCCCTTTACCTTTTAGGTTCTCCAATTTTTGATGAAGCTATTCCTGAATATATTAATAATTCAATTAGTAAATTTCAAAATTCTGTTGACCGTCTCTTTGAAATTAGTTCACATTATGCACTTTGCATCTTAAAATTCTGTCTTTTCGTCCCAAAATTTACATATGTGCTCCGTTGCTGCTCCTTTTGGAAACACCCAGATCTTTTGACACAAGTAGATGACCTAATCAAAATTAGTATAGAATCGATTCTTAATATGCAGCTGAACGAGCAATCTTGGACCCAAGTATCCCTACCCATCCGTTATGGTGGTTTAGGGATTCGCAAAATTTCCAGTGTCGCTTTACCAGCCTTCCTATCTTCTGTCCATAGTTCAGCAAATCTCATAAGTAAAATTTTAAGGGCATCCCCTTCAAACTTTGAGATTGCTGGCTTGGAAGAAGCTAGAAACGCTTTCTTAATTGCATGCCCAGGTCAAAATTTTCCAGTTTCTACAAATTCACAGAGGAGCTGGGACGACATAAACTGTAAATTTACTTTTGATAATCTTTTAAGCTGTAGTACAGGTTCGGCGCGTGCCAGGCTTTTGGCCGTGGGTACGCATGAGGCCGGCTACTGGCTTCACGCGTATCCTTCGTCAAATACAGGTACATTTCTTGAGCCTGACACGCTCCGAATCGCAATCTGTCTACGGCTTGGGGTTCCGGTCTGCTTTCCACATAAATGTCCCTGTGGCAGCGATGTCGACAAGCTAGGACATCACGGACTGTCTTGCCAAAAAAGTGCAGGCCGCTTCTCTAGACATGCCGCACTTAACGATATCATACGCCGGTCCCTTGCCACCATCAACGTGCCAAGTCTACTTGAGCCGACTGGTATAGCAAGAGATGATGGCAAGAGACCGGACGGTATGAGTTTGATTCCATGGAAGATGGGCCGGGTGCTGGTATGGGATGCAACCTGTTCAGACACGCTGGCCCCTTCCCATCTACATGGAACCAACAATAGAGCTGGTGCGGCTTGTGAAGCGGCTGAAAAAGCTAAAGCAGGCAAATACAGGGGTCTAGGCTCCGAATATGATTTTGTCCCATTCGGTGTCGAGACCCTTGGTCCGTGGGGTCCTAGTGCCATAAGGCTCTTTAAGGAAATAGCTAAAAGGTTAGTCGACATCACAGGAGACCGAAGAGCTGGCAGCTACCTCGGACAAAGAATTAGTCTAGCTATCCAAAGGGGGAACGCTGCCAGTATCTTCGGAACCTTGCCTAAAGGGACTCCTTTTAATAATATATTTTAGTTATTATATTATATTTTTTAAGATTTTTAGTATTAGTTTCGTTGTTTAAGTATATATTTTTATATTTATTTGTTTGTAATTACAATGTATATATTATGTACATTAATTTTTGATGTCCGTACGAGGTCATCAAAATGAAGCTACTCCCGGAAAATTAGCTCGATAGTTATCAAATAAAAAAAATGTACTATTAGGGATCCCGGACTATTATTGTTACAGTAGCGTTTTTAGTAGAGGTATGTTTTTATAATGGAGTGTCTGCGGTTTCGAATTTTGGAAGGGAATGTTTTTCATTTTTGATTTTTTATTTAAAATACTAGGGGTATATTTATATAAAATAACAATAATAATTATTATTATCATTTATTGCAGACGTTAGTCCATATTTTTGTTACATAATTTTTTTCTTAAGCTATGTTAGATTAAAAAAAAAGTCAAATTAAAACTCTTTCTGGCAATTATACCCGTGCGAATAATTCGCACCCACTAAATAAGTATAATAATTATCACTTTACTAAATTACAAATTAATATAATTTTGTTTAAATTCTTTATTGCAAAACTTCTTTATAAACAATATTCGAAGTGTACCTATATAAACTATTCTGTAACAATCTGTTTGTCACTTTTGTAATTGAAATAGTTAAATTTTTGGAATCTCGAACTCTGGAAATGGCAACGTATAACTATATCCATGAGTGAATACTGGTGATAGCAGAAAAATTCCTACTCGCTCAACGTTAGACAAAAATAAATTTGAAATTAAACAATAAATGTACTGACAATCAATCATGTTGACAATGTTATAAAATTAGTTATCTATTATTAATTAGTTATCTTTTAGTGAGTAATAGCTGTACCAGCGACTTTGTCCACGTGGAATTTAACAAAAAAGTTAGTTCAGTTCGCAGTTATAAAATAAATACATTTCTAAAATAAAAGTAGCCTAAGTTACTCCTTATTATATCAGCTATCTGCCGGTGAAAGTCCCAACAAAATCAGTCCAGCCGTTTCAAAGATTAGCCTGACTAAACAGACATACAGACAGACAAATATTATAAAAAAATATATTTTGGTATTTGTACCGGGTATACATCCATATGCATTTAGTAAAAATCGGTTATTTTAATATTACAAACACGATACTCAAATTTTATTCCTTACTAGCTGCCCGGACAAACTTCGTTAACTGTCTTTTATGTACTATTGTCCTACAAATTGCGTGGTACGTTATCCCGTTATCCCGGAGATATAGCAGCAGTGAGTATAGGCTCACTGCTGCTCTATCTCCTGCTATCTCTCTTAGCTACCACAATTGAGAGTTTTCGAAGAGGATTTTTTTGTTCGTCTCATCAAAATGAAGCTACTCCCGGAAAATAAGCTTGATACTAATCAGGTGAAAAAAATGTACTAGGGATCCCTACCTATTACTTTTTCCGATCAAAAAAACTGAACGTATTTGAACTGACATCCGTCTGTCAAACATCTAAAACGCCAAAATTCATTGTTATCATTGTTATGACAATCAATATTTAGTAATAATAAAATATTCTAAACTTTTAATATCGTTCATATTTTGGGCATTTGTTTTATATGAACGTTTTTTACTTTTCGTGACGGGTTTCGCTTTATTTCACATATTAAAAATAATTAAAAACAGTAAATAATCTTATGCGAATAATGCGGAAAAAACGAGCAACACGTCCGTTTAGCATCAGGCCTTGGCCGAGACTGTCTGTACACGGATATTACGCACCCATGCGCACGTATTAAGATTATTTATGCTCAAAAATAAGGAAACGTGTATTTATAAAAATCTATTGATCAACCAAAATAATTAAAACACTATCACGATAGTATGTTGCTTAAAGAATAATTTGACAAAATATCAGAATTATAGCCTGTATATTAACATGGTTTTTACCCGTTAAAAGATATTTTTAGAGGTATCTTTGTGATTTTTTTCTATCGTATCAAATTTAAGGAATCATGTTTTCAACACACTATCTATCTAGCATATATCCTGCAGAATATCATATATTTTTCTGTTATTTTTTACTGCAGTGGATCATATACTTTTAGGCGTTATAAAACATCATTTTAGCTCCTCTAGTCGCCTTAAAAGAAAACATGAAACTCAAAGTTATAATAATGAATAGTGTCATTCTTTTTCGGATTTTATCGCGGTTTATTAGGTTTTTCGGATACTTTACAGCAACCATGGTCACGGGAGGACGTCGGGCATCTAAAAAACCTAATAAACATGAAACATGATATAATCGGAAAAAGTCGTTTCATTATAAAGAGTGAAATTCGCGTAAACAGAAAACTCAAAGTTATGTTAGTACCTGAGGACCCCAATTTTGTATCGCATTCGCGTTCTGCATTTGGGACGAATTCTTCTTGTCTTTACTTTTTGATATTTCCTGTTAAAAGAAAATAAGATAGTTTTTTTTCTCAATAGATTGTTTGCAAAACTAGAATCGTATAACCGAGTGAAACCACGCTGGTTATTCAGTAAATAAATAAAGTTACCTTATGTCTCCTATCATGTTTACCGAAAACCTGCCGCCTTCTTGAGTCTGCGGCACTTGATGATGAATTATCTTGAGCGGACGAAGGGTATTCCCCGGATAGCATCTATTAAAAACAAAACACAATTTAGCTGACTATAAATGCCAGTGAGTTTACTCCCTAAGAAACGGTATAAGGGCATCGTATGAAAAATACATGGGTTAAACAGTAACGTTGAGCAGTAACGCGACTTGAACTGAAAATAACGTTTTACCGTGCAACGTTTCTTGAGAGAAAGAGATAGATACATTTTTTAAATATCACGGTAATCGTTCTTATCACGTTAAACACCGCCTTGATTTTTTAGTTTTTCTGTTTGGGCCATGGAGGCCACCATCTAGTCGACACACAATTGTTCCGTTGGTGCCGCAGGGGACACCACATGACCGTTAGCCAGAGTCAACTTAAAAAATATGTCTTAGAAAAATATGTCATATATTGTAAGGAAAAATAAGTAAGATCTTTAAGAATTTTTTTGTAAATAAGGTCTTTTAAGCTGGCCTCACGAACTAAACAAGTGAGGCCCAACTGGTGTCCCCCATGGCGTTCAACTTGTTAAAAATGTAAACGCTAATCGCGTGAAGGAGTTAAGGCACAATTTGTTATTTATTTAATTTTGTTTAAATGTGTGTTTCCATCTGCATAACGCAAAAGTTACAGCACAAAATTTTACCAGATTTTCAGTTATTATCTACAAGGAATTACCGCGCCCCACTAAACGACCCCAACGTCCACAAAGCCTTTTATAAAAAAAATCGCCTCCAACGCTCGCGGCCTTTTTTTGCGTTAGTGGAACATCAATTTAAGCGGTCGTGGTCGATGGCGTTGTGAGCCTTTAGTGGTAAGAGCCCTTTATCTTACGTTTTCGTACAGGCCACGCCCTCTGACGCGTCGATCAGGCCACGCCCCCTGACGCGAGTTTAACATTTTTTTACCCATTACAAATCATTTTACAAAAGTGCACAACGCCGCTAAAGAAGTTATCACTTCAAAAAAAAACAGTAAACTCAACTACTACCTTGTGAGTGGGCTCGTGTGGAGGCGGCGCACGCGCACGACGCGTCTCTCCGTCCGAACTGCCCTCACTCGAGTCGGAGGCGGCTACAATTTGTAATATAACATGACATGGAGGGTATATTAATTATACTTGTTATATGTTTATTTTAGACAATAGGTACTAAAATATTATATAGCCTATAAGCCTTCCTCGGTAAATCGTTTTTCAATTCGAACTAGTAGTAGTCGAACTTTTCAATTCGAACTAGTTCATTACTGAGTGATTAGCACATTCAAACAAACAAACCTTTCAGCTATATTAGTATAGATTTGTCATCTTGACAGTATGTTGATAACACTAATATTAATGGAATTAAAATCAAGTAAAAAAAGGAAAGTCAGGTAGGTCTATTCTCAATAAAGCCGACATGCGTGATACATGATTAAAACTAATTTATACACATTAATTCAATAATTATTATATATCAAAATCATGTGAATATGTTATTGTGCAATATACCTTTGTCTTCCTGTGTTCTCGCTCTGTATCCAGTGGGCAGTTCCGGCGGACCAACAAACATTCCTAGCTTGGGCACTCTAGGGCTCTGTACTGCGACTAGGTTACCTAATGACCTGGAAGATTAATTTTTACTTCAGATTATTTTCTTTGACATATTGGCATTGATTTTTAGTTTCTTTTTTATTTTTACTATTATAAATACTGTTAAAAATTGCAAAAATTTGTATAAAGAGGAGATTGAACTTGCAATTATTTAAATTTAAGATTTTATTCATTAAAAAATATTTAGATGAGCTACACATTTTAAACGCCTTTTGTGTTGTGTGGTGTTACAGGCTTAATTGATCGATATATATAAAAAAAGAAGTGTCGGTCGCTCACCGTTTCTTGTAGTGCCTGGGCACGTGGTGCGCGTGGTGCGCGTGCCGCCGCCGCACGTGTGTCCGTCTCAATAAATAAAGAACAGTGTCGGTCGCTCACCGTTTCTTGTAGTGCCTGGGCGCGTGGTGCGCGTGGTGCGCGTGGTGCGCGTGCCGCCGCCGCACGTGTGTCCGTCTCAATAAATAAAGAACAGTGTCGGTCGCTCACCGTTTCTTGTAGTGCCTGGGCGCGTGGTGCGCGTGGTGCGCGTGCCGCCGCCGCACGTGTGTCCGTCTCAATAAATAAAGAACAGTGTCGGTCGCTCACCGTTTCTTGTAGTGCCTGGGCGCGTGGTGCGCGTGGTGCGCGTGCCGCCGCCGCACGTGTGTCCGTCTCAATAAATAAAGAACAGTGTCGGTCGCTCACCGTTTCTTGTAGTGCCTGGGCGCGTGGTGCGCGTGGTGCGCGTGCCGCCGCCGCACGTGTGTCCGTCTCAATAAATAAAGAACAGTGTCGGTCGCTCACCGTTTCTTGTAGTGCCTGGGCGCGTGGTGCGCGTGGTGCGCGTGCCGCCGCCGCACGTGTGTCCGTCTCAATAAATAAAGAACAGTGTCGGTCGCTCACCGTTTCTTGTAGTGCCTGGGCGCGTGGTGCGCGTGGTGCGCGTGCCGCCGCCGCACGTGTGTCCGTCTCAATAAATAAAGAACAGTGTCGGTCGCTCACCGTTTCTTGTAGTGCCTGGGCGCGTGGTGCGCGTGGTGCGCGTGCCGCCGCCGCACGTGTGTCCGTCTCAATAAATAAAGAACAGTGTCGGTCGCTCACCGTTTCTTGTAGTGCCTGGGCGCGTGGTGCGCGTGGTGCGCGTGGTGCGCGTGCCGCCGCCGCACGTGTGTCCGTCTCAATAAATAAAGAACAGTGTCGGTCGCTCACCGTTTCTTGTAGTGCCTGGGCGCGTGGTGCGCGTGGTGCGCGTGCCGCCGCCGCACGTGTGTCCGTCTCAATAAATAAAGAACAGTGTCGGTCGCTCACCGTTTCTTGTAGTGCCTGGGCGCGTGGTGCGCGTGGTGCGCGTGCCGCCGCCGCACGTGTGTCCGTCTCAATAAATAAAGAACAGTGTCGGTCGCTCACCGTTTCTTGTAGTGCCTGGGCGCGTGGTGCGCGTGGTGCGCGTGCCGCCGCCGCACGTGTGTCCGTCTCAATAAATAAAGAACAGTGTCGGTCGCTCACCGTTTCTTGTAGTGCCTGGGCGCGTGGTGCGCGTGGTGCGCGTGCCGCCGCCGCACGTGTGTCCGTCTCAATAAATAAAGAACAGTGTCGGTCGCTCACCGTTTCTTGTAGTGCCTGGGCGCGTGGTGCGCGTGGTGCGCGTGCCGCCGCCGCACGTGTGTCCGTCTCAATAAATAAAGAACAGTGTCGGTCGCTCACCGTTTCTTGTAGTGCCTGGGCGCGTGGTGCGCGTGGTGCGCGTGCCGCCGCCGCACGTGTGTCCGTCTCAATAAATAAAGAACAGTGTCGGTCGCTCACCGTTTCTTGTAGTGCCTGGGCGCGTGGTGCGCGTGGTGCGCGTGCCGCCGCCGCACGTGTGTCCGTCTCAATAAATAAAGAACAGTGTCGGTCGCTCACCGTTTCTTGTAGTGCCTGGGCGCGTGGTGCGCGTGGTGCGCGTGCCGCCGCCGCACGTGTGTCCGTCTCAATAAATAAAGAACAGTGTCGGTCGCTCACCGTTTCTTGTAGTGCCTGGGCGCGTGGTGCGCGTGGTGCGCGTGCCGCCGCCGCACGTGTGTCCGTCTCAATAAATAAAGAACAGTGTCGGTCGCTCACCGTTTCTTGTAGTGCCTGGGCGCGTGGTGCGCGTGGTGCGCGTGCCGCCGCCGCACGTGTGTCCGTCTCAATAAATAAAGAACAGTGTCGGTCGCTCACCGTTTCTTGTAGTGCCTGGGCGCGTGGTGCGCGTGGTGCGCGTGCCGCCGCCGCACGTGTGTCCGTCTCAATAAATAAAGAACAGTGTCGGTCGCTCACCGTTTCTTGTAGTGCCTGGGCGCGTGGTGCGCGTGGTGCGCGTGCCGCCGCCGCACGTGTGTCCGTCTCAATAAATAAAGAACAGTGTCGGTCGCTCACCGTTTCTTGTAGTGCCTGGGCGCGTGGTGCGCGTGGTGCGCGTGCCGCCGCCGCACGTGTGTCCGTCTCAATAAATAAAGAACAGTGTCGGTCGCTCACCGTTTCTTGTAGTGCCTGGGCGCGTGGTGCGCGTGGTGCGCGTGGTGCGCGTGCCGCCGCCGCACGTGTGTCCGTCTCAATAAATAAAGAACAGTGTCGGTCGCTCACCGTTTCTTGTAGTGCCTGGGCGCGTGGTGCGCGTGGTGCGCGTGCCGCCGCCGCACGTGTGTCCGTCTCAATAAATAAAGAACAGTGTCGGTCGCTCACCGTTTCTTGTAGTGCCTGGGCGCGTGGTGCGCGTGGTGCGCGTGGTGCGCGTGCCGCCGCCGCACGTGTGTCCGTCTCAATAAATAAAGAACAGTGTCGGTCGCTCACCGTTTCTTGTAGTGCCTGGGCGCGTGGTGCGCGTGGTGCGCGTGGTGCGCGTGCCGCCGCCGCACGTGTGTCCGTCTCAATAAATAAAGAACAGCGTCGGTCGCTCACCGTTTCTTGTAGTGCCTGGGCGCGTGGTGCGCGTGGTGCGCGTGCCGCCGCCGCACGTGTGTCCGTCTCAATAAATAAAGAACAGTGTCGGTCGCTCACCGTTTCTTGTAGTGCCTGGGCGC
This sequence comes from Melitaea athalia, assembly GCA_905220545.2. NCBI lineage: Eukaryota > Metazoa > Arthropoda > Insecta > Lepidoptera > Nymphalidae > Melitaea > Melitaea athalia. Next base: position 8,615,695 of record HG992203.1, read on the forward strand.
GTGGTGCGCGTGGTGCGCGTGCCGCCGCCGCACGTGTGTCCGTCTCAATAAATAAAGAACAGTGTCGGTCGCTCACCGTTTCTTGTAGTGCCTGGGCGCGTGGTGCGCGTGGTGCGCGTGGTGCGCGTGCCGCCGCCGCACGTGTGTCCGTCTCAATAAATAAAGAACAGTGTCGGTCGCTCACCGTTTCTTGTAGTGCCTGGGCGCGTGGTGCGCGTGGTGCGCGTGCCGCCGCCGCACGTGTGTCCGTCTCAATAAATAAAGAACAGTGTCGGTCGCTCACCGTTTCTTGTAGTGCCTGGGCGCGTGGTGCGCGTGGTGCGCGTGCCGCCGCCGCACGTGTGTCCGTCTCAATAAATAAAGAACAGTGTCGGTCGCTCACCGTTTCTTGTAGTGCCTGGGCGCGTGGTGCGCGTGGTGCGCGTGCCGCCGCCGCACGTGTGTCCGTCTCAATAAATAAAGAACAGTGTCGGTCGCTCACCGTTTCTTGTAGTGCCTGGGCGCGTGGTGCGCGTGGTGCGCGTGCCGCCGCCGCACGTGTGTCCGTCTCAATAAATAAAGAACAGTGTCGGTCGCTCACCGTTTCTTGTAGTGCCTGGGCGCGTGGTGCGCGTGGTGCGCGTGCCGCCGCCGCACGTGTGTCCGTCTCAATAAATAAAGAACAGTGTCGGTCGCTCACCGTTTCTTGTAGTGCCTGGGCGCGTGGTGCGCGTGGTGCGCGTGCCGCCGCCGCACGTGTGTCCGTCTCAATAAATAAAGAACAGTGTCGGTCGCTCACCGTTTCTTGTAGTGCCTGGGCGCGTGGTGCGCGTGGTGCGCGTGCCGCCGCCGCACGTGTGTCCGTCTCAATAAATAAAGAACAGTGTCGGTCGCTCACCGTTTCTTGTAGTGCCTGGGCGCGTGGTGCGCGTGGTGCGCGTGCCGCCGCCGCACGTGTGTCCGTCTCAATAAATAAAGAACAGTGTCGGTCGCTCACCGTTTCTTGTAGTGCCTGGGCGCGTGGTGCGCGTGGTGCGCGTGCCGCCGCCGCACGTGTGTCCGTCTCAATAAATAAAGAACAGTGTCGGTCGCTCACCGTTTCTTGTAGTGCCTGGGCGCGTGGTGCGCGTGGTGCGCGTGCCGCCGCCGCACGTGTGTCCGTCTCAATAAATAAAGAACAGTGTCGGTCGCTCACCGTTTCTTGTAGTGCCTGGGCGCGTGGTGCGCGTGGTGCGCGTGCCGCCGCCGCACGTGTGCGCGCGCGCCGCCCGACGCCTCGCTCGAGCCCGAGCTGTCCGTCTCCGAGAACGCTGAGTGCAGAAACCATTTATAGCGAACGAAAGAGGTGGTCCGGTATGGACACTTCTACTGCCCTCAACATCTACCCGCCAACTTCACTCTCGTGGGCGAGACATTCGTAGATAATGTCGAAATATCGAGCTCCACAATATCCAGTTTTAAATAATTTTACTAATAAAAATGACCATATTAATTTAAAATCTTAAAATTTATTTTAATATTTTTTTTAAAATTCATTTTTACGGGATTTACACCATGTACCTGTTTATATTTGAGGCTCCGATATTTCGGCGCAGTTGCATGCGCCATGGGCACAGAAAAACTAGATAGTTGCATGCGTCGAAATACCGGAGCCTCAATATAAACAGGTACATGGTGTAGATCCCGTAAAAATGAATTCAAATAATGTCAATAACCATGAAAATTTAAAACATTTTTTTTATTATTATTATGGTTACGATATGGTCTTATGGACCAAGTGAATAGGCATATAAAAAAATGACCAAATGACCCAATATGAGAAACCAAAAGCCCAGGTTATGTGGGTATAGGACTCAATTGCCCGGTCTATCCAACTGTGGCCGACCGTACCAACCTACCAGTAACACACTTGGCCCATACATGGCAGACCGACGTCGCATGTAATGAAGACGTCATAAACAGTTTCGGAGCGTCACGGTAGCTTGCGTTAGCGATCCCGTGGAAATGGCAACTAGGGCACTACGGCGTTTTGGTGGGTATTCTGGCACATCCTGTTCGTGCCGGTGTATCCCACATATCCGTCGCTTTTAACGACGGAATGTGCAAGGGCAGTTACCATATCACGTTTCCAGCGTTAAAAAAAATTAGGGTGTGTGACTTCCTGGAGTCGTCAATACTGCACATCAATCTAATAGGCCGAAATACAATCTAAAATCGACATCCAATGCATAGTAATATCCATTGGGCAACATGGAGGAACACGACGCCCATCGGGGCGTCGTGTTCCTCAATGCAATCGTGCTTGGGCCTGCGGACCCTCGCAAAAGCACTCGACGGTCTCCTCCACCGAGGCAGAGGAGAAATAGGATAGAGTAATAAAAAATTAATGTATCTAATTACACAATGAGAATTATCTTGTAATGTGCCATTGTATAAGTATTCGTCAGATTATTCAAAAGCCACATGGCAATTTTCATTCACTTTTATCATATTCTTTCATAATATCGAGGCAATATCATAAATAAGTCAAATTATAATTATTTATTTCGCCCTAAGTAGCTAGTCATTATTCAAAATGTCCAGACATTATAAAAAAGCCCCAATTTAACACTTGGCCCATAGCTAATATATTTTAACGCAATTTTTTTACTTTAAAGAAATCATCTGAAATAGCAAATACAGATATGTAAGAAGAAAGTATCGTTTAATCCTACTTTGTTTTATTTCCAACAATAATAAATAACACTTACATGGTTGGTGTAAAGGAGTTTTATCATGTCTCCGATGTCGCCTTAACCTCGTCATAGATGGTGCTTCCATGTATTCATTTGTTTCTTTTATCTGTGAAATAGAAATCATTAAAATAAAATGGTGAATGACGTTATTTAAGCCAAAAATTTATGGACAATTCAGATGAATCTATATGTTTTATTCTATTTGCCATTCAAATTGCCTTTTCCGGGGGGTATAATTGATAAAAAATAAAATTCCATCCCTGTTTATCAGAGTAAATAAACTCGAACTTTTAGGGTTTTATAAATAAATAATAAATGATAACACACACATACACACACGGTCGTCTGCTCCTACGGTAAGCAACTTAATGCTTGTGTTATTGGTAACAGCCGACTGTTATAGCTAAATATTTTTTGAAGTGAAACTTCTTTAGGCGCATGAGGGGTAAAATTTGAGCGACCGGTAACGCGGCAGCGTCATGACGGTCAGTACTTGGATGGGTGGCCGCCAGGGAAGACCACGTGATGATGGCTTTTTGTTTGTTTTTTTTCTATTACTTTTTTTTAATTAGTTTGCCAAAGAAGTTTCACTTCTGACATGTGTTCTTTGTACGCACGCATTTTTTTTTATTAATCTACATAGAAATAATAATATATACAAATATTACACCCAGACTCAGTTGGGGATCGAACCCACAACCCACGAAGCAAAAAGCAGGGCCAATACAATGTGCGCCAACGGGCTAGTCAATTTTATACCTATGGCTATACTGCACTACTAGAAACAAATTAAAAAATCTAAACAATTAATTTTTTTCTTACTATTATTATAAATATAAATACCTGTGCATATTGCGCATCTAACTCAGTCTCCGAACTGACCCCGGACGGATGGTGGTGACCTGGCTGGCTACTTGAGTGCGACCACCCTGATCGCTGAGACTAGACATATAATTTTATGTATAGCAAAACCTTACATACATATATTTATTTAATTTTCTTTATATGGCAACATATGAATATTTCTGCTCAAAATGACACCATCGACAATGTAGAGTATTAGTAAGACTGTCAAAACTTTGTCAATAATCGAACAAAAATACGGATTTATCTAAGAGGGATCTATCTATTGATGTATCTAAGAGTGATATAATGGTGGGAGGTGATGTTATCGTGGAGTACAGTAGCGAATAGGGACGCGACATTTCACAATAAAAAATCAATTATTTTCTCTATAAAATAAATTGATTAGTAAGAAATCGATTTTATTAAGAAAAAAAATCGATAGAGGCTGACCATTTTTAGGTTAACTTTTGATAAAATAGTCAATGGCACAACAAACTACACGAAAAATCGAATTATTATTTTCTATTGCGAGAAAATCCATTAATTCAAAATCGATTTATCACGTCTCGATAAAAGATTGTTAAAATCGATTCTAAGAAGAAAAAAAGATAATTATAAAAAAATCGATTATTTTTTTCAATTAACTACTAGTGAAGTGTAACAAGAGAGTAAGAAAAACGGAACAAGTTTACATTTTGTAAGGTAGATAAATCATTGGAAATTACACAGTTTATGTAGAACTACCTTGCCAGAGTAGCTCGTATATTAAGGCAAAGCAAAATTTAAAAGGAGGATAGGATTTTTTTTTCATATGGAAAATGATCTATAACAGTTACAGAACCTTACATATAAATACATACATACACATAACTACAGATACACAGAGTACATAATGCACAGATACAATATATTCTACGCATACCTTTCTTTCTCTTGGATGTTGTGGACCGATGGTAATATGCTGTAGTGCATCACTGACCATCGTATAGTTGTTCATATCTAATTTACCAGGTTGCTGTAAAGAAAAAATAAATACTATGTATTATTATGTAGCTGTTTCCAAATTTGATTTAAAAAAAATTCTATATACTTTTTTATTATTCATCGTCGGTCATTTGCTCGAGGCGGACGTGCTGCTTGTATATTAGCAATAACAAAAAAAAGTGCATACGATTGACTTCCGTAGTGTAACAAGCAAACAAGTTATTTTGCTGTGAAACTAACTTGTGTTAAGTTAATCGCGACAGTAATATCTAAGTGCGGTTTCTCTTTCTTGCATCGCATCTATCGGCCGCGGCGGTGCGGTTTCCTCACCACCTCACCGCTGGACTAAGAGACAAAACATATTTTTTGCTTCCCTCTAACTACCAGGATCTTATATTGAGAATGTCTTTGCAAAGAACGCCACCAAATAAATTCTCATCGGACGGTGACCTGTCAAAAAGTAATGAACAAATTGATCTCAATACCAACCACCAGTATGGAAAGCGTAAGGTGCCACATGATTTGGATATGAGTGGACTTTTTAGTATCTTTGAGGAAAGGTTCAATCAGCAAATGGTATTATGGAATACAAATATTCACGAATGCATCTCGAACAGTGTAGCTTCAGCAGTAAGTTCTGCCATGTCTACAGAGCTATCTAAAATATCTTCATTGCTAAGTGACATCAATAATAACATGATTAAGTTGAACGATGACAACATCAAATTAAACAATTCTATCACCCTACTTAATAATCGCTTAAATGAATTTGAAAAATCACTGAATTTCTCGTCGGATCGCCTGGACGAGCTTGATAGTCGTATCAAATCATTGGAAATTGGAACTAAGACCTCTGTTGACTGCGCTGAAAAAATGCCAATCCTTGAAAATAAAATCTTAAACATGGAACAGCAGGCAAGGGAATGCAATATTGAAATTTCTAATCTTCCGGAACGACGCAGTGAAAATCTGTTATCTATACTGGAATGCCTGGGTAATGAAATTAAACATCCAATACGTTCGACGGATATTGTGGCCATTCATCGAGTACCTCATGGTGATCAAAACGATCGAAGACCAAAAAATATTGTAGTTAAGTTTACTAGTAAAATAAAACGAGACAATATACTGGCTGCGTGTCGCACCATGAAAGGATTAGACTCGGCAAAACTATCCGTATCCGGCTCACCAAACCCTGTGTATATAAATGAACACTTAACGCTCCACTACAAACTATTATTTCGCCGGTGTCGTGAAGCTGCTAAACAGTATGATTATAAATACGTATGGATTAAGCATGGCACAATTCTCGCTCGCAAATCGGATACGTCGCCCGTTATTGCTATTAAAACATTATCTGACATCTCCAAGTTCAAGTAACATCTTTTCTTATTATTATTTACTAGTAGAGGGTTTTCACTCCTATAACAATATTTTTATTTTTCCCTTAGTATATATTAAGATTTACTATCGTGTGTACCGAGTGCGTTGCTTTGTTGAGTTGTTTTTATTTTGTTTAAAACTGTTATTTTGTGTCTCTGTAGCGTTCAATGCAAACATAGCTATGAGTGACTTGAAGAATATGTGTACGCCTATTCCTGTTACGGCCTTTTGGCCGTGCTTATTGCTTTATTGCTATTGTGAACTTATAGTAGGGGGTTTATACCCTTACAGCAATATAATTATTCTTTATTTATTATATAAGGAGCTTAATTACAATATATACATGGTACATAGTGTTTTATTCATTAGAATTTGTATAAAACTATTATATTATATCTCCGTCGCGTTCTACACAAGCATAGCTATTGGTAGCTGGAGTGATGTGTTTACGGTTGTTTTTGTTGTGGCTTTGTACCTTCGATTAGTATTTGTTTGCTATCGCGTATTACCTGTATGTTGTTATCGGCGGTGTGACAAGATATTTAATGCTAAATTACTATATTTTTATGATATATTTTGTATTCCAGGCAAGCTTAGAAATATTGAGCATATTATTGTATTAAAGATTTATCTTATTTTGTACCGGCTGCGAGTAATTATATATTTTTTATGTTTTTATTTGAGATTCGCGGAACAGCGACATTCTTACATTATTAAATACGTTTTATATACTCGGTTTAGCAATGGATAAATATATGTTATCAGTATTTTATCAAAACTGTCGTGGCTTAAAAACAAAACTTAATACTATTTATATGAATATTCTCTCTCATAATTACGATGTCATTGTTCTTACTGAAACATGGTTAAATAGTAATATACGCGATAGTGAATTTATTGATGCTCGTTATAATGTATTCCGCTGCGACCGAGACCGCGACGGCTGCGGACGACGAGACGGTGGCGGTGTCCTTGTGGCTGTTCGCATCGGCTTGGGCGCGCGGCTTTTTACGCCAACGAGCAGCGTCGAGACAAGCGACTCAGACACTTCATTGGGGTCCTCATTGACTATTATTGACAGTCTTCTGATTGAACTACGCACGCGGAACTATTGTTGTTTAATCAGTGCTAGTTATATACCGCCTAACATATCATCTCATATTTATAAACAGCACCTGGAAAATTTGCAGTCTGTTCTTCAATTTGGTAACATTGACAGATTTATTGTTGTGGGTGACTACAATTTACCTAGGATGGAATGGCAGGACACTGGTAAATATTTAACACCCATATTATGTAATAATTATAACCCATCGTGCATGTACCTATATCATTTTATTAATTGTTTTACTGTTTTCCAGATGAATACATTTAAAAATTATAACAACCGCATACTTGACCTATTTATAACTGACATAAGTGATTGTGAATCATATGTTGCTCCCGTCCCACTAGTGCCTCCTGATAAAAACCATCCCCCCTTTTATGTGCTTGTCCCTATAAGGAGTAACTATATGTCTACCCCCAATAAACCTAGGATTGAGTATAACTTTCACAAAGCTAATTTTATTGCTATATCTGAGGCACTAAAGGAATTTGATTGGACACTAATATTTCATGGTAAAAAAACTGAGCAGGCTACCTCGGCATTCTATGAAGTCATTTATAATATTATTAAGAAATATGTACCTACAAAATTAGTTAAGTCCACTAAGTTTCCCATCTGGTTTAATTCGGCGTTGATTCATATATATAAGAATAAAAATAAGGCATGGTTAAAGTGGAAAATTTACAAAAATCCATCTGACTATAAAGAATTTGCAATGTACAGGGATAGATTTAGAAACATGTCAACGAGTAGCTATAAACTTTATATGAAGGAAATAGAGGAAAACGTAAATAAAAATATTAATTATTTCTGGAAATATATCTATAATAAAAATAGAAACCACAACTCTCCAAGTGTATTTCATTATAACGGTATTACAGCAAGTAGTCCAGATAGCATAAGCCAGTTATACTCTCAGCATTTCAGATCAGTTTTTGGGCCAAATAGTGTTCCAAGTAATTTCGATATAAATGACATTCTTGACGGCAATCTAAATTCAGATCTCAATTTAACAGACTTATATATATCCGAAACCGATATCTTGACTGCATTGCGAGCCTTGGATGTCACTAAAAGTTCTGGTTTGGATAATCTACCTCCTATTCTGCTTAAGTCCTGTGCCTCCGTCTTTTACCGCCCGCTACATCATTTATTTAATTTAAGCCTAAGGGAAGGCGTTTTCCCAACAATTTGGAAGTCCGCACGGATCACGCCAGTCTTTAAATCTGGGGATAGGTCAAACGTAGTGAACTACCGACCAATATCAATACTGCCGGCCCTGTCGAAGATCTTTGAGAAGCTTGTTCATAATTCTATATATCCATCACTGCACAACATAATAATTCCTGAACAGCATGGCTTCGTCAATCGTCGTTCAACCAATACAAATTTATTAGTTTATACAACATATTTATTTAAAAGTATTGATGAAAATAAGCAGACAGACTGTGTTTACACAGATTTTCAGAAGGCCTTTGACAGAGTTGATCATAAAATTCTTTTAGAAAAATTGGCATTCAATGGTATTCGTGGTAACTTATGGCGCTGGTTTAAGTCTTACATAACTAATAGGACTCAAAAGGTTGTTCTCAATGGTTGTGAGTCAGAGTTTATTTCTATCACATCTGGGGTTCCTCAGGGCTCGATAATGGGTCCCTTGCTGTTCTTATTATTTGTTAATGATATAAAAGACTGCTTTGAGTTCTGTAATATTTTACTATATGCCGACGACTTAAAGATTTACCACACTATAGATAATTTTAATGATCATGTAAAATTTCAAGCAGATCTTAATAAGTTTTCTACTTACTGTATCAACAATAAACTTGAACTTAGTCTAAGCAAATGTAAGCACATCACTTTCACGAAAAAGAAATATGTTAGCCACTTTCAATATGAGTTATGCAATGTAAAATTAGATTCTGTTAAATGCATCAAAGATCTTGGAGTTCTGATGGACTGTAAGCTGCATTTTGATATGCATATTGAAAATATAAGGTGTAAAGCTTTCAAAATGTTCGGTTTTGTTATGCGAGCATCCATTAATTTTAAACAGACATCCTCGTATATTACTCTATATAATGCTCTAGTCCGCTCACAGGTCGAATATGCTGTGCTTGTGTGGAACCCGTTTTACAAAAAATATACAGAGATACTTGAAAAAATTCAAGCAAAATTCTTAAAGAGTATGCATTACAGGTGTTGTCTGAGTCGACTCCCGTATGATCAATTGCTTAAGAAATATAGGCTCATTACCCTAGAAGCTAGACGTAGTCAACTTGAAGCTATGTTTGTGTATGACTTGTGGCACAATAAATTTGATTGTCCTAGTCTTGTGAACCAAGTATGTTATGGAGTGCCGAATAAAACCCACTACCGCAATATTCCTAAGTTTTTTGCCACTTCTCGCTGCCGTACAAACGCTGGTAAACGATCTCCGCTACATCGAATACTTAGTTCCTATAACGATCTGTTTAACGCAATAGATATTGCTGCAACGAGTCCCGGCACTTATAAAAAACTTGTATTGCAATGTTTGTGTTAATTTTTGTTTGTGTTAAAAAAACTTGTATTGCAATGTTTGTGTTAATGTTTGTGTTATTGCAAATTAATCGGATTTACCTTGTAATTATAGCTGTTTGTCTTGTAAATATGACCGACATATTATTGATGTTTGTAGTAATACGTGGTAAACGGTGTTGGTGTTACGCTAAGTACTTTATGTTTATATACTAATTGTTATATTATACCTATTGTAATACTGTTTGTTTACCCAAATAAAGAGAAAAAAAAAAAAAAAAGAAAAATTATATGACTATTTGAAAAACTTATTTATAATTCTAAGATAAACAAAAAATTCATACAAATTTGTTGCTGTTTACTTTAATTGGTTTATAAAAATCGATAAGGATAGTTTTCTATTACATTTTATAATAATAATATTCATTTTCCTATACCATATAACTACGACAGGTGACCGAACTGAACTAATTAAATGATATATTATGGTCGTAAAAGTGATACACCATACAACCTTGAGTGTCTGTGAGTGTCGTAGTCTCTGGTGATGGGGCGGAGGCACCCTCGCTCGACCAGTCGTGAAGGCTCTCTGACCGTAACCCGCCGGTTGCCATAATCCACCGCCATCTGCGCATGCGCATGTGTTACTAACGGTATTGTTTAGATCGATATTTTTATACTAAAAATAACTACATAATTATTTACCATTCGCAAAATAAGGTCTATATCAATGGTGATAAAATAAGATACAAGATAAATAGAAGGACACTGTATTCAAGTAAGCTTTTCGTGAATTTTCGTGAATCTTTTACAAAATAAAAAAGAATTTAAAAAAAATTATTGTCAAAGTTAAATCATCTCGTGCGTAGAAATAATTGTGTCCAATATGATATTAAAATATAATTTTGAAATAAAGCCAAATAAAAAATATATTTAGTTTACTTTAAATATGCTTTACTTTTCTACGCTAAAAATAAACAAAAAAAAATTAAAATAATATTGAAAAAACTACTAGTCATGCATAAAAAATCGACCTAAAACAAACACAAGACATTCCTGAAATACCCCCCAGGGACGATCAATACCAATTGTGAATTCCGTTACGTTACTGACAATTGCTCTCTAAGCCAATTCAAAGCAATTTTAATTGCTATTCTATCGCAAGCAAAGTGTGATCGATAACAATCTATACTTAATATTATAAAAAGGTAAAGTTTATAACTTTGTTTGTATATACGGGGTAATCTTTGCAAATACTGATCCGATCATGAAAATTATTTCACTCACAGAAAGCTACACTATTCAGGAGTGATATAGGCTATATTTTATTGTAATTGAACATAAAATTCAGTGAAAATAATAGTAGGTGTTACGAAACGCGCCATCTCTTGACGAACTGTAGGTACCAACTAAATAAACATCGATGTAAAATAGCAGCGGACGGCGCGCCCAACGACTGTGTTCACGACGTTTACCAAAGTATACTTCATTTAAAAATTCGTTATTATTCTGTAATAGTTAAATTTAAAAAACTTGAAACATATCAAATTACTGTAAAAATCTTTTAACGCCCAACGAAGTGGGCACAGGTCGGCTAGTATTAAATAAACCGTTATTTAATATTATTATCGATTACACTTTGCTTCAACACATGGAGTGTTGACAATCTGCTAACATTCTACTACTAAAACTTTATATGGCACATATTTTATACTCTTCAATAGTTTTAATGCAATTGACAAGAACTTCAATCATATTTGTCAGCGATCAACTGCAAATTGCATTCGTCAATAACGTAGAAATGATATAGATAGTTCAGATTTATATGACGCGTTTTAAATCAGCGCTATCTATCGACAAATTGACAATTTATACTAAATTCTACATTTAATATAAAATGTCAATTTCGTCTACATTTAATCCGCTTTTTGCTAATTTTATTCACAGAATTTTTATGAGAGCAACGTGTTTAATGGCTGTGTTGTATAAGTGCAAAACATTTTTAAAAATGTGACATCTTTGTGCTGATATTATCTACCATTTAAATTTAGAAAAACAAGCTATAGCATGTCTATAGCTTGTTTTCCAATATTTTTTACTTATTTTAATTTTTTTACTTTTTGCTATGTCCACGTCGTTTCTGTATTTATACAAGCTTGACATACATTTAAAGTCGCGTATCTATATAATTAAAATATATTTAACTTCAATTGATCGTCTTGGAGGGTGTATAGCCTAATGACGTACACTATCTACACACAAATTTGAACCGTCCCACATAGTAATAATGTTTATAGTCGATTGCATGCAATCACCTGACTCGTGCGTGCTCAGCGAATCCTCCGAACAGTTGAGATCCGCTGCGTTGTAATAATTTATTTATATATTTGTTTAAACTTTAAAACAAAAATTTTTTTAACAAACTAAAAGAAAACTTTTTCCTTGACGACTATTACAAAAGAGACTAATTATTATTATTACTTACATCGCGGACGATATATCTTTAAAGTACTATAATAAAACAAACGTAATACAATAATAATATAATGTTCTTATAAAAAGCCAAATTCACCAAAAACAAAATGGTGGCTATACATATCGACGTATTAATTTTATTAGGGTTTATATTAATATAATATACACTTACGTGACAAATCTGCATGCATCCTGTGATCAGGTGGCGCTGGTTCTGGTGGGGTGCTTGGCGGTGGGTATACACTGAAACCTGTTTTTTTCAAAAGGAATTTTTAACTGCAAAGTTTCAAGAACTATTTTCTTTAGCTCTACCATAAGCAAAACTAGATATATATACAGGGTGTCCCGCGATAATCTGCAACCCCGAAAGAGGGTGAAACTAGACCATAAATTATCGACAAAAAACAGAAAAAAATTAAAAAAATTAAAAAAAAATTTTTTATTTTTTTTACTGACGAATTGAGATTTTTATATAGCTTACGTAGCCTCTTTGTACAAAAAATGATGATTTTTGTACGTGTTTTTTGGGATACAGGCGTAAATTTTTTTTTATTTGAATGGCAATATGGTAAGAAATAATAATAAATCATAAAATTTCCTGGTATTGGGGGCATAATTCTGAGAAAATTAGAGATCATTGAAAAAAACAGTCATAAAAAATGGATTTTTTTTCACAAGAAGCATAATTAAAGACATAATGCCACTTTTTTGCCAGCTAATTTTTATTTTATCCTTACCGCCAAGTACGTGGCGTAATATTTTATTTTATTTTAAAGTAATCGACCCACTACTTTGGAAGAAATCATCATTTTTTGTACATAGAGTCTAGGTAAGATATAAAAATCTTAATTCGTCAATAAAAAATAAAATATTTTTTTAAAAAAGTTTTTTCTATGTTTTTTGTCGATAATTTATGGTCTAGTTTCACCCTCTTTCGGGGTTGCAGATTATCGCGGGACACCCTGTATATATAGCTTGACCGTCGTAAAGTCAACCACCGCGATGGCCCGCGCGACGCAGGGGCGGGTACCACTCAACCAATCAAACAGTCTGATGTCGGCCGTCGACATCGAATGACATACGCACTAGACCTCGAGCAGTTGAAGCATTGTGCCCGCTATACATGCGATTATTTTACTTAGTTACGTCCAACAATAAATATGCAATTACCAAGATGAAAAATGACTAAATGAATTATGATAATGTTAATCTTAAACAACTTTTTTACATAATTATTAATGTTAGTTTTAGTGCTCAGTATTTAGTATTTTATTTTCTAACTGTTAATGAAACATACTATAAATTTCTCAATAACTTTATTATAATATTTTTTAGCTAATTTTATGCACACAATTTTTATGTATGTTAACGCTATGGCCGTTGAAGTGAGAAGGGAAGAAAAAATTGCCATACACAAGACTTTAACATTAAAAATAAATTATTGCCATTATTACAATTTTTAGACTTATTTAAATAACTAATTTTATTATCTATGAAAAGTTAAATTATATCAATATTTTATCTGTAATCTACTATTTTACCACTATAATTTTACAATTTATGTTCATGTACTGAACACTAACGTAGTTAATTAATTGTGTATATATATAGAAAAACATATAATAAAAATAAATATAGAATCAGTCTATTATTTGCTACACTCACATGATAATCATTCACCTAAATAATAACACGAACATTTATCTTGAGATATCTCAAGATAAATCTCTGTGGCGACAATACCGTGTGTACCCGAGCACACCCCCCGCCCCGCGTCCGTTTGTCATCACAAGGGTCGACTTTACAGCGGTTTACCTATAGTTTTGTTAATCTCTAATGAAGCTGTCTACTATAATTATATGAACTTCTAAGAAAATGATCATTAAAATGTTTTCGTTGCTATAATTGTAAACTGAGATGATGATGTATTATTGTTTAAAATATTTTTTTACCTTTCAAGAATCCTCTATTTTTAGAATTATTTAACGTATCGCTGTACTCCGAATCCATGTCAGCGCGAGAATCCGGCCCGATGAGCAGATCCAATGAATTTGTAAGCTTATGGTCTATCCTGCAACAATATGCTAATATTTGTGACATTCATTATAATAACGAACTTATTCCTAAGCTACTTTAACTAAACGAATATTACAAAAGTATTCGTCAAGCTAGCGACATTAATAGAGATGCAATAGAATGACTACAGTGGATATCATAGTGACACGTCAAAAAATTGCTGAATATCCAGGGGAAACTAAGTCATAGAGCTAGCGGAGCTCCAACTCGTTTAATCCTCGAGTGTCGCAGCCACAAATAAGCAGATATATAAGACAGAGATAATACACACGTATAATAAAGAAAACATGTACACACACATACGTAGCCTATACGCACTTAGACATAGTCGTACAGATAACGCGCGGCTGCCACGTCGGGCAGGTTGTGCGGGTTGTGTGCGTTGTGTGACGTGTGTGCGTGTCGTGTGACGTGCGCTCGTGTCTAGTGCGCCCGCTATGCACTCACTTGTGGTCGAGGTGGTAGGAGTGCAGGCGCGGCGGGGGCGCGGGGCGCGCGGCCGCCACGTCGGGCAGGTTGTGCGGGTTGTGTGCGTTGTGTGACGTGTGTGTGTGTCGTGTGACGTGCGCTCGTGTCTAGTGCGCCCGCTATGCACTCACTTGTGGTCGAGGTGGTAGGAGTGCAGGCGCGGCGGGGGCGCGGGGCGCGCGGCCGCCACGTCGGGCAGGTTGTGCGGGTTGTGTGCGTTGTGTGACGTGTGTGTGTGTCGTGTGACGTGCGCTCGTGTCTAGTGCGCCCGCTATGCACTCACTTGTGGTCGAGGTGGTAGGAGTGCAGGCGCGGCGGGGGCGCGGGGCGCGCGGCCGCCACGTCGGGCAGGTTGTGCGGGTTGTGTGCGTTGTGTGACGTGTGTGTGTGTCGTGTGACGTGCGCTCGTGTCTAGTGCGCCCGCTATGCACTCACTTGTGGTCGAGGTGGTAGGAGTGCAGGCGCGGCGGGGGCGCGGGGCGCGCGGCCGCCACGTTGGGCAGGTTGTGCGGGTTGTGTGCGTTGTGTGACGTGTGTGTGTGTCGTGTGACGTGCGCTCGTGTCTAGTGCGCCCGCTATGCACTCACTTGTGGTCGAGGTGGTAGGAGTGCAGGCGCGGCGGGGGCGCGGGGCGCGCGGCCGCCACGTCGGGCAGGTTGTGCGGGTTGTGTGCGTTGTGTGACGTATGTGTGTGTCGTGTGACATGCGCTCGTGTCTAGTGCGCCCGCTATGCACTCACTTGTGGTCGAGGTGGTAGGAGTGCAGGCGCGGCGGGGGCGCGGGGCGCGCGGCCGCCACGTCGGGCAGGTTGTGCGGGTTGTGTGCGTTGTGTGACGTGTGTGTGTGTCGTGTGACGTGCGCTCGTGTCTAGTGCGCCCGCTATGCACTCACTTGTGGTCGAGGTGGTAGGAGTGCAGGCGCGGCGGGGGCGCGGGGCGCGCGGCCGCCACGTCGGGCAGGTTGTGCGGGTTGTGTGCGTTGTGTGACGTGTGTGTGTGTCGTGTGACGTGCGCTCGTGTCTAGTGCGCCCGCTATGCACTCACTTGTGGTCGAGGTGGTAGGAGTGCAGGCGCGGCGGGGGCGCGGGGCGCGCGGCCGCCACGTCGGGCAGGTTGTGCGGGTTGTGTGCGTTGTGTGACGTGTGTGTGTGTCGTGTGACGTGCGCTCGTGTCTAGTGCGCCCGCTATGCACTCACTTGTGGTCGAGGTGGTAGGCGTGCAGGCGCGGCGGGGGCGCGGGGCGCGCGGCCGCCACGTCGGGCAGGTTGTGCGGGTTGTGTGCGTTGTGTGACGTGTGTGTGTGTCGTGTGACGTGCGCTCGTGTCTAGTGCGCCCGCTATGCACTCACTTGTGGTCGAGGTGGTAGGAGTGCAGGCGCGGCGGGGGCGCGGGGCGCGCGGCCGCCACGTCGGGCAGGTTGTGCGGGTTGTATGCGTTGTGTGACGTGTGTGTGTGTCGTGTGACGTGCGCTCGTGTCTAGTGCGCCCGCTATGCACTCACTTGTGGTCGAGGTGGTAGGAGTGCAGGCGCGGCGGGGGCGCGGGGCGCGCGGCCGCCACGTCGGGCAGGTTGTGCGGGTTGTGTGCGTTGTGTGACGTGTGTGTGTGTCGTGTGACGTGCGCTCGTGTCTAGTGCGCCCGCTATGCACTCACTTGTGGTCGAGGTGGTAGGAGTGCAGGCGCGGCGGGGGCGCGGGGCGCGCGGCCGCCACGTCGGGCAGGTTGTGCGGGTTGTGTGCGTTGTGTGACGTGTGTGTGTGTCGTGTGACGTGCGCTCGTGTCTAGTGCGCCCGCTATGCACTCACTTGTGGTCGAGGTGGTAGGAGTGCAGGCGCGGCTGCGGCGCGGGGCGCGCGGCCGCCACGTCGGGCAGGTTGTGCGGGTTGTGTGCGTTGTGTGACGTGTGTGTGTGTCGTGTGACGTGCGCTCGTGTCTAGTGCGCCCGCTATGCACTCACTTGTGGTCGAGGGGGTAGGAGTGCAGGCGCGGCGGGGGCGCGGGGCGCGCGGCCGCCACGTCGGGCAGGTTGTGCGGGTTGTGTGCGTTGTGTGACGTGTGTGTGTGTCGTGTGACGTGCGCTCGTGTCTAGTGCGCCCGCTATGCACTCACTTGTGGTCGAGGTGGTAGGAGTGCAGGCGCGGCGGGGGCGCGGGGCGCGCGGCCGCCACGTCGGGCAGGTTGTGCGGGTTGTGTGCGTTGTGTGACGTGTGTGTGTGTCGTGTGACGTGCGCTCGTGTCTAGTGCGCCCGCTATGCACTCACTTGTGGTCGAGGTGGTAGGAGTGCAGGCGCGGCGGGGGCGCGGGGCGCGCGGCCGCCACGTCGGGCAGGTTGTGCGGGTTGTGTGCGTTGTGTGACGTATGTGTGTGTCGTGTGACATGCGCTCGTGTCTAGTGCGCCCGCTATGCACTCACTTGTGGTCGAGGTGGTAGGAGTGCAGGCGCGGCGGGGGCGCGGGGCGCGCGGCCGCCACGTCGGGCAGGTTGTGCGGGTTGTGTGCGTTGTGTGACGTGTGTGTGTGTCGTGTGACGTGCGCTCGTGTCTAGTGCGCCCGCTATGCACTCACTTGTGGTCGAGGTGGTAGGAGTGCAGGCGCGGCGGGGGCGCGGGGCGCGCGGCCGCCACGTCGGGCAGGTTGTGCGGGTTGTGTGCGTTGTGTGACGTGTGTGTGTGTCGTGTGACGTGCGCTCGTGTCTAGTGCGCCCGCTATGCACTCACTTGTGGTCGAGGTGGTAGGAGTGCAGGCGCGGCGGGGGCGCGGGGCGCGCGGCCGCCACGTCGGGCAGGTTGTGCGGGTTGTGTGCGTTGTGTGACGTGTGTGTGTGTCGTGTGACGTGCGCTCGTGTCTAGTGCGCCCGCTATGTGTAGTGTCCCTATGATATAACAGTATGTAATCCATTTATTACAGTAGTAATAAAGTATATTTTCAAGCCTTCGGACGTGTTTAATTTGATAGCCACTGATCTGCACAGTACATGGCGACTCTGCCTGTAACAGGAGATCAGCGCGCTCGGGCACCGCATACCTTACCTTACGTGGAGTGACTAATAAAAAACAATGCAGTGCAAAGAATTAGATTGTGCTATCGAGTGCAACTGCGCAATTATATTAAAGCTGCAAAAAATATTTAATTAAAAATGTGCCAATCAACCCAGAATAAAGAAGAAGTGTTTCTAAACCAGAACGCAGCCGGTTCTAACTCAAATAGTGGAAACGATGTACAAATGTTGCACTGGAATTTGGGGTACCATACCATCATTTTAACTATTTTAACTATTTTGAGTGGCATTATATTAATTTACTACATTTACAAATTATATAAAAAATGCCATACGCGATGGATAAGACAAGAATTATTTACAACGACGTTTAGAAGTTCGAGGAATTTTGGTAGACAAGACCGGAACGTCCCATGTATGCGAGCTTTTGACCCAGCCCAGCGGACCCAGCAGGCAGCAAGTGATTAGTGAATTTGTGAAGTGCGTTTTTTTTATATATATTTTTTATATAGTGCGTAATACATATAAAAGCACATTTATATATGATGTGTAGTTATATTTTATAACGTGTAGTTCAGTGCGCATATGGAGGTATGAAAATATTTAGTGGACTGTAATCTTTATTTTATTTAGTTTATTTGTTTAAAACTAGTTTGTGTTTATATAAATAATATTATGATAATACCATTAATATATACCATTATGATATATAGCATTATGATATAATAATATATTATTGATTGTTAATGGCTCAAGAACTTGATCGAATTTTAAATGAACTTAAGTCAATTAAAAATTATCTTATTAAATTAGGACCTTCCCGGAGGTCGACACAGGATATAAGTGGTAAATATAAGAAGGCCCATGAGTTATATGATTATTTTTTGTGTATTGTTAAGAATATAAAAGAGGGCGTAACTAAGGAGGAAATTAAATCCTCTGATTTAAAAGATATAGAGTTAACATATGGACAAATAAACCATATTTTTCTTAGAATAAAGGAACTGTGTTCAATTTCTACTGATTGCACTGTCGTTGAATGTAAAAACACCTCTAACAACATGGAAAAATTTGATTTAAAAACTGCAATATCTTTGCTGCCAGTTATGACAGGTGACGAAAACGTCACAAAGCAATTAATTAGTAATATCGAAATGTATTCGGGTATGATTGATGAAAGCGGAAAAACCTCCCTAATAACTTTTATTTTAAAGTCTAGGCTGTCAGAGAGTGCTAAGCTACGAATGTGTCAAAATTATACATCAATTTCAGACTTGATAAAGGATATGAAGTCTTTTTTACTACCAAAAAAGTCTGATACTGCGATCCAATCGCAGTTGCAGCGAGCAAAACAAGGCGGGAGGACTATAGAAGACTTTGGTAAGGATATTGAATCTATGTTTGTTGATTTAACTATTTCTCAGGCCGACGGCGATTCACAGAAATACAAAAATTTTGAAAACTATTAATGAGAAAAATGCTATTAAAAGATTTTCGGACGGCCTGCGAAATAGTCGAATTAGTACTATTATAGCGGCGCGAAATTATGTCACATTACAAGACGCAATTAGAGGCGCAATGGACGAGGAATTATCATCGCAGCCAGAAGGAACAGTTATGAGTTATGGACACACAAGAGGTAGGTCATCAGTTTATAATAACCACAATAGTCGTGGTTATAGACAGAGATATTTTAACAGTTATAACAGACGCCCCGATACATCTTCAACGGCGTTGGCTACAGTTCGCGGTAGAGGTACGGTAACAAATTTTTCACGTCATAGTACTCGTACTAACAATAGGGGTCGTTCATATTCTCGTCGCGGGAACCGTAGCAATACAAATACTTTTAATCGAGGCCATAGGGTTCAAGGTCGTCAAAATCATATGAATACTATTCAATCGGCTGAGGAAACCCCTCAGGAAAATAACTGCAATAACATTAAAACTGATCATTTTTTTCGTGCATAACAAAAATAACGTAATATGTAAC
Organism: Melitaea athalia; assembly: GCA_905220545.2. NCBI lineage: Eukaryota > Metazoa > Arthropoda > Insecta > Lepidoptera > Nymphalidae > Melitaea > Melitaea athalia. The sequence continues at coordinate 8,635,258 of HG992203.1, forward strand.
AATATTAACTCTGTTACTATGAGCGTATTAGACGTTCCTCAGAGTTGGTTAATTGACACCGGCGCCTCATTGTCCGCGGTGAAGTATGAGAATTTGATCGCGCTTAACATTCCATTCCAAATTGAGAAAATTTGTATCAGAGGTATAGGTGGCAACATACATTCCAAGGGATATGTTTATTTAAAGTTAAAAGTAAATGATATTGAATTAACGCATAAATTTTACGTATTTGAAAATCTACCCTGTCGAACCGACGGAATCCTAGGTCAAGATTTTTTAAGTAAATATAACTGTATTTTAAATTTTGAATTAAATACCTTATTACTTAGCACAGATATCGGAACTACTGTTTTAAATTTACAGATGGGTCAAATTGGTTATAACAATTATTTAATACTATCACCTCGATGTGAATCCGTGCATTATATTGACACAGATATAAATCAGGATTGCGTAATATTACCGCAAGAATTATGCGATGGAATTTATTTAGCTAGTACATTAGTAACGCCTAAACAGGGAAAAATACCGTTAAAAATTTTAAACACTAGAGATGACGTAGTAAAATTAAGTTTTTTTACACCAACATTTGATTTATTAAGTAACTATGAAATTTGTTCTTTTAGACCAAACTTAGTTAACGCGAATCGAGTAATGAAATTATTCAACTTATTAGAATTAAGTCATTTAAATGAGGAGGAAAGAATATCTATTGAGAATATATGCGCGAAGTATTCAGATGTATTTTATATTGATGGAGATAAGTTAGGAGTAACTAATATATACAATCAGTCTATACATCTTAAAGACAATGTAATGCCAGTCTATAGTAAACCGTATAGGATACCAAAATCATTAAAACCCATAGTAGATCGTCAGATTAGTAAAATGTTGGAAGAGGATATAATAGAAGAAAGTCAAAGTGAATGGTCTAGTCCCCTTCTTCTTGTACCGAAAAAAAGTGAGACTTTAGGCGATAAGAAGTGGCGCATAGTAATTGATTATCGAAAGTTGAATGAAAGAATACAAGACGACAAATTTCCTTTGCCAAATATCAATGACATATTAGACGCTTTATCCGGTTCCGTATATTTTAGTCATCTCGATTTAACACAGTCTTATTATCAACTTGGCCTTCATCCAGATAGTCGAAAGGTAACCGCATTCACAACCGATAAACAATATCAATTAAAAAGATTGCCAATGGGTCTAAAAACTAGTCCTAGTGCGTTTAGTCGAGCAATGACAGTAGCAATGTCTGGATTAAACTATGAAAAATGTCTTATATACCTGGATGACCTTGTATGTTTTGGCCGAAATATAGGTCAACATAACAAAAATTTAATAGATATTTTAGAAAGACTACGGAAGGTAAATCTAAAGCTAAATCCACAAAAATGTGTTTTCTTAAAAAAAGAGCTATTGTACTTAGGACATGTAGTTTCGGCGAAAGGTGTAAGTCCTGACCCTGAAAAAACAAGAGTAATAAAAAATTATCCTAGGCCATGTAATAGTGATGAGGTAAAGCGGTTTGTGGCCTTTGCCAACTATTATAGAAAATTTATCCCTAATTTTGCTAAAATCACCATACCACTTAATAAATTAAGTCGTAAAGGAGTTGAGTTTGTATGGACGGATGAATGTGACAACTCATTTTTAAAACTTAAAAATTGTCTTGCATCCCCACCCATATTACAATACCCAGACTTTTCAAAGGATAACGAATTTATTTTACACACTGACGCTTCTGGGGTAGCAATCGGTTCAATGTTATGTAATAAAAATAATCTACCTATTGCATATGCAAGTCGCACACTTAACAAATCTGAAATTAACTATCCCACAATAGAGAAAGAATTGTTGTCTATAGTATGGTCAGTACGTTACTTCAGACCCTATTTATTTGGTAAAAATTTTACTATTAGGACTGATCACAGACCTTTAGTATATTTGTTTAATATCAATAGTCCCAGCAGTCGGTTATTAAAATTTAGGCTGAGTTTAGAAGAGTATGATTATAAGATAGAGTACGTGAAAGGAGCGAATAATGTGGCTGCAGACGCATTATCTCGCATAGTTGTGACATCAGATGAGTTGAAAGAGATGAATAAACATATCGCGTCTGTAATGACTAGACGGATGACGAGAATGCAAGGCGATGAATGTAAAGATACCGATTTGGTCGATAACAATTCCACAGATTGCAGGATTGATCACCCTAATGTCGTGGAATTGCTTAAAAAACCAAACTCGGGAGTCGAATTTAGATACGAAAAATATAAAGCTAGTTGTCATGATGATGTATGTATACAAGATAAACAATTTTTATATTTACCATCGAAGTATACAATTTATAGCGATGTAGACACCCGATCATGTTCTGCGCGAGCCGCATTCGTGAGGGGCTTAGAGTCATTTTGTAAAAAAATAAATGTTGACGAGTTGTATATTGTGAAAAATAATAAAAACAATCTATTGATTGAATGGTTAACCAAAGAAATAAATAATAATCCAAAGTGGTCCGGACCAAGACTTTGTGTTATTAATGGAGTAATGAGAATAGATGACGTCAACGATAGAAGAGTTATTTTAAATGATTTTCATTTACTACCCACAAGTGGACATGCAGGCGTTAGGCGCATGCTAAATAATATTAAACGATATTATTTTTGGCCAAACATGTGTGATGATGTTAAAAAGTTCGTAAGAAGATGCGATAGCTGTCAAAAGCAAAAGCACTCCTTACCAACTAAACAACCTATGGAAATAACAACAACAGCTAAAAGCGCTTTTGATAAAATTTATTTAGATATCGTTGGACCATTAGAGAAAGACTATGATAATTTTTCATACATATTAACGGTTCAATGCGAATTAAGCAAATACGTAGAAGCTTATCCTTTAGAAACTAAGGACAGTGTTAGTGTAGCTAGAGCTTTTGTAGAAAATTTCATTCTTAGGTATGGGGTACCACGAGAAATTGGAAGTGATCGTGGTACTGAATTTATGAGTAGTACTATGAAAGAGGTATGCAAGTTGTTGCATATCACACATATTTCATCAACTGCATATCACCACGAATCTTTAGGATCTTTGGAAAATACTCATAAATCTCTTAACTCTTTTTTGAGAATTCAAACAGATAACAATTCTAGACATTGGAGTCATTGGTTGCAATATTGGTGTTTTTCGTTCAATACAACAGTACATAGTGAAACAAAGTATACACCTTATGAACTTGTTTTTGGCAAAAAATGTAATTTACCGAGCAATTTATTGAATACTAATTTAATAGAACCTTTGTATAATGTAGATAATTATCCTAAAGAATTGAAATATCGTTTGCAAAAATCTCAATGTGATGCTAGGCAAAATTTAATTGGAAGCAAACAGCATAGAAAGTGTATTTTTGATAAATATGTAAATCCCGTAACTTATAATAAAGATGATTTAATCTTAGTTAAGAATGTAACAGGAAATAAATTAACTAGTCCAATTTATTCGGGACCTTATAAAGTTTTAGAAGACATGTCAGCAAATGTGAAAATTTTGAAAAATGGTAAAGAAGAAATTTTACATAAAAATCGTACAAAACTTTACTACACTTGATATTAGATAAATTTATTCGTTGTTATGTGTAAATCCTAATATTTTATTATAAAACAAATTATTATTTACATTGTATTGTTAATTTAAGAAAAAAAAAATGTAACCTTAGTATAATTTTTTTTTTTTTTTCATTTTATGGGGCGTGTAGTGTCCCTATGATATAACAGTATGTAATCCATTTATTACAGTAGTAATAAAGTATATTTTCAAGCCTTCGGACGTGTTTAATTTGATAGCCACTGATCTGCACAGTACTCTCACTTGTGGTCGAGGTGGTAGGAGTGCAGGCGCGGCGGGGGCGCGGGGCGCGCGGCCGCCACGTCGGGCAGGTTGTGCGGGTTGTGTGCGTTGTGTGACGTGTGTGTGTGTCGTGTGACGTGCGCTCGTGTCTAGTGCGCCCGCTATGCACTCACTTGTGGTCGAGGTGGTAGGAGTGCAGGCGCGGCGGGGGCGCGGGGCGCGCGGCCGCCACGTCGGGCAGGTTGTGCGGGTTGTGTGCGTTGTGTGACGTGTGTGTGTGTCGTGTGACGTGCGCTCGTGTCTAGTGCGCCCGCTATGCACTCACTTGTGGTCGAGGTGGTAGGAGTGCAGGCGCGGCGGGGGCGCGGGGCGCGCGGCCGCCACGTCGGGCAGGTTGTGCGGGTTGTGTGCGTTGTGTGACGTGTGTGTGTGTCGTGTGACGTGCGCTCGTGTCTAGTGCGCCCGCTATGCACTCACTTGTGGTCGAGGTGGTAGGAGTGCAGGCGCGGCGGGGGCGCGGGGCGCGCGGCCGCCACGTCGGGCAGGTTGTGCGGGTTGTGTGCGTTGTGTGACGTGTGTGTGTGTCGTGTGACGTGCGCTCGTGTCTAGTGCGCCCGCTATGCACTCACTTGTGGTCGAGGTGGTAGGAGTGCAGGCGCGGCGGGGGCGCGGGGCGCGCGGCCGCCACGTCGGGCAGGTTGTGCGGGTTGTATGCGTTGTGTGACGTGTGTGTGTGTCGTGTGACGTGCGCTCGTGTCTAGTGCGCCCGCTATGCACTCACTTGTGGTCGAGGTGGTAGGAGTGCAGGCGCGGCGGGGGCGCGGGGCGCGCGGCCGCCACGTCGGGCAGGTTGTGCGGGTTGTGTGCGTTGTGTGACGTGTGTGTGTGTCGTGTGACGTGCGCTCGTGTCTAGTGCGCCCGCTATGCACTCACTTGTGGTCGAGGTGGTAGGAGTGCAGGCGCGGCGGGTGCGCGGGGCGCGCGGCCGCCACGTCGGGCAGGTTGTGCGGGTTGTGTGCGTTGTGTGACGTGTGTGTGTGTCGTGTGACGTGCGCTCGTGTCTAGTGCGCCCGCTATGCACTCACTTGTGGTCGAGGTGTTAGGAGTGCAGGCGCGGCGGGGGCGCGGGGCGCGCGGCCGCCACGTCGGGCAGGTTGTGCGGGTTGTGTGCGTTGTGTGACGTGTGTGTGTGTCGTGTGACGTGCGCTCGTGTCTAGTGCGCCCGCTATGCACTCACTTGTGGTCGAGGTGGTAGGAGTGCAGGCGCGGCGGGGGCGCGGGGCGCGCGGCCGCCACGTCGGGCAGGTTGTGCGGGTTGTGTGCGTTGTGTGACGTGTGTGTGTGTCGTGTGACGTGCGCTCGTGTCTAGTGCGCCCGCTATGCACTCACTTGTGGTCGAGGTGGTAGGAGTGCAGGCGCGGCGGGGGCGCGGGGCGCGCGGCCGCCACGTCGGGCAGGTTGTGCGGGTTGTGTGCGTTGTGTGACGTGTGTGTGTGTCGTGTGACGTGCGCTCGTGTCTAGTGCGCCCGCTATGCACTCACTTGTGGTCGAGGTGGTAGGAGTGCAGGCGCGGCGGGGGCGCGGGGCGCGCGGCCGCCACGTCGGGCAGGTTGTGCGGGTTGTGTGCGTTGTGTGACGTGTGTGTGTGTCGTGTGACGTGCGCTCGTGTCTAGTGCGCCCGCTATGCACTCACTTGTGGTCGAGGTGGTAGGAGTGCAGGCGCGGCGGGGGCGCGGGGCGCGCGGCCGCCACGTCGGGCAGGTTGTGCGGGTTGTGTGCGTTGTGTGACGTGTGTGTGTGTCGTGTGACGTGCGCTCGTGTCTAGTGCGCCCGCTATGCACTCACTTGTGGTCGAGGTGGTAGGAGTGCAGGCGCGGCGGGGGCGCGGGGCGCGCGGCCGCCACGTCGGGCAGGTTGTGCGGGTTGTGTGCGTTGTGTGACGTGTGTGTGTGTCGTGTGACGTGCGCTCGTGTCTAGTGCGCCCGCTATGCACTCACTTGTGGTCGAGGTGGTAGGAGTGCAGGCGCGGCGGGGGCGCGGGGCGCGCGGCCGCCACGTCGGGCAGGTTGTGCGGGTTGTGTGCGTTGTGTGACGTGTGTGTGTGTCGTGTGACGTGCGCTCGTGTCTAGTGCGCCCGCTATGCACTCACTTGTGGTCGAGGTGGTAGGAGTGCAGGCGCGGCGGGGGCGCGGGGCGCGCGGCCGCCACGTCGGGCAGGTTGTGCGGGTTGTGTGCGTTGTGTGACGTGTGTGTGTGTCGTGTGACGTGCGCTCGTGTCTAGTGCGCCCGCTATGCACTCACTTGTGGTCGAGGTGGTAGGAGTGCAGGCGCGGCGGGGGCGCGGGGCGCGCGGCCGCCACGTCGGGCAGGTTGTGCGGGTTGTGTGCGTTGTGTGACGTGTGTGTGTGTCGTGTGACGTGCGCTCGTGTCTAGTGCGCCCGCTATGCACTCACTTGTGGTCGAGGTGGTAGGAGTGCAGGCGCGGCGGGGGCGCGGGGCGCGCGGCCGCCACGTCGGGCAGGTTGTGCGGGTTGTGTGCGTTGTGTGACGTGTGTGTGTGTCGTGTGACGTGCGCTCGTGTCTAGTGCGCCCGCTATGCACTCACTTGTGGTCGAGGTGGTAGGAGTGCAGGCGCGGCGGGGGCGCGGGGCGCGCGGCCGCCACGTCGGGCAGGTTGTGCGGGTTGTATGCGTTGTGTGACGTGTGTGTGTGTCGTGTGACGTGCGCTCGTGTCTAGTGCGCCCGCTATGCACTCACTTGTGGTCGAGGTGGTAGGAGTGCAGGCGCGGCGGGGGCGCGGGGCGCGCGGCCGCCACGTCGGGCAGGTTGTGCGGGTTGTGTGCGTTGTGTGACGTGTCTGTGTGTCGTGTGACGTGCGCTCGTGTCTAGTGCGCCCGCTATGCACTCACTTGTGGTCGAGGTGGTAGGAGTGCAGGCGCGGCGGGGGCGCGGGGCGCGCGGCCGCCACGTCGGGCAGGTTGTGCGGGTTGTGTGCGTTGTGTGACGTGTGTGCGTGTCGTGTGACGTGCGCTCGTGTCTAGTGCGCCCGCTATGCACTCACTTGTGGTCGAGGTGGTAGGAGTGCAGGCGCGGCGGGGGCGCGGGGCGCGCGGCCGCCACGTCGGGCAGGTTGTGCGGGTTGTGTGCGTTGTGTGACGTGTGTGCGTGTCGTGTGACGTGCGCTCGTGTCTAGTGCGCCCGCTATGCACTCACTTGTGGTCGAGGTGGTAGGAGTGCAGGCGCGGCGGGGGCGCGGGGCGCGCGGCCGCCACGTCGGGCAGGTTGTGCGGGTTGTGTGCGTTGTGTGACGTGTGTGTGTGTCGTGTGACGTGCGCTCGTGTCTAGTGCGCCCGCTATGCACTCACTTGTGGTCGAGGTGGTAGGAGTGCAGGCGCGGCGGGGGCGCGGGGCGCGCGGCCGCCACGTCGGGCAGGTTGTGCGGGTTGTGTGCGTTGTGTGACGTGTGTGTGTGTCGTGTGACGTGCGCTCGTGTCTAGTGCGCCCGCTATGCACTCACTTGTGGTCGAGGTGGTAGGAGTGCAGGCGCGGCGGGGGCGCGGGGCGCGCGGCCGCCACGTCGGGCAGGTTGTGCGGGTTGTGTGCGTTGTGTGACGTGTGTGTGTGTCGTGTGACGTGCGCTCGTGTCTAGTGCGCCCGCTATGCACTCACTTGTGGTCGAGGTGGTAGGAGTGCAGGCGCGGCGGGGGCGCGGGGCGCGCGGCCGCCACGTCGGGCAGGTTGTGCGGGTTGTGTGCGTTGTGTGACGTGTGAGTGTGTCGTGTGACGTGCGCTCGTGTCTAGTGCGCCCGCTATGCACTCACTTGTGGTCGAGGTGGTAGGAGTGCAGGCGCGGCGGGGGCGCGGGGCGCGCGGCCGCCACGTCGGGCAGGTTGTGCGGGTTGTGTGCGTTGTGTGACGTGTGTGTGTGTCGTGTGACGTGCGCTCGTGTCTAGTGCGCCCGCTATGCACTCACTTGTGGTCGAGGTGGTAGGAGTGCAGGCGCGGCGGGGGCGCGGGGCGCGCGGCCGCCACGTCGGGCAGGTTGTGCGGGTTGTGTGCGTTGTGTGACGTGTGTGTGTGTCGTGTGACGTGCGCTCGTGTCTAGTGCGCCCGCTATGCACTCACTTGTGGTCGAGGTGGTAGGAGTGCAGGCGCGGCGGGGGCGCGGGGCGCGCGGCCGCCACGTCGGGCAGGTTGTGCGGGTTGTGTGCGTTGTGTGACGTGTGTGTGTGTCGTGTGACGTGCGCTCGTGTCTAGTGCGCCCGCTATGCACTCACTTGTGGTCGAGGTGGTAGGAGTGCAGGCGCGGCGGGGGCGCGGGGCGCGCGGCCGCCACGTCGGGCAGGTTGTGCGGGTTGTGTGCGTTGTGTGACGTGTGTGTGTGTCGTGTGACGTGCGCTCGTGTCTAGTGCGCCCGCTATGCACTCACTTGTGGTCGAGGTGGTAGGAGTGCAGGCGCGGCGGGGGCGCGGGGCGCGCGGCCGCCACGTCGGGCAGGTTGTGCGGGTTGTGTGCGTTGTGTGACCGCGTGTGAGGAGCTTCCAATCGGAACGCACGTTCAATTTCGCCTTTGCGCTCCCACACTTCTTTGAAGAATGGTGTGTAGAAGGCGGCTACAATCAAAAGAAATATTATATAATACTAGCCGCGCCACGAGATTTCACCGGCGTAAATTTGCGATCCCGTGGGAATGTTGAAATGGGTTATTCTAGATCTCTATGTACCAAGTTTCATTAAAATACATCCATCATTCCAAACTTTCGCATTTATAATATAAAAAGGATTCCAACAACTTGAAAGCATTCATTACAAACATAAAACCGCTGAAATGACATCCCACAGCATGAACCATCCACGTCCCACAGAATCTCCCATAACAATTCTAACAAAATAAATAAAATCATTACTATACTTTACACTCACATTTATTTTCAGCACTCGAAGTATAAGTAGTGAAATGAGCTCCTAATCTGTCGGCAGTGGCGTTGCCTTCAGTAATAAGTACATGTCCTAGATCGGTACCAAAGAACGCATTCGCTGCCGATCCACCTCCGTCAGTCACAGCCACCATTTGTATGGGTAAGTTTGGAATATTCATTGAAAAAGCACTGCAACAAAACACCATGACATTATTTATTGGCAACATATTCGTAAATGACAAATAGAACTCAGTGATTGAGAACTTACTTGAGTGTAGCTAAACTGGCTTTTCTTTTAGCAGAGTAGATTAAAATGAAACCGTGTATTAGCTCTTCCCTGAACTGACTAGCACCGTGGAAACTGGATATTATCACCTGAAGAAAAATTTTACTTTTACTTGTCATTTTTTATAGTAATAAGTGAAACAATTTTTTTATTTATCTATTTTTCTGTACTACTAAGGCAGTCAATGATCTTGTACGGATCTTGCACATTAACATTCTTTAATATAGGTTAGGACTTGTGAAATAGCTGTTTTGCATATACCTAAGATTTCCGTACTGCACATATGACGTCTATACTTCTGCCTATATATAATTATCTTGATTCATTTAGTGGCAGATCGGATTGATTTGGTTTTATTTTATATAACTTCTCTCTCAACTCTCTTTCAACTCATCTGATGATGAGCCGTACGCTTGTTTGCCAACCATCAGGTAAGCGATTACCGTAGCTTATAGACGGCTGCAACACCAGAAGCATCGCAAACGCTTTGCCGACCTCACCCCCAACACTCCCAAAGAGATCTGGCCATTAAACTCAACACAGAAATACAACACTGCTTAACGAGCTCAATTAGCTGTGATCTTCTGCAAGGTCGAGGTGGGGATGTGGCTGCTCCAGATATTGAGCAACATATATTCCGCTGTGTCCTAGTTCAACTCTACTAGACTAGCCCGTTGGCGCAATTTGTAGTGACCCTGCGCTGCTTCGGGTTTGTGGGTTCGATTCCCATCCCGAGTCTGGGTGTAATACATGTACGTATTTGTATATGTATTATTTGTGTGTTTATCGAAAAAAAATGTATGTAGTTATACGAGTCGGCTATAAATTACCTATAACACAAGCATTAAGTTGCTTACCCTAGGAACAGACAATCGTGTGTATGTAAAATAAGAAAAAAAAAATTGCGTGCGTACAAAGTACAAATGTCAGAAAGAAACTTCTTTGGTAAACTAATTCATAAAAACAAACTTAAAATACAAAAAAAAACTAATTGAAAAAAAAAACAAAAAGCCAACGTCACGCGGTGTTCCCAGGCGGTCACCCATCCAAGTACTGACCGTCCCTGACACTGCCGCGTTACCGGTCGCTCAAATTTTACTCCTCATACGCCTAAAGAAGTTTCATTGCAAAACAAAAAGTGGTGTGGTGACTGACCTCGACCTTCCGCTTGGAGTCGCCCAGGAAGGTCTCGATGAGGATGGAGCGGTCGCCGGTGAGGAAGCAGGCGCGGTGCAGCAGCAGCGGGCTCAGCACGCGCTCCGGCGAGTACGGGTCGTCGCAGAACATGCACACCATTATGCTGACAACGAGTTCATGTCATTAGTCACGGGGGGCGAGAAAGGGGGGGTTCGGATAAAATCGCGAAATATCATAACGAGGGAGGGGGTGCTGTAATGATCTATCACGTCTTTTTATTTTATGCTGAACGCGCAATTTTTAAACCAAAAAAAAAGAACCTTGCGATCTTGATGTCTGGCTGGAAATTTGTGTCACAAATATACCTGTATTTAAAAATAATATTCTGATAATTTCAATATACTTTACACAAAAAAAATACATATGTGCTTTGTGGATATGGGGTATAGTTTGGGGAAGTCAAAAACCTCACCACATATCACGTAAGATAGTTTTACTATTAAAAAAATTACAAATATTCAAATTAAAAACTCACCGTATATCAGCGTCGAAACAAACAATCAAGTCACGATACAAGTGAGCGTAGCTTGCTTTCTCTCTGTTCGCTCGTATTAATTCTTGCACAGCATCAGCTGTAAGCGCTTCGGTACCCAATTCGCTAACTGACGCCTCCATGTAGGAACAGTGGAGACTGCAAAAAAAAACATAAAATAATAATTAAAAAGAGAATAATCAGTTTATATCCTAGTAAATAAATTTTGCAACATTTAACTGTAAACTAGTGGTAATGTCATAGTAAATGCCCTAATATGGGATAACATCCTTTTTCGTCACTAAGATTGGATCAATTTTGGGAGATTTAGGAAGATTTGACGAATATTAACGATTTTGACAACTTTCGGATAAGTTAGCATATTGATCACATCAGTAGCAAAATTTCCAACTAGGCTGATAAAAAAAAACCTAAAAATACTCACTTATCAGCTAAATTTTGTCCCTCTTCCTGCAGTCTGGCCAACTCCTTCTTATCCATACCTTCCTCTTGGACGAACATCACTACTAATGGTAAGCCCTGAAACAAACAGTTAACATTAAAATTCATGTATATGATGTCATTCTCTATTGTATGATTTCAATATTTTGTGGTGATTTTACTGGTATGGAGAATTTTATCAAAAAGTTATTTGTAAATTCAAAAACGAGCTCATAGACTCCTCCATTGACCACTCCCATTTCCATTTTTAGACCAGAACTAACTAAATATGGATGCTAGATTTTAAATGGATCAGCAACTAGTAAGAAAAATTGTTAAATATGGATTAAAAAATTTCATACAACAGTAAGTCAAACCTGAAATGGAAGTTTGTCTTCTTGCTCTAGACTAGTTAATAAAGTTTTCTCTGCACAGCCTCGAATATACTCGAACGATTCTTGATCTTGATACACGCAAAAGTATCCTGAAAAACAATTCAACTTGTTTGATTGTCAAAATCACAGTTTTAATACAATATGAACCTGTGATCTAACTGTATAATATGTCTGACAATTTAAAAAAAATACTTTTTTGCCCTACATCGACAAAAAACTACTGCATAAAATTGTACACCACACAGTTGTTACTTGGTGTCTATAATAATATGAACACCAGATTCCGAATTCCACGCATCCAAAACCACGCGAGAGCTAGCCCTTAATAAACTCCAACTTATTCCATGGAATTACTAGGCGCTGATCCCCTGAAATCATCCATTTTGAGTACCATTCTATCCCCCTACCGCCCTCTTTGCTTTTTTTTATACAACTAGGTCAGCAAACAAGCGTACGGAGTTGCAGACCCTACCCCTACGCCACCCCCCCCCCTCCGACTTTACCCAAACTCTTACCATTGGGCGCGAAGTCCCGAGGCGCATCTGCAGCGAAGTCGTCGGTCCGCAAGCGCTGATCTACGCGCCACATCGAACCACCCACACTCACTCGTCGCTCACTATCGCAACCAGCTATGAGACGCTTGCCGAACTCGCCCGCTATACCTTCCACCTTGAGTATAATAATTATTTTTTATCAACTTTGAAAAATGGACGAGGTTCTCAATTCGACTATTTTTTAAATTAGTACTGCTTCATTATTTTTTTACTGCTTGTACCGTATTTCTATTAATCGAACTTGGAGGAAGCAAGTTATTAACTAATTACAACAGAATAAAACAAAATTTGCTATCAATTGAGAACACAAAAGGGATGAACATTTATCTAAAAATAAATAGTAAAACACTTACCCCTAATATAATGATGTTGATGTTATTCGCATCCGCAGTGAGCGCCCAGGGTGCGGCCGGAGGACCCGCTTGTACTTGAGCCTCTCCCGATGATGTCAGGGATCTGTACCAAAGTTATACTTCTAATATAAATTTTCATTACAGAATTTTTTAATTTATACGTAAAAACTATTTGTTTATAGAGACAAAAGTTTATAGCGAGTGCGGGAATCGAATCTTTAGCTCCTTTCCATCGTTTCTTTACCCAGTACTAGTACGCATTTTCCGCTTTACCTAGTGCTACCAGTATTAATAAACAGCAGTGATCACTTTTTATAAATGAAACATTAGTTCATCAGCTAATTTCACAAAAAAATAAAACAGGACAGTTCTTGCACATGAGGCAGTTCACACGTATGGAGTTGTTCTCACGCATAGGGCACATCTTGTGCATGAGTCAGTTCTCACGTATGGGGCAGTGCTCGCGCATGGGGGAGTGCACGAAGTGTCTCACACTCGCCACTCGCTACTCACCCAACCCTGGTGTTGAGGATGAGCGGCAGGCCGGCGTCCAGGCAGGCGGCGCCGGCGGGGCAGTGCTCGCGCATGGGGCAGTGCACGAAGTGTCTCACACTCGCCACTCGCTACTCACCCAACCCTGGTGTTGAGGATGAGCGGCAGGCCGGCGTCCAGGCAGGCGGCGCCGGCGGGGCAGTGCTCGCGCATGGGGCAGTGCACGAAGTGTCTCACACTCGCCACTCGCTACTCACCCAACCCTGGTGTTGAGGATGAGCGGCAGGCCGGCGTCCAGGCAGGCGGCGCCGGCGGGGCAGTGCTCGCGCATGGGGCAGTGCACGAAGTGTCTCACACTCGCCACTCGCTACTCACCCAACCCTGGTGTTGAGGATGAGCGGCAGGCCGGCGTCCAGGCAGGCGGCGCCGGCGGGGCAGTGCTCGCGCATGGGGCAGTGCACGAAGTGTCTCACACTCGCCACTCGCTACTCACCCAACCCTGGTGTTGAGGATGAGCGGCAGGCCGGCGTCCAGGCAGGCGGCGCCGGCGGGGCAGTGCTCGCGCATGGGGCAGTGCACGAAGTGTCTCACACTCGCCACTCGCTACTCACCCAACCCTGGTGTTGAGGATGAGCGGCAGGCCGGCGTCCAGGCAGGCGGCGCCGGCGGGGCAGTGCTCGCGCATGGGGCAGTGCACGAAGTGTCTCACACTCGCCACTCGCTACTCACCCAACCCTGGTGTTGAGGATGAGCGGCAGGCCGGCGTCCAGGCAGGCGGCGCCGGCGGGGCAGTGCTCGCGCATGGGGCAGTGCACGAAGTGTCTCACACTCGCCACTCGCTACTCACCCAACCCTGGTGTTGAGGATGAGCGGCAGGCCGGCGTCCAGGCAGGCGGCGCCGGCGGGGCAGTGCTCGCGCATGGGGCAGTGCACGAAGTGTCTCACACTCGCCACTCGCTACTCACCCAACCCTGGTGTTGAGGATGAGCGGCAGGCCGGCGTCCAGGCAGGCGGCGCCGGCGGGGCAGTGCTCGCGCATGGGGCAGTGCACGAAGTGTCTCACACTCGCCACTCGCTACTCACCCAACCCTGGTGTTGAGGATGAGCGGCAGGCCGGCGTCCAGGCAGGCGGCGCCGGCGGGGCAGTGCTCGCGCATGGGGCAGTGCACGAAGTGTCTCACACTCGCCACTCGCTACTCACCCAACCCTGGTGTTGAGGATGAGCGGCAGGCCGGCGTCCAGGCAGGCGGCGCCGGCGGGGCAGTGCTCGCGCATGGGGCAGTGCACGAAGTGTCTCACACTCGCCACTCGCTACTCACCCAACCCTGGTGTTGAGGATGAGCGGCAGGCCGGCGTCCAGGCAGGCGGCGCCGGCGGGGCAGTGCTCGCGCATGGGGCAGTGCACGAAGTGTCTCACACTCGCCACTCGCTACTCACCCAACCCTGGTGTTGAGGATGAGCGGCAGGCCGGCGTCCAGGCAGGCGGCGCCGGCGGGGCAGTGCTCGCGCATGGGGCAGTGCACGAAGTGTCTCACACTCGCCACTCGCTACTCACCCAACCCTGGTGTTGAGGATGAGCGGCAGGCCGGCGTCCAGGCAGGCGGCGCCGGCGGGGCAGTGCTCGCGCATGGGGCAGTGCACGAAGTGTCTCACACTCGCCACTCGCTACTCACCCAACCCTGGTGTTGAGGATGAGCGGCAGGCCGGCGTCCAGGCAGGCGGCGCCGGCGGGGCAGTGCTCGCGCATGGGGCAGTGCACGAAGTGTCTCACACTCGCCACTCGCTACTCACCCAACCCTGGTGTTGAGGATGAGCGGCAGGCCGGCGTCCAGGCAGGCGGCGCCGGCGGGGCAGTGCTCGCGCATGGGGCAGTGCACGAAGTGTCTCACACTCGCCACTCGCTACTCACCCAACCCTGGTGTTGAGGATGAGCGGCAGGCCGGCGTCCAGGCAGGCGGCGCCGGCGGGGCAGTGCTCGCGCATGGGGCAGTGCACGAAGTGTCTCACACTCGCCACTCGCTACTCACCCAACCCTGGTGTTGAGGATGAGCGGCAGGCCGGCGTCCAGGCAGGCGGCGCCGGCGGGGCAGTGCTCGCGCATGGGGCAGTGCACGAAGTGTCTCACACTCGCCACTCGCTACTCACCCAACCCTGGTGTTGAGGATGAGCGGCAGGCCGGCGTCCAGGCAGGCGGCGCCGGCGGGGCAGTGCTCGCGCATGGGGCAGTGCACGAAGTGTCTCACACTCGCCACTCGCTACTCACCCAACCCTGGTGTTGAGGATGAGCGGCAGGCCGGCGTCCAGGCAGGCGGCGCCGGCGGGGCAGTGCTCGCGCATGGGGCAGTGCACGAAGTGTCTCACACTCGCCACTCGCTACTCACCCAACCCTGGTGTTGAGGATGAGCGGCAGGCCGGCGTCCAGGCAGGCGGCGCCGGCGGGGCAGTGCTCGCGCATGGGGCAGTGCACGAAGTGTCTCACACTCGCCACTCGCTACTCACCCAACCCTGGTGTTGAGGATGAGCGGCAGGCCGGCGTCCAGGCAGGCGGCGCCGGCGGGGCAGTGCTCGCGCATGGGGCAGTGCACGAAGTGTCTCACACTCGCCACTCGCTACTCACCCAACCCTGGTGTTGAGGATGAGCGGCAGGCCGGCGTCCAGGCAGGCGGCGCCGGCGGGGCAGTGCTCGCGCATGGGGCAGTGCACGAAGTGTCTCACACTCGCCACTCGCTACTCACCCAACCCTGGTGTTGAGGATGAGCGGCAGGCCGGCGTCCAGGCAGGCGGCGCCGGCGGGGCAGTGCTCGCGCATGGGGCAGTGCACGAAGTGTCTCACACTCGCCACTCGCTACTCACCCAACCCTGGTGTTGAGGATGAGCGGCAGGCCGGCGTCCAGGCAGGCGGCGCCGGCGGGGCAGTGCTCGCGCATGGGGCAGTGCACGAAGTGTCTCACACTCGCCACTCGCTACTCACCCAACCCTGGTGTTGAGGATGAGCGGCAGGCCGGCGTCCAGGCAGGCGGCGCCGGCGGGGCAGTGCTCGCGCATGGGGCAGTGCACGAAGTGTCTCACACTCGCCACTCGCTACTCACCCAACCCTGGTGTTGAGGATGAGCGGCAGGCCGGCGTCCAGGCAGGCGGCGCCGGCGGGGCAGTGCTCGCGCATGGGGCAGTGCACGAAGTGTCTCACACTCGCCACTCGCTACTCACCCAACCCTGGTGTTGAGGATGAGCGGCAGGCCGGCGTCCAGGCAGGCGGCGCCGGCGGGGCAGTGCTCGCGCATGGGGCAGTGCACGAAGTGTCTCACACTCGCCACTCGCTACTCACCCAACCCTGGTGTTGAGGATGAGCGGCAGGCCGGCGTCCAGGCAGGCGGCGCCGGCGGGGCAGTGCTCGCGCATGGGGCAGTGCACGAAGTGTCTCACACTCGCCACTCGCTACTCACCCAACCCTGGTGTTGAGGATGAGCGGCAGGCCGGCGTCCAGGCAGGCGGCGCCGGCGGGGCAGTGCTCGCGCATGGGGCAGTGCACGAAGTGTCTCACACTCGCCACTCGCTACTCACCCAACCCTGGTGTTGAGGATGAGCGGCAGGCCGGCGTCCAGGCAGGCGGCGCCGGCGGGGCAGTGCTCGCGCATGGGGCAGTGCACGAAGTGTCTCACACTCGCCACTCGCTACTCACCCAACCCTGGTGTTGAGGATGAGCGGCAGGCCGGCGTCCAGGCAGGCGGCGCCGGCGGGGCAGTGCTCGCGCATGGGGCAGTGCACGAAGTGTCTCACACTCGCCACTCGCTACTCACCCAACCCTGGTGTTGAGGATGAGCGGCAGGCCGGCGTCCAGGCAGGCGGCGCCGGCGGGGCAGTGCTCGCGCATGGGGCAGTGCACGAAGTGTCTCACACTCGCCACTCGCTACTCACCCAACCCTGGTGTTGAGGATGAGCGGCAGGCCGGCGTCCAGGCAGGCGGCGCCGGCGGGGCAGTGCTCGCGCATGGGGCAGTGCACGAAGTGTCTCACACTCGCCACCCGCTACTCACCCAACCCTGGTGTTGAGGATGAGCGGCAGGCCGGCGTCCAGGCAGGCGGCGCCGGCGGGGCAGTGCTCGCGCATGGGGCAGTGCACGAAGTGTCTCACACTCGCCACTCGCTACTCACCCAACCCTGGTGTTGAGGATGAGCGGCAGGCCGGCGTCCAGGCAGGCGGCGCCGGCGGGACAGTGCTCGCGCATGGGGCAGTGCACGAAGTGTCTCACACTCGCCACTCGCTACTCACCCAACCCTGGTGTTGAGGATGAGCGGCAGGCCGGCGTCCAGGCAGGCGGCGCCGGCGGGACAGTGCTCGCGCATGGGGCAGTGCACGAAGTGTCTCACACTCGCCACTCGCTACTCACCCAACCCTGGTGTTGAGGATGAGCGGCAGGCCGGCGTCCAGGCAGGCGGCGCCGGCGGGACAGTGCTCGCGCATGGGGCAGTGCACGAAGTGTCTCACACTCGCCACTCGCTACTCACCCAACCCTGGTGTTGAGGATGAGCGGCAGGCTGGCGTCCAGGCAGGCGGCGCCGGCGGGACAGTGCTCGCGCATGGGGCAGTGCACGAAGCCAAGGTGCTGGAACAGCATTAGCTTGCGATCTTGCTCCATGCGGTCCAACATCTTGTATCTGAAACAAAGGTTACAAAATTGTTTTAATGATTATATCCAAACAAACTTTATAAAATGGAGCATGTTACTTTCATTATGGCACAAACGTATACTACTGTATCCTTTTTTAATATAGCATAACATAAGTGAATGTTATGTATAATGAAGGATTTCCTCATTCAATAGGAACACAAACGGATAAGGAAAGCATATAATCTAATCTATTCACGACTTTCTACAATTTTTTAGGATAAACTAGCCAAAATCTTGAAATTAAACCTTCAGTCGGAAATAACATAACTTACCTGAAATCATCTTGAAGGACATCAGTGATTTCTTTGATGTCTTCTTGAGTGATAGTGCCAGTGGGTGATATTCTTTTGAAATGATAGAACAAGTCTGCATGTTCCAACAGAAGTTCCTAGAAATAATACAGAATATTAGTTTAAAGCTATCTTGATAAATTACCTTATATTATTATATACTTTCTACGAAATCAGACACTATTGAAGAACATTACACAATTTAACTATCTTTTATAATATTTTATACTTTAAAAAACAAATACTCCTTTAATTTATAATAGACAGTATTCTACCAAAAGACATTGGCCTGCAGTGAAAAGACTGTTTTAGTTGTGATAAATTGGTTGTAATACCAGTTAATGACATTTAATTTATGTCTAAACCTTGTAACTCCAACTGTTCAACCATTTTACTTACAACAACAAGCAGTAGAAAATATAATAAATTGAACCATAATGAGGATCAGTAAAGTTCTAGCAAATTCAATAGAACTAGTATCCACGTTATTCTCTATGACATAAGAATGATATTTCTTTTTGAATTATCCAAATCGGACCATTACTTACGAAGATATTAAGCTATAAACATTATGCCGTTCCTGCCGCTACGTCAGTGTACGCGGGATGCGTGTGACGTCACTCCGACGTTCCATGCCAGTTAGCCCTTAGCAGCGACAAGATGCGATGGTGTTTTCTTTTAAACTATCTGTCCTACAAAAAATTTGTAAGGACATAATTTGTAGAAAATTGCTTTGCCTACAAATATGTTCATATAACTTTTTGCCGAAATTTAAAAATTAAAGAAGTTATAAGCAAAAAAGCGAGAAAATTTTTATAGAAATTTTCTTTATTGCTCTATAACTTTTTTTATATACATTTCACCAAAAAAATACCTCAGACCAATCTTGTATATGGTTTTTTGAGGAAAATTTTTCTCTACAATTTTTTGAATTTCATTCATTTCGAACGCTGTTACAGCGCTCCAAAGTAGACCGGGTTCGTCAATGCTCATGAGAATCCGGTCAAAACGAAATGCTTAACTTAGTTTTATGATCCTTTTTTTATTGTAAATATATTATTAAAATTTTTTTGTTAAATCCCTGCCTACAACTTTACTTATTCATTGGCATAAGCTGTCTGTGGGGTAGGCCTACTGGGAATACCACGTTAAAAAAATATGATTTATGAGATATTTGATTACCTAAGTAGATACATTCGAAGAAGATTAAGAGAAGTCAACGCATTTTTGGAAAACATTAGATAGTATTTCCGAAACTGGTTGAGACTCAAAAGTACTATTCTACACATATTAAGTATAATGAGGATCAATAAAGTTATAGCAAATTCAATAAAACTAGTATCTTTCAAACTATTCTCTATGATATAAGAAAGATATTTCTTTTTGAATTATCCAAATCGGACCATTACTTACGAAGATATTAAGTTATAAACATTATGCCGTTCCTGCCGCTACGTCAGTAATAATAATAAAAAATAATAAACGTTTCACACTCAACGGCCCCCAGTATGATTTTCTCCTATTTCGGGGGTCCGGAAACACACAATACACAACCACAAACGCCCAGACCATGACAAACATCTGTATGGCCAATACAAATTTTTGTCATGTGCGCGGGTCGAACCCGCGACTGCTAGCGCAACAGCTAGTGCTGTGACCGCTGCGCCAACGCGTCGTCATGTAAGCGGGATCAGTGTATGCGGGATGCGTGTGGCATCACTCCGACTCATAAAACTCACTCCGGATCATAAAACTAAGTTAAACATTTCGTTTTGACCAGATTCTCATGAGCATTGACGAACCCGGTCAACTTTGGAGCGCTGTAACAGCGTTTTAAATGAATGAAATTCAAAAAATTGTAGAGAAAAATTTTCCTCAAAAAACCATCTACAAGACTGGTCAGCGGTATTTTTTTTGTGAAATGTATAAAAAAAAGTTATAGAGCAAAAAAGAAAATCTTTATAGAAATTTTCTCACTTTTTTGCTTATAACTTCTTTAATTTTTAAATTTCGGCAAAAAGTTATATGAACATATTTGTAGGCAAAGCAATTTTCTACAAATTATGTCCTTACAAATTTTTTGTAGGACAGATAGTTTAAACGAAAACACCATCGCAGCTTGTCGCTGCTATGGGCTAACTGGCATGGAACGTCGGAGTGACGTCACAGCCTTCTGCGCCGGCCGGTTAGTAAACTCCGCTAGTAATTTGATCATAACTTCGTCAATTTTTGTCGTAGAACAAAAATTTTTTCACTGTATGTTAAGGATTTCTTAGTTCTATAAATCTGCATTCTCAACTAAAAACGTTACGGATCCTCATTATCTATATTGTGCTGTGTGGTTACAGCAGTAAAGAATATAGCCACCCCCTCTTCCCGTGGATGTCGTCAGAGGCGACTAAGGGATAACACAGTTCCACTACCACCTTGGAATTTAAAAAGCCGACCGATGGCGGGATAACCATCTAACTGCTGGCTTTGAAATACACAGGCCGAAGGCCCCGGGACGGGCAGCAGCGTTTTCGGTGCGACAAAGTCAGTCCTGCGGTCACCAACCCGCCTGCCCAGCGTGGTGACTATGGGCAACACACATGAGTTCCATGTTCGAGCTTATGGAGGCCTATATCCAGCAGTGGACTGCAATAGGCTAAAGTGAATTATCTATAAAACCAAATATCTAGCGCAAATTACTGTAAATCGTAACATTTAGAGAGAGATACAAGCTTTTTACCTGTAAATTATGCTTCGCTCGTCTCTGTATCTCTCTTTGATGTTCATCATAGACTCTCTGCTGTTGCTCCTCAGTTAACGCTTCATAGCACTCCCGTCCCATCAAAAGCACCCTTACTTCCGACAACTGCTTTCCGGGAGTAACATACCCAGTTTCTTCTAGAAGACGCTTGAATTGTTGACACCATCTGATGGCAGAGAAATATTGGTCAGATAAAATTGTTATATATGTGATAAGTATATATAGTAGAATCAATAATTCAGTAGACTAAAATAACAGTTGCTAATGTCACTTTGTAAAATAATATTTGTGTTTGTGTTTATTACCAGTGGTCGGAAAAGGTAGAATGATTTTATATACTTGCGTCAAGATATTATAATATGGACATGCCATTTTATTTTATTTTTATTTCATTTTATTTTATTTATTCATAATGTGCGGGAAGTAACTGAAAAAGTTCCGGGATTCGAACTATATTTTTTTTTAGGTTAAGGGTCACTTACTGACCATAAAAAACACAAAATGCTGACAGATACAGGTGGAGCTTCGATCGCAATCTTAAAGAAAAGTTTTTGGCTGATATCTCGGAAACTGTCCACTTTAGGGCAAAAGTTATTTGGATCTTTTTTGTAGAGAATAAAATTTTGCATCTTTTATTTCCTGTAAACTTTTTTGTAAAACTTACCGTTTACGATTTATGGCCCATTTAATAAACCCGTTTTTCATTTTTGGCCAATAACTCTTAAAATATTGGATTAATCAATAAAATGCATCTATCCATTTTTTAAAATCACTTTATTCTCTACAACTTTTGTTTAAAACTTTTTTTTCTAATGTCCGTACTTTATGAGTTTCATAAATTTAGTGCGAGGTTGACCGGAAAAAACGGCTTTATTTACTTGCCTATTGTGTCTAAATCCGGATATCGTTCCATGACATATTCTAATTTGTTTTTAATATTGTCACTGTTGCACTCGTTCATGGTAACTCTGACTTGGTCAAACATTAAAAGTGAATCAACTATGGATAATTTTTGATTTTGTAACTCTTTTAGCACTACTTAAATAATACGGTAATTTTCTTCGATATACCTGGAGCACAGCGCACACGCATCGTTTTTTCTAACAAACACCCAATGAGTCATACAGGATACTTGCTTCTGATTGGTCTTTGCGTGCGGTCGATGCGTTGTGAACATAGATGAACATGAGATAAAGTAACAAAAGGCGCTGTCTATGTTTTGTCTCATACTGACAAGCGTCATTTCTAATTCATCAGAAAGGGACAAAATACGTTGTAACTATTCCAAGGTGTTTTTGTACAAAATAAAATACTGATTTCTTTCACCATTAGCTAGCACTGGCAGTGTAGATTGATATTATTAATACTTTTTTCACTTTAAACACAGATTCATGCTAATTTCAAAATTCCGGAACAAATATCACAATAAATATGAAGTTCCGGTATTTTGGAGGCATATCCATATTATCATCTACGTTTGATGTCAACGACCTTAAATCATTCTACCTATTCCGACCTCTATTTATTACTTGGAACATCCATATCTTTCGTATTGATAACAAAACAGTACAAACAAAACAGATTAACAAAACACAAAACAAAACTTAACAATAAACAGAAATACAACTATTATTTTACAAAGTGACATTAGCAACTGTCATTTTAGTCTACTGAATTATTGATTCTACTATAGTATATATAATTGAGAAGGTCAATGAATATTATGAGACAGTGTTTTAACTTGAAGATTTTGTCAATGTGCGTAATTTGTTAATATTAATGTGATATTGATAATATTTTGGTATAATATCTTCTAGTAACCATTTCAATTTGTCTAGTAGTATAACTTACTCGAAATTTCTCTGCTTTTCTTGCGCCTCGTGGAGGTAAGACTTAAATATTGTTGCTGCTTCATTTGTTTCTAATATTTCGTATGGAATCTTCTGTGACTGGCCAAGAGTCTAAAACAAAAAAAAAACTATTATTTCAGGAGAATTCTCGGATAAAATTAAATTCAACTGAGGTAGGGCACAGCAGGAAATTTCATTTTCGTAGCCGCTGTTGGAGCGCGGCGTGTAGAGGTAGAGGTAGAGGTAGTGAGAGGTACCTGGTAGCGCGCGCGCTCGCCCACACGCAGCGTGGCGTCGGCGGCGCGCGGGCTGTCGGGCTCGGAGCCGCTGTTGGAGCGCGGCGTGTAGAGGTAGAGGTAGTGAGAGGTACCTGGTAGCGCGCGCGCTCGCCCACGCGCAGCGTGGCGTCGGCGGCGCGCGGGCTGTCGGGCTCGGAGCCGCTGTTGGAGCGCGGCGTGTAGAGGTAGAGGTAGAGGTAGTGAGAGGTACCTGGTAGCGCGCGCGCTCGCCCACGCGCAGCGTGGCGTCGGCAGCGCGCGGGCTGTCGGGCTCGGAGCCGCTGTTGGAGCGCGGCGTGTAGAGGTAGAGGTAGAGGTAGTGAGAGGTACCTGGTAGCGCGCGCGCTCGCCCACGCGCAGCGTGGCGTCGGCGGCGCGCGGGCTGTCGGGCTCGGAGCCGCTGTTGGAGCGCGGCGTATAGAGGTAGTGAGAGGTACCTGGTAGCGCGCGCGCTCGCCCACGCGCAGCGTGGCGTCGGCGGCGCGCGGGCTGTCGGGCTCGGAGCCGCTGTTGGAGCGCGGCGTGTAGAGGTAGAGGTAAAGGTAGTGAGAGGTACCTGGTAGCGCGCGCGCTCGCCCACGCGCAGCGTGGCGTCGGCAGCGCGCGGGCTGTCGGGCTCGGAGCCGCTGTTGGAGCGCGGCGTGTAGAGGTAGAGGTAGAGGTAGTGAGAGGTACCTGGTAGCGCGCGCGCTCGCCCACGCGCAGCGTGGCGTCGGCGGCGCGCGGGCTGTCGGGCTCGGAGCCGCTGTTGGAGCGCGGCGTGTAGAGGTAGAGGTAGAGGTAGTGAGAGGTACCTGGTAGCGCGCGCGCTCGCCCACGCGCAGCGTGGCGTCGGCGGCGCGCGGGCTGTCGGGCTCGGAGCCGCTGTTGGAGCGCGGCGTATAGAGGTAGTGAGAGGTACCTGGTAGCGCGCGCGCTCGCCCACGCGCAGCGTGGCGTCGGCGGCGCGCGGGCTGTCGGGCTCGGAGCCGCTGTTGGAGCGCGGCGTGTAGAGGTAGAGGTAAAGGTAGTGAGAGGTACCTGGTAGCGCGCGCGCTCGCCCACGCGCAGCGTGGCGTCGGCAGCGCGCGGGCTGTCGGGCTCGGAGCCGCTGTTGGAGCGCGGCGTGTAGAGGTAGAGGTAGAGGTAGTGAGAGGTACCTGGTAGCGCGCGCGCTCGCCCACGCGCAGCGTGGCGTCGGCGGCGCGCGGGCTGTCGGGCTCGGAGCCGCTGTTGGAGCGCGGCGTGTAGAGGTAGAGGTAGAGGTAGTGAGAGGTACCTGGTAGCGCGCGCGCTCGCCCACGCGCAGCGTGGCGTCGGCGGCGCGCGGGCTGTCGGGCTCGGAGCCGCTGTTGGAGCGCGGCGTGTAGAGGTAGAGGTAGAGGTAGTGAGAGGTACCTGGTAGCGCGCGCGCTCGCCCACGCGCAGCGTGGCGTCGGCGGCGCGCGGGCTGTCGGGCTCGGAGCCGCTGTTGGAGCGCGGCGTGTAGAGGTAGAGGTAGAGGTAGTGAGAGGTACCTGGTAGCGCGCGCGCTCGCCCACGCGCAGCGTGGCGTCGGCGGCGCGCGGGCTGTCGGGCTCGGAGCCGCTGTTGGAGCGCGGCGTATAGAGGTAGTGAGAGGTACCTGGTAGCGCGCGCGCTCGCCCACGCGCAGCGTGGCGTCGGCGGCGCGCGGGCTGTCGGGCTCGGAGCCGCTGTTGGAGCGCGGCGTGTAGAGGTAGAGGTAAAGGTAGTGAGAGGTACCTGGTAGCGCGCGCGCTCGCCCACGCGCAGCGTGGCGTCGGCAGCGCGCGGGCTGTCGGGCTCGGAGCCGCTGTTGGAGCGCGGCGTGTAGAGGTAGAGGTAGAGGTAGTGAGAGGTACCTGGTAGCGCGCGCGCTCGCCCACGCGCAGCGTGGCGTCGGCGGCGCGCGGGCTGTCGGGCTCGGAGCCGCTGTTGGAGCGCGGCGTGTAGAGGTAGAGGTAGTGAGAGGTACCTGGTAGCGCGCGCGCTCGCCCACGCGCAGCGTGGCGTCGGCGGCGCGCGGGCTGTCGGGCTCGGAGCCGCTGTTGGAGCGCGGCGTGTAGAGGTAGAGGTAGAGGTAGTGAGAGGTACCTGGTAGCGCGCGCGCTCGCCCACGCGCAGCGTGGCGTCGGCGGCGCGCGGGCTGTCGGGCTCGGAGCCGCTGTTGGAGCGCGGCGTGTAGAGGTAGAGGTAGAGGTAGTGAGAGGTACCTGGTAGCGCGCGCGCTCGCCCACGCGCAGCGTGGCGTCGGCGGCGCGCGGGCTGTCGGGCTCGGAGCCGCTGTTGGAGCGCGGCGTGTAGAGGTAGAGGTAGAGGTAGTGAGAGGTACCTGGTAGCGCGCGCGCTCGCCCACGCGCAGCGTGGCGTCGGCGGCGCGCGGGCTGTCGGGCTCGGAGCCGCTGTTGGAGCGCGGCGTATAGAGGTAGTGAGAGGTACCTGGTAGCGCGCGCGCTCGCCCACGCGCAGCGTGGCGTCGGCGGCGCGCGGGCTGTCGGGCTCGGAGCCGCTGTTGGAGCGCGGCGTATAGAGGTAGTGAGAGGTACCTGGTAGCGCGCGCGCTCGCCCACGCGCAGCGTGGCGTCGGCGGCGCGCGGGCTGTCGGGCTCGGAGCCGCTGTTGGAGCGCGGCGTGTAGAGGTAGAGGTAGAGGTAGTGAGAGGTACCTGGTAGCGCGCGCGCTCGCCCACGCGCAGCGTGGCGTCGGCAGCGCGCGGGCTGTCGGGCTCGGAGCCGCTGTTGGAGCGCGGCGTGTAGAGGTAGAGGTAGAGGTAGTGAGAGGTACCTGGTAGCGCGCGCGCTCGCCCACGCGCAGCGTGGCGTCGGCGGCGCGCGGGCTGTCGGGCTCGGAGCCGCTGTTGGAGCGCGAGGCGGGGCGCGCCTCGCTGAAGTACACGGAGAAGTCGCGGTGCGCGCGCAGCTGCCGCACCACCGTCGACCAGTCGCTGCGGGCGGGGACCACGAGCTTATTTCATATTGTATCTAACATATCGTCGAGGATAATGCAACGTATGTTGCTATTAACATTTTAAACATCATTCTAGTGTTGAGGAGCGAGAGTTCATCAATACCAGCGGTCAAGTATTCGATTCGCGGTCTTAGTACGTTTATACAAATATTTGATACAAGTCTGACTACTTATCCTTGTAAATATTCTATCCCCCGTTACAGTCATAAAACCTGAAACACTGGATCCATACCTCTCTTGCAAGTCATCGGTGGGTAGTTGCATTCGAGCAAGTATTTGTGGTAGTTTAGCCAGCTGCTTGCGAAGTTTCTTTGCTGAACGTTCCTCTTTTAACCTCCTTATGTGACGACGGAAGACAACCTAAGCAAAAAAAATATTTAAATTATTTAAAAATATACAATTTATCGTTCACCAGTCTATCGCGTGATTTTATCATGTATTTTTATAGCTATATAATATACAATTGGTTTAATATTCGTGTCTAGACTTACAGTATGGCGTTTCATTGTTAATAAATGTCTTAGGCCTCATTTACGGAGACGCGGGGCGTTGCGCGTAGCGTGTGGCATAGCGTCGCGCGTGTGTCAAAATGTATGAAAATGAACGCGTGTAAAATCGCTTCTCCGTAAACGCACTCATCGAACGCCCTACATTTGAATTAAGTGCGTTACGCCACGCCACACTCTACGCACGACGCCCCGCGTCTCTGTAAATGAGGCCTAAGAATATAGGAAGTCTATGCAAAAAAAGTCGTCAGTGATTTGATATTAAGTAATTCGTAGATTTAAACTTACTAAAATTTTCAGGTTTATTTTAATATTTTGTAAAAATACATTAGCTATTTTATGTTAGAGTTATTTGTTTTTTTTTAACTATTCTAGCACATCAATGACAAAAAAAAATAATACACACCTGAGTACCATCATTGCCAAATTGCTGGACAAATTTGATCCATTCAGGATAGTGACACAACCTTTTACTGACTGTTGACCAAATTTCTCTGAAAAAGATGAGATAATAGGGGATCGGACAGTAATCAGATTAAAATCTTTAATGTACTTTGATAAAATAAATATACTGAATTACGATTATTTATCGAATAATAATTTAATATAATTCATTTAAATATTTTTAAAAGAAGAAATAAAATGTTGTTATTTACAATATTATTAATCTGTACTAAAACACCAACTAGTGTGCGTGACGTCATTTGTCGGTGCAAGCCACAGAGTACTTTAGGAAAGAGCAAGCATTGACTGCACGGGTTATTCTATCCGTATATTCAACGTACTCTGTGCTTTATATACTCTTTGTTTATTTCCTCCGGATGACGTCACGCGCTGTCAGATGTCATAACGTGGCGTTTTGGCGGGATTTTTAGACAAACAATAGTGGGAGCTAAAGCCAAAGAAGAAGAAGAAGAAGACAAACAATATTAAAACATGATTTTGAGTACCTAAAAGGCTATAAATAAATAAAATTTTATTTTTTATGGGAATAAGTATCCATAAAGATTAATATAAAACGCTTTTTGAAAATTTGACCGATCCCCTATTTAGAAATATGTAAAATAACTCAATACAGAGCCATCTATCTGAGTCTAATTGTAACTATAAATAATTCCGAAGTACCCACAGTTATTTCAGCTGTTTAGGTGTTGAGGAATATTTAAAAAAGTATACATATGCTTGGAAAATAAATCGTTCAGAAGCAAATAGGAAACCAAAAATCTGGTGTAGTTTGAAGTATATTTGTGATAGAAAACGGCTTAACTGTTGTCTAGATAGGTATAAGATTATGAAAATGGCCAAGTTATTTTCCTACTATATCTATTGATAAAGAAAAAAAACTTGAAAGTTCTTACTTATGGTCTTGGACGTGTATTCTGATTAGCTGCGTAAAGGCTTCAGTTACGAAATCTAAAGTCTCTCTTCTAATGCGCAACGCCTCTGCATAGTTTGCTACCTGTTAACAAATTATCATTTTCAATTATGTGATGAGTATCTTTACTATTTACTTAGACAAAATGGTCAATTTCTTTTACACTTACGCAAACATTGATATATTTTATATGAGCATATACTAGAATAATGCATTTAACAATATACAGATGTACACACAGATTAATCTAATTTTACTTTTGACACTTATGTTAGTTTTCTTGTATTAGAATCTACAACAACAGACTAAAAGTTTGACATTTTCAGAGTCAAAAACAAACATATAATTATATGTATAAGGTTTTAAAAGCAATTCACATCCCTAATTAAATAATAGTCAAAATTAAAACTTTTAAGATGTTTATTTTATATCAACTGGAATATCTCAACTGCAAATACGCATAAAATAGTCATACATACCTTAATCCTAGCTTTAGATTTGTCAATCATTTGGGCCAGCAGGAAAAACGCCTGATCTACATTAACATTATCGTGACTTGATGTTTCAACTATTGGTATTGAACCTTTGAACTCCTTCCTTTGAACCAATCTCTCTGCCTCTCTCACTCCTTGTTCACATGCTTCATCGTTCTTAGCCGTCACTAGCACAACCGGTTTCTTTAGCTTTATTATGTTTTGGAGTATCGCTGCTAGGGTTTCGTTCTGAAAGGAAAGTAATTTAAATATTCATTATATATTGTAACAACTTGTTTTTATACTATAAAGATGGTACCGTTGTCTATGAAAGCCTGGAACACCAGGAGTATTGCAAGTCGATTATCGACCCCATCCCCGACCTTCCCACGGAAATATGGCTACCTTACCACAAGAATACAACACTATTAGCAAGATATCATCTGTGCCCTACAGTGGCGTAGCGAGGGGGGGCAAGGGAGGCATCATGCCCCGGCCGCTACTCACAAAGGGGCGCCAAATGGTCCGCAAAACTAAAAATTGCTGGACATATTATATGGTTTTCGAATGAGGTTGGCGCTAAAAAGGTATTGTGCCCCGGGCGCGATTTCAGCTCGCTACGCCACTGGTACCTCAATTAAAAACATAGGACAAATAATAATAAGGTAAGGAGACATGCAACCTTTTTAAAAAAGATAGGAGACATGCAACCTTTTTAAAAAAGATACCAGACAAAAATTTTATACCTACATCATACTAGTTTGTTTTCCATATTTTGTAATTATATAATTTAGAATATTGAGTTTGTTTACAATTATAATTTTCATTGTCAGGAAGTATTTCTAGATAACATATGTACACTGGATATAACTGCTTTCAATTTCACGTAGGTATGTATGTAACGTGGAAGCAAACAATAGACAATGTCTTTATGCATTTCACACTTCATATACTGAGGATGATTTCAACTGATTAATGTGACAGGTAATTTGTTCAACGACTTTAACCTTACAAGCTTTTTACTGAATTGGAGTTCCTATTAAAAGTACTCTAGGGTCTTTTCATCTATAGTAATCTTGTTTTTTTTTTTTTAAGGAGTTAATTCTTTAATTTCTTACGGCTATAAGGTCCGCGATATGAAAAATTATGAGTGAAATCGTGTGAAACAGTAACTTAACTGTTTTGAAGAAGTAAACTTCAGTCAGACTTTTGAAGTAAAACTTCTTTAGGCGAATGAGGGTAAAATTTGAGAGAATGTGTGACGCGGCAACGTCAGTACTTGGATGGGTGAACGCCTGGGAACACCGCGTGACGTTGGCTTTTTGTATTTTTTTAACTTGTTTTTTTGAAGTGAAACTTCTTTAGAATTGTTGTGATTTCAAACCGGAAGGGAACAACAGGGAAGTTCGCGCCACGCTGCGAAGCGGCCGCAGTGCGGCCGGGCCGCACTTCACGCCGCTAATTTTAAATTAGTTTTTTTTTTTACAATTAGTTTGCCAAAGAAGTTTCACTTCTTTGTACTTTGTACGCACGCAATTTTTTTTACAGTAAAATTGTTTTAAATTATTTTTAATCATTAATGAGAATGATCAATCATTACAAGTTTAGTTAAGATAGACAATTTTTTTATAAAAAACAATATAAAAATAAAGTATTACCTGTTTCTCCCAACTACGTCCAGGTACCAGGCTAACATCATACACGCAGAGGAAACCGTCCACGGACAATTTTCCATCGGGCATGAGTCGCTGCTCGTATTCTTTCTCGATCCCCAGTTGGTTCTTACACACGTACATCAACTTTTCAGCTGATTGTAATTTGGTAGCGACACATCTTTTTACGTAGGTCTCCGTTTTACCCACGGCTACAAAAAATATTACCAAAATTTAATACTTTACAAAAAACTTATACTCTTGCATAAATAAGTAGCGTTATTTATATTTTTATTAACACAGTATGCACATAACATTAAACGATCGAAATTCTCAATAATCATTTATTATTTTAAATTTTCATGACGTAGCAGAAAATTTCCTAACTACCTTTTGCTAATGTATCGCGTTATTAAAACATTTGAGCAAACGGTTAACATAGGTTTAAATCAGTAAACAAACATCGTAAGAAAAGTTATGGCAGCAATAACACTAAAAACATTAATCGATTTTAAAGCAATTTAAGCTTTTATATCCATATTTCCTACATGGACCTACATCCTTCTCTTAAATGGGGAAAGAGGCCTATGCCCAGCAGTGGGATATTACAGGCTGAAGCGTAGCGTAGCGAATCCGGATTTCGTTTTTTAAAAAGAAAAGAACAAGTAATGAAAAAATAGAAACTACATAACTTTTCAAAAATTCAACTTTTTTTTTGACAACGTTTTGTGGCAATAATCGTAGCAACTATCACGCTAGCGGGTATGGATTTTGTCCCTCGCTTGTAAAAAATGATCGCATAGGCTATATTAGATCTTGGTTGTGGTTTATATTTGTTGTGTGTTTTTTTTTTACCATACAAAAGAATATCATCATTCATCTATTCTCAAGGGCATTGAGTGTGTGAAACATTTACGCCTACCAGAAGATCATCTCTTAAGATGTTAAAACCCTTTTAAAGAATAATATTAATATTATAAATATATAAGACATGTTCCTATTCAGTACCTTGTGATGCGTTTATATTGCCTACCAAGCGATTATAACTCTTAGGCCTCATTTACGGAGACGCGGGGCGTCGCGCGTAGCGTGTGGCGTGGCGGAACGCGTGTGGCGTGGCGGAACGCGTGTGTCAAAATGTATTAAAATGAACGCGTGTAAAATCGCTTCTCCGTAAACGCACTCATCCAACGCCCTACATTTGAATTTAGTGCGTTCCGCCACGCCACACGCTACGCACGACGCCCCGCGTCTCCATAAATGAGGCCTTAAGAAGATGTTAATACGTTTAAAATGTCTTATTATTATGTGTACTATATTGAAGACATTTTTTTCTAATTGTAAGTAACTAACAACCGCTCTAGTATCGTGCGTGTAGGGCCTAAAACACCGACGGTTTGCGGGTTCGATTCTCACTCGGAATGGATATTTGTATTTGTACAAATATTTCGTTCCAGTTTGGATGTTTGTCCTTGTGGGTCTCCCCATCATGCCTCGGAGAGCACGTTAAGCTGTCGGTCCCGGTTATTATCATAAATACCTGATAGATTAGTAGGGAATATATCCGCCACAGCCCGCAGTGGAGCAGCGTGGTAGATTAAGCTCCTATCCTCTTACACGGAGAAAGAGGCATATGTCCAGTAGCGGAATGTTTCAAGCTGAAACGTAAGTAACTAACCTTTGAACGGTTGAAAGCAGGCATCGTCAACGAACTCCGTCTGTTCGACCACCTCAAATCTATACTCTTGTTCATCCTGCTCTTTCTGAACGTTGCCCCAGTATAAAAAGTGATCATTGTTCACTACTCGCCCGCTGAAGTCCGACTGTAAATAATTATTTACTTTTAAACTTACATATGGAGTGACATACATAAACAAAACAAAAACTACAACTAATATTATCCGTGATCGTGAAAACTTGGAACGTGAAACGCGCGTAGAAGATTAAGTGCCAATCCTGTTAGTAGTAGAGATTCGTGCGTTCTGGCTCACACATTGTGGCTCATCGATGCATTCTGGCTCTCCCATTGTGGCTCATCGGTGCATTCTGGATCGAAACGAAAAATTTCGGCACCTAAACCTAAAAAAAAAAAAAAAAAAAAAAAAAAAAAAAAAAAAAAAAAAAAAAAAAAAAGGTTTTGGGGTCATCTAAATCGATTGCACGCATCCATTTTGTGCTAACTGTAACGGTTCGCGACTTAGGTTTCTACATTTGCAAACTCCACTACCCTTAATTACTATGCAATTAACATGCAATTACTATCGTTTCGACGTCATTAACACTACTTTCGCTTCTTACCAAACCACATTCCTTTCTCTTGTGTCATTAACAACGATTAAACGCTTCAATTAAAGCAGAGGCTCTTAAAATGTGATTAATGTTGTATTGTTTGTTGGTAGCGGGAATAATATTCAATTTTTTACATTTTAAAACTGTTTTATTGATTCTTAAACTAAACATTACGTTTCAAATAAAACTTTGGTTCAATTTCAAAGACATTATTTATTTCAAAAAATATTTTACTAACATTTTTAATCTGACATAAAACAACATTTGAACATAATATTCAATTTTTTACATTTTAAAACTGTTTTATTGATTCTTAAACTAAACATTACGTTTCAAATAAAACTTTGGTTCAATTTCAAAGACATTATTTATTTCAAAAAATATTTTACTAACATTTTTAATCTGACATAAAACATCATTTGAACATAATATTCAATTTTTTACATTTTAAAACTGTTTTATTGATTCTTAAACTAAACATTACGTTTCAAATAAAACTTTGGTTCAATTTCAAAGACATTATTTATTTCAAAAAATATTTTACTAACATTTTTAATCTGACATAAAACAACATTTGAACATAATATTCAATTTTTTACATTTTAAAACTGTTTTATTGATTCTTAAACTAAACATTACGTTTCAAATAAAACTTTGGTTCAATTTCAAAGACATTATTTATTTCAAAAAATATTTTACTAACATTTTTAATCTGACATAAAACAACATTTGAACATAATATTCAATTTTTTACATTTTAAAACTGTTTTATTGATTCTTAAACTAAACATTACGAAGTTAAGGATTGATTTTATTACATTATAATACAAAAATAAAGATATTTTAATAAATTCAAAAGTTATTTACGATAAAACTACATAAATTACAAAATTCTAAACAAATAAAAATTAACCTATGTATCTATTATAGTTTTCTTAATTTGTAATGACCCCACGCCAATGTATCGATTTGATTTGGTAATATGTAGCGCTTGCTATCTTGGTATGATAAAGAAGTTTTATTGATTTCCTGAGTAAATATTGTGTGCTTAATTGATCTAAACCTATACATACTATGGTGTTGAATATTTTTATTGAAAAGACAAGATTTGTAATTTCCTAATCCTAACATTTTTGTAACACTTTTGTTTACACCTTTGGCTTTTGCAACGAATTTTTCACCTACTGTAAATGCATACATTTTTGATCGGAGTCCTACAAATTCCTCTAAAATATCACCGTTGTTTTCATCTTTAAAATATCCTAACTTTTTTTTGTTTATTTTAGGATAACCAAATAAATTATCGGAAGGATAATCAGATGTATCAAACATAGTCATCAAATCGGGTTTAAGATCTTCATATAAGTTATCAGTAAAGAATTGGTATATAAAACTATCAGTATCAGTGTACAATAATTTAGTTTTATCACCAAATTTTTTCAAAATGTAATCGTAATGAAAGTTATACATAAGTGTTTTTGATATATCTAATATACAAAATCCTAGATAAATGGGTTTATCATGTATAATTTTTGTTTTCCGTAATTGAACTGCTACTAAATTTTCTGAAAAGATCGATAGACTGTGGAATTCTGGTTTTGCTATCAAATCTTGTGCTCCTAAAGACTTACCTCGATTTTCCCAATGAGTTAAAAGTTTTACATTTACTCTTTTTTCAATGTTTTCCATAGTTTTACCAAAAACTGAATTATTCATAAGTTTGTAAAAATCTTTTTCAAAATCTGATTTTGCCTTTGTTCTGAGTTTAGTATTTAAATCAATGTATTTTTGAAGCCAATCACTTTGATTGAATTTCAAAACTCTGTGAATCTTTTGTAGTTTAATACCTAACTTAAGACATTGTTTTAAATTTCTGTAGTGAATTTTATATTTTCTTTTATTGTTTAGATTTGGAACTAATTTTATATTTTTCGTATTACCTACACAAATGTTTTCCGGACAAAGAGGCAAATCAGAGTGTAAATCGTGAAGTTCATCGGGGTATGTTAAATCAACTTCCAAAATGAAACCATATTCAGACGTATCAGGAATATCAAAGTTGGTGTCAGGATCTATCCACTCAAACCCCCCTACAGGAAGGTATTGTGACATTGCCCAGCCATAAAGATTATTAGCATCAAAATAAGCAAGAAAAGATTTACATTTTGTTTCGTCATAACTAGACAAATACTGATTATTTGCCTTGGCATATCTATTGCTACATTGTGACACGCCACCACGAATACCTGCCCTGATAAACGCTATTTTGTCAAAGTCTGTTAACAACTCTAATTCTATTTTAGTGTGCTTTAACATGGCATCCCAACTTAAACCAGGTGCAGTATAATAATATGCTGGATCTAAGTTGTAAGTACTAATACAAAGATCCCTAAAATTTTCAAATATGTCTGTTAAAAGTAATACATCAGTTTTTTGGTACAAATTAGAATAATCTCGCATGTTTGAACATTGGAAGTGATCCCAAACATCTTGTGCATGATGGTAATCATCATCAGATACATTTGAATCAGTTAGTGTGCTATAGAATTGTTGTTGACTAGGTAAGGATGTTAGTTTTAAACTTTCATTAGATGTCATGAATTCATAGGGATAAACACCTTTTTTCTTTAGACGAACAAAATCTTCGTTGTTGGGAAACATTTTTCTGAGCGTGTGAAACTGTTCGTCTTTGAGATTTTTTGTTAATTGATTAAGACTACAATTTAAAAATTTCAACGAATCAACAAATCTTAATTTAAACATTTGATTGTTAATAAATAAGGTTTTACTAAACGAAATGTATCTCTCCTTGTTTTGAGGTATTAAGTCAACTTGTCCTTCGATGAAGTTAAGCGCATGAACTATAAAATGTGAATCATAGTGACTTAAATTATGAAGAAATACTGGAACGAAATTTGGAGCTCTAAATTTTTTTATGCATAGTTCATGTGCAACACCTCTGAAATTTCCGGTATACCAGTCAAAGTCTAATATTTTATTTTCGTCTAAGATAGTTTCACAAATATGACAAATGGAACAGTTATCAATTTCATTTTTATCTTTATCAGTCAGAGTATTAGGAGCTTTCTGAAAGTTATTTTTACTACAAATTGATATTAAATCTTTATATAATCTACTCATAAAGATTTGCACACAATTGGGTCCGTTGTAAAATTCATATTTTGATAAATTATCATCATAAGAACACTTTACATAATACCCAAAACTATAAGGTTCATGTTTATGAATGTTATTGGTATAAGACTTAGATGGATCATTAGCACACAAATCAATCGGATTTAAAAAAGCTTCAAAATCTGCATAAATTACAAAAGGTATTTTTAATTTTCTTTCAAAATGATCAAACTTGATTTTATCGTTAGATGTTGGTTCTCCAAACCAATTTTTAAATTTTTTGTCACTACTTGGCAATTCGACAGTAACATGAGAACAATCGTTTTGTTGGTGATTAGATAATCTCTCATTTGTAGGAAAGTATAACAAACACCCATCACAAATGTAAACTGTATGATGTTGGTTTGAAAGTTGTTTGCTTACCAAACGCGATAAATTCTTTATATAACAATAGTGACTATTTGTACCATTTGTTAAGTATAATAAATTTATGTGTATGTTTTTGCGACTTTTGGTAAAATACAATGGGCCTATGACACTATTTCGTTTAGTTTCTCTGTTAAATTCCAATCCATAAACGTTTATACTTATGTTATTTAAATTTTCAACTTTATGGATATCGGTTAATTTAATTGGGAAAGATAAACCACCAAAATTAACTTTATGTGCATGCATGCTGTATGACGATACCCGTCCAGCATTCTTGTTGACTGGATATAATGCAGAGAGCAATGCCCACTTAAAACACATATAGTCATTATTTTGAACATTAATAACAGCCTTCTTTGTTCTAATATCGTGAGGTAAATCAATTGACGGGGGTTTTAAAATAAAATGAAAGTACAACTTGAACATAATCATTTACTTACACACTAAAAACATATTACAGAGTGAGAACTTAATAATTAATGTTTAGTTTAAGAATCAATAAAACAGTTTTAAAATGTAAAAAATTGAATATTATGTTCAAATGATGTTTTATGTCAGATTAAAAATGTTAGTAAAATATTTTTTGAAATAAATAATGTCTTTGAAATTGAACCAAAGTTTTATTTGAAACGTAATGTTTAGTTTAAGAATCAATAAAACAGTTTTAAAATGTAAAAAATTGAATATTATGTTCAAATGTTGTTTTATGTCAGATTAAAAATGTTAGTAAAATATTTTTTGAAATAAATAATGTCTTTGAAATTGAACCAAAGTTTTATTTGAAACGTAATGTTTAGTTTAAGAATCAATAAAACAGTTTTAAAATGTAAAAAATTGAATATTATTCCCGCTACCAACTATGACAATATTAATCACATTTTAAGAGCCTCTGCTTTAATTGAAGCGTTTAATCGTTGTTAATGACACAAGAGAAAGGAATGTGGTTTGGTAAGAAGCGAAAGTAGTGTTAATGACGTCGAAACGATAGTAATTGCATGTTAATTGCATAGTAATTAAGGGTAGTGGAGTTTGCAAATGTAGAAACCTAAGTCGCGAACCGTTACAGTTAGCACAAAATGGATGCGTGCAATCGATTTAGATGACCCAGCAGCCAGAATGCATCGATGAGCCACAATGTGTGATCCAGAACGCACGAATCCCTACTACTCCTGTTCCTAATACGACATGAGACCTTTTTCGCAGCGTTGTGATATTTGTAGACTGTTTTAGTTTATTTAACTAAATAATTGAGAAAAATTAGAAAAGGCGAAATGATCAAATAAGTATGTAGAACAATTTTAGAAATTCAAAAATAAAAATTCTAATTCTCACATCGTCGTTTTCTTTATCTTTACGACATTGTTAGTAATTTACAATGTTCAAATTATAGTACTAGCTTCTGCTCGCGACTTCGTCCGCGTGGAATAGGAACAATTCTATCATAGATTATTCTTTCGAAACTTTAACTGTTTACGCAGCGCACGCAGCGGAAGCTCTCAAAATACCCCGATTTTGAAACATTCTTCATAGGTGTTCCTCTCCTTTTGGTCTTATCATGATGATATATAGCCTTCCTCGATAAATGGGCTATCTAACACTGAAAGAATTTTTGAAATCGAACCAGTAGTTCCTGAGATTAGCGCGTTCAAACAAACAAACAAACAAAACAAACTCTACAGCTTTATAATATTAAGTATAGATTATTAAATTCAAATTTACTTTATTGTAACTCACCTGACTTAACACAGATATGTGGTCAACATTATAGTCATCGGCGTCTGTGCGGACAAACCTATTGCAGAGACACGATTTTCCAACACCCAACTGTCCTTTATCTTTTTCAGTACCTAAAAAAAATATATTTTTATTATTAGACATAGAAATCCTATGTTTAAACTAGACAATAATTCTCAATCCAGAAAATATACTCTTTTTAAGTTTTATACATACATATTGGTAAAATTAATAAATGCGACAAGTTCAATTCGGTGACTCGGCAACTATCATACTGCCATTACACCAATCAATCAACTATTATACTCTTATATTTAATCTGAGCCAACTCATACTAGTATTTAAAAAAAAAACGTTATTTAAATTTGAATATGAAAATCTCAGAAGAGAATTATAGGATCTAAATGACCACGAAACGACTCGAGAACGAAGTAGTAACCACTTATTTCATTTCGAGTGAATGTGCGAAGGTCGCCTTGAGTGCAAATCTTAAGAAAATATTCTAACAGATGAATCAATGTATTAATTTTATTGTTTGCTAGATACAAGGAGAACTTCGTACAGCTTTCTTTCGTGCCTATATCATACATTTTTTTTTAATTTTATTTTATGTAAACAGTATCTTGGCAATCTTATTTAATGCATTCATTCAAGAGAAATGCTAGTGCATCATTTTGGCGATTCAATTTTATTCATATAGATTATTAAAAAAATAGCTTAAAATTATACGAAAAATAAAACTACCGGAATCGCAAAAGCGAGGTTTTTTTCTACATTTTAAATTTTCTGTGACCCTCCGTTAAAATGTGTACTTTTTACTATGAAATAATTAATCGCAAATGATTTATTGTCATCTGCGATTAATGAGTTCCGTTCCACTGCTCGGTACCGTTTATAATATCATTTTCAACAAAGAGTGACCCAAAAATATCACACTTTTTAAACAAAAGATTGACCCAAAAAAGAGATCCATTTTTCGCTTTAGTGAAATCAATTTAAAAATGACGTAAGAAGATATTTTAAAATACGTAAATTAAATTAAGAATTTTATTTATTTCGGATATAATTTTTTTCGGACCGAATTTTATTTGGCCAAGTCAATGTTCCCTTGCCTTAACAAAACAACACAGAAGTGAAGTTTTGGGTCACTCTCGAACGAAATCTCTACACATAAATGAAAAATGGAAAATCCGTTAAAAGTTTGCGACTAATCGCGCGTAAAATACGCAACAAAACATTACAAGTAACGTATTAGAAGCGTTTTTATACATCGCTGCATTATTTTCATCCTATTAATTATACGACACACTGCCTTGATCTACTTAAACCTATAATCTTCACATAAGGTTTCATACACTACAATACTCTAGTTGAACTAAGAGCATTTCTTTTTTTATTTTGTTTGTTTTCTGGTTTGCATTGAAATGTTTTTAGTTTTTATTCAACATTTTTAAGTGTCTACACCCAGACCACCGCAAACATCTGTATGGCCATTAAAAATGTTTGTCATGTGCGGGGGTCGAACCCGCAACCGCCAGCGCAACAGCCACAAACCAGTATATAATTATTATAAATAATTTTCCCTAATTTAATGTTTTTGTTTTGTTACACCTATTTTAGCAAAATGGCAAAATGGCTGGCATACGAAGCCAAAAATACATTTTTGGCGTGAAAAAATATATCGAAAAGGTGAATATCTAGCACTTTATCATTTTCAATAAACTAAAAACAAAAATTTAAATCATTGCAAGTCCAACGTCCTCTTTATACAAATTTTGGGAATGAACCATATCAAATACCTATCCCAATTATGTTTGTAATTGTTTTAGTGTTTGTTTGGTAAAACAATATTTTATTCTAGCATTGATTATGACACAATACTATCATCTATTTTGTAGTTACCTACAAGACTACTCTAATGATTAAAAATTCAAGAAGTCATCCAATAAAAAGAAAATATAATCTCCTTTACATGATTTAAACTCACCTTATACACCTCTTATATTTACCCAATTTATATATTAGAAAAGATACTAAATAGACCCGTATGTATTCAGCTAGGTATTTATATAACATGAATCATCAAAATATTTAATAACATTAAATAAATATTTATAAAATTATATTCAATAAATATTTAAGACTAGCAACCTGTGTCTGTCCATGTACATATTTTTACCAACATGTCATTTACTAAAACCTTCTCCGAAACACGCTGCATCTTATGGTATAAGTATTATTCTGATCAGTTCAGTAGTTTTAAAATAAAAGGTGTTTACCGCTTTGATGGTACGTTCGCCGGTTCAGTGGTTTTTGCAGTACCTATAACCAAACAAAAAAACCGGCTCTCCATTTATTACTATAGATATATATCAAACTTTGCTTATTTTAACAGAATTATGTTTACAAAACAATCAAGTAACCAATATTAAGTATATAAATTTTTACGATAAAGTAATTTTTTGTTTATGTTTAAAACAATAGATAATTCCGTTAATTATACGCCTACATATGAAAACTTAGCTTTTATTTTATTTGATAATCTTACAATCTTAATTGTTACAGCCTTTATTAAAGTTATTTAACAACCAACTTTAGTAACTGATCTACTATTTAAATATTAAATCAAAAACATTGTCTATTTAAAAAAATATGAATGTAAAAAAATGGCATAAAAGGAACAACTCAAGTCTCAAAAAAGTAATACCTAGCATACTAATTTAACAAAGTAAATGTAAATCAAGCATAAACATTGATATCTCTATGTTTATTGATAAGAAAATGATTAAAAGGAAGTAATAACAAACATGAGGAAGTAGAAAATAAGAAATGATAACATTACAATAGAGATGTACAATTGGTTCATTAAGGGTCATGTATTTAAGTACCATTACAAAGAGTATGATTCATACCTTCTCCAATGAGATTGAGAACATTTTAAATTACCAGTGTAAATAAAAAGGAATTTTTATTACCTACTTACTTACTACATGACTATTTATACTATATGTTTAATTATGTTTCCAGGCATTGCTAAACAACTAATAAAACACACACAACCAACTAATAATAACTAATAAATAAAGAATCCTAAGTCATTAACTGAGGTAGGGCACAGTAGGAAATATCCTGCTCAAAATCTGGAGCAGCCCGACTGGGGAAGTACCTTGACCTTACAGAAGATCACAGCTAAAAACTACTGCTTTTAAGCAGTTTGTGTTCCTATGGTCAGTAAGGTAGTCAGAGCTGGGGAGTTTCTGGTGTTGCAGGCGTCTATAGGCAATGGTAATCGCTTACAATCAGGTGAGCCATACGTTTGTTTGCTGACTTAATTGTATATAGTTAACAGGTGACTGATATACATGTTAACATTTTTTTAAATAAAAGCATACAGATATATTAAGTCACATGGTAAGGGCAAGGCGGTCTTCAAAGTGTGACATTATGTGACAAGGTGTGGGGAGGGGTCCAACATTTTGTGACATCACATACCAAAATATACGTCGAAACTGATGTTTTAATTTAATACTATATAAGAATTTATAGGTGAAAATTGAGATAGGTGAGACTTGAAATTTGGTAGAAATATTCCTTTCGCTGGGTAGAGGTCAGCTAAGAACGGATTTGTTGGTACAAAAAAAAACGCGTAGCAAGGCGCGCAGGGTACAGCTAGTA
The DNA here is from genome assembly GCA_905220545.2 of Melitaea athalia. Lineage (NCBI taxonomy): Eukaryota > Metazoa > Arthropoda > Insecta > Lepidoptera > Nymphalidae > Melitaea > Melitaea athalia. The sequence continues at coordinate 8,676,269 of HG992203.1, forward strand.
TACAGCTAAATTAAATAATGGTAAAGTATGACCTTTGTCGATATGATTCTTTCTAAAAAAATACCACTATAAAGCCAATAAAAAACAAAAGTAACAGAAGTAACAAAAAACAACATATCTAAATTAAGATTTTAATAATGATAATTAAAATTAAAGTAAAAAATGAATAAGATAATGGATAAAATTGTAAAAAAAATAGGGAATTATTTAATTTACTTAATAATTATGCAATTTTAATGAGTCCTTAGTACAAAAGAGGTTATTAACCTTACATACCAGATGTTAAGTAACCAATGTTTTATTAATAAAGTATGATACCAGATGGTATTAGAAGTTCCATCTATGTTCTATTCTATTATTAATGAATGGGATTGCTTTACATTAAGAGTACTATCTTAGTTTATGGTTAGCAGGTTGTAGGATATTGTCAGCTAAAAAAGATTCAAAATTCAATATACCTAAGAAAAATAATTTTGCATATTAAACTGAAAGTATCTTAGCATTAACACGTGTAAAGATTTTGTGTAACATTTAATAATTTGCAGCGTTGTTTGGATTTTTATGATTTTTGTATTATCATAGAAATAGGATAATGTCAGCTAAAAAAGATTCAAAATTCAATATACCTAAGAAAAATAATTTTGCATATTAAACTGAAAGTATCTTAGCATTAACACGTGTAAAGATTTTGTGTAACATTTAATAATTTGCAGCGTTGTTGGATTTCTATGATTTTTTGTATTACCATAGAAATAGGATAATGTCAGCTAAAAAAGATTCAAAATTCAATATACCTAAGAAAAATAATTTTGCATATTAAACTGAAAGTATCTTAGCATTAACACGTGTAAAGATTTTGTGTAACATTTAATAATTTGCAGCGTTGTTGGATTTCTATGATTTTTTGTATTACCATAGAAATAGGATAATGTCAGCTAAAAAAGATTCAAAATTCAATATACCTAAGAAAAATAATTTTGCATATTAAACTGAAAGTATCTTAGCATTAACACGTGTAAAGATTTTGTGTAACATTTAATAATTTGCAGCGTTGTTGGATTTCTGTGATTTTTTATATTACCATAGAAATAGGATAATGTCAGCTAAAAAAGATTCAAAATTCAATATACCTAAGAAAAATAATTTTGCATATTAAACTGAAAGTATCTTAGCATTAACACGTGTAAAGATTTTGTGTAACATTTAATAATTTGCAGCGTTGTTGGATTTCTATGATTTTTTGTATTACCATAGAAATAGGATAATGTCAGCTAAAAAGATTCAAAATTCAATATACCTAAGAAAAATAATTTTGCATATTAAACTGAAAGTATCTTAGCATTAACATGTGTAAAGATTTTGTATAACATTTAATAATTTGTAGTGTTGTTTGGATTTCAATGATTTTTTGTATTATTCATTATAGGACATCTTTAGGAACAAATATAGCTCCCTTAACTGTTTTTACTTTTAAGCTTTTGCCCTACACTTCATCCAAAATAGGAATGTTCATATACTTAATCCCATGTGATATGTTTTCAAATGAAAAGATTTTGCTACTTTTTTGCAACAAATTTCATTGATTCCCTACACTTAATGTTCATTGCAAGATGTCAATGGAAGAAGGCTAAAGCCTTCCTCAATAAATTGATTATCCAACATAAAAAAATCAATTTGAACCAGTCCAAGATTCAGCAAAACAAACTGTTAAAACTTTATAAAAATGTAAAGTAATACCAATGAATTTTTTGCACAGTTAAAACTAATAATAATCATTACGTAAAAAAAAATTCATATTTCTACAAGAGGTGTGATTGGATAAGAAATTTGATATCATAGTTATAAATATGACATACGAAGTATAACCTTGGTGTTTGTGTGTATATTAGGTACATTTGTTATCTTAATGCATACTTAAGCTCTTAGTTTAAGCTCAGATTTCCAGTTTACAAACCATTTTTGTCAATACATACACCAAATTTTAGTTAATATACAAATGTTTCTATGTACTATGTATACTTAAAAATACTACTATATTTAAAACTAGCGACCCGCCCCAGCTTCACACGGTTGCGAAAATGATCAGTGTTCCTCTACTATATTACGCATATATTATACATATAAACCTTCCTCTGGAATCACTCTATCTATTAAAAAAAACTGCATCAAAATGTTGCGTAGTTTTTAAGATCTAAGCATATATAGGGACAGACAGACAGCGGGAAGCGAATTTGTTTTATAATATTATTGTGTTTTATATACCATTAAAAGTCAAGTTTATTAACTTTTCATCGGTTTATTTTGTTTATGTTTATTTTAAATTAAAATTCTTCTTATAGCATTATTTGAACATACAAAATTATTTTCGTTTTATTTCTAAAAATTATAACAAAATTTATATTTATTTAAAGGAAATGATATATATAACATACATAAATGTCTTGTTAAACTAAAAATAAAACTATGATATTCAATTAAAAAGAGCGAAATACCTACCACTCACTTTAAAAACAAAGATTTTCATGTTTTAAACAACAATTAACACATATACAACAAAGTGATATATTTTTTTACAATGTAAATTATATCTATAGTCTGTCTATAAAGTCGTGAAATTTAATGAGGGCGCTGTTAATAACACGTAGCAAACACATAGCAACACTGTATAGTATGACATAAATGACTTTGATACTTGCAATATTTTATTTACCTACTATTAAAAACATGAGTCTGAGTGTGAATAGATGCGAAAATGTCAGTTCGTTTAGGTAAAATGAGACGAATAAGAATAAGAATATGAAATAAATAAGACACATCACATTTTGTTTGTTTTATTTATAAAGAAATATCAATGAAATAGATCTGCTTTGAATGAAAAAGTACACATTACAGCAAAGAGAGGATTATCTAAATATAATCGTATAAAACAGAAATTTAAAAGAAGAATTGCAAAAAAATATTAGTTATATTGATGAGAGTTATATTCACGACTCATACTGTACATGCTGGAAGTGAAAAAGGCTTTGTACCAAACTGTCTACTCTTATTTAGTGGAAAAAATAAAATAGAAGATTATCACTCTGAAATGAATGCGAATAAATTCACTAAAAGGATTACGGAAAAACTTATTCCCAACCTACACGAGCCATCTATTTTATTGTTTTTGACAATGCTCCTTACCATTCAGTAATTACAAACAAAACACCAAACACCAGTACTCGTGTCGATGATATAAAATTATGGTTATTAGAAAATAATATTCCATTTGATTAATCGCTAAGGAATGTATTAACTTGAGTAAAAAATAAAAAACCAAATCCTATATATGAAATAAATACTATTTTGGGAGAACATGGGCATACAGTAGTTCGGCTTCCACCATACCACTGTGATCTTAACCAAATAGAGCTAATTTGGGCACAAAAAAAAGGTAGCTGCAAGTAATATTGGGTCTCGTGACGTGAAACAATTGACAGAAGAAGCATTTAATAACATCACAGTTGAAAACTGGAAAAATTGTTGCGAACTTGTAAAAAAAAATAGAAAAGGATTATTATGAACGAGACAGAACATTATACTAAAATATAGAGACGAATTAATATTTCAAGTAAGAAGCGACAACAGCAGCACTTCTTTCACTTATCATCGGATTCTAAAATCTAAAATTAAAAAAATATTATTTATTATTAATTTATTTATTTTTAGATAATTAATTAAAATTATCCATTTCTTTCTTTGGCCGGCCTTTCCTATGTTTCCCAGGAGTTTCAAACTTTCCATCATTTTTAAAGCCTTCGTTGACTATCCGTCTAACTGTACTCTTTGATTTTCCTGAAAAAGATAAGTTTAAAAAATGTTAATGGAATGGAAATATAAGTTACTGACATGAAGCAATTGATTCAAATTTAAAATTGGAAAACTTGAGACTAAGTTATATTATATCCTTAAGTATCAAAAAATTCGTCTTACTATAATGTGACCTATATACTCTGTCTCATCTAACCTAAAAATTTGCAATGTAAACAATGCCTTTTTTGGTCTCCAAAACGTAAATTATGTAAATTTTTAAATTCAGGCAGGTTAAACACAAACAATAACACGATTACATACCGTCATAGATGCTGTTCGCCCATAAACATCGTCCAAATCCCACAAAATTCGTCCAGCTTCGAACTCCGCCAAACATCGCTGGAAACTTTAAAAATCACTTCCCGCGTGCCACTCCGATTTACATTACTCATTTTTGAAACTCTTCTGCGAAGATTGGTCTTAATTTTTTGCAGTTTAATCAAATGAATAAAGAATAATAAAGGAAAACTGTTAACTCGATGATAGTATTGACACCGAAAGTACTTATGTTTGGTGTTGCCAGACACATGATTAATGTTAGTTCCTCAAACATTAATGTCACGACTTTATAGACAAACTATAATTAGCAATATTTATGACAGTTAAGGGGGTCTCATCGCTCAATAACCTTGGCGATTTCGTTTTTAGGCAAGAACTAGATGGCGCAACCATCTATCAACATGCGTACGTAATTACTACTATAAAACATCCACACATTGGAAGGAACTGATGAAGATTACGCAAGAAAACAGATGTGTCGCTGCGTTGTTATTGTATTCGCCCTCTGAGACTATTTTTATTTTTTATTATACTATTTTATTATATTTTTTATTAGATTATATTTTTATTATACTATTTTATTTATTTATATAAATCATGTACGATTTACCTACATCTTTTATTTATTATTTTATTTCATGATTATTTTGAAATAAGTGATTCACCTCGCCTACGTAAGTATTACTTTAGTAATTGAAATATTTAGGATGTGTATTAGTTATTTTAGCAAGAGATATTATCTCGGCCACGCTTAATTTACTTTTGTTTTTATGTTTATGCATAATCGGGCTTACTCTTTGACAACTTCAAAACAAAACAAATTACAAACTACTTTAAATATATATTTACAAACTTAGTTTCTACGTAGTATTTATATTTGTACTATTTACAATATCTTTTAATTGAAAATTTTAGAGTCAATTCTATAAACAATAAATTCGGCCACGTCGCAGTGAGCGACATAACCTCCTCGTCCGACAGCCGAAAGGCGACTGATTTTCTTCGCCCGTGTTCTCATTCGAAAAATTGAATTATGTTTCAAAAAAAACCAACAATAAAATAAACCTTACTGCAATGGAATAAGAATCATCTTTAATAGCAAAATGTGTATAAAAATTAGCTCCAGTTTTTATTTTTTTTAAGACTATTGGTGGCATTTTTGTATTATTTTCTTAATGTCATTTAAAATTGAACATATCCTCCTGCTCATACTATTTTTAGAAAACTTAATATATGTGTATAATAGAACAAACATCACCCGAAAATCTACCCGTTTTGTTCATTTTCTTGAAAATGGTAATGGAAAAACGTTTAATACGATATATATATAAGAACTAGATTTAAAAAACGTAAAACTATTTGAAGATGAAGAGCCAATCTCTATGAAATAATTATTCGTTATATATTATTTTGTTTAGTTTTGTCACAAAATGACCTGAAAAAGAGCATGATTTTGTCCGATTCGTATACGCGTCCTTAATGCTTACCAGACAATCCAACAACAGATATTGTTACCAGCTTGCCCCCAGTGTTCTCAGACTTTTTAGCCATTTTCTTATCTATCACTCCAGTGGTATATTGTAAAGTAGGGTAAAATCACTTATCACACACATCACAACACTGTTGCCACTATATTTGTAATAAACAGAACCGATAAATTTGTATAAAATAGTACAAATACAGCAAATCATACAAATAATCTTAATAATCGTAATCGTAAGCAAAAAGAACCCAGATTATAGAAAAATTATTGTTTAAAGTTTTAACATTTTTTATTAAAACATTTTCTGTACAGACGCAATATAATTAGATGTTTTTTTTTTTCTTTTACGAATTAGTGAAAATGATAAAACGTACGTTTGACCGTAATGAGTTCAAGATGTACCTAAATCCTAAAAATTAAGGATATATCTCACAAAATATAATTTAAGCTGTCGATTAAAACGATAAATATATTATAGATATTAAGACACCCTTCGAAATAAGAATCGTAAAAGATAATTTATTGTGTTCTCAGTGAGTATAGCCCAATACTTTGACACATCGAATCAAATTAGAAAACCTTTCATAAATAGAAACAAGAACCACAAAATAGTAACGAAATTCGATCACATACATATTTATCGGTTTATGAAACGCATAAATCACATTTTTTTTCACTCAAATCCATTAATTTTAGATGAAAAGTTGAAAACGTAATATTCTTTGACTGACACAACTCGCGTTGCTTTGTATGAACTAGTATAGCCACCACAAAAAAATTAAAAATTGCAAACTGTACACTACATACAACCTAGTTTAAATATTTTTTAAAACGCAAAAAATATCCCACTTCAGGCATGATATAATTACATAAGGGTAAAAAAAAATTACATTTAAACTACATATTTAAAGTCAAACAATGGGAGCATTTGGACGCTTTCACTTACGACGCTTTTAGTTTTAAATACTCCTCACAATAGTTTTGGAGGATGATATTAAGCATACCTATTTAATTTTCTATTATCGTACAAAAAATTTATTTATTTACAATTTATACGTGATTAGAGGAAGAAAACAATAATGTATTCATTTGGGCTTGAGAAAAATTAATTTATACAAACAAGACAATGTTTTTCAAACTTCTTACGCTTCTTCTTCACGCTCGCTTTACTTTGGAAGTAAGCTGGTTAATTCGTAACGAACGAGTGTTAGAAAAAGTTGTGATCGGGTGAGGCGAACGGAAGTTGAGAGGGAGATATAAGTTAGTGAAGTTAGAAAGAGCCAGAGTTAAATTTCGAAAGCCTTACTTCAGTCGGATCAGTGCTTATTTTTTACAATTTTATAGTTATTGTTGCGTTTATCAAAGTAATATATTGACGTTTTCAATTTCTTACATTTATTATATTACTAATGTATTTGTTATTTTTAACTTTAAGTTATTTTAGTTTTTTTTATGATAATATTTTCACTTAAAAAAACGAGTGCAGTGGTGCAGTTTAGACCACATGATTAAAGTAAAACTTTTGCATAATGGGCCTGCACTGTTTCTATATACGAAACGTAACTTACTATTATAGAAAGAAAGAAAAAAATGTGTGTTTTTCTCCGTTCACCTCGCCCGATCAAACTTTTCGTAACGCTCTCGTCATGCATTTACCAGTTTACTCCCCAAGTCAAGCGTGCGTAAAAAAGTTTTATATACAGGGTGTCCCAGAACTCAACGTCAAGCCGAAACCGGGTGACAGGGTTGGTTGTAACCATCATGAGAAAAATAAAAAAATAAATCTATCTCATGCAGTTCAAAAGTTATTGGCATTTAAGAAAAAATAGAAATTTGGTCAAAATGTAACAATTTTTCGGTTATTGTGGTTAAGTTTTATAATTTTTGTTGGTTTAAACTTTGGAACCGTAACCCTAAATAACATTTCTAGAACCACAGTAAAAAATAATGACACAATTGCCCCAATTCTAGAATTAAGACTATTTGTTAAACTATGAATTTAACATTTTTAAAATATGTCGACTTTGAAAGGCCCTCCTTTAAAAAAAATGTACTAAAGTGCCTTGGCAAGTGCTATTAAAAGTTCGCGCATTTAATCAGAATTGTAAAATGGTACAATACTTGTTAGTTTTATACTAGAAAAAAACGAGTAAAAAAATAAAAACCTCAAGTAACCCGATTTTTGCTAACCCATTTTACTCAGTTCAAAATTCAAATGTTTTTTATTCGCACAATATCTTGGTAGGTTCTTAATTTTACGGCAAAATGATGAGAGAGATGAATAGTGGACATGCTTACCATGAGCGAGCGAGACAGATAGTGACGCCATTTTTACCAAAGTCAACAAAAGTAAGTAAAATTAATAAAATAATGAAAAATATTGACCTAGTTTAGTTTTAGGTTTATTGGAATAAAAGTCAGATAGGGAAATAACATTTTTTATTACATTAAATGTTCAAATTGTTTACCATCAGCATCAATACACGCCCTACATCGTCTTATAAAAGATCCTACCAAGATCTTGTGCGAATAAAAAACATTTGAACTGAGTAAAATGGGTTAGCAAAAATCGGGTTACTTGAGGTTTTTATTTTTTTACTCGTTTTTTTCTAGTATAAAACTAACAAGTAATGTACCATTTTACAATCCTGATTAAATGCGCGAACTTTTAATAGCACTTGCCAAGGCACTTTAGTACATTTTTTTTAAAGGAGGGCCTTTCAAAGTCGACATATTTTAAAAATTTTAAATTCATAGTTTAACAAATAGTCTTAATTCTAGAAAACTTGGGGCAATAGTGTCATTATTTTTTACTGTGGTTCTAGAAATGTTATTTAGGGTTACGGTTCCAAAGTTTAAACGAACAAAAATTATAAAACTTAACCACAATAACCGAAAAATTGTTACATTTTGACCAAATTTCTATTTTTTCTTAAATGCCAATAACTTTTGAACTGCATGAGATAGATTTATTTTTTTATTTTTCTCATGATGGTTACAACCAACCCTGTCACCCGGTTTCGGCTTGACGTTGAGTTCTGGGACACCCTGTATATATACACACATACACACACATATACATGCATGTATATATAGATATATATCTATGAATACTATAGTTTAGGCAAGTTTTGGGGCGTAATCAAAAAAACAATTTGAAAATTATAAAACACTGGCTCAATTTGCTTTAAATTTGTTATGTTTGCCTTATTGTAGTGCAGATCGTGAACGAGCATTCAGCGAAGTTATAGTTAATTTAATCAAAAAAAAATTTACAAACACTTTATCCAATGGTACACATAAGGGCACAATAGCAAATTAATAAGAAGGAACGAAGCGAAATTTGTATAAAAGAAATAGTTTTATTGCATTTATTTTCTAAAACTAAACGAATTTTGATAATTTATAATAAGAACTTAGTACATAAAAGGCTGTACGATCTTTTTATTTCAAAACTTCCTTGGCATACGATTTTTTTGTATATAAGGCGTACGATCACACTTTTTTTTTGCACCTGGCAGCCCTGAGGTATAAGTATAACTTTGACAGCACCATTACGAAAACACAAGCGCATAAATGTCTCTCCGCGATATTTTCTTGAGAAATGACTTCTACAAATGACGGAAAAGACGTGAAAAGTAATCAAACAAGTGGCCAGAAAGCCAAGACTTATTATATTGAACTTTACAAGGTGCGTGTAATTCTTTTATTTTTAGAGATAACAAGAAATAATGTGACGCCGTTATGGTCGTAAAGTTCACTTTAGGTCCGCCATATTTGTCTCCTACGAAGTCTTGTTTTCCTATATTTTTGTAATTCAGAAAGTAATTTCGTTCCATACGTAATGAAAGTGTGTCCAAAAGAACATATCATATCTTTGGAATACATGATTTGAGTATTTCACGTTCTATTTCGGTTTTGATGGAGTAAATACGAGCGTCTGAAACGATGGTTTAATCTTCAGTTAGATGCTGTTATATTACATTATTACTTACATTTTGGATATTTAAGTAGTGCTAAATTTCATTGAAACTACACAATACGTTGTGTCTTTAAATTAGATTATGAAAAGTAAGGATACTAAGTTTGTCAATCATGTGTGATGATCATTTGTTTGACAGCCATACTTCACCAAAAGTCACGTACTCCACATATTTATATATGTATAAAATTTCCCATAATATATGTTAGTGTTTGGTCATGCCAAGATGATATCATTGTTATTTGTTTAGTCTAGTATCTCAATTTCATAATTGTATTTTATATTATCCTGCTGTCTTGTATGGCAAAATGAATAAATAAATATTTGCAGTAATAATGTTTCTGAACACTAAATTTATAAAAACAAAATTATTACAAATTTTTACTTACATCAGTTTTTGCTAATTTTCCTAGTAATATAAATAAAAATTGTCAACATGTGAACTGTCTAAAATAGTTCAAATTAGGTTATGAAATATGCATTGAGTATTGGATGATCGGCATTTCAGTTATGCAAATATGAAATTTGCTATAGATCTTTGCAAAGTTGATGACATTATAATTTTTTGTGATTCATCTTAGGTATGTCATTATCAGTGTTTCAGTATTTTGGTTATTGTAAGGAAAAATATTGATTCACAACATTATCATACATCTTATATAAACAAAACAACTGCTTATCTTTATAACTTAAACATTTGGTGGTGTTTTGTTTATCTTAAAATATTTAAATACTTAAATCTCCTACTATCCCAAAATTAGTGGTAGTAATAACACTTATTGTATATAAGTTTGTAAAATTATTATTATTAATTATTAGACAAGCAGCTATTAAGCTGATGTGTCCATATCAGATGTGTTGAAAATAAAAAATCATTTTTGCAAGAGCGACAGCTTTTCTGTCTTTAACCACCCATCGAGTCTGTTTTTGAAATCATTAATTGTAGTGGCCAAAACAATTTCTTCTGGTAACTAACGAAACCTATTCTTTTAATAATGATGTTAGTAGATTCTGATTTATGAAACAAAAAAAAAAGAACATTAATCTGTGTTCTTAATAATTGTCTTTGCTCGCAAATGAAAAAAAAAACCGACTTCAATTGCATCGGCAAGTAATACAACATAGGTAGACAAAAAATAGTCAACTAAATATGTGTTAAGTATCAAAGATTACTCAAAAAGTTGTAATCAGATCTTGATTAAATTTAAATATCACTACATGATAAGCATCAGCTTTTGATTAAATAAAAAACCATCAAAATCTGTACACCCAGTAAAAAGTAATGCGGTATAATACAACGTAGGTCGATGAAAAAATAGTCAAGTAGAAACGCATTATTAGATATAACTCGAAAAGTACTTGTTAGATCTTAAATAAATTTAAATGGGACAAAAGGACACGCACCACCTTTCGATAAAAAAAAATATCGAAATCCACCCATACATTAAAAAAATCAAAATCAAATCAAATATCCTTTTTTATAGCATCATATTCAATAAACCATTTATTTAACATACTGTATGTCCTAGTTGTGTTTATTTTTATTTAATCACAAATAAAATATTCTCGAAATATTTATTTATAATGAGATAAGTAACATAAATTTATCGCGTTAGTTAATTTAAAAAGAATATTGTAACAGACTGAGATTGAACAACTCACTGCTGGGTATAGACCTCTTCTATCCATAATAAGAAGTATCTGTTTGTTTGCACTATAGAGATCCATTTTTGTGTGAATAGTTTTCATAAATAACTATTGCAACATAAATAAAAAAAATTGTATCAAATCGACACCTGATATGAAGAACATTGTAACTAATGAAACAATGTTTTCTAACTATACCATCAAAATACTTAGGGGAAAAAGGTATCTTTCAATCTCAAAATTCTTCTTCTTTAAAGACTATGGCTCCATCAGCTTTTCGCCGATGGTTTTGCCAATGACAAGTGCTAAAGGCAGAATATAGTCCGGAGACAGGATCCAACTTTGACAGTATGACAGTGGGTTAATCATGGTTTAAGCTGCTTAAGCTGTGGTTAATTAAAATTATTATTCAATTTTATTTATAGTTTTATATCATTGATTTTAATAAACTTAGCTATGACAACACAAAAAGAAGTTTGCACTAAAGTTAAAAGAAAACAAACATTAACCGGCTGTGGAATGTTTTTGGGGAGCATATTATATAGTGAGACAGTTAATTTCGGACAATTAAAAAACAAATGATCAAGGGATTCTTCCTCCAAGCCACATTCACATAAGGAACTGTCTCGAATGCGCAGTTTAGCCAAGAACACAGGTGTACTCTGAATAGTAATACTTGTAAATATAGGAATACTTCGTTGGATATTGCCATAATATCTACCCATATCTAGTCTTGAGGATTACCATAGTCTATCCCAAGACTCATCCAAACATCGCTTAGCCAAACTTATAAAGTCACAGGAAAAGCACTTATTATATTTATCACAGCCTAGACGAATGGCACCTTTTGCACATGTGTCTGCCGTCTCATTACCTGCTATGCCGCTAAATCTGGAAACCGTATTTAATTATTTATACGAACCACTAGAACGATTTTTAGATGAAAAAAAAAATTCATTGTAATTCAAGCTAACCCAGATTTCTGCATTAAAAAATTGTAATTTCGGTTACGAAAATAAAAATATATATTATATTGGTTTTCTTTGAACACAGTGACATTGTAATAACAAATACAATTTTTTTTTAAACTTATATTTCAACACAGCAGCTTATACATTAAGTTGATATACTTACTACATTATTGGAACTGTTCATACAACTGTATAATATGTTATATAATTGTAACTTGAACAAGAACAGCTTTCCGTTTGATGTATCACAACGTGGTCAAGTTCATACTCAGTCAGAACGCAAAAATTTATAGTAAAACAATTTACTTCATTACGGATGCGGCTTTATTTAATACTAGCTGCGTCGTCTGCGTGAACGCTATACAGCAAATAAAGGTTTACTGCTCGTTCCCCGTAGGTGATAGCATGATAATATGTAGCCTTTAATTATGTTGACCTGACTTCTTAATAATATTCGTGCCGAAGTAAATCCATGCAGTACTTTTTCAGTTTATCCCGGACATACATACAGACAAACAGACAAAAACTCTAAAAACTATATTTTTGGCTTCAGTATCGATTGTAGAACACACCCCAAGTATTCTTTTAAAAAAGTATTCGATGTACAGTTTTGACTTTCCTACCATTTTATTATAATATGTAAGTATAGATCACTTGGGCACTTTTTAAATGCAACAAAATTGTAAAATGCTCTCCTGAAAACTTAACAAAACCAGATACAATGTTCTTCATATCAGGTGTTGAAGTGTGCTTTGACTGAAGTGTAAAGATTCAATGTGAAGTTCAATGTGATAAAAGTTTTTGACGTATTATTGTTTTTGACTATTGAATTCTGCTATATTTATGAGATGTTTCTGTTCTCAAATATGAATGGCGAACAAACGTGAAACAAATTTGCGCATACTGGGTTTGTTGATAGGCTTTCCATATAACATCATCCACCCTCTGGTTCCATCTTCAGGTCTACGTCATCAGGAGAAATGAGCAGATTAGTAGAAGAATCTCCCCTTGTACTAGCATAAACTTGATAGGTTTACTAATAGATAATGTAGGTTTCTTAACTTTACGTGTAATCGGTGGTTTTATTAAGAGTACTCCCATGCTTCGTGATGGAGAGTGAACTTTGTATACAGCCCCTACATATTCGAAGAGTTTACCTTGCTGGTAAATTTTGGTTAAAATCTATTTCTCTCTATGATAATAGCACAATTAATACAGCCCCTACATATTCGAAGTTTACCTTGCCGGTAAATTTTGGTTAAAATCTATTTCTCTCTATGATAATAGCACAATTAATGTTATTATTGATTTATATTCTCTTATGTCATTAACCACAGCATTTAGATTTGTTCCGGAACCATTCCACTTAATAAGTTTGCTTACCTGATGAAAAAGGTACCATCCCCTTTGTGTACTGAATGCGGCATCATTGAAGATGCAGTTCACATTATGGTGGAATGTGTCCGATATGAAGATACTAGAAATTATATGCTGTTAATAACTCAAAATTTTAAAGAACTTGGATGTTGTGATTCAATTTTTGTGTATCCTCTCTCTGAACTGAACTTTTGTACAAGGTTGTAATCATTGGTAGGCGACGACAACCTCATTAATTACAAGCTTTTATTTCTTGTATGTATGTGTGATGTTCCTATGGAGTGGCATAGTCCTTATGGACTAATACTCCTGAAATAAAATAAAAAAGGTGTGTGTGCTATTCACACACGATAGAAGTGAAACTTCTTTGGAAAACTAATTTAAAAAAAACTAATTTAAAATTAGCGGCTTGCAGCGCGGTCGGCGCGCATTTCCCTGTTGTTTTTGCCGTTGCATCCGGTTTGAAATCACAACGATTCTAAAGAAGTTTTACTTCAAAAAAAAAAAACTAGGTTCCATCATGGGACAGGCCTAGTACAAAAATATACATTATTATCTGTTCTCGCTTAGGATCTACAATGCCACAGATATTCACAGAAATATGTCAAACTTATGATACCCCTTTGTGGGTTAAAATATTTTAGAAATTAAACATATTAAATATGCCGATTGACGATTCAGCCTGTAATATCCCACTGCTGGGCATAGACCTCTTTCGCTACATAGGACATGGATTGGAGCTTAATTAATTGGATTGACTACCTGCTTTCTGCTCCGGGGGTTGTGGGTTCGATTCCCACCACGAGTCTGGGTGTAATATACATATTCATTTATATATGTATTATTTATAAGTATGTTTATAAAAAAAATATATATAGCTAGACCAGTCGGCTGTTACCTATAACACAAGCATACTTTAGGAACAGACAACCGTGTGTATAGTGTAGATATTTAATTTATTTAATCCACCTTGCTGCTGCACTGCGGGCTGCCTTTAAATTATTAATTTTACATAAAATATTTTTTGGTTTTTAATTTTAAAGTAGCATATAGTATATTTTTTTATTCTTTGGATACTTAAAAATAAAATAAACTACAAATTATCTTTACTTGTAAATATGTATAATGTTTAATGAGTTAAATAAATTGTATTCAATTATCTGATATATAAACTATGTGACCTAAAATTCTATAAAAATTGTTAAAATTTTTAATTCTCATTCACTCCAATGAACATTAACTTTTTTGTAATTTGAATGACAGACTTGTTGCATATTAATGCCCTTTAATTTTTTAAATAAATAATAAATTTTAATGCCCTTTAAATGCTATCTTCCTAACATTTTTAAAAATATTGTAAAATAGATAATTAATTGCCAGTCAGTCAGTCAGTCAGTTCAGCCTATCGCAGTCCACTGCTGGACATAGGCCTCCCCAAGTTCGCGCCATACATCCCGGTTTTCCGCAATCCTCATCCAGCCTACACCGGCAATCATACGTAGATTTTCGGTCCAACATTATATAATTATATTAAGTATCGGACATATTTAGATGAAATATTGTAGAACTTATATGAACCTAGTTATAAGGCCAGTAAATTATCAGACTGTGATTCGTATAAATTAACGTCAACGCGGGTAAAATCAACATTATTAACGTGAAAGTACATAATGATGTATGGCTGACTAAATGCTAAAACGGTCCTTGCGTTACAAAAGACAGTTTTAAGATCTGGAGTAATATGAGAATGCTTTTTCTCGGAATTGCCATTCGAGATTTACGTGGGTAAAACAGCGACACAGGACACTGATAATACAACTAATTTTGACCTACAATGAACATAAACACTTCTTACTCAACTGCCCTCACTAGGATTCACTCCTGTGTCGGGGGTTTTGATACATAACACACAACCACAAAAGCCCATAGGAATATTTATATGGCCTGTGTAAATGTTTGTCATGAGCGAGGATCGCAACCGCGACCACATGCGCAACATCCTGTGCTGTGACCGCTGCTCCAACTTCTTTATCACATCGTCAATGTCTTTTTAAAAATTTTATATAACTTGCAATGTATGTAGGCTAGGTATGGGGTTGAATCTTGCAACTCAATTTTGTAGCATAATCTTCAATCCCTTGAATTGAAATTTTGCACACACGTCTTGGATGATAATGCATGGTTAGCTATGTGGCATTTTAAACCCAACTTGGCGGAACATCAAAGATATTGGAGCAGTTACTATTAATGCACTCCTACAATATGGGTATCATATGAAAGAGCTTGCTAAGAATAACTTGAAAAATAATGTGACGTCATACAAAATCTACTAGTTATTATAATAGTACTCATTTACAATTTCTTTGTGGTTACTAATTCCAGTCGCTCGAAGCGCGTTTGACCGGCGAGTGTACAGGCGAGCAACGCACGCGTCTCGTCTGCGAGGCGTGGCGCCGCATACACGGTCTATGTCAGCACTCGGCGCCTAAAACGCACCCTCACCTGCTGACATGGCTCCAGCGTCACACCTCACACACTATATTACAGGTATATACAGATTACTAGCCGACCCAGCTAACATTGTTCTGCCATATGGATAGGGGCACCCTTATAACCTAGCGGTATAAAAACTAGCCAATGACCTATTCTCAAACCTAAAAAATATACATGAAAAATTTCATAAAAATAGGTCAAGCCGTTTAGGAGAGTTCAGTAACAAACACTGGCTGTAAAAACTTAATTGATGATAATTTAGAATTCATATGTTTGGCATTTATACAACAGGACTATATAATATAGTAAATTTAGTAATAATAGTATGTCTCAAGTCAGCTAGTATAAATGTCTATCAAGGCTACACTTTTTATTGGGCCTCAGATCACAATTAATTGGATAGCTCTATTATTCTACTGCAAATGCGCAAGAGGATTATGTTTTTCTAAGTACACGCACCATACATTTACAGTAGTTTGTGATTATCATATAAAACTGTAACTTGAGATAGTAAAAAAAATATCTTGATCCTGAGTCCAGAAATAAACAATGTGGAAGTACAAAATATTTCACTTGATACTATAAACATTAACTTAAACTATTTGTAGCATTAAAATATCTTTAGCATTGTACACAACTAAAACTTAGTTATATATTTTTCAGACTGAATGGCAGTCACCTAAAAGTAAGGATCAACATTCATTGCTTGAAGAGGCTATCGATGCCTTTATTGGAGAGTGTCAAGTCACACGAGATGCACACTTGTGGGAGACTCAGTTACTCCATAGGGCGAAATGGTTTAAAACAATATTATCAAACCCATGGGGTCACCCTGTTCTTAAGGCATTATTGGATTCTACAGGACCACAGCCAACGAATGATGAAGGTAAATTAATTTTTTTTTTACTGATGTAAGATTACAATTTAATGACTTGTGTAGTTCTGATATTTTTTTTTATTTGAATGAATTTGCACTGATTCTAGAAAGCTTTGTCTTGGAAAACTAATTTCTTACTTAACATATAAAGCAAAATTAACTTTTTTATTATAATTATGCACAAAAATATATATACATACGTGATTTACATACAAGGTTTAATTATGGCGTCTTATCTATTAATATATCTAGTTCTAGGATGGCTAAAAGAAGAGAAAGAGGTTATGTTCGTGACGCGGCTTCGTCAACTGGCCGCGTCGAAATGCGACGACTTAGCTCTCTTGCTTACCTCGGCTGTTATGATCCGAGCGAGGGACTGTACTACTGCAGTGTCGGATATAGACCAAGCAGCGGGCATTACAGGTATATATATTGTGTCTGTATATTACTAGATGAATATAACATAGAATATTCTTTGTTGAATTAATGAGCACAGTGAGATTTTTTTTAACCGACTTCAAAAAAGGAGGACGTTACTCAATTTGACCGTATATATATATTTTTTTATGTATGTTCGGGGATAACTTTGTCGTTTATGAACCGATTTTGACAATTCTTTTTTTGTTGGAAAGGAGATATCCCAACTTAGGTACCATGATAAGGAAACCAGGATCTGATGATGGAATCCCAGAGAAATCGAGGGTAACCCTCGAAAACCGTAGTGACAACTGGTGCGTTTGTTATTTTTTATCGTCGGCTTACGTGTTACTTGTCGATGTAATTGAAGTCGATTTTTTTCGTTTGCTAGCAAACACAATTATTTGTAAATTGAGTTTTGAAATTTTTTGTGTTTTATCTGTAAGCATTTAAATAAAAAAATAAAAGAAATTATTCTTACATACGATTTTAGCTGTCTTGGGCAAGAGATTGTTCTACATTTTTGTTTTAAACATTCTAAGTTCATTACGAATAATCTAATTTAACTCATATATTTATATGAGTAAAATTAGATTAATGCTTAATAACATATGTAAAATGAATTACAAAACACCATTCAAGATCTCATGACTGATAATAAGTTATATTTTAAAAAGTGGATAGTGAATAGTGAATTCCTGTAAAAATTATTAATGCTAAGTAAATATTCAATTCTAAAAATTAGCTGAGGTATTATCTTTTATCATATGTATGTATAATACATATGACCATCATAATCATCTTGTTTTTTTTTAACGAGATTATAATAATGAATACTTATCCATCAGAACAATCCCATGCTTCCAAAAGCAAGCCATCATTTGTGGACATATTGCGGGAGGAAGCCGGCTTTACAGAGGATGTTTGGGAGCTGTTAACAGACATTGAATTTGTACTCTTGCACAAAGGAGAGTCACGTTCACGCTGCATTGAACTGGTGAGTAAATTTTAAATATTCAGCTGGTGTACTTTCGAATAACTTTGTAACGTCAGGACGTCTGACACCTCAGTCCTCCTGTGACCATGGTTGCAGTAAAGTATCAGAAACGTCGGGCATGTAAAAAACCTAATAGACCACGATAGAATCCGAAAAAGTTGTTTAATTGTTAGAATTTGTTTGTTTATAACCAATTCTACAAAAACTGAGGTAGGGCACAGTAGGAAATTTCCTGCTCAAAATATGGAGCAACCCGACTGGGGTAGTACCTCGACCTTACAGAAGACCACAACTAAATAATACTGTTTTTAAGCAGTGTTGTGTTCCTGTTGGTGAGTAAGGTGACCAGAGCTCCTGGGGGGGATTGGGGATAGGGTCGGCAACGCGCTTGCGATGCTTCTGGTGTTGCAGGCGTCGATAGGCTACGGTCTTATCATCAGGTGAGCCGTACGCTTGTTTGCCAACCTAGTTACATAAAAAAAAAAAAAAAAACGTTTATACACGATGTATTTACCTATGTGTGTATATGATTGTGTCTATTTAAAAACTTAGGAAAGACAATTGTTATATGGGATGGGCCATTTAAAGTGGAAGCATCGGGCAACCCTATATCTTTGACATTAGTTGTCAGATCGATTAATGACATACCGTGTTGGAAGCGTCAATTCAGTAGAATTTTAACCATGGAGCAGTACACACAAAATAACTTTTTAATCGTGAAAACTAAACTTGCGTTTCGTAAAAAAAAAGTGAAAATTGCTCCAGGTGATAACACTATCAGACTTTCTAAAATGTTTTTTATTATCATATCAAAATTTCGATCCAGCGGGATTCAAACCCGCACCTCCGACATACCGTGGCGGTGTTCTAGCCAATTAAGCTATGGAACGATGTACCAGCCGGATCGAAATTTTTGATATGAATTTGTTCAGTTTTAAGCAACCAACACTGGCTGTGTGGCTACGGCAAAGAATTTAGCCTCCCCCTCTCTTCCCGTGGGTGTCGTAAGAGGCGACTAAGGGATAACACAGTTCCACTACCACCTTGGAATTTAAAAAGCCGACCGATGGCGGGATAACCATCTAACTGCTGGCTTTGAAATACACAGGCCGAAGGCCCCGGGACGGGCAGCAGCGTTTTCGGTGCGACAAAGTCAGTCCTGCGGTCACCAACCCGCCTGCCCAGCGTGGTGACTATGGGCAACACACATGAGTTCACGTCATTTTTGGCGCGAACTTGTGTAGGCCTATGTCCAGCAGTGGACTGCGATAGGCTGAAATGATGATGATGATGATGATGATGATGATGATGATGATGATGATGATGATGATTAAGCAACCAACAGCACCCAACTATTCAAAGTTTCATATTACAATAATTAATTCCTTGACAAGAGACGACGCTATGCTATTTTTAATTTGTGTTATTTGTTATTCGAAATTTATAATATTTTGTCAGGCTAAACAAACTCCACTCCGCAATGGTCCTCTGTTGGTGGAGCGTTTGAAAAGTCGGCTTGAAAGGTCGCCGCGGGACAAGAAACTATGGAAAAATGCTAAGGACGTTGCTACGCTTATTGCACAGGTTCGTTATAACGTATAGTACTATAATAGATAACCAGTGCCCTTTTTCGCTGGGCGTCAACCTTTTGTAGTTTGGATTCTAAGTTTATTGCCTTGATATACCCTATGTTCCTGTTAATATTCTCGTATTTTTAAACTATGTATTTAAGTAACGCTCTATAGCATGTTTTGCACTTATTTCCTTGTTATTCTTTTTTTTATATAACTAAGTCAGCAAACAAGCGTACGGCTCACCTGATGGTAAGCAAAAACCGTAGCCTATAGATGTCACCAACACCAGAAGCATCGCAAGTAGGGAATGCAAATCTCGCGAGATTGGGGCTCACGCGAGATCTCGCGAGATTGGGGCTCACGCGAGAGCGAGCGCCAATTTCGAGATCTCGCGAGATTGCCAGTTTTGTGTATTTTAGGGTTCCGTACTTCAAAAGGAAAAAACGGAACCCTTATAGGATCACTTTGTTGTCCGTCTGTCTGTCAAGACCCTTTTTCTCAGGAACGCGCCGAAATTCATACCAAATACGCAGGTCTATTGTTCCTTAGAACTGTGAAAAAATCAAACTTCTAACCCAACGCAATCAATAAAAGCAAAAGATACAGCCGTTTATGTTGCAAATTTTCGATACTCACAAGGGAATTAAAACCTACAGAGCTACCGTGAACTCATAATCTTGAAATTTGGTACGAAGCAATGTCTTATAGCACAAATAAAGGAAAAATTGCGAAAAGCATCAATTTTTAGTTACATCATGTAAAAAAAATATTTGTAATTTTGTTGGTACGAAACCCTCGGTGCGCGAGTCCGACTCGCTCTAGGCCGGTTTTTTTTTGCAAATAATCACAATATTTGAATAACTTAGGAAATAATTGTGTTTGCTCGCAAACGAAAAAAAAAACCGACTTCAATTACATCGACAGGTAATACAACCTAATAAGACGAAAAAATTGTCAAGTAAAGTATTAGCTTTCGATTAAAGTAAAAATATCAAAATCGATAAACCCAGTGAAAAGCTATGCAGTTTAATACAACGTAGGTCGACGAAAAAGTAGTCAAGTAATTACGTATTATTATATATAACTCTAAAAGTATAAATTTAAATGGGACCACATGACACGCAACACCTTTCAGGTAAAACAAAATTAATCGAAATTGGTCCACCCAGTCAAAAGTTCTGAGCTAAAATACATTTAAAAAATACAATCGAATTGAGAACCTCCTCTTTTTTTGGAAGTCGGTTAAAAATAATAAAAATTGTAAGTATTATAAGATAAAAATTTATTTTCAAGAATTTTTTCAATAGACTTATGCATCAAACATTGTTTCACATATCTGTCTATAATTTTTTTTAAAAAACTTCTAAGTAATAAACTTTGACATACGTATCTATCAAATAAAAAATTAAAGAAACAACCAGTCGTCTCTTCTAATATAAAACAAAAATCTTTTAGTAATAAAACAACTCTTTTAATAACTAACAAAAGAACGAGAAGTCAAAAAAAATGAAACTTATTAACTAAGTTGAGTTGACTATTAAACTGAGATATTATTATCAATTAAATAAAACTATATCTACTCAGTAGATCCATTAGATATTACAAATATACCAATCAAATGAAAGATTTGTTCAGTTCAAATCACAAGCCATTATCGTTTCAGCCTGTAATATCCCACTGTTGGGCATAGGCCTCTTTCCCCATGTAGGAGAAGGATCAGCTTAATCCACCACGCTGCTCCAATGCGGGTTGGCGGATATATTCCTACTATGAGTAACAACCGCTATCAGGTGTACATGATAACAACCGGGACTGACGGCTTAACGTGCTCTCCGAGGCACGGTGGGGAGACCCACAAGGACTGCACAAACACCAAGACCACGGCAAACATCTGCATGGCTAATACAAATTTTAATGTTGTCGTGTGCGGGGATCGAACCTGCAACTGTGCGCGCAACAGCCATACACAAGCCAGTGCTGTGACCGCTGCGCCAACGCGGCACAAGCCATTATTACGAATTATTCGCGAGATCTCGTTTTCGCGCTCTCGAGTTTTTCGTTAGGCGAGTTCGAGAACGAGATTGCATTCCTTAATCGCAAGCGCGTTGCCGACCCTGTCCGCAATCCCCCCCAGGAGCTCTGGTCACCTTACTCACCAACAGGAACACAACACTGTTTGAAAGCAGTATTATTTAGCTGTGGTCTTCTGTAAGGTCGAGGTACTACCCCAGTCGGGCTGCTCCATTTTTTGATCAGGAAATTTGCTGCTGTGCCCTACCTCAGTTTTATTATTAATGTTTCGATGTCTCAGGTGGTGATAGCGCGATGCATGGTGGTACCAACATGCAACGAAGCGGCCAGGGTTGCCCTCTACGGCTGCACTCGCTGCCTTGTAAGACTGTTACCGGTGGACAAGCTGCCCCCCGCTGCGGCAGCCCTAGCGGCTCCGGCGGCTACGTCCAGACATTTGTATATTCTGGCTACCGCAGTAGATGCGGAAGTCAGTGATAGTACATCTGGAATGAAAACTGTAAGTTGTAATTGTAACAATAGTCACTAGTACACTCTATAGTAGTGCTTGACTATTTTTTTATTTACTTTTCTTTATTAAATTTGAGGACTTTTATACACAAACTAGCTTGTGCGCGCGACTTCGTCCCCGTGGAATAGGACCACCAGATTTTGAAACATTCTTCATTAGTGCTACGCTCCTATTGGTCTTAGCGTGATGATATATAGCCTATAAATTCCCTTCCTCGATAAATGGGCTTTCTAACACTGAAAGAATTTTTCAAATCGGTCCAGTAGATCCTGAGATTAGCGCGTTCAAACAAACAATCAAACAAACAAACAAACTCTTCAGCTTTATTATACTAGTATAGATACATGCCTGTCTCTTCATAACCTAATTCTAACTCTACAATCAAATATGGTTTATAAGTCTGAATAATATGATAGAAATCGGACGAGCAAGTATATAGTACGCGCGACGTATCTTGGCGAGACTGAACATAGGCTCTGCGAACTTTTGCGCATGTACACTCACGAAAAAAAAACTGTCATTACCAATTTTTATTTTAATTTGTCTTTTTCTTATTTATTGAATTTTTTATTCTTTAAATAATAATATATAATTTTAATTTTTGTTTATTGAAACTTAATACTAACACTTAATAAAACACACTTATGGTCCGGCCGCTGAAAGAATGCGTTTCTGACAGATCGTGATTGATTGGGCGATGTAACTTTGAACTGGCGTACAATTTACGGCAAAATTTTAAATATCTTTTTTTTACCTAATTAACGAGTGATAACATTAAAATTCGAATAATTTTGCCAACTTACAATTAATGTACTAATTTTGGCCTAAAATTATTACAATTACTTAATTAAAAAATATAAAAACAATAGCTTTTAAAAGTCCAACCACGTCAAACGACGCTGCTTCAAGGTTATGTCAACTGTTTGTTTTTGTATTGTAGTGATGTGACAAAATAACGAGGCAATTGTTATCGAATATTTTTGTAATCTTAATAAAATCTGTCGGTATAATATAAAATAAAACGTTATAATTTTATAATATACTAGCTGACCCGGCGGACTTCGGACCGCCTAACAGTCGATTCAATTTTTTTTTTATTAATTTTTTTAATACTTATCCTTTCCGGAACCCCTCCTCTAACACTTAAACTATATGGTATGGTATTAAAGTTCAAATTGACTTTCAAGTATTATTACGAATCTTTTGTATGGGAATATAGAAAAGTGTTGTTTTTAGACTTTTTCGGGAAAGTTTTTAAGTTTTTCTCTCCGTAACAACCATCCTCGTACTTCAAGGAATATTATAAAAAAAAGATTTAGCGAAAATGGTTCAGCTGCTCTCGAGATTTGCGCTTAGCAACACATTCAGCGATTCATTTTTATATATATAAGAGATAATGTACTTAGTATTTAATAAAGTTAATAACATAATAAAGGTACGCCGAAACAAAACTTAAGAAAAATAGTGTCACAATATCAGTCAGATGAATTAAAAAAAAAACATTGAAAATAAAATTACTTACTTTACTACTTTATATTTACTGTATGTTACTGTAAAAGCTCGAACTACGGTAAATCTTAAGATTTAAGAGTAAGTCTTAGGATTTACCGACATGAGTTGGTAAATGTAAGGATTTATGAAAATGGGACATTTTTTTTTGGGCTTTTACTATTATAATTTAGTACATGCTAGGGTTTACCACTGACAGAAAGTAAAAGTTGGTCTTGGGAATAAAACAAAGATTAATTTTTATTCATATATTTCAGTCAAAAACTTAAATTGGTAAGTCTTTAGATTAAGACCCGTAGACCGTTATCGGCATAATTTATTTCGTTACAAAAAAAATAACCCTAACCTATCTAACTTCAAAATTAGACCGTTTATCGGCATAATTTCGTTACAAAAAAAACCCTAACCTACCTAACTTCAAAATTAGACTAACGCGGGTCTTAATCTAAAGACTAGCTACGTTATAAGTTTATAACGTGTCTTTTTCAACATTTACCGTGCCTTTAATGTAAATCCTATGACTTACCAGTGAATAGTGGTAAAAGTTCGAATCGCAAAATTGTTCGGGCTTTTACCATTAAGAGTTGTTAAATCTTAGGTTTTACTCTTAAATCTTAGGATTTACCGTAATTCGTGCATTTACAGTAACAAATATATTGAAATATAAATCCTATAAAAAACAACAACATATAAATTAAATTGAATAAATATGCATAATGAATGCAATAAACAACGTAACTATATATTATTAATGTTATTTATTGTACATCACTAGTCATAATGAATTGGCAGGTGTCAGAAACGCATTCTCTGAGCGGCCGGAGTATAATACACTAAATAAAACTCACTTAATACTAACACTAAATAAAACAAACTTAATACTAACACTAGAAAAAACAATTAAAACTAAATAAAATTGAATACTATAACACTAATTACTAATACTTTTTTAATGTTTTTTTTTTCTTTAAATCTCTAATTATTATTATTATTATTTTTAATTTATGTGAATAGATTTTCAATTATTAATTTTGGTTTATACTATTTAGCTTTAAAATAACAGCGATTTATTCATTGGATAATGTTAATTTAATTTAATTTCGTAATCAAGTCTTATCATAAATTATTATTGTTCGGCAATTTATTGAACTAATTTGGAATTACTTTTTAATGTATTTTAATTATTTTGTATATTATAATAATCTTTATGTATACGTGCTTAAATCAATAGAATGAGTGTAAAACCTTAACGCTTAGCTTTTAAGATCTTTTGTTTACGTTTATATCTGTCTATTGTTAGTGTCTATCTTGTTGGTGTTAGATAAATAAAATAAAATAAAAAATAAATAAAATAAATACTAATAATAAAAATTAACAACAATAAAAACGAAAACTTTTGTAGCCGATACTTAATACTAACACTAGAAAAAACAATTAAAACTGAATAAAACTGAATATGTATTAGTTAATATAATACGTAATAAGCTTTAAAATAACAGCGATTTATTCATTGGATAATGTTAATTTAATTTACTTTCGTAATCAAATCTTATCATAAATTATTATTGTTCGGCAATTTATTGAACTAATTTGGAATTACTTTTTAATGTATTTTAATTATTTTGTATATTATAATAATCTTTATGTATACGTGCTTAAATCAATAGAATGAGTGTAACACCTTAACGCTTAGCTTTTAAGATCTTTTGTTTACGTTTATATCTGTCTATTGTTAGTGTCTATCTTGTTGGTGTTAGATAAATAAAATAAAATAAAAAATAAATAAAATAAATACTAATAATAAAAATTAACAACAATAAAAACGAAAACTTTTGTAGCCGATACTTAATACTAACACTAGAAAAAACAATTAAAACTGAATAAAACTGAATATGTATTAGTTAATATAATACGTAATACTATAATACTAATTACTAATACCTACCTAATAATAAAAATTAACAACAATAAAAACGAAAACTTTTGTAGTCGATAGTGCTCAAGATAGAGATAGTGGCACGAATACTAACGTGTGACTGAGACATATTACCGTAACCGAGCATTTCCGAAAAAGCACGATGCTGTATGAAGTAAGCAAAAAGGGATGTGCCATACGCGAGCCTGAGGTGTTGTTTAATCGATTTTTATTGAAATCGATTAAAATTTAGTCATAAAAATATATTTATTTTTAATTTTAAAAGGTTTTAAATTTTCTCAAATAGTTGTTACTTAAGTAGTCGTTAATAGATAACTGATATTCAAGTAAATCGTGTCTTTTAACTGAAAAAATTTAATTTTTGTAGTTTTTTTTTAAATCAATGTCGAAATCTCGTTTATTAACGACAAAATTAACTATATTTGTAAATCTAATACGTTTAATATCTTATATAAACAAAAATCAATAAATCCTAAATAAAACTAATCGATTGCGCAATTCGGTTGATTAAAGGGTTGATTGTGTTTACATATGGTCAATCCCTAGCCTCCCCGCATGCGTCTCATGCCAAAATCGCCTTCCCCCCGGTCCCTTAAAAAATGTTACTGCGCAGCCTTCTGCGCGAACTTCAGTCTCGCCAAGATACGTCGCGCGTACTCTACCATCGAAAATTCGAGAATATAATCTATTCAAATTCATTTGACTTTACTGGCAGTTTGAAATTGTATATGTTCAGTAATATAAGTAACTAGTTGCCCGGACAGACTTTGTTCTCTCAATAGTAAATTGTTTTGTATAGTAAATTATAAAAATTAAATTTGTTCATGCAAATTCTGTTTTTAATTTTATTTAAATTTTTTTTATTTTATTTTTAGTATTAAAACCTTCCGTGGGCCTTAAGGAACATAAAAAAATAAATTAGCCGAATTGGTCCAGCCACTCTCGAGTTATACGCTTAGCAACATTCATTTTTATTTATATACTAGCTGCCCGGACAGACTTCGTTCTGACTGTTATGTTTT
Organism: Melitaea athalia; assembly: GCA_905220545.2. NCBI lineage: Eukaryota > Metazoa > Arthropoda > Insecta > Lepidoptera > Nymphalidae > Melitaea > Melitaea athalia. The sequence goes on from HG992203.1 coordinate 8,703,224, forward strand.
TTTTTAGCATAAAAACCTTCCATGGGATTTTTAAGGAACATACAAAAGAAAATTAGCCAAATCGGTCGAGCCATACTCGAGTTATGCGCTTAGCAACATTCATTTTTATTATATAGATATAGATGAGGGATTATTTATTTTGTCAGATTTTTATACTAAGGTCTAAGATAATAATCATTGTTGTTTTGCTGTGTTTCAATTGACCAGTTAAAGTACGACCTTCAAACCGGCGTTCTAATTTACCATAATTTGATTGACCAAAGGACATGACTATGCTAAGTGATAGCTATGTCACTATTTTCTTAGTGCGAATAAACAATACAAATCAAGAATTGAACATTTTGTAGCCATCATTCGTTCATAAATTAATGTATTATTTTTTATAATATTTATAATATTTGTTCCAGTGCAAAGACGAAAGAAAATCTTTTGTATGTGAATTGTTCGTGCGTGCCATCACTGCTGGTATGAATGAATTAGAGAGACTCAAACTTAAGACTGAGAAGGTTTGTAATCGACATAATTATAGTTAAAATTTTACGATATATAACAAAAACCTATGAGATCTGAAACTCAACTGGGCTTTACATGTCTTTTCGTGGATTATACTTAATTTTAGTTTGTATGGACATATTCATTTAAAATTTTAGGCCAGCTAGTTTTTGAGACAAAGGGACTGTAGTGTAAAATATCCTTAGATTGTTAAAATTATAAAGGCTTTAAGCTTATTTGAAAATAATGTAACATGTATTTTTGAGGATTTTCTAAATGCGTTATTTATTTAGTTTTTCTGATATTTTTAAAACTGTTTTTTGTTTTTATGTTCTTAATTTATTATTCCTCCTGACCTGATGTCAAATATCCTTTGAAAAATTTAAAATTTTGTCCAAATAAATACCTTATGATTTTTATTTAGGCATATATTACCTTGTGTATTATTCTATGAATTATAATTAATATTTTACAGGAATCCGAGGCTCGTTCTGCAGAAGAAACCCTGTCAACGTGGTTCATTCAGCTGGGGACATTGCTATCTACGAGTTCTCGTATGAACTATGAATGTGTATTGACGGCTTTCTCTATACACCCATCGTCATCTATGTACAAAAGAGTTGAGGAAGCTCCGCCACTTGCTCCTATACTAAAGGTAAATAATATACAGCGTGTAACTAAACTCTCGACCTTCCGTTTAGGGCCATATAGATACAAAGGCATACAATAGCCGAAAGTATACATGAAAAAAATGAAGCAGTAAGGAATGTAGCTCATATGATGAGCTTACGTAACTTTAAAGTCGACAAAATAAAAAAATAATGTTGAGAAGACATGGGAATATTGGCTATAAATAACCGACTAAGCTGTAAAATTCATATGATTCGGTCATTTACACTACACTAAACATACACACGAGGGCAATTTTATAAAAATAAGTATGTATTTGATAATTAATTCTATTAATTGAATGAAAAAAAGTGTCAAGTGTATAAAACTATTTGTTTTACAAATAGATAATATTGTAGAAAATGTTTTCACTGGTGTTACTTAAATTTATTAAATTTTCTCACATATTTCAACAGGATACTCAGGAACCAAGATTCGAAACTAACTCCGAGTTTGGCAGTTGGGCAACAGACAGTCGGACTCAGACGAATTTCGTTAAAACATCGGAAACACTCAATCTAAAACAAACACAGACACAAGCTAATGTTCTATCAACAGCGATATTTGCTGAAGGGGAAGCCCTAGGGCTCGGTGCAGAACTCTGCCAAGATCTTGCCGTTTTAATTTCTGGCCCACGAGTCAAAACTTTATCTTGGGATATGGACAGGTATTATATCAATTACATATAAAAAAAAAAGAAATATACAAAATTGCAAAGAAAAAATACACAGCAAAAACTACAAATAATATTTTTGTCAATAAATAATTTTATAATTGTTTATTGTCCTCAATATATTATAGTTTATTTCGAGAAAAAGTGACAGCAAAATGAATATAATAATATACTTCCATGTATATTTTAAATTTATATTAATATACATTTAGTTGTAGTAGCAATTAATAACAATAAGTGTTAATCTTGCCTTGCATATAAGATTGTAGTAAATGAATAAATAATCACCTTATTCTCAACAGTCTCCAACTCTCCACTACGATTTACTACATGTTGGGATAGTACATTGATTAATGGTTCTATAAGTCTTAGCCTTATCCCTACAATTTTATATATAACCAACCTTTAACAACAAACAAACTAAACAAACCCAAATGGAATATCTCAAATGAGTATATCCTGTAATAATAATTCTCAGAACAAGCATAAATTACAATTAAAATAATATAAAACCTTATGATTTTTCAGGGAATTACTTCTCGATAGCTGTCGCAAATATATGGAGCGTAGGCACGGAGGGACGCGTGCCCTCACTACCGAACTGAAATACCTCAACTTGGACCCACGATCCTATCAACACTTACCGGAGGAAGTCGACAATGAAAATGACGCCTTCTATGGTATTGAAAAAGGTAAGATTTCTACTACTAGTAAGAATATTGTGTAACGAAATTAGTATTAAAATGCATAAAAATAAATATGTGATTGAATTGAAATATGACATTGTAAATCAAGTTATTTTAATAAAATAGGTTACGAGCATCTAGTAGAATTCCAAGAATCAGAAGAATTATGGCAAGATGAAGTATCAGATGATAACAAAAAAACTGATAGTGCATACAGTGGAGAAGAGCTACCCATTGTCATACCGAGGCGAAAGAAGAAAAGTAAAAAGCTAAAATACTTTTCAGATGAAGAAACCGATCCACTTAGTTTTGGAGAAAATTCAAAAAGATCAGAAAAAAAAGAGAGACCACATAGCAAAGAAAGAAGTAAGGATAGAAAAGAGAGAAAAGATAAGTATAAGATAAAAGAAGATCCAACCCATGAAACTGAACAAATTAAAGAACAAGGTTACTTGATAAACCAAGAAACAGATGATATAAGAATGAAAGAAAAGAAGAAAGAGAGAAGAGAGCGGAAGAAGAAAGATAAGGCGGTGAGAAAACTGTTGGAAAAAAAGCAACAAAAACCACCGCAAAGTGGTCCCTTAGCACGACTTGTCGGTATGAAAGTCGCAAGAATATCTGATGTAAACAAACAATTAAAGAAAAGCGAACCAGACACAAATGTAAATAATAACTTATGCATTACTGACAGTGACTATGATAGTCAAGGTAAATCTTCACTAAATTCCGAAGCCAATGACCACGATGTTCTGTTTGATGGATTATATTCAATGGATGAAATAAAGTCTCCTGAAAAATCTATAGATATCATTCAGAGGCCAAATTCAATACCTAAGCTCGAAGAATTGAGAGCATCAAATGGTATATTAAATAATTCTCTCAGTGTACCTGCTAAGCCCTTTGATCCAATTCAAACACAAAGCTATCAGCTAAATATCAACCCCAAACCTAAGTTTGCTGTACACACTAACACAAAAAATAATGATAAAGAAGAAGTTAAACGAAGTATAAAAAAACTTATCGAGTTTAGGAGAAATAAAAATTCTAGGGAATCACCTACAAAGCCAGATGTTCCAATACTCAATCCAAACCTTATTGAGCAAAAGACACCAAAAGCCAGTTCGGTAAAAAGTATTGAAACTCCTAGTCAAATTCAATACAAAGAGTTTCTTAAACATAGAAGCCAAGTCGTCGAAACACATCCTCAAGTGAGTAATGTAATTGATACATCAAGTCAAAAACAATTGCAGCATGTTAGAGAACCACCTAAAATAGTCTCTAACTCAAGATCTAATTTAAATAATGCAAATGTAACACCTGAAATTATTCATAGAGATTTCATAAAACAATCAACAACTAAAAAGCCTCAAATATTGCAAACAAATTCCGATAAGGTCAATGTACTAGATTCGTCATTGGAAAAACCTAGGCAATGCCCTGCAAAAGGTATAAAAAATATTCCTGGTCAAAGTACAACTAATGTTGATGTACCCACCCAGAATCACTGTTTCATACGAGATTTAAAGACAATTGCAAATGCTGGAGCTTCTAAAAAATCTGAAAAAATATTACCTGTCTCTGATAAGATTTATAGTCCTAAACAAGGCGTCCAACAGAAGAAAGTAGACATTGCGCTTAATACTTTTTCAAGGCTTAGTTATATGCACAAAAATAAACAGAATGATGGTAAAAATAAAGTGATCGCTGATCAAATTAAACTTTCAAATAGCTCTACTGCAAATAAACAAAATTTGGGCTTAAATATTGACAAAGTGAGTCATTTACAATCTAAAGGTGAACTAATCATATCGAGAGTTGATAAATCAAAAACTATTTCGAAGGATATTACTAATGCTGGTGTACAAAAGATACAAAACATCAAATGTTTGTCAAAAGAAAATCCGCTATGCCTTAGTATCCAGCACCCAGTAATGCCAAAAATGTTGTTTTCCGACAGTAAGAGTTATGCCTCAAAAGCACCTAAAGATAGTGAAAACAGAGCTATTTTACATAAAAATACTGTCACGCCAGTAGAACCTTTACCAAATTCAACTTATCCATCAGAAAGTGATAAGCGTGATTTACTATTGTTATTAAGGCAACGATCTAAAATGAATCCTCCAAAGAAGCAGCACAAGACTGAAAACCCGAAAGTTATTATTGATAACTCTTCAACAATAACCACAACTATAAAACCGACCTCAAAATCTAATATCAATGATATTCGACCTAAAGAGGCTGTTGTTAATGAGATTATCCCAAATTTAGGAAATTCTAAAACTCTGACAAATATATCAGTCAAAGTTCCAAACAACAAATTGACATTATCCGAACAAAAAAAGGTACAGAATGTAAAAGGCTGCGGCAAAAATCCAAAGCAGACAGTAAAGATTAATGAAGCTTCTTCTTGGGAAAGTGTTATGGATGCAATTTTGGCGCATAAAACTCCGAGCAGAGGTCCTAATGCGCTTGATATTACACTTAAGAAAGATTCATTTGAAAACAGGTCTTCTAATAACATGGAAAATCAAAATACTAAAACAAATCATACCAGTACTGACACAAAAGCTGCTACAGATTCTGCAAACTTAAAAAAGTTAACTACACAATCAAATTCATCTGTAGTAAGCAGTGGAAACATCATTTTGCCAAATACACATACCATTCAGCCACAACTGAAACTAAAACAGGAAAAGAAAATATGTAGTAAGGACAAAAACATAGAATTAGGAAGGAGTAGTCCATTAGATTTAATTGACAAATGCTTTCCTAATATTATTCAAAATACTAATGATCCATTCATATCAGGTATACCTAATTCTGACTATGATTTACTAGAAGAATTAATGGACGATGACTTGCGAAAGGAGATTGGGGAACTTATGTCAGACGAAGAAGCTTATGGTACACTAACTCAAACTCCTAGATCAAAAAATGTTTTTAATGACAAACCTGTAAATTCATATTTAATTAAGTACCCAAATCAAAAATTGAATATGATGACAGCCGAAAAGACTGCAACCACTAATTCAAAATTAGACCTTCAAAATAAAAATATAATTATAACTCCAAAATCGACCATAGATGTGCCATCGGACTGTAATGCACTCAATAACCCTGTCCTTCAAATAAATTGTAATAAAAATACACTGTTTAGAAATAATGCAAACGAAAAGCCTCGAATAATTTCTAATGAAATCATAACTTCGCCAATAATTAATCAACCAGGTAATTTAAAAATTGGCAATGTCGTTCAACAATTCAAAACAACTGTTACACCTGAAAATAATAATTTGAATAAAAATGTAGATAGAAATACAATGTCCACAAGTAGTACTCTTCCAAATGCTTGTATCAAAGCTAAAATTGAAGATTTACCCGTCAAAGAAGTACAAAGGACTAATACTGACAATTTGCTTCATAGCAAAAATATTGCCTTGGATCCAACAAGAGTTATTCTAACAGTACCTCCAAGAAATGTAACACCAAATTTCGTGTTAATTGGTAACGAATTAATTTGTGATTCTTTTTCTACAGTAAAAGTAGACCAGTCAAATGTAAATACCTATGTTCCTGTAAATCGGGTACCAAATTTAACTTTATATCGCGCAACTCAGTTTGTCGCCCCCTGTGCGAATCCTGTTGTTATTGGAGATTCTACCACTTTGCCAGTTGCTCAAATGGTGTCGCCAAATATATCAATAATTTCATGTACTAATACAAATTTAAAATCAATGAATTCTGAAACTGAAAAGAATATGACGTGTGCAAAATTCCACGAAGAAAATAAAGTTAAAACCGGAAATTGTCAGGGAAATAAACAAAAAATTGAAGTCCCAAAATCTAATAATGAAAAGGCTGAAAATAAAATTGATATCTCGAATACATTTTGCGGAATGCCTGAAAAGAATAAAAATCTCGTATGTCCAAATAGTATCGAAATTTCTAACGTCGTAAATAATACATTTTGCGGAATGCCTGAAAAGAATAAAAATCACGTATGTCCAAATAGGATTGAAATTTCTAACGTCGTAAATAATACATTTTGTAGAATGCCCGAAAAGAATAAAAATCACGTATGTCCAAATAGTATCGAAAATTCTAACGTCTTAAATCGTGATCTAGAATCTATACAGAGTAACAACAACAAAACGAAATTGAGTACAAAAGAATCGACAAAGCTATCAAAGCTTAATTCAATTTTCGATACAAATCATGATATAACAGAAAATAATAAATTGTTGAAACCAGCTAAAAAGATAGAAAAAGAAATTCCCTATGAGCAAGTAAAACAATCACTTTTAGGTCCTCCTATACCTGAAATAAAATTGTGTCAAGAAAATAACCAACACAGAAATAAAAAATATGAACAAGAAGAAAGAGATAGATTACAAAATAAACGAATGCAAATAATAAATAGACAAACTAAACACAATATTTATGAAAAACCCATAGCTCTTAGTTATAAATCACTTATATCAATGAACAATGTTCACAAATCCGATAATAAGGATAAAGGACTTTCTAAAAATAACGTTTTAGACAGTGTTATTTATGATAACAAAAAAATAAGCTCTGAATATAAACATCACAATAAAAGTGACAATGAAAAACCCAATATTGATACAAAAAAGAAGACAACTTCACTGCAAAAAAATGTGGATTTGAACATATGTGAAAAATTTTGTCAAAAATCATCTGATACTTCTACCAGCGAAAGTTCCATCAACGATAGTTCAATCACTGAAAATAGTATTGTATACCCTCCTCGGCGTATTTCATTGCGTTTATTAAACGATTCGATGGCACTGACTTCTCCCAAACCAATATCTGTAGCAATTAAATCAAAAGTGAAACCAAAGCATCGATCGTTACTGAAAAAACGTCTTCCTATTCAAAAGCCTGTCATAGCCAAAGTTTTAAAAAAGATTCCTGAGAAATCTAAAGAAATGAATTCACTGAAACAGTTTGGAAAGCAAATGAAACGTAAAATAAAGAGTAAAAAAAGTAATGTAATAAATGTTGAAACTGAAGTAAGTACTATAAAATCACATATTGAAAATATAGATTCTGTAAGCAGAACTATTGAGAAACTAAATTATACATGTGTCGATATCGAAGAACAAATAACATCAGCTATAATTCCTAACATTTTCATAGAAAAGAATAATATTAAGAAAACACCTGAAAATAAATTAAATTCAACAGAGGAGAACCCTACGTCTTCTATAGATAAAGATGCCATTGATTCGAATCTAAAAGGAAATGTAGAATCTAACACTAAAATGATAAAATTTCTTCACAAGGAAATAGAAAAAAATGTTGAGAAAGAAAAACTTGAGATTAATATAATAGATGCAAATAACACAAAAACAATCAATCAATCAACTGCAAAAAAATTAAATACAACGGAGAATCATCCTAAATCACCCATGGATAAAGATGGCATTGAATCGAATCTAAAAGAAAATGTGGAATCTACCACTAAAATGATGAAATCTCCTTACAAGGAAATAGTAAAAAATGTTGAGAAAGAAAAACCTGAGATTCATATAATAGATGCAAATAACACAAACACAATCAATCAATCAACTGAAAATAAATTAAATAAAACGGAGAATCACCCTACATCAAACATGGATAAAGATGGTATTGAATCGAATCTAACAGGAAATCTACAATCTACCACTAAAATGATGAAATCTCTATACAAGGAACTAGACAAAAATGTTGGAAAAGAAAAACCTGAGATTAATATGATAGATGTAAGTAACACAAAGACAATCAATAAATCAACTGAAAATAAATTAAATACAACGGAGAGTCATCCTACATCACCCAAGGATAAAGATTCCAAAAAATCGAATCTAAAAGTACATGCCCAGTGTACTACTACAATGATAAAACCTCTTCACAAGGAAATAAAAAAAAGTGTTAAGAAAGCAAAACATGGGATTCATATTATAGATGCAAATAAAAACACAAAAACAATTAATAAATCAGCTGAAAATAAATTAAAAATAAAGGCGAAGCACCCTAAATCATCCATGGATAAAGATGCCAAAGAATCGAATCTAAAAGGACATGCCCAATGTACTACTAAAATGATAAAACCTCCTCACAAGGAAATGAAAAAAAGTGTTAAGAAAGCAAAACATGAGATTCATATTATGGATGCAAATAAAAACACAAAAACAATCAATCAATCAGCTGAAAATAAATTAAAAATAACGGAGAAGCACCCTACATCATCCATGGATAAAAATACCAAAGAATCGAATCTAAGAGGACATATCCAGTCTACTAATATAATGATGAAATCTCTTCACAAGTACATAGAAAAATGTGTTGAGAAAGAAAAACATGAGATTGATAATATATGTGCGAATAGAAACACAAAAACAATCTGTCAATCAAGTGTTAGTAAGTCAGTGGATAGTCAAGTAAAACCTATTAATAATATAGTAAGTGATGAATCCAGTAAAAGTACAATTGGTAGAGGTGTTGGACGAACAACTGAAATCCCTCAAATTATTGAAAAATGTAAACAAAACTCAGATATTCAAACTGGACAATTGAGTAATGAATCAATTGATGAAAAACTTTTAGAATGTAAAAGCAAAATTATTATCGAAGAAATACCAACACATAATAAAGATCCATTAAAAAAAATTGTTCGTATTAAACTTCCAAATGGAAATACATTTAAAGCTACTATATCTGGACAGTTAAATACAAATGTGGATTCATTGTTTAAGGATCCAGCTATAAAGGATTTGTTATGGAAAAATATAAATAATAATACAAAATGTACATTAAATATAAAACAAGTTGCGATAAAGACGGCCAGTAAATGTGAATCTGTTGTGACAAAAGTACAAGACATATCATATGTCCATGCTCCTGTGATTAGTACAGAAACTATTAACTTAGTAAGTGACGATGAGGATAGTGCCCAAACTTTTAAAACAGAGTTTGGAAATTATGATATTGCATTTATGAATCCAGATTTGTTTCTTAAACATCAAAAAAGATTCTCTCAAAAGTGTACTGTGAAACTTGAACGATGTTCTATTTTTTCAAAAATTAAAAAAAAATCTAAAGAAAATTCAACAATAATATTATGTGAATCTAATAAAGACATAAACTCTTGTACATCTCCGCAGCAATCATCTTTACAGGAACGTATAGCAAACCATATAGAAATAGATGATTTTTCAAACGAAAGTGAGATGACTCATATTCTTCCGAATACGGATAAGAAGACAAAGTTAACTGAAAATATCGATGACTTAAAAAATCTGTTACTTAAAGATTTCGGTGTTGAAGATAGCACAATTAACTTACAAAATAGTTTTAACGAACTAGCCGTTGATAGCTTACTACACAAAAATATTACAACGGATGGTAGTGATGAAGAAAGATCAAAACAATGTCTTTTAAGGATAGAAAAGTGTGATGAACTTGTAGAAAAAATGCAAATACAAAAAAATATGTGTTTTGTTAGTTTAGCTAGGTGTGATGATACTCTAAAAAACCTAGAAAATATTTCATTGGTGTCAAATAACTCAAAAGCAAAATCAGAAAATAAACTGAATTCAGAAGAGAGTATGTCCATTTTAGATGGACTCTCTGAAAGAAGTTCAACTATGAAGCGAACTGGATCATTATCAATATTAAACGACTTTTTGGTATTAGATGAAAGTAAGTCTATTGATGGCTCTCCACAAATTCAAAATCATGATCTCATATCCATTGATGCTGCACTGTTTAGTGCACAACCACAAAATTATTTAGATAGATGTAGTGCTGATTGGCTAATGACTAAATATGACTTACATCGTTATTATCACAACAATGTACATACAATATTTGGAAGTGAATTTGATGTCGAAAATTTAAAGTACGAGGACGTTTCAACTGATTGTGATAGTGATTTTGAAATCTCCACATCAATAAATGCACCGAATATAAAAAACGATAATATTTGTGATCAAGAACAAATAAAGTACGAAGTGCCAAGCCTTATTAAAATAATTGTGAACTATCTTATCAATAACAGCAATGTAATTGAGGATTTGAGATCAATTTGTCAAAATAATGATACCCAGCCAATAGCAAGTTCATCTCCATTAAAAAGAAAATTAACAGGTGTCGCTGATAATAAAAATCGCAAAAAGATTTTAAAAATAGAAAATGTTTTATCACAGAGTTGCGATGGCATTAATAAAATCCTTTCTCATAATGAACTAGTATCACACGAAGAAAGCTTTTCATTAATGGAAATCGTAGATAATAAAAATTTTCAAAATAAATTGATAGTCGATAGAGAAAAAATCGATGAGGGTATTTCCCATAAAAATAATGATAATGAAATATTAAGTTTGAATGAGATAGATACAAAAAAGCACAGTGATACGTTTCATGACAATGTTAATATGAGTGGCAATAAATTAAATGTTGATTTAAATGACTCTGTTTTAAACACTCCCAACTGTCATTTAAATATATCATTTAAAAAAAAATCAAGTAAATGTTTTCAAAAAGAAAAGAAAACTTGTTTAACAGTAAACAACCTCTCTCAAACTGAATTGAGTACCGAGAAACCAGATGAGCAGATTCAATGTCATAATGAATCTAAACCAACGTCAATTTTTACAGTAAACAACCTCTCTCAAACGGAATTGAGTACTGAAAAACCAGATGAGCAGATTCAATGTCATAATGAATTTAAACCAACGTCAATTTTTACAGTAAACAACCTCTCTCAAACTAAATTGGGTACTGAAAAACCAGATGAGCAGATTCAATGTCCTAATGAATCTAAACCAACGTCAATTTTTACAGTAAACAACCTCTCTCAAACGGAATTGAGTACTGAAAAACCAGATGAGCAGATTCAATGTCATAATGAATCTAAACCAACGTCAATTTTTACAGTAAACAACCTCTCTCAAACTAAATTGGGTACTGAAAAACCAGATGAGCAGATTCAATGTCCTAATGAATCTAAACCAACGTCAATTTTTACAGTTAACAACCTCTCTCAAACTAAATTGAGTACTGAAAAACCAGATGAGCAGATTCAATGTCATAATGAATCTAAACCAACGTCAATTTTTACAGTAAACAACCTCTCTCAAACTAAATTGGGTACTGAAAAACCAGATGAGCAGATTCAATGTCATAATGAATCTAAACCAACGTCAATTTTTACAGTAAACAACCTCTCTCAAACTAAATTGAGTACTGAAAAACCAGATGAGCAGATTCAATGTCATAATGAATCTAAACCAACGTCAATTTTTACTGATAACGCCATTGAAACAAGAAAAACTTTCACAGAATGTTCTGATGATGAGGATAAAATTGAAGTAATAATACCATTAGAAAAATTAGATGATAAAAACATTCAATCTTTGCCATTGAACTCAACTAATTTTAGGTATAACTGTTTAAACGAAGAACCGACAACTGATGGTAAAAGTAACGAAACAAAGTTAAATAGATTTGAATGTAATTATCTCCAAGAAGTTGATCTAAACACAGATACAAATATAAAAAAAGGAGATATTATAGAACCAGATTCGAATTCTGTTTATAAAAATGATATACAAACTATAAATTCCAATAAAGTGTTAGATGATATTATTCTAAATAAAAATGCTGAAATGTTTTGTGAAATAAATAATTTACAAAAGCAAAATAATCAAGAATATTCAATAAACGAGAATAAGAATAGAGAAAGTGATAATACAGTACTTAAAAACAAAAATAACGATGTCATTGATAAAGAGTTACAACATAACATTGACGTAGAAGACAAAGATACTAAGACTTCAGTTGTTTGTAAGTCTTTACAGAATGAATTGATTACCAAATCTTCAAATGATGCTTTACAGAAAAATGTTACACTTGTTTATAAAGGTGATTCTAGCGTTGTTTTAAAAGGTTCAATATATGAAGATCCTGTAGTTGGTACATGTTATGTGTTCCCTATATTAAATAAAACTTCATATGACGGCGAAATTTCGTGCAGTAATATATGTGACGAGAAAACTATTAATGTCATTCAAGCTTTAAAAAACAAAGTTGTCGAAGATCAAAATGACGAATTTGAAGAAAGAGAAAATTCCTATAATTTGGATGTTACTGTACCAAAAATTACATATTCAAGACAAATAATCCAAGATAATCTTTTGAACCAAAACACTGAAAAGTTAAAAAGGAAAACTTTAAAACGTAAAAGTGATGCCGGTGATAATAAGTTCAATGGAAAAAGATACCGAAAAGGCAAAAATATTGACTATCCAAAGATTACAGTTACCGCTATGGCTGAGTCTTCCTATACTAAAGAATATAAACGATTATTTAATTATTGTAGCTCCATAAAATTTTCATTCTCACGGCCATTTCACAAAGAATACGTCGACGTGTCGGATGTACTGAAATGTTGGCCTATCAGTGAATCTACTATTGACATTTCTGACACAACTGATGATAAAAGTGTTCTGTTTTTAGATGAAAATGTTGAGAAAGAAGGTCCCTACGATCCTCTACAACAAACGTTAGCTGAAGAAATTTCTTCTAAGTATGTCGAGCAGCAATTGTCTTGCGATCAAATTAATGAAAACAATTTTAGTATGGGTTTTGGTGAGGGGTCCGGCAGAGTCATAAATATTTCGGAAGATGGAGATAATATTTCAAAATTTTCGGCTGCGACTCTGTCGGACGTAAAACAATCTCAGCCGTTTTTATTGTCCGAGGACTATGAGGAGAATACTGACAAATGTGTAGAAATATGTAAATTTAATAAAGATCAGTTTGATATTTTTAAACGTTACGTTTCATACATCCAACTGCGAGATAAAGTGCGTTCATTTTTTAAAAAAACTACTTTAGAATTAAATTATCATTGGCTTAAAGATAACTTAAAAAATACATATAAGATGTCTGTCTATAATAATAAGAGTAATCACGATTTTCCATACGATTTGGTTAATCCAGATTTTATTGAACCCGCTCCAGTTCAAGCTGTTGTGCAAGTGGTTCAGGTAGGTCAGTTACCCGTCAGCGCAGCTGCCCAAAATCCTGTTACATGCGATCCACGAGTCACACAAGTGACAGATGCTAGTCCATCACTGTGTTCGGTCGAAAATAGCCCTCAAGATGATTCACAATCACCTATTAAGACTGAATATACTGAATTAACCACTGCAGATCTCAGTTTACCTTTAGTACAAGAATATGAAAGACATATGAAATCCCAAGAATCGTCGAAAGTACCAACTTGTAATGAGAATATACCAGTGGAAATGGAAGTAACGGATGAAGTGGAACACGAGGAATTACCTACTATAAAAGATGAACCAAACGATTATAATGATAGTGATGATTTACAATCATTGGTAAACAAACACATAAATAATGTTGAATATTCATATGATTCCAATGCAAATAATTCGTCATTAGAAGCACAATCAAATAATGATATGATGTTTGAAACGTTAGAGAAACATAACGCTGAATTTATAGCTCAGCAGAAGCAACAAAATGGTTCTGCTGAAAAAACAGACCAAATTGCTCATGCCATGAATGCTGCTGGTATAACAACTACATCAGAAATAATTAGCAATCAAAGAGGCTTAGTCAATATAATGTCTCCGAAAATGGGATCAGATGCTACTAATCACGTTTCACAAACAAATAATTATTCAAAGCCGGCTATTAATGCAATATCCCTGCAACAGGCATTAGCGCAAATATTACCGCCCCCATTAAATCAGAATAACTCTCAGGATAATAATCAAACGGCCGCTAATTCGACAGCTACTTCACAAGTTTTACACATTGTACAAGGTAAAAATTCAAATGGAAGCCAACTTACGTTAGTAGACAACACACAGAATTCAGTAATTAATAATTCTAATACCTCGGTCTTACATATTGTTCAAAATAAAGGAGTAAACAACAATTGTACATCAAATACAAATGCTGGACAACATTCCGCTACTTATGGTGGATTATCATTAGTAGAAACAGGTCTCCAACAGGGTAATAATCAGCTTCTTCATATTGTAAATACTGGTAATCAAAAAAATCCTGCTTCAGGCCAATTGTTAAAAAGGGTGAATCTTTTAACGAATTTGTCGAATGTGCAAGGAACTAATGATCAAAAAATGGTCCAATTTTTATGTAAAGCCGCAGATGGCAAATCTATACAGTTAAATGCTTCAAATCAAAGAAGCATGGTATTACGATTACAACCAATAGAATCGTCAAATATTCAAGTTAATCAAAAATCGGACAGTCAAGATTTAAGTCCTTCAGGAAATACTAACATAACAACATCTAATAAAGAGTCCGTTAATGCCCAACATGAAATAAAGTCACGATCTGTGTATGAAGAAAATTATGCTAAATTTATTCAGAGTTCCACAAATAAATCCTTACCGGAAAAGTCCACAAGTTTACCAAAATTTAATCAAGCTTTTGGGAAGCAAGTCTTTCAAGATGGTAATCAAAAATCAAATGACATTAACTCAAATACGTCTCATTTACCATCTGTAAATTTAAATACAGAAAATCCTGAGTGTCAATCCTCTGACGCTACATTGAATTTGGATCACATGGGACAAATAAACAGCCCACCATTGCTTTTGAGAAAGACTACCCCTCAAACGACACAATCACCTTCGGCTCAACCTAATTTAATGCAACAAATTAAACAAACCATATCTCCTATGAATATACAAACAATGCATGGTGGTGTTATTTATACTCGCCAAATACCCGTCAATATTGGCGGAGGACAAACAATTAATTTAATAACAGTTCCTAGTACAGAACTAATTGATGAAAATAGTCAAAAACAACAAAACGACGTTAAGTTTGTTAACCAAAATGAAATAGATTCACCAATTATAAAAATTGTGCCTCAAAATCAAACTTCTACTACAGATAGTAATTCAGACGAAAGTTTGAGTCATCTTCCGCCACCAAATGAAAACTCACAAAATACGTCAACACAACACCAGCCAGTTTTAACTCAAATGCGAATAAAATTGCCAATGTTAAGTAAAGCTCCTCAAATGGTATCTGGAACGAGAGTAGTACGGCCGTCGTTTTTTCAAATTCAGCGGAATGTGATTGGAGGAGCGAATCAACCCGTGTATCAACAATTAGTATTAACAGCAGCACCCCCTCTTGGTCATACTATTCGTTTACCGCAAACTCAAACGACAAGACAGGTAAAAGTTAATTCCGAAAGTCAGTCTTCATCGGAATCTCAAATGAGTTCATCTACCCTTGAACAGCTACGGGAATTCGATATGGTGTTAGAACAAGTTAAGGAGAGAAGTACAGTTCAACCAAACCCAAACGTAAATAATACTTATACAAAACTGAACACGCCAAAATCGGAAGCAACTGACACCACATCGATAACTTCGACCGTCACAGAATCAACCCAACAAGTTTTATATTCCATTGGGTCTAACCAATCAGTTAATGTTGCGTATGTCAGCAGAAAACCTAACGCAACAACGCCCACGCAGTCAGCATTTGTTAGGTCGCCAGATTCATCAGGTATTATTGAGTCTCCCTCTTCTTCAACACACGTACAAATACCTCATACTGTTACTAGTGAAACATCTTCTAGCGAGGGCACAGCCCAGCCAAATCAACAAAAGGCGGCGAAAGTAGGTTCTAAATCAAAGTCAAGACCAAAATCATCACATCCACCAAATTCGCTAAAAATAAATACTGTACCTCCAAAAACGTCTACTCAAAAGCCCCTTGAAGATGAACAGACTACGCAACGTATACTTTATATATTAGCAGAATATAAAGAACAAGTAGAGAATTCTCCTGATAAAGATAAACCAGCACCTAGAAGGAGGTCAAATCCACCATCAAACCCTTCAGGATCATCAAAACGTAAAAAAAGCTCTAGTAGTTCTCGGCGATCTGGTGGTCGCGATATGAGTCCAGTACACGGTGATGAGACATGTCGTACAATGGGATCTGAAGACAGTAGCTGTGGTACTTCACAAGGCGATTGCACTGAGAATTGCCTTGAGACTCATTCACCTCAAGATAGTCCCCACAAAGTTGTTAGAAAACTTAGTTTTGAAAATGAAACGAATCGACCAAGACCACAGCCTCAGCGTAATGTGATAGTTGCAGATGGTCAAACCATTACTGTTGCTAGAGGAACAGCAGGCAAACCTACCACAGCTGTTTTAATGCCCGCGAATTACATTTTGCCCGTTTCAATGGTTAAAGGTGGTCAGCAGATTGCTATAGTGACAAACCGTGGCCCGAAACTATTAACGGTTGGCGGAGGTGAAGGTGGAGCTACCAACGCCCTTTTATTGCAACGTCTTATTGGGCCAGCTGGTCTGAAACCGGTTTTAGCTCGTCCAGGAGTCCGTCACGTCCGCTTACCAACTGCAGCTCTTCACAATCTCCAGGCTTTCAATCTTGCGACGGCAACAACAATCCGTCCACCTGATAGCACTGCTTCGCCGGCTTCGGCCCCTACACCACCTGAACTTATAGAAACTAGAGCCGCCAGCTCGCCCTGGACTGATCGTGAGTCTCAAGATATAAAACCGGAACGTGGATCCAGTCCTGAAGATTCGGAGCCGTGGAATCTGCCATCATCCGCCGACCCTCATGATTACACCTACGAAGAAACTGTTCGGACAGACAATATGGACAGAACTGTTCTTGTAAGTATTTAAAACTTTATTTTTTATTTCGCTACATAGTTCTCTATTTGTTCACAATTGTTGCAACTTCAGAACCGAGTTTGTACATTGAGTAAGAAATACATTTATTGTTTGCCTTATTTCTTTAAAAACATAGATACTTATATTATATTTAAAAAAAATGGATTCATTAGCATTCTGAGGTAATTTTGTAATAGCATTTATTTACAGATCTGAAGCTGTAACCTTTGTTTAACCCAATATGTATTTCGAAATCTGAGTAGGTACGCGTGTATTATCTACTAATGGTGTAACAAAACGTTAACCGAGTAGATAAATGCTGGTTAACATAATTTGAAACTTCAGGACGCGATCCCAGATCGATACAGTCCCGAAATGGAGGCGCAAAGGATATTTGATAAGATGTTCGACGTTGACTCGAAAAGGTCGTACATCGTTGATTCTCAAGACGATACGTCCCGTTGCGCATACGATATTGACGCGTCAGATAGCGACGATAAGGCCTACCACCAGGTGATCATATCGTAGTACTGACGCCGACCCCTAAGACATAGAAAGCCTCTTAGTAGACATGCACGCATCAGTTTCTTTTATATGCTTTTTTTCGTTCGGTGTTAGTTTGCCGTAAAGTATTATAGATGCGACATCATTGCTTCATACTTATTTTAAACAAAAAGATATAATATTGAAATTACGAAGTTAAGTCATTCAAAACATATTTTATTTAAGTAATTTCTCTAAAGACACATCGCTTAAAGCTTGCTTGCATTAATAATACATAATACAAATGTTACCGCTGTGCAGAATAACAGATGCGTAACAAGAAAAATGATTTTAATTTCAATAATATATTAAATTAACGTCGCTTCTATAGTTAATTATATGGCATCCTGCAACCGAAACGAAGAAAGTCCTTGTTGTAAAAGTCTCATAAATGTTTTCCCAGTTATAGTCTTTCTCTTATAATTTCTATAATTTATTCTTTGTATTTTCTAAACAGATGTATTAAAACGTATCTCGTACGCTTGTTTACGAATCTTCTCGTCGTAGAACTAAAAAGTTGGAAATAAAATGTCTTTAATTTTTGCATGTGGCAGTTACGTCGTTATTGTTCCATAATCAATGCGACAAGTCATTGTGCATGCAACTCATCTTTACCATTATGGATGACATCAATCCCTACGTTTAAAATTATTTTTATAACACATTTCAATAAAAACCCCCTTAATTTAATAGATGTTTTAGTTACGGATATATTCGATGTATGTAAACCCTGGCACATTCATTATGAATTTGGATAAATTTAAATTGTATCTGTGATAGTCTTTTGGCCATTAAAAACATTCATTTAAAAATATGCGTCCCTTAGCTTTGGATATTTGCTTTTAGCCACAAAAGTTACATTGATAGCTTAGTCAAATTGTATTAAAAATAACAATAAGTAATATTCATTTGTAATTTAAAATAAAAGTTAAATACGTTTTAAATATACCTGGCCTGATATCGTCTACTGAGTTTGCCAAAACATATATTATATAATAATTATAGGAATTATTTTATTCAGGTGGTTCAGAGAAAAGACGGCAGTTCTCATCGCCAACATCGGCTCACTCATGTATCTGCAGCAGCGCTAAGGCATAAATACGCTATACTGGAACATGAATTACGATTGCAGGTAAAATCAATCATAATTTAATTTATTTCAAGGAAATGAAGTCGTTAACGACACTGCCAACACATCACGTTCTTTCTTTTGTTTTTATTACTTCATTTATAATTATAATAACTAAAACAAACTCGGTAAAAATAATAATGTATCGTCGACTAATCTAGCTGCCGTTGTAAATTTTCTTCCGTTATTTTTATTGGTTAGGGCACAGCAGGAAATATCTTGCTTAAAATCGTTACAGAAGATCACAACCAAATAATGCTGCTCAAATTGTGTTGTTCGGAGTACGCTTATCTGCTATTCTAGTGGTATAAAAAATTATAAAAATCTGCATCGAAAGACAGTGATACACTTACCTCAAATTTTATTTTTTTCTTAAAAACATACGATCTATTGCAACGTTCTTGTTTGTCCTATACGACGCTTGTAGCTTAGCCGACGATATGTACTTAACATCATTATTACAAAAGGTAAACAATTTTGGTTTTATTTACATAGTAGTAGTATTTAAATAATAGTTTTGGCTCCAGGGTACAGCCTTTTTACAGAAATCCTTATCGGAGGAGTGTGAAGATCTTGGCGTGGATTCTCCTTCCGCTTCCGAACTATTTCCAGAAGCCGAATTATTGTTCGCCGCATCACCGGCTCATGATGCACCGCAACACTCTCATACACGTAAGAAAATATTAAACTGACTAACTTTTATTATTATATATTTACAAACGTTTAAAAAAACCGGTCGGCACTGGAGTCCGGAAACAAACGATACACAAGCACAAACACTTAGACTACTACTAGGCAAACATCTGTATGGCCAATACAAATGTTTGCTATGTGCGGGGTTCGATCCCGCGACCGCCA
The DNA here is from genome assembly GCA_905220545.2 of Melitaea athalia. NCBI lineage: Eukaryota > Metazoa > Arthropoda > Insecta > Lepidoptera > Nymphalidae > Melitaea > Melitaea athalia. The sequence continues at coordinate 8,723,012 of HG992203.1, forward strand.
GTGCAACAGCCATGAGCCAGTGCCGTGACCGTTGCGCCAACACGTCGACAAAATAATAGAAATAGATATATAATTTCATATGTTTATTTTCGTAAAAGAATAATTAAAATTATTTAGTCACGAAATCGTCCAATACAATCACTACATTGCAATCATCTACATTACAAACCACAAGACATAAATATAAAATCATATTGCAGCTCAGCCAACAATTATCAACCAAAGTGGGATACCTCAACCGGATATAGATGATCAAATAGCCACCGATAGACTCCTACATCATGATGTAACTGATGACCAGCAAGATCTTGGAGTCACACTTGGGTTGGATGAGGGTATTGTTACCGTAAGCGAAGATGGTATGCAAGCGACAATAGCATTAGATCAAGAAGAATTTGCAAGATCTCATCCCAATACAACTTTTCATAGCGAACCCACAGATGAAGGAGAGGTAGATATCATTTTTGTATTTATGTATAGTTAAGTAAGTTCATATATAACTAAATGAACAATAATGTTCAGCCAGCATTTTTTTTTTAAATCACTCAGTGTTAGATTAAAAAATTACTGCTTGCTTGCCTTACTTTGAAATTTAAAATGAATTTTTCTAGTCTATACTTATAATACCCTTATTTTTATTTCAGGTCCAACCATTCACAATAACTGGACTTAAAGGACGTCACATAACACCGACTATATTCCATGCTGGAAGAGCTCCGGCCACTGTTCTAGTAACCGCACCTCAAACATCCGTCATATCGCAAGCAACACCCGACAACGCCCACAATAACGTTAAATTTGCGAACATCAACCAAATTATCAATTCCTCACCAGTGACACACGGAAATCTCAATCTTTCCTCACTACTGGTCAAAGACGACAGACTTACGAAATTCGACAATATACTCACGGATTCAAGAGAACTGCATCTTTCTCATACAGCATCAGCGATCGTTCATTCAACTGGAAATGCGACTCAAGTTATCAGGCGAGTGTGTTATGAAGACGATAAGAGAGATACAAGATTCCTAATGGATGAACCCGAAGCTATTATTGCTGGCGACGATGCTAAAATGGTAGCCGAAGATAGCTCTAGAGACGCAACGCTCGAATCTATGGCCGGTGAAATAGACGATGATAATTCTTCGCCTGAAAGACACGCGGAATTATTTTGGGAGTCGAATTCCGCTTCCGAAAGATCGGAGAGCAGGCGACCTTTGGATTTCAGCAGTGATAGCGAAAAGTGTTGCAAAAGTCCATCATATGACGAAACTAATTCTACGGATTCAAGCGGTGTAGGGACTCACATGAGACTCGACTCAGTTATAAAGGACGCTAGAGGGATCGAGAGGAGCGGTAGTGCGGAAGGGTCTTCAGCTGATGATACGCATCCGCCTTTACGCACTTATCCCGCTAAACGGATGTACCATACAATCGACAGGGACATGGAGAGGAGTATGTCTGGAAAGACTAGAGCTGGTTTCCAGGAGGAGAGATCGGAAAGCCTCGAAGTCAGGCGAAGGGCGTCCAATAGGGGAGTGGTAAAACGTGGCTGCCATTGCTGTAATGGATCCCCAGCGCCATCTAGGCCGAAAAAATCTAGGCAGAGAAAACCAACGATGGACTTTACTTCCAATTAATGACTTACAGTGTTTAATCGACTTTGAATCGAGGGGAAGTCCTCAAGTTTCTAGTTAAAGACGTATAGTGATTAATCGACTTAAAAGGCCGCGGGAAAGCCCCCTTTCGCGCCAGACTGAACGCGATCTCTTTAACAATGAGGTTTCACTTAAGTGTAATATATTAATAAATTGTTGAAATTGTTTTGTAAATAACAATAATCGGATAGCTTTTGTTCAGATGATACGTGTAATTTTTTGTTAAAAATTATTATAAGTTTAAAACTTTTCTTTTAGCTGTTATAATTTTTAATTTTTAGATATAAAATAAAACTGACACCAATTAGTTCAAATCTTTTTTTTTATTTCAACTTGATTTTTATAATTTTTTTAACGATAAATATGATTTTATAAAGATTTATATTTGATTGTTAAATTTCATGTAATTACCTTATACATATTGTATTGATAATATATAGATTGTATAAAAATAATTGTATTACATAGGCTATCTCCATATTATGTTAAGCGTTTCCGTTTAGTGAATACAGGCCATACTCAAATGTGAATTTGTCTCTTAGTGTAATAGATGTAAGAAGAAATCTATATAATAGCCCTTCTTTATAAAGCTAGACTGATGTTGACACGATAATTTCTTAGTGTATCGCTATTTAAATTGGATGTCGATATTTTATAGTTTTATTTTCTATACTTGTACTATATTAGTAATTTAATTAAAATGGCAACTTCCATGGGAACTGCACAAATTTAACGTCGATTCGACGGTGAGCTTTAACTTTGGCGGTTTATTTTTCGAGATTTTAGTTATTCGAGAACATACGGTGCCAATACTGGTCGATCCGTGCTTAATTTACATTCGCAGAGGGCGTTGACGTATCGTTGTAATAAAAAAAAAAAACATAGTAGAATTATTTAAGTTAGAGTGAATTTATAATATTCAATGTACGGGTGTAAATATACGTCCCCAATTATTGTTCTGGGGAACATCTAGTCACTATCGTACCGTTAGAATATCGTATATTTAGATTGAATGCGGTATCGGGCTCTCCGATTTTCGGCTTAAAGCCAATAAATCTTCAGTATTTAGCCGCTTGTATATAAATTGAAATGGATGTGGGTAGTGACATAAAAAACCCCTGTTTTTGATGACAGATTTTTTTCGTGGTACTAATAAAAATGTACGCGATGATTTGTACATAAAATGATGGTATAATTAATTAGTGAATTTAGCGAGGTCGGTCGTTCTCTGACGGTTTTATTATAGTGAAATGTAACAAGATGTTTTGTGCGCTCTCGTAATCGAGCCGTATTCGATATAAACCATAGTTCAGGATGTTACTTCAGATAGTCGTAAGATAGTGTTATTAGGTAAAGTTTACAGTATGTGTATATATAAAGACTTTAGTCCGACTTTTATGGTTTGATAATATTTTTGAATGGTTGACACCTCAATAGATAACGCTTTGAAGTCAGGCTAAAGGCGAATGTCCAAATATCGGGACGCGTGTTTTCCGTAAGTTTTTTGGAACCTTTAATATATTTTTTTCTCTAAAAGACAGTTTTTCTGCCATTTCTAAAAGTAAGATTCGAATTTTTTATATAATCCAGTAAGTTGTTATTGTTCGATATTGTAGGTCGGTTCGATATTACTGTCAGACTACAGTATTGCAGATGTGTTTTGTTATTTTTCAATTAGAAGTTAAACATTTTATAGCTGTAAATGAAAACTTGATAACGTTTAGGAGTTTTCGTCATTATTTTTTAAATTACCCAAAAATGTGTTTTTGTGATTATGTAAACATTATTTTTAAAAGTGCTACAGAAAATGATCATTAAAACTTATCTATTACAATTTCTTTTATTCAAATTCACTCACTAGGAATGTTTATATCTAGGAATAATATTCACTTCTGGAACTAAAATACTTACTAATGAAACCCTTATGCGCCAATAATGTCAAAAAAGTGTCACAGCACCGTTTCACCGTAATAAATAACGATTCTCACTCCTACAAGGAGAGGTCTACTCCCAGTAGTGCGATATTAGACTGAATCGTCAAATAATAGCTATACCCTTGGGGATAACAAACGAATTTACGAATCACAATTACATGATCACTTGAAGACAAAATCCAGTGGCTGCAAAAAGCTAGGAATTCTGAGCAGGGACTTCACATCAGAACATCGGCTTCTGCTTTACAAAGTACAAGTCAGTCCCCGTATGAGGTACTGTTCGAACCTTTAGGCAGATGCTTCTCAATATCATTTCCAACAATTTGATCGCATCGGGCGGTTCGCATTGTCGACAATCCAAAAGTTATGGATGGTGTAAAACATTTAAATGTGAGTCGTTGACTCTCTGTACGTTTTTACCGTCTGTATAATGAAAAGTGTTTTATCTACACTAATGTTGTAACATTCTACTTATGTTTCCAATACTTGACTTATAATTACTACTGTTATAGCGCAGACAACAAAACACTCTATTTAAGCAATTTCACATGATGGTATAATATCCACATCGATATCGTAAAATCTCATTATAACATCGCGCGCATGCGCGCAGCTGCGCTCTCATTGGTTAGATTTTAATGGCGGCAAAATCACTGTGACAATACACGTACGCGTGAATTTAATTTAATAAATTAAAAGTTAAAAATGGATAGCGACGATGATATTTGTACGCCTCCGGATATTCTAGAATTGGCAACAAAATTAACTCACAATCTTTTGCCAGAAAAATCTAGAAAGTTATATGAAAAAGAATATTGAATAAAATTCAAGTCTCAAATACGATCTTGAACAGTATAGAAAACAAGACGAATGAAGTAATTATAAATATTCCGACTCCGTCTACGAGCTCTACCTACTGCTTGCCCCGCGACCGCTACAGCTGCTGGATCAATAATTAACATTAACTTTCAAAATTGTACCATCCAAAATTTGAACAATTATTATAAATAAACTATTGTCAGCTTTTACTCTTGTTGTTTGATTAATTGCATTAGTGAAGATAAAGTAGTGTATGCAACTGCATATAACACGGGTATTAAAACACTTGTTACTATTATGAAACTCGCTGCGCTCGTTTCATAAACTCACTCGTGTTTTAATACCCTTCATTATGTGACAGTTGCATAAACTACTATTGATGAACTCTTCGATATGGAACCACCGTCACGTTTTTACCATTGCATGATTGCACCTTTCGCTATAGGACTAGATATCTTCAACAACAATTGGATACCTGATTTGCATCCAATGGGATGAGCTTCTCGCAATTTTTTCCGCGTACGTACTAACTGGATTGACCTTCTTCCTCAGGTTTTCCATGTCCCATATTTCCTATAAAGGCCAGCGACTCCTCGCACCTCTATATATTATGCAGATATCTATGGGCGACGGTAAACATTTAACATCAGGTGGTACCGGCCGCTCGTAAACCCTAATTATAAAAAATGGGTCATTCCTATTATTACCTGTCTTGACTCGAATATGTTAATTGGTTCAAACATGACCTAGCTATACACAATTTTATACCTTAGCGGACCTTATTTGAAAATTTAACATTCGCATTAGTATGCGCGAATGTTGTGGACAATTATACCCCGTCCGGCGACTAATGATCTTTTTGACAGCCCACGCCTATAAATTACAGTTGTTTTTTTTTCGGAATAACGTATGAATAACGTACTAAAATTCTGCTGTAATGTCATACTTTATTGACGATTTGATTGATTGAGTGAAGTACCCTGTGCATAACAAACAACCACAGACTATCAAACAGTTCTTGAAATAATAAATCGATAATAAATCGATCATATGATAAAAATAATTTTTATTGTTTCTATAAATTTAATACAAAAAAGGAAATAAAAATAGTATCTATGACCCCAAGATTGATTACTTGCAAGGAATTAAGTCGAAATCTTGAAATTTAATTGCAAACCAAGAAAAAAGAGCAATAACTCTGTTAATTCATTTAATTATTATTTATATATTTCATTTATAATTAAAAAAACTAATAAACGCATAAATAAATAATATTTTTAAACTAAATGTATTTAATTAAATCGATTGAAAGTTCTTATTAAATAAAATCGATTATTATTTTGAATCGAATAAATAACGTGTGAGGCAGTCACTAATGTCAAAATTTCTTGAAGTGTCAAAAAGATCATTAGTCGCCGGACGGGGTATAGGTATTCGCATTTGCGAATGTGATAAATCCAATATTCGTTACATCACTAAATCATACGAGTACATAATTATAATTATATTCATTAGTACAGCGTGGTACACCGTACATGACAATGCTATTTATTAATTTCATACAAAAATTAGAGTAGCATTAACTTTTTAGAACAACAGTATAGTGGAGCAGAACAGAGGTATTTATATCGTCACAAAAATTGTACATTTCTTCCCGAATATTAGGTAGGGTAAGGTGGGGTGCAGTGTTACAAAAAAAATAAACTGGAATATAGTGTCAAAACTATCGTTTTAATCAGCTGGTTTTTGGCAAGGAAATAAACTTTAATAATCTCTCTCTAATTAAAATAACTCAAACAATAACATTATTAGCAACTACTTAATTTAAATTGCACTTTAATTAAATCAGTCGATTGTAACACTGAGCCCCGTATCTGGGGTAGTCTGTTACAGGGTAGGGGGCACAATGTTACAACATAAAAATAATAGAAAAACTAAATAAGAGAAAATGTTCTAACAAATATTAAATTTCTGTAAAATATTCTTTGGGAACGTATATACATCTGTCTGACGTTTATTCTTCTTTTGAACATATCTTTGCAATGTCATAAAATTAACATGCTTTTCATTTGCTGCTTTTCGAAGACTAACACCACTTTCAACCATCTGAATCGCTTCTGCCATATCTTTTTCACTATGAAGACCGTAATCTGTCTTCATCTTACGATTTCGCACCATTGTTCAACAAAAATGTTAATTGAGGCTGATTTTTACAGTGTCACACAGTGCCCCGTAACACTGTGCCCCGGAGAGGTAAACCAAATAAAAAAAATCGTATGAGTATTTTAGGTTATGTTTACAACAAACTACTTAACGGTAATTTTTAGCTAGATATACATCAAATTAATAAAAATTAACATCACTTCCCTAAATACAATACGTCCGGAAAGAAATTAAAAACTTTGAAATGATTTTTTCGTCGTTTTATCACATAAAAACCTTTTTTGTTTGTAATTTTTTAAGCACGGTACAAACTGCGGCGAGGACAATTGTTTAAAGATCGCTGCTTGTGAGCTTGACAAACGTGTATACCAAAATCATAAAATTAAAAGATAGTGACGGAGATATGTGCATTGTAACATTGTACCCCGTGTAACACTGTGCCCCCTCTTACCCTACAGCTAAACTCAGAGATTTTATTGAACAATACACAAATTACTTTCTTTTAGGTAATTTAAATTGATATTATTTTTGTGTTATTAGAGCAATAAAACGAGAATTAAGTTTAACAATTATTATTATTTTATATTTATTGGTTGTACATAAAAAATAAAAATAATTTAGGCGGACGCACTTGTGTTTTGAATAAAACTCAATATGGTGCAATATAAAAATAAAAATTGCACAGTTTCCATAGTCCACTTCTACACATCACTAGACCATTTCCTTTTTTCTTTTATCCTCTTCATAACAGCCAAAACCTCTATCCTGAACTCCAATCTTTCATCTTCAGAGTATTTAACCACTGATGGCAGGAGAGACGCAAAGAAGGCTTCATCCTCATTCATGATTCTCGGGTCATTACACTCATCAACTTCAACATAATCTACCTCTGTTTTATCAGAATCCTTACTCTTTTTTGCTTCTTCTTCGTAATATTCAGATTTTCTCGACTTTTTTCTATGACTGGTACTTTCTTTGGGACTCTCTCTTTCTATTTTCATGTACGATGAACTGTCTTCTGTGTTAAAATCTACGGTGAAGTCTTCATCTGTTGATGTAACTTTTATTAGGAATTTGAGATGTTCATAGAGAAGATACTTCCGTCTTGGTCTGCCCATTTTCGTTTTAAGTGTCTTTACAAAGGTATCTCGGATGTTTGTCCATTTGTTAAGTATTAATTCACCTGAAAACAATAGATATGACAATAAATATAAAATACGACCACAGATTTTATACGTTCATATTATGGTATCTTTTTTTTAACACTATCTATTTACTGCTAATATTTGGAAAAATATCTTTATGTGTAATAAAAAAGTTAATTTAACCGAGAACGTAATATAAATGCGTGTAAAATTGGGCAGGATTCAGGAACATATATGTACCTAACTACCTATACTTAACCATTGGTTGTTATCTTTAGAAGGTACGATGGAATTTAAAATAATTGTGTTTGCTCGCAAACGAAAAAAAAACCGACTTCAATGACATCGACAAGTATAGTACCCGGCCATAAATATTGCACATCGACCTTTGGAAAGAGACAATCGGCTAATTTCGACTTCGTAGAGCGTTATAGTCCAAGATCCCAGACCCCAGACTTCCTTGTTTCTGATTGACAAAACATTACAGTATACATCGTAGTATATAGAGTCGCTAAAATATTTTCTACATGTTTTAAAATATAGTAATATAATTAGTGTCTGGCGATAAATACTAAAATAGCTGGTTAATAACATTTTTACGTATATAAAGCAGCCAAATTTAAAAAAATTGTGAAAGAACGTTTGTGTACTAAAGGATATTATTCGATTAACGATTTTATAGAAGACAGTACGCCTTGGGAATGATGTGATCGCCGCCAGGCTATTTCAACCTATAAAATTATTGTAAATTTCAATCTGCTTTGGAAAAAAAACATGATTAAAAAAAATGATATTAGTCCCGCTGAGTTTCTTTCGCCAGTTCTTCTCAGGTCAGAGGCTTTTTCTTTCCGAACTGGTAGTAGACTATGACGTTCAGTAAGAAATTGTAATAATTTTATGCTGAATAAAATATTTTGAATTTGAATTTAATATATTTTGTCCTTCAAAAAAATATGACAGGTGATCTGGGAACTGGGTTCTTACACTATTAGATCTGTCATACGAAATACTGACAGTCCGATACGTCTCATAGGTAATGTGCGTCAGAGATAACGCTCTACAAAGTTCAAATTAGCTGATTGTCTCTTTCTAAAAGTCGATGTGCATTATTTACGGCCGTGTACTATAATACAACGTAATAAGACGAAAAAATAGGTAAATACGCGCTATTAAAGACTAGCTTCTGCGCGCGACTTCGTCGGCGTGGACTCCGCTCCTATTGGTCTTAGCGTGATGACACATAGCCTATAGCCTTCCTCGATAAATGGGCTATCTAACACTGAAAGAATTTTTCAAATCGGCCCAGTAGTTCCAGAGATTACCGCGTTCAAACAAACAAACAAACAAACTCTTCAGCTTTATATATTAGTATAGATTACTCAAAAAGTTGTAATCAGATCTCGATCTAATTTAAACAAGACTACATGACAAGTATTAGCTTTCGATTAAAGTAAGAATCATCAAAATCAGTACACCGAATAAAAAGTTATGCGGTATAATACAACGTAGGTCGACGAAAAAGTAGTCAAGTAAATACGCATTATTAGGTATAACTCAAAAAGTACTTGTCAGATCTCAATTAAATTAAAATGGGACCACATGACACGCAAAACCTTACAAAAAAAAAAACAGTCGAATTGAAAACCTCCTCCTTTTTTGGAAGTCGGTTAAAAATTACAATCTAATAGAGAACCTCCTCCTTTTTGAAAGTCGGCTTAAAAGAACGAAAACAAACATATAAAACCGATTTTTAAAAGATTGGCATATGTATACATTTTTTACATCAACATATAATATCTATATCTATTCTGTATCTATACTAATAAATAAAATTGGAGTGTCTGTTTTTAATATGAAAATAACCACTTTTTACGAAATGCATATGCACTGGCGGATCCGGGGGGGGGGGGGGGGCCCCGGGGTCATGACCCCCCCTGGGCTGTGTCTGTGTCCAGGACCTAGGTGAACCACTAATTAAAATTGTTAAACAATATTTTTGTCACAATATAGGTATTTTTAAGTACATTACCTACATAGATTAATAAAATACCTACTTTTTACCTGTACCTATCTATCATTATAAAAATTAAATTATAAATTCTTTTTACTTGACCACAACTATGTGACCCCCCCTGGCGCCTTGACCATGACTGTGACCGCCCCCCTGGCGCCAAAGCTGGATCCGCCCTTGTGCATATGGATCTATACACGGAACATATACCAAAATAACATTTTTTTACAATTTTTGTCTGTCTGTCTGTCTGTTTGTTCCGGCTAATCTCTGAAACGGCTGAACCGATTTTGACGGGACTTTCACTGGCATATAGCTAATGTAATAGGGTGTAACTTAGGGTACTTTTATTTTAATAGATCTTTTTTTTTACTCTGCGAACTGAACAATAACTTTTTGTTAAATTCCACGCGGACGAAGTCGCGGGCACAGCAGCTAGTATATAATATACACACACACATTTGTATAGGTACGTACTACAAAATGTTAATATTATGCATTCTTCCGGTAGTACGAAAACATCATACTGACGACAGTTTGATGTCTATGTAATCTATTTAGATAAGAAGAAACAGCTGAAAAATCTACCCGTCACGCGTTTTTCTTCAGCCGTCATTTCCTCGTATCCTTTATCAAGAAGTCCGAACACATCCTCCCAAGCCGCTCGTCTTTCTGCACGATCTTTATACACTTCTAAAGTTCTATCCCAAAGACAAGGCCGATCTCTCACAGCGTGTATAAGTTGCACAACATCGTATTTAAACTCCCTCATATTAAAAATAATAAGTAATACAATGTTTGTGTAAATTATATGTGTTCTATCACAACAAAAATACAGTGTACACTATCTTAGCTGACACGTCACTGCGCGGCGTCAAAATGTCGGATCGTGTCGTGTCTTTATATCTCTTTCTAACGCAACTTAAAAGAAAGAGAGAGATAAAAACAACCGAGGTCACCGACTTTGTATGGCGTACTTCGGCCCGTCAATTGCATATTCGTTGTCCGTTTTATCATGGTCTCTGTTACATATGATTGAAGTAACATTTAAGGATCTCTGCAAATGGTTCTTTGTTAGAATAATCGTGACGGCTTACTTTCGCAGTTATAGAAATTCAAATCACAATTTCTGCAGACATTGACTTTTCATTGACGAAAAACAAGTTGACTTGACAAGTAATATGAAATTATGCTATTGCAATTTGCAAGTAAAAACGGGACCCTATTACTAAGACTTCGCTGTCTGTCCGTCTGCCCGTCCGTCTGTATGTCACTAGGCTGTATTTCAAGAACCGCGATAGGTAGACAGTTGAAATTTTCAGAAATTATGTACTTATTTCTTTTGCCGCTATAACATAGCTGTCATATATAATATGTAGCTTTGTAGAATTGCTATTTTAACTGACTTCAAAAAAGGAGGAGGTTTATAATTCTATTTTTTTCCGTGTAATCCTGTGATACCTACATCTTTTTTAATCTAAAGGTGGTACTTGTCATGTGGTCCTATTTTAAATTAATCGAGATACTGACAAGTACTCGTACTTTTTGAGCTATCCCTAATAATGCGTATTTACTTAATTATTTTTTCGCCGACCTACATTTTATTATACCTCATAACTTTTTACTGGGTGTACCGATTTTGATGATTTTTTTTAATCGAACGCTGGTTAGTCATGTGGTCAAAGATTCCGGCTGTGGTTCAATCTGTCTTAACTGAAGTTTAAAAAAAATTATCAAGCGAATATTATGTAGTAAAGCTTATTATAACATCAATAAATACCTTAATATAGAAAAGGCATGGGATTGCATAAAGCTGTAATAAATAATAATTACATTTACAAATATTGTGAGCAGGAGTCATGTGAATATTTCGGCATACACGATTGCCTGTCTCGTGTTTGTCCTGATCATTTCATGGTCATACCGAGAGTTTTTTTCTTCCGCCTTTTTTTCTCTAGGCCTACACTAGGGAAATTTATCGGAGGGGGATTAATCGTAATATTTAATAAAGCCGGGGAGGGGATATAATAGGAAGGTGATGTCTACCGAGACATTAAGATTAGGAACATATAGGATATAGATATTAGGATTAGCATATAGGACATTGGGACATATAAGAAGTTAAGGTTGCTGGACAATACTGGGTAGTAGGTACATTGGCAAACGCAGTGTGGGACGTCCTCCGTCCTGGACCGACGATCTATATACGTAAGATTGCCGGTGTAGGCTGGATGAGGATTGCGGAAAAATGGAATGTCTGGCGCGAAGTTGGGGAGGCCTATGTCCAGCAGTGGGCTGCAATAGTCTGAACTGATTGACTGAGTGACTGACGTTGTGTTACTGGTCGGTTTTTTTTTTTCGTCAAACCTCAATTACCTATATTCATGTTTAGATGTGCATTTTTTATTAAAGTTATATAATTGTATATTTAATTTTGTTCCAGGTCCTTTTTTGACCGACTTTAACAAAATATAGGCTTCGCTTTGACATGATAGTTTGCGTACATAGGGCAATACCTACTATTTGAATTGCAAAATATCTATTTACATTACGATAAACTTTTGGAGCTTCTAAATAAATAAACAAAATTTTATTTAGTACATAAGAGCATATAAGGTTAAAAGTTTGTAAATAGGTACATATGGCACACTGACTGACTATCGATCGGTCTGCGCGCGCATCTTATAAAATGTCACTATTTTGTAGGAGAAAAATTCTTGACACCGCCTCAGAGGTTATTTAAAAATTTAAAGAAGTTAGTTTTATTACGAATATTTACGAAATAATGATATAAGAACCTGAGATAAAATTAAAAGAGAAGTTGGTTTCAATTATCACATAGTTGTATAATGTTTTAGTATTTTGTCGGCTTCAAGAAATATTGTCGTAAGTTTTACTTTTATACATTTTAAACAATTAAATTGCCTAATACCTTATTATGTATTTTATTTTTTATAGTATTATCAATGAACTACATACATTTTAATTTCTTACGATATCATAAGTGCTCAAAATTTTTGTCATAATAAGAGAAAAATGATTATAGACTAAATATGTTTTGTAATGGCTTGAACGCCTTACTTTCTTAACGCCTGAAAAAAATAATTAGCAATTTCTAATTGGTACGTATATCTAAATATCATATCAGGCGTTAAACTGTTTTATACTTTTTTTACTATTAAAGTAATGTGGTTTATTAGCGTATTTAAGTATTAAGATTAAGAAGTAATTTATAACATGTTTTCAAAGACAGTTTTATTTCTTTATACTAAGAACGTGATAGGGAAGTCAGCATGTGGACTGTTTGCGTACCCGGATGGGGAGCTATGATGGTAGCGGGCACGTTGCTGCTGTATGGAACCTTGGACGTGGCGTATTTTGCGCGAATGATGTATACGGTTGCAAAAGCTAGGTACTTTAGAAAGAAGATATGCATTTTGGACAAAACACAGGTAGAATGTAAGTAATGAATAATCATAATTAGCTCTAGATCGAAGTAGGTACCTTATTGTATTTTAATTTTTTCATAGGTCTCGGTTTTCGTCACCCAACATAAAAATATTGTTTACTTTAATAAGATAATTATTCTAATCTATAATTTTATTGTTATTGGTTTGACCTTATAGTTTCCGAAGTTCAGATTGTAGTTAGTTACTCTGTGTTAAAACATTTTTATTTAAATATCAGAAAAAACTCTTCTCCCACATAGAGAAAGAGGCCTATGCCCAGCACTAGGATGTTAAGGGCTGAATCAATCAATCAATCAATCAGAAAAAACATAAATGAAAATGTTACTTAGTAGAAAATTTTGATGCCCTTAATACTTACACTCTGCTTGCTGCTATGATTGCTGATTATAAGCTCTGATCCTCCTCCAACCTGCTCAGAGGCTTATGAGTTATGCTCAACAATGGGCTATTACAGCCTACAGGCTGAAGCGTAATACTTAGGTACACTTTAATCATTAAAAATATATTACGTATCTTATGGTCAATGCAATTATATGGCGATTAGGTACTGGAAGTTTTGTTATAATTTAATATTGTTTTCCAATATTTACGCGAATTTCATTCATTATAATGAAACAACTTTTTAAAGACATTTTTATGACACTACTACTTACTTTTACAGCAACCATGGTTGCTGTAAAGTATCCGAAACGTCGGGTGTTTAAAAAACTTAATAAACAGCGATAAAATCCGAAAAAGTTGTTTCATTATAATTAAAAGTTAGTCTTAAATAGGATTAGTCAAATTAGAACAATCAAACCAGTAAATATCAAACTTTTTAGCGGGTATTCAGCTGCTTGTTTATTACATTTCTTGCGTTTTAATCTTTCAGCCTGGTGCCTTTTGACTGATATCGATACCTTATTGTACCATATGAACAATGCCCGCTATCTTCGCGAGTTGGACTTTGCTCGTGCTGACTTCTACGAGCGTAGTGGTTTATACGCGAATATAAAGGCGGCTGGAGGCTCTGTGCTTCAAGCAGCTACCACCATCAGATACAGGCGATACTTGAAGCCTTTCACGAAGTTTACCATCACTTCTAAGGTGATTTACCTCTTTTTTAGTTTAGGTTTTTTCTTTTTTTTTTAAAGTGACAGTTCGATTGTGTTACTATCATTGTAGTAGGTAAATAAACACTCAAATCTTTTACAGTGTAAATATGACCGCTATAATAGTAAGGAGTGATGGAATTAAATAATCAATCAATAAAAAGTCTTACTTATAATAATAAGCTATATATATATATATATATATATATATATATGTGCGTGCAGTGCCTTTTTAGTTGTAAGACAACAAATTGCGTGTTTTTTTTTCAATTGATACAAAAGATTAGGTTAATGATGACATATCTCAAAATGAAATCACAGTATTCACTAAAATGTTGGAATTTGGCAAAAATCTTTCTTTGTGTCATCTGCGCTGGGAACAAATACAACCTCATCACTAGGTACTGTTTTAAAAACTCTGCCTATGATAATTATCGCTCCACACCATAAACGTACTATGATTTCTTGGGCGTATATTATGTGTGCATGTGTGTCCTTTTTGTATCAGTTGTAATGTGTGTGTTTGTCTAGTTTTTTGAAGTAGGTACTATATGTATGACATAGATTAAGAAATGTGATTTCTGGTGTTATATTAACTTATCATTGTGAGTCATATATTACTTATAGCTTATTAGATGTTCCTAATTCTTTATCAAAATATATAATCGAAGAATTTGTGTCTAGAAATGTTTTTATGACTAATTTCTAAAGATTTAATCGGAGTGTATTTTGATAAATTCCGTAGGATTAGTCATTAAAAGTATATATTTCATATATTTTCTATATCATACGGTACACTTTATGAATTGCATTACATATTATATGAATTTTCGTCTTAAAGCTACCTAATTGCGTTTACGAACTGAATACCTAAATGAAATTATTTTCAGTTGTAAGTGTACCGCAGTGAAATCAAAACAATTGATTTCGTATTTTTGTATTTTTATAATAGTTTTCTTGCTTCTTTCGCGGTTCGGTTCTGTGAAAATCGAGAGAAAATGTAGCCAATGTGTTATCTTGGATCTCCAGCTATCTTTGTACCAAATTTCATTACAATCAGTTACATTATTTTTTACGTGAAAAATTAACAAACATCTGTCCATCTGCACAAGCTTTTGTATTTATAACTTTAGCAGCACCTTTGTACTAATAAAACATTTTGTGTTCCATTAAATACTAACTAGTTTGTTAAATATGTATAATTAATTTTAGATTCTACGGGAGTTTACGGGACATACTGATACTACGATACGATTTACTAATACTACGATTGTCATTTTGAAACTATCGATAGGTACCTATCTACCTATTTTGGTAACATTGCGGACGCCAAGTTCAAGTGTTACTCAAATATCGAATGAAATATCGGGAATTATAATGCAACAAGTAACAACCTTTTCGGATTTTATCGCGGCTTATTAAGTTTTTTAAATGCCCGACATTTCGGATACTTTACAGTTTCCGGCAACCATGGTCACGGGAGGACTAATTAAACCGCGATAAAATCCGAAAAAGTTGTTTCATTATAATGAGTGAGATTCGCGTAAACATTAGAAAAGAAATATCGGGAATTTAAAAAATGATATCTAATCACGGTAAGTCCCGTAGAATCAAAAGTGTTCGTAGTGATCGTGAAAGCTTAAAAACTTATATTATAATTGATTTATTACATATTTGATACTTTTGGGCTTCCAGGCTATTTTCTGGGATGAGAAGACGTTTTTCATGGAACATGAGTTCATTGGTCCCGGTGGTTTCGTCCACGCGGTGGCGCTGTGTCGTCAGCGGATAATTGACACGTCAGTTGCAGCGATTGCTGAACTATTGCTGCAGTTACATTGCTCGGGGAGTTGTAAGTCTCCTCCAGAGAAGATGCCTTCCGAGGTGAGTATTCATGGCTTTATTTAACACTAGCCGACCTGTGCCCGCTTCGTTGGGCGTTAATTCATTTTGTGATACAAAATATTGTATAGTAAAGTTTTCATCTCGCTCGCATTTCTACTTGATTTACATATACTATTTTACTTAATTTTTTGTTCAATAACAATAAAATATAGCCTATATTACTCCTGAATAGTGTAGCTTTCTGTTGGTGAGAATTTTGATGATCGGATTAGTATTTGAGAAGGTTATCCCCTACAAGTTACAAAGTTAAAAACTTTACCTCTTTATAATATTAGTATCGATCACAATGGTAGCAAATAAGCGTACGGTACGCTTGATGATACCAGGAGCATTACGAGTGCGTTGTTAACTCTAGTTCCAACCCTTTCCAGGCTCTGGATACTCGTACCTTACTCACCACAAGAACGCAACATTATTTGAGAGTATTATTTAGCTGTGGTCTTCGGTAAGGTTAAGGCACTACCCAGTTAGGCTGCTTCAGATTTTGAGCAAGATATTTTGTACACATATCTTGATGAAAAAAGTTTTATATGACCTATGAAATTCTAAATTAAATGTATCATACTATCCGATACATAAAAACATAAAAATATTTAGAACTATTCTATAGTTATACCCTGTTTTTTTTTCGGTACGGACTAAATTGACACATGCAAATGTCAATTTTCGAAATAATGATACCAGATTTTTATTAATAGAGTCATTCCACGTCAAAGCAACCAATAAAAAAATGTTTTCAACCTGACCCTTTCAGATTTGGCTGAAACTTTGTTTATTTATACTCTCTGACATCCTGAACTCAAATATAGTTTTCAAAAAATTTAATCCCTGATAGTTTTTTAGTTATAAATTTTTAAAAATCACAAAATCCGTGTTTTTTAACGTGCACAAAAATATAAAATCTTCAATAACTTTGGTTATTTTAGTGCTAGTGAGCTGAGTAATAGCTCACTTTAAAGAGGATTTAATGGGCTTTAATGTGATACCCAACTTGAAAACATTAATGTACAAAATATTTTTTGAGTAAAACTCAAAAATCGTTTTTGAAAAATCTTTGTGTTGGTGTTTTTTAATTTTTTTCAAATTTATATATGTTTTATGTATAATTTTGTGAGTACACCATAAAAATTTCAGAGTGGGACCATGATGGGATCGGGAGATATGTTAAAAATACATCAATGAAGTACCTTTCACAAAATTTTTAGTGCTAATAGCCTGGTTCTGATACATAGGCTATATAAAACATAACTTTGGAAATGAAATACAAAGATTTTTATTTATTTTTAACCGACTTCCAAGAAAGGAGGAGGTTCTCAGTTCGATTGTATTTTTTTTTTTAATGTATGTTACTTCAGAACTTGACTGGGTGAACCGATTTCGATAACAAGTGTTTTAATAGATAGGTGGATCGTGTCATTTGATCCAATTTAAATTTATTTGAGATCTAAGAATTACATCTCGAGTTATATCTAATAATACGTTTTTACTTGACTATTTTTTCGCCGAGCTGCGTTGTATTATACCGTATAACTTTTTACTGGCTGTACCGATTTTGATGATTTTTGATTTAATCGAAAGTTGATGCTTATCATGTGGTCACATTTAAATTTCATCGAGATCTTATTACAACTTTTTGAGTAATCGTTGATATCGCGTAATTACTTGAATATTTTTTCGTCTCCCTACGTTGTATTACTTTTCAATGAATATAATGTGTAATATATTTAAAACACATTATTTTTATATTTAAAACATAATAATTAGGCCTGCATAACTTAAATTATTCAGCATTAAATTGAAATAAAAAAAATTGTGATACTTCAGTGATGTATTTTTAATATATCTCCCGATCCCATCATGGTCCCACTCTGAAATTTTTATAGTGTACTCATAAAATTATACATAAAAACATATATAAATTTGAAAAAAATTAAAAAACACCAACACAAAGATTTTTCAAAAACGATTTTTGAGTTTCACTCAAAAAATATTTTGTAGATTGATGTATTCAAATTGGATATCACATTAAAGCCCATGAAACCCTCTTTAAAATGAGCTATCATTCAGCTCTCTATCTGTAATAGAACCAAAGATATTGCAGATTTTAGATCTTAGTGCACGTCAAAAAACGCGGATTTTGTGATTTTTAAAAATTTTTTACTAAAAAACTATCAGGGATTAAATTTTTTGAAAACTATATTTGAGTTCAGGATGTCAGAGAGTATAAATAAACAAAGTTTCAGCCAAATCTGAAAGGGTCAGGTTGAGTGCCTTGTTGGTTTGACGTGGAATGACTCAATAGTGTTGTATACCGATTTTATGAATACGATAACGGTTTTATGAATCGTAACTTTTTACTTTTACCACATAACTTTATTATTATTTGACAATAGAGGAATCTTTTAAAAATCATGGTAACTATGGAGCATCACATAAAAAATATATTTATTAATTTTAATTACTTATTATCTATGTAAATACAACAGTTACTTATGTGTTGTTGAAGAATAGGTACGCAATAATAAGTTTTTAACAGGAACTACACTAGAAATTGGTCGATGGACTGTAGCACGAAGCACAAGGAGTCCAAATGGTTTAAGCTTTTCCATAGTATTCATGATACACAATAAAAAACCAGATCTTAGTTCTCTTTTCTGTTTACCTTCTATATGATTTAAATTTTTTTTTAAAGTACCGAGTTTTTCCGAGACATTAGAAATTTTGAGTAATTTAATATTTTAACATTTTGACTAACTTAAGGTTGCCTATAACACTGGGTACATTACCTAAGTTTGTAATGTATAACTCGCATCATGTAAAAAGAACGCTGAAAAAAACTGGAGGGGGTATGTTTGCGCGTAGGTAGCCTCGCGCACGAAAGAACTAGGCCTATTGTTTTATTTTTGAATTAGCCTTTCGTTCGTGGCTTCGTATAATGGTTATTGGTAGGTACATTAAAAAGTATAGATAGAGTATCATTAAATAGAATTAAAAACATTTTGATTCAGTGTTGAATGTTTAATCTAATTACAAAACATAAAAAGGAATTTTGTGAAACTCCTTCCATTAAGTCGACGTGGGTATCGTTCATACGTAATTTAAAATTTTTAACTGCATTATTATCAGCCTCTCTCATCATAAAACAATATACGTTACAAATAATTTTTCTCACTTCCCTATGTAAAACTATTTAGTAATTTAAGACTTTTGTGCGCGAGCGATTTTGAGTCAACGTCGAACTGTCCAACCAATAGCACACCTGCAAGCATGCGGTGAGTGATATACACGCCCGTCCCCTACCTCATTCCACCTGTTAGACCGATAAATCGTTTCTGCGCAACTTGAAGGCCAGCGTTCTTTTTACATGACGCGAACTATACCTAATGTTAAGATATAAAAAATATATTTTATTTTATTGTTTGATATTTTGCTACCTTAAATTTCTTTTATTATTGTTGTTTTTTTTTGTGAATGACATTTTTTTTACTTTCGTGAAGTGTGTGTATCACCTAAGGCGAAATAAAAATGTTTTCATTTCATTTCATTTCAATTTGCGTGTGATTACTAAGATTAATAAATATGTACTTAAAAAAATAAGTGTTTTTCATCTATCATAAATCTAGACATTAGCCATACAGGTACATTTAACATTATATAGGTATGCCTATAGGTACCTACATTGCGGTTGTCGCCACATGCTAAAATTTTAAAGATAAAGCTTTTTGTAATTATTAGTGAAAAACGATAATAAATTATAAATTACGTAAAGTTACGGTAGTGGCACATCACTATTAATGATTCACAAAAAACTTGCAACACAGCTTATGTCAATTTAGTCCGTACTGAAAAAAAACGGGGTATAGATTTTATAAAAAACGAGTGTGCTTTAGACCAGTGTTCCGCAAACTTTTTGTGTTCAAGGTACATCTACGAATGGGAAAATATTTTGGAGGTACACCACAAATAAAAAATCATAAATAAATTTTGGTTAAGTAACATTAACCAAAATTTATTTATTAATCATCGAAACAATATTTATTATTAATCAATAAACGTAAAGTTTATTTTTCCGAGGCACACCAATAAACGACCACGGCACACCAGTGTGCCGCGGTACACCCTTTGCGGAACACTGCTTTAGACCACACGACTGAAGTAAAACTTCTTTAGCTCCATCGAACTTATATCTTCCTCCTCAACTTCCGTTCGCCTTTCCCGATCACACTTTTCGTAACGCTCTCGTCACGCATTCATCAGCTTATTCCACAATTGAAAAAGTTGTAGGTACTTTAATAAGGCAATTTAAAATTGGAAAGATTGAAAGAAAAGTTTGTAAATAAAATATTAGAATAATTATGTTTTTCCACTCCCTGAGTTACTGTTCTTCATCCACGAAAGATAAGATAACATAAGGAAAATTTGTACCTATATATTGTGTTTGTATATATCTATTGCACAGCAAAATTATGATTTAAGCTCCTTATTATTTTTACGACTAAATAATTTCGCGGAACATTTGCTATCATAACTTTTTTTCTAATTTGAACTAATTATCGTTTATTTCTAGGTGGAACTCTGGGTCCAAAGCAACGAGTTAAGCTCTGCTAAGCTACGTCCAACCGCCCCTGCGCTTCCCTCTCTCGAGCCGCACCCCCTCAGCTGCGGGGAGATCATCCCTAAAGTGGAATGAGGCCAGCTCGGCCCGAAAGAGAACTTGCGGTCTCGTAAGCATATGTAAGAGATTACCAGGTTTTTGTTCGGGTTCCTTTTGACAAGTATCAAGTGACAGCTGTCAACGTCAAAATGACAGATGACAACTTTCTTTTTTTAATGGTTTGAGTTTATTGCTTTTAGATATATATTTTTTTTAAATTTTGAGTCATGAAATTTTATTTATTAAATGTTATAATTTCGTTTGTAAGTATGTCAATATAGGAAAATAATAGTATCATGAACTGTATTTTAATTACTTTGTTTTTTTTTAATTATAATAAAATAATTATACTTTATTCATTTTTAAGTTAGTTTTTTATTATCTACATTCTACATACAAGAGTAAGCTGATTTCCCTCACATTATATAATTTAATACATACTTCTTAGTACGTTTACTCTATTTTACATCGGAAGCGATAATTTTATAAAAGAGTTTAAAATTTAAATATTTATACTTTACTTATTTTTATTTTGTAGTGTAATAAAATTTTGTGATTTTGACGATGACGCACAAATATGGACTCTTCACAACTATGAAAAGTGTCGAAAAAATAAACGTGTATCTGTTTTATAATTGGTGTCAAAATATTTATTATCTTCATAAAATCCATGGCATAAAATCGGCCACACTTGGGAAATTAAAATGTATCAAAATGAAAATATTTATAATAATACATTATTTATATATTAATAATAAAAAACTAAAAATCAAGATTATGGTAACTATTGTTATGTAAATTCAATACGGAAATGAATTATAATTATGTATGTGGTATTTATTCAAAAAAGCATAACTGAAAACACTATGTACATAATATTGTTATTTAATTTTTATAATCTGTCTTTTAGTAAAATTTTCGTATTTGTTTTATATATGGTTGATATCTTAAAAGAGCATTTGTTATATTATAACGTTTTGGCTTAATAAAGTAAAACCGATTAAACCGATTTTTTTTAAGGTTTAATTTATACAATTAAGTACCTTTCTTCGTATACAGTTTCATTGTCATCGCTTAAGTAAGATATCTAACTAGATTACGCCGTATTAAATCTTTTGTTTCATAAAAGTTTTTTTTCAATGTTGATTCTTTAAATTTTTAATAAATATAATTATGAACAATTTCTCGTGTCCACGAAATAGATGCGAGGTGTCATTGTCCAAACTATAGGAATATATTACTTAGGTTTTACGAGAGACTAAGTCAAAAGACGTAGAGCACTTAATTTCAGTGAAATTTTGTTCCATTATTATAAAATATGTTTTATTAGAATAAATGCGTTTGAATTTTATCTTCTATGTTGTATACCTATTTACGTAAAAGTATACATAGAATGTAACGATTTTCTGGTTGGCTCTTGCAGGGTTTAGAATTGTGGGATGGTCGGTAGAGATAATGAATTGTAAAATAAAAAAAATGTGTATAAAAGAAAGTTTTAATAGGGATATTAATATTGTCATTAGACATTTCTTAATTGATTTGTGAACTTTAAAAGTGAACGCATCCGTTGTGTCAAAAGTGTTAACCTCTTTTCTTGAAATGTAAAATTTTAATAGTGTATAGAGAGAGATACTTAGGGGCCCGTTTCACTGTTTGCTGTTAACGTTATTTGACGGATTACGTTTACGATATGCAATATTGCGAAACAAGTGTTAATGACCTATTCCACTCCCTACTGTTAAAATTTATTAGTAACCTATATGCGGGATAAATTATCCACAATCAATGAGAGGCTCTTATTTTTTCAAAACCTTTAAGCTTTTTTTTCGAAGTTACGTTAAAAAAAAGTTTTCGAAACATAATATTATTATAATAAAATATTACACTCACACACTGTCATTATACTTTATACTAATTGTAAAAAGGTGTATGTACGTAATGTTACTTTGAAACGTCAGATATACATCACTATAACGTCAACACTGTCTATGTCAACAATTATGATACTAATCATGAACCAGTAAATCGTGCACTGAATGATCATTGGAATTAAAGATAATTATAATTTTCAAAACTGTTTATCTTCATTTTTCTACAATTTCACTTAATAGATTGTTTTTTTTTTAAGAAAAACTTAAATTAACGTGGTTGGAAAGAAATAAATAAATTTCTGTCACTTATTGTCAGTAAGAGTCCAATTGTAACTTTATAGTTAAGTGTTGAATAGTATGCTCGACCATTATAATATATTATAGTAAGTTCAACTCATCTTTGCGCGCGGCTCTATGTGTAGGTAAACCTTGTATATATACAGTGACTTTGTTGCGTGACAAGGGGTACAGTGAAGTGAAAAATATAAATAAAGTTATTTAAAAGAAATTTAAAATAAAAAAATTATATCTCGGTGACAAATAGTATACATACATACATAAACTCACGCCTGTATCCCGGAGGGGTAGGCAGAGACAAGAAAATGACACTTGCCACGATCCTGACAAACCTAAGCGAAAACGCTTCATCAACATTCTTTAGTCGTTGCATATTCTTTAATACTAAACTTGGAATAGTAACTATATGGATTTAAAAAATAATAATAATAGTTTGTTAATACATGTTTATTGAACATATTAATCTGTATCGCTACTAGAAGAATAAAATGCTGAATTTTCGGATTCGCTGCTTTCACCAAGTTTAATTATTATTTCAGATTCCATATCAAAAATTCTTCTTCTTTATTTAAGTGTTGACAAGTATTACGCCACATCTATTCATTAATTTGACTAAAACGATCTATTAATTTCGTTATTCTCACACTCACACTTTGTTCGATATTATGCGGGGCAATATAATTTTTTAAAATTCCCCATACATTTTCTATCGGGTTTAGTTCAGGATAATACGGCGGTAGTCGAAGAACTTTTATGTCATATGGCTGAAGTATGTCATCAAGCTTATGACAAATATGGTCTTCTTTTTTTTATCAAGTCATACAGTTTAATTTTTTTTATATGTGCATTATAAGTAATGTTTTTTTCTGTCAACCATCTATGCATTTCTGTTTTGCGGTCTTTATACGGAGATTTAAATTTGAAGTCAGTTTTTTTCCCTTCAGCCAATATATTTATTATTGTTCTCTCTGATACCCCCACTGCCATTGCTGTTCTCTTTCGCACACTGTTTAAATATTCATTCAATTTTGATATTAATTTGGACCTGCACTGCAAATTGGATCACTTATACTAGCTGCAATATAACTATGTTTTCCTTTTTTAGAAATTCGAACACCTTGGCAATAGTTTCACGAGTCTAAAACAATCATAATACGTTCACTTTAAAAATAATATAGTTTTTAAAGTAAGTTAGTAATGTAGGTATACATTATTTAATCATAATAAATATTAATAATATCGAAATTAGCACATTGAAAATATTTACCTGACTCCTTAAAAAAAATTCCGTGAAGAACTAGACATTTTCTTTAATGACTGTACCAGTGGAAAAATGACCAATAAGAAGACGCATTTTTTGAAATTTCGAATGACGGCGGTCTCGTCACTGCTACACAAATTAAGGTTAAGCGCGCACTAGTGACTTTTGTCACCGTGACAGTAAAATCTTTAAACAAAAGTCACTAGTGCGCGCAAAGTGTTATAATTACAAGCGCACGCACACATAGAGCCCCGCGCAAAGATGACTTGAACTAACTTTACTTTTCTTTAAGATTGTTAATTTGCTTTACTTTGTATGTGACATATTATATAACGATAATAAGATAACGTATACATTGTCGTTACATTTAATAATTATGATGTAAACGTATTGATAATTGTTGCAATTTTGCTGACTTAAAACAAGGAAGTGTCGGATTTATAAATGACAAACACAAATAAATCCATGATTTGAGCTAAGCATAATATGATATCTACGGTAACACGAGAAAACAAAAGGGAATGTAATCTACATATAAAAAAGTGTGTGTACTTATGTACGCACGTACGAAGTTATAATACTTCATTGGCTAGCTAACTTCACGTTGCTAACTTCGTCTTCGTTGACCAGCTAACTTCAGGGTGTCGGTTTTTTGAAGTGAAACTTCTTTAGAATTGTTGTGATTTCAAACCGGATGCAACCGCAAAAACGACAGGGAAGAGCGCGTCGGGCCGCGCTGCAAGCCGCTAATTTTAAATTAGTTTTTTTTTTAAATTACTTTTCTAAAGAAGTTTCACTTCTATCGTGTGTGAATGCCTACACACCTTTTTTTTCATCGTAAAAATTTACTCTCATAATTTTACCCTTACGCACCAAAAGAAGTATAACTTCAAAAATCTCGATTATATTTGCCTCGGATGTTTTTCTCGCATAATATGACTGCCTGTAAGCCCTAGGGCCGGTTTCACTGGTTTCGGTAAAGTTTATGTTGCCAATAGCATGTGAATAGATTTTACCAGCAGGAGGTAGAATAGATAAACTTAACTTCATATTTTCGAATAGAAATATCTCGTAACTAAAGTGGAATTCGATGGTAAAAAAAAATGTTACCTATATCAAATTTTAACTCCTGGATACCGTCATACGTCAAATAAGTCACAAACATCCAATCGTGTGATTATTTGATCGTATATTATGTTGTTTATAATATATTTCGATTATATGATAGAATGACGATTAATGATTATCCGCCAACCCGCATTGGAGCAGCGTGGTAGATTAAGCTCCGATCCTTCTCCTACATGGGGAAGAGGCCTATGCCCAACATTGGGATATTACAGACTGAATCGTGATCGTGACGATTAATGGTATTTAACGGTTGGTGTCTATAAACTACCTGTCTCTGATTTAATGTAAGTATATTTAGTCAGGTTCTTATATTAAAAATAAAATATTTAGTTTTTTTATGAACGACTAAAAAAGTTACCGTTTCGTGGACAAACCGAATGGTTTTCTTATTATAGGAACCGGGCTTTAATAAAACTCAGTCAGAGTTTGACATATTATAGCCCTTACGAATTCACTTGGTCAATTGATTTTAGTTGTGAAATATTGATGATTTCAATAATGTCACGTAGAATAGAGCAGACACAGAGAAGATGGTTCGGTGCGGTCGAGATTACAACCCTAATATAATTTGGATGACCTTGAGAATAATGTTTTTCAATACGAATTATTTGACTTCTATTGTCATGCTCGATTCATTCGTTTCACTAACGAGTTTTCACGTAGGGGAGACCAGGGATGGACGTAACAATTTTCGTTTATTTCGTTATATCTCACATAACTTTTAGAATATCAAGATTCAAACTAATACAAATGATAGATTAGTGTTTCAGCTATCTTTAACCATCGCCTTAAATGCAAATTATATAGGCATTTTTGAGAAAATTGAGCAAAAAAAATTTCTAGAATCTGTTACAACCATCCCTAGGGGTAGGGTTGGTTGTAACAGTATCAGGGGATGGTTGTAACAACGCAAATAAACACAACGTAACTTTCATAATCAACATTATTATTTATCACAACACAACATTATTAGTACTATTTATTAATCAGCCTTTTAGGACTCACAATTATGTCACAATAATCAAAACTAATTATTAAACACTTCTGAAACAAGAAAAACTTCGAAAGTGGTCAGCAATCTCAGTCAGACAAATAGTTAAGACATATATAACTTCTTCTGTTATTAATGCACTCTTCATGAGCCCATTGGTGACACTCGTGGCATTGTAACCATTTTTAATTTGACCTGTTGTTTGCAAAAAATTCAAAACAGACGACAAAAACAATCCTCGCCATCTGAATTATTATCAGTATCTTTTGATATTCTAGTATCATTCTAGTCTTTTGTGCTATATTTCCATTTCTTCCTTTTCTAACCTTTCCATTAATCTTCCTAGGTCCTGCCTTTGGTAGGGGCTTAAGTTCATAGGGACTAAACGATATCATTGAAACTTCCTGGAAAGCAGCTGAAGAAGTAGATGGGATTTGTATTTACAAATCCCATTATAATATAAAATAATATAATATATAATTTTAAATAATAACATAATTTTATGAGATGATGTCGATGCCGATGTCAATACTGACACATCTACTTCCGAAACATGAAGTTGTTGGTGGGAAAATTAATTCAGGAGGGTCTTGGCAATAATGGTGAAGATGGCAAAGGCGGTGAAGCTGGCAAAGACGGTGAACCTACTACCTACCAATGGTGGTGTTACTTATGGCAATGGTGAGCGTAACTCGCCCTGTACGGTCAGTAAATTATCAGTCGAAATTGCTTGATCTCGTGATGGTGGCGAACAGGACATTGCGCCAATCTGACGACTTGTTGAAGGAATAGGGTCAGGTAAAGAAGCTGGAACATCTTCTAACGGTCGATCACTAACGGTGCTGGGTAAGAAGTCCACGTCTGTGAATATTTGCGGGTTGACGGGCCAAAATCCTTTGCAAGCAAAGCCTGCCTGTATTTTTCGGGATGAAAGTAACAAGTTGTTACTTTCATCCCGATCTATAAATTTTCCCGATTATGACAAAAACGTGCTCGTAGCCTACAAAAACTGTTATAAAAGAGCCATTCCGGATGCCAAAACATAAAGACGAATAGTTGTGCTATTTTACTCACAAAAAAGACACAAGCTAAAATATTACATAATTAAAACAATCACAGTTGAAAAAAACGGTTAAAACTTACTTTATGCCTAATTTTTCGGCACCGACTCATTACGTCCATAACTTGGCGACACAGCGCCGTAAGCGCAACTGAGGGAAGGGGGGATTCAAAATGCCCCATATTGGTAAAGCAGCCGTCTTTGTAACCAACATAATTCGTTAAAAAACTCATTTGTTACGTTCATCCCGTGTTACTTTCATACCTGGTCTCCCCTACTCGAGATGCAAAACGAATCGTCGATTTTTTTTTTGTTTCAAAATCGTTGTGAAATGTTTTCAACTTTTCAATAGAGTATTTATGATGGCTGTAAAACGTAAGTTTCCATGAATTAGTCACTATACCTATAATATTTAATTATTGTTTTTATTTAACTTACATAATATAATAACATTTTTCACCTCAACCTTTTTTTCGATATTGTTAAATTTATAATTTGAGTGTTTTAAAAAAAATATCAAAATTCTGTGTGATTATTAAATAGATATAACAACGGATTTGTGATGTATTATAGCAAAGCTAATGAAATGTATATGATACTTAATATGAAATAATGAATATAAATAAAGTTTAAAA
This sequence comes from Melitaea athalia, assembly GCA_905220545.2. Lineage (NCBI taxonomy): Eukaryota > Metazoa > Arthropoda > Insecta > Lepidoptera > Nymphalidae > Melitaea > Melitaea athalia. The sequence continues at coordinate 8,751,105 of HG992203.1, forward strand.
TCGCTTTTTATTTGTTTTATTGGCTTGAATTGGAGTAACGGAAACCGTTTCCGTCACCTTTTTGGTTAGGTAGGTACTGTTTGTTTTTTATTGTGTATTACTTTCCATAATAAACAGCTTTTATAATGAAAGTGCTGTGTGGTTACGGCACTAAAGAATGTAGCCACCCCCTCTCTTCCCGTGGGTGTCGTAAGAGGCGACTAAGGGATAACACAGTTCTACTACCACCTTGGAACTTAAAAAGCCGACGGATGGCGGGATAACCATCCATGCTGGCATTGAAATACACAGGCCAAAGACGGGCAGCAGCGTCTTCGGTGCGACAAAGCCAGCCCTGCGGTCACCAACCCGCCTGCCCAGCGTGGTGACTATGGGCAAAACACATGAGTTCGCGTCATAATGTCGGGCGCGAACTTGTGGAGGCCTATGTCCAACAGTGGACTGTGATAGGCTGAAGTGGTGGTGGTGGTGGATAATGAAATTGAGAAAAAGCCAAGCAGAGAAAACACTTTTCCTTTTATAATAAGTTTTTTTTTTCATATTTTACAAAGTGACATACCTCCTGTTTTTTTTAAATTTAATTATTTAAAAAATGTTATCATGTCTTATTTTAATAATTTTACTAGAAAGACCGATATGTTTATCATTAATAAAAATAAAAAAAATCAAACCGCATAGAATTCTGTGCACCTTTTTTGCAATAGTGACGAAATATCGGGAACTCAAAATGGACAACAGCAAAAATAGAGCAATTGTACCTAAATATTCTGTTTTATACATGATGTATTGTCATTTGTCAATGACCATGAAATTATATCAATTAAATATACTCATCCTTCAATTAAATATAGGATCCTTCTCCTACATGGGGAAGAGGCCTATGCCCAACAGTGGGATATTACAGGCTGAATCGTGCAATATACTCATATTTATTTCACACACCCTGGCGTGCTCTAGTTAACTGGATTCTTAATTATGAAAATCCAGATCTTATAGGTTACTGCCTCAACGCAACGTTATCTGACCTTTATGACGAGAACAAGTCCTACTCTAGAATAATTTTCGTAATAAAAATAATGATGATTACTTACGTTTACGGAGGCATGGCCGGGAGCTCCCAAGAGAAAAATCCCGACTTACGTTAGTACAAATATTTAGTGTATAGTGTCCATGCTAATTGGGAACTGAACCCACGACTCTGTGATTATGATTAGTTTGTTATCGTTCCATCATAAAGTAGTTTATTTCTTTTAACTAGATGACAACTCCGGTTTCACTCGTGTTGAGAATTGATTTCTGTCAGATTAGTTGACATATTAAATAACTGCTCTGTACGATAACGTGATTACCTACTATTTGACGACGCGTTGGCGCAGCGGTCACAGCACTGGCTGTTGCGCTAGCGGTCGCGGGTTTGATCCCCGCTCATGACAAACATTTGTATTGGCCATATAGGTGTTTGTCGTGGTCTGAGCGTTTGTGCTTGTATGTTGACTGGGGGCCGTTGAGTGTAAAGAGTTTATTTATTTATTCATTATTACTTACTTTAGTTAAGGTAAATCTAAAGTGAAAAGAAATTCAATATTTTGAGTAATATTACATTTGACCTTAACAACAAATTAATAGGTATTTTAATTTTACTTTCAACTTCAAATTCTAATTTTAACATTGTAAGAAGTGCCCATGCAGCATTTTGCTGCATCCGTGCCGTGTAAGTTTGAAGAACACATACCATCGACTGTGGTGCGGATGTCATAGATTTTATGGTTATTAATTTAGATGAGATGTCTATGAAATAACTTTCTGTTTAAATATGTTAACGAACTGCCCAGAGAACTGCAAGAAATGTATAAAAGTACCACAAAGATCAAATCACGTTTTAAAATTATTTTTTACAAGAACAAACTGAACTAACTGAATGACTCTCTGTACCCAGATAAAACGGTGAGGTTTTCGTGGTACTTAAATTGCAAATTATAATGTACGAGTATTTTTTATGTATTGGCCAATAAATTGAAAAAAAAATGTAAGAGAACTATTTTTAATTTACATCTTTGAACTGAATTTCTTTAAGAAACAACAGCTAATCAAATCTAAAATGTATGTTTTAGGAAATGTAATAAATACTACGTACTATGTATAGCAGTTAAACTTTCTTTAGCAATTAGTGAGAGTAAAATGTACCATTGTTTTTTACAATGAAGTGATATACTTTTTCAAATTTGAATATAATTAAAGAATGTCGACACTCGTTTGCTGAGGTGGCACAGATTCAAACTTTTGGCTAGCATCGTTCATGACTGTGTTAAATTAGTTAATTACTCTTTAAAATGTATGCTCGCCTGTCAATGTTTAAAAAAATTCTGAGAAATGTTTACCACCGACTTGCAGTAGAGCATAGTAGGTACTTTTATCTTTATCGTAATTATAATTTATATAGGGTTAGTAGAGTAAAATAAAATTCATTTTTAATTGTAATGTACACAATTTATTTATATCGTATAGTGTTTCTTATACAAAGATAATAAACTGTAAAATCCTCTTTCTCGGTCCGAATAAATAAATACTTAGTATAACTCCCTCAGGCCTCAGTCCTATCACATGCCCTTTGGACAATTTAGGAGTATGAAAACTTACAATATTCAATCTAGCCGTAATAGGATTTGATATAATAGTCCCAACCATGGGTGACACTAAAGAGACGCAACATCGATATTAGAGAAACTTTAAAGGGCTTATAATACTCATAAATGCGATTCAATCGCAACGAGTGCGGCTCATGGTAACGGCCAGATGGTACAAACCAGGGATTTCCAAAAACTTTTTCTGGAGTTATTAATGAAACAGTCTAAATCTGTTTATCCAATTGTGCTTCAAGAGTATTTGAAATCCCCTGGCCGTTTCACATAACCATGTTTTATTTCTAACAAGTTTACAAAAATATTAATTTAATGTAGCTATTTTAAGGTAGGTATGTATTGTCAAAGGCACTGGTATTCTTAGTATGATTAATCGATACTCTGTATTATAACAGGATTTAAGTTAAAATTAATTTGCGAATTATTGACAGCTAGAGGATCTATCTCATTTATTTTTTTTTGGTTTGGAACATAACAGGCATTCCGATTGAGAAAGACTATACATTAAAAGTTATAAATAAACATCTAAGTTGGACTTAATTTTAATTAAGACTTAAAGCTAGCTTAAAAGAGAAATAGTCTTAAGCCATCGATTTTCTCTACCGAGTCTTCGAATAGATGAAACAGATCTACTTCTTACTTATTACATATACATTATACATAGCTCACCACTAAAAATGCATTTTTTATATCTATCACTGAGTAGATAAGTTTTATCTGCTCGAAAAGTCTGTAAACCGAACAATTAGTCTCATACACGAAAGGTCCACGAACGCGTCGACAACTGCGACTATCTCTACCCTACTAACAGTACAACGATACGACTACTAGGAAGGATTACAATTAGGCGATGCGACTTAGCCGCGTACAGCTGCACAATATCATACAAATATATATTTTCTCTTTACAACTTGGTAACTTCGACTACTAGGGAGGGCAGGTTGAGACAGTTTGTACGACCAAGATCGACACGTATTCGCGACACGAGTGGTCGCCGCGACTAGCGATGTAGCGCGACGCTGCGCGGTCCAGGCGCAGGCGCGGGGCATCTCTCAGGCAACCGCCCGGCTCAGTGCTCGAGCGCGCGTGCCTTGTTTTGATGCATCATGTTCTTGAGGGTCGCTACCTCAGTAGCGAGCCGCGCGAGTTCTGCTTTTAAGTGGGCGTCTTCTTCTTCGGCGAGTCTCTCGTCAGACCTTGGAGGCCTGTACTCTGCACCCAGTGAGATCCCTGAATCCCTCTCGTCGCTGGAGCCCTCTCCATCCCAGGAAGGTGAGGAACGAGGACCGGGCTCCTGCTTGATGTGTTGCAGTGACAGGAGAGCGCTGGCGACGTCCTTGTCACCAAGATGTGATTTATGGCGCAGTTTTAAGGGGAGGCAATTATTTTCAGGAGCATATTGTTCTGCTGTTTCATCGCCGGAACCGGAAAGAGATGATAGTTCGTATGGCGAAGGAGCGCGGCGAGATCTTGAGAGATTGAGTACTGAACCGGGTGGTTCATAGTGGGCTGGGTGTGGGTAATAAGCTTCAGGTGCTGGGAGCCTTTCTTGGTAAGGTTCCGGAGCACGTTGAGGTGGGGGCGATGGTGGCGACGCTGGAGGAACTGGAGGTGGCGGTGGCGGTGCCGGTGGGAACAGGGCACTGCTTGTAAGTTTACTTCTCTTGGTTACACAAAGAACTTGATCACACGTTGGCAACGTCGCTAAGACTTGATCGATACTGATGAGTGTTTCCCCACAGATACCGTACTTTTCCTTGATAGCATCTAACTGAGCTTTTAATACATGATTTTCCTTTGAGAGTTCAACGACGCGTTGTTCAAGTACCATGTCATTGAAGCGGCGTTTTTCACGGGAACGCTTAGCGGCTTCGTTGTTACGCCTTCTGCGATCCCAGTATCCATCATCTTTTTTATTGTCGGGAATGAATTCCCTCTGCTTGCGTTGTCCGAAGAATTCCTTCCTCTTAGAGTAATCAAAGCTATTTCCATAGTCATTGGGGTCACCAGGACTACCGGATGGTAGTGGTTGGTCTAGCGGAAAATGGGGTGAGACAGAAAGTCTGGCGCGTGACGGTGGTGGCACTCGCGATGGTGTCGGCGACGGGCCCAGGGCTGCGCCCCCGCCCGCGCTCAGCAACTGCTGCTGGCTCAAGATAAACTCGGCGACCATGTTTCGGCGGACGACGCCTTGTCCGCACGGATCCTGAATGTGGTTCTGTAACAAATAAAACGTAACGTTAGTAAAACGTCGCAATTTTCTAAATAGCCTTACAAAATGCGCTTGCAAAAATGCTGTTGCAAGATCGTTCGCAACTTCGCACGCGGATCACCTTTGTGTAATAGCATTGCCACACTGACATTTTTTATTCCCTTCGAATTGTTAAGCATAATAAAATATATTTCACCTCGTGTTCCAACATATAAAACATTTCGTTTTATTTTTGATAACAGTATAATTGTAACGAATAATTGTTTATTAATTAATCGAACAAATTTTAAATTTAAACGTTACTCGAACTATTCAGAATGTGAAATGAAGAAAAATCCACGCCCGAGTGCATGTGACGAGAGTCGAGTAGGTGCTTTATCAGCTAATAACGGTTTCCGAACAATAATATTTAGATTTCGCAAGCCTCACGTTGTTAGCGACGTGGATGGAGAACATCGACTTCAGCATTTAATTATTGAATATAAAATTCACGACCTATCGACCCGATGTCAATGACCGTTGCGTAACGCTACCTTCACACTTTGATCGTTCAGCACACTTAGCTCAGGTCCGCGCCGCATATCCTATCACCGATTATGGCAAAATTAAACAACGGCAGGAAGTTTGCAGCAAAAAGACTAAAAGTATTGTTATCAGACGTGGATAACAATGAAAGAATTAACCCAAATCACCCATTGTAGAGAAGCTATAAAACTGGTCACTTTTTTTCTAAAGTTTTACAGGCGAGTACAAAAAAGAGCTAAGCGGTCACGTTAGTTGACACGCGGTGAACTCGCGATCAACGTGAGAGTTCTTTCTCTATCAGATATTATTCGTTTACGAAGTGATTTGCATGTGATTTTAACTATTCCGGAGCTCGGGACACGTGCTCGGAACCTATTATACGGGATTATTCACAATTTACTCCTTATGAAATTCGAAAAAGATCATTAGAACGACGCAGGAGAATTTCAATATGTTTTTGAACGATCTCATTCATTCTGAAAGCTTTATATAATCATTTCCTATATCTATATGTACCTCTCTTTCATGTCAATTGTTTTAAGTATTTGAGACGAATAATTGTAATTCTTACAGTAAAAAGACTAAATTGTAGATAATTTGTTGCGACCGCAGAGTAAATGTAACAGATGCAATTACAGTTATGTTGACATAGTATTGTTGTAACCAAGAATAATTTAGCGTTATTCACACATACGTAAGAAGAAGAACATGACCGCGTCACTACAATCTTTATACTCAGAGTTCTTTTACTTTGGAAAACTAAAAACTTTAAAAAACAATAACACTAAACTTTGTTATTTTATTGCCAGTAATTTTACTTATACAGATTAGATAAAATACTTTTTAGTATTGAAAAAAAAAACAAAGAAATATTAGAACAGTATACGGAACTACCAGACGCTGTTGGCAGGTTACGAACGGATTGTTACTCGTTCGGTGTCAGTAGGCCGCTCTAGATGCGCGCGCGCACCCGTTACGACTAACTGTTCGATTAAGAACCAGCTCTAATTGGCCGAAATGTCAGTGGATCTTTTACGTTTCGAGCGTTTTTTTTTTAAATACCGTGTTATATTATTCATGTAATTGTATATGTGTCAGTGTGAAAATGATTTCAAAATTTTACATAACTGTATTATAACTTTCTGTCATATCATAATAGAAGAATATTTTATAGGAACCTTTATATTAAAGTTCCGTTGTAGTTTTTATGATATTTCTATAGAGCACGGTTACATTTAAATTTTTTACCGTTTGACGGTAGGTGTTAATGACAATTGAGTCTGAAATTGCGGGACCTGAGATTTTTTTTATAACTTTGAAATCTAAATAATTTTAGTTTAGAACATGAGGATCAAGATCCGTTAATTTTAATATATTTTCTTTGATTCTATTTTTTGCACAAATATGTATAATGATTTACAGTTTATAAAATAACTGCTCTATTTTAAACTAAAAAAGTGTCCGTTATTTGACGGTTGGCAGCACAAGCGGTTAAACATGGTTAATGAGTAACGGACAGACATTGCAAGAATATTGAATAGATATTATATAAGATTTCCAGTACGAAGAAGTTATGTTGTATTCCATAACAATTACAGCCTTTTTATATGTACAAACAAAGTACAAAGATTTATTAGTAAACAGCCTAACTGTAAACTATGAAAGCGTAATCAAATTAAAAGTCAAAAACGAAATGAAAACCTTTTTCTAGAATAGTTACGAAATACACACAGGTTATCAAAATCGGTAACAGAATCTGATATTACTATCGGGTTCGCGTCTAACGGTCGTCTTGTATAACAATTCGACGTTTGAACAGTTATCGCTAATCATGTACTTTCGTTTCACCGTTAGCCAAAAACTGGCACTGTACGGTACAACTTTTTTATGCTCATCTCGTCTAAAACTTGTTATGAAACTGCTGTTTCGTCACCGCTGTCAAGGTTGGGTTGGGCAATACAGATACCTCTTGGCGTTCTAAATTTAAAATTAATTTTTTTTAATTTCGATATAAAATCTACTTGCGTACGAGATGCAAGATTTTTATATTTGACAGTTCACTGTCACTTTGACTTCACAGTGTAAAAATAGTTTAAGAGCCAGCGTATAAATTGAAAATGGAAAATATTTTTTTTTAATTTAAGAATTTATTTTGATTTCAGTACAAACGGATTGAGTTAGGTTATGTTCTAGTGACCTTCGCATTGAACTACCACACGTGGCTGCCTCACGTTTCACGTTCAGGTACGAGAAGGTACACGTGGGGGGATGGGGTCGCGTGTAGCCCCCCTCACTTATTTTTAACTGCAATGGTACAATTTAATCCATTACTTAATCCAGCACTTGTGTACTACGTTATATAGGTACATACATTATGAAAAATTTAAAATGTTTTATCTTTATTGTAAACTAATCTCACGTACTACAATATCTTGATGAGTAAGCGAGTGATAAACATATTATTCATTCCAATAGAATTTGTATGATGAATGAATAATTTATTTTAGAAATTATATTACTTTTAATGCAATCTCCTACACAAACAAAGGTTCTTACTTCCATTTAATATTTGATAATTTCAAAGAGGTAGTTATACTTATAAGTAAAGAAAAGTTGTTTACTGAATGTGCATAGATTGAGTACAATTTTAAACAAATGAATTTAATTAAATAACATTAGAGAATTATATCGCTGTAATTTTTTTTAAAGACCAATTTAATTTTGTATGCGACTACATTGTTAAAAAAAATCGTTAAAATGCAGTCACGCATTGCAGTATACCAAAGGTCAAGTAGTTTTAAATGAAATAATGAAAGATAATTCGTGCCAGGATTTTGTGAGCCAAAATGTAAATTTCAGCTGGGTCACAGTGGCTCAGTGGACATGACCTTAACGTTATTGTCCTGCACGTGTGTCGTCGGCGGGCAGTCACGCGGCCCGTGACACGTGCACTTGAACTCACGTTGCTTGCGTAACAGCACATTCTTCTACAAACCGTTATATAAAATAACGCCATCTAATCAGTAGCTAATTAGATGTTACGCCCTTGAACTATGTTGTATGCGTCTCTATTCATTTGTAAATATAGAACTTAATCTAAGAATACTAAATACGACTGAATACGCAATGCATACAGTAAATGGTGCTGCTTAAAGAACACTCAAGCGTCTTAATAAAGCGTTATTCACGCTCTTGACCTACCAAAGACAATTACTGGCTCACATTAATGCTCGTAGACAATATCAGCCATCTTGGAAAAAGTAGAGAAAGTAGTACAGCGGTAACTTTCCACACGCTCGCCGCTATTGCACGGGAAAAGTAGGCCGACCGCCATCTTTCATTTGACATTTTACTATCCCAAAGGTGCAACATACGTGTTAGACAGTGAAGATTAAATAAATTTAGTATTTTATTTGGCGTGTCGTATTTTTCCTTGATCAAACTGGCGTTAAATGTGGATGGCGCCTACATACAATTATCTCTGAGTAACGATTATTGTGAATGGTCACGATGAGGATGTTTTCAAAACATTAGATGTGTTTCATACTGTTGTGTCTGTCGAGAATCCTTACTGTATTGTTATTTTTATTTGACCTCAGGTTGAGGATCACGAGGGAGGTCGACGTTTTGGATTCGTTTCAAACATTTTTCTCCTGAAAATTGCGTATACTTGACCGATTTTCATATTCGCATTTAGCGAAGGCCCAATTAAAGAACCTGCTATTTTTGGATCGCCTTCTCAGTCTCCCGATAATAGTTTGGTGTCAAGGTTGCGTTTCGTAACTCCTCAAGCGATAAACGGCTAATATAATATGTGCCAAGGTTCTTTTCCTTACTTTTCCGGTAGAGACTTCCCTATCTGATAAAATTAATCCTTACATAAATACACATGTGGACGAGACAAAGACAAACCTACTTATTACCGACCTTGCTCTACACTGTTAATTGCTACATTATTAAGAAACACTTAACCTATTTTCATGAGCTAGATTCTTCGAATTTAACTGCTCACCTCAACTCCATACGCAACTCCAATATATTGTTTCTAGGAAGTATAAGTCTGCAGGGCCAAGATCTCAATGCGTTTCAACTTCCCCTATTGCTTATTCGCGTAGTAGCTTTATATATTTACGTTAAACGTATATATTGTTTTACCGTTTTTGGTTTCTATGACTCAGCGGGAATTCCCGTTAATATTTTTAAAGCGCAATAAGTGTTATGATGATTACAATTTCGTTTTATCGATAAATGATTGTTAAATTATTGTTTAGATGCATTTCTCGTGGTGTGGAAATTAAGGACATTCATCGTGATACGTCGCACACTGGTCTACTTTGTCGCAATTGGTTGTGAACACTCACGTGCACACCAGTAAGTAGGTTAGTTACGCGAGCGGGCGAGATAAAAAAAATAGGTCAAGTTATCTTCGCTTGTCCTCGTAACGATGAAATTATCATCGGCCGTTGTTATTGCGCGTGAAAAAAATTGTAGATTACGTAACGCGTGCTCATTATGGGCAACGATGATCTATCTATCTATATGCGTTACGCGATTATACCGATAAGAATTATTCTTCAGTTTATGAGGACAGTAACTGTTATATAAAACAAATTACTTGCTATATAAGGCTCGTGTTGACGAACGATTAAAAATCAATGTGATAAACATTAATTACAATTTATTGTATTAACAGTTACGAAGATGATTTCATCTCATCGAATGAGCCAAAACAAATAAAACCAGGGTCGTAATTACACTACAATCGGATACATAATGGGAATTAAAATTTATGGCTACGTGTATCGCATAGTCACGATGCATGTTTAACCAAATGCATACGGGTGTGACCTTAAGGTCTTTGCTGTACCTTCCGGATGACCTTGCTTCTCACTTCCTGTATTACATCACTTACGTACCGATAATGCATTTTACACTTGAGTGCGGTACTCCTTTGTCTGACAGTTATTATTAGAGTGCGGAAGTTAGAAAACAAGTTAACATTGCTCCGTTTCTAGTTCGTGTTTAAGTTTGTTATAAATTCTCTCATTATCTATGTGCAGTGTCGGGTTGTGTTTGCAGCGGATTGCGCAATGCCGCCCTAGGGACGTTGCGTCATACGTAGATAGCTAACTGACCTTTAAGCGATCGATTCATGCCGCAGGTTTGCTTTCAAACGATTCGTTTCAATTGTTTCAACAGTAAGTTATTTCTGGACTCTTTGTTATCTTGAAGTTGACATAACTTTTGTACTTTGGAGTTTGATGTAGGCGTTGTAATTGAATTTATTTTTGAAAAATATAAAGCTATGTTAAAGACATTAATTTAAATTAAAATTTACTCGTAAAGTATTTTTAAAAATCATAATGACAATTAAAATAATTAAAAATTAATAAGTCAAGTATAACACTTGACAGTTCTTAAGTGTACATAGTTCCGTACATCCGCAGGCGATTGCACGATGTATTGGAACCTTGAACCAGTTGTGTAAGCGTTTACAATGGCTTACGACAGAGCCGTCGTGCCAGGCGCCGCTTACGACACTATGGTTACTAACAATCACAATCCCTTAATTATTACCCACTTAAAAATGTCTCAGTATTTTTAGTGTGCACAAAAAAAAGTTTTATCAAAAATTAAAAATAAATTTTTAACTTAAGATGTCCTTCGAAACTTTAATTTATCTATGGAACGAAATATAATCATTGAAAAAATCAATATTTTTCATGCATAATTAGAGTAAAATTAAATTAAACATTTTAAGGTACCTAAATTTTATCGTATTAACTAGTAAAAAATTTCCTACATATAAATTTTACTGCCCAATTAAAAACGTAAAATATCACAGACAAAGAAACTTTGCATTATAAAACAAAGAAAAGAATAACAAGATAAGCAATAAATCTAAAGAATCATAATAGTGTAAACAAAGATAAAAAGGAAAACAGTTGAAAATTACACGAAATATCCAACCAACAATTATCACGGAAGAAAAACAAATCGATCGTTACAAATTAAATAAAAATAAATTAAATATTATTCTACCGTCAAATTCATTTATATTAAAAAAACAAAAGGACGCCAAATTTACATCATTAAAGTTAAAAAAATTGCAACAAAAGCTTTTTTTTTTATTTCATTCCGGAAAACAGTTTTTCAAGTTATTTCATGTAGGACAACAAACCGTATAGTGTTGTTTAATTTAAAAAAATGGTATATATGAATTGATAACAAGGGAAATATCTGGATGATGATTTAACTTGAAAATTTTTTGGCACGAAATGCGACCATGAGTAAACAAATTTTTGACGCCGATGTCAATGACATTATATATTTCTATGAAACGGCGAACTCAGCTCGATTAGTTGACTGACTCATCTTATCTTGTAAGTATTTTGAATTTTTTTTTTTTTTATTATTTTTTTCTAGAAAATCTTAAAATTTTAATCTATTCAAGGATTCCTGTAATTGATTTTTAAAATTCGGGAAATATGCGAATTTTAAAAGAAAAAGAAAAATGAGTTTTAAATTGAATTTTTTACATTTGAATTTTAATGGCAACAATTTTAAATTCGTTTTTTATTTTTATTTTTGTGTTACCCACCCACACATGAGGAAATTATAAACATTTTAAATCATATCAAAATTTGCAACAATTTTTCCAACTAGAATATTTTTTTCAAGAAGAGTAAAAATCTAATATTATTATGCAAATAAAATTAATTTACCAACTAATATTGAAATGTTTTCAATTTTCGTATTTCAACATTTGTTTACTACTAACAAAGTGTTGCTCTTTGACTACCTACTAAAGATAATCGTTTCGTGCAACAAGTGTCATATACCTCAAAATTAACAAAAAAATAAAAATAAAAAAAAATATCAGCAATTTTTTTTCTGAATAATTTTCAAAAATCCCGACTAAAATTAAAATAAAATGAATTTTTACAAAAGAAATACTTACGAAAATATTTGCGGTAATTTTGCGCTCCTTATCCGGAATTATCCAAATAGTGAGAACAATGTCATAATATCACAAAAAACAGCAAATCACAAAACCGTCTTCTTCAGTATAGTTTATAGTGCGTTAAAATGGAACAATAAATGTTATGCACCCACTTTACACGTCCCGAATGATTTTGTCACTATCACAATGTTGTTATGACGAAATTTTCACTGTGAATGGCGTAGTACTCTAGTCACTTGGACTTGTCTATCCACTGCGAAGTCTAGAGTGCGACTAAATTTTGTAGTGGGGTCGACCGACTCACGGTCTGCAGCACGCACACGAGCGTAGATTACGTCTGTGTGTGTAGCTGTGCATGTGTGCGTATCCGAGTCTGTGTGAGTTTATTTACGTAACCTGGCTGTGTGTAATCATTTTAGTCGGCGCTATTGAGTCAATGTAGTGTCCGATTTTTTAGCTAATTCGCGATTGAGTCATGTATTTGTGGCGTTTTTGTGTTTCAGCGAAATCTGTAGGTAATCGATTGATAAGCGTTAGTTATTTTTTAGCTACATATTTAAAATGGCGTAATGGATTAATTGTAGTGTGAGCAAATTTTCTACTAAAGTTTACTCTGCTCAATTTTTCGGTAGTTAACAGTAAATTTGACGTAAAAATATAGCAATGCAGGTAGCCCAGACTTTTGTGATATTTCAGAACTTTTAAGATTGTTTCAGAAAATAATTTCAAATGCAATTGTCTAGCAATTAATTTTGTCTCGATTTCTACGATGAAACAAATTATAAACGGTAATTTCGAAAACAAAGTACCTATTGTGGCGTATTTATAAGTTTGTTGTATAATATTGTCTTATTTTTTGTTTATATTGTGTTATATTTATATTGGATTAATTAATCATTAGTAATGTCTGTGGGCTTACTTACTCGGTGTTTATCATTTGTTTGCTATTTCTCATTTCTTATTCACTGCATTTGAATGAAACGTAAAAACAGTTATTTTTTTTATTATGGTAGTAATTGATAACTTAATAACTTTAATAATATTGGTAACGTTATGTTAATTATATTAACCTATATTTTGTAGATTGCACAATATTTTTATCGTGTAGATTGTAATAGTGTAATAGGAACTTTAAAATTAAAACATGTTACATTGACTTTAATACACAAAATTAGATTATTATATTGTTTAAAATAGACAAAGATGTATGGAAACGCAAGGAGCTGATTAAGGGCTGAAGATTCAGTTGAGTCATGAGTACAGTGGCGTGTTATTGACCTATTAGAGGCATTTACCTAGAAGCGGACGAAATTGAGATGATTTATTTTTGGATAAATATGAATATTTTGTTTGTTTTTGTTTTTAACAAGATTGATAGAGATTGATTTTGACGAGTTCAGTGGCGTGTTATTGACCTTATTGGAGGCCTTCGCTTAAATAGTAGACGAAAATGGGTTGAAGATACTAGAATTTATGAAAGATACTTCTCGTATTTACGTACGTTGTTTTATTACGTTACTGGTCATTTTAAATTTAATTAAAATAACATTAAAAATTACAATGTTCAATCTTAACAAAGTGCAAAGGCGGCAAGGGCGGATCCAGCTTTGGCTCCAGGTGGGGGGGGGGGGGGGGGGGAGTCACAGTCATGGTCACGGCGCCAGGAAGGGGGTCACATAGTCATGGTCTAGTAAAAAGGAGTTATAATTTAATTTTTATATTGATAGATACAGGTATTTTATTAATCTACTAGCTTTTGCGCGCGACTTCGTCAACGTGGACTCCTCTCCTATTGGTCTTAGCGTGATGACACATAGCCTATAGCCTTCCTCGGTAAGTGGGGTATGGGGGAAAGAATTTTTCAAATCGGCCCAGTAGATCCAGAGATTACCGCGTTCAAACAAACAAACAAACAAACAAACAAACAAACTCTTCAGCTTTATATATTAGTATAGATGTAGGTACTGTACTTAAAAATAGGTATATTGTGACAAAAATCTTGTTTAACAATTTTAATTAGTGGTCCACCTAGGTACTGGACACAGCCCAGGGGGGGTCATAACCCCTAAACCCCCCCTGGATCCGCCAGTGAAAGGCGGTCTTATCACTGATAGTGAATTCTTATAGTAGACTTTTTATATTTCTTTTATTTTGTTTTGATATTTTTAATAATATTGATATCGATATTGACCTACTTATTTTTGTTTTGTTTTTGTGTAATAAAAGTCTGACTTCCCAGTAAGTGCGGGTTTTTTATTCGCGTGGCATAGATGTTTTTATTTATACAGGGTGTTAGGGGAATGGTTAGCCATAGAGGTATGTTGGGTAGGGGGGGTCATTTGGAACCTATTTAGGCAAACTTACCTATATGCAAAGTGTTACGGATTTTTTTTTATGATTATTTTTTCATTTTTCGAAAAAAGTGCCGAAAATTAGTGATTTGACCATCATATCTTTTTTGTTTATTGATATAATTATCAACGCCATTTCTTTTTGTTTTGATCATCAATACATTGCGCATGTAAAATAAATGTGATTTAATTTAGAAAACATCTACAAAAAAAATTATGGGCCAAAGAAATCTTGACAGAGACAAAAAGTAAATCAAACCTTCAAGTTTAGGTATAAATTAAAAAAAAAATTAAAGCCTCCAGACAATTTAAAATAATTTAAAAAACTACTCTAGTTAACACTGTTTTAAATAATATTACTTTCATTCACCTACCTTACTTACTTTTTTTTAAATGATGAAATAACGAAATGGTTTCTACCTGAACCCACACTCTACGCTGACAATTATAACAATAATTGTTATTACGCAGGGCGGTATATCCCTGTATAGCACATGGTAAACTACCATCTTGACTTTGGCGACATGTCGGTGCAGCGGTCAGAGCACTGGCTGATGCGCTGGCGGTCGCGCGTTCGATTCCCGCTCACGGCAGATATTTGTATTGGTCATATAGATGTTTGTCGTGGTCTGGGCGTTTGTGCTTGTGTATTGTGTGTGTTTCCGGACCCCCGACACAGGAGAAAATCCTACTGGGGGCCGTCGAGTGTGCATCGTTTATTATTTAAATAAAAATCTTGACTGCTCTCATCAGGCGAGGATTTACATCCTTATTTGAAGATCATCCTTATTTCTAGTAATGTAGATTATGAAAATTCACGACCGAATTCACTGTATTTATAAAAATAGAATAAATTTGTTACTCGAATTTATGATTTGTTTTATTTTGATACCTACCGGCATTAATTTCACCCTATGAGAGACATTTGTGGTGCCCGTGGAAACTCATACCCCAAATTCCAAGATAAAAAGAGACAGCAAGTAGTTTACCATGTGCCGTACAGGAACATATCGCCCTGCGTAATAACAATTATTGTAGAAATATGGATGATCTTCAAATAAGGATGTAAATCCTCGCCTGATGAGAGCAGTCAAGATTTTTTTAAAATAATAAACGCTTCACACTCGACGGCCCCCACTAGGATTTTCTCCTGTGTCGGGGGTCTGGAAACACACACAATACACAAGCACAAACGCCCAGACCACGACAAACATCTATATGACCAATACAAATATCTGCCGTGTGCGGGAATCGAACGCACGACCGCCAGCGCATCAGCCAGTGCTCTGACCGCTGCGCCAACATGTCGCCAAAGTCAAGATGGTAGTTTACCACGTGCTATACAGGGATATACCGCCCTGCGTAATAACAATTATTGTTATAATTGTCAGCGTAGAGTGTGGGTTCAGGTAGAAACCATTTCGTTATTTCATCATTAAAAAAAAAAGTAAGTAAGGTAGGTGAATGAAAGTAATATTATTTAAAACAGTGTTAACTAGAGTAGTTTTTTAAATTATTTTAAATTGTCTGGAGGCTTTAATTTTTTTTTTAATTTATACCTAAACTTGAAGGTTTGATTTACTTTTTGTCTCTGTCAAGATTTCTTTGGCCCATAATTTTTTTTGTAGATGTTTTCTAAATTAAATCACATTTATTTTACATGCGCAATGTATTGATGATCAAAACAAAAAAAGAATGGCGTTGTTATATCAATAAACAAAAAAGATATGATGGTCAAATCACTAATTTTCGGCACTTTTTTCGAAAAAGGAAAAAATAATCATTAAAAAAAATCCGTAACACTTTGCATATAGGTAAGTTAGCCTAAATAGGTTCCAAATGACCCCCCCTACCCAACATACCTCTATGGCTAACCATTCCCCTAACACCCTGTATATTTTTGAAGTGAAACTTCTTTAGTTGCATGAGGGGTAAAATTTGAGCGATCGCTAACGCGACAACGTCAGGGACGGTCAATACTTGGATGGGTGACCGCCTGGGAACACCGCGTGACGTTGGCTTTCTGTATTTTTTTTATCAATTAATTTTTTATTACTTCTTTATTGATTAGTTGGCCAAAAAAATTTTTTTTAAAGAATTTAATATAGCGTATGGTTTTTGGTGGAAAGCAAGAATGTATCTATCTGTATTCCTCCTCTCAAACAACTATTCTGATTGTTACTTATTTTATAAACAAATTTAACAGCATTACAGATATTATACCGGTAATATTCAAACCAGAAAGACCAGAACCAGAGGATTCTTTTTTTACGATCTTTGATAGAAAAAAAAAACAATATAATTAAAAAATATGACCCATTGTAAACCACAAAGTGTTATATAATATAAATAATAATCTATGTAAATAATGTTCTAATAATGACTCATCGAGATATTTAATGACGACATTAATGGCGTGCGCATGGTCATATATAATATTATGCTCATTTTTAACAGACTTCAAAAATGGAGGAAGTTCTCAATATTGACAATTTTTTTATGTGTTCCACGTAAATTTCTTATTGGATGTATCAATTTTGATTATTCTTTTTGTATTTGAAAGCTAGTGCATGTCAAGTTGTCCCATTTAAATTTAATCGATATCCAAAGAGTAGTTTTAATTCGTATTATTTTTTATTTTATTTTTGTAGCACTCAAATAAGTCCGCGATTATCTCCAGCACTACTTTGAAATTCTGCT
The DNA here is from genome assembly GCA_905220545.2 of Melitaea athalia. Taxonomy (NCBI): domain Eukaryota; kingdom Metazoa; phylum Arthropoda; class Insecta; order Lepidoptera; family Nymphalidae; genus Melitaea; species Melitaea athalia. The sequence continues at coordinate 8,768,496 of HG992203.1, forward strand.
TAACGATTAGTACTTATCTAGTTTAGCTGTAAAAAGTATTATTGATTGTAATCTTTTTGTTTATGCAAATCATTATTAGTCTTCTTAAAAATGCTCTGCAATATTCCTGAAGACCCTTGTTAACCCCATTTATTACCCCATTTATTTATTACAAAAAAAAAAAATTAAAACAGAATAATCTAAGATAATCGAGTAATGTTAAGCAAATAAAATTTATTTTTATTTAATTTTGATTAAAAAATAATATCTACGTTTATTGGGAAATTGTTCATAATCGTGTTTTCCCCAAAAACCCTCGTATTATCCTTTAAACTATTCAGCGTATTTTACTATAATATGTTTTAGAATATGACGTAGTATCATTTTATTGTAAAAACTTTGAAAGGGTTTTGGCTATATTTAAAATTAATAACATGGATTCTATATTACGTCACCATTTTATACACATTATTATCTAAACAAATAAATAAAAATGTAGTGTCTGTTTGTAATAATAAAATAACCGCTTTTTACTAAATTCGTGTGTATGTATTGGTACAAGGTACATATACCAAAATAACATTTTTTATAATTTTTGTCTGTCTGTCTGTTTATTCCGGTTAATCTCTGAAACGGCTGGATCGATTTTGACGGGACTTTCACTGGCATATAGCTGATGTATTAAGGAGTAACTTAGGCTACTTTTATTTTAGATTTTTTTTTTACTTTATAACACTGCGAACTAAACAATAACTATTTTGTTAAATTCCAAGATTACGAAGTCGCGGGCACAGCTAGTTGAATATATATATATTAATCCCTTGCAATTTGCAAGAAAAGTCTGTAAAACGCTATTTTCTTCACCCTTCTTTGTCCAATCACATAACATCTTGTCTTCATTTTGAATCGTATCATAATAATTTATTATTTATGCATACGTTTATGTATGTCTATTATGATTTCCATTTATATATGCTACTAGTGACCCGCCCCGGCTTCGCACGGGTGCAATGCTGATAATAAATACTATCTACAACAAAAGATACGTTACAAACCTTTAAAATTATCAGTGTTTCTCTAACATATTATACATGTACAATACATATAAACCTTCCTCTTGAATCACTCTACCTATTAAAAAAACTGCATCAAAATCCGTTGGATAGTTTTAAAGATCTAAGCATACAAACATAATTAATATACAACAAAAATTATTATAAACAAACTATGAATATTTTTTTAACTTTCATGGCGTGATCTTGTTAATTATGTATATAAGAAAGGCTCTACGAAGCGAAAATTTTTTACGACAATGTTTAAGTTTCTTTTTTTCATTTACAATTGAGACGTAATTTCCAGAAAATTTTGTTTGTTAACAATCATTTAACTTGTTGAAAAATTAAGTTTAAGTAAAATTTCCAACGGGAATTAAATATTTATAGTGTTTAGAATACACCATAATTTTTTCATATTTAAAAATAATATATTCAAAACTTTTCGACTGGACTTAACGAAATATAATTATGACACGTAAACGCGTGTTGGAGTGGACTTTGCAGCTCTCGTACGCTGAAACTATTTTACAAAAAAAGGTTACTACATAAACTGTAAGAAATTTTCTCTAGTTTAATAACTATTTTATCGTAAAATGAGTTGGAATTATTGTCAAAAAACTGTATTTGAGCGCCATTTTTCCAATATGGCGGCGCGAGCGGCAAAGATACGAGGTGGCAAAGTGAAAATTCGAAAAGAGCACGTCGAAATCTATAAAATCACCAATTTTCAAAACTACCGGAAAACTTCCCAGGTAACCCCCTTTTTGAGCACCAAATGACTGTACTATCAGGTTATTAAAATTTGTAGACAAGTTTTAAATACTTTTGTATAGTTTGATCCATGTCTTGTGACAAGATTTGCTATTTATGAGTTCGAATGAAAAGATTTGGAACAATTCGAAGATTTTCTGGTTGTATATACGAATGTCAGGGCCAGCATTATCAAATTAGTCACGTGCTCAATGTTTAAACAAATCAAGATCGGAGTAAGTGTTGCCGGCGACTTGTTTATCAAGCAATGTGAATAATTTCAATATTTTATTGAAGTACACAGATTATTAAGTATTAAGTATTTTATATGTATGTTTATATGTATTTATGTATGTATGTATGTATCCATAGTCATATTTTCATAGGTACCAACTCATTTTTTGCACACCTACAAACGACTGCTCTTGCACGTCCTAAGGTTGGCTGGTAGAGAACGCTTTTAGCATTAAGCCCGCCTTTTGTACAATTATGTAATGTATTGTGCAATAAAGTATAAATAAATAAATAAAGAAATAAATAAGTCCCTACCTTGTAAACTATCACGTCGTTTGTCAAAATTTACGTCTTCAATAAAACATTTCGATGAGCTCTACATATTGATAGAGTCTGCAAATTGATAAAACTAAAAATCTTCTAGGACCAGTAGCTTTTACATTATAAATAGGTATAGCCTCTCTTTTGTCTCTTTCATCTTTTTGACCAGGTTACCTCATCAACACAATATTATATTATACTCCATTATTGCGCTTGTCATTTTGAAACTCCCGACATTTCGGCGAATTGTGGACGTCATGGTCACAAGTCCCAGAAATTAGGTAGCTTCCTTGCAAAAGTGTTTTTACACGTATTATCTAAGACCCGTTGACGTAATGGTATGCAATTTTCAGAAGTTTTACGAGCACTCTACATGTTCGATTTAGAGAATGAATTCGCGCGGCTGCATGTTTGACAACAAGTTTTAAAAGTTTACGGCAATGCTTGTAAAACAAAATTTCTACCAAAGTATGAAAAGCTGAGATTATGTAAGCAAAAATAAAAGAAAGAAAGGGTAGATTTGTCAATGCTGAAAACGTGACGCTTTACCAGCAAGTTTGGAAAACAAATTTCGTAGGTACGTTTATAGGTCTCGTTTTTACGAGGTTATCCTGTTATATCATTATTTTGTTTACTTCCTAATAAATTTTTTTTTATATAATGTTATTCACATGTATAACCGATTATTTGTGTTGTTTAATGGCATATTTTTATAATAGTTTATAATATCTTTTATACTTTAGTTTTATTACTTTAGAAACACGTGCACTGTTAAACTGTTAATTGTTTTTGCTGCACACTTTTCTGTAAATAAATAAATAAATACGTATTTCAATTATGTGTGTGTATGATGTGTTTATTATATACAGTATTATTATTTCCATTTACTTTTCATACATATTTTGTTTATTATATATATTGAGTGTGTGGCGTTTGTGAGGCGTTTATGCATATTCGTTTTTATACTTATACTAGCTGATCCGGCGAACTTCGTACCGCCTAACAGTCGATTTTTTATTTTTTAATTTTTTTAAATACTTATCCTTCCCGGAACCCCTCCATCACTAACCCTTAAACTTTATGATTCAAATTGACTTTTAAGTAGATATTATTATGTATCTTTCGTATGGGAATATAGGAAAGTGTTGTTTTTAGACTTTTTCAGGCAATTTTTAAAATTTTTCTCTCCGTAACAACCATCCTCGTACTTCAAGGAATATTATAAAAAAAAGAATTAGCGAAATCAGTTCAGCCGCTCTCGAGATTTGTGCTTAGCAACATATTCAGCGATTCATTTTTATATATATAGAGATGAGATAGAGATATTGCTTATATAGTTTATACATTGTGTTTTGTTGTTATATACGTTTGACGTCCTTAGTCACCGCTAACGTTTTTGGCAGCAAATTTTTGCTTTCAAAAACAATGAATTGAGTTAGTAACCCAGGTTGCCTTGCTTGTTTATTGCTGTCTTTGTACTGATATTCCCGTTATTTTTATATCATTGTCCACTGTTGGACATAGGCCTCCACAAGTTTGCGCCCGACATTATGACGCGAACTCATGTGTTTTGCCCATAGTCACCACGCTGGGCAGGCGGGTTGGTGACCGCAGGGCTGGCTTTGTCGCACCGAAGACGCTGCTGCCCGTCTTTGGCCTGTGTATTTCAAAGCCAGCATGGATGGTTATCCCGCCATCCGTCGGCTTTTTAAGTTCCAAGGTGGTAGTCGAACTGTGTTATCCCTTAGTCGCCTCTTACGACACCCACGGGAAGAGAGGGGGTGGCTACATTCTTTAGTGCCGTATAACCACACAGCACATTCTTTTATCATTATATCATTTTTATTTTATTGTATTATATTCTTCTTTTTTATTGTGTACTTTTATAAAGGCCAATAAACGAATTTTCTCTCTTTCTACCTTTCTTTATCCTCCTGGATGCTAGCGTCATACTTATATTACGTAGAGAATTAAAAATTCGGCCTAGAGCCATTTGTGAATCGCTTGCGGAACTAATCGTTTTGCGGTAGCTAGGTAACCTTTGTTAACTGGCAATGCTAATCAAAACACCGATTTGACTTTGATACACACGTCAAATGAGTTATTCTTTGAAGCACCACGACAAAGATGTCTCTTCGCTCAGATGCATGCGGTAAGAAATCTAAAAATTATAATTCAGTCACCTGATATTTCATAATAACTTTGATTGATTTGTATTGATAATGTACCTACGTAACTAATAAACGTATTATTACTTCACATGGTTATCAACTTTTTGTTTTATGGCCAGAAACTTTTTAATGTCATACTGATACTACACGAGTTTTCAATCCGAACTATTACTTATTGTTTATGTCATATATTTATTACATTGGTTCTCAAAAAGATCTTTTTACAGCGTTAAGCGAAGATGAAATTATATCAGGACTCGAAGAATCGGACATAGATCTCTCTGGTAATGAAGAAAAAGATGACACTGCGTATACACCGATACCTGAAGAAGACGAGGGATCATGTACCTCATCTTCCAGCTCTTCAGATGAGGAAGCAGATTCACAATCAGAGGTCTCTTTGCAATCTTCAATAGTAAGGAGAGGAAGGAGCCGAGGCCGAAAAAAAAAACAAATAAGTACAAAATACCACAGTTACGCGATTTTAAGCTGGATCTTGGTACCACTTGGTTGGTTGGTAGTGATATATAAAAAAACCAGTCTAATAGAAAAAAAATACATTATCATCGGATTCTGAAAGTGTTGACGAAATTGATGAACTGCAGCCTAAGCACAAGAAAAGGAAAGTCCTCATAACACCTGTAACGTCGGCAACAGTAAGACATCACAAGGCTGAACATTTAGTTGATTACAGTGACAAACAAAAAATATGGCGATTTCCAAAATGTTCCAACACTACAACAGCGTTTTGCACTAAATGCAAATTATTTTTATGTAGCACACCAAAAAGAAACTGCCACCTAAAATTTCGTAAAAAATGATTTAGAAAATATGCCAATGATACTAAGAAGTTGATTTTATTTTAGAAGTTTATTTTATTTTAGAAAAAGTTGATTTATTTTAGAAATTTTTGACCTTGTTCATTGCTATTGAAATTTTGATTACTTTTGTAATGTATACTTCCAGTTCCTATTTTCACGTAAAGACTGATTGTTACGTTTAAGAGTCCCTAATAGAGGCTATATTATGACTAAATATTTTTGATAATTAAATATTACTTCATAATTCATGCATTTTTATTTGTAGTAGTAAAACTCCAATGTAATACACATATGACGTAAGAGTCGCTACTGTTTTACTAACTGAGAACCAGTGTAATATATACATGACATTAGTAAAATCCATATTTTAATAGAAATTATTTTTATTGTATTTTTTTGGCATAAACATATCCATAATATAACAAAATATGTAACTTTTAGTCCAAAAGCAAAACATTTTTTTTCTGGAATCCAGGAGGTTATATTGGAAATAAGAAATTGAATTATTGAAACAAAGATATTGATCTAAAAAAGTACCATATTGTAATATTAGGTTCTTGTTTTAGTTAGTCGGGCTTTTTTCGTTTAGACAATCAAAATTAATTGTAAAGCAGTACCAACGGGAATGCTGCGAGTATGTTGATAACTTAGAACAATTTGAAAAATATTATTCATGGTGCATAATATAAATTTATCTGTTGATGACGATTCACGCAAACTTTTCAAGGATAATTTTAAATATATATGTATATCCACTTCAGCCTATCACAGTCCACTGTTGGACATAGGCCTCCACAAGTTCGCGCCCGATATTATGACGCGACCTCATATATCTAATACCTTTGAAGGGGCAATTCTTGTATATATATCTGTAATCTGAAATTTAGTATGCAGGGAGTTTCGGGGGCGATAAATCGATCAAGCTAGGATTTATTTTTAGAAAATGTCGTTTTGTCCCTGTTTTCAGGCAATGAAAAACTGCTACAATATTATTAATATATCCGTTATTTACAAAGTTATAGTAGGTAGCTCAGGTGGGAAATCGGCCGAAACGAGAAGACCCACGTCTCCAGATCGATTATTTTTTTCTCTTTTTCTCTAATTGCACACGTGATTTTTAATTTAAATAACCAGTTCATATTTTTTTTTATTATGTTGGTTAGATCGAAAAATATTGTTAATTTGTTATTCATATTTTGTCAATATGTAATTCGTATTTAAATAATATGATTTCCAGGAAACACGATTTACTAAAAAAATTCCGAGTTAAGCTCGGTCACCCAGGTACTAATCATAAATTATGTTTCAAAAAAATAAAACTTAGTTAATTTGAACGCTATATTTAAAAAAAAATCTTTTACTCTCTCTTTGTAATTTTTTAAACAATGTTGTTTTATTGCACCTTTCCATGACAAATGAGTAAAGGGCCGCCCTTTTGAATAAACAATAGAATAATCCGCACGTGTCCTTGAACCAAGTTTGTTATAAAAAGAAATAATATTAGTTTATTACTTTTAGGCCCTAATGATTAAAATTTTTATTACTACATTTTGGCTGGCAAACAAGCGTACGACCCACCTGATGATAAGCGGCTACCACAGATCACCCCCGGCTACCGTTGCTTATGAATGGTTGAAACAAGAAGATATACAGAAGCACATTAAAGATCCTATCCCCCGTATGACTAGCCCGTTGGCGCAGTTTGTAGTGATCCTGCTTTCTGCTCCGGGGGTTGTGGGTTCGATTCCCTACCCCGAGTCAGGGTGTGATATACATATTTATTTATATATGTACTATTTATAAGTATGTTTATCGAAAAAAAATATGTAGTTAGACCAGTCGGCTGTTACCTATAACACAAGCATTAAGTTGCTTACTTTAGGAACAGACGACCGTGTGTGTAATGTGTAGATATTTGTTTATTTATTTATTTATTTATTTATACCCCCCAACCCTACCTAGGAGCTCTGGCTATCTTACCCTGACAGCAATAACTCTTGAGATCAGTAGTATTTGGCTGTGCTCTTCTGGTAGGTTGCTTTACTTCTCCCGTTGAGCTCAGACATTTATTAACAAAAAAATTGTTTTTATAGCTCACAGAAGGCGGAACGAAGATTTTTTTTGCGATAAACAACAAATAGAATTTTACTAATTATAAAAAACTATGAAATTGAAAATGAAAACATTTATTTCACCATAAGGTGATATACACAAGTAAAAAAAAAAAAACATTTACAAAAAAAAAAAAAAAAACTAAACAGCAATAATAATAAATAATTGGTATATATCCCTAGGTGTCCAACGTAGTTTTGAAAATTGAAAAAAAAAATATACCTGTGATGGACATCACTTACAAACACTTCAATAAACACTATAAGAAAAAAAATGACAAAACCAAAAAAAAAATGGACACAATAACAGTAAACTGAACGTCTGCTCAGCAGTATACCTAATGAATATCACTTTCATGAAAAACTAAAAATAAATGGAAATTTAGGTTCTCTGTCTTTATACAGCCCATTTTCTCCGTAAATATGAGCCTATTCAATCAATTAGGCAAATAACCGGAGACAAATTATCAAAGGTGACGTAAGTACCTAGGTATATACTCTACTTTTTTAACCTTCAACATTTTGCGCAGCAAAGGGAAAAAAACATATTACGTAAGCCTCGTGTCTTGTATAACATTGTTTTTATTACAAAAGATATTTTTCCGGGCTATGAATTCATCGATATCAATTCTGGAATATTTCATAACCTTGAAATTATCTGTATCTAAGGACATAGTCTTGCAGTGGTTACACAATGATACATGGGACAAAAACGGTGAAGTAAAACTCTTTAGATTTTTATTTGTACATTAAGATTACATATTTATAATAGCTATTATTTTTTATTTAAAAATTAATATCCAAAGACTCTAAAATCCCCATACCTTTTATTAAACATCATGCATAGTTATTATGCTTATCCTTACAGGCGATTTATTAGACCCGTTTAGTAGTCCCGTGATTGACTAGTAAAGCTAAGACGTGTTGCGAGGCTGACGGTATTTTTCTGTTACAATATCTATTACTCACTTCAGCCTATCGCAGTCCACTGCTGGACACAGGCATCCACAAGTTCGACATAGGCATCCACAAGTTCGGACCAAAAATGGCGCGAACTCATGTGTGTTGCCCATAGTCACCACGCTGGGCAGACTTCGGCCTGTGTATTTCAAAGCCAGCAGTTGGATGGTTATCCCGCCATCGGTCGGCTTTTTAAGTTCCATTCTGCATTAAGCACTACACAGGTAGAGACGTACAAGAGTTTTAAGAGTTTCTTAAAGGTTTGTATACACATTTTGCTAATAACTTAAACTCTATCGGTAAAATATAGAGGTTTTCGTAGATAAAAATTTTCTATTATTTTGTAAGTGAAACTTATTGGACGTTCTTTCATTTAAAAAATTAAGCAATATGATATTTTTCTTTAATTGTTTTGATTTTAGAACACATTATTGTTGTAGCTTTAATTACGCTGAAGAAAAGTTTTAATAGGAGATGGATTAGAATGGAGCTACTAAGCTTTTAATAAAATAATTTAGGTTGGAAATTTAAAAAATATCTAGTATTTTATGGCTTACTGTACTCAAATGATCTTGGAAGTGATGAATAAAACATAACTGTTATAGTCACAATTTTTATTATCAAGAATATCATGAATTTGAATGAATAAAAAAAAAAACAATTTTACATACGGCCTACATTGACATGCTTTGTTTTTACGTTATACAACCTTTTTATTGTTCCGTAACCAAAGAGTAAACACAATCTGTTGCTAAGACTGCTGTTCGTTCGTTGTATGTATATATGTTTAAGTAACAGAACCTTGAAATTTTCAAAATTTGAATTTGAAATTGAATCAGTATTAGTTTTTATATTAAGTTTGAATCTCATCACAGAAGTTTATCCGGTCAGTTCTGAAATCAAAAATAAACTAAGCAAATTACTTACTCAACTTTTTTTTGGTTTTTATGGAGTGTAAATTTTAATGTTTTTTGAAGTAAAACTTCTTTAAGCACGCTTGACTTAGTGCAGTAAGCTGGTAATAGCATGACGAGAACATTACGAAAAGTGTGATCGGGGGGCGTGTGATTGTGTAGTCATTTGTGCTTATTACCATTTTTAGGGTTCCGTACCCAAAGGGTAAAAACGGAACCCTATTACTAAGACTTCGCTGTCCGTCCGTCCGTCCGTCCGTCTGTCACCAGGCTGTATCTCAAGAACAAAGAAATCAAGTTGAAATTTTCACAAATTATGTATTTCTGTTGCCGCTATAACAACAAATACTAAAACCAAAATAAAATAAATATTTAAGGGGGGCTCCCATACAACAAACACCATTTTTCGCCTATTTTTGCTCGATATCAATAAATATAGTAACAGGTAGGCACTTGAAATATTCACAAAATACTTAACTGTGTATTTACTTTAATAATAAATAATAAAATTAAAATAAAAAAATATTTAGGGGGCTCGTAGAACAAATGTGACTTTTTGCCGCTTTTTGCTCGATATTAAAATCAATGCACCTACTGTTGTTTACCTAGTCAATGGTACGGAACCCTTCGTGCGCGAGTCCGACTCGCACTTGGCCGATTTTTATAATTAGTATATACACGAGTATGCATAAGAATAACTATGAAGATAGAAATTAAATTAGGATTCAGGCGAAGAAAACGGTAAATTATTTAAATTAATAGAAAATTTCAGAATCAATTAATTGTTTAAAACATTTAAATCGTTAATGATTTACGTCTTATATAATAATTTATGAATAATTCATGAAATGTTTTATGAAAATTGACTGTATGTAATAAAATCGTACTGAAGTGAACTCTTTAAATTTCAGACGTTTTTGAAACCATATTTTTCCAGTAGTTTAGTTACTAATGAATTTGTAGTTTTGTAGTCATTGTTCGCAACATTGTAGACAATTTGAGTCAGTATAATATATCTATTTTTCAGTTAATACTTATCGTAATACATGGAACATAATATCATGCTGTACCATTTATAATAGAGTAGTTACTGTTAATATTAATGCAGGCGAAACAGAACGAATCAGCTTGTCTAAAATGATGTTATTGTTTTTAGAATTACCTAGAATAACACAATTCTTACGTTTATATCTCGAAAAAAAATGCGGTCAAGAACAATATGATAACACTTTTATTAGAGTAAAATTGCATTTATTACGATTTATCAAATCAAGCGTGTTTATTGTGAGATTAATTGACAGGTGAGCGCAGAAATAAGACTACTGGGATTTTTCCGAAGAAATTACAATATATACAATAATAAGAAATAGACATTTTTTCGTAATTCTATTCGTATATACGATATGGAACTTAGTAATTGTATCTATTAGGTGTTGTATATTGAAGACGCGTTGGGTTGTCTGGAAGAAATGGCTAAATAGCCATAAGTCCGCCCATTGTACTTCACAGTCTGTAAATGATATTTGTAGTTGTGATATACAATAAAGTATAAATAAATAAATAAATAAATAAATAAATAAATAAGACGCGTTGGCACAACGGTCAAGCACTGGTTTGTGGCTGTTGCGATATAGCGTTTGCGGGTTTGATCTCCACATGTGACAAACATTTGTATTGGCCCTATAGATGTTTGTGTGGTCTTGGTGTTAGCACAGTCCCTGTGGGTCTCCCTACCGTGCCTCGGAGAGCACGTTAAGCCGGCGGCACAGATTAGTAAATAGTACTACGTACCGGCGGCCCCAATTGTCATCATGAACACGTGATAGTGATCGTTATTCATTGTAGAGAATATAGCTCTAGAGGATTAAGCTCTGATCCTTCTCTTACATGGGAAAAGAGGCCTATACCTGTTAGTTAGTGGGACATTACAGGCTGAAGCGTCAATTCTGTCGATCAGAAGTATCAAGTCTGCGCTACCTGTCAGTTAAGTACACACAATATAATTTATTAGTTTAATTTTTAAACGTGTTTATTTCCACGTTATCATGTTAATTAAACTTTATATAATTGTAAAAAGATAATAATAATGAGTTATTATTTTATAATTAATGTAACTTTTTTAGGTTATTATATAGTATTAATTTCGTAAATAAATAAACTAAGCTGCTACGGCGTAGATCCTTTTGGTACTGTAAATACATTACACAACGCGTGTTTGTGTACACACCGCACACTGCACACACGTGCACGAGATACAAAAATTTCGGTCATTTGAATAATAACATATCTAATTATAACGATTTTGTTTTGCATGGCTTGACTGGAATCTTATGCATAATTAATGTATAAATGTATATGTCGTACATCTCCAGAGGTATTCCCATATTCGCGGCGGTTTACCGCCAACCTTCCTGCATCAAAAGAGAAGTGTCCCCAACTAAGGAAATTCACTTTTAGACAAGTTTCAGTCTATACCTCTAGAAGTTTAAAATTCAGTAGTTACCTTGAATAGTAGGTGCTACCTGGTAGCGGTTTGGAAAAATTAACTGCAAAAAATTCAGTAGCACTCTTACGGTAATGTTGCTTACATATTGTTCGTTGGGTCACAGTTGAATAGACAAAGCTTGTTTAAATAAATAATCACAAATGCATTAACTGTTTTCGAATTCCATTAATTGTTCTTGCATCGTAACTGATTGTACGCTTCGTACATTCAACATTGATTCATTGTAAATATTTATAACAAAGTAAGTAAATGACGGAGCGCTGACGAAGCGAAGAAATAAATAATAAATATAATATTTAACATACACACACGGTCGTCTGTTTCTAAGATCGGTAACATCGGTAACCTCTTCTAGGTAACAGAAAACTCATATCGTTGAATACTTACTTTATGATAAACATAGCCACATATATACAAAAAAATTGGTTGTCTGTAAGTTTGGTTTACGGACGATAGTTTTAACATGACAACGTCATAACAAAACATCTTCTTGCATAGGCCAATCGAGTGGAAGAGGGATAGATGCAGCGCAAGCGTACTAAAAAGCGTAACGGGACAATGAGTGTGACGGGACAATGAGTCATCCTTTTTCGTGCATCAGTCGGCGTTCATCGATTTATTAGACGTTGTCACGTCACTAATAAATACGTAGATTACATTCAACCAGTGGCAAAATTCAATCGCCTAAAGCAGAAAGCACTAACGTTAACAGGCTAGTGAATGTATAGGATTTTGTTTACGAGTAGTTCGCTGATTTGTTGAACTGATTTAAAACATTTTTGAGTGGGAATGTTTCTTTCTTAGGAAATATTTAAAGCTACACGTTTAGAGAGAGAGAATTTTCATACTTCAGAGTTTTCAACTACATTGAATTTAATTAATACTGGGCTATTGTAAATTATACTATACTAGCGTCTGCGCGCGACTTCGTCGGCGTGGACTCCGCTCCTATTGGTCTTAGCGTGATGACACATAGCCTATAGCCTTCCTCGATAAATGGGCTATCTAACACTAAAAGAATTTTTCAAATCGGCCCAGTAGTTCCAGAGATTACCGCGTTCAAACAAACAAACAAACAAACAAACAAACAAACAACCAAACAACAAACTCTTCAGCTTTATATATTAGTATAGATTACATACGGATTATTACATAATATATTAATATTTATATGTAATGCGGATACGTTAATTTCCGCGTTAGATATAGTATAGATATGATAGTAATTGTGCCATAAACTAGCGATTATGTTGATCTATTCTGAGTTCAAATACACTTAAAGATTTTAATATGTTTTTCAAGTGAGTTATAAGTATAACACAATTAATATTTTTACTTTACATGGATTTTACCACGGTTGTCATTTTGCGATTCTTAATATTTTAGTTACTTTTCAAACACCATGGTCACGGTAAGTCCTAAGTAGGGGCGGGCGGTAAGATGATTTAGAGTAAGATTTTTTATTACATTGACGAAAAAAATGTTTAATTAATGTTACCAGCAAAAAAAAATCACTGATAAATATTTACCTACATCATAATCCAAATATTAATTGTAATTAAATAATAAATAAAGGCCTCACACTAAACGGCAACTACTAGGATTTATTACTGTGTAGGGAGTCCGGCCAGACCACGGCACATTTTATGGCCAATACAATTGTATGTCATGTGCGGGGATTGTAAGCTACGCCGCTACAGCTCAACAGCTACGAATAGAAGCCAGTGTAACCGTTGCGTTAACGCGTCGTTAAATTATCATTCTTATACATTATGTTGAAAGGTTTTATATCGCATGTTTTATTTTATATTTTTAAATATTTGTTCATTGCTATCAAATAATTATATAGAGATATAAATCTCATTACATCATTATTTAAAAATTCATTTCATCATTATAAACAAAAAATGACGTATAAAAATGATATATAGCTTTTGGATATGATATAACATAATATAAATTTTGATAAGGTAAGAGACAATACACACAATTTTAATGATATTTCTAATAATATTGTAAAAAAAATCTTTTTTATAAGACAAATATAATATACTAGCTTCTGCGCGCGACTTCGTCGGCGTGGACTCCGCTCCTATTGGTCTTAGCGTGATGATACATAGCCTATAGCCTTCCTCGATCAATGGGCTATCTAACACTGAAAGAATTTTTGAAATCGGCCCAGTAGTTCCAGAGATTACCGCGTTAAAACAAACAAACAAACAAACAAACAACCAAACAAACAAACTCTTCAGCTTTATATATTAGTATAGATACCTAATAGACAAATATAATACAAATAAATACATTATATCAATGATAGAGGCGGGAATCGGACCCACAACTCCAGGACTAGCTCATTGCATACTAGAAACGTTCTACTTGTCCTTAAACAGAATCATGACCAGAGATCGTCAATATATAATATTACCTACGTAATTGTGGAAGGCGGGGTCTCTCTTGATAATTAATCTGCAAATCACACAAGTGTTTGTAACATGTCGCGATAAATTAACTGATAACAGTAATGACGATCGATGTTTGTCACGCAATTAATTTCAGAATAAAATTTGTTATGTTATTGAAATTGCAACTGATAGGTATATTTTATATACTACCCGATTAATTTTATGAAGCTTGCTTTTTAACCGACTTCCAAAAAAGGAGAAGGTTTTCAATTCGATTGTATTTTTTTGTATGTATGCTACTTCAGAACTTTTGACTGGGTGGACCGATTTCGACAATTTTTTTTAATCGAAAGGCGGTGCGTTGTCATTTGGTCCAATTTTATTTGAGATCTAACAAGTACTTTTCGAGTTATACCTAATAATGCGTTTTTACTTGACTATTTTTTCGTCGACCTACGTTGTATTATACCGCATAACTTTTTACTGGGTGTACCGATTTTGATAATTTTTAATTTAATCGAAAGCTATTGTTTATCGTGTGCTCAAATTTAAATTTCATCGAGATCTAATAGCAACTTTTTGAGTAATCCTTTATAACGCGCATTTACTTGGCTATTTTTTCGTCTACCTACGTTATATTGCTGGTCGATGTACTTGAAGTCGGTTTTTTTTTTCGTTTGCGAGCAAACACATTAAATTATTAAGAAACGATATTCGATCCATAGTAGGAAAAAATAGGGATAGTGAAATTGTGTGACCAGCCGGGCTAGCATGCGCGCCAAGACAAAAGTTTGTCTACCCCTTTTCTCGTATTATCTCTTTATGTCTACAGTAGCTAGCATGCGTGGACGTGATACTCTTCTCGTCACGACAATTGAAGAGATAACACGATGTGGACGCTTAATAGAACGCGGCCAATGTAGATTAAACGTAGTGAAAATTTAGAATGTATCATTGTTGCATTGTAAAAATATTGTTTATTTTTTTGTAAGGGCAGCACGAGTTTCTCTACTCGACAAGGTGAAGTCTTCGGAAGAGAATTATTTCTCTCGTTTTGCGCATGCTAAGGTAATCGAGAAAATACTCGATGTAGACATTATCTATCTCTCTCGTCAAGAGATTATCTCGTTGTACGCATGCTAGCCCGGCTGAGAACCTGAGATAGAGATAGAGAGAGAAAGAATGGCGTTTTACTGCGCAATATACCTTGTGAGAAAGAGATCAATTTAATTTTAAATATCATCAATTCATCATAATCGTTCTCAGTGAGTAAACTCCAGTCGTGAGTAGGAGACAATACAAAACCCTTTTTTATTTTTCTTTCAACCTTGTTGACACGAAAAAATAGTTAATTAATTGGAGTAATCGTTCGGAAATTACGCGCGTAGATACATTTCGGTGATCAATTTATTTATTTAGATATATTAAGTTTATTAGCAGGGTTTTTTATATCTTCAAGTTTTCACACTACGCATGTTGATTAGCTAACTTCTTAGGTACTGAAAAAAATGTATACTTTATATGTTTTTATACAGTTATACCTATTGATAGTTGCTATGTTATTTAAGAAATGTTTATTAGACAAATATACTTGTTCACAATTACCTCAAACCAAACTTTTTTCGATTTATGTACTTAGTATAAGCGTAAACGACAAATACTTTCTATAAAGTTACTAAAAAACGCCTCGATGGTGACGAAAAAGTTGAAAAATGTTAAAAAATTAACATTATTCTTATTATTTTTTATTCTTATTTTGTTAAAGCATTTCGATTTCTTGTTTCGATTTTTTGTTTAGCACATTTCGATTTTCAAATTTTTGACAAATTTAGTGTAATTTGATTTCTTCACTAATTGTGTTTTTTCGTAAACAAAAAAAAAATCTACTTCAATTACGTATAATATATAGTAAGCAATAAATCAGAAACTACTTGTCAATTCTCGCTATTTAAATGAGCCCATGACAAACTTTTGAATAGAGGGCAAATTAGAATAGAAATCGGAACACCCATAAAAGTTATCAGGTTACAAGAATAAAAAAAAAATACGACCCAATTAAGAACTTTCGCCTTTTTTTAAGTCGGTTAAAAATAGGTGTGGTTGCCTATTGTTACGTTTAATTATAATTTTGTTATTTTTTTGTCGAGCACGATGAGTAAATACTAGATATTAAATTGATTAACCGCATATACATTATTATTGTTGCGATTATTATCAAATATGCGGCCATATATTTTTAAATAATAAATGTGTTTACGTGTTGCATCAGAGAATTACACATTCGTAGACGATGAAGCATACCGCGACAACAATAAAATTGTTATCTCAGATCAGACTGTATGAGCTGATAAATAGTGATATCAAAAATAAGTTTTAGTTTAAAGTTAAACACATTGGGCGTCAATAAAGTACACTCGTATGGTCTATGGTAAGCAGTTAACGTAGCCAAGGACATACTTTTTTTTATACACCTGGTTTTGCAAGTGTCCCACAGATCTACAACACTAACTAAGAGCAGTATTATTTAGCTGTGGTTTTCTGTAAGGTTGAAGTACTGTTCTAGTCGCGCTGTATCTGATTTTGAGCAAGATATTTTACAAAAAAAATTATTTGACGCCGCGTTGGCGTAGCGGTCACAGCACTGGATTGCGATTGGCTGTTGCGCGGGCGGTTGCGGGTTGGATCCCCGCACACGATAACATTTGTATTGGCCATACAGATGTTTGCCGTGGTCTGGGTGTATGTGCAGTCCTTGTGGGTCTCCCCACCGTGCCTCGGAGAGCACGTTAAGCCGTCGATCCCGGTTGTTATCATGTACACCTGATAGCGATCGTTAATCATAGTAGGGAATATATATTTAGGTTATCTGGAAGAAATGGCTTAATAGCCATAAGTCCGCCCATTGTACTTCACAGTCTGAAAATGATATTATTTTGTAGTTGTGATGTACAATAAAGTATAAATAAATAAATAAATATTTTCTGCTGTTCATCATCATCAATCGTCATTCAGGTTTTTATACTGATCACAATTTAGAATACAAAAATTTGCTATGAATATGATCTATATAAAGTGAAAAAACTGTACAGATTATATTATAAAAAATAAAATGCCAAAAGTCCTCACGGACACCTGCTAGTCTTTCAAGGTCAAATATACTTTTTTTTTTCGCTTTTTGTGTTTTCCTCGTAAGTGTTATCTTAATTGTTTTTGTACTTTTTTCCTACTAATAACAATTTTTATCTTTATGCTTTCAGTCAATGTATAACTTATTATCAACCTGCATAATAATAATATTATGTTCAAAACAAGTTTTGTATAAGCCTTATACTCAACGGTTTGCAGTAAGATTTACTCTTGGGTTACGGTTCCAGAAACATAAATTACACAAGCACGTTTTACAAAAATACTACAAGAGGGAGTTGAAAGAATAACACTTTGATTATACTCACTTACTCATAATAAAATAGTTGCATTAAATTTTATCGGGGTCGGTAATAGGAGATATAATAATTGTGTTTGCTCGAAAACGAAAAAGAAACCGATTTCCATTACATCGACAACTAACACAACATAGGTATACGAAAAAAATAGTCAAGTACCTAAATACGCGTTATAAGATATAACTCTAAAACTACTTGTTAGATTTGAATGAAATTGAAAATAATGGGACCACATAACACGCAACACCTTCGAAATCGGTCCTCTCAGTTAAAAGTTCTGATCTAACATACATAAAAAAATACAATCGAATTGAGAACCTCCTCCTTTTTTGGAAGTCGGTTAAAAACATCACTGCGAATGTACTAAAAATCGTAATTTAATTATCTTTTTTTATACTTACATTAGCTTATAGGCTGACTCTACTCCTATAATGTAACTTGTAACTCCATAGTATTCGAATGAATATATAGATTCAGTCAGTTTTTGTCTCGTGCTCACTTTTCATCAGTTTTGCTTTTCGTATTTTAATTTTCTGTAAAATTAACCGTTTTCGAAGTAGAGCGCTAAGAAAGCGACTAGCCGATTAGGTACATTATGACGATGCACTCGTCTCCTCACCACTTTCAAGGTTGAATGCAAGGTGCGTTTTTTTACATGGTTTCCCCCGTAGGCATAATCCTTGATATGTAATATGGGTTTTTAGTTTATTTAAAAGTAAATTATTTTTTATTACAATACTGAAAAGTACAGAAAAAATAAAGTAATATAATTTTTTTTGTCATCCATTGTCGATTTCTTCAGTTTTCATATCATTAACAGTTGCTGACAAAACGTCGAGTGGACTTATTTCTGTATATTTAAATCAACATTTTCATTATTTTCATCATTAATGTCCACAAACTTTTGAATATTAATCCAATTTTTTTTTGCATCCACTTTTGCCACCACAACCGTCTGTACAATTACAAAATATTGTTATTGGCTATAGTATATTTTTTTAACTACCAATCCCACTGTTTTGGATCAATTTCTCTTCCTAGACAGGTTTGTATTTGATAATACACTCGATAAATTAGCTGTGGAGTTGCTGAAGATGTGATAATAATGGAAATTTCACAGTTGTGCTTTGTTCTATTAGATTAGTAAAGCTATAGTATCTGTATCGTCTTTAACACTTAAGTAATATTTTTTAACTGAGATTAACAGTCCGACAGGCAGTAGCAGTTATAAAAAGGACGGGTCTCGGAACAATAAAATACGGAATATCTACCAGTGGAGGTCGTTTGTATAATATATAGTAGATTTTACTAAGTTCCAAAACCTCTATAATTTAAGTAAGTATATTGTTCACAAAAGCCCAAGTATCAGAAAGAAGTTTAAACTTAAAACTATGAATAAAAAGTAATAGAGTTTAACGCTTTGGTGTACCAGTTAGGGCCGATTTCACCGTTTGCATTGGAAACCAAGTTTAATAAAACTACGTTTAGCTTACGGCCGATTCCAATATACGATCTCAAACCATTTTTACCGATCTGAGGTTAAGTTTGCAATCTAAATTTTAGAGAAACCGTTTCAATAACTGAACCATAGATTGATTATGCAATCCAAAACTGCAATCGATCCGTCAGAGGCACCAATCCGGATTCGAACGGTTTTCGGATTGTCCTCTGTATGAAAATGGCAGTTGATGGGTTTCAATAACCAATCTTTTGACTTTGACAAATCTCTTTTGACTTTTTTTGACTTATCTGTGATCCAAATTTGCAATCCCTAACATTTGGTGGATTTCGTTGCGATCTTTTATTATTTTTCATATTTTTCATCAATTACCAAGAATTAAATCAGCTTAATACCAATCCGGCATTCAATATTGTAAAAAATGTACAGTGATAGTGAAAGTGACTTGGAGTTGGAAGTACTAGAACAGCTTTCAGATTGGGATGATGACGAAGTTCCTCCAGTGCCTCGTAAAAGTTTTACGCGAATCAACCACTTGCACTTACTAAATGAAGCTGAATTTACATTTAGATTTAGAATTAATAAAGCTGCGGTAGAGTTACTTTTATCAGAAATTATGCCATTTATAAAAGTAACCTCAAAGCGGTAAGTAAACAATGTCTGATTATCTACTGTTGTGCTTCTATTACCAGTTATCAATAATACATTCATGAGGATTTATCATTAAACTATGTTTATTGTTTTCAGAAATAATGGGGTCTCACCGCTTCACCAGCTATTGCTGACTCTTCGCTTTTATGCATTAGGCACAATGCTTATTGCTGTAGGGGACTTTGTAGGGGTGTCAAAGTCAACAGCATGCAGAATTGTCCAAGATATTTCAAAATCAATTGCAAAGCTATATAACAAGTACATTTATATGCACCAAAATAGTGTAAATAAGTTTTACCAAATAGCCCATTTCCCACGTGTTCTTGGTGCAATAGATGGTACTCATATACGTATACAGTCTCCAAGTTAGTAAATTATATATTTATAGTTTAAAAAAGGTACTTTTTATAAATTTGTTACAGTTATGTAGAAATGATTAAATATAGGTTTTTTTTTCAGTGCAAGCAATCGGTGAAGAATTCAGGAATAGAAAAGGTTACTTTTCTTTAAATGTTCAGGCTGTATGTGATGCAGATTTGAGACTGATGAATGTAGTAGCTCGTTGGCCTGGTTCTGCACATGATGCTACTATCTTTAACAATTCTGTTTTGAGAGGCAAGTAACAATTAAATATAGAATTCCAGTTTTAAAATTCATAGTCTTGCGATAATTCCAAATACATATGTATATGTACATGGATTTTTATCTCGCCTATATATATTCTATTGTTTACAGCTCAGTGTGACATTGGGACCTTTGGCAACCGCTGGTTACTTGGTGATAGTGCCTATCCCAATAGATCATATTTACTAACACCAGTTTTAAATCCAAGTAATAGCTCAGAACAAAAATACAATGATGCACATATTGCAACAAGGAATCTAATTGAACGGTACTACAAATACTTTTTTATTTTCTATCTACACTTCTATAAAAATCAAATATAACTTGTTGTTAATGTTATACTAACAAAAAACTTATTTTCAGTACTTTTGGTGTATGGAAGCGTCGTTTCCCAGTTATTTTTTTGCCTCTGCGCTTGTCACTTGCAAATGTTCAAGCAGTTATAATAGCAACAGCAGTTCTACACAATATCTGTAGAAAATACAACATGCAAGAAATGCCTTCAGAAGTAGAGTTGCCAGCAAGCCTAGTAACAGATCCTTCTGTTGCAGATTCTCAATCTCAAGCTCTAGGATTGCAAGATATTGTTGAAAGGAATGAGCTTATAAATGGATATTTTTCGACTTTGTAAGAGGTATTCAATATTATTGACGAGTTTTTAGTATCTAATCTATACTAATATTATAAAGAGGTAAAGTTTTTATCTTTGTTTGTTTGCAGGGGGTAATCTTCGCAAATACTGATCTGATCATGAAAATTCTTTCACTAACAGAAAGCTACACTATTCAGGAGTGAGGCTATATTTTATTGTTATTGAACAAAAACTTCAGTGAAAAATATTTTTATATTTGCATCACAAAAAAAAAACGCTCACGAAGCGTTAAAAGTAAATAGTATAAATTATTTTAATGTTATTAGTATCTATTTTCTAATTAATAATATTTAATTTCCTAATTTGTCAGTAATATTTAGTTGTTATTATTTTAATGAACTAATTTTGTAACCTTAGTTGTTAAGCATTGTATATTTTTAAAGGTTTTTTTAATATTATCCATAAATGTTATTTTGCATTTTCATTTACTATGACTTTAATGTTCTGTATTACCTATAATTAAGGTACTACTCTATCTGATTTGTGTGTATGTGTTTAGTATGTACTTTGTTAGTGTCAAATAAATAAATATTTTGTTTACTTAAAATACTGTGTTTATTTTTACATTAAAACAAGCATGTATTATCAAATATATTTATTACCTAGAAATATAACACAAAATATAAAAAAAATATAACACAAAATATAAATATAACAAAAAAACATTTTTACACTAGCAACTAATTATTATTCTACAAACTTAAATCTAAATACAAAATATAATCAAGTAAAATAAAAATAATAATAAATATTTAATTTAACTTTTATCTTTTTGCACATTATCTATCTCTAGTTGTAATTTTTTTTTTTTCTAGTAACACCTTTTCCAAGTTCTCCTCTAATAACTTAGTTTTCGCTGTATAATAATTTGCTATTGCTTGATTCCTGGCAGAACGGTTTTCATCACCCTTGGAGAAGAGTTTTCTTTTGGAACCTGTAGGAGTTCAGAGTTTTAGTATCATTATGAATTGTTAATGACTTACACCTACTCTCTTTAACACTAACTTTATGTAAATATTTAACGTAATGGGTTAGCAAGAAACCTCTATTACAGCCCCCTTAAGTCCAAGATTTCAATAATAGTTATAAGCAAATATCATGCAATCAATCAAGATTACTACTTGTTCTGCTAGCCATCCGATCATAGTTATTAAAAAACGTTGAGTTGTCGGGTCTGCACCTCTATTTAAGAAGGTTTAACTAAAAATTATACTGTAATATAAAAAAAGCAGATAATACAATACCACTAGCTCTAGGAGTGAATAAATATTTTTTTAGTTTCTTTGCTGAACACTCTCCTGGGTCTTCTTCTTCATTCAATACGTTGTTTTGTAAAATTTGGACTCCAGGAGATATGGAGCTGGCGTCTAATTTTAAAATTTGTGATTCTAAAACAACATCACCCCCAATACCACCACCATCACCATCACCAATGGTAACATTAGCAGAAGCCCAGTTTGTTGGCTCCAGCACAAGTTCAGCATCGCCACCATATTCAACAGTGAAACCATCCACCGTATTGCCTAACAAAGTAGCTACCCTGTCTAGGACTTCATCTGGATGGATGTAATCTGGACCACCACCACCAGTCTTAAAAAACAAGATAACTTTATAAACTTAACCATAACCATGTAAGACCCATACAAAACAGTAAAGCAAGTAACTAAATATATAATCTATAATACAAGATACTGACCTTAATGTTGTTCATCCTAATTATTGTATTGCGTTTGCGAGAATTTTTTTTTAAATTTTCCCACTTCAAACGCAGTTGTTTCTGTGTACGGTGGCATGTAGTAACAACGGCATTAAATTGGTCGGCGATGCGTTTCCATTCCTCCGTTTTCATTTTGTTGGTGGTAGCATTGGTAGCTTTATTGCATATTATCTTGCTGCTTTCTATAAAAGACAGCAAAGTCATTGATTCATCCTTCGTTAGGGGCTTCGTTGAAACCTTAAACAGAAAACAAGAATAGGCGCGAAATGTAGCATCTTCACAGCGGGTGGTCGGGCGACGGGCACGCTCGGTTCGACCAACAAAATATGTACTATAAATCTTAATATATTTTGTTATCACTCACCTGACTACTTTCCATTATAAATGAAATCGTCAATGTATGTATCAAATAAACAAAGGTACCAGTAGATATATAAACACAAGAAAACAAGCAAAGAGCGCGGTCCAGTCTGAAGAGAGTTCTTTTCAAGTCTAGTTTCAACTTTCAAGTTCTTTTCTTTCGATTGATCTTTGTTTGAAGTTGACATCTGACAATTGACAACTTCACGTACGTTACGTTCCGATCTCAATCTAAGTAAATTTTATGTTGTGTTTTTTCATTAAATAAAACATTATATATTTAGAAAGTTCTAATATAATCTAGTGTTTAAAGTATATTAAATGGGAATATCAATATAAATAAATAAAAAAGTTATCAAATGCTCTCAAATTATAATACGCAATCACATAAATACTGATTAGAATGGAGCGCACGGGAGGGTACAGTGCGATCTCCAAACGCTCGTCGAAACTCGATCGGCGATTGAAGATCGTTGTATTGAAACGCAGATCGAGGATCGATCGAGAGAAAGAATTCTATCTCGGATTGCCACGATCTCTAGATCGAAGTTTGTATATTGGAATCGGCCGTTAATCGAGTTTATAGTTCGATTCTAATCTTGGTTTTCGTTAAACGGATTTCACCAGCTACAATTTAATTGCGTTTACGAAAACGAAGGTTGGTGACATAAAACGTGAACATCGCCTTAAATTTAAGCGTAGATGTCATGATATATTATAATATGAGGTTTGAGATAAATTTATTTTTCTTAAGAACAATTGCGGGGTCAGCTAGTAATGATATATATATATATATATTTTTTTATGTAACTAGGTCGGCAAACAAGCGTAAGGCTCACCTGATGGTAAGACCGTAGCCTATAGACGCCTGCAACACCAGAAGCATCGCACACGCATTGCCGACCCTATGCCCAGGAGCTCTGGTCACCTTACTCACCAACAGGAACACAATACTGATTGAAAACAGTATTATTTAGCTGTGGTCTTCTGTAAGGTCGAGGTACTACCCCAGTCGGGCTGCTCCATATTTTAAGCAGGAAATTTCCTGCTGTGCCCTACCTCAGTTAGATATATAATATGAGGTTTAAGATAAATTTATTTTTCATAAGAACAATTGCGGGGTCAGCTAGTAATGATATATTATATTATATTAGCAGTCATTTGGTAGCACCCAGTTGCGTAGAAACGCAGAGCACATAACAATTGGTTGATGGGAGATATACTGTTATTCATATTGGACGCAAACTCTAATTTATCCTCAATAGACTGCAGTACAGACAGGACTGTTGACTTCGTGAGACGGAATCTTGTTACGAAGTCTTGATCATCAAGAGTGTCGAAGTGTTCTTCTCTCTCACGTATCCATCTCGGGCGCCTTGGGCGATGAACACACTCATCCTCTTCGTCTTCCTCAAAAGCTAGTGACAATGCTCTTTCCATCTTTGACCTACCGCTACTAACTACGCTAACTACGCTTTTATAATATAACTAGCTGACCCGGCGAACTTCGTACTGCCTGAAAGTCGATTCTGTAATTTTTTTTAATACTTATCCTTCCCGGAACCCCTCCACTAACACTAAAACTTTATGGTATGGTATTAAAGTTCAAATTGATTTTTAATTATTATTACGAAGCAGTTGTATGGGAATATAGCAAAGTGTTGTTTTAAGACTTTTTCAGGCAATTTTTAAAATTTTTCTCTCCGTAACAACCGTCCTCATACTTCAAGGAACATTTAAAAAAATAATTAGCGCAATCGGTTCAGCCGCTCAAGATTTGCGCTTAGCAACATATTCAGCTATTCATTTTTATATATATATAGAGATACACTACTATAAAATCGAGTATCAGAATATATCATATGACAACTTGACAAGATTTGTTTTTAATAGGTTAGACCGTTAGAAGCTCTAGACAAAACGCGTTTACACAGCTAAACGCCAAAAATCGGTCGTTTAGAATTTAAACTCAGTTATTCTCTAACTGCGTTTAGTTTATGTTGGTGAAATGCAATTTGGAGCTCTAAACTCCGTTAAACGCGTAAACCGAGTTTACGTCGAACTAATCGCGATTATTTCAATCAGTGAAATCGGCCCTTAGGGTTGCCAACTTTTTTTTGACAAAAAAAACGTATAAATGGTTTTGATAGACAAAAATAAAGTATTTGGAAGAAAAAAAAGTATTTTTCAAATTTTAGTTTTTATTGCTTTAAAAACGTATTTTTATGTGCATTTAGCACATGCTACCAATTTTTTGTTATCTTTAAATGTTTCAAAGCTTGTTTATGTATAATAATATTGTAAAACAAAAATACAATATTTAAAAATTTTAATGTTCGTTTTTATAATGAATTATATTGACAGATAATGTTCTTCGAAAGCTAAGTTTATATAATACATTAATAGAATCAAAATATAAATTCAATTCATTTATACTTATTTGATAAATCAGAAAATGATGGATTGGTAGAAATGCTCGTGAAATGATTAAAGTAAGTAAACACTGGTCTTAATCAGATTTTACAGGAATGATAAAATTATTATTGATATTTATAAATAAGTGATGTACGCTACATGATTTTTATCTATACTGAAAAACAGTGTAGGTACCTACTCTTGTTATACGCTTCAGCCTGTAATATCCAACTGCGGGGCATAGGCCTCTTTCTCATATAGCTGCACCACGCTGCTCCGATGCGGGTTGGCGGATAAAATCAAAATCAGAATATTTTATTCAGCATAAAATTATTACAATTTCTTACTGAACGTCATGAGTCTACTACCAGTTCGGAAAGAACCCTCCTTAAGCCTCTGACCTCAGAAGAACTGGCGAAAGAAACTCAGCGGGACTAATGTCATTTTTTTTATCGTAATGTTTTTTTTTTCCAAAGCAGATTGAAATATACAATAATTTCATAGGTTGAAATAGTCTGGAGGCGATCACATCATTCCCAAGGCGTACTGTCTTCTAAAAAATCGTTAATCGAATAATATCCTTTAGTACGCAAACGTTCTTTCAAAATTTTTTTGGCAATAGAAGCTTTTTGAACGTTTTCTGGGAGCCTGTTGTATAAGCGTATACATTGTCCATAGAAGGAATTACTGACTCGGCGTAAGCGAGTTACAGGCATTACAAGATACATTCCCTACTATAAGTAACAACCGGGATCGATGGCTTAGCGTGCTCTCCGAGGCAAGAATAATGATATAAGAATCCGTCATAAAATGTCAGTTAAATTTTGTCATGTGCGGGGATCGAATCCGCGTATACTAAGTCTTAGTACTAGGGTGGTAAACAAGGGCACGGTTCGCCTGATAGTAAGCAGATACTGTGTGTAGCCTATAAATGCTCTGACTACATTATTTATCACAAGAACACAATACAATTTAAGAGCGGTGCTATTTGACTGTGTTCTTCTGTAAACTTGAATTACTTCCCTAGTCTTACTGCTCCAGTCTTTGAGTAAGATATTTCAGTCTGTGACTACAGCACTCCCGTAGATAGTAGGGATTTGTTTTTAACCATCCACACATTAATAGAATATCTTAAAAATACGTTATTCCGTATCAGAACGCTTCCATGATGTAACATCGCGTTAATTTAGATTACGACGGAAATGCCAACGTTTTTATTGTTTCTACGAAGCGATCTGATAAATAGTGTCGTACTTTATTTTTAGTATAATTATTTTATGTTTCATATTTTTACAATGAAGTGTGATAACGATGTTTGTAATTAACAGATATAACTTCTTTTGTATAAATATTATAATAATATCGACCTTATAAATTGGACCGTGGAGAAGTAAATGTATTAGTATGTATAATAAAAGCATTATAATTTTTTGTTTATATATATAAATTGAATACTATTTTACTACCCCTTTAAATTGTTTATATAAAATAGTTTACACAATCATTACATCACAAAATATGTTAATAATAACAAAAATAAATAAATATTAGAATTGTTGTCACGTGTTCAATTTCGCGTCAAACGTTGGTTCAGACATTTGTTTATCGGTCATTTGGGAATTACCGTTGCGATAACTTTTGATATTATTTTACAATATTTTGTGTCTGGGAAAATATACCAGTTATCAAATAATGAGTTTTTTATTGATGGTTGACAACTGTTCTATTGTGTTGGTTTCTGGTCAGTTGTCTTCGTGTCCCACCGTGTCACGGAGAGCATGTAAAGCTTCTGCTTTCTTATACACCTAGGTCGGGAAAGAGGCGTACGACTCAACTGATGATATGCGATTATCGTTGCTTATAGACGCCTGCAACACCAAAAGCATCATAAACGCGTTGCCGACACTACCCCTAATACCCCCAGGAGCTCTGGTCACCTTACTTAACACAGGAACACAACACTAGTTGAAAGCAGTATTATGTATGATTTTCTGTAAGGTCGAGGTACTTCCGCAGTCGGAGTGTTCCAGATTTTCAACAGGATGTTTCCAGCTGTGCCCTACCTCAGTGGTAGGCAAATTATTATCTGCCAATTCATAATGGAGCAGCGTAAAGATAGAGAAAGAGGTCTGTGCCCCGCAGATAACATTAAAAAATTAGATTTTTTTCCAATGTGTTTTCTTTGTGTGTCTTTCTGTTATGATAATTTTTCACCTATCTCAATTAAGGTGATCATATTTTATGCAGATAATACGGTTGTTTATCAGTGTTATATATTAGTTTCTTTTGCTAATAAGTTAGTTGCGTACGGTTTTTAATGTATAATTGTCATCTACATGCCAAACATATTACGGTAATTTTAAGCTGATTTTGGTAAGAGTTTATATCTTGTGAACTGTATTGTAGAAATGGGTAGACGTCTAGGTAAAGAAAGATAAGAAGATTGTAAAAATTTGATAAAATATATTAAATAATAAATAGATATCTGTAATATACCTACCTACACACACTGTCGTCTGGTAAATAAACATAACACATATAATAAATACGTGTATTCCACAACTAGATTCGGAGCGGGAATTTAACCCACAACCCCCAGAGCAGAAAGCAAACTGCGCCAACGGGGTAGTCAAAGTTATTTGTTTTTAATTTATCTGATGTGGTCGCTAAAAATCACTTTTTAACTATTCTTATTCCTCTTCCTTTTTTAACATTTTATTTTATTGGGTATAAATAACTAAGGAAATAACGGTATTGGTAATTTTTCAGACACCTAATCTAAGTAACTATAGTTTGGTAGAGCATAGAGCAACACGTGGCAAGTAAGATTGACAGTAAGGTCACTAAGATGGCTTTTCAGCCACACGAAAGGTGACTTCTTATCTTCTCTAGTTTATTAAATTAATTCTAACAGCACCAGACGGTGACTTACTATTTATCTAATACAAACAGCCCAGGAAATAACAAGGAATAATAAATTACGTGTAAGCGTCGCGTCGGCCTAAATTATTAAATTGTTTAATAAAAGATCAGTCGTTGAGTTCCTAGAAATTTTTGAGACTATGACATCACTGCAGCCGTTATGGTAAACAGAAACCGCAATTTTTATAAGTCGTTATAGAATTTATTGCTAATAGTCTAGCTAGGGTGTAGTTGTTCTCACGCGGTAAGTTTTGATAACTATCATAATTTACCATGTAAGATATATTGCTTGATTTTTGGAACTGATGTTGTTTAACGTCTTGTTTACCATATAATCTAACTAGCTGTGCCTCGCGGTTTCATTTGAATTATCTTCAAATTAGTCCTGGTAAAAGCCTACTTATATGTTATTATAGCCTATGTGTTATCCTGAATCTCCAGCTGTCTGTGTACGTATCAAGTTTCATTACAGTAATTTCAGTAGTTTTTGCGTGAAAGAGTAACACAAATTCGTCTATTATCTCAATCTATGACATTTCTAATATCAATACAATACAATTTACATTAAGTATTTTTTATACATTAAGTATTATTTAAGTATTTTGTGTGTGTGTATATATATATGTATGTATGTATGTATGTATGAATGTTTCTATGTATGTATGGATATGTGTATCTATGTATGTTTATATCTATATTCATATTTTCATAGGTATACTAATACATTTTTTTTGCACACCTACAAACGTCCGCTCTTGTACGTCCTAAGGTTGACTGGTAGATAATGCTCGTAGCATTAAGCCCGCCTTTTGTACGTTTTGTTAGGAAGTTGGGATAAAAACAAAATCAAAATTACTTTATTCAAGTGGACTTCTAAAGGACATTTAAATCTTCCTCTATTAAATTAATTAAATAGATCAAAAAGCACGTACATAAGCGCAAACAAGAGTTATTTTTCGCTGTTCTTTAAGTTGTAGTAGTAGTTTATTGTGTGGGTTAGACAAAGTTATGTGGCAATTTACTAATTCGTTTGTAAACAAGTCACAAAATAACAAAATTCTTGTAGATGTCATAATATGACTAATCTGTTGATCCTTGAGAATACACGCTTCGGTTCAAAGACCTTAAATTTATCAATATAACTATTATAATAATTTGTTTAAAATTTCTAAAACGCAGTTCCAGTTGTCATTTAAGGACATAACTTTTTTTCCCTACGAGAGTACTGACTTAAGAAAAAGATTATTCTGCCATGAATATTAAATTGGTAGTTCAAATTTATTTGTATATATATCACAAAGTAATAAAAATTATATTAAAATAAAAATAATATAATTATTTAAATACATAAAAATAAAATCACGTAAATTATCACGACTGATTTTTTTTTGTATCAAGACATTAAAATATCGTACATAGTGTTTTAATATTACAATCTTTATAAGTATATAAATCGCGTTATACAATAGTATTGTTTATATAAAATGTTTACGCGCTCTTCGCTCTCGTGATCGTGACGTTATAAGTCATCGCAGACTCTGTATTATGTAATATGTCATAACGCATTGATTATTATTATCTGTGACCAGACGACAAAAGATATTTGTATCTATGGACTTTTTTAAATTTTAAATGTAATCACTCGTTTTTATTCTATTTTTAAAATCGTTAAGGTCATATTTTTAATTCGCGAGTTTTTTATATTTAATTTATTGATTTAATGAAGTTGTAAAATTTTTCTCTTCAAATATAATCAAATTTAAATATGTATCTACATATTTGTAAAATAAATTGAACTTAATTTTTTTGCCACTTTTTAAAATCTATACTAATATTATAACGCTAAAGAGTTTTTTTGTTTGAACGATTGAAATTCGAATAGAAAAGTTACCCTATTAACCGAGAGAGTCTATAGGCCACATTTAATATTTTATTAAAATTAACGTTTAACGTTAAATTAACGTTTTTTTTATGCACCACCTGTATTCCACAGTCTTAACAGACTGCGCAATACAGCTGGTGCATAATGTAAGGAAAAAGGTAGAGTTACCTAAGTACCTAGTAGTAGAGTACCTAGTTTACCTAAGTACTTATTGTTTTAGTATTATACTAATAGGAAATTTAAAAAACTACGTGTGTAGGTACACATAGTAAAAAGATTTTTTATTATATAATATATAACGAGTATAATTAAATTCTAATTTATGTGTATAAAAAGTATTTACAATGAGGAAGGAAAAACAAGAAAGATGTGTAGAACATACCTTCGTCATTTTCGAGAACACCAAATAAAAACGTACCTACCTAACATCGAGTTTTGGCGCCAACTCGCCATGAGTCATTCGCAATTCGCAAGAAACGGAAGCGACATCTTGTGTGATTCAAACATTGTTTATGACGAGGAATTATTTTCTATACATTAGTCTTATTATCGCTGTTTCCCATAATCCGATCTTGGAATTCTAAATTATACACGGCATTTTTTCTAAAAGTGATTAGGGACTTACCTAGTATTTAATTGAATTACGAGTAAATCAAATTACCATATTAGTTCTGTCAATAGTACTAAGAGCAAATTTCTCTATATAAGGTGTAAATTAATAAATCAATCTTTGGTTTTGCGTAATATTAGAGACTAGCTTCTGCGCGCGACTTCGTCGGCGTGGACTCCACTCCTGTTGGTCTTAGCGTGATGATATATAGCCTATAGCCTTCCTCGATAAATGGGCTATCTAACACTGAAAGAATTTTTCAAATCGGACCAGTAGATCCTGAGATTAGCGCGTTCAAACAAACAAACAATCAAACAATCAAACAAACAAACTCTTCAGCTTTACTATATTAGTATAGATTTTACTATTTTTATTTCGTCTTTCGTTTTGAGTTTGTTAAAATTATACTTTCATTATATTAAAATAAAAGATAATACCGCCCCGCCGCCTAGTAGGCCGCTACTAGTCGTTATGGACTATAATTTTATTTTTAGTAATAATAAAAAAATAAAAAAAAAACTTTATACAAGATTTCAACAAATAATGTTAACTGTTGTACCAAAATGACCCATGTAACCACAAGTTGTCTTCAAAATATAATTCTTTTAAATATTATTCTAGAACATTATAAAATGAATTCAAGTTAGTAGGTATAATATATATAAAACTGTTTATTTTGATATATCTTCAATATATAAATTTTACTTATAAATATAATTTTTTCAAGTTTGTGCTGGATTTTTGAACGAATATTGCTTACGAAAAACGTTTTTACTACATACCTACATTTACATTTTTACTAATTATTGTTAAATAGAAAAGTAAAGTAATTTGAAAGTAGGTAAGTGTTCATAAGCGTACTTATCTCAGGTTTGTGTATAACATAGGTGTTATAATTTTATTGGATACCTACATGTAATGGAATGTGTAGGTACTCGGCACTCACGTTGTGTTTGCGGTAGAATTATTCAGCGTTTTTCTTTGTCCAGTCATACGTCCGAATATTAAACATTATGTAATAAATCGTGTTTTATATAACTAAATTGATAACTATATAAATAAGGTGTGGGCACAGTGGTCACAGCAAATTGTTGTATTTATGTATTGTATAAAAATAAATAAATAAATATATGTCGGAGAGTCAATGCGGATAGTTATTAATGACGGTACCTGTGTTGTTATTATTATTCATCTACCCTCACTCACTCTATTATTCGAGTCATTCCTTCGTACATAAAAGACCGATGCAACCGCAGCTAGGGCAGTCTTGGCTCTGGCGTGGCGCGGTGCACTTGTGTATCCTGCTAGTAGCTTAACCTCAACTCTTGTAAGGGTTAGTTTGTGTACACGAATTAATTGTTACTTTATATTGTGGGCAACTCGGGCAGTGGAGGCGAGCGTTAATGCGCATTTTAAAGACGGCCGTCTTAAACCTAGACTCGGGTCGCAACTCCCGGGCACTGCTATGAGTTGTCCCTCTGCCACGCGATAGACGGTACCCGCTCGGTGAGTCCATTTAATACTTAGCAGTTCGGTCATCTGTCCGTTCTTCTCCTACCTACTTCTGATCTGCGACATCAGAAGTGGGATACTGTTCTCGTGCCCACTAAGAGTGTTACTATAGTGAGTAATTTATTTCACGATGCCACGAGTATCGTGTTCGCGTAGTCCCGTTAAATTACCGTGCGATCGAAGAGCAAGTCGAGTCGACATCATTTAAACTGATAAGTTAAAATATTCAATGTTGCGAGCGTAGTCGTGGTATTTAGGTTGTTTGTTAAGTTTTTGTGGCTACCCACTTGTTTGTGATAACGTTTTAATATCGCCTCAGCTTGAGTATTTCCGATTACCCTCAGTAACGGATATTTTTGTGTTGTTTATTGTAGTGCTGAGGGAGCGTAAAGTTAGAGACACCAGCTTCCGAATAGTTAATGCTGGGTTTCTGATAGGTCGGTTCTTTTGTTGTATTCTTATTGGTGTACAAGTGATGTTTGTTCAGTGTTCGATTGCGTAATTCGATTTACCGGTTATTTGTTGAATTTAGTTTTATTTTATGACGTGATACGTAGGTAGTTTTGTAGTGACAGATTTTGAGATTCAGTTTTTGTTTCAATTCAGTCACAATGTCAGATCGTGAGCGTAATCATAGTGCGAGCCGTCGCGGTAGTCGCAGCGACAGTCGAAGGAAGATGCCAGAAGGTCATGTACCAATTGAGTTAAATGTTGATGACGATCATAATGGTGAACATCTTAGTGATGTGACAGAAAACTGATGTAAGCACTCTAAAGACTGTAGTGTGTAGTCATCAAGAGGATGATACACTGTGATGAATGTGTGATCCAGGAGGGATACACTGTGACGTGATCCAAAAGGGATACATGTGGATTGTGGAGCAATTGTAATTGTTGGTTGGCTTTGGGTGGCTTACATAGTTGTTGGTGTCGTGGAAAATGAGTTTGGTTATTGAAAGTTTGATTGACGTTGGTACATGACTCTGGATAGTAATACTTGCTCTAAATTAAATTTTGTTTTAATGAAGTTCTTGAAACAAACTAAGTTTAGATCCTAAATACAAGGGACCGTTTAAAGTTGTCTGTTAAAATAGTTGTCTGGTAATAGAACCTATAGGTATGTTCACGATCGTTTACGAAAGATTCCTCTTACTTATGTACGTGCTGAGTTGGATTTGTTTAATGTTGATGAGTACATAGAGCACATACCATGGCTATTTGGTCGTATCACATGAGGTGACGACGATATGCGTTGATCGTATCACATGAGGTGATGACGATATGCGTTGGTCGTATTATATGAGTTGATGACGATATGTGTTGGTCGTATCACATGAGGTGATGACGATATGTGTGGCAATAGTAGTTGTTATTAGCTGCTGAGGCAGCCGGGCCATGAGCGTTGTATGTGATCTTACTGTGTCAATAACTTTATTTTTTAATTACGGTTAGAGGAGCCTTTCGTCTGTGAGCGAATAGGATAGATTGATAGTTTTTTTGTGATTAAAGTTAACTGATGAAGCAAGGTAGACCACTATACAACCAATTTTATTGAGATAAATTTTGTTGGTGCCATTGTTTTTTAAATATCTATTGCTAAAACATGTCTTGGTTGTATTGCTCGATGGAGGCAATACAAGTGGTTATCGTCACTCGATGGAGGTGGCATGAGCTGCTGTCGCTCGATTTAGGTGACAGTGGCGACTAATATGTGGAAAGCAATGATGGAGTAATGTTAATACCGAAAAGATTTGTCAATTTTGATTTAATGGTAGTTTCGCGTATGGTTGTATGGTGTGTCGACAAAAGAGGTTGTGTATTAACATGAGATTAACGATCTGAAATAAGATGAAGCAAGTGTTAGTGTTATTGTTAAAATCAAACGTGTTATTCGATAAACTATCCCTTTAGCCTTGATTAGGTGTGAATCAGGATAGGCCGAGTTAAGACTTTGATACTGCAGTACCTTTTTGCTTTTTACGGCATCACACGGGGACGTGTGACTTGTCAAGATGGCCGTGTCGGAGAGTCAATGCGGATAGTTATTAATGACGGTACCTGTGTTGTTATTATTATTCATCTACCCTCACTCACTCTATTATTCGAGTCATTCCTTCGTACATAAAAGACCGATGCAACCGCAGCTAGGGCAGTCTTGGCTCTGGCGTGGCGCGGTGCACTTGTGTATCCTGCTAGTAGCTTAACCTCAACTCTTGTAAGGGTTAGTTTGTGTACACGAATTAATTGTTACTTTATATTGTGGGCAACTCGGGCAGTGGAGGCGAGCGTTAATGCGCATTTTAAAGACGGCCGTCTTAAACCTAGACTCGGGTCGCAACTCCCGGGCACTGCTATGAGTTGTCCCTCTGCCACGCGATAGACGGTACCCGCTCGGTGAGTCCATTTAATACTTAGCAGTTCGGTCATCTGTCCGTTCTTCTCCTACCTACTTCTGATCTGCGACATATATACAAAATACACACACGGTCGTCTGTTTCTAAAGTAAGCAACTTAATGCTTGTGTTATAGG
Organism: Melitaea athalia; assembly: GCA_905220545.2. NCBI lineage: Eukaryota > Metazoa > Arthropoda > Insecta > Lepidoptera > Nymphalidae > Melitaea > Melitaea athalia. The sequence goes on from HG992203.1 coordinate 8,803,500, forward strand.
TAACAGCCGACTGGTCTAGCTACATATATAAATATAATAATACATATATAAATATAATAATACATATATAAAATATAAAAATAGATATGTAGAGCTCATAAACATATTTGATGTGGTCTGGGCGTTTGTGTTTTTGTTGTGTGTATATTTACGGACCCCCAACACAAGACACTCGTTCAGGGGTTGTTGTGTTAAGCGTTGAAGTAGAAAGGGGTCTCTTGCGGTTACGCCTGCATTGACATTTATACTTATTGTTACTCTACTGTTAGTTGTAACTTGATGTTTTGTTGCCTAATTCTGATTGTATATTTGTAACAGGTAGAGTTGTTAAAATCGATTTAGCAGTTGTAGAGTAAACATAAAAAACTGTTTTAGGGTAAATTGTTTATAGGTATTACTTACGAGTATATTAACATTATAACTGATTTTGACAGCTATTTTTAAAACGTAGTGCTTATATACTCTTTGGCTATTTTTTTTTAAAACTAAATTACGTGTTTACAATAATTATTTTCAGCCAGATATAGAGCATTGGTTATTAAATGATGTAGCGTTATGTACTTTGTATATATGTTTTTTGTATTATAATATATATAGTCTTTTAGTAATATTTATGTAAAAACCGTTTCATCTTTATAATATTAATATAGACGCGGAACAAACGGAAGTTCTTAATGTGCCCTTCGTCGATGGTCATGAAAGTCGCCTGATAGGGTCGTTATCGCTTCGATAAGGGACGATAATTTCGTAATAATATTATTGTGAAATTTCTCTTTGTTCGTCGTTGCAGGATGTTCGGAATTTCTGATAAATTGCTGATAAGAACGCATAACACAATTTAGTTAATAACCGTGTTTGCGTTATTAACTTGTGACTCTGTGTGTTTTCTTTAATAAATGTGTTTTTATTTTAAATTGTGCAATCCATTTTTATTTATGTACACATACACATACACAAAAAAGTATGTATGTATATGTTACTAGCTGACCCGGCTAACTTTGTTTTGCCAAATATATTATAAAAAGTTATGGTTGTATTTATTTTTCAATGCAAAATCATCTATACTAATATTATAAAGAGGTAAAGTTTTTAACTTTATTTGTTTGTAGGGGGTAATCTTCGCAAATACTGATCCGATCAAGAATATTCTTTCACTAACAGAAAGCTACACTATTCAGGAGCGATAAAGGCTATACTTTATTGTTATTGAACAAAAAATCCAGTGAAAAATAATAGCATAATTATCTAAATCAAGTCGGAGATGTGCAAGCGAGATGAAAACTTTACTATATATTTGAATCACAAAAATAATTAACGCCCAACGAAGTGGGCACGGGTCGGCTAGTAATAACAGAAAAATAAAAAAAATGTTGCCAAGAAATGAAAAAAATATATATTTTGGGATGGGCAGCCACCCTTATCATTTATTGGTATGAAAAATAGATGTTGGCCGATTCTCAGACCTACCCGATATGCATACAAAATTTCATAAAAATCGGTCCAGCAGTTTCGGACGAGTTTGGTGACAAACACCGCGACACGAGAACTTTCTATATTAGAATATGTCACAATCGCCGAGAAGCTTAAAGCTTTCTCATATAAATTTCTAGTTAAATCTAGAAGAACTGTTTTGTTGTAATCAATTAGCTATCTTTGAATTATTTTAAGGTGGACATTTTAATGTGTTATCGTGGAGTCAAGCTCACGGCGCCAGTTAATAGATGGTCATTATAAGACCAACATTGCCTGAGTTTCTTTATAAAATAGTATCAATTTCCCGTGGTTAATACTTTCTTTTTTTTGAATAATATATATTTTTAATAGTCATAATTATATTCGGAATGTTGATATACATTTTATAAACTAATAAAATGGTTATTATTTCGTATTAATTGCAATGTAAAATATGTTTTACTTATTTTATTCACTAGCTTCTGCCCGCGACTTCGTCCGTGTAGAATGGTTACTTTGGGCTAACTGGGGAAGCTCTCAAAAGAAAAAAAAAGTGTGTGTGTCAGCTCCGACGCACGACTGGAGTTTACTCCTTCAGATCGACTGTCTAAATAGGCACAAAAAGGCTTACTAGTCTAAGAAAAAGATTAATACCATAACATATGGTAAATAAATGAATCAAATATATCGGAACCCTATTGGGAACCCTATAGGTACCCCATACCGTATTCCGATAAACGTCGTCGTCTATCGGAACCCTATTGGGCTCCGATTGATTGCGTAACGAGAAACGTAACGAGGTCATTCGTTCAGTAGATTTAACTCCTCATTTTTTTTTTCATACTGGGGACCTTATATGAAAATCGATTCTTAAGGAGTAACCTCCATTAAACTCCAAAAAAACCCGATTTTGAAACATCTTCATTGGTGCTGCTCTGCTATTGGTCTTACCGTGATGATATATAGCCTATAGCCTTCCCCGATGAATGGGCTATCTAACAAAGAGTTTTTTTTTTAAATCGGACCAGTAGTTTCTGAGAGTAGCGTGTTCAAGCAAACAAACAAACAAACAAAATCTTCGGCTTTATAATATTAGTATAGAAATACGCGTGGGTTACCTTATTAAAGTTATTTATTTGAATTGTAAGATCGATATAATAAATAGCGCTTATATGTAACTTCCTTCAATATACAGGCTTAGACAATAGACAGATAAGATAAACAAAATAATACATTATCATTTTAAAAATCATTTTGCATGTAATGTTTACAATACAAATTTTGTATCTCGATATGAGAAGATATAATTTTGGATACAGATAAGAAGTATTGCACAATATAAAGTAATCAATTTTCTACCGATTAAGACTAAAATATCGCTAGTCAACAGTCTTATGTTGCCAATCTTGGACTATGCGGATGCATGCTATCCAGACTTATCGGAGGAACTGATTAACAAACTCGATCGTCTGCAAAACATCGGCATAAGATATATATTAAAATTAAAGAAGTTTGACCATGTATCTGTGCTGTGTGGTTACGGCACTAAAGAATGTAGCCACCCCCTCTCTTCCCGTGGGTGTCGTAAGAGGCGACTAAGGGATAACACAGTTCTACTACCACCTTGGAACTTAAAAAGCCGACGGATGGCGGGATAACCATCCATGCTGGTTTTGAAATACACAGGCCAAAGACGGGCAGCAGCGTCTTCGGTGCGACAAAGCCAGCCCTGCGGTCACCAACCCGCCTGCCCAGCGTGGTGACTATGGGCAAAACACATGAGTTCGCGTCATAATGTCGGGCGCGAACTTGTGGAGGCCTATGTCCAACAGTGGACTGTGATAGGCTGAAGTGGTGGACCATGTATCACAATTCACAGTATCGCTCATGGCTCGGATGGCTTCCAATAAAACATCGACGTAACCTACATAATTATGCTGTCCCTTCTCTACGCAACCCTTTTCTGTCCTACTTCACCGCTATACCTGAAAGAACGTTTTTCTTTCCTTGGAAACCCCTCTCTTCACCTATGCCTTCGCTCTCAAAACGACAACAAATTGAGTGTGCCAATTGTGTATAGAAGGTCATTGGTGCCAATTCGTTACTCGAGTTCGTATGCTAAATTTTTCACGTCAAAAGCTGTTGAATTATGGAATGCACTACCATTGGTAATTCGTCAATCTTCTTCTATCTTTGTTTTTTAAAAACGCGTAAAGCACTTCTAAGTTCTACCTAACTATGACTTAAATAACATGTCTATTGCGTACGTTTATCCATTCGATTTTGTATATGTATTTATATGTTTATGTATGTATTTGTGTATATATGTATATATACATATATATAATATTTATATGTTGTATTGCAGTATTTATATATGTGTATGTATGTATGAATTTGTATAATATGTATTTTGAGTGATTTTTATTACCGATGCGCAAGCCCGTTACAATGCCAGCTCCTTTCTGTTGGGTAGTCTGGAAGAGATCGCTATTGATAAGACCGCCCATTGCACTAAATGTATTTAATATTAAGGTTTGCTATGTAAGCTAGTTTTAGTTGCAATAAAGTTGTTTATTATTATGATTAAAGGCATACGATTTACGTCCTCCTATTTTACGATCCCCTAATGGTCTTACCGTGATGATATATAGCCTATAGCCTTCCCCGATGAATGGGCTATCTAACAAAAAGTTTTTTTTTTTAAATCGGACCAGTACTTTCTGAGAGTAGCGTGTTCAAGCAAACAAACAAACCAACAAAATCTTCAGCTTTATAATATTAGTATAGAAATACGCGTGGGTTACCTTATTAAAGTTATTTATTTGAATTGTAAGATCGATATAATAAATAGCGCTTATATGTAACTTCCTTCAATATACAGGCAGACAATAGACAGATAAGATAAACAAAATAATACATTATTATTTTAAAAATCATTTTGCATGTAATGTTTACAATACAAATTTTGTATCTCGATATGAGAAGATATAATTTTGGATACAGATAAGAAGTATTGCACAATATAAAGTAATCAATTTTCTACCGATTAAGACTAAAATATCGCTAGTCAACAGTCTTATGTTGCCAATCTTGGACTATGCGGATGCATGCTATCCAGACTTATCGGAGGAACTGATTAACAAACTCGACCGTTTGCAAAACATCGGCATAAGATATATATTAAAATTAAAGAAGTTTGACCATGTATCTGTGCTGTGTGGTTACGGCACTAAAGAATGTAGCCACCCCCTCTCTTCCCGTGGGTGTCGTAAGAGGCGACTAAGGGATAACACAGTTCTACTACCACCTTGGAACTTAAAAAGCCGACGGATGGCGGGATAACCATCCATCCACTCCACTATCCACTACAACCTATCACAGTCCACTGTTGGACATAGGCCTCCACAAGTTCGCGCCCGATATTATGACGCGAACTCATGTGTTTTGCCCATAGTCACCACGCTGGGCAGGCGGGTTGGTGACCGCAGGGCTGGAATTGTCGCACCGAAGACGCTGCTGCCCGTCTTTGGCCTGTGTATTTCAAAGCCAGCATGGATGGTTATCCCGCCATCCGTCGGCTTTTTAAGTTCCAAGGTGGTAGTGGAACTGTGTTATCCCTTAGTCGCCTCTTACGACACCCACGGGAAGAGAGGGGGTGGCTACATTCTTTAGTGCCGTAACCACACAGCACACCATCCATGCTGGTTTTGAAATACACAGGCCAAAGACGGGCAGCAGCGTCTTCGGTGCGAAAAAGCCAGCCCTGCGGTCACCAACCCGCCTGCCCAGCGTGGTGACTATGGGCAAAACACATGAGTTCGCGTCATAATGTCGGGCGCGAACTTGTGGAGGCCTATGTCCAACAGTGGACTGTGATAGGCTGAAGTGGTGGACCATGTATCACAATTCACAGTATCGCTCATGGCTCGGATGGCTTCCAATAAAACATCGACGTAACCTACATATGCTGTCCCTTCTCAACGCAACCCTTTTCTGTCCTACTTCACCGCTATACCTGAAAGAACGTTTTTCTTTCCTTGGAAACCCCTCTCTTCACATGTGCCTTCGCTCTCAAAACGACAACAAATTGAGTGTGCCAATTCGTAACTCGAGTTCGTATGCTAAATTTTTCACGTCAAAAGCTGTTGAATTATGGAATGCACTACCATTGGTAATTCGTCAATCTTCTTCTATCTTTGTTTTTTAAAAACGCGTAAAGCACTTCTAAGTTCTACCTAACTATATAGGACTTAAATAACATGTCTATTGCGTACGTTTATCCATTCGCTTTTGTATATGTATTTATATGTTTATGTATGTATTTGTGTATATATATATAATATTTATATGTTGTATTGCAGTATTTATATATGTGTATGTATGTATGAATTTGTATAATATGTATTTTGACTTTGAGTGAACTTTATTACCGATGCGCAAGCCCGTTACATTGCTAGCTCCTTTCTGTTGGGTAGTCTGGAAGAGATCGCTATTTAGTGATAAGACCCCCCATTGCACTAAATGTATTTAATACTACGTAAGCTAGTTTTAGTTGCAATAAAGTTGTTTATTATTATGATTAAAGGCATACGATTTACGTCCTCCTATTTTACGATCCCCTATTGGTCTTACCGTGATGATATATAGCCTATAGCCTTCCCCGATGAATGGGCTATCTAACAAAGAGTTTTTTTAATCTGACCAGTAGTTTCTGAGAGTAGCGTGTTCAAGCAAAGAAACAAACAAACAAAATCTTCAGCTTTATAATATTAGTATAGAAATACGCGTGGGTTACCTTATTAAAGTTATTTATTTGAATCGTAAGATCGATATAATAAATAGCGCTTATATGTAACTTCCTTTAATATACAGGCAGACAATAGACAGATAAGATAAACAAAATAATACATTATCATTTTAAAAATCATTTTGCATGTAATGTTTACAATACAAATTTTGTATCCCGATATGAGAAGATATAATTTTCGATACAGATAAAAAGTATTGCACAATATAAAGTAATCAATTTTCTACCGATTAAGACTAAAATATCGCTAGTCAACAGTCTTATGTTGCCAACCTTGGACTATGCGGTTGCATGCTATCCAGACTTATCGGAGGAACTGATTAACAAACTCGACCGTCTGCAAAACATCGGCATTAGATATATATTAAAATTAAAGAAGTTTGACCATGTATCTGTGCTGTGTGGTTACGGCACTAAAGAATGTAGCCACCCCCTCTCTTCCCGTGGGTGTCGTAAGAGGCGACTAAGGGATAACACAGTTCTACTACCACCTTGGAACTTAAAAAGCCGACGGATGGCGGGATAACCATCCATGCTGGCTTTGAAATACACAGGCCAAAGACCACTATCCACTACAACCTATCACAGTCCACTGTTGGACATAGGCCTCCACAAGTTCGCGCCCGATATTATGACGCGAACTCATGTGTTTTGCCCATAGTCACCACGCTGGGCAGGCGGGTTGGTGACCGCAGGGCTGGCTTTGTCGCACCGAAGACGCTGCTGCCCGTCTTTGGCCTGTGTATTTCAAAGCCAGCATGGATGGTTATCCCGCCATCCGTCGGCTTTTTAAGTTCCAAGGTGGTAGTGGAACTGTGTTATCCCTTAGTCGCCTCTTACGACACCCACGGGAAGAGAGGGGGTGGCTACATTCTTTAGTGCCGTAACCACACAGCACACCATCCATGCTGGTTTTGAAATACACAGGCCAAAGACGGGCAGCAGCGTCTTCGGTGCGAAAAAGCCAGCCCTGCGGTCACCAACCCGCCTGCCCAGCGTGGTGACTATGGGCAAAACACATGAGTTCGCGTCATAATGTCGGGCGCGAACTTGTGGAGGCCTATGTCCAACAGTGGACTGTGATAGGCTGTAGTGGTGGACCATGTATCACAATTCACAGTATCGCTCATGGCTCGGATGGCTTCCAATAAAACATCGACGTAACCTACATAATTATGCTGTCCCTTCTCTACGCAACCCTTTTCTGTCCTACTTCACCGCTATACCTGAAAGAACGTTTTTCTTTCCTTGGAAACCCCTCTCTTCACCTATGCCTTCGCTCTCAAAACGACAACAAATTGAGTGTGCCAATTCGTTACTCGAGTTCGTATGCTAAATTTTTCACGTCAAAAGCTGTTGAATTATGGAATGCACTACCATTGGTAATTCGTCAATCTTCTTCTATCTTTGTTTTTTAAAAACGCGTAAAGCACTTCTAAGTTCTACCTATGACTTAAATAACATGTCTATTGCGTACGTTTATCCATTCACTTTTGTATATGTATTTATATGTTTATGTATGTATATGTGTATATATGTATATATATGTAATATTTATATGTCGTATTGCAGTATTTATATATGTGTATGTATGTATGAATTTGTATAATATGTATTTTGACTTTGAGTGAACTTTATTACCGATGCGCAAGCCCGTTACATTGCTAGCTCCTTTCTGTTGGGTAGTCTGGAAGAGATCGCTATTTAGTGATAAGACCGCCCATTGCACTAAATGTATTATTTTAATATTAAGGTTTGCTATGTAAACTAGTTTTAGTTGCAATAAAGATGTTTATTATTATGATTAAAGGCATACGATTTACGTCCTCCTATTTGACGATCCCCTATTGGTCTTACCGTGATGATATATAGCCTATAGCCTTCCCCGATGAATGGGCTATCTAACAAAAAGTTTTTTTTTTAAATCGGACCAGTACTTTCTGAGAGTAGCGTGTTGAAGCAAACAAACAAACAAACAAAATCTTCAGCTTTATAATATTAGTATAGAAATACGCGTGGGTTACCTTATTAAAGTTATTTATTTTAATTGTAAGATCGATATAATAAATAGCGCTTATAATTATGTAACTTCCTTCAATATACAGGCAGACAATAGACAGATAAGATAAACAAAATAATACATTATTATTTTAAAAATCATTTTGCATGTAATGTTTACAATACAAATTTTGTATCTCGATATGAGAAGATATAATTTTCGATAGAGATAAGAAGTATTGCACAATATATAGTAATGGTTAAAGGCATACGATTTACGTAAATACTTAGAAGCTTGAGACCATATTTAAAATAACTAGTGTTGGCGACCACTAGTTATTTTTAATTCGACCATAATTAATTTAAATTATAAGTTTAAACATTATTAAGGTTCTGTTGTCAAAGATTGACTGACGATGGTTTGTGGCTGTTGCGCTGGCGGTTGCGGGTTCGATAGCCGTAAATGACAAACATTTGTATAGGCCATACAGATGTTTGCGTGGTCTAGGTGTTTGTGCAGTCCTTGTGGGTCTCCCCACCGTACTTCGGAGAGCACGTTAAGCCGTCGGTCCCGGTTGTTATCATATACACCTGATAGCGACCGTTACTCATAATAGGAAATATATCCGCCAACCCGCATTGGAGCAGCGTGGTGGATTCAGCTCTAATCCTTCTCCAACATGAAGAAAGAGGCCTATGCCCAGCAGTGGGTAAAGGCTTAAGCGAGCGAATGTCAAAGACTATACTTCTCTAATCACAGATTTAACAGATTAAGGCTACACTGTAAAATTCACGCAAGACAAACAATAATAAACTATAATCTATTCTCAATTTGACTACAGACTTTAACAATAAACAAAAGATTATATACCTATGCGTGTGTGTGTTAAGTACTTGGTAGTATGTGTAATGTTTTTTTATTGATTTAATTTATTTTTATGGCTAATTAAAAAAAATATTAGCATTCTGCACTCCTTCCCTGTAGGTATAAACTATTAGTGTGCGACATTTCATACTCCTTCCGTGCATTTTCGTACAAGTTTTTGCTTCACGTATTATAATATAGGTAGTGTAGATAAAGCAATTTTTGATAATTTTTGTAACCTATACCTACTACTAAAGTAAAAATTGTTTCTTTTTTCTTGTTTGTAATGAATAAACTCAAAATCTACTGAATCTTTTTTAAAAATTCTTTTACCAATAGAATGCTACGTTATCATTTAGTGATATAGGTACCTAGACTACATTTTAACAGAAAAAAAGGAATAGCCAAAAAAATCGTGCAATCCAAGAGGGCAAATACGTGAAAAAAGCTAGTGTTAAACAAATCGATAGTCAATCAATCATGTTTCGACAATCCATGTATAAAATCTATGTGAAATGAATTGCACAAAACAAATTATATAATATAACTCGATATTATTTCTACCGTTTTTTCGCTGCTATGAGTCATATCGTGTTGTTTTATACACGTATTATAATACATTATACATAAGCTGTATGATAATGAAATTAATATTTACGAGGATTCCGTTTTAGAATTTATTTTTAAAAACAAATAATTATTTCGTTTTTAAAATGTAAGTATCTATACTAGTTTTATCTTGTTATTATTATTTTTTATTTTTTTAATGCAACTAGGCAGCAAACAAGCGTAGAGATCACCTGATGTTAAGCGATTACCGTAGCTTATAGACGTCTTCACGTCTGCAACACCAGAAGCATCGCAAGCGACCAGGAGCTCTGGTCACCTTACTCACCCACAGAAAACAATACTGCTTGAAAACAGCATTATTTAGCTGTGGTCTTCTTTAAGGTCGAGGTACTACCCCAGTCGGGCTGCTCTATATTTTGAGTAGTAAATTTTCTGCTGTGCCCTACCTCAGTTAAGTCTTAATGCATCCACCATAAAATCCGATCTTACACACTGCTGTCTGTTTCGGTCTCTTCAGAATTCTTTAGGAAGCGTAAAGTTAACACCAAGATAGGACTGTTAAAACTTCTGGTCGCGGTTTTTTAATAAGAAGTCCCAAAATTTCCACAGCAATGGAATGCTGTCACTACCTATGAGATGGCGGCAAGTCATGGAACAAAATAGTACATAATTATATATTATAATTAAAAAAAGTATTAAAGTTTTTATTATAGAAGAATTTTATGTTTGTCATGAATTTAATTGTAAGATATGACATTTTGCAAATTTTCTTATCAATTATAGAATGACTTAGGTATTATATAATGACTTTTATACATACAATTATCGTAACGTCGTGACCATCTGTACCTAATTGCGGATACACGACCTATTTAACAAAATATTGTAATATTTTTTACATATACATATTTATAATTTACAATAGTTTATTAAACACTAGCTGCTGCCAGCGACGTCGTCTGCGTGCGTTCACTGCTCGTTCCCCGTAGGTGATAGCGTGATAATATGAAGCCTATGTTCTGACCCGACTTCTTAATAATATTCGTGCCAAATTTGAAGTAAATCCATGCAGTACTTTTTGAGTTTATCCCGGACATACATTTGAAGAAATAAAGGTTCACTGCTCTTTCCCCGTAGGTGATAGCGTGATAATATATAGCCTATGTTCTGACCCGACTTCTTAACAATATTCGTACCAAATTTGAAGTAAATCCATGCAGTACTTTTTGAGTTTATCCCGGACATACATACAGACAAACAGACAAACAGACAAAAATTCTAAAAACTATATTTTTGGCTTCGGTATCGATTGTAGATCACACCCCAAGTATTCTTTTAAAAAAATATTCAATGTACAGTTTTGACTTTTCTACCATTTTATTATATGTATAGATTATACATATTTACAAGTCACAACTTAAGAACTAAATATTTACAGATTGTTTTGATACAAATCAAGTCCGCGTAGAATTGTGCCAAGAATGCTGGCAGCATTTCCCCGTTGAATCGCTATGCCGATTCTCTGGACAAAAAATGCACCAGCCCTCTTGTCACCAGTGAAGGCAATAAGGCGAGGAGTTATCTCATTTAATAATTTTTTTGCACTGAATAAAACTTAACAAAATGTATGTACCTTAAATATGTCTGCTGTGTATGCGTTGATGAGCCTAATAAATAAAATAAATAAATTAATGTAAATAAATTTTGTTTGTTTCTTTGAATTTCTATATAAAATATGAATAAATTTTTAGCCCGACGTTAATATTCAATAATGATCGAACTGTCTACGGATGTTTTATTTGGGTATAGATTAGGTGTTTATGCACTTTCATTATCTACTGTATTTCAGGAATTTTTCCAAGTAATGTTGAAAACAAACCTTGATTTTATTAACGGTGAGTCACCGTTGTTTGTTACATTATAGCAATCTTGTTTTGTTGTAAAAATAGATCGACAAATTGTTTTTTACGATGCGTGTTACATGCCACTGAACTTAAAACCACTATCTTGTATTAGGGTTTGAGAAAAAAATGCCATTTTTTAATATTTTATATATATATATATTGTAGATAAATTTCATACATATTTATACTTTTGGTTTTAATTTGTTAATAGCATAATGTCATAAAAATAATAATTTACTATTATAATATAACTTATTTTGTGAATTAATTCTTATTACCTATAATTACTCACTTACCAAGATTTAGCCTGTATACTATGTAATAATGTAACTCACTCACATTATTAGTAATAACTTATAGTATCTCTATTGTACCTTACCAAAAGGTTTACCAAAAATAGTTCTTTTCATTAGCAACATGTGAACCCGCATTGACTACCTTATCCCCATATGTCATAGGTTGCTGTTTTATAGCCTCCTATATATAGGTATGTATATCTCAACGAATACAATTATTGATAAAAAAAATTATTATTAAAAAAACCTTTTGATTAACGCGTTTAACCGAACAAAACATCTTTGTCTGCAGATTGTTATCTAATTTTTAAATAGTAGTCATTATTTTCTTTGTCATAGTGTGTTTATTAGACAAACTGTTTTTAAATTTCGATAATAAAGATTAATATTTATTATTGAAACGTTATTTCCTTAATACTTTCATAGCCTCAAATAAAGTCCTTCAATACTAGATGTACATTCATTGTTTGTAAACTTCAACACATACTAGACTATAAGGTAAATTAAACTTTAGTATATGGTAATAAGTATGTTTATTGAATGTGCTTTGTACTGCGCAATTCATACTATTGCGACCGAATTGCACTAAAAATATCACAACCACGTGTGTGTTTCACATTATCATTAAACAATGTTCTAGATTGTTTTATGGGATATAATGTGTTGGCGAATTTGATCTCATATGAAATTATATTAAGTAACTAGCGGTGCCCCCGACATCGTCCACGTGGAATTTAACAAAAAAGTTATTGTTCAGTTCGCAGAGTTATAAAATAAATAAATTTCTAAAATAAAAGTACCCCAAGTTACTCCTTATTTCATCAGCTATCTGCCAGTGAAAGTCGCGTCAAAATCAGTGCAGCCGTTTCAGAGATTAGCCGGAACAAACAGACAGACAGACACACAGATAGACAGACAGACAGAGAAAAATTGCAAAAAATGTTATTTATGTAAATGTACCGTGTATACATCCATATGCATTTAGTAGAGGAAAGTAACCAAATATGGAATAGTATCCCTAATATGGAATACCCCTATATCTCCCAAATGCAAACTCACACACGCAGTAAACAGTGATTTCCTATATCTTTCTACCCCCATTCAAGCGTACAAGTTGTAGCATCTCAGTCGAGCAAGCCTTTTCGTCGTTATGACAGTTTTTTGTTTTATCACTACCGCATAACTTTCTAAGGTATGTAATGAATAAGTATTTTTCGTACAGAAAGTGTAGACAGTATTGTTTTTATAACTTTTAGAGACCGTTTAGATGTTCTTTTGTATGTTTTAGCGGTATTAGACTGTATTACTTTCCTAAATTTAAAAATATGAATGTCAATTTGAAATCGTTGGAAAGTCCAAATATGGACAGATCACAGTATCCAATTATGGACTATTCCATATTTGGTTCTCTGAAGTATGATGTATTAGCTGACTTGATGATTTATGATATGACCTTATAGACAAAAGCAAGAAAGAAGAAGAAAAAGAAAATAAATTGGCAAAAAAAGGAATAAAAAACAGAATGAGAAAAAATCAAAAGGAAAAAAACCAAAAGAGAAGACTAAGTCATATTCAGATGATGAGGAGGTGATGCTGTTTGATACAGACAATGAACCTGATGCTTTCATAGCACAGACAACTCCAGACTCTGAATATTCGGAGTGTATTTTCTGTGGTATGCTGTTTTCGCATGATACTCATGGGGAAACATGGATCTAGTGTCTCATGTGTGGGCTCTGGGCACATAAATGATTGCGCTGGGCCAGAATTTAAAACCTGGATTTGCGATTTTGTAAATAATTTGTGTTCTTTTCTATATTATACTAAAGTTTCCAAAGAGTCTCTAACAAGATAAGGTTAATTTTTGATAGGGTTTTTAGTATTCCATATTTGGGGTACCTATTCCATATATAGGTACCTTTATTGTTATTTCGTTTTTGATTTTTTTCTCAATTTTAAACTAATTAATATAACCTAAAATTATTACAAACTTAATTACAGATAAATGATTATTAATAATTACTACAACAAGTTTTTTTTTAATAACATTTGTGCAAATATTGCCTAAAAATCAAAATGGTATTCCATATTTGGTCACTTTCCTCTAACTAAAAAGCGGTTATTTTAATATTATAAACAGACACTCCAATTTTATTTATTTGTATAGATTACATAATAGGAAGCTTAAGAAGAAGGACTCGGAAATTATAAAGTAGATAACACGGATCAATCTGGTTTGTGGGTAAAATTGGCGAAGTCTTTTGTATTCTTTTGCAATTATTTAATACCGTTAAACCGACAGAAAATGCCGTTAAAACCAAAAAAAGGTAAAAGAAGAAAAAGAAAATAGTTACGTCAGATTTCCATTTTAAATAGTTTTTTTTGATAAATAGTTTAAAAAAATATTAGAAGCTTAAAAAAGAGGGTTTAAGAACGAAATTATTAGAAGCAATTATGAAACAAAAATTACTAATATATCTGTAAAATACCGCCAGTGAAATGTAAATGTAACAGTATAGGACGTTAAGCTATACATAAAGAAATATAACAATACCTATCTTTCTTAAGTACAAAACGTACACAATCCCGTACCTAGTCTAAATTGCAGGAAACAGCTGGGATATAATACTCATAAGATTGGCAGGTCGTCGCAGGGCTGCCAGATGCAAAAAAATTGTGATCGTACGCCAACTACAAAAAAATCGTATGCCAAGGAAGTTTTGAAATAAAAAGATCGTACAGCTTTTTATGTACTAAGTTCTTATTCTAAATTATCAAAATTCGTTTAGTTTTAGAAAATAAATGCAATAAAACTATTTGTTACATTAATACAAATTTTCCGTGGTCATATTTTTTAATTTAAACTTCGTACAATTTTCGTTCCTTCTTATTAATTTGCTTGGCTAATAATATGCTCTTAAGTGTACTATTGGATAAACTGTTTGTAAGTTTTGTTTTGATTAAATTAACTTCGCTGAATGCTCGTTCACAATTAATTGCATCAGAATGGGGCAAACATAACAAATTTAAAGCGAATTGAGCCAATGTTTTATAATTTTCAAATTGTTTTTTTGATGACGCCCTAAACTCGTCGGTATTCATAGTCAAATAAATTTTATCAAAAATATTAGGTTTTTGACAAATCGCAATTATTACCGAAAGAGAGTTTCATAGGAATGCAAACAAATACAGCCTTTACATGGTTGTTTAAAGAGTCTTCATTCAAGTAAAAGATCTAGTCATGCATTAGGAAGTTGGAGAATTCCCCGAAATTCATGCTTGCCGGTGGATGACGTTTGTTTCATTATGAAATGTTTCCAGGTATATAAAAATCGTACATTTTGCGTACGATCTTGGTCTAGCGATCGTACATGAGTAAAAATGCCAAAAAATCGTATGAGTACGATTAAAATCGTACATCTGGCAGCCCTGGGTCGTCGTAACAATTGGATCACTGCCAAACGAACCGACGTAATTAATAAAAACATCAACATTCGTTTATTTATAAAATATTTATATGATAACAGTTGACTTAATATCTAATAAGAGCTGGATTTTTCCTGAATATGTCTTTTTTAAAACCTTTTATTTAATTTTCAATGTATGTTGTGTAAGTACCTATGCATGTTGTTAGGATGGAATCTTGCAAATAAATTTTCAATTACCTTTTATACAAAGCTCGTCCTGAAAACAATCAAGAAAAAAAATTGTCCAATTTGGTTCAGTGCATTTTATTTAAATGTACTAGAAAATATAATGGTTAAAGTTTATTTCATGGGAACACTTTTGGGAAGTCCAATTTTAATGGAAAGTTGAACGTTGGCTGTTGTCGAACAACTACGCGTCATTTTCTTGTACTAATTCTCAGTAGCCACTAATGACTAACTTTGCAGTATAGTTTTTGATGGTTCCAGTAATCGTTATGTCAATCAGAATAATTATCATTTAGTTCATCAAGTGGGATAAGTAGATATATATTTATATCTCTACATATATAAAAGAGATTTCCACCCATTGACTCATCACGATATCTCTGGAACTATAAGGCGTAGAGACTTGAAATTTGGTAGGAATATTCCCTTCGCCGAGTAGAGGTGAGCTAAGAACGGATTTTACGAAATTCCACCCACAAGAGGGGGTTGCGGGGGTTAATAACATATATGGCAAAACAACGTTTGCGGGGTCAGCTAGTATGTATATACATATATTTATAATGTATTTAGTATTTGTAGATGAATCAAAATACCGTGATTCAAAATGAAACTCATTTTCATCGAGTTCACCATTCATCATTCACTCATTCATCGAGAGATATTCTGACATGTATTTACACTTGTATATTTTTATGAAAAGTACAAGGCTAAAAAATTGTTTTGTTTTTAATGTACTAAAATCAGGATCACCCGCAAAGGTATTTTAACAGTCTTTTAAACTACGACTACTACTAAAACATATTACGCTATGCTCATTAGCATATTAGATTTAACGCCTACAAAAACACAGAATTGTATTGCAAGTACCTAAATATGCATAAAAGAACGTTAATATAGGTATATGTGTGTACTGTTGAACAAAAAAAAATCTTAAAGTTCGTCGCAGAACGACTTGGAATATGACTAAAATAGCAGAGAAGCGTCCCTGATCTTTGTTTGTCCAACTACTGGATAAACAGTTAGGTAAGCGATATACGAGTACAAGTTGTTTTAGCCGTTTCATTTCAAAACATCTTACATAACAAGTATTTTTACAATTGTCGCATGTTCTGAAGTGATTCGCGATAAATATTTGAAGAGCCGACCAGGTGTCGGGATGGCATTACGTATAAAAGCCAAGGCCATAACATTCCATGCGCAACCTTCAGACATAGCACGCACCAATGTTGATGTATTCGGTACATTTTTACGAAAACATGCACTCCATTTTGAATTTTTTTTCTTAAAAGTTGTAAAACGTTTGAATTTTAATTGCTTTTTCATCATATTTGATTTTTGTTTTATTCTTAAAGTATGAAAGGTTTCGACATTGTAAATTTATAACATTTTCTGTGACACATAAATAAGTAGAGGTTTCTATATTACATCTGATATATATGTACATATACCTCGCGTCATGTAAAAAGAACGCTGAAAGAAACTGTTTGCGTATATGTAATCTCGCACACTGAAGTACTAGGCTAATTGTTTTATTTTTGAATTAACCTTTCGCTCGCGGCTTCGTATAATGGTTATTGGTAGGTACATTAAAATATAGATAGACCTCATACCACCATATAGACCGATAAATCGCCTTTGCCCAGCTTGAAGGCCAGCGTTCTTTTTACGTGGCGCGAACTATACATTACGTAACACAAGGGAGACAGGGGTTCTAATTAACAATAATTTAATTGATCAAGGGGTGTGCGTGGCTAAGCTGACAGACAGCGATGGACTATTTTCTTACTGCGAATAAACTTTAGTTCTTGAATCCACGTAACCTTTATAAACGAAATGTGTCAATGTAAAACGAATACCATTTCAAACGAATAAGTAATAACATTGATTAAACATAATCACAAAGTCAAATACACTGAGAAACTTAAGCTATGGTTCTTTTTAAAAACCATATCAACTCAAAATGGGTATTTCAAACGGATCTCGACATAACATTACAATAATGAGAAGTGGCGTCACAAATGTTAATAGTTGTCATTAATGTTGAACGTCATGAAATCGATTCCGTCATTATTTCGAGTTCGAAGAAAATACAGGTATTAATTGAAACGTCATGAATGACTGTTGAGAAGAATTAATTATCAGCTAACAGGACATAACATAATACAATTAATGTTATTTCCCTATTACGTATACTACCTATAATAATTTTCGTAATAACGTTTTTGATCTTCGATATTAGTATTGTTTACAATTTTAGTTGTTTTGTCATGTATATGTTACTGTAAAAGCTCGAACTACGGTTAATCCTAAGATTTAATAGTAAGTTTTAGGATTTACCGACATGAGTTGGTAAATGTAAGGATTTATGAAAATGGGACATTTGTTTCGGACTTTTACTATTAGAATTCAGTACATGCTAGGTTTTACAGTGGTAAAACCTAGCATGTACTTTTACTACTACAACTCTAACTTTTACTAGCTGTCAGTGGACAGCTAGTAAAAGATGGTTTTGGAAATAAAACAAAGATTAATTCTTATTAATTTATTTCAGTTAAAAACTTAAATTGATAAGTCTTTAGATTAAGACCCGTAGAACGTTTATCGGCATAATTTCATTACAAAAAATAAAAATAAATAAATAACCCTAATACATCTAACTTTAAAATTAGATCCTTTACCTGCTTAATTTCGTTACAAAAAAAAAATAACCCTAACCTATCTAACTTCAAAATTAGACCGCTGCGGGTCTTAATCTAAGGACTAGAAACGTTATAACATGTCTTTTTCAACATTTACCGTGCCTTTAATGTAAATCCTAAGACTTACCAAGTGAATGGTGGTAATAGTGCGAATCGCAAAATCGTTCGGGCTTTTACCATTAAGAGTTGGTAAATCTTAGGTTTTACTCTTTAATCTTAGGATTTACCGTAATTCGTGCATTTGCAGTAACATATATCTATACTAATATATAAAGCTGAAGAGTTTGTTTGTTTGGTTGTTTGTTTGTTTGTTTGTTTGTTTGTTTGTTTGTTTGTTTGAACGCGCTAATCTCTGGAAGTACTGGGCCGATTTGAAAAATTCTTTCAGTGTCCGTCAGCCCATTTATCGAGGAAGGCTATAGGCTATGTGTCATCATGCTAAGACTAATAGGAGCGGAGCCCACGCCGACGAAGTCGCGCGCAGAAGCTAGTATCTAAATAAAATGACTAGACTACTGTTTTATGTTTATAAGGAAAAACTGATGTTCATACTTTAATAATTACAAATCATCATCAAAAAGAATATTTTGGTAATACAATACCAAGAACACCATAAGCGCGACGTCGACCCTTTTATATGAATAGGGTGGCAAACAAGCTTACGGCCCACTTAATATTAAGCAGTTACCGTAGCCTATGACACCAGAAACCATTGCAGGCGCGTTGCCAACCATACCCCAAAAATTTTACGTCAATGACAAGATCAGAATCGATATTCTGACGTAATCTAATAAACTAAAGTATTATTTAATTCGAAACGTCATGAGTTCCGAGATTTTTAATCACGAGCAGGATGTTAAGAAGTGGAAACTATGAATTTTATATCTATTTTACGTGTTGTATTAATTTTGATGACGTTATTATTTATCAATTACTAGCTGTACCCCGCGGTTTCACTCGCGTTGATTTGAGGGAAAAAAATGCCTTCCTTCTTTTTAATAGTATAAGATTTAATTAGCTTGATATAATATTTTCCTTAGTTTACACTAAATAAATTTCTGAACGCACGCATGAATATTTGACAACCAATATATATTATGTCAATCCGTTTTCATTACTGACATTATTATACATTTTTAAAATGTAAAATACGCCACTATCCGTATATTGTGGATATATGTTGTCGATTCAAAACCTTTATTTAAATACGTTCTTTAATTTTAGGGAAGAGTTTACCATATCGACGGGATGAACATTAAATGTTTGACAGTTACGAAACGCGAACATAGTTCAATACAAATTTTCATTCCCACCTTTCAACCCCTTACATCCTTTTATTCGCATTAAAAAGTAGCTTATGTCCTTTCTCAGACTCTAGACTATCTGTATACCAAATTTCATTTAAATCTGTTCAGTAGTTTTGGCGTGATTGCGCGACAGACAGACAGACAGATAGACAGACAGACAGACAGACAGAGATAATTTCGCATTTATAATATTAGTATGGATTATTTATACAGGATTTAGAATATGTACAAAGTTCATGAATCACCTTTATGTATTTACCAAAATACCTCAATGTTGGGTAAGGGAATCTTGTCTATGTGAGTAGTAGAAGTGCTTAATCCACTACGCTGATACTACGCTGGCGAATAATTTCTCTATCACGAGAGACGATTGCTAATAGGTGGGTCTATGACAACAAACAGGACCGATGATTTTTGCGTAGTATTTGACTAACGGTAGTGATATCCCAGGACATGTACCCAAACCAAAAACAAATATTTGTTCAAATACTAATATATACGCCCCGAGGAAGCAACGGCCATGGTAGATTTTTTTTGTACGACCCGGGACGAGGTGTCGAATACTACCTCGACCCCATCTCGCCCCACCCAGGAGGACGACTGCTTACACGTGGTGGTTTTTAATCAGTAGGAGTCTGACATAACCCTCTGGCGCCCCCGCGCCGGAACGTATCCATGGTGGATTTTACCTACGTAAAAAAAATAACGTTTCTTTTGCACGTTGGGCTTGGGAAGTGACCCCAGAACTTATGGCTGTGTTAGAGGTCGCGGGTCGCTTGCACATCGCTTGGACAAACGTTTGTATGGGTCATGCATATGATTATTGTAGCCTGGGAGTTCATGTTTATATTGTGGGTATGCCTGAAGGTTCAATACAGGATTTTCTTCCTACAGGAAGGTATGAAGGATATAGGATCTCTTAGCCATTGTTTGGGAGCGCGAAGCGTTTGTTATCTGTGTATTTAGCTTAAAATATATTAACTATTTGAATAACCCATTGGCGCAGTTTGTAGTGACCCTGCTTTCTGCACAGGGAGTTGTGGATTCGATTCCAACACCGAGTCGTAAAACTAACAGTATTATATACATATACATATATTTACCGCTCATGTACTCAAGTTGCACCAATACCATATTTCATATAAATTACATAACATAAGTAATATATTTCCATTAATAATATGAACTTGATCGTGAATACCGGTTATTATTTGCGAAGCCAAATATTTGTTGTTATTGAATATAACAGGCGGAAATGAATCACTTTGTAAAACTGCGTCGTTTTTATTTTCTTCGACAATATTATTATATTTTTATCAGTATAGTATCAAAACATATTACGAGTACTATATTCTATAGACTTATAAAATACAAGCTAAATGTATTTATCAAAATAATGTGCAATTAATTCACTTATTGACATGCCTGTTGCTTGAGACATAATTATCATTATTTTTTAATAATTATTACTTTGATGTTTAAGTTGTATTACATACATATTATTTTTTTTTCGTTTATGCACGTATTTGGTATAAGCATTAGAATAATATAGATGTTAGTATGTATGTAAGTTGATTATACATATAACTATAGACGATGTGTACGACGGTTTCGATAAAGTTTTCCTCCTTCGTTTTGGGTTGTTTGGAAGAAGTTGCAAGTTTACCCA
The DNA here is from genome assembly GCA_905220545.2 of Melitaea athalia. Lineage (NCBI taxonomy): Eukaryota > Metazoa > Arthropoda > Insecta > Lepidoptera > Nymphalidae > Melitaea > Melitaea athalia. The sequence continues at coordinate 8,824,723 of HG992203.1, forward strand.
TTTTTCGAATATAATCTGTAAATACGATCAGGTTTTGTTTTTTACTTCTTCGTACCACTATTAATTTTCTAATATGTACAAATATTGACAATAGCGAACACAGAAAAATCTACTTTAGTGCAGTCTTTCGAAAATGATACCTGTACATACATTTCGGCAATTGATTTTGATTTATTTACTTATTATTATTATTATTACATACTTTATTGCACTCAAAAAAATACATGTAGAAACAACATAATAATAAAGTTCATGGCAAAGGTGGACTTATCTCTGAAAGAGATTTCTTCCAGTTAATTCATTATTTATTTATTTTACGTATTCATATAAGTACCTACATATGTATATGTATAACGATTCGTAGCGTACAATAAACACTTTTTATTTTACGGGACTTACTATGATTTTTATTTTGAAACTCCCGCTATTTCGGCGTCGTTGCAGATGCCGTGGTCGCGAGTGACTAACATTAGGCTAATAATAATTGTAAGTACATACCTTAGCTATATGGCTAGACATGAAATAGAAACAAAGTTCGGCAGTCATAAAAATTAGAACATATAAGTAAGTGATAAGAATTTCCGTTGTTAGAGTAGAATTTTAGTAGTATTTCCGGAATGAGGATCAGTAAAGTTCTAGCAAATTCAATAGAACTAGTATCCACGTTATTCTCTATGACATAAGAATGATATTTCTTTTTGAATTATCCAAATCGGACCATTACTTACGAAGATATTAAGTTATAAACATTATGCCGTTCCTGCCGCTACGTCAGTGTACGCGGGATGCGTGTGACGTCACTCCGACGTTCCATGCCAGTTAGCCCATAGTAGCGACAAGCTGCGATGGTGTTTTCTTTTAAACTATGTGTCCTACAAAAAATTTGTAAGGACATAATTTGTAGCAAATTGCTTTGCCTACAAATATGTTCATATAACTTTGCCATAATTTAAAAATTAAAGAAGTTATAAGCAAAAAAGTGAGAAAATTTTTATAGAAATTTTCTTTATTGCTCTATAACTTTTTTTATACATTTCACAAAAAAAAAATACCTCAGACCAATCTTGTAGATGGTTTTTTGAGGAAAATTTTTCTCTACAATTTTTTGAATTTCATTCATTTCAAACGCTGTTACAGCGCTTCAAAGTAGACCGGGTTCGTCAATGCTCATGAGAATCCGGTCAAAACGAAATGCTTAACTTAGTTTTATGTTCCTTTTTTATTGTAAATATATTCTTAAATTTTTTTGTTAAATCCCTGCCTACAACTTTACTTATTCATTGGCATAAGCTGTCTGTGGGGTAGGCCTACTGGGAATACCACGTTAAAAATATGATTTATGAGATATTTGATTACCTAAGTAGATACATTCGAAGAAGATTAAGAGAAGTCAACGCATTTTTGGAAAACATTAGTATTCCCGAAACTGGTTGAGACTCAAAAGTACTCTTCTACACATATGTATAATGTGGATCAATAAAGTTATAGCAAATTCAATAAAACTAGTAGGTATCTACGTTATTTTCTATGAGTCTATGATATAAGAAAGATATTTCTTTTTGAATTATCCAAATCGGACCATTACTTACGAAGATATTAAGTTATAAACATTATGCCGTTCCTGCCACTACGTCAGTAATAATAATAATAAATAATAAACGTTTCACACTCAACGGCCCCCAGTAGGATTTTCTCCTGTGTCGGCGGTCCGGAAACACACACAATACACAACCACAAACGCCCAGACCATGACAAACATCTGTATGGCCAATACAAATTTTTGTCATGTGCGCGGATCGAACCCGCGACTGCTAGCGCAACAGTGCTGTGTGCTGTGACCGCTGCGCCAACGCATCGTCATGTAAGCGGGATCAGTGTATGCAGGATGCGCGTGGCATCACTCCGACTCATAAAACTCACTCCGGATCATAAAACTAAGTTAAACATTTCGTTTTGACCGGATTCTCATGAGCATTGACGAACCCGGTCAACTTTGGAGCGCTGTAACAGCGTTTTAAATGAATGAAATTCAAAAAATTGTAGAGAAAAATTTTCCTCAAAAAACCATCTACAAGACTGGTCAGAGGTATTTTTTTTGTCATATGTATAAAAAAAAAGTTATAGAGCAAAAAAGAAAATCTTTATAGAAATTTTCTCACTTTTTTGCTTATAACTTCTTTAATTCTTAAATTTCGGCAAAAAGTTATATGAACATATTTGTAGGCAAAGCAATTTGCTACAAATTATATCCTTACAAATTTTTTGTAGGACAGATAGTTTAAATGAAAACACCATCGCAGCTTGTCGCTGCTATGGGCTAACTGGCATGGACCGTCGGAGTGACGTCACAGCCTTCCGCGCCGGCCGGTTAGTAAACTCCGCTAGTAATTTGATCATAACTTCGTCAATTTTTGTCGTAGAACAAAAATTTTTGCACTGTATGTTAAGGATTTCTTAGTTCTATAAATCTGCATTAAGAACAAAAAACGTTACGGATCCTCATTCCTGCCAGGTGGCACAAACCCTCATGAGGCGTGATCGTGCGCCGGCGCACGTGAGTGTTGCGCAACGTGCAAGGTCACCTTACGTAATATTTATGTATCTGACAGCGCTGCCATCCTTTATTGTGAATACTATAGTCAGCACTAGGTTTTACTTGTATTGGCATTTTCCAACGTCAAAAAAAGGTTATGGTATTAAGAAGTTTGACTTATAATTTGTAAAAGTGTAAAAATTTATATTGAAGACTTTTTTTTTCAACTTTCAATAAAAAAAAATTTATCATTCCATAATGACGATTTAGATTTCTTTATATTTTGTCTTATTGTTTTAAGAGTACCTACCTATAGTAATTTATATTGAAGATGAACGACGAAAAAACTACATTTTTTTTGTGTAATGTTATTTCATTATGGCAAATGAAAGTCATATAAATATTTACATCAATATTATGGAGTTTCAAAAACAAAAAAATTACTTACAAATTTTTCTCACTGAATTGGTAAAACACTCTATTTTTATGTTTTTCTAGTGCCTACGTGCTTCTCACACGTAGTTAAAAGGAAAAATTGCTCAAAACAGAGTAATGCCCTAATGTCAATAATACCTACACATATATCATCACGTAATTAAACTAAAATAAACCCTAATAAATGAGGCAATACCTTTTTTGTTTTGTAATAACCGTGACACGGTAACTTTACTAATGTTTTATCGTACAATATACGCTTCAGCCTGTAATATCCCACTGCTTGGAATAGGCCTCTTTCCCCATATAGGAGAAGGATCAGAGCTTAATCCACCACGCTGCTCCAATGCGCGTTGGTGGATATATTCCCTACTGATGAGTGACGATCGCAATCAGGTGTACATGATAACAACCGGGACCGACGGGTTACCTCTCCGAGGCACGGTGGGGAGACCCAAAAGGACTGCACAAATTATATCCCCGAAAAAAAAATGAGGTAGTACGAAGTTAGTTAGGTCAGCTAGAAATTACATAAATAAATAAAAAAATAATTAAAACGAGTAATAAAGAAATTATATTTAATATAGAAAAAATAAAGCATAAGTAGCGCTTTAACAACGCTTTATTGTTCAATACATAGACAGGTCTTAATTGAGGAAAAGACTAACAATTTTATATGATTAGAATGTTACACTTCTGAATAAGTATAGATATGATTTAATGGTATTGTAACTTTGTAAATAAATATATGCGTAAAAATATGCGTCGAACATTATACCTACTGTTTTATAATATTTACCTCATAATTTTATTATATATAACTGTTTTTCTTGTATCGACTTAATATTTTTTAATATTTGAAGTAACCCGTGGTAAATGGTGTTGGTGTTACGTTAAGTACTTTTTGTTTATATACCGATTTTTTTTAAACATATTGTTATACTGTTTGTTTACCCAAGTAATGAGAAAAAAATGGCTAGGTGCAATTTACATATCATAGAAAAGAGAGAGGATTCTTTGTTTGTTCGTGTGTAGGGATAAGTCTGATTAAAAAGTGTTTTTCTTTGTGTTCAAAATATTTAAAAACATCAAAACAAGGATAACAACTCAGGTCAAAGTTCCTGATGGTTAGATGGTCCATACTAGTCTCCATAGACATAATATACATACATATTGCAAGACAAAAAGAAATTCCAAGTTCCAGTAAGTATATATAGGATCCAAGTAAAGATATATAGGATCCAAGTTTTACAAATTTTTTTTTACAAAAAGAATTATGATTTTTTTTAATAAACAATGAATGTGATACTTCGGCATTTTAAATCGACTTCAAAGAGGAGGAGGTTCTCAATTCGGTTGTTAGTTTTATTTATATACCTATGTAGGTACATCGATTATGGCTAGATTTCTCGGAATCGTTGGCATTTGGTCCCATTAAAATTTGAGTAAGTTTGGCTCGGTAGTTTTTATTTTATGAGTCTTTTTCTTAACTTAGAATACTTAGATGATGTAATTTTTGTGTATGCTACCTCATAACTTTTAACTTGGTATACTTGGATTATGATAATTCTTTTTTTAATGGAAAGCTTATGCTTGTCACATGGTTTCATTTAAATTTAATCGAGGTCTAATGAGTGCTTTTTGAATTATATCTAATAATGCATATTTACTTGATTATTTTTCGTCTACCTACTCGTATGTTGTATTACTTGTCGATGTAATTGAAGTCGTTTTTTTTTCATTTGCGAGCAAACACAATTATTGTTCATTGAATTTGTACAATGGAATAAATATCTTTGCTATTCGACTCGCTATTGACTCGTTAAAGTCATTTAATTTTATTGTTGAAATATTACAAGTATGAGATCAAACAATTAGGTTAATTAAATTAAGATTGTATATGTTTTTATGCGGCGTACTAGTTAAAATATTGTTGTTTTAATTAGTACCTTATATGATTACGTAACTAAAATTATCGAATCGTAACCGCAAATAAACAGTGAGCTTATTAAATAATTTCGTATCAACATATTTTGTGTTGACCATGTTTGAAAACGGAAGTTTACGAATAATTTAAGGATTGATAAGTTTAATCACTAGTTTATTTACATGTTTTTTGTGACTAATATGTTTTGATAAATTATTATAATAAATACATTTTATTTTGGCTTTTAACTGGTCCACTATTCGCAAAAGCATAAGCTTGACCAAATGATCTATTTTGTATAGACTTGTTGATCTTTCCTACCACGTTGCTGCATCTATGCGGGTTGCTGGATCATTAGCATACGAAGAGTAATTAATTATTGTGAAGGCATTTGAGGGAAGAGCTAGGCATAAAGACTTTACGTGCAGTCCAGAAATATATTATTGTACAAATATAAGCTTTTATGCATCCTTCACGTCAAAACGTATATCACCAGGATGGTCACTTATCAAATACTAGCTTCTGCGCGCGACTTCGTCGGCGTGGACTCCGCTCCTATTGGTCTTGGCGTGATGACACATAGCCTATAGCCTTCCTCGATAAATGGGCTATCTTACACTGAAAGAATTTTTCAAATCGGCCCAGTAGTTCCAGAGATTACCGCGTTCAAACAAACAAACAAACAATCAATCAAACAAACAAACAAACAAATACACAAACAAACAAACAAACTAACAAACTCTTCAGCTTTATATATTAGTACTAGCTTCTGCGCGCGACTTCGTCGGCGTGGACTCCGCTCCTATTGGTCTTAGTGTGATGATACATAGCCTATAGCCTTCCTCGATAAATGGGCTATCTAACACTGAAAGAATTTTTCAAATCGGCCCAGTAGTTCCAGAGATTACCGCGTTCAAACAAACAAACAAACAAACAAACAAACAAACAATCAAACAAACTCTTCAGCTTTATATATTAGTATAGATAGATACCTTGTATCTTATATTATTCTGCTTTTGTAAAATGGTATGTTAATATTTAAGTGAATAGGTTTTTGTATTAACAATAACATCCTGTGTTATATGTAACTTTGTCAACTTGAATTATTGAATTGAAACTTCTTTAGGCGCATGAGGGGTAAAATTTGAGCGACCGGTAACGCGGCAGGCGACCGCCTGGGAACATCGCGTGACGTTGACTTTTTTTTCAATTACTTTTTAGTTTTTGTATTTTAAATTCGTTTTTTTTTAATTACATTTTTTTCTATTAGTTTGCCAAAGAAGTTTCACTTCTGACATTATTGTGTACTTTGTACGCACGCATTTTTTTTAAATCAAATCTTCATCAAATCAATTTTTTTGTATAAAAATCACTTCATAAACTGTTTGACGTAAACTTATTATAACATTGTTTCACGGAGTTCTATAAACAAAACGTCAGAATAATTTACAAAGTTATATAATTAACAGTCTATTTATTTCAAAAAAACGACAAACGAAAGTTAAAACAATGTAAAGAAACAAGTTGAAACAAAGCCTGCTTCAGAAGCCACGAGAACGGTCGGTCACATGCTAAATACTTTTTAAAAACTGAAACTTAATAACTGCGTAAGAAAATTTTTTCAGAAGAATTTTCTCGAGCTCTCCTGTACATTTACAACTGCTCAAAGGGTTTAAATATACGCATTGTACTTGGACGAATTATTGTTATATAAAATTAGGGATGTACATGTAAGTTGTGTTACATAAGGTATCGATAAGTACAACGATATTTATTTCTATTACACAAAATGTTTTAATGAAAATGTTAACTACACAGATTTGATATGTTGTATTAAAAGAATAAAAATGTCGGTCATCACACTATATTTACAGTGAGTTTTATGTAATTTTTCAGTAAACGCAAATACATGATTATTTAAATGTTATTAAAAATATACGATTTTTCCGAAATTTTCGTACTACCCACATATATTGGGGAATACATAAATAAATTCTGTTTTTGTATGAATAATGCTGACTCATTGTTGTCCAGACAATTCGAGAATTGGACTTTAGAAGTATGATTCAACAGGGAAATGTTGATAGCAGTTCACGCGGCCATGACTGTAACAGTTATTACTTTAAAATCATAAAAATATATACAAATGTTAAATTACTATTAAATTTGCCATTTTTAAAAATAATTAGTTATTATGTCATACATACGATCTGAATAAATATTAAAATGCTTTTATAAGCAAGGACGTAAGAGACAGACAGAGAAGAGAAAAAGAAAAAAGGAAGGAGCTGTGTGAGAGAGATTTAAAGCGGAAAGAGAAGAGAGATAGACAGAGATTTCCAGGGATAGAGAACATTAAACTACACAGCTTCATATTACGAATTAATTGGTATACATTATAAGATTTGAGTAACCAAAGCTGCTTGCTTGATTTATTTATTTATTTATTTTATTTATTTACACTTTATTGTACACCACAACTACATTTTAAACATTAAACACATTTAAAGACATTTACAGACTGTGAAGTACAATGGGTGGACTTATGGCTATATAGCCATTTCTTCCAGACAACCCAAATATATTATGTTCTGTGAATACATTTTCTTGCTTAATTAACTAAAACATTAGATCATTTAGATTTAGAAATACACTGAATCATCAATGATTTTATCATTATTCTATTTCTCTTGTGCAACACAAATATAGGTGAGTGTTAAATCCGTCGTTATCAAGTTTGTTTAACCTAAAATTACATCATTCACCGTAGCTGATTATATTTACTGATAAAATTCATAGAGCTACGAATATCGGCCGTATGTGTTACACAATAGCGGTATGTGATAGTTGATGTTGCAAACTCGTGCCTCGTGTATTCCCTAAATATTAGTATCACAAGGCGATAAGGCTGGATTGATGATGATTTACCAATTTCATTTGATGTCAATATATTACGTAATTTATTTGAAACATTTTTATATGAATGAATTCGTATATTTATTATATTTTACTGAAATATATCAATTCACAATTGTAGTAATTTAAATCACGCGAGTAACGTTAAAAAGATGCATAATATAGCATTTTTCATCTGTCTAAATTTTTGATGTCAATCAAACCTTGGCATAAGTTATATGTGTACAATTGTACATAATATTTCCTGGTTTCATTTTCGATATAAATTAACATGTAGTCCTTTGACCTACAAGGCAACATTTCGCACGTTTAAAAAGTTTAAAATATTTTTTAATCTGTCAACACTAGGCCAACCTGACATACCTACCCTAGCCGCGTAGTCACCTCATTCTTTTTCCATGCGAGCCAACGAACGCACGCGTTCCCTTGTAGCCGTTAAAAGTATTGCTTATTACACGTTTACTTTCTTTATCACGTTTATAATAGTTGTTTTTTAGCATGCCTAAGAAAAGATGGAGTAGTATATACAAAAGTTAGACAAAATACGGAACAAACATCGTCGTAAGCGACAACGCTTAGAGGATTCAACATCTTCCTCAGGCCAGGATAATCAACAAGGTTAGCTTGTTTATCAATATTTTTAATACCATTCAAGTTCTATACAAAATAAAAGTCTTGTACGAGGTATTTTGCCATAGATTCAAACTTGAACGCGGCAATACTAATAATACCTACCTGCCATAGATTCAATAAATGAACGAGGCGTTATGGATTCAAATACGAACCTTGAATGAGGCAATATTAATAATATCTACCCGCCATAGATTCAATAAATGAACAAGGCGTTATGGATTCAAATATGAACCATAATTTTATCGATAGGTATAATCCCACGGTAATATCTTTTATTCCGGTGTCGTTACATACATCTTCTTTGTCTTTTAGGAGACAATTATGTAATGGAGGATTACGAAGATTCTCATCACGGCTCGGTGCCGGATGAAGTAATTACCGAAGGCTTGTTGGAGTCTGCTATGACTCAACAAATGGAGCAATCTGTAGCATCGGCACCGGATCAGACGTCGGAAGCCGCACCGGGACCGGCACAGGAACCGACACAGGAGCCGGCACTCGATGATCTCGAGCCTCAATTATATATAAACTGCATCCAAAAAATTATATATGATAAGGCCACAGGAATTCTAGTATTCCCTATGTGGCTTACGCAAGCATGGTTTCCGCAAAAAATGGATTTATTGGTAGAGGATATAGTTATTTTAAATCCACGTCCAAACCTTGTATTGTTACATTCCAGACAACAACACCCGCTACACCACACTCTTACCCTGGGAGCTGCGCTGCTATCCGGCTCGCCTTCTCTCGCCGCGGCACGCCCCCGACCGCCCCGCGACTGATGCTCAGCTCACTATCAGATAGCACGATCAAGCAGTATGGCGTTTGTTTTAAGCTGTGGTGGCAGTACTGTCGAAACAATAATTGTGACGTGTTCGATAGTTCTGTCACCCACATGATAACGTTTCTAAGTGAACTTTATGAAAATGGCGCCACCTTTGGGTCGCTAAGTAACCATAGATCGGCACTATCGCTGCTGACTGGTAATAATTTAGCATCCGACGAGTACGTGAATAGGTTGCTAAAAGGAGTGTTTAGATCAAGACCGTCCCTACCGAAATATCCGAGTACGTGGGATCCCCAAATTGTACTTGACCACGTCTCTAAATGGGTTCCCCACGACCAACTAAAACTAGATAGACTGACGCAAAAGCTGGTGGTTTTGCTAGCCCTCTGTACCGCACACAGGGTGCAAACTTTTTCACTTATAAAACTTTATAATATAAAAATTAATCCAAATTTTATTGAAATACCTATAACAGATATTATAAAGACTTCCGGTGTAGGCAGGGTTCAGCCAGTTTTAAATCTTCCATATTTTAGGGAGAATCCTAGCATTTGTACGGCAACTACGCTCGTCGACTACATGTCTGCGACGAACTATTTGAGGCCTCCAAATATCGACAACCTCTTAATTACTGTGAAGCGTCCTCACAGAAACGCGACAGCACAGTCTATAAGCAGGTGGATCAAGCAGGCGCTATGCGCGAGTGGCATTGACGAGACAGTGTTCGGCGCACACAGCGCCCGCCACGCTGCCACTTCGGCGGCGCGTGCGGCCGGCCTTAATCTAGATCTAATCAGAAAGACTGCGGGCTGGACCCCTAACTCCCAGACCTATGCTAAATATTATGATCGCCCTATAAAAGAAAGATCTAATTTCGCAGAAAGTGTTTGTCTGCCAAATAATACAAATAATAATTAATTGTTAAGAAATATAAATCGTGATTTCTGTTATTTAGTGTTTTATTTTAAATCAAATAAATAGAATATTCTAGTAGCAAGACACGTAAAAGGTAACAAAACCTAAGCTCTGAACATCTACATGTTAATTTATGTCGAAAATGAAACCAGGAAATATTATATATTATGATCAAACGAACTTCTAAAGTGAAGTTCGATCAATACTAAAAAGAATGAGGTGACTACGGCTAGGGTAGGGATGACAGGTTGGCCTAGTGTTGACAGATTAAAAAATCTTTTAAACTTTTTAAACGTGCGAAGTGTTGCCTTGTAGGTCAAAGGACTACATGGTAATTTATATCTTCAAATGAAACCAGTCATATTATATTGATCGAACTTCACTTTAGAAGTTAGTTTGATCATATATAATATCACTAATAAAATTTATATCTATACTAATATATAAAGCTGAAGAATTTGTTTGTTTGGTTGTTTGTTTGTTTGTTTGTTTGTTTGAACGCGGTAATCTCTGGAACTACTAGGCCGATTTGAAAAATTCTTTCACTGTTAGATAGCCCATTTATCGAGGAAGGCTATAGGCTATGTATCATCACGCTAAGACCAATAGGAGCGGAGTCCACGCCGACGAAGTCGCGCGCAGAAGCTAGTTAAAAATAAAGCTTATTATAATTATTATTAATTAATAATTAATATCTGCCGACACGTTGTGATGCTGAATACCAAGTCATTGACGATATTTTAATTTAAAAAAATATATAGAAAAAAATCTTCATATCTTTATTCCGACTGCTTGATCGAATTTTGTATTTTGGTTTATTAAAAGTAGTCTATAAATCTAATTAATTTTAACCATATACAAATATACAATACCCTATATCTTTTTCTCGACCGCTAGACTGAAACGACGTAAAAATCGTAAGGATTTTAAAATAAAAATATAATAATTATCGAATCACGCCTATTTCCCGGGAGCTGGTGCCTCCCTACAAGCGTCGTCCTTACATAACGAGCCTGGAATCTCGGTTCACGTGTTGTTTGGGCCACGTGAACGGCGATCACGTTGCGATTTCTCAATTTCCTACATTGTTTCGTATTCTAAATAGAAATTCTTTTATTATAATAATTTATGGGGGCGTTGAATTACGTTGAATACGTTCAAACTTTTTATCGCTTTATGCGGTTGTATGAGTGGGTACGACTGTGTCTGTGTGTTGACTGTCTGTGGTGTTGATATAGATTAATACATGTATAGATAACTTTTCTCGTATATCATCCTTTCCGAAAAACTAAATTCAATAAAATAAAATGACGTATTTCTTGTGACGCCGCGTTGGCGCAACGGTTAAAGCACTGGATTGTGGCTGTTGCGCTAGCGGTTGCGGGTTCGATCCCTGCACATGACAAACATTTGTATTGGCCATACAGATGTTTGCCGTGGTCTGGGTGTTCGTGCAGTCCTTGTGGGTCTTCCCACCGTGCCTCGGAGAGCACGTTAAGCCGTCGGTCCCGGTTGTTATCATTTACACCTGATAGCGATCGTTACTCAAAGCAAGGAATACATCCGCCAACCCGCATTGGAGCAGCGTGGTGGATTCAGCTCTGATTCTTCTCCAACATGAAGAAAGAGGCCAATGCCCAGTAATGGGATATTACAGGCTGAAGCGAAGCGTAAAATTTTTTACAGTTACAGAAAATTGAAAATAGTAGGTGCAAAGGATCTGTCATTATTTTCATGCCCAAATTCTTAATTGCTCAGAACCCACAACAAGTAGCAGCAGAAGAAGCAGCAGCAGCAGTAGTAGTAGTAGTAGTAGAAGTAGTCATAGAAGTAATAATAATAGTAGTCGTTGACACATTAGATTAGTCTTCTATTTTTCTATCGACTGAGAATTCAGCTCTTATATAATATGTTGATATAGTGCCGATATAATTTTTACGTAATCACATATTATCAATCATATTATAATGTTTCATAATCATCATCTAATACAAACGAGCGACATGAGAACTGGTAATTGCCAATTATTGATAAACCAGATTAACACGTCAACGGGTGGCCTTGGCCGTCACGTTTTATGTACCTTTCTGCGGGTCACGCGTCGCATTGTTAATCCATAATTCCATAACTATTCCATAGTAAGAATAACTATTCCATTAAGTATAGCTATTCCATCTATATACATAATTATAATAAAATGATAGAAAAGTCAATGTATGTCCGGGATAAACTCAAAAAGTACTGCATGGATTTACTTCAAATTTGGCACTAATATTATTAAGAAGTCCGGTCAGAACATAGGCTTCATATTATCACGCTATCACCTACGGGGAACGAGCAGTGAACGCACGCAGACGACGTCGCGGGCAGCAGCTAGTACTATATAAAATAATAGCTGTTTTACGTGGAATCATATATTTTTTGAGTATACGATTCTCATGTTCCTATTTGATTCGATTACCATATTGTAAGAATTATATCTTTTAGACTTAAAATTTTTTTGAAGTAAAACTTTACGCACGCTTGACTTGGGGAGTAAGCTAGTGAATGCATGACATGAGCGTTACGAAAAGTGTAACCGGCGGTGGTGAACGGAGCAAGAAAGAGACTATCATTTTGATATTCCACGGAACAACACTGTCGTTTCGTCATCATGGTGTCAGCAACGTTGTCGAAATACCTAGAAAATCAAAATGATAATTGCGTTAAGTTCCGTCGAAATTGAAGTATTTATTATAACAGTAAAACCATTACAAAAAAATTATAAATAAACTAAACAAATCTAAAAGTAAGATATTTCGACACATTATAACCAGATAAAATTTCATAATTCACTATTTGTAAATAATACATTAAATTAGTAAAATGTTCCATTGACGTACGTGCTGTAAAGTATCCGAAACATCGGGCAACTAAAAAACTTAATAAACCGCGATAAAATTCTAAAAAGTTGTTTCATTATGACGTATGTAAAGTTAAAAATTTTGCACACATACATAAGTATAAAAGTGTTATCAAAAAACATCTTTAAGCGTTGATGTAATAAAATACGTATCTAAGACAACTTCATTATTATTCAAGACTCAACAAGCTTGTAAAAACTTTATAGTAGTTGTTGGCGTAGGTCTGTGACGTAAGTGTCTAGGGATTCTGTTTACGTAACAGAATTACTGTGAAGAGTGGAATTGTCTTGTAATAAGAATTTGATAATTATACGGTATAACATCAAGTATGACCAGGATGACACACAAGCGTACAGCCCCACTTAGTGGTAAGCGATTACTGTTGCCTGTAGACGCCTGCAACACCAGAAGTATTGCAAACGCTTTGCCGACCTTAATCCTCACCCTTCCCTGAAGCAACCGCCAACTTACTACAGGAACACAACATTACTTGAAAATAGTATTATTTAGCTGTGATCTTCTTTAAGGTTGAGGTACTCTCCCAGTAGGGCTGCTCCAGATTTTGAGCAGGATATTTCCTGTTGTACACCTCAATAATTTGTTAATACATGTTACTCTAATTGTCCAATGAATTAAAATGTTAGTTTAGACCCTACTAAGATACATTTGTATCTTTGTAGGCGCTATTAGAAAACTAACAAATGTATGGGAATGACACTAGCGTTCGACGTTTCGAACGCTTATTGTAGATTGTTAACTTGGCTAGGGGGGCAGGAGCCAGTACGACTAGCTTAAGAGGGCGCGTAAAGCAAAATTATCAATCTGCTATTTGATTTTACATGAAAAATTCCGGACCAAATCTTAAAATAAAAATATATGACAAACTACGTGATATTTTCAAGACTATAGCCTAATCAAAAACATAAAATAATGAAATTTCCTCGATAAAATATAATCACGAAGTAACCTCTAATTTTTATGCGTTTTCTATTTATACTCGATATGGCTATGACCATTAAGACAAAAATTTGATAATTAATTACATTTAAATATGACTAAAGTTAATGCCTAGGCATTTAATGTAATTACTTTTAGTTTCGGAATTATATACAAAATAACATATTTGTCGTTTTTTACATTCGTAATGCGCTCAAAACTATATCGTCTATCGCACTCTGACACGAGGCTTTGTGTATATTTTGTTTCATCGGGCGCGCGGGTGAAATCTGATTTTTTGCTCGCCTTATGCACGCTCTTAAGGTGATTTGCTTCTCACGGAGGTGGCGTCACTTTGAGATCCACCATCCGTGAGTTAGTCATCATTTTGTGATTTTTGGTCATTTTAAGTAATTTCTACGGAATATTTTCGTGAGGCACATATGATATACACGACAAAGATCGTTTATTAAGCAATAATTTTGTCATATTGTTTTTAGTATGTCTTTATTATTAGCTCATCAATAGAGTTTTCTACAATATATCTTCATCTTCGACCTTTTCTCAGTTTTGATAGTTCACATGAGCTTTACATTACGTTTACACAAGTTACAAACTCTATTTATATATGTAACTAAATAACTGTACATATAATTATGTAACCTTAAATAAGATCGCGATTGATGAAAGTCGATAAATAATAAAAGACAATATACAACACCTGCAATGACTTTTATAAATGTAGGTGTTATCATGATTTTATCTGTAGTAACAAAATAGATTAAAATATGCTGAGTTCGATGCCTTTTAATTATTTTATTTATTTATGTGTACTGATATTACATGAGGAAATATTTATTTGTTTCTTATCTATATTCTTTTTTTTATTTTTATCTATTATCTATATATTTTTTTAACTGAGGTAGGGCACAGCAGGAAATTTCCTGCTCAAAATATGGAGCAGCCCGACTGGGGTAGTACCTCGACCTTACAGAAGACCACAGCTAAATAATACTGTTTTCAAGCAGTATTGTGTTCCTGTTGGTGAGTAAGGTGACCAGAGCTCCTGGGGGGGATTGGGGATAGGGTCGGCAACGCGCTTGCGATGCTTCTGGTGTTGCAGGCGTCTATAGGCTACGGTCTTACCATCAGGTGAGCCGTACGCTTGTTTGCCAACCTAGTTACATTAAAAAAAAATCTTTTTTTTTTGACGACCGCTCTCTTTGTAATCGTGCATGTGCTGTGTCGGCGGTGCCCAAACACCGACGGTCGTGGGTTCAATTCCCGATCGGAGTGGATATTTGTGTTTATACAAATACTTATTTCCGGTCTGGTTGTTAATAGTCCTTGTGGGTCTCCCCACCGTGCCTCGCAGAGTACGTTAAGCCGTCGGTCCCGGTTGTTATCATGTACACCTGATAGCGATCGTTACTAATAGTGGGGAATATATCCGCCAACCTGCATTGGAGCAGCGTGGTAGATTAAGCTCTGATCCTTCTCCTACATGGGGAAAGAGGCCTATGGGATATAGCAGGCTGAAGCGTATTTAGTAAGTTATTCTCTGAAGATACATCGCTATAAAGTAATTTGACAGTAACCACACATATGTCAACGCAGGAGCCAAAGTAAAAGAAGACTGTAACCATATCGACCTTCAAGTTATATATAAAACTAGCTTCTGCGCGCGACTTCGTCGGCGTGGACTCCGCTCCTATTGGACTTAGCGTGATGATATATAGCCTATAGCCTTCCTCGATAAATGGGCTATCTAACACTGAAAGAATTTTTCAAATCGGACCAGTAGATCCTGAGATTAGCGCGTTCAAACAAACAAACAAACAAACAAACAAACTCTTCAGCTTTATTATATTAGTATAGATTAATTACGTAAATGATTATATTATTATTATAGATAGATACATTTCAAACCTAGATGTATAAAATAATTAGATATGACATAACTATATGATAGATAGGTCATCCGGAAGAAATCTGAACACAAAGGTATCAGCAAATATCAGGTTTTAAAATTGTGTTTAATATAAATTCATAATAAAAATTTTATGAAGGAAAAACGCTTGATTAAGTTCCAGATAAATTAAAAATACGGTTAGTTATGATACCAAAAGACAGAGAGTTTATAGTGTAAAGTTACAAAGGTTACTGCAGGTTTATTCTTGCATATAATCTGAATGGAAGAAAATTAGCCTGTAAATATTCCAAGGGGCAAAACTCTATTGGGTTGAAGCCTCTTCATCTTACTCAAGTAGTGAGTAAATTCCAAGAGAAAGAATTAGTAGTTGTATAACTACTACTGGCAGAGCGAACGATATTTCGAATCAAAGCGGAATTTTAATAGTACATATGAGGTACCAGTATGCTGCAGTGCAATCTATAAGTAACTCAGAAAGCGTATTGATTAGTCATTATATCTAATCTGCTTTTCCGGCCTGAATCACATAGAATGATGTTCAGCGGGCATACATATTTCTGTCACTCTTAATCACAGCGATTATCAGTGAAATGACATCCCCGCATTGAAACTATTGAAAAATGAGATTTTAGTGACAGCCATCACTAACATATACCGCTATTAAAATTATATCAGAATCAAAATAACTACGTTTGAAACATATTGTGCCTAGAACAAATTTTTAGTTATTAAGAAGAAAGCGACATAAATTTATCGGCATATATTAAACAATTTTAAAGTCATAAAACAAGAAGTTATGAAATAAAAATTTTTTTCGTCAGTTGCAACTTGCAACAATCGAATGGTGTAGCAGGAAATATCTTGCTCAAAATCCGGTGTTGCCAGGCTGGTTAAGCGTCTCAACCTTACAGAAGGTCACAGCCAAATAAGACTGTTCTCGGCTAGTGTTGTGTTCCTGTGGCGACTGTACGTTTGTTTGTCACTAGTGATGTAAATTAAAAATAATATAAATATTGTTTGTATAGAAATGATTTTGTGAACGTGTCTTGAGCATACGTATGGTCTTCTATATCTATCGCCATCGAAAATCAATTTAAAACGTTAAATATACTTATCGTGATTTCTCCGTAACATTCCAACGTTATCGGCTCGCGTCGTGACATAATACCTTGAATTACTTCTACAACCATATTATCACGTACTTACGTAATAACGAACGATGCATTATTAGATTGAATGATTTTTGCCTTGAAAGTGGAATGTGACTTAGAAAGAATTATAATGTTATTATAGTTAACCTTGGGTGGAAGGTATAATTTCTAGTGATTTAATCGATAAGAATGACACGACAACTGTTCTTGTGTAGTGGTGCGATGATTGCCTTAACACCAGAAGTGAAATAAAAAAAAAATAAAAAAAATTGCAATAAGGTACTATAATATATGTGTATTCTGCCGCCGCGCTGCTGTCACGCTGCAGCCTGCAACCGCGCGTTGTTATTTACATAGATTTACAAAGTCGCGCGGCAGCAGCGCTGAAATTTGAAGGCGCCCTTATACACAGTGCATTATACGCAGTGCATTATACACACTTAACGAACGTTAAAAAAAAATCTACATTCTCAAAAAAAAAAAAAAAACAAATAGTAACGTCAGCAAAAACAACAATTAAATTAAAAATAGCTACGTCTTAGATTATGTTCACAGTGTTATCCAGCAACTTTAAGTCATTGTCAGTCACAATATTTCATGAACTCTCTCTGGGCAAAATTTTGTATTTATACAAATATTTAATTCTAGTCTAGACGTCCTTGCGGGAACCGTGGATCCTGGTTTTTATCATGGACAGCTGATAGCAATCAAACTCATAGAAGGAAATCATCTGCCAGCCTGCGGAGGAACAGCGTTGTATGCTCCAAAACATATTCTACGTGATGAAAAGAGCCTTTCTCAGCTAATCTAAATAAAGTATGTAAATAGAAACTAATTTAATAATGATTATTTTATAGTGGCGCTGATGGATGACGCATTATTTCACATAGATAAGTACCTATTTGTATTTCTACTAAGCTACGAGTATTTCATAGTCTACTTGATACGTGCTTCGGAAGGCATGCAAAACTGTCGGTTCCGGTTGTTATCACTAATACCTGATAAAGGTTAAAAAATACTCTAGGTAGAGAAAATGCACTGAGATAGTTTGGCGGATTAAGATTCAAATATTGTCTAGATATGACTAAATTTATAAGAAAACAGTTTTTTTAAAGTAAAAATGCGGTGTTTTTTGTTTGATTTATCTCTGAAAAATCCAAATTCTGAATAGGCGGTGGCTCTACTTTACATATAATTAATTCACTAAAATTATAATAATTATTATATTTATAATTTTAATTTATAAATGTGGGATTTAAAATGCTTTTGAAGCTTATTTGAAGAACTTTTTAATGTTGATTTTGAATAGTTCTTTGCACAATTTTATGACAATTTACATACTGTTCTATTCAATACCCATAAAAGACAGTTATTAAAACTCAACGTGAGTGATACCGTAATTAACATGTAGTGATAAAAAATAAACAAAACTATCACTGGATGTTATTTTAGTAGCCTTCAATTTCCATAATAATTCATAGAACATGTGACATTTTAAGCCGAAACATTAATTTAGATAATAAAAAAAATTGTATGTCCTAAATAAATACATTAAGCAAATAGGTTTTTTATCGTTACGATTCCTGGTAGTTACATGTCCCAAACCAGGTTGCCCAATGTTTCAAGGTCTCCCCGGAAACGCTTAAAATATGTCATTTACGTGTGTTATCGGCGTGGATAATAAGGTCAGTTGCTACACGGAATACTCACGTTTTAACTGTAATTTTTATTATTCGAATCCATTATTTACTTGTTTCGTAATTGGTTATATGTCTGTGAGGAATTAGTTATACTTACTTGCAGCCTTGTTCACGATTACACATTTTGGGTTTTGTTTCCTTTCCCAAAGTTGAAGAGGGAACAAAACGAAAATTTGACGCTAACTTTTAGAATAAGAAGTCAAATATTCTCCCTATTAGTATTGACTTAAATCGTGTTGAATTGTATTCAAATTCATTCTGCAGTTTTTGTGAGATACGCATACGACAGACAAAAACAGCAATAAAATAAGTGATCTTATCTTAACAGCAATAAAAAAGTAATCTAATCTTTAGTAGTCTACAGTATCCATTGTATCCATGTTGTTATTTTCATTAGATTTTACTTTTTACGAACTCTACTACGTACTATGTAGTCATTATATCCCTTAGGATCACTTATATAGAAACGTTGTGTGTCTATTTATCATAGGGAGATCAATTTCAATTATTATAGTCGTTTACACGACTTCATTTAATACTAATTTGTCATTTCAATTGAAACAATAGCTTTCTTGTTATGAATTACGTTTCTAGATTTCCGGTGTAACCTTGATAATACAAAATGGCGATAAACAATAAATTAGATTAGTTTGGCTTCTGTTTATTATTAAATACACGTTATAATGTTTTTATCACGTTTATGTTATTGGAGTTTACTCCTTAAGAATCGATTTTCATATAAGGCCCCCGGTATGAAAAAATATGAGGAGTAAAATCTACTGCACGAATGACCTCGTTACGTTTTTGATGATGGCGTTATTTGATTCGTTTATTTACCATTTGATGATATGGTATTAATCTTTTTCGAATAGTAAGCCTTTTTTGTGCCTATTTAGACAGTCGAGCTGAAGGAGCTAACTCCAGCCGTGCGTTAGAACTGATACACAAACTTTTTTTAATTGAACGCGGGAAGGCGTCTGTAACATATTATATAAATTATTATTTATAAATAATATTAATTTTATTTTCTTTACTTTTTTACACAAATAGGATATCTGGCTGCCTTACTCATCAAAGGAATACTTATAAAGAGCAGTATTACTTGGTTGTGATCTTCTGTAAGGTAGAGAATTAGAGATACTCGGCCCCAGATAGGCTGCTCCAGAATTTTGAGCAACATTTTTTCTGCTGTACTTTACAAATATTAAATTTTTTAATGCAATCGTATTTTAGTTTTGTTTGTATTTTATGTACATATATATGGATTGGTAATTTACTATTATACTAATTTTATAGTTCGTAAATAACAAAAAAATATGAAGATAACTGTGCACTGTGTATTGGTAGGTGGTAGCATCTGCGAAATGTTTAACACATGCGAAATTCTATTGAATTTTTTTGGGTTCTTAGAACAATTCCTTTTTTGTCTACCTTAATTATGTCACACAAATCAATCCTTGTTATGCGGGAACTCGATGTGCACACGTGTCTTTCTTTGTATTAATTATTCCGTTTATCAGAGCTTCTCTTCGGTTATTTCACTAGTTTTTAATTGATTCATTTTAAGTTTAATGCTTATTATTTCAGAAAGCCTACACGCGCTTCCGAAACTTATTTAGGTACAAACTTTTCGTTTTTGAATTGTTACTAGTATATGTATTATACCATAAACAATGGTACCTACATACCATATAACCATGTAACTATTAGCTTTAAAAATTAGTTTATTTTGTGAATACATCGATGTTTCTAATTCTAATATTCATTTACAAACTTCGTTCTGACAATAGCGAACACAAATAAAGAAATATTTTAATTTGATACAGTCATTTGGAAGTTACGCGCTACATTTCATTTTATTTGCAATTATTTCTATCATATTTAACTATAATGCTATTTATTTTTTAAAACGAAATAAATAAATTAATAATTAAGTAAGTAGTCTATAAAGAGTTTACTTTGCCAGGCCTTTTCACATGTTATGAAAAGAAATAAATTAAATGTAAAAAACCTTTTTAAAAAACAAGCTTTTATTTGAATGCACTAAAACGAAAAAAATAAATTTTTACTTTAAAACTTTTACTATCTACTTATAAAGTCATTACACATAATCTATATGATATAAAAGCTTGTCGCGAGATATGAGTACTCGTATTTCCTTAGTTTGAAAATTTTAATAGTTAAAATCAATCACATCAATTTATTTAATTTACTTGTTTACAAGCAAATCTCGCGACAAGCTTTTATATCATATAGATTATGTGTAATGACTTTATAAGTAGATAGTAAAAGTTTTAAAGTAAAAATTTATTTTTTTCGTTTTAGTGCATTCAAATAAAAGCTTGTTTTTTAAAAAGGTTTTTTACATTTAATTTATTTTTGACTTTTTAGTCGGTTATCACGTCACTTTATTCGAATTATTCTTAGCAAGCCCTTTCATTTGATACCCATATTGTACAAGTGCACTAAAAATAACTAGTCCGCACTCTTGGATATGCTGCCATATTGGATTTAGAATGACGTCACAAAGTTAACCATGCATTGTCATCCAAATTGAACCTGCATACAAAATTTCAGCTCAATTGGTTGCTTCAAAATTGAGTTGCAAGATTTCACCCGAACAAACATACATACATACATGCATACATACAAACCATGCATTGTTATCTAAATTGAACCTGCATACAAAATTTCAGCTTAATTGGTTGCTTCAAAATTGAGTTGCAAGATTTCACCCGAACAAACATACATACATACATGCATATATACAAACCATGCATTGTCATCCAAATTGAACCTGTATACAAAATTTCAGCTCAATTGGTTGCTTCAAAATTGAGTTGCAAGATTTCACCCGAACAAACATACATACATACATGCATACATACAAACCATGCATTGTCATCCAAATTGAACCTGTATACAAAATTTCAGCTCAATTGGTTGAAGATATCTGCTTCAAAATTGAGTTGCAAGATTTCACCCGAACAAACATTCATTAAATTTACATACATACATACATACATACATACATACATACATTGCAAGTTAAATAAAAGCTTGTAAAAAGCTCAACGCTCATGCATTGCCTTCTTCTAAATATACGGATATATACATATTATGTACATTTCTAGAGTAGTTCCTAAGTTAAGATTTCCTCATAATATCGAAATAAATATTTACTACTACTAATTACTATTAAAGTACTAGAAAGTTCAGTCGGTTTAACCCGCTATGACGCTGTATGAAGCTACATATTATAGTACAAGCGACCCGCCCCGGCTTCGCACGGTTGCAAAAACTATCAGTGGTCCTCTACAATATTATGCATGTATTATACATATAAACCTTCCTCTGGAATCACTCTATTTACTAAAGAAAACCGCATCAAAATCCGTTGCGTAGTTTTGAAGATCTAAGCATATATAGGGACAGACAGACAGCGGGAAGCGACTTTGTTTTATACTATGTAGTGATTAGTCCGATATTTATGACCAGGATATCCCATCTTGCAATGAATATTCCGTCAGGAATTACATATATACCTTCTCCGACACTGTAGTTTTATAGCATTCTGGAATTACCGATATATTTTTCCGTCTCAATAGGTTATCTGTTAAAAAATACGTATTTTATATAGACATTCTGATTTAACGTTGTTATTTAAGCAGACTAAGGTTTTATCGAGAGTCAAAAGTTGCATTTAAAATTTCTTTCTGCTCTTTTATAGAAGACAGAACGCCTTGGGAATGATGTGATCGCCGCCAGGCTATTTCTACCTATAAAATTATTGTAAATTTTAATCTGATTTGGAAAAAAAAACATGATAAAAAATGATATTAGTCCCGCTGAGTTTCTTTCGCCAGTTCTTCTCAGGTCAGAGGCTTATTCTTTCCGAACTGGTAGTAGACTCATGACGTTCAGTAAGAAATTGTAATAATTTTATACTGAATAAAAAAAATTTGAATTTTGAATTTAGAAATAATTATAGTGAGATCGATAGTGATAATCCTTATACATAAACTTAATAAGTAAGCGATAACAAACGATCGTTTCAAAGAGGATTCAAACCTACAAATTGAATGATACGAGTATATCTTCGTTATTACACTCACGATCTTATTTTTTTATTATTATATTATGGGCTTACTCTTGACCACAGTCTAGCTTTAGAGCAACGACGGGGTCGAAGATGGAGCGAGCTCGCCCAGAAGAAGGCTGATGTTCACTCGCGCTTTAAACACATTCGGGTTATATGTACTCGGAAATACAGACGGCCCGGCAGGGAATTCCACTCCTTGGCCGTGCGCATTAAAAAAAATGATTCGAAGCGCTATGAAGGGTATATCAACCAAGTGGGAATGAAAGCCCGCGGTACGTCTGTAAGTCCGATGGAAGAAAGGAGATGGGGGTATGAGCTCGTGCAGCTCCAGGGCACACTCCCCAAAGTACAATCTGTAAAAGACCGTAAATTATGACTAAACAAGAACAGTCGTCGTTTACAAATAGTCAATCCTTAAAACACCTAAGTCAATATCAGCCATCATACATTTTATTTAAAAAAACAAACAAATGGAATAGTTTTAGCTAAAATGTTGCATAAATCAAAGTCAAGGTTATAGTTACGTAATGTTGTTAAAACGTGACTTTTCCACGTGCAGGACGATTGTCGGCATTGTAGATATTATGTAACGTACGCGAATTGTCGTAAAAAATCTATACTAATATTAATATAATAAAGCTGAAGAGTTTGTTTGTTTGTTTGTTTGTTTGAACGCGCTAATCTCAGGATCTACTGGTCCGATTTGAAAAATTCTTTCAGTGTTAGATAGTCCATTTATCGAGGAAGGCTATAGGCTATATATCATCACGCTAAGACCAATAGGAGCGGAGTCCACGCCGACGAAGTCGCGCGCAGAAGCTAGTATGTATATAAAACTCGTTATAATAATTATTTAAATTAAAAACGAGTTGTACTTAAAATGTTCTTATGTTTTTAAATATTAATAAGATTTGTTATGTAATCTTTGGTTTGATAGTTCTGTTGGTGTTTTTAGACTTCGATGCTAGGAATTGATTTTTAGAAGACATCTCTAAAACATCCGCCTTATGGGATTTATAATTCAGGTTACTATGACTATAACTAACATACGGAAGTATTTTAGTGTATATGTAAATAATAATAAGCCTAGCCTAAATTGTGAATCTAAATATTTGGTAAATAATTTTCGACTAACCTAACAAATTTAATGAGATAAAACGTCCATAGATTTTTTCTTTAATAAGTTATGAAATGTTATGCAATAAGAAGACAATGTATCATTTATACAAATACTAGCTGACCCCGCAAACGTTGTTATGCCAGATATGTTATTAACCCCCGCAACTCCCTCTTGTGGGTGGAATTTCGTAAAATCCGTTCTTAGCTGACCTCTACTCGGCGAAAGGAATATTCCTACCAAATTTCAAGTCTCTACGCCTTATGGTTCCAGAGATATCGTGATGAGTCAATATATACGTGGAAATCTCTTCTATACATATAGATTTATCATAAAAGTTCAAACCCGCGACTACTAGCATAACATCCAGTTGCATTAACCAGTGCGCCGACCTGTTGCCATAACGCTATGTAAATATTGTTGTAATACTGCAGTGTATCGGGGGGCACGGCAGTGCCCCCGCCAAGTCGAGCGCGAAGCAAACACTGCCGTACCATCCTTTACCCGAACCATTTCGCCGCATTTTCAGGCCCCTATTTGAGAACCTCTGGATAAGACCAGAACGCTGAAATTTTCGTCATCGAGTAAGCTATAATCACATACTTAAAATCCAAAATTTCAAGTCTGTAGGTCATTTAGTTCAGAAGTTAAGCGAAAGCAAAGTTTCGCATTTACGACACTCACTCACTCACTCATGATCATCAAAATAGAACTAGTACTTCCCATAAACTCAGAGAGCTGAAATTTGGTACAGAGTTAGGGTTTAATGGCTACATAAAGGGAAAACTATAAAAACTAGGATAATCGAAGATCTGGAGTACCTGGTGACCCTGATTAAAAAACACAAGAGCCCAATCAAACTATTAGAAGAGATCGATATACCACCTTTACATAAAATATAATGCGAAAAACAGGGTGTAAGGGGTTGAAAGGTGGGAATGAAAATTCGTATGGAAGTATATGTATATAATGTTCGTGTTTCGAAACTGTCAAACATTTAATGTTCATCTCGTCGATATGGTAAACTCTACCCTTAAATTAAAGAACGTATTTAAATAAAGGTTTCGAATCGACAACATATATCCACAATATACGGATATTGGCGTATTTTAGATATTAAAAATTAATAATAATGTCAGTAATGAAAACGGATTGACATTATACATATTGGTTGTCAAATATTTATTTATGCGAGCGTTCAGAAATTTATTTAGTGTAAACTAAGGAAAATTATCAAGCTACTTAAATATAGGTACAATAAATAAATATTGTACAAAAGAATTAGATTACAAAAAAAGAAAGTTCAATTGATTGAATTAGATACAAAAAAAGTTCAATTGATTGGTCTGCTTGAAAAATTCCAGATTATTCTGTCAATCCAATCAAAGTCTTAAATCATAATTATAAATATTTTCGCCGCGGAAGTGTAAAAGATATGTTTTATATATCTTAATCTGTACTAATCTATACTAATATTGTAAACCTGAAAGTTGAATTGTTTGTTTGTTTGTTTAAACGCGCTAATCTCAAGAACTATTGATTCGAATTGAAAAATTCCTCTGAGGTGGATAGCCTATTTAAAGAGAAAGGTTATGCTTTAAGAAGAAGGAAGGCTATTTTTTTGCTCAAATCACAGTGGGTGAAACCGCGAGGCCTAGCTAGTTGGTACATAAAAAAATCGACTGTCATTGCAAAAATCAGATCACATCTTCTAATTTAATCTAGCCTATAGCGTCCCACTGCTGGGCGAATGCCTCCCCTCTGCCTGCTCTCTTAACTTAATTCTACTCGAATATTACACAAATTACACTAAAATATTAATTTCGCTCAAAATTTGGTCAAAATATAATGCATTGGACTAAGAGTGGTGGTGATACCAACACGTCAAGTACAAGAATCAGAACCGGAAGAAAGGAAAAGAAATATTTGTATTGTAATAATAAAAAAAAACTGTTACTAAAAAGAAAAAAAATGTGTCAAATAAGAAATTCTAAAAAATAAATCAATATGCCTGAATATGCCCACGTTTCTACTTTCTACAAAAAGAAGTGAAATCCCACCAAAAACATTCTGTAAAAAAACTAGCCAAGTCTCGATGGAGCTGCTTGTTTATCTCTAAAAAGTAATGAAATCTAGACAAAGTCGTACCAAGTCTAAGGTTCATTACTGCGATTTCTTTATTATTATAGTTAATGTTATGTGACTTGGCCGTTGAAGGGTACACTAGGGTACAAAACCAGGTGCTACATGATACCATTGCACCAATCTGTCGCCAGAACCGCTACCCATTGACGATGGAAAATTGCCACTTGGAAAACGTTGATTGAATAACCAGTCAATTGTAGGCTTGATAAAGCTGCGTATTTCAATAATACTTTTGTATAGGCAAGCCTGAAACAAACTGTATAAAAAATTATTTCCAGTACCAGCGGACTTCTAATCATTGATAGAAGTCCGTCTGTACGTCTATTTTATGTTAGATCGGTGGTCGATTTAACGCTCCAAAAATAAGAGAACAGAAGTCAGCATTGTCAATGCTGAATTCATGTGTTATCAACAACCGCCTAAAATGAGACACTAGTGTCCAATTACCAATACCAGTATGGGATATTATTCTTAGTTTTTTACCCTTGTGTACCCTTTAACGGCCAAGTGACACAACATTAACTATAATAATAAAGAAATCGCAGTAATGAACGTTAGACTTGGTACGACTTTGTCTAGATTTCATTACTTTTTAGAGATAAACAAGCAGCTCCATCGAGACTTGGCTAGTTTTTTTACAGAATGTTTTTGGTGGGATAGTAAATATATAAATTTACGTTACTTGTATTTGGTTCGTATTTTCGTATTAGACTCGACTAATTGTTTAAAAAAGATTTGAGCAGTGTTTAAGATCCCTATAGATTCTTTAGTGTAGAGAAATAATTGTAAGTTATGTTTGTAACCTTATCGTCTGAAGAAATATTATATAGTTATATTTTGTATGACATACTTTATGGTATACTATACTCAATACTGTACCATATATTCGAATATATTCGAATTACTCGACGTGAATACCTATTAATTAAGCGAACTAAACAAATGAACTAATTAAATCAACTAATACCTAATGCGAATAAATTTTCTAGGAAATATTTCGACGTCTAGCAAACAGTAAACAATGCAGTTTCTCGGTATTCTGCCTTATCTGCCTGTCAACGTATTCTATGAATAATGCAAACGTTATTTTCTATAACAATTGTTATATAACGATTAACAACAGTTATGATAATTTGATTATTTTATTTATAACTTTAGTTTCATTCTCGAATTTGGCTAGGCGCAGTTTGTAGTGGCCCTGCTTTCTACTCCGGGAGTTGTGGGTTCGATTTCCGCCTGAGTCTGGGTGTAACATTTGTATTTATTTTATATATGTATTATTTCTATGTATATTTAACAAACAAATATTTAGCTATAACAGTCGGCTGTTAACACAAGCATTAAGTCACAGATTACTAAGATTAAGTTGCTTACTGTAGTAATAGACGACTGTGTGTGTATGTTATAAGATATTTATTTATTTTCCGTAAAATAACACAAAGAATAAATTAAAATGAATTAAAATGCACACACGTTGCGCACATACGTTTCGGCGATTGTTTTCGCATTTATATACTTAGGGGCTGTCTCCACGAGCGAGCGTATCGCCGGCGATACGCTCGCTCGCGGAGACATTTCCATACAGATTGCCGTCTCAACGATTGAGCGTATCGCCGGCGATACGCTCGCTCGTGGAGACAGCTCCATAGAGAGTGTATAGAAATAGGTGGCACGACGATACTATCGCCGGCGAAACGCTCGCTCGTGGAGACAGCCCCTTAGATATGTATGTTTTGTGCCATCAACGATTCATCAGAAAAATACATTGCATAACTACGAGTATATCAAACACAAAATATTTGTTTTGAAAACGAATACATCATTTAAAATAGTAACTACATTGAGTGGGAGTCGCTAGCTAATAACAGAGTAGATTTAATTTTAAGAACTGAATATAAACAATATAATTGCCAAAGGGATGATATAACACAGTTTATATCGATCACAATTCAACCTGTAATATCCCACTGTTGGGCATAGGCCTCTTCCCCATGTAGGAGGAGGATCGGAGCTTAATCCACCACGCTGATCCAATGCAGGTTGGCGGATATATTCCCTACTATGAGTAACGATCGCTATCAGTTGTGCTATCAGTTGTTTGTGCAGTCATTATGGGTCTCCCCACCGTGCCTCGGAGAACACGTTAAGCCGTCGGTCCCGGTAACTAACTAATACTTCAAATAAAATGTGCTTCTTTTTTAATTTACTTAAATTCATACGAAACAACACTAGGAAGTAATACTTTATACAGAAAAAAAATATAACAAATAAACATCATTTGCTTTCAGACCACGAAATCCAACTTTATTGTTGTTTAATCTTTGAGCCAGAATAAATAGGAAAGTCTCAAACATTAGCTTTAACAGAATGTTTTGTGAACACTATGGCACCCATTTAATAATCAATAATATCATTTTGTAAAATAATTACAATCGTATTAAAAATGTAGCGATTGATTACGGTGAATAAATGGCGTTGAAATCAAAGCGAAATAATATATTTCATCATCAGACTCATCAGACTAGAGATCTTAAAATTAAATAACAAATGCAACAATTGCCATAAACTCATATTGCTCATATCAAATATGGAAATGTGACTTATGCTGTTATGAAATAGGTTTATACTAGTGTCCGACCGAAAGTCGGTTTCCGGCCGAAACCGAAACCGAAACCGAATATTCGGCCGTGGCTACAGTTTCGGCCGAAACCGAAACCGAAACCGAAACTCACGTGGTCAAGTATAAAATTTCTTAAAATACTGAAATTTGGTGCATTTTACCCATTTACTAGATCGTTCAATAAGTCCCGAGACTAACCTGGAAATGGCGCATATATTAAAAACTCTTTTGATTTTTAAAAAGTACTGGCTATCAATACAAGAATATGAATCAAATTTTTAAAAATGGAACAATAAAATTATTGATTTTGAAACATTTAAGTGACGCTACGGTTGTAATTTCGATACAATGGAAAAAAACGAGTTTCGCGTGTTGATAAAACATTGTTTTTTAATGGGAAAAAATACCGTTGAAGCACAGCAATAGCTTATAAAATGTTATGCAGGATCAGCTCCCTCTAAAGCAACCATTTGTCGGTGGTATGCCGACTTCAAACGCGGTCGCATGGACACCAATGATGGGGAACGCTCAGGTCGTCCAAATGAAGCAGTGACTCAACAAAATATTAACCAAGTCCTCAAAATCGTATTGGAAGATCGGAAGGTAAAAGTGCGAGAGATAGCCGAGATAGTGAAGATTTCAGCTGGTAGTGTTTTCACTATTTTACATAAAAATTTGGCCATGAAAAAGCTTTTTTCTAAGTGGGTGCCGCGTTTGCTTACAACTAATCAAAAGGAACAACGTATCAATGATTCAGAGCGATGTTTGGCGCTGATGAATCATAATAAAAAGGATTTTTTACATCGGTATGTAACAATGGATGAAACCTGGATATACCATTTCACTCCGGAATCCAATCGGCAGGCAGCGGAGTGGAGAGCGGCTGGTGAAAGCCGCCCGAAGCGTCCAAAGACTCAGAAGTCGGCCGGTAAGGTTATGGCGTCTATATTTTGGGATGCGCATGGAATATTTTTCATCGACTACCTTGAAAAGGGGCAAAATATAAATAGTGACTATTACATGTGCTTATTGGAGCGATTGAAGTACGAAATTGCGGATAAACGGCCTCACATGAACAAAAAGAAAGTGGTGTTTCACCAGGACAACGCGCCTTGTCACAAGTCCGTGAGAACGATGGCCAAAATTAACGAATTGGGCTTCGAATTGCTTCCTCATCCCCCTTATTCGCCAGACTTGGCCCCCAGCGATTACTGGCTGTTTGCAGACCTCAAAAAAATGCTTCAGGGTAAGAAATTTGACTCAAATAGTGAAGTTATCGCAGCAACGGAGGCTTATTTTGAAGCCAAAGACAAATCGTTCTACACACATGGGATAGAAAAGTTAGAAAAGCGTTGGAGGGACTGTATCGCTCTTGGAGGAGACTATGTTGATGAATAAAAATTAATTTTATAAAAAAGACCTTTTTTTAGTACTTAGTCTCGGGACTTATTGAACCACGTGTTACACACATTTTTTTATTGACATGAAATGGAAACACAGTACGTATATTAATTTTGTTGTAATCATTTATTTAATACTAGCTATGCCCCGCGGTTTCATACGCGTTAATTGAAGAAAAAAATAGCCTTCTTCGTTACATTGGCTATCCAAAAAAAAAAAAGTTATTTTTAAATTCCAACCAGTAGTTTCTGAAATTAGCGTGTTTAAACAAACAAACTTTTCAGCTTTATAATATTTTTGCTGCGATGTTTTTTAAAAACTGCGATATCTCCTAAGATATTTACTGAAATCGAATGGTGTGAAGGGCAATTTTGGTTTAAATTAAATACTTGTGATTTAAAAAAAAGTATTTATTTGCATAAGGATTTATATCATGTTTATAAAAACACCTTTGCAAATATTGCATTATTTTAGAACGAATTTGTTTAGCATAAAAAAGGTTATAGTGAGCTAACCTTAAAAAGATAGACATATTGTGCTGTCGCGGACTTTTTTTTTAGAACTTTTAAAGTGAAACAATTCTGTCATACATGATTTTTGCGAAATTTTAACTGTTTACGCAGTGCTCGCAGCGGAAGCTCTCAAAATGGAAAAAAATCTTCCGATTTTGAAATATTCTTCATTGTGCGCCGCTCCTATTGATCTTAACCTGACGATGTATAATTGTATAGCCTATATCCTTCCTCGATAAATGGGCTATCCAACGCTGAAAGAATTTTTCAAATCGGACCAGTACTTAAACAAACAAACAAACAAACCTTTCAGCTTTATAATATTAAGTAGAGATAATATAAGAAAAAAAAATTGCGTGCTTACAAAGTACACATGTCAGAAGTGAAACTTCTTTGGCAAACTAATTTAAAAAAAAGTAATCGTTAACGCTGAAACTTACAATTATTATTTAAGTTTTTTTTTGTTTAAGTTTTTTGTTCGAAGTTTAACACGTCTACGACTAGATTGTGCTAGTAGTAGATTAAATCGCGCTGGCAAAATTATTTCTTGTTAGTACATAATTATATGGCCACCATACATTTGTGTAATTATTGAACAATCCAATACATCAAGTTGAAGCATCCCTAGTACAGGTTTTATTTGTGCTCCTGGTTGTGTTGGACAAGGTTTTGGGAATTAACACTAATTAAAAAAAACGAATTAAAATATAAAAAAAAACTACCTAGTTGATAAAAAGACAACGTTTCGCGGTGTTCCCAGGCGGTCACCCATCCAAGTAGTGTACGTCATGCCGCGTTACCGGTCGCTCAAATTTTACCCCTCATGCGCCTAAAGAAGTTTCACTTCAAAAATATTAATAATATTTTGATAATTTTTTTCAAATTAAGTTCTCATAGCAAAATGCTTATCACTTATCAATAATCAAATCACTAATTGTTACTGTTTCGTTAAATACTAAGTAAGTACATATTGGTATTTTGAAATCTTATTACACATCTTATTACATGTAATTAATACTTTGGTTTGTATTTGTACTTAGCAGAATCATCAATCTTTTTTAGGTAGGTACCTCTTATATAAAAATAATAATTACTAAAATTACTATTACACTCTTAGTTCCAGTCTCGAGCTCGACAAAGATCAAGAATCAAATCACACATTTAGAATTAACAAAGATACCTAGATCACAATTAGTAGGCTGTAAGACAGTCATACTTACATTTAGAATTAAGTAACCCACTACTAAGCTACAGAAAACAGGTAGGCGAGCATGCACGACAACTTCCGAAATCAGTTTCGGTTTCGGCAAAAGTTTCGGCCAATTTTGGCCGAAACCGAAACTGCCGCCGAAACTTGATTTTTGGCCGAAACTCGGCCGAAACCGAAACCGAAACCGAAACTTCGGTCGGACACTAGTTTATACACGTTCCAATGTGTAATATTTCCGATGAACTATTCCTGCCAAATTCTCTCCGTTTAATTTTATACATAGCGTTAACTACGTTGGATAAATATTGGACGGATATTTGACCAAACATTGGACCAAAAATTACAGTCATATTGCAATATTTTAAAACAATCTGAAGAGTATTTCCTCCCTTTTCAATCCAAAAAAACCTATTTGCATAAAGATAGTCCTTTGCAATGTAATTAATATTTGTTGTTTTTTAAGTGAGTGTTGGCGATCTGTATTTTGACAAAATATGTTGGAATCAACATTCATTTTGAATGGAAATGATTCTGTTGACATTAGGCGATTTGGGCAGAGTGCCATGTTAGTACTGCCGATTACGGAAGTTTCCAACGGGTTTTTAGTTATATCTTTGTACATAAGATATTAACAATTATATAATATGACTAAAATAACTTTGTATAGATAACAATAGTAATTAATAAAACGATGGTCATATCACTGATATTTTCATTCCCTTTCAGTTGATTTTTTGTCTGTAATCGTTTGTAGTCATAGTGCAAGACATATAATTATCTACACTAATATTATAGAGAGCAAAGATTTTTTTTTGTTTGTTTGTATTGAATAGGCTCCAAAAGTACTGGACCGATTTTAATGTTTTTTAGGGTTCCGTACCTCAAAAGGTAAAAACGGAACCCTTATAGGATCACTTTGTTGTCCGTCTGTCTGTCAAGACCCTTTTTCTCAGAAACGCGTGGAGGCATCAAGCTGAAATTTATATTAAATACTCAGATCTGCTGCCTCTTATAGCTGTGAAAAAATGAAACTTCTAAGCCAAGGCAATCAAAAGATACAGCCGTTTATGCTGCAAATTTTCGACACTCTCAAGGGAATCAAAACCTACAGGGTACTTCCCGTGAACTAAGAATCTTGAAATTTGGTACGAAGCAACGTCTTATAGCACAGATACAGGAAAAATTGCGAAAAGTGTAAATTTTTAGTTACTACATATAAAAAAAAATATTTTAATAATTTTACACTTAATACCACTTTTCTCATAAACGCGTAAAAGTATTAAATTGAAATTTATATCAAATACTCAAGTCTATAATACCTTTAAGTTGTAACAAAATCAAACTTCTATGTCAACGGTATCAAAAGAAAAACCAAGTTAAGCCGCATATTTTCATCGAAAATAGTCCCAAAGGAATCAAAACCTACAGGGTACTTCCCGTGAAGTCAGAATCTTGAAATTTGGTACGAAGCAACGTCTTATAGCACAGATACAGGAAAAATTGCGAAAAGTGTAAATTTTTAGTTACTACATATAAAAAAAAATATTTTAATAATTTTACACTTAATACCACTTTTCTCATGAACGCGTAAAAGTATTAAATTAAAATTCATATCAAATACTCAGGTCTATAATACCTTTAAGCTGTAACAAAATCAAACTTCTATGTCAACGATATCAAAAGAAAAACCAATTTAAGCCGCATATTTTCATCGAAAATAGTCGCAAAGGAATCAAAACCTACAGGGTACTTCCCGTGAAGTCAGAATCTTGAAATTTGGTACAAAGCAACGTTTTATAGCACAGATACAGGGAAAATTGCGAAAAGTGTAAATTTTTAGTTACTACATATAAAAAAAATATTTTAATAATTTTACACTTAATACCACTTTTCTCTTGAACGCGTAAAAGTATTAAATTGAAATTCATATCAAATACTCACGTCTATAATAACTTTAAGCTGTAACAAAATCAAACTTCTATGTCCACGATATCAAAAGAAACAGCAATTTAAACCGCATATATTGAAACTAGCAAACAACTGACAAGTGAATAAAAATCTAAAGAATACTTCCCGTTGACCTAAAATCTTCAGGTATGAAGCAACGTCTTAAAGCACAGATACAGGAAAAATTACGAAAACCTTAAATGTATAGTTACATCGCAACCACAGAAATAGTATGTGTAATGTTGTTTATTTCTGCTTCGTTTTTCAATTATAAAACTTTGCAAAGTAATATTTATTTACTAACTCTTTTTGCACACCAATACACAAAAGAACAATACATAGAATTTATAACAATAAACTTGCATCAATTGCAACAGGCGGCCTTATCGCTAACACAGCGATCTCTTCCAGGCAACCTTTGGGCAGAGGACTTGCATATAAACTAGGGGAAGGGCGCAAAATTTTGTAAAAAAAGGAACAATCTATACTAATATATAAAGCTGAAGAGTTTGTTTGTTTGTTTGTTTGTTTGTTTGTTTGTTTGTTTGTTTGTTTGTTTGTTTGTTTGTTTGTTTGTTTGTTTGTTTGTTTGTTTGAACGCGGTAATCTCTGGAACTACTGGTCTGATTTGAAAAATTCTTTCAGTGTTAGATTAGCCCATTTATCGAGGAAGGCTATAGGCTATATACCATCACGCTAAGACCAATAGGAGCGGAGTCCACGCCGACATACCGTAACCGGATCCGTACCGGACCGTAATAAAATAAAGTTGCTTAACATAATTTAATATGATAAGTACATTTTCTTAACAAGTTTTTCAAATATCATTAAAGATTGAGCGCGTTAGATAGTGGCAATAAGTTCCAAAGACGATAAGCTTCAATAGTGAAAGATTTAGAATAAAAGGAAGACGAATGTGAAGGTATCTTCAAAGTTAGGCTATCATTTAAGCGAAGAGGTACATATTATATATTTATCTTTAACGCCAGCGTTGATTCTAGACCAGAATGAAGAAAGTTCTTCAATATGTATTCGTAGCCGGCGACCATGCAAGTAACTATGAAACCAGTCAGACACCTTAGGAGATATGTTAAGAGAACCAAGTATAGCTAGTAGTAAGTCAAAATCAACAGTATTGAAATCTTATACTATTAAACGAGCAATTCTTGTATATATATATATATATATATATATATATATATATATATATATATATATATATATATATATATATATAATTTGAATCTCGGAATCGGCTCCAACGATTTTCGTGAAATTCAGTATACAGGGGATTTCGGGGGCAAAAAATTGATCTAGCTAGGATTCATTGAAAAAAATGTCGTTTTATCCCTGTTTTAGGCAATGAAGAAATATCATTAGAATACGAAGCTTAATTTCACTACTGCCAACATAGCTGTAACAGCGTAATTAGGAAATCGGCGGGTGTCAAATCGTGTTGACCCGAGTTCGAATCTCAGTCTCCGGGTTAATTTTTTTTCTTTTTTTTTTAATTTCACTCGTGATTTATTATTTAAATAAAATTAAAATATAAAAATACCGAGAAAAAAAAAAGAAAAACAAAAAATAAAATGAAAATACCGAGCTAGGCTCGGTCACCCAGGTACTGATTAATGAAATCAAGTAACATTAACACTGTAATGAGAATTCTAGACATTAAAAAATATATATGTTTAAACAATAGCAGACAATAATAAAAATAAATTTAGGAAAACATGTTTTATACAAACTTGAAAACAGGTACAAAGGTCAAAAAGGCTCGAATTAAATTACAAAATAAATGTTACATCATCTGTGGGACTATTTAAATAAATAAATAAATAATAAATAAATATCTACTATATATAATATGGTTCAAATTTAATACTTAATAGTAATAAAGTATTTTTGAACCAGATTTCTAAATAGTGACTAAAAAATTTGTAAATAAATAACTTCGACAAAAGAACTTTCCTACCAAGAGACAGGTCAAGGAAAAAAGAGAGACCAATTAAAAGGTGGAGAGATATCTTCAACCAGATAATGATGTGGACCGCTGTGTATACAGAAAGCACGGGAAAGGGATGGATACATGGAAATGTTTAGGAGAGGCCTACGCCGCAGAGGCGACTATTACTATTACCAATATTAATT
This sequence comes from Melitaea athalia, assembly GCA_905220545.2. Lineage (NCBI taxonomy): Eukaryota > Metazoa > Arthropoda > Insecta > Lepidoptera > Nymphalidae > Melitaea > Melitaea athalia. The sequence goes on from HG992203.1 coordinate 8,860,697, forward strand.
AAGTGATGTTATAAACATGTAGACCAGTTAATTATACGAGTATAGAATAAATATATACATAGGTTAATATACATACATAATTATGTTTAAACTAAGAATACTTACGCTAGTATTAATTGAAATTTTAATAGTAATAGAAATAAAGGCGATTTTTATTTTATTTATTTATTTTATTTTATATAAATTAAAGGATTAATGAAAAGATAAAGATACCTTTGTCTTAAATTTATGCTCCTCCAACTTTCCATATTGTAATGTTACGGATTTCATTTAGCAGCAAAATAACATAACTTTTACTTGTATACCTGCAGGTTTGTACGGAACCCTCGGTGCGCGAGTCCGACTCGCACTTGACCGGTTTTTTTTTCACTAACAGAAAGCTACATTATTAGGAAGTAGCATAGGCTATATTTTATTTCTTAAAAACTTAGACATGTGTAAAAAAAATCGTCTCAAATATTTCTTTTCTTCGCGTGCGCTACTTAAATGCAGACAAAATGATGTACGACTGAATTATAGGACTAAAAAAGATCTACAAAATAGTTCACAAAATAATTATTTTACCCGAGCGAAGCCTGCCTGCTAGTAATAAATATTTAGCTATTTGAGACAAAGGTATCTTTATCAAATTTTATTGTTGCCTTTAATAATATGAAAAGAAGGAAGGCACAACTCCTGTATCGGGGATCTGGAAACACAAAATACAAGCACAAACACCCAGACCACGATAAACATCTGTATGGTCTATACCAATTACCAACATTGAACATGAGTGGGAATGCTGCGCCAACGCGTCGTCAAAATTACACATGCCAAACAAACAGCAAAAAATAAAATGTAACCACAGGAAATCATTTTCTAATTGATCCATTTGTCCTAAAAGTGCATCATGTTCAACAATCAATCAAATGTAACATATAATTTTCAGGCGTTAATTTATCTGCGCTTGCGCATACTTCGTGCAACGTGAATTCGCCACGTGGAAGAGCGCGTGTCACTCGTCTATTTAGAACATTATTTGTAATTGCGTAACTTGGTTAAAAGACGTGTTCGGTTACAATGTACTAAATGCTTTGTTTAATTAAAATGTAAACAATAATGTACTTGGGTGCCATCTTTGTATATTAGTTACATCATAATTATAGGTATATTGTTTGTTTTATGTAATAAAGGAGCTGCCCTTGTTTAAATTAATAAAATATTAAAAATGTAGAAAGTCTCGTTACTAATAGTGCCAGGTATGATACGATTTAAGAACATAGCAATAAAACGGAGCTGAAACCTAAGCTAAGACATAGATTTATTTTACCTACTTACGTGAGTGAAAAAGTTCCTTAAATTTTTATATAGTTTAATCCAGTTTTAATATATCATAGGTTTAATCATCTTGGTCGTACAGCGTTAAGGCATATGAACACAAACGAGTTATTTCTACTGTCATCAGAGGAGGTTTTGAACCTTTTGGTATTTTTTTTGTTAATTTATTGAACTGCTTAAAAAGGTCTAGCTTTTATGTTTTTAAAATATTGTAATTACAAATATATAATTATGTGTGTATAACGACGCGTTGGCGTAGTGGTCACAGCACTGGTTTGTGGCTGTTGCGCTGGCGGTTGCGGGTTCGATCCCCGCACATGACGAACATTTGTATTGGTCATATAGATGTTTGCCGTGGTCTGGGTGTTTATGCAGTCCTTGGGGGTCTCCCCACCGTGCCTTGGAGAGCACTATAAGCCGTCGGTCCCAGTTGTTATCAAGTACACCTGATAGCGATCGTTACTCATAATAGGGAATATATCCACAAACCCGCATTGGAATGGAGTGAATTAAGTTCTGATCCTTCTCCTACATGGGGAAAGAGGGCTATCCCCAGCCCATAAATAGAAACTAGCCGTTAAAGCTTATAATTATTGAATTGTCGGATACCTCTTGGCAATTAGACCTTGAACATGGAAAGGGTCACTATGTTACTGATTAGTGGGTTATTCTTGTTTGATTAACAATTCTCCATTACAAATAACATGTCAAAGATCATAAAGGTAAGCTGTGTAACTTCCGTAATGTTTTGTTACGTCCAACCCAATGTTATCTGTCCATTAAACCGTTTTTAACCGACTTCCAAAAAAGGAGGAGGTTCTCAATTCGACTGTATTTTTGATTTTATTTTTATGTATGTTACTTCAGAACTTCTGACTGGTTGGACCGATTTCGATGATTTATTTTTAATCGAAAGATATTGCGTGTCAATTAGTCCCATTTAAATTTAATTTAAAAAAAATAGTCAAGTAAATACGCATTATATCTAATAATGCGTATTTACTTGACTATTTTTTCGTCGACCTACGTTATATTAAACCGTTATATTACGTTATATTAATTTTTTTACTGGTTTTACCGATTTTGATGATCCTTACTTTAATCTAAAGATAATGCTTGTCATGTAGTTTCATTTAAATTTGATCGAGATCCAATTTGTATTTTTTGAGGAATCTTTGATAACGCGTTTACTTGACTATTTTTTTCGTCTCTTACGTTGTATTACTTGTCGTAATTGAAGTCGTTTTTTTTTCGTTTGCGAGCAAACACAATTATGTACACAACATTTCACAGTAATACTGATTCCTGTGCTTTGCAATACTTTGCTTTAATTTGCTACTTGGGATTTATGACATAAAGCCATTGGCAAATATATTATGTTATATGTACATATGTCGATACTGTGTTTTTTCATATTGTCATATTTCATATGTCAATTTTTTATATTTTATGTAATACTAGCTGTGACCTGTGGTTTCATACGCGCTAATTTGAGAAAAAACAGCCTATACTTTTCCTTGGTAAATGGGCTACATCCAATAAGAAAAGCATTTTTCATTTTGAGCCAAATTCAAATTGAAGTTGCTGAGATTAGCGCATTTAAACAAAAAAGAAAAAACAAACAAATAAAACTTTTCATTATTATAGTAGTATTATTATCGATTGTCTTTTAATTCAAGTTTTTTTTTTAACTATCTTTATATATAGTAAAGATTACCTAATTTGTTTTGAACGACAATAACATACTTATCTGTTAATGTTAATAATTACTTTGTACTGATTCGTAAACATTGTTAATTGCATTTATGTTTAATAAAGACGATAGCTAATGAGTTTATTTCGTAAATTTTTTCGTTTTTTAGGGTTCCGTACCTCAAAAGGAAAAACGGAACCCTTATAGGATCACTTTGATGTCCGTCTGTCTGTCAAGACATTTTTTCTCAGGAACGCCTAGACGTATCAAGCTGAAATTCATATCAAATACTCTGGTTTACTGTCCCTTGGAGATGTGAAAAAATTAAACTTCTAAACCAACGCAATCAAAAGATACAGCCGTTTATGGTGCAAATTTTCGACACTCGCAAGGGAATCAAAATCTATTATAGGGTACCTACTTCCCGTGAACTCAGAATCTTGAAATTTGGTACGAAGCAACGACATATAGCACAGAAGGAAAAATTGCGAAAAGCATAAATTTTTCGTTACATCATAATATTATAATAAAAATATTTTTAATAGTTTTGTTTGTACGGAACCCTCGATGCGCGAATCCGACTCGCACTTGTCCGTTTTTTTAACACTCCGTTATTTATTTTATATGAATATATACAATAGTATGTGACTATTGTTATCGTTTCTAAAACCTGTTTATGACAGTAATTGGCTATAATTATATAATACACTAGCTGACCCCGCAAACGGTGTTTTGCCATATATGTTATTAACCCCCGCAACCCCCTCTTGTGCGTGGAATTTCGTGAAATCCGTTCTTAGCTGACCTCTACTCGGCAAAAGGAGCATTCCTACCAAATTTCAAGTCTCTACGCCTTATGGTTCCAGAGATATCGTGATGAGTCAATGGGTGGAAATCTCTTTTATATATATAGATTACAACTCTTACGGTCGGATCAGAAATCGCGGAGATCGTCTAGTGTTATAATAAAACAAAAAACGATATAATAGCATTTCTCTAGTACTACATGTTCTATGGCTCAAGGTAAACAGAGTAACTTCCCAATAGAGACAGCTGGCAATTTACGATATAGAGGAAAACGGGCGACCGCGACTGAGGCCGCCCTCGGATCGGTACCGGCTTGCATAATAATACTCACTGTTTCCTGTACTCTGTTGCAATAAATCTATTTTTATTTCATACTAAATAGAATGACTTTGTGAGATAATTGTGTTTACAATAAAGAGGATTTTTATTGGTATTTGAAATAGAGATAATATACAAGTGTCAAAGAATCGAATTGCCACTCGAGGGTCGCGTATGTCTTCACTACATATTATAAAACAAAGTCTCTTCCCGCTGTCTGTCTGTCTGTATATATGCTTAGATCTTTAAAACTACGCAACGGATTTTGATGCGGTTTTCTTTAGTAAATAGAGTGATTCCAGAGGAAGGTTTATATGTATAATACATGTATAATATAGTAGAGGAACTCTGATAGTTTTAAAGTTTTCTAATGTGATGTCGTAAATAAACACATTTTTTGCTCTTAGATTGCAAATATTTATTTTATATTTTATATTTAGTATCAGCATTGCACCCGTGCGAAGCCGGAGCAGGTCGCTAGTAAGTTAATACATAATAAATAAATAAGCGCCTCACACTCTAAGGCTTCTAGAAGGACGTGAGTTCTGTGTCAAGGGTCCAGGACCAGACACAATACACCAGCACAAACGCCAGGACTATGACAATCATGTACATGCCCTACATGTGTCGTGTGCGTGAATCGAACAAGCGTAAGCGTAACACATATTCTGTGACTGTACCTATTTATACTAATATATAAAGCTGAAGAGTTTGTTTGTTTGGTTGTTTGTTTGTTTGTTTGTTTGTTTGTTTGAACGCGGTAATCTCTGGAAATACTGGGCCGATTTGAAAAATTCTTTCAGTGTTAGATAGCCCATTTATCGAGGAAGGCTATAGGCTATGTATCATCACGCTAATACCAATAGGAGCGGAGTCCACGCCGACGAAGTCGCGCGCAGAAGCTAGTTTGTCTATAATTTGTCAACAGTGGCTTAAAGTAAAGCTTACTAAAACACATTGATCCTTGTAAAGATGCGTAGCTACCGTATGCATGACCTAACACTGAATTAAATAGGAAATACTTAGTGTTTAGTATTCATGAATCGATCGGGAAATGCTCGGAGGGCGGTGGAACCTTGACGCCGAGGAAAACGTTGAGGTAATGTTATGTGATAACGCGTTGCGAGAATTTTTTAATTTACTATCATTGTTTATTAACAATGACTTTGAAATTTGAATAGGAATGCGCAGTATTAATTACTAGTTTCTGCCCGCGACTTCGTCGGCGTGGACGCCGCTCCTATTGGTCTTAGTGTGATGATATATAAGCTATAGCATTCCTCAATAAATGGGCTATCTAACACTGAAAAAAATTTTCTAATCGGATCAGTAGTTCCTGAGATTAGCGCGTTCAAACAAACAAACAAAAAACTCTTCAGCTTTATAATATTAGTATAGATAATGATTCGATTTGATGTGGATGATTTAGAGTTCCCTATTCTGACTCAGAGAGCTTGATAGCCTATAACCTGTCACAATAATTGACCAATTGATTCATTGGCGCACTTTGCAGTGAACCTGGTCTCTGCTCCAGGAGTCGTTAAATTCGATGCCCGTCCAGATTTTGAGCGCAATATAATATGCATTTACCTATTTCAATATACATAAATAAAAAAATATTAAAAGCACTAATTGCCTATCTTAGGAACAGACGATCGAATGTATATGATAAAGATAAAGAAAAAGTTGTTCGAAGTGAGAGTTTTCTACTGTGCCTACCTAATGTCTACATAATCACGAAGTTTGATAGCCAATGACCTGCCTGAATCATTTTTATAAATCAATGGTCTTAATAATTATTTTCACAAATAAAAAACGGTTTTACGTTGACACGTGCTACGAACCAGTTATATAATCAGACTAGCTTGTGCGCGCGACTTCGTTCACGTGGAATAGGAATAATTCTGTCATACATGATTTTTGCGAAACTTTAACTGTTTATGCAGTGCATGCGGCGGAAGCTCGCAAAAGGAAAAAGAAAACCCCAATTTTGAAACATTCTTCTTTGGTGCTCTGCTCCTATTAGCCTTAGCGTAATGATATATAGCCTATAACCTTTCTCGATAAATGGGCTATCTAACACTGAAATAATTTTTCAAATCGGACCAGTAGTTTCTGAGATTAACGCGTTAAAACAAACTAACAAACTCTTCAGCCTTATATATAGATTAAACAATTTAGTTTAGGTTTTTATTCATGTTGTAATCTATAAGTTAGGGAAAACGTGACAAAGACACTTAAATAAAGTCTTCAACCTAATTTCACGTGACCGAATTCTTTTGAAACGTGTAGCTCATGCAACCTCCGCCGTATCACTGTTTCTAAAGCCTATTGTCTTTATGTTTAATAGAACACACACATAAACATATAAAAAAACCAATCAAGATTTTTTTTGTTATTGTATTACGTATGTTTTTTTTTAAATTGATTCAGCCTATAACATCTCGCAGCTGGGCAAAGGCCTCTTTCTCCATGTACAAGAAGGTTTATCCAAGTATTTATACGAAACAAAATTTTAGTTCAAATGTACCTACTCTTACGAATAGGTACCTACTCCTTCTTCAATGGTAATAAGAGATCTTTGCTTAGCAATGGGACGTCCACAGTGTCATTTCAATTGATAGCTTTATATCCTTTTAAAATACTTTTAATTCCTACTAATGTTACATCAACACGTTCTTCACGTGTCTAGGAAGAGAATAACTAATGAGCCAAGAATTTTGCATTTAAAATATAGGTAATTAGCGCTATGAATTTTAATACCTACTATGGTAAATAGAGATAGAGCGAGGTATATGGTAATTTCATCAACAATGAGGACTTGTAACTATGTATATGGTTATTTATTTTCGGTCTAGGTTTCTGTCCTTGTGGGTCTCCCCACCGTACCTGAGTGAACATATCTCGGTTGTTATTGTAGGGTAGGGAATACATCCTCCAACCCAGCGATTACCCAAGATTAAACTCCGACCATTCTTTTATATGGAGTAAGATATCTATGCCCAGTTGTGGGACGTTAAAGGCTGAATCAATCAATAACTGTAAAGTCTGCGTAGTTTTACTTGTTTCGATAATTAAAAAAGGACTCTTTCACTGATAAAATATTTTAGAATTAAAAAAAAAAGAATACTAAACAGACAAACAAAACTTTAATAAGAGACCAACAAACAAGTCATCGATAGTAATTTAAAAACGGAACGAAAACGATTAGAATTTTCTGGCAATAATGAAATCACAAAACCGAATTGATCGTACGAGAAAAAAATAACTAAAAATTCACTTCGAAATTGACATGAAAGTAAATTTACACGTTTAAAATCCATATATTTAGATAAACACATGTTTTAATTCACGTGTGGCTCCTATCCGAACTGTCACGTGTAGCTGTCACGTTTGCGGGCAACAGGCGTGACTAATTCCTACCATTGTCTTATAAACACTACAAAAAACCTCTTATGTAACGTAATTTAATATATTACAATGTTAGCATTATTATACTATATTAAATACTAGCTTCTGCGCGCGACTTCGTCGGCGTGGACTCCGCTCCTATTGGTCTTAGCGTGATGACACATAGCCTATAGCCTTCCTCGATAAATGGGCTATCTAACACTGAAAGAATTTTTCAAATCGGCCCAGTAGTTCCAGAGATTACCGCGTTCAAACAAACAAACAAACAAACAAACAAACAAACAAACAAACAAACTCTTCAGCTTTATATATTAGTATAGATTACAATTTATTCATTACAATGAAACAACTTTTGCGGATTTTATCGCGGTTTATTAGATTTTTTACATGCTCGACGTTTCGGATACTTTAATTACAGCAACCATGGTCACGGGAGGACTCCACGATAAAATCCGAAAAAGTTGTTTCACTATGATGAGTGAAATTTGCGTAAACATTAGAAAACCATATAGGTAATTTATTTTTCATTATTTGTTATTATATTTTTTTTATTGATTACATTAAAGAGATAATTTAACAAATGTTCAATAGTATAAAATAAAGATAATTTGTAATTTTTATTCAATGTAATTGAATTGAACAATATTTAAATTCTTTCTGATGTAACGAATAATTTGTTTCACGTTTAATTCGACTTAATTAATTTAATTAACCATCTTTTAATTTTGCATTCAATGATTTGAATAATTACGTGATTTAAATATTATGTTAAAATTGTATTGAAGGTTGGAGGGTTTATGTAACAGTCTATTATTGAGGAGGATATACATGATTATACTTTTAATATCGAGTTATCTTACCATTTTATAAATACATATTATTATTTTATATATCTATATCTTAATAACATTATAAATGCGAAAGTTTTTTGCAGATTGATGGATGTTTGTCACTATTTCACACAAAAACCACTGATTTCATTGTAATGAAACTAGGACTGTAGATACCTGGAGATTCTAAGTGACACATAAAAAGTGAATCTTTTTATTCTGATATCCTTACGGGGTCGAAAATTACGCGCATGAAACAGTTATGCATAGTTAGCCCTTAATAAACATTTTTAATGTCAAATTTTTTTATTCCAAATTACATCTTTGTGCCATTTGTAGTCGAAGCACTTGGACCTTAGAGCAGCAATGCTAATTTTTTTAAATGAGATAACTCCTCGCCATATTGCCTCCACTGGTGACAAGAGGGCTGGTGCATTTTTTGCCTAGAGAATCGGCATAGCGATTCAACGGGAAAATGCTGCCAGCATTCTTTGCACAATTCCACGCGGACATGATTTGTACCAAAACTTTCTGTAAATATTTAGTTCTTAAGTTGTAAATATGTACATATTATAATGTTTAAATAAAATTGTTTTATATAATTTTTAATGTTCAAGGAATTTTAAAGTAAAAACGACGAACCAAGAGATCAGTGTACTAAAGTAAACAAATTCTTAACCTACTTATAAATGGTAGCTGCAGACTGCACTATAAATTTAATTGCATTTTCAGGAGCTAATAGTAGGTATTTTAAGTATTGTCACGCTATTAAGGCCGAGAAATGATTTAATATTATTAGAATATTTCAATATATAATTAGGTAATCATTTATGCAAACTAAATATTTTCTAAACGAAAGATTATTAATTTTTATTTTATAATCACTAAGTTAATTTTTCAACAGCTATCGCGTGATAAATGATAACAAAGATTTGTAAATTTCAAAACAACCGCTCTAGTTTAGTGCTGTGAGTAGTCGCTTAAAACACCGACGGCTTGCGGGTTCGATTCCCGGTCGGGATTAATATGTATTTGTACAAATGTTTCTTTCTGGTTTTGATGTCTGTCCTTGTGGGTCTCCACACTATGCCTCAGAGAGTATGTTAAGCCGTCGGTCCTGGTTTTTATCATATACACCTGATAGCGATCGTTACTCATAGTAGGGAACATATCCGCCAACCCGCAGTAACAACAACGTGGTGGATTAAGCTCCTATCGTTCTCTTAATTGGAGAAACAGGCCTTTACAGGCTGAATGCGTAAATTTAAAATTAAATAAAATATTTGAAGGATTTCTTGTTCATGTAAACTCGGTGAACACCATTTGAAAACATAAAGACAAATTCAACATAAAGCTTATTCTTTTAAGTTGATTTTGACAGCTAAACCATTTTTTAAATCTCTATATAAGGACTTTTAATACATATGTACTATGACAGTACCATATTATACCTATCTTTATAAAAAATAAACAATATAGAACATATTTATATGTATAAATTAAATTATAATACTAAATTATTACTAGGTCTTAATACTACTGAACACAATATTTACTATAGTTTAGCTAAGCCTTTGAAACGATCGCCAAACATCAATATTTAAAAAAAATGTCAAATAAAATATATATAAATAAAAGAGATTTCCACCCATCATTGAATTTATAAAAAAAAAAATAGCAACCGACTTGTTCACTACGTAGTTCTTACTGTTAAACTTTTCTTGATAAAATCCAATTAAGGAACCTTCGCTTCGGTTACAAGGGGCTCTTATGTAAGTAGCGACAAATCAGCAATAGGTAAAAAAAATAATTAAAACATATTAAATAAGTATGTATCTACTTATTATACAAGTACCATAACCTTTTATTTATGTCTCTGGATTTAAAATGGACTGACAGCTGCTATATAGCTCCGTTAGTCATCGGTGTTCTAAAGCTATAATTACTATGACCTATATAGTAATGACTATATTAGTGATTACCGAAAATGTTAAACCGTTATCTGGACGTGCCTAACACGATAATTAATCATCGCGACACAAACTCAATAACAAATCGAAATCTCATGTTTTTGACGGAAAATTTTTAAACGTATTATTACTAACGTTTATATTATACTGGCTGTTGGCTGACCCCGCAAACGTTGTTTTGCCATATATGTTATCAACCCCCGCAACCCCCTCTTGTGGGTGGAATTTTGTAAAATCCGTTCTTAGCTGACCTCTACTTGGCGAAAGGAATATTCCTACCAAATTTCAAGTCTCTAGGCCTTATGGTTCCAGAGATATCGTGATGAGTCAATGGGTGGAAATCTCTTTTATATTAGATTAGCCACCACCACTACCACCACTACAGCCTATCACAGTTCACTGTTGGACATAGGCCTCCACAAGTTCGCGCCCGACATTATGACGCGAACTCATGTGTTTTGCCCATAGTCACCACGCTGGGCAAGCGGGTTGGGAACCACGCGGGATGAAAAGTAATGTGTTATTCAAGATCTCCAGTTTCTCTCAGCTAAAAATTGCAATTTTGAGGTTCGTTTTATAGGCAACAGCCGACTAACAAGCTAAATTATTAACATCGACAGATACACATATGTAGAAATAATACATGTATAAATAAACATAAATATTACTCCCAGACGGGAATCGAACCCAAAACCCCCGAAGCAGAAAGCGAGGTCAGTACAAATTGTAGGTACAAATTGAGCCAACGGCCTGGTCAAATGTATTGTATTTGTAAAAACAAAAATGTATCGTATTATCGTATGTGGTCAAATGTATTGTAATGTATGTGTATTGTGTATTCTTATACACTATAGTGTACTAACTTTAGCACTATGAAAGTACAAATAGATTTACGAGTTATCTTATCTACTTAGCTTATTATGAAGGCAGAGTTCAAGGCCTAGGTAAATGATGCAATGATGGAACTATCAATAGTTTTTTTTAAAGAAATTTTTCTTGTTAAAGTACCTATTCATCAGTATTAAGTGTCACGCATGTGCTTATTTTAACAATTATGGAACTTTTACATACATATATTAATTTTTAACTCATATGTTTTCATGTAAGTATCACGTAAAATATTAAATAAAATTGTTTCTTACTTCTTGTTTAAAAAAATCTCAAGTGTAGAAGTTTTGCGTGGTGCGAAAATAAACATATGAACATACAAAAATTCGTTGATAATTGTTTTGGCAGAATAATCACCATTAAAAACTTAAAAACACCAAATGTTTAGTATTTAAACAAACATATTTATTAAACTAAAATCCGTGTAAGTAAAGATGATACCAAGTTCGTTTATAATTACAATACATAAGCTGTTTAAGGGTCACGTTACGGTTATATCAGATCCCTGTCAATGGAATTGTACGAAGTGTAATCCTGGCTCAGCAGTAATTACGTAACAAGCACGTTTCTAACTCACGTGCGGACTTACGTCAGTGAGGGTTAAACTCAGGCAAGGTCGAGCAAGAGGAAGGGTCGCTGCAGACTGAAGACTTGGTCGATACGATTTGTCGCAGGTGGATTATTTTCTAAATATTTATGTGTTTATTTATTTATTTATTATAATTGAATGTGTATTTAATATGTTTATTAACCGTTTTTAGTTCCTTAGATTAGATTATGGGTACTAAGAGATAAATTTCTCTGCGTTTCACATGACATCTTAAAAACAAAAAGTTGACTGGTATGGAATGCTATTAGCCTTAAGTTTATCTGTTTTCGCATTATAAAATGCTGTTGGTGTAATAAAACATTAAACAAATATTTGTTTTGCAAGAAAAACTCAACTTCATGATTGCACGCAAGACGGTTTTATTTTTACGTGTGAATTAGCGAATTAATTTCGCAGTATAATTATAAAACGTAACACAAAGAAATCAAAATTTGAGTGAAACAATAGAGTTATAAAGAAAAATTTGTTAATACATAAATAATAATAATAATAAATAAATATCTTAATTTTAAATTTACATTATGAAGCTGTATTTTAAAACATTTAGTATAGTTTGTAAATACATATAAAATATTTGTACCTATCTGGAAGTGTATATAGTGCTAGTTTATAAATGTAAAAGATGCATACCAATATAAATGTACATAATTATAATACTAGGCATGCAAATTTATATTTTACATTTTTGTGAGTGATATATTATAAAAATGTAAAACAATAAATAGAGAAATAGTCGCCCGTCTGCAGCTGCTCTAACTGCAGTCACTGACATGTCCAGACGGTTATAACACTACACTCTTTTGTCGCTAGATTTAAGAGACGATTTCTTTCTTTTAAATTTTGCATATTTTTGTTTCTAAAGTTTTTAGAAACAATCTAAGGTGTAAAAAATATGAGAAGTGATATCGAGTAAAATAACTGTAGTTAGCTACAGTTGTTTCGCTCAGTAACCCTGAAAAAGACGACACACATTTTTTTAAATTACATGCTTCAGCCTTTAATGTCCTACTGCTGGGCCTCTTTCCTCATATAGGAGAAGGATCAGAGTTTAATCCACCACGCTGCTCCAATGCAAGTTGGTGGATATATTCTCGAATGTTACTACAAATAACGATCTCTATCAGGTGTACATGATAACAACCGAGACCGACGACTTAATGTGCTCTCCGAGCCACGGTGGGGAGACCCACAAGGACTCCTCAAACATCCAGACAACGGCAAACATCTGTATGGCCAATACATCAATAAAAAGTCGTTTTAAATTACATTTTGACATCTATTTCAATTTACAAATATACCTACTTACATTCATAGTAAAATAGTAGGTAAAATTCGATTTTGTTCTGCAGGCAATATTTATAGTTCTTTTTTTAGATTCATGAAAAACTTTTAAATATAAAAAGACCTTGAACATCTCCATGCTAAATATTAAAATTAGACGAAAAACAAAACAGTTTCACTTTTTTATTTGTTTTTTACAATTTTGATTTTTTTTCTATACCCACCTTTATGTCGATAAAAACTCTTGATTTGAAAATATTTGTCTGATCATAAAATATGTATCAGTGGAAATTACTAACAGGTAGGTATAATATACTATCACATAGATGAGATCAGACCAGTTGAGGTGCGTCACTTTAGGTAGCAGTCTTAAGTATATGATCTGATGATGATCACCACACATCAGAGGGGCTATACCAAGTATGTAAATAAGAAATAACTACATACATAGGAGTACAACATTTGCTCCAGTCCAGTGCTGTAGTGGTGTGTGTAGGCGCATAAACACAGACGGTTTGCGGGTTCGATTCCCGCTTGGGATGGATATTTGTATTTGTACAAATATTTCTTGCCGGTTTGGATGTCGGAGAGCACGTTAAACTGTCGGTCCCAGTTGTTGTCATAGACACCTAATAAAGGATCGTTACTCATAGTAGCAGCGTTGTGGATTAAGCTCCAATCTTTCTCCAAATGGAGAAGGAGGCCTATGCCCAGCAGTGGGATGTTACAGGCTGAATCGTATCGTATTGTAGAAATACAGGAGTTTACTCATAAGTTATAAGAAAAAATATGACCTTAAATTGATTCCCGGCGTAAAATTCATGCATTTTGTCTAACGTGTCACTTTAGCTCTAACACGGCGTAGAATTCCTTTTGATGAAAAATCATTTTATGAAATCTTTGAGTTTTTTTTTAAATATCATTATTCAATAAATGAAATTTTTATTATCAATCAACAAGAACTTCAATTCTTGTTTTTATTATAGCATCTTTAGTGTATAAAATTTACACGTCTTTGCAAAAAAGTTGGTAATTGTAAACAGAACACGTGATATTAAAATTTAATATGAGACTCGGTACACGTGGGGCGATCGCCGTTTACGTAACTGACTCAAGTTTGTATCGTTATCATTATTTAATGTGATATAATGTGAACTGACATGTTTCAAGGGCTAAAACGCGTTAACTGTAACTAAACGTTGAAATAGGTGATCGAATAGGTAGATACTTGATTTTCAGGTTTCTAAGTAGTAGGTACATCTCGGATGTTGCATGTGTCGGCTTTTAACATTACATACAACGAAAAATATTTATATCCGTTTCTTTTGACTGCTTTATCTATAGAACCCAGATTTCTTAGTAGACAAAGGTTGTATACCTTTTAGCTTACAGCAGCATACAGCTTTACAGCAGGAACAGTATTCTGCATCGACTGTCTAGAAATATTTATTATTAGATATCTTAATTCTTCACAAACTCAGTTCAATTTAGCAGTTCAAATCATACTTGAACTGTATCGTATATATTCAATTGTAATGTTTTCGAATTTTTCCAATTTAATTCAATATAAATAATAGATAAGTTTTCCGAGTGGAAATATCTTAAAATATGTATTGATAGCGCATGCACCATACGAAAGAAGCATCTGTGCGGCCATTTTGACAGAATTATTTTGGACAAGATGGCGTTTGTGAACCACGTTTGTGACAAATCGCTTAAAGTTTAAATAAAGTAAAGAATTGTAAATGAAACCCGAGTAATGACTATTGTTAACGTAAATTTTAAAACCTATATATTTAAAAAGTAAACCAATTTATAGTATGAAAAGAATGTAATGCATTTTCATAAGTTACAAGCGCTTTGCTTAGGAAACTTTGTCGTAAGACGCAAGGTCGTTTTGATGAAATATTTGCTAATAGGTACATAATAGCGATTTTACATTAGATTAACATTATAAGTAGCTTTTGATGGAATAATTTTAATATTGTATTATTTTTATGTGTATACCATTAATCTTTGTCTGAAATCTTGTTAATTGAGGTGATTAATAATAATATAAAAATTTCAAACGCTTATTGCACCAGTTTGTTTAATTCGTCTTTGATTAGTTGAGTTTAAAGAAAAATTCCAATGTTAATTAGTTGTGAGTGGGTAAGGTAATCAGAGCTCCTGGGTGGGATTGAGGGTTAGCAACGCCTTCTTCTGGTGTTGCAGGCGTCTATAGGCTACGGTATTCGCTTACCATCAGGTGAGCCGTAATATTCTTTGCTGATCTATTCGTATAAAAAATTAAATAAAGCTGAAAAGTTAGATTATAATAAGGAATCAGATTGTTGTCAAAATTAGCCTAAGAACACTCAGTACAATCTATCAAATATAAAATACCTAGCGACCCGCTCTGGCTTCGCACGGGTGCAATGCTGATACTAAATCTATACTAATATATAAAGCTGAATAGTTTGTTTGTTTGGTTGTTTGTTTGTTTGTTTGAACGCGCTAATCTCAGGATCTACTGGTCCGATTTGAAAAATTCTTTCAGTGTTAGATAGCCCATTTATCGAGGAAGGCTATAGGCTATATATCATCACGCTAAGACCAATAGGAGCGGAGTCTACGCCGACGAAGTCGCGCGCAGAAGCTTGTATAAAATAATTATAAAAGTATGTGGCGTACAAAGAAAACGCTTTCACTATCAACATTTACACATTTTATCAATTATTTTATCTCTGCCCTTGTAAAATAAAATTTCGTAAAAGTTCGCACAAAACAAGTGAGTAACGTAATACGCGAGTTGTGTAGTTTTATTACGAATATTATTTAGTAATTCGCAAAATGTTACTTAACACGTTAACACATGCGTCGAGTTTATTGTTAAACTGTTTATGAAGTATGAATAATATCATGAAATAATACACAGTTTTGGGGTTAAATTAAAAAAATAATAATTTTGTAATTGAAATAATTGTAATATTTGTTAACTTATTTAACCTTCAGTGTTAATGTAATAATGAACTGTACGAAAGCTTCACGTAAGTTTAAACAAAAAAATTTGTGTTAAAATAACCGTTTTTTAGTGTGTTTAGGAAAAATGTAATTAAAATTTTATTAATATGTGTTTTTAAATAATGTAATATTAGTTATTTCTGCTTAAGTTTTTTTTATTGTTTGCTATGCTTTATTTTTCATGATGATGATGTGATGAATATGTGTTTTAAATAATGTAATATTAGTTATTTCTGCTTAAGTTTTTTTTTATTGTGTGCTATCTATTCTAATATTATGAAGCTGAAAAGTTTGTTTGTGTGTTTGTTTCTTTAAATGCGCTAATTTCAGGAACTACTGGTTCGAATTGAAAATATCTTTTTTATTGGATATCCCGTTTACCAAGGAAAGCTATTTTTTCTTCAAATTAACGCAGACGAAGCTACGGGGCACAGCTAGTATTATGTAAAAACAAAAATAATAAATAAACTTTCTTTTATCGAACTGTAAAAAGTAATAATATAATTTACTTCGATGTAATTAATTATTGAATTAACTCCAACCTTAAACCAACCTTATAATCTTAACAACCATATTTTATCTTATTGGCAGTTATAAGACGCCAGAAGCTGAAGCAAAAGCGCGTTGCCCTCGTTCAGACTAACTTACCAACCACAGAAACACGACACTTAATGAGAGTATTCTTTGGCTGTAATCTCGTCTAATTCTTAAGCATACCGTACTTGATAAATTTTGTTAACTGAGGTGGCTAACATACTCGTAAATAACATGCACACATGCTTTATATGACACAGCACAGGTGTGTGCCTGTTGAACTGGCGGTTGCGGGTTCGATCCCCGCACATGACAAACATTTTTGTTTTGGCCATACAGATTTTTGCCGTGGTCCGGCTGTTTGTGCAGTCCTTGTGGGTATCAACACCGTGCCTCGGAGAGCACGTTAAGCCGTTGGTCGCGGTTTTTATCATGTACACAGTCATGATAGCGATCGTTACTGCTACAGTCATAGTAAGGACATATAGACAAACGGAGAGGCGTGGTGGATTAAACTCTGATCCATCTCTTACGAGGGGAAAGCGGCCTATGACCAGCTTTGGGATATTGCGCGCTAATTTCGCTGTAGCTGCTGAGATTTTTTTGCCCGTTACTGCACTTTTTTGGGCGAAAACGCCATAATAATTTTGTGACGATTTAACCAAATAAACAAACATTTTTCAAAGATTACCTTTTGATAATTTCCTATTTAATTTTAAGTGTAATTTTTAATTATTAGGTCGCTTCTCAAAAATAATAACAGAATTGAACTCGTAAAGCAGTTATGTTATAGAAAATAATGGTCGACAGTTAAATATTGCATTTGGAAACAATTTACAAATCCATTGGCCAATGTTACAGTAATTGCACAGGTTACAGTGGTCTATACGTTGTAATGTACTAGAGTATTTGTGTTACATAATAACGCCTAAACACGTTTCTTTTTGCAAGTTACAATTTGATAATTGTTTTATTAATGTTATATTTTTAACTGATTTAAAAAAAGGAGGATGTTCTCGATTCGAGTGTATTTTTATGTATGAACCTCAGAACTTTTGAATGGGTGGTCCGATTTCGATGATTTTTTTTAAATCGATAACTGGTGCTTGTTGGATAGTCTCATTTCATTTTTTAACATGCTTTTATTAGCTTGACCTGTGTGTATGTATGTATGTATGTATGTAACGGAATCTTTGAACTTCATTTTCACCTACTTCTAGGAGTCTGATTAACTTGGAAATTTGCACAGGCGTCAAGAGCCGATGACAATACAATATAACACGCTTTTTTTAATTTTTCAATTTAATTAAAATCTGATCAGTACTTTTTGGATAATTAATCTTTGGTAACGCGTATTTATTTTTGACTATTTTTTCGTCTATCTACGTTGTATTTCTTTTAATTGAAGTCAGTTTTTTTTTCGTTTGCGAGTAAGTACAATTATCATTTTTTATGTATGCGGTTTCTGTTAAATAAAACGGTTTTTAGTTATAGCTTTACTGTCTCGTGGCAGTTGCTGTTGGCTCTAGGCTGTGATATGCTGATTTCTGGGGATAGAGGATACAGTAATCTATGGTAGAATGTTTATGACCAATTGTGGGGTGTTGTCAGCTATAGTTGTAATGTATTCCAGCAGTCTGTACCTTTCCCACTGAGACTCATGTCTCCTTTCCTGTAAGTTGAATTTGTTGGAGTCCACAAATTTATTATACTACGATTTTTGGTATATGTTTAATTTCATATTTTTATCATTTACTGCAAGTTACAGCTTTTGGAAGACAATTTACTGAGACATCTTGGTTTTTTATTCTCATTCGTAATGTATAAATTAATACGTGAAGCAAAAACTTTGTACCCCTTTTTACGAAAATTGCGCGGACGGAGGAGTATGAAATTTCGCATACTGATAGTTATATAAAGAAGGAGTGCAGAGTGCTAATATTGTTTTAAATATATGCATAAAAAATAAATTAAATCAATAAAAAAACATTACACATACTACCATATATTTGACACACACATGTATATAATATACTCTTTTGTTTATTATTTTAGAAGTGTAGTCTTTAACAACAGAACCTTAATAATGTTCAAACTTATTATTTAAATTAATTGTGGTGGAATTTTGCACTGGTCTAACACTAGTTCTTATACTCATTTAATTACGATATTCCAGTGTCCTAAATTTTAAGATAATTATGGAAAGAAATTTGACATTTTATAAAAAAAAAAAACGAGTCAGTATGTATGTGGTGACATACTAAGAGAAAAGTAGGTAGTTACACGTTAAAAATATATTTGTATATTATATTTTTGTAAAAAGATAACTGTACCAAAGTATTAACATAAATGATTTTTCAACAAACTGAAATTCGGAGAGAATTTTATAATTTTTTCTTGTAATAATTTTTTTATTAATGTATATTTGAATACATATATAGGTATAGGATATAATACATACTGAACGCATTACGACAACGTTATGTTAAACCGGTTTCTTACAAGATATCCTCAGTTGGACATGAAATTCTTACGGAATACATATATGTGTAAAGATGTTTCTACACTTGGTGTTTGTTTCAGAACTCTATAGATTATTTATCAATTATTGAGGTAGTTGGGTGAGGTAGGTATTGAGGACGGTAGAGCAGGAAATATCCTGCTCAAAGTCTGGAGCAGCTCGACTGAGGAAGTAGTTTAACCTTACAGAAGTTTACAGAAAAATAATATGACTCGCAATATGTATTGTAATCCTGTGGTGAGTAAGCTATTCTGAGTTCCCGGGGAGCGTCAGGTTTCTTCCCTTTGCGTTGCTCTGGTGTTTGCAAATGTACATACGTTATAGTAACCCCTTTTTTGTCATTGTAATAAAAAAGTGTGTGTCACTCATGTACGCACGTAAGAAGTTATACTTTATTGGCTGGCTAACTTCATGTTGCTAACTTCGCCTGACTAGCTAACTTCAGAGTATCGGTTTTTTTGTGACGGAGTGTGCACGCATCGTAAAAAATTACTCTCATTATTTTTTCCTAACGCGTCAAAACAAGTATAACTTAAAAATCGACTAAACAAAATTTTCTAAGTCGTAATAGTGTACAAACTCCTTAACACCGAATCGATTTCGTCCAGCGATCGAGTCGGCTATTTCTACTCGATTTACGATATAGATTTCGAAACGACACCGGAAAGTAACTTCCAAGGACATCATTAATGGCTTTTAAAACTTTTAACGTAATAATGTGCAATCGAATACCACGCTTGAATACTCTTTATTATGAAAGCCTGCTTGTAACACTGAAGGTCGATTGCGGTTATAATTACTGTGAAGCTATGAAAACTATGTGTGTCATAATTTGTAACGATTGTCTACTGTTTGAGTGACATTTTTGTTCGCTACGCTTCAGCCTTGTAATATCACACTGGTGGGCGTAGGCCTGTTTCCCCATGTAGGAGAAGGATCAGAGCAATGCGGGTTGGCGGATATATCCCTACTATGAGTAACGATCGCTATCAGGTGTACATGATAACAACCGGGAATGACGGCTTAACGTGCTCTGCGAGGTATTGTGGGGAGACCCACAAGGACTGCACAAACACCCCGACCACGGCAAACTTCTATATGTCCAATACAAATGTTTGTCATGTGCGGGGATCGAACCCGGCACCGTCTGCGCAATAGCCACAAACCAATGCTTTGACCGTTGCGCCAACGAAACGAAATACATATTACATTTTTGTTCAGTGTCGCTAAATTTTTGGGGTTCTGTTGACTTATTTTATAGGCCACGATAGTAGGATTGTATTCAATTCAAGCTTTTACAAAAATAGAAGCTTAAAGTTTAATAATTATATTTATATGCAAAACTTATTAAAACATTTAAACTATACAATATGTAGGTATTTTGGTATTGACAAAGATAAGTAATAATATTTTTCAATCAATTACTTCAAACTAATAATTATAAGCAATAAAAATAATATAAAACTATGAAATTTAAAGGACTATTCGCAACTGTTATTATCGTGACGAAATTAGTTCCGTAGATATGTCAACACACGGGTTACCTAACGCTTGCTAAATATACATATAAGTGTTATTATACGCACGAATGTTTTTGCTGTGATACCAATTTTTTATAATGTTAATTTTATTTTTTTTCGTATAGTGTTGAAAGTACTGAAGTTAGTATAGAAACATATAGATAAAACGTTTAATTACAAAAAAAATATTAAATTAATGTATTTTCAATTAAATAAAACCTCCTTTTATAGTATAGATAATAATATTATATACGTTAATTTTTTTCGCTTTGTATACGATTTGTTTCATTGAAGAAATAAAATTAGGAGATAAGTACCTACTATGTTCTCTTTTATGCCATAGGATATTTTCGTCAAGTGTCAATCGATTTAGAAATAACAAATCTAGAATGTTTTTCTAATAATTAAATTAATTAAATTTTTGAACACAAAAAAGAAAAAAATGTAATAAGGCAATAGTATTTTATCTACAATAAGACATAGGTTTCTGTCTTTTGTTTTATAATTTATTATCTATGGAGGTAGACCTCTACTCACTAATTTTATTTTCAAACTGATTGATTAAGTCCTGAGCAAAGCAAAAATGCTTCGCCTAAGTTATGTATAAAGTTTTATTCAAAACAAACTGAACCGTCAAGGGATTTTTAAGTTGCTATGTAGTACAGTTTCTGATATTCTGTGGTCGCCTCTCAACATAATTATCGGAACATCAAAAATACCAACCATTAAAATATTTCTATACCCAAAAAAAAAAAAAAAAAAAAATTGACAAATTTCATTCAAAGTATAGTTTACAATTTTGAACTAGCAGAAGCACAAATACATACTTTGATTACATGATAAACGTCTGTATTTGTGTAGTACTATGTATTGTTATTTGTATTGTTAGTTTTCCAAATATTCAGTAAATATATAATTAATACATAAATAAATATGTATTACCTATACAGAAATTAGAAGTTGATAAACCTATGTTTTTGTGCTTGTATTGTGTAAGTTTACGAATCCACGTCACATAAACTATTATTATACTTGGTGCTATTAAGTTTAAGGAGTTTAATATACATCATCATCATCATCATATCAGCCTATTACAGTCCAGTGCTGGACATAGGCCCCCCCAAGCTCGCGCCAGTTTAATATACATAGTATATTTTATATACATAGTTTATTATACATAGTATAAGGTGACTTTTCTGAAGTTTGTTATAAAGTTATATATAAAAAGACACACACTATTTACGCGAGCGAGTATTAGACCTTCAAAGCTGTTTCGACACCAAGTTGTTGACCTGTTGCAATTCGTAAGAGTCGGTAAGCGTCTACATTAATAAAATATTATACAATTATTACACGTCCGTTCATAAGATTGGCTGTTTATAGATTTTATGAGTTTTGTCTTTAAATCAAAGTCAAGGCTCAAAACGGTCGCATTATGTGTGTCATAGTACACATGTGTAAACATTATAGCAACACAGTTTTATTTAAAGTATAGCAATCAATATCTAGTTCAAAATGTGGAGCGTTTCGACTAGTGAAGTACCGCGAAATGACAGATGTTCACAGCCAAATAATACTGCTTTCAAGTAGTGTTGTGCTCCTGCGATAAATACAAAGCTCGTGTTCTTCGTGTGCTGTGTTGACAGGGGTTAGGGTTGTAGCGTGCTAGTGATGATCTTGGTTTTATATTATTATATTAGTAAGGTATATTATTTATTTATAAAACAGTTATACAAATATATAATTAATGAAGTTGAGGTGGAGTAGGGTGCAGCTACAAAATAACTGCATTTATCTGCGTAGTATTGAAAAAAAAAGATCACACACAAACACGATATTTTAACATTTGTATTTAAGTGCTAGTTCTAAACGCGGAACTGAGGTATGACACAGCAGGAAATTTCCTGCTCAAAATATGGAGCTCGACTGGGGTAGTACCTCGACCTTACTGAAGACCACAGCTAAATAACACTGTTTTAAAACAGTGTTGTGTTCCTGTTGGTGAGTAAGGTGACCAGAGCTCCTAGGGGAACTGAGGATGGGGTCAGCAACGCGCTTGCGAGGCTTCTGGTGTTGCAAACGTCTATAAGCTACGGCGATCGCTTACCAAAACACAGACATCTAAATATGTATATACCTCTATAGTTACCTTACTATTGCTCATCTTAAATGGATAATGAAGGGTTAATTATTTAGTGATACTAGACGTCTCTCATGGTTTCACCTGCATGTATCTCAAAACTTATTCAATTGGTTAAAATGTATACTACAACTTTCATTTGTAATAACTTATTACATAAGTAGTCTATAATACCTAATTCACGCAATCAAGTTTTGCCACAGACCACTAACTGTTTGGGATTAAAATCTGGAGAAGGTATCTACTTAGTTACGTAGTATAACGTCACTCACTCACTCACTCTGCGTCCTACTTCCGCGGACCACTTAGGGTGCTTTCAGGGACCAGCAGTGGTCCACGGACCACATATGTATAAGGGTGGATTTAGATCAAACGAACAAAGAGCTAGAGCTAGAACAAGAGCATTCTTTCTTGATCTTCGAACACTAGTTTTCATATATATAACAACGAAAGAATGCTCTACGCCTGTTTACACTAAAAGAATTTGATATAGTGGGGATAGAATGAGCATTCGCTCGTCTGATGTAAATCGACCATAATATGATTAAAAAAGGTACGGGAATTCAGAGCTACGTTTACTGTACTTTTCTTAATAATAATAAAGTGATGGCGTAAAGTTTTGAAGAATACAAGCATAAAACCTTCGATTTTTATGCCCTTATGTTTTGTAGTATTTAAGTAGAGACTTTGTTGATTTATATTCTAGTTCTAATTTTTTTAAATCGTATTATTGTACCTATTGTTTGTTTCCAAAATAAATATAAAAATAATATAATCATATTTGATAGTTATTCTCAGTGATCCCAAACGTACGATTAATTATCGTACATGTACGATGATTTCATGCGATACGATATACGATCATACGCGATTTGTACGATAATTCTGTCTCTAATACCGAAATACTGAAACGCAACTATTTATCCACAAATTATGAATATGAAGACCTTTTTTTTGGCAGACTGAAATTTGAAAACAGTTCATTTTAATTTCCTTAAAAGCCTGAATTTGATTTTTTTTGTTGGGTGTACGATAATAATTCTTCTGAAAACACGATAATTTCACCAGACCGATCAGACTGGCAAAAATTTCTGGTAACACTGGTTATTATTCTCTGGTTATTTGAACGCGTTGATTTTGGAACCGACTTACTACACGCTTTTTTCAAACACCTAGTGTTTTTTTGTTTGTTTTATAAAGCTTGTTGTTGAGAAGACAATGATCTTCTATTTCAGTCACATGGCTCTGACATACATCGACCTTTATTTATTAATTTATTTGCTTGATCTATGGGTCGCTAATATTTTTCGCTATTTTTATACACAATAAGATACCGAATATAATCAACACTCCACTTACATTATTTATTTATAATGTAATTCGACCACAGGAAGAACTGAAAACTAATGTCATTTGTGTAATATGTGTTAAATCGGTAAAATAAAGTGTGTTGCTGAAGAATTAATAACATTAAGTAGCAACTTAATATAAATACATAGTCAATTCAAAGTGTCGATATCTCTATAATTGCAATATTAAATATGTGGTTACTGCAATAAGGGTCAAAGCTCAAAGTTCGTTTATGACAAAATATCCGACGTTCCTCTAAATTTATCTTAGAGGTCATTGAGCTTAATTAGTTGTATTTTAATAGGCTTCTTATGTACAACATTTTATCCTAAACTAGCTTCTGCGCGCGACTTCGTCGGCGTGGACTCCGCTCCTATTGGTCTTAGCGTGATGATATATAGCCTATAGCCTTCCTCGATAAATGGGCTATCTAACACTGAAAGAATTTTTCAAATCGGACCAGTAGATCCTGAGATTAGCGCGTTCAAACAAACAAACAAATAAACAAACAATCAAACAAACAAACTCTTCAGCTTTATTATATTAGTATAGATTGGTGTAACCTAAATCAATAATAAAGAAAACGATGCATGAAATATGCTAACCTCATTAGTTGGACGTAGTTATGTGCCCGATGCGCTTGCGCAACCGAACCGCTGGGAGCGTTGCAACACGTGCTTTGATATGTATTGACATCATAAAGAATAGTACGAAATAATTTAACAATGTGTCTATTTGTAAGACACATAAAGGTAGTTATAATGATGTGTATAAATAATGATTTTTTGAGCGCATCGTTTGTAATTTTGATGAATTTTTGGAGTTTAGTCCTTAAAAATGGATTTTCATATTAGTCCGCCAGTATGAAAAAATATGAGGAATAAAAGCTACTGAACGAATGACCTCGTTACGTTTTTGTGCACCATATACGACGAGGTTTCCGATACGACATTTTCTAATAACGCCATCTATCGGAACCCAATAGGGTGCCGATAAATGGCATTATTTGATTCGTTTATTTACCATTTGATATGGTATTAATCTTTTTCTTAGACTATAAGCATTTTTTGTATCTATTTAGACATTCGTAGTCGATTTGAAGCAGTGAACGCCAGTCGTGCGTCGGAGCTGTTTTGATATTTTTTTAACGTTCGTTGTTGATAAAGATTATAGAAAAAAAAAAGAATTGGGAAATTTAGGAAAAGCTGGTGATGTTTCGTTCATAAAAATTTAATTTATTAGTGAATATATTCATTAAATAAGCAAGGAATATACCTGAAGATTTTAAATCATATCAAAATTTTCGACCCAGCAGGATTTGAACCTGCGCCCTCTGACGTGCCGTGTCAGCGCTCTGCCAACTGAGCTATGGGTCCTCATCTAGCCGCGTCGAAATTCTTGATATGATGATTTTTAGGTTTTAAGCAAACCTTGGCCTTTTTATAATTTCCCCAGGTGTGGGTAACACAAAAATAAAAATAAAAACGAATATAACTGAAGTTAGTCTCCAACATGAAATCGTTTTTTTAATGAGCGCGTTTTTCGACACACTCACAAATTGATTGTTTTTTTCGCACAGTTCACGGAAAAAAATAAAATAAAATAAAAGGCTAGGTTTAAATTATGATTTCTGAGTTTGCTAAGTACCTATATATTTTTAGAAGCTAGACTAGCTATAGTACTTTTATTAACTTTCTTTAGGACTCTGAGAATATAGTACTATACTGTTTGAAACATTCATAATTATTATTATATAAACATCATTCAATTTTAATAATTGCTTGAAAGTTAGCTCAACAGGATAATTATAAAGAAAATATGTGTATGTATTATAATATAATGTATTAATAATATTTAATGCTCATAATATAAATTTCTTTATTCTTATTATAATTAAATAAGTCATAACATAAAAATAAATGATGGTTATTCGATGTTATTAACGTAACAGCTATGTAAATATTCAGTTAAAGTTAAATTAAGTAGGCAATCTCAACATTTAAGAGTTTAATATCTGTTATACGATGCGAAAATTTCGTCAAATTGAGCAGATGTTGGTCACATTTTGAAATGAATTTTTTTAAAAGTAATTTTGCAACTGTTGCAATATAATTTAATTTAATTAAAAATGGTAAGACTCCGGAATACGAAATTTAATAAAGCGACGGCAAACCTGGACGTAGGTTAAGACTACATTTTCGTGTTTTAATATTGGCTCGCGCTGGGGCATTTAAAAATGTTAAGACTGCTTTGTACGTGAAATTTATTAAAGCTATAGAAAATCTGAGTTATAAGATTACATTATTGCATATAGACTGGACTTTACTGAGACACTAATACCTCGTCATATATAATGGGAATAAAATAGATGATTTTTTTTATGTAACTAGGTTGGCAAACAAGCGTACGGCTCACCTGATGGTAAGACCGTAGCCTAGAGACGCCTGCAACACTAGAAGCATCGCAAGCGCGTTGCCGACCCTATCCCCAATCCCCCCAGGAGCTCTGGTCACCTTACTCACCAACAGGAACACAATACTGCTTGAAAACAGTATTATTTAGCTGTGGTCTTCTGTAAGGTCGAGGTACTACCCCAGTCGGGCTGCTCCATATTTTGAGCAGGAAATTTCCTGCTGTGCCCTACCTCAGTTAAACCTCAGATTTGGTTACATATTCGACGAACTTAGTCTTAAATGTGTACACGAAATAAACTATTAAAAGGGTGTACGTTCAAATCTTACCATTTCACATTTTATAAGTAATTTTTAAGTTTTACCTCAATATAATTATAATTATAAGAATCACATATTTATAAATATGTGTGCCTTTATTTCAACATTTATGTATGTTGTAACCCGTAGACAAACGTGCATGTCTTCAAGGACCTTAAAACTTAGTTTTTCTTTATATAAATAATATAATCAAATATCAGAGGCCAAAGATCACTCTGTATTACAACATGTTTATGTTTTTATATAAAACGATTGAATATTTAAAGTTCAAAGTTTAACTGAACGATGCACATTTAGCTAAACAATTTCTTGAAGTCTTGACTCATCGACCTCAGAGTATACATATAGTATATAGGCTTTTAATATGAACAAACGCAAAACACAAACACAAAAACATAGTCTACGGCTATTTTTTTATGTAACCAGTTTGGCAAACAAGCGTACGGCTCACCTGATGGTAAGCGATTACCGTAGCTTATATTAGACGCCTGAAACACCAGTAGCATCGCAAACGCGTTGCCGACCCTATCCTCGATTCCTCCCAGGAGCACTGGTCACCTTACTCACCAACAAGAACACAACTTTGCTTGAAAACAGCATTATTTAGCTGTATTCTTCTGTAAGATCGAGGTACTGCCCAGTCTGGCTGCTCCATATTTTGAGCAGGAAATTTCTTAATGTGTCCTACCTCAGTTAAAATTAGTAATGAGAGGATGATCTAACTATTTAGACGTATACAAATTGGTGTTCCATTTCTTCAGAATTAGCCAGTAAATCGAAGAACTTGTCCTAGGCCTACTGATATCAATAGGTACTGTGAATACGCTAACGTGCTTTCAGTTTAATAGAAACACACATTAATTCACACTAATACGTATGGATTAACAAGGAGTTGTGATCAAGAAATGTTCTAGAAAAGAATCGAGAGGTTGGCAAGTCAACCGGACATCCGGTCTGTTTAAAAAAAAGGAACAAAACTGGACACTCAAATGAGTCGAACGAAACACATTGCTCAGTTAAGATTCAGCAACAAATTAGAATAAACGCGGTTATTGTATTAGGACCTACTTGAATTGTTATAGTAATTATTTTATGATTTAACGTTTTTCTAATTTTTGACGTGACAGCGTCTAATAAATCGACGAACGCCGGTGGCATGCACGAAAAAGGATGACTCATTGTCCCGT
The DNA here is from genome assembly GCA_905220545.2 of Melitaea athalia. Taxonomy (NCBI): domain Eukaryota; kingdom Metazoa; phylum Arthropoda; class Insecta; order Lepidoptera; family Nymphalidae; genus Melitaea; species Melitaea athalia. The sequence goes on from HG992203.1 coordinate 8,888,809, forward strand.
TACGTTAAGAGGATTGTGTCCCGTTACGTGATTAGCTTATGCGTCCGAGGAAATGTTTTGTTATGACGTCACGTTAAACTAACGTCCGTAAACCAACTTTCGCTTCAGCCTGTAATACCTCACTGTTGGACATAGGCCTCTTTCCCCATGCAGGAGAAGAATCAGAGCTTAATCCACCACGCTGCTCCGCCAGGAAAACAACTTTACAGACCACCAATTTTTTTTTTGGGAAAGTTTTCCCCACGTAGCTTCGCCCGTGTGCATGACACGATCCCATAGATTTTAAGTTCATCCATTTCAAACATTTAAATCAACATTAATACAAATCATTCCTCTTACTACAGATTAATTAACGTGGAATCCATAAATGTCGTAAATGGATTTGATTCTATTCAAAATCAGATAAATAATCGATAGTTAAATAGCAGCAACAGTCAAAACAAGAGTAATAATGATTTCGCGATAGGAAAACATATTAGTTAAATTGTTTGGTTTCATTTATCTACGCTTATCTTAGTGCATCGTGCTGAATACATTTAATTTTATTTAGCGAATGGGTAGTTTGTTTTCTAATTACGAAAATTTCACTTATTTTAATGAAACAACTTTTTCGGATTTTATCGCGGTTTATTTAGTTTTTTAAATGCCAAGTGTTTTAGTATAGCGGAAATTAATATATGCACTTGAAAAAAAAAACAGTAATTTTGAAATCACAGACAGACACTTCAATTTTATTTATATGTATAGAATATAGATTATTAAATCTTATAAAATAATTAAATTAAAAAAAACTAGCAAAAATATATACTTATTACATAACTTCAAACTTGAAAACACTTAGCACAGAAAAGAAAATAATAATTGTTGTAAATCTTTATACAAAGTGTAGTGTTTTAGCCTTTGAAGTTTGAAAGTTACATCAACAAACGAAAATCAGTACAAACCTATGACGTCACAACGTAACGATTAATCTAAACGAATTATCGATTTCGTAACCCATCATTAACAGTTACACCGGGGGTTACATAACCGTACTGGTTACCGCTCTTCACCTTGTGAATGATGTAACGTGTCAAGGTTTCTTTTATGCAATAGTTTTATACTTTTTGACGTTTTGCAACCGAGACAATGAGTTATGAGAAACATGAGTAGGGCTGTCGATCGCTTAGTTATCGCTGGATTTGTCCCGATTTGTTTGACGTCTTGTGGCTATTTGGAATATTTTTTGACATGACAACGTCTAATAATAAATCGATGAGCGGCGGCGGCATGCACGAAAAAGGATGACTCACTATAGCGTTACGCTCATTGTAGCATTATGCTCCTTGTCCCGTTACGCTCATCGCTTGCGCCGCATCTATCTCTCTTTCACTCGATTGGCCTAACTCATGTAATGTAATACGACATAAAATATTTTTAGTTATTAAGTGTATTTGTGTTGTTTTTTTTATTATTGTTTTATTTTAGGTGCCAAAAAGTAAATTTTACGCAAATGTTAATAATTTGACTGGTTATAGTATGGATTTGGTAGTTTGTACTATAGCAGCCATGGATCATAGCAGCATATGGATCGCCATTGTCTTTATAGGATTATAGTACCTATCGCAGTGGAAGAGAAATTGGTTCTTATTTCATGGATGGTAATTTTAGCTTATTGATACACTAGTACATCATCAAAAAAATATATTTGTGTACAAAATAAGTAAGCAAATATTTTAGAAAAACTATTTGTTTATTTTTTAAGATTTTTTTTCTGCATACTACAATGTATATATATTTAGTGCTATAATTGAGCAGTGCAAACTTAGCACCTCATCGATGGAATTTTGGGTCGAAAATGACCTTAATCGATAGGTCTACGTTAGGTCCGTATAGGTCCACTAAATTTTTCGTTAGGTCCGGTATAGTTTTTTAATAAATAATTTTTTAAATTTAGGTTAAAAAAATGCAATTTTAGCACCCCATCCAAGGATTTTTAAAACCAAAATGACCTTAATCGATAGGTCTACGTTAGGTCCGTATAGGTCCACAATAATTTTTGTTAGGTCCCCTATAGTTTTTTAATAAATAATTTTTTTTTAATTTTGGTAATATAAAATAATGGCATTTTAGCACCCCATCTAAGGATTTTTGAAATTAAAATTACCTTAATCGATAGTTCTACGTTAGGTCCGTATAGGTCCAGTAAATTTTTCGTTAGATCCGCTATAGTTTTTTAATAAATAATTTTTATTAATTTAGGTAAAGAAAAAGCAATTTTAGCACCCCATCCAAGGATTTTTTAGATCAAAATGACCTTAATCGATAGGTCTACGTTAGGTCCGTATAGGTCCACAATAATTTTTGTTAGGTCCCCTATAGTTATTTAATAAATATTTTTTTTAATTTGTTAAATAAAATATGCAATTTTAGCACCCCATCTAAGGATTTTTGAAATTAAAATTACCTTAATCGATAAGTCTACGTTAGGTCCGTATAGGTCCATGAAATTTTTCGTTAAGTCCTCTTTAATTTTTTTATAAATAATTTTTAAAATTTTGGAAAAAAAAATCGTATTTTAGCAGCTAGAAAACTATAGGGGACCTAACAAAAATTATTGTGGACCTATACGGACCTAACGTAGACCTATCGATTAAGGTCATTTTGATTTTAAAAATCCTTGGATGGGGTGCTAAAATTGCATTTTTTTTTACCTAAATTTAAAAAATTATTTATTAAAAAACTATAGCGGACCTAACGAAAAATTTAGTGGACCTATACGGACCTAACGTAGACCTATCGATTAAGGTCATTTTCGACCCAAAATTCCATCGATGAGGTGCTAAGTTTGCACTGCTCTATAATTGTCCTATTTGAAATATTTTATTAATGATATTTAAATTAAAATTAATTGTATTTCTGTTATTTGCTTAGGGTTGTCAAAACTCATACATACAATATGGTATCATAATTATAAGTACAATCGTGAGTAAAAGTCGAATAGAGACGAAATAAAGAAGACTCCACGTCCTTGAAGTATTATCACATGCCATTCATTTTATTTGTACTTTTCGCAATATTAACGCAACTAATCAGCATTATCTATCTGATGTAATAAAAATCTATGCCAAGGTTCCGTGTGTACTAGAGAAATGGTTTTATTGAATCGTGACATTTGAAATATCTTGCGTAAATATTTATTTTATCGATAAACAAAACACAACTATTTTTTGTTATTAGAAATAGAATAAATTGCTTGTTTAATTTGAGAATATTTGGGATTAGATATTTTGTTTGATTTCATGTTACTTAAAAATAAAAGACAACTGTATTTTATTTGAGTAGACTTTTGTCGCGCCAGACATCCCGGTTTTCCACAACCTCAAACAGCCTACATCGGCAATCTTACGTTGATCGTCGGTCCAGCGGGCCGGAGGACTTCCCACACTGTGTTTGCCAAGACGCGGTCTCCACTCCAGGCCGTTGGAGCTTTTAAATATATTTATATCGTTACGTATGTATATCAAACTATAACTGGCGGTGGAGCTTATATCATGAAGAGTTTGTCCAATTGTCTAAAAGTGTGTTAGACAGTCTCTTACAGGTATTTCATAGGTTTTAAAACATTAAGTTACGGCCATTTGGGCCGTATCTATAAATTAAAGCCCAATGCATACATAACGTGGACGGGACGGCGACGGGACGGTCACGTGAAGTTTTGTAATATCGTTTCATATAAAATGTATAGCAAAGAGCAAGAGATGTATAGGACAATGCATACGCAACGGAATCACTTACGGGCCGGGCACGGGGATTTTGTATGAAAAACTTCACGTGCCCGTCCCGTCGCCGACCCGTGCACGTTACGTATGCATTGGGCTTTACTTTAACAAAAGCTGCAAGCTGAGATGTCGTGATATGACTTATGAAATCAAAATCAAAAATAAATAGCTTTATTCAAATAGGCTTCAAAAGTACCTTCGAATCGTCATTTTATAAATAACAATCTTAATAAAATTATTTTTAAAAGTGAGGCTACCTACGGTTCGGAATGCAGGTTCTGCAGAGAAGAACCGGCAAGAAATTCTTCAGTTACTTTTTGTAAAAGTTTACAAACTTTGTTTTAATATGAAACTAGCGACCCGCCCCGGCTTCGCGCGGTTGCAATGCTGAAACTAAATACTATCTGCAATAAAAGATACGTTAGAAACCTCTAAAATTACCAGTGTTCCTCTACTATAATATCCATGTATTATACATAAAAACCTTCCTCTTGAATCACTCTATCTACTAAAAAAAACCGAATCAAAATCCGTTGCGTAGTTTTAAAAATTTAAGCATACATACAGACAGACAGACAGCGGGAAGCGACTTTGTTTTATAATATGTAGTGATGATTTGTGTTTTAATATAATCTTGCGTGAAATACAGTGTAAGTACGTCCAAACATCTTTATAATCTTTGTGATCCTGCACCGAATAATACGGTTTGGCAATTAATTTTTTTTTCAATACAAACTTTAAATTTTTATATTCTACTAGCTACCCGGACAGACTTCGTTCTGTCAAAGGTAATTTTTTTTAAACATAAAAACCGTGGGATTTTTAAGGAAAAAAAAAATAGCTGAATCGGTCGAGCCATTCTCGAGTTATGCGCTTAGCAACATTCATTTTTATTATATAGATTATAAAAAATGAAAATACAGAGTATATGTACACAGATGAAAATAAACGAAAAATGCTTTAACATTTAATTTATTTCATGTTTTTTTTTTTAAACTTAATAAACTAATTTCAATTCCAGATGGTCAACGAACAGTACTCATTGTAAACAAATGGTGAATCACTGTACATGACATAATATTTGCTATGTAACCATTTATGTAAATACGATTATATCATGTTATGTTATTTTAGGGTTATGATATAAACATATCAAACTAATATAATAAGAGGAAAGATTTTTTTGTTTTCTTGTTTGTTTGTATTGAATAGTCTCCAAAAGTACTCGACAGATTTGATTTTAATTATTTATTTACTAATAGAAAGCTACATTATTAGGAAGTAACATAGGCCATATTTTTTTTAAACTTAGGTATGTGAAAAAAAATGGGTTATGATAAAGAAGAAATATTTGAGATGATTTTTTACACCTTGGTGGTGTAAAAAATCGTCTCAAATAGTTCTTTCCTCACCTTGGTGGTGTAAAAAATCGTCTCAAATATTTCTTTCCTTCGCGTGCGCTAATTAAAAATACTTAAAGATAGGACAAAATGATGTAGGACTGAATTATAGGACTAAAAAGTTTACAAAGTAATTATTTTAACCGAGCGAAGCCGGGGCGGCCTGCTAGTATTTAATATTATTATTGTAATTGTGTGTTAGCTGGATATTCGATACAATAGTTTCACACAGTAGAACAATAGTTTTGTAAGCGATTCCATAGTTTATAGACGCCTGCAGCACCAGAAGCATAGCAAGCGCGTTGCCGACCCTAACCCACCAACAGGAACACAATATTGCTTGAAAATAGTATTATTTAGCTGTGGTCTCTCTAAAGTCGAGGTACTACCCTAGTCGGGCTGCTCCATCTTTTGAGCAAGAAATTTTCTGCTGTGCCGTACCTCAGTTAAAAAGAAAAAGTGAAGTAGACACACGTTTTAGTTGAATTTTAATTTCATTTTTTCATACACTCGTACACATTAGGCATTGCACTCTTCACTGTTACAGCGAGAACGTTGCACTGCTAGATAAGTCTTTATCTCTTGAGAAAAAAAATTTACAGAATTTTTTACATATAATTATATTACATATTAATAATTATTATTTTTAAAGCAATTGTGTTCAAAGCCTGTTTATTGAGAATACTAATTATAGCCTATAGGTTATTTCAACATAATAGTATGGGACTTTAAAATAAATTTGAAACATAATAAAAAAAGTGTGTGTGTATTTATGTACGTACGTAAGAAGTTATACTTCATTGGCTAGCTAACTTCACGTTGCTAATTTCTTCTTAGTTGACTAGCTAGCTTCAGGGTGTCGGTTTTTTTGTGACGGTGTGCGCGCGTATCGTAAAAATTTCCTCTTATCATTTTTCCCTAACGCGCCAAAAGAAGTAATATATAGAAGAAGAAGTATAACTTCAAAAATTATATGGTCACACAAACACACACAACACAAAAACAAATATATTTAAAAATAAATTATTTAACAATTCAAGTTTGCGTCATGTAAACTAAACGAGTCTATCTAGGTCATAGATCTTTTGATTAATCTGTAAGAAGATGTTACGCAAGCGGTTGCATCACAATCGGTCCAGTTTTATGCATGTGAGCCAAGGTTTTTAGTTCAAGTCGGCTTTTTCATAACACAAGGGAGTTGCTATTTGTCAATGTGCTAAGAAATTAATATTTTTTTTTATGTTGTTATTTCTTAAACAAAATGCAATGTGTGTGTTATGCAATTATTTGAGCTTTAAGTGTAATTACACCTACGTACATTGACATTTAAGAAAAAAAGACGAACAAAAAAAATGTTTTTATTTTTTATTTTAGTAGTATTGTCTTATAGTTAGGGATCCCTAGTACATTTTTTTCACCTGATCAGTATCAAGCTAATTTTTTTGGAGTGGCTACATTTTGATGAGGCGAACAAAAAGTTCCTCTTCGAAAACTCTCGATTGTGGTAGATAATAGAGTTAGCAGGAGGTAGAGCAGCAGTGAGCGTAGGACCGGGATAACGTACCACGCAATTTGTAGGACATTATTACTATTAAATTATATAGATATTAACTAACTAAAAGCAAAAAAAAATCAGAAAAAAAAATTATTTTTGATGACCTTACGAGGTCATCAAGTTGATGACCTCGTAAGGTCATCAAAAATTATTACTAACCAGCTGATTTTTTTTTCTTTTAGTTACTTAATATTCATATAATTTGATGGTAATATTGTCCTCCAAATTGCGTGGTACGTTATCCCGGTCCTACGCTCACTGCTGCTCTACCTCCTGCTAACTCTATTATCTACCACAATCGAGAGTTTTCGAAGAGGAACTTTTTGTTCGCCTCATCAAAATGAAGCTACTCACGGAAAATTAGCTTGTTACTGATCAGGTTAAAAAAATGTACTAGGGATCCCTACCTATTACGATATGAAAAAAATATAGGTGTGTTTAACTTTTGTTGTAACATTAAATAATAATTATGCACCAGTAACAGATGTTGCGATACATTGCATCAATAGTACAATTTACCTATAAATTCATACACACACTCACACATGCAAAACAATACGTACACCACTGTACAACGTTTGACTAACCCCATTCGATACGATATCCCAGACATAGAATATTCAACTCTTTACGTTATCAAATAAAGTTCAGTTTTAATTGTCTCGATCCCCTGGTTTTAGTTTACTATTACGTAAGACAATTTAAGGTCACTAGAGTTGCATAATCTGTACATTACTGTGAGAGCGACCACAATAAGTTGAGCTTTCAGCGCGGGTTCAATTACCTTTATTTCTATCGCAGGGGCGGAGGGTAGAGGTCACCCGTGCTGGTCGGTTTAGGATTTGCGTCGGTTAATATTAGAATGTCAGTTTTGAAACACAAAAGTATGTTCTTATGATTTATGGGCGTATCACGTTTTCTTGTAATTTAGTCTATTGTTTGAAATAACTGTTATTTACGGTTTGTGTAAATGTTGTATTGCCATCTATATTTTTTTCTCAATAAATGTTTCTGTACCATGTACCATGTGTAACCGCTCTGGTGTAGTGGTGCGAGTAGTCGTCTAAAACACCGACGGCTTGCGGGTTCGATTCCCACTCGAGATGTATACTTGTATTTGTACAAATATCCTTTTCCGGTTTGGATGTCTGTCCTTGTGACTTTCTCCACCGTGTCTCGGAGAGCACGTTAAACTGTCGGTCCCGGTTGTTATCATAAATACCTGATAGCGATCGTTACTCATAGTAGGCAACATATCCGCCAACCCGCAGTGGAGCAGCGTGGTGGATTAAGCTCGAATCCTTCTCCTATATGGAGAAAGAGGCCTATGCCCAGCAGTTGGATGTTACAGGCTGAATGCGTATGCGTAATACCATATTTGTCTATCTTTGGTCCATGAAGAGTAACTTCGCGTATTTTCAAGTGTTTGTGTATGTTGGCAAATCATTTTATAAGAATATACGTTGTACACTTTTTTTCTTAACCCTTTAACGCATATGGGACATATTTGTCCCCGAAAGTTTTTTCAGTTTCCTGCGATACGTATTAGTTTAAATCAATTTAAAAGTTTGTATTTATAAATTTAAAAGTACGTTTAACGATATTTTGGCTGAGATCTCTGAGCAAGACGGATTAGAAAAGATATAATTAGGCGCGAAGTTGTGAGTTTTTCGTCGGCTGAAGTTGTGTTTTAGATTTTAATTTTTATAATATTTCTTCATTTTTATGTTGCTATTTTTTTAATAATTGTATTCTTTGGTTAGTGTTTTGCAAGTTTCATCCGTTTTTCTAATGTTTTCATTACTAAATAAGGATTTTTTTACGAAAAATCAAAAAGGGACACGGGCGTCCCAGTGTGCGTCAACGGAGTCTTTTATCATATGTTTGACTACCTTCTAAATTTACTATATTTAAGTCATTATTCTTGTAAGTCAATGCAAATTTTGGTTTAGTTGTTCGAAAACATGTCTACGAGAAGGACTAGGGAGTTTGCGTTAACGGACAGTGAGATTTTGGAATATTTAGTAGCTGATAATAGTGGCGACGAGGATGGACTTCTTTTGGACGAAGAAGATCAACAATTTCTGGCGCAAGATATCGATGAAGTTCTTTCCAATATTGATATTGAACCTAGCATTCCTTCGAGTGTTACCAAAAATATACAGAATGAAGAAGATAGCCAATTGCAACAAGAAATTCCACAAACAAGCACAAAAGCTGTACCCTGTTTCAACTGGAGAAAAATCTCCTACATACCGCATCAATTTCACGATCAAGAAGGCTACAAATATGGCAAAGTTAATATTTTGGATAGTCTTATTAGTTCAAATTTCTCTCTAATAAATAATATAAAGGGGACAAATATTTGCGACCAGCTCGCAAAGGATTTCTTTCATAAAGTGGATGGATAATAAACCTGTTCTTTTGTTGACAAACTTCTTGTCTCCGGCACCCACTACAACGGTGAAAAGAATAGTGCAGGGAAGTGGTAAAAAAATCAACGTCACATGCCAAGAAGTAGTTGTGAAATATAATAAAAACATGGTAGGCGTTGATTTGATGGACCAAAGAAAAGTTTGTTACAAGGTTGACCGTAAAGCAAAAATCAAGTTCTACCTACGACTATTTTTTGATTTGCTCGATATTGTTATGAATAATGCTTATATAGTATACAGTAAATTGCATGCGGAAAAGAAAATTGAAGGTAACACGGCTTTCATGCTAGAATTTAGCCAAGTTGTAAGTCGTTCCAAAATTGCTGATTTTTCGTCTCATCAGAGAAGTTTTTCATCTTCAGTAACCACAAATAAGCGGATAGGTCATACTCCAAAACGGGAAACGCCTTCTCACTTTATGGTGAAGGCAAATTTAAGGAACAAATGTGTCCAATGTGCCAAATTTCATGTTGAGAACCGAACAAACAATACATGTTCAACATGTAATGTACATTTATGTTTTACTTCTGAAAAAAATTATTTTGCAGAATACCACTAAACATTTTTTTGTTTTAGATTATAATTTTCAGTTTTATTATATATAAAAACGTTAATTTATACTGTATTAGTGAGTTTTTTTTTGTGAAATAACGATATGAAAAACGTGCGTGTAATTGGTACATTTTACAACCGTTGACGCACACTGGGACACATATGTCCCAGCCTGAAAAACACATGAAAAATAATAAACTATTATTTTTTTCATTATTTTATGTTTATTTAGCTCCTAATAAACCGTTATGGCTAGTAAACATTTTTGTTTCATTTCTCTAAACCTTATGTGCGTGAAAGGGTTAACTGAGGTAGGCCACTGTAGGAAATATCCTGCTCAAAATCAAAAACTGAAGTAGGTAGCTCAACTGGGGAAGTACCTCGAGCTTACACAGATCACAGCTAATAATATGCTTTCTAGCAGTGTTGTGTTCCTGAGGTGAGTAAAGTGACCAGAGCTCCTAAGGAGGGATTAGGGGTAGGGTCAGCAACGTGCTTGTGAATTAGTCTTGCGCAAAGTAGTTCGCGACAGGGAGCGCTCTTCTTAGTTCGCCGCTCCTTCGCGAACTAGTTCGCTCTTCTAGTTCGTCAGCTCTTTAAAGTTCGCAGCTCCCGTCTCGAACTAGGAAAAGGCAGATCTTTCGCTCACATTATGACTGTTCATTCAAGTGTTCTTATTTAATCGTATTGTTTAAGTGATAGTGTAGTTGTGCAATCAATAAAGTCCATATTTGAATAAATACAAATACACTTTTTGAAATAGATACTTAAATTTTTTTTCGAGATAATAAAATATATAAAAAATATATCAAACAAACAAATTAAAAGTATATGTATATAATTATATCAAAATAATCAATAAAAGATATTTTATTGGCAGGCTTTATATTGCACAAACACTTCAATATTGATATTATAAAAATAAAACAAGAAAACTCTCGAACTAAGAAGCGAGGCATAATAATTTGCGAATTAGTTCGCGTAGTTCGTATAGGAGCGCTCTTAAACCCAGTACCAACCGGTGCCGCGCTCCCGCTCACATAACGAACTAACGAACTAAGGAGCGACGCATAATTGGGACCTAGTTCGCGTAGTTCGCATTTGGGAGCGCTCTTACGAACTAGTTCGTTCGCGAACTACACAAGACTATTGTGAATGATGCTTCGCTCACCATCAGGTGAGTTTCAGTGCTTGTTTGTTGACATACTGTAATAATAGGAATAATAAAACATTTGAAACCAAGTAATGTCTTAAATAAAAATTAATATTACATTTAGTAATATTAATTTTTATTTAATGTTATTAAACATTATACATATTTACAATTTACAACTTAAGAACTAAATATTTACAGATAGTTTTGGACTTTTGGTACAAATCATGTCGGCGTGGAATTGTGCCAAGAATGCTGGCAGCACAACGGGGAAACTGTTGGATCGCTATGCCGATTCTGTAGGCAAAAAATGCACCAGCCCTCTTGTCATCAGTAAGGAGGCAATAAGGCGAGGAGTTATCTCATTTAAATTTTTTTTTAGCACTGCTACTCCAAAGTTCAAGTGTTTCGACTGCAAACGACTCAAAGATGTAGGTAATTTGGAGTTTCAGCTTTTTCCGCTGCAGCTCCCGCTTTTAAGGCTGTTTCCCTTACATGAGACGGATGTTATTATTTAATGTTAAAAAACTTAATGGTAAAAAATTCGGATACTTTACAGCAACCATGGTCACGGGATGGCGAAACTTAGGGCATTTAAAAAACTCAATAAACCGCGATAAAATCTGACAAACTTGCTTCAATCTTCATTATTAGAATCCTATTCATCTGGTCTACATAATAGGCAAGATTTGTGAGCAATGATTGGCTGCCCGTTAAAATATTATCATTTTGTAGTTTGTTATTGAATTGATGTTCCAATCAAGATTCTTTAGCTTTAGGCTTTTCGTTTTACGTAATCGTTCATAAATGTGTAAGTCGTTAAATATTTGAAGTGAAACTTTTTTAGAATCGTTGTTATTTCAAACCCGATGCAACGAAAAAACGATAGGGTAGGGCGCGCCGCGCTGGACGCCGCGCTGCCGCTAATTTTAAATTCGTTTTTTTTTTTTAACTTAGTTTGCCAAAGAAGTTTCACTTCTATCGTGTGTGAATCGCACACACACCTTTTTTATCCGTAGATTTTGAAGAGGTGTTATTTTTGATATAGGACGGTGTAGTCATTGAGCTACTATTACTAGCAGTAATATTAATAGTTCAATGGGTGTATTTTAGTTTAGTACAGTTTGGTCCGGTGTGCTTGTGTGTGTTATGGTATGGTATGCTTGTATACTATTTTATTGAAGAAACAGATATATGTATATGTATATTGCCTATAATTGCTTTTAGTTTTTTGTATTTTGATTTAATCTATACCTATTGCCTTATTTATAATAAATGCTTAGAAATACTAGTGGGAACATTTTCTGTGAATATTTTAGTAAATCACTGTATTCAATTATACATTATTCATAACAAATGTTTGAATTGTAAAAGTATATATTATATAAATGTAGGTATATTATATTCATATATATATTATTATGTTGTCCGCTTTGCTTTTTTCTATTTGTAACTTAAAATGATGGACGTTAGTATTTATTACCAGAACGCTCGGGGACTTCGAACTAAGACAACTGAGTTCTATCGTAATGTTTGTGCTAGTACCTTCGATGTTATAGTTATCACGGAGACCTGGTTACTCGACAGTATATACGACACAGAGTTATTTGATGCGCGTTATGTAGTTTTTCGCCGCGATCGTGATTATTCGGCTACGGGACAGACCAGGGGTGGTGGAGTTCTGATTGCGGTGCGCCGTGACTTCAAGGTGATTCCAAAAGTTAACTACCATTCGACTGCGGAGGATTTGTGGTTGACCATTAGTTTATTTAATAAAAATAAAAATAAAAATTGTCTTGATATCTACTTATGTGTAGTATATTTATGTAAGGAGAATTTGGGATTATCTTTTTCACAGCAGTTGCAAAATTTTCTGACGTCTTTAAATAACGTTGTTATTTCTAATCCTCTTAGTAAATTTATTATTGTAGGTGACTTTAATTTAAGTAATATTAAATGGACGCCTAGCCCAACCTCTGATAAATCGTTCGAGCCGAGTAATCACAAATCTCCCAATGAGATACTCCTTATAGATGAAATGTGTTCGTTAAATTTGCGTCAATATAATGGTAATCATAATCATTTCGGTAAAATTCTTGACCTTGTTTTATCTAATATCATTGTTCACGTCACTGATTTTAGTAGAGACCCCTTGGTACCTATTGACAAACACCATGGCGCCCTAGTTCTCAATATTCCTAATCTTCAAATTTCAACTTTAAGCCTAGCACCTAGAAGGAAAATTCTATTTAATCGTGGTGATTATTCATCAATTAACAGAGAACTAAGTAACATAGACTGGGTTACTGAATTTTCGTCTCGGAACCTAGAAGAATGTATCTCTTTATTTTACAACAATGTAAATACTCTAATCGATAAGTATATTCCTTCCAAAATAGTAACTTCTAATACGTACCCAGTATGGTATACTGCACCGTTAAAAAAACTCTTAAACGAAAAACAGAAACACCTGCGTAAGTTTAAAATTTACGGGAACCAAAGCGATCTAATCTCGTTCAAAATATTACGTGAAAGATTTAAATCCCTAGAAAAGACTTGCTACCAAAATTATATTAATTATGTTGAAGATTCAATCAAAGATAATCCGAAAAGATTTTGGTCTTATATAAAAAATAGAAACAAGTCGACGCAGATACCTAATGTGCTTCGATATAACGGACAAGATGTTAATAACGGTGAGACAATATGTAACGCTTTTTCCAATTTTTTCATGTCATCCTTCCTTCATGGGGGAAGTGGATCTCATCGAGTGTCTCGGGAAGCTTCTAATTGCACTTCTTACATCTCTTCTATCACAGTAGATGAGAAGATTATACATGAGATATTGAAACGTCTGGATCCTGGTAAGTCAGCGGGGCCCGATAATTTACCATCCCGTTTTTTAATAAATTGCTCTGAATTAATTTCAAAACCCATTTCATTATTATTTAAACTCTCTCTTTCTCAATGCTGTGTCCCTGATATTTGGAAACGAGCATATATCACTCCTGTCCACAAAAAAGGATCCAAGTCTGAGGTAACCAATTACAGACCTATTTCTAAATTATGCATTATTGCAAAGGTTTTTGAGAAGTTGGTATATCGCCAGACTTACTCGGCTTTATGTCACTCCATCAGTCTTTCACAGCATGGATTTATTAAGGGACGTTCAACGGTGTCTAATCTGATTTTGCTCGGTGATTACATTACTAATGCTATGGATGAGGGCTGTCAGGTGGACGTAGTTTATACCGACTATAGCAAAGCTTTTGATCGGATACCGCATGACGTCCTTTTGAATAAGCTGGAAATGATCGGTATCCATGGTGACTTGTTGCGTTGGTTTGCTTCCTATGTCGACAATCGCTGTCAGGCAGTAGTTATTAATAATTATATCTCTAGTTGGGTTGAAATCCCTAGTGGCGTGCCACAAGGCTCACTACTTGGCCCACTACTGTTCGTTATATTCGTGAACGACATCGAGAAGTGCTTAAAAACATCCAAACTTCTTTGCTTTGCTGACGACATGAAGATCTTCGCAAGGATACGCACATACGCTGACACCATCTTGTTGCAGGAAGATCTTAATCAACTCCAATCGTACTGTATTAAAAATAAGCTCGACCTGAACCCAGAAAAATGTACAGTAATGTCATTTAGTCGTAGAGTCAATACAATATTGTACGAATACTCACTCCAACAGCGGGATCTTCGGCGGGTGTGTTCTATGCGTGATCTTGGCATTACGCACGACTCCAAATTTCTCTTTGACAAACATATTGATGGTATAGTGTCTAAAGCATCTAAGGCTCTGGGATTTTTAATTCGTAGCACGCAAGATTTCGTTAATGCTAAGACGCTGAAGATATTATATTGTTCATTGGTCCGCAGTGGCTTGGAATATGCCTCACAAGTTTGGAGTCCGAGGTATTCTGTTTATATCGACAGGATCGAAAACATACAAAAAAGATTTTTAAAATACCTGTGTTACTGTACTGGAGAAACGTATAAGTCCGACCAATACGATCAGATTTGTCGAAAGCACCATCTATTACCGTTAACATATCGCCGCAAAATAGCCGACACAACACTCTTGATTAAAATCGTTACTAATGGTATTAATTGCCCCGACCTTCTGTCTCTGTTACAGTTTAATGTTCCTACTGGTAGTCTTAGAAATTTTAAACCTATTCATGTACCTTTGGCAAAAAGCAATTATAGGCAGAATTCATTTTTACTAAGAGCTGGTAAACAATTCAATGACTTGTGTATGACTACTGATTTCGATTTGTTCAATGTAAGTCATACCTCTGCTAGACGCAAGCTTTCAAACATTTATTTTGAAGTAGAATAAAACCATGCTGGTATTATTATAAGTATGTTGCATAAATATTTACTATGTCTACCACCAACATCAATATATTGTGTATAAGTTTTTTCTATTGCGGGCTCAACTTATGCTTTAGTTACTATTTCATATCTATCTGTGTGAATTTTTAATTGGTTTTTGTAATTTTTTAATTTGTATAAACTCTAATTTGTGTATTATTATAACTGTAAATTCACCTTAAAATAAAAAATAAAATAAAAATAAAATATATAGGTATACATATATTAATATTGTTATAACGAGTTAGACTAAGTGACATGTATTTACGAAAACATTTACATAGTATATATTAGTCTGTTATTACTTGTATTATTATACTTGAGTTATCTGTGTAATTATTGTATATATACGAGTATAAAACAGATCTAGGAAATGTTTTGTAGACCTTGATTTGCTATCTTATTATTCTCTTACTGAAACCTAAAATGAGAGTTATGTGTTTTGCGCTGTATGGATATTTTTACATCGCTAAGGTGTCAAACAAGTGTACGATCCGCCTGACGATAAGCAGATAAGCCTATGGACGACTGCACCACTAGGAGCAATGCAAGTGCTTAGCCGAATCAATAAAACAAATACAACCTTACTTGAAAGCAGTATTATATTCTTGCTGCGACCTATCTTAATAATAATATTTATATAAATAATAGATATGGAATACATGAAAAGATTTATTAAGGTTTAACTTTCATTTTAATTCATTTCATTTTATTCTGGTGTGTGGTTACGGCACTAAAGAATGTAGCCACCCCCTCTCTTCCCGTGGGTGTCGTAAGAGGCGACTAAGGGATAACACAGTTCTACTACCACCTTGGAACTTAAAAAGCCGACGGATGGCGGGATAACCATCCATGCTGGCTTTGAAACACACAGGCCAAAGACGGGCAGCAGCGTCTTCGGTGCGACAAAGCCAGCCCTGCGGTCACCAACCCGCCTGCCCAGCGTGGTGACTATGGGCAAAACACATGAGTTCGCGTCATAATGTCGGGCGCGAACTTGTGGAGGCCTATGTCCAGCAGTGGACTGTGATAGGCTGTAGTGGTGGTGGTGGTTTCATTTTAATGAATACGATTTTATACGTAGCTGACCCCACAAACGTTGTTTTGCCGTATAATTATGTTATTAGCCCCCTTAATCACCCACCCCCTTATAACTTAGGGGTATGGAAAATAGATGTTGGCTGATTCTCAGAACTACCCGATATGCTCACAAAATTTCAAAAAAATCGGTCCAGCCGTTTCGGAGGAGAGTATTATACCTAACATTGTGACACGAGAATTTTATATATGTATATGATTTAACAAAATAACTAATTGTATATATTTGTACCTACTAAAATTACGCTAAATCACCGCCAATACAATTTATATGCTAATTTATTTTCCAGCATACATATTTTGTTAATAAATTTTCGTTTTTTTCTTAGGCAATACTAAAATATGATGTAACTGTTTCATGGAGCTCTAGTTAAAATTATCCATGAGTAATTGTGACTGTACAAACAGTTTTAACCACTGAAATTATTCAATTACGTCTAGACTGCTGTTGTAATACATTGATAATAATAATACCTTATAATGTTTTTGTCATAAAACTTTATTACTTTTATTTACCATATTTCCTTATAATTACATTTATGAATATATTATTATTAATAAAATAAAATAATTATTAATATGTTTATTTAGAATTAAATTAAGATTTTTGACCGGTTTTTAAAAAATGTTGCTTGTGTTTGGTTTTTCTTTTAGTGTTGATTGAATTTTTAAAATTGGTTCATAGTTGAAGATGATATTAACAAACACACAAATGAATACATAGGTACATAAACATTTTTATCTTCATTTTTGAAGTTAGTATATTACATTGTTTTAGTAAAGCTACTTTGGACGTATTCCCGTGCTACCTGAAGATTTTACTGTCAGGTATGCGTTATTGACTGTCGTTTTTAAAAGCTGTTTTGATAGCAAAATTAGAATAAAGTAGGTGAACTATAGGTCTATTTTAAATATTGTAAAAAAATTAGAAAAAAATCATTGTGTCAAAAATGTCTTAGACTTTGAAGTAAAACAGTAGTTTGAAGGAAAACTAGAACGGAAAATTTTAAGGTAAGTACTTTCAAACAAACAATGCCATGTAGGTAATATAAGATTTAAAGCGTTATATTTATCATGTTAACCTCAGAACCTTCTCTGACATGGAGAAAGAGCACTATGCCAAGCAGTGGGATAGTAAGTATAGACTGAGTCAATCATTTGTCACGTTATTTGTCATCATTCCGAGTTCCCGATTTTTTTTTTATTCCTACGCCTCCGAGTTTCATTCTTCGGAGTCCTTATTTACAGTTTTTAAGTTTACAGCTAGTTCTCTTTGTCATACTTCTCGCTTTTAATCCACATACATTCTGCATACCATTTCCATTCATCCTCATTCATTCAATATGGACTATTGCCCATCAAAAAGATAGAGCCGATCTTATTCATTAATGCTAATTAAACGCAACACCGGGGACAGTGAAAGGGGAGAGGGCATATAAGAGTTCCCGATATTTCGACACTATTGCAAGAACTTTTTTTTTGATAGACTGACAGTCTACGATCTACGTAAGATTGCCGGCGTAGGCTGGATGAGGATTGCGGAAAACCGGGATGTCTGGCGCGAACTTGGGGAGGCCTATGTCCGGCAGTGGACTGCGATAGGCCGATGTGATGATGATGATGTGATGACAGTCTATCATATTTGAGGCTTTAATTATAGTGTTCTATGAAAATTAAAAAGTAATCCAAGTATAATTATATTGTTAAAAGAATTTAAGTTAATAGATCTGTTCTCACAGTGACAGGGTCACATTTCCCAGAGCGCTGCAACAAAGTCGTTGCGAGCGATTCTCAAGCTGTTACACGGCTAGCTGACATAATCCGCTTACCCAGTAACGAGCCGGATACCGGCAGGGCTGCCACAATTAAGTTATTTCTTTACTTATTTTTATTTTTAGCCTGTTTATTAAATATAAAGTAATTTTAAACTGGCTTTTTGTTGTAAATGCTTAATAATATAATATTGTTTTTCTTTTTTCCCAGGTGTATAACATATGTTTTTTTTTCTCTTTTTGCTTTAAATGTTTACATATACCATGCTGTGACAATTTGTAAAAAAAACAGCACTCAGCAAAATATTGTAAAACACGTTTGTAAGTCATTTATCAGTGTATGTTTTGTAAGTTGTCCTAAATAAATAAAAATAAAATAAAATATTTAAGTACAAATCAAATCAATAAGTAAACGTCAACTGACGAAATGAAGCTAGAACGTCTGTTAGCTTAAATTAACTTACTATATTTAACACAATCATATGGAGTTAAAATAAAAATCATATTTGTAATAAACAACATCAGACAGATATAGAATAAAAATATCTAAATATCATAGGTAAAGCTATATTCTAGAAATTGTTCATGTAAAACAATTATAATAAGGAAAACGGCGTATTCCTTTTTGTTAATGATGCAAATATAAATATTTATAATAGTATTATTATCTTTTATCTTATTTACGTATTGATTACGTCAAAATAAAACTATTTACGCAATGACGTGATTACTGTGTGAAATCTATCTCATCGTAATGCGATTAGAATGAAAATTTTGTCTTTGATAATGTGTGAGTGTGTGTGATGTGTGTGTCTGTGTTTGTGTTTGTTTTTTAGTACTAGGGTACACTAATTTTATTACTAAATATTTTTATATTTAAGATTTTTTTCAAATCAAAATAATTATGTTATAAATTATTTATTACTAGTATTATATTTGATGAAAAACGAGCAAATCTGAGAGACGTCTTGTTGTAAACACGTGAAGTTTAAATAATCGTCACTTTTTTTTTTAATTTTCTAAGCAATTTTCATATAATTATGTAACATTGCATAAACCTTCTTTAAAGTATTTGAAATCTTGTATTATATATATGTAAAATTTATACATTTTAGTAGTTGTACAACCCTATATCGTTACAGGGATGTGTTCGACGGATGCTAACCTACTGTCGGCTAACGGGACTACGAGAGGTTAGCGTGGATACACTGCGGTACTTAGATTATTGATAACAAATAGAATATATTGAATAAATATACACAAACGAACATTATAGAATTTTATTTAAGAAAGTAAAATATTAAAATAAATTTTTAATTAGTAGTACCTAAGCTAGAAGTTAGGTTATAAAATAAATATAAAGTATTTTACTTCTTATTAAAGTTTTATTATTAGCGTCTTATAAAAAAGCGAGTACGTATGATGTTTAGTAAAAAACAATTATTATTTTTTCTTTTAGTGAAAGAAATAAATTTAAACCAATACAAAATTAAATTAAATTAACTGTGCAGTCCTTGTGGGTCTCCCCACCGTGCCTCGGAGAGCACGTTAAGCCGTCGGTCCCGGTTGTTATCATGTACACCTGATAGCGATCGTTACTCATAGTAGGGAATATATCCGCCAACCTACATTGGAGTAGCGTAGTGGATTAAACTCTGATCCTTCTCCTACATGTTGTACGATGCATAGGCCTCGTTCAACATGTAGGAGAAGGATCCCAGCAGTGGGATATTAGAGGCTGAAGCGAGCGGTAAAATTAAACGTCTATTAGCCTAACATTAAACAAAATAAATTGAATATTGTGTCGGTGTAAACTAAATAGTTATTACAAATGTAATCAGCAGTAAGTCAAGCATGCGTAAAGAAGTTTTATTTAAAAAGTTGTCAACTTTTTCATTTATTAAAAAAACTAAAATATAAATTATAATACATCACGAGATTCGATGAAAATATAAGGGTGGATTTAGACCAAACGAACAAAGAGCTAGAGCTAGAACAAGAGCATTCTTTCTTGATTTTCGAACACTCGTATTCATATATATAACAACGAAAGAATGCTCTATTCTTCTTCTCATTCGCTCGCTTGATGTAAATCGATCATTAGAAGCGTTTAGTTTAAGAATGAAGTATATTCCACACTAATCTCATACTATCTGTCGCGTGCTGGCACACTGATCCACATTCACTATCAATAACTCTAGATAATACCCTTGTATTGAACCAATCTATCACTCTATTAAATACTTATTAAGCCAATTTTAATCTTATTTTCTAAAGTCATAAGATTTATAATTGTTTGCAGTTGTAACCATGCGAGGTTTTTTGCTTTCGATCACGAAGATGTCTTTCAACTTTTTGTGATGTCTATTGACAATGAATTATGTGATAATAATAAAAATTAGATCGTATTAATTGGATTGATTAAGAAAATCTGTAGTCAAAGTTAAATAGTATTAAAACTAGACATCTTTCGTTGTTTTACGAGTCGTATTTTATACAAATGTTACTCTTGTCATTCATTCATGTTTTTCCAAGTTTTCTTTAAGTTAAGGAGTTTAAGCGTCAAGAAAAGCTGTCACAAACACGTTTTGCAAGTAAATATATCATCGATTTCATATCAAATATTGCACAACAATGCACAACATTGCACAACAATGTTAAATTACAAAAGTTACCAAAAATAAACGTGATATTATTACAAAATAATTTTGGAAAATTTCTGCAACTGTATTGATTTTTGTATATATTTAGCTTTTCACATCAGACAATCATTAAGTGATTTATTACTGTTATATAACGATGAAGAACTGTATAGTTATATTTGTTATAATCCAAGTAAGTGCTATTAATTATTATGAAATTATTTTGTTTAGATTACAGGCTGTAATACGACACTCTATGACTCATGGGACTTAAGCAGTAATAATTTTTGTATTTACGTCAGTTAAGTTGAAAAAAAATTACATCTTGATTATTTACATCTAATTGGTACGTTGTGGTTGTAAAAGAATCTAAGAGAGTAATAAATATCAGATTGGGGTTGTAACATCAAAAATTTATTTGAATAAAACCAGCCTTTGAACTAATGACGTACATGTATACATATGTACAACTTCGTCTTTATATAAAAAAAAAACTTTTACCTCATATTCTGCATAATTTAAATTGTAACTCTTTCATACCTGTTTATTATTATTTATTAATGTACTTAAGCGATTTATAAAGAAATACTATTCAGTACGAAAAACAATAAATATAGTATGTAATTCGTATAATCTTATGTATATTTAAACAGGTGAACGGATATGTACAATATTATTTACACATTAATTATTACGCGCTTAATTTACGAAATAATGTAAAAAAATAACAAATATTAGCTACGTAATAACAATGCAAATTTATTTTTACAGATATTACTACGGGTAACAACAGCTTGTAAAAAACAACAAATATCAATGAAAATACAGAACAACATAAATGATTGTATATTAAAAAAATCTCCAAGTTGTTTTTACGAATACGATGAAATGGACAACTACTTATCAAACGTGGAACCATTGCCAGAAATCGAATGTGTATGCCACGTGAAAAAACTTCCCGATGTCAAATGTGCCTGCAAGTGCGCCGAGAAATCGGTAGCCAAATGTGTTCCGATCAGCACGACATCACAGTGTTCCTGTGATGCGCAATGTTCCCGTGGAACGGGTAACACCGGAACGTACGGCTGTGGAAGAAACAACATAAGGAATTATGCATCTAATCCGCCATGTCTCATTTTGTGATGCATTGTGATTCTGTTTTGTAACAAATATGTCATTAATGATAAGGTTTATCATAATCGTAAATGTTTGTAAGTACTTTGTTTACTGCTGTTAATAGGAAATGTTTTTCATAATACGTGTTTTCCGATTACTTAATATAATAAACTATTTTATAATATAGCAAATAGTAATTCTTATGTGACTAATATACCTACGCTTGCGGTTAAAATAGTTTCCACGAAGAAATAAATTCTGAATTATCATATCTGTAAATGCCATTATTCGTTTACTTATTATCAACACATTTAAATATAATTACATAAACTCATTGCATCACAAAGGTCGCTTTTTGTACTAGAATATTAGAATTGTTCTAAAATATACTATTGAAATAAGTATATAATTATAATACGATTAACATATTCGAGACTTTTTAAAGTACAAATAATAATAAAAAAACTAGAAGTCGAATTGAAATTCTTGACGCTAACGTATTTCATTATTATTTCAGATAAAGTTTCAGTTGTCGAATATTTTTATTACAATTTAGTGATCGAAATTCAAATCAATGTTTTGTAATAAATTTGTCAATATTTTTTTTATCTGGAACTAAACTATGATGTAAACACTATGCTTTGATTAACAATTGTCTCGCCGTTTAGATTTTGATAAATTTTGTAAGTTCAATTTACATTTTTGTCGTTAGTGATTGCAAGAATTAAAAATAACATTGCATTAATGTAATTGTTTTTAGTTTTTAGGACGACTTTAATTTTTTGATTTAGGACTTTTTTAAATTTTTCATTCGAATTTTTCACCAACATTTTAAATGTTATTATTACGTTGATTGTTGGCGAAGTTCAGGGGAGATAGGTACTCACTTATGATATATAACAAAAAACCACATATTCTTTCAGACAAAAAAAAAACAATTTTTCAATTGATAACATGACAAACAAAACAAACACAGCAAGTTACCGCATTTCCTATAACTTGTTCCTTCCGTGGAGCCAACGACATCTAGTTCCAATCTGGAACAAATTACACAAGTCTCAAGGATAAGAGCGTTGCAACACAAAATGTCTTAGGAAAGGAGCGGCGTGTCAAGGCAGTAGGTTCCTTTCCATTATTGGGCAATGGGATCTACCCCGCAAATGCCAGCTTGTACTTGGCGTGGTTGGTTTTTGTGAGAAAACTGTGTTATTAGGTTAAGTGTTAGGTAATATTTATCAATATCTATATAATGATGAGGTTTATTGAAAATATATATTTTTTAATTTGGAATTTTTCTAATACTATGGATGTAATGTCAAATATAATCTGTGAAATGATTTCAAACGAAGAATAATTTTTAAAAGAGGTTCTATATTTGCATATTATGTTGTGATAATTTGAAATCGAAAACTATTTTTCAATTTTTTTTAAGCAAATTAGTATATTTGTATAGTTTGGTGAGTCCAAATCTATAAGAAGTAATAGAATTCATTGATTTCATAAATCAAATATATAAATGTTATGAAATATGGATAACTATTATACTTTGGTATTTAGTTACAAATTAAGGCATTAAAATTAAGTAACTTTCAATCGAAACAATTTCGACATGGTTCTATGAATAACTTTAGAGCACTTTAAATTATCACGCAATTGTGACCGCGTAAAACAATACAGCAAGTTTATTTATTGGTATAATGTATGACCATTGGAGCAGACGTGTCCTGGAGTGGAGACCGCGTCTTGGCAAACGCAGTGTAGGACATTTCCTCCGGCCGGCTGGACCGACGATCTACGTAAGATTGCCGGTGTAGGCTGGATGAGGATTGCGGAAAACCGGGATGTCTGGCGCGAACTTGGGGAGGTCTATGTCCAGCAGTGGACTGCAATAGTCTGAACTGACTGACTGAAACTAACACCTTACACTCAACGCCATCCAATTGTTTGAGAATCCTGGGTCAATGGTCCAGAAACTCATAACACACAAGCACAAACATCCAGACCAAAACAAACATCTATATGAGCTATGCAAATTTTTGCTACTTTCTAATGCTACGGTCACTGCACCAACTAGTAACTACTTCTAACAATCAAAGGTAATCTATATATATATAAATATATTCTATCTTACACTTTGAAAAACACAACGTTAAACTACAATTTATGTGTGCAAAGGCGGACTTATTTTAAAAGAAATCTCTTCCAATCTATGAAAGTGAGAAATAATGTTACAAAAAAAATCAAAGTAGGCCTCAAAAGCAGTTGTCTTTTTGCTTTTTGCTTAAAAAATGGGTTGTCTGGAAGAGAGGGCTAAATAGCCATAAGTCCGCCCATTGTACTTCTCAGTCTGTAAATGTCTTTAAATGTGTTTATTGTTTAAAATGTAGTTGTTGTGTACAATCAAGTATAAATAAATAAAATAATATTTGATTTTAATGAGTTAATAATAGCTAAAATTGTAATCAATTAGAAATGAAGATTGAGCAGAGAAGAATTGACAAGAAATTCCACAGTTATCTCTTTTAAAAAACTGTGTATTATTATAAATCTAGTATTAAAATATAATAATTATTATTTTTAAAATATTAAATAAGTATTCAAGTAATTACTCATTTTAGTATTACAGTAAATGGCTAAGTAGTTACTAACAATCTATCCGTCCATTAATCCTTCAGACGTTAATCACGGATTTCAAACAAAAGTTATTTTTGCGTGGGCTTTAATTTATCCTGTCACTCTTAAATGGAAAATCGGTGTAAGAGATAATATTATAGTTAAAAAGGTAAATTGAAAACTATTAGCGTTTTAAAGTTTTATCGTAACTTATTTAATAAATAACTGAAGTAGAGATCAAGTTATGAATTATTTATTTATTTATTTATTTATACTTTATTGTACACCACAACTACATTTTAAACATTAAACATATTTAAAGACATTTACAGAGTGTGAAGTACAATGGGCGGACTTATGGCTATTTAGCCATTTCTTCCAGACAACCCATAATTATTAAGAATTAAATAATTTTATTTGTTCTCAAATAAAAGAAATTTTATTAGGAATTTAATTAGGAATAACTCAAAATCTACTCGTATCTCGCTCAAATTTAAATGAAATTACATGATAGCTTTCGAATGGAAAAAGAATCATTAAAATCGGTACATCCAGTAAAAAGTTAAGGTATTGACGCCATAAACGTCAATACCGTCATTTCATTTCATTTTTCTTAAATTAGCATAGGTGCTTTATCTATAGATTAATAGGAGGAGTATATGTACGATATATAGTATTTTCTAAGTCATACACGCAAATAGACTGACCATTTGCAAATGTATTTTAACTTCTTCAGCCTGTAATATCCCACTGCTGGGCATAGACCTCTTTCCCCATGTAGGAGAAGGATCAGAGCTTAATCCACCACGCTGCTCCAATGCGGTTTGTTGGGTATATTCCCTACTATGAGTAACGATCGCTATCAGGTGTACACGATAACAACCGGGACCGACAGCTTAACGTGCTCTCCGAGGCACGGTGGGGAGACCCACAAGGACTAACAACCAGACCGGAAATAAATCTATATACTAATATATAAAGCTGAAGAGTTTGTTTGTTTGTTTGTTTGAACGCGGTAATCTCTGGAATTACTGGGCCGATTTGAAAAATTATTTCGGTGTTAGATCGCCCATTTATCGAAGAAGGCTATAGGCTATGTATCAACACGCTAAGACTAATAGGAGCGGAGTCCACGCCGACGAAGTCGCGCGCAGAAGCTAGTATTTGTATAAAAACAAATGTCCACTCCGAGCGGGAATCGAACCCACGACCGTCGGTGTTTAGGCGCCGCCGACACGGCATACGCACCATCACACCCGAGCGGTCGTTATTGCGTTCTTTGTCAATGTATTCTAACGCCTCATTAATTTCCCCATACGAAAAATTAACTGAATTATACTGAATAGTCATACAATACCTTCAATAGCCAAAGAAAAAAAATTACCATAAGTAATCATAACCTCAGTTGTTAAGGAAGTCAGGAAACGAACACTGGACCTCGCATTCACCTTCACCTCCAACTAGCATCTGATCTATAGATAACCAATGCCATTACGTGTCCGTTTGTAGCGTAATTGTTGCCTTTTAAAATGGTACTTATGCTATAACTATAGAATACCCATTCAAAAAGAATTTCATTTTAAGAGGGCTGTCAATATATAAAATCACATCGGAAATGTATTTCTTGTAAATACCGTATGCTAATTTTACATACAAAGATATCAGGAACTAATTTTTTCATATACATTGGGTTTTAAAATCTCCTTCTGCTTTTAAGTCAGTTTAAACTTTTTAAACTGTAAGTATCTATAAAACTTGGTCGTTAAACGAGCGTCCGGCTCAACTGATGTTAAGCGATTACCAGTAGTCTTTAGACGCCTGCAACACCGGAACCATCGCAATCGCATTGCCGACCCTACCCTCAATTCCCCTAGGAGCTCTCACAACAGGAACACACACTGCTTGAAAGCAATGTTATTTAGCTATGATCTTTTGTAAGGTCGAGGTACTAACTACTACTACATATTTTAGCAGGATATATCGTGCTGTGCCCTACCTCAGTGAATGTGTATAAATTGCAAATTAGTATAATAAATAATTAAATAAATTCTTAACGGCCATTACTAAGTAATCGTGTCTCTGAGACAGAAAAACACATACACACATACAAACACAAGACTCAGAATTTCACAACAATATCGATATGACATATTACATGTTGGCGCAAGGGTCACTGCAACTGGTCCTTACTCTAACCTTTAATGAGTTTGATCCCGCTTAAAATAATCTATCTATACTAATATATAAAGCTGAAGAGTTTGTTTGTTTGGTTGTTTGTTTGTTTGTTTGTTTGTTTGAACGCGGTAATCTCTGGAACTACTAGGCCGATTTGAAAAATTCTTTCAGTGTTAGATAGCCCATTTATCGAGGAAGGCTATAGGCTATATGTCATCACGCTAAGACCAATAGGAGCGGAGTCCATGCCGACGAAATCGCGCGCAGAAGCTAGTACTAATATAATAAAGCTGAAGAGTTTGTTTGTTTGTTGGTTTGAACGCGCTAATCTCAGGATCTACTGGTCCGATTTGAAAAATTCTTTCAGTGTTAGATAGCCCATTTATCGAGAAAGGCTATAGGCTATATACCATCACGCTAAGACCAATAGGAGCGGAGTCCACGCCGACGAAGTCGCGCGCAGAAGCTAGTCGTTTATATAGCCTGTAATGAGTTTTTTGTTGTCCGATTGTACCTTTGTTGTATGTGCAGTTACACGACTGTGCAATGATTTTTATACTATTAATGGAACTTCAATAACATGGTGAAAAATTGCATCACAAAAATAATCCAAGAAAAAAGTCTTAAAACAAACATCTAAAATACTTGAGTGTACCAAAATAATTCTCGCATGTTCAAATAGGCTTAGACATTTTTGGTTAGGTTTCACAAGCGTAAATTGTATGCATTGCATCAGATATTGTCGATCTATGTATTTTGACATACTTGTTTGGTGTTGAGGCCGTGTCATATTTAAATGTTTCAGCGAAAATAAAATAATATTTAGTAAATATATATAATTTTTGATATAAATCACGATCACGGTTCAGCCTGTAATATCCCACTGTTGGGCATAGGCCTCTTCCCCATGTAGGAGAGGATCAGAGCTTAATCCACCACGCTGCTCCAATGCGGGTTGGCGGATAGAAATAAAAAATATTTGATAAAAATATTTGATATAAATAAAAAAGGAATATTTTTTATATAAATATTCGACTTTATATTGGCTTAGTAGACGTTTTCAGAGATCAGACATCATAATTATATGTATATCTACTAGCTGTGCCCATGAATTCGTCCGCGTAGAATAATGTTATATTTATTTGTATCGAATCAATAGCCTTAAAAATAAGTTTCGATACTTCCATACAACTTTTCGTCCCCACTTTTCAACCACTTAAACCTCTTTTTTCGCATTAAAAAGTAGCCTATGTCCTTTCTCAGGCTCTAAACTATCTATGTACTAAATTTCATTTAAGTCTGTTCAGTAGTTTTGGCGTGAAAGCACGACAGACAGACAGAGCTACTTTCGTATATTAGTAAGGATATAAGACGATGTGATCTACAGGGACTATAACGTAAAAATATTCCTTGATCTGTCTAGCGATCAAGCAAAGAAATAGACTGATTCGTTTCATTTTAACATCTATACTAATATATAAAGCTGAAGAGTTTGTTTGTTTGTTTGTTTGTTTTTTTGAACGCGGTAATCTCTGGAACTACTGGGCCGATTTGAAAAATTATTTCACTGTTAGATAGCCCATTTATCGAGGAAGGCTATAGGCTATGTATCGTCACGCTAAGACCAATAGGAGCGGAGTCCACGCCGACGAAGTCGCGCGCAGAAGCTAGTACTTACATATATTTTATGAATAATGTATCTGTACCTATACAAGTTTAAACAAACATCCCTTGTTTGTATATTTTAAAAGGCCATTTTTACTAATAAAATGGGTGAAAGATGAACATATAAGTATATATAAGTAAATTTAAGTCAACAAGTCCTTACGAGATACAGATATATATATTTTCTCGTCTCATCAATAACAAACGTTAACAAATAAACTATCGCATAACTAACTCTTGTAACAATTAACTACAATAATGATTAAACGCACGATACATCTGATAATGACTCAATACCATTGCCATTGAGTTAAAAATAGCAGAGATAAGGTCACGACACATTGATAGGCAATAAATAGATTCCTAGCACATTATATAATATATCTAGATTATAGACAATCCAGTTGGTTCTGTCCGTTTCAAATATAGACACATGTCAAATTCGTTTGAAAAGTAAATGTGCAATGTACACATCAGGATCTTAATGACTTCAGGGACATTATGTAATAGCGTGGTGTTATCACTCTTCATAGTTCTAGAAATAATGCGTATTTAATAGCATTTAAGTTGAAAACTAACTCAGCGTCAGAATATCACGCTAGTACATGCTCAGCCTGACCAAAATATTATCATCACTGTCCCAATTACTCGTGTCATAGCTTGAGTTTTTCAGCCCATACCTAATTCAATATTACATTTTCAATACATTTTCAGACAAACTATTTACTGTCGCTGTTTTATTTGAATTTTAAATTAATAAATTACAATATTTGATCATTACTTTCTAGCATAAAGTGTAATCACTTTTCCAGAATTATTTTATAAGCAGAAAAAATAATCTTATAAGCCAAGATGACTTAGGAGATAAAATACCATAGTGCAAAGATCACAAGTTTCTCTTCTCCTACATTAAAGTGAAGGCTTCTGCTTAAAATATTGGGAGAAACTGTCACAGTACAGATCTCAGAGGCATCTGTTAGTATTTGCATCGATATGATAAGATCGGTATTATTTCTTGTCTAATAGACTGCACAGACATGCAAGCGCTTCTCAAAGAAGGAGTATAAAAAAGGTATTAAATTCAACCAAAAAATATTTATCATTGTATACATAATATCTTTATCCTTCATCATTTTCATAATTATATAATTAAGCTTAACAAATATTCTACTTTTGTTTTTAATATCATCTTACTACTCGTATCTTTCACAGACATTTACTTATCAATGTTAAAGATATGAAACGCTAACTCTGAAATAGCCACTTATATAAACACAATTTACGTAACATCACTATGTAATTATCATGTCATAGATAACATTGTAGGGCTCAATGGTCAACCGGAACTTAATATACTCATGCAATCAAAATCGGAAGTAGCCGATATTCAAGGTGCATGCCATTGTGTGCGTGATGTAAGACAAGGTTATATTGAAGGGAAAAAACATAGTGTACAAACATTCAATCGATAAGAATTATACCAATGTTATTTGTATAACAGTAATAATTAATATTGTTAACAAATACACACACGGTTGTCTGTTCCTGAGGTAAGGCATTCCAGTTTTAGGTAAAAGCTGACTGATAAACAACATCATTATCAATATTATATATTTAATTATAAGGAATAACACCATGTATTGCATCATGTGCTGAGTGTTCAAAAATGAAAATAAATTAACTTGCGTTCACTTTGATACGATGACATTCACATTAAAAAGAAAAATAAAGTCCAAAAAACTTCGGAGAAATGTGAGGAAGGCTTGCGTTTTCGAAGTAATAATATTTCGTAACATGTAAGTTAATTGGGAAGTTATTCCCAATATCATGATGACCAGAAAATCTACAAATAATACAAAAAAAAAAATACAAAAAAATACAAAATAGTTTATTGATTAAAATAAAGTATTACAAGACAAGTCGCAAGGGCCCCTGTACTGGGTGGTAACCCGTGTTACTGTGTTATAATCTTCTTCTTCTTCTTTTATTTTTGGCATACGATCGCCATTTGCGACATTCTGACTCAATTTATTATAAAGTTTTTTACAAAGTCATATATAAAAGAACGAAATTATATGTAGTAAAACATACGATATGCTTGGATTTTAAAATAATAATAGAGGCAAAGCTATGTGTTCACAATTACCTAAACCTAACGAACAATAGTATATCGAAATAGTTCAACTGTTATGCAAGAGACGTGGCGCAAGCGTTTAGAACTAGGGCAGGGTAGAGCTCTCTGAACCGAATGTTAACGTATTTTATATTTATTAAAATTAAATTAATTTCCTTTTTTTATAAGTTTTTTTTTTTAAACTAAATTGTAGGTATTAAAATTATTCGAAAACGGGATATTTACCATGTATATTTTCGTTTTCGAATAAATTTCGTAATGGAAGTAACTATGTTAATCTAAAATCTTATATAAATTGTACTATTTTGGATGTAACCTTATATAAATTGTACTATTTTGGATTATTAATAAAATTCTAAGCTTTACGTTTTTAGGGTTCCGTACCTCAAAAGGAAAAAACGGAACCCTGTAGGATCACTTTGTTGTCAAGACGCAAGGGAATAAAACCTACGGGGTACTTCACGTGAACTTAGAATCTTGAAATTTGTTACGAAGCAACGTCTTATAGTAGGTACATATAAAGGAAAAATTGTGAAAAGCATACACTTTTAGTTACACCATATTATAATAAAAATATTTTTAATAATTTTTTTAACATCTGGCCAATACAAATGTTGTCGTGTGCGGGAATCGAACTCACAACCGCCCGCGCAACAGCCAAACGCAATCCAGCGCTGTAACCGCTGCGCCAACGCGGCGTCTGTTTAAATTGTGTAAATTGTTTTATTCGATTAAATTAAGTTCATTATTTATTTTCATGTCTTGAATTACGGAAGAAATTCTCTTTTTCGTGTGGAGTAATTTTATGTCATTTATAATATAATGCATTTCGCTTATTTTAAAGTAAACATTTTGTCTACTGTGATAATTATTAATTAGATTAGCCTTAATTTATTCTCGACGCTTCTATTAAAGAACACTTTCAAAAACAGTTTTATTAAGTTGTTATTGAGCATATAGATATAGTAAGTACTATGTGGAATGAACCAATTATACTTGTAAGTAACAAATATAATTATGTACTACTAGCCGACCCGTGCCCACTTCGTTGGGCGTTATAATCCATTTCACATATGAAGGGTACGGTGAAATTTGATATGTTCCAATACACTCTCACTATTTTCAGCAAATCAGATAAATATAAATGTTTTAAAATCACCAATTAATTTCTAAGGCTAATAAAAATGCTTGATTAGATTGAATTGTTGACACGGCACGTCAGAGGGCGCAGGTTCAAATCCTGCTGATTTAAAATCTTTACATATTTTTATCTTTTTCCTTTTATCTTGTCACTCCTGAATAGCGTAGCTTTCTGTTAGCGAAAGAATTTTCATGATTGGATCAGTATTTGCGAAGATTACCCCGTATATACAAACAAAGTTATAAACTTTACCTCTTTATAATATTAGTATAGATGATAGTACTAATAGTAAGGTGCGGGCTTAAAACGGCTAATTTCAATTGAACTAATTAATGTACGGCTGAAGGAACGTGCTTGGAACGTTCCAATACTTCTCCTACATGGAGAAAGAGACGAATGAATCGTGAATGAACCTATGAAGCAATTTTTATTGCGTTAAAAAGTATAAAGTGATTGAAAGAAATATGGTTTTGTAATAATAACACATGTTTACAGATGTACAACAGATGTTTGCCGTGGTCTGGGTGTTTGTGCAGTCCTTGTGGGTCTCCCCACGGTGCCTCGGAGAGCACGTTAAGCCGTCGGCGTCGGTCCCGGTTGTTATCATGTACACCTGATAGCGATCATTACTCATAGTAGGGAATATATCTGCCAACCCACATTGGAGCAGCGTGGTGGATTAAGCTCTGATCCTTCTCCTACATGGGGAAGAGGCCTATGCCCAACAGTGAGATATTACAGGCTGAATCGGGAATCGTGAATAATAGCATTGCATTTACAATGATATAGTCCTTTCAAATGATAACTACGTTCGAATTGTCGTGAAAATATAGATAGTATTTTTATTTCTTTCATACAAAATTTTTCGAGAATAAAGCTTAATAAAATTTTGAAGACTGTAAAAATTGTAGGTGTTTTATGGTTATCCTTTAACCTTTGATCTATTGATTGATTTAGAATCCAGTAACACACCACTGCTGGGTAAGTAT
Organism: Melitaea athalia; assembly: GCA_905220545.2. Taxonomy (NCBI): domain Eukaryota; kingdom Metazoa; phylum Arthropoda; class Insecta; order Lepidoptera; family Nymphalidae; genus Melitaea; species Melitaea athalia. The sequence goes on from HG992203.1 coordinate 8,921,399, forward strand.
ATTATTTTACTATTCTTTTTTTGTATGTTTTTATGTATGGACACGGTTTGTGTAAAAGATATTTGAGATAATCGAAATATGTACAAAAAAAAAAACATATGGCGGTATTTTTTATTGTAAGTTCGCCGGGTCAGCTAGTATTTTATAATATTTTTATGAAATTTACGCAGTTTGTAAAACTTTAGATATAAATGTGTAAAAAGATTAAATAATTATGAAATATGTAGTCCAGTAGGTCAGTGATAAAAATACAATGAAAAAAATTTACAAAACATAACGTAACTTGACGCAACGTGAACTTTTTAGTTTTATTTTAGCATTTGTATATATTACTAGCTTCTGCGCGCGACTTCGTCGGCGTGGACTCCGCTCCTGTTGGTCTTAGCGTGATGATATATAGCCTATAGCCTTCCTCGATAAATGGGCTATCTAACACTGAAAGAATTTTTCAAATCGGACCAGTAGATCCTGAGATTAGCGCGTTCAAACAAACAAACAAACAAACAAACAAACAAACAAACAAACAAACAATCAAACAAACAAACTCTTCAGCTTTATTATATTAGTATAGATTTAATTTCATGTATAAATTTTTTGGTAATTTAGTTTTCTGATAAAAATGGGCTTATAGCAATTATATTTTCACTAGCTTCTGCGCGCGACTTCGTCGGCGTGGACTTCGCTCCTATTGGTCTTAGCGTGATGATACATAGCCTATAGCCTTCCTCGATAAGTGGGCTATCTAACAGTGAAAGAATTTTTCAAATCGGCCCAGTAGTTCCAGAGATTACCGCGTTCAAACAAACAAACAAACAAACAAACAAACAAACAAACAATCAAACAAACTCTTCAGCTTTATATATTAGTATAGATTAGGTTGTTATAAAAGAAAATAATAAATAATAACTATACAGAACAAACAAATTTAAACGAGAATTTGTTTTTATACGTAAAATATTAACGAATAGATGACTCTTCGGTACAATAGTCACAGCAACAAAATGCGCCAACGCTTTTGGTTTCGATACAGTAACACAATACTGCTTAATAGCAGTATAATTATACTTCATATCATCATACATTTTTTCGCAAATATGTCGAGTACCTACTTTTATAGTTTCTTTTGTACAAACCTTTTTCTGACAGTAATCTTCTATTTATATAAAAGATATTTCCACCCATTGACTCATCACGATATCTCTGGAACCATAAGGCGTAGAGACTTGAAATTTTCTAAGAACATTCCTTTTGCCGAGTAGAGGTCAGCTAGGAACGGATTTTACGAAATTCTACCCACAAGGGGGGGTTGCGGGGGTTCATAACATATATGGCAAAACAACGTTTGCGGGGTCAGCTAGTTAATGCATAAAAGAGGGGCCCAATTTTCTACGGTCATTCGGTAGTTCTACATACATCCTGACGACTCGTTTATATACTATAGGTGTAGCTCATACAAATATTGTGATTGTATGGAAAAACAAATCAGAACATGATTATTGTGTTGTGGATTAATAAACCCCCTAAAAGGAATTTCATCGTACATTGTCTACGGTATTATTTATTTCGAACCAATGTTACATAATACAAACCTTTTGTATAGGCAATACAGGCCTAGCATGGTCTGAAAGTTTGTCCTTTTCTATCGTGTGTTCAGACTCCCAGCACAGGAGCAAAATACTACTGGGCTCGTTAAGTGTGAGCCGTTTCAGGTCCTTTAATTGATTTACAAACACCCATATTAACAATCAGTTTTAAACAACCCACATAATACTAAATTTATTATCTATAAATTTAACATTACATAATATAAAATTAATTTTTTATCACATATTATATTCATTATCGCCTTATCAATATAAATTGGGGCACATTTACATTTGATTCGGTAATCGGACGGTTTCGTAATCCAATTGTATACAATAAGTGACGTAGCTGTCTGACCTATTTCGTAAATGATTGCATTACTTGTGACCCCTTTACACTCTCGATTGTACATTCCGAGGTCGATAAATAATATATTAATTTATATACTTGTATATTCTTTTTGTTATATATTAATTAATAATAAAATAAGTAATAAATAGACACGTAAAAATGCGAAAGTCACCCAGATTGTCGACAGAGGTTGCCTGTAAGATATGATATACATCTTTCAGCGTCGTCAGCAGCGTCTTCGGTGCGACAAAGCCAGCCCTGCGGTCACCAACCCGCCTGCCCAGCGTGGTGACTATGGGCAAAACACATGAGTTCACGCCATTTTTGGCGCGAACTTTTGGAGGCCTATGTCCAGCAGTGGACTTGATATAGGCTGAAATGATGATGATGACGATGATGATGATGACTGAAGTATACTTATTATTTGCAACACAAAAATAATTAACGCCCAACTAATTGGGCACGGGTCGGCTAATATACTTATAATTATATACTATACAGGGTGTTAGGGGAATGGTTAGCCATAGAGGTATGTTGGGTAGGGGGGGTCATTTGGAACCTATTTAGGCTAACTTACCTATATGCAAAGTGTTACGGATTTTTTTTTATAATTATTTTTTCATTTTTCGGAAAAAGTGCCGAAAATTAGTGATTTGACTATCATATCTTTTTTGTTTATTGATATATCAACGCCATTTCTTTTTTGTTTTGATTATCAATACATTGCGCATGTAAAATAAACGTGATTTAATTTAGAAAACATCTACAAAAAAAATTATGGGCCAAAGAAATCTTGACAGAGACAAAAAGTAAATCAAACCTTCAAGTTTAGGTATGAATTAAAAAAAAATTAAAGCATCCAGACAATTTAAAATAATTTAAAAAACTACTCTAGTTAACACTGTTTTAAATAATATTACTTTCATTCACCTACCTTACTTACTTTTTTTTTAAATGATGAAATAACGAAATGGTTTCTACCTGAACCCGCACTCTACGCTGACAATTATAACAATAATTGTTATTACGCAGGGCGGTATATCCCTGTATAGCACATGGTAAACTACCATCTTGACTTTGGCGACATGTTGGCGCAGCGGTCAGAGCACTGGCTGATGCGCTGGCGGTCGTGCGTTCGATTCCCGCTCACGGCAGATATTTGTATTGGTCATATAGATGTTTATCGTGGTCTGGGCGTTTGTGCTTGTGTATTGTGTGTGTTTCCGGACCCCCGACACAGGATCAAATCCTACTGGGGGCCGTCGAGTGTGAAGCGTTTATTATTAAAAAAAAATCTTGACTGCTCTCATCAGGCGAGGATTTACATCCTTATTTGAAGATCATCCTTATTTCTAGTAATGTAGATTATGAAAATTCACGACCGAATTCACTGTATTTATAAAAATAGAATAAATTTGTTACTCGAATTTATGATTTGTTTTATTTTGATACCTACCGGCATTAATTTCACCCTATGAGAGACATTTGTGGTGCCCGTGGAAACTCATACCCCAAATTCCAAGATAAAAAGAGACAGCAACTAGTTTACCATGTGCCGTACAGGGACATATTGCCCTGCGTATTAACAATTATTGTAGAAATAAGGATGATCTTCAAATAAGGATGTAAATCCTCGCCTGATGAGAGCAGTCAAGATTTTTTTTTTAAATAATAAACGCTTCACACTCGACGGCCCCCAGTAGGATTTAATCCTGTGTCGGGGGTCCGGAAACACACACAATACACAAGCAGAAACGCCCAGACCACGACAAACATCTATATGACCAATACAAATATCTGCCGTGAGCGGGAATCGAACGCACGACCGCCAGCGCATCAGCCAGTGCTCTGACCGCTGCGCCAACATGTCGCCAAAGTCAAGATGGTAGTTTACCATGTGCAATACAGGGATATACCGCCCTGCGTAATAACAATTATTGTTATAATTGTCAGCGTAGAGTGCGGGTTCAGGTAGAAACCATTTCGTTATTTCATCATTTAAAAAAAAAGTAAGTAAGGTAGGTGAATGAAAGTAATATTATTTAAAACAGTGTTAACTAGAGTAGTTTTTTAAATTATTTTAAATTGTCTGGATGCTGTAATTTTTTTTTAATTTATACCTAAACTTGAAGGTTTGATTTACTTTTTGTCTCTGTCAAGATTTCTTTGGCCCATAATTTTATTTTGTAGATGTTTTCTAAATTAAATCACGTTTATTTTACATGCGCAATGTATTGATGATTAAAACAAAAAAGAAATGGCGTTGATATATCAATAAACAAAAAAGATATGATAGTCAAATCACTAATTTTCGGCACTTTTTTCGAAAAATGAAAAAATAATCATAAAAAAAAATCCGTAACACTTTGCATATAGGTAAGTTAGCCTAAATAGGTTCCAAATGACCCCCCCTACCCAACATACCTCTATGGCTAACCATTCCCCTAACACCCTGTATATATTATTTTATATAGGTACTCGTATCGGTGAAGTAAGGTATACTATTATATCTATATCTTTCTTATTATTTCTAATATCGTTTTAACGAGTAAATTCCCGAAAAAACAGGTGAATATATTATTTGTATTTAATTTAATGTTAAATAAAAAAATATGCAAGTAACCTTTAGACCACATTCTGATTAAATTTCTATACTTAAAATTTCAGCGGAATTTAATTTCATTTTTACTACCCACTGGTTATTTTGGTCCAATATAATTATGAACAAACTGTTATCAGTGTTCTAGCTTCCTACAAGACTATTGACAAACTATTTGTGATTCTCTTATTTTCTCGAACTAGAAGTAAATAGTTTGTTAAAGTTTTTGTATTTAACTTTTTGACTAAGTTTGCCTGCTTAATAGGTGAGTTTTATAGGAAGGTGTATACGACTCTGTGTTAAAGGTACTCGCATCTCAGGTCTAGTTTGAATTGAAAAAAAGTGTGTGTGTACTTATGTACGCACGTAAGAAATTATACTTCAAGCTAGAGTAATAAAATACTTCCAAAAAACCTACCACTTAATAATTAGACAATAAGTCCACAACGCCATCTTTTAGAAATGATAAAAACTACTTTCTTGTCTGCTAAACTAGCGGCATCTATTCATGCATGCTTGAACTACTTCGTATCCACACGCGCATTGTAAAAATTTACTCTCATCATTTTTCTTTAACGCGCCAAAAGAAGTACCTATAGCTTCAAAAATATTTTTGTGTTGGATAGCCCATTTACCGAGGAACGCTTTAGGCTATTTTTTCAGAATACCAAAACCACGGGACGCAGCTAGCTAATCGATTAGTAAGCGATTAGAGGTCTTTCAGCGGACACATTTTTGCCTCCCCCCCACCACCACCACTTCAGCCTATCACAGTCCACTGTTGGACATAGGCCTCCACAAGTTCGCGCCCGATAATATGACGCGAACTCAGGTGTTTTGCCCATAGTCACCACGCTGGGCAGGCGGGTTGGTGACCGCAGGGCTGACTTTATCGCACCGAAGACGCTGCTGCCCGTCTTCGGCCTGTGTATTTCAAAGCCAGCATGGATGGTTATCCCGCCATCCGTCGGCTTTTTAAGTTCCAAGGTGGTAGTGGAACTGTGTTATCCCTTAGTCGACTCTTACGATACCCACGGGAGGAGAGGGGGTGGCTACATTCTTTAGTGCCGTAACCACACAGCACATTTTTGCCTCATATAATTCAATATGGTGACAAAGCGCAAAGCAAGGTTGTCTGAAGATTAATTAATAATTTATTGTTGTGTATTTTAAAATGACTCTTGACATTATGGTAATACAAACGAATAATTTAAAGAAACAAAAGTCAATGCGGTTGATAAATGGTTATGTGAATGTAATTTACTTGAAAATTTAGACAGGTTGACATTACTTAATACTTAATAAAATAATACTTAATAAAATAATTAATTATAAACGAATAATATAATCGACAATATTCTATTTAGGGGGTTTGGACACTTAGATAGTACTAGCAGAAACGCCCAGGTTACGACAAACATCGAATGACCTACACAAATACTTATCATGAGAGGGAATCAAACACACGACCATAGCCTTGCAGCCGGGTCTGTGACCACTGCACTAAGCATGTCGGTTATTAATATTATATTCTTAACTAGCTTCTGCCCGCGACTTCGTCGGCGTGGACTCCGCTCCTATTGGACTTAGCGTGATGATATATAGCCTTATAGCCTTCCTCGATAAATGGGCTATCTAACACTGAAAGAATTTTTCAAATCGGACCAGTAGATCCTGAGATTAGCGCGTTCAAACAAACAAACAAACAAACAAACAAACAAACAAACAAACTCTTCAGCTTTATTATATTAGTATAGATTGAAGGCGAATTTCTGTAACTTAAAATAATGAAGGGATATAAATATATTTTTTTATAATTATGTATGTCGCGCAGCGGTCGGCGGCTGTTGCGCTGGCTTTTGCGGGATCGATCCCAGCACATGGCATATATTTGTATTGACCCTACAGATATTTGCCATGGTCTGGGTGTTTGTGCTTGTGTGTTGTGTGTTGTGTGTTTCCTGACCCCCGACAAAGGAGTAATCCTAGTAAGAGGCCGTTAAGTGTGAGCCGTTTATTTATATTAATTATAACTATCATTATAAACATAAATTTGACTAGAGTATTAAAAATGAAACGTTAGGTATGCAGTTACAGTTACAGGTAACAAGTTATGTTTGCATCAAACATTTTGACAAATGAAAATTGTTTTTAATGTTCTAATATTATAAATATACTATTAACACACTCATACAAAATCCCTCTTAACTTGTCGAGTACACGATTTAATATTAATCATTACAGAATTACGTAACGTGCATGCGTTTTGCAACTTGCAACATGTGCAAGTTGCAAGTTGCATATTGCAAATTTGCACGTACACTTGTTCACATGTGGGTCGCGGGCACTATCCGGACCGGGTCAGTATTATGTAACCACGGATTCACGAACCAATGGATTGACTATTTCATATTTTTATGTAATTATCCGTTATTACATACATATGTAAGTATATTTATTGTATAGACCACTGTTTTTGTGTGCGTGTTGAGAGGTAATGTCTGTTACTATGTGCGTTGTATGTGATGTTTAATATATTTTTTTATATTTTATAGGCCCTTTTCAAATATGGAGGAATGGGCCTCTGTCCAATAGAAGGATGTTACAGGCTAAATAAATCAAAAATGATCCTGCGCCACTTTAGTAGACTTTCAACGCGTAAAACGCGTTGGTGCTATGGTCACAGCACTGTTTTGTGGCTGTTGCTTTGGCGCAGTTGCGGGTTCGATCTTGCACATAGCAAACATTTGTATTGGCCATACAGATGTTTGACGTGGTCTGCGTGTTTGTGCTTAAGTATTTTATTTGTTTCCTAACCCCCGACACAAGAAATAATCCTAGTGGGGGTCGTTGAGAGGAAGATGTTTATTTATTTACTTAGACTGATGATTTGATGATATTGATGTGAAATTACTACGTATGTGTTACTTTTGGGTACTATGGTTTAACTGAAATAGGGCACATCAAGCAAATATGCTTTCTTCTGTGATCACAGCTAAATAGTACTGCTTTCAAGCAGTGTTGTGTTTCTGTGGTGAGTAAGGTGACCCGAGCTCCTGGGGGGATTGGGAGTACGGTCGGCAGCGCTCTTGCGATGCTTCTCGTGTCGCAGACGTCTATATAGCTACGGTAATTGCTTACCATCAGGTGAGCCGTTTGCTTGTTTGCCGACCTCGTTGTATAAACAAAAAATAAAAAAAGAAATACAGTATCAAAACAAATATTAAATTTGTTTAAAAAACTTAGTTTTCTATTACAACTAAGATGTACTTATATTAAAATTTACCGAGTGTATTTATTTAATCTAACTCTCAGAAGTCTTTCATAAATCAATATTAAAATATAGAAGTCAAACTAGCTATTAAAAGCGTGATATTCAAATATGTATATATGCAAAAAAATCTCAGTAAATATTATTAAAATGTCACATCAAATGCTTTATAAATCATTTCATTCGGAAGAATTATGAAATATTTATCGTCGACTAATGCAGAAGAAAGTTTAAACAAACGTTTTTCTTTCCACGTGCAAACGATTTGCAAATTTTATTTACGATCAGCAAGTTACATAATTCCAGAACAATCTTTATGTATTTAATAGAATGTTGAAGACGTTTTAAATCTTAATAATTATATATAAATTACGCGTCACGTTGTTTGTCCGCGATGGTCTCCTAAGCTACTTAACCGATTTTAATCAAATTTGCACACCATGTGCAGTATAATAAAGCTTGAAAGATAGCCTACATTTTATTTCGATATATATAATTATTATATTCAAGAAAAAAATAAGGCGGTACGAAGTTCGCCAGGTTGACTAGTATATTTATATATACTCGCAGTATTCTCCGGAGAGTAAAAAAATGCATAGTAGAATTGGTTGTTACAGAAGAGTTGTATCTTAATCCACCCCGATGTTCCACTGCGGGTCGGCGGATTAATTCCCTACCACGATAACGATTATTATCAGGTTTATATGATAGCTACTTCGATAGGCGATTCCGTCACCATCATACTATCCCAGGCATGGTAGGAAGACCTATAATGACATACATTCAAATCAGAAATGAACATACTTTGTACAAAAACAAAAGTCTACCAGGAGCAGGCATCATACTCCGATCGCAGTTGATAAAGCAACTACTTGCACCAATACACCAAAAATTATGTTACCTATTCATATACTGCTATAAAACATTTTTTTTTTGTTGACCCAGGGGAAATCCGTTATATACGTTGGACTCAAACCGACTATTGACTACCTAAAGCCCTGGGGTGTTCCGTCTTAGCGCCTGGGTGCAATCACGGTGACGCTATTGCACTTCCACACCTACTGGATTCTTTTAGGTTTAATGGTAATAAAATTAATATAAAAACGATAATCTTTTGTTTACATCGTACAACGAGCAAGTCGTTTTCTTATCGATGAGTCACAAATTGGTTACAATTTTAATGTAATCGATGTAGGTGTTAATTGAAATATTAAGTGTTTATACCTATTTCGATAACATTAATTCGTGATAAATGTAATCACGTAATTTTTTTGTAATGATTAATTGGTACCCGTTTTATTTAAGTTTGCATTGTTAAATATTAGTTCAATATTTAGTCTTAATATTTCTAGAATTTTTCTTTTTCATGGGTTGACTGGTAGTTATCTCTTATAGAAATAGTAGCAAGTTCGCCTTGCAGCCTTGTAACAATGATTTGTAAAACTATTAAAATACAAAAAAGTGGTTCTGCTGGGGATACCTAGAGGGTAACATAGATCAAAATGGTCCAAAAACAACCCTGTGCTTTAATAATAAAAATATGTTTATATGTATATAATTATAATAATGTACACACATAGTCATCTGTTCAAGCCTGTATTTTAGGCAACAGACAATTGATACGCATATATGTATGTACATTATTTATTGATAACAATACATATTTATTATTATATATTAATATTACCTCGATATTTAAGGCGGTAATCCACCAAACATAGAGCAGAAAGCAGGGCCGAATCAGTCCATTGTGTGAAAGTTATCATAAAGGGCCCCGTAGACGATCAAATATTTGATCAAACTTCATATTATATTTCTGTTTGTCAAATTATTTGATCGTGTGCTGCGGGATTTTTTTATATGTTTGTTATATGAAAATATGAAGTTTGATCAAACAAGTTTGACAAACAAGTTTGATCGTTTACGGGGCCCATAAGTTTCCGTCTCTGGCGTCGAGAGCGTCTGAGTACAACTCTATTCCTATATTTAAAAAAAAATGACTGGTTTTGGTTACGAACAGTGTTTAACAAAATATATTCGCCTTAAATTGTCTTTCACATAACGGAAACTCCTTAAGACCTTTATTTTTACTTCTATTTCAAATTTCAAAAAGTAGGTACTATTTAATATTTTAATGAGTAATTCCTGAAGCAAAATAGTTACACACTCATTAGTTAATTCAAAATGTTAAATAAGTCGCAGACGCTAGTCTGAGTAACACGCGAACTTTAAGTTTATACTTTAATGGTGTGTCAGTGACTGGCGCCAACGACTGAAGACAAATCCTAGTTAGAAATATGTACCATAGTAGCTAATGATTCAAGATGATGAGATCCAATGTACTTCAATGAAATATATTCATTTGATAGCTAGAGCGTCAAGCGCATATAACTTATAAAATATATGTGAATTATTTTAGTTATAAGTAATCCTTCTCTAAATTTTTAAATTAAGTTAGCTTAAAATAAATCTCCAACTCAACGGTAAAGGTAAATTCGTTACCTGCACATTTAAGTAAATATGTGTATTTGAAACTCCATATTTTTCAAATAAGAAATGAGCTTTAAGTAATAATGGTACATTTACAAGCTCTTATGGTAGAATGTCATCATCTTTAGTTTAATTTTTGTTATTAATTATGGCTAATGATCCAATAAAAATTTAAGAAAATAGAAGTTGAATTAAAGTATATTAAGGTATAGTAAAGCAGGATGTTGCCTGGAACAGCCCGTCTGGGGAAGAAACACTACCTCACAGAAGACTACCTCACAGAAGATCCAAGCCAAATAATACTGCTCCTCAGAAGTGTTGTGTTCCTATGATAATTAAGGTGTCTAGAGCTGCTGGGAAGGTTCTGGGATAGAGTCGGTGCTAGCGATGCTTCTGGTGTTGCAGGCACCTATAGGCTACGGTAATCACTTACCATCAGATGGGCCGCACGATTGTTTGCCGACCTAGTCTAATAATAATAATAAAAAAATTGGAAACAAGCAATGTTTTAAAAATCAATTATCATTTTATAGTCTAGGTATAAAATTAACTCACAGAAAATTCAGCCAAAAACTTATTATGCACGCTTGAACAAATTTGTTACGTAATATAGACTCAACAACTTTGTTTACGCGTCCTTACCACTAACGAAGATCAAGCACTCTGTTTGTCTGTTTGTCGAACATGTTTTTGAAGAATTAATTTATGTTTACTGTATGCACGTGTTCAGCGAGGTTTGATTAATCTTATGTAACAAAATTTGGGCATAGTTCAGAGGAGTGATCGACCAGTAGAGCACGGGAGGTTAAGCCCAGTTTCTAGTTTATTAGTTCTGTGAACTTTTTTGGAATCTTTTTTGCAAACCAATGTTCTAGATTAATAAAAATGTAATAATAAAATAATAAAAATGACATACGTGTAGTACTCGTATAACCTTAAACAAGTATTTAATTAGAACCGATACACCGTCCCAAGTAGATCAGAAACAAATATTTGTACCAATACAAAAAAAAAAATCCTCGAGCGAGAATCAAAATCACGACCATCAGGCTAGTTCTTACAACTAAATCATAATAGTTTGTCGGGTCTGCCAACTTCAACCCAATCTAACCAATTAGCCAACCCAAGTTTTTTAGATATTTCATTACTCCAATTCATAAATTGGCTTATAGTTTCCACACCTTAGGTATTTTATTAAGGGCATAGCAGAAACTAGACATAGAAAGACTTTCTAATAACTATACTAGAACAATGATCATATTTATAAATAGGACTATCTAGTTCTTGAATATTACTCTTATATATTATGTTTTAAAAGTTAAAGATAAAATTATTAATTTAGTTTAAAGTCAACACATAAATAATAATACGACATGATGTAAGCCAGCAATAATTTACATTTTTTGCTTTTTACGATTAGTTTTATAAAAGGTTATTTGTGAATTAATTATCAATTTAATATTTATATTGAAATATAGCGTAAAAAGATATACCAAAATACCTAAATTAAAATCTCTAATCGGTGAAAAAAAATATGCAGCAATATCGGTAAAACGGAATTGATTCCGTTTTACCGATATTGCTGCATATTTTTTCCGATTAATAAAAACATAATGAAAAACGTATAATCCTGTAATGTAAATGTAATATTTTTACATTCATAAAATATATGTCATGTGTTCGCCGTAGAGGAAAAAAATAATGAGGAAATCAGCCGTTTTAGAATTAAATCTAAGACTAAAAAAAAAGAAAAAAAAGTATGCTAAACACAGGAATTATAAGAGTATTTTTTTACTTAATGTGAAAACCGGAATTCGTCAGATAGAAAATTTCATGTTATATACGCAGCTATTACTCTCAGTAGCAAAGCAGTAGTCAAAAGTTTTACCCGATAACAAGTTTCAAAACAGCGTGATTCCAGAACAAAAAAAGGTTTGTAATAAAACTAAATAGTCTAAGATAATCAAAAGTATTTTACACGTTGTATTTCTATTGTATTATATCCATCACAGAGGACATCGAACCGGCGATAGTTTGAAACAAAGAATTGCATAACCGCTGAGTCATAATGTCATTGTCATAATGTTCCCCAACAGCGTCGCGACGCCGTGACTCAGTGAAAGATACGCCCTTAATGTGTAAGCTTACAGACGGACAGATCGTATACCTAATCGAAAGTAGACGCATGTAGCGATTTAGTCTGAGACATTAAAGGTTATGTTTTATTACAGTTAATAACTTCAAAAGTTGTCGATATTTTATGGCGTTAGTTTGTTAATTAAATAAGTTAGCATCTTACACTCAATAGTTTTTTTTTGTATCGCAGGGGAATCCATTTACGGGTGATATCCAGGACGCCCGGGTAGGCAGTTCTAGACCGTATGTCGGCCTCAGCACTTGGGGGTGCAATACAGACTAAGCCCCTGCAGGAGCCTTCAGCCGCCTTAATTGGAGAGTCCCGGATCTGCAGGCAACAGGATCCCTCCAGCGACAGGCCGGCCTCGGCGAATCTTGTGCTGTGGTTCTGAAACGGTGCACCACAGATGTACATTATGCCAAACATGTATTACAACAAACATGTGCTTCTATAGGTACCTATAGGGTGGCAAACAAGCGTACGATCCGTCTGCTTGTAAGTAAGTGGCTACCGTTGTTTTTGGGCGTCTTTCTCTTATCTTTTTGTATGCAATATTAAGAGCAGCAGCAGCGTGTTTTAGACCCTTTCCTATTGTCAACACAACGTTTCCTCAGAACCTCATGGCACTAATTGAGAATAGTCTTATATTGCTGTGAACTTCTTTAAGATTAAGGTACATCCTGAGGGGCTGCTCTAGATTTTTATAAAAATATTTCCTCCTGCGTCCTACCTCAATAGTTTATACAAAAATCTTTCGCAAGTAGCTATTAAACCTACAGCCGCCAATTGATTTGACCAATCCAACAATTGTCAAGATACATAATTATGTACGTACTATATGCTAATGTAAGTTTATTTTATAAAACACGGGTCAGAAGTTGTTAAAACAATACTGTATCATTTTATACATACATATTTGAAGACAAAAAATCAAAGCAGAATAAACAGCCTCAGAATTGTATACAAAGACCTAGCCTAACAGGGCACGTCTAGACACATTTCCAGGAAGGACAAAGTCGATGCAAGGTAAAATGATTCATAGTACATTGTGTTACGTCATACATATGCAACGTGATCTCTAACAGGTCGTCTATAATTGGTTTATAATTGTTATGTCATGTGTAATATTATAATATCTTATTATATTTAATCTTGATACTGTGTAACGCGCGCAGTTTCACCTGTTTACCTTTATACTTATGTTAGTGTTTTAACCTTTTGAGTATAATATAGTAGGTATAAGTGCGACAAGATATATACACTTGAGCCTATAGCAGTCCACTGCTGAACATACCTCCCCAAGTTATATATAAATATATAGTTTTGTTATTAAGTGCATTAGAATAAAACCTAAAGATATTCTTAGGTTAATTACCTATTATGTGAATCGCTAATACACTTCACGTCACTTCAGCCTGTCGCAGTTCACTGCTAGACGTAGGCCTCCACAAGTTCGTGCCAAAAATAACGTGAACTCATGTGTTTTGCCCATAGTCACCACGCTGGGCAGGCGGGTTTGTGACCGCAGGGCTGACTTTGTCGCACCGAACTCCGAAGACGCTGCTGCCCGTCTTCGGCCTGTGTATTTCAAAGCCAGCAGTTAGATGGTTATCCCGCCAACGGTCGGCTTTTTTAGTTCTAAGGGATAGTGGAACTGAGTTATCCCTTAGTTGCCTCTTACCACACCCACGGGAAGAGAGGGGGTGGCTATATTCTTTACTGCCGTAACCACATAGCAGAATCGCTAATTAATTAGATCGACTTAACAACGGCGTAGTTTAGTTGCTTACAATTTATTAATATAACCATAGCATTTATCAAAATAATTTTAGTATATGACATAATAAAGCACAAATTAGTAACATAATTGCGTATTTATTTTAATGTATGCATTAATAACCATCAAATAAAAAAAGGAAAATAATTATTATAACAATTTATCATAATTATATTAAAAGCAATCGTTTTGTGCGTAGTTAGTTAATTGTGAAAAAAAATACAGTCGATTAAGTCACAATTCAAATACCTATACGAACAATTACTAAAATATTTGATTAATAATTAAGGCAGGTATAAAACATTTTGGACCGCAAAAGATCTAGATTAGGTGCTAGCAAAAACTTAATGTTTAGTTTGTAAATCGGGGCTGGTTGGGTTAAAACTGCGCTTTATTTTTTACACGCGTGGACCTAGGTTTCCTTTGAGTTAATCTGGATCTACTTATTTCCTCAACCAAATTTACCACGATAAGTTTAATAAAATATCTATGATAAGTGAATGGTATATTAATATATACCTCACCATATACATACATCCTCATATTATTGTATTCATACTTTAAGGATATATCTATTTATAACAAATTTAAATAAAATTCAATATTTTCAGAATTATTCTATACAATTTTATACAAGATATAAATAAGCATTACGTTATTTACTTTGGTAAAGCATATGTATGTTATCGGTTATATGAAAAACGACCAAATACTTTAGCGGTTACATAAGAACACCATTAATAATACCTAAAAGTACTATAAATTAATATAAAAAATTGCGACAACAATCTATACTTTCTCACCCCATAACGGTGTAGACATTTCATGGTGCCCATAGCAAGGCCAACGGGTCATCGACCGGCAAGGTGACCCCAAAGTCACTGTGACCTACCCTAACGTCTTGAATTCGATTCCCAGAAGCGAATAATAGTCTGGAAGTCTTAATCCGGTTGTTAATAAAAAACGTAGGATGGAGTAAGGTTATGTGAGGAAGGACGGACAATTTTCGGGTATTATATTATTATATCTATGTATAGCGTCTGGGTTCTTATTCTGTCATAATAGCGCGATTTATAATGCCTCAACTTGTGTGTATCGGAGCTGCTTCGTTTCGTTTCGTGCTGGGTCGGGTTCCGTTATAGCATTTGTTGCTAAGGGGGTTGTTGTTAGGTTAACTTTGCAATTATAATGGATTACGACAAGTTGGGTCTACTCACGACACCTCGTAATCTAGGATTAAAGTTTGTTTGTTTAAGCGCATTAATCTTAGGAACTACTGGTTCGAATTAAAAAACATTCACACACGGTCATCTGTACTTAAAGTAAGCAACTTAATGCTTGTGTTAAACTTTAAAGGTACCTAACAGCCGACTGATATAGCTACATTTTTTTTTTTGAAAAATATACATAAGTACGAATAATATACCTATATCTACCACCCACGGAATTGAACCCTCAACCTCATCACTAGATGATTATGTCTGTCTGAAATTTAAATTAATAGTGTAAATAAAGCGCTGTTGAATTCGATGGCGCTTTTCCTGTTGATTATACTTATGTTATGTATTATGTTATAATTGTTTGATTTTCATTGAAATATTATAATTATGTGGAAACGTTCTCTTAATTTAATGCGTAATTTATAATGGAATATTTTAAACGATTTGCATACATTTTATGATTATTTTAGGAAAATTACCTACTTAACTTTATTTTATTAACGTAGGTATCAACTAGTTTCCCTTATACATATAATTAAAATAGTAAAACAATTTAGGTTTTTTTATACAGCGATTATAAAAGGCATAAAAAACGTTGTTCTAATTAATTGGGAGTACAAAAAAATTGTTGCGTAAGCGCAGACAAGGTGACCTGGCATTGTGTCCTTACAATGCTGTCTGTTGGTCTGTCTGTACCGCGTTTGAGGGGGAATTTAGAACATTAGATTATTGAAATCGGCCCGTCTTTACATATATATTTTTTTTCGTTTTTTATTACTTTGATATGGTACCTCTTTGTGTTTTATTTATTTTGTTTGTATATTATGTTTTGTGTGTTGTGAAAAGATTGATGAACAAATAACGCACACTTATAAAAAAACATTACGTTTGAATAATGGGTTCTATGAATATTAATATATTTTACTCATGTGTTAAAATGGTATACGAAAACATGATCATAATTAGTAGACATATAGGTACTGAATAGTTTCTATTTTATATTGTGATTTTACTTTTTGATTTTATTTTGTATTGGTTTACAAAAAGTGTGAAGAAATAATATATCGCTCCTTGAATACAAAAGGGCCACAAATCAGAAATTATTTAAAATCGTTTTATTGCATAAAATGATAAATAATCTACTATATTTCATGGTAAAAAAAACTTCCATAATTTTTGCTTATAATTTATGGTAACAGTGACCTACTACCCTTTTTGCACTGGAGCACTTTGACAGGTAACGTCAGTTCAAAACCGCCACCTTTCCATTTGCGACCCGAGATTCAACGTGAACGCACGTTGGTTTTCGTGAAAAAGTGCCACAATCCAAAATACATCTGTGTTGCATTCAAACTTCAGGTAAGTGTGGTTATGTTTTATAATACAAAAGTGCCATATTTTGTAAAACGTCCGTTTTGTATTCCAACATCAGTATTTTTTGATCATATGTTATAACACAAAAGTGCCATATTTTGGAAAACGTCCGTTTTGAATTCTACAATCAGTATTTGTGATCGTATTTATAATACAAAAGTGCTATATTTTGTAAAACGTCCGTTTTGCATTATAAAATCAGTATTTGTGATCATATTACACAATCCGAAAGTGCCATATTTGAAATGCGTAGTGTTAATACTTATAAAATAATGGGTAGATATTCCAAAATTATTTATTTATTTAACAATTTATGTACACTAGAAAACAATATACAACAAATAGCACATAAACAATGCTGGTACAAAGCCGCACTACTTATCCCATGATGGAATCTCTTCCAGTAGTCCTGCCACAGGAAAATTATAAAATAATCGCTAAATTAGCGTTTACAATAAAAATTTAAAAAAAATACTAAAAAATATAAACAAATATATATGATAAAAACATAACTATACAATTTGAAAAGCATACATACATAAAAAAGTATACACACATAGATACAAATAATATAATACATACGATAATACTCGTATATTCTAATACGCATAAAGACAATTAAATTAATTTTAGGTTATGATTGATTTAGGTAGAATTCTCTCACTCTTTTCTTAAATAGTGATAATGTTTCGCAATCGCGAATTTCGTATGGTAAGGAAATCCAAAGTCTAATTGAATGTGCAGTAAAGGAGTAGGAATAAAAGTCGGTACGGTGAGTGGGTATCTGAAGAAGAGAACGTTTATGAGATCTACACAGAGAATCATTAGCGTGAGAGAAAGAGAAGCTGTCCCGTAAATACGAAGGAGAACAAGGATCAAAAAGAGTCTTAAAAAGGAAGCAAAGTATTCTAAAGTTTCTACGATGGCGGATACTTAAAGTAACTGAAACTAAAAAACAGGGTATCCTTAAACTTGTTGAGAAAAATATCATACCAAAGTATTACCAAAGCTTTTACGAGTAATACAATAGTTAGGTACTTAATTGTGATAATATTTAGAAAAGTAAACTTTGAATGTTCCTTTTAATTAACAAAGACTTATAAAAATAGTATTAAATAATTAATAACAATATTAAATAACTACGATTTTAAATAACTTTTCTTAATTGTAACTTAGTATAGTAAACTTTTTTTTAAGACTTTCTAAGATTTTCTAAGACTGTGATATTTTTACTGTGTAATAATATTTTTATAAGCTGTAGTATTTTGCTACTAAATTCTGTGCATTTATAACTGATCTCGTAATTTGTTTATGTTACTTGAAATAATTAACGTAAAAAGCGCCTTAAATTGTTTAAAACTGTGATTTGTAAGACAACTTAAATTGTTATTGTGTAATAATATTATTGTAATATTTTGTTATTTTATTATACTGAATTCTGTGCCTTTAGAACTGCTCTCGTATTTTATATTAGTTAGTTTTGTTGCAGTAAGATCTCTCTCTTTAACATTAATAAGTAATACAAAATATGAGAAAATAAATAGAGAGAAATGAGCGTCGGCGGTTGATTTTTAGAGGATTTATTGATTTTGTTTTTTATGAATATTTTGATATGATTATTATAGTTTTATCTCTTGTTTTTTATAGTTCTAAAACATATTGTAAACGTTTTAGACAGATGTTTAATTTGACTGAATAAATGTCGCGTACAAAGTTGATCTTATTTCTATTAATAATAAGTTAAGATTTTATTAGTTTGTAATTTTTAATTCAGTATTTTCTTGTCGTTCATTCACTTCAGTTATTACCTAGTAATAAGATTAAACTTTTTGATTCATTTTTTTAACAATAAGGTACAATAAACCATTTTTATTAGTAAAATTGTGTTTACTTTTAGACATAATTTTCAAGATATTGATTCAAATTTTGAATGCAAAAGGGACTTTTATGCTATTTTATCTTATTAGGTAACAGCTATTACAAAGTTCATATTGTACATAGATACAGCTAAAAAATACGCATCTATTGATATATCAACATCTTATATTTAATTAATAAATATATGAAATATTAAAAAAAAACAGTTTAAAAAGTTTGTTTTGGCCGTCCTGTAAAATTTATGAATTTCGATTTGTGTCCGTTTTGTATTCAAGGAGCGATATGTATTGTAGTACAAGTATTCTAGTTTTATTAGTTTTTTTCCATCCTTTTTGGTATTTATGTATACGTTTTCATTTTGTGCGGTAAAAGTATTGCAGCAAAATAGTACCAAAACACCCAACGAATACTACCAAAATAATACATTTTAACTAACTTGCCATACATCGCAGTTTTACCATTATTTATGGTCGAAGTGTCGTTTCTGGTTGTAGCTTTTATCTTAAAATTTAAAATTATATTTAAGTATAATTTTATACATTAATTGAAATAAATCAAATTATCGCGAATAATAAGTATTGTAATATTACCATCTGAGCTTATTTGTTTTTGTGATAGGTAAGATTATCTAATAAAATGATTAATTATATTTATACACTAATTCATTTATCTAGGAATCTATTTTTAGTTTATCTTAGACGATTAAAACATTAAAAAAAATAATGACATAAGTATATAAATGTGTGTAATCACTACATATTACAAAACAAAGTCTTTTCCCGCTGTCTGTCTGTCCCTATGTATACTTAGATATTTAAAATTACGCAACGGATTTTGATGCGGTTTTCTTTAGTAAATATAGTGATTCCAGAGGAAGGTTTATATGTATAATACATGCATAATATAGTAGAGGAACACTGATAGTTTTAGAGTTTTCTAATGTGATGTCGTAAATAAACACAATTTTTGCGCTTAGATTGCAACTATTTATTTTATATTTAGTATCAGCATTGTGCCCGTGCGAAGCCGGAGCAGGTCGCTAGTTAAAATATAATTACACATATCAATATTAATATAATATTATAAAGCCGAAAATTTTGATTGTTTAAAAGCGCTAATCTCAGGTTCTACTGGATCGAATCCAAATACATATCCAAAGACGATTTTATTTTTGATTTGATATTTACGAAAAAGAAATTACTAGAACTTGTGACTTATTCGATCTGCGGTAATAACAAAATTGTATACAGAATCTGATTTACTTGAGGACGTTAACGAAATTATTATTTCGACTTTCAGAGAGGTCGATCTCGGTGACATTCGTTTAATCCGAACGATGTAATCTATGTATGTCTATACTAATATTATTTTTGTTGAATTGGTTTGTAGTTGACAAATACTGAATCTATTTAGACAAACTTGAAAATTCTTTGTCTGTTAAAAATCAGTTAAATTTTTAGATGAAATAAGTTATGAACGTGCAATACCTAAGTATCATTTCCGTCCGTTTTTTTTTTATAGAGTTGGGTCGGCAAACAAGCGTACGGCTCACCTGATGGTAAGCGATTGCCGTAGCTTAAGCTTATAGACGCCTACAATACCACAAGCATCGCAAGCGTGTTGCCGATCCTAAGGCCGCGTTTCCACCTGCAAGCAAACTCGTGAAAGTCTTGCAGAAGTTCCTTGCTGTATCGTTTACATGTTCCTGCAATTTATTTCTGCAATCACTGTCGTGCGAGAAGCTCGCGGTTCATACTGTCGCAACTTATCGTGCAGGTATTTACACACAAAAGCTTACGTGTGTCGCTATCAGAACTATCGCAATATTTTCTATTCTATTTCTATACTCTGAGATCATGACGTCAAGACGCATACGTGTAGCAGCTGCATTAACTATTTTGTTGTTGAAAAAGAAAAATAGATCAATTTGGGTTCGAGAATGGATTTCTAGAAAAACAACTGGAAGATGGACAGTAGTATTTCAATTTTATTCGTATGACCGCAGACGATTTAGAAGCGCTATTAACTGTATAGTTTTTTCACGCGACCATTCACGACTTTGTCGTTGACTCATTCTTCTCATAAGAAAAATCAAGCCGTGCGGGCGATACTTGCTGCGAGATATACGAAACTAGACCGATAAGCAGCGAGATCTGTCGCGAGTCGACGCGTACATGTTTAGACATACTTTCGCAAGTACTCGCAGGAAGCGCTTAACAAACTGTCGCGACAGCACTTGCTACGGGGTTTACACTTGCAAGCTGCTGTCAGACAGACTGTCGGACATTTCTCGCGGAAGTTATCTTGCAGGTGGAAACGCGGCCTAACCCCCTTTTCTCCCCTAGGAGCTCTGGTCACCTTACACAGCACAGGTTATGTTCCTGTGCTGCTTGAAAGCAGTATTATTTCACTGTCATCTTCTGTACGGTCGAGAACAATAACAAAAAATATCTGATACCTTCTTATACATTACAGCTTTGTCTTCTATAACAATTCTTTGAACATAATATAAGACTCCTTGTTCGAGTAAAACAGACTAAATACAATCTAAAGATCTATTTAATCTTTTAAAAAGTTAGTTTTTACATACAGGTATATAGAAATAACATAATATAATATACTTTATGCTATCGGAAAAGTGTGTACTATGAACAATATTTAACGGAATTATACCTAATTTCGCTCGCACTTTATTTATCGCATGTCTTTTTCTCGTTCATTTTGAATTCACAGAACTTATTTTAAAAAACACTCTGACCCGATTTTACTTTTAAATGTATTTATTGTATATATTTAATTACCATTTATTTAATACTTTATTGCCTGCTTTTGAATTATTATAATATTCAAATTTAACAAAGTATAAATGACTTACAAATAACATACAAATACATTAAGAAATAGAACAAAATTATACCATCCGAAACCGAAGTTCTGTGTTAGAAAACCGAAAAAACACACATACAGACGCCCAGACAAATTTACATCACAAATATAATATTTACGTGTGGGAATTGAACTTGTAATCACAATAGTTAAAGTCAGTTTCTGTTACCACAGCGCTAGTCACCAGATAACAAACATTATAATGTCAATGATTTATCATCATGACACAACAGCAATAGGAGACTGGAGGCCATGATTGAACACGGAATGATGCAACATTTGTGAAATGATAATAAATATCAAGGTGAGTACGCTTATCTTTCTATTGTTTTCACAACAAAATTGCCCTATCGATTTCAATAAAAATTTAAATATTTATTTTTATATTTTCAGTTTTAATTTTGCGAAAGGAAACTATTTTCTTTCGTAATTATGTACATGAATGTTTTGCCTAAGCTTAAAAGTATTGTTAACTAATCGTTGTATATATTAATTAGTGTAAGCTTGATAATGTTTATACCTACTAGTTATGTAACCGTAGGTAGGCGAAGTGTTGACCACATGCGGAATTTTATTAATTTCTTGGGTTCTTAGAGCATTCACATTTTTGTATTTGAAGAGTTCCTAAATTCCTAAATCTGGCATATAAATAATCAACCCTTGTGTGAACCCAAAACAATTATGTATAAATATTAGGTAGGGATCCCTAGTACATTTTTTTCACCTGATTAGTATCAAGCTAATTTTCCGGGAGTAACTTCATTTTGATGAGACGAACAAATAATGTATCTACGAAAACTCTCGATTGTGGTAGGTAATAGAGTTAGCAGGAGATAGAGCAGCAGTGACCGTAGGACCGGGATAACGTGCCACGCAATTTGTAAGACAATATTACTATTAAATTATATAAATATCTATCCAACTAAAAGAAAAAAAAATAAAAAAAATAAATTTTTTGTTGATGACCTCGTAAGGTCATCAAAATTTATTACAAACCAGCGATTTTTTTAAAAATGTACTAGGGATCCCTACCTACATGTCTTGTATCACCGCGTTGGCGCAACGGTTACAGCACTGGTTTGTGGCTGTTGTGCTTCGTTCGATCCCCGCAGATGACAAACATTTGTATTGGCCATATAGATGTTTGCCGTGTTCTAGGTGTTTGTGTTGTCCTTGTGGGTCTCTCCACCGTGCCTCGGAGAGCACGTTAAGCGGTCGGGACCGGTTGTTATCATGTACACCTGATAGCGATCGTTACTCATAGTACTGCTCTACTGCGGATTGGCGAATATATTCTCTATTATAAGTAACGATCGTTATCACATGTACATGATAACAACCGGGACAGACTACACACTGCGACTATATACTTTTTTGTTATACGGGGAATGAACCCGCGACCTTTAGCCGATTAGCCAGTTGCTTCAAAAGTTCAGCCACTGCGCCAATGCGTCGTCGAATTTCCCGATCAATAATCTAGACAGACAAATACACAAGTTACAGATATAAACAAAGGTTGACTAACCTACGACGTATAATGATAAAGTTACAATAAAAAAATCGACATCTAAAAAGACACGCAATAATTTTCTATGTAGACAAAGAAGTCATTCACGTGTTCAATATTTCACATTTTCAAGTTCATTGCATTTTCTTCGTAAAAATGTTGTGACTCCGACGTTCATTATACGTTAAAATAACACATATTTATCTTCAAAAGAAAAGTGAGTTTGAAAGAAATATGTGTCGTGTACAAGGAGGTACATTATTATTCAAGGCGCAAAATATAACAATTAGGAGAAATTGTTTGGAAAATTTAATTTTTAACAAATTAGAGAAGTTTATAACAAAGTAGAGTAGGTATTGATTTTATAACAAAAGTTAATTTATAACCGACAACAAAAATACGAGGAGGTTCTCAAATCTCAATTAGAATGTACCTAATACCTATGTTTTATTTCCTCAAAACTCTTTACTGAGTGTACCGATTCTGGTGATAATCTTTTTGTTTGATAGTTGGTAGTTGATTTTATTTAAATAAAAGTTATTATTATTAAATTTAAAGATAAGAAATGTTGATAATTTTGTGTAATGACATATTATTTTTTGAAAGAATAGAAAATATTTAAAAACAAATACTACGGTAGCATAGAAAACAAATGTATAAGTACGATATTGATGCATTTACTAATATTCGTTGTAAATCTTTTATAAATACATTTACTTATCGAAGTTATCGAGAAATATCAGAAGCATCAAAAATTTTATATGAAAAATAATTAGATATTTAAATATCAAATCGTAACCAGCTTTAAACAACAAAGCCCTTCAAACAAGTCCGGTCCTTTTTTCGTCCTATAGAACCTTTAGGGCCTTAGGTCACCTTGAGGCCAACGACCCCTTGCGTAAGTGTTGCGTCACTTTGAAGAAATGCGTTAGGTCTCCCCTAGTGCATCCAATCATCTATCCCACTTTTATACGCTAAAACGTATTTTGAGTGAAAGGGACAAATATATTACGTTAGAGCTTTCGATTTTAGCGTTTCCTTTTTTAATTCCGATTTCGCTCTGACTTGACGGTTAAAACTATGCATTCAATTTGTTAGAACATCATGAGTCATTATAACAAGTAATTGAAGTCTAGCATTAGTTGAAATCTGTATAATATTATCTTTAAAATATATTATATCGAAGACAAATAGGTTTGAATTCAAATTTTTTTGTACTTATATTGCTACATATTTTTTTTAATAATTTTGCTAATGCTTGGTGTACACTGTACAGTAAATAGTTATTAATGTTATATATTATTATTATTAAAGCTTGTTTATCGAGGAATAGGAAACATCACGCTATAACATTAATGTCCAGAACAAACGGCTAATTATCAAAATTAAACAAATCTATAAAAATAAAAACGGATTGTAGAAATTCATGACGGCGTATACTTTGCAAACAACTGCATTAAACTGAATTTAATTTATTGTATTCAACGTAGGTACATATAATTCCACATTTTACAGTAACTTTTACGGGAATAAAACTGTTAATTTGCTGTTATTTCTTTTATCGGCAAAGACTTGAAGGCAGACGCCTTCCTTTTGTATATAAATGGTAAAACCACCTCGTATTAGATATAATACTAGACAGATGTTATTTTGTAATTACAACAATATATCAGTCTTAACATCATATTGATTGAGTAATTAACGATTATTGTAATAATGTGTGTATTCAAATAAGGTAATTTTAAAATGCTACGTTGAAAAGTTTAGTAATTTAAAGGTAAGTAATTATGAAAAATTGCAAATGAATTTGTTTTGAAAGTATGCTAACAGTTTATTTAATTTTTGTAAATAGAATTCATCGACGTCTCTAAGCAATACAAGGAAAATTTGGAAATTTGTTTTAAAGGGTTTTACCACTAAGAAATGTCTTAATATTATATTCTTATTTAGTAGTAGGATATGAGCAATATGATCAACTTTTTTTGAATTAAAACTTCTTTACACACGCTTGACTTGAGCAGTAAGTGGTGAATGCGTGACGAGAGTGTTACGAAGAGTGTGATCGGGCGAGGCCAACGGAAGTTGAGAGGGAGATATAAGTTAGATGGAGCTGAAGAAGTTTTACTCTCGTCGTGTGGTCTAAACTCTAAAGCACACTCGTTTTAAAAATTATTAAAATATAATTTCACTTTGATTTATTGCATAGTGTTAAAAATAACTTCTAATAACATTTAAATCTAAGACACGAAACACTGAAATCAACTAAAATCTAAAACACATAGAAATAACACAAAAGTAACACATGAATAATAACATTTATGTATAGTACAACATAATCATGAATCATTGATTGAAATCATATAAAAATCTATTACGAAATTGCAATAAAATGCGCACTACGCCTCACAATGTGCGCCGACCTTGGCGCTCGGGTTCGCCGGCCGACGACCAAGGGCGATGCAAGCGTACGTGTATTTATAACGAAAACGCATAACTAAGAATCGGTTAGTCGTGTTGTATTATATTTTATACACACATTTTAATGATTTAAATTGTAGATTAAACAAATATATGTATTTTTAATTATATGTTTTTAAATCGATACCATTAATCGGCTTTTAGGTTATATGATTTTTGCACAATAATTTCGGACATTTAACAATGTAACACATTACAAAGAATGTTTGAAGAACATATTTAGCATTTTAGACAAATACAAACAGAGAAAATAATTTAGGACACAAAACTTTACCATGGCGGTACCATGATAAGAAAATCAGGATCTGATGATGGCATCTCAGAGAAATATGTAACAAGGTTAACCTGCGAAAATCGTAGTGGCGACTAGTGCGTTTGTTAATTTTGTTCGTCTACTTACGTTGTATTACTTGTCGATTTAATAGAAGTCCGTTTTTTTTTAGTTTACTAGCAAACACAATTCTCATTGTTAATATTAAACAAGTTAAGTGTTTTAATAGTGAAAGAACAAAGAACAAAATCCTTTCATGTGAATATTTTGAAGATTACGAATAAAATTATTCATTGCAGAATCTCTTAATTATTTTTGATAAATTATTGTACGGAGACATTGCATCCGACAGATGTCATTTTTAATAACGTCCCTCACATTTATTACGTTCTCAAGTGGCTTGTCATATAATAAAACGTATATTTTAATTTCGTAAAGCATTTTCGTTAAAATTATCAAAAGATTAAATTTTGTTTCAATTTATTTTTCTGAATTAATTTTACAATATCAAATTACGAAATTCAAATTTTCTTTGTATTTATATACGTTTGAAGTTCTAATGTAAGAAAATCTGAAATGTTTTTAAAAATTGTAAAATTTTTAAACCTTTAAGATTTATTTGTTAAAACGGTAACGAAATTTTTAGCAACAAAAAGGCTTTTTCGGTTAAAATTAAATATTAAAAAAAAAACAAAGTAAAGTTATTAAAGTAAAATATGTTTACATACAGATTCTTATTCGTATTACATACTCAAGAATCATACACAATTCGTAGTAATTTTGAGTACTTCATAAGAAAAGTCGCAAACGAGAGCTAGGTCAATATTACAAGGAATACTACGGCAATTGAACGTAATTATCAGAATAATATAACGATGTAATTATTTTCACATCATTAGCTACGGCATTATATGTAATTATTTATTATGTGACAAGAACTTAAAGCTTTATAAGTTTTAAGCAGATGTTGAAGATGAGTTTTAGTACTTACGATGCGGTAACGACATGATTTTTAACCCTTAAAAATATTAAGGCGAAGTAGGCGCCTGCGTGTTTGATGTGTTTAATAATTTTAAGTTTTATTTATTTATTTATTTATTTATTTATTTATTTAGGGCATACCAACTAAGTACATAATAAAACTATCTACATTAAAACACTACCACTAAATTATTCAATTATGCACTTAAATTAATGGTTTGCACAACATTTTTAGAATGCCACTGTAATCAGGCACTAATCTTATTTGTGTAGTCTAAAAAAAAAACAAAACTATTATAATAATACATCCAAGTCCATCAACACTTTAATTACTTTTTGTTTAAATTGGCCTAATGAATCTGCGAAGATGTCTATGTCTAAATTAAGAAAAACTGCATTTAAATTTTTTTGCATAAGTTTAAGCGGTGAGTTTTCTATATATTTTGATTTATTGTGTATAACATGAAATGGTTTATATATTCTATAGAAGCTATCCCTGGACGATATTCTGGGGACACTCAAATTAATTCGATTCAAGAGGGAAGGACAGTCAATCATACGATTAAGCAGCTTGTACAGAAAAATGCTGCCAAGAGCCTGATTGCGTTTCCATAAAGGAAGGTAGTTGAAATAACGCAACCGGTCGTTGTAGTTATTGAGAAGCAGATCGTTTTGTGTTCTAGATTTAAAAGATAGTCTTTTTAAAAATATTTTTTGCACCTTTTCAATACGCTGGAGATTGTTTTGATATGCAGGGTACCATAAAAAGCAACAGTACTCAATGTTACTGCGTACCAGTGCATTATATAGGGTCTTAAGAGCTACCGCTGAAGTGAACTCTCTGGTGTTACGCGTTATAAATCCTAACATCTTGAAACTTTTTTTAATAACATAATTTATATGACCAATATACCGCAACTCTGAATCTATAAATACGCCTAAGTCTTTTACTTCCTCCACTCTTTTCAACTTCTTATCATTAATAAGGTACCCAGAATTATAGTTATTGCGTTTTCTAGAGAATTTCATGTGCACACATTTGTCAATATTCATAGTCATAGAGTTCATTTTACACCATTGAGCCACACCAGTAACATCCGTCTGCAACAACTCCTCGTCAATTTCATTCTGTACGACTCTAAATATTTTCAAATCATCTGCATATAACTGAAATTCTGAATATTTAATGCAATATTTAATGTCATCAAAAAACAAGCCAAACAAAATAGGACCCAGAATAGATCCCTGTGGAACACCAGACGATGGGATGCAGTAATTTGAGCTATACCCATTTACCACTACCCTCATTTTGCGGTTTTTTAGGTATGAGCTGAACCACAGCAACACGGAGCCATTTATATAAAATTGATTTTTTAATTTGCTAAGAAGTAAATTATGGTCCACTTTATCAAACGCCTTACTTAAATCCCCATAAATAGCATCTACTTCCACACCTGAACCCATATGTGACAACAGCTGTTCAACAAAAGATACCAAGTTAGTAGCCGTTGATCGCTTAGCTACAAAGCCATATTGTTGTTCGCCTAACATTTGTTTCGTGTGCCAAGTAATGTGTCTACTGATGATTTTCTCGAATACTTTTGCTAGCACTGGTAGTATACTGATCGGTCGATAATTTTCTATCAGTTGTTTGGGCCCAGATTTTGGAATTGGTATCACAGTGGCTTCCTTCCATGCGGTCGGAAACACACCGTCCTTTAAAGATTTATTAAATATAATTTGAAGGGGTATAGCAAGTGGTTCAGCGTTATTCAAAAAGAAGATTGGTGGTATACGATCATTTCCGTAACCTTTGGCTGTGTTTAGTCTTTACAGCTGAGTCTCAATTTCAGACCTTGTAATATGTATACTTGTCAGACATCGAGTATCAAACGCTGAAGCAACAAACCCAGCGTGACAGTGGCAATTAGTTTGTGGGACTGTATACACAGATGAAAAATATCTACAAAAAAGATTGGCTATTCCTTCACCATCGGAAACCACTTCATTACTTAACTTCATGCTGCTTGGAATGTTGCTTTGGTTTTTACGCTTAGCTTTTATATGAGACCAAAAACGTTTGGGATCCTTAACCACATTGTTTTGTACGTTTTTAATGTATTCAGAGTACGATCTATTTATCAAAATTCTACATCTCCGTTTTAGTAATTTGTATTCAAATTCATCCAACTTATTATTAAATTTCTTCATAGCTATTCTATGCTTTTCTTTTTCTTTTAGTATTTTTATAAGGCTGCTAGTATACCACACAGGGTAATTGTTCTTATTGGGTCTCTTAATAGGTATTTCTTCTTTTATTATGTTATTTATAACACTGTAAAAAATCTGTGTAATCTCATCAACTGTTAGCGAAAGATCTAGTTTTGCGGTCCAGTCCACACTAAGCAATTTTTCCCTAATACTTTTATAGTCAGCCTTATAAAATTGCAACACGGTATTTTTTTGGGGTTTAAGTGGTTTTTGCTTTTCAATAGTTAAATTAATTTCAATCGGAGGGTGATATGCATCAACACTGCTCAAAACATCAGTTGGGTTAGTCACAGTCAAAGGGTACGAAGTGTTTGAAAAGACAAGATCTAATATTTTCTGTTGTTTGTTTTTTATATTATTATATTGCTTGAAGCATGCGTATGCAGCGAAATCGATCAGAGTTGAACACACAATACCACCGGAAGTCCTCGGCACAACGTGCGAGATAGACATATGTTGGATCCATTCAATTCTACTGAGATTAAAATCCCCAACTAATAAAACATTTTCCAAATTGTTAATATTTTTATGTAACTTATTAGTAAAGTGTGAAATAACTTCAATTGTAACAGGGGGTGGTAAATAAACCGCGCATACGTTTATTTTCATGCAAGTATTCTTGCTGACATAGTCGATAGTAACCCACAGGTCTTCACATGAGCTTTCTAAATTAGTATTGCGGAATGCACTAAGCGACTTCAATACAGCGATAAGGACACCTCCACCATCCTTACGCTTATCAAACGTATTAGACTGTCTATCCCTCCTAAATACCTGATATCTATTATCCAGAATTTCAGCTGTAAATATATTGTCATTGAGCCACGTTTCAGTTAAAACAATTATTTGGTAATTACATGTTAATACGTTTTTATAGACATCCTGCAACTTCGTACGAATACCTCTTACATTTTGATAGTAAATGCTTAGTTGATTAGACATGAATTAAACAATTAACTTAAATTTAATACTATAAAATAAAACAAAATTAAGAATAATATGAAACAGCCAATGATAGATATATACTAGTTTACAAGCTTCTTAAGAGCATCCATGTGGGTAATGACCAGCGCCGGTGCTGATTCATTTTTTCTAACGAAGATTCTTCCATTGCGCACCCAAACAAATTTATACAGCTTCTCCTTCGCTCTTATTCTAGCCGCTGCATGCAGACTTTTATTAGTTGGTGAAAGATGCTCACTTACATAAACTGGAGACTCTGCATCACCGTACCCTAACAGTTTGGTGTTAAGCTTTTGCTTTGGGTTCGCCTTGTTGTAAGATAAAACTGCCGCTAGCAAATTATCTCTTTTTAGTTTGCTCGGTAGTCTGCATATGACTGTCCTCGGTGTCTTTGAGTTAGGGTTAAATTTTTGGACTCTGTTGCAGGAAAGAATGTCGTTATCAGTCAATGGTGACGAAACAACTTTAGCCAGCTGAATGACAGTATTAATAAGGTTCTCTTGTTTGTGCTCCGGCAAGCAATGGATTTCAAGGTTGGTTTGACGAGCGTCTTGTTCAACCTGGGCCAGTCCAGCTTCGAGGTCGTGAACCTTACCCTTTAATACGGTGTTTTCAATTTCCACCTGTTTTGTACTTTCGGTGCACATTTTGATATCTGAGACGGCACTTTCAAATTGTTTGTTCATGTAAGATATTGACTCATGGAATTCCAATACTTCTCTTTTAATTTTCGCGAATTCCTCCTCAAAAATATCACGAATGGCGGTTCTGATTTCGTCACTTATTAAAGAGGAGATCTCTGAACGTAAAACAAAATCCTGACCCGTCCCAGACGACGCAACCGGTGTCGTAGGAGTAGTAGGTATGGAGGTAGTAGGATGAAAACGTCTCAAAGTTACGTTTTGGTCATCATTCTCGGTCAGATCATCTAAACACGAAGACGTTTTGACGGGAGTTGAATCAAAATTTCCCTCTTTACGCTGAGCCGAGAGCAATAGCACAACACAGTCTGGACAGTTCCAGGAATTCAGTTTTTTAGCATTCTCCGCAGTTAGATTAACACATAGCATATGATAATTTTTTCCACAACCAGATTGAGAGCACGCAATTTTTTCATTAGATTTCAATTTTTTCCTACAACCTTGACATGTATTCATAATTGAAGTTTAATTATATAACACTGCACCAAATGTCTTAATAAAAGAAAAACGAAATATGCTGTTTGTT
Source organism: Melitaea athalia (assembly GCA_905220545.2). Taxonomy (NCBI): domain Eukaryota; kingdom Metazoa; phylum Arthropoda; class Insecta; order Lepidoptera; family Nymphalidae; genus Melitaea; species Melitaea athalia. The sequence goes on from HG992203.1 coordinate 8,952,664, forward strand.
ATAAAAGTTTATGTTTACACTTTGTGTTGTTGTATTCAACAGCTGTTAGCGTCGGCCACTACCCTCACAATAAAAAATTATCACAGAGAGTTAACAAACATTTCACACTAATATAGCTTGTTTCACTGATTAAATCGCCACCAAAACAATACAGAATATAGAAATAATTCTAGTGCAAATACTGAAACACTTTACTCGTCAAACTAATCACTTTTTGTATGGATATTATATTAAATTTAAGACAGATCAATAACGCGACTGATTACAGTTATGTTCGTTGAAGTTCCATTATTATTATTTTTTTTTGTCAAAGTATGTAATATAAAATTTATAAACTAAACGAAATTGTATTAGAATTATACTCATAATAAAATGTTTTAATAAATAGTTTTAAAAAAATCGAATATAATATATTAAATAAAATACATAATAATAAAATAATTATATATAATAATAAAATCTAATTTAATATATTAGATTTTTTAAACTATTTATTAAAACATTTTTCTAGTACTATATTATAGTAGTAGGTGGCAAAAGAATGAAAAAACCGAATGACTATTAAAAACACGCCCACTAGGAATTATGTATAAATATAGGTATCACCATTATGACAAATATTTTTTTATAAATAGCTCATAAATGTATTATTAAATAGCCTTAAATCAAAATGTTTTTCGCCACCACTTTTTTGTATTTTTTATTTAGTTAATTTTTTTTATGTCTAGTATGTTAGAGTGAGAAAAACAAAGTGATTATTTATTATCTATTTAAATGTGTGTGTTGTTTTCTGACATATCATTTAACTTAAATTTCATATGCAAGAACATCGACACTAACTAATGAAAATTAATTATAAAAAAAAAACGACTGCGACAAATAACCACTAAAAATGGAAAAACGAGCGTTACAATTTAGTGTGAAGTGTATTCACTGCCCTTTGTATTTATTATTATTACAAGCTTTTATTTAACTTGCAATGTATGTATGTATGTATGTATGTATGTATGTATGTAAATTTAATGAATGTTTGTTCGGGTGAAATCTTGCAACTCAATTTTGAAGCAGATATCTTCAACCGATTGAGCTGAAATTTTGTATACAGGTTCAATTTAGATGACAATGCATGATTTGGATGTATTTATGTATGTATGTATGTTTGTTTGGGTGAAATCTTGCAACTCAATTTTGAAGCAAATATCTTCAAGCAATTGAGCTGAAACTTTGTATACAGGTTCAATTTGGATGACAATGCATGGTTTGTATGTATGTATGTTTGTTCAGGTGAAATCTTGCAACTCAATATTGAAGCAAATATCTTCAAGCAATTGAGCTGAAACTTTGTATACAGGTTCAATTTGGATGACAATGCATGGTTTGTATGTATGTATGTTTGTTCAGGTGAAATCTTGCAACTCAATTTTGAAGCAGACATCTTCAACCAATTGAGCTGAAAATTTGTACATAGGTTCAATTTGGATGCCAATGCATGGTTACCTTTGAGACGTCATTCTAAATCCAATATGGCGGCATATCCAAGAGTGCGGACTAGTTATTTTTAGTGCACTTCTACAATATGGGTATCAAATGAAAGGGCTTGCTAAGAATAATTCGAATAAAGTGACGTGATAACCGACTAAAAAGTCAAAAATAAATTAAAAGTAAAAAACCTTTTTAAAAAACAAGCTTTTATTTGAATGCACTAAAACGAAAAAAATAAACTTTTACTATCTACTTATAAAGTCATTACACATAATCTATATGATATAAAAGCTTGTCGCGAGATTTGCTTGTAAACAAGTAAATTAAATAAATTGATGTGATTGATTTTAACTATTAAAATTTTCAAACTAAGGAAATACGAGTAGGTACTATCTCGCGACAAGCTTTTATATCATATAGATTATGTGTAATGACTTTATAAGTAGATAGTAAAAGTTTATTTTTTTCGTTTTAGTGCATTCAAATAAAAGCTTGTTTTTTAAAAAGGTTTTTTACTTTTAATTTATTATATTACATTCAATACTTTCATAAGCTATACATATAGTGAGAAATACCGTACAGTGTAAATAGTGCGTACACATGAATTCAGATAAAATGTAGCAATATGCCAGGTGTGTTGCGAGACCGAACTCAAAATAAAAATCCTGCGTCTAGATCTTATGGCACGAAATAATTTTTATTGGCTTCTTTTAAATATTTCGTGATTAATGACCGATATTAACTGCGGTTTACATTTGCTTTATTTAGTATATTTTTAAGTATAATAATGTTGAAAGTATTAATTATATAAAAGTTGAATTATTAGTCATGTTTCATCATTCATCATCATTTCAGCCTATCGCAGTCCACTGCTGGACATAGGCCTCCACAAGTTCGCGCCAATAATGGCGTGAACTCATGTGCTTTACCCATAGTCACCACGCTGGGCAGGCGGGTTGGTGACCGCAGGGCCGGCTTCGTCGCACCGAAGACGCTGCTCCCCGTCTTCGGCCTGTGTACTTCAAAGCCAGCAGTTGGATGGTTATCCCGCCATCGGTCGGTTTTTTAAGTTCCAAGGTGGTAGTGAAACTATGTTATCCCTTAGTCGCCTCTTACGACACCCACGGGAAGAGAGGGGGAGGCTAAATTCTATGCCGTAGCCACACAGCAATGTAGTCATGTTTAGCTTAATTATTTAATAAATATCTATACTAATATTTTAAAACAAAAAAGTTTGTTTGTTTGTTTAATCGCGCTAATCTCAGGAACTACTGGTTCTACTACTACAACTAGTGTGGTAATTTTTTAAACGTGTTTGATGAGAAATCAAAATTAAAAATAACTTTATTCGAATAGGCTTCAAAGCGCAGTTACTTAAAAAAAACCGTGTTTGATACAAAATGTTTGATACAAATCGTGCACGAAATACAGCGTCACTAAATCCGCACATCTTTATCAATTCAAAATCCGTCTGATGAAAATTATCTTATGGCTTGTTTAAGATTTCTTTTTATTAAGAACTTAATTTGCAAGTAAAACCTCGTGATAAAGTTGACTCAAGAAATCCAATTGTGTATTAGATATACCAATAACAAAATACATAACCTCTAAACTTTTATATATTATCCATTTAACAGTGATCTATTATAATTCCGTTATATATTCTGAATGGCTTGGTTCATCAAAGCTGGTTATGGACCAGATGGCACAGAAATATTTTTATGTTAGTAGGATTACAGAATAACTGTACATTCAGGTCTGCCAGGTGTTTACTGGTACAGAGTAGCTTGTAACAGATACACTGCACACTGTGAGACAATATCGCAAAAAAAGCTTTTGAAATAATTAAGGTCATGTGAAAGGGACATTAAATTCTACATACCCTAGAATACAAATGCAACACTTTTTTAAATAGGTGGAACCTTATAATAAAACCTTAGTTATATAGCTAACAAAAAACAATATTATCATTTATCTTTAATAATTATTCTTTAATAATTAATTTTATTCTTTTTATTTTAAAAAAATGTGGATTTTGTCCCTTTCATAAATTCGCTATATTGAAAGGGACGCTGGCATTTTTGCCCACCAGTCACCACATGTATATATTATCACATATCACAAAAAATTACACGTTATACATTTAAAACCTATTACATCAAAATAGATATATTTTTGTTGTATTCAGAAAGTAATTTTTTATATTAAGGTAACACATTTTAAGACAGCTTATTTTTATTAATTTTTTATATTATAAATAATATTCAAAATAATTGTTTTGGAAGGATCACATAAAAGCCAAAAGAGACGAAACTAACCAACGATTCAGAAACTTGCTTTGGTTACTCGGTAGACAGTCAACTCTATCCACTAACAATAAACTGCTCGTTTACACTTCCATCCTAAAACCGATCTGGATATATGGCATACAGATTTGGTCTACAGCCAGCAAATCTCATATAATGTGTCTCCAAAGAGTACAGAACAACATACTGCGTGTCATTGCTGGCGCCCCGTGGTTTGCTCGTAACTCTGAAATCCACGACTATCTTGGGATTCCAACTGTAACGGCGGAAATTGATCGTTACAAGAAAAACTACATGGAGCGTCTTTCTGCACATCCTAATCCACTAGCCTACCAGTTGACGACCTCAAGGCCTGTAAAAAGACTGAAGAGAGCTCATGTGCTCCCTACCTAAAAGAGGGCTGCAACCAATCCTGCAGTCACTCTAAATGCCATTCCCCTTCCAACAAACTTACTTATAGTCTGGCGACTGATTGTAAATTTCAAAAAAAAAAAAAAAAAAAAAAAAAAAAAAAAAAAAAAAAAAAATAATTGTTTTTGCTCGCAAACGTAAAAATCCAACTTCAATTACATCGACAAGTAATAATTATAACATAGGTAGACGAAAAAATAGTCAAGTAAATACGCATTAGGTATTAATGATAAACTGATAACTCCAAAAGTACTAGACAAATTTCGATCAAGTTTAAATGGGACAACATGGAAAGCGCCGATTTTTGATTAGAAAAATCATCAAAATGGTTCCACCCAGTGCAAAGTTATGAGGACCAAATAAAAATACAGTCGAATTGAGAACCTCCTCCTTTTTTGAAGTCGGTCAAAATTATTAAAAACATACACTATTTTAAACTTCCTTACTTGTCTATTTCTCACAGTTGACCGAAACTCAAATAAAAAGAGACATTAATTCTTAAATATTAAAGTTTAATATTAAAAATACATTTTCTAGAACAGTTGTCCTATATAAAGAACATTATGCAAGCAAACTGACAATACTTAATGTTGATAGGGACTTGTAAGGACCAGTTACTGTAACTTAAATGTAAACAAATAATAACAACTCTATATTTAACTTATCAATAATAATATTGTTTTGTCCACTATCTTAAATATTAATACATAATTATTGTAAATTATGTATAAGATTGAGTAGGGTATAGTAGGGAATGTTGAGATAGGGCAAAGAAGGAAATGTCTTTGTCAAAATCTGGAGCAGTACAGGGGGAAATACCTCCAAATTACAGAGTATCACAGCCAAATAATACTACTCTTAAGAAGTGTTGTGTTCTGGTTGGTTAGTAGGGTAGCGATAGTTTCGAAGGATGCTCTGTTTTGACAACGTACCTACGGGGATATGGTTGGCAACGCGCTTGTTATGTTTCAGATGTTCATAAGCAACGATACATCGATAACAGATTCCATTTTAATCTTATTTATTTTTATTATCATAATGACTACTATTTTATTAATCAGCTCAGCGGACTAAACCATAATTAGGAAGAGCACACTGGATCATTGTGGCACAGGCTTTTACCTATCACAAGAATCAGGGAGCTTATTATTGTATGTAAATATTTTTATGAATAAAGCATTATTATTATTAATTATAACAGACTTATCCTTTTGTTTTACAGAGCAATACCTACATTCTAAGTATCCTAACGTTTTCTAGTTAAACTATTACAAAAACGACTACAATTTACACATCCCGAAGAGATAAAACAATGTGCATGAATTACAAGATAATGAAGTCGAATGATTGACTTTATAATGTTTATATAACGCTCGGTAGAAGAACTATCACTCCCGTATTAAATTATGTTAAGGAGCTTTCGATAAGTTTACATAACGAAGGTACGAATGCATGCTTGAAAACGTGACAGAAAAAAAGGTTGGAACTATATTTTCTTATTTTCTTATTTTACACACGGTTGGAAGAAATTTTATTAAGATTTTTTAAAACATATGCACAAATGACACGGCCGTCTGTTTCTAAGGCCAGCAACTAAAAGTCAAAGGTTTTTTTTTAATTAATTATTATTAATAAGCTTGAAAATATTTTCACACTGCTTACTACCCTTACAAGAAAAACTTTTTATTTTGCCTCTACTAGGCAACATCTTCGTCCCATGCAGAAACGGGTCTCTGGAAGAAGTTGTCATCATTTCTAATCGAGAAAATTCGTATGCTTTTAAAGGACATAAAATCACTTAATATTTTTTCAAAATACAATAAGGTATTTATTATTTGTTTAGACAAAACTGTATAAACACAATACTTTGAGTTCTTACTTAATCGTTATTCGATGGAATAAATCTTTTCTCAGAATCACACAAACCTTCTCTTTGTAAGTTCGCTATAGTGTTTCCGTCGGTATGTTCGTCAATTTAATTGTCAAATATTGATATGATGGCAACTTCTTCTGACCAGTATCTACCAAAGATGTTGACTAAACTTGCTTAGAGCTGCTTTGAAGGTCGATTTGTCAACAGTTTCATTCACATACATGACTGCATTGAATAAATTAACGTCCTGGAGTGCTCAGTTATCCTGGGTCCTTATTTGAACCGATATTGCGAAAGACTAGCTCTAGCTATCAACCTTGCTTAGTGCATAACTCCAAGAGTTGGACCCAAATGTTTAATAAATAAATCTTATATCAAAATGACCGCTGTTTCATTGTAAATATGATGACATAGGCCTGCCTAAAAAAGTCTGGTTTGTATAGTGGTTGCCGAATATAATATAGCCTGGTCAGGAATTTTCCAACCAATCCTTTCACGATTTATTTTTAACATACTGAAGAAGATAACTATTTAATTTTGATTCCATTATGCAGATGGGTGAAGAGTTAACTAATTAATTCGTAATTTCACTGCCATCTTCTAAATATAAAAACATACGTGTTAATCATAAGAATCACCAAAAATAAATGACAAATACCGCGTTTATGCGGCGCTACTTCCATACAATCTGTATAAATATGATTCAATGCAAGTCGGCATGTGTCGTCGTACTCCAAATGAGGTAAAAATTCATTTTCGAATGTTTTAAGTGAACAAAACTAAGATCTATGCGTTAGAAAATAAAAACTTTGAAAAATAAGAGACACCCTAATGTATACTCGTACATATTTTTGAATTTCGTTTGAGATGTACGAATTTCATTTACCGCAAAGCACGAGATTAAAAGTCAAATATAATTTACGTCACTAAATTCGTGACCTCTCGCAGAAGATCAATGTGCTCTCCACTGGACTATCTGCCTACGAATAATCGAGATGAATAAAAAAAAATAAGTCTCTGACATGTATGTACGCGGAAAATTTCTTAGCAACTGCACAAAATTGGATTTTTTTTCTGTTCATTATTCTTAGAATAAAATCGTATTAATCACGAAAAAAATATACCGACTTTTTTGTCTTTTTTTGTATTTTTGAAAAAGTAGATAATTTTGTGACTTAAGTTTCTGTAATTACCTTATGGCGAAATAAATACTAAGAAAATAAGAATAAATTTAAGTAATTTTCTTATTAAATAACATTTTGTTTTAAATTCATTTTAATGTTATACTTAACACCAAAGTCGATGTATTTTTAATAAGTATTTTTGGTCATAAACAGTGTGTAGCGATAGACCGGGAGATAGTGACACAAAATATTAGGTCATTTGTACCAGTATGGCGGTTCGTCAGGGGTCTAATTATGTAAAGGCAAAAAGGAAAATGATGGTCATATCGCTCGCACCGGCGGCCCAATCGCGTGGGCGTTAATCGAACGCGTCGGATAAATAACGAGTGTCGAACGATTTGTTCCACAAAAATGCTTGTATTTTCAGATAGTTGAAAAAAAAGAAGTAGGCGGTAGCGGAATGCCATACTTCTCGGGTGTGACTTACAGCCCGCCATACCGACGCGAATACATTAAATTAAATAAAACAATTCAACCATTTGTACCAGGCTAATTTTTGCATAGCTAATCATCGTCGAGTAGCCATTCACGAAAATCACCTTGCCATACTTTTCCGACAGTTCCCAATGGCCGCCATACCACTGCAAAGGAGTAATTTTTATTTTTTTCGCCAAACGATTTGTACCAGTATTGCATTTGAATTTTTGGAAAGTATTTGACAAAATGTGACCGTCATTATTTATCCCATACTTCTAGTAGGGGGAAAAGTGCTGCCATACTTGAAATACTTATTTATTTGCCACGTTTTTAAAATACGACTGTAAAATACGTAAAATCATTTTTTACATCATGGCATCATTGTATTCTTGTCATTTGGATGCAATTGTACCTAAAAAAAATTATTACAGATTGTAACCATCGGGCGGATGACTTGAGCTAAAAGGTGAAAAAAAAATAAAAAAATTGACGATTTGTACCAGTATGGCATTTCGATTTTTGAAAATTATACGATACAATGTGACCATTATTATATTTGCCATACTTGTAGTAGAGGGAAAAAGTGGCGCCATACTTGAAAAAAAACTCGAATTACGAATAAAATCTTAGCATTTTGAAAAAATATTGTCCACATTCGCCACCTCCCACAAGTATGGCATTATCAGACTTCTATTTATGATCATACAGGGAACTGTTAAAAAAAGTTTCAGGGTGGTACAAATCGTTTGGCGAAAAAAAAAAGAAATTACTCCTTTGCAGTGGTATGGCGGCCATTGGGAACTGTCGGAAAAGTATTGCAAGGTGATTTTAGTGAATGGCTACTCGACGATGATTAGCTTTGCAAAAATTAGCCTGGTACAAATGGTTGAATTGTTTTATTTAAATTAATGTATTCGCGTCGGTATGGCGGGCTGTAAGTCACACCCGAGAAGTATGGCATTACGCTACCGCCTACTTCTTTTTTTTTCGACTATCTGAAAATAAAAACATTTTTGTGGAACAAATCGTTCGACACTCGTTATTTATCCGACGCGTTCGATTAACGCCCACGCGATTGGGCCGCCGGTGCGAGCGCTATGACCATCATTTTCCTTTTTGCCTTAACGTAATTAGACCCCTGACGAACCGCCATACTGGTACAAATGACCTGATATTTTGTGTCACTATCTCCCGGTCTACGAATAGAAAATTCCGTAATCAATTATTCATGACGGATAATGAACGACGAAATGACCGGACGTTTTTGACTCCTGAATGAACTTGTATATAGATTTTACAGAAACAACTCTTATACATATGTCTGTCAAGTAATAGCTAGAAATCTATACTAATATTATAAAGCTGAAGAATTTGTTTGTTTGATTGTTTGTTTGTATGATTGTTTGTTTGTTTGAACGTGCTAATCTCAGGATTCACTTGTCCGATTTGAAAAATTCTTTCAGTGTTAAATAGCCCATTTATCGAGGAAGGCTATAGGCTATATATCAACACGCTAAGACCAATGAAAAATGTTTCAAAAAGGGTTTTTTTTTTCTTTTTGAGAGCTTCCGCTGCGTAAACGGTTAAAGTTTCGCACAAATCATGTATGAAGCCGCGCGCAGGAGCTAGTAAATAAATAAATATCTATAACATACATACACGGTCGTCTGTTCCTAAGCTAATCAAGTTAATGCTCGTGTTTTAGGCAACAGCTGGCTGAAATAATATTTTTTAGCTACATATTTTTTTTTGGTTAAAATACATAATATACATTGTATATTTACTGGTCTATACAATGTATATTATTTACATAGATCTAGTCATTTCAGAAGGAATGACTAGATCTAATTGAAAATGACTAGATCTATCTGAAAATATTTTTAGTATGCTTGACGATGACTATAATATTCTACTGAAATAGGTATGGTATGGTGGCATTGGGAAAGTTGTCATGTAATTCGTTTACAAAGAATTTCGTGAGATTACAATCTCACTAAGATTTCACAAATGAATAGGACCATATAGTCTAAACTAAATCATAGAGGTGGTTGACCCCCGCTCTTACGTTCTGGGTTTGTACAAAAAGAAATTCGCTTGCGTTTTGACTTAATATTAAAAAACACAAGTACGGCTTTATATGCATGACGCACTCAGTATGACCAAAAGTGTTAAATATTATGCTGATCGATTCTTTATATTTTCTTTTTTTTACAATTGTTTCGGTTATACTGGAAGTAGAAAGTTATTATTTACAAAAATTAGTGATTAGATAAAAGTGTAAAAATTTACTCCCACAATTTTTCCCTAACGCGCCAAAAGAAGTATACCTTCAAAAACATTTGCCAGGCAGTGGGACGCAATCACACAGCACATAATATCTCTTTTTTTTGGTATTGCATGAGTCATGAGAAAGTATTAAAAAGTATGCCATCATTATTCACTTACATAATAATAATCGAATGTTAACACCATGAACTCATGTCGTTTTTTCGTATTGATGTGTAGGTCGCTTACGCATAAAATGATCAGGATTAGGCCTAGCACTGACTGGTGATCTTTTATTTTTAAACTACCTATAAAATAAATCTTATACAATGTATACCTATAATAAATTGCACCGTGTGACTTTTATTTGTTACAAATGTTTCCTTTTAGACGGGTTGTCTGTAAGAAATCACTTTAAGCTTTTTTTTAAGAAATCACAACTGCACTTTATTAAGTATGTTTTTTTTGTTTCTTTTTAATGTACAAGTACCTACATAGTAAGTATGCAATAAAGTATAAATAAATAAAATAAAAAATTACCAGTCAGTGCATATTTCTTTCAAAACTTTGTCCTCACAATAACGAACACAAAACAAAAGAATTATCCAATTTAGTGCAATCGTTCATGAGTCATGCGCGTAAGTACATTTTTTTTGTATAATGATTAAAGACAATTTAAAAATTATTATAAAAAACAAGACATTTACAATTATTGTATAATGGTGGTCCCACACTAGGTAAGCCAGTCCTGTTGGTACCAAATTATACTATAACATTATATTACTTTAGTAACAAATTTAAGCATAAAATGTAAATATTAATACTGCAATTTACGAATTATTTAGTATAAATTTTACTAATAATAAAAATAAACAGCTGTCTACTTCCAATTATTTGTTACATTGTTAGTAATTACACATTCGCTACCTAAGTGTATAAAGGTCCTTATCTAAAATAACGGTATACGTTACGGTGTGTTACCGGCATAATGAGTAAACGTAATGTAGGTGGTAACATGAGGTGCTATTGTTGGTATTTTGAAATCTTTTGTGCACCTAACTGCGTATTATGTGGTGATGTCGGATCGGTATACACGTTTGAACTTATTTACACAAGCTATGGAAACGTAATTGACCACTGTTTTAAAAACTTAAAAGAAGAGGGGTTTCTCAATTCGATTGTATTTTTTTGTGTCGTCACAGGTTATACTTTCAAACTGCCTGTGTTCAAATCGATAAAATATTAATCTTTATAGAATATCTAACAAAGGATGATATGGTAAGAAATATTATAACAACAGATTTTCCTCTCATTTTGTATTCTTATAGATTAAATTAAAGAAACATTTTCGCCAGCGTTAATTTTAATGCATGATATTTTGCGTTCTATTCTAAACATACTGGCGCAAAAACATTTTTTAACATTCTGATATAAAAAAAAAATATATATATATATAAAAAGCATAAAGAAGGCTCTTAAAATTAGCATATTTTTTCCGCCTTATGCGATTAGTATGTAAAGTAATCTTATTTGTACATATTTTATTTTACAAAATGTTTGTCGTTAGTGATAACACTTAGCGATTCCATCAAAATGCAGTTATTAGGTATATTAAGAGCGTCTCGACGGGTGATTTAGATGCCTTTGTTGTCTGGCCGCTGCACCGCCCTGCATTTAAACATTTAATAAATTAAACATATATACGTTTATATCATTATTTATATAGAGACGACGTATTTACTGCGTTAATGGATGTAACAGAATCGATTCGAATGTATGTTTTTTATGTGACATGAACACGTGTCAATTGTTTTTAACTTTAAAAAATGTATGCATTTGAACGTTTTGTTTGACATTTTGCTGTCACACTGTCTGCTGTAAATAAGATACTGTAGCAGTGGAATGCGGCACGAAGCGATGCGACACGATGCGACATAGCGCGAATAATACTTTAAATAATATAAAAGAAGAAGGCGACAATATAGGACGCATTAAGATTTAATTAAACATATCTATACTAATATATAAAGCTAAAGAGTTTGTTTGTTTGGTTGTTTGTTTGTTTGTTTGAACGCGATAATCTCAGGAACTATTGGGCCGATTTGAAAAATTCTTTCAGTGTTAGATAGCCCATTTATCGAGGAAGGCTATAGGCTATGTGTCATCACGCTAAGACCAATAGAAGCGGATTCCACGACGACGAAGACGCGCGCAGAAGCTAGTTATTTTATATACCTCTAGGTTGGCAAACAAGCTTACGGTTGGCGTAATGGTAAGCGCTTACTATAGCCAATCGGTGCTTGCAGCATTAGGAGCATCAGACTCAAATTGTCGACCCTACCTCCGCTGTAGACGCAGTACTTTCACAGGAGTTCTAGCTACCTTACTCACCACAGGAACACAACCTTACTTGAGAGTAGGTACTATTACTTGACCGTTATTTTCTGTAAGGTTAAAGTATACTCTCAGTCATACTACTCTAAATTTTGAACAAGGTATTACTTGCTTGGTTCTCCTTCAACAAAAATTTTGCTCTGCATCATGTCACATCGTGTCGTTATATTAACTGTACATCTGGAACAACGGTGATAAGAAAAATATTTTCGTAAAGTAATTTCAAGCTAAAACGTACGAGGTAGAAAAATTTGAGCAATTTTTATTTAAAATACATAGTGATTTATCACCTGAAGATATAGCTACATGAGTTGTGTTCCATACAATTTATCGCACATAAGATAATATTTAATAGTTTCTAGAAAAATGTACTTTTTATGGCATATTTATTCACGCGAAATAGAAGCTTTGGTAATAAAAATTGTATATTTTTATATTTTTAGTTAGATGTCTCTTACGTTTAGTTCAGATGATTAATAGATTGTTTGACATTAACTTTACTAGACACTATGTGATATTCAATTATAATATTAATGTAAGTTTTTCATATTACAGATGAACTTTATTTTTTAGTAAAGAAGTCAATACCCTCGTCAAACATACAAACTAGTGCGTAAATATTGCACGCGTCACACGCTTAAGCGTGTGGGTGTGCTTTACTATTATTATTAATTTTTCTGATATGATACTTAGAATTTTCCGTGTACCTATATACATACTTATCAAACACTTTTTTATAATTATGTATTAAACTTTGTTATCGTTTGTAATTACACGCGAGAAAAATTTAAATCTATATATATAAAAGAGTTACCCACCCATTGACTCATCACGATATCTCTGAAACCATAAGGCGTAGAGACTTGAATTTTGGTAGGAATATTCCTTTCGCCGAGTAGAGGTCAGCTAAGAACGGGTTTTACCATATTCCACCCCTAAGGGGGTTAAACGGGGGTTGGAAGTTTGTATGAAAGTCCTATGTTTTTGAAGTAAGAGACTTGAAATTCAAAATGTATGGTCTATAGACGGTGTTGAGGTGTACTAATAATGTATTTAGAGAAATCAACCTCATTTTGGGGCTAAAACAGGGGATGGTTGTTTGTATGAAAGTCCAATGAAAAATACACCTACAAACATGAAATTAGGAAAGGCTATAGCTACGATTTTCCTCAAATTAACGCGGGGGTAACCGCGGGGCACAGCTAGTAAATTATAATTCTTCCTATCTGTGACTTCCCAACAAAATCTAGATTCTGTATCGATGCTAGTTTCATATCAATCACACTTAATTTGTTCAAGTCTTGTATAGATTTTTATTTCTAAAATGACGATTTAAAATTGCTTTTGTAGCCTCATTTAGGAAATTTTTGATTTTGATTTTAAATAACTAACTATTTATAGGATAAACTTTTAATGTAATATCTACATGCTATTACATAAATAAACATATTATAATTGAATAAAGAAACTAGGTTATCGAATGCGAATGACCGATAAGAGACCTTTTTATATAAAATACAGTTAGCCGGATTTGGTTCGCGATAAATAAAAATGTTGTAACATTATCGTTATGTACATGTTTGTTAGTTTAACATCGATATATTTAGAGTCGGTGGTCATGGACTGATATTCAATATATAAATAATATTTCAAGGAAACTACTACTGTACTGCTTATTTATTTATTTTTTATTTTATTATTCATTCAGCTACTTTCAGTGTTTACAAATAACACCAAAACTAACTACAGGTTCTACAAAAAAAAAAAAAAAAAGAAAGAAACATACACCAAACGAGTCAAAATCAACTAGATATTTACAATTTCTGTTTATTTTATATATTTTATTCACCGTATTGTGTAAGGTATATCCATCACCAAGCTTGTAATTGTCACGTTTTTTACAATGAGCATATCAGTTTGACAACGAAAGGATAGGTCCATAGACATACTTCTTTTCTTATTTATGACATACGCATAGATTATAAACACAGTGGATAATAATAATATAAAAAAAATAACTTAGTGTTTTCGAACCATCAAATCTTTAATTATTCAATAGACGAATGATTTGACGCTCTTTGAAGATCGACATATTATCCCATTCACTCACAGGTCACTGATTTAACATGAGCTAGTTTTTTTTGACAGCTCTGAGTTCCTGAGGATGAACTGTCGACTTGCGGAATTGGGGTCAGCAAAGCACAATTGGAACGCTTGTGGTTTTTCAGTCGGTTTAGGCTACAGTACCTATCTATCAGGTGCACCACATACTTGTTTGCAACCAGAGTGGTATGTAAAACTCACCACCAGGTGAGCCAATTGTCCGTTTGCCTCCTCTTCTATAAAAAAACCTGGAATGCTGAAAAATAACTTTTTATAATACTGTACAAGAAACTGTACTGTGTTTTTGCTTTTTTTCAAAGCGTTAGCAAATTTTCAGGAGCTTTTGATTCTATACAAATAAAATATTTAAAAAAATCAACATTATTATATGTAATTACGTTGTTACTATGTATTCACAAAATTATAATCTTTTTGAGTCTATATTTAACACTAAACCAGTTGCTGTGTTATTAAATAAATAATCGTAATACGTTATCGCAACTAACATTTGTGGCGTAATGAACTCGTAAAAAAGATTATGATGAATTATTTAAAATTTATTTACTTCTAGTTGACCCGGTGGATTTCAATCTGACATAAAAAATATTTCTCAGTCAGTTCAGCCTATTGCAATCCACTGCTGGACATGAGCCTCCCCGAGTTATATTCTGTCTCAAAAATATAGATTTTTAAAATTTTCTTGTATACAAACCTTGTCCTGACAACAATGGACACAATAAGAAGAAATATTTAATTATTATAGAATTATTATATTGTAGAATATTTTTTTTACCGATGGCTGTTGGAGCAGATGTGTCCTGCAGTGGAGACCGCGTCTTACGTACTCCAGCCCGCTGGACCGATGATCTACGTAAGATTGCCAGTGTAGGTTGGATGAGGATTACGGGGAACCGAGATGTCTGGCGTGAACTTGAAAAGCCAATGTCCAGCAGTGGACTGCAATAGGCTGAACTGACTGAGAAAGATTTATAAATCTTATACTATTAAACGAGCAATTCTTGTATATGTTACCGGCCAAACCCGATTTCAGGACAAACTAGTTTTTCCTAGTCCAAACTAGTTTATCCTAAGCGTGATAGGATAAACTAGTTTAGCCTAGTCCAAACTAGTTTATCCTAAGCGTGATAGGATAAACTAGTTTAGCCTAGTCCAAACTAGTTTATCCTAAGCGTGATAGGATAAACTAGTTTAGCCTAGTCCAAACTAGTTTGTCCTAAGCGTGATAGGATAAACTAGTTTAGGCTAGTCCAAGGTTAGTTGTTAGTTCCCAATAGGATAGACCATTTTAGTTCATATTATTTTTTTTATGTTACCCCCACATGAGGAAATTCTAAATATTTTTAAATCATATCAGATGTATATCGAAATTCTTGATATGATTTTTATTCGGTTTTAACGTAACCGTGGCGAACCCCGCTGGATCGAAAAAAATTTGAAAAAAAAAGATATTTATTTTTATATGGCTGCTTTGGTGGCACAAAATTAAAAAAAAAACACTTATTGTTATAGTACGATTGTTTCTATTACTAATTACTCATAACTTTTAACGACGAATCACTATGGTTTTAATAAAAAGGTTAAGCCGTCGCGCGTCTGTCCGGTTGTTATCATGTACACCTGATAGCGATCGTTACTCATAGTAGGGAATATATCCGCCAACCCGCATTGGAGCAGCGTGGTGGATTAAGCTCTGATCCTTCTCCTACATGGGGAAAGAGGCCTATGCCCAACAGTGGGATATTACAGCCTAAAGCAAGTGCGTATTTATATCAGAATCAACTAGTTTGGCCCACCCTAAACTGGTCTAATTATTTTTAAATCATAATTATCAAAAAACAAAAAAATCTAATTTTTTTCGAACCAGCGGGGTTCGCCAAGGTTGCCGAATAAAAATCATCATATCAAGAATTTCTGTCTAGCTGGTACATCGTTTACTGAGGTAGGGCACAGCAGAAAATTTCCTGATCAAAATATGGAGCAGCCCGACTGAGGTAGTACCTCGACCATACAGAAGATCACAGCTAAATAATACTGTTATCAAGTAGTATTGTGGTCCTGTTGGTGAGTAAGGTGACCGGAGCTCCTGGGGGGGAGGGGGGGCGATAGGGTCGGTAACACGCTTGCAATGCTTTTGATGTTGCAGGCGTCTATAAGCTACGGCAATCGCTTACCTTCAGGTGAGCCATGAGCTTGTTCGCCAACCGTGTTATATTTTAAAAATATTATTCCAATGGCTTAATTGGCTAGAGCATCGATACGGTATGTCGGGGATGCAGGTTTGATCCCCGCTGGATCGAATTTTTTTTTAATATGATTTAAAAATATTTTGAATTTCCTCATGTGTGGGTAACACAAAAATAAAAAATAATATGAACTAAACTGGTCTATCCTATCGGGCTCAGAACAAATTAGTTTCGAAAAGCCTACACTAGTTTATCCTATCACGCTTAGGACAAACTAGTTTGGACTAGGCTAAACTAGTTTATCCTATTACGCTTAGGACAAACTAGTTTGGACTAGGCTAAACTAGTTTATCCTATTACGCTTAGGACAAACTAGTTTGGACTAGGCTAAACTAGTTTATCCTATCACGCTCAGGACAAACTAGTTTGGCCTAGGCAAAACTAGTTTGTCCTGAAATCGGGTTTGGCCGGTAACATATATATATATATGTATATATATATATTTTCTGAATCTCGGAATCGGCTCCAACGATTTTCGTGAAATTTAGTTTGCAGGGGATTTCGGGGGCGACAAATTGATCTAGCTAGGATTCATTTAAAAAAAATGTCGTTTTATCCCTGTTTTTAGGCAATGAAAAAACTATTAAACGAGCAATTCTTATATTATATATGTATATATATATATATATATATATATTTTCTGAATCTCGGAATCGGCTCCAACGATTTTCGTGAAATTTAGTATGCAGGGGATTTCGGAGGCGACAAATTGATCTAGCTAGGATTCATTTAAAAAAAATGTCGTTTTATCCCTGTTTTTAGGCAATGAAAAAATATCATTAGAATACGAAGCTTAATTTCACTTCTGTCATCATAGCTGTAATAGCGTAATTAGGAAATCGGCGGGTGTCAAATCGTGTTGACCCGGGTTCGAATCTCAGTCTCCAGATAAATTTTTTGTCTTTTTTTTTAATTTCACTCGTGATTTATTATTTAAATAAAATTAAAATATAAAAATACCGAGAAAAAAAAACAAAAAATAAAAAGAAAATAACGAGCTAGGCTCGGTCACCCAGGTACTGA
The DNA here is from genome assembly GCA_905220545.2 of Melitaea athalia. NCBI lineage: Eukaryota > Metazoa > Arthropoda > Insecta > Lepidoptera > Nymphalidae > Melitaea > Melitaea athalia. The sequence continues at coordinate 8,970,386 of HG992203.1, forward strand.
TAATATAAGAGACCACGTTGATTTTAAGTTTGCAAATGTGTCAGATAAAAATATATGTAATTTGACAAATATTAACAAACATTCATATTAAAATTAATATTTTAATGTTTCGATAGTAATCTATGTTTCTTAAAAATTGAATTTTCAAACAAGACAAAATTGTTTGAATTCAATTTTAGTATAATTATAATAATTTATTAATTGTAGAGGCTTTTTAACAGTGAAAACTGACATCTATTTTAATCATTTAACGTACATTTTCACTTGATCTATAAGTACAACAACTATGGAATTAATTTCTGGTTTTGTCATATTTTTTAATATATGAAAAAAGTACATTAAAATAAAAAACGTATAATACAGTAAAAATACAAATACACTGTATTTTAGTGTGATATTGGCAATGCTATTAAGATATTTTATTTGTTACTTTTTATTTTTGTTTTTACTCTTTTAATTGTGTATGTGGATGTGAAATTGTAAATAAAGTTTTTATCTATCTATTTATCTAAAATTAAAAACGTAAGTAAAGTAAAATTTAAAAATGTAAACATTTAAATAATGTGGTTAAAAAGTTATTATACTTATAAGTGAGTTTACGAAATCAACTGTTGCTATCATATTTCCGTACGTAACTAAACAATGTGTCATTTACACTGAATCGAACCTATATGTAACATGTTGTTATTATTTAAGTAATAATTAATCATTCAATGTTTTTTTTTTTGTATTTATGAACTAGATAAAATGCTTTATTGTTGTCGGATCTGATATTCTGACTATTTTTTAAACTGTTTTTAAGCGTAAGTAAATATTTTTTTACTTATTTTTAATTAATTGAGGTAATATAGTAAAATAAAGAAATAATTTAAAAATAAATAATTTAACGAAACGTCAACTAATTATCACTGTATTTCAAATAAATATAAGTTGTTATATTATTCAAATAAATAATTTCTACAATGTAATTACTAGAAATATCTTTATATTGTATAAAAGCAAAACATATTAAAATAATTTGAGGTCTACGAGGTCATCGTCCGCTACGTTTATCGCTACGCGCTACGTTTCGGGGGGCAATGGCCGCGTAGACCGTCTACGAAATGAATGGACTATTAGAAGTTACAAGGAGAAAATTTATCTCAATACACGTGAAGTTCAAACGATACTTTTCCAAGTTACAGATAATTGCTTTATTAGGATTTATATGATATTTAAGAAAACAATTGCTAGGCAGTTGTTTCTTTCTAGTAAGAAACTTTTGTAAGCAATTTTACTTATATGATAAAATATAATATGTCATTTAGAAAAAAAATTCTAAAAACTATAACGTATACGTATATGTATTTATGGGTTCGGTCACACATGAAAAATAAACGGTAAACTCAGCGGCCCCCAATATCTAAGATTATCCTCTGTGTCGGGGGTTTGGAAACACAGAACACACAATCACAAACGTCTACACCATGAAAAACATCTGTATGACCAATACAAATGTTTTTCATGAGCAAGGATCAAAGACGCGATGGTTAGCTCAACAGCCATAGCTGTGACCGCTGCGTCAACGCGTCGTGAAATGACTGTGTAGGAGAAAAAAACGACATTATTTCAAGGTTGGCGATCACGATCACGATTCAGCCTGTAATATCCCACTGTTGGGCATAGGCCTCTTCCCCATGTAGGAGAAGGATCGGAGCTTAATCCACCACGCTGCTGCAATGCGGGTTGTCGGATATATTCCCTACTATGAGTAACGATCGCTATCAGGTGTACATGATAACAACCGGGACCGACGGCTTAACGTGCTCTCCGAGGCAAGGTTGGTAACAGTAATCAATTACTATCATGTAAAGCATATATATTTATTTATGGGGTATGATTCTGCTTTTACAACCATCTCAAAATGGTAGATCGGTGGTCAATTAATAATTTATTAAATTTTCTATTTAATAGATAAATAATTGATTTTGTTATGATGCTTATAATTTTTACAATTTCCCGATTTTATTTTATTCTTTTACCCTAACCAAGCGATTATTGAAAAATATTTTAAAAAAAGAACTACATACAGAGTCAAGTCGGTCAAGTGTGCGCACTTAAGCTTTGAAACCTCTTTGAAATAAAACTTATATCCTAAATGAAACTAAACAGTATTTATTAGTTAGACTATTTATTAATCAACAATTTAGGTATGACAATAATCAGCTATAATAGCATAAACTCTTTGAACTTAAAGAATACAAAAGTAATCAAAATGCGCACACTTACCCGAGTAGGGGGGTAACTGTGCGCAGTGGTAGGGGTAAGTGTACGCGGCATAAATCAACAACAATTATGTTGTTAACGTACTCTAAAGCTTATTATTATAACTTAACTATCAAATTATGTTTCAGTAACGGATAAATTGAAAACAAAATTTTTGTTTATTTCAGCACATTCATAAATCAATTTCCGAAGGCTGATCATGGTAAGCCCATAGTAAAGATCGTCAGACTTTTTTATGTATTGGTATATTTCTTGTTCTTGAGCCTTTGTAAATGTTGAACAATGTCTTCCCATAATCTCCGTTGTCTTTCCAAGTTTGAGGCGTTTTCTCAAAGTACTCTCTTTTTAACCAACTTCTAAAGCAGCTTTGTGCTTAGTAGCACCTTTAGTAATTAACACTTTGGCAGCTTCTAGCTGTTCATCTGTCACCACACAGCTTTGGGAGCCTTCCGTTGGTAATTTTGAGGCATTTTAAATAGTTATTCCAGATTCTAAAACAAAATATTGCAGTATTGAAACAGTGCGAAAATCACACTTAGACGACAAACTTGTGCGTACACTTAACCCCACCTATCAAATTGAGACTCAATCAAAATTGTTAATTATTGCGTCATCCAAAACATTCAAACACTGTCATTTTTTAAACCTTAAAATATCCAAATATTGATAACAATTACGAGATTTTATAAAAGCATACACTTACACAACTACAAAAGTTTACACTGTGAAAATGATAAAATATCGTAAGAAATTAAGCAAAATAATTTACTCGCCTGCCAAAACAAAATAACCAGCGGTCGGTCGCTGAGGAACTAGCACTTCGTTGCACGTTGTGTGGGGTTCCGAGGAGGGGCGATGCCGTCTCTTAATTACAATTAGTTGCCGAGATACTTAGCGTTCGCACACTTACCCGCTGCGTACACTTGCCTCACATGACCATACTTTTCTTTTGTTATTTTATGTATTGGTATTTTGAATATAAAACATGCATATATATGTAGATAGTTAATATATTTATATATAAATATGTCTAGTATTCTGTTATTACATACATGTAATGTTTCGTACATTTATACAATAATATATTTTTATTCTGAAAATTTTAATAAAGTAAGTTTAAGTAAATAAATCTTTTATCAAATATCATTGAACTTATATATAATCGCAAATTTGTTGTTTTTATTTATTGCACGTGTCACTTGTGTAAGTTTAACAAAAGTTCAAATTCCCGCCAGGTGAACGTACCCTGGGAAAAATATTGGATTCGGAGAACTCTGACTTACAAGGGTTCATAAGGGTTCTCGACTTTTCCATCGTTTATAGCTTTGTAAACACGTTGTTACATAGTAATATCTCGCTTTCAGTTGAATCAAAAAGTACTGAAATATTACTTGATCTTTATGATACACGGTTTCCTCAGTTAAAAAAGTTAGGTGTATATGACGTATTATGTAATATTTATTTATTTAATACAAGCACATTAAAAAGTTACTTTGTGAGTCTGTACTTCCAGCTATTAATTTTTAGAACAGGATTCTAATTTTAAAAAAAAATTACTGATAAATGTTCACAATTTAAAGTTTAGCATTAGGGCAAGTTTTAAACTAAGCTTTAATTATTATTGATGTAAGTTCATTATAAATAATTCATATTAGGTATAATTAATTTATTGTTGATGAAGCTAAAAGACTGCAAATAACTGGTTATGCACACTATTTTAACCATAGGACTAATATGCGAGGTGGTGGAGTATCCATCTTTATACGAAAGGACTTAAATCATTATTTAATTGAAGAAAATAGCTTGGATGACAATAATTACCTGTGGATACATCTAAAAAACTATTCCCTAGACATCGGAGCAATTTATAGAAAACCAACACTAAAAAATGTAAAAAACTTTCTGGAGACATATAGCAATCAGCTGCATAACAGAAAGAGAGGAATCGTCTTTGGGGATATAAACTTGAATTTACTAAGCAAAGACAGCTTAATCAAAGAATACGAGGATATTGTACAAGAAAGTGGGTACTATTTATTGAACAACACAAATGCAAAGTATTGTACTAGGGAAACAGCTACAACCAAAACCATTATCGACCACGTGTGTTCCAACTTAAGAGACAATAAATTTCATTTTGCCGTAATAAATACATCTATGTCGGATCATAAACACATTTATGTGGAAATCAAGAAGAATTACAAAAACCCTCTACCTGAGGTTAAATTTGATGCAGTTAATTATAGCAAGATGTACAAAGTAATGGAAGATGAGCAAAATGGTGTAATAAACTCTGAATATCAAATATTAGAACAAAAAATTGCTCGGAGTATTAAGAAAAGTAAAACAACTAAAACTAAAAAGTTGAATCCGCCTAGACAAGAATGGATAAATAAAAAAATTATTTATGAAATTAATCGAAGAAACATGTTATGGGTAAAGCACAAAAATAATCCACAAGATGAAAAATCAAAAGAACTCTTTATAAAATATCGAAATGAAGTTAGTCAAAATATACAAAAAACTAAAAGTAACTTCTATCTTAATGCCTTTGACAAATGCAAGAACAAACCCAAAAGGATGTGGAATTTAATAAACAGTCTCGCCAGTAATAAACAGAAGGAAGTCGTAGTGCCACATAAAATACAATTATCTAATAAATGTGTAACAGACGTGAGGGATATCTGTGAATCCTTTAACGAATACTTTTCAAGTGTAGGATCAATGCTAGCTAATCAAATTCCCAAACAATATCACAGTAATAATCCCATATATTGTAAGCCTACATCTAAAACTGTTTCGCTTACACAACTTACACCAACTACAACAGCCGAAGTGGCCAACATTATTCGCAATTTGGATTCCAATATTAGTTCAGGAATAGATGGTATATCTACTAAATCTTTAAAATGTGTTTCAAATTTAATACTCGAAGAAATTACTGAGTGCATTAATAAGAATTTTAAAGATGGAACGTTTCCAGACAGTCTCAAGGTTGCCAAGGTTACGCCAATATTTAAAAATGGAAATCAATCCGAGCCAGGTAACTATCGTCCTATATCAGTTCTGCCTATTTTCTCAAAAATTTACGAAAGAATTATTTACAATCGTTTAGAAACATATTTAAATGACCAAAATTTTTTGTATAAAAAGCAGTATGGCTTTAGACAAAAGTCCAATACTTTATCTGCCACAATAGATTTAATCACAAAAATAAAGCAAAACATTGATAATAAGCAAATAGCTTTGGGGGTATTTATCGATTTGAAAAAAGCTTTTGATACTATAAGCCACAATCTACTATTAGAGAAGTTGAGAGTTCTCGGTATCACAGGAGTTGCACATAAAATCTTTAAATCGTATCTCACTAACAGAGTTCAAATAGTTAAAATTGGTAAAATACAAAGTAGCCCTAAAAATATAACATTCGGTATACCACAAGGATCCATATTAGGACCATTATTATTCCTCATATACATAAATGACATTAATAATATTGGATTAAAAGGAAATGTCACTCTTTATGCTGATGACACCTGCCTATTTTACTTTGGCAGCTCAATTGATACAGTAATTTCAGAAACCCAAGAAGACTTAAATACCTTAAACATCTGGTTCCGATATAATCTACTAACAATAAACATTAGTAAAACAAAGTACATAATTTTTTCAGCCAAAAATAAAAAAATAGCACATCATAAACCTCTAGTGATTAATAATCAAGCTATAAATAGAGTGGCAGAAGAGAAGTACCTAGGTTTGATTCTAGATAGTCATCTAACTTGGAAGCCACATCTAAATAAAATAAAAACTAAACTCACTTCTTTAAATGGGATTATAAGAAATATTGCAAAATGTCTTCCACGTCAAGTAAAATATACTATTTATAACTCTCTAATTAAACCACACTTAGACTATTTAATAGAAATCTGGGGAACAGCGGCCCCAACAAACATAGCTCAACTTCAAGTCAAACAGAACAAATTGATTAAAAATCTTTTTAATTATGACTTCCTAACATCTACTCAAAAAATTTATAAAGACACCAGAATTATGAATGTTACACAAACTTACAAATACTTAACTTGCATATTAGTTCGAAAAATACTAAACAAAACTATTCACACAGAAATCCAGTTCAATAAAAAACATCAAGCACGAAAAATAAAATTAAGAAACCATAATGACATAGAAATACCAAAACCTCGAACTAAAAACTACGGAATTAAGAGTATTATATTTGAAGGAGCTAAACTTTATAACAATTTACCAAAAAACATTAAAGAGGCAAACAGTATAAATCAGTATAAGAGGCTATTAAAAACACACATATGTCAAAATAACAAAAAATAACACAAAATAATAAAATTGTAATAATAAGAATAGTATAGTAACGTAAAATGGTCCTTAACTAATCATAAGATAAATAAATAAAATGTAAAATAATAAAACATAATAATAAATAAAACATGAAATAAACAAAAAAAAAAAAAAAATAGCATGCAGTTTCTGTAAGTTCATACCACTTCCAGTACTATCCAACTCTATGCTCTTCTATAAAATTAATCTAGTAAGAAGTATTCACAGATACCCTCTATTAAAATATTTTGTTTTTATTTACTATATGTTTTTGCAACTGTTGTTCTGTCTCGCCGCACATACCTATACGATTTTTTGTTATCTTTAATTTTATATTCTCATATAAGTGAATTGTATTCTTCATGAGAATAAAGTTTCTTCTTTAAACCTATTTTGAGAATTATGGTAATGTGCGTCTATTGTGTCAATAATACACCATTTGATTGGAGATTATGATAATAATTATATGGCATAGGTTTAATAATAATTTTAAATAATCATTTTACAAAATATAAATTTATTATAGATAATGTAAAGCTACAATCGATTCGGAATATACATTCTCTGAGAAGAACTTAAAATAAACTCTTTACACTCAACGGCTTCCACTAGGATTTTCCCCTGTGTCCTGAAACACACACAACACACAAGCATAAATCCCCAGAGTACGGCATACGTCTGTATGGCTTATACTATGGTTTATTTTTTATTTTACAAATTTTTATTTTTATGTTACTAGGTTGGCAAACAAGCGTACGGCTCACCTGATGGTAAGACCGTAGCCTATCGACGCCTGCAACACCAGAAGCATCGCAAGCGCGTTGCCGACCCTATCCCCAATCCCCCCCCCAGGAGCTCTGGTCACCTTACTCACCAACAGGAACACAATACTGCTTGAAAACAGTATTATTTAGCTGTGGTCTTCTGTAAGGTCGAGGTACTACCCCAGTCGGGCTGCTCCATATTTTGAGCAGGAAATTTCCTGCTGTGCCCTACCTCAGTTATTACCAGCGGGGATCGAACCCGCAAACGCAAGCGTAACAGCCAGTGCCGTGATTGATGCGCCAACGCGTCTCAACACACAGTTGGTAAAATTATAATATCGATAACTGACAACTAAAATCATTGCTTATGACATAATTGCTATAGTAGACTAGGAGCAAGGAAAGCATTAACCATAAAAATAAAATAAAACTAATAAATATGTAGTCAAAGTAACGAACATCGAATATTCTAGTACCTAGGTGCTAGTGATATTGTAGATCAATTGTCGTCTCGCCGTCGAGACGACTCGATATGTCAAAATATCCTTATGTATAATATTATTACAATATACTAAGGAACTTGTACAAATAAGCTAAGCAGAAAAATATATAGCTTTACAAGTCTTACTTGTAAAGTTCTTTAAATGTCTGCTTATACATATATGTCATAGGCCATAAAACATCTTCCTGTAACTCATACAGTGCGTCTTTAAAGCACTATATGATATAAGCGGACGAAATAGAGAGGATCTTCTCTAATAAAATGTACTCCAGAAGATATCAAATATGGTACACAAATTTATGTTAATTTATTTATTTTTTGTTATCATATATACTAATCGATCGGTCAGTGACCTCAGTCCTAAGGAGTAACATATGTCCACCGGTCAAAGACCTAACGCACACTGACACGCAAAATATTACGCAATGTTTATTGTCCAATTTGAGATTGGTGTGGGTGAACCCGCTAACACGGACGTACAAATTTTGATTTCGTTACATATTAATATAAGCTTTTGATAAGGATGTGACTGCTTTTGTTGATATTGTTGACCTAGCGAATGTGACACGTGGATCTAACGTCACGGACTTCGAGTTCGGATAAGTCCTTTTTCGAGTTATAATTTTTTTTTAATTTTAGGTGCAAATCTTTTGTGCATGTAGGTACTTATTTATTTTCAGTTATGTAATTGCTATTCACGCTAAAGGAAGGTATTATGATTATATAATATATTTTTAAAACTTATTTTTTTAAATAAAAATATATAATTGTATTTATTTATTCGTCATCACCGATTTACAAGGTATTGGCAACAGTTGTGAGCTGATTCTTTGTGTCGATAAACCTTCGTCACCAGACAGGCTTTCTAACGGTGAAAAAAATTATAAAACGGAATCGTGATATAAGCAGTCAAAAAAAAAAAAAACTCAACAGCTTAGAGATATAAATGAGACGAAATTATTAATTCGTATGATAGCTTAGTGAAATGAAAAGATTATTTGAAATTAATAATTGCCAGAAAAATATGATATATACTATAATTTACAATTTACATTGTGTTCAGAGTAATGGAAGTTCTGAAGCATATACTTCTGCATGTCACCTTTCTTAAATGCAGCAGGAAATATCAAGCTAAAACCTGGAACATCCCCACTGTGAAAGTACCTCTTTACAGAAGATCACAGTCAAATAATACTGCCATCAAGTAATGTTGTTGCTCTTGAGAAGCGCTGTGTGAATAGCCGGGCGAGAGTGAGTTACATGCTTGTGATACAACTGGTGTTGCTAGCATTCATTGGCTACGGTAATCAACTAATCACTTACCATTAGGCGTATTGTATGGTAGTTCAGCATCCTAATTGTATAAAATATATATGTGTACACATTGTTGTAATTTTCTCCTTAAAAAGTATATGAAAAAATAAAGAAATAAATTGCCAGTCGGCACCTCACAATTACAATCGGTTAACTCATCGGTGTCAATGAACCGAAAAGGTTCCATTATACTACATTATATGCAAAGGATTCCAGAAAAAATATTCGTCAGCGAAATTAACCAGATGTTCGGTTTCGATCCAGTACAGATCGCAGGATAAACATATGAAATCAAATCGTTCTGTTTTTGTCCACGCATCGCAAATACAACACAGCTGTAGACTTTGTAATGTTTTAGATGTTACCTGGTTTTCTATGTTTTGTTTGCTTGTCTGTGTGTGTGAACGTATTTTTTATTAACTAGTTAGATGTGAGGAAAGACACTTTTGTAGATGTTATTTTTATCTTGATTGTTATTTAAATACGTTTTGATTTTAATGTTTTTTGATACAATGATTATTTTTATGTGTATTTAGATCAAATATAGTTTTCGAATAGAATTTATTTGATTATTTTTTATATACGCAAAACAATTCAGTCTCAGTATATTAATAATAAAATACCAGCCAAACAATAGTGTTTGTGACATATTTACAACAGACAACGTAAATTCTTATCAATGTAATGTTTATCAGGATATAAAATCATATTACAGAATAGATATACAAATGAAATCGAGGTTAACGTACAAATACGTCACAGACTGTCTGTGTCTACTGGTGATCAGGTCTACGTTAGATCAACGCCCGGCCGCCCTTGTGCGACCTAACACGCCTCTTATGTAAAGCCAATGCACGCGTTTGTGCCCATTGCATTCATAAATTAATTTGAAAATCGAATATAATCGATATTCGAATTTCGGTCGACTGTGAAATTTATACGTCATTTGTATGATAATAAAAAAAGTTTTTTTGCCATTGTTTTTTTTTTGTTTTGTTCACATAGAGTAACATAGAGTTTAGAGAGAGAGAGAGAGAGTTTAAGAGATGTCAGTATATAGTAATTTTTTCAATACATTTTTAAAATTATTGTTAAAATAACTGATTTTAAAAAGATAGATAAATATAATAGTAATTAAATATTTCGTCGTTATAGAAAAAATATTATAAACTTACTCTCAGTATAAATATGCAAAATAAGTTATGGTCTATTATCAAATAAAAAATTTCAATTTTTTTTTATAAAATTTTAAAAGCTACGAATAATCTTTTTAATAAATAATTAACAATTTCAATTTATATTTTACTTTTTTTTTATCAATGCTTTAATATGTTTTCATTTATTTATTTATTTTACATTTGGTTACATCGTAACGGATGACAATGTACACGACCTAATCCGCCTGCGCCGGAGTTCATCAGATCATCACTGATTTTATACCATTTCAGATGCAAATAAAAAGTATAAGAGGTTTATTACGTATGCACATCTTGTGATTTAAACTGTATTTTTGAATATGGTACAATTTAAATGACAAAACAAAATTACAGTGGTGAATTGATAAGTATATAAGTACCTACCTACACGTATTTATTAATTTGCTTTTTATAATTTTTTTTCGTTTTTATTATAAACTGAATATCATGAGGGCTTTGAAAATTAATATAATATAGTAGTTATCGAATTGAAAATTCTTTTTGTGTTAGATAGCCCATTTACCGAGAAATACTATAATATTATTATTCTTCTCAAAATAACGCAGGTGAAACCGCGGGGCACAGCTAGTGCTATATAAAAGTTGTTGGATTTCCTAAAATAGAGTAAAGAATCAACTAAAAAATTAAGTATTTTTAGATATTGTTTTATATTTAGTTTGTTGAAAAATATGTCGATCGTTTTTACCTTAACTTTAGCATTAACAATAAAACCGTGGCTTATAGCTAGATGATAGAACTTTAGCTGTATAAAATAAAACGCAATATCTAGCTAATGATCCTTGCACGATATTTTATTAATTTACCTTAACAATTTATTTATAAAAAAAAAATTTTTATTGTTTTGTAATTATTGAAGATATATATAATACAATTTGCTTAATGTTTTGTAACATCCGGGTCGTGTAACATTAAGTAAATAATAAATACCATTAAATTTTTAGTTATTAAAATATCATAGTAAACATAATGCTATTATGATGACTCGTTGGTAAAGTGGAAGCAGGTAATGACTTATGCGCTAGAAGTCACGGGTTCAAAGGTGACATTAAAGTACCAAAGGCATTGGAACTTATGTCACTCTCTAAGGTCCTTGAGTAGGTATACCAAGTTAATTCTAATGAGAGCTAAAAATTAACGACGTCGTTATGTATTTTTCATTTTAATCAATTTGTGTTTACAGCCTTTTTGTGACAGCGACACTCTTAAAATTAAGTTGATTAAATTAAACTATAGCCTAGAATTTACCAACCGTCAGTATTTTACCATAATATCTGTGTATAACAATTTCTACTTCAAGAAGTCATTTGAGATGAGTCTTGCAGTATTTTTTAAATTAACTTATCGAGAAATTGTTTTCACGTGCTTCGAATAAAAACAAAAATAACGTAATGAACGTATAATGAAACAGTATGGGATGCTATATTAAAAACGACATTTTTAACGAATCAAACTTATTACTTTGTTTAAAAGAAATTATTCGTTTACAAATTAATTAATGTTACGATAATAATATGATTGTAGTGGTGTACTCTGTACAAAGAAACATGGTTACCCTTAAAAACAATATAGGCTGTAAAATATATTGCAACTCATTAGCGTGGAAAAGTAATCATAAACGTGAATATATACGTAATCACGTTCGAGATATTAAAATTACTTTATTTTTTTGTAACTTAATGAACATTAACATTAACTAAGTTCCAATACTTAACCAACCACCCATTATTGTCAATATGCATAAATGAAAAATAAAAACCAGCGTGTTAAAAAAAAGCGTGTAATAAAAAATTGCGTTAAATATAATTATTGCAACTTATTGGTTATTAATTTTTGTATAGTATTAAAAATGATACGATTATCTAGCGTTACGCACCGGCCAAAGACCTATCGAATATTTCGTAGAGTAACAACCCTTAGGGCAAAAACCTTTTTTATACACGTTCGATCTAGTGCATTAACCTGCGTTATCTGAACTTTACGACCGTATGAGAAAAGTTTTATTCATCCTTACAGGTAATAAATATTATAATATGTTTTAAGAAAAAAGGAGGTTTATCGAAATAGGTTTTATATGTTTACTTCGGTTTTCGTAAAATATTTTGTATTTTCGAATATGTAAACAGTTTTGCACACAAACAATCTTCGTCATTTTGAATTTTTTTTTTTGATAAAAAAATATGAACTTACAAAAAATTTAAGAAATATTGCTATGTTTTGATGATAAAACTGTAATTTCTGTTACATTTTCGAGTAGGCATTTAGATAGACTAAACTTCTGCCTAAATTTAATACCTAAGCGTTATAATCTTAAAAAATATATTTTTAATAGGTAGATCGGAATTAAGAAAAAAAAGTACAATTTTCAAGTAAATTATAATAGAAAAATATTGTTATTTAGGTATTTAATTATGGAATATAATTATGTATGTCCAATGCAGAATCGATAAACACATACAATGTTTTATTGCAAAATACAATACATAATGAACTCATATTGCTTAATAAATTTTCACTTAAGTACAAAGATCTCGAACGAGCATAACGTCTGCAGATAGCATTTTATTATTACATTACACCACACACACATACGAGATTTATTTCTGTATTACATATACTATCCTATGTTTTCCTCAAAAGTTTACGTGTTGAAGTTAAACGATTCCTTAACAGTTTAATTTTTCATTTGTATCGCCATTATAATATATCAGTATAATTTTATAATATAAAATCGCAGCCATTTACGAGTATTATGTATTCAAAAGCTTAAGTATTACAAAGAGGTTTTCGATGTGTGAGTGCAGACTGCACCTTGCATGTACGCGCTGTCTGTGAATACTTGTGTGCGTGCACCCTTCCCGTCTCGCCCATTTTAATTCGTTTCACAAAAAATACTTTAGGTGACCTTAATCCTTTGTAATAACGTGGTTTTTCGTTTGAATTTTCATTTTGTGGACGTATAAGGAAGTTTGTTGTTTGTTATTTTGAATCATATGGCAAGAGAGGGGCGTGTGTGCGATGTGTAGCGCACAAGTTTGTCTGTGTGTGTTCACCTTGAAAAGCGCCACTTCTTTGTGCAATGGGTTATTCGGTTAATGGCATCAAGAAAGTCAATGCCGCGGGATGCTTTTGCGTACTGTTCGCAGCAAACGATTCTTTGCTGTTATTATTATTTATATAATAAAAAGCTTATCTTGTTGACTATTGATGGATTTACTGTTGTAATAATTACATGTTGAAAAACATATTATGAATAAAATTGTTTGTCACTTTATAATTATAATGAATATTAATTTAGAATACTATTTGAATACATTTTGAATGATTTAAATTGTTTTAAACCACAAATATACTTGGCAATATTTATATAGCTTTTTATCAAAGAACAAAGCATATTTTTATTACTTACTGTAACTTCTAACCTTCAAAAAGTAATGAAGATAATATTTCAATATTAATAAAGAAACTGGTCTTATAAAAAAAAAACGAATTAACGTAATTTTTAACGGAAATCGCTAGACATTTATATGTTAGTGTATTCTATAACATAAACTTTTATATCTTAAATTATAGTATAAAATCAATGTTTCTGTCATCACTCCGTTACGTCTCAAAATACCCGCCGTCCTGTACGCATACATGCGCAAGCGCACACGACCGCGCTGTTGTGGTAGGTCGGTACCGTTCTAGGAAACTTTTTGTGTTCTGAGTATTACACGTTATAGGTTACGGTAGGTAAATGTATTTCAAGTATTTTAGGGTTTGAAAAGAAAATACAACAAATTTTAATAATAATAAGCATTTTTATGGCTGTTTGATGTTATAACAGATCGATTTACAGATTGAAAATTATATTATATTTAGAAAAGTATTAATTGTGGAATATAATAATTATTATACATATATACTATTTTACTTACTAAATTATACTATTAGTTATCTATGTATCTAATTACACCAGTTTTTATCACTAGCTCACTTTTTAGGTAGGTACATTTTGAATGAAGAACACAAATTAGGTACATAATATGAAAATTTTAAAGTCCTTTATAATCTACTAAAGAAAAATAGGTTGATAGCATCTGTATTTCTGTGCATTTTTGGACACAAAATTGAAATGAGTTTAACTTGATCATCGTAAGTCATCACTCCTTCCTTGCGTGATATTTTGCGTATTTTCGCAATAAACAAGCTTTAATGTAACTAGTGAATCGTATGATTAGCACATTAAGATAAATATTATTGAGCTTTATTATATATTATTAAAGTATGCAACATCAACAATAATTATTATTTATTTAAATATGCGTATAAATGATATCACTGCTATTGTTATGAATAAAATTCTTTTGTCTCCTTGTTCCAGTTTAATTTCTTTCGTAATTAAGCTTTAGGGATTACAACGTACAAACGTTTGTCTAGTCTTTTTATCATTATGAAGATAAATATTTTTACTTTAACGCTTAGGTGTGCTTCACAATGTTTTGAAAATCGCCACGATTTGATTATTGTGCGTGTAAAAAACGTCGATAAAAATATTTATGTACTGTTATGTGTTCACTTTTGTTTGTTTATTTTTTTACTCGTTTTTGGCGATGTTGCAGATGCCTTGGTCTCCGGCGACTCATACGACAAAACTGTTCATTGTGACCATGAATGAAACTTTAAAAATTTATACTATTACGATAGTATGTTATGTTATGTTATATGATAGTATGTTATGTTAGGTTATGTTATGTTACTATTTCGACATTGAGAGATGGGCATAACATCAAATATTCTATGCTACTTCCGAATTGTTTATGAAATTATTACTAAAATCGGTACAGACGCTACAGACTTCACCAATTTTTAAAGACCACACCTTTATATATTTTTAACAAAGGGAGTTCTTTATATATCATATTTATATATGCATATATATAAACATATTGCGAAACCGATGCATTAAATTTTGATATTTTTCCCTGAACAGGAGAGGCCTATGAAACATTTACAGCCTGATTACTGTTTATAGGATATACCTTAATAACGTAGTATAAAATGGCATGGCATAAAGGCACATCAAGTAACCTTATGATAGTGTTCTTATCATGATTAAAATAACCAGTTTTTACCAGTTAAATACCAAACCATAATGAGATAAAATATAGAGACTAAACTATTACTATAACTAGTAGGTATTTACTAGTTAAAGCGAAAATAAATTTGGGTAGAAAGTTAATAATACTAAGAAAATAAAAGCTATATTTACTTTGAGCTAGTTATATGTGATTTATATTAAACCAATATTATAATTATTATAATATAAATTGTTTTATTGTATTAAATGCAATGGATTAGATTCACTTACTTAATGAATTATAGTTTCTATGATCAGAACTCAAGCTATTTTGTTCGATTCCGAAAATCTGATGATGTGCATAATTATGGCGGTAAATTTTTTCGAAGATCTTGCCACAGAAACTTCTGGCAAACAAATTTTAACGGAAGTCTTTACTTACTCATTAATATAGGTAAGTAATCGAAATAAAACGATTACTTATCTTGCCATTATTATTTTTTTTTGGCATGAAGATATCTTTTTTTTTTTTTTTTTTTAATCTGTGCTTTTTATGCTAATAAGGATGCTAACATGAGCAAGAGCATTACAAGCGTTATGGAAATAAATATAAATTTATTGAATTGGTGAAAACTTGAAGTGAAACCTTGGAGTTGTTACCACCTTAGACCTATGTATTATAAAATTAATTTAAATAAATCGATCATTTTCCGGAATCATTTCCATAAAATGGTATGAACGCTTTAATAATGAACATAAAGTTCGTGTGAAAATTCCTACTATTTTCAGTGCTGTGTGTAAACCTTCATACAAGATTTATTAAGTTCATCATCCTTGTTACGTTTGCGAAATGCAGTACAATGTTGACTCTAATAATTATAAAGTCTTTATGATATTCTTAGTATGTATTTAAACTTTTTGCAATGTTTAAATAATTTCAACTGTAAACTTTGTTGTGTAAACACATTGTTCATATTACTTTACCTTTGTTACCCAGAGTATGCACATGGAGGGATTATAATATTTCACAATTCGTATATCTGAAATTGTAACAAATTTGCATTAAAAAGTAATAAAATGAGAGCATCAGCAATGTAGGTAGTCGAAAAATAGTTAATTATATATAGGTAGGGATCCCTAGTACAAATTTTTCATCTGATTAGTATCAAGCTAATTTTCCGGGAGTAGCTTCATTTTGATGAGACGAACAAAAAGTTCCTCTTCGAAAACTCTCGATTGTGGTAGATAATAGAGTTAGCAGGAGATAGAGCAGCAGTGAGCGTAGGACCGGGATAACGTACCACGCAATTTGGAGGACAATATTGCCATCAAATTATATAAATATTAATTAACTAAAAGAAAAAAAAACAGCTGGTTAGTAATAATTTTGATGACATTACAAGGTCATCAACTTGATGACCTCGTAAGGTCATCAAAAATTGATTTTTTTTCTGATTTTTTTTCTTTTAGTTAGTTAATATTTATATAATTTGATGGTAATATTGTCCTACAAATTGCGTGGTACGTTATCCCGGTCCTACGCTCACTGCTGCTCTATTTCCTGCTAACTCTATTATCTACCACAATCGAGAGTTTTTGAAGAGGAACTTTTTGTTCGTCTCATCAAAATGAAGCTACTCCCGGAAAATTAGCTTGATACTAATCAGATGAAAAATTTGTACTAGGGATCCCTACCTAGTACGCATTATTAGGGATAACTCATAAACTACTAATTAGATCTCGCTTAAATTTAAATGGGCCTACACGACAAGTATTAGGTTTTAAATAAAATAGAATCATTAAAATCGGTACACCAAGTAACAAGTCACGAAGTAACACACAAAAAAAAATCGTATTGAAAACCTCCTCGTTTTTTTTTTTAACTCGAATAAAAACTGTAACTAGTCTTATTGTGAATTTAAATAAAAAATTTCAAAATTAATGATAATGTTTAGACCAGATATTGCTGATCTGCATTTTGGCATTAAGTCACGCCAAATGTACTAAATAAACTTATCATGATTTGCGACTACGAGCTGGGCCTTCGGATACTTTTCGCTCACTCGCTTCAGCGTGTAATATAGGCCTCTTTCCCCATGTACGAGAAGGATCGGAGCTTAATTTATCACGCTGCTCCAATGCGGGTTGGCGTATATATTCCCTACTATGAGTAACGATCGCTATCAGGTATACATGATAACAACCGGGACCGACGGCTTAACGTGCTCTCCGAAGCACGGTGGGGAGACCCACAAGGACTGCACAAAAACCCAGACCATATATACTTTTACTTATATTTTATTACGGTTCTACTTCTTTCGGTAAACAATTATATAGCACTTTCATCTATATAATACTTACTAGTATAAATTATTAAAATATCAGTAAATCGATATAAAGCTACAAATATAAAACGACCTGCTTTCAAAGATCAGTAAAAATTTCCAGGAAATACTTTTTATTTGTCAACAAAAGTTCATTTAATTAAAGCTATAATTGCATCCTCATATCTAGATCCCCCAGTCTAGACAGCTGACACTGATTCAAACAACTTGGTACTTTCTAATTTTATATATAAATTGACATTGAATCTGATAACACCGGTGTATACTTTAAAACTAACTTTTTGCATTAATAGCATGATTTTTTAGACGGGATAGTTAAAATAACTGTTAAATCTACGAAATACCTCTAAAGATCTGTGATTTACAGTTCATTAATATATATTAAATAAGTATGAATAAATATTACAATAGACTTATTGGCCATCAGAAAGACACACAAACATACACAAATACACAAACTGCAAATTCAAATGCACACACAACGACAAACATTAATATGGCGTATATAAATGTAAGTACCTAAATATTGAATTTGTGACTGCTATTACAGCAGCCAATTGTTGTGACTAATGTACCCAACATGGTATAATAATAGATACGACAAAATGTACTAATATGAAATAGCATCTTTTTGAAGTGAGAATAATTGTGATTTGGATTTCGATGAAACGAAAATGCGTCACGACAAAGAAAGAAACATATAAATATATAGTAGAGAATGAGATAGAATACATTACTGCGCAAAACTTTTTGCGTGACACGTTCTTTTTCATGAGACCGTGATCACCGTTAATAGAACAAATCGCAACAGCCTTCCAACCTGCAACTTTTCATAAGTTTCACTTCTGCCATGTGTGTATTGCACAAACACACTTTTTTATTAATAAATAGATAGTAAAGTAACGTTTTTACGAAAACCTTTAATCCTTGTATTGTAGTAAAGTGACAATTAGTTGTTATAACAGCCACTCAATCAGCTGGCTAGGCCTTATATTAAACAACGCCATTCAACTATAAGTCTAGTTTCGTAGTTGCACCATCGCATCGTGACATTAAAAAAAGTCTTAAATTACGGCTTACTTTAAAACTGCTGTAATAAAATATACTTTTGGTATAGTTTGCGCGTGAGCAGCTGTTGTTTTTGTTTTTCGTTTATTATATTTAAAATCAAAGTTCATATTTTTATTTCGGAATGAGTAAAATGAGCTAGTAATTTAATTAATAACTGTTTATAATATTTATTAAGTAATTATTTAATAAATATCTTATAAACATTCGTGAAGTATCGATTGATGCAAAAGTAATGACGATGCTTATTATTCAAAATTAATAACACAAACAAGCACAGCTCCTGGGGGGGATTGGGGATAGGGTCGGCAACGCGCTTGCGACGCTTCTGGTGTTGCAGGCGTCTATAGGCTACGGTAGTCACTTACCATCAGGTGAGCCGTACGCTTGTTTATCGACTAGAAACATAAAAAAAAAAATTGTAACTACTGATTCGGAAAGAAAATTCTGCTTACTATTTTATAAATCTTGCAAAACAAATAAAAACAAAAATTACTTCGTTTAAGTAATATTAAACATCACATTTAAGTAATTTTAAAAATTAAAATTATATTATTTTTAATAAATTGACTATAGTTAATGTAACCACTTATTCGGAAAGAAAATTCTGGTTACTATTTTATAAATCTTGCAATAATTATTAAATTTTCATGTCTTGCATAAAATACAGCGCTGCTAAGCCCACGCATTTTTATCATTAACACATAATTCAAGCGCATTATCCATGTCCTTGAAAAGTCACAGGTTCAAGAACACATTGAGATATTATTAATTGATGTCGGTGGCCAAAGAAAACATCTACTCGTATATAAAAAGCGTTTTTATTTACTAAATAACGAGGCATGTAACGAGAGGAAGCGATGCCAAGTTGTAATGGTTACTCGGAAATAAAGATCAAAGTATTGATTTAGTATTTTATTTCACGACTTGAATTATAAGTGATTTAGTGAAATGGACGTAAAATGAAAATACATGTATAAAATTGCTAATTGAAATAGCTCTATGGATTCCGAATCGTCCGAGCGTTGTATATATAAAATGTCAATTGAAATGAGCAAAAGTAGTTATTTTGCGGTTAATTGGGGGTATCTCCTTACTGAAGGACAATGAGCTCCTGGGAAAGGCCCTGGGTGTCTTTTTTACTACGACTAGGGCGGAAAACAAGCTTATACACAAAAGCATCACAAGCGCGTTACCGACCCTACCCCGGCCCTTTCCGGGAGATCTAGGAGTACAACACAACTTGAGCGGTGTTATTTAGGTGTTTATTTATTTAGTTAATTACATAAATAAAAATACAATGAATGTGAATGTGAAATGAAAGTGAATGAATGAACCGTGCTACAAAAACAATTTTCAGTTTAACAGTTGCGCTGAGTAAAGATAAAGATCCAGTCGAGCTGAACAATATATTTTCTTCTTTACTCTACCTTAATAAAAAAATTCATACCTTAGTTTTTTTTTTTGTAACACTTAATAGAAAAATAGGATAAATACAAAGGAGGCAACATTCGGAATTTACAAACATTTCCTATTAATTAGTGAAGGTTTTATGTAACTACTAGTGTCGCAGCATAAAATCAAGTTGTCTACAATAATTTTATGACGTAATTTTTTCCTTTATTTGTCGAATAAAACCTTTAGTACGTGATATGTATGTAAATAATCTTCTAAATGCTATATTCCTTCTTATTTTTATTACTTATGTAAAGTTAAGTATAAAATTCTATTGAATTCTTCACTAGTATTAACCCGCGCTTTCACACGCGTTAACTGCGCAATTTTGACTGTCCCCTTTTACCCTTCAAAATATAGCCTTTGTAACTCAGTAATAACGTAGCGTTCTACTAGTGAAACTTTTTAAAACCACTTCAGTAGTTTTGAGTTTATATAAACCAAACAAAAATCAAATGTTAGTTTAGAAGTACAAATAAAAACGGATATTACCAAAAAACTAAATCAAATATAAAAAAGGACATACAAAATTATAAGTAAAGAAAAAAATATAAATATATCAATAACAGTCATTTCATCGTTTTAAATAATCCACCTCAGGGCATTTATGCCTTGATGATTGTGGCTTCCTGGCGAAGCTTTATTAAATTTATTATATTAACATTTAATATAAGCTTTCCTTAAGGCTACGTTTACCATTAAGTAGCTAAGACTTATCGCTGTGGGTTTTAGTTTTTATATTTAATATAAAGTAATAAATTACAGTTCTAATAGTTTTTATATAATTATGTGACTTACATTAGTTTGTACGTATTTTTATAAATTATAAATAATTCGCAATCAGCCATTAACATCCCACTGCTGAGTATAGGCCTCTTTCTGCATGTTGGAGAAGAATTGGAGCTTAATCCACTTGCCACCCTGCTCCGCTCCGGGCTGGCGGATATGATTTCTACTATAAGTAGCGACCGCTATCAAGTATTTATGATAACAACTGATACCGAGGCTTAACATGCTCTCTGGGGCTCGGTGGGGAAACCCACAAGGACAGAAATCTAAATCGGAAAGAAATATTTGTACAAATTGAAATATGCATCCCGATCGGGAATCGGACCCACAAACCTTGTTTTAGGCTACTAGTCCCACTACACAAGGGTGGTTGTTATATAAATAACAGAAATATAATTTTAATAAAACTTTTTGACTAGCCCGTTGGCGCAGTTTGTAGTGACTCTGCTTTCTGCTCCGGGGGTTGTGGGTTCGATTCCCACCCCGAGTCTGGGTGTAATATACATATTTATTATATATTTATATATGTATTATTTATAAGTATGTTTATCGAAAAAAAAAATATGTAGCTAGACCAGTCGGCTGTTACCTATAACACAAGCATTAAGTTGCTTACTTTAGGAACAGACGACCGTGTGTGTAATGTGTAAGTATGTAAAAAAAATAAAAATTTTTTTTTTAAATATTAGTAGTTTTAATCAATAATCAAAGTTCTTTAATCAAATTTTTTTCTTTTTAACAGATACAAAAAAGTTAATTAAAAAGTCTGCAAACATTCCGACGTATGGTCGTTATGTCATTTTTTTGCGTTAATTACTTTTGTAGGCATCTTCCTGGATCGACAACCTAGCTATCCTTGAGACTGTAGCTTAAATGTCAAAAGCCCATCTTGCTCCTTTGCCTTATCCAGTAATAATGGCTGACTAGAGTCGAGCGGTTTTTAAACGCTTTTAAAAAAATATTAAGTCTATTTATTGTATCTTTAGCTGCGTTTTATAGAAGTATAGTAACTAAAAATTGCAATAAATCTGTAGTTTCAAGTAATTTTATTACTTTTGATGCAATCACGAGTCTCACAAGTCTTAAGAATAGTACGATAACATTTATATATTCTTTATTGCACTTTAAAAAAAAAACATCTTTTGTAATATCACTCAAATGATAATGGGTACTTGTATTCATACGAGTATATTGCATTATAAAGTTACAAAGAAAAATAATTGAAAATCTCCAAAAATTATAAATTCTATATAAAAAATATTATTAATAATAATCAGTTTAATAGTTTTTCGAACAAACAGTTCAAAAGACGTTTGTCTGTAAATGCCCTTAAATTTTTTTCCCATCTGCTGTACAATTTACAACAGTTGTTTATATGTATAGTGAACTTAAATCCCGAAGCCGATAACATACAGACTTGCAATCGCTTTTTATTAAGATTCTTTAGCCTCCTCTTTGTTGTGTGAAATATTTAAAAATGATTAACAATCGATAATTAAAAACTTCAATAATGTGGAAAAAAGCCACTCAAAAAGTGTTACTATCTCTGAACTTGATTAATATCAGTAGATTTAAAAATTGGTAGTAAGCTTATGAAAAATCTAATCTATACATATAATAAAATTATAGGAAAGTCAATGTATGTTCGGGATAAACTCAAAAAGTACTGCATGGATTTACTTCAAATTTGGCACGAATATTATTAAGAAGTCGGGTCAGAATATAGGCTACATATTATCACGCTATCACCTACAGGGAACGAGTAGTGAACGCACGCAGACGACGTTGCGGGCAGCAGCTAGTCTTTAATAAGTAAAATAAGAGATAGATTGAAAGCAGCTGTAAAAGTTTAAATCATTAAAACGCAATTTTTAGATTTATAGTGACATTATTGCTATTTCTACTCCTAACATCGTGTGTGTATGTATCTGTATGTAATTATCATAATACTTTGATAAATATATCTAATGTTCTTAATGTAATGAACTTCCAATTGAACTTCACAATACCTTTAAAGTTGTAGTATGACGCCTATACAAACATATGGTTTCTTTGACGCCATGCGTGTCTTTAGTAAGCTTTACGTGAAAGCATTAAACACTGTCATTTAAATAGTTGAGAAAGTGCTTAAGTAAGAAAAATGTCATACATTTTACTTGTACGCTCACTAGTTGTATTCCGCAAATATGTTTTGTTTTGCTTGTTTGACAGGATATTATAATAATCTTTGTTATTTTTGAACATTGTACATTTCTACTGATTATAATAAAATTATTATACGACATGTAAAAATAATCAAGTAAACATTTTCGTTGGGCATAGTTGGATCTATCTTATTCAAAATTTAGAGAAGTCCGACTGGGGCAGTACCTCAACCTTACAGAATATCACAGCTTATTAACCCTGCTTGTAAGTAGCGTTCTATTCTTGAGGTAAGTAAAGTAGACAGGTCCGGCGATTGCGTTGTCAAAGCGCTCGCAATACTTCTGTAACGAAATATTAGGTCTTACTATGTAACTTGACTTTTTAATGTCTCAATTTTTAAATCAAACTTTAAAAGTTACGTAAATTAGAAAATGATAACGTAATTTATGTATCTTTAATTTTTCATAACCTTGTAATGCACTAAAACTATTAAAATAAGGCCAGGTTCAACATTTATCTTTGTATATAAAGTAGTGACAATGTTGTACTGTAACAATATAAAATAAAAAATATAAAAACAACTGTAAAAATATTTCATTGTATGGCAAAGGCTTAATACTTTGTCTATAAAAGAAAAACTTTACAAATTGGTGAATAAGTGTATCTCAAAAGTTATACCTGAATACTCAAGCACCTTCCGTATGATAATATATGTAATGATAATTGATATCTGAACCATAAAAAACGAATACCAATAAAAAAAAATCAATCATTTAATCAACTTTACATATAAGTTACACAAACATTTACATTCTTATCAATGTGTAACATTTGTAAATAAAAAGTTGCGTCTAAATAATGTCATTATTCGCTTATCCACATGATTACCTATCGACACAATTCAATGCCCTTGTAACAAACTTCGACGATTCCTCGACGACAAAGCGACGGTACCTTGAACGTTTATCGGACATGACCCATTTTAAAATAAAAATAATATAATGTTTACTGAAATTTTATTGTTGTTTTTTTTACATTATTATAATGTTAAAGGTCATCGCTCATTAGACCCACCCGGCACCCGACCAGCATCGCCTCGCCTCGAGCGGTTAGTATTCTTTCTATGGACTTGTACGGATATGCGCTCACTACATCAACTCCGTATCGTCACCGGATCGCCTCGCACGCAAGCTGACGATTGGACGACGAGCGACGAGGCGTTCCGGTGAGGGTGTAGTGAGCTATGACCTTAAGTCGTTTTATAATAATGTGTAAATGATTATTCTACGAATCTCTATACTATGTGGTTGTTTGGGTGTTTGTTTGTTGAAGAGCTCTGACTTAAAACGGCTTTTGGGTCTAATTTTAATTCCCTATTTTTAAAGACTTTTTTTACATTAATTATTGCTTCCCTACCAATGATTAATATTGAGCAATAGTCAATTTCATAACGTTATTGATAGTAGTGATTGACGTAAGATTGACAAAGTGTTACTTGAAGCATCAATGGTTTAGCCATCAATTGTGTTTTGTATCAATCACTCAACTATTGACAATCTCTTGATGAGTGCATATTAAATGAATGAATTTACTTCAATTTCACTTATCAATAACTTTTATTTTAAACTTTCATTAGGTTAGATTAATTAACACTGATTTTAATTGCACTTTTAAACGATTGAACAATCGCCATTGTCAGTTACGTAGAATCGTCTACTCCAATTCATAGTTTTAGAGTGGCGCTTAAAAAAAGAAAATGGTTATACTCAATAAGATGTCGCATCATAACTCATAGGGATGGAGAAGTGACTATAATTATATAGTTATATCTTATAACATTCACTCACGGTCGTCTGTTCCTAAAGTAAGCAATTTAATGCTTGTGTTATAGGTAACAGCCGGCTGATATGACTAAATATTTTTTAATAAATATACATGCAAATAGTACACATATAAATATATATGTAAATACAAATATTACACCCAGACTCAAGCGGGAATCGAACCCACAACCCGCGGAGCAGAAAGTTGGACCACTACAAACTGCGCCAACGGGCTAGTCAAACTATATACTATAATATTGCTAACTTAGGTGAAGCCATATGGGTTGTCTTGTGTTCTCATTAATAAATACTTCAATCATAATAGTTAATTATTATTATCAGTACCTAGGGTACTTTACGATTATTGCAAGGTATATTAGACCTTTGTCCTTGGTCAAGTTCTACTGTCTTTATCCAGTTTGCAATATAATATAATTTATTACTTTATTTATTATTTATTACTACTTTATGCACAATACATTAAAGAATTGTACATAGGGCGGGCTTAATGCTAAAAGCATTATCTACCAGCCAACCTTAGGACGTACAAGAGCGGTCGTTTGTAGGTCTGCAAAATTGAGTACTAGTAAGAATTAAGATTCACATAAAGAGAAAAAAAAGAGAAAAAAGGGAGAAAAAATAAGATGAAGTTTAATAATGTATAATAAATTTAATTAAAATACATATAAATGATACGTTAAAAATTGTACACTAATAGTGAGCAAAACAAGCTTCGCACGGGTGCAATTTACTGACAAAGAAAGTAGGGAATTCGCTTAGCATACAAAAAAACTTAATATTGTATTTAACAAACTTAATATAAGAGTAGGTAGAATTATTCGTTACTATAAAATCAGCCATATTGTTCACACGGTATATTTCATTGAGATTTCAATTGTAAGACTCAATCACAATTATCTTTTAAAGCTGATTTACTAACTGTCGCTTTTAGACAAACTCAGTCTCTACCACAGAAATAGCAATAATACCCCAATATTTCTGTGGTCTCTACCACAGTAATAGTAATAATAATTACTATTATTGTGGTATCTACAATTAGGAACACAATAAAATAAATCATCCAAATTCCTCAAGCCTTCTCAAGGCGATCTTCATACAAGTGACAATTTATTTACATCATTATATTATTCAGACTCACAAGTCCAATACACTTGTATATTTAGCATGTTGTGTGTCACTCGTTTTGAGTTTCCGATAGTTGGGTGCAGTTGAAAGCGCCATGGTCACTGGTAATGTATATTAGACACATATATTAAATTCTGTTAAGTTTTACTAATATTAGTGTTAATTGCTAGGAAAAGTTGTATTAACTCAGTTTAAAAAATGTGTGATTAATAAATAAGTAATAATAATGTAAGTTTCAAAATTTATTTATTATTATAGATTCAAAAACTATTCTATTTATGTAGGTATATAAAAATGAACCACCGTTTATGTACGCTTATAACTTCAGGACAGTTTTTTTTTCATGTCTGTACTAGTGTTGAGCTTGTGTTCCCGATATAACACCTATAACATTAAAAAATATAGCTGTACAAACTTCTTGATTGGCAGATACTTTTAAATAAAGTTTATCAAAGTGGTCCAGTATCACACATAACGTAACGAGACGCAGAAAAATTTAAATGCATAGATTACATGATAAAGTGTTATTATCACCACGAGCGCAAATCTCAAGTCACAATTTTTTGATAAGATAGTCAAATAGGAAAGTAGGACACAGCCGTTCTGCTTTAAATAAAAATATATGTACCTACTTGTTATGTTTTAGTGACAAGAGAATTTTATACATGAATTTAGGATTCACTTCTAGTTTTAGGTCGTAGTGACTATGAAAAGGACAAATAATATAGTTTTTTTTTTAATTTTATTTCACAACATCCACGGGCTCTTAGTTGCCTATGCCTTTTAAAGTACATAAAGAATTTGTTTTATTATCAGAGCGTTTTCAGGCGTAGATGAAAATATCCCGCTTAAAATCTGGACCAACCCGACTGGGGACGAACTTTGACCTTACAGAAGATCATATCTACATAATACTGTTCTCAAGCAGCGTTCTATTCCTGTGGTGAGTAGGGTGGTCAGAGCTCCTGGGGAGTATTGAGGGTAGGGTTGACAACGCGCTTGCGATGCTTCTGGTGTTGCAGGCGTCTTATTTAAGATAAGGTAAGGATAACCATAAAAAATTATTTTTAACAATATACACTAAAAGGTTAAAAATCGAAAGTCTTTGAAATCACCATTGGTGTTTTAAACTTAAATAAAAATGTATTTATCCATACTTTCTATTACAGTCGTAACAACTAAAACACATATACTTTAAACATAAATAAATTATTATTATAGATAAAACACTTGGCAGTCCTCGTTACCAAACAAACAGTCAAACTTATCTCCGTCAAAGACATTGACACCGTATTCTGAAGATATACTTTCATTGTCAAAAAATTACAGAAACAACATGTTGCGTTTATTATAATTAATTCATTATATAACTACTCGTATGGTTAGATTATCTTGTGAAAAAATCATTAGAACTAAACTAATAAATTTATATTATAATCTTTCTCTTTAGTGTTAGTCAATCTAAGAGTCACGGTCAGCATCATGATAGCATGTGGTACAAATTATCTACGCTACTGTTCTGCGCGTTCTTCATTTTTTTTTAAATAACCAAGTCGGCAAACAACCGTACAAACGTACGGGTCACCTGATGGTATGCGATTACCGTAGCCTATAGACGTCTGCAACACCAGATGCGCGTTGCCGAAGCCGACCCAATCTAAAAATTCCCCCAGAAGCTCTGGTCACCTTACTCACCAACAGAAACACAATACTGCTTGAAAGCAGTATTATTTAGCTGTGATCTTCTATAAAGTCGAGGTACTACCCCAGTCGGACTGCTCCATATTTTGAGCAGGAAATTTCCTATTGCGCCCTACCTCAGTTGATTATTATATGAGAGTAATGCATTATTTAATTTAGTAATCTTAATAAGAGTTATTACATAATTTAGATTTTCTTTTTTATGTTACAAAAAAAAATTTAGATGAGCGATAAGCTTAAGTTTTTTTTCGATTGTTATATAACAATTAAGAAATAAAATAAACTGATATCATTACCAAATATAAATGCTCGATGACAAATCCTAATGATGTGTAAGGTCATATGTTTATCATTGTCGACTTTCATTGTAACTTCATTTGGAAGTGGGTCAATGTGTGAAGGATGTCTGTGTTAGTCGAGTAAATATTGCCTGACCGACTTTTTATCATTTGTTTTTAATGATTGTTCTTGGCCACTTAAGGATGATTAAACACTGGCAATGAATTTATAAAATATATCAATTTCGTGTAGTGCAGTTTCATGAGTAACTGTCACCTTGAAACTATTGCTTTGTTATGGATTATTTTTTATTAATTTTTTTTTTCACATTTATATACTGGACTACAACTGTTGGAAAATAACAAATGTAAAAAAGTAATCAATATTTTATGGACTTTCCACTGAAAATGATGACGCAAAAAAAAATCGCCTAATTTCTGTAATAAAAAGGATTTAAATAAAATAACTCGTTAATTTCATTCATTCAATAGTTCCTATAGGGTCAAACAATCATAAAACGATTAACAACGTCACGTAGATTATAGAATACTTGAAGGTGATTCGTCGTTCCTTAGTTAGTTAGATAGTTCAGTCTATGGAATTCCACTGCTGGACATAGGCCTCCAAAAGTTCACGCCAGACATACCGGTTTTCCGCAATCCTCATCCAGCCCACACCGGCAATCTTACGTAGATCGTCGTTCCAGCGGGCTTGAGGTCGTCCCACACTGCGTTTGCCAAGACGCGGTCTCCACTCCAGGACACGTCTGCTCCATCGACCATCGGTCCTGCGACACAGGTGACCAGCCCACTTGCACTTCAAGTTACTAATTCGTCGTTCCTTAACCTGAACTAGTTACAAACTGAACTGAATTGAATCAGCATGTAAGCGGTCTACTGTTGGGTTAAGTTCTTTTCTCAAAGTACAGGTAGGGTTTGTATTTGATCTTAATAAGGGCTTTTGGATGATAACATTGCCTACGTTGATTAACGAATGCTATCGGATGTTTATGATGACAACCGGGATGGACAACTTCACGTGCTCTTCTAGCAGTTGTCATAACAGACATACAAATATACATATTTGTTTTGGTACAAAGATAGTTATGTAATGTAAACATTATGTATTTTGAAGGTTATTTGTTCGTAATTGTAATTTAAATATCATGAAATAAACATCAATTTTAATGTTATGTATAGTTATGAATTCCTACTTAATATGTAAATTTAAAATGGTAATAAATTTCCAGAATGATTATTATTTAGTTTGTTTACTTTAAAAAAAAAATTAAGACTTAAATAAAATATGACACGGGTTGCAAACATGTATATGTCACTATTAATTGATGATAAGCGGTAAGCATAGCCTATGGACGCCTATGAAACCAGGTGCATCACAAGAGGATTGCTGATCCTACCTATGCTCAACGGAGCTCATCCTCAAGATCAAAAATCAAAGGTATAAGTCTCTGTCCAAAAACCCTGACTACTCTAGTCACGATAGGAACACAACACTACTTGAAACTACCAGACCACCAAAGCAGGAGTAAGTTCTAGTGAGGATAGTCGAGTGTAAGGTGTTAATTTATTAATTTTTAGGTTGATATAATGTCTTTAAAGTATATACTTATTAGTAGGTATGTATACGGTCTTTTTGACGCGAACTCGTGGAGTCCTATGTCCAGCAGTGGACTACGATAGGCTGAGGTGATGATGAGTGATTAGTATGTAAATTAATACCAAATTTTAGAACAATAAAAATCATAATTTATCATTTTATCAGACACATTTTATGATTTTTATTATTTTGAATGACGTCAATTAAGCATTTTGATATTAACAATCGCTTGCTTCTTCAAGGATATTTTAGTAATTATAATTTATAATATTATGTAATAAAACAACTTATGTAATAAAAATTGTGGCTGTAAATAATTTACATTTAATTAAAAATGTTCATGTATATAAAAAAGTAGTTGTGGTATTTATTTTATTATTTGTTTAATGGGTAATAATTGGATTTTACGTTACATACGTTATACAGTAATGTAACTTATATTTTTTTGGTATTGGTTTTTAAAAGAACAGAAATCTTCTAGTGGATGAACCAAGTTTAACGATCTCAGAATCGAGATACCTAACAGCGCATCGATTTTTTGAGTGTTAGTATTGTTAGTTCATCTTTTGAAAGAAAACATTGTGAGAGAACTTACGATGATGAACTTCAAGCTTTGTAATAAACTATTATATCGTTATGTTTTCTAACTCTCAGTGAGAGAACTTTACTAATTAAACTACAGTTCATCCTGTATAGACCTTAATACATCAGTGGGACGCATACGCACTATTACTGTCCATTTCAGCAGGTAATTTTTAACCTCAAATCCACTATATTTGGTTAGGTTATTGTTAGGCTTTTTAAGATACGAAAATATTATCACAGCAGTGACTAACTCGCTTCAAAATGGAACGAGATTACAACCAGAGAGGTTATTAAGGATCACATAGTTTTTGTTAATACTTGTTAGTCCATTGAAAAGTTACATCTGGGGTTGCGTTTGTCAGAGGACGCAATTTTATTTTTTAGATATGAAGGGGAGGCTAGTCTAATGTTAAATCCAAGTTTGTGGGTTTGTAGGCCTTGTGCAACGGCCGCCATCTTGGAAAAAGAGGTTCAAATGGTTTTTATGGTTTATCTGCCAAACTATAAGTCTCACAAAAAAATTATTGAACATTTTTTATTGCAAATAAAATTATCTGCAACTTTTGTTCAGTAACTTTTAGTCGTAGAATCATAAATAAAAAAGTTATAAGTGAAAAACCATAGAAATTTAAGAGAAAAAAATCTATTTGTCGATAAAACTTTTTTTCTAATCATTTTACAAATAAATAATATTAAACCATTTTTATAGATAATATTTTAAGGAACAATTTTTATCAGAAACATTTATAAATTTATTTATTATTTAAGGTTTTACAGCGCTGCGAAACGAATACTATTCTTCAAGTATTTGTAACTATACATGAATACTCGTATATTTTGCCATAACTTTTAATCACCTTGTTATTTTTTTATGATGATATTTTTAATTATTGATAGTAAAATATTGTTAATATACTTATAAATAATTCTTGATTTGACACTACCTACGAGGTGGAGTCTGGAGGCGCGTTTTTTTTACGCACGTGATTTTCTAAATCACAACTACTCTGTCCTCGGTCTTTTTGATGGACCAAGCTGCGGCTCAGCGGCTGGTTGGCTTACTATATTAAATAGGTACTTGAGGGAGAACCGGAGAAGGAAGTTAGCAAGAAGTGTGAAGTGGTTGCTTTTTCAGGATGTGACACAATTTCAGGTGCTTACAATATGGGTAAACTCAAATTTCTGAAAACCCTGGAGAAACATCTAGAGTTAGCAAGTGGAACGGCGTTGTTCCTCAACAAGAGAGTTGACCTTGCACTGCTCACTATCATTGGTGAACGTTTTTTCATCATTATTTATGGGGAGACTTGCAGCAAAATAATGGAGCTCTCGAAATTAATTGAAGAAAATAATTTACACACATTTTGACATTTACGCCACTTTCTTCTTCGGTTCTCCGTCAAGTATTTAATATAGAAAGCAAACCAGCCACTCGCCGCAAGATCGAGGACAGTAGTTGTGATTTAGAAAATCACCGTGGATTATGCCTACTGCGGATACCACGTAAAAGAAAAACGCGCCTCCAGACTCCACCTTGTAGGTAGAGTGTCATCTAGAATTATTTATATATGTATTACCAATATTTTACTATCAATAATTAAAAAGATCATCATAAAAAAATAATAGGGTGATTAAAAATTAGGGCAAATCATGAATATTTATAATATTTACGTATTGTTATGAATACTGAAGAATAGTATTCGTTTCGGAGCGCTGTAAAACCTTAAATAATAAATAAATTTAAAAATGTTTCGGATAAAAATTGTTCCTTAAAACACCGTCTATAAAAATGGTCTGATATTATTTTTTTGTAAAATGATTTAAAAAAAAGTTTTATCAACAAATAGATTTTTTCTCTCAAATTTTTATGGATTTTCGCTTATAACTTTTTTATTTATGAATCTACGACTAAAAATTACTGAACAAAAGTTGTAGATAATTTTATTTGCAACAAAAAATGTTAAATATTTTTTTTGTGAGACTTATAGTTTGGCAGATAAACCATAAAAACCATTTGAACCTCTTTTTCCAAGATGGCGGCCGTTGCACAAGGACTACAAACCCACAAACTTGGATTTAACATTAGAGTAACCTTCCCTTCATTTCTAAAACATAAAATTGCGTCCTCTGACAAACGCAAGGTAAACCCAAAAAAATGTAACATTTCAATGGACTATGTGTTATATATTTAAAGGGCATATAATAATAAAGCTATTTTTATTCATTCGTTCTGTTTAATTTATTTGCATTAATATTAACTAGCTATAAACAAACAATCTAGAACTTTGTTGTTGTTTACGAGATAAAGTCTGAAAATTTACAGCTTTTGACCCTCACTAAGGTGTCAAGTACCTGGAACGCCCCCTCGTGTTTTATACAAAATCGAACGTAAACATGATTTGTTAAGTATATTTATCAGTTCAGAGACATATCTTGAAAATTTTAGTAGAATAATAATTTTATAATTTATTTTTATTATCGTGTTTGTTCTTTAAAAAAAAACTTTTTATTTTCATTTCCGTCAACACGTCTAATAATGAACAGTGAATACACATTATCAGGTATAAACTCATAACTACATATCAGATCTCGTTTTAAATTAAATGAGACTAAACAAAAAGCCATCACTGAACCAAGGAAAGAATCTTCAAAATTAAAAAAATATATATCAATCGAATTTCACTTTCTTTTTAAGTGGTTCAAAATCGCCTTTTTCAACAACGAAAATCTTTAAAAAAGCCTGTACGAGTAGGTATATTATTTGTTTAGTGAAGAATAAATGGGATCTTTTCCTGTAGAACATAATTCCTATTACAGGGAATATTGGAGCATAATGCATTATCTGTATGGTCATACTAAGGGTGGAAGGATATGTAATTGTCTCGTCAAATGCAAGTTGAGTCATTATTTTTTACACTGTAAACTGTGTAAGTCAGTGTTAAATCAGATTTGAACCCGCTATTTTTGTATCCATGAACCATGTATGGACAACCCGCATTGGAGCATCGTGGTGCATTAACCTCTGATCCTTCTCCTACATGGGGAAAGAGGCATATGCCCAGCAGTGGAATATTACAGGCTGAAGCGTATATTGGCGCAGTGGTTACAAAAAGTTGTTGAAGATCTACAAATGTGAGGTCGATCACCGCACATGAAAAATGAAATACAGATTCTTGTCGTAGCCTAGACATATGCAATTACTTTGTGTGAGTTTAAAGACCCCGAGTCAGGACTCAATTCCTACTACCTGTCTTTACATGTAGAACATTATTTTATTTCTTTAAAATTGTATAATTATAATATAATAAAAATTACAATTTATCAAGTTAGATCACAGTAGGAAAAATCCCGCTTAAAATGTTGAGCAAAGCGAGTGGGAAATAAGCTCAAGATTACAGAAGATAGTGAAACAATACAGATCTCTAGTGTTATGTCTCTGTGGTGAGTAAGGGAAGGTCACTGGGGAAGATAGCAGGCGTCTATAGATTACGGTAGCCGGTTACCATCGGATAGGCCGTACGCTTGTTTACCATTCATAGTCGTACAAAAAAAGCATCGTAATGTTTTTAAATATTATTGATAATCTCACACTATATTTAATACTAGCGTCCCGCCCCGGCTTCGCACGGGTATTTAATAAAAACTTCAAAATAATTTTTTTCCCTACATTTTTTTAAATACAATATAGCCTATGTCACCTGCGGGTAGTGTAGCTTCCCAACAGTAAAGAATTTTCAAATCGGTTCAGTAGTTGCTGAGGCCTATTCAGTGCAAACAAACAATCAAATCTTTCCTCTTTATAATATATACTAGCTTCTGCGCGCGACTTCGTCGGCGTGGACTCCGCTACTATTGGTCTTAGTGTGATGAGACATAGCCTATAGCCTTCCTCGATAAATGGGCTATCTAACACTGAAAGAATTTTTCAAATCCGCCCAGTAGTTCCAGAGATTACCGCGTTCAAACAAACAAACAAACAATCAAACAAACAAACTCTTCAGCTTTATTATATTAGTATAGATTGCATATTGGCGCAGTGGCCACAACAAGTAGTTGAAGATCTACAATTGCGGGTCGATCCCCGCACATGAAAAATGTTTTTTTTTTTTTAACTATAAATACCTATATTAGTATAGATACGTTGCTCCTAAACTAAAGCCATTAAATGTTAACCGCATGAGCTACTTAGTAATGATAGCTCTGTGTGAGATGAATCGTAGTTAGGAGGTTCAATGACTTGAGGAAAACGGTTAGCAAATAATGAATGCATTAAGAGGAAAGTCTTAGTCAATATAGGTTCCTTGTTAAAGATGAATTATATGTATTATTATTTATTACTAAATGCTTGAATGGTTATGTTAAAGGACCTATTACATATAATGTACTTACTTCTTTTAGTTGAAAAATGAATTTATCTTATTTCTTTCATTTTTGTTTTTTTTTTCACTATTAATTTTAATATTGATTAATATTATTATTATCTCATTATTGATTTTCTGTATTATGCTGTGCATTCCCAAGGAGGGTTTATGTCAGGCAGGCGGCCGGTCGTAAAAAATAATATGCCAAATCACTTACAACATGAGTCTGAGGAAGAGGAGAACATGTTGTGCCGTCCCTATATAAATAGGATAAGGGCAGGGAGATGATGATGACTATTAATTTTATTATTAGTTTCTATATAGTTACATATTCCTGTCATCCGATATAAATATATATTAATCTTATTACAATTATTTAATATGACGTATACAAATACCACCCACATAGTAAAATAGAAATCATCAAAAATAAATTTTACTTCCGCAAAATGGAAATTAAAAGTCGATAATCACCGACGATTTCCGCCGAAAGACAAAATTTCAAAAACAAAACAAGCCATCAATCTAATCCAATGCCATTGTCGGATGCGCCTAAAATAATAAAACGATGCACACACGCGCCGGATTTTATACCATTTAAGAAAAGGGGTTCGATTTTAAAATTAGAACGGCGCGGCGGAAATCGCTTGCTGGTGAATCATCCGAGTGCATGTTACGACTGAGTCTCACTGGATGTTATGTTACCATACGTACATACATACAAACATACAAATCGTTTATATAAATTAAATGTGACGGGTCCATGGCTGCACATTTTACCTTGTCTGAACATTAAACTAAAATATAATATTAGTCACAAAATCCAAGGGAAGGAAAGTTAAGTATTATAAAATGTTTTCTTCGTATTGAGTATACAAATAATTAAAACTATGTAGGTATATTTTGTATGGCCGCTCATGAAGTTGGTAAAAATTAAAAAAAAAAACCGTCCTAATTATAATTCCCTATTTTGCATTAACTAGCTCTATCTTTTTTTACACTACAATAGTATGGTATAGTTAATTGTTAGGTTAGTAGCCTATGAACGACTGCAACGCCAGGAGCAACACCCTCTGTCAAAGTCCGACGTAAAGCATCACCTAATTCATTCTCTCTTGTTATTTTCCTCACCAAAAGAATAAATTACTACTTGAGAGTATTATTTGGCTGTTATCTTCTTTAACGTTGAGATACGTCCCCAGTAGGGTCGTTAAAGATTTTAATAATATGTTCTTTTATTGCTGTGATTCAATGAAGTCATGTTATCAAACTACGCCCGTAAATATTATACCATACTCCAATAAAATCAGCAAGTTTGAGCAATCAGGCCGCACAGTATCACAGGTGTCGTAGTACCAGTGGCCCCTAATGCAGACGTACCCTGGAGTGGAGATCGTGTCTCGCAGTGTGCAGCATTTTCCTGAACATTTGACTGCCGGTGGAGGCCAAAAAAAGATTTCGGAGTACTGGAGTATGTGACGCCA
This sequence comes from Melitaea athalia, assembly GCA_905220545.2. NCBI lineage: Eukaryota > Metazoa > Arthropoda > Insecta > Lepidoptera > Nymphalidae > Melitaea > Melitaea athalia. The sequence goes on from HG992203.1 coordinate 9,006,664, forward strand.
ACTTGGGGAGGTCTATATCCAGGAGGAGACTGCAACTAAGCAAGATAAATATAAAATTGGTAAGATATCTCTTTTATTAATAATTTATTTGGAAATTAAAAAGGCTGGCAACTCAACTCACCTTCCCTTTAACTAAATATCCCAATTCCATCCCCACATGCAACATCCCAATATTATCTTTCGTCAAATCATTCGCTACGCTTTAGCCTGTATTATCCCACTGCCGGGCATAGGCCAATTTCTCGTGTGTGTCGAGAAGGATCCACCACGCTGCTCCAATGCGGGTTGGTCGATATATTCCCTACTATGAGTAACGATCGCTATCTGGTGTACATGATAACAACCGGGACCGACGGCTTAACGTGCTCTCCGAGGCATGGTGGGGAGACCCTCAAGGACTGCACAAGCACCCAGGCCATGGCAAAAATCTGTATGGCCAATACAAACGTTTGTCATGTGCGGGGATCGAACCCGAAACCGTTAGCGCAAGAGCCATTAATCAGTGACTGTGTAGCATATTAATTATATTCTAAAAATCATTGTTACACATACTGATATTATTATGCATAAGTTTGTTTCTTTGTTTATAATGAAGATAACATGTTTTTAAATATTTTGCCTCCCACGATTTTTAAGTCTTCACTTTTGCTACTTTATATAATCTTATTCTGGTTAGTTTAATACGGAACCATTGCTAGATAAGTTATTTCACAAGAAAAAAAAATCCAATTTGGTCCAAAACTGACACAGCACACCAACAAACATATAAAAACATACAGACAGTCGAATGTAAAAACTTTTTCTTTAATCCTTTTTTGTGGCCGTTTAAAAATGTAGTCTCAAATGACAAGTCTTAAAATAAGCGTAGTAGGTTCAGTGCTCAAACTAGGAACAGATCTCAGGGTCGGAGAGTCATTGGTACCGAGCTGTTGACCTTCGTACTGCTTCATCTCCTTACTCATCTCGTCAAAGATTATACAGATGTGACACTTCTTTGGAAAAATATAATATAAGAAAAATAAAAGATATTTATCTTTTTAGACTTTAAAAGATTGTTTATATGTTTGAGTTTAAGCTATTATTAATAATCTTCATGTCAAAAAGTAATCTTATCTTTAATTTTAATACTCGTTCTGAAATTTATGATAATTGTTATGTGTCATACTTATTTAAAATATTACGCATTATTTAAACAGTCGATAACACGTTATGTCATTAAAGTACTAACATTAAATACGAATATAACGAAGTATCTATTTATTTTTATTGATTAATAAAGAAACAAGCCCACAACAACGTAGAATGGCTCATAGTTAGTAGTCTAGTTTCCTAAAATAATAGCTTTAACGAAAATATCTTACAAATCCCTTGAAATTAATTTTTTTAAACTGAAAAATAGAACGTTCAGTTGTAATAATTAGTTTTTTTTTAATATTAAAAATACAGTATCTTTAAAGTTGTCATTATAGTAGTTGTCTTATACTATAGTTTGAAAAAACTCTACTCCTAAAAAAGGTGTTAATTACGATATAACAATGACTAAAAATGTTTTTTTTTATTATTATTTATTTATAGACATACAAAGTCTTTAGCGACACTTTTCGTACATTTCGTGCATTTTAATTTTACTGCTGGACTGTCTCTTTTACGAGTAAGAATATAGAGCTTGATTTGCCACACTGTTCTGTTCTGAATTTAAACGCAGAACTTCTTTTAAATGCGATATTGGTTATCTGCATTTATTCTTTTATTATCTAAAAACTCTATCAATGTCTGTGTTTTTAATCTCGACAGCAAGCAGGCAAATAGCTTGTAGTTTCATATTTCATGGCTAATATCGACACTTTTACTTACCGGGATTGTCATTTTTAAGCTTCGTTACGAGAACGTTATAGTTCACAGACGACTCTTGCCATCACCAGAATATAAAGATTTCAAAATGAAAATTGCGATAAGTCCCGATTATTGAGAGTTTTAAAACGACAGTCGCGGTAAGTCGCGTATAAGTGTAGTTTAATGACAAATGCCATATGTGCGTTATAGATCTTTGATCACGCACCGGATGACGCGTAGCTTGTAAATTTAGCGCAGGTTCACGGACAGGCGCGAGCACAGACGGCCATTTTGCTTTTGTTGCACTCGTGTTTATAGACTGTTGCACGCAGATTGCATGCTTACATGTATTTCATTCTTATTTAGCTCGCATGCTTTTAGTAACGGCTTCACTTGATTTTTTTTTGTTTTGTTTTTCTACTCTAAGATAGCCTCAAAAAATTTACAAAACACTTAGTTTTAAATCTATGAAAACCTTTTTTTATAAATATGGACATTGTCATGTATTTTTCGATGATATTTTAAAAAATATTTTGTTATACTTGGTTTATGTAAATTAGTTTTTTAAGGCAGCAGTATAGGTTTTTTAATAACTTAAAATTGCACTAAACTCCGACATACAATTTTTATTGTTACATAGACTGGATAAGGGAGATCTAGATCGGAACCTGTCTGTAGGATATTTGTATTCAACAGTTAATATTTGAATTTAATCTCACAATATTTTTTTTTAATTCCCATCAATTATGCAGGTTTACAATTACACATTGATATTTTTTATTAGATTAGTCTGATAATTCGCAGTTATAGTAAGTTTCTCCTGGGTAAAAATGAGCCAGCCCTCTTGTCGCCAGTGAATGAGAGGCGCTATAATACCTTATACAATCATAATATATATAACATTGCAACGAGTATAAATATGATATGCAAATATAGACACACACTCTCACACTGACAAATACACATGCACACACACATGCACTCTATAAATGTATTCAAAAACAAAAACCATTCAACGTCTGTTTTTCTTTATTTCGTTTTCGAAGGAAATCACATATTTAAATGTTTATTTATGTAATTTGCATTCTTACATGTTCTTTTATTGTTGAGTCGAACGGATCTATTACTCCTCGTTTATTTTACAGTTTGTGATGGACAATGGGTCGTAAAAGATACCTAACATAATAATATAACCATCCGTTTTACAGAACAGTTAGTTAACGAACGGTTACTGTTAATGATCTATCAGTGAGTTTGCTTACTATAAATATAATTTGGAATATAGATATAACTATTGATTTTATATTACTATATATGTATAATTTCTATGGATGTCGTGAATATTCTATATTCACAAGAAGAAAGAGACAGAGCAGTAGGAAAACATTTTGGATAACTTAAAAATTGATATGACACTACCATTGGATTTAGCTGGTATTTTAAGAAGAACCGGCAAAACACTTAACAGTTTTCACAATTTTTTCAATTTCAATTAATCAATTAATTTTTAAGTATTGTGAAAAAATATTTTCCCTTAAGACAGGTTGTTTTATTTATGCATGTAGCTAATGGGCTTTAAATATTGATTCATAGAAGAAGTATCTAGTAGCTTTATCTGTCAACTTTTCAGACAACAATGGAGACGTACGGGTGAAATCGTAAATAACGTCTAGTAATACTAGAGCTTAAAAACAAATATATGTAATAATACTAGCTGTGCCACGGGGTTTACCTGCTTTAATTTGAAGGAAAAAATAGCCTACAGTCTGAGTAGATTAGCTATCCAACACAACTAGAAGTTTTTAATTCGAATAAGTTGTATATAACAAACAAACTTTTCTGCTTTATAACATGGATGTATAGATTTGCTCTATATATTTGCTTTATAAGTTGTCGTAGGTATTTAGTTGAAAACGTTGGTTATTTCAGGTCTATCTGGGCGGTAGATACTAGGCGCGGTAAGCACGGTTATTCCCATGTAAATGCCGATTTTGCGGGAATACCGGGATAAAAGTAGCCTTTATGTTGCTCTACAACCTCCTCAATCTTATTTTTTTTTTTTATTTATACTTTTCGCACACCAAATCTGAATAGTGAAAATCCCATAAGAATTGGTTCAATCGTTTCGAAGATTAGCCCAGACAGACAGAAAGACAGACAAAAACATTTAAAGTCGTTTTTTTAGGTTTTAGTAATGTGTTAATAACTATATACGCTTACAAAAACAGTTATTTTGAAATCGCACACAGACACTTCAATTTTATTGATGTCTATATGTTATTGTAAAAGCTCGAACTACGGTAAATCCTAAGATTTAAGAGTAAGTCTTAGGATTTACCGACATGAGTTGGTAAATGTCAGGATTTATGAAAATGGGACATTTTTTTCGGGCTTTTACTATTAGATCTTAGTACATGTTAGGTTTTACCACTGATAGCTAGTAAAAGTTGGATTTGGGAATAAAACAAAGATTAATTCTTAATCATTTATTTCAATGAATAAATTGGTAAGTCTCTAGACCTGTAGACCGTTTATCGGCATCATTTCGTTACAAAATAAAAAAAAATTACCCTAACCTATCTAACTTAAAAATTAGAGCGACGCGGGTCATGATATAAAGACTAGCCACGTTATAACATGTCTTCTTCAACATTTACCGTGCCTTTAATGTAAATCCTAAGACTTACTAAGTGAATGGTGGTAAAAGTACGAATCGCGAAATCGTTCGGACTTTTACCATTAAGAGTTAGTAAATCTTAGGTTTTACTCTTAAATCTTAGGATTTACCGTAATTCGTGCATTTACAGTAACATATATACCTACCTATATTCAATACTAGCTGCTGCCCGCGACGTCGTCTGCGTGCGTTCACTGCTCGTTCCCCGTAGGTGATAGCGTGATAATATGTAGCCTATGTTCTGACCCGACTTCGTAATAATATTCGTGCCAAATTTGAAGTAAATCCATGCAGTACTTTTTGAGTTTATCCCGGACATACATTTGAAGAAATAAAGGTTCACTGCTCGTTCCCCGTAGGTGATAGCGTGATAATATATAGCCTATGTTCTGACCCGACTTCTTAACAATATTCGTGCCAAATTTGAAGTAAATCCATGCAGTACTTTTTGAGTTTATCCCGGACATACATACAGACAAACAGACAAACAGACAAACAGACAAACAGACAAAAATTCTAAAAACTATATTTTTGGCTTCGGTATCGATTGTAGATCACACCCCAAGTATTCTTTTAAAAAAATATTCAATGTACAGTTTTGACTTTTCTACCATTTTATTATATGTATGTATAGATAAATAACGTAGAACATTCATCGTAGAGTCATCGTGTAGAACATTTAATAACGCATTTTAATTTGATATCAAGCTTATTTTTTATTTTACCACAAAATTTAAATTTTAAAGAATTAAAATTATTTAAAAATTAATTTTATATTTTAATACTTTCAACTGTAGTATAATATATGTACTATTTATTATTAAAACTTTATTATCAAATTACTTGTTATTTACAACATTGAAGAGATTATCATGTGTATAATAACACCACATACTATATAATAAAACCTATATAGCAATTACATGCCAACTTTGATAAATATATTATCATCTTAATCGTAACTTGAAAACTTAAACATAATTTATAGAAATATATGTAGCATATTCAGAAAACCTACCTTATGAGGACAAAACAGTTATGTTACTTGACATACAATAAAACATAATTATCAAACATTAAAGAAAATGTCTACGAATACGATTTCAGTTAATACGTTCATTAATGTTATTGCAACTTACTATTATTCAAGTAACTGTAATAAAGTTACAAATAATACAAGAATACAAAAGTTTCACTTATTTAAAACTATATAATTATAAGACACTAGCTTCTGAGCGCGACTTCGTCGGCGTGGACTCCGCTCCTATTGGTCTTAGCGTGATGATTTATAGCCTATAGCCTTCCTCGATAAATGGGCTATCTAACACTGAAAGAATTTTTCAAATCGGACCAGTAGATCCTGAGATTAGCGCGTTCAAACAAACAAACAAACAAACAAACAAACAAACTCTTCAGCTTTATTATATTAGTATAGATTTCATCTTTACGCAATTAAACGAGCCTTAACAAAAACACATACATGTAAAAATTCCAATAATTTACTAAGTATATAAACAATAATAGTTTGCATGAAGGACATTTAACCTGAAGGAGTAGGCGTCGCATTCAATGCACGAAAAAGAATAAATGAACACATCTTAAAGGCCAACAATTATATTTATTCAAAAAGTACATATTTCAAGCAACAAGGAGCAACAAGAGAAGTGGGTAACATTGAAAAGTTCATTGGTATTACATGCACTTCCTGGCTAACCGAGGTCGATGCGGCGCCGGCGGCCATCTTGAATTTTTTGACGTTTATTTTTGGCGGGCTTTTGTATTTCGTTCTGAAATGGTAAGGACATTTACGTGACAATTATTATTCATTACACTTATTACAGTGTTTTTTAACGTAATTATTGAATACCTCTTATGTAAGTTTAATATTTTTATATTCTTTTGTTCAAATAATATAATATTTTTATCTTATTGAAACTTTATAGTAATTAAACAAAAATGAACAATTTATAAATATCATTTTCATTTGTCTTTTTATTTAAGAGTATTATTTTATTAATTAATTTTACTTATAATTATTTTAAAAATATATTCAAATTAAAGGTTCATCAAGTTTTTATTCTCGAATATGTTTACATTTTTAAGGATTTACCGTTTTTATTTTTCTTTGAATTTATCGCAAGTATGTCCACAGAGATTAAACAGGTTATTTATGCTTTTTGAAATAGCTAAATGATTATTTTTCTACAAGATTAAGACCTGAATTGAATATAGTACATAAGATAACGTTTATGTAAATTCTAAAGTGATATGGCTAATAGCCCGATTGCTTGTGATGTTGAGATACTCAGCTATAACTGTATGCGCGCGACCTGCCGCAACGCGTTCAAACTCAAGGGCAGACGTGGGCATTGTATGGAGTAGTTAGGCTACAGAACCCCGTAGCATTTAAACACATGTACTTAAAAATCTATATACATAAAAGAGATTTCCACCCATATATTGACTCAACACGATATCTCTGGAACCATAAGGCGTAGAGACTTGAAATTTGGTAGGAATATTCCTCTCGCCCAGTAGAGGTCAGCTAAGAACTAATTTTAGGAAATTCCACCCACAAGAGGAGGTTGCGGGGGTTAATGACATATATGGCAAAACAACGTTTGCGGGGTCAGCTAGTAGAACTATAATTATAGCTTATGACAAAAATTAAAATGAACTACTCGTACTGACTATGTACTACAAATTACATTAGAACACATCAATGTTTATAAAATGAGATGGAATAGTACAGCTATATAGATATACTATTTACTACATATTGACAGTATGGATACTGTCATATGTGGATAAATTTTGCCTACTTATATTTTGTTTGACTTCAGTAGTAGCAAATAAGAAATGATGAAATTGATTTTATAATTATAACATAAAATTAATTCCTTCTATTAAGCGCCCGAGTGATGCGTGAGTACTGGCTATTTATTCAAAATGATAACCGGTTTGATGGGCTATTTGACCATACAACGTAGCTTAAAAAATGGTAAAGTAGGTAATCGTAACAATAAGTTATTTGGTTATATAACTGCCATAAATTAATATACTTGGCATACTTTACTTATAGAAAAAAAAAATTTTTTTTTCATAATTTAACAATGTATAATTATTGGTTGTATGTCTATCTTCAACTAGACTATATTAGATAGATCTAGATATCTAGACTAGATTAATATTTAAATAATGAAGAAAAATATATAGGACACATAAAATTAGAACTGTATAGGCAGTATTCACTATTAACTATAATCATCAATAATAAAAATGAAAACCAAAAGTAGAAATAAAAAAGGAACTACGGAAATGTAATTTTAAGTATTTTTTTATATCGCATATACATAATATATATGTCGCAGATCAGAAGTAGGTAGGAGAAGAACGGACGGATGACCGAACTACTAAGTATTAAATGGACTCACCGAGCGGGTACCGGATCTATCGCGTGGCAGAGAGGCAACTCAGAGTCAGTGCCCGGGAGTTGCGACCCGAGTCTAGGTTTAAGACGGCCGTCTTTAAAATGCGCATTAACGCTCGCCTCCACTGACCGAGTTGCCCACAATATAAAGTAACAATTAATTCGTGTACACAAACTAACCCTTACAAGAGTTGAGGTTAAGCTACTAGCAGGATACACAAGTGCACTGCGCCACGCCAGAGCCAAGACTGCCCTAGCTGCGGCCGCATCGGTCTTTTATGCACAAAGGAATGACTCAAATAATAGAATGAGGGTAGTTGAATATCGACAATAGCACAGATACCGACATACACGTCGGAATAACTCAAATAATAGAATGAGTGAGGGTAGACGAATAACGTATGTACCGACATTAATAACTATCTGCATTGACTCTCCGACACGGCCATCCTGACAAGTCACACGTCCCCGTGTGATGCCGTAAAAAGCAAAAAGGTACTGCGATATCAAAGTCTCGTCTCGGCCTATCCTGACCCACACTTAACCAAGGATAAAGCGATAGTACAACCACTTTTTGTTGACACACCATACAACCATACGCGAATCTACCATTAAATCAAAATTGACCAATCGTTTTGGTATAAACATTACTCCATTCTTGCTTTCCACATATTAGTCGCCACTGTCACCTAAATCGAGTGACAGCAGCTCATGCCACCTCCATCGAGTGACGATAACCAACCAAAAGAGCCGCTACTGTCACCTAAATCGAGCGACAGTAGCTCATGCCACCTCCATCGAGTGACGATAACCACATGTATTGCCTCCATCGAGCAATACAATCAAAACATGTTCCCATGCCACCTCCATCGAGTGACGAGATTGCCTCCATCGAGCAATACAACCAAAACATGTTTCTCATGCCACCTCCATCGAGTGACGATATTGCCTCCATTGAGCAATACAATCAAAACATGTTTCCATGCCACCTCCATCGAGTGACGATATTGCCTCCATCGAGCAATACAATCAAAACATGTTTCTCATGCCACCTCCATCGAGTGACAATATTGCTTCCATTGAGCAATTCAATCAAAACATATTTCCATGTCACTTCCATCAAGTGACGATATTGCCTCCATCGAGCAATACAACTAAAACATGTTTCTCATGCCACCTAAGCTAAGCTTATCTATTATGGTATCGATCACCACGCTGTAAGATGGTTTCACAGTTATCTGCACAACAGGCAGCAGTATGTGGAATTGGTTGGAGCCGATGGGTCGCGGTATCAGTCGGGAGTTCAGCTAGTGAATCGCGGGGTCCCTCAGGGCTCAATACTAGGACCTATCCTCTATGCATTGTACAGTGCCGATATAGTAAAATGCATCTCCTTTTGTAAATACCATCTTTATGCTGACGACCTGCAACTGTACTATTCGTTTTTACCAGCTGATTATGTCTCCGCTATTGATAAAGTTAATAGAGACTTAAAGGCAATCTCAAGTTGGTGCAAGACAAATTGTCTTGTCCTGAACCCTAAAAAATCAAAGCTCCTATTAACTGGTTCTAGAAAAAAGGTTGCTCTATATGATAACATACCTATCAACATACTAATAGGTGGGGAAAGGGTGGAGCGTGTGGACAACGTTAGGAGCCTGGGCCTGATTCTCGATAGCGACCTGCGATTCGAAAAATATATCACAAAATGTGCTCAAAACTGCTTTTATAGATTAAAACTTCTTTATAATATTAGGCCCTATATCAGCGAGAGTCTAAGATTAACCTTGTGCGAGTCACTCATATTATCTAGGTTGAATTATTGTGATACTGTTTACGGTCCATGCTTGCTGGCCAGAACGTCAAAACTGATACAGCGAGTGCAAAATGCTTGTGCACGGTATTGCTTTGGTTTGTCATCGCGAGCTCATGTCACACCTATATTAAACAATAAGAACATACTCAAAATGGAGTCTCGCCGAAGACTGCACTTATCTACTATGATGTTTGACTTGCTGAGCACTGGCACACCGCAGTATCTTCTTGGCGGGCTGACGTGGACTAAGGAGCACAGTAGGTACCCCAAGCGTGCGTGCACGAATGTGTTCGAGACTCCAGCGCACAGAACTGCTGCCTTCCGTGGGTCGTTCAAGTTTGCGGCCTCCCGGTGCTGGAACGATCTTCCGCCCCCAATGCGCGAACTAAAATCCAGAGTCACTTTCAAACGACTTGTAAAGGAACAATTATTAACATGGCAAAAAAAAAACTAACTTACCCATGGGTTTACGCGACTTGTCGTGACGGACTCTGTTTCGGTTCCGGGGGATTGCATTCCCTGACTGATCCCTACTGCACCCTATGACCACTGCCACGTCATCACATACACTGCTACAGTCCACGTCACGTCCACGTTGTAAAAACACAACAACTATTATCATTTTATTGCATGTGATTGCAGGTAGGCAGCCTTAGCCTAATATAATGACAGTGACATACTATGACATTTTCCCTGCGTAGGCGAAATGAAGCTCTGGACGCTATCTGGACGTGTGCGATTTGGCGCAATACCGTAGTAGAGGTTTTTACGTAGTGCGGGTATTTCTAATTAACTGATAATTATTTATTATACATTATTTTAATAAATTAATTATTACATACATTTTATTTTTAATATTATTCAATTCTTAATATTTTAAGTTTACATTCATTTATATTTTTTGGTATACAGTATATTATTATTATTTTTATTTTTTATTTATTTTATTTTTTTTTAATAACTGCACGCGCATACTTATATGTATATGCATTGTTGGCAAATATAAGTCTGCATCTGTTGAAGCTATTCAAATTATTCACATTAAACAAAATAATTAATATCTTACTGTGACTGTAAAATGTGTTTAGTTATATGTTCTTCTTTCCTTAGTTTTTAATTGTATACTTTTCTATATATATATATATATATATATATATATATATATTTTTTTTTTTAATTATGTTATTCAGTATGTTATTTATGTTACTCAGTGTGTTATTATGTTATTATGTGTTATTATGTTATTTAGTGTGTACTGATGGCGTTTGACGTCTGATGTCACCTTTCAGGCTCTGACTGAAAAACAGCGCCTTAGCAGTATACACTTGCTGCTAAGCAATGCTGAGTCAGAGACCTAGTTGGCCTTCATAATTTGTTTTATGTTCTTACTTTTATATACATGTCGCTGTATTCCTTTTTTGTTCTTTTTTCTCTTGTTCTCTTTTAATTTATTACTTTGTTTATTTTTTAATTTTTTAACAGTATGTATTCGTTTTAATTTAGGCCAATAAATAACTATTCTTTCTTTCTTTCTTTCTTTCTTTCACCTCCATCGAGTGACGATATTGCTTCCATTGAGCAATTCAATCAAAACATATTTCCATGTCACTTCCATCGAGTGACGATATTGCCTCCATCGAGCAATACAACTAAAACATGTTTCCACGCCACCTCCATCGAGTTACGATAACCACTAGAGTCGCCACTGTCACCTAAATCGAGCGACAGCAGCTCATGTCACCTCCATCGAGTGACTATAACCAACTAAAAGAGTCGCTACTGTCACCTAAATCGAGCGACAGCAGCTCATGTCACCTCCATCGAGTGACTATAACCAACTAAAAGAGTCGCTACTGTCACCTAAATCGAGCGACAGTAGCTCATGGCCCGACTGCCTCAGCAGCTAGTGACAACTACTATTGCCACACATATTGTCATCACCTCATGTGATACGACCAACATATATCGTCATCACCTCATGTGATACGACCAAATTAGCATCAACAACATTAAACAAATCTAATTCAGCAGCTACATCAGTAAGAGGAATCCTTCGTAAATGATCGTGAACATACCTATAGGTTCTATTATTATTTCAAGAACTTTACAATAATCTGAATCATAAATGTCGTTAAACCAATTATAACTAATCACTTCACATAATTACCACAGCCATGTACCATGGACGTCATCACAACCAAAACTATAGACCGTACGTCTACTTCTACAACAAGTTACAACCAAAAATCCTCGAGTAAAGACCTCTAACACCACGGCTCTCTAGACGAAGAGCAATCACAGTACATGTGTCAGTCACGTACTTCTCAGTACACATATCCACCGAATGGATCGCCCGTGTCAGTCACCCCTGCGACTACACGCTACGCTCTCAACAGACCAGACCACGACCTCCGCCAGAGTTAAACGCACGCCGCGCACCCTGGACTCTTGGGTTGCCCCAAGAGACAATTCTACCGGGCTACGACTACGAATAACTATACTGGTCCGGTTGGACACATTACGGTCGATAGAGTCATTCACTCGAGTCTTTCCATCGACTTAAACTTGAACATCATCATTATGAATAAGATCATAAACTTCATCAACATCGTCTGGTACATGACGTGTTAGCATTTTCTTTAACCTTTCGTGAGCAAATTTGTAGGTACGTTTACAATTTAAAGCTTTAAGGGTATACCGATTACCTTCGAGAACTTCTATTACGCGAAAAGGGCCTCGATATTTCGGATCAAGTTTTATTTGATTACGCTCCTCATTTTGTAACAAAACAAATTTTAACAGTCGTTGTAAACGACTACCGTAATGGGCCCATGATTGTACCAAGGTGTTATCAATTAACTCTCTGTAATTTAAACGTCCTTAAAGAGAACAACTAAAGAAACTTTGAAACAGTTTGAATAAATCAATCAAATGTAGAAAAAGACTGAAAACCCTCAATGAAACATTTATTTCTCACTTAAAACCTACAGTTATCCATTAACGATACACACTTTTAAGTTTTTAACTACATTGGATAAGCTATCACACCTATTCACTTACAAATTACAACAATCCCGCCAAAAGACGGCGCCAAAAGCGGCGACCGACCTATCAGAAAACCAGCATTAACTATTCGGAAGATTGCGTCTCTAACTTTACGCTCCCTCAGCACTTCAACACACAACAATAGTTAAAATATCGTGTAAAACACAAAAATACTCGTTACAGAGGGTAATCGGAAATACTCAAACTAAGACGATTTATCACTTTATCATCAACAAGTGGGTAACCACAAAAAACGTAAATATAACTGTCCAGAGTCGTGTACCAACGTCAATAAAATTTTCAATAACCAAACTCTTTTTCTACAACACTAACAACTATGTAAGCCACCCTTCCAACCAGCAATCGTGTATCATCCTCTTGATGACTACACACTACAGTATTTAGAGCGCTTACATCAGTTTTCTGTCACATCACTAAGATGTTCACCATTATGATCGTTATCCACATTAAACTCAATTAGTACACGACCTTCTGGCGTCTTCCTTAATCGAATTTGTAAGCAAAAACAAAATATCGCTCGTCTATCCTGACAAAATCGCGACGGCTCGTACTAAGATTACGCTCACGATCTGACATTGTAACTGAATCGAAACAAAAACTGAATCGCAAAATCTATTAACAAAACTAAACACCACACAACTACCTACGTATCACAATAAAACTAAATTCAACAAATAAACCGGTAAATCGAATTACGCAATCGAACACTGAACAAAAATCACTTGTACACCGATAAGAATACAACAAAACAACCGTCCTATCAGAAACTTCACGCTCCCTCGGCACTACAATAAACAACACAAAAATATCCGTTACTGAGGGTAATCGGAAATACTCAAACTGAGGCGATATTAAAACGTTATCACAAACAAGTGGGTAGCCACAAAAACTTAACAAACAACCTAAATACCACGACTACGCTCGCGACATTGAATATTTTAACTTATCAGTTTAAATGATGTCGACTCGACTTGCTCTTCACGATAATTTAACGAGACTACGCGAACGCGATTCTCATGGCATCATGAAATAAACTACTCACTAGTAACACTCTTAGTGGGCACGAGAACAGTATCCCACTTCTGATGTCGCAGATCAGAAGTAGGTAGGAGAAGAACGGACGGATGACCGAACTACTAAGTATTAAATGGACTCACCGAGCGGGTACCGGATCTATCGCGTGGCAGAGAGGCAACTCAGAGTCAGTGCCCGGGAGTTGCGACCCGAGTCTAGGTTTAAGACGGCCGTCTTTAAAATGCGCATTAACGCTCGCCTCCACTGACCGAGTTGCCCACAATATAAAGTAACAATTAATTCGTGTACACAAACTAACCCTTACAAGAGTTGAGGTTAAGCTACTAGCAGGATACACAAGTGCACTGCGCCACGCCAGAGCCAAGACTGCCCTAGCTGCGGCCGCATCGGTCTTTTATGCACAAAGGAATGACTCAAATAATAGAATGAGGGTAGTTGAATATCGACAATAGCACAGATACCGACATACACGTCGGAATAACTCAAATAATAGAATGAGTGAGGGTAGACGAATAACGTATGTACCGACATTAATAACTATCTGCATTGACTCTCCGACATATATGATATTTTTTATAAAACACATCTCAAAAAATTTAAAAGAGTATAAATTTCAACTCGTAAACAATTATTAATTAATGATCTACTCCATTGCGTTAGCTGTTCGTCTTACGAGAAGAGAATAAACAATCGCCAGCTCAAGGATTGCACGTCAAGGCCGGACGTCGCGTCGCTGGTAGCTTGTTGACGCTTGCTTTGACTCGTTTTCAACGAATTTCACTTTCTGCCTACCCTATATTTAAGTTAATATTCTACCAAGGACTGTCACTACACATGTAACAAATATTTGAGTCTTAATTACTCCTTTTATACAACTGTCAATCGCTATCGCTACGTAGCGATCGGTAAGCAATCAAATTGCGGAGAATATTGTGAATAAATTATCGTTTACGAAATAAAGTATTTTTTATTGTAATTGGGAATTTATAATAGAATGTGATTTATTTTTATAGACGTTATTATTTCGAATAGTGAAATTATTAACTTTAATAAATAATTTTGAGTCACGAAATTAACAATTCTTATAAAAAATTTATATCATAATTTTTTTATTTAATTTTATTATTTTTTTCTTATTTTTTGGAGTTTACTCCTTAACAATCGATTTTCATATAAGGCACCCGGTATGAAAAAAATATGAGGAGTAAAATCTACTGAACGAATGACCTCGTTACGTTTTTGTGTGCCATCTATCTGTTACGACGTTTACGACGGTACCGGCTACGACGGTTACGACGTTTTCTAATTATGCCATCGATAGATGGTGTTATTTGATTCATTTATTTACCATTTGATATGGTATTAATCTCTTTCTTAGACTATACCTATTGTAGTCTTTTTTTGTGGATATTTAGACAGTCGATCTGAAGAAGTAAATTCCAGACACTTATTTACACTTTACACTTTTAAAAACTGACCAACAGATTGAATAGACTGCGGTATCATGATTCAAAAACCTGCGAAGCTTTACTGTTTTACGTTACGGTTATTATTGTCTATTTAATTAGTTCAATTCCAACACGAAACTAAAATTACCCTTTAGGATGTCAATATAAACAAACAAAACGTGTATTTCGGCTGCCGTACTCAGAATCCGAAAAAGTATCTTATATTATGGATGTGATTTAACATTAAATTATTATTATTTTTTACAACATATTTTCTGTGAATCTTGCAAGAATTTAACTATTCTAAAAGGCAGGCTCTATATATAAAGGTGCCCACCGTTTTGCTGCGTCATAATAAGTAATATATATTTTTTTCTATTGACACCTTTAGATATTGAACTCTTTAAATAAAATCATAAAATAGCTGATATAGATTCGTAGCATCATACTTACTAAAGATCTCAATAATCCGCGTGTAATTATAACTAAGTATTTTAAATTTATTATCTCCTCCTCGAACATTCATAACAAAAAACATTCCTCAAACACCTGCAACCTAGATTAGGTTTTCCATCTACGCTAGTAGCGTCATCATATCTAAATGAATAGTAGGAGGTCGTTACACCGTTTTAGCGTGTTACACCGTGTTTCAGTAATGAAATTGTGCTAACTGAAGTCGTTGGCCTCTGGTGTCTGTTGCTATGTGACTGTATTGTACTCTGAGGTAGAGATAGCCTTATCACTGAACAATTAGTTCTTTATATAGTTTTTAAATTATTAAGATTAAATATTGTTAATTGAGTTGGGTTATGAAAACAATTAATGATTACTTGTTTTTTATTTATATTTTACTTTAGATAAATTCAACAGATGCGAATAAATACGAACGAATTTTTGGAAAAGTTTAACTATGTAGGTACTATTAGATAAATCAGATTCAATTAGACATTAAGAATTTTAAAATATGATTCTAACACAAAAAATGCAAATGGACATATTTGTAATTATAATAATTATACATATTTCTATAATAGTTTAAAGTTATCACTATTTAATAATGCACTCATCTTT
Organism: Melitaea athalia; assembly: GCA_905220545.2. Lineage (NCBI taxonomy): Eukaryota > Metazoa > Arthropoda > Insecta > Lepidoptera > Nymphalidae > Melitaea > Melitaea athalia. The sequence goes on from HG992203.1 coordinate 9,023,040, forward strand.
TTTGTCGATTTTTATTTAAATCCTTAAAGATTTCGGACCGTAGCGAAGAAGAAATTAACATTGTGCAAGTAAAATTACAATACCGATCATCTTAAAGTTGACGCATCACTAAGAAGAATTGTATGACGCTATACATAGTCTTACCGTGATTTCTTTTGTCTTGAGAAATTATGACTCTTTGTACCTAAGTACTGAAATTTTACGTTGTATAAACAATAAAGTCTGTGTTTCTTTCAATTTTAAAGGCGCAACATTTGTTCACCCAATAATCAATGTCTTTACATTTTACACTTATAATATTTTACGATTTAAAAAAAACCATAGGTATACATAAAATCATAAAAATGTAAGTTTACGTTTTGGGCTAGTATTAATAAAAAGTGCCTATTTAAATCCTGAACATGCCACTTTGTTTTGGTTTTTAGCAAAAAAAGACTAAATAAATACTATTTCTCCTTTACTTGGGTTGTCTGGAAGGAATGACTGTATAGACACAAGTCCGCCCATTGTACCACACAACACCACACACAGCACACATAGCAAAGTATGTATTATCTTAATTATTTAGTATTGTTGTACAATCTTCTATCTATACTAATAAATGGAGAGCCGGTTTTTTTTTTGTTCGGTTATACTGCGAAAACTACTGAACCAATCGGAATAATAATTATACCGTAAGATGCAGCGTGTCTTAGAGAAGATTTTAGTATAATATGATAATTATGTTGGTGATTACTTATCGTGAAAAAAATATATAGACGGACAGAGGTCGCTGTTGTACAATAAAGTGTAAATAAATAATTACAATTTAAACATGCGATGAAATCCTATTTAATAATACGTGTAATGACAAAATAAAAAGTGTTCTTCCACATATTAAACGAATGTGTTATCTAACGAGTGACGTCAGTTCCGCTTTCCACGTTTCCGCGCGCTTTCCCGGCCATTGACCTTGTCTGTGATGAATTATTCCATTGCATCGGACACAGGTGATTAATTTTTTATATATTTTAGGATTTTTAGGTAATAATATATTTTTTGAACTGTAAAATTATTGTGTTTTAAAATGTGTGTTGTTTATAATTAAGGCTTCGAAATATAATGCTTGTGTACAAAGTACACATGTCAGAAGTGACACTTCTTTGGCAAACTAATTAAAAAAAACGAAGAAAAAAAACGAATTTAAAATATTACAACAAAACTAGTTGAAAAAAAAAACAAACAAAAAGCCAATGTCGCAGTGCTCGCACCCATCCAAGTACTGACCGTCAAAACGCTGCCGCGTTACCGGTCGCTCAAATTTTACCCCTCATGCGCCTAAAGAAGTTTCACTTCAAGAAAACTTGAGATTGTTAGCTTTTTTGATACGTTAATGAATATACATATATTTGACATTTCTTCGTCGTGTTTGTACATCATTTTATTTTTAAATTTAAGATATCAATCTTTTTATCTATGACCTCACGACCTGACGTATATTTTAAGGAAATAATTCAACACAAAATTATTTTGTCACTTCATCACTTTCTTTTTCATATTGCTATCAAAATCGACTCAAAAATAAGTTGTAACTGAGGTAGGGCACAGCAGGAAATTTCCTGCTCAAAATATGGAGTTACCCGACTGGGGTAGTACCTCGACCTTACAGAAGACCACAGCTAAATAATACTGTTTTCAAGCAGTATTGTGTTCCTGTTGGTGAGTAAGGTGACCAGAGCTCCTGGGGATTGGGGATAGGGTCGGCAACGCGCTTGCGATGCTTCTAGTGCTGCAGGCGTCTTTAAGCTACGGTAATCGCTTACCATCAGGTGAGCCGTTCGCTTGTTTGCCAAACTAGTTATAAAAAAAGTAGATCAGTATCAAAAACAATATGGCGTCGATTTCCCACACGACCTAGTTAAAGTTCAACAATGTGAAAATCAATTGATGAGTCCGAAGCAGGCGCGGTCGGCGGTAGTGGGCCAGTTCCTTCACCCAGTGATGTCATAAATTATATGAGATTATGTTCTAACTCTAGACGTACTCAATAGGAGTCAACGCCATTAGATGATGTATGATCTGTATGTGAGTAGTAACTGAGAAGTATAATAGATTTTTTGAAGAAAATATTTTTTTTAAATTATATCTATTAAAATATGTTTGTACACTTACAAACATAACTACGTCAATGATAAAATTACCACACAATGTGTGAAGTAACGTGTTGCCATAGTGAGATCACTCAATTTCTGTTGAAACACGGGAAACATACTATGACCTTCATGACATTCAATGACCGGCTTTTTAGTGTTTTTTAGGTGACAGCAATAGAGTTAAATTTAATTTAATGGTTATACAACAGAGTTAAAAAAAAACATGTAAAAGGTACAGTAAAAATGTGTAAAAACGAAAGTCAACTGTTGGACCAAGTCTTAGCATTATAAGGCAGTCACTGACCAACTGACCAACTGACTAAGGCAGGACTGTCTATCTGTAATTAAATCAAACGAGATAGCCTGTAGGATAAGCATAATCTATGAATTAATATAAAAAAAAAACTAGCAACAAAGAGCCCTTGCATGTCATTTAATTTAATAAAAATACAATAAAATTTCACTTTTTCATATTTCAAAAATATGAAAAAGTGTAACATATTTTCATTGTAGTATTTGTTAATTGTAGACTATCTACAAAAATAATTGTGTTAGCTAGCAAATGAGAAAAAACGACTACAATTTCATCGATAAGTAATACAACTTAAGTAGACGAAAAAATTAACAAACGCACTAGTCGCCACTACGATTTTCGAAGATTCCCCTCGATTTCTCTGGGATGCCATCATCAGATCCTGGTTTAATTATCATGGCACTACCCTTGGGATATCTCCTTTTAACTAAAAAAAGAGTCAGCAAAATCGGTTCATAAACGACGAAGTTATCCGCGAACACACATAAAAATATTTATACAGTTGAATTGAGAAAACTCCTCCTTTTTTGAAGTGGCTTTAGAGTAAGACTAAGTAGTTTTAGTCAGTATAAAAACGATTCTAATGAATACATTTACAATATTACTTATTTAAAAAAATCTAAATTAATTCTAACAAGTACAAGACAGTTATTTTAACACGCATAATGCAAATTAATGCGATCAATTATGTTTTATAAGTAATCAACTAATCATAATATGTTAATTGTTAGGTATATAATGGAACACGCACTATGTGCCAAATAAGAGTCAACGCCATGAGATTCGGTATGTTGTGTATTTTTAGTCAACTACCTACCTAATACGGCGCGTGAAGTTTGAAATTTTCTCGTTTACTGACCCGGGTGGTTTTACTCGTGCAATTTTATCTCCAACCTTTTTAAATTCCGACTTGATGTATTAAAACTTACAATATTTTAAAAGAAAAAAAAAACTCAATTTTTTTAATGTAACTAGGTCGGCAAACAAGCGTACGGCTCACCTGATGGTAAGACCGTAGCCTATAGACGCCTGCAACACCAGAAGCATCGCAAGCGCGTTGCCGACCCTATCCCCAATCCCCCCAGGAGCACATATTTGTTATAATACATATTTCTTATAATATTTTTAATGACTAGGTTTTAAACAGGAAAATAAGGACAAAAATAAAATTATTATTGAATAAAATATAAGTTAAACTAATAGATAAACTGACATACGCGTTTAAATAACCAAATCTTTAAATTTATTATTTTACTAGCTGTGCCTGCGACTTCGTCCGCGGGTATTTACATGTTCAACGTGATTATTTAAATTGGCATAACTTTTTTATTTATGAAACGATTGACATGATACAAACACTAAATATTAAGTGAATCTTACCACTATATACTAGTGAAAACCACATCTAAATCGGATAAGCTGTTTATGAGATTAGCGTGCACAAACGCACAGACAAACAGACAAAAAAATCTAACAATCATTGTTTTGGGTGCTATATGCGTTGATAAAGTTTTTATCACATATCTTCCATTTACAGACAGCGATCCGTTACATTTTTATTATATGTATTGATTATAGATAAACCCTACGATTAGTCGACGGCTAAATTATGATCTATGAAAATTTTGGATACGGCAAGATACTCGTATTTAGCACAACAACGTAGTACAAAAACCGATATTCTTAACAAAACCTAGAATTGCTAGCTAGCGGACCCATTTTAAAGTACAATTTAAATAAAACACTAAATAATATTGTTGCCAATAATAGTTTATTAACAATGTCAATATCATAACTGTTCAAAAATTTCATAGACAAAAATGTGATATAATAACAGAAGTGACGCTATTCAGATACGCCAATGTATTACATAACAAATGTATTATCTCTTCCAATTAAATATTGTATATGCTATAAATAATTAAAGATATGATACTCACAATCATTTTATTTATATATTTTTAATCTACTCAATGTAAGCATAACATAATGGAGAAACATCAAATATACCTAATCACTACATACTATTATAAAACAGTCTCTTCCCGCTGTCTGTCTGTCTGTATATATGCTTAGATCTTTAAAACTACGCAACGGATTTTGATGCAGTTTTCTTTAGTAAATAGAATGATTCCAGAGGAAGGTTTATGTGTATAATACATGCATAATATAGTAGAGGAACTCTGATAGTTTTAAAGTTTTCTAATGTGATGTCGTAAATAAACACATTTTTTGCAAATATTTATTTTATATTTTATATAAGTATAGTATCAGCATTGCACCCGTGCGAAGCAGCGGGTCGCTAGTTGTATATAATACAAAAGATATTATCTTTAATGTATTTTAACAGTATTAAAAATAGTTATGATTTAATGTATCCTAAGCAATGAAAGTAATAAAAGACAAAACTGTGTTTTACTTATTGATTTTAATATTTAATAATGATGGACTACCGATCTTTTTTCTTACATACTTTCCTAAATCTAATTATTGTCTTGGAGGAGACACATGATCAGTACTAAAACCGCCTCATCAATTTCTATTGTTAAAATATAGTGATTTAAAATAAAGAACATCTTTTGTATCTCTCTATTCTAAGTCATAGTAGAAGAGACGTGGAAGAGCGACCTTCACCGATCTGATAACTCGATGAGACATAACGATTCAGCCTGTAATATCCCACTGTTGGGCATAGGCCTCTTCCCCATGTAGGAGAAGACATATTTTTTATCAAATATAATTTATAAACAAATATGCCTATGATAACTTATACTATATAGCTATTTTTAATGTAATTAATTTTAATCAATTTTTTTTTCATCACCTTCACTCATATGATAACCGAATGAGTACAAACATTTGTATTGGCCATATAGATTTTTGTCGTGATCTGGGCGTGTGTGGTTGTGTATTGATGATTCCGTACCCTGGACACAGGAGAAAATCCTACTGGGGGTCTACACGGTCCGTACCTCATAGGCCCTCAACCTCAGGCCTTATCCTTAACGTGTGAAGCGTTTATTACTATTATTTATATTTTTATTATAATATTTTTTGTGGCCTCTGCATATATTTTCATTATAATTGTTAAATTTATGTAACTAGGATGATACATTCCACCTAAATTTCCTCATGTTTGATTTAGGAAATACCAAAGTGATAGGAGTGACCTCAAAATAAAGCTATGATAAGGCGTCACAGATACGATGAATATTTTATAATTATATATATATAAGCGAGGATGACGAGTGATAAAACACTTTTTCGTGACTCGATGATTATGTATCGTGATTATGTATGTGAATGAATGTCACTTCGTTATGAAGTGCTCGTAATTATTTGTATAAAAAGAATTGGTTGAATAATTGACATGGGTGGGTAGTTGGGTACGTACTGTTTTTTTGTCTGAATAAGTTTCTTATGGAAATTTGAATTTTTTTAAATGTTTTTTTAGACTACCGAAACCTTGAAGCCTAGGATAGAGGACATTGGACTGAAAGTAAATGAATAATTGTTTTTTTTCTCTCATTTTGTTAATAAAAAATTAAAAACCCTCGAGAATCTTTATGACAAAATTGAATCAAAAAATCAAAATCAAAAACAACTTTATTCAAATAGGCCCCAATCAACTACGTTCAGGTTAAACAGTGCAGACATTTATACCCCGTCCGGCGACTAATGATCTTTTTGACAGCCCACGCCTATAAATTACGTTGTTTTTTTTTTTCGGAATAACGTACTCAAATTCTACTGTAATGTCACACACTTTATTGACGATTTGATTGATTGAGTGAAGTACCCTGTGCATAACAAACAACCACAGACTATGAAACAGTTCTTGAAATAATAAATCGATAATAAATCGATCATATGATAAAAATAATTTTACGTCATGTGATTATTGTTTCTATAAATTTAATACAAAAAAGGAAATAAAAATAGTATCTATGACCCCAGGATTGATTACTTGCAAGGAATTAAGTCGAAATCTTGAAATTTAATTGCAAACCAAGAATAAAGAGCAATTACTCTGTTAATTCATTTATTTATTATTTATATATTTCATTTATAATTAAAAAAAACTAATAAACGCATAAATAAATAATATTTTTAAACTAAATGTATTTAATTAAATCGATTGAAAGTTCTTCTTAAATAAAATCGATTATTATTTCGAATCGAATAAATAACGTGTGAGGCAGTCACTAATGTCAAAATTTCTTGAAGTGTCAAAAAGATCATTAGTCGCCGGACGGGGTATAAAAATAAGTATTTTTTTCATCAAAGAAATAGACAAAAACGACCATAGTCACAAATACATACTTAACTAAAACAGCACCCTTCAAAATTAAACTAAAAACTTCATAGTAGGTAATTTACATTCATTTTAAATTTATATAGGTACTTTAGTTTTATTAAGAAATGCCCTTCACGACTTCTTAGCCTGTAACATTTAAATGCCTAACATAGTTTTCTTCCTCCGTGTAAAATATCAATATAAAAATTTGCTACAAACTAAAACAATTTTTATGTGTAGGTATATAATTGAATTATTTAAGCATATTTCTAACAACATATTAAAAATATTTCTTTCAGTCGTTTGTGAGTGAGTGTAAACTATTCTATTTAAGAAATAAAATAAAAATAAATTATACATACATAATAAAATGTATTCTCATGTCACTTTTAACGATGCAAATAAATAACTCAACAAATTGTACAGTTGTTTCTAGATTCCATACGTGTAGGTTGATAGTGTAAATAGACCTAGTTAAAACCGACGTTCCGGGTTCAATTCACGGCTGTAACATCATTTTTAAAGGTCAATGTTCGTGCAAAATATATGCTAACCTGTTAAGGCGCTACTGAAACTGAAATTTATAGTTACTGATTTCTGTGAATGTTATTAGTTTAGCGCGACTTCTCTCTCTCGTCTTATTCTTTTCGTTCTTTTGTTTATTCGCTTTTAATTTGTAACCCTACTTAAGCTTTGAACAAATCTCTCTATTGTATTAGTTTTTACCGCAATTTGTCTAACGATTTGGTTTTTTAACAATTTTTCGTGTCCATAACTCCATATTATTTATGATATTAATTTAGTTATAATTATAGTACTTGAGATTCTTTGTTATTATATAAAATATAATTACAATTTAAAATATATAAGTGGTATTTGGGACGTTCTTCTTTTTTTCGACATCAGACCGGCAAATTTTTATATTAAAAAAAAAATAAACATGTGATTTGTTTAGTAAAATGTGATTTAAATCATTGCCTCGTTATTCTAGATTTCAAAAATATATAATGCATCGAAGTATTATTTGTAATTTTTGTTTTATTTCAAATTTCGTAGGAATGGTATCAAAAAATAACACCTCAGTCACAAAAATGTTTATTTTTTTAATTTCTCATTTAAAATCAGATCTTCAGTTTCTTATTACTTTTTTTATCAAGAATATAAACATTTATTTGTATCTAGCTCCATTGGACGGAATTTTTAAAATAAACATTAAAAAATATATATCCAATACCACTCTGTCACATTTTTGCTTCTTAAGACAAAAAACTGTTTAATATTATGAAAGTCACCCAATAAAATAGCTTGAAAATCTAGTGAATACCTTTATTGTTTAGCATGTAATACAAGAAAACGTTATTTTTATAAATTTTGCCAGTGGAGTGGTTCATGCATTATTTTGAAATTAAATTATAAGGTGGACAGTTGTGACAGAGTTGTATACGAAGCTACGGAGTGGTAAATAATGTTTACCCGCCGAACGAAGTTAACCTTATAACAATGTTTAATTTGTCGATAGTCAGGAGATAGTCATCGTAGGTAGATGACAAAATAGTCAATTACATACATACACATTTTTACGAAAATTTGTACACCCGAGAGGTAGCACAAAAAAAAGTAGAGTCGAGTTATAGTGTTGCGGGTTCGATTTCGGGGATGGTCATTTGTGTTTGTACAATATTTGTTTCCGGTCACGGTGTCTATCCTTGTAGATCTCCCCACCGTGCCTCGGAGAGCACGTTAAGCCGTCGGTCCCGGTTGTTATCATGTACACCTGATAGCGATCGTAGGGAATATATCCGCCAACCCGCATTGGAGCAGCGTGGTGGATTAAGCTCCAATCCTTCTCCTACATGGGGAAGAGGTCTATGCCCAGCAGTGGGATATTACAGACTGAATCTCACTAAAACTTTAATTTTTTAAATTATTTAAGTAACTTTAACTGTTTACTTTAACTTTTAAAAGAACCTTCACTACCAAAGTCAAAAAAGAAATAAAAATAAAAATTTGAAAATCGCCTTAATTACTCTGTAAGTCGGTCACAGATCGTACAGATACGTCATAACATATCAAATACAGCAGAGCATAGATTCGATTACCAATATAAACATGATTTATGATTGTTTTACAGGCGATCTAATAGTGATGGTCTGTATGCTTATTTTATTGCTTTGTTTGTAATTTTTTTGTTTGACTTTTCGTTTATTTTCGTTCGACTTAAATCATTGATACATTTACTTTTTCAAATTAATTTCCTCATCAACCCTATCCCCTTTTTAAAATTAATTTATCTAGTCTGATCCTCTTATGCGCCTGCTTAAAGATAATTTTGTTGGTTGGACATAGATTGTCAACTGTATAATACTTCAATACATATTATAAAACAAAGTCACTTCCCGCTGTCTGTCTATAATGTGCTTAGACACTACGCAACGGATGTTGATGCGGTTTTCTTTAGTAAATAGAGTGATTCCAGAGGAAGGTTTATATGTACCTATAATACATGCATAATAGGGTAAAACCCGGATAGTTGCCGCGGGGGGATACTTGCCCCGGTTCTTAATACACTATGTTAGGAATATAGGTTGTGTTCACGCTTTACTACAATAAGAAGTGACCTTCCCCAGGCCTCAGTGCCACGTAAGCCATCGGAATATGTGCACTTATTTCGTCCTTGTGAGCAAAAATCTTCCGCGTCGAAACTTTGACGGGCGTTATAATTATATTGGTACGTAATTTCTGTTGTATATTTTTTTTACTGATCGTATTTTTAGTAAACTTTTTGTTTTTTTGCATGCATTAGAGTTTAAACTACATTGTTTATTATGCTTTAATGCTAAATGTTTTTTATTTATTTACTAAATGAAAAGGGCAAGTATCCGCATCAAAAAGGATAGTTGCCCTACTTACTTTCGCGGATAGTTGCCCCTTAAGTAAGTAAAAAAAATTTAACAAGCAAAGACTGATTTTACTTTTTTGTTGTTTTTACGAATTTAATATGACTTGCTTATTGTAAATAAAATAAATATCTAATTAACTGTTTTATATATTTATTCTAGATGAGCAAAATGACTCGCAAATATAAGCGAAAAGCAGGCGTGGTGCCACGCAACATCAACTGGACAGAAGATAGCTTAGTACTTGCCTTGGAAGAATTAAGAAAAAAAAAGTATCAATGAAATTTCTCGATCATACGGAATATCCTCTCGAACCTTAAGAAGACGCTACGAAAAGAATAACCAGCAACTGCTAACTCAAGGCATATTTTTGATATAAAGATATAATTGTATTTATACCTAGCAGTATAAATACAAAATTCTATCTACATACCTACCTTCTTATTTGACGTAATTCTATTTTTGTCACTTCTAAGCCGCAATGGCTAAAAAGTTTTCATGATAGAAAGCCTGAAATAGCTTTGAGACAAGCTGAGGTTTTATCAATTAAAAGAGCGAACAAGTACCAGATATTTGTACTGTACCGGAATCTGAGTCTAATCAGGGTCTACATCATCAAAATGAACTGCTTCCCTCAGGGTATCAAGATCCAAGTAATACTAATAATCTGGAAATTATCTTACATGAGTCTGAGCAGAATAGCGTGAACCAAAATCACACGCCACCGAGGCCGTTTTCAAGCCTTTTAATTTTTTCTCAAGATTGTATAGCCTTAGAAGATAGCGACATTGAAGAATACATCTTTGATAATACTGACCTATCATTGCCATCGCTAATATCTTTAAATTAATCTCAAAACAAAAATAATCCCAGAACATCTTGAAAAAGAAACACCGTCTAAATTTTTACATCACGCATCCTATACCAAGAATAACACTAAGCATAACTAAAAAATCTAAACAATCTGCAGAAATTATAAACTCCGACGATAAAATTAACGTTAGCTTCTGTTAAAAAGCAATGTTAATACCAAAGTTGATTAAAAGAAAAAAAACTTAAAACCGAATAAAATCATATAAAAAATTTCGATTCGGTGATTACATCATTCCATAGCTTAATGGCTAGAGCACTGACACGGTATGTCGGGGGTGTGGGTTCGAATACCGCAGGATCGAAATTTTGATATTATCATAAAAAACATTTTAGCATTTCCTCATGTGTGGGAAACACAAAAATAAAAACACATAATACGAATTAATTTTAAGGACTGTTAAATAAATAATAAAGATTACTTTAATGGCTATAAATTTATTTCTATCCAAAATAAAAATCATACCGAGGCTACTATCCCCGTACGAGGCAAGTATCCCCCGAAGCAGTTTCCACGCTAGGCTACTATCCGCCATAGTAGGCAACTATCCCTTTTTTGAGAGGTGAAATAAAACAGTATTTATTCAAAACCGTTGTTAATTATCTATACAAAAATAGGCTATTATAGAAGATAAAAGACCTATGTTTTGAGATACATACTGAATAATTTTCAGCAAGTTCATACTTTTCTTAAATAAAGCTTTTTCGAAAAGTGGGGCAACTATCCGGGTTTTACCCTATAGTAAAGGAACACTGATTGTTTTAGAGGTTTCTAATGTGATGTCGTCAATAAACACATTTTTTGAGCCTATATTGCAATTATTTATTTTATATTTTGTATCAGCATTGCACCCGTGCGAAGCCGGAGCGGGTCGCTAGTTTTCTATATCTTACATACTCACGGAAATATTAAGATCTATTTTTTTAAGAATGTCTCATAATACTCTTACAAAATATGTCCTTTCACAAAATTTGGGCTTGGTTCCTTAAACTTTCATGTAAATTGTGTTCGATGTCTTATGCTAAGCACTGTCTATGCTCGAATTGAAACTGTCCAAGTTGAAGAAGCAACGGAGGAAGCTAAACAGACAGACTAAGGAAGCAATTGGTATTACAAATCATTTTAAATGGCTAAGCGTTAATGTATATACACGCGTCTAATAGTTTTATCCTATATCAGTACATATTTAGCTCTAAGAGGTATTATCGGAAATTTATTTAAAAAAAAAAAGGCAAACGGACAAGCCATACCTCGACTTCAGCCTTAAAAAAATATTTTTGGAAACTTGCATTACTTTAATTGTATTTTAAGTTATAAATATTAAGTAAGTTAATGTGCCAATTAAATTCGATTTAATTTCCATAATAAATATAAAATTTTTGACCTGAATAACAAATAGGACAAAAATACTTACCACTACCTGATCGCATTGATATTAAAATTAAAAACTTCAAGGTTTACAGCACAGATTTTTTTCGAAATTTTGAAAAATTTAAAAGTGATTTGGTAATATCATTTATTTTAAGAATATTTTGTACATATACAGAGGTCAGCAAAAAGTAATACAATTTTAAAAGGACCAAGTAACGACAACTTTTAACAGTTTTTTGACATTGATCGTAGTGTTTTAACAAAATTTCTTAAATGAAATATGCTTCAAAAGCACTTATGAATCGTCTCAATGCCGAGTGCAATGTTATTTTTTTTTTTAATGTAACTAGGTCGGCAAACAAGCGTACAGCTCACCTGATGGTAAGACCGTAGCCTATAGACGCCTGCAACACCAGCACCAAGCATCGCAAGTGGGTTGCCGACCCTATCCCCAATCCCCCCAAGAGCTCTGGTCACCTTACTCACCAACAGGTTCCTCGACATCCAAAAAATGATTCGTCTTAGTAACGAACATTTACAGTTCGAACATTTTGTCTTTTATTAATTAGTATATTTAATTTTGTATTTTAAAGGAGAACGGCTTGTAATCGTTTTTCAATATAATTCAACAAATATAATATAATCGTGCAATTCAACACAACGGTCTTATACGCTACAGCTGATAAATAACATTAATAAAAAACCGGCCAAGTGCGAGTCGGACTCGCGCACCGGGGGTTCCGTACAAAAATATTTAAAATATTTTTATTATTTGATATAACTAAAAATTTATACTTTTCGCAATTTTTCTTATATCTGTACTATAAGACGTTGCTTCGTACCAAATTTCAAGATTCTAATTTCACGGGAAGTACCCCGTAGGTTTCGATTCCCTTGCGTCTTGACAGGCAGACGGACAACAAAGTGATCCTATAAGGATTCCGTTTTTTTCTTTTGAGGTACGGAACCCTAAAAACCATAAAAATGTTTTTAAAAACGGAAGAAATTATACTAAAAGTTTCTAACATTAACGTGTAGTAAACTATTCAGCTTTATTACATTTATGGATTCGACCCATTTTAATTTTTAATTTTTTAAAGCACGCTTATGACGTCCAAATTAAAACCTATGCAACTTTAATTTAAAAAAAAATTACTTCCGCGTTCCGGTCATTGTTGTTATAAACACAAATTACGAAATTAGCTCACAAGTACAAAGACCTAATGTCATACGTTAGGGATTAGTTTAAAACGAGCATTTATTTTAAAATACAGATTTCACTCGTAATTCCGTAGTAGTATGTTCTGTTCGAAAACTATTATTATAATTAGCACAACAAAACTTGTAACGTAAATTAGCACGAAAAGTATAATTAAAACATGGTGTAAATATTTTTGTTTACATTAGTTTTAAATGATTTTTTATTAAAAACAAAGCAGTTTTGCAATATTTGAGCATTATTTCGAGTAAAAATTAAAAACTTTTGTGAAGATTTTACGTGATATTCCAATATATTTAAAATATGTTTTCTTTTCACTTTTTTTTTTATTTTAATTTTTTTTTGACCAGTACTTAATAAATTTGGCGTTAAATTGGCCCTGTCCACGCAAAAGCGTGGAGGGGACCCACTAACTGTCCACCGAGATAGAGGTAATATAATTATATATACATACTTCTTCCTTTAAGAAAAAAAAAATCAATCCAACAGGCAGCTGAACTGTGAAAAGGTGTAAGTATTTACATCAGGATTTCTTTCAGTGTTACCCTTCATAAACAAGTGCGAAATTGGTTTTATTATACTTCAGCTTTTTAGAACTTAAAATATTTTAGTGCGTTATATATTAAACTATTTTATTTTATTTGTTGTAGACAATTTACGTATATGTATATCACGATCATGATTCATCCTGTAGCGTCTCACTGCTTGGCATAGGGGTCTTTCTCCATGTAGGAGAAGGATTGGAGCTTAATCTATCACGCTGCTCCACTACGGGTTGGCGGATATATACCTTATATATACTCGTTTTGTACCTGAAATATGAAACAATTTTTTTTTCATCAAAATCTTTTCCTTATTTCAAGATTAAAAGTCTCATGATGTCCTGGTGTGATTTGAAAAAAAAAAGTGTGTCATCTATTTATTTGTACATATAGGTAATAGGCTATAAATAGTAGTAGCCAGGCGATAACTCATGGGTAATCATAATCTAAATTAAAAAGTTCTAAAAAAGTAAAATATGTGTGTCATGCAATTTAGTTTTGATTTCTCAATTTTCATATGAAAACATAATTATGTAAATAAAATTATAAATTAAAAAGGCTGTGGTACTTTTATTACGCAGTAACACGAGCGTCTAATCTAAGGGATTGACCGCGAAGGGTGACCAACCCCCGAAATGTCAGAGGTAAAGGAAACCTCGGTCATTCGCCTCGAAAAACTTTTCCGGATATTTAATGTTGGAAGTGATTTAATCGAACACAACACATTGAGGTTTAATGATTCATGCAACCTTGCTTGAGGTCAACAACATGAATTGTAAGTAACAATTGGTTATTTAATAGGGTAACAAATATGACGGATTATTTATGATCAAGGTAACCTACATTTTAAAAAAATTACTACGATTATATTATTATTAAGACATTATTCGTATATTGTAGTGAAAGAAGTAGTCGACTTAATACCTACGGTCGCAGGTTGGCTTATCGCTCAGGGCAGATACTTGCATTGGTACAAACATTTGTTTTGGATGTATGTTTCTGTTGGTTTTTCCTTAGTTCCTTTGAGAATAGGTAAAGTATTTGAACTCAGTTTACATAATCGCACATCAACCCTTATTCGTGAAAGGGAAATTATCCGTCAAACCCACAGTGAATAGTGTGGTAAATCAAACTCCAACACTATTCCTATATAGCTGCTTTTTTCTTGCTTCCATACAGCTAGACGAATATACAGTAGAGACGAATAATAAAGAATATATCAAGAACGAAGAATTTATGATATGTGTATACCATATACTTATATATAACACGATAAATTATTCTGATATTGCAAATTCAGGCGTCCATAAGCTACGGCGGTAACCGCTTAGCATCAGGTGGGTCGTATGATTTCTTACCCTAGTAGTAAAAAAAAATTTATAAACTTAAACAATATGTAACATATATAACATTCTACCTCCTTCTACTCCAATTCCTTTACGGTTAATGCTGTCCGCCTGTGGAACTCTCTCCCGCTTTCAATAAGACAAGCTAAAAAGCAAGCTTGCTTTAAGCAACGTCTTAAAAAGCATTATATACGTCGCTCATTAAGTCATAACTGTCATGTTTTGAAGCTTATATGTATGTATATAGTTATATGTATATTTATGTATGTGTGTATTTATGTATTAGATGTTATATACTATAAGAATTATTTATTTTTAAAATATGTTATGTCTACGTAAGTCTATCATATCATAGTTTAGGTATATCTATGTATTTCTGATTATTCCTCGCATTTTTATTATTATACTAACTGCTGCCCGCGACGTCATCTGCGTGCGTTCACTGCTCGTTCCCCGTAGGTGATAGCGTGATAATATGTAGCCTATGTTCTGAACCGACTTCTTAATAATATTCGTGCCAAATTTGAAGTAAATCCGTGCAGTACTTTTTGAGTTTATCCCGGACATACATACAGACAAACAGACAAACAGACAAAAATTCTAAAAACTATATTTTTGGCTTCGGTATCGATTGTAGATCACACCGCAAGTATTCTTTTAAAAAAATATTCAATGTACAGTTTTGACTTTCCTACCATTTTATTATATGTATAGATATGTAACTAATTTGTGGAACGTTATTTATTCTAGGTTTTTTTCCCTCTTTAATATGTGCACACTTCTAACCGCTGCTACTGTATCGTGTCCTGTGCCCAAAGGTTATCTGGAAGAAATCGCTCTTTAGCGATAAGATCGCCTTTGTACATCTTGCATTGTATCACTCTTTGTTTGTGTCTGTATTTCGGTGTACATGAAGTATAAATAAATAAATAAATAAACATATAACGACATCTTATAAAAAATTATGTATAGAAAAAAATATACAAAAATAAATACAAATAGATAGATACATTCAGCTAATCTCTCTTCCTCTCTATTTATGTAGTAGAAGCATCGAGCTTACGCTGCTTCATTGCGTTTATAATAGCAACCTTTCCGAAAGCCTAACGTGCTCTCCGAGGCATGGTTGGGAAAATCCACTAGGACAAATACCCAGAATGGAAATAAAAGTTTTGTACAAATACAAATATTTGCTCCGAGCGGAAATCAACCCCGCGACCTTTGACTTTTTTAATTATAAATTCGCACTGCCGCTATTTACGACAATTTTTGAGTCTTCATCATAATTTGATTCTGTTATCACCTATGTAATTTTTTTTAATCTATACTTATCTATAGCATAACTAACCTATAATCGTATCAACACAGCAAATATTGCGCATTATCAAAACACCAAGCTCGACTTAAAAAGTATATACGTAAGAACACAAACAAAGTATATATTATATATAGTAAATTTATTAATAACTATCTCTACAATTTTAGTACAAACAGCATCTTTTCGAAGTTATAACGACTAACAACAAAAATAATAAATCCCTTTTTTATTTTACATCTAGCGACCCGCTCCGGCTTCGCACGGGTGCAATGCTGATACTAAATATAAAATATAAAATAAATATTTGCAATCTAAGCGCAAAAAATGTGTTTATTTACGACATCACATTAGAAAACTCTAAAACTATCAGAGTTCCTCTACTATATTATACATTTATTATACATAATATAAACCTTCCCCTGGAATCACTCTATTTACTAAAGAAAACCGCATCAAAATCCGTTGCCTAGTTTTAAAAATCTAAGCATATATACAGACAGACAGACAGGCAGCGGGAAGAGATATTTATAATATGTAGTGATAAATATTAAAGATTTCTATCATATTCCAAAAGATTCCTTTGTTCTTTCCGAGTCTATCATCAGATCATAATTGTTTTGCTAAGAATAAAAAGAAAATACGCAAATCAGTTGAAGAGAGATCGATTTGTACAATCAACAAAAATATCAACGAACATAAAAAAACAAAATACATACAGTAACATACACTTCACACAACATTTCTTCCTTGATTCGAAGTCTATTAAATAGCTCTTCTAGACAAATTTCTTGTATATCTAGCTTTAATAGCTTAGACTTAGAACTGTAATTAATGTATCAGTGAGTAAGTCAGTATTTAAGTATTGAATCAAAATTAAAAAAAATTACTGAAATTTCTACCTGTACATTATTATTTTTTACAGTGAAAACTGAAAAACAATTTTGTAGTTTTATTATAAGTGTGAATAACATTAGAAGTAAGTAAACAAAACGAGAAAAGCGTGTAAAGCCAATAACCCACAGTAATGGCGTCATTTTTACAATGTATTTTTCCTGCACGTTTTCTTTTTTAATCAGTCAAAAGTCAATAGACATTAATTTCGATATTTTCCTGCACAACTTGTTATTTTAAATAACATATTTTATATTTTATACAATATCGGGTCATTGCCGTCAGTATTAGTGTATACATTGTAACAATAGGTGTACAGGGTGTACTTATAGTAATGACATTACATAACGTATTTTTCTTTATTTAATATTTCGGAAAAAAAAAAAAAACAATTTGCGAACCTAATGAATGAAATATAATAATCATTAGTGGTGTTATAAATTAAAAAGAGAATTTAATTAAATATGTTCAATAAGAATGCAAATTCGAACATATTTCGAATCATTGGCACTCTCACATTAATATTGAATCGAGCTGACAGCAAGAATGGCACTGGCTGCACTGACGTCAGTAGTTCCAACGATTTTTTTTAAATTGTTTCAAACAAATCTCAATCAAAAACGAAGTCACTGACCGAACACGTTTTTAGTTTGATAAATTGTTATTACCGTTGTTATTTTAATTGAGACATTTACATAGATATTTTAATAAGCATAATTAGATAAGAAATAACATTACGCGACTTAATCTTCAATTTAGAAATATTATATTCCCGTTACACGTGGATGAAAGTCCTTCCAGTTTAATGATTCTTACATACAAGCGTATGTTCTCAAGCGACATAATATACAAATTAGTGATTTACACAATATATTATGATTGTATATGACAGTATTTTGGCTTGTGGTTCGACAACCGCTCGGCCAAGGACCTTGCGTCGCGACCTTGCCGCAGGTTCAACGACTTCGTATATTTTCGGACATTTTTCTCTAAGGAAAATTTCCCATCGACCAAAATGAGAGCTACCTCTCTTCCCGCGCAGTGTGTACATACGAGATAGGGGGGAGAAGTAATTGGGAGTACGAGGGGTCATATTTTCTGGTTGCCCGAAGAGCAATGTTTTTTCGTTTAGCTCACACCCACATGTATCTAATATCGAACTGAATTGCGTTCTAGAATATTTATTTTGTTTGTAGATTAATTGATTGTTATTCCATTTTGATGCAGAGTATTGATACTATCATAGTGGTTGTTTGAAGAATCTATGGCGATACTTATTTAGAGTTCACATTGCAAATATTAAAAAAGTTGGAATTTCTTTTTGCTATAGGTACTGTTAAAATTATTAATAAAAATTTATATTCTAAAATTATAGTGTTATTTAATTTACATGAGATAAATAAAAGCTTTTTAGATGAAAAATAGCTGTTTTTTTTTTTGCTTTTTATGGTTAATATATCTACTTACAAATTATATGTATACAAAATGTTGCATAAATAAAATTAATATGGCAGAAATTGTCATACTTGAAACGATAAGCATTACATTTATCAGTGAGTGTTAACACAAACATTTTATCATATATGATGTCATTTTAAATTTTTTTAATTGACGATATGATGTAATATATCTAGACTTATAAAAAACAATAAATAAAAAAGCGATAAGGCCGCCCTATGTATCTTATGACAGTTTGTTCAAATAAATCTGATATGTATTATTTCTGTTTTGGTGTACAATAAAGTGTATTGTTATGTTATGTTATGTTAAAAATAAAAAAGATAACTCTAGACGTTTGGTCATTTGAATCTAAATATTTAGATTAATTTCTACGTTTGTCATGGATCATAGTGTGATGTATTATAGCCTGGTATCCGTTGATATATTAATTATTTATCTGACAAAAAAAAAATTCAAACTAAAACCTTCTAAACACACTACTGCATTATATATTAGATCGTATTGAAAGTATAATTATCTTATGTATAAATTGTATTTTTCAAGTTGTATAATATGTCATCAAAACCAGTATTTTTTTATTGTTTCGTATTAATTTTAAACGACTAAATCAGTTGAGATTGAGAATGACATAAACAGGTGGAAATCATGCATGTAAAAATGCTCAGATGTACCACAATAAATGCTTCTAAAATATTTATTAATTTTGATTAATTATTTAAATATTCATTATTTTTTTTTATAAACCGTCTTTTAATAAGTTTTATATTTATGTTCACATTCGTATTTGATTTCGCGTTGGCGCAGCGGTAACAGCGCTGATTTGCGGCTGTGGCGCTGGCGGTTGCGGGTTCGATCCCCGCACATGACAAACAATTGTATTGGCCATACAAATGTTTGCCGTGGTCTGGGCATCTGTGCAGTCCTTGTGAGTCTCACCACCCTGCCTTGGAGAGCACGTTAAGCCGTCGGTCCCGGTTGTTATCTTGTACACCTGATAGCGATCGTTACTCATAGTAGGGAATAGGTATATCCGGCAACTAGCATTGGAACAGCGTGATGAATTAAGCTCTGATCCTTCTCGTACATGGGGAAAGAGGCCTATGCCCAGCAGTGGGATATTACAGGCTGAAGCGCGTTGAAGCGTAGGTAGTGTTAATGAATGAATCCTTTTCTATTGCACATGTTTGAAAAATACGACGAACACAACCGCAATTTCCTTAACTCGGCGCTGCTCGCTATGGGTAAAATTCACCCAGCCCTATACATTTTTGTTTATATTTTTTGATTAGCCAATCACAGCGTGCCGCGCTTCTAGGTACCTTCAAGTTGTGTCTTTGACTTTGTACTCTCGACTCGATAGTCACTTGGCGCAACGCGATTACGAACGGTGGACTTGCAAAGTGAGTATGGGTATTTTTCACCCGAAGCGATTATTTAAGTTATATATTTTTTAGTAAATTAATATACGTTGTTTTTGTAATTAGACCATATCATGGCACGCCATGTAGTTGCTGATGAAGATATTCAACAGTATTTGGAACAAAGCGATAGCAGTTGTTCCAAAACTGAAGATTTTGAAGAGTTCAGCGAACACAATAGTGATTCAGTTCAAGAAGGTGAACTTTTTCACGAACACTTACCGGAAGCTACAAGTGCTACTGTGCTACCGATTTCAGTTACCACACCAGACCTTACTATACCAGAATATCTAGAAGACGTCCCTGGCAAAAATAGCACAACCCAATGGAAAGTAAACGAACCATCTCAGCGTTTTAGAACTCGTTCTCATAACATCGTGCTGGAGGCACCAGCGCCAAAAGGAGATGCTAAGCAATGTATGAAAAGGTATTCTTGATGCATGGAATCTATTTTTCCCAATGATGACTTACAGTTTATTGTTGACTGCACTAATATTTATATTGATAAACGTAAAGAGAAGTGCCAAAGAACACTGTGAACATGCCGATGTGATTGAAATGAGGGCCCCATTCTGTTTGGATTATTATATTTTATTGGACTACGTGGAGCCCATTTGAATACTGAAGATCTATGGGCTACGGATGGCACTGGATCTGATATTTGCTTAGCAACAATGTCTCGGTCGCGGTTTCATTTTCATTATTGTTGTGTTTTTCAGTAATTTTATTGTTATTTTAATGTTGATTTAGAGAGGTAAGATATCATAAATGTGTATAATTTCTTTTCCTAAATTAAAACTAAGACTGTTTTTATAAAAATCAAAGCTATAAGATTAGTAAAAAAATTATAAGTTATATATATTTTATTGTTTGCAGTAGTAGTTATAAAAAAAAGTTGCTGTTTGCTATATAATTGTAGCGTTTATCTGTTTGTTTTTTTATAAACACTGTTAACGATGAATACTTACTTTTATTTAACATTTTACGAAACCTCCTTTACGTATAAACAAAATAATAATAATATTAATACATAAGAATCAATGGATACACGATATAAAATTCGGGTATTTTTCACCCGTAGCGAGCAAAAGTGTTGCTTACAGGGGTGCGACGAACGCCGGGTTAAACCTATAGAAATTTTACGTAAACTTTGAGGAAAACTTTATAAAATAATGTATTAATTCAAGTTCATTATCCTCAACAATTTATTTGTTATAGAAAAAATAAACAAATGAAAAAGATACCTCTAATTTAAATTATCAAAAATATAGCCACTTTAAAATATATTAGTAATTGATTTAAATACGTCAATACACACACATTGATTAATAACCTACAAAGCAGCTTACGTTACCTAAATCACGATCCAGGTAAAAATTCCTAAGACGCTAATACCTACGAATTACAAATATTGCGTCGTTTCTTAACATTAGAACGACCTTAGGACAATTCCGGGCCTTTACTCCCGATGCCCACCTAACTTTCGATACTATAATTAGTATCGCAAATAGCATATACTTGTAACTCCACCCTAAATCGCCCTCAATGTCACACAGACACGCCGTGTAGATATAGTGTAAACGGTGTAAACGTATCGACGCGTTTACATGTGTGCGTTTTATTTTATCGAGGTCGACAACCCGCGAATTTTCGGCGCTGTTAACTATTGCACAACAATTCGTCGAGAAAAATCGGCGTTTTTCATTTCTCAATGATTTTGTTCGGTTACATCAAAAGGCATTAAAATGATGACTTCATAGTTTTGTCTTTTTCTACTAATTTTATAAAATAAATAGTTGTGTAAGGATTTTGACTTAGCTTCTTGAACTGTACATAACAATAACGACTCTATCGCAATTTAATTGAAATTACATTTACCAATGTAAAAAATATATACCTATATATTTTTAATATCGTCTCGCAGAATTGTTTTTTTAAGCTATTGCATATATATTTTTATTATTATTATTATAATTCTCAAGTAGTTTCCTACATAATATTGAATTATACATACAAATGTGTATTTCAAAATTATTAAATAAGGAAATCCTAAGTAAACCCAGAATGCCTTCCACTATTTCAGGATACTCTAACCTTTACTCGTATCCTTCATGGTAGAAAAAAGCCTATAGGTACGGGGTATAATGGCTTATACAGACTATTAAATCATAAAAATAAAGTAATTTTCACTTCATAAGTTCATAGTAGTTTTACGAAAAAAAAAAATCAAAACCAACTTAATTCAAATAGAGAGTAGGTTATAGCCCTAATTCCACTTTCTTTAAAACTGCGTGAGGTCAAATGATAATACAGTCACATTGTATATAAACTAGACCAGTTAACTACGTATTAGCTTATCTATTGTAAAAATTTCGTATCACGATGTACGTTAACGATAAACTCCGAAACTACTGAACCAATTTTTATCAAATTTTGTAAGTATCTGTAATTTAGTCCAACTTGGGAGATAGGGTAGTTTTATTACAATTGGACCCGGTAGGTGACGATGCTATCGGTATGTAAGCAATCAGGTAGTTGTTTTCCGGGCAGGACAACGTCTGCCGGGTCCGCTAGTAATATTATAATATTATACGGACATATCTCTTTGTTTGTGTTTAAAAGAACTTGTCATAAGTTGTACACAAATAAAAAAAAAGTTTTTGGGTTAGATACTCTGTTTAATAGTGTCGTAGAAGTTTGGATAGTCTTATTGTCGATATTTTTCGTCAAAAGTTACTCTACAGTCAAAAATTTTACAGATAATATGACCCGGAATGTGATGCTCGAGACTATTATATTTAGAGGGAGGACTAATTTTGATAAAATTTTATCAGCACTGTCAATAGTGTTACTGGTATATTATGTATTGTCACTGTTGATTATATTGATAATATAAATAGAGCTACAAATATTCTAGCTATAGGTATTAGTTATCGAGAGAGAAAGAGATCATAGATTAAATATCGATAGTTTCCATCTAAACTAGCCGTTCATCGATTGTATTAATAACTTAAAATGTGACACTATTAGGTACTGGAGCCAAATATTATTGAAGCTTTTCTGTAAGTATTTGTTTTGGTTCTATATGTGCTAGAACTGCTAGAACAATATAACTAATAAAATGACCTTTTGTAACCTGAGTATAGTTTTTTCGATTTTTGATAACAATCTATCGGTTAATAATTGTTGGTCACCTAAATAGCCTATTTTATCGATATAATCAACTATCGATAGACAACACTACTTTTTAACACGATTCAAAACAGGCTATAAAACATCACGCTGTGTGCAAAAGCAGAGAAGTAACTATAAATATTAAGGCGGGTATTTTACGACAGTGTTTTATATTAGTATTGAGAATTTTCCCACTGTTGATTTCCCATTGTCGATATTCAGGTGTCGATATTTTGGTTACATATCTATATATATAAAAGAGATTTCCACGTATATATTGACTCATCACGATATCTCTGGAACCATAAGGCGTAGAGACTTGAAATTTGGTGGGAATATTCCTTTCGCCGAGTACAGGTCAGCTAAGAACGGATTTTACGAAATGCAACCCACAAGAGGGGGTTGCAGGGGTTAATATCATATATGGCAAAACAACGTTTGCGGGGTCAGCTAGTATACATATACATATGTACAAAGATACGGTCAAACTACCATGTTTCTCGTAATTTCGAAACCCGTGAAAATGCTGGAATAACAAGTAACCTAAACAGTTTTCTGGATCCAGCTATGATCTGCGTGCCAAGTACGTAGTACTATTTACTAATCTGTGACCATGTGTCAGTACAATCAGATCAGTAATTTTTGCGTGAAAGGGTAACAAACATCAATACATCGTTCAAAAACTTTTGCGCTTACATTAGTACTTAGACTTCGCGACGAATCGAGAGCGAGTTTGGGACTTGTTCTCGCTCCTGTTCTGCTGCTTTCTTCCACAGCACCACGGAACTGTAGAAGAAGGAAGTTTGTAGAGACCCTGCTGTCTTCTCTGGGATTGTGGGTTCGATTATCGCCTGAGTCTGAGTATTCATACTTACTTATATATCGAATATTTTTATCTAAAAATATTTAGCTTTATCAGTCCGATGTTACATATCACAAAAGCATTAAGTTGCTTATCTCGGGAACAGGCGACCTTGTGTAAAACAAAAAAAAAGTATAAACAAATTTCCATACTTACGTACTTTTAGTTGTATCTCATATATAAAAATAAATCACTGAATGTGTTGCTAAGCGCAAATCTCGAGAGCAGCTGAACCGATTTCGCTAATTCTTTTTTTATAATATTCCTTGAAGTACGAGGATGGTTGTAACAGAGAGAAAAATTTAAAAAATTCCCTGAAAAGGTCTAAAAACAACATTCCTATACAAAAGATTCGTAATAATACTTAAAAGTCAATTTGAACTTTAATATCATACCATAAAGTTTAAGTATTAGATGAGGGGTTCCGGGAAGGATAAGTATTAAAAAAATTATTAAAAAATTTGAATCAACTGTTAGGCGGTACGAAGTTCGCCGGGTCAGCTAGTATTTTAATAAATGCAGTCATTCTTTTTTACGACGATATCATTTATTTTCTTGTATGTAACATGTGTGATGTTCCTGTGGAGTGACGTAGACCTTATGGACTAAAACTCATTAAATAAATTTAAAAAAAAACCTTTTTGACACATCAAAGTAAGCAAAACCTTGTTTAACCTGAATAAAAAAACAAAACAAACTAATTCATGATAATAAAATTAAATAGAATATTCTAGAAGTAGAATTCGATCTTTTGGTATATAGGTACACAAAGGTAACCCACCTACCAGTAGGTAAATAACTATGACGACATTTGCCTAAATAAATCGTAACAAGTCATTTAGGTAATATGAATCACTATTGCGCTAATAACGCAATTACGTGATTTATTTATTTATTTGAATTATAAATGACATTGAACATTAAATAACGTACACACAATTTATGTACAGGTTTGCATAGGTATGAAAAAAATTACCAACTGAAATAGTTAAAGTACCTAATATGTTTAATTATTTGTTAAAAAAAAAACAACGAAAAAATAAAGAAGAAGAATTTTTTTACAATATTTTATATTTTTTCGATTAATAGTTTGTTTATTTGAAACAATAGGAATAAAAAAATATGTGCTCACAATATACCTGTGTATCGACAATAGCTTGTTCTAAATATATTTAAAAAAATATTGGGGTTAAATGAGGGAGCA
Organism: Melitaea athalia; assembly: GCA_905220545.2. Classification (NCBI taxonomy): domain Eukaryota; kingdom Metazoa; phylum Arthropoda; class Insecta; order Lepidoptera; family Nymphalidae; genus Melitaea; species Melitaea athalia. The sequence goes on from HG992203.1 coordinate 9,048,356, forward strand.
ATAACCTGGCCGTAAATAGTTTAGTTATGTTTAGTTACCGTTACAATTACGAATTAATAATTAATATTTGATGTTCTTTGATTAATTTAGTCAGTAGATAAATAATTTTTAATTTTTTTATCGAAACAAAGAAAAGTAGGCTAGAATTAAACGAATATTTGTAAATAAGCCAAGTCGTCAATACAACTACAAAAACAAAATAACACCCAAACACTCAAGGAATCAGAGACGGATGAGAATAATACCTACACAAACAAAATGGCGGACGTGCTTATTGTCAGGATTAAGAGTGTGCATAACCCGAGCAAAAAATCAGATTTCAACCGCGCGCCCGTGAGTAATTGATGAAACATTAATTGTGTTTGCTCGCAAACGAAAAAAAACCGACGTCAATTACATCGACAAGTAATACAACGTAATAAGACGAAAAAATAGTCAAGTAAATACGCGCTATTAAAGATTACTCAAAAAGTTGTAATCAGATCTCGATCTAATTTCACAAAGACTAGATGACAAGTATTAGCTTTCGATTAAAGTAAAAATCATCAAAATCGGTACACCGAGTAAAAAGTTATGCGGTATAATACAACGTAGGTCGACGAAAAAGTAGTCAAGTAAATACGCATTATTAGATATAACTCTAAAAGTACTTGTCAGATCTTATTTAAAAAAAAATGGGACCACATGACACGCAACTCCTTTCAATTAAAACAAAATTGATCGAAATCGGTCCACCCAGTCAAAAGTTCTGAGCTAACATACATAAAAAAAAAAAAAATACAGTCGAATTGAGAACCTCCTCCTTTTTTGGAAGTCGGTTAAAAATATACACAAAGCCTCGTGTCAGAGTGCGATAGACGATATAGTTTTGAGCGCATTACTAATGTAAAAAACGACAAATATCTTATTTTATTTATAATTCCGAAACTAAAAGTAATTACATTAAATGCCTAGGCATTGACTTTACTCATATTTAAATGTAATTAATTATCAAATTTTTGTCTTAATGGTCATAGCCATATCGAGTATAAATAGAAAACGCATAAAAATTAGAGGTTACTTCGTGATTATATTTTATCGAGGAAATTTCATTATTTTATGTTTTTGATTAGGCTATAATCTTGAAAATATCACGTAGTTTGTCATATATTTTTATTTTAAGATTTGGTCCGGAATTTTTCATGTAAAATCAAATAGCAGATTGATAATTTTGCTTTACGCGCCCTCTTAATATTAAACGTATTATGACTATATTTTTAATCTGTCTGAATTTGGTTCGAATTTTTATGATGCAATTTAATTGTAACTGAACTAAATCGATACAGCTAGTCAATGTGTTGCTAAATACGAGTACCTACGTCGACTTCTAACCTGTAGCAGTACAACTGCTGAACATAAAACTCTCCTCAAATGAAAGAGAGAGATTCAAGCTTCATCCCATACACTTTAAATTTTGTAATACGTATATTGTTTTGTTCGCTTCAGCCTGTCGTAGTCAAATAGTGTAAATATTAGTCCCTAGACAGGGTAATACTCGAACTCTATGTTCTGCGTAAGATTTTGAATAATAAAGATATTTGGAGCGAACTTTGAAAGGGGATATTGCAAACTAATTGTTATTAAGTACCTACTAAAGATATTTATGAAGAGGACAGGGTTGAAATTTAATCTACTACAAAGACCTCTGCACGTTGGCGGATATTTTCGTAAACAAGAGTTTTAGTTTAGTTTTAGTCGTGTTTTCATAATATTTAGCTGTAATCCCCTAAAATTAGACAGGCACTTTGATTGTTGCTTGTCATTTATTTTTGTAAAAGCGAGGTATTTTCCGTTTCTGATTCTAAATAAATCATTATATAAAAAGTCGAAACGTGAAAACATGAAAGCGATATTTCATGAAATTTTCTAATCCAGAAACAAGAGAAATGGAGAGGTCATAATATATTTAAATACATTAACTGACGGTGTGTTGGAGCAGTAGCCACAGCAACTGGTTGTTGCGCTAACGGTAGCAGGTTTAATACTGAGTCCTGTACTGGTTTCTTGGTCTAGGCATTTATGTTAATGTGGTGGATTTCTGAATCCCTATACACAGAATTATTATTATTAAGTAATTAAAACATTGAATCCTTATTAATATTGAAACAGATTTTCATAAAACATCAGGTCAAAGGCAAAAGCAATTCGTACCGACATAATGTAACGCATCATCGCTTAGAAAAATGGACCCCCTCGATACTAAATGCACAAAGTTTTCAGACGATTCTAACCATTAACATAACAATCATAAACATGATAATCGCATGTTATGTTTTAGCAACAACATGTTGTGTGAGGTCAATCAACCGGAGGCCTGCAAAATTGTCTCGGTTAATGAACTCGATTGAAAATAAAACATTACTTTACGTAATGCCCCATTGTCCGTCTGTACTCTGTAATGTTAATGTTTTTGTTCCAACTGTTCAAACACCTATTCATTTCTTTATAATAAATTATATTATTTATAACTTATCGATAATAAAAAATATCATAATTATGTACTTCCCGTATCTTTATAGATCTCATATAGCTTCCATTACTCATAATTTATAATACTATGTTAATAAATGTTTATAAAAGTATTAGGTAGGGATCCCTAGTAGGTACATGTTTTTCACCTGATTAGTATCAAGCTAATTTTTTGGGAGTAGCTTCATTTTGATGAGGCGAACAAAAAATTCCTCTTCGAAAACTTTCGATTGTGGTAGCTAACAGAGATAGCAGGGGATAGAGCAGCAGTGAGCGTAGGACCGGGATAACATACCACGAATTTGTAGGACTATTGTCCTACAAATTGCGTGGTATGACCTCGTAAGGTCATCAAAAATTATTCCTAACCAGCTGATTTTTTCTCTTGCGGCCTTTTTCTCTATGTAGGCCTGTAGGGGAACAAATATATAAAATATTTTAATCCATTTCTGTACCCTTTGCATTATAGCACTAACATAGTACGATATTTTTAACTGATATAGAAAAGCGTTACGCAATTTTATGAACAACTACCAAAAGATTATAAAAAATTAAAACCTGAAAACGCGCTTCAAATTTAACAAACGAACTCTTCTGCATTATTATATTTTTATTTTTATTTACTAAATACAATTTTTAATGATCTCTTAGCATAAGTAAACTACGTGTAATTAATAATTTTATTTATGTGTAGGTATATTTTATATCTTTTAATGTTTTATTTATAAATAATAATAATTATTAATTATTGTGTTAACCAAAAAAAAAGATAATTATTACAACATACCTATTCTATGTATATTTTCCTCTATTGTTACCTACATTTTGTACATTACAACCTATGAGGTTACATGACTGTTTAGAGTAAATCTTTTCGAACAACAAGTGGTAGTAACAAAGTATATTCTATTATATATTACTAGCTTCTGCGCGTGACTTCGTCGACGTGGACTCCGCTCCTATTGGTCTTAGCGTGATGATACATAGCCTATAGCCTTCCTCGATAAATGGGCTATCTAACACTGAAAGAATTTTTCAAATCGGCCCAGTAGAACCAGAGATTACCGCGTTCAAACAAACAAACAAACAAACAATCAAACAAACAAACTCTTCAGCTTTATATATTAGTATAGATTAACACCATTAAAATTGAATCCAAGTAATATTTAGAGAGGAAAAGTCATCAAATTACCTTAAAAATTGAGTCACACAAATCAATTTGGATTAAGGAAATTTACCATACCCACCAGTCTCCATACAACCGCAACGCACGCGCTTAATATTTGTATTAATTTCCAAAAAATCTGTTCAGTGAGTCAGTCAAATTCAGTGACCGCAGTGACCAATGATATAGCTTTTATATTTTATATATTTTGTATTTTCTATATTGATTTTGTTTGACGTCAACTATTTTTCTTGTAACAGAAGAAATATATAGTTATTTTCTTTTATCATTTTAAAAGTGGTCACTCAAACACGTGAGCGAAGAACGGACAAGAAGTACATACTCGTCTATGTTCTGTATCAGTATTTTTTTTTAATTTCAACGGCAAAAATGTAGACCGTACGAGTATAACATAGCTCTTAGTTCCTTTAAAAATAAAAATTGTCTTATTTTTAGTTTTTAAAATAAGAATATATATATATATATATATATATATATATATATGTATAGCGGTTTTAAGTACCTAATCATATCATATTGTTTTAATAAATTTGTATTAAATGAAAACATTTATTTGTTCGTCCGCGCGGATTACGCGATTTTGGCTGTACCGTTCCCATTGAAATATAACCTATATCATTCAATAATAACGTAGCATTCTCGTGAAAGATTTAATTAAAATCGATCTAGTATTTTGGGTGTATCCATTACAAACAAGACAAAAGTCAAATCCTTTCTCTTTATATTACGTTTATTATTGAGTATTTTCCCTGACGCAAAGTTACCATTTAATACTCCATAAAATAAATGATTCAAAATACACAATATATTAAACTTGAAACTTTCCTTAATAACTTACCACTTGAAAATTCCAATGTAAAATCATTAAAATTAGAAAGAAGAATACAATTTAAAAGCAATAAACAAAATTATCACTACATACCTAGTATAAAACAAAGTCGCTTCCCGCTGCCTGTCTGTCCCTATATATGCTTAGATCTTCAAAACTACGCAACGGATTTTGATGCGGTTTTCTTTAGTAAATAGAGTGATTCCAGAGAAAGGTTTATGTGTATAATAAATGCATAATATAGTAGAGGAACACTGATAGTTTTTGCAACCGTGCGAAGCCGGGACGGATCGCTAGTAAAAAATAAACAACTTTAGCTTAAGTAACATGAGGGACTAAAAATATATTGTTTTTATTAGCAAAATCTCATAATTACGTGAAAATTTATAAAGTTATAAGAGATCGTACTAAAAACATACGTACATACATACATTACATATTATTATAAACATACATACATAGATACACACATTCAAATCAAAATCAAAAATTACTTTATTCAAGTAAGCTTCGAAATAACTTTTGAGCTATTAATTTAAATTTATATTTATTTATATTTTTAATAATTATTTACATTTCACTTTTAACTAAGCTACCACCAATTCGGAATGTAGATTCCGCAGAGAAGAATCAGCAAGAAACTTCGCAATATAACGAGTACATTGGTACTAGGGAATGCAATCCCGCAACAAAATTTTAATCCCGGTATTTGCGGGACTGAGAAGTCTAAGTCCCGCGGGATCCTGGTATTTGCGGGATCCCGCATGTATCTAAAAGTCATTGAGAAAAAGGCGAAATCCTGAAATGCATCTAGAACTAAAAAAGATATATTAGGTAAGGACAAAGAGACATTAGGTAGTTTAGGCATTATTTTGAAAGTAACTGGGCATAAAACATAGCATGTTAATAGTCTTGTCAGCCAAACGACTCCTAACTTTATATGCCAGATAGCCAGCAGCAGAAAACGCTCGTTCTGCTTCAACGTTTGTGGGTACAACTGTTGATAACGCGTTGTAGATGATTTGAAGATATTCGCCTTTTAATTTACTAGACTCAAACAAATTCATTTCTTTCTCGAGAGAATGAACTCCGGAATGAGTGCGACAAGCAGTTTTAAAACTCGATAGAGTTTATAATGTTATCAAAATGTATTTCGATCCAGCGGGATTCGAACCCGCACCCCCGACATACCATGTCGGTGCTCTAGCCAATTAAACTATGGAACGATGTCTAGCCGAATCAAAATTTTTGATATGATTTTATTCGGTTTTAAGCAACCGTGGATGGAAGTGGTGAAGAAACCGGATATGAATCCCGCTGGATCGAAATTTTGATTTGATAATTAATAGCATTTTATAATTTTCTCATGAGTGGGAAACACAAAAATAAAAATAATACGAATCGATAGAGTTTGTTTAAAAGTTCATCTCGAAGAGACATCGGTTCAGGCTCCACAGTTTCAGCTTGCATTATTGCGGCCACTGTAGCAAGAGGTTAATCATCATGATCTTCGTCATGTGCCGAATTAGTTCGCGCGCTTTCGCGCGACGAACAACACTAAGCGTTTACCGTTGCACAGTCCCGCTAATCCCGCGGGATCCCGCTCGATTTATGTGCGGGACTGGTCCCGCAAAAATAGTGCGGGATCCCGGTATTTCGGGATCCCGGTATCCCGGTATTGCAATTACTCTTCTCCCCTTGGACAATAAATAAGTTTATTTCACTACATACTGACGTTATTTTTTTAGGCAATGAGTAAACATTTTTTAAACTAACCACACAATGAACTTAAGCGGTTAATAATATAATAGCTTCATTAGTAGTTACGATAAAAATCACCGTTTTGTATGTAAATATATAATTAAATTTTCAGATTATGTGATTAAAAAAAAGGTTTTAGTAATTAGCGTAAGGCCTTTAACCTGTGCCAAATCTGATTTTTTTAAGGAACATGGCGCTTAGTCTAATTTACATAATATAATGTCTAATAATAATTTGATTAGCACATATGGCGAGAAACAACGAATTCTTTTATTAAACATATTTTATTATTGTTTGGACCACAGACCACACACCTAAATATCTACTATTTTAATCGCCTAACAAAAAAAAGTTATTTAATATGGCGGCTTAATTGGTATTATGGTGTAATTAAAGAAAATTTTTGGTATTTAAATGATAATAAAAGTAAAATTATTTGACAATAGTAGACGCGTAATTGCTTTACTTTCTTTTACTGTATGTTTAAAAATGTGTTTTTTTAAATATTATCGTTCGCTTTTTTTCTCACAATCTACTTGTGTTTTATAGGCCTTTGACTCTGCATTGGGTCGAAAACCTCGGCGCCATCATTGCCAAATAATATTTTATAATCATATAAAATATTATTTGGCAATAATAATATTGGTCTAAGATCCGGGATATAACAAAATATTCCCTCATCTGTTAATTAGATGAAACAATTTTTATAGGCTGATTTCAATATTGTGAATTTATAAAAACAACCTCTGCCACCATAAGCCTGCTGCAATTTTTTTTTAATGTTTTCCCTCTCATCTTAATTATATGTCATAAGCTAAAACCGTTACGTTACCGTTTTTTGTGAAATTGCACGCGAACGAAGTCACGGGCACAGCTATAATATAAAATATATAAATTAAATAATTTTATGTAATCAATAAACAAAAAGCAACAATAGGTTATAAACCCATTAATTATAATTATTTTAAAATATATTTTTAAACATTGTGTCTTATTTTAAAATACCTGTGGAACGAACGACAGAATAAAAATCAAGTGTATTGAACCGCGAAACTAAACAAGCCGAATTATAGTTTGTTATCACCGCCGAAAATATGCGCGAGAGCACGTGGTCGCGGGAAGGTCGCCGGGTCGTTGACTCGTAACTCGTTACGCAATTGTGACTCAGGCAGGTTAGATTCGGAATTTTGTGAAGATAACACGTCAAGTGATATAATTTTAACGTTTTTAAAACAAATTCGTGAAATTTTAAATTCATTATTCTTTAGAAAAGTTATAAAATTATGAAGAAATAGGATGTAATCCTTTTTGAATATAGATAACATGTACCTATTAAAATTACGTTTGGTGTAGGTACTCATTAAAATTTATATCAAATCTTGGAGTTCGATGAACGCCTAATAGGAACAAACAGCGTTACAGTAGTATCAAGCTGAATATGTATTATTGAGGAAATAATATTTACATAATATATAAAAAATAATAATAAATAATTTAAACAGAGGCACAGCAGGAAATTTCCTGCTCAAAATATGGAGCAGCTCGGCTGGGGTAGTACCTCGACCTTACAGAAGACCACAGCTAAATAATACTGTTTTCAAGCAGTGTTGTGTTCCTGTTGGTGAGTAAGATGACCAGAGGTCCTGGGGGGTTTAGGGGAATTATCGGTAACGCGTTTGCAATGCTGGTAGTGTTGCAAGCGTCTATAGGCTACGGTAATCCTAATCACCTATAATCAGGTGAGCCGTACGCTTGTTTACCGATCTAGTTGTATAAAAAAAAATCAGGAAATATAAAATAGTTCTAAGCCAGCACATCAACAAAGGAGAAGAATCATGGTTAAAATCACTGTCGCCACTTCATGTGTCAAAAAATATCATGAGTTCATGACACAGATCTGCTGAATAATCATAATCTGAATTTAATTGTTAAAAAAATCTAATAAAGTTTTGTTTTATCTCTCTTATCGAGAAATTTATAAAATTTGAACCTCTTGAGTATTTATTTGTAAAAACGTATCTTCACATCTAAGAAGTACTAATTAGAGCTTACAATATTTTAAGTTTTCATAAACAAGTGACTCGGACTACAATTATACTGATGAATTCACACTGTCAACTTTAAATTAGTAGATTACCTAAATAATAAAAATCGACAGTTACGATTATCGATGACCAAACACCAATCCTTCACTAGGATACGATTAAAACGCGAACTTGTATAAAACGGTAATTAATTAAAGTACCTACATCATCATTAGTTCTGAACAGCATACGAGATATTATATAATGAAAATCAAATCAAAATAGTTTATTTAACTGTACAGATTCACCTTACATATTATAAGGAACAGTGATTCCCACACTAGGCAATGCCTGTGTCGAATGAAAACGATATATGTTCACGGTAATATCACGATCATATCACGATAGTAATCTGACGTCATCATTCTCGAAATTAACAATAATCATCTAGCACGTCACACATTTAGTACGAGTTTCAGAAAATGCGCAGTAAGGTGGCTGACTAAACAATGTACTTTTTGGTGATGACGCAATAACGCAATACATCGATAATTATCTTGTGTAATGGGTTATATGGCTTTACTAATTTGTGACGTTTTTTGTTTTTCATTGGCAAGGACACGAAAGTGTTTGTGTGTGTGTGTGAATGTTAAGTCAGTGTGAGTTAAGCCTGTCCAGATACATTTACGGTGTTTGTATATATGTATATGTATATGTGTGTGTGTGTTTGTATGTGTGTGTCTAATAGGTAGTATCTACAGTTAGTTCTGCGTTTATATAAAAAAGGTATGATGAAATTTTCCAAAAATAAAATAATAAAACCTCTCCATCAAAAAGGTAATTAATATTTTGTTTACTGTTTAATATTTTGTTTACTGTATTAAGCTAATACACAACACCACGGCCAACGTGGGACATCATCTCTATCTATCAATCTATATCAGCTATTTTATGATTTTTTTGAAGAGTTCAATACCCAAAGGTGTCAATGGAAACAGAAATATATAACTTACTCATCATCATCATCATTTCAGCCTATCGCAATCCACTGCTGGACATAGCCACATAGGCCTCCACAAGTTCCAAAAAGGGCATGAACTCATGTGTTTTGCCCATAATCACCACGCTGGGTAGGCGGCTTGATGACCGCAGTGCTGGCTTTGTCGCACGTCGTTGTGGACAGGTAAATCGGAACCAGACAGCTAACAATTCAGAGTCTGTTTAAAACCAGGGTTAGCATAGTCTTCCCATCTTACTAAAAATTGTTCTTCTAAATGGCTTAAATTCTAAATTAGGGCTCAAGAATGAAACAAAAATTGTATGATTTAATCCTAACTAGTGACCCGCTCCGGCTTCGCACGGGTGCAATGCTGATACTAAATATAAAATATAAAATAAATATTTGCAATCTATGCGCAAAAAATGTGTTTAATTACGGCATCACATTAGAAAACTTTAAAACTATCAGTGTTCCTCTCCTATATTATGCATGTATTATACATATAAACCTTCCTCTGGAATCACTCTATTTACTAAAGAAAACTGCATCAAAATCCGTTGCGTAGTTTTAAAGATCTAAGCATATCTATATACAGACAGACAGACAGCGGAAAGAGACTTTGTTTTATAATATGTAGTGAGTAGTGACTAAGCAAGCTTTAAATGTATATAAATAAATAATTTTTGATTAGTGTTTAATTTTGTAACGACTTTTACATGAAACACCTATCAAATCGCTTGCTTTTGAGACATTTTTGTACTATCAACCATATAAACACCATCAAACTAGCACTTCTCTCAAACTAACCACTAGTTCGATTAATTGTCATATGAAGGTCATACTTTTGTTGCGCAATATTGAGTAACCACGCTAAAAATTTCCAGCAAAGAGGAAGAAAGAGAATGACTTGCATTTTAATATAATAATTAGTACTATATATAAAATGCAAGTCATACATATTTGGAATTAAAATTAACCACTGTTACGGTTTTTTTATAATAAAAAAAATAGGCTATTAACATTATGGTCGTTTTTGTGTACAATTTAATAATCTGTATTGTGCAATAAAATATTTTTTATTCAGCCTGTAACATTCCACAGCTGGGCATATGTATCTTTGTCCATGTAGGAGAAGAGTCGAAGTTTAATCCAAATATCAAGCATTGATTTTATTAAATAACTAGCCGACCCGTGCCCACTTCGTTGGGCGTTAATTATTTTTGTGATGCAAATATATAGTAAAGTTTTCATCTCGCTCGTATTTCTCGGACTTGATTTACTTATAGGTACTATTACTTTTCACTGAATTGTTTGTTCAATAACAATAAAATATAGCCTATATCACTCCTGAATAGTCTAACTTTCTGTTAGTAAAAGAATTTTCATGATTGGATCAGTAATTTCGAAGATTACCCCTACAAACAAACAAAGTTAAAAACTTTTACCTCTTTGCATATTAGTATTAGTATAAACTAGCTTCTGCGCGCGACTTCGTCGGCGTGGACTCCGCTCCTATTGGTCTTAACGTGATGATACATAGCCTATAGCCTTCCTCGATAAATGGGCTATCCAACACTGAAAGAATTTTTTAAATCGGCCCAGTAGTTCCAGAGATTACCGCGTTCAAACAAACAAACAAACAAACAAACAAACTCTTCAGCTTTATATATTAGTATAGATAGATTTAAGAACGAATTTTGAATTATTTTTTTTAAATGACGAAAAATTAATCTAACGCAAATGGACGCTTTTAAACTAAACAAACAACTCTAGCTCGTGCGTCATTTAAAAAAGTGATCAAAAGTAAACCTAACAAACTACCTACTAAAAGTAAAGCAAATAGTTCTTAAATTGTCCATGACTGACCTACCACTTTATGATAAATATTTCTCAGACATTTTTTGTAAATATGTTTTTTACTTGAAAACCTATTTTCATACATTTTTTTAATTTCCCTTAGATTATTTTAATTTTTTAGTTTAAAAAAAATGATTTTAATCGGTTTAGCAAATAAAATAAGCATTAATGTTTTTTTGTTTATTTGATTGCACGATACGTCAAGTGTCAACTGCAAGCTTGCTGCAAGCATTTTCGACCACAAATCTAGCCTTATGTTTTTGCAGTACATGTATACATTACATATAAGTATATATGTATAATTGTATATACATTTCATCAACCAAATAAATACGATTAGGAAATAAGTATTTTAAAACAAGCATTTCTTAGTTTTGGCATATATTACTTACCAGCTGACCCGGCGAACTTCGTGCCACTATATGTTTTTTTCCTGAACTTTAAAAAATATTTTTATATTTTTTATAAAAAATATAAAAGAGTTAAAAAAATATGCAAATCGGCGGAGTCGTTCTGAATTTTACGCGTACATCGGCGATTCATTAAATATTACTATACATATATCGACGGTGCCGTAGAATAACGTTACATGTGAATATAGTACGAAATCAATTTTATTTAATAGTTTACTTCAGGAGTCGAAGATCTATCTATACATGCAAAAAAAATAATTTTACGACCAATAGTCTCTGAGATTCTGAGGCGAACAACGTCCCATGTGTTTGTGTCTCCGTATTATAATGAACTAGATGCATATGTGACGGAGCTCGCGGCCGGGGGTAGCACGCGTTGGCCGTGCCAAAGTCACTTGTTACGTTGTTGAGTGGAAAACGAGCTTGTGCGCACGAGTTACCGCATTCGCCGATGATAAAGTTATTTTTCTTAAATAGTATTCATAATTAGTACTAAAACATCTCCAAATATAATAACAGATCTAATAAAATCCTTGATTTGGTGAAAAACAACTGTAAAAATTCAGAAGAAGAATTTGATAGTGGAAAGATATCTGGTTATAACAAGGAAATTTCGAATTATCCCGGTAAGTTAATCTTATTCCTTATTAATATGTATAACAAAATTGCATTTTAACGATTGTTTTATATTCTATGGTGGTTTATTTTAATTTACATAACTAACGCCAAACTTCGCGTTTCATATTCATATGTGACGTCATTTAATGGAGATTAGTCTTTACATTGTTTCTTACAAAAATGCTCTTGCAAATTAAATCAAATTGTAAAAGACATCTTTGACTACTAATGGAAAACTTATTTTGTTGGTATTAAAGTATGAGTTACAAGTAGTGATATGTCGTTTTACCACGGACATATTCTGACGTTTTTGAGTTATATGTGAAGATAGAACGTTCTTTTGCGGAAATCTTGATGACATATGTGAAGACAGAACGTTTTTTTGCGGAAATCCTGATGTAATATGTGAAGATAGAACGTTCTTTTGCGGAAAACTGATGTAATATGTAACATTGGTACGTTTTTTCTTCCACAAAAATACTGTAATTTGGTTTAAATTGCTTTTTTCTTAATTAAATTATCAATTTATTCGTATTTAAATAAAATTGTTTTCTTTTATTTTTGTATTTTTTATATTTTATATTAGTTTTTCAGTTTCAAAGACACCTGTAAGCCCATCATCATCACCATCACATCTGGGTTCAGAAAACATTGCTTTAGAGCTAAAAGTCGTCAGTTCAGCCTATTGTAGTTCACTGCTGGACATAACCTCCAAAAGTTCGCGCCAGATATCCCGGTTTTCCGCAATCCTCCATGAAGACTACACCGGCAATCTTACGTAGGTCGTCGGTCCAACGGGCCAGAGGACGTCCCACAATGCGTTTGCCAAGACGCGGTCTCCACTCCAGGATCCGTCTGCTCCAACAGCCATCGGTTCTGCGACACAGATAACCAGCCCACTGCCACTTAAACTTGCTAATTCTGTGGGCTATGTCGATTACTTTCGCTCGCGGATAGTCTCATTTCTAATCCTATCTTTGAAAGAAACCCCAAGCATAGCCCCTTCCATTGCACGTTGAGCGACTTTAAACTAGTGGACCAGTCCGTCAGTGTCCATGTCTCGGCTCCGTATGTCAACACAACCAGGACGTATTGCTCGAAGACTTTTGTCTTCAAGCATTGTGGAATCTTCGAAGGCAAGACTCGACGAAGCCTGCCAAACGCCGCCCAGCCCAACCAAACCATCCTATCAGCCTCCTTCTCGAGTTGTTTCAACCTGGCTGAATGGTGTGGCCAAGGTAGACATAATCCTGAACAACTTCGAAAAGGATACCGTCAACCGATACCCGTCTCGGTATCACTTGGTTGTTAAACATAACTTTCGTTTTATCTAAGTTCATACCGAGACCCACTCGTCGGGAGGACTCGTTTAGGCCGGCCAGCATTCGGCCTAGCTCATCCGACGTCTCCACAAAGATTACGAAATCGTCGGTAAAACGAAGGTGCGAGATGAATTCGCCGTTGACGTTGATGCCTCGTTCCTCTCAATCCAAGGTCATAAAGAATTCCTCCAGCGCAGTGGTAAACAGTTTCGGTGATATTACATCTCCCTGTCTTACCCCACGCCGCGCCGGAGGAAAATGCACAGCCTGCTCCGGTGGGTGGAATTCGTCGAGTCTTCTGGCGAGACGATTCGTAATAACCCTTGAAAACAGCTTATAGACGTGGCTCAAAAGTGAGATTGGTCTGTAATTCTTCAACAAAGACTTGTCGCCTCTCTTAATGAAGCACCACCACACTCCTGGAGGAGGATACCTCGGTGGATGACGGCGTTAAAAAGTTTATATTTCTATTCTGCTCAATCAGAGTAGTAATCTCTCTCGTATTTGAGCAGCGGAGGTCTCGGCGTACAAGTTTCCGTATCCTCTTAGACAAAGCCTTCTGTTCTGGCGAAGCTGCTTGGGCAGCCGGTAACTCGCACCTCCGCTGCATCAGATCCAAGGCTTCGGGAGAAAGTTTAGACTGCTTCGTTGACTACCTCGGCGGAAAGTGTTTGCGACCCAGTGTACACACCATCTTCACCATGTTGTCGGTCATCTCGTCCACTTCGCCAGCGAATCGAATCGGTTTTGGAGCTCCAGTTGGAACTGCTCAGAGCCACATAGTATTTGGAGCAGCGTAGGTCAGAGAGTAGATTTCATCAAGCGCGTATTCAGAGTGCCCCGTAATAGCCGGTGGTCGCTGCTGGTGTTAACCGGTTCTAATTATAATAAATACAAAGAAAGAACAAAATGTGATGTTGGAGACTGATAATTTTAGTATTTTATGTGAGTTTAAGAAACGTTGATTGATTTAAAGAAGTGAAGATATTTTTTATGTTTAATTATTATAAATTTGGTACTTTTAAAATAAAGGACTGATTTTGTTTTTAAAATGTTTTATTTTTAATCGATTTTATACAAAAAATAATAAATACTATTTATGACACGCTACATATGAAAATGACTGCTCAAAATAAATCTGGAATATGCATATAGGACGAAATAACTAGCTTAAGTTTCATAAAAAAACGTTCCATTTGCATCTGGATCCTTAGAGCCTCCGGTGAATAACGTCACATGTGTAAATGTGACAGCAACAAGTCCATTATAAAACGTTATATATAAACATCGACCCTACTATCTTTTTAAATAAAACTGTTTCAAAATAATTAATAATACTGATAGATAATCACAGGCTTAATGTAAATTTTTCCAAAGTATAAAAGCGCCAGGTTTTTCCGTTTCCGAAATATAACAATTGAAAACTTTGAACGGCTCTACTGTAAAACGACTATTTTGCAGATAGTACGTTATTCTACGGCACCGTCGATATACAGATGTATCTATAGATTACCCATAAATTCCCGTCTAAGACGATTAGTAATATGTTTATAACAAAACCCGATGAGTTAACGAATTTTATCATTAAGCTTTCGAGTGTGTAAGCGAAAAGTTCCTGAAAATGAGTCATGGGTAGAGCGAGCGAACGTCACGAGTGACTCATACTTTCTCCTGCGTACGGGGAGCTTTGCGTTTATGTAGAACCTTTTTATTGAGTTGTTTATTAAAGCTATATTTTTTATCTTAATTCTTGTATATTACGCGGTAATTATATATGTCAGTTGATACATAAAATGATTTTGAAAATTCAATAAAATTATAAATATAAATACAAATAATAAATTTTATAATTTATATGAGGGAATTTAATGAGTACTAGCTTCTGCGCGCGACTTCGTCGGCGTGGACTCCGCTCCTATTGGTCTTAGCGTGATGATACATAGCCTATAGCCTTCCTCGATAAATGGGCTATCTAACACTGAAATAATTTTTCAAATCGGCCCAGTAGTTCCAGAGATTACCGCGTTCAAACAAACAAACAAACAAACAAACTCTTCAGCTTTATATATTAGTATAGATAACACGTTAAAAAAACAAATAATTTTTCAAAAAAGGAATATGATAAACTTTGAAGGTTCGTGCCAATCGTAATAAATTATTAATTACCAAGGTCAGTGTAAGTGATAATGTAGAAAATAAAACAGTCTTTTACAATTTATTACACTAACAGGAAAAAAGATTGGCAACTTGAGAAGAAAAATAAATTTGCACTGAATTTCCTATAAAATACCTTTCCGATACAAATATCAAATAGGTACTCTATTAGAGAGCTTTCCATATTAGTTTAATGATATTAAAAATGATTTTAAAGAAGTCGCAAAATAATGATCTTTGGATATTTCTAAAAAACAAACTCTTTTTGTATCCAATAGGGTGAAAAACCGTTTATACCTACATGTCACCGATGACGCATCGATTTTACTTTATGACGTCAAATTACTGCTGTGCTGTGTGGTTACGGCACTAAAGAATGTAGCCACCCCCTCTCTTCCCGTGGGTGTCGTAAGAGGCGACTAAGGGATAACACAGTTCCACTACCACCCTGGAACTTAAAAAGCCGACGGATGGCGGGATAACCATCCATGCTGGCTTTGAAATACACAGGCGAAAGATGGGCAGCAGCGTCTTCGGTGCGACAAAGGCAGCCCTGCGGTCACCAACCCGCCTGCCCAGCGTGGTGACTATGGGCAAAACACATGAGTTCGCGTCGTATCGGGCGCGAACTTGTGGAGGCCTATGTCCAACAGTGGACTGTGATAGGCTGTAGTGGTGGTGGGGTGGATATTTCTAAAAAAACAAACTCTTTTTGTATCCAATAGGGTGAAAAATCGTTTATACCTACATGACGTCACCGATGACGCATCGATTTTAATTATGACGTCAAATTACATAGAATTATCAAAAAGAAATACGATATATTGTGCACGGATCATAAATATTTAATTATTAGATACTTTAGAGGTATACAAAAGCATTTAAATAAATTAACATATATTAATTGTACCATTAAACGGGTAATACGAAATATCACCTTATTGAGTGACGTGTCACTGAGAAGGACGTCTCAACCTTGTAGATACAATAATTACGAGTATTAACTACAATTTTATTGTACCTACTATTTCTAAGGTCGTCAAAATTCAAATAGAGTTTGTTATCTCAACCGCATCTATTAAAATATCCTTCGTGTGTTTTTCATTTAACGTGACATTGGTGACTACGTGATATTCTGTGCAGGGACCGGACAACACCGCTTAAGAGTTAAGCCTTTTCGCAGAGTAACCCCTACATGGTGTAGCCCTTATCGCAGAGTATCCTTTTATTCGAGTTACACCTCAAAACCCAGCGAAACGGGTAACTCCTTTAATATAGTAACCACGTGAAGGGGTTAACCCCTTCAGTGGCTTAAGCCTATCGAGACACGCGGCAGCGTGTCAAGCCAAGTTCATCGAGACACGCGGCAGCGTGTCAAGCCAAGTTCAAGCAAAAGAACTGGCGACTCAGCTTCGACAGAAACAGATCAAATTGCATATTTATATCCGTAAGGACAACTAGAACCCCAAATTTCATTAACCTAGTTGAAACGGTTACAAAAATATGAAGGTTCAAAAGTCGCAAATTTTCCACTGACTGACTCATCAAAAACCTAACCCACTTCCAGATGACCTAGGAAGTCGAAATTTGGCACCTAGCTAGGTAATTACGTGTAAGTGCAGGAAAAAATCTGAAAACAAAAGAAAGTTAAAAAATAGAGGGGGTCCCCATACAAAAAAAAACGTTTTTTAATTGTAGCGTCTGAACCGTTATAAGTGGATATTTGAAACTTACACAAAATATGAATTGATACATTTGCTATATAAAACAAGTATAAAAATAAAATGAACTCAAAAAATAAAGAGTGTCCCCATACAAAAAACTTGTAATTATTCATCCGATTGCTTTCAAAATCGATATCTGGGGACATGATTGGTCTCAGAAAACGAATCTGATAACAGAATGAGAAAAAGTAGCCGCCATCTTGAACTTTTTAGTTATTTGACCGATTGCTTTCAAAATCGATATCTGAGGATCCGGTTGGTCTCCGACATCGAATCCGTTAACAGAATGAGCAAGAAAAAAGAATAAATTTCAAATAAATATCTCTACAAAAAGTAATGATATCCCACCAAAAACATAAATGTGAAAAATGACAGCCAAGTTCAATAATAAGAATATGTTGTTTGTGGACTTCGCCGAAAAAAGTATTGAGATCTACTCGTAAATGAGCGCCAAGTTCTACAGAAAATATTAAATTAAGCTAAAGATTTGACTTGGCTAGTTTTTACCTAAAAACAACATTAAAAAGCTATTAGCCAAATAAAAGATGAATTATTAGTGACGCTAAGACCAATAGGAGCGTAGCACCAATGAAGAATGTTTCAAAATCAGTTTTTTTTTTCCTTTTGAGAGCTTCCGCTGCGTAAACGGTTAAAGTTTCGCACAAATCATGTATGACAGAATTGGCCCTATTCCACGCGGAAGAAGTCGCGCGTAGAAGCTAGTAAACAATAAAATCCTTACACTCAGCGAACCGCAGTAGTATAATAAAAGGTATGATAATCACGTGTCAGGAATTTATAAACAAACTACACAAAGTTAAAAAAAGATAAGATGTAAATCATTGCGCTATGTATTGCAACAGGGGATCAATAAATAATGAGTCATTAGAAAAATATCAAAAAAGGAATAAAATATTTAAATGTGACGCAGGAAAAACTAAGAAACACATGTATTATAGTAATTCAAATGAAAACTTGAAATGAAACAACTTATCCAAATTGCACAATATTGCTAGGATATAAATAATATCTTATGTACTTTTACAAGTCAATTGTTTATAACTCGAGGATTCGTGATGTGTGTATGCGTGAGTCATACAATTAATTTAATTTATATACATTACATAAGAAGATACACGCATACAACATTTCGCATTCAGAACTTTTTTTTATAGAGAAATGCTATTTACGCACTAGTCCCGGCTCCCTAGGGCGACGGGAGTGTGTAGCTCCTGACTATCCACCAAAACCCCATCTGTTTTCCGGCGTCACATTAGTGGGGACGCCATGGGGCCTTTCGGCACCGTCGGAAGGGACGCTCAACCGGTCCAAGTTAAACCCGCCGCCATCTGCAGGGAGATGAGTTCCAGGAATGTCCCATCGTCTGGAGGCCAGGCGACCGTGAGACCAGCCCGTCCTTTACCACCGGATCGCAACGAGCAGCCCCGTAGTAGGCAAGCCAGCACAACCCGGCCGGCATGCGCTAGCGCGCCCTCTATAAGGAGGAAAATCCCAACCCCACTTTTCCGCAACTTATGAATATATTCATATGCATATTATGAATATATTTTTCGATCGTTTATCTTTTTGCTACTGTTTTTCAGTCTATTTGAAAGAGTCAAATCAATAACAAAACAACTAAGAAGGCAACCTAAATGAACTCAAATAAAATTAGTTCAATATTAATTAATAATATGTTTTACTGCTTTATTACAACAACTCCGTCTAGTGGACAGAAACAGGTGGTTAAAATCCTTATCCTGTCATTTACTAATCTTCATGTGTTAAGTTAAATGAAATATATAATATCTCATGCATAGCTTAAAAACTACGTATGTTTGGAGAAATACTGAGGCATACGCATATGTAACAAGTGTGTTTAACCAAATTTTTATTACTTTTATTAATTTTTTTAACAATTTCTAATTCGTACGTACGTACCTGTTTACGTACAGCGTAATAAAAGATGCATGCCATGAAACACAAGTACTTTCGCTTTGATTCGCTTCGCTTCAGCTTATCGCAGTCCATTGCTGGACATAGGCTTCCCAAACTTCGCGCCAAACATCGCGGTTCTCCGCTGTCCTCATCAAGTACAAGTGCTTTATCATTACATAGTATAAAAAAGTCGCTTCCCGCTGTCTGTATGCTTAGATCTTTAAAACTACGCAACAGATTTTGATGCGGTTTTCTTTACTCAATAGAGTGATTCCAGAGGAAGGTTTATATATGTTTATATATATACATGCATAATAATATAGTTGAGGAACACTGATGGTTTTTGCAACCGTGCGAAGCCGGGGCAGGTCGCTAGTTTTGATTAAATTCTGAAAGAAAAAAATTAGTAAACTATATTTATTTATTTAATATGAACCACCATCAAAATTATATGTTTAAATAAAAAATTACAATTAGTTATATGCCTAGGTATAAAATATACATAATTATAATTCCTTTTAAAGGTAGTTACAGCATGCGCTATAGACAATTAATGAATTAAGTCATCTGCCTATTTAAAAAAATTTGAACATACAGTGTTACAATAAATTAAAAAATTACATAAAAAATTTAGAACTAAATAACTATTACTATTTTAATTAATATTAAGATATTAAGAAGTAGCCAACGAATCATTTGCAACAAGACTGTTACAATATACTTCTTCACTTTCTCTTTAGATATCTTTAACTACATCCAAACAAAGATATAGACATTATCTAGTACAATGTCATACATAAGTATGTTCCAAGAACCAATGATCGTTTATATGATAACATTTATAATGAAAAGTCAGTAACAAATCTAATTATGACAATATCTGATGTGAGTCACTCGCTTATTACGTGTGACGTCACATCCGTACTTCCCTATGACGTTATGAACCGGTGATTCACCGCCCTTGTGAATTTTTTTTTTTAATTTCTTGTAAATATCATTCAATCGTCATTCGGTCATTGACCTATTCGTTACATAAGGAGAGTTTCTAACTGGTTATTTATCAATGCTTGCTAAGAATTATCTATAGGTCACAGAGTATATAAATAATGATCATGTTAATTATAACCTGTATTCGTCTGCTTGTTTATCAAAGTTTTAATTTTAATTAGATTATTTGTAATGTTTGTTTAACTGAGGTAGGGCGCAGCAGGATATATTCTGCTCAAAATATGGAGCAGCCCGACTGGGGAAATACCTCGACCTTACAGAAGATCACAGCTAAATAATACTGCTTTCAAGCAGTGTTGTGTTCCTGTGGTGAGTAAGGTGACCAGAGCTCTTGGGAGGAATTGGGGGGAATTGGGGGTAGGGTCGGCAACTACGGCAGGCTACGGTAATCGCTTACCATCAGGTGAGCCGTACGTTTGTTTGCCAACCTAATTGTATTTAATAAAAAAATACTAATATTATAAATGTGAAAGTTTGTGAGGATGAATGTATTTATTATTCTTGCACGCAAAATCTGCTGGACCCATTTTAATAGAACTTAGTACGTAGATAGCTGGTAATCTAGAATAACATGTAGGCTACTTTTTATCAAGACATTTACACGAGATCGGAAATTACGCGGATGAAACCGCGTGACGCAGCTAGTTTTAAATATATTTTATAACTAAAAAATAAACAATCTTAATAAAAAGCAGTAGAGGTTTTATTATTAAACAATGCAAATGTCAAACATCACAAAATCTTCTTAAAAATTCTAAACGAAAAAGATATATCATCATTCAAAAATTAATGTCATAAAATAACTTAATGTCATTACTTTCCAACGGTAACTTTTATCTTTATACTATCATCCCGCCCCTGCTTCGCACGGGTATTTAACAAAAATTTCAAAATATTTTGTTCCCTAATTTTTTTGAAAATATAATATAGCTTATGTCACCCGCGGATTGTATAACTTCCCAACAGTGAAAGAATTTTTGAAATCGGTTTAGTAGTTTCGCAGCATATTCAATGTAAACAAACAATTAAATCTTTCCTCTTTATAATAATATTAGTATAGATATAAAAAAAAGAAAAAAAGAATTACATAAAGTCTTGCAAACAACGTGCCCAAGTTCACTTCCTCGTTGAAGCCCGTTTCCGAGGTTCAAGGCCCGGTAATAGCACCGGATTGTTACGTAAACTAAGTGGGCGCAGCTTAGTTTATGACTAGTATAGTATATCTTATAAATTTAATACTAGTATTTGAATTGTATGGTTATGTTATATGTAATCGTAGCTTACTACATGTTTGGCAATTTAATTTTTTTACGTGACAAGTGACAACGTCTAATGTCGATGTACGCCGGCTGCATGCACGAAAAAGGATGACTCATTGTCCTGTTACGCTTATTGTCCCGTTACGTTATCTCTCTTCAACTCGATTGGCCTATGCGTCCTAGGAGATGTTTTGTTATGACGTTGTCACGTTAAACTATCGTCCGTAAACCAACTTTAGCAGCAGCAGCAGGGAGCGTAGGACTGGGGTAACGTACCACGCAATTTGTAGGACAATATTACCCTCAAATTATGTAAATATTAACTAACTAAAAGAAAAAAAAAAATCAGAAAAAAATCAATTTATGATGACTTTACGAGGTTAACTAACTAAAAGAAAAAAAAATCATCCTCATAAGGTCATCAAAAATTGTTTTTTTTATTGTTTTTTTTTATTCTTTTAGTTAGTTAATATTTATAAAATTTGAGGGTAATATTTTCCTACAAATTGCGTGGTACGTTATCCCGGTCCTACGCTCACTGCTGCTCTATCTCCTGCTAACTCTATTATCTACCACAATCGAGAGTTTTCAAAGAGGAACTTTTTGTTCGTCTCATCAAAATGAAGCTACTCCCGGAAAATTAGCTTGATAGTAATCAGGTAAAAAATATGTAATGGGGATCCCTACATATAAAGCAAATATCTTCAATAAACACACACGGCCATCTGTTCGTATTAAGATAAATAAGTTAAAACCTGTGTTGCACTGTAGGTACTCGTAACAGGCGAATGACTCTACTATATACACTTTTGGTAAAGAATGTATTTACAAATAATAAATATGAAATACTATAAAACTCAGAGCGGGTAACGTACTAACAATTCTAAGGAAATAGGATGACTGCCAACTGCGCCATCAGACCCAGTCTCATTTCAAACCTTAATTGCATCTTTGAATTTAGTCAATACTTCTTAGAATATTACTCAAATCTATTGTATTTCTGAAAGGAATCTATACTACCTAATACTATAAATCTGAAAGGATTGTTTGTTTGTTGTTAGTTAGTTGTGGGCTCGATTTTCCGAATTTAGACTCAATATTGGTCCATTATGCGTGAGTTTGTTTGTTGTTAACGCGTAAATCTCGGGAACTACTGGTTCGAACTGAAAAATTATTTTTGTGTTAGATAGCCCATTTACCGGGGAAGGTTATATATATATACTATTTTTTTCTCAAATTAAAGCGTGTAAAATCGCGGGGCATTGCTGGTCTTTATATAATATCAGACTCACATACTTTGAATCCTGGATAAACAATAGATAAACTAACACCCCAACTAAAAAAAACAAAGCAACACGAATACATATGTATAATACATGTAATACATACACAATAACCTGTTCCACATAATAGTAAAGTACGTTGACCTGAGATTTTCATGCATTTTTTTTTCGCGTCCGTATCCGGTCAGAAAGTGCGATATTTTCATTTCGCCGCACGACGCATGCGCAAATGCGTCGAAAGTGCTATTCGTACGGAATAGTAATAAGGGTACAGGGTTCAATGCTTTTATAGAAATATTTATTACATAAGCTTTCCCAGTGCTAGTTGGTTTTAATGAATATTAAATAAATATTGTGTTGAGACTTTTCTATAATAAAAATTCTTGTCTAAAAGTGAAAATAAGTTTCATATTTTTGTATTGTTTTTTTAAATAGATATATATATATAACCTACTATGCTTTGTTTTTTTAGTGTTAAAGACTTTTGTTTATCTTTTATTATTTGCAATATTTGAATATTGTATCTCGTATGTTTATAACTTAAGTACCTATAAAGTCGACTAACTACAAATAAAAAAGTAAATAAAATATCTACAACACACACACACACACACACACACACACACACACACACACACACACACACACACACACACACACACACACACACACACACACTGTTATAGGTAACAGCCGACTGGTATAGCTCTCTACATATTATTTATTTACACACTTATATTATATTTTAACATACTTATAAATGAGACATATATATAAGGACATAATTGAGGAAACAATGTCTAATTAATCATGGTCCTGTGTAAGTTTCGTAGCTATATGTTTTTTATACATATGTAATGAGTACATGAAGAAAACAATAGGAAAATCGAAGTAAATATTGAAAAGGAATTTTTTGTCTTCCAGAAATACGTACTCACTGCCCTAATGTATGGAATGTTCCTTTACTCATTTCCTCATCCTTCAGCTTAATACGAATAATAGCGAGAATTACTTTACCGCGTCAATTTTCCGAGATGATATCTTGAACTAAATTTTTGGCACAGTTATTTTATCAAATATCCTAAATCCGTGGAATAAACCATAATTCCGAAGAAACACGTAACAACTCCGGTCATCAAACTCGCTGATGCAATGACGTATCCTTATTTCTGTTTAACTTATATGATATTAATTAATAATTATGAATTATATAATTCCGGTGTTTAATACGGGGATAAACATTTTCAAATAGGATAGTTTGTACATCCTTATTTATTTCAGTTTTCGGTAACTGTGTAGTAGTTATGACATATTAACATAGATATTATACAAAGCAAGTAATTTTAAATTTTTTACCAAGGGACCATGACATATTAGCAGATATTTTGTTTCCAAAAAACTGTTCGTTTTGAATAGTTACAACATATAAAATTGATAAAATGTTATTGGTGTATGAGAATACGAGTATTATAATAGGTACATGACTCTATAAACTAATTAATATTTATAAGAATGTTTTACTATTAATTGAATAAATTTTGTGAAATCATTAAACTCCTGTGTCATGTCACCTGTATATTAGTTATATACAGGATACAGTTATATTTACTTAACAGATTGGAGTATTATTTAAGAAAACACTATCAAAATAAAAATACAAAATAGCTTTATTCCAACAGGCTTCAAAATCACATTCGAATCGTAATTTTACAAAATAAAGATTTAATTATTATAAGTGAAGCTACCACCGTTTCGAAATGCAGATTCTGCTGAGAAGAACCGGCAAGAAACTCCGCAGCTACACTTTCCATCAGGTGAGCAGTACGCTTGTTTACCGACCTAGTTATATACCTATATAAAAAGACTAGGTAATATTAATACACACAAATACACTTAATTAAATAAATAATAAAAAGTATCAAACATCATTTTTCTAGAACCACTTTAAATGTATACATACAAAATAAAATTAAATAAACAAATACCTACTACTCCTTACAAAAATGTAATGTTTTCCTGTTATGTAGTCTGTCTGTTCCTTTTTGTCTTCAAATACGTCATACGCTTACCTCTTATTTTATCACGTGAGGTTGAGGTAAAGGTTTTGGAACACAGTTTTTTTATTCTTGGAATCTTGCCATTATAATGAATATGGAATAATAATTAGTATACTTCATTGTAAGTCAGCATTTATTGAAACAATTAAATAAAATTGCAATATGCCATGAGTATTAATATTAGTAATTTATATGTATATTTTTTTGGTAATAGAATTCATTTTTCAATAAATATAGGTACTATTGTTTTCTTTATATAGCTTCTAATTTCTATAGAGATTGACTTTATTGTATTATATAATTTTATAATATAAAAACGTAATAAATTAACTTACGATACAAATAATAAGGATGAATGATATTGTTTTATTTACCTATATATTCTTCTTCACAATAAAATCGGAACAACCGATAGTTCTCTTTTAAACGGTAAGTCTCTACTGAAAATCATTTTAATGACACGTATATTCAGTGTCGCGCTGACTTCGTCACATACAGAGGAATTGACGGACACGATTACCTATCTATATATATTTCGCGGCAATGCCATCATTCATGAACCACCTCATCTGATTGAAGATCTATTAGAGAAAAGGACATTTTTAAATGACTCTAGTTTTTAATAGTTTTATTTTATTTTATATACTATTTTTTTTTTTTTAGTATTATTATTTGCAGCATTGCTGTGTGGCTACGGCACTCTAGAATTTAGCCACCCCCTCTCTTCCCGTGGGTGTCGTAAGAGGCGACTAAGGGATAACAAAGTTTCACTACACCATGGAACGATTGAAGCCGACCGATGGCGGGATAGCCATCCTACAGCTGGCTTTTTTAAATAGACAGACTGAAGACGGGCAGCAGCGTCTTTTGTGCGAAAAAGCCAGCCCTGCGGTCACCAACCCGCCTGCCCAGCGTGGTGACTATGGGCAAAAACCCTTATGAGTTCGCGGCAGAGATTTCGGCCCTCAGTTCCCGGCAGCCCCACTATTCCCAGCTATGGCAGCGGTCGCGGTAACGGTGGGGCGGAGGGTGCTAAGAATCACCGGGTTACGGGAGGCTGCCACTCAAGACTACATTTGGCAACGTATAACGGACGCACTCTACGGCTGGACCATCACCTCACCGAACTTGAAGTAGAACTGAGTCATATTAAGTGGAGCATACTGGGGTTGTCTGAAGTCCGAAGAGAGGGCGAGGACACGATGATCCTGGACTCCGGGCACCTGTTCTACTTCCGTGAAGGTGATAGGCTTTCCCAAGGTGGCGTCGGTTTTCTGGTCCACAAGACTCTCACTAACAACGTTGTGGAAGTCAGCAGTGTGTCGACCCGGGTAGCGTACCTCGTACTGAAACTCACTGACAGGTACTCCCTGAAAGTGATACAGGTATATGCGCCGACCTCGGCACACTCTGACGATGAGGTCGAAGCCTTGTATGAAGATATCGCAAGGGCCATACATGGCACTACTTCGACCTTCTACAGCGTTGTTATGGGAGACTTCAACGCTAAAGTGGGAGTACAAGACCGCGACGGATCGATAATCGGACCACACGGATTGGGGCACAGGAATCGCAGGGGGCAGATGCTTGTCAACTTCCTCGAATCGGAGGGGCTCTTCTTGATGAACTCATTTTTTGAGAAGAAGCCCCAAAGGCGGTGGACATGGCAAAGCCCCGATACTGTGACGAGGAACGAAATAGATTTCATCATAGCAGATAAAAGGCATATATTCAGAGATGTCTCAGTGGTTAATAGGTTTAATACCGGTAGCGACCACCGGCTATTACGGGGCACTCTGAATATATGCCTCCGAAAAGAGCGGGCCCGCTTGATGAAATCTACTCTCCGACCTACGCTGCCCCAAATACTATGTGGTTCCGAGCAGTTCCAACTGGAACTCCAAAACCGATTCGATTCGCTGGAAACTACTAGCGACGTGGACGAGATGACCGATAACGTGGTGAAAACGGTGCGTACACTGGGTCGCAGGCACTTTCCGCCGATGAAGTCAACTAAGCAGTCCAAACTTTCTCCCGAAGCCTTAGATCTGATGCGGCAGAGGCGCGAGTTACCCGCTGCTCAAGCAGCTTCGCCGGAACAGAAGGCTCTTTCCAAGAGGATACGAAAACTTGTACGCCGAGACCTCCGCTGCTCAAATACGAGAGAGATCACTACTCTTATTGAGCAGAATAGGGGGTCCAAAGTCTTCCAAAGACCATTGGGGAGAAGCCTTCTTGCGAAGCTAAAAACAGCGGATGGCAGAACCGTTTGTTCTCGCCCTCAGATTCGAGAAGAGGTCGAGAAATTTTATGGACAGCTGTACTCGTCGAGCGCACGCAAGCCTGAGACTTGGGACACCGAAGATCCACGTGCACCACTGGTGCGCCATTATTCGGAGGACATCCTGGACATCGAAGTAGATGAGATTAGTGCAGCGCTCGGGCAGCTTAAAAACGGAAAGGCCCCGGGGGATGACGGAGTTACGACTGAGCTCCTTAAAGCCGCAGGGCGACCTGCCCTAAAAGCCTTGGCAAAACTCTTTAACGCCGTCATCCACCGAGGTACCACACCGGAGGCGTGGTCCAGGAGTGTGGTGGTGCTGTTCTTTAAGAGAGGCGATAAGTCTCTGTTAAAGAATTACAGACCGATCTCACTTCTGAGCCACGTCTATAAGCTGTTTTCGAGGGTTGTTACGAATCGTCTCACCAGAAGACTCGACGAATTCCAACCACCGGAGCAGGCTGGGTTTCGAAATGGCTACAGCACCGTAGACCACATCCATACTGTTCGGCAGATTATTCAAAAAACAGAAGAATATAATCAGCCGCTGTGTATGGCATTTGTGGACTACGAGAAAGCCTTTGACTCTGTAGAGACTTGGGCTGTCCTGGACTCTCTGCAGAGATGTCATATCGACTGGCGATATATCGAGGTACTGAGATGTATGTACGACGCGGCGACGATGACCGTTCATATCCAAGACCAGAGAACGAGACCTATTTTCCTCCGGCGTGGGGTAAGACAGGGAGATGTAATATCACCGAAACTGTTTACCACTGCGCTGGAGGATGTCTTTAAGACCTTGGATTGGGAGGAACGAGGCATCAACGTCAACGGCGAATATATCTCTCACCTTCGTTTTGCTGACGATATCGTCATCTTTGCGGAGACGTTGGATGAGCTAGATCAAATGCTGGCCGACCTAAACGAGTCCTCCCGACGACTCGGTCTCGGTATGAACTTGGACAAAACGAAAGTTATGTTTAACAACCAAGTCATACCGAGACCGGTATCGGTTGAAGGTATCCTTCTTGAAGTTGTTCAGGATTATGTCTACCTTGGCCACACCATTCAGCTGGGCCGAAACAACTTCGAGAAGGAAGCTGATAGGAGGATTCGGTTGGGCTGGGCGGCATTTGGCAGGCTTCGTCGAGTCTTCACTTCGAAAATTCCGCAATGCTTGAAGACAAAAGTCTTCGAGCAATGCGTCCTGCCTGTGTTGACATATGGAGCCGAGACGTGGACACTGACGAAGGGACTGGTCCACAAGTTTAAAGTCGCTCAACGTGCTATGGAACGGGCTATGCTTGGGGTTTCTCTCAAGGACAGAATAAGAAATGAGACTATCCGTGAGAGAACGAAAGTAACCGACATAGCCCACAGAATCAGCAAGTTGAAGTGGCAGTGGGCTGGTCATCTGTGTCGCAGGACCGATGGCCGTTGGAGCAGACGTGTCCTGGAGTGGAGACCGCGTATTGGCAAACGCAGTGTAGGACGCCCTCTGGCCCGCTGGACCGACGATCTACGTAAGATTGCTGGTGTAGGCTGGATGGGGATTGCGGAAAACCGGGATGTCTGGCGCGAGCTTGGGGAGGCCTATGTCCAGCAGTGGACTGCAACAGGCTGATATGATGATGATGATGATGATGATGATATTCAGTGATATTGTTTACCTACGACGCGTTGGCGCAGCGGTCACAACACTGGCTGATGCGCTGGCGGTCGCGGGTTCGATCCCCGCTCACGACAGACATTTGTATTGGCCATATAGATGTTTGTCGTGGTCTGGGCGTTTGTGCTTGTGTATTGTATGTGTTTCCAGACCCCAGACACAGGAGAAAATCCTACTCGTTTCTTGTTCACATAAGAATACCCTCAAAAATACACTTATTCACGATAACGCTATCAAAATATAGGTAAATTTATTTCAAAACTTTTTAATTATGTAAATTATTCTTCTGCCTCTTTCTTGAATAGTATATCACCTACTGCTAAAAATAAGCCTGATCCTCCAACACTCCAGGAATCGCATCACTAGAAATCCAATCGGGTCCATGCTGCACTTATGTTTTTATATTCCGAAGCATATTCGACGAGAAAATTTCTCGAAACTCACCGCATACATTGTATGCATGTAATTAATACATAATCCAATGTTATTGTGGTATGGAATTTTCAGGATACAAGAAAATGTATTATTACACTACTATTATACATATAATAGTAGTTTGAAACTAGAAAAGAGAAAAAATCTAGTCATCCTTAGAATTTTTAGCCAAGAGTCTATTTAAATAAATATGAATTGAATAAATTAATGTACGTTACTCTGGAACAACCGCACCAAATTGGATAATTTTTTTTTAATATATGTTATTGTGATGACAAGGACACAATAAAGAACATCCACAACTGTGCTGAAAGTAAACTCATTTAAGGACGTAACACAACTTTATACTAGAGTTTCTTGACATGTGGGTTTTATACATATCATTCGCTCACTCACTTCAACCTATCATAGTCCACTGCTGGAGATATTAGGCCCCCACAAGTTCGCGGCCATTATAACGGACATTATTGCGCCAACTCATGTGTTTTGCCCATATTCACCACGCTGGGCAGGCGGGATGGTAACCGCAGGGCTGGCTTTGTCGCACCAAAGATGCTGCTGCCCGTCTTCGGCCTGTGTATTTCAAAGCCAGCAGTTGGATGGTTATCCCGCCATCGTTTGGCTTTATACATATGTTCCAGGGTGGTAGTGGAACTTTGTTATCCCTTAGTCACCTCTTACGACACCCATGGGAAAAGAGGGGGTGGCTACATTCTCTACTGCCGTATCCACACAATTTATACAAATAATAAATGGTTAAACAAAAAATCTGCTGTGAAAATATATGCCTATTGCAATTTACTACTAGCAAATTTAGCAATATCTACAACTATGAATGGCTAGTGGCTCGTCTCCCCACCCACGGAACAGACAGTTCCTACAAGGTTCAAGGCCCGGGTTACGCAAGCCGTTTCACCTTACGTAACTCATTGTTGAATTACTTTCATCGTTAATTGCTCACGCTTCCTACCGGAATACAACGATTTCAGGGGAAATGACAGGTGTGATCGTATCGTATGTGTTAGTATTGTTATGTGTAATAACGTGTGTTTGTGTATATGTGTGTAGTTTTACGTGTAAAAAGTTTGTATATATAATTATTGAATAATTTTTGTATAACAGCTGTCGTATTTACAGTTATGTTTTTGGTAAAGTTTAGTCTTTTATACTATGATAAAATTTAAGAATAAAGGAGTATCTAGTATAGTAATAGCAAGTAGTAGTGCTTTAGGTTAAAATAATTATCTAAAGATGCGTATATATAAATGTAGAGATAGGTAAAGATTTAGTACTTTACTTGTCACCTTTGCATTCTCTTTCTTAATTAAAAAAAAATGAGTATGATCATATAATTATAGAGTAAAGCCTTGGCATTAATTTAAAACTTAAAAATAAATTACATTTTCTACAGTGGCAACAAGAAATATTAAAAAAAAAAGTAAATCTTTAATCAGAACTCTACGACGAACATTACATCACACCGTCCCGTTGCGTAAGCGCAATAACGGGAACGAGTGAGTGAAAGTGGGTTCAACGCCCTCATGTCGCGAATATCAATGATGACCACATGTAAACGTGGGAATACATTGATTACACTTAACAAGTATTTCTAACAAAATTTCTGTAGACTAAATAAATTCATTTAAATTTCGAATGTACCAAATTTTTTTTACAATTTGGGTTACTATCCGATCCGAATCGTTTTTTTTATTTATTTGTAGTTACTATTTGGTTGGTTAATTGTATGGTTGATGATCCACTCTCATAAATCAAATAATATTACATATTATTGTTGTAAATATAATTATTATTGTATAATCTAACAAACTCTTTAGGTTTTATAATATTAAAATAAGTATGATATGTAAAGAGGTGTCAAAATATTTTCGTATCTACAAATCATTTCACGGTGTACCACAATACATAATAGTATATGATAGTAGTTACAAATCAAGGTTCTAAGCCATTTTACTGTGATTTTTCTTTAAATATATGTAACTGTAACTGTATGTAATTTCAATTGATTTAATAAAACATTCCGAATTTAAATATACTTCAATCGAAATTCGAAACGTCTTTTACAGACATCATAAATAAAAAAATTGTAGTGACGTTATTAAAACCATTCAAGCCTTTTCATTCTATTAACAACAATACAAGTACGATATACGGTATCAAGTAAGTTGCATAATATTGTAGTGCTGTGACGTCACGCTTCCCGTTGCTCAAGAGGAAAGCGGGGTGCGACCGGACAAGTGAAAGTGGGGTCGATGCGCCCAGCGAATGTCAATGCGATTCACGTGCGATGCGGTGCGTAAACATTGACGTATTGTCGAGTTACGGGTTGCGAGTTGGGAGTTGAAATGTTACGGGTGATGTAGATGAATCTTGGTGGATGATAGTTTTAGGTAATTTTTATTAAAGGTTTATGGCAATACTACGCTTCAGCCTGTAATAGCCCACTGCTGGGCATAGGCCTCTTTCCATGTAGGAGAAGGATCGGAGCTTAATCCACCACGCTGCTCCAATGCGGATTGGCGGATATATTCCCTACTATGAGTAACGATCGCTATCAGGTGTATGGCAATACTAACGATTAGATGATTATAAAGGTTGCTTTGTTTAAGTCTGGTCTTTATGAATGACTAGATGTAAAGGGCCCTGTAAACGATCAAATAATTTGTCAAGTTCGTTTGTCAAACTTCATATTTACATATAACGAACACATCAAACAAGCTCGCACACGATCAAATAATTTGACAAACACGTAAAATTTGACAAATTATTTGATCGTTTGCGGGGCCCTTAACAGTTAGTACGTATTTGTATTTGCTTGTTTTTTAGAAATTTAAAATTGGAAAATATTTTAGGGGTCAAAGGGTTCCTTAACTACTTATACAATGAGTAATGTCTCCTACAATTCATAATATGGACAAGTTGAATGAAATTGTAAAAGATGAGAACACCAATTAATGATAGTAAATTTTTATTCTTGTGTCTATCTGTATTGTAAATATTTTAATTTATTGTTTTCTTTCATTCAACTTAAATGTACACACAAATCGTAAACATCATCATTCATTTACTTTAAAATTGCTAAACTTTCCTGATAATTTTTTGATGATGGAAGGATGCCAAAACATTATTGAAGTTAAGGTATTAAATACATTGTTTTCTAGTGATTATTATTTATTTATTTTTGGTAATTAATAAAAATTGCAATTTCTAAAAGCACTAAATTTAGAGTGATCTTAAAATAGTTACATCTAAAGCCCTTTTAAAAACGATTAATTGTACTTACATAATGTATTACTGTTAACGTGGGCCTTTATTAAAGGAATTGTATATATAGACTTTAACAACTAAACAATTATGATAATTAAAATATGAAATATTATATAAAACACCAACAAGTCACGTTTAAAAAAGTTATAAAAAATAAAATAAATTACGCAAAAATAACGAAACATCTTGCGACAAAAAGAAACAGCACTAAACTTTTTATTGTTATCACACGATGCAAGAAGTTTAAAAAGTTGTAATTCGAAATAAATTTATTTTTAGCTCAGTCGCGTTAACGTGACCGCCTTACCCCTTTCAGTATTGTGTCACAGTGGCCTGTTGCCAAACTCGAGAATTTTCTGTACTTTAACACTTGTTTAGAATAATGTTATAAATGCACGCTTTTTGGTTTCGTTTCATAACCATTTAATTTAATTAAATAAGCAGAATTTTATTACACGATTCTCTCAACTTTATGTTTTGTTGAAATGACGCATTAGTTTTTCAAAATGGCGGCTCTGGAACTCGTACAAGTTATGTTATGGCTGATTTAAAATTAACTGAACTTGCTTTAAGAAATAAAGGGTGTGATAATTTCTTGGTTTGTTGAAATTCAACAAGAAAATACGTCATACTGTACTATGAAGTTCAAGTCATCTTTGCGCGCGGCGCTATGTGTGGGTAAACCTTGTATACACTTATACAGTGACTTTGTGTGCGTGACAAGAGATACAGTGAAGTACAAAATATAAATACAGATATTTCAAAAATTTTAAAATAAAAAATTGCGTACAAAGTACACATGTCAGAAGTGAAACTTCTTTGGCAAACTAATTTAAAAAAAGTAATAAAAAAAATTAATTAATAAAAACGAAGTTAAAATATGTACAAAAAAAAAATAGGTAGTTGAAAAAAATACAAGAAGCCAATATCACGCGGTGTTCCCAGGCGGTCACCCATCCAAGTACGGAACGTCATGACGCTGCCGAGTTACTCATGCGCCTAAAGAAGTTTCACTTCAAAAATATTATTAATGTTTTGATTATTTTTTTCAAATTAAGTTCTCATAGCAAAATGCTTCTCAGTTATCAATAATCAAATCACTAATTGTTACTGTTTCATTAAATACATACTAAGTATTGGTATTTTGAAATCTTATTAATTAATAATATACTTTGGTTTGTATTTGTACTTAGAAGAATCATCAATCTCTTTTAGGTACCTCTTCTATAAAAATAATAATTAGTAAAATTACTAATAATAAATGCTAATAAGATGCTAATAAAGTTAGCAGGAGGAGGGGATAACGTACCACGCAATTTGGAGGACAGTTACTATTAAATAATATAAATATTTACTAACTAAAAGAAAAAAAAATCAGCTGGTTAGTAATAATTTTTGATGACCTTACGAGGTCATCAAATTGATGACCTCGTAAGGTCATCATGATTTTTTTTCTTTTAGTTAGTAAATATTTATTTATATTATTTAATAGTAAGTAGTAGGTCCTACGCTCACTGCTGCTCTATTTCCTGCTAACTCTATTAGCTACCACAATCGAGAGTTTTCGTAGACGAGGAATATTTTGTTCGTCTCATCAAAATGAAGCTACTCCCGGAAAATTAGCTTGATACTAATCAGGTGAAAAAAATGTACTAGGGATCCCTACCTATAATTATTATAGATGCATTGTTGCCTGACGTATTGACGTATGACGTAAATCTTCTTATATAGGTATATAAAAGAGATTTCCACCCATATTGACTTATCACGATATCTCTGGAACCATAAGGCGTAAAGACTTGAAATTTGGTAGGAAAATTTGTTTCGCCGAGTAAAGGTCAGCTAAGGATTTTACGAAATTCAAACCACAAGAGGGGCTTGCGGGGGTAAATAACATATAGGGCAAAACAACGTTTGCGGGATCAGCTAGTTTATTTATAAATGCTTTATTTTTACTTATTGCAATATGAACCAAAAGTAAGTGAGTTGGGAGGTATCTATTGTGACATTTCTTTGTAGTGTATTAGTTATTTTATACCAACGTTGTTGAATAGATCACAAAAAGTGGGACATTTTTAATAATTAGAAACAAATTAAATTAATGTAATATCACATAGTTATAATTTTACCGTAAGACTATTCAAGTTTGAGGCAGGTTATATGTTATAGAGGTTGACTTAGTACGCTAAGTAATATTGACTACACATAATTTAAATCACTAATAACACATACATAAATAACATGATTTCTTGCAATTAAAATACCGTAATATTTAGGTACGTACATTGATATAAACTTACAAATATTTAAAAATTTACACAAGCTTAGAGAGAGCTAACCCGATTTTTTCTATATGCACTTTTAAATTAAGGATGTAATTAGATAAAAAGAGAGTAACCAATATAGATAAAAAATAAGTACACTTCTTTTTCAATTACACTCAATTTCTTCGTCGAGTAATAGATTTAAGAGATACGAGTATTTAGTCGTACATAATTTATCCATTCTCACGACCTTATTAAGTATTATAATTAGTATAGTTACAATGTAGTTACAGCGGTGAAAGCATTTCTCTTTAAAAATGTATATTACATTTTTTTAAGTTTGTGTAAAATTTTATTAGCGTTAAAATATTATCTTAAATTAAATAAATTAATTTTTTAATTTAATTTTAAGTCTAGAAGATAATATTATGTTGAATTTCTGTAAAATATTTTACGCGAAGAGAAAAACATACTTAGGAACAGCATTGGTAATACATCTGGCTAATTAATATTCCATTACTTCGCTAATGTAAACAAATAATTTAACGAGAAAATAATTTTCTATATATTGCTGCAGGTTAAGACCAGTACGTGTTATGTTGATTATATAATACTAAGTAACCATGAATTATACCCGGTTGGTATATTCAGGAAACGATTGGGGTTTTTACGAACCGTTGATTTAGTATAGTAGTAGTTGACATATTATATTGTTCGAGAACAAAGGTAAAAATATCCACCACCACCACCACCACTACAGCCTATCACAGTCCACTGTTGGACATAGGCCTCCACAAGTTCGCGCCCGACATTATGACGCGAACTCATGTGTTTTGCTCAGGTAAAAATATATTTAAAAATAAAGATATTTTTTTAATTTTAAACTAAGTAGTTACCTAAGGTATCCCTATTTGTTATTAGGTTACAAAATATTGTGAACAACTGGCATGTGGTGATTTCAGCATGATTCGCTGTCACTTGTCTGTCGCATTCATTCTAAGTATCTCTGTACAAATAATTTCAAAAAAAAAATTCAATTTAAATATTGTCCTAAAATTTAAAATCAATCGTGTACTATATATATTCATACTTTATGTCACTTAAAAGCACATACAAAAATATTAGTACAATGGCAGTTAGCAAGGGTGAACTTATCTCTAAAAGAGGTCTCTACCAGTTTACCTATAATGTATTTGTCATATAGCATGGTCTGTACATTATATGTTGTATGTTTCTAAACACATGATTCTATCTAAATATAAAAGAGCATCTAAATCTGTTGCTAAATGCGAAACTCGAAAACGACTACCAATGCCTCTAATTTCTTTTTTCAAAGTTTGTAATACTTTGTAGCAAGTTCTTACAGAATGAAAGAATAAGAAAATCACGCAGAAAGTTGTAATATTTCAGAAAGGACAACAATGATTTAAGTTTTACGCGTTTCACAGTTCGCAGTTACATCGTCGGTCGGATCATTTAGTACTATATCAATATATAGCTAGTTTAGGCATTATATTTTATTTAGCCTGTAAAAACCAACTGCTGGGTATAGGCCTTTTTTCTCCATGTAGGATCGGGGCTTAATCCACCCGCTGCTCCACTGCGGATTGGTGGATAGATTAATATTCTTAATGAGCTAATCAAATGAATTATCCGCGAAAGCAAGTTGCATAGAAATAGAAGTAACAAAGCGGTGCACTGTACCGTTAGCGACTGTTTCGAGGTCGCTTTCCCATTTCACCGACGCATCGCGGTCACCTCATTCTGATACACGAGTAGGGCTACCGCTGTGACAAATAGTGGCCATTTAAAAACTTATTTATTTATGTAATTTTATTAAAAATAAACTATTCAAAATTTAAGCCAAAAACACAATAATGGGACTTTAAATTAACAAATTAAAGTATTTTTTTTTTTAAATAAATAATGTTATCATTCATATTACGATTGTAAGAATGCTATTTATCTTTTTTCAATGAATGGCCAATCATCACTAATCTGACAGTAGACGGTACTTTACTTACTTACTTTTATTTTTAACTTTACTTAACTCGACTACTACTTTACTTGTAGATTTGATGATATTAATACAGGTAAACGAAAAAAAACTTTTACTGGAATATACAGATATAACATGGTGGAGAATAAAAAATCTAAAATTCACAGACGCAAGACTATCTATAATTGCATCGTTATATTGTACTCATTTCTCTATAATTTTAAAATCTAGTAAATTTACGTTATTATTATATTATATCATAAAAGAATTTTAGGCTGAAAACCTCTATACCCCTCCCCTCCTTTTCCGTAAAGTCATCACCCAACTGCTTTTTTTCCTTTAATACAAAAAGATTTGGGAATTCTTTAAAGAATGTTTATGGTAATAGTATAAGCAGTGGTAATCATCGGGTCAGTATAATCAACACACCTGCTTTTTAACCGACTTCAAAAAAGGAGGAGGTTACTCAATTCGACCGTATTTATATGTATATATTTTTTATGTATGTTCGGGGATAACTTCGTGTTTATGAACCGATTTTGATAATTATTTTTGTTGGAAATTAGATATCCCTAGTTTGGTACCATGATAAGAAAACCAGAATCTGATGATGGAATACCAGAGAAATCGAGGAGAATCGCGCGTTTGTTAATTTTTTTCGTCTACTTACGTTGTATTACTTGTCGATGTAATTGAAGTCGGTTTTTTTCGTTTTCTAGCAAACACAATTGTTACTGATCATTCCTATAAAAAATCTTTTATCTACGTGACAACCCTAAGCACTTGTTGAACGTATTTAAGAGTGCGCATAATGCAAAATTACCATCTTCTATTTGTTTTGACATGAAAAGTTCCAGACCAAATCTTAAAATAAAAATATATGACAAACTACGTGATATTTGCAAGGGTTGACCTTTATCAAAAACATAAAATAAGGAAATTTCCTCGATAAAATATAATCACGAAGTAACCTCTAATTTTTATATTTTTTCTATTTATACTCGATATGGTTATGACCATTAAGACAAAAATTTGATAATTAATTACATTTAAATATGAGTAAAGGCTATGCTTAGGCATTTAATGTAATTACTTTTAGTTTCGGAATTATATACAAAATAACATATTTGTCGTTTTTTACATTCGTAATGCGCTCAAAACTATATCGTCTATCGCACTCTGACACGAGGCTTTGTGTATATTTTGTTTCATCGGGCGCGCGGGTGAAATCTGATTTTTTGCTCGCCTTATGCACGCTCTTAACATACGGTGATTTTAAAAGGCCCTGTTTGCAACATTACTGATGACAGTACTCAGTAACATTAAATTATAGTATTTACATATGAAATTGGTACTTTTTATTGAAATGCGATGCAATAATAACGGTTAATTTAAATGATGTATATTTTTTATCTTTCGTTATGTTTGATATTACGTTTTTGATTTATTCGAAGAGGTAATTATTTATACTATAATACAATATTGTAACGGCCTTATTACAAAATAATAATTAGAATCTAAGACGAACTACTTTAGTCAAATGATAAAAATAACAGTTTAAAAAAACCTTTTTAAAAATTAAGCATGAGGCGGTATCTGTTATATGGCAGTATATATATTTTTTACTTTAACCAAAATAAATCATTTTAGCGCTTCAACTATTATTATAATAAGCGTATACTCATATTATAGATATTTAATTTTTAAGTTTTTACTTTGTAAATATGTATAATATTGTAGAACTTAAAAATTAATGTAATTTCTTTACATTAAGATTTCGTCAAAGAAGTTAGAAACAGTACAGTAATATCATCTGTAACAGTACAGTAGTATAAACTACCAGGACGAGTGCCTCTTCGAGTTCAGGTAGCCGAAAGGCGAAGGTGTAGAATGTTTGGCAATAAGCCTTAAATAGTGTAATTTTAACAGATACTGAACAACCAGCAAACCTTCGGGCTAGCATATAACGCCCTTTCATATTATAGGAACTAGGACAAAGGCTTTTGACAAGTCCAGAAACCAAGCATACACTGGTGTTTTCCTATGCCTGCCATTTCTTCACATTAAGATTTTGTCAAAGAAGTTAGAAACAGTACAGTAGTATAAACAGACCCATCAGAGTAAGCAGATATTTAATTAATCTTTACTAATATTATAAACGTTACATTAAATATATATATTTAAACATTTTGATCTTAGATCAACCATTTCTATTTTAAAAATTCAATTTGCGTTCGAATTGCCTGTTTATTGAGAAAGGTTGTAGGGCTATAAAACAATATACTAAGGCTGCCAACAGAGGAATAATAAACAGATAGGATAATATGTCACTAAGAGTAAGGCATAAACAAATGAAAAAAATTAAAAAGTCTCTGCTAAGACTCCACCATCCAGTTTCACATTTTGTTTTGCCTTAATTATGTATAATTTATCACAATTTTCGCTTGTACCACTGCGAATAGGCCAGCCTGCAGTATCCCACTGCTGGGCATAGGCCTCTTTCCCCATGTAGGAGAAGGATCAGACCTAATTCCACCATGCTGCTCCAATGCGGGTTAGCGAGTTAATACTTAACAGTATTAAAGAAAAAAAAACATAAAAAAATAATTTAAAAGTATAAAACCTCTTTGCTAAAACTCCTCCTTAGATGTTTAAAGCATATTGCATCAGTTACGTATAATTCATAACATTTTTCCGGTCCGTATTTAATTGTCTGTCGTTACAATAGTTAATTATATCTAAGAACGATTAAAGTGGCGAAGAAAAGCAGTGAAAATTATTGAATACTTCCCGCGTTTTTTTATGATTTATCTTGGAACGGGTATTACTGGTGTGTGTTAATTTGTTATTATTTATGGCTAAGGTTCATACCCTACTAGATTTTTATTTATTTATATTTTATATGTTTTGTGTACTCTGTTTTAGAATTTGTCATTATTTTATAAGAAATATAGTTATCAAATAGTCTTTACTTGTGTAAGTTTCTATATTTTACCTCTTTGGTTTAAATCTTAGTTATCAAAATACAGGGTATATAATATACATTTTTAAAACTAATAAGCTACAATTATTTTCGTTTTATAACATCGTTTAAATTAATGTTAAAAATCTATACTAATATAATAAAGCTGAAGAGTTTGTTTGTTTGATTGTTTGTTTGTTTGTTTGAACGCGCTAATCTCAGGATCTACTGGTCCGATTTGAATAATTCTTTCAGTATTAGATAGCCCATTTATCGAGGAAGGCTATAGGCTATATATCATCACGCTAAGACCAATAGGACCGGAGTCCACGCCGACGAAGTCGCGCGTAGAAGCTAGTACAATTATAAAAAAAAAAACAAGAATCTACTTATATAAAAAAAACTAATAAAGATTTTTTTTAAATTTACCGAATTTCAAAAATGTGCCGATAACGTGGCTACGTACACAGACGTCGGAAATTAAAATGCAGATGACATCAAGCGCACGACTAGCAGATGCGCTGAGAATTATATGAAACTATCCAAACTGAACGGAAATGAATTTTATTTATAAATAAATAGTAAAATACGGGAAATATTTGATAATGTAAGAATATTTAAGACACAAGTTATAGATAAGTAATGGTCTTTGCGGACTAATAATAAGATTTATTAGTTTTAGCAAAACATGTTTAATAAATTAATAAATACTACACATATATAACCACTAAAATATTAGTTAAAAGCAGGAATTGAACTTGCAACTGTTAGAGCAGTACCTAAAGCTAGTTGCTATGACGATTTTACAACAAAATTTTCAAAAAAATTGTCTTTATTATAACTTTATTACTTTTATTTTATTTGTATGAGAATAATTTAAAAAAAAAATCTAAAAGGCATATATAACATTGAAAATTTTAAAAAATTTATTTCCTATATCTATATTTAGTCATTACCCATATAAAAACATAAAAATGTCAAAACCTTTCAGTTACGACTTAAGGTCAGTTCAATAAATTAAAACCAAAATTATGACAATACAAATGACCCAATTTTACATAACGTCAAGTTCAGATGACTCAAACCGAAAAAAATATAATATAAAGAAAGTGTCACACCACGTAACGCTGGTAACTGTCCCCATTTCATACCCCTTTCCCCGTACTTTCACCGATTGTGTGACCCACATGCTTTGTTACGAGCGCTTATGTCGACCGTGAAATGTTGCTAAATGACGGCTATCCGGGGCGGTGAAATTAAAAAGTTAACGTCTTGATACGTCAATGAAACGTCAATGTCACTGCCCTAAGACGCTATGTGGCATTAGAATAATAATCCTCTGCGTGACATTGACGAAATCATCTGTGCTCATTTGGTATCACTGAAAACAGTTAGTCCTAAAAAGGAGAAGAAGTTGATTAAAAATCTATTTTCTCTATTCTACAGGACTTTGACAAAAGATTCCGTACCATTTTGCCATTATTGGAAACCATTAATCTAAATAAATTAATAAACTAACAATAATCAATGCTTAGAATTTCAATAACAGTATTATTTGTCTATATGTACGTTGTAATTATTGGTTAGGAGCTAGAAATAAATTACAATAATAAATCCAAAATTTTATAAAGGTTAGTTTCTCGACAGTATCGAACAATCTGTAATATCTTCTCTATCTCTCGCGAATTTAAACTATTTTTTATATCAAATAGACACGATTTAGAGCAATAATCTGCTTATAAATCCTTTAATATTAAAAAAATAATAATTTTGAATAACATTATTTTAATAACTGGCAACCTATAATATTTTTAATGTGTAAAACAGTTAGACAGCAAGACAGTGTCCTAATAGTAGATATAAATTAATAATTAATTAACGTGAATATCTGATAAACATGTTAAGCGATTTAATATATTATCTTAATGACATAGTAAATATTGTAAATTTACCGTATTTTAATAGAATATTACCTAATTCTAATAACTTTTGAAATTATAAATGTTTATAATTATATTATAATTTAAATAAAATAAAATTTATATAGGTACATTTTCGATCGATTGTTCAAAATTCGTTGTTTTATAAGAATTGAACTATAAAAAAGAATTAATTGAGTTAAAAAGCATGTACGCTAATGTTTGTATCGAATCCAGGGCGGAGAAATTTATAAAAAAAAAACAACATTCTAATGTCATTTGCGCCACACGTCAATGACCTGTTGAACAGAGTAGTAAGTTGGGCAGTAAAATGTTTACACTTTTCCAATGTCATTGACTTTTAAGTTTAGGTATATTTCGGTTTTATATTTTGAATTTTTTTGAAAATATATTCTATTATTATTAAAACGTTAGACTTGAAAAAAAAGTAATAAAATATAATTTTCTCAAAATAAAAATTTTTTTGAAGAAAACATACCAACATAAAATTTCAAATAACAACTCTATCACTATAAAACTGATTTTATTCGTTTGTTAGTGGTAATACAGATAACAAATTATTCAGGCCTTGGAGTGTTCCAGATTCGCATCCCGTTAGACGGAGAAAGTGGAGGTGCAGCGTCTATGCAAATTATGCAATTACCAGCCGCTTGTAAACTTGGAAATAACTCTATAATTCTTTAGAATAGGCACTGTTACTGATAATTGAAAATTCTTTTTATTAGTGTTTTGGTTTATGATTGTATTATTTATTAATTACCTAGTTAGATTAATTTCAATTTAATATCTTTATTAAAAAATACAAAAACGTCATTTTATTATAATACAAAAAACACGACGTATAAAAAAGCAAGTAATTCATAAGGTCGAGAAAAATAATTAAATCCATCATCTGTATCAATTACATCATTTTCCTCCGTGAACAGTTATGCGACTCAGATACAAAAGCAGAACACAGCTTTCCAACAGCGTCTAACAAGAATGATCTAACGTGACAAAGCGAAAAAATGATGCCACTAACCCGCCATATTGGTATGATGGCGGCCGCGAAAAAAAACTAACGGAATAAAATACCTAACCGCCGAGCGGAGAAAGGCTTTCGATTGTCCCACATTTCACCGCACGCGAATCGACACTGCGACTCCAAAGCGGTACAACACTAGAGCTCTAAATTCAAACCGATAAACGATCTTGCACGTCAAACGTAAATGTCAAAGTCGTTTGGCGGGGATTACAACGTTTGTATCACTCTATTATAAACATTAGGCGACTCGACACACGCTCCAACATAACATACTTCCGTCCCTCTCTAGTCTTAGGGTAATAGTACACACTTCTCTTTCGTAAGCCGGCATTGAAAAAGAAAGCACTAGTTTTTGCCGCCACCATTTTACTGGAGAGTATGTCGAAGAAAGCTATGCGAGTATGTAATATTAGAAACGTTGGTTTTATACATCGGTTGCATCGCATTAGTGTTCGTTGCATAAGAAAATTGCATTTCCCCGACATTAACTCGGCGCGAAAATGTGACGATTTCATTTTTAGTGCAATCATTCATTTCATTCATTCCCGCTCGAATGGTTCGGAAAAATTGTTTTGTATTATTTTTAACATCTCATTATTGGATGAAGACATTCATATACCTATACTAATAGTTATGCATAAAAATAACAACTATAATTATTTTGCAGAACGTGAAACGTCTCTATTTATACATTTTGTGTGTATGTAAAAATATAACGGATGAACATTACGGCACAGTAGAAAATTCTCAAAATGTAGCACATCCTGAATTCCTGACTAAAACTGTACTTCAGTCCTCTTCCTTGCAGAAGATCACAGCTAAATAATACTGTTCTCAAGTAATTTTGTATTCCTGTTGTTAGCAAGGAGCTCTAGCTCCTGAAGTGGATCGAGATAGAGTAGGCAATGCGCTTGCAAAGCTCCAACTGTGTTGCAGGAGTCCATAGGCTCCTGTATTCACTTATAATAAGGCGGCTTATTTACAACTCAACAAGTTTTTGACTCTCCATATTTTATTGTGTACTAGCTGTTGCCCTTCAATCGCGTAGAAATTAATTTTATTTACTAAGAGGTGCTAAATCAGTACCTAATTATTATATTACAATAATTTAGAACTTCTCTGTATACCATATTTATGGTTCGAGTTTGGTGCTTTAGAACTACCAGACTACTCGTAAAGCTCAATTTCGATAAGGCTTCATAAAGTAGTTTTACGAAAAAAAACCGGCCAAGTGCGAGTCGGACTCGCGCACGAAGGGTTCCGTACCATTGACAAGGTAATATATAAGTATTTAAATATATGTATTATATAAATATCAAGCAAAAATAGGTAAAAAATTGCGTTTTTTGTATGGGAGCCCCCCTTAAATATTTATTTTAATTTATTTTTAGTATTTGTTGTTATAGCGGCAACAGAAATACATAATCTGTGAAAATTTCAACTATCTAGCTATAGCCGTTCTCGAGATACAGCCTGGTGACAGACGGACGGACGGACGGACGGACGGACAGCGAAGTCTTAGTAATAGGGTTCCGTTTTTACCCTTTGGGTACGGAACCCTAAAAACAGTCTCCCTTTAGATCTGCTTCAGCCATTTTTTGGTAATTTCAGTGATATGAACTAAACCCCTATTCTATGATCCAGAATTTACGCAAACGCTGGAATACTAATTTATTTAATACGCAATCAAAACCCTAAAAAACGCCTTGCTTCTAACTTACTATATGACAGAAATACATACTTTTAGATTCATGTCTATCATCATCGAATTTTACCACCACATGGCGCTAAAATTCGATTAGGCTGGAATACTTATTTATTTATTAATCAGTACCCAACCGGATCTAATAATCAAGATGGGACATATAACATCAAAAGGAGTCAAAAACTAGCAATTTTAAAGAAAAAATGCGCTCTTATACGTAATGTCAGGCCTTGTTTTACCCCATTAGAGATTGAACTTCAAAAATGCTGGAATACAAGTTAATATATTTGTCGTCAAAAGTCTAAAGATAAAGTTTCATACTTTTAACTCCCAAAGTGGCGCGCTTTACCCTTAGGGTTAAAATTTCTAAAGGCCTGAAACACACTTTTACTTATTTGAATAAGTAGCTCAAAAAAATCTCTAATATCAAAACAATCGAACGCATTTTTTTTTTTCAATCTTCGATTCCTAATTC
This sequence comes from Melitaea athalia, assembly GCA_905220545.2. Classification (NCBI taxonomy): domain Eukaryota; kingdom Metazoa; phylum Arthropoda; class Insecta; order Lepidoptera; family Nymphalidae; genus Melitaea; species Melitaea athalia. The sequence continues at coordinate 9,093,339 of HG992203.1, forward strand.
ACCCCCTTTAAAGGGTAATAAGTACTATTTAAGGGTAAAACTATAAATATTTATATATTTTTGATGACATATCAATAAAATGAATTTAGTATATTTTATACCTTTCTGTTTTTCGTAAATAAGTAGTTAAAGGAATAGTAGGAAAAGAAAAGTATTATTGGGAGTGAAATTATTTTGTAGTTCTAAATCTATTATGAAATGTTGGCATGTGGATTGGGGCGTTTTATATGAACTAAACAAATTATATTTGCTACTTACATTGAGTCGTCTAAGCAAGAGCCATACCATACACCCTCCACCCCTTCGTCAGCTTGCGATAACTCGTCTATATGGACCATTATCTTTCGCGTGCACACACATGCTCTGCGATCGGAAGTCTACACGCGCTGCTCATCCTCTGTTTAGGCATATGGTTGCCTATTAGGTCCAGGTCAAATCTTTACCGTATTAATCTATATATATAAAAGAGATTTCCACCCATTGACTCATCACGATATCTCTGAAATGCACTCTCTCTGACTTGAAATTTGTTAGGAGTATTCCTTTCGCCAAGTAGGGGTCAGCTAAGAACGGATTTTACGAAATTCCACCCACAAGGGGGGGTTGCGGGGGTTAATAACATATATGACAAAACAACGTTTGCGGGGACAGCTAGTATATAAATATAATAATCAGGCACCATGGTTAAATACGTTGTCAGCTATGAATGTAGACAATATAAATTTTTCGAACCGGCTAAACTATATTTGGAGAGATTTTTCATTTTAGTTAATTATAGCTCTCGTTATATTTCCGGATAAAACAACCACACCTCTTTCTAATAATTTCACATAGATATATGTAGTTAATTCGTTGGCAGCTGCTTCCCACTGCCAACTTTACATGACCACCAGACCAGAGTTTTCAAGTTTAATCCTTTTTCCAGTTCAGTTTTGACTACTACGTTGTAACATTTATCATTCAATTTGTGAGAAAAAAATGTAGATATATCTTGGAGATACAACAAAAAACATTAATGCATTGTCCCTTTGCCAAATTGCGGTACGGCCTTTACTTTAAAACGTTCTGACACGTCAAGAGAACCAACTTGTCTCGTGAACAAGACATTCGTAGTTAATGTCGAAATATCGAGCTCCGCAAAATGAAAATGAAAAACGTGGTAAATATTCCAAATTTTTGAATGATTTTAGTAATACGTACATTACGAAAAAAAAAATCGAATTTGAAAAAAATTTAATTGTAAGTGGCCCTTTAAATGATGTGGTATCTTGTTCTTCTTATTCTTCTATTTATGGCATACGATCGCCATTTGTGGTATCTTGTTATTGGATCGATTAATGGAAACAATTCATAATAGTGATACTTATTTTTATTGTTTAACTAGCTGACCCGGCGAACTTTGTACCGCCTAACAGTCGATTCTTTATTAATACTTATCCTTCCCGGAACCCCTCCACTAACACTTAAACTTTATGATATGGTATTAAAGTTCAAATTGACTTTTAAGTATTATTACGAATCTTTTGTATGGGAATATATAAAATTATCGTTTTTAGGCTTTTTCAGGGAATTTTTTAGATTTTTTTCTCCGTAAGAACCAACTTCGTACTTCAAGGAATATTATAAAAAAAGAGTTAGCGAAATCGGTCTAGCCGCTCTCGAGATTTGCGCTTAGCAACACAGTTAGCGATTCATTTATATATATATATATATATATATATATATATATATATATATATATATATATATATATATATATATATATATATAGAGATATATGAATCTACATTTCAAAATATATACATTTTCATTTAATATTTAATATATGAAAATCTACGTGGCATTAGTGAAACCATAACTATGTGTTCATACACTCCTGGGACGAACCTTCGTTTTTGAGTCCTCCTAAACGGCTCAGATTATAATGTCTTCAACCCGATTTTTCAAAATGGTAGCACTGTGGAGGCAGCTAGGGCCAAAGGTAGTATTTATTTCGAAAAAAAACTGTGTGGTGTCGTGGGATACCAGATAGGAACGAAGTTTTAATTATAATATTTTATCAATAAAAAAAAAGTTACTTTACAAAATTATCTTAACACCTTTATTCTATTTACAATGATTTATAAAAATATATAAAAACTATCGAATGATATAAAAAATAATAGCAAACTGCAATAATCAGTCATCACGTAGACTATATAGACACTGTTTAGCCATCATACATAGACTATAAATAAAAATCTTATGCTTTTTTAAATGTTACAGACGTTTTTTGCCGGCTAGGGTACCCTTCAGCAACGCCCCATTAGGAACTTCGTTCCAAAAATCTGTGTTCTTTTAGCACCATTGGAAAACTTTAAACCCTACAGATTTATATTAAAACTTTATTGCTATGTAATATAACCACAGACTAGTATATAGTTATGACGCATTTAGTTATACAACAAAATGAATGCAATACCTACTTTTTTTTTAACAAATTGACACTGGCTTTTCCAACTACCAATATTGTATTGAGGTAAAGCTATTTGAGATAACCTAAAACTTGTTGTAAGGAAATGAATCATTTTATTGCTCTACTTATGGTCAAGTTCAGTGGAATTTTGTGTAGGTACTAACGTCATTACGTCTTAGTTTTTATTTTATTGTTTTACATTTTTTTAATAATTATATGTACTTAATATATTAGCTGTGCTCCGCGGTTTCGCTGGCATTAATTTGACGTAAAAAATTGATTGTCTGTAAAGTTGGTGTATCTACACTAATGTTGTAACATTCTACTTATGTTTCCAATACTTGACTTATAATTACTACTGTTATAGCACAGACAACAAAACACTCAATTTAAGCAATTTCACATGATGGGATAATATCCACATCGATATCGTAAAATCTCATTATAACATCGCGTCCAGGGCGACGGGCGCGCGCCGCGCCCAGCGCCTGCACGCGCGCCGCGCGCCCGCCAGCGCCGCCTCCAGCGAGCGCACGGCGCGGTTGATTGGTTACATTTTAATGGCGGCAAAATCACTGTGACAAATTGACAATACACGTACGCGTGAATTTAATTTAATAAATTAAAAGATAAAAATGGATAGCGACGATGATATTTGTACGCCTCCGGATATTATATTATATATTGGATCAATAATTAACATTAACTTTCAAAATTGTACCATCCAAAATTTGAACAATTATTATAAATAAACTATTGTCAGCTTTTACTCTTGTTGTTTGATTAATTGCATTAGTGAAGATAAAGTAGTGTATGCAACTGCATACTGGGTGTATTTGGAACGCTTTGTAAGATTTAAACCACGTAATATACTATTTATATACTATATAATGCATATAACCATTTATCCCAGAAACATTTTTTTAAGAACATTTTAGGACTTATGTATTACTAGCTGTACCCGCGACTGCGTCCGCGTGGAATTTAACAAAAAAGTTCAAAAAAAAAGTTCGATAAAATGATCTTTGATATTCTTTGATTTCCTTTAATAGCATGAGCAGGCGGTCGAGCGATGCGGGGCAGAGGGGATGGACTCGCCCGCGCCGTTATAGGCATCTCAAAGAAAGAACGCTCAACGCTGGCTCGCCGAGCATTAAATGTTTCGCTGCTACTTACTTCTAACGACGATATCTCAAAAACTATTTATCTGATTAATATAGTGTAAAGAGCAATTTTAATCTGCATTAAATGCCTAAGCTAAATAACATATTCATTTGCATAAGGATTAATACTGAACTAAAGAAAATATCTTTAAAAATAACGTAATGTTTTTAATTAAAAATTTTAACATAAAATTGGTTATTGTAAGTAAACCCTAAGAGATAGATATATGCTATCGCGGACTTTTTTGTAGCATTTTTATAGATTTTGAATTCGCTAGTACATTATACAACTATATCTTTTCTAGTTTAGGCAGCGTTCGCGTGGAAAGCTCCCCGTTGGCGAGATTTTTTGCGACCTCTTCAACATTTATCGCCGTATTTCTGCTAATTTACATTAAAACATAATAAATTATATACCTAAACCTTCCTCAAGAATCACTCTTTCTATTGTTGAAAACCGTATAAAAATCCGTTGCGTAGTTTTCGAGTTTATCGCGTTCAGACAGACAGACAGGAGGACAGAAAGACGCGGCCGGGGGACTTATTTTTATAATAAGTAGATATAGATGTTAGGCAGCAATGTATCATACACATTGTGACGAGTAGTCGTTGACCGCGAGCCGCGCGGGGCGCGGGAGGCGGCGGAACGAAAATTAAACGTGCGCGCGGCGGCGAGTACGTTTACCTCGTGCCGTTGACCTCTGTCAGCTGATGGCGCGTATGAGCGGTTTGCATTACATTGACAGTTTGTTCCAAACACGATTATTTTAAAGCATTATCTTCAAATTTCTGTTTCATTATTTTTCCCAAACCGGACTATACCAAAAAAATGATGAAAACAGGAAAAAAAAATAATTTCTTTTCGCTTTTTTTTCACTTGTATCATGTCAGGTTAAGCCAAACACTATCATACCTCTTCGTTTTTCAATGCGTTCCAAATACATCCTGTATAACACGGGTATTAAAACACTCGTTACTATTATGAAACTCGCTGCGCTCGTTTCATAAACTCACACTCGTGTTTTAATACCCTTCATTATAATTATGACAGTTGCATAAACTACTATTACGGACGATAGTTTAACATGACAACGTCATAACAAAACATCTCCTCGGTTTCATAGGTCAATCGAGTGGAAGAGAGATAGATGTGGTGCAAGCGTACAATGAGCGTAACGTGACAATGAGTCATCCTTTTTCGTGCATACAGTCGGCGTTCATTGATTTATGTTGTTAGTTGTAGTTGTCACGTCAAAAACGTACTATAATATTATATAGCCTGTAGCCTTCATTGGTATTCCTCGTTTCGAAATTTTTAATTCGAACCATTAGTCCTTGAAATTAGCGCGTCCAAACAAACAAATAATATAGGCTACTATTAGATTTCCAATGATTAAGTTTACTTTTATAAGTCTACTTCTGTTAATAGTAATTGCGTGATGTTTATAGCTTATTTATTAAGTTGATTTTATTTGTACCTACATGTTAATGGGATATAGACATATAGTACAGCTGTACAATAAGTTTTCATTATAAAATTACCCTAAATACGTACGACAAGTCGGTGCTGTGACCACACACTGAATGCTGCGCTTATGGTCCCAAATTCGAACCCCGCTCATTAAAAATATTTATATAAGCAATACAGATGTCTGTCATATTCTGGGCTTTTGTACTAAATGTGTTTCCGACCGTCCGGTCCAACACAATTTTCTTCATATGAAAAATATATATATATATTATATATTAGAAAGGTATACATCACAGCTTTATGATATTTTTTTTGTATTTAAATTATAAAAAAAGTAATAATTAATATGCATATCATAACGTTTAGACTAGTATATTGCAATAAAATTATTTTTAATTATACACTTCATAAATCAGTCAGTCAATCTGCGCTTGCGCATGTGGGTGTAACAATACCACTGTTCTTACAGTATATATTGAATCATAGGCAAATTAAGTGTAACGATTAACTGTTTGTAACACGGTATTAATATAGCCACTTAACTATGTGTTTGAGTGTAGGTATATATACTTACTATGTACTTACTTATACACTTACTTATATACTTACGTAATTTATTGAAGCAAATCTTCTTTACACACGCTTGACTTGGGGAGTAAGCTGGTGAATGCATGACGAGTGTTACGAAAAGTGTGATCGGGCTAGGCGAACGGAAGTTGAGAGGGAGATAAGTTAGTGAAGATACAAAGTTTACTTTAGTAGTCTAAACTTCTAAAGCACACTCGTTTTTTTTTAATTTTTCATTGGCACTGTTTTATTCTTTTGGGTTAAATACTATGTTATTAGGTATATACATAATGTATTAGATATATATCAAAATAGGTTATATGTAACTAAAAGGTTGACTACCTATACCTACCTACATTGTCTGTACTTTGCTTATACGTAAGTAAATATCATAGTAGACTAAAACGTTTTTAGGGTTCCGTACCCAAAGGGTAAAAACGGGACCCTATTACTAAGACTTCGCTGTCCGGCTGTCCGTCCGTCCGTCCGTCCGTCCGTCCGTGTGTCTGTCACCAGGCTGTATCTCAAGATCGGCTATAGCTAGAGAGTTGAAATTTTCACAAATTATGTATTTCTGTTGCCGCTATAACAACAAATACTAAAAACAAAATAAAATAGATATTTAAGGGGGGCTCCCATACAACAAACGCGATTTTCTTGCCCTTTTTTGCTCGATATCAATAATGGCAACAGGTAGGCACTTGAAATATTCACAAAATACTCAGTTGTATTTTTATTTTAATAATAAATAATAAAATTAAAATAAGATTAATATTTAAGGGGGGCTCCCATACAAAAAACGTCATTTTTGCCTATTTTTGCTCTCATACAATAAAAGTGATTTTTAGCCGCTTTTTGCCCGTTATTACAATGAATGTACCTAGTCAATGGTACGGAACCCTTCTGCGCGAGTCCGACTCGCATTTTTTCTTCTGTTCAGTCTATGCCCTCCTAATTTATGTAAAAAAAAACATTTAAAAAAAAAGCTTATGTATTGCAGCTAATTTTTCATATGCTCGTCTGTCATTAGTTATTAATTAAATTACTATTAAAATGAGTTTTTATTTTAACAGGTCTGTTTGATGTCTGATCGTGGAGTAAAGTTGCGTGGGCTCTCATAATATTTAAATTGTTATACATCTACGTGAAATTGTTACTACATAGACGTGCAAATTGCTTTATAATTGGTTCACAAAGTCACGTGGTAACAAAATCATATAAAATATTTGAACTCTTTTATAATTCTGTAAGTTTAAAAAAAAAGAATGTATCTTTAAAAAAAAAATTCGGTACACTTGACATAAAGGTCAGTAATAAATAAAAAAATTGAATGATACCGATAACCATAATGAAGCTACATAATAAATAATTGCTACATCCTACGTAACACTCCATTAAGTTGGTACGTGACTTTGAAACCGCACAATAATTTCTCGTCTCAAAATCAGAAAGCGCGGCAAACTTACACCGGCCGGCGGCAATTACTATTAGAAGTTATTCGCCTCTACAATAAACTAATGCTTTATATCATTTTGCTTTACATTGCCATATAAATACTTATCAAGTTTAAGTTGTATGGCCTAAAGTAACAATGGATAGTGAAGTTAAAGATAGTTACAATAAGGTTAGTAACAGAACCGGTACAGAATTGCAGCGAATGAGCGAAATGTAAAGCAAATGTAGGTCAGTGCCTCGTATAACGGCCTGCGCTCGATGTCCTCCCGCGTAACGTTACGTGTGGGAAATTATTTGAATTTGGAACACTAACTTTTTTTTTCACCGCTTTTATCGGTGTTGCCATTGTTCTCTTTCATTATTGTACTCTGTATGCACCAGTTTTAACATCGATGTCAAACCTTTACTGTTATTGTAATAGATACTTACTTTTTGTGATTGTTTCTCTTTTTTTTTAACCGTTATTGTTATCAATCGTACCTACATCAAATTGTTTTATTTTTAAACTGCGTAAAAATTTTATAGGTCTAATTGTTGTCCATTGATATTTTGTCAGTCTAAAGCTAAACGATTATTTTTTAATTCGTTTTAGACAAAAATCATAAGTCATTAAACTGTAATAAAAATGGTCTTAAGAAATTAATATTACCACATAAGTGGAGTACAGTTTTCTTTAGTAAATAGAGTGATCCCAGAGGAAGGTTTATATGTATAATACATGCATAATATATAGTAGAGGAACACTGATAGTTTTAAAGTTTTCTAATATGATGTCGTAAATAAACACATTTTTTGCGCTTAGATTGCAAATATTTATTTTATATTTAGTATCAGCATTGCACCCGTGCGAGGCCGGAGCGGGTCGTTAGACTATAAAATGAAGTGTCAAATTACAAATATAACAGATACCTAATAAATAAGTTATAACTATTTATGTCACATAGATATCGATAGTTCTGATCGAATCGAAGCACGCTTTCTCTAGTTTTAAATCTTAATAACAAATAACTATAAATACTTAAACAGGGAAAGATTGCTCGTTGTAACGAGGTTGATCGTTGTTTTTCATACTTTCATAATTATATTTTAGACATTAAAAACAAACTAGGATGAGATATACACGAACTGCATTTACTAAGTATAATAATAAAATGAGTGTTACTGTATTGTTAATTAGTATAGAACTCTTTTTAACCTGTATTAATTTTTTATAAAAAAAATAATAAAAAAGTTACTTAATTATCATGTTTCGCAAAATAATAAATGATTAAATATTTTACAATCATTTGTGCAGCCTCAATTTTAATCACAAGACTAAAGAAGAATATTATTTTATATTATTAATTTATCAAAACTTCCTATTCCAACTACATACATTTTGTCAGCTTTCACTGCAACAGTGCAGACTGCAGGCTCACTTAGGCTATCATAATTAATAATTAATACTATAGTTAGTATTTATGGGCTACATAATCACATTTAAACTTTTTATTTTATCTTATATCTGAAGCAATGAAGTGTATTATTGGAAAACTTAATCTATAATAAAAATACAAATTAATGATTTTTCTATATTTCATGTAATGTAATATTAAAATGATTAGTCTTAAAAAATATTAGAAAGTTTAATTAAATTACAACTACGTTAGAAAATATAAGATTATTAGGTAGGGATCCCTAGTACATTTTTTTCACCTGATCAGTATCAAGCTAATTTTTTGGGAGTGGCTACATTTTGATGAGGCGAACAAAAAATTCCTCTTCGAAAACTCTCGATTGTGGTAGCTAACAGAGATAGTAGGGGGTAGAGCAGCAGTGAGCGTAGGACCGGGATAACGTACCACGCAATTTGTAGGACATTATTACTATTAAATTATATAGATAATCACTAACTAAAAGAAAAAAAAAATCAGCTGGTTAGTAATAATTTTTGATGACCTTACGAGGTCATCAACTTGATGACCTCGTAAAGTCATCAAAAATTAATTTTTTTCCTGTTTTTTTTTTGCTTTTAGTTAGTTAATATCTATATAATTTAATAGTAATAATGTCCTACAAAAAGCGTGGTACGTTATCCCGGTCCAACGCTCACTGCTGCTCTATCTCCTGCTAACTCTATTATCTACCACAATCGAGAGTTTTCGAAGAGGAACTTTTTGTTCACCTCATCAAAATGTAGCCACTCCCAAAAAATTAGCTTGATACTGATCAGGTGAAAAAAATGTACTAGGGATCCCTACCTATATAAACTGTTTCATACTTTAGAGTACCTACTACTTATTATTAGAGTAGAGTAGGTACTTTCAGTAGAGTACTGTTTTATTCCTATCCTGTAAGTAGTAGCTTACTTTTAATTTAACTTTCGAGTAAAAACATTATTTTATTAGTTAGATTTATGTACGTAGATCTAAAAGCAAGCGTTTTAAAACTCATTAATTAACTCTTAATCGCCATAATATTAGTACATATTGCCAATTATTTTACACTATTTAATTTATTAACTATATACTACAAATCGCTCAATGGTTTAACTGTAAACGCAACCACAGAGAGGCTACAGGAAGACAAAAAATTATTATCACAACAATAATAATCACTAAAAAGGTTTTATTTGTAGACGCAACATTTTAAAACTAACAAACGCATTACATAAGTAAACAGTACAGCAATAAAAACTGTCGTTTAAATTAACGTTTTTCTTTAAAGAAAATGCAGCATCGTTTCCTACCGGCCAATTTTCCGGTCATGTAATATTATCGTAAAAGTTTATAAGCAACTTTCCGTACGCGTAACCTGGCATTGGCATTGCGTGCGTATACGCAACACGCACACAAACGCAAACTCTCGAGCATCATGCGAAAGTATGACGTATCCCCCCTTTCACTCACACAGATGCAAATGTAAATGCAAACAGTTTATTATCTGTGCAAACAATACTCACACAACGACGATTATTTACACTGTAAACGTACAAGTTTCGTTGTGTGGGTAAAGAAAGGTGTTTAGCTAGGTGAAATGGGCACAAACATAATGTTTGACGGCCGATGGCTCAGTTAAACGGAACAAGCAATTAAAATAAACGAGTGGTCAAACGTATCCAGTTTGAAGCAGCCGGTGGCGATGATATTTGATCACTGAATTAAAAATGGCTGTAAGAGACGTGTGCTTTACTGTATTAGCCCTGCTGAAAGTTCCAAATAAAAAAGGTTTATGTGCGATTCACACACGATAGAAGTGAAACTTCTTTGGCAAACTAATTAAAAAAAATAAACTAATTTAAAATTAGCGGCCCGGCCCGGCTCGGGCTCGACCTTCCCTGTTGTTGCCTTCCGGTTTGAAATCACAACGATTCTAAAGAAGTTTCACTTCAAAAACGATGATTGATGGGAAATTATTGTAAACTATTGTGTACTTGAAACAGGGGTTCCAAATACTTTATTCAAATTTTCATACGTTAAAATACAATTTTTATCTGGGCATTTTTCGATCCAGATAGATCTATCAGGATCTCCAATGGAATTAAACATTTTATATCGGAGATTTTTCACAGGGATATCATGACCATTACTATAACTAATTATTATATTCTTTAATAATATTATAAAGAAGATGTTTTTGTTAAATATCAAAAATAAAGTAATAAGTATAAGCTTCTTTTAATAAGTATAAGTTTTTTTAATGTATTAAAATAAAGATGACTGCATAATTAAAAAAATTCTATTATGTTAGAGAAGTAAAAAATGTATATTTTTTTCAAACAATGTTAATTTTTGTCATATTAAATTACATTTTGACAGACTTATTCTTATATACCTACACTATAGATATATGTATATAAAAGCTATCAACTTTAGCAACGTATAAATAACTAAAGACTCCTTCATAAATTTATACCTAAGTGTAAAACCTTTAAAGCTCATAAAAATTAGTTGTAACTAAGTATTATAAAATATGACTTAATTTAATTACGCTATTCCACTTTTCTTAGTTTTCTCTTAGTGAAAGGGCCGCTAGAAGGTTCTCTGTGGTCAGGCTCAAACTAGAATTACGTACGATTTACAATTTTAGAAGAAAATTGATCGAATATTTCGTAGAGAACTTGTAATAAGATAATATGGATTCTTAATAGAATAATGATAGCATGTATAAATTATGATTTATGAGATAGAATTCAGAACATTTTAATGCTCAGAAGCTTTAAAAATTTCAAAAAAAAAAAAAATCAAATATATTTTTGTTATCTTTAACAAACTATGCAACAAATAAGTTAGTATTCAATAAAATGAACTAAGAATATAAAACTCAACATGTCTCTTATTACAATTACGAAACAGTAAAATTAGTTTAAATGTAAGTAAATAGAAAAAAATGGTATTAAGCTTATCTTTTATTGACGCTATCCCACTTTTCTATATTTTCTTTCGGCATATCTTTCTCAAATTAGAAATGGAACATTATGTAAATAAAAACTTGGTTTTTAATCAATTATTATAAATAGACAAAAATTAACGATTCATCCTGTAACATCCCACTGCTGGGTACAGGCCTCTTTCTCCATGTAGGAGAAAATTATCTTACAGCAATAATAAGGTATGTTACTGAAGTTTGTTGAAAACTTAATAACTACGCAGTACGCAGTAGGTAATAACGTAGCATTCTCCTACAAGTAGGTACCTATATATTTAAAAAAATACAAATCTTTCCTTTTTCATAATATTAGTATAGAAAATCTGCTCTGTAACTATCACTTTATTTCAAAAGTAATTTCCACATACAAGTGTACTTAAATAGCGTATTTCTTTTTAAATATAAGTGAATATTTACTTGTAATATTCGTCGTCGCATGTTTGTATTGTACAAAGAAAATAACCAAATGTAAACATAATACCTCTTACATAAACCGGCTTGACCCAGAACTTGAGAGAAAGGTCTAGGTTCCCCCCCTCCCATTCATCTTCCACTTTAATAACTTTGCATCTCAAGTATGCCACTGCGCATTTATAATTTACTGTTACAAACCAATCGTTCTGTTTTAATTTATTTATTATTTTGACTAGCCGTGTTCTTGGATTCGGTATTTACGTGGTATTTTTATACTTTATTGTAGTTTTATAATTTATATTTTACAGGTATTATGCGTTGAGGTAACTACGCGTAATGATGAATATTAAAAGCCTAAATATGAACTAATAATTTGTTTATTACTTAAAATAAAGTGCAATTTCTATTTATAAGTACGTTTTAATTTATTGAATACAATTTTTCACTCACTTTTTGCCTTTTGCAATTCGCGGTGTAAGAGTCAGATAAACGTATCTACATTTTCTCAATTTTACAGGAAAGCAAAAATACTGTGAAAATTCGGCTCTTTAAACTTTACCAGCTTTTTAATACAGATAAAATACTAGTATGGAAAAAAAAATGTTTTCTATGTATTGCCATACTCTTAGAGCTTTGAAAAAAAATAGAAATTATTTATTTATATGTGCTTACGCAGACGTAATATATATATTTTTAAAATTTGGTTGACATACGTTAGTGTGACCCTTAATTATTTTCAAACAATAGTACTGCCACATAAACGTAAATCGTAATACATCGTTTTGGCCATTGATTTGTATTATTTATCTAACAAAAATGTTTGTGCCAATAAAACGTAAATACACAAACGTTACACTGGCTCTTTAAATTAAGCATCAAAACAAAATTTTGTAACGACCAAAACAAAACAACGTATAAGCTTTTGCGTTCTTATGGTTTTTATAATATTGCCAAACCAACTATATTCTAATCGAATAAAAATATTGTTTTTAGAAATACGTTCTTATAGCTCTAAAGAGGTAGGAAGATAATTAGAACTATTTAAACGGTATTCATAATACGTTTTTCTGGTTCAATTGAAAATGATTCTTAAGCTAATTCGTTTTTTTTGGAATTTGATAAATATTGACTTTACCGTTACGTCGTTTTGGCAATTCATAAAGGACTATATTGTGAACCGTTTTACGAAAAAAAACTTTTTTTGATTTTTTTGTAGATACGTTCATCTGGTTCTTATACCGCGAATTACTTCTTCATTGCTTTTTTTTGGTTGAAGATGCGTAAAAATTGACTGTTTAGATGTAGGTATATGAGTATAGACATTACCTATCAGTAAAGGCTAATTAATTTTACATGTTCATAATATATACGGGCGTAGTTATAGCAGCTTTCACTTTAGGGGTGAGCCGGGTGAGTTAGCGCCTGATTTAGGAATCTTATTCTTAAACTGGATTTTACTTGGTTTTTACGCAGAAAAGAGAACGGCTGTATTTTATATTCCTACCAATATGAATTACATGTTGGTGGTTCGGGTAGCCACAAACATGAGAAGATCAACAGTAACATAGGGATCAAACCCGCGGCCGCTAGCTGGTCAGTCAGTTGTTGTGATTGAGTGTATAATTATGTGCGTGATAGGGAGGATTATCTAAAAATAAAAATAATCAGAAATGTCTAACTCAACTTCAAATCTTAATATATATAAATCTCGTGTCACAATGTTTGTCCTCAATGGACTCCTAAACCACTTAACCGATTTTAATCAAATTTGCACACCGTGTGCAGTTTGATCCAACTTGAAAGATAGGCTATATTTTATTTTGGTATATGTAATTATTATATTTAAGAAAAAAAAAGGCGGTACGAAGTTCGCCAGGTCAGCTAGTTAAAATATAGTTTGCCTTGATGGTTCAAAGACTTAAACTTTATTAATTTAGCTTTGCTGGACAAGCTGTTGTAGAAGTTAAGAAGTCCAAGCTAGATTGGTGACAGATAGTTTCTCAGAATTGAATAAAAAAAGAGGTTTACGTCAGATGGATACTGAAAACGTTAGGTAATCAAGAATATTGTAAATGCTATTACGAAAGCAACTTTTTCCACGTTCAAATAGAAAAAAAACTTTGGGGACATTTTTGTTTTGATTTAAATAAAAAAATATATTTTTGCTTATCTTAAAAATAATAACAAACTTAAAAAAGGTTGCATTGTACGTCATTAAATAGGTTTACAATTTCAGGTTTGTCTGTATTTTGACTTTTTTTTTGTTATCTGTGTAACACAAAAAAAAATGAAGTAATATTTTAATAGAATGTACACGTAACACATAAAATTGATCGAATATGTGAAGAAAAAAGATATAGATTCGCTCTAATAAAAAGCTAAGATATATCTACCTAACTTACCAAAATAGCAGAATTCAATCTGCCTAAATGAATTGATGATTGTGACCTTTGCACTTCGATAGTACATTTTTGACGAAAGCTTATATTAAAAATAAATTAATAAATATATGTTTTTTTTTACATTTTAGTATGTTTTTTAAAGCTATCACAATTTTTAAACGTCATCGTACATAATAGATACCTACTGTTCGTATCGTCTCTTCACCAGGCCCGGATCTAGGGCGGGGCAAGCCGGGGCCCATGCCCCGGGCGGCAAGTTCAGGGGGCGGCCAAACACACTACAGACGAATGGACAACTCATCATTCACTTAACTTTGACCACGGAATAAATAATAGTACAAGTACAGAAATTTCATGGCCATATCAACTCGACCGATACCCAGAGCGTGGAGTGAGACGTCCTGAACGAACATTTATTATTCGCGAGGCGCGTAAGCATAGTTCAAAATACGCGCCCTCTCGCCCACAGAAATGGCAGATCGCGGCAGCACGCGTTTGGTTACCGTGCGTGCGAAAGAGATGAAGCTATATTCGAAAACTCCCTTCGTGGATCTTTCTCAACGACAGTGTTTTGTTATAAAAATGTGTGTTGTTTATGTTTACTATTTAGTACTTGTCGATCTACCGAAGCACTGATTGTATTAGTGTCACATCAATAAATCAATCACTGGTCATATAAAGCTGAAGAGTTTGTTTGTTTGTTTGAATGCGCTAATCACAGGATATACTGGTCCGATTTGAAAAATTGTTTCAGTGTTAGATAGCCCATTTATCGAGGAAGGCTATATAGGCTATACCGGGTGTATTTGGAATGCTTTGAAAAACGAAGAGGTATTTTTATTTATTTTATTTAACAATTTATTATACGTACAAAACTTAAATAATAAATTTGTCATGGAGACTCACGTATAATGGGTGTGCTTATCCCTATAAGAGATTTCTTCCAGCACACCCAGAGTATGATAGTGTTGGCATGACCTGACATGATACAAGTGAAAAAAAACGCAAAAAGAATTTTTTTTCTTGCCTATTTTCACAACATTTTTTTGGTATAATCCGGTTTGGGAAAAATAATGAAACAGAAATTTGAAGATAATGATTTAAAAATAATCGTGTTTTGAAAAAATCGGAAATGTCATTGAATACTACTAGTTCATGTGCGCCATCAGCTGACCGGCACGAGGTCAACGTACTCCTGCACACACAGTCGTGCGTCTCGCGGTCAACGAGAGTTCGCAAAATACATAAGTCCTAAAATGTTCATAAGAAAACGTTTCTGAGATAAGTGGTTATATGCATTATATAGTATATAAATAGTATATTATTAGGTTTAAATCTTTTCAAGCGTTCCAAATACACCCGGTATATCATCACGCTAAGACCAATAGGAGCGTAGCATCAATGAAGAAATGTTACAAAATCAGGGCTTTTTTTTCCTTTTGAGAGCTTCCGCTGTGTAAACGGTTAAAGTTTCGCACAAATAACGTATGACAGAATTAGTCCTATTCCAAGCGGACGAAGTCACGCGCAGAAGCTAGTTTTATCTCAACTATCTTGTGATTTTCAAGTTGCTATATTTATTTTTTAAATTCAATTTAATACTTGAAATTACTTACATCGTCAATTCGTTATTATTCAAACTTACTTAAAAAATTTACACGATGTTATTTTTTGTTTATTACACGATGGCAGCCATCGGATGACTGAGAAGTAAAACAGTTTTTATTCCATCTATTAATTCAATACAATGCAATCCAGCAGTTTAAAACGTATAAGCAGCCGTCCATACTTGGACCAGATCAAGTATTTTTCATATCTCAAGATGATAAAGCTCGCGTATTGGTGTAACTGCGGAAAATAAGCAAACACCTCTTCTAATGCACATGGAATATAGAATCAAATTGCCTGATCACGACTAGGGATTGCAATCCGGAAAACCGGATCCGGTAATCCGGCGGATCCGGCATTATTTTACAGTTACCGGATCCGGTGACAACTGCCGGGTCCGGTGACCGGATCCGGTGTTGGCGGTTTTTTAAGAAAATTACCTCTTTTAAAAGGTAGAGCGTGGTTCTTAAAGATACGAGTCCTTTGACGCTAAGACTAAAGACTTGATTGATAGATTTTTGAAATTTGAATTAGTTATAGATGCGTTATGGTGAAGGTATTCAACTTTATTTAGAGCGGAAAAAACACTGAATTTGCTTGACTTATTTTGCGTGAATGAATAACTTCACATTGCAGTTACTTAGAGAATACCTAGAAATATTAAGATTCAAACTGGGGATGTTATTTTATCGTAACCAAACTATTACGGATATACATACCTATACGAAATAAAAATTTATCCGTAACCGTTCCATTAACCTATATAAAAGTTTCGGATGATTTCACAAGGATCTATCGCAGAGGGAATTTGAATACTAAAGTTTTTGCTGTTTTCACATTTTCTCGCTCAAATAACATTAGCCGAGCGCGTTCTTCATTATCATAAAGTCAGTCAATTTTGCAACTAAATCATCGTAGGAGTCATCGCTGTTTAACATAGAGTACCTACTCAGAATTTGTAACAGCAACTAATACAATAAATGTAAATTATTAACTTATCATTGGATGCAAAAAAAAAGTACTAAATTATAGTAAGTAAGTAGTAGGTAAGTATTTTGGTATTTCCTCTAAAATAGAATATCTGTAACCGAACCTAAAAGATAATCCGAAACAATTTAATATCTGTAACCATATCATAAAATCGACGGTTTGCTGGTTGGAGTCTCGCTCGGGGTGGGTATTTACACAAATATTTCTTTCCAGGGTGGATGTCTGTTCTTATGGGTCGATTGTTATCACAAATACCTGATAGCTATCGTTACTCATAGTGAACATAATTATCCGCTGATTAAGCTCAGCTCAGGAGTGAGATGTTACAGGCTAAATCTTATATTTGGAACCAAATCATAATTCTATATAAATATTCGTATATATATCCGTAACTGAAGCTTTAACCAAGTAATAACTTGACAGATAGCGTGAAACTTGTGAAAGAAAATGTAGAGAAGATCTACAATCACTGAAAAACTTAATATTACTGGACTAATTAAAATTACAAATCTAGCTCCTTGATCCGTCTCACCATGTGTTACTAGCACGTGGTCGAAATTGGAACTTGGCTTAGTTCAATTTGTATGAATGAATTCAACATAACATGAATACTGAGAAATAACTCCCACGGCTACATTTATAGCTCTAATATAAGTTGATTTAAATATTTTTAGCTTTTCTTTTTTATATAATTTGTTTTGAAATTGAAATTTAATTTAAAAAATAATTTAATTTAAATGTACAATTTTTTCACTTCATTAACGGTCAACATACGTTTGAATTAAAAAGAAAAGTTAGGTTATTAAGTTTTGATAAATCCGGCTCGGATCCGGCCCGGATCCGGCCGGATTGATAAAAATTTGACCGGATCCGACCGGAATGAAAACGACACCGGATTGCAATCCCTAATCACGACTGTACCCAGTCGCTGAGCGGCATAAATAAATACCATTCTCATGACCATTTTGGGTCTTATTTGGATGAATGTGGCGTTACAATTAATGAGCATTTGGAAATGTCCAATTTCGAGTTTGCAGGAAATGTGTTAGCTGAGATGGGGAGTTCAATGGAAATTGATGGCTATCATGTTACTACAAAATATGTTGGGCCGGGCGAACAAGATCTTGCTGATTTTCCAGACATTAAATAGTATCAGAACATTTGCGTGAAAGCCAATACTTGCTTCAAATTGTAAAATGTAGAAACAATGAATGCTGTCGTCCAAGAAGTGGCCTATGTAGATTTCTAGACAACAGGTTTCTTCCACCACCAGTAAAAGTAAAACAAACGGGCGATGACTTGGCTTTGGATGATGGAGGACAATTTCTCAATCTTCCAGTCAATTTAGCTCTACGCTTAAATTCTTCACTCAAAGACTTCCTGCAAATGCCCTACGATTATTTTTGTCCTACGGTAAAATTAAAGCTATCAAGTCGAACATGCAAAACGTGTGGTCTTTATCATGCTTCCGTCAATTTGCTCAATCGTCACATCGAGAAGATCCATAAAAAAGTAAACACGCATACCGATATGAAGTTAGGCCTATAACAGTGGCTGCTCGTCGTGCTAATGAAAACTGATGTGCATTATTCAAAATTTAGAGCACCAAGATGTTGAATGGCTTGATGAGCATGATGTAAACATTCCAAAATCGGAAGAAAGTGAGCAGATACACAACATTAAGCAGCAAACATCCAATGTAATCGAAAACTTAGAATCATGGATTCGGGTGTCATGGACAGAAGACTAGAATTGGAATTAATACGTATACCAATAATTCGAAAGAAGTTTGTTTTGTTCCTAATGGTAGGTAGTTAATAAGATTATTAATATTGTCATTAAAGTTTGATTAAGTGGATATTATGTGCGTTAAAGTCCTTTATCCTAAGCCTATTTTATAAGTACAGTTTAAGAGCTTTGCTTACTTTTGCTGAAAAAGGGGAGAAGGGGGTAAATAATTGTAATAAATCTGCTTACGTAATACTTAAACGGCCCCTAAGTGGGAAGGGCGGCATTTTTCAGTTTTTGCCCCGCCTAAAAAAAATTGAAGATCCGGGGCTGCTCTTCACTCTTGTTACCATAAGAAACAAAACACTGTCAAATTTTTGATAAATAAGAATGATCGGCACGATTTAGGTATCATATTAACATGATTACGTCTATATCTTCGTCATCTTTACTCTTTAGGGGGATCCTTAATCTATAATATGTATATTACAAAAGAGATTTCCACCCATATATTGACTCATCACGATATCTCTGCAACCATAAGGCGTAGAGACTTGAAATTTGGTAGGAATAATCATTTTGCCGAGTAAAGGTCAGCTAAGAAAGTATTTTACGAACTTCCACCCACAAGAGGGGGTCGCGGGGGTTAATAACGTATATTGCAAAACAACGTTTGCGGGGTCAGCTAGTAAAATATATAATGAATGTGTGTGTACGAGTGTGTGCATTTACAAGGAATGTAAGAATGAGGAATAGGTGTACAATTGTAGGACTGATATAAATATAGACCAGATGTATATTTTTTAGAGATGCGCCGAATGTAGGTTTAACCGAATACGAATGTTCGGAAGAATATTCGGTCTAAAATGTACCGAACCGAATGTTCGGCCGAATCATTCGGTTCAATTTTGCGCGGCAAACAGGTTTGTATAATTATGTCGGTACGACGCTTTGCAAGAGCCTCAGACGGCATCGCGAGATATGAGTAGGTACTCGTATTTCCTTAGTTTGAAAATTTTAATAGTTAAAATCAATCACACCAAGTCATTTAATTTACTTGTTTATCTAGACAAGTAAATCTCGCTACAAGGTTTTATATCATAATTATAAATTATGTAATGACTTTATAAGTAGATACTAAAAGTTTTAAAGTAAAAATTTATTTTTTTCGTTTTAGTGCATTCAAATAAAAGCTGGTTTTTTAAAAAGGTTTTTTACTGTTAATTTATTTTTGACTTTTTAGTTATCACGTCACTTTATTCGAATTCTTCTTAGCAAGACCTTTCATTTGATACCCATATTGTAGAAGTGCACTAAAAATAACTAGTCTTGGGCATGCCGCCATGTTGGATTTAGAATGACGTCACAAAGTTAACAATGTATTGTCATCCATATTGAACTTGTATAAAAAATTTCAGCTCAGTTGGTTCAAGATATCTGCTTCAAAATTGAGTTGCAAGATTTCACCCGAACAAACAAACATATAATCATACATTGCAAGTTAAATAAAAGCTTGTAATAAAAAGGAAAGTTTCTTTCATTTACCAAAAAACTATGTACAACTTTCGCAATAAACCACACTTAGGTTTTTAGTAACCTTATTTAATTATTCGGTAATTATTCGGCAAATCAACCGAATATTCGGCCGAATACGAATGTGAGAAAATATGCCGAATGTACCGAATACGAATATTCGGCCGAACTTTCGGCGCATCTCTAATATTTTTACTATATTTTCTACCCAGCTTCCCGCTCGGATTATTTGTATTTATACAAACATTTTTTTCTGGTTTGTATTTCTTTCCTTGTGGGTCTTTCCACAGTGTCTTGGAGATCACGTTAAGCTATCGGTCCCGGTTGTTATCATATACACCTGATAGCGATCTTTAGCTACACATTATAGGGAATTTATCCGCCAACCTGCAGTGAAGTAGCGTGGTGGATTAAGCTTCGATCAATACATGAGGTAAAAGGTCTATGCCCAGCAGTGGGATGTAACATGCTGAATCGTATCGTATAGTAAATTATAAAGACTGTCTGAACACTGTAAGCTCTTACTTCTTTTTTTTCGCTTTGTTGTATCACTTGTCACAATTTAAATTGTAAAGTATTGCAACATTTTTTTTAAATTTTTTTATGTTACAAATAAATGCAATTATTTAAAGCATTCACTGTCTACGATTACGCAGATAGTTAAAACATAATAATCTTACTTCAACGTGGTGTCGAAATTATTTATTTAAATATTACTATTTATTTCTTTTTCACTTGGTTAATGCAATGCAATATGATCTGTCTAAAAGTGTACTCATGGTTGCACACCTATTTCTTGTAAGATATAGGGTTGTCACTTTTTAACCGACCTCCAAAAAAGGAGGAGGTTCTCAATTCGAATGTATTTTTTATATTATACTAGCTTCTGCGCGCGACTTCGTCCCCGTGGAATAGGACCAATTCTCTAGGAAGCTCTCAAAAGGATAAAAAACCCCGATTTTGAAACATTCTTCATTGGTGCTATGCTCCTATTGGTCTTAGCGTGATGATATATAGGGGTAAATATTTTAAAATGTGCATATTGGCATAGTTATGGAGATTAAGAAAAAAATGTGATGAAAATGATTCTTTATATGATTTTTGTAATCTCAGGGACTTTCTTTTTAAAATAGTATCGAAGGGCACGTCCTAAAATATATACTTTTTGTATAATAGACAATTCAAAATTCATACGAACGGTAGTGATAAATATGGATAATTGGTAATTAGGTCACTTACAGTGTAATGAGTAGTTTTCGAATGGTAATTATGAAAAAAATAAAAAAGAGTTGATAATTAAGATATAAAAGCTTTATTGAAATGAAAAAAGTTACAAACTTTAAACAAAAATTAAAGTTTCTTTTCTATAATAACAATTATGAAAATCAGTTACTAAACAATCATTAGAAAAACGTAGGCAACATGCCTTAAAAACATAAAATAAAAATAAAAAAACATTTTCCAATAGAATCGTAAATATTTTTATAAGAAATAATAAAATCAGCGTCTAACATAATAAAGTGGAAAACAAATAAAACTCTTCTAATTGAAAATAAAAACAATTTTTGAACGGTCTTAAAGTTAAAGTTTAGAGATCAATATTATTACTATAGTAATTATTAAAGCATTAGAAACGTTGTACCATATTATATGATATCTCAGTCATCACAACATCATCAGCCTATTGCAGTCCACTGCTGGACATAGGCCTCCCCAAGTTCGCGCCAGACATCCCGGTTTTCCGCAATCCTCATCCAGCCTACATTGGCAATCTTACGTAGATCGTTGGTCCAACGGGCCGGAGGACGTCCCACACTGCGTTTGCCAAGACGCGGTCTCCACTCCAGGACACGTCTACTCCAACGGCCATCGGTCCTGCGACACAAGTGACCACCCCACTGCCAATTCAACTTGTTAATTCTGTGGGCTATACGGTTACTTTCGTTCTCTCGCGGATAGCCTCATTTCTAATTCTATCTTTGAGAGAAACCCCAAGTATAGCCCGTACCATTGCACGTTGAGCGACTTTAAACTTGTGGACCAGTCCCTTCGTCAGTGTCCACGTCTCGGCTCCGTATGTTAAAACAGGCAGGATGCACTGTTCGAAGACTTTTGTTTTCAAGCATTGCGGAATCGTCGAAGTGAAGACTTGACGAAGCCTGCCAAACGCTGCCCAGCCCAACCGAATCCTCCTATCGGCCTCCTTCTCGAAGTTGTTGCGGCCTATTTGGATGGTATGGCTTAGGTAAATATAATCCTGCACAACTTCGAGAAGGGAACCATCTACCGATATCGGTCTCGGTATGACTTGGTTGTTAAACATAGCTTTCGTTTTGTCCAAGTTCATACTGAGATCGACTCGTCCAGAGGAATCGTTTAGGCCGGCCAGCATTTGGCCTAGTTCATCCAATGTCTCCGCAAAGATGACGATATCGTCGGCAAAACGAAGGTGAGAGATGTATTCGCCGTTGACGTTTATACCTCGTTCCCCCCAATCCAAGGTCATAAAGACATCCTCCAGCGCAGTGGTAAACAGTTTCGGTGATATGACATCACCCTGTCTTACACCACGCGGGAGGAAAATTGGTCAGAGTCGAAGGCTTTCTCGTAGTCCGCAAATGGCATACACAGCATCTGATTATATTCTTCTGTCTTTTGAATAATCTGCCAAACAGTATGGATGTGGTCTACGGCGCTGTAGCCATTTCGAAACCCAACCTGCTCCGGTGGTTGAAATTCGTCGAGTCTTCTGGCGAGACGATTCGTAACGACCCTCGAAAAAAGCTTATAGACGTGCCTCAGAAGTGAGATCGGCCTGTAATTCTTTAACAGAGACTTATCGCCTCTCTTAAAGAACAGTACCACCACACTCCTGGACCACGCCTCCGGCGTGGTACCTCGGTGGATAACGGCTTTAAAGCTCCCGTTTTTAAGCTGTCTGAGCGCCGCACTAATCTCATATCTACTTCGATGTCCAGCATGTCCTCCGAACTGTGACATAACAATGGTGCACGTGGATCTTCGGTGTCTCAAGGCTCGGGCTTGCGTGCGCTGGACGAGTACAACTGTCTGTAACTCAACTGTGTAATAAAACTTCTCGACCTCTTCTCGGATCTGAGGGCGAGAATTAACATAATACCTGATAATAATAGATTGTAACATAATTACCATTTCTAAAAAAACTAATTACCATTCGCTTATGCGAACGGCAAATACCGGTAATGAGACAGATGGTAAGTAGTATTTCAACTATTTTCTTAAATAAATCATTCTTTTGTTAGAAAATTTTAATTCTATTCTCAAAATCCAAAAGGGGTCACTAAAAGGACTATATAAAATACGTCATCAAAAATATGTAATTGATCACTTTCCTAAAAAACAATAAATTGTGATTAGAAAATATTTTGACAAAAACTCTACGAGGACGAGAAAATCAAAATTAGCGCCAAAAAGACTGGTCGTTGACACTACCACTGCACTCGGTGTCCAAGCCCTGACTGGCGCCCGCGTGGCTGTGTACTTTTGGATTGGAATATTCCAGTTTTTATATGAAAAATCGTTACGAAATATTTTGAAATGGTAATTAGTAGGTTATCGATGGACATTTTTTAACTGATCTTATTTTTAATAAGTTAAGTTCTTTGCGTGTTATAGCATGATTTTATGTGTTCATTAACAACTTAAGTTTATGAATATTTAACCAAAAATGTAATCTTCAAGAAGGATTTAACACTTTTAGGATAAAATTATTGATTGAAAATGGAAAATGGGACACGAATGGTAATTAGATTTTGGCACTTTGATTTGTAATATCTCTTAACTTAATTTATAAATAAGATTTTTAGTTATCGCACCATATTTGGGATACTTTTTTACATAAGAAATAATTCACAAAAGTAAAAAATAAAAACGCTGTGTTCGTTCTTTATCAACCGCCGCGCGATTTGCACATTTTCAAATATTCACCCATAGCCTTCCTCGATAAATGGGCTATCTAACACTGAAAGAATTTTTCAAATCGGCCCAGTAGATCCTGAGATTAGCGCGTTCAAACAAACAAACAATCAAACAAACTCTTCAGCTTTATTATATTAGTATAGATTTTATAATATATACCTAATATATAAAAATAAATCGCTTGCCGTAACGTATGGAAGCGCATAACTTCCTAACGAATGCACCGAATCGAATAATTCTTTCTTCTTTGTGTAGATTATTACAAGGATAAGGGTTTTAAAAAAGGAAATTAAAATAAAATAAAAACAAAACAATATATTCACAACAATATATTCACAACAAAAAATATGGCGGTAGGTACGAAGTCGCCTGACCAGCTAGCAAAACTACTATATCGTATAATAACTTAATAATAAACGAAAGATAAGCAATTTCAAATAAGTAAACATGACAATAGCTGTATTCTAGATACACTTTTCTAATAACGATTAAATTTTCCAATCTAACAACCTTAGTAGGGGCAAGCGTCCGTAAAGGGAAAGCTAGTAGGGCCCGCTTTCTAGCGACCAGAGACTTTGTGATAGGTCATAGAAATATTATATCTAGGTTAAACGGATGCACTTGAATCTGTTACAGTACCTGTAATACAAGCTATAATATACCGCTAATATCATCGAATAAAATAAATTTATTGCCTAATTCGATATAAAGTGAAATCAGAATATATGAAATAACATAACTGTGTATGTACATTTTAATATAACGATAAAGATTCAGCCTGTGATATCCCACTGTTGGGCATAGGCCTCTTCCCCATGTAGGGGAAGGATCGGAGCTTAATCCACCACGCTGCTCCAATGCGGGTTGGCGGATATATTCCCTACTATGAGTAACGATCGCTATCAGGTGTACATGATAACAACCGGGACCGACGGCTTAACGTGCTCTCCGAGGCACGGTGGGGAGACCTACAAGGACTGCACAAACGCCCAGACCACGGCAAACATCTGTATGGCCAATACAAATGTTGTCGTGTGCGGGAATCGAACCCGCAACCGCCCGCGCAACAGTCGATCGCAATCCAGTGCTGTGACCGTTGCGCCAACGCGGCGTCACAGCACTGGATTCATTTTAATATACTTTTCTAACTAAAATATTATAATTAGAAAAGTATAACCGGGTCTAATTGAAAACCTGAATCATCGAGGAATCAGTCCCGCCCTTCAAAGGAAGCTGAGTGATACATTCTTTTACATTACAAAGGACTTGTGTATTTATAATGAACAATAATTTTACACATCTTTTTAATTGTATGGCTTATTATAGTAGACGTTTACTATTATGGTAGCCGGAGGGCACAGGAGAAATAGCCCTCCTTAAAATCTGGCACAGGCAGACAGGAAAAGCATCTCAACCTTTCAGAAGATCACGGCTACATAACATTGGTCTCAAGTAGTATTGTATTCCAGTGGCGAGTAAGGTAGGTTCAACTGAGGTAGGGCACAGCAGGAAATTTCTTGCTCAAAATATGGAGCAGCCCGACTGGGGTCCTGGGGGCTCGACCTTACAGAAGACCACAGCTAAATAATACTGTTTTCAAGCAGTATTGTGTTCCTGTTGGTGAGTAAGGTGACCAGAGCTCCTGGGGGGATTGGGGATAGGGTCGGCAACGCGCTTGCGATGCTTCTGGTGTTGCAGGCGTCTATAGGCTACGGTCTTACCATCAGGTGAGCCGTACGCTTGTTTGCCAACCTAGTTACATAAAAAAAAAGGTAGCCATCAGAGCTTCGGTAGAGTTGACAATGCGTTTGCGGTACTTCTGGTGTTGCAGGCGTCTATAGTGCTAGACTACTACTAGGTAACCGTTTTACTCTCGCCATCATTTGGGCCGTATGCTTCTTTGCTAACCTACTCATATAAAAAAGTTTACTTATTATATTTACTTCATACCTACACAATATCATACCTCAATATTATTAGCAACTTATTTAACAGCAATAATATACAGATTGAAGTAAAATAGCAATGTTTGACAAACATACATTGCTATAATATTTTATAAGTGGCGCCCTCAACCATCAGTAGGATTCCGGATTCGGGTGTCGTATCTTTGCGAGCTGTATATGTTTTAGGCAGCATACGTAGAAAAAGGTATTGAAACAAAGCGAAATAAGTGTAAAGTTATAAGATATTTCATTACGTAGATCTACAAAAGTACTAACGTACCGTTTTTTACGTTCTTTCGTACGGTAAGCGCGGAGTTCAAGAGATGATCTGTGCTTAGGAGCTTATACCGCCCGTGGGTCTTACCCCAAATCGTTTGGCTTTAAAACACTGTGTTACGCTGAACTTTTATTTTACTAAATTGTCAAATCTATACTAATATATATAGCTGAAGAGTTTGTTTGATTGTTTGTTTGTTTGTTTGTTTGTTTGAACGCGGTAATCTCTGGTTCTACTCGGCCGATTTGAAAAATTCTTTCAGTGTTAGATAGCCCATTTATCGAGGAAGGCTATAGGCTATGTTTCATCACGCTAAGACCAATAGGAGCGGAGTCCACGCCGACGAAGTCGCGCGCAGAAGCTAGTATTCAATACTTAGTAAGTTTGAGTTTTTGTTTAGACCTTTGAAAGAAGAGTACGATCGCTGCAGTTATCGTTGTAATACATTTTCGTAACTAGAAATATTTTTATGAAGTTTTCCATACAATTTCAATTATAAATTTATTAAATTCTTTTTTATGACCATTAAACAATCATATAATACTAGTAATATACTGAAAGAGCCATCTATCGGATATATTAGAAACGAGGTATAGAAAACCTTCCCTCGCTGGTGGTGACATCTAAAACCTTTTTAAAAAACGATATTAAAAATTGTTTTGTCTTGTCGATTTGTATTTTCATTTATACATCACGAAAAATTTATTTTTAATTTCACCTTCAGTATAAATATAAAACCCATGTTTAAAATTTTTAAATGAATTTCGCTAAACTTAGATTTTTGTTAATTGCAACCCTCGAAAATGCAGTTCCTTAATTTTAAATTTTCAGCACTTGTCACCCTAAAACTCAATCAAGGAAGTGCAGGGATCTGCTAGCCAAAATTATTGTTTTCTGTTATTTTTATTAAATGAAATGATATCAAATATATCGATAAACGATCTACCAAGATGATACCGAGATGAATGAGTTTATGTGCAGGGCGTGTGCAATTAATTTCCGCAGGACAAGAGAAGCAGGTGTGACAGAAGAAAATACCGCATAGACTCGAATTTGAAAATAATTAATTTTTCCTCGTTTAAAATTTATAAATTTACAAAGTGCGTTTGTGTGTTTAACGAAGGATACTTCGGAGTGTTTTGTTTGATAATTTTTATTGTAATATAAACATAATAGTATCTGACCCACTTACGAAAGCTTGCGAGGTAAGGGTTGACCTATTGGAAATGGATGCGGACGACAAGCGATGTTATTTTTAGGATGTAGCTTTGCAGCTAATTAAATATTTATAAATGTCTTTCGCAATGCACAATTACAATTCCAAGTTCTGCCAAAGATTTACCCGAATTTTTCTAGTTGGAATATGGTAAGTTCTTTGTTAATATTTTAGAGCGAAAATTATTTTAAAAATTATATTTAAGTACTTACGTGTTTTTTTTTTTTAAATTTTATATTCACGGTCATGAAATTAAATACGTTTTTAAGGTATTTGAAGAAATATAATGAATTTTCTATATTTAGTTCCTTATATAAAAATTGTACAATATTGAAGTCATGATAATTTTAAAGATGGTTTTATTTGTATTTATTTGATTCTATCTCAATAAATTGTATGTAATATAAAGATTTTAATTATTTATTTAAATGCACAACTTAGGAATAAAATATCAGACTTACATCTTATGAATGTTACAAACAAAAAAAAAACTGAATTATTTATTCTATAGATAAGGAATTTTATCTTTTTTTCAGATACTGAATATCGAATAAAAAAAAAATTTAAGAGATGTAAATATAAATAAATGATAAAAGTGCGAATGGAAAAACTTCCTTTGTGGGATCAATTTATCAATAGAAAAACCTTCTTTTATTATTGAAATCATTTCATTAAACATACAATAAAAAATAATAATCTAGAATAGATTTGAATTAGGTCATGTTAAAAATAAAACTTAAGTGAGAATTTTTTACCCTTTAATTACCTAACATAATGGTATAATAGCAACGTATAATTAAGTCGTAATAAGAGTTACGATAGAATTATGGAGCGTTCGGTCCGTATTCTGGGATTATTAGTTTGAGAATATAAAAGGGTGGATGTGGGCCTTACGCCCTAAGGCTCGACATAGTCAGTAATGAAGAAGCAAAATGTTCGCACCTTATCGTTAATTGTGTGCACATTTACTTACCTACTGGTCGGTGCTGCCGTCTTTGATGCACTCGAGTCTACGACCGAGAGGAACAGATTTGAAGTTCTACAAGGTAATCTATTTTTATATATTATTTTTTGCTTGGAAAATCTACATTAATGAGTATGTTGATATGCATTTAATATTTCAAGTCTAGATAATTATAATATACTGTTTACGTTGACTTGTATTTCAAATAAATGTATATTTTAAATTAAAAGTTTTGGGATAAATTGAGTTATTACTTAGGTATATATATTTTTAATTAATGATAAAATAAGATTTGTATTTTTTCCTTGTAATTATTTAATAACCTGGTTGGTATGTTTATGAATGGGACAATCATATATCTTATTAATTATTATGATGACATATTATCTATGTATATAATATATAAGAGATTCCCACCTATATATTGACTCGTCATCACGACATCTCTGGAACTATAAGGCGTAGAGACTTGAAATTTGGTAGGAATATTCCTTTCATAGAGTAGATGTCAGCTAAGAACGAACTTTACGAAATTACCCCCACAAGAGGGGGTTGCGGGGGTGAGGGGATTATCCAATTTGCATCAGTCATTTGGAAGTAAAGGACATACATACATTTTAATGATTAATTTTTATATAATTTATAGATTATACGACGAAACACTTCGCACATATTATAATCATATTGCACATATTAATGTGCAATAAACAATAAAGTGCTTAGTTCAGAGTTGGGTTTACCCTGTGTTTTTTATATAAATGTTTGTGTCATTGAATACAAATGTAGGTATGTTTTGAATTGAACTTGCAATCTGTAAGCTAGAGTGGAACTTACAATATTCATTACTTAGTTCTTTTTGTTGTTTTGTGAAGACATTTTTCATAAAGGTATTTAATTCTTTCAGCAATCGAAGGTATGATAATAAGGAAGTACAATATAACAGAAGAAGATTTCCGCGTAATGGAGACGGTGGTACTCAAGTCGGAGCCTCACAAAGCCGGTCAGCAGTGGAAGTTCACCGGAGCCTTCTATTATGCTACCACTGTGCTTACTACTATTGGTAAGATTATGTCTTAACATTATAGAAAATATGTTATTGTAAATTTTATTTTGTGTAGGTAGTATATAACTGACTTCAATTATATCGACAAGTAATACATCGTAGGTAGATGACAAAATAGTCAAGTACATACATACACATTTTTACGAAAATTTGTACACCCGAGAGGTAGCACAAAAAAAAAAGTAGAGTCGAGTTGTAGTGTTTCGGGTTCGATTTCGGGGATGGTCATTTGTGTTTGTACAATATTTGTTTCCGGTCACGGTGTCTATCCTTGTAGATCTCCCCACTGTGTCTCGGAGAGCACGTTAAGCTGACGGGTCCGGTTGTTATCATAAATATCTGATAGCGATCGTTACTTATGTAGGGAATATATCCGTCAACCCACAGTGGAGCAGCGTGGTGGATCGAAGTTCCAACCCTTTTTCTACATAGAGAAATAGGCCTATTCCCAGTAATGGGATGATAAAGGCTGAATCAATTAATTAAAAATAAATACAATATATAATTTCCTGCTTAAAATTGGAGCAGCCCGACTGGGGTAGTACCTCAACCTTACAGAAGACCACAGCTAAATAATACTGTTTCCAAGCAGTATTGTGTTCCTGTTGGTGAGTAAGGTGACCAGAGCTCCTGGGGGGGATTGGGGATAGGGTCGGCAACGCGCTTGCGATGCTTCTGGAGTTGCAGACGTCCATAGGCTACGGTCTTACCATCAGGTGAGCCGTACGCTTGTTTGCCAACCTAGTCACATAAAAAAAAAAATACTTCAGACGATTGACTACAATTAATACTCATCACAGGAATTCTGGTAAAATGCCTTATTCATTATTTATAAAAAAAATAGGTTGTCTGTAAAGTCGGTTTACGGATGCTAGTTGTACGTGATAACGTCATAAAGAAACATTAATTAAAGAATTGAATTGAATTATTATTACTGAATTATTATGAACTGCTAGCTCTGACGTCACGCGAGAAGAGAGAAATGTGTCACAAGTCAACGCTTGGGCCGATCGTGCCTCTCTATCGCTTGTTCCGCGCTCTCGCTTGCACGCTCAAGCTCAGGCGGAACGTGACACTTTTTCGTGCGTGCAGCTGATGTTCATCGATTAATAAGAGGTTATCACGTCCAAAAAAAATAATTGCCTGCGTACAAATTACACATGTCAGAAGTGAAACTTCTTTGGCAAACTACATAATTAAAAAAAAAACTAATTAAAAAAACAAATTTAAAATACAAAATAAAATAATTGAAAAAAAGCCAACGTCACACGGTGTTCCCAGGCGGTCACCCATCCAAGTACTGACCGTCAATGACGCTGTCGCGTTACCGGTCGCTCAAATTTTACCCCTCATGCGCCTAGAGAAGTTTCACTTAAAAAAAAACTTGTGAAATTGTATATTCTGTTGTAGGTTATGGACACTCGACCCCAGCGACAATAGGTGGCAAGTTGTTTACTATGTTCTACGCAATAGTGGGGATACCACTCGGCCTGATAATGTTCCAGAGTATCGGTGAACGAGTCAATAGACTTAGCAGGTTAGTGTTTTGTCTATGACGTGTATAGTAAAAAAAAAAAAAATTAAAAGTTTTATTCGCTGTATTTTTTTTTTAAATTAAGATTCCAACGTTTATGTATATATATATATATATAATTATATTGTTTAACGGTTTTCTTTTTCAGTCATCGTTAATTCGAAAATAAATTTAGTGCAGTCCTTCGTAACTTAAACGCATACTTACATTTCAGCTATAACAATTTTATTTATTATATCTATAAAAAAATTTCAATTAAGAAAGAATAATTAATAAAAACAATTTTCAATTAAAATTACGTTACCGATTTGTCAATGGATTAACAGACATATAAATGACAGAAAAAAATATGAAATATGATAAAATAGCTCCTTTTTTTATTTATTTTTTATTTTGTAATTTTTCAGTGTAATAATAAAATCAATAAAACGTGCGCTGAACTGCAAACAGACAAGTGCTTCAGAAGTGGATCTCATATGTGTAGTGACTACTCTATCGTCTCTGACTATAGCGGGGGGTGCGGCTGCCTTTTCTAAATTTGAGGGATGGAGCTACTTCGACAGTGTCTATTATTGTTTTATCACTTTGACTACTATAGGTAAGTGATCTATATATTAATACCTAAAGCAAAAACTTTGTACCCCTGTTTACGAAAATTGCGCAGACGGAGGAGTATGAAATTTCGCACACTTTTGTATAGAGAAGGAGCGCAGAATGCTATTTTTTTTTTCATTTTTTCATAAAAAATACATTAACTCAATAAAAAGAAGACATTACCCACTACCATATATTTGACATACCTACACACGCATATACTCTTTTGTTTATTATTAGGTATAGAAGAATAATAAGAATAGAAGTCTTTGACAACAGAACCTAAATAATGTTCAGACTTATAATTTAAATTAATTATGGTCAAATTTTGACCACTGGGTGACCACTAGTATTAATAATTATATAAATATATATATATATATATATATATAGAACTTGTAAATTTTATAATTTATACCCTTAGAAAACACAAAAGCATAAAAATTATATGGAAGATACGAAAATTGTGAGTCACAAAAAATAAAAAGAATAAAAAAATGGGATAGTCGTGGTATAATCGAAAAATCTCTCTTTGCAAGTTTAATTGCATTATCCTAGATGTAAATTAGTGATCACTAGTCGAAAATCGCTATTTGTATATTAATTATGCTTTCATTATAATACGCGTTAAAATAGCAGCAATGACTAGCATTATCATTTTAGTTCTTTGATTAGTCCCTGGATAATGCAGTAAGATTGATAATAGCACTAGAAATCAATATGAGATACTCAATTTCATCACGATACTACGAAGTTGAGTTACAATGTAATGCTCGGAAGAGTATTGTATTTTAGAGAAACGATTATGAAATGTAATTAGGTTTTAGTGTCCTTAAACTCTGGCAAATATTAATAAATAATAGTTTTATAAATAAACCAAACTTAAAAGTAGAAAATCTTATCAAATTAGTGTATTGTCATCGGTCCTCGATAAGGCTACTTAGTTTTAATGAAATCTGAACGTTTGAAGTAGATCAAAATGAAGTCCAAAGAAGTCGGTTAAACATACAGGTGAAGCTAATAAAAAGCGTGTAAAAAAGATGTATTTTTGGTAATAAATAGATAAATATAAACTAAGAATGATTTCATAATGGTTATTGAGCTAATAATTACTCGAAAAAATTACTATTAAGTCACTAAACATATTTACAGAGGTTTTAGTAACATAATATATAAAGAAACCGCTTGTTAATTTTTTTTACCAGGTTTCACAATATTCTTAAAGGAAAGAAATGTCTTCTTCCTGACTTCTTAATAAAATATGCACTTTACAATTTTTTTTTCTTATCACACAGGTTTCGGAGATATGGTAGCATTACAAAAAGACAACGCATTGAATCGAAAGCCTTCATACGTGATGTTTGCGCTGATATTTATATTGTTCGGACTAGCTATAGTGGCCGCTTGTCTCAACTTGTTGGTACTGAGGTTTGTGACTATGAACACTGAGGACGAGAAGCGTGACCAGCAACAGGCTGAACAGGTAAGTTTTAAATATAATCTATACTAATATTATGAAGCTGAAGAGTTTGTTTGTTTGTTTGAACGCGCTAATCTCAGGATATACTGGTCCGATTTGAAATTTTTTTTCAGTGTTAGATAGCCCATTTATCGACGAAGGCTATAGGCTATTTATCATCACGCTAAGACCAATAGGAGCGTAGCACCAATGAAGAATGTTTCAAAGTCGGTTTTTTTTCCTTTTGAGAACTTCCGCTTCGTAAACAGTTAAAGTTTCGCACAAATCATGTATGACAGAATTGATCCTATTCCACGCGGACGAAGCAGGGCGACTTCGACAGCAGAAGCTAGTTTCCATATAATTTAAGAAACAATACTATACATATGTATATTGTATATCTCACGCTTATTAATAAACCGAAATAAGTAAAAAAAACACTTGTGGAATATCGTCGTCTAAGTTTTGAACCTCTACCTTGTTGGAAAGATTCTGTTGTGTTTCACGTGTTGACGATACTATTTTTACGTACTTGATCTTAAATTGTAGATTTAGGTAAGTAAACAGTACAATAAAATTATTTATATTTAATGAATAAAATGGGTTTTGTTTTTTTAAGTTCCGACTTCTGCCATTTTAGTATTAAAAATTGGGAAAAATTGTTTGATCCATTAAATCGGCCATTTTGCTCTGTTTCGCGTGGCGGCCACTTCGTACCTATTCTTTTAGCTGAGTTAGTTCATTTTATTAGAAAAAGTAGGAATACACAAATTTTGACTTATTTCGGTTTATTAATAAGTGTGTGATATGTATGTTTTTATAATAACCAGTGACGCATTCCACGTGAAGCGGACTGATAAAATTGTTGTTGTTTTTAAGCTGGTGATCGTTATTTTTATTAAGATATTATTTCAAGAAAAAGTTCAAAATTTTTGACGTAAGTCTCTCCTGACTGCTTTGTCTCGCTAAGTAACACTTTCAGCGACCCTCCAAAAATAATTTCCCCCGCTTTTCCACCATAAATAAATTTTGTGATAAGGCATAATATTTTTATTTCAAAGTAATATGCCTTTTAAACACTTGATCATGGTACAATTTTAAGAACTGTCAAGCTATAAAAACAAATTAATTATTTTTTAACCGACTTCAAATACGAACGAGGTCTTAATTTCGATTTTTTTTATATGTCATCTCAACTTTTTACTGGGTGTACCTATTTTTAATGATCCATTTTTTTATTCGAAAGTTGGTGTTTATCACATAGTCTCAATAAAATTTGAGCGAGATCTGATAATTATAGGTCGCGGCAAATTAGTAAAGCGCTGACCGTTTCTGCGCAGAAGTATGAAATACGGTATCGGAGGGGCGAGGCAGGGACGCAGGAGGGTCGCGCGTATCGGCCGTGAGCTGTGATTGGTTCTCCAGTCGTTCCTTGCCTCGCGCAGCGAATCATCGTCCCGCTTACTTCTTAAGTACTGTCGCGCTGTTGAGAGTTTCGTTATTAATATTGTTTTTAAGTTTATTTTATTTGTAGAAGTTGCTGTTTTTGTTTGAATTTTGTTTTGTGTTATTTCGTTGAAATTGTATTAGGTTTTTAAGTTTATTTTATTTGTGGATGTTGGTGTTTTTGTTTGAATTTTGTTTTTAAGTATATTTTATTTGTGGAAGTTGGTATTTTTGTTTGAATTTTGTTTTTTTTTTGTGTTATTTCGTTGAAATTGTATTAGGGTTTTAAGTTTATTTTATTTGTGGGACGTTTTCTCTGTTGATAAATATGCCTAAACATAGTAAAGTTTAAAAAAGACAGGCACGAAAAATGATATATGATGTGATGAATGATAATGATATGTGATGTGAAGGTAACAATTTACCTTAAAATGGAGACTGATGGATTTATTAATTCTCTAAGTCAATTAAAAAGCGAAGTTAATGATGGCGTTGCAACAAAATTAAACACTTTAATTAATGATTTGGGAAAAATTCAAAAACGGACAACAATGGCTACAAAGGTATCAGTTACTACTGTAAGAAAAATCTCCACTGAAGCTAGTAAGTCTGATTTACTCACTGTATTTAGAACACCTGGCAAAAAAAAGGTCAAGCACGAAACCTGTCACTAACATTGATAATTTTGACCAAGGTCCAAGGTGAAAAGAGTTATAGACAATTTTCACAAAGTGAACAACGGACTGCCTACTGTTAAGAAGTTGAAGAAAAAGCTGGAAGAAGATGTTAACTTTAAAGGTTCGGAGCGAAGTCTTCGACGTAATACAATAAGTAATTTGGGATTCCGCTGGAAACAAATAGAAAATAACCGTAAGGTTCTTATAGAGTCTTCGAACATACGTATGCAAAGAATTGAGTACTAGGTTATCATAAGGGTCATTTCTATCGAATAAAACATAATAATTATAACAAAAAAAAAAAAAACAATACAAGACTTTTTACAGATCCACCATACTGTTTAATAGTTTAGAGATAACACATGAGTGCGCGATTGTACACATGCGCAGCTATCCCCTCTACTTATCACT
Organism: Melitaea athalia; assembly: GCA_905220545.2. Lineage (NCBI taxonomy): Eukaryota > Metazoa > Arthropoda > Insecta > Lepidoptera > Nymphalidae > Melitaea > Melitaea athalia. Next base: position 9,129,076 of record HG992203.1, read on the forward strand.
CAGCGACACAGAAAATTGCCGCAGGCTATACCTTTTGAGTTATCCCTATTAATGTGTATTGTTGTCTTGTCGATATAAAATAAAGTCGGTTTTAATATAGTTTAAGAACAAACATAATTGTGTAAAGTTGGTAGTTGAAAAAATTAAAAATAAAAACATTCCGACAGTTAACTTGATTTATTTCTTGATTTTTATAATTAAATATTACAAATTTAATAGAAATGACGTCTTGTCCAATCACACCGCTGTCTTACTTTCCCCTCTTTACCACACCTCGTTCCGCCTCCCTATTTCTTAACGAGGTCGGCAAACAAGCGTACGGCTCACCTGATGGTAAGCGATTATCGTAGCCTATAGACGCCTGCAACACCAGAAGCATTGCAAGCGCGTTGCCGACCCGACCCCCAATCTACTACAAAATCTCTGGTCACCTAATACTCACCACAGGACCACAATACTGCCGGAAAGCAGAAATATTTAGCTGTGATCTTCTGTAAGGTCGAGGTACTGCCCCAGTCGGGCTGCTCCTGGTTTTGAGCAGGATATATCCTGGTGTGCCCTACCATACAATTATTTTACATTTATGTATATGATTCCAGGCTCAACAAGTAGCAGTGAGGTTAGAAGGCGACGTGATAACCGCGGATGGGGCGGTACTAAGGGGTGTGGCGAGGGGTACGAGACTACCCGCCCCGCCCAGGCTGGTTCACCTCGGTGAGACACGTACTGTTTGTCTTCTAATCTACGCTTCAATACGCTCCAGCCTGTAATATCCCACTGCTGGGCATCGGCCTCTTTCTCCATGTAGGAGGTTTGGAGCTTACTCCACCACGCTGCTCCACTAGGGGTTGACGGATATGTGCCCTACTATGAGTAACAATCGCTATCAGGCATTTCTGATAACAACCGGAAAAGAGGCCTATGCCCAACAGTGGGATGTAACAGGCTAAATGCGTATGCATAGATGTATTATGTGTACTTTTATATATTTTGAGATTGGTTGATAGAATGTACTTAAAGCTAAGTACCTATTCTGTAAAATTTACTTAAAAAATCTATATATATTAAAATCAATTGCTGTTCGTTAGTCTCCCTAAAACTCGAGAATGGCTGGGCCAATTTGGCTAATTTTCATCTTGAAATGTTTGTAGAAGTTCAGGGAAGATTTAAACGATGAGAAACATAAATAATATATAACAGAAAATACTAAAAATGACAATTTAATTTTCCAATAGAAAATGTTCCCAGCGCGGAAATTTAATGTCTTTTGTCAAAAACGCTGTCAATTGGTTGTCAAATATTTATAGGTGCGTTCAGAAAGTGTTTTGTGTATATTTTTCACAAATATACGTAGGTGATACGAAGTTCACCGAGCCATCTAGTACTAAATGAATATTTTTGTTGTAGGTGATACATCAATGGTTCCTTTATATGTAGACGAGGAATATCCTCCAAGTGTTTGCAGTTGTTCATGTAGCTGTTTTGGACCAAACAAGTGAGATTACTTTTATATTTTTTTTATTATTAATGGACCATGTTTTTAACTTTATTTTTGATGTTTAAAAAGAAGGACTGTTTGTGATTGAACTTGCAGTAAATAAAAGTGTACAAAATAGTTCTAATAATAACTATTGTAATTTATCAAAAACTTCAATAAAAAAAAACATAATAAAAAATTTAGGCTGTATTAAATATTAGTTTTGTAACAAATACAGTATAGACTTGTTTAAATCCTGGTTCTTGTATTTATGTAACATTCATTGAAATTGAAGTTTTAGTAAGGAATATTATATTTCTATTTTAGTGTCAATTATCCGCCAAGTTTTTTCATTAGATATGAAAAAATACATTAATATTTTTTCGTCTAAAGTTTACTCCATTAAACTTACCTTGATTAAAATTTAATTTTTCAGATCAATACCCTACAGAGATCCTCTTTCGCCGGTACAACCGACGAACATAAAACAAATCAAAGCGAAAAACTACCGAGAACTGGGCAGTATACCGCGTTACATAGAAAAATCATCGTCTAAAAATCGTTCCCAATCTCTACGACTCAACTCAGCATCCGGCTACTTGTATATGAACGCAAAGACGAACGACTTTCAACTGGACCCCGAAGATTTCCGAGAGATGGTCGCTAAAAGGCGAGAACAACTCCGCAAAGGTATGGCTAATTATGAAATATCGAACGATCAGTATCTAAACCCTTATAGAAACAGCTTTAATAGACACGAGGCAAGTCCGCACAGCTCCTCTCTATATTCTATGAACATCCGTTCAGATAATAGAAGCAACGATCCCCTCGTTGATGACTACGATTCAGAGAAATCTAGCTACGCAAAGAAGAAACTGATGAAAAATATCGCTAGAAACACTAGCGCCACGAACCGAAGAGTTGAGAACTACTTTTACGATGATGCAGTGTTACATTTCGATGATGAATACGCGTTCGATGGGTCGATATTGTTCGCGAAAAGAAGAAAATCGATAGATGGTATGTGGGATGAGGGTTTGGCGGGGTTCGTGAGGGCTGGAGATTTTCAATCTCAGTTGTCAAATGATGGTAGCTTCGGATACTACCTGCCTGATGATGACCAGCAATACTTTGTCAACGATACCCTCACTTTCAACCTGCCTCCCCACCGCGCGAGTATATAGTGAATAGTTTAAAAAGGGCCAATTAATATAAATAAAGACTTTTGCAGTTCTAGCTTTTACACTTAGGTGGGTAGATGCGAATTTTTTTTTTCGAATTTACGGCTTAGCTTCTTGTAGATATTGTAATATGCGATGGTTTTAGGGTCTTTTCACACACGATTTCTATCACAGATAATAGATTAAATTGTTAGTTTTCTCTGATTAAGTGAATTTCAATCGAAGTGCCATTTAATAAATGTTTACAGAGGTAACTAGGTATTAATGTCGAAAACAAATTGTTAATGATGTAAGATTTTTGTAAAAAAAAAGAAACTAAAATGGCGGCATTCCTAAATTAAACGTCATCCTAAAAAAAGAATTTTTAATCGTAAGTAATTTGAAATATCACGGTGCTTCGCTCACAAATCTTTATAAACTCACTTATTTCTCGTACTTTAAGTTGTAACTTTTATGAATTTTATAAATCTATGATACAGATAAAAGATCGTAACAAAAATGGCTTGACTAAAATAAAAACAAACAGATTTTGCTGTCCAAAATTTGTATATTTTGTCGTATTTTCCCGACTGTCGGGATTTTGAAATAATACTTTGAAAAATCTACAGTCGTACATTTAAATAGTTTCAAAAAGAAACAATTAAAAAATGACGTTCAGATTGACAGCTCTGCTGTCAAAAATTCAAAATGGCTGACATATTTGAGACAACATGGCTTCTAAAAGTTCTAAATTTATAATTACTAAATATAATACAATACTGGGTCAGTTTACTAGTTTAACATAATATAACAAGTTATATATCTGCCTATCAATAAGACCCGTTTGTAAAGTACATTTTATACAAAAGACGTGTGTGGGAGATCCTAAATTGTTAAAATATCTTTTTCGTTAATAATAAAATTATATAAAAACGATCAATCTTTGTAAATTTAACTAGGATAGTTATTGTAACGACCAGTATTATTTACTTACGTTCAAAATTATTGATCTCTTCGTATGGTAAAAGTGTTACCAGTTATCAGTCAGCAGTTCAGCATCCTGTCGTAGTCCACTGCTGGACGTATGGTTATGTTTTTTTGGGGAAACGTGTTATATAAAAATATTATTTTCTATTTTGAAACAAACATTGTTAAACTAGTTTTTTATGTTATTTTTTATAATATGTTTATTAATAATACTTGGACTTCCTATCTAAGTCAAACCTTCAGAATATTACAATTGGTACTAGATCCTCACTCAAGTACTTTCTGAATCTTAATAATACAGGGTGTCCCGCGATAAAGTGCAACCCCGAAAGAGGGTGAAACTAGACCATAAATTATCGACAAAAAACATAGAAAAAACTTTTTTAAAAAAATATTTTATTTTTTATTGACGAATTAAGATTTTTATATCTTACCTAGACTCTATGTACAAAAAATGATGATTTCTTCCAAAGTAGTGGGTCGATTACTTTAAAATAAAATAAAATATTACGCCACGTACTTGGCGGTAAGGATAAAATAAAAATTAGCTGGCAAAAAAGTGGCATTATGTCTTTAACTATGCTTCTTGTGAAAAAAAATCCATTTTTTATGACTGTTTTTTTCAATGATCTCTAATTTTCTCAGAATTATGCCCCCAATACCAGGAAATTTTATGATTTATTATTATTTCTTACCATATTGCCATTCAAATAAAAAAAAATTTACGCCTGTATCCCAAAAAACACGTACAAAAATCATCATTTTTTGTACAAAGAGGCTACGTAAGCTATATAAAAATCTCAATTCGTCAGTAAAAAAAAAAATAAAATTTTTTTTTTTAATTTTTTTAATTTTTTTCTGTTTTTTGTCGATAATTTATGGTCTAGTTTCACCCTCTTTCGGGGTTGCAGATTATCGCGGGACACCCTGTATATTGTAGTATCAGTCATCTCCACACTCAAATAAATATCTTCAAATTGTCTAGGAGCCGTGATAGGGTTTTAGAATCATGAGAAATATTTATTAATAGCAACACTGATTTGTGCTTTCCATTGGTGATTCATGATCTAGTCCTTTCATTGATTGTCTGTCAATCCTTGATTGTCTAATTCTGGCAAACGCTTGTCTAACACTTATCGGCGATTGTGCCACATTTTAATTCAAGAGAATTATACAATATACCTTTATTTTGATTACTTGAAATAAAAAGGGAGATGTAGCGTTATACGTTATAGTCTCTTTTACCCTTTTTGGTTTATCTTATGTGATGTCATGAAACTTGTTTTTAAGAGTTTTAAGCAAAGGACTGCCAAATAAAATATCTTGTGCCAAATATTTACTTTAAAAGTATTTTGCGTATATTAATATGTAATATTTGTTGATAATATGAACTGAGCAGTATTTCTTCCAAATAAATTTAATGTGCCAAAAAAAAAGTTATGTTTATTACATATGTTTTTATTAAGTTATAGAATAAGAATTTTATGTTAAAATATTTTTAAGACGAAAAACTTTGAGCGAATTGACGATACTTTCACTAATTCAATTTGTAAACTATTTATTTTATTTATAAATAATGTAGATAAGTATGTATGAAAAATGGTGTGGCGATATTTCGTATGTTTGTGTGTATGATATATATCTTTAATTTCGACCGTCTTTACATATATATCAAAGCGTCCTCATGCATAAAAATAACTTTCGCACAGTAAAAACGATTAATTAAATATTATATGAAAAGTTATTTTATGTACTGGCAATTAAAGAACATTTAAGAATGTTGCCACTAAACAAAAAAAAAAAGCAATTAAATTGTTTTGTTCTTCTCTCGTTACGTAAAAATCGACGTTATATTATGAAAAATATTTCAAATTATGTAAAACATAAATTTTTAATTTAATAACATTGCTTAAAAGTTTAATGGTAAAACCAAAATAAAATATTCTATAAAATGCTTTGAGCACTATAGTCCGGTTCCTGTATTTAAAACGATTCGTCTCGTACGCTAATCTTTCATGTTCGTGTTAAAATTTAAACTAAGTATAGTTTTTTTTTTTTATACGGAACCAGGCTTAAAACAACATAAAATTTAAATCCATTATGATATAATACACATTGATTAACAAAAAACTAAAGATATCTTTAATATTGTTTTAAAGCAATTCAATTAAATTTCTTTATAATAATGTTAAACGATTTACGAAACCTGTTATTTGAATTGCAAAAAAAAAGAAGTATTGTGGTTTAAAAAACTTATTGCTAGTCATTTTACCAAAATTATTATTATTAAAAAAAATATTAAAGCATTCTAATGCTTGGTTTATATAACTTTAAACTTTTTGAACAATTGGTATTTTAATTGCTTAAAATTTTCAGAAGACTATTTTTACTCTTTGTTGAGTCCTTCTTGTATTTTAAGTAAAAAAATTAATATATTTTCACTTTTTATTTACATTATACATAACGTGTTAAAAAATGTCCGATAAAATTGACATAAAAAGATAGCAAATTGACATATAAAATAGCAGGAAGAGCAGGATATATAACGAAAATAAAATGATTTAATCAATGAATTAATTTCATATGAATGATGATTGGTATGCTACAGGTGGTAAGGCGAAGTGGGCAAAATCATTTGGAACATTTAAAAACTTTTGTTTTAATTTTTCACCTAACTTTTAGTCACAGATGATTAAATAATAAATTCTTAAAAATGTAATAGAAATAAATCACAGTTTTACAACTTACTTATTATAATGGTTTAGGTCAACAGGTGGTCATAGGGTGTTTCCCAAACATTGTTCTGCCATGCCCCGGTAATTTTCACACTGCCCATCCGTGACCCACTTAATACTTTAAAACCCAAACTGGTTCCAGTAGATAAATAATACACATTTATTAATAGTAAAAATCGATAGCAGGTATTATTTTTAAAACAAGGCGCTAATGTTGCGGTATTTTATTTTAAAGGCCCGGTACCGGGTCGCGCCCCGGCGAATGGGAAAACTCTGGTTTAAGGGATTAAAAATAATCTTTCCTATTTGCCTCCCAAGTATAGCCGACCACCAATTAGTCAACCAGTTAGGATTCATATCACAGTGTTACAATAAAAATTGTTGAAATATTATTACGTACAGAACTACCGCTTTATAAGTTCGGCTAACATTTGTTGTATTTTTTTTTTAACTTGAGATGATTATTGTATTACTAATCAATATTTGTTATATTGAAGATAACAGCTTAAAATTAAAACAAAACTGACATATTTCATAGAAACATTCTGCCGGACTTATAATAATAAAATACTTACAATAATATTATTTATTATTTTATTATATAAATTATTGTTATTATTTTTTTAAATAACTAATCATATTAATGCTTAAATCATTTTTGACAACTTTTTGCTATAATAGCAAAAATTAAAATTGTAAAAATGAAATCTAGCTATTAGAACGCACAGTTATTGCCATTTCCATTTTCCTAATATAAACTTGAATATAAATTTCGAAAAAATGCTCTTTTCATTAAACTTTGATCTCCTTTTATTGTGATATTTTTTTATTTTATTAAAAAGGCTTGTGACTTAATTATTGTTCTTTTTGAAAGCGTTTTTTATTATTGTAAGGGAAATAATTTTATATATTTTCTATGTAATTTTTAATTTGTGATTTATACTAGTCTCTAATATAAGGTATTTTTAATTAGGACATTTATTTTATATACAATCCAATGCTTCTTGGCATTTTACTTGTATTCGTAAAATAAGTGCCAAAATAGCTTCTTTTGAGTGCCAATTTATTTTTTTAATGTTACGCTTGTTCATTATAATATACTTACATATAATTATGTATACTTACTTATTTAATTTTAAAAGAATTTTATCGCGTTTTCTAAAGCTTCATTAATAAATTATTTTGGACATTTTTTCCAATTTATAAAATGTAAGTTATATAATATGTCTTTAGGCGTCATGGTCGGAAACGTGATTTAATGCGACAGGATAGACAGATAGGTATAATCAACATTTCTAACGTCAAAAATTAAAAAAAAGCCAGTGTGCTTTAGACCATACGACTGAAGTAAAACTTCTTTAGCTCCCAGAAAGAGAGAAAGAAAATGTGTCTCTCTCTTGCCCCTACAGTAATACATATATACGAAAAGTAACTCTCTCTCTTTCTATCTTCGGTTCGCCTCGACCGATCACACTTCGTAACGCTCTGGTCACGCATTCACCAGCTTACTTCGAGCGTGCGTAAAGAAGTTTTACTTCAACAATCAATTACGATAGAGTCGCGGTAATACGAAAAACTAGAAACGATTTGGTAGCGATTACTATCACTAATTATTGTTCACCGATTGCTTATCAAAAGCAATATTAACTGTCATTGATGTCGTCCAGTTGTATTTATTAAATCATCACCAAAACAGTTTCCAATGTTTATTTAGCATATAATAAAGTTCGAGGCCTTTCAAAACCAAGCAAAATCTAAATTGAACAAAAGAGGTTACAGAGACAGGGTTAAATTATTCAAATTACCGATTAAAATTAATAACAATAATAATGACAACAACTGTATCAATCAAAAAATGTTTTAGCCATTTGTACAGTCATAGAGTACGTACGTGCTTTCCGCGATCGCGTGCTACAGATAGCAAAGTGCATACGCATCATAACACCGAGCCGGCGTTGTATCGCGCGTCAGCGTCAACTTGATCGCGATGACCCAGATACGCGGTTTGGCTGATGCGGCAAATTATTAGTTATTTAATAATTAACATCTGTTAAGGCGAAGCCAATATTTAATATTATGGATTCGCAAAAATATTCTACTAAAGAAATTGAAATAAGAACCGAATTGGAACATGAGCTGTATAAATGCTACAGCGAAGAAAAAGCGAAACGAGAAGAACTACAATGTGTGGTTCTTGAGTTACAAGCTCAAGTAGAAAAATTGAAGGAAACCCTCAAATGCTACGCGGAGCTAGAAAAAAAGAATGCTACTAATCAAGAAATAGACAAAAATGAAAGTTCTCCTAAGCACATGGAATACATGACAGATGAGGAAGAGCTAGCCAGAGAAACGGAGTGGATACGAGTGAAAAATAGAAAAAAAAGGAAACTGAACAACTCTATCACCCCTCCGACACAGGCCAGCCATGACAAAGAAAAGGGTATTCAAAAGCCCAAAAAAATTCCCCCACCACCTCCTATAATTGTGGAAGGCATTAAAAATTATCAGTCTTTTTATGACTCCATTGCCTGCACTCAGCCCGGTGAATCTTTCACAGTAAAGATGCTGAGCGGTGATAGTGTAAAGCTCAATGCCAAAAATGAAGACTCCTATCGAGGAATCACAAAGCTGTTAGAGTCTAACATGCTACGCTGGCATTCGTATGAAAATAAACAAGCGAGACCGATACGAGTCATGGCTAAAAAGTTGCACCATACTTGCCAACCAGAACGAATAGTAGAACACTTAAAAAAAACGGGATACAAAATTCAAAATGCAGTCAACAAATTAAGTTGGAAGACAAAAGAACCACTAAATATGTTCATACTTTCTTTCGAGAATGACGAAGACGTCAACAAAGTCTACGGCATCAATAACATCCTAGGCTGTAAGGTGGAGATTCATCCACTTAAGACTTCAAGACTTATTCCTCAGTGTAAGAGATGCCAAGCATATGGACACACGCAAAAATATTGTGCAAAGGAACCAAGGTGCGTCAAATGTACGGGTAAACACCTTACGAAAGATTGCCAGAAACCAAAGGAGGAAAAACCTAAATGTGTACATTGTGGCGAGTCACATCCTGCCAATTACAGAGGATGTATAGTTGCCAAAGAAATGCAAGAAATTAAAAATAAGCAGAATAAGAAGCAACCTTCATCCATACCAAAATCGACTGTACCTTTATCCCATGGTCCAATAAAAGCTAAAAAAGCCAATCAAAACGCATTAATAAATAGCCAAACATCAATGAATCCATTGTCATACTCACAAGCAGTGAAGGGCAAGACAGAAGCGAGTCTTGAGTCAAAACTCGATAAAGTGCTGAGTTTGATGTCACGATTCGACGAACGCCTTCAAAAATTAGAAGCTAGCACCAAAGTAGCTAACAATCGTCAGCAACAATGAACAACCTAAAGATTATGGCTTGGAATGCAAATGGATTACAGCAACATCAACACGAATTGCAAGTAGTCCTAGATACAGAAAATATTGATGTGTGTTTAATATCAGAATCACACTTCACAAAGCAATCATATATAAAATTCAAAGGATACAGAGTATATCATGCATTGCATCCTAACAACTCAGCCAGAGGTGGAAGTACCGTTATTATTAAAGAAAATATCCATCACTATGAGCAGATAAAGTATGAAGAATACGAAATGCAAGTGGTTGGTGTAAAAATTAAAACCACAAGATACGATAAAGTCACCATAGCAGCTATATATAGCCCTCCGAAGTATGCAATTAAAAAAGAGCAATATATGGAGCTTTTGACGCGACTAGGAAATAGATTTATTATAGGCGGAGATTTCAACGCTAAAAACGCTTATTGGGGTTCCAGACTTACTACCACCAAAGGCAAGGAACTGTTAAACGCTATCCGAGAAATAAAATGCCAACCCATTTCAACTGGGAAACCAACATACTGGCCAACAGATACACAAAAAATTCCCGATGTGATAGATTTTTTCATATATAAAGATATTCCTTCTAACTTTATAAGGGCTGAAGAAGGATTTGATATGAACTCTGATCACTCTCCAATATTTTTACACTTAGATGAGTATATCATAGAAAAAGAAGTTAACCCAACTCTGGTCAATAAAACTACAGATTGGGAATCGTTTAGATTAGACTTAGATAATAGAATAGACTTAAAGTCATTTATAAGTAATAAGGAACAACTAGACTTAGAATTAAGAACTTTTATAGTAGATATCCAACAATCTGCGTGGAACAATACACGTCACAGAAAGAAGATGACGACAACAGGTAACAATTACCCTAAAGAAATAATGGACCTTATCAAAGAAAAAAGAGCTCTAAGGAAAAAATGGCAGAGGCGCAGGTTTCCTGAAGATAAGACCCAATTAAATTGGCTGGCCAAGCGAATTAAAAAGAAAATACGGAAATTTCGAGATGACTGTATGACTAAATCGCTAAAAAAGCTAACCAGTGATCGTTCAACTGATTACTCCTTATGGAAAGTGACAAAATATGAAAATCGTCCTATCCATCACATACCACCTATAAGAGAGTTAAATAATCAGTGGGCTGTAAATAACGAACAAAAAGCAACAAGGTTTGCTCAGCATTTAGAAGAGACTTTTAAACAGAGTGACCCTGAAAGTCAATACTTCTGTTGTGAACTAAATGAACTTGAACAAGAAGATCAAGAAATAAAACTAGTTATACCTAAAGAGGTGGCGAAAGAAATTAAAGAAAACATTAGCTCAAAAAAGTCCCCTGGTTATGATCTTATAACAGGAGAAATTTTGAAAAATCTTCCACGCAAAGCTGTGGTAAAGCTAAGCAAAATAATTAATGCTGCATTTAGGCTGAAGTATGTACCAGACCTATGGAAAGTTGCAGAAGTCATAATGATACCTAAGCCAGGAAAGCCGCTGCAGGATGTTACTTCCTACAGACCCATCTCTCTGCTACCGGTGATATCTAAACTTTTCGAAAAACTGTTTCTTAAACGATTAAAGCCAATTATAGCAAAGAAAAATCTTATACCTGACTATCAATTTGGATTTAGAGAAAGTCACTCTACGATAGAGCAGGTGCATAGAATCACGAACCTTATTGAAAACACACTGGAAAACAATAAAGTATGTGCAACTGTTTTTCTGGATGTAGCCCAGGCCTTTGACAAAGTCTGGCACGAGGGTTTAAAATATAAATTCAAAAAGATGTTGCCAAGACAATTTGCGGATATCTTGGAATCTTACATAACCAACAGAGCCTTTAGAGTAAGACAAGAAGATGCTGTCTCAGAACTAAAGGAAATAAAAGCTGGCGTACCACAAGGGAGTGTACTAGGTCCGGTCCTGTACCTACTGTACACGTGTGATATACCAGATATACAGAACATCACTATTGCTACTTTTGCTGACGACACCGCAATCATGTCTACTGGAAAAAGTCACAAAGAAGCAGTGGAAAAAGTACAGAGAGGGTTAAATCATTTCTATGATTGGACTGTAAAGTGGAGGATTAAACTGAATGAAACTAAATCCATTCACATTGACTTCACCAATAAAAATACAGAATATCACCCAGTGTATATTAATAATCAACGTGTTCCCTATGAAAACACAGCTAAATATCTAGGTATGACGCTAGACGCAAAGCTTCGCTGGAAAGCCCATGTCAAAAAGAAACGGGATGAACTCGAGATCCGATATAGAAGCATGAACTGGCTGCTGGGAAGACATTCCTCGCTGTCAATTCCCAATAAAATCCTGCTCTATAAAGCAGTTCTTATGCCAATATGGACATATGGTATACAGCTTTGGGGCTGTACTAAACAGAGCAATGTACAAATCATCCAACGTTTCCAAAACAAGGTACTCAGGAATATTGTAAATGCGCCCTGGTACGTAAGAAATGACGACATCCATCGGGACCTCAATATAGATGTCGTTAACAAAGTTATACAAAAATACGCAGAAGCACACCAACATCGTCTTCATCATCATGTGAATGTCGAGGCCATCCAGCTCCTCGATACCACAGACATAGTGAGAAGACTAAAAAGGACTAAACCTTTTGAGTTAGTGTAGTGTAAGTTTAATGTGACTTTATCGCGAGTGTAATATGGTGATATAGTGCTATAAAAATGATCACAAGAACAAAGTGACTTCCCCTTAAGAGACACTAAGAAACTGCAAAGGACAGAATCTTAGACATAATTACTATTAGCAATTTAAGTTAGTTTTGAATTACTTATTAGCCTGTATAAAGACAAGGCTAGATTGTAATAAACATGTGTGGAAAAAAAAAAAAAAAATTTTGTTTGCCATTGTATAGCCGTTTCTGGTTTGTTTTTACCATGTTTCCGGACGGAGTAGGGGTACACAGGAGTGAATTCTTCTAATCCCAATATATCCTAGTAGGTGTCCGTTGAATATAACGCATTTATTAATTACTAGCTTCTGCGCGCGACTTCGTCGGCGTGGACTCCGCTCCTATTGGTCTTAGCGTGATGATACATAGCCTATAGCCTTCCTCGATAAATGGGCTATCTAACACTGAAATCATCATCTCCCTGCCCTTATCCCACTTATGTAGGGTCGGCACAACATGTTCTTCTCTTCCATTCCTCCCTATTATTCGTCACTTCAACGCTTACTCCTTTCTTTCTCATGTCCTCACTCACACAATCCATCCATCGCTTTCTTGGCCTGCCGATCGCTCTTCGTCCTTCGACATTCATCCCTAACATTCTTTTACCAATATAGCTTTCATCCCTCCTCATTACATGCCCATACCATGCTAACCTTCTGCTCCTCATTTTCTCCGTCACGGGTGCTACTTTCAAACTTCCCCTTATATACTCATTTCTAATTCGGTCTTTCCTCGTTACTCCACACATCCATCTTAGCATTCTCATCTCGGCTGCGTGCACTCTTCTTTCATCCGTCACTTTCGTTGCCCAACATTCTGACCCATACATTATGACAGGTCTTATGATCGTTTTGTAGATTTTCCCCTTAAGTTTAAGAGGCATTCGTGGATCACAAGCTGTTGCAGAGACCTGTCGCCATTTCATCCATCCCGCATTTATTCTATTTTTCACGTCACGGTCTACGTTGCCGTCATTTTGGATTAATGAACCGAGGTACCGGAAGTCGGAGCAGACTGGTAGGGATACACCATTCAAGGCAATATGGGAAAAACTGGACAAACCGCTGAAATTGCAAAATAAATGCTCGGTTTTGGATCTACTCATCCTCAACCCCGCGCCCTCCAGTCTTTCCTGCCATTTTCCCAGTCTGCTCTGGACCTCGAGAGCATTATCTCCGACAAGAACAATGTCGTCGGCAAACAGCATACACCACGGTGCTTCCTCCTGTATGTCTGATGTTAGAACATCCATAACTAGGAGGAACAAATATGGGCTTAAAGCCGACCCCTGGTGCAAACCTACAGCCACATTGAACGTGTCAGTTACTCCGGCTTCGGACCGGACGTGGCTACTAGCTCTATCATACATCGCCTGAACAAGTCGTACATACTTCTCGGCCACACCTTTCCCTTTCATAGCCCACCACAGAACTTTACGGGGGACCCTATCATATGCTTTTTCCACATCTATGAACACCATATGCAAATCTTTTTGTGCGAGTCGGTATTTTTCACAGAGTTGGCGGAGTGCAAATATGGCATCCGTAGTTCCCCGGCCCGGCATAAACCCAAACTGGTTCTGTGTGACCTCACATTCTTCTCTCATTCGTCGCGCTATCACATTCTCCCATATCTTCATACTATGTGACACGAGCTTTATTCCCCGATAGCTGCTGCAATCCTGTATGTCACCTTTATTCTTAAAAATGGGCACCAGTGAACTGTTGCACCATTCCTCAGGTATAACCTCTTCTTGCAACAACTTATTGAAGAATAAAGTCAGCCACTTCCATCCATCCGCATTCAAAAACTTCCATACTTCCGCTGGTATACCATCTGGCCCAACTGCTTTTCCATTCTTCATACTCTGCACTGCCATCTTCACTTCCTCTATACTTACCTCTTTCACCAATCCTTGATTACTCCGTACATTTTCTAACACTCCGCTCCATTCATTTTCTTCGTTCATTAATTTATTGAAATATCTCTTCCAGCGTCCTTTTATTCCCTCATCGTCCGTCAATATCTTTCCCGCTTCGTCTTTTATACATCTCATATGTTTTACATCTCTTCCATTCATCTCTCTCTCTCTCGAAATTCTAAAGAGATCTTTTTGGCCTTGTGGGCTCTCCAAAAAATCGTACAACTTATCTTGTACCTTGGCCCTTGCAATAGCGACTGCTTTCTTAGCCTTTTTTTTACTAGTTTTATATTCTGATCTTTTTATTTCCTTTTCTCTGTCATTTCCATCTTCCATCCTTTTCCATTCTTTGAAAGCATTCTTCTTTTCTTTCAAAATCGTCTGTACTTCCTCATTCCACCACCATGTATCCTTGTCTATCTTCCTTTTCCCTTTCGTTTCCCCAAAGACATCCCTCGCTACATTTCGTATCCACGTTGCCATCTCACTCCAACACTCATTTACTCCAATCTCTGACATATCTCCCATCTCTATCATTTTACCAACCACTCTTTCCCTAAATTCTGCAGCCAAATCTCTATCATCCAGTCTGTACCATTTCGTTCTAGCTGGGGGCTTCGAGCTCTTATTTAAACGCTGAACTTTTAGAGTTAAGTCCAGGAGCAGTAACCTATGTTGGGAAACAAGGCTCTCACTCGGTATTACCTTGCAGTCCTTGGCCGATTTTAGCCTATTTCTTCTTAAAAGTATGTAGTCAATTTGGGTAGAATGTAGACCACTACGGTATGTGATAAGATGTTGTTCCCGCTTTTGATAAAAAGTGTTAGCTATGGCTAAGTCAAAGGCCAAGGCCGCTTCCAGTAGAGAATCGCCGTCTCGGTTCCTGACTCCGTGGCCTCGGCCCCCATGCACTCTCTCATACCCGTCATTCATCCTTCCCACGTGTCCATTAAAGTCCCCCCCAATGTATATTTCCTCACATTCGGGTATTCTCATTAATGCCGCATCAAAATCCTCCCAAAACTTTTCTTTCACACTGTCATCGCATCCAGTTTGCGGCGCATACACACTAACTACATTCAAAACCAAGTCTTCCATCAACAGTTTTACTACAATTACTCTATCATTCACTCTTTTCACATCCGTCACCTTGTTCTTCAGCTCCTTATCCAGCACTATACCTACACCATTCCTTTTCCCATCACATCCACAATAATAAAACTTATAACCCGCCCCAATTTCTCTTGCTCTCTGTCCCTTCCACTTCGTCTCCTGCAAACACGCTATATTTATCCGTCTCCTTTCCAAAACATCCGCTAGCTCTCGTCCTCTCCCAGTCATCGTACCCATATTCCAACTTGCAATCCTCAAGCTCACCTCCCGGACTAGCCTCTTACGCTGCCCCCGTCCCTGGTGCAGCAACCCTTGTCCATTTCCCACAGACGCCGGGTGCTGCGTCTGCGCGTCGCCTGCGGGGTACGCCCTAATATTATCGCACACTCTGTCACTCAGACTCATGCTGTAAGGGGTTTGGCATGATATATTTTACGACCGGCCGCCTGCCTAACATCAACCCTCCTTGGGAATTCTTGGCAAAATATAAGAAGGATAGGTGGGAAGGGTTTAAGTGGGAAGGGATCTGGGGTTAGGGATACCAGTGCCACGGATTACGGGCAGGGGTATGTGACACTAGCAGCTAGAGCAGTCCGGGGTCGCGTACCCGTAGCGGTACCAACCAGTTATCGGATAGATATCTAGTGGTCCCACCCTCTGTCTAACACTGAAAGAATTTTTCAAATCGGTCCAGTAGATCCTGAGATTACCGCGTTCAAACAAACAAACAATCAAACAAACAAACTCTTCAGCTTTATATATTAGTATAGATTAGTTTATCGTATTACCGAGAGTCTAAATTATCAAAAAGATATTAATCTATACATACATAATTTATAAATTGTTTAATAAAATCATTTTAGTAATGCCCTAAACAGTAGAGAACACATAACTATAAGCATATGACTAATGTGACGATACCTATGTATGGCTATATGATTTATATCAAACTTTATTCTCATAGTATATATACCTCTTGCCTAGTTTTTATCCAAACTTAACGGTTAGTGATTTTACAGCCAAATATATACCAGTAATCATGTCAGCGTGCCCGTATGTATGAAAGTATAAATATTTCGTGCGCATGTATGTAATGTTAATTTAATTTCGACTGTTAAGATTGATATGACAATTGCGTCTGAGTTAACTGTAATTTATTATAAAGAATGTAAAATAAAATCGATTTCATTAAAAAATACAATAAATCGTTTGGCCTTTTATTTTTCTACTCTCGAAGTGTTGAATTATATGTATGTTACCAATATAGTGCTAGGGTTATATATAAATACGTGTTCTATGTCTTTATTAAAAATATAAGTACCTAACTTATAGTAACCTTGTTTGCCTTTATTTTAAATTACATTCAATAATCTATTAAACAGGATTAATAACATTCTTAGTTAGTACTTAGTACCTACATCACATTAAATTCTCTGTCAATGTTGGGAGATTATTAAATATCTACTCGCTTTTTTCTCAGTTACGCCACACTAAATTTTAAGTTTACGGTACGGTGAAAATGGGACCCTATTACTAAGACTTCGCTGTCCGTCCGTCCTTCCGTCCGCCCGTCTGTCACCAGGCTGTATCTCAAGAACGGCGATAGCTAGACAGTTGAAATTTTCACAAATTCTGTATTTCTGTTGCCGCTATAACAACAAATACTAAAAACAAAATAAAAGTAGACATTTAAGGGGGGCGATAATTATTTTTGTTTTTATTAGTCTAAAACGCCGTCTATCAGAAATTAGGTAAACTTCGTCAAGACTAATAATAGTTTTCTAATAGATGGCGTCACAATTAAATAAATATTTTACAGAAAATTTACTTATATTTAGTTAAGTAAATGGTACGGAACCCTTCGTGCGCGAGTCCGACTCGCACTTGGCCGATATTTTCTATATGATAATTAATACCTTGGAATTGTCTTTGTGTCATAAAAGTAGCTGGATACAAAATAATGTAACAAGTTTGAGTTAAGAAATTCGTAACATTTTCGAGGTCTCATAAATTTAGTCTTACTTCTAGTTTTTGTCAGAATTCAATAGCTTTACTCATAAGCAGGAAATTTCCTGCTCAAAATATGGAGCAGCCCGACAGGGGAAGTACCTCGACCTTACAGAAGATTGCAGCTAAATAATACTGCTTTCAAACAGTGTTGTGTTCCTGTGGGTGAGAAAGGTGACCAGTGCTGCTGTGCTGCTGTGCTGCAGTACTGCTGTGCTTCAGTGCTGCAGTTCCTCTTCTCCTTTTCCTTCTTCTCCTTTACCTTCTTGTCCTTCTTTTCCTACTCCTCATTCTTCTTCCTCTCCTTCTTCTCCT
Source organism: Melitaea athalia (assembly GCA_905220545.2). Lineage (NCBI taxonomy): Eukaryota > Metazoa > Arthropoda > Insecta > Lepidoptera > Nymphalidae > Melitaea > Melitaea athalia. The sequence continues at coordinate 9,146,929 of HG992203.1, forward strand.
TCTTCTTCATCTTCTCCTTCACTTTCTACTTCAATTTCTCCTTCTCCTTCTCCTTTTCCTCCTCTTCCTCCTCCTCACCTCCTCCGCCTCCGTATTCTTCTTCTTCTTCCTCTTCCTCTTCATCATCATCTTCTTCTACTAGCCGCGGGCACAGCTACTTTGTAAGTGGGATTATAATACGAGTACAACAGTAAATTGGACATCGTATATAATATGTAATGACATTCCAAGCTCACATATAGAAAATCAATAAAATACATCCAGTATGTAGTTTAGTCACAAAATATGATTTTTCATTTTTTATAATTTCTTCGTGATTACATATTATACAATATTAATAGACCTGACCTAACCTAACCCGCAGGTTAAGGATCCAAAGACAGCCATTTTGATTTTGAATATCATAGATAAAGAAATGTGAACAATATGGCATCGACTGCCGCAAAAAAGGCACAATTTTTAATCATTGCCATTTAGTGACAGTTCGCAAACCAAGATAATAAGTATGTATTATAATAACTAATGTTTAAAAAAAACTTATTTAGTATCGGCTACTGATCAGTTCTGCATATTTAAAAAAAAAAAAATAGTCTTAGAAAATTTAAATCAAATAGTTTTTAATCAATTTAATTTTAAATGCGTAACAATTTATTTTAATTTAATATTCTATTTGTCTTATTTAGTTTGTTTCAAAAAATCTTTTTTTAGATTTTGGTGTTAGGACTTATCTGATGGTTTTGAAATACTCCTATAAACTAGTACTATAGTTAGTTATATACCGTTACTAGTTATATTACCGGTATAATCAATTATTATCGTTGTATTTTCATCCCCACTCTGTATATGTAGTTTGTGTATTTAGATGTACCTATGTTTAGATATCGCAAAAAAGTGTACCTATGTATCCTGTCGGCTGTTACCTATATCACACGCATTAAGTTGCTTACTCAAGGAACAGACGACCGTGTGTGTATGTTGTAGAAAAAAAATCTTTTCATAGTGAAGAGATGAGAGTAATAATGTCATCGATAAGACAGACATACAATCATCTATGCGTTACCTGCATTACTAAATCGTTACATAGTATGCAGCTACGTATCCGGGGATGTACGGCATGTACCTTGGTCAATAACTATTCTTTGTAAAAACATTGTCCCTACACTTAATATTTATGTATGACTCACAAAACTAATCATTTACTAAATTTCATATCATAAACAGTTTTTAGAATACACAGCATTATCGGGATTCAATTATTTTTAATTATTTTAACGGTAACATAGGTAACAAGATCTCGTTCCGATACAAATAATTGCTGTCCTCATGACTAGTTCAGTTATTCATTGACGCATTTATTTAAAAATATTGTATGAAAACGCATTAAATTCGTTTTGTTATTAAAACCTATTTTTCCAAACCCATTTACATGTTTTCCAGTTATTTAATGTTTAATTTTATCTACTATTTAAAAGAAAGTAACAAACTGTCCCCAAATTGCTATCAATCCACTAAGTTACGGCCTTGCAAAAGTTCTAAAATAAAAACAAACATGGCCATAGTAATTGTAAACATATCAATAAAGAAATTGACGATTAATAAATTAATATTCGCGTTGGCGCAGTGGTCACAGCACTGGATTGCGATTGGCTGTTGCGCGGGCGGTTGCGGGTTCGATCCCCGCACACGACAACATTTGTATTGGCCGTACAGATGTTTGCCGTGGTCTGGGTGTTTGTGCAGTCCTTGTGGGTCTCCCCACCGTGCCTCGGAGAGCACGTTAAGCCGTCGGTCCCGGTTGTTATCATGTACATCTGATAGCGATCGTTACTCATAGTAGCGAATATATCCGCCAACCCGCATTGGAGCAGCGTGGTGGATTAAGCTCCGATTCTTCTCCCACATGGAGAAGAGGCCTATGCTCAACAGTGAGACAGGCTGAATCGTGATCGTGAAATTAATATTCTAATAAAGTAGAAAGAAAATATAAAAGAAATTCGCCTTGTTTTTTACTTAGGTACTGTTTTTTAAAATCCTTACATCAGACATTTCGATCGAGAAACGACGGATTTTTCCGGAATAAAAAGGTCATCATTTATTGTGCTTTTATAACTGTACATTACATCACTCTAATACTTATTATATATAATAAATAATGCCTATATCTTGAAGTTCGATTCCCGCTCGGACTGCCTATCTGTAGGTATTTGTTATTTGTACAAATATTTACGTCCAGCCTGGGTGTCTGTCCTTGTGGGTCTACCCACCGTGTTTCGGAGAGCATATCAAACTTTCAGTCCCAGTTGTTATCATAAACACATGATACGGATCGTTACTCATAGAAGGGACATTCGGTAACTTGCAGTGGTAGTAAGTTGCGTGGTGGATTAAGCTACAACCTTTCTCCTACACGGAGATAGGTTTGTGCCCAGCAGTGGGATGTTATAATCGGAATCATCAAATTTTTATACACTTAAAATTTGACCTTCAAGTCTGGAGTAGAAAGCTTGTTCACTGCGAACTGCGCCAAAGGGTGAGTCGAATTAATGCGTACCTAATAGCTCGGGAGGCAGCGCTATAGTTGAGCAAGTCATTTTATACCGGCTGAAAATCATAACAATAATAGTTTTCCCCTAACACATAACAGCTCTGAACGTCAGCTGCTCTGATAGCGGTGGAGCTAAAGGAGACAGCATGAGAAAGTAATTGGAAAAAGATCTTCTCTAATGAATTTTATACCGAGCGAAAATGTGTTATATTATTGTTTCAATCACATACTTTAAAAAAATAGTCGTCAGCTGTATTGATGAAGGTGGGTTATATGTCAGTCACGTGCATGAACATCGTTGAAAATTTGACAAAAAAAGTAATTTTATACCTTATGAAATTTGTAGATCTAAATTTTTATACATTTAAAATAATAAAGAAAACCATCAGCCGTATTTTTGATGGGGGAAAGACCGTCAGTCAGCGTGATAAACATTTTGCGCACTCAATGCATTTGAGCGTTGCATAGTCTCTTTGGAAAATAAACTGATGATCTTTACACCCATAAACATTTTTTTTACATTCAAATTATCTTATACTTTGAACTCAATAAGTATAATATCAATTTAGTATAAAAAACACCACATTTTATTTATTCATTTTGTTCCGATTTCAAATTATATGTATATACAGAAATAATTATATATTTCACGATCACGATCACGATTCAGCCTGTAATATCCCACTGTTGGGCATAGGCCTCTTCCCCATGTAGGAGAAGGATTGGAGCTTAATCCACCACGCTGCTCCAATGTGGTTGGCGGATATATTACCTACTATGAGTAACGATCGCTATCAGCTGGTGTACATTGATAACAACCGGGACCAACGGCTTAACGTGCTCTCTGTGGCACGGTGGGGAGATCCACAAGAACTGCACAAACACCCAGACCTCGGCAAACATCTGTATGGCCAATACAAATGTTGTCGTGTGCGGTGATCGTACCCGCAACCGCCCGCGCAACAGCCAATCGCAATCCAGTGCTGTGACCGCTGCGCCAACGCGGCGTCACAATATATATTTATTAGAAACAAAATACTAATTATTTAAAAAAAATTTGATAATAAACATAAATAAGAAAAAAAAAGCTCAGATTTCTATTGATACATAAATTATTATTTTACTTCTTTATATACATCTTCTTCTGTGTCTGTGTGATATCCATCACTTTCCTCACAACTATATATAGAACTTCAATGTACTGTAGAAACCATAGATGGTGATGGTGGAACTTGATCACCGTCGAACCATTTCAAAGTGTATTCATTATTTTCTTCCTTCCATCCGTAGTATAACGGTGATAATACTGATGAAACTGACTGATGAGCATGACTCGAAAGATGCGCTATATAGGATGTACGTAATACATGCTGATTGCTGGTATAATTCAGATTGACGTGCAGGGAATATTGCACAGTCAAGTGTACTTTTAAGTGTGAATTTGTCTTTTGGATTTCATTTTATATGTTCTGATGAATGTCTCTACTCGTGCTTTATTCAATTTATCTATTGCTTTCAGACCATACATTCTGCATACAAATTCTTCGATCTTTTTTAGAAGTTGATGTATATTAGAATTGTTTATATTTGCTATATCTGTAAATGTTCTTATTGGAACGAAGTTCTTTACGGCAGGCTTGGAAAAGAAAGGGATTTTGCTGGGCGACCCAACTGAAAAAAATGTGAGACTAAAACCGTAAGAAAAATGTATAACTGATGTGACGCAACATCTATCAGTCGCACAACTGTATTTATTAATGATTCTGACTGTCTTAAAATTTCGAACTGTTTTTTCCTCTCCTACAAAAAGCGGGATTAAAGTCGTATCCTGTGAATGCATGAAATCCTGGCAACGATGCGCACAAGCTAGGTCCTAATACTTCGTACAGTTGAGTAACATCGATATAACGTTGTGCATTTCCAGTTCCGAATAATAAATAAATTTTAAGATTGCTCTGAATATGACTCATATTCTCCAATAGAATCATTAAAATATCTGTATCAGAACATCTTATTACTACGTTTGTTCTTTGCTTCTTCATGCGTTGTAAGTATAATTTAAATTGTGCTCTACGCTTCTTTCTATTTTTTTCATTATTTTATAATTCTACCAGAAGGCTAGAAAAATAACTCTTAGGCAAGGTATGTTAGAGTAGTGAGACCTTTACTGCTTGAAATTCTTTGATGCTACAGTACATATTAATATAATATGAAACCGATACAAAATTAATAAATAAAATGTGGTGTTTTATATACTAAATTGATATTATACTTATTGAGTTCAAAGTATAAGATAATTTGAATGTAAAAAAATGTTTATGGGTGTAAAGATCATCAGTTTATTTTCCAAAGATACTATGCAACGCTCAAATGCATTGAGCGCGCAAAATGTTTATCACGCTGACTGAAGGTCTTTCCCCCATCAAAAATACGGCTGACGGTTATCTTTATTATTTTAAAAGTATAAAAATTTAGATCTACAAATTTCATAAGGTATAAAATTACTTTTTTTTGTCAAATTTTCAATGATGTTCATGCACGTGACTGACATATAACCCACCTTCATCAATACAGCTGACGACTATTTTTTTAAAGTATGTGATTGAAACAATAATATAACACATTTTCGCTCGGTATAAAATTCATTGGAGCAGATTTTTTTCCAATTACTTTCTCATGCTGTCTCCTTTAGCTCCACCGCTAGTGCGACAACTGACGCTCACTTTACCGATTTCTGACCATTAAACAACTATTTGAAATACAATTTTGTCGGTATAAAATTCCTAAAAAAATTGCTACGCTACCTCCCGTACTATAACGTACCTTTAAAATTTCCGTTACGCAACTGTGTTACAATAACTATTTAGGATCACTATTTAACATGTCAAAACTATTAAGCAGTTTCCGAGTCTATCTTCGAGTGCGTGTTAGCTGGTTTTTTAAAAGCCTATGTGCCTTCTGGTTAAGGGGGCGTTCAAGTATTACGTAACGCTAATTTGGGGGAAGGGGGGGTCTTGTAAAACGTTACGATGCGTTACAAGGGCGGGTGGGTTCGAACAACGCGTTACGTAACACTTGTGAATTAAAATCAATTGTTTTATGTATTAATTACTATACCGCAAACGCGATTAAAACAATAACAAAAGTTAACGGCGCGTTACATGGGGGAGAGGGGGGGGGGGGGGCAAAAATCTTCAATATTTGCGTTACATAATAGGTACCTACTTGAACGCCCCCTAATGAAGTTTTTTTCTTTCTACCTATTGAGTTAAGCAAACAGTATACTGTCTTATAATATAGGTACTTAATGTACCTATATACTAGTAAATAATGGTAAGTACCTACTAATTGTTTATAGGGTAAAAGTGGGAGAGACGCCATATGAGGAGAGACGCCATACTATCGCTAATTCACTATGTGGGTAAGAGATGTCTACATTTCTCACTGTGTTATCACAGTCATATGGCCGTCAGTGAATCGTGTTAGGACATTTTTCGCTGCGCTCGAGCAGGACGTGATAGTAGACGAAATTCGATGTTGATGCTCAATTTTTTCGACGAAAATTTTATGTGAATGCGGCTCCAGTGAATATTGCACTTAAAATAAAGACTCAGCCAGGTAATAATTGATTTTATTTTGTTATTTTGTTTGTTCTTAACTTATTTAAATGATAATTTTGACATATCTGTTAATACCTAAATATTTTTAGCTGTATGGCGTCTCTCCCACTAAATGAGGTGAGACGCCATACTTTGCAAGGTTGTAATTGTTATCTATTATATTGCGTATTTTTAGTGTTTAAAGGATGCCAAGAAAATATGTAAGAACTAATAAAGTGGCCAGATGGCAATGGACAGAAGAAAATCTAAAGTTCAATTTTTACAAAAAAAAACCGAAGACAGGCAAAACAAATTTTGATTTTAGATGGCCACACCTCCCATTACATTAGATCTTTTGGACTTAGCAAATGAAAATGACGTTATTATTATATGCTTGCAAGTCATACGACACAGGCTCTTCAACCTCTGGATCGCAGTTTTTTGAAACCTAAATACCTATTATAATCAGGAAGCCAATGCATGGATGTTAAGAAACAAAAACAGAACGATCCCAAGACTGCAGGTTGGGTCTTTAATAGGGATGTAGGCAATACCACAATGAACAGCTTAAAAACGTAAGCTGGCTGCTACAATATTAGCGTCCACAACTTCTCAACAAATTGCATCCAACCCAATTGAAGATGACAATAACGTGTGCACTGAGTGCTGGGAAAACTATTACATAACAAAGAAGAAAACAGATTGGATTAAGGGTTCTTCATGCCTAAAATGGCTTCATGAATCATGCACAATGTACTCTCCGAATTGTAACAATTGTGGAAGAGAAATACTCCGCAAAAATAATTTAAAAAAGGCATGATAGCATGTATGGCATCTCTCCCACACTATGTGCGAGAGATGGCCACTTGCCGACTTGATTATTTTATTTTATATAATTTTTATTTTTATGTTCAAAGTCAAACACATTTAATTATAATGAATATTATTAGTGTACCTTTAAGATAAAAATTAAACGATTCAAATATATCACATTTTATATATTTATTACTAATTTCTAAAAAAAGTATGGCGTCTCTCCCACTTTTACTATACAACTGTAAAATCCTGTTTAACTTTTAGTTTATGTCAAAGATTACTTTCTTATGTTACGTCATGCTACTTTACCTAGCCTTGCGGCTGATAAAAATATAATCGTAAGCATTTTTGATAATGATATCTATCTACACACCAAATTAAGAAATGCTGAATAAATGCTTGTACAAAACAACAATACGAATGGGAATAGAACTCGCAACCATTACTAATAATCGAATTATCGTACCACTACGACTGTAGAAATAAGGAGGAAAAGGAAAAAAAAAGGAAATAATAAAAATGGCCTGGCCAAGAAACAACTTTGTACTACAAAGAAACAAAAAATTCAAATTAAGTATACCTATAATATAAAAATACACATTTCTTGGGCTTCGCCTTACCCGCGTCAAAATTGTTTCCTTTGTAGGTACCGCAGCAACGAATACAAATTAAAACGCTACAGGAACACAAAACACGACAAAATAAAACAAACGAATGTTTAATTCCATTTTATTTCGAAACGAATTTGTTTACAAGAATTCATGAAATTGTTATAAAATTCAAAGCGCTTTTTTAACAATTCACACTGAATGTTGGATTTAATAAATACTCGAGCAGGAAAGCCGTTATTTTGCTTTGAGACTGGCCAAAGAGAATACAAGAAGAAAAATGGGTCCACCCGGGGGGTGGCCTCCCTCGCCCGGGGGTATTGCTTTGAATAAAGAAAAGTTAAAATTTTCTTAAAACACCCCTCGAGGGGTGGACGCTATCTATCTTCGTTTAAGTATTGGCAAAAATGACCCCCTCCCGTTTCGTCTCTTTCACTCTTCGCGATGTCATTGGTTCGTTTTTAAAAGAGTCGAAGTGGGGTGATATCAATGGTAATTAGTGTTACGATTACCGTGCTTCGTAACGTTTTTTGATAGCTGTCTATCAAGTTTCCTTATTCAAAATTTCATTAGGTCTATTATTTAAAATAAAATATTTAGCTGTTACTTACAAACAGGTAGGTACCTACATTAATATATTTTATTAAGATACTTCTATTTTCATGACGTTATTAATTTTAAATACATTTACATAATACATATAACACATGGGCATTAATGATTCATTGTACAGATGTGCTAAGTAGTAGATTTAGTTAGGCTTACATTATAAGTACATACAATATAAACTATTTTATAATTTGTTACCAAACAATTTATTACCCACATATTGACATATTGAAATTCGACCATGTATAAAACATCGGTAACACATACAAACTGTCTATGTATGACCAATACGTGTTAACCGGGAAAGTCCATTTATAAACGAAAATGACAGTCAGCAAAAAAAATATAATTGTATCATTTTTTTTAAAATGAATATTAGCAAAAGCAAAAGGTTTTTGAAGTGAAACTTCTTTAGGCGCATGAGAGGTAAAATTTGAGCGACCGGTAATGCGGCAGCGTCATGACGATCAGTCCTTGGATGGGAACCTGGGAACACCGCGTGACGTTGGTTTTTTTTTCAACTAGAGTTTTTTTTGTATTTTAAATTCGTTTTTTTTAATTAGTTTTTTTATTACTTTTTTTGAATTAGTTTGCCAAAGTAGTCTCACTTCTAACATGTTTAGATGTACCTACATATACTACAGTTTAGATTATCGTAGGTATTTATTTGTAAAGTAAATTTATAACACAAAGAATAAAAAAGTACCTACAGTTTACTTTATTAATGTCATTTAACGCACTTTTGGAAAAATTAATAAAAGCGTGATGCTATTTTACTTTTATAATTTTTAAATCTCTTACACAAACACTGATTGGTTTATTATTCGAAAATGTTTTTCTTTAAATCTCTTGTTGGTTTAAGAATGCTTTAAATAAGTACAAAAAAAAGTCAACTAATGAAACTCCTGTTATTGTTGTTTATCTTTCAAAAGTGATGGCTTTTTGTTTAACTATTACAGTCCTTATATTTGGAGTAAATCAAATATTTGAATTTTGCACATAATTATGTATTGGCAATAAACGATAAAACAAATGTAATAAATATGAAATGATACAAAAAATGAGCTTGTACTCGTATTTTCAAACCTTTGTATCATATGATAGCCATCTCGCATTTGATTTTTGAAATAAAACTTCTTTACGCACGCTTGATTTTTTGAATGCGTGACGAGATAGTTACGAAAATTTTGATCGGGCGAGGCGAACGAACGGAAGAAGAAGAAGGAGAGAGCGATATAAGTTAGTGAAGATAGAAAGAAAGAAAACTAAGTACGTTTCGAAGTTTTTGCGCTTAAAGCACACTCGTTTTTATTTTACTTCTTATTATTAGGATTAAACATTTCATGTTCTCGTAAAGTAGATAAATGTAATAATTACCCAACTTTTTATAAGTCTATTGAAATCAGATGTAAAAAATATTTCATCTTCTGCTAATGTTTAAAGCAGTTGTGAGAAAGAAAAATGATAACGTGTTGATAATGCGTTTTGACGTAGGTAGGTACCTATATAGATAAGTAGAGAAAATATTTTTGAATTACTTGTGTTACTTACGCACGTACAACAAGATGAATTAAACTTTCCAACATTCCTTAGTACTACGACGTGTAATTTTTCAATTACTATGAATTCTATCAAACAATAATTCATACATAAATAAATAATCAAACTTCCGAAAAACAATGGTCTTAACTTAAATATTAATTTTGTTTTTGTAACATAATCACAGCATTTACTTTTTTATAATCCAACTTCGAAGACATTATAAAAATAAAATACAGAAGGAACGTAGAACCTAATTTTTAAAGTTGGTTAAATAGATAGATACTAAGAATATTTAAATAACAAAACGTTTTTGTTGACGCTACACCGCAACTTGAAGTTAACGCGATTTAAGTTGTTTTAAGTGCGAAGTTTTGGCGATTTTCACTTACGCCGCTCGACTCACTTTCACACTGCACCGCTTTCAAAACTTTTATTTCTTTCATTGAACTTCACACAATTTTCATTTTTACATTTATTTTTACATGTTACGGTCTCCCAAAACATTTTAAACTGATGTTAGAAAATGGACTGTTACTGATATAAGAGTTAATTGTAAGATTGTGCGATAAGTTAATATGATTGTATAATGTAGTATGATGTGTACAAATCTATACAACATATATCTATTGTTATTTTAGTACTAATCTTTAATCATTATTTTATTGTACTGATATCAATAGCAACAATAGCTTTGTGCTACATGCCAAGGTAAAAAAATTGTAATTTTTAAAAATATAAAATAGGTATCTAAAATTTTTATTTAAATAAAGTTAAAGTTATAAATTTTTTAGTTTTATATTTAGTTAAAGCAACGTAGATACTTAATTTTGATCAAAAACATATTTTGATTCTCTAGGTAGGTATAACTGTTATAATTTTTTATAAACCGATTTATTTTATCGCCGCTAAACCAAAAACTGTGGTATTAGAATTGTACAATAAATTGTTTTATAGAAGTTTTCTGTCTGTGTTAGTAAATCTATGTTTTAAGTTTTACAAATTTAACATTTTTATTAATGGTAGGTACGTAGAGTATGAAATTTTTACCAAAGACTTGTTTGCGTTTCTTCAAATTTAGAAAAACAATTGTGGCACACTTCAATCATTAATAATGTAATTTAAAACTTTTAATTTTACAATTTACGTGTAAAAGTGAATTTACTGTAAAATAATAAAAATAATTTAAAGACCATTTTACAAAATTTTATCCGACCATTTAAAAAGAAAATCTATACACATAGGTATAACAAAATGGTAGAAAAGTCAAAACGGTACCTACATTGAATATATTTTTTTAAAGAATACTTGGGGTGTGTGTGATCTACAATCGATACCGAAGCCAAAAATAAAGTTTTTAGAATTTTTGTCTGTTTGTCTGTATGTATGTCCGGGATAAACTCAAAAAGTACTGCATGGATTTACTTCAAATTTGGCGCGAATATTATTAAGAAGTCGGGTAAACATATATAGGCTACATATTATCACGCTATCACCTACGGGGAACGAGCAGTGAACCTTTATTTGCTGTATAGCGTTCACGCAGACGACGTTGCGGGCAGCAGCTAGTTTATAATATATCACGTTGTACACATTATTATCAGAACAGAAACTTAATACTTATCGCAACATTTAATAAAAACGTGTATTTTATGACGAGAACTACTTAGTAAATAAGAGGTTGAAAATTATATTTCAACAAGATTGAACCGGGCCTCTGTATTTCTTATACAAATTTTAATATCTTCAAGAGGTAGATATAGCTATTTATATTTTTCCCTCCCCCTCGTTTCTTTTGGCGATTATTATTCTGTATTCCGATGGGGGGAGGCAGGGTGGCGCCACCCCGCGGACTCTTTCCTTTTTGCTTCTTAAGTCCATCTTGAGACGGAACAGCGCCGTGTCTGGAATAAATATTATTATAAATTTAATAGTGTTAAATTATAAAATGTCTTATATAAAACTAGTAGAAGTAAATTGTGGACTTAAAGGTTAACATTATTTATTTAAAAATTTGTGTCTTCGGTGCAAACACAGTCTAAGCCTGTAAGGCTATTTATACCTATATGCACTTATCAGTAGGTGCTGTACCTACTTATTTTGGACATATCAGGCAATTTTCGATGATTATAAGTAAAAAAGATTATTCGGGTGAAGGATACAAAAAATGTAGCTTATTACAGTTTTACAATGTTCCTAATAGGTACAATGTAACTAAAGTAATTTTATAGTACTAACTTAATATATTTATGTTAGTAATAACAATTGTAATTGCAAAATGTCTTTTCAAAAACACCCTTTACAAATATCTTTAAAACAAAGAAAATATCAACAACAAAAAAATCACCTCTCAACACTAGTCTCTGTTCCCTGTTTCTGTCACTTACCCCTTTACTGGAAAAACCGTGGCACCTACCCGGAAGGGGATACGATATTTAAATATAAGAAGAACCACCCTTTTTTAAAGGGAGGCCTCCCTCAGATTTATAGATCTGCCCCGACTGCGTAATTACTTATCTTTGAAAATACGAATCAATCGAGTCAGTCTTAGTTCGGCCCGTGTTTTGTTAATCTCGAACTCCTCTTATTTGAAGTCGGTACAATGTTTATAATGCTAATGTAAAATTTGAAGTCTGTTTGATAATTACTTATGACGAGTTATTAAATTGCCGTTTGTATGGACTCGTAATGGGTTAAGTATAATTGTGAATGTTGGGAGGTTTAGCTGCGAATTTATCGTTGTATGATTTTTAATTTAAAAGTAGTTTTAGCTTTTTAATTTATATGGAAATTTCGTAATTATTAAAGAGGTTCTCATATAAATTATATGAGTATTGATTCACGTTTTTGTAGAGTCATATACTTTAATTCTAAGTAATCTAGTTTTCTGATAATATAATTATAGTAACTAGCGACCCGCCCCAGCTTCGCACTGTTGCAATGCTGAAACTAAATACTATTTACAATAAAAGATACGTTAGAAACCTCTAAAATTATCAGTGTTCCTCTACTATAATATGCATGTATTATACATTTCAGCCTTTCTTTTGAATCACTCCATCTATTACAAAAAACCGCATCAAAATCCGTTGCGTAGTTTTAAAGATCTAAGCACATAGGTAATTATAGGAACAGACAGCGGGAAGCGACTTTGTTTTATAATATGTATGTTGATGAAGAGTAACTAGAATTTATTCTATTACCTAATCAATTTAGTGTTTTAAAGTTTATGTATTGAATCTAATTTTTGTTAAACACTGACGGACATCTGTTTCATGCTGTTGTCATACAAAGTCAGCTTCAGAGATTTCTTTCAGGCAAGATAAATTCTTTTAGCTTTAACACAAAAAAGTGTTCATTACGATATAAATTTGCTATGTATTTAAATGAAATTAAGGTTTAAAACTAAAAGTATTCTATATAAAGTAAGTTTCCTTATTCCGTCACGCGTCATAAAACTCCCCGGTAAGTCGCGGTTAGCTAATCGTTAATTTTCGGTGTATTATACCTAACTACCTTTTGAGAAATTATCGAGAATCATTTTAAAACTTTTTCTTTTTTCTTTTTATTAAATGATTTTAGTTGATGTTTAAAAGTAACTGTGTTTTTTTATTTCTTTGATTCTTAAGACATGACGAAAGTAAATTCTCTATGTTACCTTTTCTTAATAAATAAATGTAAATATTTAATTTATTAAAAAGAGAATATAAGATATGCTTAAAAAAATTATAGTTCATAAAGATAGTTTTCATTTTTTATTCCCACTTTGCCGACATTTTATTCAATGGATCCTAATAAGCATGACTGTCCATGAGCAATGACGCCAATGAACCCGGTATTAGTGTTTCTGTTAGAATATTGGTGCCTTAGTTCGGGTAGTTGTGCCTTAATACTGCTTGTAATTTCGGTTGACTAGGTATCTGAACTCCGTCAATACCTGACGAAGATATTACTTAGTTTATTATAACTTGAGAAAATAGACATAGGTACCTATAGGTACCTACCTAGTAGACATATACATATTATAGGTATACCTACCGCTGAAATAATACCCGAAACCCGAAGGTAGATGTATACCTACATAATGTTTCAAAACTTTAGGTAGGTACATACAATTTAAATATATACATCTATACAAATAAATAAAATTGGAGTGTCTGTTTGTAATACTAAAATAACCGCTTTTTACTAAATGCATATGGATGTATACACGGTACATATACTAAAATATATTTTTTTTACAATTTTTATTTGTCTGTATGTCTGTTTGTTCCGGCTAATCTTTGGAACAGCTGGACCGATTTTGACGGGACTTTCGCTGGCAGATAGATAGCTGATGTAATAGGTAGTAACTTAGGCTACTTTTATTTTAGAAATGTATTTACTTTATAACTCTGCGAACTGAAAAATAGCTTTTTTGTTAAATTCCAGGTCGACGAAGTCGCGGGCACAGCTAGTCTGTTTATATATAGTTTTGACGATAATATGTTGGCGCAATGGTCAGCACTGGTTATTACGCTAGCGGTCGTAGGATCGATCCCCACTCATGGCAAACATTTGTATAGGCCATATAAATGTTTATCGTAAGTATAATGTTTATAGTGTATAATAGCGTTTGTGCTTGTATTATGTGTTTTTCAGACCCCAACACATGATCAATTCCTAGGGGGTTCGTTTAGTTTTAGACGTTGTTGAGATGTTTATTTTTATTGATACGTAGTCGTACCTAGGTGCCTACTCTCTCGTCTTTTCCTGAACTAAACAAAAATTTTGTAACATTCAAAAATCAATTCGTTTTTGATGTGAAACATCTATAGGCGAGGGTAAACCTGATTGTTGGCGTGGCGATACAGGCCGTGGCGACGCATCACGCTATATTATGATGAAATATATGTACTATACTATACTATATAACAATTGATTAGTCGAGGTTTTAAAGAAATTTTTTAATTCAAAATTTTTGTATAATAAAGAAAATAAATGTTTATTAAATGTTTCACATTTGCCAGCCGTCACGCGACGACGGCTCACATTTTTTTTCTTAAAGTTACAATTTAGTAAAATACAAATGATGTTTTCAAACGTTATTTATCAACGTGAAAAGCGAGCTAAGTAGAAACATCGATAAAAATACAATGAGGGAAATAAAATAGCATCTTATAAAGCGGGCGAGGGGAAGGGGCCGCCACTTTTCTTTCTCTCGCCAAAGCCATTCCGAAATGTGCGCTCGAAAACGGGGATACGCTAACGACAGATTTGTTATTAATTGCCAAATTATTATTTTAATTTTTTATTGAATTAGAAACGAGTAACAAACTATTATATTATTCGAAAACGGGATATTTACCATTTCGACATTAACTGCGAATATCGAGCTCCGCAAAACGAAATATATAATAAACATGGTAAATATCCCGTTTTCGAATAGTTTTAGTAATAGAAGGAACCATGCTAATCAAAAATCTTAAACTATTATGTTATCCTGCTAAGTATATAAGGCAGTACCTAATCGTTTTTCACTTGTTTTCTTAAAAATTTAAGCCTTACATTTCCTTTATGACTATGAAGGTAAAGTTTATATTTAAAACTATTTTACTAAACCTATATTAATGTTATAGTACCGTGTAGGTATTTCGTTCAAACAAAACTTTGAACCGAATTTTCTTTTCGATATTTATTCTTTGTCTACTGATTTTTATGAGTACTTAAGCACGGTATTATACCTAAGCTTTTCTACCATCGACATACAAAGTCATTACCTTTAGCTTTGCTGATGTGAAAAAAGTAAAAAAAAAACTAATAATATTTAAAAAGGCATATCCATAATATTCTTAAAGAGAGCACGGCAGTGTTTTTTCTCGTTTTATATTAAAATCGGGCGAGCCAAGGAAATTGTCAGTCAGATAGGAAATTGCCAGCGCCTTCTCGGAGCGCCGTGACCAGCGTTTATAGCGCCTTTTGATACCTACTGTTTATTCAAGTTTTTTTTTGAATAGTTTGCACTGAACGCTAAGTTAGATAAAGCTCTGGAAGTATTGATGAGGGGGGGTGGGTGATTATTGCTGTTTATGTATTGTGTGCTTAGTTATTGTCATAATAAATGTAGGTGTACCTTTTTTTATTATTATCGTTTAAAAAATTTACAATACATAAAATTATAAACTGTTGTGTGGTTATGGCAGTAAAGAATATAGCCACCCATCTCTTTCTGTGGGTGTCGTAAGAGGCGACTAAGGGATAAAACTTCCAGTACCACCTTGGAACTTAAAAAGCTGACCGATGGCGGGATAACCATCCAACTGCTGGCTTTGAAATACACAGGCCGAAGACGGGCAGCAGTGTTTTCAATGCGACAAAGCCAGCACTGCGGTCACCAACCCGCCTGCCCAGCGCGGTGACTATGGGAAAAACACATGAGTTTACGCCGTTTTTGACGTAAACTTGTGGAGGCCTATGTTCAGCAGTTGACTGCTGAAGTGATGATTATGATGAAAATAATAAAAAATAGCAACAAAAAACCAGTAAGGTTTTAACCTGTGCTATCGTAGTCTACTTATACATGTTCATTATTATTTATTAATTGTCACAGACAATGTACAACTTCTCTTTCAATACTTAAAATATTAACAAAAATACTAAAACCATAAAAATTCTAACTGATCTGGTGTAGGTACCTTATTTTGCCATAGTGTTTTTTTTTTGCCATTTTAGCTAATCTAGTCTATGGCTCGTATGTGTTCTTTATATATTTCAACATATACGTAGTAATGTCTTATTTTTTCTAATTTTTTTTTATCTACCTTGTCAACTAAAGTCCTGGCAAAAATGAACATAAAAAAATATTCAATTTAGTGCAGTCGTTCCAAAATTATGCGCGTAAATAGATTTCAACGATTTATTTTTATTTAAATAGGTATATACCTAATAATAACTGTACAATAACGTTTTATGTAAATCCGTAAAATAAATTTCAAATCCCTTATTAATTATTATTTAAGATTAAAAAAATAAAAATAAAACTAGGTAGTCGAGTGCCCGGTTTCACTAATTTCGATAATGTTAATATAATTAATGGTTACTACAATCTATTGACTCTTAAAGTCAATTTAGAGTAACGAATGAATCAAAATCAAAACTTACTCAAAGCCACTTTTCAATCGTTTTTACAATTTTTTATTAGATTAAATTTTGTATTAATTAATTATGTGAAGCTACCATCGATTCGGAATGTAAACTCTGTAGAGAATAATCGACAAATATTCAGATTAAAAAAAACTGTGTTTTATTATATATAAAACTAGCTGACCCGGCGAACTTCGTACCGCCAAACTGTCGATTCTTTAATCAATTTTTTTTAATACTTATTTTTCCCGGAACCCCTCCACTAACACTTAAACTTTATGTTATGGTATTAAAGTTTAAATTAACTTTAAAGTACTTTTGTATGGGAATATAGAAAAGTGTTGTTTTTAGACTTTTTCAGGCAATTATTAAAAAATTTCTCTCCGTAAGAACCATCCTCGTACTTCAAGGAATATTATAAAAAAGAATTAGCGAAATCGGTTCAGCCGCTCTCGAGATTTGCGCTTAGCAACACATTTAGCGATTCATTTTTATATAAATAAGAGATTATCCATATCTTGCATGAAATACAGTGCCAATAAATTCTTATATATTTATCATTAATTTAATCTTGAACCGAATTAGCTTTTTATAGAATGAAGACTGTGATATAGGGATGTATTTAATTTTATCAAAATTATAATATTTAGCACATTTATATTGTTTATTCATATACAGAAATAATTGAATCAACGTAAACTAAATACATTTTAAGACTTTTGTCTTGTCAAATACAGTAAAACAGCCATTTTAACTGACCTATGTTTATTTAACACTTACCCCTAAATGATCCATTTTGGCTGCCAAAAGAGCGATGAAGGAGGTCAAGTTGTAATGGCAGCTAGTTTATTTTATTTGTTGCGTCGTTTTTCGTCGGCTCCTCTTTCACCGATCGTTTTTGTAGTGTTTCGTTGTTTTCTGAAAATTGTAAAAACATAATATAAATTCACATAATTTATCCAAAAATCTATAGTAATAAAAGTAACCCAATTCTATTACAAATGAGTTCTAATTTAAGTTTATGATGTCATAAAAAATAGCGGCTGCAACCTTTAAGTTTCTTAGTTTAGTAACAGACGACATTGTATGTTTAACATGCAATCGTAGTCGTAGTCTCGTAGTCATAGTCGTAGTAGTAGACGAAACAGGCCCTGATTCAACTATTCAAATCTATTCGTAACTTATGTGCAGAATAAACTTTATCAAAGAAATGAAAGAATCCCTTAGACGTAAAAGGGATGTTTGCCACGTTTAGTTATCCTTAATCAAACCAATATGAGTTATGTCTACCCACTGTGACTACTCGCAATAGTTAGGTATAAAAAGAGCGATTAACAACAAACATTGAAAATACTTGAATATACATATAATAAAATTTTAAACCGACTTAAAAAAGGAGGATTTTTTCACTTCGATTTTATTTATGTTTTTCTTGTATGTTTGTTACCACATGACTTTTTCTGGGTGTACCGATTTGGATGTTTCTTTTTTTTAATCGAAAGCTAGTGCCTGTGAGTTTCCATTTAAATTTCATTGAAATCTGACGTTTATTTTTAAGTTTTCCCTGATAGAGCAAGCTGTGTGGCTACGGCACTAAATAATATAGCCAACCCCTCTATTCCCGTGGGTGTCGTAAGAGGCGACTAAGGGATAACACTGTTCCACTATCACCTTGAAACTTAAAAAGTCGACGGATGGCGGGATAACCATCCAACTGCTGGCTTTGAAATACACAGGCCGAAGACGGGCAGCAGCGTCTTCGGTGCGACAAAGCCCGCCCTGCGGTCACCAACCCGCCTGCCCACCGTAGTGACTATGGGCAACACACATGAGTTCACGCCATTTTTGGCGCGAACTTGTGGATAGGCCTATGTCCAGCAGTGGACTGCGATAGGCTGAAGTGATGATAAAGCGTATTAAATTGATAAGTATTTCGAATACCTTTTAATTAACCTTATAGGTAGGTACATATTAATTAATCTTAGAGGCAATTTTGAACAAAAAGTGTCTACAATTTCCCGCGATCGTAATTAACATTGAAATAAATAAAATGACAACAACGGACGTCCGAGCTATCTTTCTTTTCTTTCAAATTTCAAAGACTTTCAAATATAGATAACAGAACAAAGAACACCCCCCACCCACAGGGGGGAACATTTTTAATGTCTCGAGACCCTCTTTTGATCGTAACGCTTAGTGTTTAATTAAAAGCAAAAAAGAAGTTGTTTTCCACTTGTAAAAATGAAGGGTGAAGTTTTGTAAATGTATATTTCTTGTTTTAAACATCTTTTTACCCGACTGCAGAAGGAGGGTGCTGTTTTTAAAATATTCTATGGAATGGATTTGAATTTGTAGATATAGGTACTACCTAGAACCGTTGACAGTTCGTTGTAATGTATACGATGTATTATATATATACATATTATAATATATTGAATGAAATACGTAGGTGCTGTAAGTGAGGTAGGGCACAGCAGGGCATACCCTGCTCAAAATCTGGAGCAGCCCGACTGGGGAAGTACCTCGACCTTACAGAAGATCACAGCTAAATAATACTGCTTTCAAGCAGTGTTTTGTTCCTGTGTTGAGTAAGGTGACCAGAGATTTTGAAATGG
This sequence comes from Melitaea athalia, assembly GCA_905220545.2. NCBI lineage: Eukaryota > Metazoa > Arthropoda > Insecta > Lepidoptera > Nymphalidae > Melitaea > Melitaea athalia. The sequence goes on from HG992203.1 coordinate 9,166,382, forward strand.
ATTGGGGCTAAGGTCGGCCACGCGCTTGCGATGCTTCTTGTGTTGCAAGCGTCTATAAGCTACGGTAATCGCTTAACATCAGGTAAGCCTTTACGCTTGTTTGCCGACCTATACCTATATATAGTTGTATAAAATAAAATGAATGTACTAAATAGCACCGAACATTAGGTATATGGTAAATTAACGATTCTAAAGTACTTATGACGATATCTATACTAATATTATAAAGCTGAGGAGTTTGTTTGTTTATATTAACGCGCTTATCTAAGGAACTAGTGGTTCAAATTGAAAAAGTATTTTTGTGTTGGATAGTCCATTAACCGAGGAAGGCTATGTAATATTTTTATGTAAGTTTTTACCTGAAATTCACGCGGGTAAAACCGCGGGGCAAAGCTAGTTTGTTTGTTTGTTTGTTTGAACGCGGTAATCTCTGGCCGATTTGAAAAATTCTTTCAGTGTTAGATAGCCCATTTATCGAGGAAGGCTATAGGCTGTGTATCATCACGCTAAGACCAATAGGAGCGGAGTCCACGCCGACGAAGTCGCGCGCAGAAGTTAGTATTCTATAAGTTTACATACAATTTGGAATTTTCGGAGCTCGTATCTAATCATGGTATTTGTTTTACAGAATTTTTGTCAATTTTTTACGTTTAGAACAATCTCTTTCTGTCTTAGTAAAACAATGATCATGCATGCAATTGTTACATAATATATGTATTGTATACATTAGAATATTCTAAATATTTTCTAGACTTAAATTGCAGCTTAAAACCTAGTAAATAAACTCACACGCCGCCGCGTTGGCGCAGCGGACGCCGCGTTGGCGCAGCGGTCACAGCACTGGATTACGATTGGCTGTTGCGCGGGCGGTTGCGGGTTCGATCCCCGCACACGACAACATTTGTATTGGCCATACAGATGTTTGCCGTGGTCTGGGTGTTTGTGCAGTCTTTGTGGGTCTCCCCACCGTGCCTCGGAGAGCACGTTAAGCCGTCGGTCCCGGTTGTTATCATGTACACCTGATAGCGATCGTTACTCATAGTAGGGAATATATATTTGGGTTGTCTGGAAGAAATGGCTAAATAGCCATAAGTCCGCCCATTGTACTTCACAGTCTGTAAATGATATTTGTAGTTGTGATGTACAATAAAGTATCTATAAATAAAAATAAAAAATAAAATAAACATACACACACAAAGTGACACACATAAATGTCTTTATATGCAACCTTTAATATAACATCATTGGACAATTTAGCAGTTTCTAGTTTCTACATAATTATAAAAAAGAAATACAAAAAAAAAGATGAAATTATAAATGAAAACAAATACAATTTTTATTTCATACAATCTAGCAAATTTTTCTCTTTGAAACTCCTCGGCTTTTCTCATTCCGTGCTTAAATTAAAAACAATTATGAGAGAGGGAGGCAGGGGCCGTCTCCGAGATGAAAAATTAAGACAATTTGAGCTACGCTCGCCCCTATATAGACAGCCAGCCCTGATAGACCGGACATTGATTAAATAACTTTTTTCATTTTCTATTTTTAAATTATTACATAACAACAACCAAAAAGGTTTTTATAAAACACTAGGGTAGATAGGTATATAACCTTTTTTGTGAATTCTTCGTAATTTAAACGTCGTATTACCTATACAATTATTTTGAAAGAATATTTCTTTGTTTTCTATGTACCTATATTTGTTAATTATTTTAATATTAATACGCAATAGCAGGACTTTTACTCAGTCAAAAACATTTGCAACCATTTTTATTATTTCTTAATTCATATATTATTTCTTAGCGTTTTAAATTTGTGTACTAACGGCCAGTTTCAATATTCTATTACTGAATTTGCTTACTAGAGATTTAATTTTGACGTAAGCTCCATACAAATTGTGTAAAAAAATTATCGCTAGTAAGCAAAACCAGAAATAGATAGATTATTGAAAACGGCCATATGTGAAGAATCGCATATAAATTATATTCATTAATTATGTGTTTTACAAATACGAAAAAACAAATTAGATCATCGCTTTTATAAATTAAAAAAACCAGATAAAGATATTATTGTTTTTATTATTTTTAATTTCAAAAGCAAAATATTTTACACAAGATATTATTTACGCTTTAAATTTATGGAAAATAAATCAATTGAAATTCCCACAAGTGTCAAATATCTTTGATATGTCACATCTATACAAATAAATAAAATTGTAGTGTCTGTTTGTAGGTAATATTAAAATAACCGCTTTTTACTAAATGCATATGGATGTATACACGGTAAATATACCAAAATAACATTTTTTACAATTTTTGTCTGTCTGTCTGTCTGTTTGTTCCGGCTAATCTCTGTAACGGCTGGACCGATTTTGACGGGATTTTCACTGGCAGATTGCTCATGTAATAAGGACTAACTTAGGCTACTTCTATTTTAGATTTTATTTTTATAGCTCTGCGAACTGAACAATAACTTTTTTGTTAAATTCTACGCGGACGAAGTCGCGGGCACAGCTAGTTATATATATAAAAAGCATCTTAGCTAGTTATATATATAAAAAGCTTCTTATTTTCATTTAAACGAGTACAATAAAACCTTATTTACTGAAAAAACGGCAATTTTACCAAAAAATGCAAATTACGTTTTACGAAGCGTAACGGAACCGTCAAGAGCCACTATCATTACCATTCCAATAACATCTGGTAACCCCACCCATTGGTTCGATCACCCTACTTTTTTTCACCCCGGCTAGAAAGAGACAGATATATACAAAACTAAAAAGCTAGAAAGAGAGGACCTGTTGACCGTTGCTCGAATTTTAATTTTCTTACTATTTGAATCTTAATTTTTCGCGGGGTGATCTTCCGTTCTTTTCTAACTTGGGTTAAAGATGTTCTATTTCTTTCTAACGATTTTTTTATAGGGGGATCTTATTACGGAGGTAGCTATGTATTTTAATTTGTTTCTTAAGCCTGTCAGTTACAGACGGATTCGTTTTTTGAATTTTCAAAATAAGAACAGGGTAATGTTTTAAAATACATTATTTCGAATGGCCAAGGAAATAATTTGTACAACATATAAAATAATTGTAGGGTTGAAATAATTATATCGTAATAGTTTACAAAAAAGAAACTTATGTAGGTACTTTTTTTCTATAAATGCTCTAATATTAAGATCTAATCATCAAGTTGAAAGACATTTACACTTTTTGCATTAGATAATTAGGACTCGATACACGCGAAGTCTCCCTTTAAAATAAAATAAAATAAAATAAAATAACACAAGACATGTGATACAATGCCTTTTGTATAGTAATGAGATATATTCTCTTGAAACCGCGATAGTAAACAGCAAGCGAGGCTTTTTCAAAAGGTCGCGGGTTCAAATAGTTGCTTATAAACACCATTACTTACTTATCAACAAAAATCTGTATATATCTCAGGACAATTTTTAAAATGTGTGTCCCCATAATTATGTTGTGGATTAGAGGAACAGACTATGCAACAATAATTTTATAATACAAGTGTTGCTATTTCTTGATGCAAGTGCTATCTGTCATATAAATCGTATTGAAAAAAAAACTTGAACAATGGCTTTTGATGCTAGAATATAATAAAATTATAAACACAGAAAATTTACTATAAAAAATCTGTAATCACACACAGAGACAAGAACTCATATGAACACAGACAAGTATGCACACGCACACACACCCACAAACAAACAACGAGAAATGTTATTATTACTTTAATTTAAGATTTTTTTATTTTAAGATTATATTTTAATTAATATATTATAGTAGAGTTTAGTTTATTAATAGCTATTTGTTTGGAGGCCAATAATAGGTTTCGTTGTAGGTATACTTTATTGGAAATAAGGATTAAATTATTATTAAATCAGTACTATATACTTCGGATAAGGGTTCAAATAAGAAGATATGAGACTCTAGTGGTCAGTAGACAATCTACTTCAATCTAGTCTAGCCTCAACAAGACTTGTAGAAAAAACTACATTGTTCCAGAACATTCCTGGCCGCGTTCCAGCGACTCTGTCTGTCTGTCTCCATCCGTTTCCGCAAAACCCAGAAAATATGTTTCAATTCGCATTTAATGTTTTCTTTGCATTTGGCGTCTTTACAAAATGTACAATTTATACTTTTAAAGGCGATATTTATTGGTGTCGGTCGGCGTCTGCCCGCTATGTGTCTGGTTGTTTGGGTTTTTTATGTGCATTTGTCATAATCAAATTCACGTAGTTCATAATTATATTTTGTATCTTCTATATTTTCATAAGTACATTTTGAATTGTAGTTATAAAACAAATGAATCATATTATATCAACATTAAGTATAGGTACATCCCAAGTTTCTATTGCATCTTTGCTTAAAGAAAATTTAGTAAAAATAAAAATAAAGAAACATTTAGTTAATCACGCGCATATTGTTAGTTAGTTTTAATTTAATATTTAACTATACCTAAATGTTCATTATAGTTTCAGATCTTTGTATATTTTATTTATTTTATCGTAAAGGGGTCTAAATGGAAACTTTTGTAAGAACCACTTAGAAATATTAAAGAAAATAACATTAATCTACAAAATTATCAACACACTATAATTTAAAAAAAAACATAATTTACAACAAATCTAGGTCTTAGCACGCTAATAGCTTTAAGTTAAGAGATAACCAGACAAAATTGACTAGACTGTGCTGTGAAAAAAGTAAAAAAAGTCAATTACATATTCTATGCTTAGGTAAGTGATATTAAGGATACCCTTTATTTACTCATAATCATAATTATGTAGAGTATAAAAAAGCGTATAAAAACTATATAAAGCGATAAATAAACTTTTTTCAACACAAAAAAAAAGATTTATATACCGGGCGTCATAGAAACAGATGTAGCTTACCTAAGGGTTGAAGTTTTTAAGAGGGTGACATTCGCCCCCTGTTATTTTTTTTATAGGAGTCCAATTAACGATCTACTATCAGAACGAGTGTGATGTTAATATTATTATTATTATTGTTAAGAAAACTTTTCAAAAATGATAAATTTTTGTCTAGCGTTGATTATATTGCCGCTAGATTAATATTAACAATATCAAAGAAAATATGTAGGTACCTACAGATTTTCTAAGAAAATTATTGCTTTCTTTTCCGACGTTTTTCTCCAGATCCTAAATAAAGTTTAATATTGAGCGTTGGTATGAAAGAGTAGGTATTAGTACATATCAGCTATACCAAATAAATAAAATGGGAGTGTCTGTTTGTATTATTAAAGTAACCGCTTTTTAAATGCATATGTATGTATACACGGCACATATACAAAAATAACATTTTTTACAATCTTTGTATGTCTGTCTGTCTGTTTGTTCCGGCTAATCTCTGAAACGGCTGGGCCGATTTTGACGGCCGATTGTGACTTTCACTGGCAGATTTCTAAAATAAAATTATCCTTTAGTATAGTAATTTAGTAATATTCCTATTTTAGTTCGCAGAGTTATCTCTGCGAACTGAACAATAACTTTTTGTTCAATTTCACGCGGACGAAGTCGCGGGCACAGCTAGTAAAGTAATAAAGGACGTATGCATTTTTAATTAACATAAATTAGCTCAGTCCTGCAGATGTGTGCCTAAAGCAACTACATTAATTGGATTTCACTAAAATTATTTATTCAGTGATAACTCCATTACTAGACAATAATTCAAGATGAAACCTACAATATATTTTAAGTTAGACCTTTAAGATCACTACTCTAAAAACCGCATCTGATTTAATGTAGCAAATTTTTGTTTGATATTAGAAAAAACAGATAGACGGATACAAAAAAATACTAATAATAATTGACTCTATTTATCTCACTCTTACTGATTCTATTTATCTCATAAAGACCTAGGTAGACCTAGGACCTAATAGTTTTTCTTAATAATATCTCTTATGTACCTACAACATTGGTTGGTTACAAGTTTATTATATGTATGTAGACATATACTGTATACATAACGAAGACACACAGAGTTAAAAAAAAGATTAAATTTAAAAAGGTTCAAATTTTTTAAAGCCAAGTAAAACTACGGGCAGAAGCTTGTATAAAAATGAAAATAATTTCAAATATTAAATATTTTATATATATTAAAGTAAAAATATTCAAATAAAGGTAATTAGCAGTATCCATCAGACACCCCCGGAGGGTGGAAAACTTTCTCGAGGGGGTGAAAAATAAATCTAAATTGCTACAATCCTTTGAAATACCCTTATTTTTTATACCTCGCTCCGAGAATAATTGCTTTGTGTTTAAGACGCCATCTTTTCTGATTTTTTTCTTTGTAATACAGACTGATTATATTTATTTTTAGAATACGACGAAAAAGGCTGATTATGGTTATTTTAGTTTCGAATGTGATGAAAATATATGTGATTATATCTTTTGTAGGTATATATATATATATATATATATATATATATATATATATATATAAATCAATAGCCGAAATGAATGTACCTACTCGCATACCTTCCAAACGACTGCATCAAAAAAGACAATTCCTTTTTTGGGTTCGTTATTATCAGATCAAGGTTTGGATAAAAGAAAAAAAATATTCTAAAGACAAAAAAAAAATGAAATAAAAACAAGACAAAAAAAGTATGAAGTTCGCTGGATTAGCTAGTTTTTTTTTTTATAAAAAGTCATAACTGTGTCAAAGATACTTAATTAATTTATGGCCATTATGGAGTTTTCTAGTTGTGCTTTATAATTGGAAATTAAAAGTAAAACAAAAAAAAAGTATTATTATCTTTGATATTAGATTTTACGTCTACTGCTTCCAAAAAGCTTCTGTACCTAAGTATATGTTTTAAAAAAGTAGATAAAGTTACAAATCAAAAATATGTTTTTGGTCTAAAATATCAATTATTCGATGTAAAAGCTAAAAATCGTATTGATAATAAAGTTTCCATTCGCAAGGAAGTAATGTAATAGCCGACTTCCGGTTTGACAGGAAGTACTCCCGGATGGCACATAGTGTCTATGAGTAATCACATGAACTATTTCTGATGGCTATCTGTTCTTATTTCGACAAAAAATAATTAACAAGAAATATGATAATCGTAGATGATTACAAATGAGAATCAAATAAATAAACAGTATAATTTATAAAATGTATAATTTTTACCAATTTATTATAATTAATCTTACTACAGTTAAAAAAGATTTTTAAAAGTCCGTCAGTGTTAAAGTCAACATAATAAAGAACCTTCGTCGATTCACATTAAAAAGTTAACATCGAGTACGTAAACTTGAAATATAGTCTATTAAACTATCCCGCGGTTCGTTCGGAGTTGGCGGTGAAAAATTCGACTTTAGAACACGGACGTTCGCAAATTAAAAAGTTTCTACACTTTCCCTCTCGAACTGGCAACTATTCGCGCCGCCATTTTGGTTGAGCGTTTAACTTTTTAATTTTCACACTGTCATGACGTTTCTGGATAAATTAGGCTAATTTTTTAGCTTAGTTTGATTTTTGATTTTTTTAGTTGTTTCTAATTTGATTGGAATGATGTTTTAGAATTTTTATTAGTTCTATTCTTACATTTTATTAGATATCTACTTATATAACTAAGATTTTGTAATCTTATGAACAACACGCGCACATGACCTACTCTGAAACAATACAGATTAAGATGATTTAACGATTTGTTATTTAACTAAATGACGAACGATGGTTATATTTTAAAAATTTAACTTACTGTTAAAATTTTCATCATAACTAACTATATAAGGAAAATCAAATATTTATCATAACAAAAAGTTAAATTAATAAATATCTTATTAAAAATATAGTTATGTAAATATATTTTTAAATATCAACAACGACAATAAACGATATGTTCTTTTTTATTTTAATTTTTTTTAACTATCTAATAAATAGCGTATAATAATAAAATAATTATGTTTGCTAGCAAACGAATACATAATGAAATAAGTAATTATTTATTTCATTATCTTTCCTTGCAAACGTAAAAAAAACTGACTTCAATTACATCGACAAGTAATACAACGTAAGTAGATGAAAGAATAGTCAAGTAAATACGTGTTATCAAAGATTACTCAAAAAGTAGCCAACAGATCTCGATCATTTACTTAATACAATACGCATTAGAGATAACTTAAAAAGTACCTACTCGTCAGATCTCGATCAAATTTAATGGGACTACAAAACAAGAATAATTAATCGGTGTACCTATTGAAAAGTTATGGGGTATATATACAACGTAGGTTGATGAAAACATACTCAAGTAAATACGCATTATTAGATATAACTCGAAAAGTACTTATTAAATCTCAATTAAATTTAAATGGGATAACGTAACACGCACCACCTTTCAGTTAAAAAAAATCAATCGGTCAACCCAGTCAAAAGTTCCGAGATAACTTACATTTAAAAAAATCCAATCGAATTGAGAACCTCCTTTTTTGGAAGTCGGTTAAAAAACAAAATGTCTCCATTAGTTATCAAAATAAAAGCGTAGCTGTCTCGTTCATTATATCCAATTCGAAGCAAGGGGTTTGCAATCAAGGTATAATTTTCTTTGCGTTTCTTCCCGGACCCTCGCCCGAATAGAGATAAACAAATGCACTGTTAAAACGTCAACAGATAAATAAAATAATATAATTGACTCATGAAACGACAAAGTAAAATACTTCAGTGAAGTTAAATAATTGTTTTAATATGAAAAAAGCAATATGATAATATTAATGAAAAATAAAAACTAGTATTTGTGTAACAAATTTTATCAAATGTGAAAACTGTATTATAATCCTGATTTTAATTTCATTAATATTTTTTTTATATCTACGATAACAATCAAAACCTAACTCATTATTCCTACTATTATTACCTACAGATTAACAAAGTAGGTTTTATTAGATATAAATTATTAAAAATTAAATAAATAGTACAATAATGCGTACGAGGCAACTAGGGTTGCCACCTTTTTTTTCTCAATTAAAGTACATTGGGTATTAAAGGTAAGAAAAAAAAAGTACATAGTATCAACATAAAGTACAATTTATTTTTATTTTTTTTTTAATTTAAAAACATATTTTTTATTGATTTTTGCAGCTTGTATCAAATTAGTATCTCTACTTAACAATTGCACAACATTTTTACACACACTTCAGCTTATCGCAGTCCACTGCTGGACATAGGTCTCCACAAGTCACACACTCATGTGTTTCGCCCATAGTCACCATGCTGGGCAGGCAGGTTGGTGACCGCAGGGCTGGCTTTGTCACACACTCATGTGTTTCGCCCATAGTCACTATGCTGGGCAGGCAGGTTGGTGACCGCAGGGCTGGCTTTTGTCGTACCGAAGACGGTGCTGCCCGTCTTCGGCCTGTGTATTTCAAAGCCAGCAGGTGGATGGTTATCCCGCCATCGGTCGGCTTTTTAAGTTCCAAGGTGGTAGTGGAACTGTGTTATCCCTTAGTCGCCTCTTAAGACACCCACGGGAAGAGAGGGGGTGGCTATATTCTTTACTGCCGCAACAACACAACAGCCCACACCACATCTTTACAATTACAGTCCATATTTAAATTAAATAACTTACTCATTTTTTATCAAATTCAGAGACGCTTTGTTTCGTTCGTCTCGACATTTGTTATTCATCACAGCAAAAATCTTTGAATGCTGACGTAGTGGGAATAGGTAATAAGAATGAAATTACTTTATACAAGTTTATTAAATTGTCATCACTCTTATTAAATACTTGCTGCCATTTTTGTGCAGTTGATAGTTCTGCAAAACCCTTAGAAGTACATATATAATATTAATGTAAAGCAATTTCTCCATAAAGATCATCGATATTTACATTATAAAGTTTTCGCAGATTAAAATTTTCAATTATGTTAACAATATTTTCTCTAAGACTAACCATAATCCCATAAACATCTAAAATTGTTATGCAGTTGCCTTTTAGACATTTAACAGCTTTATTAAATACTAGCCGACTTGTGCCTACTTCGTTGGGCGTTAATTATTTTTGTGATGCATATACCTATAGTAAAGTTTTCATCTCGCTCGCATTTCTCCGACTTGATTTACATATACTATTATTTTTCACTGAATTTTTTGTTCAATAACAATAAAATATAGCCTATGTCACTCTTGAATAGTGTAGCTTTCAATTAGTAAAAGAATTTTCATGATTGGATCAGTATTTGCGATGATTACCTCCTACAAACAAACAAAGTTAGAAACTTTACCTCTTTATAATATTCGTATAGAAAATTAATAAGTGACTACAAAAATGCTAATAAATTTCAATCGTATCATCAGATATGATCAGAAATTGTTAAAAATGAGTGTTTAGGTGATGTGGCGCTGGTGAGTAGCGACATCTACGACAGCAAAATTTTTTAAAATCCTAAAGAAATCAAATCATGCATAATAAAGTATTTTCGTGTACTTTTATTGCTCTCATAAAGTATAGAGTACATTTACCTAAAATAACGTACAATACTTTATTATAAAGTACGGGTGGCAACCCTAGAGGCAACATTTAGTCAGTACTCAGTACCTAGTGTTAGTGGGATGAGTATAAATCCAGTCGGAAGCTGTCTCCGTGTAGATTAACAAGATTGCGTCAGTATCTTAGTGGAAATTATCTGAGTATTTTGTGCAATTATTTTTTTATTCAACCTTTTTGCATTGAAACTTTTTAATAAAATCAATGTTTGAAATGTTTCTCATTTATAATTGATTTGTATGTTTATAATAAAAATTATTTCATAGGACTTGATACAGAAATTTTTGATAGTTTCGTTCACTATAATTACTACAAAATTATAATTGATGATGTTTTAGCGCAGTTGTTTCAGAAACTGGCCGTTGTTATTATGCTTAGGTACTGATTACGTGTTCGACACCAACACACGTCAAGTGTGTCTTTTTGTTAAGGTCAAATATAATTGAATTTAGACAGTAGGTACTTAAATCTTTTTGTGCCTTTTTCTAAAAATATAATTCAAACTCCTTTGACGTGAGTCTCAAAATAATTAAACAAAAAAAAAGCATGTCTCATAACGCGAACCGCTTAAGAGAATCATTATAAAGATTAGGGACATATTTTATTCCCTCGTTCCTTACAAATTTGAAATCCAGTAAAATCCAGAGACTCATTACGGAGAGATAAAATTTAAATTGCAAAATTCCCCCTTCGAAAAAAGGGCTAGTGGGCGTCAAAAAAGTACTGTAGGCCCTGAGGGCGTCCAAGAAGGGATCGCCTCTCCCCAAGTATTAAATTTTTCCTTCGTTTCTTGCTATCGCGGAATTTTGCGTTTCCTAATCGCGTCGTATTTCAAAATGGTGGCCATTTACTTTTTTTTATTACAGTCTGACAAAGGAGTTTCAATACGGTTTTACTGTAAAAAAAAATAAAATTTATTAATGCTTGTAGCTAAAAGAGTATGTTTATATGTTTGTAATTATAAGTAATTTATTTATAATCTTTTGTATTTTTAGACAATAGAACGTACAATTTAATTTTTAATTAGATTTAAATAAATTTATAAAGTAAAAAGTTTTACAAGTAAAATGATATTTAATTTTTCTTATTTATAAAAATATTGCTTACATTGGTGCGTAGTTCGATGTTTTTAGACAAATGAGAACACTTTAAGAGCAAATTGGCTCACAAAGTTTTCGCCGCGGCCTCGAACGATGTGTCAGCTTGAAAAATATACCTTGAGATACTTAGGATTATCGACTTAATATATTTTAAATTGTAACGCTATCAATTTTAATGACAGAAGAAAAATAACAAAAAAGAAATTGTAGGTTATAGTATCCACATTCAGCCATTAGTAAAACTTCATAGATTCATTCAGATTAAAAATCAAAGTACTTAGGTAAGTACGATATATTTTTGTTTAAAAATATTACTTAAAACGTTTTTAATATTTATAATATATTAATTATCAAACCTTTCAAATTTTCCTTAAATAAAACTTAATTTTTTGTAAAACTTTATATCACATTTAAAAAAAAAACTTATAAACACAGATTCAAATTTTACTGTCAAAAATAATCTTTAATCTATAATAATTCAACATTATATCTTCAGGAATAATATTCTATCATTTTACCGAGACATCATTTCGTTCCTTAAGGGTTGAAAATATTTCAAAACGTATATCTCAAAGATGTCCTTAATTAAAAAATCGTGTCCTTTTACAAATAAAATCAATTCCGCCATTACAAGTTTTTCTCATCGCCCTCCAGTTTGTAATTATATTCGTGACAACTTTTAATAGAACATTTCTTAACGATTTTTTGTTAATTCGATTTTATAATTTTTGCATTTATCTTTTTTTAATTACTTTTTTATTAAAAATATATGAATTGCTAAATACTTGTGACTTATTATTTTTTTTTTAAATATTATTATTTGTTTATTACCATGTAAATAAAGTTAATGTAAATATTCTATCTGTATTCAAATAACAAAAAGTTTCATATCATATCCCGAATACATATCTACCTATAATTTTTCTTTTCATTAACACAATGTACCTATAAAGGCACAACATTTAAAAGCCATTGAATAAATAAGAAATTTCACTTCGACGAATCTTAAGTATAAAGGATCCTTTATTTTTAAGGAACGCCATCACCTCCCACACCCCCACCCCAAAGACGCCCACGAGAAAAACCTTTAGAAATCCGAACAAAAATGCGGGCCAATGACGGCCATACTTAAAAATATAATCGATAGCGAGGGTGGTAGCTTTGATAAAAAAAGCGTATTGTATTTTTAATCTTTTACCCTTTTTAGAATTGACGTTTTAATTTTTTTACTGATAAATGGGTTGAGGCAAAGATTGGACGATTTGAGGCTTAATATTTTTTTAAATAGATATTTCATTAATGATAAATTTGAAGCTAAGGTTTTATTTTAATTAAAATATTTCCGTCACTAATATCATTTGAGGTTTGAAATAGGTTTGGCGGTTACAGTTTTACACTAAACACTTCGGCTCTATAGAAAAAATAATGACCAATTTAAATATAATTAATAAAATCACTTACCAACTTAGATTAGGTCCAAATTTCTATTACAAATTATTTTTCGATATACTACTTAAAATAATTTAAAATTTAGCACAAGGATACTTCGACATGGTCAAAATGCAACTGACTTAACCCTTCAAACGCGATATGGGGTCAAAAGTTGTCTTACCAGTTATCTTGCTGGGGGACAGACAAAAGATAGTAAAGGGCTAGACTGGACAATAGAATCACCTTTGTCGAAGGGTCGGGTAATTTCTAATAATACCGGATTTCATTATAATATTTGGACCTATTTAAGTAACCATTGGGTCCTCTATTGTTGTTGCGAAACTGACCTGACCGGTTTTTGGCGGTTTTTTAGTGATGTTTTAGTTTGTCGATAGTTCTGTCTATGTTTTTAAATTAACGGCTATTCTAAAATTTAATTTTATAGTGTTTCATTTATTTTTAAATGTTGTAAGTTGCTGTGTAATTAAATTGTGTTTTTTTTTAAGTTGAGATATTGTCCCATTTGTAATTAAAAAAAAAAAACTTTGTAGAAATTTTAGTACGGAGACGTATAGATATTTAAAATAAAGGAAAAAATATAAATAAAGTTAAACAACAACAAGCCTAATTAAATAAATAAAACATTTTTAAAAAATCACAAATACTAACTTTAAAAAATATATTGTGTTAATCTTATATCTAAAATTTTATTTCATTTCGAAAAACGTCGACAGTCGATAAAATTAACAAGACAGCAAAATAAAAAAACATAACAATTAAAAGTAAAGAATTGTCCAAACTACAAAGGACGCATTTGCATTCCGGTGTAACCGGTTCTCACGGCAGCACATGTCTCTATTCGACACCTCGTGGACACAGGGTCGGTCTGACCCCCGTGACCGACTGCGGATGTGAGGGTTATAAGTTTAATTTATAACATATTTATGATATTTTAAGTTCTGGTAGTAGTCCATGATGTTGAAATTTCTCGGAAGAATTGGCTATAAATTAGTTAGAACTTTAGAAGTATATTGTACTACACAATTTGTAAAATTTCAAAACTATATTTAATAACGTATTTGTACACTCATCATCATCATCATTTCAGCCTATCACAGTCCACTGCTGGACATAGGCCTAGCCAAAAATGGCGCGAACTCATGTATTTTGCCAATAGTCACTATGCTAGGCAGGCGGGTTGGTGACCGCAGGGCTGGCTTTGTCGCACCGAAGACGCTGCGGCCCGACTTCAGCCTACGTATTTAAAAGCCAGCAGTTGGATGGCTATCCCGCCATCGGTCAGCATTTTCAATTCCAAGGTGGTAGTGGAAGTGTGTTATCCCTAAGTCGCCTCCAGTAACCACACAGCAGATCATCCGCAGCAGCAGAGCAGAGTTTGAAAATGTATTTGAACTTGAATTGATGAATTAAGAGTATTTTTAAGTAGGAACTTAAAAATGCAAATAGGCGGTGAATATTATCTCTAAGTAGCGAATTAGCGATAGCTTCTAAATTTAGGAAACAAAATGTGTAAAGAATGTGTTTAGTATTTTGAAGTAAAACTTCTTTACGCACGCTTAATTTGGAGTGTAAGCTGGTGAATGCGTGATGAGAGCGTTACGAAAAGTGTGATCGGGCGAGGCGAACGGAAGAAGAGGGAGAGGTGCGAGCACACATTTTCTTTTTCACTTCGTTTCATACCCAGTTACGTTTCGTATATCTAAGAAACAGTGCACAGAAATTTTACTTCAGTCATGTGGTCTAAAGCACACTCTTTCGTGTATTTAAGACATTGTAATATCAATACACAGTTATATTTGTTATACGTAAACATTTCAAGTTAAACTATTCTTTACAATTCGTATTTTTATTTATTTTTTGTGTTTCCCACAGGTGCTCTAGCCATTAAACTATTCTTTACAATTTTTATTTCCTTACAATACGTATAAGTGTATAAAATAATTATTGCAATGTATACGAATTACTTTATAATTATATTTTCACAATTTTAATGAATGTTTGACTTCAAAATTTATTATTTATTTACAATTTCAGTTATAATATAAAAATAAATCATCCCAATTATAATGATATTTAATTATATCTTAATATTCTTGAGTTTTTGAAGTGTAACTACTCTGTATGATGTCTTATTCAAATGTTTTTTAATTTCACATTTATTGAAACAATAAAAAATAAATAATAACTTAATATGTTGTTTATATGACTTATAAAATCATTTAAATTCAGTAATAAATTGATTTCTTTAAACCTGTCAATATTGAGTAAGGTCTACGTAACGTACTTTGCTACACCGCTACGGCGTAGAATGTATACGAAAGCTTAAAAATTATTGGTATTAAAAATAAATACTTTTAAAGTATTTATTTACTATGAAATATTTTTTGTTTCGAATCTAAATATACATAATTTTAGTGTCCGACCGAAAGTCGGTTTCGGCCGAAACCGAAACCGAAACTCACGTGGTCAAGTATAAAATTCCTTAAAATACTGAAATTTGGTGCATTTTACCCATTTACACACAATTTTTTTATTGACATGAAATGGAAACATATAGGTAGGGATCCCTAGTACATATTTTTCACCTGATTAGTATCAAGATAATTTTCTGGGAGTAGCTTCATTTTGATGAGACGAACAAAAAGTTCCTCTTCGAAAACTCTCGATTGTGGTAGATAATAGAATTAGCAGGAGATAGAGCAGTAGTGAGCGTAGGACCGGGATAACGTACCACGCAATTTTTAGGACAATATTACCATCAAATTATATAAATATTAACTAACTAAAAGAAAAAAAAAACAGAAAAAAAAAATCAATTTTTGATGACCTTAGGAGGTCATCAACTTGATGGTCAGGTCATCAAAAATTATTACTAACCAGCTGAATTTTTCTTTTGCAAACTAATTAAAAAAAAAACTGATCGTTAACGCTGCAACTTACAATAATTATTTAAGTTTTTCTTTTTTTGTTTAAGTTTAACACGTCTACGACTAGATGGTGCCAGTAGTAGGTTAAATCGCGCTGGCAAAATTATTTCTTGTTAGTACATAATATATGGCTACCATACATTTGTGTAATTATTGAACAATCCAATATATCAAGTTGGAGCATCTCTAGTACTGGTTTAATTTGTGCTCCTGGTTGTGTTGGACAAGGTTTTGGCATTTAACACTAATTTAAAAAAACGAATTAAAATACACAAAAAAAAACTAGTTGAAAAAAAAGGGGTTCCCAGGTGGTCACCCATCCAAGTACTGAACGCCATGACGCTGCCGCGTTACCGGTCGCTCAAATTTTACCCCTCATGCGCCTAAAGAAGTTTTACTTCAAAAATATTAATAATATTTTGATTATTTTTGCAAATTAAGTTCTCATAGCAAACTGCTTATCAGTTATCAATAATCAAATCACTAATTGTTACTGTTTCATTAAATACTAAGTAGGTATTTTGAAATCTTATTAATTAATACGTTGGTTTGTATTTGTACTTAGAAGAATCATCAATCTCTTTTAGGTACCTCTTATATAAAAATAATAATTACTAAAATTACTATGTCTCGATAAATATAATCAAATCACACATTTAGAATTAATAAAGGTACCTAGATCACAATTATTAGAACAGTCATACTCACATTTAGAATTAAGTAACCCACTAAGTAACAGTAAACATTTGAATTGAAAACAGTTGGGCGAGCATGCACGACAACTTCCGAAATCAGTTTCGGTTTCGGCAAAAGTTTCGGCCAATTTTGGCCGAAACCGAAACTGCCGCCGAACTTGATTTTTGGCCGAAACTCGGCCGAAACCGAAACCGAAACCGAAACTTCGGTCGGACACTACATAATTTATCATTATTGTATTAAAAATAAAACTATAATAAACATTAAGCACATGAAATTGTATGTTTTATAAAAGACGTAGGCAAGTATTCAAAAAGTTACATATTAAATTTTCGTAATTTTTATGAATTGAAAAAAAAAACGTGAATAATATATGAATATAGAAATGTATACATAATTAGGTATATTGAAACAAACATGGTTGCTGTAAAGTATCCGAGACGTCGGGCGTTTAAAAAACTTAAGAAACCGCGATAAAATCCGAAAAAAGTTGTTTTATTATAATGAGTGAAATTTGCGTAAACATTGGAAAACATCACATAGTTATATGTTTAAAAATTGTTTGCAAATGAATATTTAGTAATTTCATATGAATTATAATCATAATATATCCTAAGTAACCGTTACAAGACAAAGCATCAAACGCATCACAAACGACAGTCAATGATCTCAAACACAAAGCAAGACAAACATTATCCTAACGTTCGCACGTAACCCATTAATCTACATAACAATAGCTCGGTCCATCCGTCCTGGCGTTTTTTGTCTCAAGAACTGCAAGGGTTATCTTAAGCTTTTATTAATTGTACAAGATGTGGTCTGTTCGATCCGCTTCTTTATTGCAGGGGTTAATTTTATTTGTTGTAATTTATTAATTGTTGTTTTTTTAGTTGGTTAAGTGATTAAAAAAATTCAAGTGAATTTTGGTTGTAAAAATTTTAATTAAGTAATAAAAAAAAAATTGTAGAATTTTTATTCTTATGTTGTTGTTTTAGTTTAAGTGTATATTTAAACATAAATTAAATTTCACTATATATAATAATAAACTAAATATAATTCTGTTGTTATCATTTACATGGACATCTTTCATTATTTAATCTTTACCTTTTTAATACACGCCACTACCCAAAAGTACCTACCTGCAAAGCTTGCATGATATCTACCATAATTATCTTCAAATAGCCTCTAGTTCTTTTTTAACAAAATCAGTTAATTCTACAAAAGTTATTGTTACATGAACATTAATTTATGCACAGGCGTAGCTACGATTTCGTAATGTAAAATAAAACATTATTTTTAGTTGACAATTTTAGCACCTCTAAGTATAAAAATTATCTTTTTGTTTTTAAATGGCCAATAACCAAGTTGAAAACAAAACAAAAGAGATGTCTACAATAATCATATTAATCATATGTTTATAGCAAGTTTTAAAATACGTCTCAGACTTCATTTAACAAACTGAATAATGAAATAAATAGTTGTATTTCCTTGCAAACGAAAAATAAAACCAACTTCAATTAGAAATAACAAAAATACTTGTCAAATCTCAATCAAATTTAAATTCTCACATCACGTGACCACAATTCGATTAAAAAATGAATAATCGAAATCAGTCGACCCAGTTACAAAGTTATGAGGTTACACAAATCATAATTTTTGAAGTTATACTTCTTTTGACGGGTTACGGAAAAATGATGAGAGTACCTACATACCTACATTATTTTTTACGATGAGCGAACACACCGTCACAAAAAATCGGCACCCTGAAGTTAGCTATATAGTCAACAAAGAAGAAGTTAGCAACGTGAAGTTAGCTAGTTATACGTGCGTACATAAGTACAAACACACTTTTTTAAATAATTAATAAGGAAAGAGCTATTAACGAATAAAAATTAAATGTAATAATATCAAGTATGGAAAATGATTGTAACCAGATTTAACAATACTCCATCCCATCCACGCTGGTGTACCGTGTAACGTAAAGGCGAGATTGAATAATTTTTTTTTCATATATCTCATGCAATAGTTGTAAACACACATACACACATAGGTTTTTTTTATTTAATACATAGTTTTAATGAGAAGTAATATTTTTTATTTTTTTTTCATTTTGTACAATTAAATTAAATCTATGATGACTGTCTATGTCAGAATAGTAAACGATAAATAAGTATTTGAACTTATTGAATTTGGATTGAACTTTCGTGTACAAATTTTAAGCAAAATAATTATTTACCAAAGTGCCATCTATCAGGTAATAGTATAAACTTTAAGCGACATCTAGTGTCAAAAAGATAAGAAGGTAGCGCCACCTGCTAACGAAAAGCCTAAAGTTACAGTGCCATCTATTGTTGAATTCTCAAATACTTTACACGCCATCTCTTGTGCAATAGAAAAACAACAACATGTTTATTTTGTTACATTTTTGTTACTTAATTTTATTATTTTTATTGGTCCTTTTATAATAAATATTTTATCTTCACCTACTAGTATAATTATTTGATTTTGGAATAAAATACAATCACATTTTATTATAATATATTTTTTTCTAAAACTGTTTACAGTAAAAATTATTTCGTCAACAGATGTCACTAATGCAGCGTAAATGTTGTATTTATGTATTACTTTTCACTTATAATAGATATAATTATTTAATAATAATAATAATAATATATAGAAAAGTGTTGTTTTTAGACTTTTTCAGGCATTTTTTTAAATTTTTCTCTCCGTAAGAACCATCCTAGTACTTCACGGAATGTTATAAAAAAAGAATTAACGAAATCGGTTCAGCTGAACTCGAGATTTGCGCTTAGCAACATATTCAGCGATTCATTTTTATATATATAGAGATGTAATAATCTACTTTAAAACTAAAAGAACTACCCACTCCAAGTATTTCTAAAAGCAGTTCTAATTTTCCGTATTCTATGAATTTGAAGATACATGGAAAAATTTATTTATTTCAAGAACATTATTTTTATTAAATTTTTATTTCACAAAAAAATCTTTTTTTTTCGCTACAGGCTGTAATATCCCACTTCTGGGCATAGGCCTCTTTCCCCATGTAGGAGAACGATCAGAGCTTAATCCACGCTGCTCCAATGCGGGTTGGTGGATAAATTCTTTTACTAAATGCAAAAAAAAAATGCAAATCATAAATGAGAATAAACAAAAACAATTTTCATGTATTTTATACGTGCTTAAGAAATAATTATTTTATATCAAATAATAATAATTCAGCTCTATTTTTAAATTAAGATCGGTGTCAACAATAGTGTTAACACCGATCGTTAAAAAATTTCTGCTGTTCTTTGTAGTTTTTTTTTAATTCGAAATAATCCTGAGTATAACTTACATATAGCCCATATAGGTTACACATAGGTTATTATATTTTATCCAATAGTATTGTTATTGAATTTTGGAATGTAAGTAGGTAGTTAATTTAGCAAAAATATTTAAATATTCGTTTTAGCAAACCACAACCTTTATATTTTCTATTGTACCGCAGTATTAATAGGTACATCAATGTTTTTGGAACAGATTAAAAAAAAAACGATTTTTACTATATTTTTGTCGAATGGTAACAAACTGTACACATTTAAAAATTATTAAATATTTTTACATCACCGCTTTCCTGAATATCGTTTAAAACCTTCACAGCACTTGATTGTCGATAAAAAAAGAACCATTCTATCGACAATCAACAGGTACGACGTTAAAACGCAAATTAGCTAAATAAAAAAAGCGAACTACGAAGCAGGGTTCATCAGTAAATCGCCAGACAAATTACGGTACGGCATAAAAAAAAGAATGAATAAAAAATGTGTTAGCAAGCGGTCGAGTCAGTGAATTAATCACTGTTATAGCCCGCGCCGGGACTCGGGAAAAAATCTGTTAGCCTTCCGCAACGTCCCGGGGAAAAAATGCCACGGGACACTTAAAAAGGCATTTATATTCGACGCTGTCCCGTTTGCGGATAGCGGGAAAAGCGTGTAATGGGTGTAGGATTGCTTTTTTATTTGCGGATTTATTTTTTCGGTAACGTTTTCCTTTATCGATTATTATCCAATGGTGTTTCATAAATAATTAATAAGTTTTGTAGAAATTCTTTAATACACTCATATGTAAGTTTATGTAATATAATTATGTAAGTTATATTATAGAGCCAATGATTAAGATGTAGGAATAATTTTGTGCTTTAATATAATTTTTACAATTCAGAGGACTGTAAAATGAATAATAATTTTGTAAAATTAATTTTTACATACACATTTAATACCGATAAGGCTTACAATAAATTAAATTTTTCTGTTAATGTAAAACGCAATGTGTAGACTGATTATACGAAATATTTTATGTTAAAATATTTCACGCGGTAGTAAAACTTGTTTATAAAGGAAACACGAGCCGTACGTACGAATCTCGGTACAATTAAAATGTAAATTGCTGAATTTATATCGAAATGTCGATAGCGTTCCTCGATTCGTTTATTGTTCGTTTTTAAATAAAATTAAGTTAAAATAAAATCTGCTTAAACTACCATACTACATGTATAATTGTTTTAATATTCATGTATTTTGAGTTTAGACTATATATAACTGTCATGACCCGTGTCTCTAGCAAGTGAGTTATACAATTATTTATTAAACGTTATTATGCGTTCCATTTTAGTATTTGATCGCAGAATATTCAACCTGATTAGTTTTTTGTTTTAAAAACATTTCTTTGATTTTTTAATATATTGAGAAAAATGAGGAGCCTTGAAGAATAGTTGGTTTTGTTAATGTTGGTTCTCTTTCTAGAATCTTTTTCTACACGTATGGCAGTTAAAAAATACATTGTTTAGGTCAGTTCCTAGGATAACCTTCAGAAAGTGTTTCCCAGATTTCTCTCCATTATAAGTACAAGTACATTATTCTTACTTTTAACAATAATCGGCTCAGTCGTAATATCGCTTTATAGAAAGTTCATAGAGCCGATGTAGCGCTGTAGAACCTGTTTTCGTAACCAGAATATATCAGAAGATAACAAGCTTAAACCCCTACATCACTATATAACATCCCTATTTTTTAACAACTCAAAACTCTATGAGTTCACTCTTTCTATTTCTCCTAGACAAAGAAAAATATTATAAAAATAAATTACGTGTCTGGAGTGTGTATAGAAAGGAATTATCAAAACTTCAAATCCTTGGTACTGAGCTTTATACATGAATATAAATCATTAACACAAGAATAACCTTTTGTTCAACAGTATGTATTGATTTTTTTATTATTTATTCAACATTAACATCAACGGGCTCGTAATTGTCCGTGATTTTTTTAAAAACATCTAAAATTTTATTGTTTATCCACGAGCGATTAATTTTTTACATTAGCACTTCAGAATGCCTAGAGAAGCTAAGGCATGGTCCGACACTGACGGATAATATGGGACAGTACAGATTTTGATATACTTACATACATATATGTATGAAAGATATATTTTGCTCAACAGTAGGATTTTATTTTATTTTATTTTATTATATTTTGGAAAACAGGCAGTGTAACTTTTGACTTAGTTTAAAGCTAATTACATTAAAAAAAATACACCAATTAAAAGTTTTCACATGTGATTGCTACATAAAAAGCTAAGGCTTGTACAGTAGATAATTAATGAATGAATTTAAATGGAAATAAGAAGTTATTAATAAAAATATTTACAAATTTATACATTTGCTAAATAAAGAATAAAATAGTATACAAGAAATTATCGTATTACATTTTATTATGTAAATTCATACATGTTTTACGAACTGTAGAACATTGTAATAATGTTGAATTTTTAAAATACACCATAATTGAGGCTGTAAAAGTGCGAACCATAAAAGTTCGTGCCTCGAGCCCAAGGGAGACGTTAGCAGAGGGGGTGGAGGGGGGGTTACATAATAACAACGTTATTTATATATGAAAGAGCAAAGTTTTAAAAGAGATGAAATACAGAGTCGTACAATGTATCCATAGTATAACAGTGTTAAGAAGTAGATGTATTGTTATGCATTATTTTGGAATTTACAAGATCTAATTTAATTATTTATTTGTTTTGTAATTAAAAGCCTTTTATTGACATTTGTGATAGGCTATAAAATATACAAATCGTAATTTAAACAAAGGATGTAAAATTGTCTTACTTTGACACAACGGTGTCAAAAAATGTACCAGGTATAATGTAGAAGGGTTTTCTGGGGATGCGCTGTCTTAAGGAAAGGAACGATTTGTAAGGAGCGGGCCCTTACCTTCTTCGGACACATAATGCGGTCTCCCAAGCATAGTCTGGAGAAGCTTGTAGTACTGGGTCAAGTTGAAGAGAAACGCGCCAAAGGGAGGACACCATCAAGATGGTCAGATATCATCAGGGATGCAGTAGGAGGCAGCTTGCACCGTGCCACACATGCTGCTTACGATCGCCTTCCATGGAGAGATATCATTCGTGGTCGCGATCCTCATCATTGAGGGAACGAGTAAGAAGAAGGAAGGGAATAGAGTCGGCAAAGAGAGTGCATGTCTCCATAGGCTGTAGCTTGTAGCCAACAGTAATCACGTACCATCAGGCAAACCTGACTGTTATTTGCCACGCTAGTGGTGTAAAAAAATCATAAATAATTATATAATTTTTAAACATCAAATGGGCTAGTTGATTCGTTTTATTCTACAATATCTTTGTTAATAAAGTTTTAAACTTTTAAACAATAATAAATGATGAGATGATTTTTTTTCGATTTTGTTAAATATTGTAATCAGTATCAGTAAGTAAATAAGATACAAATATAGTCTCGCAGACTATCCCCATTACAATGTGCTAGACTCATTACGTGTATCGAGTGCTTTATTGCTAATATTATGTGGTGATTTATGGCGGAGGCATGACTTTACATCTACAAAATATATTTTACTAGCGGACCCGGCAGACGTTGTCCTGCTCAGAAAACAGCTACCAAATTTGATTGCTTACATACTGATAGCAGCGCCACCTACCAGGTTAATTTGAGATAATATAAACTACCATATTTCTCAAGTAGGTCCAAATTACAGATGCTTACAAAATTTGATAAAAATTGGTTCAGTAGTTTCGGAGTTTATCGTTAACATTGTAACGATCTACTACTATGGTATGATGACTATTCACCATGCTTATGATAATCCTGGTCACGTGGACCAATTTGTAACTATACTATACTATGGGGTGTGATGAGAAAGACCCCAACATATATAAATTTATAACATGCTGGTCACGAAGAACCAAAATGTGACACTATCATGGTAGTGGCGTTACAAGCTAATATTAAGCTTAAGAGGACATCAAATGTCTTTGGCCTTATAAATGTGATCGTCTAGTATCAATAGGGACTCTACGTTGTGTTTGATTTTTGTTTTAGAGTAACTTAAGTTCTTATTGTGGTATGCCGATGGAAAGACATAGTATATGTTATTAGAAGCCTTGATTTCTATATAAACTCTACAACTAACAAACATCCTACCTAGCCACTAATTTTAAATAACATTTCTGCATAATGACATTAAATTACTGAAATTAATTTAATTGAAAAGATATTTACACTTACCAGTGATATAAATACTATCGATAACTAACTTCTGGAATACTATTTAAAAAAGAAAGAAAATATTAAGCTTTACATCACCTCATAAGTAAATTAATTAAGAATTAATAAAATTTAGTAAATTAGAACCGTTAAGAATAAATAGGAATAAACTTATTTATTTAGAAATAACTATCACCTACTGTTTAACTAAAAGATCTGATATCTCCTTAAGAATGTGTAAATTATAATTGCTAATATTTTTAGTGAATCTAGATAGCTAAAATAGAAATAAAGTTAAATAATTATATTCAGGATATTCTATAATGACATTGATTAATTGAATAGTGTCTAAGTTTCTTTTACATCTATTTTTAGATCAAACCTGATATAATAGATAGCTTCTGATATCTTTAAACAAATGAAATAAATAACAATAGATAAGTAAATGAAATAATGATTAAATACATATTATATAGCTATTAATTATCTTGAAATAATTTATTCAGTTAATAAATTATCTCAGACAATTGTGAAAGATAAATTGTAGTGTTTGTTTGTATGTGTTATTCTGTTAGGATAGGGTTTATAGGTATTAGGGAATTAAAGACCGGGTTCGATTGAACCCGGGGGTCGCAACCACCAAATCCCCTCCGACCCATCCGACCCACACCGTGCTGTAGGCACTAAATTAAATTAGGCACAACGTTGGTGCTATTAAATCAAAAGAAGGGTAGTAGGTAGGAGAATGAGAGAACCCAATTCTCTACAGTAAGTTAGATGGAAATATATCCTGTCTAACAAATGCTTGTTTCATACCGTTGCAGTACAATCATGCAATGACTGTATTTGAGTAATCCCTTGGAACGTCATATAGACATAACCAGTGAACTACTAGAGTTGATGTAATTACCAAGCTGTAAACAGACATGGTACAAAGATGTGTTCCTCGTGAACAAAAGGAGATCGTGTCTACTGATCTTTTCATTGTGTGCTTACTAGCCACATACGGGAACTTCGGTCACACAACTACTTTGAAATTCGATCACGAAACCTACTACTTTTGTCACAATAGGATTGTATAGTGTAAGATCCCATAGGAAGACCTACTGAGTTACGAGTCTATAGTCCGCTATAGTGTCAAGCCTCGCCACCATTGTGAGATGGGTCAGACGGCGACTAGCGATTTGCGACAACGCAACCTTTCGAGTGTCCTACAAGGAAATTAAGAATAAATATAGGTATAAGACCATAACATGTAGAGTGGGTGTATTGTGCAGGTTCGCCCTTGCTTGACTCACAGCACTCACATGAAACAGCATCCATTAAACAGAACGGGTTGTTCAATTGTAACACTGAACCAGTAATTAAGTTGTTAAACATTTGAATATATCAGGCTCTCTCAGGAACTGATTGGATTTATCAAGGACATGGTAGTGTCGAGAGATAAATAAAACAATTAAAATATAACATATTTCATTTACTCAATCAGAATCTCTGAGAGTATCTCATTTTCACAATGAAAAAAGAATGTATATTTATAGGTTTTATAATCCATCAAATGTTTGTATGTTTGTATAACACAAGAGGACTTGATTAAGGCTTGGCTTAAATCTCAGTAAATCCGCCTTTAGGACTTAACAGAGACCGTCCACAAAAATTAGCAATAAATTAATTGGAAAAGTGAATATGTTTCTCTATTAGTCTAAAATAGAACTTCATACCACTGTCCAAATATAAATTACTAACCTTTGTTGCAGTTCAAACAACGACCACACACTAGATTAGACTTAATTCAGTCTGACTAGTGTCTAGTGAAGTTTGTCCATGTCTCTTATCAAAGATAAGGAAACTTACGTATAGTATTTACCATGAACATAGTTCAATTAGGCAAATACAAACGCAGAGGTTAGTAGGAAGAACACGCAACTTTCTTTACTAGATAGATCAAGACTAGGTCCTACCTAGCACCGATGACGCGATGAACTGTGGCTTAGACGGGCCAAGCCTTATAGGGAATACCTATAATAAAACACTGGCGAATACAAACATTTATGGATTCACCTGAACATGGTTTATATAGTTCAATGAAAGTCATCGTAAGAATGAGACACTCCGGCTTTCCAGATACCTCGTCTTGACACTCATTTAAGAACATAAATTCTTAGATCAATGTTCAAAACTACAAGAGTTTGTGTAATGTCAAGTTTCAGTGTATAATTACCTCATCTTAGAATGAATTCAAGAGCTAAAAGTATCCTTGAACCCATTCCAGACTACAACCCACCTTGTTACCTCGTTCCAACATCCATTTAAAAACTACAAGTTCTTAAATCAATGATTGGAACTACAATCTTGTATAGTGTCAAAATGAAGCCAAATATATATATATATATATATATATACACATATACATACATACATATACATTCCATAGAAGCACACTTACATGCAGAGAATATTCAACAAGACACGACAACAAATCATTAGTTTGTTTATAGGTCATATTTTTCTAGAATCTCCCGCCACGCTATCTACTTCCAAAGTAATGACTTCATTAAACAACACAGTAAATTTCATTTCATTATTCAAATACACCCTAACGAAATTCTATTTAACCCTTACTATAGTCATATCTAATATGATAGTTTTAACCAAAGATTCATTCAATTTATATATGTAATTTAAAGTCAAACGAATGTAATTTCGTTTCATTCTATCAACATCATATTGTGATCATTTATTTAAGCTAGATTTCATTTTACCAGTTAAATTCAATATAATTATGGTCATAAGGCTTATTTCATAATAATTTCATTCAATAATCAATAATTAATAGTATCAATGTAAACCTAGATAATAATTCATTAGATATCTTTTATTAAAAATCTCCATAAAAGTTATAAAAAATCAGTAAGAGAAACGCATCATGCATCATTTTAATTCTACACCAATTGGTGATCAAAGTGTATCAAAATTGTGGAATTGTTTCACATGCATATATAAAAAGGATTGTGCATCGAACCAACAGGAACTCTTGATCACAAGGACTGCAGGCTGTACACAGGTCTTTCAGACATTCACTGAATTTATTTAGCGGATTACAATGAGGATCAGTAAAGTTCTAGCAAATTCAATAGAACTAGTATCCACGTTATTCTCTATGACATAAGAATGATATTTCTTTTTGAATTATCAAGAATTATAAGATATTAAGTTATAAACATTATGCCGTTCCTGCCGCTACATCAGTGTACGCGGGATGCGTGTGACGTCACTCCGACGTTCCATGCCAGTTAGCCCTTAGCAGCAACAAGATGCGATGGTGTTTTCTTTTAAACTATGTGTCCTACAAAAAATTTGTAAGGACATAATTTGTAGCAAATTGCTTTGCCTACAAATATATTCATATAACTTTGCCGAAATTTAAAAATTAAAGAAGTTATAAGCAAAAAAGTGAGAAAAATTTTAAAGAAATTTTCTTTATTGCTCTATAACTTTTTTTTTATACATTTCACAAAAAAAAAATACCTCAGACCAATCTTGTAGATGGTTTTTCGAGGAGAATTTTTGTCTACAATTTTTTGAATTTCATTCATTTCAAACGCTGTTACAGCTCTCTAAAGTAGACCGGGTTCGTCAATGCTCATGAGATGATGAGAATCCGGTCAAAACGAAATTCTTAACTTAGTTTTATGATCCTTTTTTTTTATTGTAAGTAAATATATTCTTAAATTTTTTTTGTTAAATTCCTGCCTACAACTTTACTTATTCATTGGCATAAGCTGTCTGTGGGGTAGGCCTACTGGGAATACCACGTTAAAAAAATATGATTTATGAGACATTTTTGATTACCTAAGTAGATACATTCGAAGAAGATTAAGAGAAGTCAACGCATTTTTGGAAAACATTAGTATTTCCAAAACTGGTTGAGACTCAAAAGTACTCTTCTACACATATGTATAATGAGGATCAATAAAGTTATAGCAAATTCAATAAAACTAGTATCCACGTTATTCTCTATGTTCTATGATTTAAGAAAGATATTTCTTTTTGAATTATCCAAATCGGACCATTACTTACGAAGATATTAAGTTATAAACATTATGCCGTTCCTGCCGCTACGTCAGTAATAATAATAATAAATAATAAACGTTTCACACTCAACGGCCCCCAGTAGGATTTTCTCCTGTGTCGGGGGTCCGGAAACACACACAATAAACAACCACAAACACCCAAATCATGACAAACATCTGTATGGCCAATACAAATTTTTGTCATGTGCGCGGATCGAATCCGCTACTGCTAGCGCAACAGCTAGTGCTGTGACCGCTGCGCTAACGCGTCGTCATGTAAGCGGGATCAGTGTATGCGGGATGCGTGTGGCATCACTCCGACTCATAAAACTCACTCCGGATCATAAAACTAAGTTAAACATTTCGTTTTGACCGGATTCTCATGAGCATTGACGAACCCGGTTAACTTTGGAGCACTGTAACAGCGTTTTAAATGAATGAAATTCAAAAAATTGTAGAGAAAAATTTTCCTCAAAAAACCATCTACAAGACTGGTTAGAGGTATTTTTTTGTGAAATGTATAAAAAAAAAGTTATAGAGCAAAAATGAAAATCTTTATAGAAATTTTCTCACTTTTTTGCTTATAACTTCTTTAATTTTTAAATTTCGGCAAAAAGTTATATGAACATATTTGTAGGCAAAGCAATTTGCTACAAATTATGTCCTTACAAATTTTTTGTAGGACAGATAGTTTAAATGAAAACACCATCGCAGCTTGTCGCTGCTATGGGCTAACTGGCATGGACCGTCGGAGTGACGTCACAGCCTTCCGCGCCGGCCGGTCAGTAAACTCCGCTAGTAATTTGATCATAACTTCGTCAATTTTTGTCGTAGAACAAAAATTTTTGCACTGTATGTTAAGGATTTCTTAGTTCTATAAATCTGCATTCTCAACTAAAAACGTTACGGATCCTCATTAAAGATTTTTATAATAAAGAATTGCACTTAATAGTAATCAGTAAAAATAAATTAAACTATTTCGCGAACTACACTGAAGCGACATTGCCACACTCGGCCAGCTTACGCTAATGAGATTTCTGATCCAGACCTAAAAATACTTTAGGTATTCTATGTTTAATCTAGGTCAGAAATCCCATAGCTTCGCCAGCCGCAGGGCTCTCAATACTGTGTTCCGAACCCCGAATTCAAAACCGAATCTAAAACTGAATGCCTCCACCGACGCCCAAACTGTATATATCAAGTCCAGCGTCCATTCCCCCTCTCTCATACCCCTACCATAGCGCGTCCTGTGACTTCAGTAAAAAAATCATTCCCACGCCAAATTTAACGCTTAGAATGTTTCACCTTATCATAGTTTTAACAAATCTGTCAACGCAACAAATTTAAGCTTATCTCGAATATATTTAAAATTTATTACCCTAATAATTTAAAACGATAACTAAGCCGTCCAGTTCCCAGCAAATAAATCTCTATCTCAAGTACAACTTAAAACCTGAGACCCTAATGAATTAGAACAATATTTGTTCATTAAAATGACTGAGTTATGTTTACGTGTCAACACACATATCGATTTATGCGTTTGTTATCTCAAGTATAACTTAAAATTTATGTAGCTAAAGTAGAAATAATTTAGAACCATATCCGTTCACTAAAACAACCGAATTGTGTTCATGTGTCACGTTACAACATACATCGTGACACGAAATTTTTATATATAACTAGCTGCCCGGACAGACTTCGTTCTGCCTGTTAAGTTTTTTTTATGTATAAAAACCTTCCATGGGATTTTTAAGGAACATTCAAAAAAAGTTAGCCAAATCGGTCGAGCCATTCTCGAGTTACGCGTTTAGCAACATTCATTTTTATAATAATAATAATAATAATGTAATCCGACCGATTTCGGCCATGGCGACCACTTCAGCCCCTTATAGGGCTTGGCGCTGATGCGCCCGGAGATGGCTTATATAGCCAATTTTCGCTGCGAATTCCCTTGCACAAAGCGGGCAAGTGAGCTTGCCACTCTCATAATTGTAGTGAATGGCGGCGAGTGGACGGGCTTTGAGCTCATCGCGCTTGGTGTCGAGGTCAGCTAAACGCTGTTCCTCAAATTCGCGGATTCGCTTATTCACAATCTCGCGCCATTCCGGTCGCTGTGCTGCCAAACCTTCCCAGCGAGAGGGTTCTATATTGCATCTTTTCATATGACGTTTGAGAACATCTTTATATCTGAGGAGTTGTCCGCCATGCTTTCGCTTGCTCTCCTCCAGCTCACAGTAAAAGATGCGCTTCGCCACTCTCTCCTCCGCCATCCGTGATAAGTGACCGCACCACCGAAGTTGCCGACGCATCAAATACGCCTCAATGCCACCAACATTGGCACGTCTTAGAACTTCGGTTCTTTTTATTATATAGACTAGCTGACCCGGCGAACTTCGTACCGTCTAGTAGTTGATTCTTTAATTTTGATTTTTTTTTTAACACTTATCCTTCCCGGAACTTCTCCACTAACACTTAAACTTTATGATATGGTATTTAAGTTTAAATTAACTTTTAAGTATTATTACGATTCTTTTGTATGGGAATATAGAAAAGTGAGACTTTTTCAGACAATTTTTTAAATTTTTCTCTCCGTAAGAACAATCCTCGTACTTCAAGGAATACCTATTATAAAAAAAGAATTATCGAAATCGGTTCAGCCGCTCTCGAGATTTGCGCTTAGCAACAGATTCAGTGATTCATTTTTATATATATAGAGATTATATAGATTATACAATAGCTCTAAGCTTAGGCTTCGTTTGTTTGAAATTTTGTGGAACTGTCAACTGACCATTACGAATATGTTTTATGTTGCTTGTGATTTTTTTTTTATGTAAGAAACTCGATGGAGTTTTCAAACTCTGAATGTTACAAGTTTATAGTTAGTAGACATCCGCTAAGAACGGACAGTCAGTCAATTGATTCAGCCTATAGCTGTCCACTGCTGGAAATCCGGATTTTCCGCAATCTTCACACAATTCTCATCCGCAAAGATGGGATTTTGAAAAATTATACATCTAAAGGTGTAGGGATGAAACTTTGTAGGGCAAGTCAGTCATTTTAAGATTAGAAGAATGTAACTCTATTTTTTGACTAGGTACTGATTTAAAAAGGGTTAAAAAAGAGTGTTCAGTGTTTGTGTAATTTTAAAGGAGTAAAATAGGGGTTAAAACTTTATTTTGAGGTTTCTAATCAAAAATGAGTAAATAGATATTCGGGGTTGGAAGTTTTTATGCAAAATTCATCATTTTTTAAGTAGAAGGTCGGTCGTAGTGTCGTAGTAGGTACGTAGTAGGTATGTCGGTATGAAGGCTTATGTCCAGTAGTGGACTATAATAGGCTAGGCAGTTTTGTTTAAATAAATATAGACTAAATTCTATTATTGGTTGATTGATAGATTCAGCTTGTAATATCCCAAGGCTGGGCATTATGCCTCTTTCTCCATGTGCAAGAAGTAATATATAATTTACCAAAATGTTATTTTGACATTCAAAGTATTAAACAAATTTCACCAATACTGCGTTATGTTAAGAAACAAGAAAATAATATTTGAAATTATTTGAAACAACAAAGCAAAATCAAAAATTTAATGTGTTGGTAAGGTTGAAAACGAAAGATAGGGCGTGCATACTAACGAGATTGTAGAGCCGGTGTTACAGTGAGAGTATTTAATTTTCTTTATTACCAATTAAATTCACAATAAATACAATACAATAATACGGTACAATAAAAACCGCAGAGATTTATACTGCGTGGGTACTGAGGATGTATATACTCGTATTTTACACGATTGCTGCCGTCCAGCGTGCCCAGAATCCATAGTTTCAATTTCTGAGTTATAATTTTTCATTTAGTGAGTCCTTTAAATAAGTTTCAATTTTATTCATAAGTCTAGGTAATACTCGCATTGACTACTACGAAATTAAATTAAATGAAAATATTTATTACACGATAAGGTGATACAGACTTAACTAATATAAATAAAAACATTTATAAATAAAAACAATAAAAATATTCAATTATTTCTTTTTATTTAATTAATACATTTTTTATATTATATTTGTATACCTGAGATTGTAGAAAAAGAAAGATAGACATCTATAAGTTACGGCGATATAATTTTGAAACATACAATTTTAAAAAATTCTTATAAGAAATTTTGACTATTATAAGAAATAATAAATACAAAACTTTTACATTATACAATATTCTTATTTGCCTTATCTCACAGTAAGTTTTATGATAATATGTTTTTTTCCTATATTTACAATTTAAAAAAAAATGTCAACTAACATTAGTAGCCTTGCGTGATTAAGATTACTAATGTAAGATCATATATATCATACCTCAACCTATATTAATCGATGTATTCAATTCTTCTTTATTGTCGCTTTTTTGCATCATGAGTTATTTTTCCCATTATATATAGTTGAGTTTAGCCTGTTAACAAATATTTACGGCTCTATATGATTAATTATAAAAAAATAAATGTAACTTGCTGTGTGGTTACGGCACTAAAGAATGTAGCCACCCCCTCTCTTCCCGTGGGTGTCGTAAGAGGCGACTAAGGGATAACACAGTTCCACTACCACCTTGGAACTTAAAAAGCCGACGGATGGCGGGATAACCATCCATGCTGGCTTTGAAATACACAGGCCAAAGACGGGCAGCAGCGTCTTCGGTGCGACAAAGCCAGCCCTGCGGTCACCAACCCGCCTGCCCAGCGTGGTGACTATGGGCAAAACACATGAGTTCGCGCCATAATGTCGGGCGCGAACTTGTGGAGGCCTATGTCCAACAGTGGACTGTGATAGGCTGTAGTGGTGGTGGTGGAAATGTAACTTATCATATTTACCTATTATATCAATAATTATTCTTGTCAAATATAAATATATAAAATAAAACTCACTGTGCCCCAAGGTTTTACGCCACAAGCTGTTAGTCCCGGAAAAAACCCCGGAAGTAGAAACGGACTGACGGTTACGTGACAGTTTAATGTATATCACCTTCTCCTTTGTTCTAGATAAATTATTTCACACGATCTTTAACCGACATCAAAGAATACGGTTATCAATATTTGACTTTATTTGTAATTACTTGGAGAACTTTACACGGTATTTTTTTTTCATATATAAGAAAGTCCTGTGAAAATGACTATGATTTTTTTATATTTTATTTTGTGCTTGTCCAATAAAAAACGCAAAATACCGAATTGTTCCAATTAGAAGCAGTCGTTCGTAACTGTTACTAACACTATAAATAAAATGTAAATAGGAACTACCCACGTTTCTCGTCATTCTCAATCTGAATTACAGAATTAAAATTATAATATTATGATCGTATATTCTCTTTGACTAGCCCGTTTGCGCAGTTTGTAGTGACCCTGCTTTCTGCTCCGGGAGTTGTGGGTTCGATTCCCACCCCGAGTCTGGGTGTAATATATATATTATTTTATTTATATGTGTTGTGTATTATTTATAAGTATGTTTATCGAAAAAAAAATATAGCTATACCAGTCGGCTTCACTACATATTATAAAACAAAGTCGCTTCCCGCTGTCTGTCTGTCCCTATATAGGTATGCTTAGATCTTAAAAACTACGCAACGGATTTTGTTGCAGTTTTTTTAATAGATAGATTGATTCCAGAGGAAGGTTTATATGTATAATATATGCATAATATAGTAGAGGAACACTGATAATTTTCGCAACCGTGCGAAGCCGGGGTGGGTCGCTAGTTTACCTATAACACAAGCATTAAGTTGCTTACTTTAGGAACAGACGACCGTGTGTGTATTGCGTAGATATTTGTTATTATTCTCTACGTGACATTGGCGGAAACGGAATCACCGTGCTCAACTGGCACAACTGAAAACCATTAAACCAATCAATCAATGATCGTGTATTACACCTCAGAAGATCGGTGGGTTCAATCACGATCACGATTCAGCCTGTGACATCCCACTGCTGGGCATAGGCCTCTTCCTCCATGTATGTGGGCTATGAGGCGCTAAATGTAGGTATTAAAAATCACTCAACCTCATAAGCAACAATAACAATCCAGCTAACACACACTACACACACACTACAGCCTATCACAGTCCACTGTTGGACATAGGCCTCCACAAGTTCGCGCCCGACATTATGACGCGAACTCATGTGTGTTGCCCATAGTCACCACGCTGGGCAGGCGGGTTGGTGACCGCAGGGCTGGCTTTGTCGCACCGAAGACGCTGCTGCCCGTCTTTGGCCTGTGTATTTCAAAGCCAGCATGGATGGTTATCCCGCCATCCGTCGGCTTTTTAAGTTCCAAGGTGGTAGTGGAACTGTGTCATCCCTTAGTCGCCTCTTACGACACCCACGGGAAGAGAGGGGGTGGCTACATTCTTTAGTGCCGTAGCCACACAGCACTCCAGCTAACGCTTTAAAAAAACTTTTTTCTATGAGCTCGTCGAGATTTTAGTATAACGTGACTATTTTTTTAATCGACTTCAAAAAAGAAGGTTCTCAATTCGACTGTATTTTTATGTGTAAATCGTAACTTTTTACTGGGTGGACTGATTTCGATGAATATTATCGAGACCTAACTAGTGTTTTTTTGTTATCTCTAATAATGCGTATTTACTTGACTATTTTTCGTCGATAACGTTGTAGTACTAGTTCAAGTACCCAATTTAAGTCGATTTTTTTCGTTTGCAAGCATAATTATTCAAGTAATTCATGATAAAATATAAAAATTTCTTTATTGATCCAAGTAGGAATTGATTATATTATTTTATATTACTTATTTCTCTTTAAAAATATTAATAACTAGCTTGTGCGCGCGACTTCGTCCCCGTGGAATAGGACCACCCGATTTTGAAACATTCTTCATTAGTGCTACGCTCCTATTGGTCTTAGCGTGATGATATATAGCCTATAGCCATAAATGGGCTATCTAACACTGAAAGAATTTTTCAAATCGGTCCAGTAGATCCTGAGATTAGCGCGTTCAAACAAACAAACAAACAATCAAACAAACTCTTCAGCTTTATTATATTAGTATAGATAATTAATTTACATACGTTACACTACTCAGAGACTATTTCAGTTTACAATCATAGTATTATTACAACAAAGAGGACATGCAATAATGGGTTTAAATATAACGTTTTCAAATTCAAAGATCCGGCTTAAGGGCTCTTGGGTTAATATCGAGTTTCGATCTTATGTGTATATTAAAACTTGTCGTAGACGAAAGTAGGTACTATTTATGATAATATAATATATTTATATAAAAATGAATGTTACTCTGTATGTTCTTTATAGAATCGTAAACTATGCATTTGATCATGTCATGATCTTCAGCAAAGTGTTGCGCATGAGCCCACAAAGGTTTCTGAGTTGGTACGACCAGTCGACCAAACAAAAAATTTAAAAAAAAATCGTAGCAACGTGCGCTGGCTACAGCTAGTGGTATTATAAACATAAGAAGATAAGTATGGTGAATTTATATATTTTGTAAAAGAAGACTTTTTTTTATTTTTTATGAAAAATAATTTTATTTAGCAGCTCAAACCCCGCCACCCGAAGATGTGAGTGTGGGGCTCCTGGCAGGGATAGAACGCGCACGGACTACCCATTAAAATCCAGCGGGGCCCTCATCATCGTAGAGGGACGTCACGGGGTCGCGTTTGCAATGCAATGCGGTTGGCCACACGTGCTGTAGGCGACTTTGTTTGGAGAGTGCCACGGACACCGAGAGCGCTCTATCTACACAGAGGATGAGAGGAGGACTACGCCAACTTAAGGAGACATTTTCACGTTTTTATATTGCACGCACACCGCAGTGGACTGCGCCAGATGTCTGTCACACAACTAGGTATAGGTATTATTCGATATTTCGTTCGAATTTCAAAAGGCAATTGTAAAAATTTTCTATATTATATTCACTATACTTTCTTGCACATACCAAGGTTGGCTGGTAGAAAATGCATTAATTTAGCGCTAAGCCCGCCTTTTGTACACACTTTTTTGTACAATAAAAAATTTGAAATAA
Organism: Melitaea athalia; assembly: GCA_905220545.2. Classification (NCBI taxonomy): domain Eukaryota; kingdom Metazoa; phylum Arthropoda; class Insecta; order Lepidoptera; family Nymphalidae; genus Melitaea; species Melitaea athalia. The sequence goes on from HG992203.1 coordinate 9,202,768, forward strand.
AAAATATAAAAAAAAATTCAGTTTTATAATTGGTATTCAAAAATGATTCTTATTTCAGAAGCAGAATATTTATGTTAGCGTGGCATATGTACGTGTACACAGCATGGGAGTAAAACAATTTTGTTGAACATTAATATAGATAGGACTCCGATGGTAATCAATTTAATTGGAAATTTCCTTTGATTAAACGCAAAGACGTTGTTAGAAGTTCAACCAATAAAAGGGTAACGTTGACAGAAAAGGCGTTCTCTTTATTTTAATTTGATTCTGGTAAATATTCCTTAAGGGGTTTCGATTTTCGATACAATATTCCCAAAATGTGTTCATTTTTATAAATGAATCGGACTTCTTTGAGCGTAGAAGGCATTTGTTGATTGTATATAATACACTAGTATCAAATTGCTTAAAAAAATCTATGGCATAAAAATAAGAAGTTTTTGTACTAACGATCGTCACTCATAAATTATTAAAATAATGATTTTTAGACACTAAGAACTCTTTAATAAGAGTAACTAATATTTTTGTCGCATCAGGTCACGTTAAACATCTGTATGGCCAACACTAATGTTTGTCATAATTATGTGCGGGAAACGAACCCGCGACCGCCAACGCAACAGCCACAAGAAAGTGCTGTGACCATATCACCAATAGCTATCTAGTAGTATATCTACAAAATACGTTGAAAGTGATGGACTAAAGGTAATGTTGTCTGGGTACAGCAATAATGTAAAAGATCTTTTAGTTTTTCAGCCTAATGTGAAACTACAGTACCTACATAAAATTTGGTATAACCCATTAAATAAAATCTTAGAGGAATTATGAAGTTCAATACTCAGGTCACAGCCTTTCAGATTCATTCAATAAAAACATGAAGATAAAAAGGGAGCGCAGTTGAGTTGACATGCAGTATTTTGACTTTTGTTTAGTTTTGCTTTTGACATCTTAACTGGGTGACTACACTTATACTCTGTAACCGTAACTAAAACTCAAAAATTCTGTGTTTCAATATTCACAACTATCATTCAATGTTCTTTTAATATGAGTTGTCTTTCACATCAGGCTTTAAAACACCAGTAATATGTTACATATATGAAAGGATGAGAAAATCACAGTAAATGCACATTCATAATTCAAAATTTAACATTAAAATTTACTTAAAATAGGTATCTACCAAGAAATGAACCACGAAATAGACGCGCGCATAAAAGGTGAAAATATTGTCAGGTTTTGCAAGTCTCAAAGACTGAGGTGGGCAGGCCACTTGGAAAGAATGCCGGAAACCAGGGCTGCCAAAATTATATCTTAGTGGACACCACAGCAGAAGAGACCAAGAGGAAGACCGAGGAAAAGATGGAAGGATTGCGTAGAGGAGGATCTGAGGGGCGATGGGCAAGTTTACGAACTGGAGGAGGGTCGCCAGAGATCGTGACATGTGGAGGAAAATCGTGGAGGAGGCCAAGACCCACAAAGGGTTGTAGCGCCACTGGAAGTAAGAAGAAGTAAGAAGTACCAAGAAATATATTTTTTTACGTTCATAAAAATTATTCTACACAAACTTACGTACCACCAAAAAAATACCAATAGGCTTTAATATTTAAATTTATATGTTTTTTTGTTAAATATATTGAAGTTAAATTGTTTTGCTGACCGTCGAAGATTCGTATATCTTAAAATTTCCACCCAGTGAATCTTGCGGGTAGGTCAGATAATGCCAATAAAATTTATGTGAGGCGCATAGCGGTACAGCCGCGAGTAACTACTGGAACAACTTAGACTGGCTGACTGTGAACAACGTACGCTAAAGTATTTATAACATCAGATATATCTATACTATTACAACTATTATTACAACTACAGTATTATACAATTACAGTATTAAATTTACTTTTTTGTGTTTTTTATGTCTAGTTTCTTGTAATGGTTGGACCTTAAGAAGGGTATGGTTTTTATCGTGTAATTAGAACTTAAAAAAAAGGAAACTGACTTACCACGGCTGGTGTAACCTAGCCGAAACGTCAGGCCCCAAGGTAAAATATTTTACCTAAAAATTTTGCTCGCGTTAATCCCCATGAGAACATTAAAATTAAAAAGGAAAAACCCTTATAAGAAGGGACGAAAAGTTCGTATTGTAAGTAAGGTTTATTTTGTCAATATAGGTTTGCTGTTCAAGTAAAAATTTTTTTGCAAAGTTTTTTCACGGGAGGACTGAGGTCCTCCATTGCTGTAAAGTATCCGAAACGTCGAGAATTTAAAAAACATAGTAAACCAAGATAAAATCCGTACATAAAAGTTGTTTCATTTCAATGAATAAAATTCGCGCAAACATTAGAAAACAATGACGAATATGATTATTGTGTATTATATAAAACCTTTTTAACATTAAAATAGAAACAAACATTGCTCATTAGTCATTTCAATAGGTACATAAATATGTAAAAGTGTAAAATTTTATACGAATTAAAATTCGTAAATAGTGTTTTGTTTGATAAAGAGCTTTGATTATTTCGGTTAAGGTAGAGTCTCTCTCTGAATGTTATTGAAAAGTGATGGTGGTAAAGACCATTTTAATGCCTTATTTATACCTATATTTTTTTCGAGGTCCTTATATACATTAAAATATATTTACGTTGTATTGTACTGTAATTTTGCGTAACTTTTATTTCATAAATATTATCATACTGAACAACCGCTTGGTGTAGTGGTGTGAGTATTCACCTAAAACACCGATGGTTTGCGGGTTCGATTCCCGCTCGGGATGGATATTTATATTTGTACAAATATTCCTTGCCGCTTCGGATATCTGTCCTTGTCGGTCTCCCCGCCGTGCCTCGGTAAGCACGTTAAGACGTTGTAATTATAAATATCTGATAGCAATCGTAATTCATAGTAGAGAAATATCCGCCAAAACGCAGTGGAGCAGCGTGGTGGATAAAGCTCTATTTCTTAATTATACACGGAGAAAGAGGCCTATGCCTAGAAGTGGGATGCTATAGGCTAAATGCAAATATTATTAATCTTGTTTTATTTTAACCTTCGTTTAATTTAATTTAAGGCTAATTTATTGTGGAGCACAAAACTATGACGTCACTGTGAATTACAAACAGGTACCTATATGCACATGCAGTTATGTGGTTATTGGCTGAACCAGTTGTCAGTCGTGCGATCTTGGCTATATTGGAAGCCATTCATTTATCGAATGAATGATGTGATAGTATAATTAACTCCTTGGCATAATTTTTATAAAGTATTTGTACGAATGTAGTCAAATGCTTAATCTATACTAATATAATAAAGCTGAAGAGTTTGTTTGATTGTTTGTTTGTTTGTTTGTTTGAACGCGCTAATCTCAGGATCTACTGGTCCGATTTGAAAAATTATTTCAGTGTTAGATAGCCCATTTATCGAGGAAGGCTATAGGCTATATATCATCACGCTAAGTCCAATAGGAGCGGAGTCCACGCCGACGAAGTCGCGCGCAGAAGCTAGTATAAATATATATGGAAAGCAAAAAAATAAGCAACTTATAATACAGCATTTCAAAGAACATTTCTTAAATGATGGTAAAAAACGTACTTTGAAGAACAAAAATTCCCAGCTCAACACAGGTATCTTAAAACGACAAAAGCGTAACTTTAGAAGTGAAATGATGTAAATCAGAATAGCCACACAATTCGTATAGTGTTGATTCAAAACTGTTTTTATGTCTAGACTAGCTGTTCCCGCGACTTCGTCCGCGTGGAACTTAATAAAAAAGTTATTGTTCAGTTCGCAGTTATAAAATAAATAAATTTCTAAAATAAGAGTAGCCTAAGTAACTCATTATATCAGCTATATGCCGGTGAAAGTCCCGTCAAAATAGATCCAGCAGTTTCAGAGATTAGACGGAACAGACAGACAGACAGACACACAAAAATTGTAAAAAATGTCATTTTGGTATATGTACCGTGTATACATCCATATGCATTTGGTAAAAAGTGGTTCTTTTAATATTACAAATAGACAATCCATTTTTTTTTGTGTAGAGTATAGATAATACGAATTGTTCCGTTCAATACTGGTCCATTTCATGCCTACTACATAAGTACTCTCAAATTCTATATACAAAACTCTATTCAAAATTCTAATTCATTTCGAATTATGGAATTAAATTCAAAATTAATTAACAGCGATAATTAAACACGTAACAGTTAATAATAAAACCTCTTATATTTTATATCGTCTATCGTAAAGCGCCTATATAATCCTCTAAGCAATCTACATACCAACATAAAACTCCATCATATAAGGAGCTTCCCAAGGCGATATTAATATTAAGATTACACCCCGGCCCGGGAAAGAGGGTGGAACGTCTTAGACAATGTTTAAACGAATTTAGTCTCAACGAGGTAGGTAATAAGGGTGGTGACGGGGTGAATGCCGAGTAGCGTCGGGAGCTCGCGAAGGGTGGGTGTACTTGAGGGAGAATGTAAAAACCACCCTCGCGATCGACTTATATGCTGTATCAAGACACACACGATACTAGTGGATAGATGTGTACGTGGTAATTCTTTGTAAACTTTTAATTTATACTGTCATATATTTATTTAACTTTTGATATACGACTTTTAATTATACCCCGTCCAAACATTTATTATCTTTTTGACAGCTGTTCACGCCTATAAATTACAGTTTTTTTTGGAATAACATTGGTACTAAAAATTCTAGAGTAATGTCATACTTTATTACCGATTTGATTGATTGAGTGAAGTGTCCTGTGCATAACAAACGACCACAGACTATGAAACAGTTCTTGAAATAATAAATCGATAATAAATCGATCATATGATAAAAAGAATTTTACGTCATGTAATTATTGTTTCTATATATTTAATAAAAAAAGGAAATTAAAATAGTATCTATGACTCCAAGGTTGATTATTTGCAAGGAATTAAGTCGAAATCTTAGAATTTAATTTCAAACCAAGAGTAAAGAGCAATAACTCTGTTCATTCATTTATATATTTTTTGACGGCTGCCTTAAAATGTAACTATGCGCGCGTTAAGTAGTGAAATTTAACGTTAAAACGCATGGTTAATTAAGTCTAAATCAAGTTTATATCAAGAGTTACGAGCAAATTACTTGAAAAATCACATACCTGCCTACTTATTTATTTAACAAATTAACTAATATCTAAACGAATAATTAATATTTTTAAACTAAAAATATTTCATTAAATCGATTTAAAGTTCTTCTTAAATAAAATCGATTATTATTTCAAATCGAATCAATAACGTGTGAGGCAGTCACTAATGTCAAAATTTCTTGAAGTGTCAAAAAGATAATAAATGGTTGGACGGGGTATAAATAAGAATTCGTTTGTTTTTGGTTGATTTAATAATTAATTATAGTCATTAGTAATTAATATAAACCTTAGGTAAGTAACAGAGTAGTTCAGTGCACATGGGAGCTGCGTGACGAAAAGCAAAAGACCAAAAAAAATTTAAAAGTTTGACAAATTTTGTGTATGAATTTCTCTGGAAATTAATAGAATTATCCGTATTATCTGTTTTATAGGTATATAAAATAAACCCTAGACCTATTATACCATTATTTGTATAACTAAATCTGTAGGTAAATAATTATGTGAATTTATGTGTAGTATGTTAGTATGTAAAATTTGTATGTAAGTTTGTTATGTAACTGCATACATCTACTCGGGCTCGGTGTTAAATTTTCTTTGTCTTATTTAAAGTTTTTACGTTTACTATGGCCATGAGTGACCATGGCCTCTGTAACGTCGCCGAGATATCGGGAGTTTCAAAATGACGATACGTACCTTTACATACATAAGTTACAAAAATAATTGTGTTTGCTAGCAGACGAAGAAAACCGACTTCAATTACATGGACAAGTATTAAATCTATACTAATATAATAAAGCTGAAGAGTTTGTTTGTTTGATTGTTTGTTTGTTTGTTTGAACGCGCTAATCTCAGGATCTACTGGTCCGATTTGAAAAATTCTTTCAGTGTTATATAGGTCATTTATCGAGGAAGGCTATAGGCTATATATCATCACGCTAAGACCAACAGGAGCGGAGTCCACGCCGACGAAATCGCGCGCAGAAGCTAGTAATAAATAAATTAACAAACGCACTAGTCGTCACTACGATTTTTGAGGGTCCCCTCGATTTCTCTAGGATCCCATCATCATATCCTGGTTTCCTTATCACGGTACCTAAGTTGGGATATTTCCTTTCCAACAAAAAAAGAATTATCAAAATCGGTTCGTAAATGACGAAGTTATCCCCGAACATACCTACATAAAAAAAACCTCCTCCTTTTTTGAAGTCGGTTAAAAAATGGTACATATTATTAACTGGTATATAAGTACTTAATGGTACTTATATTACTGTTTCAAAATAATGTAGTTGTTATGTCAAATAGATACGTAAATATCAAAATTTTCACGTGTAACGTTATACACGTAGCCCGCACATCCCCCTAAAATTTTACCTTGCTTGGTTCCTCCGCGGCGCGTACACACACTACTGCGTGTCTTCGCTCTTCGCGTCTTTATGTACTACCTATATATAATATACTCGTTAAGACGTTCGCTACTTTGTATTCATATACTTTACTTTTTATTAGCTTATGTACAACGTATTATATACCTATTTATAAAGTACCTATATATTGAAGTAAAGCTTATTTATGCACCTTGACTTGGGGAGGAAGCTGATGAATGCGTGATGAGAGCGTTACGAAAAGTGTGATCGGGTGAGGCGAACGGAAGAGCACACTTATTTTTTGTAATAATGAAAGGAACGATGTTTATATTATTTGCGATATGGTACGATTCAGCCTGTAATATCCCACTGTTGGACATAGGCCTCTTTTTCCAGGTAGGAAAAGGATCAGAGCTTAATCCACCACGCTGCTCCACTTCGGGTTGGCGAATATATAGGTATTTAGGTTTAATTTTTTAATCATAATTAATCGTTTTATGAATATGTTATTAAATATAGCGAATAAATAAAAAGATTCTAAAATACTTGAAAATGTGATTTTTTATTTTCTTTTTTTTTTGTGTTTGTCACTTAATAATAAATACAGATAAAATAATTTGCATCTATATTTTAATTTTAATTTAATACAAGTAGGTTTCTTACAAAAAAGTTTTAATGAAATCCGTTGACGAAAAAAAATGTTATCATGTGTCAATAACAATTGGTACGATTCAAAAAAAATTAATAATAAAAATATTATTAAACACAATAAAGAGTCTATGGGATGAATTTTCCGTTATAATAGTTTAAACGAAGAGAGCAGTGTAATCTTATTAGAGTATGGTCTAACAAACCGGAAGGTTCTATTACAGGCAGTTGAGTTTAAAAGACGGTATTACCTGTACCTACTGTTACTCGGGCACCCTTCTAAAATAATTCACGTTTACTACTTTTTTTATATTATAAATATATTATTAGATTACTACAAAAATAAAAAATAAAGAAACAACTAAACATAAAGACATAAAAAATATCTACTATTTATATTTAAAAAAATTAGGAAAAAAGTGTAGAAATATATACGATACATATCTAATAGCAAACTGCAATAATAATAACAGTCATCCCAAGACTATACATTAGACACTGTATAGCCATCATAGACTATACATAAGAATCTTACGCTTTTATTTAAAGTTACGGACGTTTTTTGCCGGCTAGGGTACCTACCCCTCCGAACGCCCCAAAAGGAACTTCATTCCCAAAATTTAAATGTGTGATACCTGCATAAAGATTTTCATAATATGTAGTCATATTTCGTTTATGCTTACTGTTAATATAATTACAATTTGATAAATTGATTGCTTTGAAAGTGATCCATTCAATTTATATATTTACATATCAATGTAAAGAACCTTTTTAATAATATAGATTCAGGTAAACAACATAACATAAATAAATATAATAATAATAAATTTCTTAATCCAAAACCCTTTACGGCAATAAAAAAGCATCTAAAATTTTAACGACACGCTATCGCAAAATGCAAACTCGAGTCGTAGAAAACATTATCCATTTTAGTGAAAATCCACCGAAATTAAAACTAAAACGCCTGACCCGAATTTGAAATTCGAACACACACACAAACACAAAACAATACTACACCGATAAGCGTACAAAGACAGGTATCGCCAACCCTCTGTAAGAATAAACTTTTGCAAAAATATAGGAATAGTTATACGACGCGGGTGGGGTTAGCCCGGGAAAGGGGTGGGGGTGGGAGCAGGAAGTGGGTTGAAGTAGTGGGGTGTTTCTGCGCCGGGCGGGGTGTCTCCTAAAAACGGTTAAGTAGCTCCCTACCCTCTATAACTATTTTATGTGGTCCCCTTAGAAAGACAGCGAGATGGGGCCGCGGTGATACGCCTATAGCGTACTTCGGCTGGGGGAAGTGAAATTTTAACATGTCTAGTCTGTTAAGAATTCATGTCGGATTTATAATTAAATGTCTAATTAGGGTATTGCTATGTTTTCGTGCGTACTCCTGTGAATGTTAATTTTTAAAGCGTTTTGATGACGGTTAAAAAGTTTGTCTTTCATTTTTTTTTCTTTTTTTGTATAATATGTAAAATATAAACATACATTATGTTATAAAAAAAAACAATTATAACTGAAAATGACTATTCAAATTTCTACTATCAGAATATTTTACACAAATTTTACACGAAAAATAAAACAAAAATATCACGTTATACCTACACACACGCGGAAACATAAAAATAAAACACGTAAAAACTATATAAGACATTCACACTTCACCAAATCGATAGAAGTACACACACACACACGCGCACACACACACACACACACACACAACGGAATCTTCAAAGGAAATGACAATTGTATTAATACGTCAAGAACGTCTTTTGAGGGTAGGTACATGTAAATCCACCTGTCCAAGTCACTTGCGATATAAAACAGGTTTTATTGAATATTGTATTGTAAAAAGATGATATAAGAAAAATAAAACCAGTTCTATAAACTTAATTCGTGGGAAGATGAGCTTTTTATTAACCTGTTTTCTTATTATGGTTTGTGTTAGGGGATCTTGTTGCAAGAAGTATTTTTTTATACAAACTTTTTCCCAAACTTATATTTTTTGTCTTCGATATTGTTAGATATCATTTGTAAAAACTATAATACTACAATTGTTTAGTAGTCTTTTTTCCTTCGTTTTATTATGCAATATTTGAAAATAATTAATATTAGATTATAAAATTGCGTGCAGATACTTATATAATTACGGTTTATACGGAAGAAATAATTAGTATTTTCCGAGCGACTTAATGAAAACTTTTCGTATCATTTATTCTAAAATAAAGACCTATGAGCATTCCGTACAAACCATTGAATTAAACATTTTCAAACATACATTTCTTTTTAAGTACCTACAAAATAAAATATAAAAACTAGTTATCCTTACTTTATTTGTAAATTTCGATCGTGAGAAAAAAGTGAATATTCTACTAAATGTTACAATGAAAGCATACCAAGTTGAAACTTGTTCTCCAATAAACCAGATTACTAAACTATCGTCCACACGTAACAGGTTAGAGAAACTTTATCAACGCTAAATTCCCAACTTTATAGAATTCCCACTGAACTACATCGTTGTAAGAAAAACCAGTCGAATAGAAAGGGATCTCAAGTCGACGAAATCAAGATCGGAATTTATCCAACTGGTTTAATAAAATAGGGTAAAAACTGGACAACAATACTATTTTATCGTTTTTGAACATTTTTAGAATAACTTTTTCATTTATACTTTATTATAATTGTTATTGAGAGTATGTTATACAGTAGAACTAAAATGTGTGATAATAATAATAAAAAAAAGTAACAAAATAAATTCGAAGTGAATGTTTGCAAGCCCTGTACAATTGCTTGTAGCCATGTAAAAAGCCAACGTCTAAGGCGCGCGGAGCGGGCGGGCGGCGGGCGGTGGAGGCGCGGTTCATATACACACCTGTTTTACGCTTGTGTGAGTGCATTCGCCGTAGATGTTTCCATGTGTGAGTTTATATTTTCATTTCAATAGTTTTTACGTTGCAACCGTAGGCGTGAGGTGTCCGTGTGTGAGTTAATGCCGTATTGATTTAGCCGCTATGGCAAAGTTGGCAAGAAATTTATTACCTTTAAGATAAGTGGTTGCGAAGTAAACCGTTTACTTTTGGGTCTGTTTATATACTTGTTTGTTTATAAATGCTCGATGAATGAGACGTTCTTAGTTTAATTTATTTGAAAGCTTCAGTTCTATGTAGTTGGTAATTAAATTAGAATATTTATGTTGGATACCAACTTACCAAGTGTACTATATTTGTTAGTCTTAAATATATCTAAGACTTATTTAGAGTAACTGCTTTTACTTATGCTTTTTTGTGAATTTATTGAAATATCTTTTATATTTTAAGTTATTTTGTAGGTACATAAATTATACATCCATTGGGTTTTACCAAATTACTACTATTAATATTAAATACAGTGGCGTTCAATCTTAAATCTTTAATGTTATTCTTCTGCTACGAAGAAGGTTAAACATGATGAAAATATACAGTTCTATTTGTTTTAATAATTTATTTGATAACAATATTAAATCTGAAATAATAATAAAAAAGTTGTAAATCTTTTTTCCAGTTTTAATTAAAACCCCTATTACTGCAAAACAAATTTAAAAAAAGTTGTACTTAAAGATAAAAATAAAATCAAAAATAAATAACCAAAAAACAAAACGTTGACAACCCCTGCGCGTTTGAAAAAGCATCGTCTAAGGAGGCGAGAGGGAGGGAGTTATATTTTAAGATGGCTTCCGAGCGCGAATATCGACGCGCGCCCAGCCCCCGCGCGTCGCGCCCACGAATTTTACTAGCACTGATTTGTGCTTCGTTTACCCGGCGCGGGAATGCGTTTGGTTCGATGACTTTTTTTGTTAATTTTGGAGCACTATTGGGGAAAAATTTGAATTTTAAATTTAAATTATTTCTTGTATCCATAAAAATACTACGTTTTTTTTTTAATTTTTTTTCTCAAATTTCAATGCTATAAAAATCGTCTACGTTCGAAAATTCAATATTTAATTTAAATTTGAAATGTTATTTTTTTTTAATTTTTCGTTTTAGTATATTCTTAGATAACTTTTTTTTTAATTTTCTGCTTACCTGTCGCGTTTTTTAATTTTAGAACGCTATAGGAAAATAATTTTACTTTAAAATTGAATTTGTTATTTTTTTTGTATTTCTTTATGGTAAAAAGAAAGTTGCTTAAAATAAAGTCTACATACTAAATTTTGAAAAAAGCAAATGTTGAGAATTTTATTAGCACCGAGTAGGTACCGACCGATATGTGCTTCGCTTACTCGCCGCGAGGGTTGCGTTTGGTTAGATAGCTTTTTTTTATTATAGAACGCTACAGAAAAATAAGTCAAAATTTACATTTGATTTTTAATTTTTTTAATTGTTTGTTAAAGTATCCTTAAAATATATAAGAATCTATGCTGCTGAGCTGATTAATTTACCATAAGTACGAGGACTGCAATTGCTTTTTTTTTAATTTTAGAACGTACGGACATTGGAAATTTAAATTTGTAATTTTACCTAATAAGTATTTAAAGTCGATTCCCTTTGTTAGAAAGTTTTGTTGCCCTGTAAGTTGTTAACCTACCTATTTTTAGTACCTACCTACACAAATCTGAACTTAAATTTATTTGTTCTGTTAGGTAATGGAAATTTACTTTCCGAAAAAGGAAAGTAACGTTTGGAATTTACTAGCTGATTTTTGATTCACTTACCTGCCGCAAATATCTACTATGTTTGCTGAGATGATTGTATATTTTAGAAAGCTTGCGTTCGAAATTTAAATTTCGAAATAGACTTGTTACTTTGTTGGAATTTGGAAATTATTGTTGTATTATTCTTATAGAATTATATTTAGAATTTGGATGACTAAGGGCCTGTTTCACAATGTCCAAGTAAAGTACCCTATAGCTATTTGACAAATTAATTATGTGACACATAAAACTTCTAGTTAGTCATCATTGCGTTTCACCATCATCTTACCTATAAATTTATTTGACATATAGCTATTTGCCAGTTACATGTTATGAGGTTTGGCAACCTCGCATTTAATAGTTCCGTTTTTCGAAATAGGTACATGTTTTAGGATATCATTCTGTGTTGTAAGTACACATGAAAATATGTTTTAATAATTTCAATGCATGGTTTATACTATTTTTTATACATTTTATGTACATACAGTTTGAAATATGTTATTACTTAATTTTTTTTTATTGATCAAAACAGAATATACATTACCTATTTTGTGTATTACTGTGACCGGAACGTCGAACTGTTAAATGAACAAACGTGAAAGTTGACAAGTTTAAAATATCGTACTGTTACAACTTAAAAAAAAAATAATTACCTTTCTGTGGTGGAAGAAATTGGGTTTACAATTAATAAATATACGTAATTTACCGAATGTTTAGTAAGTCGAAATCTTATCCTAAAGTCCGTATCATCCGAGGCTTGCATATAATTAATGCGTTGTCGAAATACAGGATTCCTTCTCGGTCCATTTAAACTATACCTACATAAAATCATCTATTTCGTCTTCAATTATATCAAATATTTCCATATCCATTTTTTTAAATTTTCTTGCACAAATAAACAAACGTTTCAACTAAAATTAATTGAATCAACTACTTATTATGGCTTTCAAGTAATTTATTAGACAGATAAATATGCTATTGGCCAGTTGATCTGCCATATAGTTTACTGGGTACTTTATTTGTCAGTTAGTGCTATTTGTCAATTGTGAAACGCAAACGTTGTCGTTATTTGATAAATAAGTTGCAAGTAGCTTATTGGGAACTTTATTTGGAAATTGTGAAACAGGCCCTAACTAAAAGTTATTTATACTGAGAATATAAACCTTTTAGAGTAAACGTGTAGAGACACGACGTTGAAAATTTCATTGATACTGATTTATGACCTATTTATGACCTACGGTCCTACGCTTCTGTGTGTAATAAAATAATAAAATTATTTAAGTATTGACTTAAAAAAATTATTTAAAATTATTACGGATAAATCGTTTAGGTTTAGATAGAGACTAGTTAGATTTTTTATTTATTTATAATTGAACTCATTATTAACATTTTTGTTACTCTTAACATTTTTTTTTTATTTAAATACTGGCATGAAATTTAACTCCACCTTGGCCAGCGATCTATTTCTTTTAATTTAAAAATTGATTCTGGGCCCAATTTTTTAAGTTAGTCTATTAAAACTTACTTTTATTTTTACTAGATATTTGCATTATAGTTTTTATCTCAAATAGAAAAAGATAACCATTGACATTTTTTTTCGCAATTTTTTTTCAATTTTCTTTTACGGGACGTCTCGTGACCGTAAAGTGCAACGTCGCCGAAATAGAATATGAATGAAAGTAATTTTTTTTTAAATTTATTGAGAGCTGGATTCGAGTCCTTCGCTCTAAATATGACTGAAAGTATGAAGCAGTGTTGCCAGACTTTGTTATGCGAAGTAGCCTGGCCTTAGTGCGAATGTAGCCGATTGTAGCCTCGAGATAGCCCCATCATGGCGCTGAGACAGCTGAAGCGGGAAATTTTAAATATTTTTTTTCTACATAAAAATAAGCAGGTAATATAATATTTCCGACGAAAAAAAAAAAACAATAGCCGTTGGCTACAGGTAGCCAACGGACAAAATATTATCGCCGCTCGGTAAGAAAGATAGCCATTTTGGCGCTTAATAGCCCCATCTGGCAACACTTAGGTATGAAGCCTAAAATAGATTTTGATTATTTTACTAATTATAAAAATACCGTTATTAGTAGAATACGCTTCAGTCTGTGCCACCTCACTGCTCGGCTTAGCCCTATTTCTCCACAGAGGACAAGGCCCGAAGGTTAATCTGCCACGTTGCTCCGTTGTTGGCGGATGGATATTATTAGTATGATATAGTACCAATCAAATTGACCAAATTTCGATGGTCTGGTAGACTTATCATTTACATTATGTACCTACTAGCTGGCCCGGTAAACTTTGTACCGTTTTTACTTCGTGAATTCATTTTTATCTTTTTACTTTATAGAAATATCTTCCTGACATTAATTAACACAAAAAAAGAGTTTTACATTTTTATTACCTAGTTCATTATTAGATAAATTTGTTGATTAATTTTTTTTATGTATATGATATAGGTATTCATAATATTTTTAGTACAACGCAAATAATAAAGCATACCTAGTTAAAATATAAAAATTGTTGTAATATTGATACTTTGACTTTTTTTAATCCGTAAAAAAATCTGATTTCAGAAATAAAAAAATAATCTGTTCTTTTGCTATAGGTACATATTACCTACCTGTTTAAAAATATTAGGAGCCCAGAGTTCGTACTAAAGTAAGAACATTTAAGTACAGATAATACAATACAAAGTCAATAAGAATAAAAAATAGGTACTTATATATAGGTATAGTAACTCTTTCTTCTGTTTCAAAATAGACATTTAGACGTTAATAAAAATACATTTTGTATGACATTAGCAGGGGAAAGGACTCCTCAGATACGCAGACAGAAAGAAAAAATACACCGAAAAATAATATTTTAATGCAGAAAATAATTATAAATAATATCAAAGAAAATTATCAAGAATTATAAAAGAAATACAACAATTAATTTGAGTTGGTGTTATGGAAAAATACAGCGGTGATGATCAACCTACCGACATCCGACCAACACCTGATGATTTCCTTAATTACTTGCCCTGGGCTTGTAACCAGTTGCAACTGGATTCGACTATTCTTATCAATAAGGTTTTTCAAAGTAAGTTTGTTGTTACACTTTAGGCTGAAAATCCGTTTGACGTAAATAAGTCATAAGTTATACCTAATAGTTAGGTACTAACATATATCATACACATATACATTTTTCGTGATCGATGATCAAACCCGTAACAGTCAGTAGCACCATAAATCTGACGCCAAAACACCAATTCCGCATATACATCTTTGCGTAAAAATATTTTTGAAGTAAAACTTCTTTACGCATATGCAATGAGTAAGCTAGTGGTGTGGTGCTGTGGTGGTGGTGTAGAATGCGGGACGAGAGAGTTTCGAAAAACGTTATCGGGTGAGGCGAACAGAAGTTGAGAGGGAGATAGTGAAGATAGAAAGAGAGAGAGTTACGTTTCGTTAGTTTTACTTCAGTCGTGTGGTGGTCTAAATCATACTTGTTTTTTATGTAGGTATAACTTATTTTTCAGATGAGTACGTTAGCTCAGCTTTAACAGACCGAAGTAAGAAGGCTAAAAGTCGCGTAAAACTGACACAATCGCGTTACGATGTCGGATCGGATCAAGAAAAGGAGTCGACTTCAGGTTTACCACAACTACAGTCAAGCCACAAGATTGTGAGGATATCAGCAACCTTCGACAGCTTTGATAACTTGGTTGAAATTAAATTTATCAAAAACAAACACATACCAAGAATACTGTTTAAAATAATCGGTTTAATTGTAAAATTCCTGCCAAATATTAATAAAATTGTCATCAATGGTGGAATGGATAAGTATACGTTATACGAGATAAATAAGTTTCTAAATAGTTCTAATATAACTGAAATTTGTTTAGATGGCTCATTTCTAAAAGAAGCAAATTATGACATTTTGCTGGAAACGGCAAACTCTATTCGTCACCTATCTTTATCAAGATGCAAAATAGATGATTTAGTTGTTGGGAATATAGCCAGAAAATTAAGTTTTCCATTACCTGCGTCTAAATCTTTATTTATCCTCAATTTATCTTCAAACAGTGTAACAGACGTTGGAGCGAGGTTCTTAGCAGATGCTTTGAGATCGAATCGTCAGTTAAGTTACTTGAGCTTAGCTGATAATAGATTGACTGATGATGGAGTTGGTCTTATCCTGGATATACTTACAGAATTCTCACTAACAGAAGACGAAGTATTCGAAACTAGACAGAGACATATGCTATATTTGAAACGTAAAAATGAATTAATCGAACTGATGATTAAAGAGTTAAAAGCTGGTGAGTTCGATAAGAAAATGAAAAGGAAATCGACAAGACCAATTTCAGCTGCGTCTGGAAAGAAAGGAAAGTTAGAAAAAGATACCTCTTTGAAATCGATCGCTGATGCTAAAAGTCTTGCTAACTTAGATATGTTGTACTACGAAAAAGCATTGAACATGGCTGAAAGTAGTCTCGGCGAATTTATGGACCCATACAATTCATACGACACAGTTGTAAAAGACGGTATCGTGTACTCGAAAGGGAACAACGCGCTGTGCTATCTAAATTTGTCGTATAATAACCTATCATATTTATCTTTGAAAAAGATTTTAGGCGTGTTAATGTTTCAGAAGCTTCTAGATAGAAAGCCAAGGGGTCTGATCAATTTGTCGATAGAAGGTAATAATTTACCAATAACTTGTAAGGAGTTTTCTGAAATAGATGATATATTAGAAATGGGATTGATGGCACACAACCGCAGACTCTCAGCGAATAAGAAAAGACCTCAATCAAAGACTACATCCCGTTGAGGGGATTTATATTATTATAACATAATTTATCATTAATTTATATAGATTTGTACCAAATCAGGTTATAATTTATTAATGTTTCTTATCATAGGTACTTCTTGATTTTGTAGAATGATATCTAGTTATGTATTTTTAATCATGAATACTTATATAATGTTATAATTATTATATTTAATTTTGTTATATAATTCTAGATTATTTCATTTTTATTAAATGTTAATATCAAAAATATTATTTGATGATTTGATTTTAATATTTTTTACATCTCAGCATCTCAAAGGCGTCTTTATAAATTAATTTAAAAAAAATCGAATAAGAGTACCTAGCAACATTTAGAGTTTATTAATTTAATAGTTATCGTGGTTCTAATTTATCTGTATATATAAAAATCTTGTGTCACAATGTTTGTCTGAACTCATCTTCAAAACTACTGGAACGATTTTAATGAAATTTTACACAGATCTGTAACTCTGTCTAACTCAAATATAGACATATTTTATTTCGATTAATGACCGCGATATTTTTATTGGAAAACTAAAAAATTATATGGTGATACGAAGTTCTCCAGGTCAACTAGTAATTTTATATATTTTCACCACGATGGTATGATAATAGAAAATGATAATAAATTTTAATATGTAACTTACATATTAAAATTTAACATATTAAAATTTATTATCATTTACTATATTTCGTAGAACCATAAATTTTATATAGATAGGTACCTACATTAGATTTGTACGTAGATAGATACAATAACGTTTGCAGCAATAATTTGCTTTCGCAATATGTCGTTACACAGAATTGTCTTAATTTACTATTCAGTTTGAAGACGATCGCATGTTTGATAGCTTTTATATACCTTTATTTAGTTGTTCATTTTATTGCCAGCTTATTGTTGATATTGTTGTTATAGTTCGTGAATCATTGACGACGCGTTGGTGCAGCGCTCACAGCTCGGGCTTTTGCGCTTGCAGTTCGATCCCCGCTCATGAAAATCATTTGTATTGGCCATACAAATGTTTGTCGTGATCTGGTAGTTTATGCTGGTATATTGCGGACATGCGACACATGAGAAAATCCTGCTGGGGCCGTTGTGTATGAAGGGTACCTATAACTATTACTTTATTTTATTTTATTTGAAAATATGCTGTTGTGTTAGTCTCTATGCCTACTTAATTAGTCTAGTTATGTGTCTTAAGTTTAAAATGAATTAGGTAACATTGAATTCAGACCTTACATACACTAATATACCTAATATCTTTTGAAAAAAATTCTTATCAAATCATAAACAAGTACTTATAGAAAACTTCGAAACATGACCAAATCAAAACAATATTTTACCATATACCTACTTGAAACGTACAAAAATGCAACTAATGTTACTTTATATTAATGAAAGGTACATGAGACATAATATATAATTAAGGTAGGTACAAACTACCCAGAGGCTAAACGGAACAGTCTGTAAACGATTCTTGGGCTAGTACCTATCCATAAAGAACTACACTACACACACACACTACAGCCTATCACAGTCCACTGTTGGACATAGGCCTCCACAAGTTCGCGCCCGACATTATGACGCGAACTCATGTGTTTTGCCCATAGTCACCACGCTGGGCAGGCGGGTTGGTGACCGCAGGGCTGGCTTTATCGCACCGAAGACGCTGCTGCCCGTCTTTGGCCTGTGTATTTCAAAGCCAGCATGGATGGTTATCCCGCCATCCGTCGGCTTTTTAAGTGCCAAGGTGGTAGTGGGACTGTGTTATCCCTTAGTCGCCTCTTACGACACCCACGGGAAGAGAGGGGGTGGCTACATTCTTTAGTGCCGTAACCACACAGCACACCATAAAGAACTAAACTGGTTGAAATTAATTCTGGAACGTTCTTTTGCTGGTTGGCGCATAATTTTTCGCCTTAGTCTCCAGGGAATAGTGTATACATGTATCTCCTAGACCAGAAAAATTATTAGTAGTAAATACAATTTTTTTTATTGAGTACAAACCACTTTCTAATAATATTCTAATCTTCAGAACCATACATACAGAACTACTGTATATAACACATCATAAACATCTCATCACAATCTCATTTCGTTACGAAACAAACTTGGCAACAGCAGACAGAAGTCGAAAACATTAATCTTCAAACGAAACCGCGATCTCAATATAGTTAGGAAGCTATGTAAGCACCTACATATTTTAATATATCTCGCACGTAACTTAAGTAACGGGATGAGGAGCAAGATGGCGCCTCGAGCACTTCTTAGCGCGAGGCGCTAATAGGTGTGGAGGCGGCTTCAGAGAAAAATCCAGTATAGCTGGCTATAGTAATCTAATTTTTTGTGTGTTTTCAATACTTTCTTTCCGTTAAAGTTTTTTCTTTAGCGTCGGCAGTGCGCTTGCGATGCTTCTGGTATTTCAGGCTACGGTTATCGTTGACCATTAGGTGAATAGTTTCTACTGAAAGAATATTAAGGACGTGATTATATTTGGTAATTCAAGATCGCTAGTCTTTATTTTTGGATATTTATCTTGTAAGTTCAGCTGCTTTGCGAAAATGACAAAACTATAAAAGCAACCATTCTTATTTTAATATTTTTAAAGGTTACAACTTATTTCAATATTGTAAAGCTTAAATACTTAACTGTTGATTTTTTCAAAAAAAAAAACTATTTTTTTCTTTATTTATAATCTGTCGGAATATCTGTCGGAGTAATAACAAAACTGAAAGAAGCCCCGCGAGTTGTATATATAGGTATATTTAAAAAATCTTTATAAAAATACATAAAAATATAAAATAATACAGAATCCATCTCCATATTCGTAGCCAGCAGGCGCACAAAGTTATAATAATATCTCTGGTTTTCGCGGAGAGGGAGCCATCTTGAGCGGAGGAGGTTTCACGCCTTACTTATTTACGTAACCACGTATATACGTTTACGAGTTCGAAGAAAAATGTTTATTATGTACATACATACAGAAATAATACAAATTTTAATTAAAATATTTTATTATTTGTGTAAATAGAAATTGAAATATACAAAAAGCCCCCTTACTTTTCGTTTTTAAAGATAATTAGAATGTGCTTCAATCTATAAGTACCTACGAAATTAACTGCTTGTTGTTAAATGGTTGTTCATTACTGTATATAGGTTTCCTGTTATTTTTTTAACACTCCAAGCTAGGCATTCCCAGCGATTCCTATAAAATACTTATTCTATGTACCTACTATGGTAAACCATAGTAATGATTTATGATGATGGATGATGATGTCCTTAAAATAATTCAGAATGATTGACATAACACAAAGGCGAAGATCAAATGAAAATAAGGATATATTTTTCAATCAGTTAATAGTCGTTAAAGAGTAGGTACCTATTTAAGAACAGTGTTGTGAAGTATTACAATTTTACAAACAAAAAAAATCAAAATTTCTTATTTTTTCTTTCTTTCTTTCATTCTAAGCTGTTAAATCTTATTTTTTCTTTCTTTCATTTCATTCTATTCTCTTATCTGTTTGCATACCTAAGTTTGTTTGTTAATTTTTTTGTTTGTTTTAAACTAAATACATTTTTGTTGGGTATACTATTTACCGAGGAAGGCTCTAGGCTATTTTTACCTCAAATTATCGCGCGTGAAACCGCGGGCCACAGCTAGTATTCTATAAGCCTACCATGTAAGTCATGTACTAAATCACACCAAGATATAACTTATAAGTAACGCTTTCATATAATATGTATATATTTATGCGTAAAGTAACACAAGACTTAATAATGTCCTTGGTTTTCGCGGCGGAGGGTGTTCCTTGGGCGGGGGGTGTTCACGCCTTACTTATTTACATAATTACGTATAATTCCTATCTTAGTATGTGTAGGGAGTTTAATATTTCACTCGTGGAGGTGGAACGTTCTCGAATTTTTAATCGATTCTAAGAAAGGCGGTCTGAGTAGGTCCCGTTGTTCAGAGTTGAGTGGATACTGTATTAAATCTTTGATCAACTACTTCTGTGAAATAAACTAAAGTTGTTTAGTCTGGATTATTTAAATATAATATAGAAATTATGTTACTGATGTTATGACGTTTTTCAATTTTCGTTTCGAAAAAAAAAAGTTAACAATATAAATAAAAAAACTTTAATAAGAGTTTGGATTTGGGGAAGGCTCCAGACTCAATTAATAATTTGATTGTGTTTTAATGACGTAATATTTTTAATACGTGATTTGTTGAGACCTATAAAAATGACACCTTATAGAACATATTAAAAACAATAATCACGAAGTTACTGACAACTTTATTCTGGGTTATGGTATTCGCATGTCCAATAAAATCCCACAAACAATTTTGCAAATGTCGTTTGTTAAAAAGAGTAATTTTTGGGGCAGGATAACAATAGGTAGATGACAAAGATGTGTGGACTTAGTGACCCTGTATTTCATGCAAGATATTACTAATTTTGTACTAAAACACAGTCTATATATTATTTTCATAAGAGTAACTGCGGTCTTTCTTGCCGATTCTTCTCTGTAGAATCTTTTAGTCACTGAGTAGCTTCACTTTTAAAAATAAAAAATCACATAAAAATTTTAATTTGTAAAACGACGATTCGAATGTGCTTTTGAGGCCTGTGGTTAAAAGGTGTTCAGATTTGAATTTGTAATTTTGACTTCACTAAGTCACTCCAATTTAATTTAAAGTTAATATTATGAACGAATAATGAGTAACCTACATATACCATTTCTCAGAACCGATGTAGTATATATAAAGGGTTTTATTTGTGGCAGTCAATTGGGTTAGTTCGCATTTTAACTAATAGTCTAGCCTTATTAACAAACAACTGCATTTAACTAATGGTATGCTCCTCAAATCTATACAAATAATAAAATGGTAGGAAAGTCAAAACTGTACATTGCATATCTTTTTTAAAAAATACTTGGGGTGTGATCTACAATCGATACCGAAGCCAAAAATATAGTTTTTAGAATTTTCGTCTGTTTGTCTGTTTGTCTGTGTGTATGTCCGGGATAAACTCAAAAAGTACTGCATGGATTTACTTCAAATTTGACACGAATATTATTAAGAAGTCGGGTCAACATAAAGGCTTAAACACACGCAGACGACGTCGTGGGCAGCAGCTAGTAGCTAATTATGTAGTTGTTATGTACAAGTTACATTTCTTTTATTTGTACTACCTATAGGTACATGTTCAGTAAAAGTGATCTTTTTTAATATTTATATTTGAAAAATATACCATAATAAAAATTAAACAAAACAAAATGATGTTTTTATTTAAAATTTACAATTACATAATTTCCTTGCGCTTCCGTGGGGTTGTGAACCTTTTAAATATATAATGTTTTTGTAAGTTGTTATAGCATATAAAGAAGATTTTTAATATAGTCATATTCCCTTATTTTTCGAATTTGAATGTCCCCTAAATTATTGGTGACCAAAAATTCATTAAGGCAATCGTCTATATCTTATACATTCCACTTTGAATAAGTTTTATTAATTATTGTTAATAGAATCGAATAGCAGTATACTATTTTAAAGCAGCTGGCTTAAATTTTTAATAACAATGCTAGGAACTTAAATCAAAGGCAAATAAAGCAAATTAACTGCAACATGGGATGCGTTATATCGTAGCGGGGTTAGGTTACACGTGGTCTTGGTCTATTAAGATCAAAACTTAAATATCAAGTGTAGAAGGTGTAAAATGTAGCTTTATTTTATTCGATCGTAGTGTAGAAACTAGAAAGTAAGTAGGTTTATGGGTTATAATTTAGTGTTTAATAAAAAAAAAACAGTTAGTTCGAATGCAAAGTTTAAAAAAATAAATAGCAAAATAATATTCAGAACAGCACATGATTCACACATGATTCAAAAATGGGAAAAGACGATAAATAAAGAAGTTGTTGTTTTATATGTGACTTTTCAATAAACATAATTATGAATTTATTTCATAACTAGCAGCTCGCCCCGGCTTCGCTCGGGTAAAAGAATTATAAATTTAACACAAACACCCATTTATTAAATTTTAAAATATTAAATCGCTTTTTTAGCTAAACTGTTATAGATAGATATACACCCTCGAAAACTTTTTTGTAGATCATTTTTAGTCCTTTAATTCAGTCGTACATCATTTTGTCTTATTTTTAACCATTTATGTAGCGCACGCGAAGGAAAGATATTTGAGACGATTTTTTACACCTTGGTGAACATAACCCGTTTTTTTTTGCACATGTCTAAGTTTTTAAGAAATAAAATATAGCCTATATTACTTCCTAATAATGTAGCTCTCTATTAGTGAAAAAAAAATTAAAATCGGTCAAGTACTTTTGGAGCCTATTCAATACAAACAAACAAACAAAAAAACAAAAAATCTTTCCTCTTTATAATATTAGTGTAAATATGGTACAGTCGTTCTGTAGTTATACGCGTACATACATATAGGTGATTCATATTATATATTATTATATACCTAAATATATACCTAGAAGATTACTGGTTCAGGTTTGAGCGTAAAAAAAAACTGCTGCAAATTACTAAAGAATAATAAATAATATTTTAATTACACCATTATATATACTGTTTATATATTTACGTATTGGCAATACCCCAATAAGTACTTAAGACGAAATAAAATTTAATTCTTTTTAAAATTTTGGCGTGTTTTTTGTAGGTATGCTAATTTTCTTTTATCTATCGCTACTGTTTGATGCAATATTAAATAATAGTACAGTACTTACTCGTACATATAAATAATAATAATAACTATAAACTTTTCTAATTTTGAATTAAAAAAACAAACTAAAAATTATGATCAAACGTGGAGTTTTATGTTTTCAACAATCTGTCATTCTCATCCGTAGTAAATCTTACAAATAATTTAATATATAATAAGGATCAGAACTATTTTGAAGTAGCTAAAAAACTACAATGTCTATTTTATTTGGCTTACATCACTAATAATACCTTTTACTTTTTACATATTTAAATGTACAAGATAGGTTTATATTTATACCCAAAACTAGCGCTCAAACCATTAAGCCGTTGAAATAAAACTCGTCTACGTTCACCCGTAACCCGTAACCCGTAACTCATAATATCAAATCTCGGAACTGTAACCGCCCGGAATTCAACAGCGCTCGTTCAACATCGTTCCGGCACGTACTCGCTCCGTTCCTTTCAATCTAACTTTGCTCCTTGCTTTGCTTTCTTGGAAGGCGTATGGAGCTAGGGTTGATACTTTGATTTTATTTGTATTTTATTATAACATTTGTATTGGCCATAAAGATGTTTGCCGTGGTCTGGGTGTTTGTACAGTCCTTGTGGGTCTCCCCACCGTGCCTCGGAGAGCACGTTAAGCCGTCGGTCCCGGTTGCGATCATGTACACCTGATAGCGATCGTTACTCATAGTAGGGAATGTATATATCCGCCAACCCGCATTGGAGCAGCGTGGTGGATTAAGCTCTGATCCTTCTCCTACATGGAGAAAGAGGCCTATGCCCAACAGTGGGATATTACAGGCTGAAGCGATAATGTTTTCTAAGTAATAACTTTCCTTATAAACAAAAATGTCTAACGAGTACCTATTCGATAACTGCAACTGCAAAAGTTTTAATTCTGCAGCCTTTATTTTATATTATTAATTTATAGCTAGAAAATCACGCCTAAATTGTTTCAAAAAATAAACAAATTTCCTTAAATTTATTGAGTTTTGGAATTGTTAGATTATTATTATTATTATTGATTGTATTAATTATGAATTGGCTATCAGTGAAAAAGGTCCGCTGGCTAGCAATTTTTCCAGCTTTGTTATACTTATCTGTTAGTACTTAGTAGGTATATTTTTTCGTTACATTAAATTTCTTCTGAATACCAAATGCTTTTCTATTAGGTACTTACTCTTACTTCCAAAAGGAAAACATTTGAAAAACTATGATAGTTTTTGTTAGAATTTGGTTTTAATAAAACTTTTTTAAATTTCTAATCGTGAAAGCGACAGCCCTGATAGTAATTTAAATTCAAAACGAGCACGCAGCGAAGTTTCAAACCGTTATATCAAATTCTTGGTCGGGGCGGAATATAAAGCAACTTGCTATATAAATAAATAATAAGTATAAATATTATATTATATGTCTTCTTCTTAACTATTTGAATATAAAATCTATATACTTTATATTTATTTAAACTAATTAGTTAACTGGTTCAGAAGGTGGTTATATAATTTTAATGGTGATGATTATAAATAGGTAGATATCAAAAGAAAAACCGAAGTAGGTATATTAACCATTTCTACGCTCTTTAGGTAGATACTGCAACGTTTAAATGAGAAATTTAGTCAAACACACAATTCAGCAAATTTCTATTTTAATAGATACGTATAATATATTAATAACTGTTTATTTATACTAATATATAAAGCTGAAGAGTTTGTTTGTTTGGTTGTTTGTTTGTTTGTTTGTTTATTTGTTTGTTTGTTTGTTTGTTTGTTTGAACGCGGTAATCTCTGGAACTACTGGGCCGATTTGAAAAATTCTTTCAGTGTTAGATAGCCCATTTATCGAGGAAGGCTATAGGCTATGTATGATCATGCTAAGACCAATAGGAGCGGAGTCCACGCCGACGAAGTCGCGCGCAGAAGCTAGTCTGTAATATGAAATGAAATGAAATGAAAATATTTATTTCGTCATAAGGTGAGCCTCACACTTAACGAAAGTCAAAAAAAGAAAAGTAAAAATGTCATTTACAAAAAAAAAACTAAACAATAATAATAATAAAAAAAAAGTTAAGGCAGCAAAATAAAATAAAAATGTATACTTAACATTAACATTGGGTACATTACAAACTTACGTAACGTACCCAGTGTTATAAGCAACCTTAACTTAGTCAATATTACTAATGTCTCGGTAGACATCACCTACCTACTTTTACCTCGGCTTTATTAGATATTACAATAACATAAAGTAGGTTCCTAGTGTAGGCCGAGAGAAAAAAAGCCGGCGGAAAAAAAACTCTCGGTACTCTTTTAATTTAAGGTTAAATACAATATAAAAACGCAGTAATGGACCATGAAATGATAAGGACAAACACGAGACAGCCAATCGTGCATGCCGAAACCATCACATGCCACCTGCTCACAATATTTATATACAAAGCGAGTCACAGACATAGCCTGGTCGAGCTTTATTCAATCCCATGCCTTTGGTATTCCTTGATGGTGTAATAGGCTTTACTGCATAATGTTCGCTTAGTAATTTTTTTAAACTTCAGTAAAGGCAGAGATTGAAGCGCAGCCGGAATCTTATTATATATTAAGATAGACGTTCCTATAAAGGAACTGCTTTTCTTCTTGAGCCGGCATTTAGGAAATATTAATTTGTGGTCGTTTCTGAGTGTTACATCATTTGAGGCATTTCGATCACTACGACTAACAAATAAATGCCTGTTTTTCCGTATGTACATTATATTTTCATAAATATACTGCGATGCAAAGGTCAGGATGTTGATCTCTTTAAACTTCTCTCTCAGAGATTCTTTACATCCCATTTTATAAATATAACGGATAGCCCTTTTCTGCAGAATAAAAATAATATTACAAAACTGGAAAGTTTGTTTGTTTAAACGCGCTAATCGCAGGGTCTACTGGTTCCAAATGAAAAATTCTTTTTGTTTTGTATTGGCCATTTACCGAAAAAGACTATATATATTAATATTTTAGTAGATTTTTTCCTCGAAAAAACGCGGGTGAAACCGCGGGGCACAGCTAGTTAATGATTAAACAAAACGCACACACGCTCAACTAGCAAAATAACGGCTTATAGTCGAAGTAATTTTATACGGAACCTGTGGGTAGAAGCTTAATAAGCCCCCGAAGGATTAGTAAGAGGTCATTAAAATTACCGACGGGTTAACGTCTTTATATAGATACGATATGACATTTATACATATATATTTACGTATGTTACTTATGTATTGGAGTAATAGTTGTATGGAGCTTGACATTTTAAAAACACCGCTTACTTGACAAAGATTCACAACTCATTATTTATAGTATCTATATATCATGTAGATAAAGAAGTTAGTAAAAAAAATTGTTTAATAATGAAGATATTATGTTATATGCACTGAATTGAATCAGCCAGCAATATCCCACAACTGGGCAAAGGCCTATTATCTCCAAATAAGAGTGTTGTGTGTAACAATGTTTAGTATTATTTTATACATTGTATGTATAATTTTTACTTTTGTTTTTGTTTAAAGTGTATTTCATAAGATCGTAAGTTTTTCGTTTTAGTATATCGTGCCGTTATGAAAGACTAAAAAACGTAATGCGTAACGTGTGTAATATCTCCTATGCACTTTTAATAAATCGATAAATAAAAAAGTGTGCGTGTCAGTAAATCGAGTAAATGAAGGCACTTTCAATCTAATCCTCACAAAAAAAAAAAAACGTTAATTTCAGCATCACTTCTCAGCGTTACTATTTCACTCTCCATTTTTTTTTTCACACCATGGACCTTATATCGTTTCTTAAGGTTACTTTTAGTCCAATTTTTATTTTCGAATGTAAAATTACTTTACCAAGTATTTTTATTTTATACCTATTATACTTAAGAATCATCGAAATTTAATTGAAATATAAGTATCGATTGACGTAAATGTGACGACATTTAATTAGGTAATAGTAAATTTTAAGTGCTCTTGCCGCTGTCTCAGGTGGCGGCCGCCCACTTGTCTCTGTTCCAACTAAGAAATGAATATCTTATTCTCAGTATTCATATAGGTATAAGTACTTAAGATCATTACAAACTACGCCTTTGTCTCGCAAAGGATTTTTTAAGCTTTAAGTTTAAAAACAATAACTGTAACTCTTTAGATTAAGACCAGTAGACCATTTATCGGCATAATTTAGTTACAAAAAATAAAATGAAAAAATAACCCTAACATATAACTTCAAAATTAGACCGACGCGGGTTTTAATCTTAAGACTAGGCACAATAACAAACAATCACGTAAAAAACGAGTACACGAGTCTTAGACCGGGAGATAGTGACACAAAATATTTGGTCATTTGTACCAGTATGGCGGTTCGTCAGGGGTCTAATTACGTAAAGGCAAAAAGGAAAATGATGGTCATAGCGCTCGCACCGGCGGCCCAATCGCGTGGGCGTTAATCGAACGCGTCGGATAAATAACGAGTGTCGAACGATTTGTTCCACAAAAATGCTTGTATTTTCAGATAGTCGAAAAAAAAAGAAGTAGGCGGTAGCGGAATGCCATACTTCTCGGGTGTGACTTACAGCCCGCCATACCGACGCGAATACATTAATTTAAATAAAACAATTCAACCATTTGTACCAGGCTAATTTTTGCATAGCTAATCACCGTCGAGTTACCATTCACGAAAATCACCTTGCCATACTTTTCCGACAGTTCCCAATGGCCGCCATACCACTGCAAAGGAGTAATTTCTTTTTTTTTCGCCAAACGATTTGTACCAGTATTGCATTTGAATTTTTGGAAAGTATTTGACAAAATGTGACCGTTATTATTTATCCCATACTTCTAGTAGGGGGAAAAGTGCTGCCATACTTGAAATACTTATTTATTGGACACGTTTTTAAAATACGACTGTAAAATACGTAAAATCATTTTTTACATCATGGCATCATTGTATTCTCGTCATTTGGATGCAATTGCACCTAAAAAAAAATTATTACAGATTGTAACCATCGGGCGGATGACTTGAGCTAAAAGGTGAAAAAAAAAAAAAAATATTTGACGATTTGTACCAGTATGGCATTTCGATTTTTGGAAATTATACGATACAATGTGACCATTATTATATTTGCCATACTTGTAGTAGAGGGAAAAAGTGGCGCCATACTTGAAAAAAAACTCGAATTACGAATAAAATCTTAGGATTTTGAAAAAATATTGTTCACATTCGCCACCTCCCACAGGTATGGCATTATCAGACTTCTATTTATGATCATACAGGGAACTGATAAAAAAAGTTTCAGGGTGGTACAAATCGTTTGGCGAAATATAAAAAAATTACTCCTTTGCAGTGGTATGGCGGCCATTAGGAACTGTCGGAAAAGTATGGCAAGGTGATTTTCGTGAATGGCTACTCGACGATGATTAGCTTTGTAAAAAATAGCCTGGTACAAATGGTTAAATTGTTTTATTTAAATTAATGTATTCGCGTCGGTATGGCGGGCTGTAAGTCACACCCGAGAAGTATGGCATTCCGCTACCGCCTACTTCTTTTTTTTCCGACTATCTGAAAATACAAGCATTTTTGTGGAACAAATCGTTCGACACTCGTTATTTATCCGACGCGTTCGATTAACGCCCACGCGATTGGGCTGCCGGTGCGAGCGCTATGACCATCATTTTCCTTTTTGCCTTTATGTAATTAGACCCCTGACGAACCGCCATACTGGTACAAATGACCAAATATTTTGTGTCACTATCTCCCGGTCTATCTGTACGAGTAAAACGAATGAGAAAAGCGGCAATAGAATGACGCGAAAATATCAAACTGTCATAATACATTTTAGTTAACTTTGCTCCTTGAAAAGTTGAAAGTAATATGCAGTTGTTAAGAAAATCCTCCTTGGATTACTTAACCATTTGAAAGTAGAACTTTTGAAATTTTAAAACGTGTTAATGCCTTATTTAAATAATTTAATTACAATTATTAGATAATACCTATTAAATATATTTTTTTAATTCAGAAAATATTTTTTAAAGTAATTTATTATTTTTGAATCTTTACGAAAACAATATATGTTGGAATTTCATAAAGGCAATAATGTCATCAAAAGGGGAAGATGCGAATGTAATCACTGCTTCTGAAACTGTTTTTAAAGCTACACAAAACTGATAGGAGACAGAAATTGAAAACCAGTAAAACACCTCTAAACCTACTTATAAAGTCTCATAAGAGCGTTAAGTACATTTTACTAATTAAATATTATTAAATTTAAATATTTTCCTACATGGAGAAGAGGCCTATGCCCAGCAGTGGGATATTACAGGCTGTATCGTGATCGTGATCGAAATATTTTCTTCTATATTATGATTTCCATGGTTTTGGACGTAATATTTAAATTTTATTGTTGAATTATCAGCTATTTGTATTTTAAATTGCTGTTTATAAAAAATTTTTATTAAGAAAAAAAAAACAGACAAAAAAATCAATTTTTGATGACATTACTAACCAGCTGATTTTTTTTCATTTAGTTAGTTAATCTATACTAATATAATAAAGCTGAAGAGTTTGTTTGATTGATTGTTTGTTTGTTTGTTTGTTTGTTTGTTTGAACGCGCTAATCTCAGGATCTATTGGTCCGATTTGAAAAATTCTTTCAGTGTTAGATAGCCCATTTATCGAGGAAGGCTATAGGCTATATATCATCACGCTAAGACCAATAGGAGCGCCGAGTAGCACCAATGAAGAATGTTTAAAAATTGGTTTTTTTTTTCCTTTTATTCCACGGGGACGAAGTCGCGCGCAGAAGCTAGTACCTATATAATTTAATAGTTATATTGTCTTACAAATTGCGTAGTACGTTATCCCGGTCCTACGCTCACTTCTGCTCTACCCCCTGCTATTTCTGTTAGCTACCACAATCGAGAGTTTTCGTAGAGAGAGGAATTTTTTGTTCGTCTCATCAAAATGAAGCTACTCCTGGAAAATTAGCTTGATACTAATCAGGTGAAAAAATGTACTAGAGATCCCCCTACCTAATATAGATTTTTGTTATTTTCTGTGGGTTTGTGTCGGTGTTATGTGTATTTTGAGATAGTGTAAGTGTGTGAATTTTGTCGGAGACTCAAAAATTCAACTTACTTGAGGCTGTGTAAGGTATTTATTATTTGTATGTGGAAATTAGGGGTAAGTTGGGTGTAAATTGTGTCGCAGTTTGAGAAGTGCATACAAGTAACAACAAAAAACGTTAATTCAATTTAAAAAAAATCGACAAATATTATTTATATTTGTGGGTATCACCGTGAGATTACCGTACCGTATTAAGAAAAATTGGGTATTCTTAACATTAAAGTTTGAGAAACGCGTTTAAGTGGCTGGATAAGACGAGTGACGACGCCACGGCTGGTTAGTGTTCTACCCTCTTCGGGAATTGCGTTACGGGACCGACATGTCTTGTAGACTTAACACGTATATACATAATGTACCTATATATTGTATAATTATATATAGATTTGTTCTTTGTTTATCTGTGGTCTTTTTGTGATGTTGATTTGAATCGAATGTATGTTTTTTGTATAAAAGACAAAATTCATAGAATTTATTTTCCATTAGGAATGAATGTTCAGTTACGTTGGGTAATTAATCCTATAACGAGTATTTAAAATCTTAAAATCTAGTGTTGACGCTATATAATCAAAAATATACGAACAGTAATTATATTATGTACGTCATGTCGAGTTTAATTTTCCGTTTTCTCTTTTTTTTTTTTTTTTTTGTTATTTGCAAGAGCCAAACAACGAAGATTTAAATTGTAATATTATAAAAAAGACAAACGTCGAAAAAAATATTTTTTTCTTGTACCGACATGTAAGGTGAAAACTTTTTGATAGTAATTCATAGTTCAAAATAATAATCGCGGTAAGTACCACAGAGTCAAAAGTGTTTATAATGAACGAGAAATTTTAAATATATATTATAAATCTACCTATATATGATATAAATAGTAGCTCTAGTAAATATACGTATATGGAACGTAATTTGGTTTATTAGTTTGGAGTTAGTAGTATGAAAATTATTTGCTGTCTTCAAACATAACACATTACCTAATTGGTCTTAATATTTTGTTTTATTTCGTTCAATTAAAAAGAATTTGTAACTCTGTTTTTTGAGACAATGGGCTTTAGCATAAAACCTACTTTTTGCTGGCAGCAGTTATCATCTTTCTTAGCCTAAGTATTTTTTCTTGTCCTAATATTATTTGGAAGAGATCGCTATTTTACTTAAAAACCCCAACTCTTTTTAATCATATACATGTAACACATTTCATTTCATTGTATAATTAAGTGTTAGTTATTTATATTAATAAGTCAATTGCTTACCTTCCACTTTAATACAAACAAACGTAAAGTTAAAACATAACATTATATAATTACAATCAATATCAACTGAAATACCAGCCACCTGCTCCCACCTCCTAAATCACCTGCGTCATTAATTCATTTTAAGACGCCTAACACAGCATCCCCTTAGACTCGACATTTGCATATTACAAAGTATGGAAGTTCGCTAACGAACTACGGGAGGGGGTGCGGTCGGGGGGGTCTAAGGTTGCGCTGTAAGACGGGGAATTGGATGCAGGGGTGGATTGTGTACGCGTTGATGTTATTTCGTTTAACTTTTAGTTGAAATGTATTGGCAAGGAAAACTGACAGCAAATCTCTATATATATAAAAATGAATCGCTGAATGTGTTGCTATGCGCAAATCTCGAGAGCAGCGGAACCGATTTCGCTAATTCTTTTTTTATAATATTCCTTGAAGTACGAGGATGGTTCTTACGGAGATATAAAAAATTGCCTGAAAAAGTCTAAAAACAACACTTTTCTAATTCCCATACAAAAGATTCGTAATAATACTTAAAAGTCAATTTGAACTTTAATACTATAACATAAAGTTTAAGTGTTAGTGGAGGGGTTCCGGAAAGGCAAAAAATTTGAGTGACGTTAGTATCGTATAAATAATGTCAATATTTGTCAATATTTATACGATGGTAACGAATTCAATATTCATAGTTAAGACAGGACAACGTCTGTCGGGTCAGCTAGTTATTTATAAATACGAACCAGCTATCTTATATTAATGTGTGTATTAATTATCTACTTTGTTCAACCTCGACACATTTAATATACAATCATGTAATTTTCGTTGTCATAATTATAATCTTAAAAGTGTCAAAATATTTTTTTGATGTGAGGAAATAAAAACTATGTATTTGTATACTAATCAAAGTTTTAAAGTCAAGATTATTAAACTAAAAATATATAAATGTACCAATATATATATAAAAATATTTTACTGAAAATTATATAATGAAAGCTCAAATACATCCCTGTATACCTCGAGCGCGGAAAGATGAAGGAAATGAAAATGTACGCTGCAAAAAGGGGGTTGTCCCCCTTAGAGGAAAGCCCGAAAATTCTATAAAGAGGGGTTGGGGGTACCTTTTGTGCGATAAGCCTTGGGGAGCATTAGTCTTGCAGACGTCTCGAAATGAGTCCTTATCGGTTCGCTATTTCCTTTCCTGAGATGCGGGTTGTTTTGTTAGTGGATCGTTTTATATATATTGCTATTTATAGCTCCTTTTATGTAACGTTCACAATTAAAATGATGCTTTTATTTATTGTACGATTTGGGTGCGTTCTGACATCTCATCGACGATGTTATGTTTATTTTGATGTCATGTTTTTGATGACCGAATAAATACTTTTAATTTTTTTAAATGTATTTTAAAATTTTTTATTATTATTACTTATGTGTATTTATAGTAAGTAAAGAGCTTTTGGTCTAGATTATCCTTGTTACAAAACCGCGTCTTTTAATATTTAGCTAATGATAATTAATTGAATACCTAATGTTTATGTATAATTCTTAAATTATTCAATGATATCGCTTGGTTATTAAAATAATCGCGTAGATGTACGATGTTGTATATGATAAATTGATAAACAAAATTGTTATTAAATACTTAAAAGTTGCGTTAATTTAGTTTGTTATTTTTTATGTACCGGTATAGGTACTTATTTCCTTTTTTTAGGAATATTTTTCTTATTATACCCTATTATTATTTTATTTTATACCCTTTTTTATTACCTATGCCTAAGAAATCGAAAGATAATCGTTGATGAGAGTCTATTGAAACATATTTTGAAAATAAATAAAGTTCAAAAACATAATTATCTAATCTACAATTATTTAATGGATGAATGGATAATGAAGAAGCTATTATTTTGGGCTAAAATAACTTGAAATGGTGACAACATTTGTGACGATTTCTCGTTTAAATCAAATGTTATTATTTCTAGTGCCAAGAGATATTTTGAATGTCTTGAGTTTATCGTCGATTTACAAAGTTAAAAGACGGCATATTTTCTCAAATTTACTGTTTTTTATTTGTTTATTTACTTCATTACTTTTTACTGTAGCGATTTTGATGATTCTTTTTATACATTCGAAAGCTGTTGCTTTTCAAGTGGTCTCTTTTAAATTTAAGCGAGATCTGATGAGTATAAAGACGTTGCTAATTTGATGATGATTACTTGTCAATGTAAATAGAAGTCGTTTAATTTTTTGTTGAATAAAAAACACACTGATTTATTTAAGGAATTTTTGACTTACTTGTCTAGGACTCTAGAATTTCGTAGTCGAAGCAATGCATCTTAGAAATCGTTAACGATTGTAACGAAAAATAGTAGGTACCTGTTTAGTAGGACATAGATAGGCACATTCATTCATTCATTCATTAAGAATTCATTTTGGCTAAATTTAAATCATTTTGGCTAAATTATACTCATTTTGGCTAAATTTAAATCGTTTTTTTTTTCTAACTACTCCTTTCCATTTATCGTAATAATAATCTACCACAATTGACCGAATTTTTATAAGTATAAGTACCTAGACTAATTTACGCAGCGAACTTATACCTACCACTAGATACATATATATTTTTTCCGTGATATTATTATTGTTTCCTTCATAAAATGTATATGTAAATGTTATAAAACCCTATCTTGACGACAACGAACACAACAAAGAATAAGTATGTATACAATTTAACTTGATACGGTCGTTCGGGAATTCTGCGCATAGGTACCAACATAGATAGATATATTTCGGCCATTCGTTTTTATTTTGAACCAGCTGACCCGAGAAACACTGTTTTGCCATATATATTATTTTTTTACACAATAAGTAATCACCAATATATCATTTACTAAACCTTCTCCGAAACACGCTGCATCTTATGGTATGAGAATTATTTCGAGCGGTTCAGTAGTTTTCGCAGTATAACCGAACAAAAAAACTGGCTCTCCATTTATTAGTAGATATAGAGATAGATAATAAATAGAAATACCATATTCCTAAAATTATACACCTTCACGTCATTACAATAAATAATTATTTAGGTTAATGACCTTTAGCGTGTACCTATACCTATATATGTATAGTCTAGGTTCAAAACAGATATAGCGGTCAGTTCATCTCAGGAGATTGGGTCAAGGGCAAATTAATAACGTGGATTGTACAGTCGAGGACATGATATTAACATCTCGCATGATATAATATCTAACTTATTAGTGAGCTCTGAAAGTATTAATATATTATTATATGTGGAGACGCCACATACGTTTTTATTTTAATATTAGGTAATTAAATAACAGGGAACAGGAACATAGGGATCAACTATTCAAAAAATGGCTCACAGATCCAACAAATAAAGTCTTAAAACAAAAGTACAACTTATCTAGAAACTATGCAAATAAATTAATTAATAAAACAAAAAATCAAAAAATTCATAATGATATAAATCAAAATAAAAATAATCCAAGAAAACTATGGCAAATACTAAACGAAATCGCTGGTAGATCAAAAAGTCTTTCCGATACAATAATTTTAAACGCGTTTCTAAAGAATTACGACACAACGGTCAATATTGCCAATAAATTTGCAGACACTTTTGCCAACAGTGTAAATAAAATTGTTCCGAAGTGTAATATAAAACTACTAGATAAAAATTCATATGTCTTGCCTAAAAATTTATGCTATAGATACCAAAAAGTAACAGCTGAAACAGTTTTGAAAGAAATAAAATCATTAAACAAAAACAAAGCACCAGGCTTAGATAAAATCAGAGCACAAGATCTAAAAATTATAAATACTGAAATTGCAGAACCACTATCTCATTTTATTAATACAACTATCAAACAAGGTATTTATCCTAATGAACTAAAAACTGGAATAGTAAAGCCTATACATAAAAAAGGAAGCCAGGGCATCTATGACAACTATCGCCCAATCACCATACTTTCTGCGATAGATAAAATAGTAGAAAAAGTTATTTCAAAACAAATTCACTCATTTTATAAAGATAACAATATAATAACAAATAAACAATTTGGATTTCAATCAGGTAAGAGCTCAACCCAATTACTCTCAAAATTTACAGATAATATTTATAAATACCTCAACGACAAAAAACACGTTCTGGTAGTTTTTATTGACTATAGTAAAGCCTTTGACACGCTAAAACATGACATTCTTATCGAGAAACTTAATGACTGTGGTATACAAGGCCCCTTAAACAATTGGTGTCAAGACTACCTTAATAATAGATCATATGTGGTGAAGGTTAGCAATATTTTCAGTAAAAACATACGAGTATTAGACGGAACAGCGCAGGGCTCCGTACTTGGCCCCTTGCATTATATAACCTACGTTAATGATGTCGTCAATCTAATATCTAATTGTGAAATTTATCAGTTTGCTGACGACACCTGTCTTATAGCTGCAAATAACGATCTAGATGCAGCTCTGAGGGACTTACAAACGGATTTCACCCTGTTGTTAAAGTGGTCACATGATGTAGGACTTGTTCTAAATTCCGATAAAACTAAATTAATGTACATCAGTTCTACCCAAAATAGGAAACCACATAGCAATTTAAAACTAATAGCACACAGTCACCAATGTCTTCACGCTAATCTCCACAACTGTTCTTGTAAGCCAGTTGAAATAGTCAATAAACAAAAATATCTAGGACTTGTAATTGACGATCGACTAAAATGGACTGAACACATTAATTACGTAAGTGATAAGCTGCGTACTATATTGGCTAAAATAACTATAATTAAAAGAAAAATTCCATATAAAATTCTATTAAACCTATATAAAGCTTTAGGCGAAACAACTATATTTTACGGCCTGAGTAGCTATGGTAGAACGTGTAAATCAAACCTTGATACAATATATAACCTACAAATACGAATTATGAAAGCTATAATACCTAAGAAAATTAAAACCTGTTACGAAAATGATTATCATGAGCTCTTTTATTATTGTAACATAATACCAATACACGATCAGGTCAAATACATATTACTGCTTGAGCAATTTCATAATGGTGAACACCAACATATAATCAAGCGTACCTACCAAACACGTAGTGCATCTCAAGTCGAACTAAAAGTACCGAGATACAATAATCTCTATGGCAAACAGCTACTACAATAGGGTAAAACCCGGATAGTTGCCCCACTTTTCGAAAAAGCTTTATTTAAGAAAAATATGAACTTGCTGAAAATTAATCAGTATGTATCTCAAAACATAGGTCTTTTATCTTCTATAATAGCCTATTTTCGTATAGATAATTAACAATGGTTTTGAATAAATACTGTTTTATTTCACCTCTCAAAAAAGGGATAGTTGCCTACTATGGCGGATAGTAGCCTTGCGTGGAAAATGCTTCGGGGGATACTTGCCTCGTACGGGGATAGTAGCCTCGGTATGATTTTTATTTTGGATAGAAAGAAATTTATAGCAATTAAAGTACATTTTATTATTTATTTAACAGTCCTTAAAATTAATTCGTATTATGTATTTTTATTTTTGTGTTTCCCACACATGAGGAAATTTTAAAATGTTTTTTATGATAATATCAAAATTTCGATCCAGCGGGATTCGAACCCGCACCCCCAACATACCGTGTCAGTGCTCGAGCCATTAACCTATCACGATCGATCACGATTCAGCCTGTAATATCCCACTGTTGGGCATAGGCCTCTTCCCCACGTAGGAGAAGGATCGGAGCTTAATCCACCACGCTGCTCCAATGCGGGTTGGCGGATCCATTAACCTATGGAACGATGTAATCGCCGAATCGAAATTTTTTATATGATTTTATTCGGTTTTAAGTTTTTTTTTTCTTTTAATTAACTTTGGTATTAACATTGCTTGTTAACAGATGCAGATTGTTTAGATTTTTTAGTTATGCTTAGTGGTATTCTTGGTATAGGATATGCTTGATGTAAAAATTTAGCCGGTGTTTCTTTTTCAAGATTTTTGTTCTGGGATTCTTTTTGTTCTGAGATTCATTTAAAGATATCAGCGATGACAATGATAGCTCAGTATTATCAAAGATGTATTCTTCATGGCGCTATCTTCTAAGGCTATACAATCTTGAGAAAAAATTAAAAGGCTTGAAAACGGCCTCGGTGGCGTGTGATTTTGGCTCACGCTATTCTGCTCAGACTCATGTAAGATAATTTCCAGATTATTAGTATTACTTGGATCTTGATACCCTGAGGGAAACAGTTAGTTTTGATGATGTAGACCCTAATTAGACTCAGATTCCGTTACAGTACAAATATCTGGTATTTGTTCGCTCTTTTAATTGATAAAACCTCAGCTTTCTTTCATGAAAGCTTTTTTGCCATTGCAGTTTAGAAGTAACAAAAATACAATTACGTCAAATAAGAAGGTATGTAGATAGAGTTTTGTATTTATACTGCTAGCTATAAATACAATTATATCTTTATATCAAAAATATGCCTTGAGTTAGCAGTTGCTGATGGTTATTCTTTTCGTAGCGTCTTCTTAAGGTTCGAGAGGATATTCCGTATGATCGAGAAATTTCATTGATACTTTTTTCTCTTCGTCTTAATTCTTCCAAGGCAAGTACTAAGCTATCTTCTGTCTAGTTGATGTTGCGTGGCACCACGCCTGGTTTTCGCTTATATTTGCGAGTCATTTTGCTCATCTAGAATAAATATATAAAACAGTTAATTAGATATGCATTTTATTTACAATAAGCTAGTCATATTAAATTCGTAAAAACAACAAAAAAGTAAAATCAGTCTTTGCTTGATAATTTTTTTTTACTTACTTAAGGGGCAACTATCCGCGAAAGTAAGTAGGGCAACTATCCTTTTTGATGCGGATACTTGCCCTTTTCATTTAGGAAATAAATAAAAAATATTTAGCAATAAAGCATAATAAACAATGTAGTTTAAACTCTAATGCATGCAAAGAATCATAAAGTTGACTAAAACTACGATCATTAAAAAAAATATACAACAGAAATTACTTACCAATATAATTATAACGCCCGTCAAAGTTTCGACGCGGAAGATTTTTGCTCACACGGACGAAATAAGTGCACATATTCCGATGGTTTACGTGGCACTGAGACCTGGGGGTGGTCACTACTTATTGTAGTAAAGCGCGAACACAACTCATATTCCTAACATAGCGTATTAAGAACCGGGGCAAGTATCCCCCCGCGGCAACTATCCGGGTTTTACCCTATCAAATACCAAAATTAATAAACGACCTACCATCTACACTAAAAAATGAAATCACTAAAACAAATATAAAATACAAATTAAAAAAATACTTTCTATCGTTAATAAAAAAAAAAAAAATAATAAACAAAAAAATTAAATAAAAAATAATATGAATTAATATCCTACAACGTAAATCACCCCGTGTGTACCCACAAGCTACTGCGACTACATTATTTTGTAATAATAGATTCGATCATTTGTAAAACTTGGACGGTAGTATTTAAAAATGTTGTTATTGTGGTTAATATTAACTTGTTGTATGCTATCATTGCTATGATTCATTTTTAATATTGTGAGCGTATGATGTCGAATGCCGGTGTGCGGATAAATCAACATTGATTTTTGTCACACCGATAAATAGTAAGTTTCTAGTTAAGATTCCTTTGTATGTAAATAAAATAAATAAATAAATAATAAATAAAAATATATTATCTTAAAAAATAGGCTTTTCAACATCACGTTACCTTTCAAAACTAACTGAACACAAACCATAAAAGTGAACAACGGTGAAATCATGGAATATTTCGTTAATATTACT
Organism: Melitaea athalia; assembly: GCA_905220545.2. Taxonomy (NCBI): domain Eukaryota; kingdom Metazoa; phylum Arthropoda; class Insecta; order Lepidoptera; family Nymphalidae; genus Melitaea; species Melitaea athalia. The sequence goes on from HG992203.1 coordinate 9,242,333, forward strand.
CTGAAAAACTATTTGTCTATTAAAACGATCAAAATCAAAATTAACTTCAAAAGTGAAGCTACCACCGCCGATTCGGAATGTAGATTCTGCAGAGAAGAAACGGCAAGAATCTCCGCAATTACTCTTTTAAAAATACCTACTTACATCAATATTTACACGTAATAATGTTGTATCTTTTATGTAGTTACAAATGATATTATCATCAATACATATTATAAAACAAAGTCGTTTCTCGCTGTCTGTCCCTATGTATGCTTAGTTCTTTAAAACTGCGCAATGGCTTTTGATGCGGTTTTTTTAATAGATAGAGTGATTTAAGAGGAAGGTTTATATGTATACCTAATACAACCGTGCGAAGCCGGGGCGGGTCGCTAGTTCTATTATAAAATAAATATTATTAAAAGCTGGAAACCACCGTGAGCTTAGAGCTTGCATGTCTATGTTTATTTTAATGGTTTTGTCTATTTTTATACATTCAGGAAATCTATACTAATATTATAAAGCTGAAGAGTTTGTTTGTTTGAACGCGCTAATCTCAGGAACTACTGGTCCGATTCGAAAAATTATTTCAGCGTTAGATAGCCCATTTATCGAGGAAGGCTGGCTATACATCATCACGTTAAGACTAGGTATATAATAGGAGATGAGCACCAATAAAGAATATTTCAAAATCGGGAGGTTTTTATTTTCATTTTGAGAGCTTCCGCTGCGTGCACTGCGTAAACATTGACAGACTTAGAATAATAACTATTATTCTAAAGGTCAATTTACATAAGACGAGCGAATGCTCATTCTATCCCCACTATATCAAATTCTTATCAAATTCTTTTAGTGTAAACAGGTGTAGAACATTCTTTCGTTGTTAAATATATGAATACGAGTGTTCGAAGATCAAGAAAGAATGCTCTTGTTCTAGCTCTAGCTCTTTGTTCGTTTGGTCTAAATCCACCGTAAGATTACAGAATTGTGCCTCTTTAAAAGTTCTAAAAAAAGTCCGCGACTGCATATGTCTTCTTTTAAGGTTGGCTCACTATAACCTTTTTTATGCTATTATCGAGGAAGGCTATGGACTACATTGAGTTAGTATTACCAGCGTAATAGTTCAATGATGGACTATTTTTTTCATTAAATTAACGCGTGTGAAACCGCGGGGCACAGCTAGTGAATGATACGATTCATAATACATAACAATCAATTACTGTCATGCTAAGTATGTTTACAAACAGGAGACGTCCTTGAACTAATAGGTCAACTGATGACCGCTAGACCTTGACGAACATGCTACATCTATACTAATATAATAAAGCTGAAGAGTTTGTTTGTTTGTTTGAAAGTGCTAATCTCAGGATCTACTGGTCCGATTTGAAAAATTATTGAAGTGTTAGATAGCACATTTATCGAGGAAGACTAAGCGTGCGTCCACACTGCATGCGCGGTGGCGAGCGCGGAGGCGGTTGCGGCGGCGGAGGCGTATGGTGGCCACAGTGACGCGCGAGCTCATGTAGCGATTTGACGTATATCAGGGGTTGCAAACTATGGACGAGGATTTATTATTATTTTTACTAGACAGTCCAATCTCGAGATGGGAGGTGTTGAACATTAGAGATGTTGTGCACGAAATAAATAAAAACAGAAATAAGTGGTGAATTTTTTAATTTATATGAACAATTGAGATTATACCCTACAAAATTCGTATAGTGTATATACTGCCATTTTACCAAAAGCAATAATATTACAACTTATACTCGTCCATTCGATTATTTTCTTTTTGACAGTTCAAGAAAATTTGAAATTAGTGACCACGAAGTATAGATATAAAGAGTCCGGACGTAATGTTGAACGAATCGTCTCAATTTAGGAGACAGAATTTTAATTCTAATTTTAATTTTCCCACGTAAAAAAAAGGTATAAACTACAGAAAGCGAATAAATATATAGCGACAAGACCGGAATGGTTTGATACCTCTGCCACCCGCGCATTAGATCGCTTGCTGGCTAGGCCCGTAGTGTGGACAGAACGCGCGGATAGGAATGTTTGAAAACTACGCTCGTCGTATCGCTCAGTCGCTTCCGCTTTAGCCACTGCAGTGTGGACGCAAAGACGCGTTTCATATGTTCGATATTTCGCGCCCGCCGCCGCCACCGCGTTAGGCTCGCAGTGTGGTCCTAACCTATATGTTATATATCATCACGCTAAGACCAATAGGAGCGTAGCACCAATAAAGAATGTTTCAAAATCGTTTTTTTTCCTATTGAGAGCTTCCGCTGCGTTAAAATTTCGCACAAATCATGTATGACAGAATTGGTCCTATTCCACGCGCACGAAGTCGCACGCAGATGCTAGTAATACCTACATATTATTGTTTTATATCAAAATAAAAAAATCATTTTCATTTTAATATTTTTTACTTATCTAAATATAAGTGATAATTTATAAAAGGGTCATTCACGGCCGAAGACGCGAATTTTTTACACCCTATTAAATTCTATTGTTAAGTCAACATAAAGAAAATAATATCTTACAAATCTTTAGGACCTGTGCATAACAGCAGGTTCAAGAAAGAGGTGAATGAATATATTTGTGCCTAACAGTTATTTTTTGTTTTAATTTTTTTATATAATTACTTAGGTAAGTACTAGAAAATAGCTCAGTAGTACCTAAGTACCTAATGTAATAATTTTTATAATTGCACAAAGTAGATAAAATAAAAAGTTCCGTAACATACATTCTTTTATTTCTTATACCTAAATGTACCTAAATAAAATAAACTGGTAAAATATAATTAATGAATAAAAATTGTAATTATTTAAAATTAAGTAGATATATTATATTTTAGTTATAACAGAATGACTTCAAATTTTTCACAAAATATAAAATGCTGTAGAGCCGATTTCTATTTTACACTCCTTGAAAATATGTTTTGGTTTTCTTTAGTAAGTAACTAAGTACCTACTAAATAAATTTTTAATCACAGTTACAAAAGTACAAATTTTCTATAAAAACCCACCCTTACAAAATTCCTTACAAAAGAAAGATGTCACAAAAAGACCTGTTCCGAGCGACAGGTTAAGAAAGCACTTAAAAAGCTAAGTTAATTTCACAAGCGATCTAGTTCGATCCGGTTTGAACTGGATATAACCGGTTACACTTTGATTTGGTTTATTCTGAAATACTTGATTTTATGGGAATCTTAAGGTCGTCGGTGTCATGAGAATTTTATAAGTAAACTAGATTTGATATCAATTTTATTGTGTGTATGTTTCTCACATAGTTGAAGGGTTGTTTTTGTTATAAAATTCTTGTTACTTTCAATAAAAATATAAGGAATAGACCTGTTATCGGCAACAGGTTAAGAAAATACTTTAAGGAGCGAAATAAATTTCTCATGTAAACGAGTTCGATTCAGATTAAACTGGATTAAGCCAGTTTTGTCTTGATTGTCGTTTTTGAAATAATAATTATATTTGTACCTATTTGTGGGAATCTAGAGTTCTTTTGTGTAAAGACATTATTGAGGTAGGGCACAGCAGGAAATTTCCTGCTCAAAATATGGAGCAGCCCGACTGGGGAAGTACCTCGACCTTACAGAAGACCACAGCTAAATAATACTGTTTTCAAGTAGATTTGTTTTCCTGTTGGTGAGTAAGGTGACCAGAGCTCCTGCGGGGGATTGGAGATACGGTCGGCAACGCGCTTGCGACGCTTCTGGTGTTGCAGGCGTCTATAGGCTACGGTAGTCACTTACCATCAGGTGAGCCGTACGCTTGTTTGTTGACTTAGTAACATAAAAAAAAGAATGTTTGCCCTGCTAAATTTAGAATGAAATTGTAATAAGTTTAATCTATACTAATATATAAAGCTGAAGAGTTTGTTTGTTTGGTTGTTTGTTTGTTTGTTTGTTTGTTTGTTTGAACGCGGTAATAGAACGGGCCGATTTGAAAAATTCTTTCAGTGTTAGGTAGCCCATTTATCGAAGAAGGCTATAGGCTATTGTGTCATCACGCTAAGACGAATAGGAGCGGAGTCCACGCCGACGAAGTCGCGCGCAGAAGCTAGTTATAAATAAAATAATTCTTTAATTAGTTGCTTTTCATGAAATCTACTAGTTTTCTGGAAATTTTGAAAGAAAAGTGGAAGTAGAGTTCAATACGTTTTGTTGGTATTTGTAAGGACAAAATTTTAATACACCTTTAACTGAGGCAGCAGAAAATATCAGAAATTGCAGAAAATTTCTTGCTCAAAATCTGGACCAGCCCGACTGGACAAGTACCTACCTCGACCTTACAGAAGATCGTAGCTAAGTAATACTGATTTCAAGCAGTGTTGTGTTCCTCTGGTGAGTACCGTGATCAGAAGGATACCTAAGTGGTACGATCGGCAACACGCTTGCGATGCTTCTGGTGTTAAAGGCATCTATAAGCTACGGTAATCGCTTAGTTAGCTTTCTACGCTCCTCTATATAAACTATAGGTACCTAAGCTTGATTGCCGTTATGTTATGAGTTATGTATAAAAAAAGAAACAAATATTTTTACACTTTTCAGTAACGGAATCGAGTTGAATGAACTCAAAATTGAATATTAATAAATCATTACAAAAATCGCGAAAATAAAAGTACCTACAGCTATATAGGTAGGTACCTATATAATTATGGTGAGGTTTATTTTAAAAACATTCTATTAATCTTAGTGAGAGGGTAGAGAGGGTAGGCGCTACTGAGCCACGATAAACATCTACTCCGTTTTAGTGTAAAATAAAAAATATAAACTAGTGACATTTAATATTAAAAATAAGTGCAGTGGAACTATAAACAAGTGACTATCGAAATACATTGTGGGCAAGTTACATAAACAGTGAATAATAAATCATTAAACGTGCAAAACAGTGAAGTGAAAAATACCTCAAAACTGATTTATTTAGCAATATTTCCTGCATTTTATTTCTAACAGTGGTCTACAAAAATAAATAAATAAACAAAATGCAAAATCTATAATTCACCTTATTCAAATATAAAACTTACAAAAAACAATAAAAATTGATGCATGATTTTGCAGTTTCATCAATATAATCAGCACCATCTAGAAAAAATAGTTAAACTTGTTACGCCTGTCAAGACTGTCACGCACCAAATAGCTTCTCTAGTACCTAGTTGGACCAACAGAGGGCAGTGCAAGTAGCAAAACAAGATTAAAAATAAATACAAATAATTATTATATCACCGTAAAACATAACCGATAATCATGGAAGAAGTTTTAAATATGCTCAGAAAAATTCAAAATGAGCTAAATGAACAAAAAGCAACAATTTTACAGTCAGCTGATAAAGTTACGGAACAAGTTACGCAAAATATAAACTGCACATTGGAGGAAAAGTTCAAAACGATAGATGTAAAATACGAAAATCTCAAAGAGAAGCTGGAAAATCAAGAAAAAAGATTATACTTCCTAGAAAAACAATCAAGACAGAGGAACATTGTAATTTTTGGTTTAGCAGAAACTGAAACATCGTATGCAAATTTAGAGAAAACTGTATTAGGTTTCATAAATCAATACTTCCCGGCAGGGCTAGAACAGAGAGATATACAAGAAACTAGAAGAATAGGGAAGAAAGGAGAAAGACCCCGACCCATTACCGTAACTTTTACTACATTGGGCACGAAAATAGAAATCTTTAAAAAGAGGAGATTATTAAAAGATACCACTTATTATATAAAAGAAGACTTTCCACAGCATATTTTAGATAAAAGAAGGGAACTGCAAGAGCAAGTAAAATTTGAAAAAGAGAAAGGAAACTCCGCCACTATCAAGTACGACAAACTGATAATACACCACAAAAATGCTGATTCACCAGGCCACAAGAAAAGAACTCTACCGATATCACCAAATCACAATGATCTTACGCAACCAGAACCACGGGCACAAACTAATAAAAAGAACAAAACTCATACAGGAGTGCAAAGATCGTCGAGTTTATCAGAGGGAGTTATTAAACCAGGAATACTTAGTTTCCTAACAACCAAAAACCCAATCACTAACAACCAAAACAACCTACCAAACGACCAAACAAACAAAAATAATGAACAGTAGCAATTACCGCCCTCTCTCAAGGAAAACATATTACAAATAAAAACGAACACCAAACCATATCTTCCAAGCCGGCTGGTCACCGAGGAAGATTACGACCGAAACCCTCCAGAGGAAACATTAGCAGGTTCTTCAAGCATTACAAAAAACAATTTTCATAACAACCTATATGTAACAACTTACAATGTTAAAACCCTATCGACTTATTCAGGTCTACTGGAACTATTAGGATCATTAAAAAACGTAAAGTACAATATTATTGGTCTCCCAGAAGTTAGAAAACTCAGAAACAAAATAGAAGAAAACTTTAAAAGTTTCAAGGGACTCTCAGAAAGAGTATTATCTCTGGAGGAGGCCTTTACCCTCCGTTGAGAGGGGTTCTTGCAACTGTACATTTACACCCTAAATTCAATTTACAAAGTTCACATAATTTTATTTTAACTACTTACTTTTAAAATACACTTTTATAATATTGTCTAAAATTAATTTTGCATGCACACTGTTTTAAATTGTAAATATCTACTACGAGTATGATGCAGGAAATAAAAGGCTTTTTTATTTTTATTTTTATTTATTTATTTATTTTATTTATTAATCTTAGTGATGAAAGAAAATATCTTAAGAAATATTGAGTTATTCTTAGATAGGTAGGTACGTAAATACCCTATCCTTTAATAAGCATTGGAGTAGCATGGTGAACAAAGCTTTATCTTTTCCGTTTAGGTTTAGGTACATAGGAAAAAAATTAAAAAATATAGGTAAAGAACTAAAAGTTAAGTAGGTATCTATTGTCCTAATGTCCCTAATAGATGAATAATTCATTTTTTTTATAACTTTTGTTCTTTAATAATATTTTTATAGTTATTTTATAATATATTAAAATTTATAGGTATGTGATTAATGGCATAAGTATTGATATCTATTATTTATTAGATATATTTAAAATAAACATCAACAACAAAAACTGACAAAATAAATCGAATAGGAAAATAAATGTTATTAGACGGCTGTGCGCCAAAATCTCATTCAGAAACGTCGAGCGCTGCGAAGCGCCCCGACCGCTGGAAACCAGCCAAAACACCAAGATCCCTATAAAATAAACACCCCACCTATTCCTAAGAGAAATTCAAATTTCGAACGCCTCTAGCACCGCCATCTTGTGCAAGACGTCGATATAGAGTAACTAGCTGCCGCGTATTTTTTTCCTAGAACGTCTTAAGTTAACCATTTTTACGCCACTCTAGCTCTTACGACGTCACCTTACGCTACTGAATCGCTCGCGTAAAAATGTTCCTCTATTCCGTCTTCTGCCAACTATGAAACGATACATCAACATATACAACTATTCAAATTTATGATCTATGGTAATTGTTATATAGTCAAAAGTTGCTTGTCGCAAAAGTTGACTTATGCTGTTCTGGAATGTGAATTTAAAACTATATTAACAAAGGTTACAACATAACTATGGGTGTCTCGCTTTATTAAGCAGACTTTTAATGTGCCAGGAAGAGACAAATAGTGTGTAGTAGTTTCGTATTTCGGGGCGTTACTAAATAGTTTTGATAGTGGATCAAGTTTGGAAGAAGTTTGAAAAGGGTAGGTTTTTATTGAATTTTCGCTCGGTAACGCGAGCTGGAATGTCGACATTGGAATTTCAAGATGTCTGCTTTTAATGTTAAATGGAATTAATTTTCTTTAGAATAATTTAACATTAAGATGAAAATTTATAAGTTTGTAAATTTTAATGACAACAACAACAATTTTGCAAAACTAAATTTTAACTTATATAGTATCGACCTCAAATTATTTTAAGAAAACATAAATATAGAGTTGTCCACGCATCCTAAATAGAGCGGTGGGGTGGAGTAAGATTCCAGTCGAGAGGAGTTGAGGTCTTAGCCCAGCTTGAGTGAGCAGAATGAGTCTTCACTCAAAGCTCCTGATGTTATTATCCCAGAGCTGGGCTTCAACCTTCAATCTTCAGAATTGTTTTCGTAACTTTTAAAGATTTTTTTTCATAGTTACACCTACCTATAGGTACTTTTTTTTTTTGTCTTCAATACGAGAAGGTAACTAAAATACGTAAGTTAAAGTAGCTATGTAGGTATTAGCTATTGATATAGGTACGTAGGTAAATATTAATTACGCTTCAGCCTTATATAATAATTAATTACCTAAATAATTATGTTAATATTTTTTCAAATTTTTCAAAATCGGTAACTGAGGTAGGGCACAGCAGGAAATTTCCTGCTCAAAATAAATGGAGAAGTCTGACTGGGGTAGTATCCCGACTTTACAGAAAATCACAGCTAAATAGTACTGTTTTTAAGCAGTATTGTCTTCCTATGGTACGTAAGGTGACCAGAGCTCCTGGGGTGATTGTGGTAGGGTTGGCAACGCGCTTGCGATGCTTCTACTGTTGCAGGTGTCAATAAGCTACGGTTATCGGCTTAATTCATTCACTAGGTATTATTTGTTTTTATTTATTTTATTTTATTTTATTTTATTTATTACCTAGGCATATTCCATAATACGGAACTAGATCATTAACTTCGTTATTTTGTCAAAAACAATATTCGATTAATTGATTGATTGGCTTTCATTATGATGACGAGTTATCTCAGTGGAGCACGGTTGATTGCGCCAATGTCACGTAGAGTAGAGAAGACACGAAGGAAATTGGTAGGTGCGGTTGAGATAAGAGTCTCAAATTAATTTTGAAAACTGGCAAAATAGTCAGACTTTCATTGTTACACCTTTACCTAAAACAATACGAACATTTAATGTTAAACTATATTAACAGCAAAGACTATATACAGCTGTTGTCACAAAATAAGACATTTTGACATTTAACAAATACCCTAGAACGTAACTTGGTACGAAACTGTAAGAAACAATAAATGAATTATTAATAACATAAAGTGTTTTTTAAAACATAGGTATCTTTCCGCGCTTTTTTATAGTTGCATGCAATTTCTAATTATTACGAAACGTCTCAAAAACAGTTACGTTCTAAGTCTTTTTGTTTTTAAATACCTACTAGTGTTGTAACTACTTACTTACTGAATTTCACCAGCATCATTCGATTTTAATGGTAAATCGATATTGTGTAGTGATCTCTACTGAAAATAATTTTATTGTATTTGCTCGCAAAAAAAAAACGACTTCAATTAGGTACATCGACAAGTAACACAACGTAGGTGGACGAAAAATAATCAACTAAATACGCGTTATCAAAGATTACCTACTACGACCTATTTACATAAAAAATGTATGTGTGCTTTTATGTATTTATAATTATATTTATATCTATTAACTATTGCACTATCCCGCACTTTGTTACTAATAATCTCCTTTTACCTGGGGTTGTCTGGAAGAGATTGCTTTAAGCAATAAGACCGCCTTTGCATGTTGTCAGTGTAACTACAATACCTTTTGTTTAATTTTATCTTTGTACTGCTGTTTCTTTTATTTTCTTTTACTATGTAAAATTGTTGACTATATGCAATAAAGTTATAATAAATAAATAAAATAAAAAAGAGTTGGTACGTCTGACATCCCTTCTGACGCAGTCTTTTCAGCTACCATGGTCACGGAAGAACAATGTCCTCATGTAGAGAACCTAATAAACCGCGATAAAACCTGAAAAAGTTGTTTCATTATAATGAGAGAAATTGGCATAAACATTAGAAAACAATAAAAAAAATAGATTAAAGACAAAGTGATCTTTTGTACCTACCATTGTATCATTTCAATTTACCTACAATATTAAAGTTTAAGTTAAATTTTCTAATCAGAAATTTAATCCAATATACTTTACACTACATAATCAAATCGATCAAATACTCATACAAACTTGAATCGATTTATCGTGAGTATCGAATACCGAGTCGTATTGTTACTTCCCTATTTATACGTTTCGATGACATATGACCAAACGGGCCTATTATTTTGCGATGACTATAGTAACTAAACTATTACAAACTAATTACACTAGATTATGTACACACACATGATTATGACGCATGATTTATGTACAATTTAATTTAATTTATTTCAAAATATTTACACAGAAATATACAGTAAGGACTAAACATCGACATTAACAAACATTGAACATTTATAAGGCGGGGAATATCTCAGGAAAGGGTGTCATATTATAGGTATAGGACGGAGTAATTTGGTTCGATTATCGTGGTAATTTATATATATAATTATATAATATAATTTATATTAAAGAGATTTTCACCCATATATTAACTAATCACGATATCTCTGAAACCATAAGTCGTAGAGGTTTGAAATTTGGTAGGAATATTTCTTTCGCCGAGTAGAGGTCAGCTAAGAACGGATTTTACGAAATTCCACCCACAAGAGAGGGTTGCGGGGGTTAATAACATAAATGGCAAACAACGTTTGCGGGGTCAGCTAGTCTGTTAATAAAATAAATCAAAATATTTTGACGTTCGTGACATTACGAAACATCATTGCACACATAAGGACACGTCAGTTAGATTCTCAAGTAGGTATATACCTACTGACAAATAATTTTGTAAAACTATACATAATTAAGTGTAGGAACTGTACCTAATAATTAATAAATAGTGCTTTTTAAGTTTTAAAAGTATCTAATCATTTTTGGTATGCATACATATATACTTATTAATAATGTGTTTAAAGTTAGTTTTTTTTTACTTTATTAGGAAGCCAACAAAATGTATAGGTATACCTATAAAGTTACGATTTTGTTATAAAAGTTTAACAGTAGGTATAATAATTTCTCATTATAATTACAAATCTTTGGAAATATGTAGGTATTAAAAGGAAAAAAACTGCGTCTTAGATAAGAGAAGAAGGAAAGAGTAATGAAGTATTCTAATTATACTATATACAGAAAAAATAGAATAGTGAATGAAAATGATTTTTAAATTTAATTCAGCATTAATTAAAAGTTAACTTTTTTTAATGTAACTAGGTCGGCAAACAAGCGTACGGCTCACCTGGCGGTAAGCGATTACCGTAGTTTATAGACGCCTGCAATACCAGAAGCATCGCAAACGCGTTGCCGACCCTATCCTCAATTCCCCCCAGGAGCTTACACAGACTTTATTATTTACAATTGTATATAATTCATAACATCTTTTCATGTTGGACCTATTTGACTAATAATTTCAAACAAATAGACTAATTTGTAAGCTGCCATTAATAGAAAATTTAGAAATTATTGCAACAAAACTTTAAACCAAGTTATCTATACATTTTTAGGCACAATTACTCGTTTGTAACATCTATCTATACATATAATAAAATGGTAGAAAAGTCAAAACTGTACATTGAATATTTTTTTAAAAGAATACTTGGGGTGTGATCTACAATCGATACCGAAGCCAAAAATATAGTTTTTAGAATTTTTGTCTGTTTGTCTGTTTGTCTGTATGTATGTCCGGGATAAACTCAAAAAGTACTGCATGGATTTACTTCAAATTTGGCACGAATATTGTTAAGAAGTCGGGTCAGAACATAGGCTATATATTATCACGCTATCACCTACGGGGAACGAGCAGTGAACCTTTATTTCTTCAAATGTATGTCCGGGATAAACTCAAAAAGTACTGCATGGATTTACTTCAAATTTGGCACGAATATTATTAAGAAGTCGGGTCAGAACATAGGCTACATATTATCACGCTATCACCTACGGGGAACGAGCAGTGAACGCACGCAGACAACGTCGCGGGCAGCAGCTAGTACATATAATAAAATGATAGGAAAGTCAATGTATGTCCGGGATAAACTCAAAAAGTACTGCATGGATTTACTTCAAATTTGGCACGAATATTATTAAGAAGTCGGGTCAGAACACAGGCTACATATTATCACGCTATCACCTACGGGGAACGAGCAGTGAACGCACGCAGACGACGTCGCGGGCAGCAGCTAGTAAAATCTAAAACAAATAGTAAATGAATACTGAACCGAGGACGATATGATATATGAATTGATACCAGACTGTTTCCCGTTCTAATTCGAACTGACATCGCTCCGTTAGTAAACTGAACGGGTTGTCCAAAAGAAGATTTCTTGAAAATTACAATCGTTATTTTTTATTCAGAAAAAGACATGTAGACGTGTAGTCTAGGAACAAGAAAACAATCATATAAATTTTCAATATATTACCGAGGCAGTCTTCGGTGCGACAAAGCCAGCCCAGCGGTCACCAACCCGCCTACCCAGCGTGGTGGCAGGCAACACACATGAGTTCACGCCATTTATGGCTCGAACTTGCCTATGTCCAGCAGTGGACTGCGATAGGCTGAAGTGAAGTGAAGTGAAGTGAGTCTTCCGTGTATATATACTTTTTTATCGCCGATAATAGGGACTGTCCGCTAATTGAGCACATGACTGTGTGACATCACTAGGTCTCTTTAACTTATTAAGTTCTAGCACTATTTATTAAGGTTTAATTTTACCAATATTTATGAATTTTGTCTCGTCCGAGTAATACATTCTTTATTTTAACGACATATGTAAACAAAAAAACACGTACGTGCATGTCTCTCATTGTATATTTAATTTTCTTGTTGTATGGTAGAACAAGATAGGGTATAAAAAGTTATAAAGAACTAGTTAGAATTGAATTTTCAGAATTCAATTCTAAATTAAATAAATTTCGTTCTTTTATAGCCTTAAAATTAAATGAATTCGACATAATTTAAAATAGAATTTCCATGAATCTTTCCGTATTTAATTTTAATGTTGAAAAGGTTCCAGTGAATCAAATTTCTGTAATAATATGTAATAGTCTGAATCCATCAGCCAGAGAATGACATAAAGAGATAGGAACCAGTAGTAATAGTAATAAATAATAAATACTCTTTATTGTACACTACAAAGAAACGTAACAAAAAAGTAACACATACGCAGAAAGATGTACAAAGGCGGTCTTATCGCTAAGAGCAATTTCTTCCAAACAACCTTAGGGTATAGGACACGACGTAGAAAATGAGAAGCGGTGTAGTCCTATAGGTATAGAATTATAATCAAAATCAAAATAGATTTATTCAAATAAGCTTCAAAAGCACCTTCAATTAATCGTCATATTTTAAACTAGCTTGTGCGCGCGACTTCGTCCCCGTGGAATAGGACCACCCGATTTTGAAACATTCTTCATTAGTGCTACGCTCCTATTGGTCTTAGCGTGATGATATATAGCCTATAGCCTTCCTGGATAAATGGGCTATCTAACACTGAAAGAATTTTTCAAATCGGTCCAGTAGATCCTGAGATTAGCGCGTTCAAACAAACAAACAAACAATTAAACAAACAAACAAACTCTTCAGCTTTATTATATTAGTATAGATTAAAATTTTAATTATTGTTAAAAGTGAAGTCATCGATTCGGAATGTAGTCTGCAGAGAAGAACCGGCAAGAAACTCCGTAGTTAGTCTTTATTTTTATTTTAAAACTAGCAGGCCACCCCGGCTTCGCTCGGGTTAAATAATTATTTTGTGAACTTTTTTAGTCCTATAATTCAGTCGTACACCATTTTGTCTTATCTTTAACCATTTAAGTAGCGCACGCGAAGGAAATAAATATTTGAGACGATTTTTTACACCTTGGTGAACATAACCCATTTTTTTGCACATGTCTAAGTTTTTAAGAAATAAAATATAACCTATGTTACTTCCTAATAATGTAGCTTTCTATTAGTGAAAACATTATTAAAATCGGTCCAGTACTTTTGGAGCCCATTCAATACAAACAAAGAAACAAAGAAATCTTTTCTCTTTATAATATTATATAGTGTAGATGTAGATGTAAATCACCTGAAGTTCTATGAAAATATTATTTAATTAAAGATAAAAAATGAATTGTTGATTTTCGTGACGAAATGTAGTACCTACGGATGAAGCATTAGTTAGAAAAGTAAATAAATGGTCAAAATTTACCAGGGATTTGGAATGCAGATTCTAATAAAAGATGACAAAAAAACAGTTATATCTTTCTTAAGGTTTGTTAATAGAATTAAGAGGACATAAGTTCAAATACCTTATTTTACCTATCCACTGACAGCTTCCACTTTCTCTATGCCATTGATTTAACATTTTTTTTTTTTAATAGAGTACCTATGTGGTGACTTGTTATTGGCTTATTTGTATTCGATTCTGTATTCGTTATAGTTATTATAAGCTGTACCTAAGATATCCGAATAAAATAAAAAAGATACGTAACCAAACGAAAATGAGTAAGATTTTACAAATCTTATTTGAAACTACAATCTTCAAATGCTAAATATATTTTACATTCATCTGGATGTAGTTTTAATGCCTTGGTTTTTTTTTAAATTATCGTAAAACTACAATTCTCTTATTAATAGAAGAGGTGTAAATCCCACTATTGACACCTTTACACCACTATTAACAATAGTTATGTATAGATATTAACAATATCAGTATACGGTAAATATACCTATCGGTAGAAGGTATATAGGTATAGTGTTTTAGATAAAATGATCTGGCTAATATTTCCGTTATAAACAATGAAAAATCAAAGTGAAGGAATGCAAAGTCTGTAGTGAAGGCAGTCGTAGGTATTAATTTAACGTTGTTTGTTTGTAGACGTCCTGCGTGGATTGAAACGAGCACAGGGGCGCGCGAGGAGTCGGTAACTGTTGTTGTTGTATAAGGTTATTAAAATTATTTTCAAATTTTATATATTTTCGTTGATCAAAGTAACTAATAATTAAATTAAGATTAAATTTGTTTGCAGGCCTTATTCTAGCAGATATACCACTCTAGTATATTTTTAACTACTAAGAGTCCAAAATTTTTCTTGATTAATTTTTTGTATACCTATACGCAGCCTACAATTGACTTTAGTAGACAAGTGTACACGTGTGTTCGTAGATTAATTTAATGTCTCTCGCTTGTACCTGTACCTGTAAATTAATACTTGGTGTATGACCTGTCTTTCTCCTACATGAGGAAGAGGCCTATGCCCAACAGTGGGATATTACAGGCTGAATCGTGATCGTGATCGTACCGACCTGTACCTGGTGTCGTGATCTATACTTACTTGCGTTTACAGCCTCTACCTACACAAAATAGTTCCTATCAAAACGATTCAACTTGAGTTTGTGCATTTTGTAAATGATAAATCAAATCGTATTGATTAGTTGTTAAGAAGTAATATACTACTTTTATAATTTTACTAGCTGTGCCCCGCAGTATCACACGTGCTAATTTGAGAAAAAACAGTCCTTCTCCGGTAAATGGGATATCCAATACTTCATGATGCTTTTTCTGAAATTGCATGCTAAGAACTTTTATGAGTTTGTTTAAGACTTCTATGGAGATTATTCTTTTGGAATTGTGTAACCAATTAGGAAAGAAATGTACAGAATTGACCATTACTGACAGGGAGCTTTCTGATCGGGTTGCCCCAAATCCATCCAATCCATCTAATTTGGATATTTTCAATGACGACTTGTGTATTTTTAAAAGGAATACACTGCTATATCTAGATGTAAAATGTAAACCTTTTTAATTTGTCGCGTACGTGCTTTTATTTTCGATTGTAATTTGTGCTAGATGTAAATGGCATGTAAATGGATGAGCACAGTGTGAGAGTATTTTCTGTATATTGTTTTGCATTTTTTTTTGTGTACCTACTACTGTTGGCGATCCTTAAATAAATAAATAAAGTTGCGCCTTTAAACAAACAAACAAGTAAACAAACTTTTCAGCTTTATAATATTAGAGTAGATGATAAAATTAGTACGTCGACTCCATAGCTCTGCGGGTCAGTGACCGGTCACTCGCGGCCTACTGCCGGCGGACTGACGTCTCGCACTCCCGTTCACTTAGCGTCCCAAAGATTCCTCTAACATATAGGTAGTTTCGGAATTATTATTTACACACTTTTAGTTTAGGTATATTATAACCTATTTTTTAGTGGCTGTCTGCATTAACTTGTTATTAATAATTCCGAATTATAATTATGTTTGTTTCAGTTTCACGCGTTCGTCAGTACTGTTCATTGAAGTAACAAAAACGAGACAACATTTAAATTTATTTTGTGGTGATCAATTTCTTTAATTTGTCATCTGTTCAAAATGTTATCTTTTCGACTTGTCTGGGTTTGTCTCTAAACAAAAAAAAAAGTTTAGTAATAATTAATTAAATTAAATTTTACAAAATTATCATTAAACCTTTTTTTTTATGTAACTAGGTTGGCAAACAAGCATACGGCTCACCTGATGGTAAGACCGTAGCCTATAGACGCCTGCAACACCATAAGCATCGCAAGCGCGTTGCCGACCCTGTCCCCAACCCCCCCCCCAGGAGCTACATTAAGTTTTTACCTTTTACGATTGTTTTGCGAATTTAACTTCCGCTGATATACTATTTCGTATGTTGGATTTCAGGTCTTGATAGGTCTTCGTAGCATAATAATGTTTCTGAGAAGACCTGAAAGTTCTCAATTATTGTCATAATATTTGCTTTTAGTCTACATTCCAAGTCGGAGTTAGCTTCACATTAATTAATAATTAATCAAAAAAAAATATTTTATGATTTGTAAAATTCATTTTCTCGGAGATGCTTTTTAAGCCTTTTGGAAGAACAATATTGAGGTTGTGATTCAATTTGAGGTAGTAAAACGTGTTGCAATAGGTATTTAAACTAATGATTTTTTTCTTTTCGATTTTTTTAAGGTAGCAAACAAGCATACGGTCCCTCTGATCGTCAACTATATGACGACCTGACGCCTGCAAAACCACTGTCAACAGCGCTGCTAATACTTGCCTTCGCTGTCAACACAGCCTATAAGGTTTACTTTTCAACCAAGAAGAAACATAGGTACACTCATATACTCATATCAATAATAGATCTTCGTCCAGAATTGAAAAAAACTGCTGAAGTACGTTGCAGTATGATACTTAGAATATTTTTTTCGTAATTGCGTGTGTCCTTGCAGGTCTCCCCAGTGTGCCTCGGAGAGCACGTAAAACTGTTTGATCCGTTTGTTAGTGTATACATTCTATAGCGATCTTTATTCATAATAGGAAATTTATCTACCAACCCGTAGTAAGGCAGCGTGATTTAAGGTCCTACCCTTGCTCTGGAGAAATAGAGACATGGAGAAACGGGCTCATGCCCTATTAATATCAATAAAAATTTAGGTATACAATTCCATTTTTTTAATTAACAATAATATCCTAGATAAGGCACAAGGCATAGATTAATCTATACTAATATATAAAGCTGAAGAGTTTGTTTGTTTGATTGTTTGTTTGTTTGTTTGTTTGAACGCGGTAATCTCTGGAACTACTGGGCCTATTTAAAAAATTCTTTCAGTGTTAGATAGCCCATTTATCAAGGAAGGCTATAGGCTATGTATCATCACGCTAAGACCAATAGGAGCGGAGTCCACGCCGACGAAGTCGCGCGCAGAAGCTAGTAATATATAAAATTGGATAAGTAGACAAATTCTTCGGCTTTATCTTAGTATAAAATTTATCAGAGCTTGTGATAGTTGTTCTCTTATTAGAAAGAAGTGTTGGAGCCTTTCGCAATGCTGCTCTTCTGTTAATTTTGCGGAATTGTAGACTACGAGTATTTCTTGCTGTCTTCCTCCAAGCACTTGATGAACTTTAACATTCTAGAAATTATACATTTAATAGCGTCAGATCAGATTCGAACCTGTCATGGTTTTTCGGTTAATATTCAAGCATTCACTTTGTTTTGGATATCAGTTCAAATTTTTTTATATATTACTGTTTAAAATATACTAATAATTGTATTAACGTGTATATTGCAATTGATTTTTGCGTAAGTGTAGTGATATTGCATGTAATATTTTTATAACAATACCAGAAGCTCAGGTGCAAAATATTTTCAATCAGATTGAAGGAATAGGTAGGTACCTACCTACTCTCCGAAAATAAATTTAAGAATATTTCATTATAAATTGTATAATATTTATTTATGTTTAAAGAGTACATTATTTGCACTAAAAAAATTTAAACAAAAAATGACAATTCTTATTGGAAATTTCCTGGATTTTATTTATATGTATTGAAGTATTACTTATAAATCGATTGTTTGAGTAGTACAACAAAACAAAAGAAAAAAATATCTGCACAAAATTATTATGATATGATTTGACTATAAATAATTATGAAATTATTCTAATTAGGATGGAGTGTCTACTTAAGCCAATTGAAACGAAAACAGCAAACTTTTTGCCACTAGATGGCAGCATTATCGTAATTTGAACATATTTTTTGTCCTTTTAAAATGTAGTAATTTAATTCGTGTAGTAATGAAACTAATGTTATTAAAAAAACATATGTTTTATTTTAAAAAGCTTTTCGTTATTTAATTAAAATAGAATTTAAAATATTTATTGCTATCTACTAATAGATGGCATATAAATCGCATTCAGAGGGCGCTTCAGACTTCATTTCCTACATTCGTTAATAGATGGCGCGATGAGTATCTAAAAATTAATTCACCAAATTTTAAAGTAACTGTAGGTACCTTGAATTCGTAATTTCTTTCATTGTTTTAATGTATTCCTTTGTATAACAAGTAAATTATGTTTCTAAATATGTGCATAGATTCAATAATGACAATCTCGTAATTATTTTACACAAACTAACTTATCAGACATTTTATGATTAGTATTATTTTACGACTTTTGTCCCACAGTAAAAGCAATTGTTTCATATTTATATGTTATTGGATTAGGGTCATCATCGGTTCAGCCTATTGCAGTCCACTGCTGGACATAGGCCTTTCCAAGTTCGCGCCAGACATTCCGGTTTTCCGCAATCCTCATCCAGCCTAGAAGTTTGGAACAGCTCTACTAGAGAAACAATCTAACCTTTCGAAGATGACAGCCAAATATCACTTCTCTTAAGTGACGTTGTATTTATGTTGTGACGTTGTGAGTAAGACAGCCAGAGCTCTTGAAAGCTCTAGTGGTCGGGGGTAGAGTCGACAACGCGCTTGGTGTAGCTGGTGTCCAAAAGCTACACTAACTACTTACCACCAGACAGACCACGTCCACGTTCAAACCCTAGTGGCAAAAAAAATTGTACTCAGCTTTGAAATAAATCCCAAAAACTTGTATCAGACTTTGTTCTCGCACACTACGGTTAAAGCATTCAAACATTCAGTCTCATAATTTTAAATTTTCTGTATTTTTTTTTTTGTGTCGTATTAAAATTAGTTTCTTGTCAGCCTCAGTCAAATAGTAACTTTATAATATTATACATATATCTGAAACTGAACATCTTCTCTGCTTTGTAGAGTAGTTGAAACAGTCAGACAGACAAAAATTAAAATGAAATTGGTCTTAAAATACCAATGCCGTTAATTATCTTGATCATATTCATTGCTATTGAGTAGAAACATGGATACATAGGTAATATATTACTTTTAAAGGAGATATTCAATTTATATGTAAAATATTAAAAAAAATGTAGCTTAGTTCAAATATGTTTTTATTCCATAAAAATAACAAATTCATAAATTTAACCCTTTTAATACCAATGTCTATCGTAATGTCCGTTTGTGCCTCACGGTCAAAGTGACCCCTCGTGTTTATTGATAATTTAATTTGTGCCTTAAAGATGCAAACAGGTTTGTATCCACACTAATGCTTAAGAAATGGCAATTTCAAATTTTAATTTAGCGTAATTTTAGTACGATTCTTTATGGGAAAAAATCTTCAGTGCAATAAAAAATCTCTATTTTAGTTCTGTGACCACTGTTTGATATTATATGAATGTAGGTGTGATGTGTAGACGTGTTAAAATCTATGTATGGTTCTTGCTAATTATTTTAAAAATATTTACGAAAAAATGAACAGTATACAAATTTTTCTAAACAAAAAGTTAGTTCTATGTATCCTCTCCTTAGTGAAACCCTTGAAAATAAATATTCTACTAAGAGTACTACTAGTAAAATGTACCTCGATTCAGCCTGTAATATCCCACTGTTGGGCATAGGCCTCTTCCCCATGTAGGAGAAGGATCGAAGCTTAATCCACCACGCTGCTCCAATGCGGGTTGGCGGATATATTCCCTACTATGAGTAACGAGTTCACGTGGCGGCCGCGTGGGAGCAGGCGGCGGGGCCGGCCGGCGCACACGTGGCAGCGAACTGTCGGCGCCGAGCTGCGAGCGGCCGGGCTTAGTTGGAGGGACGCGGAGCGAGAGGCACGGGACAGGAGCGGATGGAGACGTCTCACGAAGGCCCTTTGTACCATTGGGGTACCATAGGACAGCAACAACATGAGTAACGATCGCTATCAGGTGTACCTACATACATCTTTATAAAATGTAAGTACTTAATTATTTAACTTTATGTTCTTAAGGAAAAAAAACAATTAATCATTTATATTACATTTTGGTCTTTTTACTTCAATTTCTAGTTTATAATGAATTAATGACTTATTAAAAAAATATGCCTTATTTGTCGAAAATCATACTAATATAAAAAAACATTAATAAACAATTATAAAATATCGCTAACACTTAAACCATTACTGCATAATTATGCATTTCATAACCCTTAATTTAAAAAGTTAAATACTGTTTCTCAACCCTACATTTCCCACGCTGACCGCTGTCCGGTGTCGTCTGGTCGCTTTCACCCCATCGTAAAGAAACCTGCTATTTTCATAAAAGTTTTTAATTTAAATCTTAAAAACCTGTTCTTTTTCTCACACCGGACACTCGTCTTTTACATAATCAAATTGTAAAGGATTAAAAGATCAGTATGAAGATCACAGATGATCAGTAGAGATATTTTGTTGTATTTAATTATGTGCAACGTAGATTAAAAAAAAAAACAAAAATTTATTTGTAAATCAGATTTACGAACTTATTTTAGTTAAATTATTTACAACAACCCGTCTTTTTTTGAGAATAATTAATTATGAACGTAAGAAAAAATGTAATTCAACGAAAGTGAGAATAAATCATATTCTGTAATTTAAATTTAAAAAAATATTGCCGTTTGAATTTTTTTAAAAAAATTAGAAAATGAAGAAGAATTAAGAAATATTACAAAAACATAAAAAAAATTTAAAGTCCAAATCAGTATACACAACTTTTACACAAACAATGACCATTTCAAACCCGTTGACCGCTGTCCGGTTTTAGGGTTATTTCTACCCCATTAAAGAACTTGTTATTTCCTTAGAAAATGACATGTATCTTATAAAACTGGTTCTCATTCCCACACCGATCTAAACATTCAGTCTTCATTTTTAACTGGACATTTGACGGGTTAAGAAAGTGAATTTTATTTTGTGTTTGACGTTGAACGTGAATTTGGTGTAATAAGGTGAATTCAAGTACCTAAGTGGAGTAAAAAATTGAAAATTACAGTGACAGTGTGTGTATGAAGTGTTATCTATGTTAAGCTGGTAGGTTTTTATTATTTACTTTTATTTTTCAATATACTTTTTTATATCTAAGTCTGATAAGTCGTCAGCAATTTTTCAAATTATTATTTTTATTATTTTACGGACACTAGATAATTAGATTTCTAAACTTAACATTATATAAATACAATAGGTAAATCAAAAGTTATCTCATTCATCACTAACAAAAAACCTATTCTTAAAAAATTTAAGATACAAATCTTTAAACTGATTTACTTTAAAGACATAACTGTGTTTGGTCGTAAACGAAAAAAAAAAAAAACGACTTCAATTACATCGACATGTAATAAAACGTTGGTATAAAAAAAATAGTCAAGTAAATACGCGTTATCAAATTACTCATAAAGTCGGCACCAGATCTCGATCAAATTTAAAATAAATGACACTACAAGACTAGATATTTAAAACTATGCAACGGATTTTGATGTGGTTTTCTCTAGTAAATAGAGTGATTTCAGAGGATGGTTTATATGTATAATACACGCATAATATAGGCTAGTAAAAATAGACGTTTTTTTTGGTCAACCTCGCACTAAATTTCCGATCCAATTTTAGTTTTTTATTAGGTTAAGGGTCACTTTCTGACCATAAAAACATAAAATGCTGACAGATCCAGGTGGAGCTTCGATCGCAATCTTAAAGAAAAGTTTTTGGCCGATATCTCAAAAACTATCAACTTTAGGGCAAAAGTTATTTAAACCTTTTTTGTAGACAATAAAATTTTGCATCTTTTATTTCCTGTAAACTTTTTTGTAAAACTTACCATTTACGATTTATGGCCCATTTAATGAACCCGTTTTTCATTTTTGGCCAATAACTCTTCAAATATTGGATTAATCAATAAAATTCGTCTATCCATTTTTTAAGATCACTTTATTTTCTACAACTTTTGTTTAAAACGTTTTTTTCTAATGTCCATACTTTTTGAGTTATAAAATGTTTAATTTAGAAATGCAGCCACTCGGCGGGTGACGCGGCAGTTAGTTGTACGAAATATAATTTAAAAAAAAATATTAAAAAAATTACTATTGCAGGTAAGGAAATGTACTATCAATTTTTAAGTACATAACTAAGCGGGTTATTTTTTTTTATTTGTTTGTTGAATTTGTACCATTTTATATATGCGTACCTTGAAATTTTCGACTTTACGCCCGGTAGTCCAACATTAAACGTTTTATAACTCAAAAAGTATGGACATTAGAAAAAAACGTTTTAAACAAAAGTTGTAGAGAATAAAGCGATCTTAAAATATAGATAGATGCGTTTTATTGAATAATCCAATATTTGAAGAGTTATTGGGCAAAAATGAAAAACGGGTTCATTAAATGGGCCATAAATCTTAAACGGTAAGTTTTACAAAAAAGTTTACAGGAAATAAAAGATGCGAAATTTTACTGTCTACAAAAAATATTTGAATAGCTTTTGCCCTAAAGTTGATAGTTTTCGAGATATCGGCCAAAAACTTTTCTTTAAGATTGCGATCGAAGCTCCACCTGGATCTGTCAGCATTTTATGTTTTTATGGTCAGTAAGTGACCCTTAACCTAATAAAAAACTAAAATTGGATCGGAAATTTTGTGCGAGGTTAAATGCTTTATTGACTGGCCTAATATAGTAGAGGAACACTGATAGTTTTTTCAACCGTGTGAAGCTGGGGCGGGTCGCTAGTTAGATATATAACTCGAAAACTGCTAGTCAGATCTTGATTTAAATGGACTGGATATTACATGACAAGCACCACCTATCGATCAAATTGTATATCATATCGAAATAGGTCCCACCCAGTAAACGTTTTGAGGTAAATATTTTCTTATCTGCAAAAGATATTTGGTGAGAGACGACTCTAGAAAACGTAAACTTAAATTATTAACTATTCGATAACGATTCATCCTGTAACATTCCACTGCTGGGCATTGGCCTCTTTCTCCATGTAGGAGAAGGATCGGAGCTTAATCCAGCACGCTGCTCCACTGTGGGTTGGCGGATAATTAGTTAGTCTTTAATCAATAAAGAAGTCAAATATAGTTACATAGCAAGATAGAGATAGTTTTTACAATTATTAAAAAGGTGTTTTCTCAATAACGCTATAATAGTAACCGTTATTTGCTGAAGTTTCTGAGCAGAATCTGCATTTCAATCGATAGCTTCCCATTAAATATCAACTGTTATTGTAAACATCGTATTTTCAACACTTTACCTATTTTTTTAATTGTGAATAAAAAATTTATTTGCTTTTGACACGATGTTTTTATCAAAAAATAAAAATAATTCATTTAATATATACATAATAATTACGAATAAAACGTATTAAGCCTGTAGATGCTAATTACTTCAAAAAAAAGTAAGATGATTAATATGACTGTGATAGATATTTAATTAATAATCGATCGAAGAGATCGCTTTTTAGCGATAAGGCCGCCTTTTGTACCTAATGATATATTCTTAAAAATTTCTTTGTTTGCTATGTATTATTTCTGTCTTTGGTGTACAATAAAGTGTATTATTATTATTATTAATAACATAACTTACAACTAAATAAGTACATCTTCCCAAAACACAAAAAAAAACGATATCATAATATCCTTTTAAATAAATTCCCCTTCAATTGAGTAACCCACTTCCATCCCCTATCAATATTAATATCGATACCGATTGTATCCGAATCGATTCCAGCCACAATTAAATCGATACAATTTCATTAAGCGCCGCCACAATAACAGCTTGCCCGAATTTAAATCCGTCGGAAATTTTGCTAGACGGCAATCTGTGAGCAATTTAGCAGTAACTGAGTCATTTGGCGCTGAGCGTCTTCGCGGGAGATGATTTGTAATATGTTTTCTGTAGCGCGGGACGCATGGGTTCAGAGGAAAAGGTTATACGTGGAAATTT
The DNA here is from genome assembly GCA_905220545.2 of Melitaea athalia. Classification (NCBI taxonomy): domain Eukaryota; kingdom Metazoa; phylum Arthropoda; class Insecta; order Lepidoptera; family Nymphalidae; genus Melitaea; species Melitaea athalia. The sequence continues at coordinate 9,266,763 of HG992203.1, forward strand.
CTTTAAGACGCTTGTCTTTTAGATAAAAAGTAGTTTGTGAGGTAGGTCATTTGTAATATGTTTTCTGTAGCGCGGGACGCATGGGTTCAGAGGAGAAGGTTATAAGTGGAAATTTCTTTAAGACACTTGTTTTTAGATAAAAAGTAGTTTGTGAGGAATTTGGTAGATGATTTGTAATATGTTTTCTGTAGCGCGGGACGCATGGGTTCAGAGGAAAAGGTTATACGTGGAAATTACTTGACGCTTGTCTTTTAGATAAATAGTAGTTTGTGAGAAATTCGGTAGATGATTTGTAATACTTATGTTTTATGTAGCGCTGGACGCACGAGCTCAGAGGAAAAGATTATACGTGGAATTTTTTTTAAGACGCGATTGTGAGAAATTTCGTAGGTGATTTTTAATATGTTTTCTGTAGCGCGGGATACACGGGCTCAAAGGAAAAGGTCGCATATGAAAATTTCTTTAAGACGCTTGTGTTTTGTAAAACAGAAAAATTATAGTAATTTAATAGTAACTGATTCATTTGGTGCTGATTGTCTTCGCTAAAAGTGATGTGTAAAATGCTTTGAGATCGGGACATGTCGTAAATTGATTTGTACGTTTTCTGCAGCGCAATGGTTTGACGAACTGAGTATGCGTTACTTATGATGTTAATTTTTGTTTGATGACAAAAATGCTCGCAATCTAGCATTGACTGCGTTTTTTGCGTTAAGCAATTGTTTCATTGTACCTTATTTGTTTTGTAGCTCGTAATTAGAGTTTTAAGTGATAAGTGTTTAGGGAGATAACGTACCTACACTTAGATTAATTTATTATCTATAAATATAAATGAATATTGTGATATGTATATAAATTATTTTACATACTACAATAAATCAATAAATCTAGAAGTTGATTTATCATCCTTTAAAACAATTGCAGTTAAATCGTATGAAAATTCTTTGGTACACATGTGTCAACACACACGAAGTTGTTTCGGCTAGTACATAATATAGTTTTATTGTTGTATATTTATAAATTTCAAATATTTACACTTCAGCCTGTAATATCCCACTGCTGGACATAGGTCTTTTTCCCCATGTAGAAGAAGTATCAGAGCTTTATACACCACGCTGCTAAAATGCGGGTTGGCGGATATATTCCCTACTATGAGTATCGATTGCTATCAGGTGTACAAATGATAACAACCAAATATTCACAATTTTATTCAAATAAAAAATAATTCGGATTCAAATACATTTACAACGCTATTATCTACTTCTTACGTGTAATGTAATGCTAATATTATCTAAATGTGAAAAATTTAAAATTCTTCTTAAAATAAAAAGTATAAATAAATAATTACTTAAACGATAACTTTCAACCTTCTACCCGCGAAGTGTCTTGACTGATGCGGAGGAGAAAATGCAAGCCGTTTCATTATGTTTTCTCGTTTAGAGCGGCACGATTTATGGCTTCAGGCAGGCTGCCTGGCCACCTAGCCACCAGCCACCAGCCACCTGCCGTAGGAATAATGAATTCTCAAGAAACTTGTGTAATTAGATCCTAACTGTTAACTTAGATAATGTTTAGTTTATGATCAACTTTACGGGATATTAAAATATACAAGCGTGTGTGTAAGAACTTAAACATTGTTTATGTGTAATGTTTGTGTTTTTATTAACACATACGCATGTTTATGGTATTAAAAATAAAGATGTATTTGAAATGTCGTAAACACTTTATTAGTTAGTTAATAGTTTATTTAGTGAATATATCAGTTTAGAATTTAGTTCTACAATCAATATAATAATATTATTAGTAAAGGGCCCCGTAGACGATCAAATATTTGATCAAACTTCATATTAAATTTCTGTTTGACAAACGTGTTTGTCAAATTATTTGATCGTGTGCGGGGCTGCGGGCTTTTTTTATATGTTTTTATATGAAAACATGAAGTTTGATCAAACATGTTTGTCATTATATTTTCTAGTACGATTCAGACGCGTCGTAAAATAATTTTAATCAAATTTTTTGTTATGAAATTACAATTAGGTCTTCGAGTACCTGTCATCACGTCAGCTTTTGTTACTTTATTTCTTATTCTTATTTATGTTAAAGTCATGTTCCTTCATCTTTTGATTCGGCTCGTCTTTCGAGTTAATTTATTGCAGCGTGATTTTGTTGTAGGTTAGAACTATAAACGAAAATACTAATTTATAGATTATAACTTCTGAGATTATCGATACTATTTATATCAAACGAACAGAGAATCGTTTGAAATATATGACGTTTTAATGACAAAACATATAAAAATACAGATTTATGTAACATAAAATAATAATAATTAAATTTTTTTTTGTATTCTTCGATATAATTTAGGGACTTTTGTACAACATAGGCAAGTCAGTCCCATAAAGAAAATTTCTTATTAATAATGTTTGATAAAAATATTGTAGTAACGAACTAACTATATTCTACATATCACATATTTGGAAGTTTATCAAAATTTCCCTTAAACACAAACATTCTAATACCTGATACCAATTAAACAAGTTTCCATGCCATTAATACGCTTAAACAATAACGGGACATTAGGGCGCGTATACGTCAACGTCACTATAGTCTTGCGTATTTCTTCGGCGTCATTAACAGAACGACTTCCATTCTGAGGCCCATTTAGATAAAATGTCGGAGATTTCGACGAAGATTCCACCCCCCTGCCCCCGAGCGGAACACCCCCCGATCCCCCGGACACCCCCTCGGAAGCCCGCGAGTAATGAGTCGCGAAGATTTTAGGGCGCAAATGTTTATATAGGGTGCGAAAGACATTGGCTGGTGAGGTGCTCGATAATTGATTGATTTTAAATTTTTGATGGATTTTGATACTCGCCGTTGCCCGTGGTCTCACTCGCAGTGAGTTTTACACCTTTTTGTACTTATATCTATAGTATAGTATAGTTCTTATGTACAGCGTTTGTTTCATTGTGAGTTGATTTCACGAAATAATTGATATCAGTATAATAGTTTATAAAATTATTTTATATGTATAAAACATTAAAAAATAGAAAAACAACATTCAATAAAACTTATGTTTTAAATTGATTAATATTTAATTTTATATATACTTATGAAAAAAACATTTCAAATTGTTTTCCAAGGGAAAAGTTTTTAAAACTATAACCTGAACCTTTTATTTATTAATATTTTCACTTATTTAATTATATATTATACATAATATATAATAATAAACAACCTGTACGTATAAAATTCCTGGCACTCCACGATTCGTTTGCTTATCTTTTAGTCTTTGGCTCGACGTGTCTTCGACTTTTATAATGCATTCTGATGTGCGATTATGTGCGGGTTACACTTTTGTGTGTGTGTAGTTATTATGTATTTAGTCGAGACGTGACTTATTAATATAAAATGTTTATGTGTTACAGACTTAAATACTTATTAATATAAGTTAATACATAAGGACGAAGAATTTTCAAGCGATAAATATATCTGAGTTAGCTGTTGAGTTGTTAAACCGTTACAAAGTATGTATGTACATCTGTTGTATGTACCTACCTTATATGTAAATCTGGACAATGATCCCTTAGTAGCATTAATATTGTGTGTGTTTTTTTTTAATGTATGAGCCTATCTTGGCTTAGATAACACGTGCACATGTATTATAGGTAGACTTATTAATCTTCCACAGCTGATAGTCCGGGATTCCTAGAACATTTTGTGCACTTGATTACTATCAAGCTAATTTTCCGGGAGTAGGTTCATTTTGATGGCCCCAACGCCCAACAATTTCCTCTACGAACACTCTCGATTGTGGTAGCTAACAGAGATAGCAGGGATAAAGCAGCAGTGAGCGGTAGGACCGGGATAACGTACCACGGAATTTGTAGGACAATATTACTATTAAATTATATAAATATTAACTAACTAAAAGAAGGAAACAAAAACAGCTGGTTAGTAATAATTTTTGATGACCTTTAAGGTTGTAATTTTTGATTGTTTGTTGGTAATACCTATACAATATACATATTCGACTAAGGCGTAGTCTGTCCGACGTCAAATTAAAATGAGCCTATTTTTCATACTTTTACAGTAACCCGAAACATTGTATCTAAATAGACAATATACTTAGTTAATTTACAATGTAAAATAAGGAGGCTTAGGAATAAAACTAAATAGGTATTTATTTTGTATTTCTTACTGACATAATTTTTTGCAAATTTTTACACTAGGTGTTATTAACAGCACATATATTTTTTTCAGCCAAAAAAATGATATGTTTTTTTTTTCTCTTTTTAATTATTACATAATTTAGGAATTACAACAGAAAAAATGTTAGGATCCCACGGTTCATTTTAGCATAATTCAGTTTCACCTTTTTAATAGACCAAAATTTACAGTCTTCGCAGAGTTGCGTGGAGCACTGATGGAAAATTGTTTTTTTCATATGCACAGACTCGAGTAGGTATGTATTTTTAGTCTGCTGGAACAAATGCTGCATAATTTTGTTCCTGGTGGTCTCTTAGATTACGATTGAGGTTGACGAGGGGGTAAATCAGTCCAGAAACCTTTGAATTACCTATCATAAAAGCATTATTATAAGTCCTTCAAAGCGTCGTGTTTGCCATATTATAGATAGTTATTTAATTATTTCTTAAATATTGATTCCTTTTATTTCCTACCTACCTATTATTATATTTTTAATTTTAAATACGTTTATGAAAAAGTCGAACAAAAATATTATTATTAAGTACTCACTGTTATAAGTTTTTTCTTTATTTAATATGCAAATATTGAGATTAACGAATGAGATATAACTTCATCTATTATTATTCATAAAAGTATTTTTTTTACCAATAAGTGATAAATTAGAACTACCGAGTCATATTATAAGAAACCACCAATATATATAGTAACAACTTGTAGTTTTATAGGCTGTAAAAAATCACGCTACGACGCATAGTAACGGAACTGTAATAATAAAAATCAACACTTGTAAATACGCAAAATTCAGTACCACTTCATTGAAATCTGTATGACTTGTATTGTCATCGAAAATTATATGATATATAGATACATATAAAAATATAATGATATAAATTAAAAATGAATTAGTAAATAGATATCTATTTAATATAACACATAATATAATCAAAAACAAAACGTATTTAATCAAACTTAAAACAAGATCCGGCCAAAAACTCAACCCTTTTCAATACTTACACTTACCCCCTCGCCTTGGGGCAATTCTTCACAGGGTGAAAAAACAGGGTGCCTCCCCACCCCCACAGGGCCCGCCTTAAAGTAATTCTTAGGGTGAAAAAAGGGGTGGATACTTAGCAACGAATAGAACGGCGCGTTTTTGTTCGGATTTGAATTCCGAATCCCGATTTAGTTTTTTTTTTAGTGGTCAGTTAGTTTTGGTTTACGGTAGGTTGTTATTGTGCCTTGTTTAGTTTAATTTATAGGTTTGATTTTGTGATGTGTGTTATATTTATTCCTTTTATAAATACGTTAGTATGCAATTTTATTTATAATATTGTGTTATTTAAAATTTATTTTTTAAATCTTATTTGATTTATATCCACTATAGTAATTGTAATAATTTCACATATATTTTTTAAAATATATAACTAGGTTTGCAAACAAGCGTTGTACTCAAGTGAGCGATAAAGCATTATAAGCAGATTAGATTAGATATTTAGATACAGTATTATTTAGTTGTGATCTTCTGTAAGGTCGAGGTACTTCCCCAGTCTGGGTGCTCCAGATTTTGAGCAGGATATTTCCTGCTGTGCCCTACCTCAGTTATTACTGAAAAAAGGCGAAGGATAAAGAATAGTAGGTATAGTGCTACAGTTAATTAAAGTTTACAATCGTATATGAAATTATATTAAATAATCTTATCGCATAAAATAACAACTCTTTGAAGTATATTACAATTTAATTAAACAACAAACAGCAATTTCAAAATTTCGAGTCAAACCAAATAAAAAATATTTTTATAACACTTAAAAAACGAACATTGCATTCATCCTCTCATTTCCGGCAATCTATTTCTAAACGCAAACGTATAAGCTTAGATTTAAAAAAAAATCAATTATAAAATTTAAAAAAAGAACACTTATTTTCCGAGACCTTTTCCCAGATTACCCCACTCCGTATTACCGAACACGACCGATATGAAGCCGAACTAAAATTCCCCCTCTAAAAAACTTTCTCATCCCAACTAGCACGCACACATTTAAAAATCGCCCACCCACGTAACACAGACAAAAAACGTTAGCTAGTTAACCCATAGCTGTGTGACGCGGTCTACGCGATATTTATCCCAATTTATATTAAATCTCTATTGTTTTACGCTTACACTTTTGTATACCTAATTGTGAATTAATGTTGACAGTGTGTAGCATATTTTGTTGATCAAAAAGGCTCGAAGTAAAATCAGTTTATTTTGTGAGAGATTACTTTTTTTCAGAATTCAAACTACTATATATAGGTAGTATATTAGATATTATAATAGAACAATCATCAACATCCAATTATAAATACATAAAAAAGTATAGTTTAAAAACGTTATATATACATAATAATATAAGCATTTTCGCGTTTCGATAAACTTAATCAATTTCTAACCGCGTAACCGCTTATTCGTACTAGACTTTTATAAAGACGCTATACTATGCATTTTTTTCCGTATCGCTATCACTCTCCAGTTTCTCTTGAATAAACGTAACATTCGGCATAGACCGTGCTACATCTCTATCCCCCTGCGCGGGAAGGGGGACCCTCATATCCTTGTAGAAATTTTGTTTACTTCTCTCTCGCAAGGAACAGGGAATCCGGGAAGCGGGAATAACGCGGGGATTGGTTTTGCGTTCCAAGTTTAAATCCGCCCGCTACTTTTTTTTGTCTGTGGTCCGACTAGCTCTAATTTCCTCGGGTTTTATGTTGGATTTTTTATACTTAGATTATAAATATGATAATACAAATACTATTATAATTTTATTCAAGTATTTTAAACAAGGATTATTCAACTTTTTTGTGTTTTAGTTTTATTTTAGCGTTATGATTGATTCTATGTTTTAAACTCTTTGGATTGGCCTTTTTAATTTAGTGCTAGGCTTTCTAGATAGAACTACCTACTAAATCATCCTAATAGATTGATTTCAAAACGATTTTTCGCAATTTGCTGTCCGTTTAAATAATTTAGGTATACTTTTCTATTAAATATTTTATAACCCGTTTCACCTATTTTTAAATATGTATCTTTTATCCCAACTTTCGAAATAGAATAGAGTTTATTTATCATCCCCTGGGAAACCCTTTCATTTCCCGGAATCAGGACTTAGGGTTAACATAGATAATACTTTTAGAGGGATATTGTAGTACCGGTATTATTTCTTTATAGAGTCAGGGGGGCAAAGTGCGCCATACTTTTTCCATAGTTGACTTTGGTGCAATATTTCTTGTGTTTAAGTTCACGAGTGATACTAAGTCATGGTACCATAAGGATCTGTGATGTTTTGCAACAACAACCAATGTCGTGTCATTAGAATCTGACAGCAAATAAATGAATTTTAGCATAAAATTTGAAAACAGTCTGACCAGGCGCACTTTGCGACAAATCGGGTAAGTGCGCCATGTATTAATAAAACGTAATATTATAGCATTAGAATAAAAACAGCCTTATATTATTATAAGAAAACAAGCAACAACACGAATGACATTTAATTTTTTTTCATAGCCACATTCTAGAAGAATCTGTGTACTTAAAACCAAATTTCGGCTAAGTGCGCCATACAATCTTAAGTCAGAGGCTATGAACCTTTTTTCCAAATATTGATAATCGAGTGTCAAGTATATTTTTCTTTTATTTACGATGGGAATACCCATGGTATTCCCATCGTAAATGGAACTACTTATTTGGTATTATAAACGGACTGAAACAAGAAGTTAGTCATTGAAATTAGTTGTTAAGTAAAATGGGAAACATGACATTTTTGAACAACATTACGATTTTCTCGAATTTTAATATTTCGTATTGCCTCCTCGTGCTTCCATTCCTGCGTTTACCCAGTTTGGCATGCTGTACACCAAGTTTTTTGTACGATTTTGGGGAATATTCTCCCATTCCTCTGTGAGAGCAATTTTGAGCTCACGAAGCGTAATTTTTTTACGCATCTCCCTAGCTAGTCCCAAGCATGCTCGATCGGATTGACATCTGGGCTGCGTGCTGGCCACTCCATACGAGTAATTTTCATCTCTTGAAGGTAGTCACTCACAATCCAATATGTATGAGGTCGGGCATTGTCATGCATAAAAATAGCATTCTCACCTAAATTGACCATAAATGGACCAACGTGTTCATTCAAGATTTCTTTTTCAAATTAATTTGCAAGATTTGACTCGACCATACAAACAAGCAAAGAAACATTGCAAGTTAAATAAAGACTTGTAACAAAGACACATTTTAAAAAGTTTGTAACCTCTGGATTGCGGCGAAGTGCGCCATATAAAAAGTCAGTATGGCGCACTTCCCCAACTATATAAATTTTAAGTTAGAATATTTAACTGCAAAAAAATATATAAATTTCACTAGATAGGAGTGAGATATAGTCAGAAACTTAAAGAAAAATATTTAAATTGTGCATTTACCTCACTCGTATGTTGGTAAAAACTATATTTCTTGAGATTTACGAAGATGATCAACCCATAGTCATCTCTCCTCACCACTTTGAATATCAGTGAAAATAAAATGGCGCGTATCTCAAACTCACATGACTAGAGCCATCTGTGACTTTCACCAAGAACTATGATTTAGTTTGTAGCATCGATATATAGTGTCACTACTAGTATCCAATCGGTAGTTTTCGAGATATTTGTGGTAGGTGCACTTGCCCGGTAGGCGCACTTTGCCACATTAACTTACTTTAAATATTCAATTTATAAAATGTTTTGTAATAATTGAGTTTTATTATTAAATGTCACATTAAATATTTTAACAACATCGGACTATATTTTTATATTATCAATCAATTTATAATATTATCAAATTGTTTTTAAAATTAATATTAGGAATATATTGTTACATCATAACCTATAAAAAATAGTACAAGAAAAAATACGAGCATAAAAAAGCATTATTAATCTGTTCGATTTTTAAAATATTTTTTTTTCGTAATACAAAGTCAAGTCTAGTCTATACGGATAGAGCAATATGAAAACTCGTGCTCTGAATACGGAACGCGTTCAATCCAAACTTGAATTTAAACGTGGAGTTGTTCCAAGTTTCGAAATTTGAAAATTAGACCGACTTGGCGGGAATTAAATACAATATGGCGGAGCGTTCGGGTACCGAATTAGCAAACGAATAAGGCATTTTAAGCATAAATGAGGGAGTTGTATTCTTCGATTTTTAACTATTTTATTTGAGCATTAAAATCAATATTTATTATATTACCTATAATTAGATATTTTTTAAATGTCAAATCATTTGTCACAAATAAGTTGGTCCTTAAGACAATATAGGAGAAGAAATCAATGTTTAGCAGTGAAACGCATAAAGCCTGTTACAGGACTGAATATAAATAGGCTGCCAAAATAAATTTACACCTTGCTCAGAATTACTTTCTGGTAATTCTAGCTCTTCGTCTTGGTTTCATTTTCATGATAGTTTTTTTACACTTCTTTGATTTAGTTTTGATACTTTTCAGGATTGTCGATTTTGTATTTACTGGATTTGTTAGCTTTTAAATGTTGTAACACGATATTTGACAGCCTACGTTCATCTTAAAAACTCTCCTTCTCTCTAACTCTTTCTCTTCAACTCTACATAAAGTGCAATAAACATATTTATCCACGGAAAATTTTGATACTTGCTAGATTGTTTAACGTTTGTATTAACGCAATTTTTTTCGTGTATGCGCTTTATATTTCAAATGATAAAAACTTTATAAATAGAGACAATAAAACCCAATAAAAATGGCTTGTAAAGCAATCTTTTTTGAGTTAATGAGAACATATTTTTGTGAATTAATGTTGAGCATCACTATCACGGTAGCTTTCAAATGAACAAAAATACATAAAAATCGATCTATTAAATTAAACCAACAAGTCAAACTCGTAAATTTATTTTAATCGTAAGGATTAAAACTGTATAAAAATGACAACTAAGAATCATCGTTACTACTAAAGGGCAAAGGTCATTAACCTATATACCTACCGACATATGCACTAAAATGATTAGAATACCTGGAATATCTGAAATTTTTATATATTTAGATATGATTACGTACTATGCATTGTGATCTAAAATGATTACATAAAATGTATGTAATCTGTTACATAAAATGTTGCGTTTTGCATATATGCGGTTTCTTTGTGTCAAACATATGCCTATCTATTGCCAGTAGATTTGACAGTGACATAATAAAGTCATGACAGTGTCATAATAACTTTAAAGTGATAAAAAATCTTGCGTAGTAAACATCGCTAACAGTTGAAAAACAATTGAAATAGCAGTTTCGTGCCTGACTCAAAGTCTCTACAATCCTAAGTCCGATAACCGACACGACAGTATCGGCGCCGATACCGCGACAGTCCCTCTGTAGATAAAATAATTGTGTAATATTATTTCGCTAATTTCTATAGTTGCCTATATCTCGTTGTTTTCTCGGAGGGAGGCAATAAATTTCTCTATACACGACGGAAAGCAATTTGCTTTGTCACTGAATTTTCTCATAGCATTTATATAATACGTTACATAACATTGTTAAGATTCGAAATAACAAAGGGATGATTTCTTATCTTTGCCACTATTTCGGAATTAGCTTTGTTTATTACGATAATTTATTTGTAATGAAACTTGTACTTCGTGTTATACTTAGTCAAGTTGTGATAAAGGAGATAGAATTTGTCAATTGTGTATGGTGTGGGTGATTCCTTCGTCTTGATGGGTAGGTTTTAAGGTTAATTCAGATTTTATAAAATTATAATAGTTTATTAATTTTTAAATTTCCGTTAATCTTTTTCAAAATAATGATTAACCTATTTATTAATATGGCCAATATTATTAATGTCCAATTTTAATTTTTTTGATGAAATTTTAAGTTACTTAGCTTTAGTCTTAACCATAGAAGTTACCTTACAAAAATATTTAATAACTGCTATTAAAACTTTTTCAACCAATACCAAACAAATATTTAAAATCGGAAGGTACATTCAAATCGATTTCAATTCAAATTTCGAACACAAAGATGGCGGCAAAAGTTACGCGCCAACGAAATAGATGACGTTTCTGGCATTCGTATCACGGAGACAAAAGTACTGCAGCGCACCTTCGAACAAATTCAATAAAGTTACCGAAACTACGCTAAGGGGAATACATAATTTCTTAGTGTCTCTTTGTACGCGGTTAGTGACGTAACGTTCGGATTCCTAAACTTAATCGACAAGCGTTAGAAGAAACAGATAAACTATTTCTTAATACAATAGAAGTTTTTTTTTAATCTGCATCAATAATAATATTATATATAAAAATTTTGATCGTCTATCTATTTGATTGAGCTTATAAACAAAAATACAGTAAAAATAACTGCAAGATTGCCACGTAGGTACAGAATGGTTGAATTAATTAAGAGTGAGCGAAGTAAAACCGCGCGGATTGTCTACTATATTACTATGATACTTACATAATATTTCAAATAAAGAAAAAAATGTACGAAATAACCTGCTAAGCAGTCTACTCGAACAATTTAGATTCCAAATTTGAATACAAATTAATTTTATAACAATTAATTTTAACCAAAAAAAGCCAAAATTCAAATTCACTGTTCTATAAGAAACGTTACATAAATTCACGTCTTGAAACGAGGCAGGAAAACCTCAAGAGATTGCAGGAAGTCAGCTGATATCGTAGACCGGAGGTAGAATAATTTATAACGCTGGCCATTCGCACGGAACGGAACCAAATGGAAACAAGGATATCAAAAATGAAACGTTATTTAAAGAAATGGTTAGAGAAACGACTTAAATTTATTATGAATTGAGTGTTGGTGCACGCCATTTTACGTTTGATGACGTCATATAACTATCTCATATTATGATTAAAAGAAATACCAGCGTCTTGTTTAGTTATTTATATTTATAATTAGTTTTAAAAATATAAGTTTATTTATATTTATGTACGAGTAGGCATGTATATAAAATTTTTGAATTTTTTATTAATATTCGCAATTGTGTAATCAATAATATTATAATGCAAAAAAAAAATATTTTTAAAGGTCGAATTAAAAAAATATATTGATAAAAGTATAATAAAATAATGTAATATTAAAAAAACTAATTTAATAAACTACATAAAATGCGACATCACTAGCCAGCAGCGTTACTATTTAAATCCAGTTACAAGTTCTGAATATATTTTGTAATTACAGGTAAAGTTGAGACATGAAAATTTTGTAGGCGCAGCTGCGCGCCTCGCTTAATTTGACTCTTTGAAATATTGTTATTTAAATTAAGTTACACTCAAGTAAAGTGGTGCTTTGGAGACAATAAAACGTACATCTAGTGTTATTATGTTATGTTGTTTGTGGGCTGTGTTTGTATATTCAGCTTTTTAATGGGTTTCTACACTTATATGAGTACTAGCTGTGCCCCGCGGTTTCACATGTGGTAATTTGAGGAAAAAAATTGTATTCTTCCTCGGTAAATTGGCTATCCGACACAAAAAGAGTTTTTTAATTCGAACCAGTACTTCCTGAGATTAGCGCGTTTAAACAAACATACTTTTGAGCTTTATAATATTAGTATACATGTTGTCTAAGAATAATCGAGCTTATACAGATCCGCTGGACCGACGATCTACGTAAGATTGCCGGTGTAGGCTGGATGAGGATTGCGGAAAACCGGGATGTCTGGCGCGAACTTAGGGAGGTCTATGTCCAGCAGTGGACTGCAATAGGCTGATATGATGATACAGGCTACAGGCAATTTGATCTTAATCGAATTAAAAGTAAAGCTCGAGTGACGAACAAATATCGATATTAACAAAATGAATCAATACTTTATGATAAAAGAAAACACCGTCATGACTACACAGGTTACACGTAAAAAACTTACAGTTATCTGTATCTCTAATGCTATATATTGTGGAAGTTTGTTTCATAAAAATGTAACAAAATTAAATGAATGAGTGTAAAAAAAACATGTCACGTCTCACAAAGTCACTTAAAAACTATTTTTTAAAATCAAACATTCAAGTTCATTAGTAATTTAATTAATTAAATAAAGAACTGTTTACAATATATTCAGAGATAAAATGTATAGTTTAATTTAATTTTAAATTATCTATTTGTGTTTTAGAATCGCAATTAGAGCGGTAATGAGTTGCGAAGAAATCGTTAGCGTTAACGGAGACTTATCGTTTGGTTTGCAGGGACGTACTTGGATAAATTTAATTTATAATAATAATAGTGCAGCAGACGTTGAATGTTTTTTGCGATTAATAACGGGCTGAAACTTTGTGAGTACCTTTCGTTTCGACGAGATGACAAACTTTTTCCTGTGTGAAAATTCTAGATACGGATAGGTAGCTATTTTATTGCATCGCTAGAAAACATGTCGAATCGGTGGCTTAAAATAACAATATGGAGATAATTGAATACTAATCTCGGAAAAATAACTGTCTTACAAAATGGACGGTTTCACTGGAGTGTCGTCCACTCCGAACATGTGAAAATGACGTGAACATAAAAATAATTGAGAAAAAAAACTATTAAAAGCTTCTGTTTCGAAAAAAAAGTTCAGTATATTGATTAGGCTGGTTTTGTTCAAAACAGTTCAAGATAAGTGTTTTGTGATTTCTGAAAAATGTGGTTGCTTTAAAATGCAAAGGAATACCATGTTCTCTATAAACTGAAATATTTAAATGTCATTATTTTAAACGTATTTGTATAACATGCAGTTGAGTGAATTAAACTCAATAATGCGACTTGGTTTGGAAATAATTTAATATACAAATGGTGAATGAATGATTGTTGTAAAAGTTTATAGTAACACTGAAGGTTCAAACTAGAGTAAGCAAAATAACAATACGGTAAATTAATTTAAAACAATTTCTTATTACAGAGTACGGCCCCGTTGAACCCGCGTTTGAAAATATAAATTGGGTTTCATATATTTAGTGCGGCTCTAAAAGTGTTTTGAAAAGTAGTTGGAAGGGTCTAATTCCTTTAGTTTTATGCCTTTTTGGGGGGTTTTTAGCTCAGTTCGGGTCCCGCTGTTTTATAAAGGTCGATGTTTGGATAGGACCTTTTTTAGGGATAGTTGTAGTTTGGAGATAAAATTTTCAAATTACATTCGGAAAGTTCTTTCGTTGCCTTTGTTCTTCATATAGGTGTATAGAATATTATTGTATGTGTATGTGTGTTGTGATATTTTAACATAATCCTTACTTACCTTTCATCGTAATTAAAGTTTTGTCTGCTGAAGTTACCGTCTGGTCTTTTATTATTTTTGATATTATTGTTGGAATTACGTACTTTCTGAAAATTAACGCCCTGTATATTTTTCTTTTTAAATTCTTAAATTTTATTTTTTATACATGTAGAATAAATTATAAGATAATTAAATTACTACAATAAAACCTATAAGTAGGTACCTAATATTTATTGTAATACTTATGCGACTTATTAGTAAAATCTCGATAAATATGATTATGACTAAAAATATAGCATTACATTACATTTAAATAGCTTTATAATATCTATTAAAACATTGAAAGATCTCGACTATAAATTAGGTATAAGCTTTAAAAATTTATTTCTGTTCAAAAGTATAGAAAAACATATTTAACATCACAAAAAAGATACCGCACTTCTTGTGAACCATTAAACGTAACTGACAATTTGTTTTATTGGTAGAAAAAAAATGGCATTCGTTGTGCAGTAAGACGTTGTAATGACGTTATTACAACTACAAAACCATTTCCTATATGGAGAAAGACTCATTTCCCCAGCAGTGGGACTTAACGCAATAGCTCAGTAAAAAAGAGGTAATTTTTTTATATGAGAATACCTTTCGAAAATGGCTATAAACATTTTTCAATTACTTATAGAAATATAATTAAAAAAACACAACCTCATTTTTACATATTATAATTAATATTAAAATCACACGAATCTTATAAGCACATACCCTACAAGAATACATAATTAATTCCACCCGAAAATGGAGTTAAAAAATTGATTAAAGCTCGTAGACCGCACGGTTCTACGAGTTAGTTCTACGGAAACGTCAAAGTTTAGGGGGGGTTAGGAGGTTGGGGGGTCGGTGGGGGCAAAAATGAGCGCACTGAAGACGGATCGTGGAAGTTTAAAATTAGACTCGCCCGTCTGTTCTTTCGGCTAAATAGACGTTTGTTGAGGGGTGTACTCGTATTCGCAGTCTGTTAAGTATTCTATTTGTTTTATTTTTTATTATTATATTGTAAGTATTTTGTAATTGTATTGTGCGTAGCATTTATAATACACTAAATATGATTAGTCGTTATTCTTACGGTTGTATCTTTCGCAATAAGTTTTCAAAGGTAGAAGCTATTTTTTGTAATCCATCAAAGTACTAAAAATGCATGAACAATTTCAAAAACTCAATAAAATGTTTGTAATAAAATAAATTTAATATACACGCCTACAGTATTATTGTACTTTATAATACTGTGAGAAATATATATTCGTATAGCCTATTAGATATGTCCGAAATATGCACAAAAATATATTTTCTAAGGAATAAGATAGATTATTATCTATCTATTAGTTAAAATTTATACTTAAAATAACATAACAAGAAGAATCTGATTTTATCCACTATGCTGCTCAACGAACGATGAATTAGATTTAGACCAATAAATATCTGCCTATACGTATCACTATAATTACTATATTACTCAATAAATGTTAGCTATAATTATTATGTACAGCTGGCCCGAGAGATATTGTACTGTTTTGCTTTGAGTATACTTAGTTACGTTTCTTATTGACTCACTGCGCAATTTTCTTAATTTATCATTTTCTTAAAACCTTCAACTAAAATATTAGAAATCTTTAAAAAAAGTACCCGAATTATAAATAAATAAATAAACAAATAAACAAATAAATAAATAAATAATAAATATCTACTTAAATATCTTCAGAAGTTCACGAGTTTTGCGCTTTAAGGGCCTTTTTCACCAGTTGTGGACAAAGATTACCCTGCAAATAAATTACGATTAACTTAAAAGTCCATTTGGACATGTTTCACTTCAATTAAGACCACAGCTAAATAATACTGTTTTCTGTATTATTTAGCTGTGGTCTTCTGTAAGGTCGAGGTCGACCCCAGTCGGGCTGCTCCATATTTTGAGCAGGTTTCCTGCTGTGCCCTACCTCAGTTAGTCAGTCTCAGTTAGTTAGTCCTACCTCAGGTAGTGTTATTCGATGGTGGAAAAGAATAAAAGTATAGTTATCCACAGCTAGTGAAACCGGGCCTAAATGAAATAAATATGTTGCACATTTATCGAATCATTTATATTTATATAGATTAAGGCAGTGTTTTAAGTAAGCACTCGATAAAAGTTAAAACAAGTTAGTACAGAGCAATGATTAAAATCTCATTACGGAACAAATTCGAGCGAGATGAGACGCAACAGACGTGATACATTCAATGCAGTGAATCTGTGTAATCGAGATGCAACTTGTTCTAGAACAAATCGAATTTAGCGGAATTTATTTAAAAGCTACACATTGATGATTATTTACTAAGATCTTATTCGATTTTGATTAAACTTTTTCTAGAAAAATTAAGTAGCCTTAAAGATAAATGTGCAGACTAATGAGTTTTTAGTAATCAATAATACAATGTTTATTCACTTAAATAAGTAATAAAAAATTATTGCTAATTTTTTTTCCTTATATTATTATTTGAATTAGAAGCGTTTAAGCTTTGACGTAAAACATAGTTAGAAATTTTCTCAACGAATTAAAAATTTGCCTTGAATACACAGCAGTTTTAAATTATGTATTTGACGATTATCTTTAACAAACCAAAATAGACTCGAAAAGATATCGATATTTTACTTTGTCATCGTGATTATGACCTTATCCGCAAAAAATTATAGCGTTGTATAAACTATGAACGAGTTTCTGAACCAAACTGTAGACAGAAATGTAAACGAACACGGCAACATTGTAACTCTTCTTATTGTCTATAGAACTCTAAAAAGTTAACGAAAGTTGTAATCTCGACCTTACAAATCAATCTCCTTTGTGTATATTCCATTCTACGTGACATTGGCTACATTATCTGTGATCTTTTAACTCAATTAAAAACCACCAAATAGGCAGTCACAGGACTTTCAATCTTAGGTTAGTCTTACGTAATAAATCAACTTTAAGACAAGTGTAACGTATAACAATTTATAAGGGAGGAGACATTAAGATGGTTGTTGGTTACTTAAGTAAAAAAAAATATATATAAATTCCCAAGAAGGTGTTATGCTCGTTTTTTTTTATTCTAGCAAATTTTTTAATCTGTATTATTAAACTATTTCGACTTAAGTAGTAACTTTTTAATATAAAATTCAAATACTACATTTCAAAGGAACAGACAATTTCCAACAAAGCAGGTACATTACGGACGTTATCATCATATCATAAGAATACTTAACTAAGGAACACTTCAAACTCTACGACGTTTCTTGGGTTTGTTGATACTAGAGTCTATGTCTGCATAGACCGCGTAAGGTTATATCTCCACTGAATATGACGCTATGCTGTGCTATACTTATCATTTGACTAGACTAAGATTAGTACAGAAAATAAAAATAAATTATTTAACCGATTTACGCGAGTACTGATTATTTAGACAACCAGGGAAAAGAATTTGTGGATTTATGGCAAATTTAATAAGAATAGTTCATTAATATTTACATATTAGGTTAAACACATGCAATCCTGTATAATACATACATTTTACTGCCGATTTTATACGGCATATAAATAATATTAAGAACCTAAAAAAAAAAAACAACAATACGGAAAAACTTTGTACTACTTTTTTTCTTCCAATTTCGTATAATTATTTATTTTGACTCGCTTATTACTAATATGATAGTTAAAATGCGCAAATGTCATTTTCAAGGTCAAAACTAAAAAAAATGCCAAAAAACTTATTTATTAAATATTCATTTGAAACGCTATACACCAGACATACCTAAACGACACGTCCTTCACGTATTACACCCGTACACGTACCCACAAGAAAAAATTAAAAGAAAAACAAAAAAAACCTAACCTAACCGAGTATTGAAAAAAAAACAATAAACAAAAAAGTAAAAAAAATATACCTATACGATAACAGAAAATTAAAAACAAACAAGAAAAAAAACAAAACCTAACCTAACCTAAACCTAACCCAGTATTGAAAAAATCAATAAACAAAAAAGTAAAAAAAAAAACATAACCTAACCTAACCTAGGGTACCCAAAAGAAAAATTTAAAAAAAAGAAAAAGAACCGAACCTAACCTAACCTAGTATTGAAAAAAAAACTAAACGAAAAAGTAAAAACGAAAAAGTAAAAGGAAAAACGAAAAATTAAAAAAAATAAAAAAAAACAAAACAACCTAACCTTACCTAGTATTGAAAAAAAAACAATAAACAAAAGAGTAACATAATTGCACTTTGAAGCTCGCTTTGAAGACTCCAACCTTCCCCGCGGTGACGACCGTTTTTCCCATTTTTCTCGAAAGAAAAATTTGTCAAAATAGTCAAAGTCATAAGTATACGAAATTTCTAGAAAAAAAGCGGTACGGGCTAATCAGAACTTCACCCATTCTACGCAATGTACAGAATGTAATCTGATTCAATTTTTTTAATTATAATTATATGATAATTTAAAATAGCAGCTGTCACGATGAATGTCTATAAATAGCCTTGTATAGCTGAAAAACCAGAGGAATACGATGCTAAGTCCCCAGAGCGCATGTTCTTGAAACAAAGGAAGGTAATTGAAAATTCTATCAAAACTTTAACGAGACGAGGCTTCTTTGACAATAAGTTGGCGAACTCATTTGGTAGCAGCTGGCAAATTAAGATGTAGATTGAGATGTACATTTTTATTGTAAAATCGCCTTTATTGTGTATTGTTATTAAAGTTATTCGACCTCTACTTTTATTTTTTACTTAATATAATTATGCTTTCTTGAAGAGAAATTTCAAGTTTTACTACTGGCAAGATATTAACTCAGTTGACTGAAATTGTTGATATTTAAATGAACTGCAAAAAAAGTGTACGTTATCTGATCTTTTTGAATGCAATTTAAATAAATAACAATTAACTACTAACAAAGCGTGGAATAAAATTATTTATCTGATAAATTATAGTGGTTTTATGACTAATATTTCTGGTCTCAGTACAAGCAGTTTAAGGACATTAAAAATGTAAAGTAACAAAAACTACAAATATTTTTGTACCTACCATTTTTGCTGTGTACTATACATTTTTAAAATCTATCGTATTAATTTAGATTTCAGTAGAAAAGTCAAGTGTTTTTGTGTCTTTCAAAGATAACAAGCGTAATCATATGTAAATAAGGCTTATTTTACACACTTTGCCTATGGGAGACTAGAATATTAAATAAATAATTTATTTAGTAAAGACAAACAAACACAAATATTGAAAAACTTTATATGTAAAAAGCTTAATTAAGTGTTAAAAAATATATTGATGCATTGGTCTCAATAATAGTTTGACACGCAAGTCTTGTCCGTGCACAAGCAAAAATTTGATTCGAAAACATTTATTGTGTGTGTTTTCAGGAAGGTTAACAATAATTTATATTGAAAAAGAAGTAAAACACATTAGGAATCAACCAACGCTTCTAGCCGTACTTGGGTTACCAGAAATTCTACAAAACATTCTGTGTACTAAAAGAAAAACAAAATTGCAAATCGAAAGATGAATCAACACATAACGTGATTAAAACAGTAGAACATCGTCAAATCTAAAATAAAGTCGTCAGTACCATAAATGTATAATGACGGCACTTATCACATTTGCGGGGTTTGTGATGAAAAAAAACAATATCCGAGATGAAACAAAGCTAACATTTAATATTAATAACAAATAGAAACACAAGCGTCACAGCAGTAAAACTCCGACATCGCATTCGTACCTTCCCGAATAACTTTTCACCCCACCAAGACGGAAAATTTACATAAATTTACAAATTCGCTATGAAATAAGGCACAGCATAGTTCGCGGGTCACCCCCCCTCCACCGGCCCCTACCCCCCTCGTCCCTAGTTAGGGAGGGGCCGTTTTTCATGTTTAATTTTAACTTTGCTTTAATAAATGTTACAGTCTTTCGTAGAGAATTTTACGCTGGAACCTTTGGTTTTCATATGGATACAGTTATGCGCGGGGGACTTAGTTTTATAGTATAATTAGTTTTCGAGTTGACGCCGTTAGTTTATAAAAATTAATGAGCGAATTTCGTTGAATTTTCGCTTCGGATTTATCGCTTTTTTAATGAAACATTTGAATTTTTCATGTTAATGTATGTTATCGTTTAATTTTAAATTCACTCTTAGGGATTGTTAAATAACTAATGACTTTTGTATGTGAAGATTGTATTTTTTAAAGAGTTGTTATTCTAGAAGGTCATTCACTCGACAATAAAATAATTATATGTCTTAAGTTCTATTGACCTGAATGAGAAATGGACTGACTGATTGGTATTTGAAGTTTGGCCTTTACCTAATGGACGTAGAATGTCTCACCTAATAAACTACTTTTGAAAATCTCATCTAAAAACATACAAATGCTTAAATATGCTTATTAATTAACTATAAAATGGCATAAAAAATTACATGAGAGATTCATAATTTTCTTTTTTTTATTAGCTTATAATGGGTGCTACCAAAAATACCTACTACATGAGCTATTTTTATATGGCTAAACCAATAGACAACTGCTAGTCTACATCCTAATTATTTTCGTTAAGTCAAAAATATATTAATATTTTACTGTAGTATCAAAAATCAACTCTTAAGACAATTTTATCATCCACAGATAAACGAAAAGCTATTAAACCTCCTTTCACCGATGTCACATAAAAAGTATAGATAATTAGTATTCAAAAGTGAATCTTACAAACGTAATATAAAATAAATACCTTAATATCGTCGGGCGAGGCTAAGCCGTGGTATAAAACAAGGAGTGGAATATTAAAACGGTAGGAACGAACGCCATTAAAATGCGTAATTGCTGGATTAGACCGCCCAAGATTCCACTATCTGTACCGAACTGAAATACTAGCGCCACAGATTATGTAATGTTTCGTTTTATCTGTGGATTTATTTTTTAAGCTTTATTCTAATGAGGTTTTATGCAATCTTTTCGTTTTATAAATGTATGTTGAAGATTTTTTCAACTCTACTTAGTGTATATTAATGAAATCTGTTAAGTATTTAAAGTGGTTTGAAAGTTAATTAAAGTTGTTATGTTTAGGAGAAATTAATGTTAAATAATTTCAATGTCATTTATTTACTTTTATTTTAATATTTTGTTACAGAGACAACGTAAACGTCATGAAAATGCAACGGAAATTGCCAACAGAGAAGTCAACTTAAAAATATAGTACAAAAAGTGAACAAATAATACATAATTAAATTATAAAATAACTTTTCTTTTTTATCTATATAATCTATATCCTAACTAATCTGGAGTTGAAGCCTATGTCTCGTCTTAAAATCACTCGAAATTTGATTTTCCTTATCTTTGATGTTTCTTATCTTCAATAAGGACATAATTTGTATAGATTTTATATTATTACAAATATGTTTAAAAAGTTTAATTGTATACTCTGATAAAATAGAAAGATTTGTTTGTCTATAACGTTGGTAAGGTGCCGTGCCGTAGATATTGCTAATTTACATTTAAATAATGTGTATGTATGTGTACGAATTCTTATTAGGTAATCTGATATAACAGTATATGTATATATGTGTCGAACTAGCTGTGCCATGTGGTTTCACACGCGTTAATTAGAGGAAACAAATAGTTTATAGCCTTCCTCGGTAAATGGGCTTTCCCACACTAAAATAATTTTTCAATTCGAACCAGTACATAGTTCCTGAGATTAGCGCGCTTAAAAAAATAAACGAACTTTTCAGCTTTATAATATTATGTATATCGTATAGTATCGTTTTTAGCCAGTCTTAGAATAACTTATCTTAAATCTATTATAATTTAGCTTTGCACTTATGTAAGGTTTAAGTACTTCACCAGTCGAACTGTCTCATATTTAGCCATATTGCAATGCTATAATTCAAAAGAAAAGGTAGTCACAAATCTTCTATATCGATAATAAGCCCTAAAGATAAGAGAGACATTAGAATACTTTTAAACATTTCAGTTCAGATTTTTATGACATTATAATAAAACCTGTATCAATATTTCTGAGCTTTAATACAATAAGTAGGTGTGTGTGTGTCCATATAGTAACAAATAACAATAGACAACATATTATGTGTGCAATAAATAAAAAAAGTAATAAAGCAATATAATTTTAAGTTCTAAAATAGAATCCAAGCACGTTTATCATTTAAATTTTCACATTATAAATATCGTAATGTATGAGATGCTTTTTCGTATTTCGTAGAGCGCCGTCTCCGCGTTTTATGCCTTCGAACGCTCCTCTGAATTTAAATGGATTAATGTTTAATTCGCTCGCCTTGATTTAAATTTCGAACGTTGTAGTTTATTTTTTTATTGTGCCAAAACATTTTTTTTTTGTTTTATTATATTCTACATGTATAATTATGTAGACTATACATATGCTAATTAATATTTATTACAGTAAAAATAATTGAACGAAAAATTTAATATTTAGTTCTGTATTCATACTTTGATATAAAATATTTTTAATGGAAATCACTCGAATAATTGAAAACGAGTTTATGAAAATGAGGTTTTATAACGAGCGAAATTAAAAGGTATGCAATAAAAAAGTTACACAGATACGCTTGTGAACGAGATAATAACATTTGAATACCCACGGATCCTGTAAAAAAACATATTATAACATTCATAAAACGCTGCGAAACTTTTTGCCTCCACAGGGCGTAGCCCCTGTACATCTATAAATCTATATGACGTCATTAAGAAAGCTGAGCAGGAACATCTTAAAGTATACCGTCCTCGCTCGCACTTATTATATTTTTATACAAGTGAAAAGAGATGGTGTCTTAAGATAGTAGAGCCTTTCTCTCTCCCTCCGCCTTACAATGGAGAAAAGACGCTGGAAATTAAATAATACTTTGTCGTTTATTGAAATTGCGTGGGGTGGGGGTGAATTTTTGGGGTGGTAAGGTAAAAACGTATCGATTTTAACTCAAGATTAGATGTTTTGCGTTATTTTGTGGTGTTTTGGTATAATGCACTGAATATTTAGTCGAAATTTCGTTTATAGTTTGACCACTGATTATGTTTTGTGCAATATAGTTATATATTCAATACTATTATATAAAGGAGTATTAATTTTAAAAAAGTTTTTTTTTATTTCAATAAAAAACCGGCTGGGTTGTTTTTGCTACTTACTTTTTATTTTTAGTAATATCTTTTTCCATTCAATCTCATAAAACTTCAACTTCAAATGTCTTTGTGACGCCATTTTTTTATTTAATTCCTATGTTTCTTTGTTTTTGTAATAATGATATTTCTTTTACAAGTACCTACATTATGTATAAAGTTTTCTCCGTATCGAAATAACTCAGGTCCTTGACCCTTACGTTTCTAACAGTCTGACTCGATTCTTGTATCTAATATTTAATTTTTGTTCTGTTTATTACAAAAATAATATTAGTAAACATATATTAATAAAATAATTAATAATAGAAGTCATTTAATAGTACTATATATTTTAATATTTTTACTGGAATATGAAAGTATGGAACTTTATTTTTTGATGTGTTTAATGGGGATTCAAAATTTTATTAGAATACGTTCACAAACATTAACTTTTTTATTTATTTAATGAAATAAAATCTAGATCTATAATTAATTTTAGAACAAAATGTAAATTAGGCACAAAAGTAATATACCTACTTATTTCGATTGTAATTCGCTTGAATGAAGTTTGCCACGTCTGTCTCATCAATGAAAACGATAAATTGTCAACTGCAAAGAAATACCGGTTTGCAAATAATGTCTGGATGGCTGACCTACTTACTATTTGCTACGTTATAACGAATTTGTATAAAATAATCAAATTTTAGTATTTTATGATATAACAAACATTTAAATATTTATTTTTTATTTACTTAATTTGTAATCGACTAACACATAGGTACTCTGTTGTTAGTTTTCTAAAGACAGCTTTACCTTGATTACTTAAAAAAAACGAAATTTTATTTATATTTTTTATATTAGGTACTTGTTTATAAAAATGATTTTTTTTGTTTGTAGAAATTTGAAAAAATATAAATAAAAATGCTTAGATGAAGATTGAAGTTTTTATAGGAAGATAAATGCTTATTTATGCTAATTTTCTACCACTCATTTTTGCTCTTTTTTAACAAGTAAATGACCTAAATAAAAAATAAAAACAAACTGCAAATATAAATAACACTACAAAGAACCTAAAATCAAATCGCGCTCTACCTAAAGGTGTTTTATCGTCGTAGTTATCATTCTTGGAAATAAAATCGACAATACAGCGTGGGGGCGACTTACCCCCTGACAAAGGCCGGGCAAATAAGCCATTAAAAGCGTTGCGACGGTACTCAGCTATAAAATCTCTGCTTCTTGCCCCCTACACCCTCAGGGGGACCCACCCCCCGCGATAAACTGCTTTTATGCCGTTCCTACTATAATTAAAATGGCTTGACGTTTTCTAGTGAGCACGATAAAGAACCTAAGACGTTCGAAATTTAATTTAAACATTTTAATTGGCGCGAAAATTATATCACGGAGGAAGTAACGTAATTACTATGTACTTGGATTTAATTATGAGGTTATTGATGGCGTCGTAACTTAATATACATACATTACATCAATAATTTTTTTTATAAAAAAATATTATAAAAACGTTAGTACAGGTACCTACTTTAGGACTTTGATTCTTAATTTAGAAATGTCAAAAGTAACAATACAAAAAAAAAAACAAATATAAGGTTATTGACGACGTTTCATGATTTATGTAGGTTTTATTGTAAAAAAAAATAACTAAAAAAATTAAAAAACGTCCGTACAGGCACTTTAGAATTTTGATTCTTAATTTAAAATTGTTAAAGAAAAAATTCGAAAAGAACCGGTTTGAAATCCAAATCAATCTAGTTATATCCAGTTTAACGTAATAGTTAACCACGTGTCCGCTAGTTTGTGAGGGTTGAAACTAGATTTGTATGGAATTTTCGTTTTTAACCCTTTTTACAAATCTTGAATAACTCGTAAAACTAGTCGTACATATACACGTGTTGTATACTAAAAAGGACTTAAAAATAATTGTTAACTTGGTCATGTTTCCAAAAAACGTTACTATAAGGAAAGCTGATTCTCGCGGAGTTATTCGATTTGTGTTTTATACCTTCATTAAAACTTTAAACATTTAAATGTACATAATTAAATTAGTAGTTTTATATCGATTTGGTGTAGTGGTGCGTGCGCCGTGCAGGCGCTCGAAAACTGGCGGTTTACGGGTTCGATTCCGACTTGAGATGGATACTTGTATTTGTACAAATATTTCTTCCCAGCCTGGATGTCTGTCCGCCAACCCGCAGTGGAGCAGCGTGGTGGATTAATCTCCAATCCTTCTTCTACGTGGAGATAATTCCTGGGGTAAGGTCAGCAACGCGCTTGCGATGCTTCTGGTGTTGCAGGTGTTGCCTAGAGTACGGTAACCACTTACCATCATTATGTAGACCGAACGCTCGTTTGCCAACTATATGACTGGGTATAAAAAAAAGTTAATTTCACATATGTATACATTTTTTTATATACTTAATAGGTATCTACATTAGTCAAAACTATATATTTGCTTAATACATTTACGTTTTGTTGTTGCGTTAAGTGCCAAAATATTAAGTCAACTTAGTGAATTTTACTTCTAGTAAAGCTGCGTGGCGTCGTCAATCTCCAAGTCATCACGAGTGATAAGGGGATCAGTTTGGCATTCGAGGATTATTAAATTATAGTAAAGTACATTACATTCTTACACTGCTAGCGTATGGTCCGCCCGGTCCAATTTTTCAATTGGTTTTAGAGGCCAAATTGATTTATCATAACATTAAACTGAATGTAAAAATTCATATAAATTTGTAGTGTATGTGTTATTGAGGTACGGCAGAAAATATCACAATAAAAATCTGAGACAGCTCGGCTTACCTTACAGAAGATCACAGCTGAATAATACTGCTCACAAGAAGTGGTGTGATCCTGTAGTGAGTAAGATAGATAAAGGCTTTTGGAGATCCGTGGTGTACTGTAATGAGACAGCGGGGTAGAGTCGGCTACGCATTCGTGGTACTCCCGATGTTTGTAGACTCCATAGGCTATAGTAACTTCTTACTAAAAATTAATTATATTATAGGTATATGAGTCATTCTAAAATCCGTTGCATAAAATGATGTCCCGAAACTATAATGTTTTTTTTTGCTGAGATATTAGAAACATTTTATAATGTTATGTATTATTCGGTAAAGGACATATTATTTAATAACTTTTCAAACATCTAACGCTTTTAATATTTATTAATCACTATTTTTTTCATGTAACAGGGTAGTCATTCATGGTAACAGAGTTGTTTTTCATATAAAAAAATTGTGTCCCAGACCGCAGAGTATTCTACGGAAATCGTTATATCATTTTTTCAAACCATATGAATCATTTTGTTTAAATGCTATAGTAATTAAACAATATCAACATTGTCAACAACACATTTCATATCTAATAACTATAATTTATTGATCTACGCTTTATTTCAAATAGTATGCGTCCATCCTGTTACCACATATATTTAAAAGTTGCCAATAGATAGCGCCGTCTTTTCAACGGAATCAGTTGTATTATTATGCCTTGTGTTTTATTAACATAGTTTGTTGCATGTGTGGCGGAGGGTATACGAACCAGTTGTACGTTGGCTGTGATGTGAGGCCCCTGGTTTTATTCTGTCTATACTCTGTTACCGGCGTTTTAAAGTAAGTATTTCTATATTGCTGTACAAATGTACAAATTTATAGTTGATCTAGTGGATCAATTTACTTATGTGCATTTATTTTAACATAATATAATTTTATCTAAATAATAAAAGGCACGAAGCATTAAATTTACCACTCTGTTACTGAATAACTCTGTTACCACTGTCTAGTAACTGAGTTGTAGACTGATAACAGAGTTATTATTACACTTATTATTTAACTTTCTGAAGTTTCAGTTTGTCTGCATCTTGTATAAATATTAAATAATTTGTTCTAGATAATTATACGACATCATTATGACCCTCAGTTTTTCAGCAGCGACGCTATAGGGAGAAGCGTAAACTAAATCCAGAAAACGAAGAAGCTAAAAGAAAGGATTTAGAGAGATATCACAAAAATAAATGCTTTATAAAAGGCATGACTGCGTGAGCATCGACTAGCTAAAAAAAAAATGGCGAGTTGCGAATGCCAAAAGGAAAGATCGCTAAAGAGCAATTAGAATAGTTATAAAAATATAAATATGCCAGAATCGACGTCTGGAGCTGAGACACCACCACCTCCTGTATCTGGTAGGGTTACATCTGTTTTTTCAACAAGATTTGTCACTCTTCGTCGACTCTCTACTCCTCAGCTTTCGACTTCAAGATACAGTAGTGCAACTCCTAACATATATGCAAAAACTCGTAGTAGAAAAAATGAAAAGAGAGACAGATCTGTTTAGATCTGTATCTCTTTACATTTTTTCTATCTATTTAGAGAAAATTCGAAAATGAAAGAAGAGTTAGACAAATTTAAAAACAATATGAAATATATTAAAAAAGACAATAGAGTTCTACGAAAAAATTAGGGAAACTACGAACATGACGACAAATATAATGCTCTATCAAATGCTAATAAACAGCGGTATAAGAAAATTAAAAATTTAAAGGAAAGACGCATTATCCACAATATATTTAAAGAAAATAATATAACGCATAATAACGCAATCAAGGAAGTAAGTGCAAATAATCAAATACTGTCTAAATACTTCTCAGGAATACGTATTATTTTTATTTTTGTGTTACCCACACATGAAGAAATTCGAAAATGGTTTTTTATTATCATATCAAAATATGATATATAAAATGGGAGTATAGGCCCATAGCTTAACGGCTAGAGCACCGGACACGGATTGTCGGGAAGGTGCGGGTTCGAATCCCGCTGGGTCGAAAATTTTGATATGATAATAAAAAACATTTTCTCAGGAATATTTTAGAAACACGAACCAAAGAATGAGAAAATCTTAGTTACACAAACTTTTTAATTGTGACGGGCTACCGCGGAAAAAAAGAAACTGTGACTCAGTTAATTTTAATATGATCTCAGAGGGCGAACTTGTTTTTTTTAAGTTTTAATGTCTAATTATTATTAAAAAAAAGTTTTGAAATAATAGTTACTAAATTAGTTGCAGAATTATAAGTATGTTACTTTTGTGTCTCTATTTTTTAAAGAGTAAAGTTAGATTTATTATAAAAAGTTGGTACTTGATTGTATATTTAATATGTCAAATACATACTACTTTTATTCACGAACAATAATTTAATAATATTCTTATATTTTATTTAATTTAAGCAATTTAAAAGAAAAAAAAACGTTTCATATTACATACAGAGTAACAGAGTATCCACAATTTTAATTATTATTCATAATTAATAAACAATACTGTGATTTTCCATGTCAGACATGAGAATAAAGACTTAATTTATGTTAATTCCAAAGAAACAAATAAACAAAATAATTCTGTTTTTTAACTAATAATAAATAAATGGTAGTAACAGAGTTAAAAAAATTTTGTGACCTGATCCACTAAATCCTCTCAAAATCTGAAAATAGAGACGAATGATCGCGCCAAGCTTCAAAATTGCATTCTATAAAGTTATGTACATAACATCGATATCTTTAAACTTAGAATAAACAACAATTATTTTTTTTTAGAATTTAGATTTATAGCTACGTTTTTCTGCAACGGATTTTAGAATGACTCATATACATATTTATTTGCATGTGTATTGAAAATGCTAGAAAACGTGTCAATAACAATATATTTCAATATTTCGCAGTCCGCAAAGCATTACTAGCCTTAACTAACTAAGAACTACTTACCTACTTTCAATAAATAAATAAAGAATTAATAAGTTTCTTATAACATACACACGGTCATCTGCTATCATGTTAGGTAAATTATATTAATGTCGTATTAATATACCCAAATAAAAAGAATAGATACGTCTATGAATAAATACATCTATGAAAATAATACGTCTCACTATACCTATAAATACATATAGATATAAATACCTACAAAATTAATAACAAAATTACTAAAAAATTGTCACAAGCCACTCTTCTTCTATATAATCTAATCAAAATATGGCATATATTGTATTAATAATTACATAAATAATATAAAATGTATCTCAGCTAAATGACCCGTGTATATAATTAATATATTTGCGAGGCGAGCGGAACCCGCGTTAATTAAAGCGATGATCAAAGAAGAACGCCGCTCTCAGCTATTGTACCGACTTCCGGTGACGCGATATGCGGAAAATGTTACAAGTGAAAATTTAACTCTTTATAAATTATTAATTTAATTTTTTACTATTACAAAATACGAATAAAGACCTAAGGCCTCATTTACGGAGACGCGGGGCGTCGCGCGTCGCGTTTGGCGTGGCGTCGCACGTGTCGACGAGTAACTACGAGTCACGATGAGCGTTTGAAAATGAACGCGTGTAAAATCGCTTCTCCGTAAACGCACTCATCCAACGCTCTACATTTGAATTTAGTGTGGGTTGCGCAGTCTATCGCGACGCGCGACTCGCCGCGTCTCCGTAAATGAGGCCTAAGAAAGGCAAGACAATATAATACTAATTTAAAAAATTGTTAATTGATTATTGAGCTATCTGACGTTAACCTATATCCAACAGAAGAAGTGTTTGATATGTTTTTTTTACAGTCACTTCTTCAACTTAATCTTCACTTTATCAGTTAAAAAATTAAGTATTAATTTTTTTTTATTTTTTTATTTTACTAGGTTGGCAAACAAGCGTACGGCTCACCTGATGGTAAGACCGTAGCCTATAGACGCCTGCAACACCAGAAGCATCGCAAGCGCGTTGCCGACCCTATCCCCAATCCCCCCAGGAGCTCTGGTCACCTTACTCACCAACAGGAACACAATACTGCTTGAAAACAGTATTATTTAGCTGTGGTCTTCTGTAAGGTCGAGGTACTACCCCAGTCGGGCTGCTCCATATTTTGAGCAGGAAATTTCCTGCTGTGCCCTACCTCATTAATTAATGTTATTCTAATTGTTTTAGTACTTATACATATTCTAATATAATTATAATTTAATTCAATGTTAGTTACCTATTTAGTATTTACTTGTTATTTTCGATTGAAGTAAAATCGTCTAATTCGCATTGTGGTTTGCACCTGTAATTGAGGTGACACTCAACAATCAACATTTTATACTCAAGCTATTTTTTATGATGTATTGGTGTTTATCTTGTTGGTGCAACTAAATAAATAAAAATAAACATTTCTGATGAACCATTTTCAATTAAATTTTGAGTTAATCTATATTTTGTGTAAGCTAAACATATAGTTACAGTAAACTATTATTCTATTTAATAATTGGAATTCGTAAACTTTTTTTGTAATTAATAAACAGTTTCGTAAAAACAGCAAATAAAATAAAGAACACCAATGTAATATAATAATATATAAAGTAAAAAATGTAGTGGAACAGTTCTATTTCAATTTCAAGAACAAAAATATTTAACTACATTATGTAATTGAAAAAAAAATTTAAATTATATATATAAAAAAATCTTTACATTTTTTTGATAATTTTCACATACACCCCTATCCGTCCGCCCGCTCCGAGCGAGCGCCATCTTGAAGGAAAACACAAAGATGCTGAATGGTGAAATTTTCTTGTGTAATTTTCACGCGAACCCCCCTTCCGCGCCTCGGGCAATCTCTTAGACCAGTTTAACTTGAACCGCCGGCATATGTATGTATAGTACATTGCGCGTTAAATGTGGATGGTTTATGTATTATGTAGCTAACATTCTTTATGAAACATAGATTTTTTAAATATATTTTATATAATTTAGTTGCTGACCTGACAGTTTTTGTTCCGTTTTGGGAACTGATAGACACGTAACGTAAATTTATATGTAAACAAAATCGTTAATTTTACTTACATTTTTCAATTTTCACAAAATAGCAACAGCTTAAATAAAATGGTTGAAATCGATAAATAGGTTCTCAAATTCTCGTGGCTAAGGGAAAAGGAGAGTAATAAATTTTTATTTGAATGATTCCGTTTAAGAGTATTTCTCTATATCTATATTTATATGTGGTTTCTTGTAGCCGTAAAATTATTTCTATATCTAAAACTACAGACTCTACTGAAAACGTGGCTTAGGCCGAGGCCTAAACGAATTAAAAATTTTATATATCTTTTAGACCTTGGCTGGTCTGAAATACTTTGGTTTGGTTTGGCAACGAACAGTATAAAATTTCAATAGAACAATAAAGTAATGTGGTCAAAAACAAACACCTTCAAAGATAGTAATTCTAATTAATAACACATAAACATTTATTTAAAGCTCTATAACACGAATAAAACTTATATAATTATATCTATATACTTCAAACTTATATAAATTTTTAACCCCTATTCCCTTAATTTACTTGGTAATGTATTTATAAACATGATATAAAACATTACATATATATTACACGACGCCGAGCCGCGGGCGCGAGTCCTACAAGAAAATTAGTTATTAAAATTTCACTGACGCTCCGAAATTTATCTCAAACGCGGTATACTGTAGCTGAAACCTCTTGATATTAGTTTATTAATTAATTTATAATTTAAATTAATTACGCAAATATTTTTATCATTAAAAAGTTAACAGCTCATATCGCTAGTGATTTTTAATCTATATATATAATCACATAGGTTCACTTTTTAAATTATAATTTTTATGTTAAAAATAATTGCTATATTTTAGTTTATACTCGTAATACATCTTTTAAAAACGAAGAAACTAATCAAGTATTAATTCAGATCCCAGTTAGTTTTAAATTATATATTTTTATTTTCATTATTAATTCGATTTAGTTTACGCAATGTTAAATTACTTACGTTTTTTATTATTTTAATTCTACAAACCAATTAACGTTATTACCTTCGAACTATTGTAGTAATTTATTTCAAGTAATTGTCAAAAAAAATTAAATATCGAATAATACTATTTTTAAATTCTTAACTTATGTTCCAAATTTTAAAAGTCGTATATTCCAAATTTAAAAAGACTATGAGAACGATAACCTGTTTTTCTAGAATTTACTATCGTCTTCACAACGAAACTAGTTTACAACAATGGAAGGTCAAGATACTGGACATCGGGTGCGGACAGCGGCCAGCGTGGGAAAGAGGGTGAAATGGGGTTATGAGAATCCCCGTATAACATCTACCACTACAATTAAAAAGCGTTTCTTTTGTATGTGATAAAAAAAGTTGTTTTCTTGATTTATTATCTTAAGATAAAGATGTTTCTTCAAGTATAAAAAAAAGGTATCGATATATACCTATACAATACAATTTGAAAAATAGCTACATTTTTTACGATCAATATTACGACGTATACTTTATTTTTTCAAATAAAGACGAGTGCTAATACGTAGATTTAAGAAATGTTTTTTTGTACATATGTATTAAAAATACTAATAATTTTAATAATAGGGAATATTGTTTAAATAATAAATAAGAAATTGGTACCTACTTTTTATTGTTAATAAATATTTAATATCAATCAAACATCAAATAAATCAAGCGAAGTATAAAATGAAGACGCCGTTAAAGTTTTCCGTGCTACTTTCGCGGCTCTGCAGAAAGTTGGGCCGGGCTCATTACGGCTACTAACGTAAACGTACGCTGAAACACGTAAAACGCTCCCCAAAACCAATATTTTACTGAAAATTTAATCGAACGGATGGTCCTTACATATTCGTTTAGTACCTAATTGATTTTAGAAAGGATTTCTAAATTCAGTCATTGTTGTCAGTTATGTTTTAATTTAAAATACTCTATGGTCTATGGAGTATATATTTAATATATGGGAAGTGAGACCGTGTGAAACGAACGCTTCACAACGTTTTTAGCTAGTTATAATTACAAGAAATAGGTATTATTGTATAACATTATTCACTGTACCGATACGAATAATAAGCGAACAACAAGAGCAACGAGGATATAAAATTAATAATATACTTAGTCAAAACTTGTAATAAATAAAGTAGCTGAAAAAAATGAAAAATGAAAAAAAAAGGTGTGTGTGCGATTCACACACGATAGAAGTGAAACTTCTTTGGCAAACTAATTTAAAAAAAAAAACTTATTTAAAAAAATTAATTTCAAATTAGCGGCTTGCAGTGCAGCTAATACATGCACTTTTTATTTACTTGTTTATACATTTTTTTTTCTAATATTCAGAGGCGATGAAAGTCAAAACTGCAATCTTGTTTATAAATAAATAATATATATTCGTAAAAAAAAATAATTTTAAGCGTTTTATTCATCCCAGCGTCAGCCACCCTTACAGTCTCCCGCCTTCAAACCCCGAGGCGTTTATATAATATCTACCAGATAACTTGGAGTTATGTGTGTCTATTGACAGCACTAATATTTATTACGAGCCTTTGTTATCTCGATGTGATAGACTGGTTATCTGATTACGTTGTAGGGGGGATGGGGGAAGTCTAGGACTAAGTAGATAGTATTTTAGACTAAACTCGAGTCGCTGATCTATGAATTGAGTTTCATCGCTTCGTCGTTTTTGCGTAATTTATTTAAATTTATGCTATATGATGATAATGACTAGCCCATTAGAGCAGTTTACAGTGACACTGCTTTCTGCTCCAGAGGTTCGATTCCCACCTCCAGTCTACATGTAATATGTCTATTTATTTATTTATATTATTCATATGTAGGTATGTTTAACAAAAAAAAAATGGAGATGTCTAATGTCTATATAAGTTGGCTGTTATCTATAACACAAGCATTAAGTTGCTTACCTTTGGTTGTGGGTTTGATTCCCGCCCTGAGTCTAGGTGTGATGTAGTTATATTATTTATATATATGTAGGTACATTTGTTACAAAAAAGATAATATTTGTCTGTATTAGCCAGCTGGTATCTGAAACTAAATCATTGAAATGTTTACCTTAGGAACAGACTACCGTGTGTGTATGTGAAACGTATATGACAATAATCATGTATAAAATTTGTATTTTATATGCTGTCAGCTGTAAGTTTATGTGTAGGTACTAAAAATATGTTAAATCTCACTAGCTGATACCCGTGTTTTCGTTCATATTTTGTCGTTTGTAATGCTTTTAAAAGGAATGTTATACCGTTTTTACATACTATATAAGATCAAAGCTACTATTAATAGTACTGTTGATCTTATATGGAAGAATTAGGAGCATGAAATAAATTATTTAAATAAATTCTTAGAAGTAGCTCCTTGAAAATAATTCAAGTAAAGCAGTAACGTATAATAGTTCGCCTTATCTGTGTAAATACGAGTAATTTCAGTATTATTTAAGGGCTTATGCACACTTGCAATTCCAACAGTAAAAACATTATAATCTTTAATTAATTCAGCAAATATTATAATGTATCTTTTTGATGTGCTGTACTGTATACAGTTCAGTTCAGTCTTTTTGAGTCTTTTTGATGTACTGTATTGTGACAATACTGATCATATTACATACAGTAAATGACTCATTACGTGACGTAGCCTATGTCACAAGATCAACAAAATTACTAAAACATATAATAATAGTTATAAAATACTAGCTTCTGCGCGCGACTTCGTCGGCGTGGACTCCGCTCCTATTAGTCTTAACGATATATAGCCTTCCTCGATAAATGGGCTATCTAACACTGAAAGAATTTTTCAAATCGGACCAGTAGTTCCAGAGATTACCGCGTTCAAACAAACAAACAAAAGACCAAACAAACTCTTCAGCTTTATAATAGTTATATAAAATATATGTCTTGATATTATGTTTACAATATCATTGTCATTCTATTAAGCAAGCCGACTTTTCTCGGCTAAAGACTCGAGAATTCTCGAATATCAACCAATTTTGCCACGCGGCGGCAGCGCGGCTGCAGCGCTGCTGCCGCGCGACTTTGTAAATGTATGTACATAATTAAATAACAACGCGCGGTTGCAGCGCGACAGCAGTGCGGCGGCAGCGCGAAAACCGCGCGTTGTTATTTACATAGATTTACAAAGTCGCGCGGCAGCAGCGCTGCGGCCGCGCTGCCGCCGCGCGGCAAATTTGAAGGCGCCCTAAGTCTCTTGTCTTATATAAAACGGTCGGAGGAATTCGTCTCGTTACTTCGGTAAGGTTTGATGAAAATACATGTTTTATTTAAAACATTATTTTATACAACTAGGTCGGCAAACAAGCGTACGGCTCACCTGATGGTAAACGATGGCCGTAGCTTATAGACGCTTGCAACACAAGAAGCATCGCAAGCGCATTGCCGACCTTACCTCAAATCCGCCCCAGGAGCTCTGGTCACCTTACTCACGAATCGTAATAAAACTTTTAACTCTAGTA
This sequence comes from Melitaea athalia, assembly GCA_905220545.2. Taxonomy (NCBI): domain Eukaryota; kingdom Metazoa; phylum Arthropoda; class Insecta; order Lepidoptera; family Nymphalidae; genus Melitaea; species Melitaea athalia. The sequence goes on from HG992203.1 coordinate 9,302,689, forward strand.
ATAAGTTTAGTAGGTACTTTTTTTAGGTATAGAATTTTAGCTATTACAGGGTACATAAACTTAAGAAAAAAAAACTGTTACGATATTAAACTCTTGATTGATAGAATTATATTCATACCTCATTGAAACAAATTACCAATTTCGAAATTCAAAACCTATTTTGAAGTTAAAAAAATCAATCAAGGAGAAGCGTAGGCGTGTCGGACCCACCCCCGCTCACAGCACCAATATACGTGATAAATTGCACCACCCCGGCCTAAGGTTTCTTTGACGAACTTCGTTTATACAGCGTGTTGCAAATATTCGAAGCAATTAAAAACATAATTTATTAGATATTTAAATACAGTTAAAACATTAGTTTCCTTATTCACATTCTTAAGAAAAAAGGAAATAAGAAAATCGACGTGCAATTTCAGTGAGTAATTGCACAAAAATTTTATACGTCATAGTGACGTTGAAATTTCCACAGATAAGACAAACAAACGGGACAATATTTATATACCACAGATAATCTTTAAAATAGTTAAACTGATTTTAAGAACTCTGCACTTAAAAGCATCATTATTCAGACGTATCAAAGATTAATAAGATGGCAGTTTGTGTCTATAAACAGCCAACCCGCATTGGAGCAGCATGGTGGATTAAGCTTTGATCCTTCTCCTACATGGGGAAAGAGTGGGATATTACAATTTACAAGGTGAAGCGATGTGTCTATAAAAACTAGTCGAGAGACGCGGGAAATCTCGTATCATCTATAAATAACAGATTAAAAAAAGATGTTATAAACACGTTTCACCGGAGGTTCAAACTTTAATTACGTCATAACTAAATAAACGGCATTGCTCTGCAATCATAAGTTTATCTGAAAGTTTCTGCGACGTCGCCGCACCGCGAAACCGACTCTTGGAAAATATACCTAGTTATATCACCTAATATACCATTAATTATTTTGGTATATCTAAGTATAAGAAATAATAAGTGTGGTAGTATTTTTTCTTTTTCTAAAAAAAGAAGGAGGTCAATTCGACTGAATGTTTTTTTTTTGTTACCTCATAATTTTTTTTTACTGGGTGTACCGATTTTGATGATTCTTTTTATATTCGAAAACTGGTCCTTATAGTGTGGTTCAATTTAAATTTGACTGAAACCACTAATAACGTATTTAATTGACTATTTTTTCGACTACCTTCGTTGATACTTGATAGGTAACTTTTTCATTTTATTACTCATCGTTGTAAATTAAATTGGTATTATTTTAATTATTTAAATGTATCGAACACTCCTTATATAACCGAACGTAACGCGAGTAATTAACAACGAAGGAAGGAGGCTTGCAAAAAACCTTCACGTTCTTAGTGTCACGTCTTACACACACACAAAAACCTTCTCACACACAGTCACGAGGAGTGTGTTTGAAGGATTGATTAGGGCGGTCTCAGACTCACGTTATCGTGTGAATTTCCTCAATAAATAACATAGTATACAACACAATTCATATGTATATGATACTAGCCCTACCTTACAATATAAGTCGTTTAAATCTGACCACCCCGTTGGCGCAGTTTACTGTGACGTACGTGTGTTGCGGGTTTGATTGCCACTCTTAATCTAGGTGTAACATATACTTACATGTATGTATATTTGTTACAACAAAAAATATGCGTGTATATAAGCGAACTATTTACCTGTAATACAGACAGTTGCCAATCGAAAAGATGAAAGTGTGTGTGCATGTTAAAGTTATGTATAGATAATACTAGTAATTTCTTACGATTTCATTCCTTTTATTATTGGTATCTTTGTATACTAATTATACGCTAACATACATATCACACTCACTTCAGCCTATTGCAGTGCACTGCTGGAAAGAGGCCTCCCCAAGTTCGCGCCAGACATCTCGGTTTTCCGGAATACTCATCCAGTCTACACCGGCAATCTTACGTAGATCGTCGGTCTAGCGGGCCGGAGGACGTCCTACACTGCGTTTGCCAAGACGCGGTCTTCACTCCAAGGCTCTTTTGCTCCAACGGCCATCGGTCCTGCGACACAAGTGACCAGCCCACTGCCACTTCAACTTGCTAACATATACATAATGTGTATAATATTTCTATGTAATCTATAATCGCTAGTAACACAGAATAACAACTTTAACTGGTTTTTGCCTGACACTTTAAACTGAGGGTACAAATATTTTGTAAGTAAGTATCAAAACTGAACTCAAGCTTAATTGTAAGGGATGATGAAGTCTAAAGTTCTTTTGGTTCTCTAAGGTTCTTTAGGTGTATGCTATTGAGGACATACTAATTGAGGTAAGGCACAGCAGCACATGTCCTGACCAAAATTTGGAGCAGCCCGACTGGGTAATACCTCGATCTTATTGAAGACGACAGCTAAATAATGCTGCTTTCAAGCAGTGTTATGTTCCTGTGGTGATTAAGGTGACCAGAGCTCCTGGAGAGATTGGGAATAGGGTCGGCAACGCGCTTGCGATGCTTCTGGAGTTGCAGGCGTCTATAAGCTACGGTAATCCCTTACCACCAGATGAACCGTACGCATTTTTACCAACCTAGTTGTATAAAAAAACAAGGTTTTACTATACTAATAAGTAATCAACTTATTGGAATTTTTGGTCCCATTTTGTTATAAGTACTATATGAGGTCGATCGGATGTTTGTTACTGCTTCAAACTAAATCTGCTAAAGCTATTGTAATAAAATTGTTCATGTAGAGTAGGTAGTTAAAGAGACAGGAAATTTATAAGTAGAAATTTTTAAATAGATTTTTTAAAGATTAGTTAATAAGCAGACCAAACTGTAGGTAACAGCTCAGAATAGAAAGCTGAAAAGATAAAATCTCTACTTTAAGACTATCGGCTTAAAAGAAAAGTTTAGTTTTGTGTTTAATATAACAGTAAAAGTTACACTCAAAACACTTGTTTATATTTTGTAAAATGAGTTTAAATTATTTCTTAAAAATACCTACGTTGAAAATACATAATTCGTTGTAAAAATATAGTTGTTTGATGCAAATACAGAAAAATAACGTCCAGATTACTTTTCAAACAGAAAAATGTGAAAATTATGATAATACTTATTATTTGAAGTTTTGTTAATAATTTTAATTATTTCATTCGTATTTGTTTTAAAATATAATATCGTTGTAAAGGATTTAGTGAATTTAGGTATATGGAACCGCCGCCTACATTAAGAAAATTATAGGTTTCATATTTCATTTCACAAAAGTATAGGTTTTACACTTAGGTAAAAATATAACTATTATGGCTAGAGTAGATGAATCATTAATTATTTTTTTCTCATTGATAAAGAGTTGAATTTAATTTATTTTAACTTCAACCTTAGCTCAATGTTTTAGTACAAAATATCTATGAAAAATATTCTTAAAATTTTAAAATATCAATATTTCATTCGATATCTTTCAAACAAAACATAAGAATAAACTATAAACATACATCAATTACACTTTCTCGAAATATAATTAAACAATTAAATGTCACTTACATTAACTTATAATTATAAAATACAGCTTCGTAATGTGTGTAATAATAACTCAAGAACATTATATCTTTGTTACGAAACTCTTATAAGTGCGAATAATTGAGGGTGGGGGGTTCTTTAGGGCCTTAATGCCAGCAGACATTAATCATTCCTTTCATAAAGAGTGGGGCCCGTAGATAAATAAGTGTAGTATGTGTTTTCTTAGGGTACCCTTCTTGAGACGGTGTGACGTAGTGTGGATACGACGCTAACAAAATTATAAAAATATTAGATAGGTAATTACATTTTGTTAAATAATTATTTTATTTGCATTTGTTACATACATATACTATACGCAGTAAAAAAATTGACTGAGGTAGGGCACAGAAGAATCTATCCTGCTTAGATTCATGCCAGCCCGACTGGGGAACTACATCGAACTTACAGAAGATAACAGCTAAATCATACTGTTTCCAAGCACTCTTGTGTTCCAGTGGTAAGTAAGGTGGCCAGAGCTCCTGCGGGATTGGGGTTAGTGTCGACAACGCGCTTTCACTTCTGGTGTTGCAGTCGTCGATGAGCTACAGAAAACGCTTACCATCAGGTGAGCCATACGCTTAAAATACAATTCGTTTGGTACCTACTATGACCCTGATTCTATATATTTTCTATGGAAAAAAAATATAGAATACGTTTTGAAAATTCAATAAAACACTGTAATACAATAATTATAAGTGCCAATTTTAAATCCCACAATACAAACTGATTGTAACGTCATCAATAATAATACTCATAATCATATTTTATAGATCGAGTAAAATCTGTATTGGTATGAATCATCATTAGAATAACGTAACAAAAACTGCTCAGATTTCAGTCATTTTATTTGATACAAGTATTATAATAATTATTCGACAATACCTTAAGATTATAAATTAGCGATCACAAATTTTTATAGATGTAACTTTTATCCCATATAACTTTTATATAATGAATTTAATGGGTATATCCACATATTCCCAGCGCCGTTTCTTGGGCGTACGAAGCGCTGCCACATAATTATTCATCTTAAATTGCACGAGCTTGTATGTGTGTATGTATATACGGTTTTACATGTGTGAGTCTCAAATTACGCCCGCTTTGTAAGAAAAGCTCTTCGCATGGAAAATTTATAAATTTATTAAGATTTCGCTCGCTGAGTTATGGAATTTAATTACGTTGGTTCATTTCCTATGTAAGGCGTGGACGGTATCGATCAGACCGCCTCTCTTTCATATTTAAGTACCTAATTGATTAGATTTTGTAAATAAATGTAAATTTTTTTTTTTTTTAATTAAAAAATATGAATTTTAAATTTTTAAACGTATTTGTGGTGGCAATATTTCCTTTATTTATCAATAAAACTATGAAATTCTATTAAATAAAGTAAAATATTGACACGTAACATTTTTCAAGTAAAAATAAGTAATTTTTGAATTATTGTAATAAAAGATATTTAACACCTAGTTACTTGGTATACCTAAATATCATACCTATGATAACATTAAAAAAGGGCAAATAAATTTTGTACATTTGATTATAAGTAGAGAGTAAATTTTGAAGTCACATCGTACTGCAAAAATCTCGTAACAAACACTAAATTTTCTTTTTCTTTTTACTAGATACTTATTTGTAAAATGCCATGCAGCTTTTGTTAGAGAATACCTATAATCTGAAGATTATAAATCGATTCAATTCAACTTTTCAGTCAATTGCGTTGATTAAACTAGTTAGCGCAACGGTCACAGCACTGGTTTGTGGCTGTTGCGCTGACGGTTGCGATTCGATCCCCGCACATGACAAACATTTGTATTGGCCATACAGATGCTTGTCGTGGTCTTGGTGTTTATGCAGTCCTTGTGGGTCTCCCCACCGTGCCTCGGAGAGCACGTTAAGAAGTCGGTCCCGTTTGTTGTTATGTACACCTGGTAGCGATCGTTACTCATAGTAGGAGTATATCCGCCAACCCGCATTGGAGCACCATAGTGGATTAAGCTCTGATCCTTCTCCTATATCGGGAAAGAGGCTTATGCCCAGCAGTCGAATATTACAGGCTGAAGCGTTTCAGTCAAATTTTTTTAATGTAGGTACTGATACTGAAACTGGCGATGAAGACGAAAGTCAGAACGCCGTACCATATTCAAGTAATGGGTATAAGGATCAAGAAAACGAAGCATCGAAGGTATATCGACTACATATACTTAAGGATTCGAATCTTCCCGGTGCCCTGCGATAGGTAGTAAGGTGAGCGGTGAATTAGGTTAAACATTTGTTAAATAAATTTGAAAAATTTAAAATTAGTATTTTTTTCTATTCCCCATTGTCTACAATTTTTATAGAGGTAGGACACAGCAGGAAAATCTAGCTTGGTGGTGAGGTAGTAAGAGTTCTTAGAATAAGACTTGTTTCTTTTATATTTGTTTTTGGGGATGCGCTGCGTTAAGCAGGGGTAGGTATAGTGATTAAGGTAGCCCCGGGGAAGGGTAAGGGGATAGGGTTGACAACGCACTGATAACGTTCTGGTGTTGCTGGAGTCCTTAAGCTACGGTATCTGCTAACAATCAAGCACTTATTGGTAAACATTGTTAATTCAGAGACGAGACGTGTAGGTAAGGTTCTCTTATAAATAAAAATATGCAATCTCATTAAAAATATTATGCTATTTCAATTTAATGTTTACTATTTTTACGAACGTAACTGGAATTTATGTTCTCCGCATAGATAAATATTAATTATATATTTATTTTTTTATTTGTATATTTATATTTTTTCATCGATATTTCTATGTGAAAATCCTAAAATATAAACTGACACAGACGTGACATATACGAGCACTAGACGCTCGTTGTACCTACGCTTAAAAAGTTTGATAGTTTTCGAATGTTTTGATTGAAATGATATAATGGAATGGTTTTAATTTGTACTTTTTATTAAGTTGATAAAAATTTAAGTATTATTTTGTAAGCGAAACAAATTATTTATTGAAAAGCTTTAGGACTGATTTGAGATCCTTTACTAAAGAAGAAATATTGAGAGAGAAAGAGAGAGTAAGGAGTCTAGAGTTACAAGAGCTAAAAATTTAGATATCTATCTCTATCTATATATCTATCTCAAGTACCTACTAGAGATAGATAGATAGATAGATAGATAGATAGAGATATCGCTACCTAAGCGAAGTGACTTATAGTTAAGTTGCTTTACCGAGAGCTACTACCAACCGTTTTAGGACACGACATGAATTTACATTATATAAAACAAAACATCTTCAGTCAGGGGATGTCTTATTTAAATATTATGTTAACAATCTTTGCGCCCCACATCCCACCACCTTGTTAAGGGGGAGCGTTTTAATTAAATCTTGCGAAAAGACGCCTTAGCTATTTTCTTTGTGTTTTGAGGTGAATGTGGATGTTCCCTTTGATGTTATTTCGTGAGGTGAAGCAACGGTAACTCGCGTCTGAAACTGGATGCGTGGTGCTGAATTAGCGAAGTGAGAGTACGTGTGTGTTGCAGGTTCGAAGCGGGACATGAGATGTAGAGCGTAGAATTTTTTTAAAACCAAAAACGAGGAATTTTTAACTGTAAGTTCGCAAGCAGCTGTCGAAGGCCCTTATTCATTCATCGGTATAAAACACGTTGTATTTATGATTAATAGTATTGTAGTTCTATTGTGTGTAAATGAGATAGAAACAGATTGTGAAATAAGTGAAAGAGTAGATACTTATTAATATTTTTATAATACAGTTATTATATTTTAATGTCTTATTTTATAAAACTTCAAAATAATCTAAAATATGATCTTAATGAAGATTATTAAAAAATAAATGTATGTATTTATTATCTTTTTGTGGTTTTCAATAAAATAAAGTATAAGAAAAGTATTTTTCTTTTTATAGCCGTCTGTTAACAGTTGACTAATATGTAAACACATATAGATCTAATCATATTATTATAGTAAATCAATTTAGCAAAAAAAGTTAACAAAAACTTTGTCTTTTTTAAAATTAAAATCTAATAAGGACAGCTTATTACAAGGATTTTCATTTCATTTGATTAGGTTTTTGTTCTTCTAACCTTAAACTTGACGTTTAGTGCTGGTAAAATATTAAATAAATAAATAAATACGTAACAACAAACTTGCCAATAGAGATTAATTATGTTAAAACGATCTAGCCTTTAAAGCTGTATATTATCAAGAAATAATATCAAAATTCCTCGTAAAAATATTTTAAAATAAATTCCACTCAATAATAAAAAAATTAAAACAATCCCCAATTGGCCATTTAACGCTCGAAATATAAACCACTTCCCATTCCGTAGTCCGTTAAAAATCAGCTCATATTAAAAGAGCCATTTAAAAATACCCTGTAAAAAATCAGTGAAAAAAGCAAAATAAAATAATTACTACACGCGGTCAGTGGCTCGCCAGCGGTAAATTAACCGCCGCAACAAGCGATTAACAGACGAACGAAAAAAAATAACTGCTCGGTGTGTGGAGATGGCGATTGTTTTAATTTTTATTACGAGTCGAAATTGTTATCAGCTTACTGAGTAATGTCGATAAATTATTATTAATTAATTAAACATTAATGCAACTAAATGGAGTCAAAATAAAGAACAATCTACTGAGATATGTTAATTGTTAAAATAATTTGTTTTTAAATAAAAATAAAAACAAAATAAGAATTGTAGAATTTTAAAGACCAGAAATTAATCTCGGTCTCGGATGTCAAGGATAACCTTTTCGCCTCATAAACCTGTGACTTATACTATAAAACTTATACGATTCAGAAGAAAGTTTTAAGACAAATAATAGTTGTGCTTCTTGCGGTAATTCACGTATACCATCCTCAACATCACTTCAGCCTATCACAGTCCTCTGCTGGACATAGGCCTCCACAAGTTCGCGCCAAAAATGGCGCGAACTCACGTGTTTGCCCATAATCACCACACTGGGCAGGCGGGTTTGTGACCGCAGGGCTAGCTTTGTCGCACCGAAGACGCTGCTGCCAGTCTTTGGCTTGTGTATTTGAAAGCCAGCAGTTAGATGGTTATCCCGCCATCAATCGGCTCCTTAAGTTCCAAGGTGGTAGTGGAACTGTGTTATCCCTTAGTCGCTTCTTACGACACCCACGGGAAGAGAGGGGGTGGCTAAATTCTGGCTTAGGCTATGTAGTTTTTACGGTATAAAACTTGATACTTTCACTTGATAATTTTACTCGATTTATTTTAATAAAAAGCCATATCCATACAAAGTTACCGGTCACGGTTGTTCTTACCATAAATCACGGAGGCGCCACTTAAAAAAACGATTTTCCTAACACCCCCTAATGAAGACTGCAACGTGTATAACCGTGGGGGAGTTTTTACGTTGCCTCGATGATCTCTGGGAATTGTTAGCGTTAATTTAAAACAATGCTTTGGGATTTTAAAACACATGTATGAAAAAATTCACGGAACGTGCATATTAAACGTATGTACTTTTTTTAATTAGTTGCGATTTTTGTCGAAGTTGAACGGAACATACATTTAGAAGTGCTTGTCTGTTGTGATTGAAAGTTCTGTTAAATGTAAAAAAAATGGAGGTTTTATTGTGTATATCCGTCATACTTACGACACAATGGTTAAATTCCTCATTAAACCAAAATAACTACTATACCAAAGTAACTCATACATAGCCAAAGTAACTCGTACTTCTTGAAAATAATAGCTGAAACAAATCTATCGTTTAAATTAATACGGATGCCCTTACCCATTTGGAATGCCCTTCGGGCTTCCGTTTTTCCAACTAACTATAACTTGGGTATTTTTAAATCAAGAGTGAATAGGCATCTTGTAGGCAAGCGCGCACCATCTTAGTCTGCAACTTCACTGACCATCAGGTGAGATCACAGTCAAGCGCTAGTCTATATATTTAAAAAAAAAATACAACTTTTGTTTACTTGGATTTCAAATTTTACGAGAAAAGCCTCGTAGAAACACAGTCCAAGCTTCTTCAGTTATTCAATGACGTATAATAAAATTTTATTAGTAATTTTATTTTAAACTAGCTTTTGCGCGCGACTTCGTCGGCGTGGACTCCGCTCCTATTGGTCTTAGCGTGATGACACATAGCCTATGGCCTTCCTCGATAAATGGGCTATCTAACACTGGAAGTATTTTTCAAATCGGCCCAGTAGTTTCAGAGATTACCGCGTTCAAACAAACCAAACAAACAAACTCTTAAGCTTTATATATTAGTATAGATTTGTTACATTTTATACATAATGTGAATTATGCCTATCCGAAACTTACCTCCAAAGAATTGCATGTACAACAATTTTAAGTTAGACTGGTTCTTATAAGATTTAGAATATGTCTGTTATTGGACAATAGATGGCGCTGAAAATTTGATATAAATTATGTAAAGTTGTAACTTATAAATATTAAATGAAGCACATCACTGTAAAATAAATACGAATTGTATGTTTAAAATTATAAATATATATTTTTTAAATTGTTACATTTAAAATATTTTTTTAATCATACATAATAAATACATCTATTCGCCAATAGATGACACTAGCACAATAAATTAGTTCTAAATAAAGCCGTTAGATGCGTAATATTAACGATACAAAGAGAAATAATATTACGTTTATATTATAATATAAACTTTAAAACTAAAACTTTATTTTCATCACTTGACAGAGGGCTCTTTTAAATCATTGTTTTGCAATATTGAATAAAATAATACGTTTTATAGAATAAAAGTTAAAAATGTATATTTCCAATGAAATTTATTGATTATTGAACTATTACATAATTTTATTATCTTTAATGAAAGTCTTTACAACCCACCCACATATATTTTTGACCCACATAGTTAAATCGATCCAGTTTATCTGCGAAAGCAAAACATAAAAATAATATTTTCAACCCATCTCACTTACGAGCCAATGAAGCGAGCAAATAAGCGAAAAATCCGCTTTTCTGTGGAAAAACAGATAAATTGAAAAGCGGATAAAATGAAAAAAGGAGAAACGTTTAAAAAAGCGTCATCCAGTGATGTTCAGTCGCGCGGTGCGTAATTGTAAAAGGTCGGGAAAAAAATTCAGACAGTTACGAATTTTTCATTGAATTGTGAAGTTCTGTACATTATAAAAAAAAATTAATTTTTTTTTAATACTGTAGTGATACTGTGATATCCAATAATTTAGACCGGTAAGTAATTTTTGTAAAGGATTTCCGCCGTATGTTTTTGGCGTCTTATTAGTATTAAAAACATGTAGCATTAGCTAATAATTTATCTTATAATATTAAAATAATAATAACAGCAATATTTATATGTGTATAAATATATTTTCTTTTAATAAAGTAATGTTTCTAAAATTAGCTTAGGTCAAACACAAGAAACAATTCTAATTGGACATTCTTATTGGAAGGCAAACAATCAGGGTATATATTTCAATAACAATATAATATCATTTTGAAATAGTCTATAATAAATATGACAGTAGGCTTTTTACAAAAATCTGAAACCAATTTTAAAAATTGCGTGCGTACAAAGTACACATGCCAGAAGTGAAACTTCTTTGGCAAACTAATTTAAAAAAAAACTAATTTAAAATTTTTTATTAAAAAAACGAATTTAAAATATATACAAAAAAAACTAATTGAAAAAAAAGCAAAAAGCCAACCTCACGCGGTGTTCCTAGGCAGTCACCCATCCAAGTACTGAACGTCATGACGCAGCCGCGTTACCGGTCGCTCATATTTTAACCCTCATGCGCCTAAAGAAGTTTCACATCAATAAGAGCCTTACACTCAAATTAGAGTTGACATAATATTATATTACGAAACGGAATATTTTATGAAATAATTCACATATTTTTTTAAAACATCTTACAGAACTCTAAATAAGTAAAAAGGGCTCACAGGGGGAAATGAATACGCCATTGATATTGAAAGCCCTTAAAAATCGGCCGTCAGCCGCGATCGATCCCACATTCGATTCTGTTTGCTCGTCGAACATTTACCTACGTTTTATTGTTTGAGACTTGATTTATACAAAAAAAAAAAAAAAATTTGACAAACTAATTTTTAATAGGTTCTTATTTATTATTGTAATGTAGGTAATATTATTATCAAACAAAAACGAGTGTGCACCACACGACTTAAGTAAAACTTACGAAAAGTAACTCTCTATCTATCTTCACTAACTTATATCTCCCTATCAGCTTCCGTTCGGTTCGCCTCGCCCGATCATACTTTTCGTAACGCTCTCCTCACGTACTTCTTCCTTCACCAGCTTTACTCCCCAAGGCAAGCGTGCGTAAAGAAGCTTTACTTTGAAAATACCATCATCACGATTCAGCCTGTAATAGCCCACTGTTGGGCATAGGCCCAACATCCCCCATGTAGGAGAAGGATCGCAGCTTAATCCACCACGCTGCTCCAATGCGGATTGGCGGATATATTCCCTACTATGAGTAACGATCGCTATCAGGTGTACATGATAACAACCGGGACCGACGGCTTAACGTGCTCTCCGAGGCACGGTGGGGATACTACAAAGACTGCAGAAACACCTAGGCCACGGCAAACATCTGTATGGCCAATATAAATGTTGTCGTGTGCGGGGATCGAACCCGCAACCGCCCGCGCAACAGCCAATCGCAATCAAGTGCTGTAACCGCTGCGCTAACACGGCGTTAATTATCACTAAACATAAATTTTATTTAGTGTTGTATTAAAAGTAAGTTTAAATTAATTTGAAATTCTTAAAAACACAATAACAAAGCCAAATTGAAAACGTATGTATACGTTTTCAAGGTATACCTTGAAAAAGTTGTCCCTAAAGTGTAGTTATACTATTCAACAAAAGATGGCAGTATTACAAGTCAGCAAGAATTGTTAAAATTTAGGATATAATACTTTCTTTACAATTAAACAATATTATATTTCTAAATAATTTAATACAATTATGTTCGTAAAGTGGTGTATAAACATAATTATATTTTTTGTAATTACATTTAGTTTTACTACTCGTCAACAGATGGCGTTCTAGTAGCAAATTAGAATCGAGTACAGAAAAGATTTGTACAAGAAACTTTTTCGAAGATTATATTGTTAAAAATATATAACATTTAGAAATGAAACAAAAGGATGTTATGCACTTCAATTAACATGTTGGTACAAATACATCTGTAATGATGATTAGGTACAGTAGGTGTTTTTAATTACGGTCTTATAGGAAAACGAATGACTGAAAATAAAGGTCTTATGGGCCCCGTAAACGATCAAACTTGTTTGTCAAACTTGTTTGATGAAACTTCATGTTTTCATATAACAAACATATCAAAAAAGCCCGCAGCCCCGCACACAATCAAATAATTTGACAAACACGTTTGTCAAATAGAAATTTAATATGAAGTTTGATCAAATATTTTATCGTCTACGGGGCCCTTTTTATAACACTTATAACGACCACAGATAATAATGATTTTATTTATCGATAAATATATTTGTCTACAAGGAGCTTATTTCATTTTTTGTTACATACATAATGCCATTCACTTAGTATACTATCAATAAATACGTCATAATTGTATGATAAGCTTATGATCTTACGATTATTTCATTTGTCATGGTTCTTAGTATTACACCCAACGACCCAACTACGCGGCTTGATTAGAATAAATCATTGCAGTAAATTAGTCACTGCTACGCTGTGCAAAGAAACGTTATAAATGTTAAAAAATTGCGTATATTTTTATTATTATATTTTCTTTAGGAGTCACCACAAGTCACCACAATTTAAGGTGAGCTTGTAGCTACAAGATTACGTTTACACCTACACATTTAGGAATACCTACTCGTGTTACATTTCGTACATGAGATGATTCAGAGTGGGTGGTTCAGTTTATATTTTTTTATTGAAGTTATACTTCTATTGGCGCGTTAATGAAAAATGATGAGAGTAAATTTTTACGATGCGCGCACACACCGTAAAAATTTACGTTATGTGAAGTTTCACGTGTCGTTTTTTTTTTTTGTTACGTATACTTCATTGGCTATCTAACTAACTAGCCAAAGAAGTATAACTTTTTACGTGCGTACATAAGTACACACACATTTTTTTTATTGTTCAGCATCTATGAATAACATATTATCGTATCTACGAATAGTACCTACGCACGTAGTAGTAACGTAATGTTTTATATAATGTAATCAATAAACGAATTATGCGACTTTATTTTTTTAGTGTAGTATTAAATAAAACTAGTGGTCGCACAGTGGTCAAAATTCCAATATATTATATAAAAACCATAATTCATTTAAATTATAAATTTGAACATTAAACAAAAGAGTATGTATTATATGCGTGTGTGTGTCAAATAGGTAGTGTGTGTAATTTTTTATTGATGTAATATACTTTTATGCATAATAAAAAAAGAATATTAGCTTTTTGCACTCTCTATATAAACTATAGGTGTGCGAAATTTCATACTTACGTACTCTTCCGTCCGCGAAATTTGCTTAAAAAGTGGTACAAAATGTTTGCTCACATAAATGAATATAATATACATTAGCTTCATCCATAAAAAACACTTATAAATGATTTTTTTTTAATTAAGAAGAATTCAATTAAAGATTTTTTTCTTCATAAAGAGAAGAATTAAAGCACCGTTATAATTGACATACCTACTGATCGCTGGTAACAACATTGTTGAGCTTGTGAAGGACGATCTTGCGAAGGAATTAAATGCTGTGGGATCGATGAGCTCAGCTTCTAGTCCGAACTCAAGCTCATTCATTAAAAATAAAAGACCTGCTGGTAAATTACATAAAAAAGGTATGTTTATTATTAATGTTATTGTTTAACTATTACTTTCTATATTAAAGTCGAATAATTATACAATTGCTTCTATTTTTTTTTATTGTTGTAGATGATAATAAATTGAATATATTGTGTTGATTGTTCCCCATAAAATATTGATCTTATATACCTATTTCAATATTACATTATTAATTACTTATAGTATTTTCACACATTTTATTATTTGTATTGTTTTAGATCGTACAACGAGTTGCATAGTTCATATATTCAATGAATTACGAGATGAATTATTTGAAAAGATGGATGCTTGTAAATGTAGCACTGAGTATGTCGTCAAGAACGAAATAAAGAAAATTAAAACACAAATTGTCATGAATAGCAGTGAAAGTGTTCCAAAAATAAATAAGACTACAGCAATGGAACCTTTTAAAAATATATTTTCCATAAGCGACTTGTTTGAAAGGTATGTCTCATATTTGTTTAATTCTATATTTAAATAAATTTTTAATTACTGAGGTTAATAATAAATAATTTTGATTGCAGAGGTTGTCGAAGAAAAGTTTGGAGATTCAGAACAATCCAAATCTCCAATGCAGGGGACAGAGATGGAGGTCGACGTCAACGACCTATTAACAATAACTAGTGATTACTAATTATTGTTATTTACGATTTCATTGAAATTATTATTTTTTGTCTTAATAACTTTAACTACATGTTCTAATACTTATAAATGTTCTTTTAAAATATGTTATGTTAAAATATAATACTTAATGCTATTAATAAAATTAATGAGTTTTTCAAATAAAGATAAATTGTACCTACCAATAATTGTAACTTACTCTTGTATAGAGTTATTGATGTTTATAATAGGCATTTTTTGTCAGTGGATATCTCATTCACAAGAGTTGCCAAGTTTAAAACAGAAATTATTAAATTACTGCATTAACAATATAAACGTAAGCAAGTTTACTCAGTTAATTTAAACCAAGCATACAGACTCGGCGTGGGTACCCTAGTAGTTAACACTGATCCCAAGATGCAAGTCGTAGGGCTAGGGTATCCATATCGAACAAAATGCACCCTATTTGTACTTAGGCTGTGCAATGTACACCATACAGTTAATGTTTAAGAGATGAAAAGATGTATAAATTGTTTGTTTAGTATAATTATATTTCTAGCTGAGTAATAATAATTATACACTAGTGTTTGGTTCATAATATCTAAGAAAACGTATATATATAATATATATATTATACATTGCTACCTACCATTTACATACTTGATGTGTACTTTTTTTTAACCATTATAAAAATTGTAATCTGGAGTTGACAGTGTTGGTGTCACAAATCACAATTAATAATATTTGTATTGTAAATCTGTATTCTTTATGTAAACATTTATTGTGAATAACTATTTGTCAACTTAAATAAATAAATAAATAAATTTTCTTGATAAAAACTTTTTTTATTGAAATGAAAATAGTTAATAATAATTATACGTTCGGCTGAGGCTCGTACCTACACTATGCTTGGCCGACATTCTATTATTACGATCGGCCGTTGCTTGAACCCTATGCTCGGCCGATTGTAGATGCCGATATCGGGATGGCGTTAACAACCGATGCTTGCCCAGTCTTGGACCGACGACATATTCCGATACTCGGCCGATACTTTTTGATCGGCTGCCAATCTTGGCCCAATATTGGGCCGATCCTCTTTTTTTGTATGGGAAGCCAAAAAAGTTTCAAATTACCAAGCGTTTGTATTTTAATATTATATTCAAGCAATCATTTTAAGTTAGTCTTTATGATTCAGCCTGTAATATCCCCTGCTGGACGTTGGTCTCTTTCTCCATGTGAGAGAAGGATTGGAGCTTAATCCACAATGCTGCTCTACTGCGGGTGTGAGGATATGTTCCCTACTTCGCGAGTAACGATCGCTATCATGTATTTATGATAACAACCAGGACCGAAAGCTTCACATGCGACAGCTCCGAGGCACGGTGAGGAGACCCGCAAGGACAGACACCCAAACCGGAAAGAAACATATTTGTACAAATACAAATATCCATCCCGAGAGGGAATTGAACTCGCAAACCATCGGTTTTTAGGCGACTTCACGTACCACTACACCATAATGGTTGTTTATATTAGTCTTTACAAATGTGTTATGTATTTTAAAACAATTTTTAAAACCTACATACGAAACTTAAGTTCACTATAAAACATCACGCTGTGATCATTATAGCATTAAAAAAGTGTCATGCAAGTTGTGTTTAGTGAATAATAACACCATTGGGTTATAATATACAAAATAACAAACACATAACTACATACTAAACACACACATATTTAACTTACTAAATAATAAGTTCAATGTCTTCACAAACATCTCACATATTGGTACTTAAACTTATAACCAAACAAATCACATGTTATATGAATACAAAAATACTTACTATTAACAAATCCTAGACTGTTGATTTCCCACAAAACAATCTTAAACAAATAAAGCTACATACTCGTACTAATAGATTATATAATTCATACCACAAACAAGCTCCCAACCCATCTCCGAAGCACCGACACAGCACTAATATTTCCAAAATAAACTCGCACAAAACTGTGCACGAATTTTAATACACCTGAGTTTTTATATATAAAAAAAGCCCGTAAGTCCGTCCGTCCGGAAAATGGAATGGGCGAAAAATAATTAGAAGCGTCCCGAGATGATATTTTCGTATTAATATTAAAAACTTTAATGAAAAATTTTTTAAAAGGTATCCCCTGCATTTGATCCTTTTTCGAGTGGCGCGAAGCCGGGATACGTTTGGCTGGTCGACGATTCATTAAATGAATATAATATGCCTAAATTGATATAATATTCAAAGCCCAATGGATAGAAAAGTGAACGCAACATACGATTTTAATTATTAATATGTAAATATTTTAAATATTTCGTGTTTACTGGTGAATTATACATTCGCATTCGGAAAAATAATACGTGATTCCGAAATAAATTTTGCTTACCACTGTTGAGCAGCGAGACGTATAAGGCTCTGGTCTAAGAGACGTGGAAGATCGACCTTCACCGATCTGATAACTCGATGAGATATATTTTTTGTCAAATATAATTTATAAACAAATAAGGCTATGCTGACTTGTCTATCGAAAAGTGTTCATGGCTAATAATAATAATAAAAACTCTTTATTGTACACCAAAGAAAATGAGCAAAATCACAAAAATAAAAACAGGAGATAAGTACAGAAGGCGGCCTTATCGCTAATGAGCGATCTCTTCCAGGCAACTTGGAAGAGATCGCTCATTCTCAAGGCTATTTTTGATTTAATTAATATTAGTCTCAAAAAACATATTATCTCATCGAGTTATCAGATCGGTGAAGGTCGATCTTCCACGTCTCCTCTACTACTCCAATTCTCTTTCATAACAGTTAATGGAGGTTGACTGCTACAAGAAATGGGACATCTATATACTGTACTATAGTCTAACATATACCTACTGTTTGTATTCACTTATATTCTATCATTTTATAATAATTCAGATCACAAAATTTCTAGATCGAACAACGACATTACTTCGACAGTAGATAGTGGATATAATTTTAAGAAATAAAATAAAGATACAAAAAGAAATTAGACTAACTCTTATTCCTATATTAGGTACCTGCTTTGAAAAGAATATTCACCTTTTTATCTAGCTATCGTAATTATTTATTAATTTGATTACACCATGGTACTCGTAAGGGTCAAATGATAAAAAAAATCTCTTCCGGTATTTAAAGCTACTTCGGTTACTCGTAGCAAGCTTGAGAACACTCCTGTACTGAAAACATAAATATCTTGAATAAAATGACTTCTAAAGATATTTAAAATTAAATATTAGGTACTGCATAATCTATCTTAGAGTAGCTCGTAAGCGCAGTTTTTATTGACCCCAATTCTTGGATTGTAGGGTCGTATATAAAGTAGGTACATCATAAATTTACAACAAAACAATATTGTTTAGTTATATCAGCCGCTTATCACCTAAAATAAAGCTATTAACTTAACTTTGCGAACAGACCACCGTGCTCTTATATATTATGTTAACGATTTAATTTTTTTGATTGATCAGAATTACATTAATATTTCACTCTGATTTTCGGCTGCTATCTGTATTTCGTATTCATGGTGATTTTACATTATAATTCCGTTAACATGCAACAGTTTTTAGTTTATAATCAACTAGCATCCTGCCCCGGCTTCGCACGGATATTTAACAAAAATTTGAAAATCATTTTTTTACCCTAATAAAATTGTAATATAGCCTATGTCACCCGCAGATAGTGTAGCTTACCAACAGTAAAAAAAAATTTCAAATCGGTTCAGTAGTTTCGGAACCTATTCAATGCAAACAAACAATCAAATCTTCCCTCTTTATAACATTAGTATAGATAAAATAAAGTTAGTCTTGTACTCAAATTACAAAAATAAAATATTGAATATTTTTATGCAATATCAACGTTATCCGTATACTTCCTGAAGCGTATCCTCTCCCACTTGCGAGGGCTACTTAGAGGGGGGAGGTCTTTTAACTCATCTTCCCTTATTTAGATACCTTTATGAATATTATCTATTTTTATAACTGTGAAATTTCTTCGATACTCTATACTACTGCGTCCTACTTTTTGATGGGGTATTGCCTTATTTTAGTGACTTGAAATTGTTCCAAGGTTCTGTTGGCCTGGTAGTTGGTTGTTGGTGTTGGTGGTTGGATTATCTAAAAAATAATATACCTAATTTTACTATTTTTGTGGGATAAGATTTGTTTATTATAATGGAACAACTTTTTCTGATTTTATCGTGGTTTATTATGGTTTTTAGATGACCGACGTTTCGGGTCCTTCCGTGACCATGGTTGCTGTAAAAGTATCCAAAATATCTATAATCTAACGTCTCTACATACTGAATGTCGAGACTAATCTACAAATTAAGAGCGAAATTATAATTCTCAATGTAATAATGTTCCTTACATTTAAACAAATTGCGATTATCAAGGATGAACACAAGTGTTATAAGTAAATTTAAAATTAGTATTGATTTAACTGTCGAAGTATAATTTAGTTTTCTACAAAAAAAAAAAAAAAAAACGCAACAAAACAGAAATATATAGTGTAAAGAGAACGTAGATATATTGTATACTTATATATGTTATTATTACATTGATCCTTACTTAAACAATAAAACATGTAATAAAACTCCATCTTTCAAATTCCATACTTAGTACTTAAATAAAAATAGTTAACTAATAAATTAATCAAACCGAACCCGTAAAAGCTATTCGCTGAACTTCCTAAATTCGACCGAAAAAAAAACTTCGTATAAAATTATCTGCGAAATTCACTTACTGAAGAACAAAAACTGGTAACAATGCCTCTCCCTAATATAAGGGAGAAAAATGCTCTTAGTCCCCCCCCAGGGGGACGCCCCCCGCCCCCATCTCGGGTTAATTTTTGCAAGGGTCTCTACTTCTTTTACCTGCGTACCGTACTTTGAAGATTGGGTTTTTCGCTTCAGTTCATCAAGGGTTGTTGTAAATAATTATATTTTTAATATAAAATAACATTAATTAGATCACTTTTTTATTTATAGCTTGCTATAATGTTAACCGTAAGCTCATTAGTTATTTGAATGATATTAAACAGTTATAATATAAACTAAGAAATTATCAATGTTGATTAGTTTATTAATTTTTTTTTAATTTATTTATCTATTCATTTCAAATTTTGAATCTGAAACGACAATAATATTTTTAATCTACGTCTTGAAATAAATTATAGACAAATGATTGTAAATAATTTAATTGTATTCTCGATAATTGTCTTAACTTTCTATTTGTCACAATACAACCCCACTAGGTATTAACTGCTTCACCGTTTATGTTGCTGCTTCAAGTAATTGTAGCAATCATCTTACAATCAATAAAGTCTTAATTAAAACATTGGAAACTGAAATAGTTTTGTAATCAAATCGGTAGATGTTAAGATAAGCGCGTGCAAGCAAATATCTAACTATTCAACTAATACATAACTCTATATGTCTGTCTAGATATTTTTTTGTATTAAGACTGTAACATCCCACTGCTGGGCATAGGCTTCTTTCTTCACATGGGAGAAGGATTGGAGCTTAATCAACCACGCTGCTCCACTGCGGGCGAATATGTTCCGCACTATGAGTAACGATTGCTTTTAGGTATTTATGATAACAACTGAGACCGACGACTTAATGTACTCTCCGAGGCACGGTGGGGAGACACAGAAGAACAGACATCCAAACCGGGAAGAAATATTTGTATAAATACAAATATCCATCCAGAGCGGGAATCGAACCGGCAAACCGTCTGTGTTTTAGGCGACTACACGTACCACTGCACCAGAGCGGTCTATCAGTATCTAGGTATGTAGGTATGTAAATATAAATTAGATAATTTAATCTCAGATTATCGAAATTCTAACTTATCTAAAGATGTTAAAGTTTTATCGTTATTTTTATTCACGAGAATGAATCTCTCGTAATGTACGAGGGGTATAAATAAGGGTATATTTTTGTGATAAGGCACAATTTATAGAATCGTGTCTTCGTGGCCGGAGGCTTGCGCTGTCTGTCCCCGCCTTTACCCGCTCCTCGCGTATGGAGAGCGACTCATTTTAATATACCAATATTAATACTAAAAAGAAAAAAAAAATTGTTGTTTATAAGAATTATACTATGAAAGTACGTAATCGATTTAAATAATTCATTCACAGAAAAAAAATTACTAACCGATCATCATAAAACTAGGTACTAAAACTTATTTATTGTAGCATATTAAACAGTTTTAACTATTCTATTTTCTCCTATTGTCTTTGGTAACGTAGCTTCATGTTAGTAATTTTCAAACTCGGTTTAGTAATTTTTGAGTTTATCGATTGTAAACAAACTATTTTAAGATTGTATACTAGTATACATATACCTAGAAGTACGAGTAATTATCAAACTTTGTGAAACTGTAAGAAACCTTCAGTAAAATAATAGCGAATAAGAAAGTTGAAGCCAACAAGTTGAAGAATAACAGTGTTTAAAGGAGTCAAATGAGTAAAAATGACTTAGCTTGTGTGTACTTTATGAATTTACATATGTGTTGTGTATGTTGTTATTTAAAGATATCACATGAATTTTAATAATTGATTGTTAATACATATTATTTTTACCATAAAACGATGACTATTCCCCCTAAAATTAAAGATAAGTTTTTAAAGTAAATATACAAACGTTGATTTTAGACAATGAGCTTTGGATGTCATATTAAATTACCTATACCTAAAATTATAACAAGTCCTACTCCACGCGCACTAAGCGTCGCCCATCCCTTTGTCTTGCCGCGCGCACTCAGTATTTTTTCCCCATTACATTTTCATTTTATTTCATATTTCTCCTTTAGGGGGTGGGTAGGGATAATAAAATTTTTCCCTCACCCCCATCGCCTTTATTTATAGGGACGGTTAAGGCGGAATATGTTTCTCGTGCATTTAGTAATGAGCTAAATTATTAGGGTTGTTTTTCCAGATTGCTGTTAGGTTTTTTTTCTCTCGTTTTTCAGGGTTTCAGTGGCTGTTTGTTGGAGATAAGTGCGGGTTGTGTCGTCAATAAATTTTTTGAGTGCTCTCTGAGGATGATGTGATTACTGTTTATGAATTGTTTTGATGTTTTGTTTTTTTTTTCTTTATTTTTTCTTTTCATTTTTTTTGTCCCTATAATATTGTCATGCCCTTCTTTATTTAGGGTTTCGTTATTTAGAAGTTATGATACAAAAAATATTGATTATTAATACAAGTAGTACACGATATTTTCAATTAGAGATTCTGTAATACGTAAGTAAGCCTGTCCGTCTGTAAGTCTAGCTTTATTATTCGCATTCGCTGCTAACAATGACAACTAATTATAAAATAAATACATGGAGTCAAAGGAACATAATGTACCTACTTACCAATATATTAATATCTTATTGTCACTTTTATTTTATTCCTCCAATATAAGAACTAGCCCGTTGGCGCAGTTTATAGTTGCTCTGCTTTCTGTTGCGCGAAATCCGGGCTCGATTCCCGCCTAAGTCTATATGTATTATATCTATGTATATTTATCAAATTTAATTTAGATATTTAAAGTATTACAATAAATGACTGATAGTATAAGTAATGGTGTATAGATAATGAATGATAGTATAAGTTACACTTCTACTAGTATCAATGTAGGCTATAAAAACAACAGCTACAATAGACGCGTACTTCGAGTCGCGCTAGATATACCTATGCTTTGTTCTGCGATTTCGATAAATTAAAATGTATCACAATAAAACTGAAATATAATATCGTGAATCAGGAAAGGATATTTTAAGGCACTATAATAGTACGTCTATTAATCCTTCTCCTCAGTCCCTTAATTAAACTTTTATTAGGTTACGAGTTGGTGCAGTGATGACAGCTATTGGTTGTTACGCTACAGGACGCGGATACGATTTTCTCTTAAGTGAATCGTTTGTGTTAACCATGTATACAAGTATTTATTTATTTTAAGGACAAGCAACAGAATATACAATATACTGTATTATCGAATATTATACCCACGTAAACTAAAAATAAGCACTCGATAACATTTTTTTTTATTTGAATTAAAATAAGTAATTTTAACAGAACAAATTGTTAACGGCTATTTTAGAAGTAATATAAAAATATATTTTAATAAAAATTGTGGCGGATTTTAATCTAAAAAATATTTCATAAATATATTTCTGTATTAGAAAATATATATAAATAAATCTCAAGAATAGTTACAAAAAATTATCACATGATTTTAAAAAGTATTGAAATAAGATGCACACACAATTTATATTTTAAACTTTTCATTCAAAGAAAAATAAAAACAAATAAACTTAGAAACTTAACATTTATTTGAAATCTTAATTGCAGGTAATAAAAACAAATATAACAACATTCAAGTGTTAAAATGAAACGTACATTACAAAAACTTATTATAAAACATGCGAAACACTTGAGTATCTAAAACAAAACTCCACAAAAACTCGACACTCGAAACATTACGTTCAAAATTACAGCTTAAAAACCATTAATAACCTTTCTTCCCCCAACTCCTTCGCAAATTTCAGTCCTTCGTTAAAACTGTAAAAACACCTCCCATGGGGTGGGGGGGGGGGACCGGGCCAGTCTAAAGAAGAAGAAATATGGATCAATAAAGAAAGCTCCGTGTCCAATGGTGGCAGCGGCTAGCACGCACACAAGCTTAAGATTCGTCCGTGTGCTTTGTCCGTACACGAGCTTTTATTCATACAGAGGCGATGGAGGAAAAATATTCGTTTGTGTGCGTGATCGCGCTTGTGTAACCGCAAGAAAAAATGCGCGGAGGGTCGCTACGGTTCGGATTTGAAATGGCTTCGTGCTTCGTGGGGTTGTAATTAGATTATTAGTACATTACACTTAGTACATTAAAGGAGTGTGATGTATATGACTTTTTTGTTTAAGGTTTTGCGATACCTGTTTTTTACTCTGTAACGACAGTATTGTAAATGAAAGTTTCAGTTTATTGAATGAATGTTAAGTCTTTAATTTCTTTTATCTCTTAAACATGTTGCTTCAACCTGTAATATCCCACTGCTGGGCATAGGCCTCTTTCCCAATGTAGGAATCTGATCCTTATCAGAGCTTAATCCACCACGGTGCTCCAATGCGGGTTGGCGGATATATTCCTTACCATTAGTAACCATCGCTATCAGGTGTACATGATAACAACCGGGACTGACGGCATAACCCCCACACACCCAGGCTCATCGAACCCGCAACCTGCGGAGCAGAAAGTAGCTTAATTGTCATCGACGTAA
This sequence comes from Melitaea athalia, assembly GCA_905220545.2. NCBI lineage: Eukaryota > Metazoa > Arthropoda > Insecta > Lepidoptera > Nymphalidae > Melitaea > Melitaea athalia. The sequence continues at coordinate 9,326,973 of HG992203.1, forward strand.
GTAGACAGTGTGGGCATTGTTCTGTTAATACTAAAGTAAAAAACATAGAATTTTAATTAAAAGTTAATTTTAAAAATATGATTGACTCTGATATAATTATGTACTTTTTAGGTATTCAAAACAAAATACGAAGTTAAATTAGCTTTTTAAGTTTTGTGTATGAAAATATAAAAATAATTCGTGGTCAAATACAGTAATCTATATTATATATAATAAGAAAATTAGTGTCATTAAAGTTGTGCGAGTTTCGGTCAGATTTTTATGTAGCAATAGTGTGGAACATAAGTGTACTATTTAACGGGTGGTAAGCGGTTATCGGTGGTAACTGGTAGCTGTTTGCTGTTTCAGGCTAGGTCATTCCTTTATAAGTCTTTTGAAAACCTAAAAACAATAGCAATTATTTTATTATATTCAGACAAACTTTATTCCATACTTTATCTATATCTTAGTATATCTGTGTATGTTGACGCTGACAGTAAATATCATAAGCAAAATGGCGACACACTTAACATTCAAGGTCAAAAGAGTCTGAAAAATCATGAAATTTGGAAGTTTTTCATGTTTATATTACAAAATATTTGTTGTAAAGAAAATGTGTTTTAAGCTAAATTATAGCCCATAAAATATTGACATTTTATATCCAACACATTTTCTTGTAAAGCAGAGAGAGACAGTGGATTGTAAGAAATATATACAAAGAAAACTTATTTTTAAGCTTAAGTCAAATTATCCTTTTCTATGTACAGTTATACGGTTAAAAATCATCTGAAAATCCGCATTCAGCACGGATTTAAAATACCGAGCGGGAGTTTCATAAGTTTATAAACACGAAAATCTTGCCAAGAGCGTGGAGTAGGGACAAAAATAATGCGGTACATTAAAGCTAGATAAGGTGCCTAGTTGGCAAAAAACATAAATTTGGCAAGTGTATCGCGGAGTACGAGCCTCGGTTTAGATCTCACTCGCTTTTATACCTCTTTTTATTATTTCTTGTATAGCTGTATAAGTATAATAACATTTTTACTAGTGATTTCTTGATTTGTGGCTGTGTTAAGTTATTTTTAAAATATGTGAAATGTGATAGAAAATATGTTTTTAATTTATTAAGTGTTGGTATAAAAGAGTGGGCTACTGTTCAGTATTAGCAGCATTATTACCCCACGGCTGGGTACAGATAACTTGTATTAGAGAGTGGGGTTGTAACTTAACCCCCTATGCTATGGTCCAAAACCTGGAGTAGGCGCATACGCTTCAGCCTGTAATATCACACTGCTGGGCATATGCCTCTTTCCCCGTGTAAGAGAAGAATCAGAGCTTAACCCACCACGCTCCAATGCGGGTTGGCGGATATATTCCCTACTAAGAGTAACGACGGCTATCAGTACAATTTCTTCAAAAACCTATAGATATGGCCAAACTGGACCTACTCCTTTTCTTTAATGAAGAACTAAGATTGGAGCTCAATTCATCAAGCCCTTTTATTTCAGTTTTGTGGGTTATTGAAACAAGTGAAAAATAAAATTTTGCAACAAAATACATACATTTTGTAACTTGCTTCATACGTACATATACGTACCTACCTTTGTTAGTTTCCGCTACTGTCATTATCGACGTATTTTAACAAACAATTGTTGTAACTCGTAAAAACAATAGGTACTAAGTTTCTCTTATTCTATATTATCTTATCATACATTTTGTGCTTTTATTCTTATTTGTAAAGAAAAATAACCATAAATAATTAAATTACAATAATTGACGACGCGTTGGCGCAACGGTCACATCACTGTTTTGTGGCTATTACGCTGGCGGTTGCGGGTTCGATCCCCGCACATGACAAACATTTGTATTGGCCATACAGATGTTTGCCGTGGTCTGGGTGTTTGTGCAGTCCTTGTGGGTCTCCCCACCGTGCTTTGGAGAGCACGTTAAGACGTCGGTTATGTAATCGATTCCCGCTATGTGCATAGTAAGCTTTATTTTTATATTTGTAAGTTGTAATTTCATTAACAAATACATACATATCGGTCGGTTGTTACCAGCTATAAGTCAAGCATTAAGTTAACTCCGTTAGGAGCAGACGACTGCGTGTATATATTAAACAAACATACATACATTGATTACAATGAAACATTTGTACGATCTAATTATAAGTACTAAGCACTACATAATCAAGCATACATTATTTAGAAGTGAAATGGGCTATAGGATATCGCGCTACAACTCAAAAAGGCTGAACCTCCTCCTAGATTTATTAAATACTAGCATGGCGCCCCGGCTTCGCACGGGTATTTAACAAAAATTTCAAGATATTTTTTTCCCCTAATTTTTTTTAAAATAGGTATAATGTTGTAGCCTATGTGTGGAAGTGTAGCTTCCCAACAGTAAAAGAATTTTTAAAGAAGAAGTAAAAGAAGAATGCAAACAAACAATCAAATTATCCTCTTTATAATATTAGTATAGATTGAAAAAATATACTTAAGTTATAAATCAGCATGTTATTAACTTAAGAATCAATACGAAAAACTTTAACATTAAATTATGAATTATTTGATCTTAACTCGGGTGCAGTCGCGAGAAAACTCTAGTATGTCTATAAACCTGTATATTCTTACTTAAGATGAAAAATATTTTATCTTGGCCGACGTCACGCTGTGCCCTGTCAGCGGATAAACAACCAACATAACGAGAAACCTCATCCCCATCCACTCAACGAGATGTTTCATATGAAAACGGTCGATCATGAAAATCTCGGGGTCTACTATAAATGGTCCCTTGATGTTTTGTTTTGCTCAGCGTAAATGATGCAAAAAGCTTTAAGAAATTACGGCTGAGATAGGAGCTATTGTTGGATAAGATGGATATATGTAGGTACCTACTAATTACTCGGAGTTTTAATACGTTTATTTTTTAGTTTCATAAATTAACTAACGGACCCCCGCAAACGTTGTTTTACCATATATTTGTTAACGCCCCCGCAACCCCCTCTTATGGGTGGAATTTCGTAAAATCCGTTCTTAGCTGATCTCTACTATTCGAAAGGAATATTCCTACCAAATTTCAAGTCTCTACGCCTTATGGTTCCAGAGATATCGTGATGAGTCAATATATGGGTGGAAATCTCTTTTATATATTAAAAATATAGATTTAAATCTTAAAAAGGCACGAACAGTGTTATAGATTACAACATTGGTTGAGGTATTTCAATTGGGAAACATTTTAAGGAAATAAATGTGTGTATTGTGTATTAAAAAAAATATATATGAAAACTAGCTGACCCAGCAAACGTTGTTTTGCCATATAAATTATTAACCCCCTAAATCCCCCCCCCCTGGAACTTAGGGGTATGAAAAATAGATGTTGGCCTATTCTCAGACCTACCCGATATGCACAAAAAATTTCATCAAAATCGGTCGAGCCATTTCGGAGGAGTATGGCAACAAAAACTGTGACACGAGAATTTTATATATTAGATATTACGTACAATAAAATAAATGAATACTTAGTTTCGATCCGAGTAGGACAATAATAATAGGCTCTCAATTATGATATAAGAACACAAATAATTAGAATAATGTCACGTAAAATGGTGAATGTAACATTCATGAAATATCATACAACTCATACATTAGAAGGGCTCTTCGATAGTCAATTTAACAAGTTCATAATTGGTTTGCTCGTATACGAAAAACAAACCGACTTCCATTACATCGACAAGTAATACAACGTAGGTGGACGAAAAGATAGTCAAGTAAATAAATACGCGTTATGAAAGATTACTCAAAAAGTTAGTTATCAGATCTCAATGAAATTTAAATGAGATCCACATGACAAGCACCACGTTTCGATTAAAAAATCATCGAAATGGATCCACCCAGTAAAATTGCGCCTGATTGCGCAAAATACTTTCAGTCGTGTTTTGGTTACTTAAAAACATTATTTCTGCCTTATCGGTATCTAATTTGCAGCATTAAATAATGACCGTAGCACACTAATGTGCCAAATACTAGGTTTTAAGAGAGAATATATCTTATTACGAGGGCAAAATCGGAGATGGTCAAAAGTACAATTGCAATATACAAGCTTTGCCGAACGGTTCAATGCATTTTCCTACTAAGTATTATCGAATATTTCACATAAAAGTCATACAAACATATTCGTAAACTTGTTTTTCTTCACGTGTCAAATTCAAATTCAATATATTTTATTCCGCATAAAATTATTAAAATTTCTTACTGAACGTCATGAGTCTACTAGCTGTCACAATATAAGTAATTTTCTCAGTTTATAGAACGGTTAAAAATAACCGTTTTTATTTTACAACAATTTCTTTAGTAAGAACATTTATTTAGATATTAAAAGTGATACATAATATTAATGATAGTGGCCAAAATAATAATAAGTTTTTGGTAATTAATAAAATGTCTTAAAAGTATGTTTTATATAAGAGTATTACATCTTCGGAGCCTGTGGTTTGGGTACAATAAGCACATCTGATTCAATGCGGCTCACAATGAACTTAAGAAATATGTAAAACGCTGTGAAACCCGCGACGTGCCGCAGGGACGTATTCGATTACGAGAATTTTATTAAATTAATACCAATATAACATTTTTATATTTATTTCACTAAAACTAACTTTCAATATATATATTTTTTGTGTTAACTGTAATTTCTTGTACTGTAACTGTAATGATTTCTTTAATCAACTTATGTCTGACCTTGCCTTGCCTTGCCCAGCAGTTGATTGCGATAGGCTGAAGTAATGAGGCAATATTATGTATTTCTCGCTCAAACATGGTTAAATATAATCATATATAATCTTATGTATAGTAATTAAATAATTACTCACGAATAAATATTAATAATAATAATAATGAGGCAATTGTGCCGAGAAGTGGTTAGTGCAGTGATCGCAATAATTGATCGTGTGCTAAAAGTTGCTAATACGACGTTTCTGTAGTCTACATAATTATATCAGTACACGATTGTTAGTCATAGCAGTAGTGATGCCGATATTTTAACGTAGATTTATCAGAAACACAATCATTATATTGACGAGGCTCAAGCAACCAAAAAGTGATGGTGAAAGGAAATTTATATATATATATATATATTTTTTTACTTTTAACTAACTAGAGACAATGAATGACTTTGTGTATATTATAGCGTGTCTAACTTACGAACGAATACTTAACGAACTTAAAGTGATGAGACGTTTATGTATTTTATTTTTTAATATCATTAAACTCCGTCTCGATTCCGACCCGATCTCGCTGTCCGTGTCGCTGGGGTGGGGTGGGGGTACGTCCGACACAGCGCTCCTTTTTACGTTCCTCTGCGACAGGGGCGCGACACCTTTCCTTAAACTTGTTCCGCGCTAGTAATGAGTTCGTAACACTGATTACTACTGGAAATAAAATAAATTGGTAGGTAAGGCTATCCTACACAAGGTATTTTTATAATTTGATTTGTATATAATCTGTATTTTGTATTTCGATAATTATGATGTCTGTAATATAAAACGGTATTAAGAATTAAGATCGTTAGGATTTGAGTCTGAATCTTTCAGTTAGTTTGATTGGACGTTTAGTCGATCATATATTAGTTTGTTTACAATGCTAGCTTTTACTGTCACTTATGACAAAAGTTTTAGAATAATATTATTATTAAATAGGCTAGGATAAGGACTCCTATTAAGTACTTCTTTATATATGAAATACTATTTTCGTAAAGAGAAACAACATGAAACAAAAGAAATTTAAACTATAAACTAGTCTGTCCAAAATGAGAAAGTTCTATTTAATTTATTCAGGTAAATAAAAAATCACCAATCGTTACAGAGCCCTGGCTAAGAAGGTGTGAGCGGCGTCGCCTCAAGAATGCTACAATTTTCCCGAGTTTTCCATTTCTCGGCCCTCTCCCCTCCTCATTCCCCACTCCCGTCCCCTCCCGGGAGGAGAAAAAAGGAATGGTCTCCGTTGCTACGATACGGAGTAGGTATTTTGTTACCCGTTTATAAAGTTTTGCGTCTCGATCCGTTGGTATCGGGTGTCTGTTCGATTGTTCGTTAATGCAATGTTAATGTTTCAGATGATTTTGAAGAAAGAAAATACCATATAATTTAGTTGTTCAATAGGTAAAGAAGAACTGCTCTCTCTGAATAATTTTAATGTCTTTTAATTAATTCCATAATAGGTATGTTTATTTACTAGCGGTCGCCTGTGACTTCAACTCGGAAATTTGTCCCACAGTATAACAACTTTAATTTGTTGGAATAACAACTACCTTGAGCAGACTCAGGAATTACCAATTTACAATTGTATTTTTTTGTATTTAATAGTAGTAAGATTATTTACAGGGAAATTATATTATTTTTAAGAGACGGTAAATTGTAACATCCTTTTACTACCGATACGTAATTTTAAACTGACTTCAAAATAGGAGAAAAATAAATGTGCATATGTACAACAGAATCTTTAAGTAATTAAAGTTAATTTTGAATTTCAAAATTGTACTGAACCTATTTATTATTTTAATAGACGCTATATATGTAGGTATGTAATTAATTATTTTTACGACAGTATATTAAGGCTATACAGATGTGATTGATGAATTTTTACATAACGAAATTTTTTAATTTAACCCTTCTTTTGCCTCCTTACTTTAAAATGGACATAAATAGTCCATAATTATTTTAACGTTTTAGAATTATTAGAATAGAATTGCTAAAAAAATTATATTTATACCTATCTCTTAAAACATATTATAATGAAAGAAAAAAAGTTACGTACTGTCAGCTAATAAAAGTTAAATATTAGGCATACAATTAAACAGCTCTATAAACTTCGCATACATAAATATATAAAAAAAAATGTGGAACATTTAAAAACTAAAACGTCAAAAGTTCTGAAAGAGCGTTGATAATTAAATATCCTTTTAAGAAATAAATTAAACTACGAAGACGTCCGCTTCTTAACTCGCATTTTCTTGCAAAACAAATCCTTTACTTGCTAAGAAATATAAAAAATATTACGAAAAGGTCCTAAGTCCACTAAATATCACACAATCGAAACTCAATCTTAATGTCAAAACACAAGATCCAAATCAGACTACATGCATATATCACTTCAAAAAAACTATACAGAACCGTAAAGTAATAAGTCTTATAATTACAAAAACTGAATTAAACTTTACTGCTCACAAAATAAAGTTCAATTTTACATGTAAATGGGTATGCTTTAGAGCGTTTTAAGTTTGTAAGGTTTATGTACAGGCTGCTCCAAGTTGGCGAGGGGCCCCTACTTCTTTGCTCCGTAATTTACATTTTAAATTGCACTTACATAGCTGAGGCTAGCGTCCGGGAGACTGTGTAGCTAAGTTGGAAGAATCGCAGTTCTTCAGTTCTCGTATCTAATTTAGCTGAATAGGTGGTAGGTAAATGGTAATGTTGGTAAATTTTAAGTATTATCAGAAACACAGATTAATGTTTTAAGTGGTAAAGGTAATTTAATCGCGACTTCGCTTTTTAAAAAAAGTACTAAAATTATTCTAATTTTATTTAAATGGTCAGTTTTAGTATTTTCAATTTTACTTGCTTTCAATATAACCTCTTTTCCAATATTATAAAAATATGTAACAGATTAGTAAAAAAAAAAAAAATTAAGCATCTGGACTATATCAAACCTCATAAATCCTCAAGTTTTTTTTAAATCGATAGTTTCACTTTCCTTAAATCATCGACTTCCGACCCTTATTTCAATATTTATTCAAAACTGCCCAAATCAATACGAAAATCGAAAGTTGGAGAAAAAATATTATTACCTGTACGAACAAATTTAAACTTAATGCCATTGATGTAAAAACTATTCAAGATCAAACGTTATAGTCAATACCTACGTCACACCTTTTGGTGGAAGCGTTCGAATACCATTTTGTAAGATTTAAGTTATGACAGGAACTTTTTATAGTATTGTAAGGATGTTGACTAACTTTCAATAAATTGTTTCGAATAACTTACATTTCAACACTTCGGTTTTAAGCTGTCATAGATTAAAAATACTCAACAGGTATCAAAATAGAGTTCGAAATATTAAAAATAAGCTTAATAGGTAAACAGGCAATTACCTCAATAAAATTATCAATACAATCAACTCAATACTTAGTTTCTCACTTTCAGTTCTACCTGCACTTTTTTATCCCTTACATATCTACATACTCGTACATAACTGGATTCCTCTTCAGATATCTTGCAAAAAAATGTAGGATTACGTAATATAGTAGATACTTAGAAAATCAACGATATATTCATAGTTATATACATAAATTATAATATTTTATATACATATCTCATATTTATCATTACTACAATCTATGGTCTACAAGTTCTACAATTTCAGCTCTTTTAAATAAGAACTTTTTAAAGTATACTATTCTAAAGTACCATCTCTATATTTAATAATCTGTGACAACCACATCACCACAACACATGCGTGAAAGTGACAGTTCTGACAGTTCACCTGTCGCTGACAATGCATTTTTTATCTGTGTTTCGATAGGTTACTATTTAAGCAGCTCGATTTATTTTTATTAGTGATATTGATTCAAATTGTTTGGGATTGTTACGTTTTTCTGCCGACCGCGACGGTGAAAGGGTTACCTAGCTACTGAGCTTTTATACAATGTGTTTTTTTTTTTAAGATTGTGTAAGTATGTTAATCTGTGTCTGTGACGTGAGTTAACTAAAAATTATTGAAATTAAAAAGTTATTTGAATTTATGAAAATTATTAACAATTAAAAACCACGCTTGTAGTTAACATTAGTTTAATAAATACAATATAAAATAGATTTAAAAAATTTTGTTTAAAACTTTAATGTATCCCAGAATGTGTACCTATGCCTTGTGACTATTAGACGCAAAGACGCAATGCAAAAATATAATTAATAATATATTTGAATTTTTTTATTTATTTATTTGATTCTGTGTCGCTTTGTATACCTCCTCAAACCCGCTAAAAACAAACACGCTATAAAAAATACATATATCAATCAATTAAAAATCAAACTAAATTTTACAATGTATAATGACAAAGTTAGTTACCACGAAAGGAGGGTGTCTATGGATCTATGTATACCTACATAACCCTACAAAAAATAAACAAGTAAAATAGCTGAATAATATAGTTTTTTTTTTAATGAAATAAGTATGAAAAATCAATTAAAAATAAAACTAACTTGTACAGTGTATCGTGACAAAGTTACCAGGGTACAAGCGGCGCGGTGGAGGTATGCGGGCGGAAGGCGAGTGTGTGGCGCGGGAAGAATTCGCGAAAACACCGGCGAATTATTGCAGCCTTCCCCAGAAATGCGGTACAGGCGATGACGAACTACTTATATGGAACATTATTACTATTATTTAGGTGCAAACATATCGGAGAAATTTGGAAATGTTTTCACGAATATCTCTGGTTATGTGTCGCTCTACTTAGTACCATTTACGTTTGCTAATGAGATCAAAAGCAATTTAAGGAAGTCGCTAGGTACTGGTAGTTATTTATTTGAAAGAATTCTTTTCTTAACTATATACAGTTTGTCATACAGTATAAACATTCGTTTGTAATCTGTGGGAACGAAATAATTTTTGGGTCAGTTTCTTTAAAACCTTTATTCTGAATTTCTTTTTTTTTCTGATTATAATCTATACTAATATATAAAGCTGAAGAGTTTGTTTGATTGTTTGTTTGTTTGTTTGTTTGTTTGTTTGTTTGTTTGTTTGAACGCGGTAATCTCTGGTTCTACTGGGCCGATTTGAAAAATTCTTTCAGTGTTAGATAGCCCATTTATCGAGGAAGGCTATAGGCTATGTTTCATCACGCTAAGACCAATAGGAGCGGAGTCCACGCCGACGAAGTCGCGCGCAGAAGCTAGTATAAATAATAAATGCGATTAATACCCTACATCTTATTATGTACGTGTATCTGTTTATTGTAGAGAAGACATAAAATCCAAAATATCAAACTACACATTGACTGTTTCTAATTTATTACTACATATTATACCTACTTAAACAGTAAAAGCTCATTAAAACCGCCAAGTTCTTTCATCATTTTATTAGAGTAAAATTATTAATAAAACATACTTTAACTACTCAATTTAACTCAAAATTAGCGATATCCTGCGCCTGTACACAGCAGTACTAATGTAAGATTTACACAGGTTATCCGGCGAGAGGAATAGTTAACTCGGCGAAGGAAATCCGGGCGACGTCACACTAAAAATTTGCCTTACAAATTGTTTGTGAAACAACCGGGATATTTGGGAAAGTCCGCATTTACATTCCGCCTACTTTGTTCTATTCGCATTCGTGCTCATTTCTGATATCGATCTTAGGAAGTTTTTAGAATGCTTAGGCTCTATCTATTTCAATCTTTGCTTTAAACTCCTATAAAGCTTTACTTTGTCACCTAGACAGAGTGATACAAATTGCCACATTGCTTACATTTGTTCGAAAAAGAAATGGGGTTTCGATTATCACAATAGTTTTAATTGTCAAAACATTATGAAACATACATTTATTAATCTAGAGATAATATTGTGACTATTATACATGTTATATATAATATGTTATATAATTATACACAGTCATTATATAAAACTAAGGACTAACTGAGGTAGGGCACAGCAGGAAATTTCCTGCTCAAAATATGGAGCAGCCCGACTGGGGTAGTAGGTACCTCGACCTTACTGAAGACCACAACTAAATAATACTGTTTTCAAGCAGTATTGTGTTCCTGTTGGTGAGTAAGGTGACCAGAGCTCCTGGGGGGATTGGGGATAGGGTCGGCAACGCGCTTGTGATGCTTCTGGTGTTGCAGGTGTCTATAAGCTACAGTAATCGCTTACCATTAGGTGAGCCGTGAGCTTGTTTGCCAAAATAGTTATATAAAAATATATATAAAACTGAATCGCTGAATGTGTTGCTAAGCGCAAATCTCGAGAGTGGCTGAACCGATTTTCTTAATTCTTTTTTTATAATATTCAGGCGGTACGAAGTTCGCCGGGTCAGTTAGTAAAAAAATAAAAATAAAAAATTATAAAAGTGACACATATTCGATTTTCAAAATAATTTAAAATTTCAACACGAATCAACCATAATAAATGAAATGTTTTGAAGTCAATAATGTCAGTCAAGGGTACTTTGACAGTTTATCTTCGTTATTCGATTCTGAATTGGGCGAATGTTAATTAGGGGCAGCGTTCTAATTGCCATTCACTCAATCAAAGCGAAGGTGGAAGATGAACTGCCAATGAGCCCTGAGCCTGCTGATTACTATCGTCTAACGTGGTTAATCTGTGGAAGGTCACTTTGATATTATTCTTAATGACTAGCTGACCCGGCGAACTACGTACCGCCTAACAGTCGATTCCATTTTTTTAATACTTATCCTTTCCGGAACCCCTCCTCTAACACTTAAACTTTATGGTATGGTATTAAAGTTCAAATTGACTTAAGTATTATTACGAATCTTTTGTATGGGAATATAGAAAAGTGTTGTTTTTAGACTTTTTCAGGGATTTTTTTAAAATTTTCTCTCCGTAACAACCATCCTCGCACTTCAAGGATTATTGTAAAAAAGAATTAGCGAAATCGGTTCAGCTACTCTCGAGATTTGCGCTTAGCAACACATTCAGTGATTCATTTTTACATATATATATATATATATATATATATATATATATATATATATAGATAATCGTAGAATGGTAAATTATTGCTAATTCCGCTGTTATTGTTTTTTTTTGCATATGAGGAGCTAGTTAGCTCTCGAGTGTAATACAATTATATAACAAAACTAGCTTCTGCGCGCGACTTCGTCGGCGTGGACTCCGCTCCTATTGGTCTTAGCGTGATGACACATAGCCTATAGCCTTCCTCGATAAATGGGCTATCTAACACTGAAAGAATTTTTCAAATCGGCCCAGTAGTTCCAGAGATTACCGCGTTCAAACAAACAAACAAACAAACTCTTCAGCTTTATATATTAGTATAGATTTATAAGTCGACAGTCACGCATGTGTATGTGCTAAAAAATATGTATATTATGTATGTTGTCATCATAAGTAGGTGTATGTGTGTCAATTTGTGTTGTCCTAGTTTTTATGTAAGTATATAGACAGTGTATTTTTTTTTCAAATTAAAATCTTCATAATAAGAACTTTGTGTAGGTACTGTCTCATATTAGATAGAATTTCTTTCCATACAGTAAATCGCTGTTTGGCATAGAAGCAAAAGAAAATAATTATTAACATTCAATATTGTAAAACAATTTGAGACTTAAAAATAATTTCTGATAAAATTTTAGCACCTATCAACTTACAGTAACATCTGCTCAAGGACCTTTCGACCCCAAACAATAGCGCAAGAAAGGGTCAGCAATGACCAACTGGTCAGAACCGGATCTAGTCGGTTCCGGTTTCAACCGGTTTTAACTAGCGGGACGCGGTCACCATGAACAAAACATATTTTTGGACATTTGAATGCTATTGTTGCATTTTTCGAGTATGATTTTATTTTAAAATTATGTTAGCTTTTAAATAATTACAGAGAAGACCAAAATAATGTTTATTTGCAATTTTAAAATATGTACTTATAACATAATTTAAAAACAAATATATTTGGATAACACTTTGAAAAGTTGAGTAAAAACTTCTTTATTAATTTAAAAAAAAAAAAAACTTAAGCTCATGGTAAAATAGATAATATTAAGTATACGTATGAAACGTGTTTCAAAACCATTATGGTTATTTTAAATTAGTCTTCCGTATCAGTGATAAATAATTTTAAATGTAACATAAATATTAGCAAAAAATTCAAATTACAACAAAAACCTGATCTATTAAAACGTTTGAAACAATCTCAATACATCCATTAAGCCTACAACAGTGTGGGCACCCCAAGCTGACCATAACAAAATTGCATTGATGTGTGTCTATCGGCTATTATTAAAAAATCAACAAAAGGACATATGGACAACGGTCTAAAGCCGAAAAGTATTATTTATTTTTTATTCGCAGTCACGTTCTGTGAAGACATGTGGCGCGAAAGGGTTGAAAAAGGATAAAAAACGCTTCTCTATTGATATTCGTTGAATGGTTCATTGGTTTTAAATTTGGAAAACGTTTTTTTTTTTTGTTTCCATCATCAATTAGAGGTTAATGAGTAAGGAGGTTATATTTGACATTTCCTGGACTATAGATTTTTTTTTAAATCCATTTACGGAACAATTAAGACTGTTATCACGTGACTAATTATGTCCTGATTTAATGTAATTATAATATGAGATATTTTCTTATCTTTTATCAACAAAAGTCAGATGATATAATAGTAAAGCACTTTTATTTGTGTCTCTTATGTTATAATATTAATTATTGCATTGGCCATTGAAATTTTTTAATTTTTATGTAATGTCTAAAGTAGTTTTTATAGGATTTTATCGTGTACTGAGGTAGGCACAGCAGGAAATTTCCTGCTCAAAATATGAAGCAGCCCGACTGGGGTAGTACCTCGACCTTACAGAAGATCACAGCTAAATAATACTGTTATCAAGCAGTGTTGTGTTCCTGTGGTGGTAAGGTGACCAGAGCTCCTGGGGGGATTTGAGGGTAGGATCGGCAACGCGCTTGCAATGCTTCTGGTGGCGCAGGCGTCTATAAGCCATGGTAATCGCTTACCATAAGGTGAGCCGTACGCTTCTTTGCCAACCTAGTTGTGTAAAAAATCGTTGCTTAGTCCTCATTTTCTAGATTCTAATATCGTTTTTAAAGATAATAATTATGACTAGTTGAGTTTTAAACATGGTACAATTCAAAACTATTCCTATAAAAAACATTAATAAGCAATACGTACTGTATAGGTCAAGTCAGTATAAGAGAAGATTAATTTCCAAAAAAAAATGTATATAACAACATTTGATCACCTAAAAGGAAAATAAATTTATAAAAAAGCTGTGGACATATTAATCGAAAACTCAATACAGAATTTATTTAAGCAAACAAAAGTATCAATATTACAAAAGACCGACAAAATCAGGTTAATATTAAAATAGTTATCAGATCGTACCAGCTGAGGTTACGAGGTAGTCGATAAAAAGCTAAATCTTTCCGATGAGCCTTATCGACGGTTCGCGTGACGGTGAGTTACCTACTCAAGGATTGTAATAAAATGTTATTTTTAACATAAAAATAGAAATATATTTTTTATGGAAATGGGCTAATTGGTTACAAATTTTTGGTATAATAATTTGGTAACAAAATATAAAATGTGCAGTGTTCTAATACATAATTCCTTATAAAGATGTAATCAAATGATGAAACTCACAAATATTTGCTTTTTAATACTTAACAATGGCCATTACCAAGGAACCAGCAATATAACTAAATAAAGAGAAAAACTTTCCATACATTTCTTACAGTGTAAAATAATGACAAATAAAAACATAAAAATTAGTAAGATTGCTCTTACCAAATCATTGTAAGGTATTGTACTTAAAAAGGCTGGAAAATAACTAAATAAGTGAAGTAAATGAAAAAATTAGACAGACAAAAAAGTTCATATGCACAGTAGGTACCTACATTATTAATACTGAATATTGTACCTAATATATTGGCTATTATTTAGTATTACGCGTTGGAAAGACAGCTTTTTAAAAAGATAGAAAGATTAAATAAGATAACGCAGTCAATCATAGTAGAATCAGAAATCAATTGAAATAAACGAAAACAGCATAAGTAGTAAAAATTAAATGTGTCACTTATGCAAAGAAGCATTATATTTATGGTAAATAAAATAATAGATATAAGATAAAATTGATAGATAGACTATAAGATAGATAAAGGAAAAATACATGATATGTTACGTTACTAATAAACTAAAACAACCCGAAGATACAGTTAATGATAACGTCTGACCAAAACTTACAATAACTTACGGAAAAACATTTTGACTTTAATGACAAAAATATTAAAAGGAAATAAGTCCTATTATTGTTTGTGAATTCATGAATTATTTGAACTCGCTATCATTTTAAAATACGAAAGCAGTAATGACAGAGCGTGCTGTGGGCGGGAATTGTAAATCGTTTATTATAGCCTTTTTCAAATAATATACCGCTTCCTGCTAATTTTAATGCATAAAGAACTACGTCGTATCAATGGTTTGTTGATCGACTGTTGTAAATTGTAATTTTATTAGTATATAATTAGTATTTTTTATAATATACTTTAAAAATGTATAAAATTAGTAAAAATGTATATGTATGTAGTAGTGTATGTATGTATGTTTCTATGTATGTATGTATCCATACTCATATTTTCATAGGTACCAACTCATTTTTTGCACACCCAAAAACGACCGCTCTTGCACGTCCTAAGGTTGGCTGGTAGAGTGCTTTTAGCATTAAGCCCGCCTTTAGTACAATTATGTAATGTATTGAGCAATAATGTATAAAAAAATAAAAAAAAATTATTAAAAATAGACGGAAAAATACAATCCATAACTTATAAAAGACAATATTTTTTACTTATTTTATAATTATTATTTAGTACCTTCATAAGTTTAATCAATTTGATCTAAAATAATTATCTTTTAAAAAACTAAAAAAAAAAATATAGTTATTTGTTACAACCACTAATTCTTTAAAAATAAAAGATAAAATAAAACGTACGTTAGCAAAATCGCTTTGTCGTAAAACGTGTCCCAAAGTAGCAGCTGCACATTAAAATCCCTACACTTACAAAACATTAAAAAGGATAAGAAAGGGTCAGTAAAACCAGATTGACCAGTCCTATTCAAAAAATAGACAATAACGGGCCTAGAACTGACCCCTGGGGGACACCGGTCACTTTCACGTGTTTTATCCAAAACCGGTACCGTTTGAAAAGGGTTATAAGTTTCTAATATTATTACTAAAATAATCTACCATCTAACAAAAGTATTGGTCAGTCCTGAACACACAGTTGATAGTGATCGTTGTGACACACAAACTCGAAAGCTTTAAAAAATTCTAAAAATGAAAGTGAAATTAAAAAGGTAAGCGAAAATGGATGTATTTATACAAAACGTAATATTCCCACGCCATAAAAAGGAAGGGATTACTTAACGGGTAAAAATCTCCATTTTCCTTCGTCCGTGTCACAAAAAACTGTCCTACAATTATCACCTCCCCGTTTTGCTCGGCAAATAGAATTAGGCGTGAATTAAATTAGCCCGGGAATTAACATGGATAATACCCGGTTCTCTTCGCTTTTTCCTTATTTTTACCGCCTTTTTAACTGTTTTTTCGCCGACACGTCCCTCGTCGGTGACGTGGGAAATTTACCCGCTAATTTCGAACGACAAATGTTGTCCTTGTTTTCGTTCAAATGCGTACTTTTTTATTCTCTCTTTCAGTAAACGTTCCATCGTTATTTTTGTATTCTTTCTTGTTTAGGTTGTTTTTTATGTTAACGTTGATATAATATTTTTCACATAATTAAATATTTAATAAGAGAAATGTGAAATGGTTTCATAAAACGCGTTAATGTGCTACATTTAAATATAAATAAGCCATTAAGAATAATAATAACCAAAGATGTTTCTCTGAAGTACTATAAAACTTCTGGCTATGTTCTTTCGGTAATTATGAGCTATATACTCTTAAACGATCGTAGGGTGAAAATAACAAGGATGTAAATATATAGAAGTGATCACATTTTATATACATTGATATAATTATGCTCATTTATTTTACCTAACACACCTTGAAATATGTATTACACAATACTCTCCTAGTCGTTTCAACATAATGACAAATTAATAATTACTTTCAATTTACATATTATTTAAACGGTTTTTTCATATCTCTATGATTAAATTCAAATCCACACTTACTTATCCTTACTATAATTTTAGTATTATCAAATTTTTAATGTTAATACTATTCTTTTAAAATGGTTGTAAATACGTACATCTTCCTTTAACGTTGTAAAGATGTTCTAATGTTCTATTCCGTGTGACCAAATCAATTATCTTAACCTGCACTCAGTCTCTTTATAGCAGATAATATCATACGATAATTGACCAATTTCACTTGTAGTGTTTGTAATACTATTTCTATTTTCAGAATAAATTAAATAGTATATGTTAAATAATGCACTCATTTTAAGTAAGAAACATGTTTTTATACTACTTAGGAAGAATATGTAAGAAAATTCTTGCCGAGATTTGTTTTTAACTTTTGTATTAGTTTTAGAAAATGGTACCATATCTAGACAATCAATATACAAAAACGCTTATTTGATGCAAGGGCAAGGAAAGGGGTCTTTAAAACGTCAAAAGAAAGACAGAATTTCCCTAAGGGTGTATCCCACCCCCTTAATTATATCTTTAAATGTCTGAGTGCATTTTTAGAAGGGCTTTTATATAAAGTGTACATTATGGGGGTGCGAGGGTGATTTCTGGGGATCCAAATTAATAATGGATTTTCGAAGTTTTTGGTAAATTTGCTATGAAGCCTCTTATTACTTTTTAATTAGTTTCAATCGTTGCAGAAGTATTTGAATATAACATTTGTTGCTAGTTTTTATTTATTGCAATCTTAAATGGTTTTCAAGGCGCTAATGTCAGAAGAAGATTATTTATTTGTGACTAACCTTAGGCAGGTTATGAATCTCTAAGAAATAAAGTTGCTGGCTTTACGTACCCTACTAATCTATAAAACGTTGAAACTTAAGAGATATTTAAGGTGTAATAGTACAGTGATGCGACGAAACTAGGACACGTGATTCGTTTGTCGAATTTGATTTGACTTGTAACATTTTTTTAATGTCGCCCATAATTTTACGTCCAATTCAAATTAAAACTGATAAATTATAAGTTATTTTGAAGTTCACTATCTATAAATAGTAAGTAATTGAAATTGACTTCTTTGTATTTACAATTCGAAAAGGTACTAGATGAGATCAATTTAAGTTTAACATAAAGCTTACTTAACTAGTACTATATACGCAGGTACTTAACTACTACTAAACTAGTCAAGAAGTTTTTAAATGTCTATAACAGTAAAAAAAATATTATCTAAATATTATATATACCTAATTAATAGGCATTAAAATATCAATTATGTCATTTAAAAGTCTAAATTTAATTGCATCTATATCATCTACATAAAACTCTACTTCACATAAAACTGGTTTAAAAACTGTGATATAAAAAACTGTGATAAAAATATTGTGATAACAATAATACTACGTTCAGTACTGTACACATTTTAATTTTGTGAAAGTGAAGGAGAACTGTCGTTTCCCTTTTCAAGCATCTAAGCAACTTCTAAAGCATTAAAAGCAACAAAACAAAACGCTGACACAGCGGCTCTTAGTAATTTGAAATACCCCCTGTACATTTATTTCTTCTTTTCCCCTTCAAGGTGTCAATTTTAAATCGACCTTCCGTTCATATGAATCTCTTTTCAGTCAACAGTATATAAGATAAACAAAAAGGGACCTAGAGTTCTTCCTTAAGTGGTGACGTTTTGGGGGGCAATAGTACCCCTAAAAAACCCCGTCTTAATCGAGGGTGGTACGTCACGGTATCTTATTATTATTAACTTTTTCAAAGGGTAAGGATACTAGATATTTACGTCAAGACATACAAAAACTGCTCTATTAAAATCGCTATATATTGTATTGAAAGTCTTATTTTAACGTAACTGTAGATTTTTTGTCCATTCTACACTAAATCCTGCATTCCGAATAAGTGGTGACTCTAATTTAACTATAATTAAATTATTTAATTATAATTTAATTAAAAAGATAATTATTTTAATTGTTTAAAATTGTTAATTAAAAATTGTTTTAAAGCCTACTTGATAAAGTAATTTTTGATATTGTGTAGTAGAATATATATTTAAAAGCACTTCAAAAATTTTATCAATAAAATGTGTGGACATTTTTACCTCAATCATATCACGTAGTAAAATTAGTGATTATAAATGATTTACGTACTTAAGCAAAGTTTTATGTAAATAGCGGTCAAAGTTCAAAATCTAGGGAATGGGGTATAAAAACGTAAAGCAATAAATAATGCTAGCTTTGTAAAATTGTTTAATAATATAAAATGGATAATATATAAAAAAAATATACGTTTTACTATTTGTTGATTTGTCACTATTGTCACAACTTTATAAAGCCTAGAGTGCTAGACTAAATTGGTTCTTTTTTTTTCATACACTCTTAATAATTCTAAAAAGAAAAAGGTGCTGCTTAGAAAAGGGCTGTGAAATCCGGTATAAATTTTTATTTACTTGAAGAGATAAAAATATTATATAAAGTAATACAAAACAGTGATTATTATTTTAAAAAAATTGTAATATAAATAATGTCCAGCTAAAACAAATATACACACATTCTAAATTCAAACACCGCGATTTCAAAATGGAAGCGCCATTATACGCCCGCGGAATTCGAATGACGAATTGCGGAGGGTTTTTCTTGTTTTAAAAACCAACTTTTTTATTCGAATTCTTTGAGAAAATACAAGCAGAAATAGGCATTATTCTAGTGTATTAGGGTTTACAGAAGTGTTCTGTGGCAGCAAAAAGTTTGCAAGACATCTCCCGCTGTCTCTACCAAGGATTTATCGTCTTGCAGGGGGACAAGGAAAAATAAGAAAGGGTTGTTTTTCCTGGGGGACGTTGGGGGGAGGGGGGATTCAATTAGGGCGGGCGGGCGATTAATTATGCTTTCGAAATTATGGTGGAATAAAAAAGCAAGAGTCATCTTGGAACGAATAGAAAATACAATCGTGTTTGAATTTAGAATATAAATGTTATTTAGGACTTTTTTGTTATTTTTTAATATATATTTTTTTAATAACATGGCTTGATAGTTTTTATTGTTAATAATAATGAATTATGTATGATCTTTTGCAATATTATTATAGACATTGTTAGCATATGATTATTTAATGATTTTGACGTAAAGGAATTTATTTTAGAAAAGCGTTTTTCATTTATTTAATTAGACACTTGGGTTAACTATAGTCCAATGGTCTTGCACTGCATTTAGAAAATAAGACAAAAGATGCTTCAATATATTTAAAACAATAGTAAGTACCCAGGTTTTAGCTTGGTTATTTCTTATAAATAATATTTATTTATCATATAAATCTAACAATAAATAGTATTTATAAAAACACATGATTTCAACTGCCGTAAAGAAGCTTACACATTATTACTCATTATAATAACATTATGACCACATTTAAAGAGTTAATAGAAGACTTAAATCAAAATTATTTACATTTACAGGTTACTTTTCAGGTGTTTTCCTTAAGAAAATACAAGAAAAGGAACTTATTTACGTTTCACTAAAGAAAGGGTGTGCACACACCTGTGACTCAAACATAGTATAAGTTTGTTTATATCGTAAGATATACCACTAACCTTATTTCCCTCAAATGAATCAACGTACGTTACCCATTCTTGAAGGTTAACATATACTTACATACAGAGGATATACATCTTTATTACATAGAAATAAAACCTATTTCAGCTTAACTAAATAAGATCACATGTGCTTAAGTTTTAAGTTTCTGTGAGTTGGAAAACTTTCATAAATAATCGGTAAATAATGACGTGTTACTTTATAATTTATTTAAATTGTATTTTAACACTTTTAACAATGGGGGGAAGAGAAATATAAGATTTTATTAATATTTATTGTTATTGTTTATGAATTGTATTAAATTTGCATTGGCAATGTTTGTTTTTGTAGTGGAAGATTTTATTCGTTCTTTTAATAAGTGCACAGAAATACTTAGGTATTATAGCTCAAAAAAAATGTACTGTTTAATATATAAAGGAAATCCGAATAAAATTTATAATTTTGACCTATTATTATATATTTTTTTCACTTATTTCCTTAAAGTACAAATTCTAGTACTTAATTACAATATTAAGTACAATTTTTAATTATTTGTTTGTCTCAAAACAGAAAAAAAATATATAAATATTCCTAACTATTTCAATGTTCTTAATTCAAAATGAACATCGAATTCCATTTACAACTTTTATCAAACTAACTACAAAAATATACAAAGGCATATACCTAAACAGCTTTAAAAACAAATTCCGAAAAAAAAAGTATCAAAAAAATTCACGACAAAGCAACCAATTAAAATTTCGCAGCAAATCGAAGCCCCCACCCCCAAGGTGCACACTTTTATTCGCCGGCCACCCCTCTAAAGGAGCCATCTTGCGCTGGCCCCCCCGTGGGTGAGGGGGACTTACTCCGAGTGTTGTTTTAATTCCACCGAATATCTTTTCGCGAATATCTCAAGACTTTTCGCGTAATTTCTGAGTTATTATTTATATATGTATATTTTTATTGTCAGGTTCGCATTTGTGTGTCCGTTTTGAACAAATTTTAACACTGAGAGTAATTTTTTTTAACATTATATGTTGTATTTAACAGAGTAGACATAATTATAGTTATTTATTTTGTATTTAGTTATTTACAAAGACTGTTATTATAATAAGACATGTAGGTACCTTTTTTGTCAAGAGTCCTAAGAATTAAATACCTGGTAATACTGTACAAATAATGTATATAATATACATTTAGTCACACTGTTAACTGACACTGAATGTAAATAAGTTACATTTATTCAAACTCTGTTAACTGACATTGTGAATAGTTTTATAATAGTAAAATTATATTTTGCTACAAATACAGATTTCTTATGATATAGTTTTTGTATTCCATTTTAAAATTTCTCAAAAGATGTTATAAATCTTCAGATAAATAAATAATACTCTATTTTCGAATCACTCAAAATTTAAATTCGTTAGCTAATTTTTTCAGTTGTATATATTTAATAAATGTTTTTGTGTTTTTTAGAGAACCATATAAAAGTTAAATAATTTCTGCTGTAATAAATTTCTGATTTTAATTGTTAATTATTCCCCTTTCAAAATCTCTCTAAATCTGAATTCATTTATCTACTGTTGGGTTCTAATGTATTCTTTTTAAATTGAATACAGAATTAAAAAAAAAGTTTAAACTATTAAATTGATTTATCAATCAGACTAATTGGATTCTTTTTTTTTTTCATAAAGATTAAAAGGTATAAGAAAATTTAAACCAGTCTTCATTAAACGCGATCCAGAGCAAAGCCCTAGATTAACCGTGAACGCGTCTTACATTTGCATGGAAATTAAAATCTACCTGGACCTGATAGTGCCCGGACCGTGGATATTTGATGCGGATTTTATACCATTCCGACATTCACTTTGTGATGTTAAACTTTCTTTGTTCTCTATGAACACTAAAGATTTTCTTTATATTTTAATTTTCTTTACTCTAAAATTATACAAGACTATATAAATTCATATAACTGTAATTAATTATTTAAGAAGGTACAATATGAACATTTATTTTTAACGATGTGTAAGACACAGTGTAAGATTTTATATATAGTGCTTTCGGAACCTTTGAAAGAAAAAGATGTACATATATTTTTTAGAAAATATTTTTTTCAGTGTTTTTAAAATTTAAATGTACTATATACTTACACTTAATATACAATCACAGTCAAAACCTATGTTGCATAATTTCACTGATTCTAACTGATATTAATTATCCTACGACTATACTAATATTACATATTTATAAAATGCAATACGAGTAGTACAAAACTGCCAAGAGCAATGCGTCCTGCCTGTGTTAACATACGGAGCCGAGATGTGAGAACTGACGAAGGGACTGGTCCACAAGTTTAAAGTCGCTCAACGTGCAATGGAACGGGCTACGCTTGAGGTTTATCTCAAAGATAGGATTAGAAATGAGACTATCCGCGAGAAAACAGAAAGAGAAAGTAATCGACATAGCCAGAATTATTTATTGATCGCGAACTTCAAGAGGCCTATGTCCAGCCACTATCGCGAACTTGGAGAGGCCTATGATCACTGACTGCAATAGGCTGAACTGACCGACTGACTGATAATCCTCGTATAACTCACATTCATAAACTACTATGTTACGCCTATAAACATCCTCAATAAGCAGAATGTTATTTTAAAAAGAGATTCAGATTAAATCAAATCCTTAATTTTTAAGATTAGCGCTATACAAACTCTCTTATAACATGTAATGTATATGTGTCTCTTATAATATGTAATTAATCACGAACATTTGATATATAACTGAGGTAGGGCACAGCAGGAAATTTCCTGCTCAAAATACGGAGCAGCCCAACTGGGATAATACCTCGACCTTACAGAAGACCACAGCTAAATAATACTGTTTTCAAGCAGTATTGTGTTCCTGTTGGTGAGTAAGGTGACCAGAGCTACTGGGGGGATTGGGAATAGGGTCGGCAACGCGCTTGCGATGCTTCTGGTGTTGTTCTGGTGTCTGGTGGCTACGGTCTTACCATCGGGTGAGCCTTACGCTTGTTTGCCAACATAGTTACATAAAAAAAATTCTGTCAATTGTTTATTCTAATGAAGTACTTCTTTTTTTGTTTCAGATACAAACGGCGTTATGACAACACTGTAACAAAATATAAAAATTACTATTAAAATATAAAATATCAAAACAAGTTTTATTCTTCATAAAAAAGAAAGAAATAATCAGTGTTCAAATAAGTAACAATAAAAGTTACCGGTATTACACAAATACAAACGATTATACCAATAGAACCTCACCTACTGCAGAATTTACATACCAGGTACACGTAAATGTCACCTCATATATAAGCAAACAATATAATAATACTGTACTTACATACAATATTATGATTATTAGGACTAAATACTGGAACGCTTTTGATTTAACTTTATTCATATTGATGGGAAAAAACCCGCCCTAACGTATCGTATATTTCCATAATTTCCATATTTATCTGATATGAAACTTCAACACATATTACACACGCTAAAATATTGTCCGAAACTTAGTAAGATTTCCTAATAAGCTTGAAATACTATTGGTAAAAACAAAATTTCTGGAGTGATGGAATAATTTTGTGAAATGTCTCAAAAAGAAAAAGCCCATGTACCTATCATATGGAGAGTATCATCGTGAAACCGTAGGTAGCTCCGCAGACCCGATAATAAGTCGGCGGATAATGCCTTAAAGAATTTGCCGAGCACGCTTGGCTGGCTTGCCGCTACTACGGTTCACGAATTTGTACAAATATTCGTCATAGATAAATAATTACGTATAAATGGTAAGCTTATCCCTAGAAGAGATTTCTCCCAGCACACCCGAGAAGGAACAGTTACAGACAGAAAATAGAGGTGGAAGACGTACAATAAAAATCATGTAAAAATAATTGCTAAAAGTAACAAAATAATACTATACATATATACTAAATTGTCATTATCATATTATAAACTGTATTCTATATTCATAATAAAAGTTTTAATTTTTTTGATACAAGTAGGTCGGCAAACAAGCGTACGGCTCACCTGATGGTAAGCGATGACCGTAGCTTATAGACGTCTGCAACACTAAAAGCATCTCAAACTCATTACCGATCATATCCCAGCCTCTCAACTTTGTTGACTTGTTAGTAGTTAGCGTAGTCATGGAGAGGAATGGCAATGACGACCAATATTTTAATTAACTTGCATTGAAAACGCAGTTAATTCATGTCCTAATATGAATGTTCTTAAAATGGGTGATTTTAATTTAAATTCTTCTAGTGCACATAATAAAAGACAGTTTAACATGATTCAAACCTACCTTAAAATCATCACTTCATTTTAATCAATTTTAGACATACTTTTACGAAATAAAATGTCACAACCTAGATTAATTATTGTCCCTGCAACTGTCGACATTCTACAAACAGAGAGTGAAAAACTGATTGATGGTAACTGGCAAGAATTAGAATAAGACCTTCTCAGCTATAATCTTTGGAGGGAACACATTTGTCCAGCAATGGTATTTTAAGGGTTAACAAAAATTATTAAAAATTGTATTTGTCATTTTATCTAATACTAATATTCTTCTTACGAAACTACTCGCTTTTCGCACGTAATTTTTTTTTTTTTGTTTTGTGTCTGAACTCGAGTATTCATTTTGATCTGTCGTATCGTAAAACAAAAGTAGGAGCGCTCTACGAAAAGGCGAGATCACGTATACCGATAACATTACCAAGTTTTCGCATTAGAGAACTTTTATTACACTTATCTTGAGGGAGGCAGGTATAGCAAAAATTTTCTTTGGAATTCGAAATTTTGCAACGACTTATTTTATTGACGTCTGTTTTATGTTGCCATTATTTTAGTAATTTGGCCAAGACAGTGGTGCGTATATTGCTAATTATATTATCAGTAATTATAGATCGTTCAACTTATCTTGATCCGTCTATGTTTACTTATGTGACATTGATTTGTGTAAGTGTAACGACAATCGAATTTTTAATAATGTCGTATGATTTTAAATTTGGAACAATCAAGATATTACAGAATATATATAGATACTGTCACCCAGATTTTGCTTATATTAACCTTTTAATATTGTACTTTGCATCTTTTTGTGTGAGCGAGAAAACAAAAAAAGATTTTTATTTATTTATTCAAAATCCATTTGACACGCGCGTACTCTCTACGCGTCTGTACGAGATTGATGTGTGGAGGTACACAGTACAACGCGACAACATGACTTGAAGCATTTATACTTTTTGCTACAATGCCTTCAGTTTTTTATTTGGATGTAATATCAAGTACAGAAATAAAGAAAAAAACTTCTAAGTATTATAAGGTAGGGGAGACCGGGGCTAGTTGACTATAGGGGCAGGTTGACTAACTATCAAAAACTTGTCCAAGGCAATAGCCTTGAGCTAAAGAGTGAGACACGGGAGTCCGTCACCTCCCCCGCTCAGTCACCGGGAACGAGGCGTCGTCGCGCACGCACTTCGTTTGAGAGAAGGAATCAAATATTGAAAAACAACACACGTAAGTAATTATTTTTGTCGTAAAATTATTTGTAATAATGCCTATTTATTCATGGTTATTGATTGTCAAAGCATTTATAACGAATGTTTATTTCATGTTCTTTATTTTATATATTGTTTTATTTGATTTCGTCGCAGTTTTGAGGTTATAGCATGTGGTCACAAGTTAAAACATGGTTCGGGGCTAGTAGACTAATGTATAACGGGGTTTGTTGACCATCTGGTCAACCAGCCTCATAATATTATCCATATTCCACACATAAAATGAAGTCCGTATTTTTGAAATTTCATCCAAAAATTATTGTTTCAGGACCATTCGAACATACAAAAGAAAGACTAATAGAAGGAGTACATCCAAAGCTGTAATAGATAGAACATGTCAACAAGTTATCTTTGACAAAAAAAAGTATTAATTCTATGGCGAAACAGTTCTAAACGCCAAAAACACTCTAACGCCTCGTCCGCGTCGTAAATATGTCGAAAAAATTCGAAACGAATTCCGAATTATCGAAATCCTAATCAACTTTGGACAGCGTTTTGGCTACAGAAGAAATAGACAAATATTTAGTGACGAGGAAGAGCTTGCTTTAGGAGTTACTTGAAGAAAGCAGCAGATATTTATTACGGATTAACACATTATGAAACACGAAACTTCGCATACGAATTTGCAAAAATGAATTGTTTGGAGTGCACTGAATCCTACAGCTCTAGTATTTTAGGAGAAGAATGGGTTCAATGGACTGCGTGCAAGCTACAGGCACACACAAAATGTGTAAACGGGAACATATTGTTCTATGAATGCAAAAATTGCACCTCCGATTTAGAAGATTGATTGGATAGTATGATCTCAAAATAATTTATTATAATAATAAAATAATATACCTATAACATATATACGAATATATATAATGATTTATATAAATAACATGTATATATACATACTTTCGTCAACTGTTACCAAATAATGAATATAATTACATTACTTAGATATCATAATTTGTTACAAAATGCTTAAAGTTTGCAAGAAATTATTTCATTTTGTTTTAAATACTATACTTACGTATTTAATTGACGCGGCTATCGCCTTAGTTACAATAAAAAAATGAGTAATAAATTTTTGTGTCTTTTATCCTATTTCCTCGTAAATTTTGCCCTTACAACTTCATAGGTCAACTTACCCCAGGTGAATAGTCAACCTACCCCGAGCATGGGGTAGGTTGACCAGTTTTTCCTATTGTACAAAAACTGGCCTGTACTCTACATCATAATGAAAAACGTGCTTTTTGCCACTTTTTTGCAAAGCTTAATAGTAAATCTATTAACTGAACCTATTTTTATATTAATATACTCTAAAAAAATAGAAATAGAAACCTTTAAGCTGAAACTTGGTCAACCAACCCCGGTCTCACCTACATGAAATGTAATTATACTTAATCAATTAGTGGAATACTTTGACGATTATGTGATTTAGGTACTTGAATGACAAAATCTCAGTAATTATTTATTATTCTTAATTGGATAATTTATTTTATTGTCGTACAGCATTAGTGAGGAAGATTAAAGACAACATGTTATGACACACAAGAGAAACTTTAAAAGTCTACTAAATTCTAATTATTTTATTCGAAGTTTCGTTCTAAAACAATTTTTATTTAACCGCTACAGACGTTCTCTTCGATGATCGGAAAATATTTTGTATTTCAATTAAACAACTTTTTCAGATTTTATATATTTATTTTTTTAAATGCCCGACGTTTCGGATACTTTACTGTAACCATGGTCACATGAGGACCTTCAAACTTAATAAACCGCGATATAATCCAAAAAAAGTTGTTTCATTATAATGTGTGAAATGCGCTTAAACATTAGAAAACAATATTCTTATATTCTATTCTATTTCAGATTAGCAGATAAAAAAAATTACAACTTTTTAGTTTGGATTTGTTGATTTAACGGTTTTTCTTTTATTCTAAACTAGCTTCTGCGCGCGACTTCGTCGGCGTGGACTCCGCTCCTATTTGTCTTAGCGTGATGATACAGAGCCTATAGCCTTCCTCGATAAATGGGCTATCTAACACTGAAAGAATTTTTCAAATCGGCCCAGTAGAACCAGAGATTACCGCGTTCAAACAAACAAACAAACAAACAAACAAACAAACAAACAAACAAACAAACAACCAAACAAACAAACTCTTCAGCTTTATATATTAGTATTTCATTATAATGTGTGAAATGCGCTTAAACATTAGAAAACAATATTCTTATATTCTATTCTATTTCAGATTAACAGATAAAGAAAATTACAACTTTTTAGTTTGGATTTGTTGATTTAACGGTTTTTCTTTTATTCTAAATAGTTTTGTAGTGGTTACTTTTGTACATTTAATAAACGCAATAAAAAAATTATTTATAAATGTTAATAAAATACCTTTTAAATCTCTTTTACAGTATTAGCTCTAAACATCTATACTAATATATAAAGCTGAAGAGTTTGTTTGTTTGGTTGTTTGTTTGTTTGTTTGTTTGTTTGTTTGTTTGTTTGTTTGTTTGTTTGTTTGTTTGTTTGTTTGTTTGAACGCGGTAATCTCTGAAACTCCTGGGCCGATTTGAAAAATTCTTTCAGTGTTAGATAGCCCATTTATCGAGGAAGGCTGTAGGCTATGTATCATCACGCTAAGACTAATAGGAGCGGAGTCCACGCCGACGAAGTCGCGCGCAGAAGCTAGTACTTTATAATATAGACTTTAGGTATGTACCTATGTTATAACGTAGTTAGATATAGAAGGTAGGTAGGGTAGGTAGGTATAGGAACAATCAGAACAAATGACCGAGGCGAAGCGAGCGACGGGTTTACGACAATGCCTATAAGAAAACGAGCGTCGTGTTATAAAATTTGCATTCGGCTGGCGGCGTAATGCAGGCGGGGAGGCGCCGCGTATGGAGACGGCTTCTTACATATTAGATATTAGCTTTAATTTATTTATTTCTATATTTGATATCTATACTAATATATAAAGCTGAAGAGTTTGTTTGTTTGGTTGTTTGTTTGTTTGTTTGTTTGAACGCGGTAATCTCTGGAACTACTGGGCCGATTTGAAAAATTCTTTCACTGTTAGATAGCCCATTTATCGAGGAAGGCTATAGGCTATGTATTGTCACGCTAAGACTAATAGGAGCGGAGTCAACGCCGACGAAGTCGCGCGCAGAAGCTAGTAATATATAAAGCTGAAGAGTTTGTTTGTTTGTTGTTTGTTTGTTTGTTTGAACGCGGTAATCTCTGGACCTACTGGGCCGATTTGAAAAATTCTTTCAGTGTTAGATAGCCCATTTATCGAGGAAGGCTATAGGCTATGCATCATCACGCTAAGACCAATAGGAGTGGAGTCCACGCCGACGAAGTCGTGCGCAGAAGCTAGTATTTGATAAGATTCCTGCTCAGTTATCCCTTAAAACAATAGTTAGTGTTATTATTAGTATTAGTAAATTAAGTTATAATTGACTGGTTGGTGAAAAAGTTTAGCATAAGTTAGGTACTGATTAATTTAAGAGTTAAAATTACCCTTAAGTAATAAAACACAACTATTGGAATCAAAATTTTTGACGTTATACTTCTTTTGGCGCGTTATTGAAGAATGATGAGAGTAAATTTTTACGATGCGCTGCCGTCACGAAAAACTGACACCCTAAAGTTAGCTAATCAACGAAGAAGAAGTTAGCAACGTGCAGTTAGCTAGTCAATGAAGTATCCTGTTTGTATTATCTATATGCTTGTGTGAACGAATTAAAATATTCTCTCGTTTTCTGCTGTTAAATTAATAATAATTATACCATGTTCTGATATTTCATGATATCGTATAATATAGCCTATTTTTTTTTTAAGAAAAAAGTGTAAGTATTCGATCATGATGATTTAGTAAAGAAAACTAATTTTTTTCTTAATTTTCATCTAGGTACTCCGAATTTAAACTTAAATAATTGTGTTTGCTTGAAAAAGAAAAAAAATGACTTCAATTACATGGACCAGTATAACGTAAGTCGACGAAGAAATAGTCAAGAAAATACGCATTGGGCGCCTTCAAATTGGCTGCAAAGTGCCGCGCTAAATTTAATTTGTGAACTATATAAAAATAATGTTAAAAAAATTTAAAAAATTTTGCCAAACAAAAACACTGGTTCGTGAATGATAATATTTAGACTTGAAGTTTTAGACAAAAAATTTAGACCGTTAAATAGTATCAACTGAAAAATCATAATTTATATACAATGAAATTGAACAAAAATAGCTACTTGATAATTTCTTCTATTATATTATATTTATTTTTCTATATGGCAATAAAAAAAGATTTATATTAATGTATAAAATGAAGCATTCTCCACGTGTCCGTACCCAAGGAGGGTGTCCGACCTCTCGGAGGCGAGTGGGGGGTAAACAGGAAAAAGGAGGGTAGGAAAATTTCCATTTTCTTACGTCTTTCCAGAGCCCGCTCTGCAGCAGTTTTTGATTAACGGACGGCGAGGGCAAAATTTCATTATATATTCATCCCCCACGGCTTATTTACTTGGGGGGGTTATTGTTCGAAATATCGATGAAGATTCTTTTGTTAGGATGTTTTAGATAAGTTGGGTGTACGTATCGACTGCTTTTAAATACGTTCTGTAAGTATATTTGGTTTTACTAATGTAACCAATAAAGTTTTTAAACCCATTATAGTATCAAGACGCCATAATATTTTCATACTAAAAATTCCTACAAAATTTAGTCCTAGACAGATTTTATTTCATTTAAAACCATAAAAATGTTCATGTAATACAAATAACAGTATTCTTTACTGTATACAAAAAAGGAAAAAATTAGAAGAAAAAAAAACTAAATGTGCAAGATTCGACGTTATCACTAAAGAGGGATTGCTTCCAGACGAGTTTAGGGCAAAGAACATGAAGAAAATGAATCTTTTGATTAATTTATTATATCGACTTTGTAAGTAGGTATCTAACAGTTTAACAATCTAGTTAACATAAACATTTAAGTAAGGACTTTAGCAATAGAAGAGCCGCCCAACAGAAGAAATCCCGCATCCCATATGATTCTGACCACAGAACTAAAAAAAATGTTTGGTAGACCTAATTTAAAACAATAAACCATTTCATATGTTACTTATTTTATTATCAACTATGATGTATTGGAAGTTTAAGAATTATTCAAGTACGCAGTGTTAAGAAGGGTATAATGACTCTTAAAACTTTTAATATAATAACGCAAGTAACAAATCGCGGCTCGTCTCTGAAACGCGCTAACGTTGTGTCTTACTAAATTGTATGTAACCGTTTTCTTACAAAAGTTTATAAGTTAGTCAGTTCTTGTTATCTATTTAGTATACTGAACAGTTAGTTTAGTCTAGCTCATTTCTAAAACATTAACAGAACATTGTTAACTAATAAAATAATTATTTATATAAACATACCTACGTGCAATATCATTCACGACAAAAAGTAATGTAACATTATCAACAATTAATCTTCATTTATTTTAAAACAACAGATTATTGAAATTATAGCGTTAGCGCCTAAAATAATTATGATCTGTTAGATTATGAGTTACCAAAAGACCAAGAGTTACCAAATATTAATTGAATAAAAAAATATTTTACGCAATTAATAACAATAAGTGTTGTATTTGTATTACACTAACCATATTCTAATTTAACATTAAAAGTCAATCAATAGCTGCTGCCTAGTACTGGATATAAGCGTCATCGTAATTAATATAAGTTATGTGTCCAATTGAAATTCGCTGAAACAAAAAAGTGGTTGTACTAGCAGCCGAAGAAACCGCGCTATCTCTTGGGAACAATATTGTGAATCTGAACCAATCAGTAACCTACGGAAATACAATTTTGTTACACGATTAGCAGTCAAGAAAGAAATCATTAATATACTTACGTACATTAAGAACTATAAACTTTGAATATTACCATTTTAGGTTTTAATCACGATCACGATCACGATTCAGCCTGTGATATAGTATACTATAGGCATAGGCCTCTTCCCCATGCAGGAAAAGGATCGGAGCTTTATCCACCAAGCTGCTCCAATGCGGGTTGGCGGATATATTCCCTACTATGAGTAACGATTGCTATTAGGTGTACATGATAACAACCGGGACCGACGGCTTAACGTGCTCTCCGAGGCACGGTGGGGAGACCCACAAGGACTACACAAACACCCAGACCACAGCAAAAATATTCTGTATGGTCAATACAAATGTTGTCGTGTGCGGGTTAGTAATAATAATTGTTCATGATTACAACTTATGACAAATCTAACATTTAACAGTTATACTTTATATCCACATTTTAAACAAATATCTACAACATATTAATAGGAATATTCTTTTTGGACTGCTTAAAAGTTGCTTATAAGTATTTATTCACACAGCCGCATTCGTGACGTTAAAAGATATATTTGCTATTCGTCAATAGATGGCGCCACAAAATATAATCTCCTATTCGTATAATAGCATTTTATTTTTGTTTCTTCATTATTATGTTTAAAAAATCAGTTGTGATAGATGCTTATACCGAAATAAATAGTTTGCAGTTTTGAAATATTCATTTCATAAAAAAAATACGTATAAAGAAGGTACCTATGGTACCTATCTACAATTTACAATGATTTCTAAATAACAATCATAGATGTCGCTGCTTAACCCTACGTGATTTCAATCACTTTCGCTAGATGGCAGTATAAAATTAATTTGTCTAGTTGTACTTTATTACACTCAATAATTTTATTTCTTTTACTTATTTAGACACTGAGTCATTGAGTACCGGATATGTACATGAGTATGTTATATCCATATTAAATGCACCCGGAAATGTACCTTCCTAAAATATCAATGACATATACCTAGTTATTACTTATTCTTCAGTAGCATTGTGTTCCTGTGGTAAGAAGCCAGAGTCCTAGGGATGGGGGAAAGCGCTTGTGACCTTCTTGGCTTCAGAAGATTTGATATTTACACAATACGCGTATTCATACCCCTGAAGTCACACTTCAACAAGTCGAGCTGACTTTCTGAAGGACGTCGCGTCGCTTTAAGACAAATTATTAATTTCTACAAAATTTCAATAACATGTTTTTATAATTATACAAGCATGTGTAAACTAACCTATTTTATGAAACACGTGAAAAGTGAAATTATTAATTTCACGGCTAATTGTTTTGACTATCGCTTTATGATTGATTGGGTTTTCATTTTTATTACGTAGTCAAAAGTAATGTGACGCGGGTGAAGGAAATTTTAAAAATGTTTCATTTAATTTTCGTTTATTTTATATTATACTTCACACTAGCGGATTTCAACCGTAACGTATTAAAACTTTTAAATAAATTCTGATTTGAAAATAGATGTCAGCTAAATTAATTAATTTTTTTAACACTAACCATTCAAATCTCCCTGAAAATGTTTCAGAATTCGATGTTATCGTTTTACCATTTAATGTAAGGAGTAACATGAGAAGCAATGAAAACAATCTATGGTCTAGTTATAGAAGTAGCAGAGACGAAACCTTAAAACTAGATTTGCAACCTTACGATGAAGCGACTGATTTTGCAGATATTGACAGTTTTGATTATAACAAAGATCGAGATCTACTTCCAACAGATAGAGATAATAGTCCTCAAAAGCTAGGTGAAGATTTTTCAGGAAATTCTGGAGAAGATAAAATAGTCGGTGGTTTTGAAGTTGATATCAATCTGTACCCGTATCACGTAGCTTATGGCAGTAATTGTGGAGGAGCAATCATTGATAGAAAATGGGTGTTAACAGCAGGACATTGTGGGTAAGTTTGATTACATTTAAATAATTATACATAAGTAATTTATCCAATTAGAATTCACGAGTGATGTACACAATAAGAAAACCTATACAAGCTGTAAAAATTAAGCAACTTCTTTGGCAAACATAATAAAACTCAATGAAATCAACATAGATACCTAAATTGTGTTACTAATCTCTAAGTGATTAAATAAATTATCAAAATATAACAATAACGTTATCAATTTGTAGGAAGAAACCGTACATAAGAGTAGGATCAAAATACATAAACCAAGGAAGGAAAGTGCATGTCAGTAGACACTTTATCCATCCCATGTGGTCAGCAAAGAATAAAGATCATCCTTTCGACTATGATTTTCAACTTTTGGAACTTGATGAACATTTGAAATTCAATGAAAATGTTCAACCAGTTAAAGTAGCTCATATAGAAGACATGGTTATTGGTAAAATCGTTACGGTTACTGGATGGGGTAATACAGAAGAAAATGTAAGTTAATGTAGATTTTTCAGATTGTTTTCAATAATTTTAATATTAAGGTACGATTATGTTTGACTTATAAAACACTTTATAGGTCTCAATAATCTAGATTAAGCTTGGTTTAGGAAGGATTCTATATACAAATGTAGCCTCGAAAAAAAATTTTGAAGCAAAACAGAATACTTGCAAAGTTTGTATTCCAAAGTTTAATGCTTCACCTAGCTTTTGTTAAAAATAAACATGTTTTATGATGTAAAATTGTAACGCAATAAATAACACACGATATTATAAAATTCGTGTCAAACACAATTAATAAATAGCGTTTCAAGCAAATTCTGTGTAGAAATCTTCTGTTATGGTGACTGTTTGATTTACAAACATGATAAGTTACAGGTGACATTAAAGGTAAATGTCGTTGATAGGTCGATTGTAATTATACATATACTCGTAATATTATAATATTTACATGTTTCAGGGTCCTTATTCACGTGTCTTGCGAGCGGTCCGCGTCCCGATTATTTCCAAAGAAAATTGTCAACATGTGCCTTTTCCATACTTTAGAGGTGGTTTGACTTCTAGAATGTTCTGCGCCGGATTCGCCGAAGGGAAGAAAGATGCTTGTCAAGTATGTATTAGATTCTATAGACAAGATCTATAAGAAAAATAACGAGACACGACTGAAGTAAAACTTACGAAGCTCGCTCTCTTTCTATCTTCACTAACCTATATCTCCCTCTCAACTTCCATTCGCCTAGCCTGATCACACTTTTCATAACGCTCTCGTTACGCATTTACCAGCTTACTCCCCAAGTCAAGCGTGCGTAAAGAAGCTTGGGATTTCCAACTTCCGTTCGCTTCGCCCTATGACACTTTTCGTAACGCTCTCGTCACGCATTCACCAGCTTACTCCTAAAGTGAAGCGTGCGTAAAGAAGTTTTACTTCAACAAGTCTTAAACATTGGAGATACATCTTTGTATTGGCTATTACCACATTTGGTTTACGTCGAAACCATTGTATAAACGTTATTTAACCTTGTACTTGAAAATTATATACTTGTTTCTATCCTTAATATTTATTGCTGTATTATATAATATCATTACAGGGTGATTCTGGAGGACCTGCAGTAGCATATGATAGGCTCTTAGGCATGGTCTCGTTCGGCTATGGTTGCGCAACTCCAGGTTCCTATGGTGTCTACAGCAAGGTTGCTAAAGTTAGACCTTGGATACAAGAAATTACTGGACTAAATCTAGAATAAGCTGAATTAGTATTAAAACATTTTTTTATAATTTCTTCTCTTAGTTCCCTTTAAGCCTTAGCAACTTTTAAATGTATGCAATTTTCAATAAATACTTTTCACATACATTAAAAAAAAAAAAACGATTATTATACGTTGAAATTGTTTTGTTGCTTGTTTTAAACATTAATGAAGTTGAGTCATCAGAGATTAAAAAGTTGTAATTTTAACTGTGTGGAAATTTTTTTACAAGGCTAAATATAGTCAAGCTTCGAAATTTTTACTTCAGCAATCAAACTAGACTTTAGGATATTAGAACCAAATTTCCTTGGATCAATTTTTTTTTTTAAGTTTTGAAATGGCTATTTAAAGACGTATTGAAGTTTTAGTGGTGCCAAAACATGTTATCTTTTGGTTTAATGAAAGGAGCCGTGGCAACTTAAACTTCCAAAGAAAGTTATTTTTTATCATTTAATATCACGTAAATTCTGTAAATTCTTAACATCAATATAAATGAAAAAATAGGTATTTTGTTTAATTAGTTTCAAAGTAAGAATAAATAATGCTGATAAAATATGTTCTCAATAATGTAAGAAATAATAATCGAAAAATAACTGACATCTCTTCATCAATTTTATAGATATTTGGGTAAATGACTGAAAAAGCTAATACGATTATGTATTGATGTTTAGATATTGGAAATTTGCCAAACACGACCATTAGCGTTTCTACTTAATTAATTAGAGCATAATCATTAACCGTTATATAGAAAAGAGCTTTAGCTGGTCGCTTTGTAATGCTTGTTTTTTTTTTTGCCACTACGGTTGCAAACAGTCGTATGATCCGCTGTACCATCAGCGGGTGACGTAATCTAGGACGCCTTTAATACCTGGAGCATTTTCGGCGTATTTCCGGCCCTAGCCCGTGGTTACCGTGACCAGAGCTTCAGAGAAGGACCACCACAGATACACGATACTACTTGAAAGCAATTTTATTTGGTGGTGATCTGTAAGTTTGAGGTACCTACATCCCCAGTCAGGTTGTTCCAAATTTTTAGCAAAACATATTCTGTTGTATCCTACCACAATCTGTTTAATTTTTTTTTAAATAAGTTTAAGCTTATTATAATGAAATAACTTTTTCAAATTTTATCGTGGTTTATTAAGTTTTTTAAATGCCGTCGTGCACTTTACAGCAACCATGGTCACGGGAGGACCATGGGTCCTAATGGGTAATCAATGGATTATATAAGTATATTAGGATAATCTTGGTTCGCGATTTCCTTCTTTGTCTTCTTTTATAACGAATTTATTACTATACTAGCTGACCCTGCAAATTTTGTTTTGCCATATATGTTATTAACCCCCGCAACCCCTTCTTGTGGTTGGAATTTCGTAAAATCCGTATCAGCTGACCTTTACTCCTAAAGAAACTGTCTCTACGCCTTATGGT
This sequence comes from Melitaea athalia, assembly GCA_905220545.2. Taxonomy (NCBI): domain Eukaryota; kingdom Metazoa; phylum Arthropoda; class Insecta; order Lepidoptera; family Nymphalidae; genus Melitaea; species Melitaea athalia. Next base: position 9,363,975 of record HG992203.1, read on the forward strand.
TCCAGAGATATCGTGATGAGTCAATATAATTATGGGTGGAAATCTCTTTTATATATATAGATTTAACATTGCTTTACGTATTAACATCATGAATTATTGTTGAACATAATTCGTGTTAAGAATAAGGTTTCGAGCTATTTTTACGTTTTTTTTATTTTTTGAGAAATCTTAATTAATTCCAGATAAGTTTATTACTTTTTGTTTTAATTTTGGGACCGGTTTTGATAAAGTGTTACGTAAAGCGTTACAAATAAATAAACGATCATAAATCCTAAGACATTTTTGATTGTAAGTCTATTTGTGTTAGTTACTGTACTTATTTCTCGTTTTTACCTTTCGTAACTCCAGACGCATAAGGCTGAGTATTGTGACAGGCCCACCATATAAGGTCGTTGGACCAGTGTAACAATGATTCCATATCCTCTAATGAAACTCTATTTGACACGGATTTATTTCAAAGAATATTTCTTAACGGACTTTGTCCGTTATATTTCTGTTAGCGCATTTTGTTAGGACATTTTAAACGTTGAGAGTTAAACAGGTTTGTCAAAGTTAAATGAAATATAAAATACTATACTCGCATAATCTTGAGCCACCTGACTTTGTAAAACATTAAAGTTGGTGCAAGTAAGAAAAGTAAACATTTTAGAAGTTTTTTTATTGGTTATTTTGTAGAGCTACTTAATACGCATTAAAATGGGTTCATTTGTTATTTATTTAAAAGTGAAAGATGTAGAATTTATTTATTTACTATGCTTCAATTTATAAATAAAAGTAAGCAACCATTTTTCGTAAATATCAATAAATAATACAAATGCTCCTGGGGGGGATTGGGGATAGGGTCGGCAGCGCGCTTGCGATGCTTCTGGTGTTGCAGGCGTCTATAGGCTACGGTCTTACCATCATGTGAGCCGTACGCTTGTTTGCCAACCTAGTTCCATAAAAAAAATGAATACAGATTATAGTGCTTTATAAGAGAAAAATGTCGAGGCTTGGAAACGGATATTGTTTCATCGAAAACTTTAAATTTTTGATCCGCCCCTTCATTGGCAGACTCGCGTCAATCATATACAAATGAAACATGCATGATTCGATATTGAGCATCATATACCTATTGAATATAAAGCCATTTTAACTAGTAAATTGAAAATCATGTTTTGTTTATATTTTAGATAAATAAATAAATAATCAAAGTGTCTAAGATAGAGTATCATTCGAAATCGCTCCGGCTTGCGTCTCTTGTATAAGATGGACTGTTCTAGTTTTACTGGTTGATTGATTCAGGCTGCAACATCCCACTGCTGGGCATAGGCCTCTTTCTACATGCAGGAGGAGGAACTTAATCCGCCCTGCTCCTCTGTGGGTTGGCGGTATGTTTTACTATTCATTGATATTAATTGATGTACAAACTTTAACTATTTGATTGAAGTTACTTTTCTTTATAAATATAAAAAAGAAGTCTCTGAAGTTCAAGCACTCTCTGTTCCGATTGACATAAAAGTCTGAATTTTTATTTTAACGTAAACAATTTTAATAGATCACAGTTAAATAACATTGCTTTCAAGCAGTGTTGTGTTCCTGTTGGTGAGTAAGGTGACCAGAGCTCCTGGGGAAATCGGGGAAAGATTCGGCAACGAGCTTGCGATGCTTGTGGTGTTGCAGACGTCTATAAGCTACGGTAATCGCTTACATTCAGGTACGCTTATTTGCCGACCTAGTTATAGAATATCTCTTGGCTGTTATATTTTACCCGTCATATTCTGTTTTAACTTTTTGTCCTAGACTTCACTCTTTTTAATATTTAGTCTGCCAAAAAACCATAATTTTTTTTTTTTAAATTAAATTGACCAGTATCACACAATAACCCAGAATTTTTAATTTAACCAATTTTAATGCATGGAATCGTTGCACCAATTTGGTGCAATGATTCCTTGATCGCTACTATCTGGAAGAAGAGTTATATATTCCTTTATTGCTATAATTCATATAATTCATAACCTATTTTGAGCAAAAAAATCCTAAGATACTCGTAACATTATATTTTATACAATTCAATTAAAAGTACGAGTAGTTAAGCGCACGTGTAAAAATAACGTAATGAATACAGTGACGTTCGTATTGTTTCTTGTAATCAAGATCGAGCGTGGAATTGCGTTAGTAATATCACTTTATACTGGTTTTTTTAATTATTATTATATAATCAACTATAGGATCGTCAGGAAATTTGCACGTTTCGAATAAATATTGGCGTCACGGTGCAGTGACTCTGGGTTTTGGATTTATCTCCAATTTATAGGAGAAAAAGTTTATGGTCAGCAAAGGGATCTGGATGGTCAGTCATAATAGAGTACAATAGCTAATATTATTTACTACTAGCTGTTGTACCCGCGACTTCGTCCGCGTGGAATTTAACTAAAGTTATTGTTCAGTTCGCAGTTATAAAAAAAAACTAAAATAAAAGTAGCCTAAGTTACACCTTATTACATCAGCTATCTGCCAGTGAATGTCCCACAAACAGACAGACAGACAGACAGACAGACAAAAATTGTAAAAAATGTTATTTTGCTATAATTATGTACCGTGTATAGATCCGTACGCATTTAGTAAAAAGCGGTTATTTTTATGTTAAAAACAGACACTCCAATTTTATTTATGTGTATAGATTATAATACATAAGTACTTAGTACTTTTGGAGTTTTTAACCTTCTACCTATTGTTAACATCACAGTAACATCGATAGAGCTGTAAATGCATTAGTAGGTAAAAAAATGCAGTTAAAAAACATTTTTGCAAAATTTGTTTTGGCCAGCTAGGTATAGGGGAGAAGAAGAGAGTTAATTACCAGCTCTCTTTTTTACCCTATTAAATGCTATAAACTATTAATATTACTTTATGATGCCTTTATTATTTAATTCACTGCAGCTCATTCAGCTTATTATTTTATTGTATGTTTATAATTTTATTACTTCATAAGCTCTTAAGCAATTTATTGAGATTTTTATGATATTTATTATTACAACATAACATAAGATATCTATACAAATAAATAAAATTGGAGTGTCTGTTTTTAATATTAAAATAACCACTTTTTAGTAAATGCATAATTATGGATCTATACACGGAACATATACCAAAATAACAATTTTACAATTTTTGTCTGTCTGTCTGTTTGTTCCGGCTAATCTCTGAAACGGCTGGACCGATTTTGACGGGACTTTCACTGTCAGATAGCTGATATAATTAGGAGTAATTTAGGCTACTTTTAATTTCGATTTGTTTTTTATATAACTGCAAACTGAACAATAACTTTTTTGTTAAATTCCACGCGGACGAAGTCGCGGGCACAGCAACTAGTTAAAAGTAAGTTTGACGTTTAATAAGTAAATTTTAAGCAACTATAAATTTTACTATGCTAATATTTTGCATGTTTATTTATTTTTCAAATATACTTTATCAATCGCAAAAGTATTTTTTGCTAAAATATTTATCGTTATAAATAATCAGATGTATAAAACTAATTAATTGAAAACACTACTGCGTTTTGGAATGTACTGATATTTTCAGAATATTAGGCGGTTCTGATATAAATATAGAACAGGCGGCATATAGTGTGAACTATGGTGATATTTGCGGCGGAGTGTTGTTACACAAGAAATGGGTTCTGACTGCTGCGCATTGTGGGTAAAAAGAATTATACATTATGTAGCAACGTACGTAAGTTTGGTGCGGTTAGGTGAGGTGAATGCGGGCACCAACTTTTGTTTGGTTATGTATCATGACAACGATCACAAATAATGCTGGGCAGTAAAGTGCAATTCTAATTGTGGTAGAGTCAAATCAAAGCCTATTGGCAGGGTATAGACTATATTAAATAGTAGACTATAGCTTTGTGATGATACCATAAATGTGAACAATCAGTACTAAATCTACAGTTGCATGTAGTACGGTGAGTGAGGGAGTCAAAACCCAAAATCTTCTGGCACCTCTATCTGGTATCCTAACATCTATCCTATTTTTTTCCTTTGCAGCCACATACGCATGTATTTATTCTCTGATGATGAAATTGTTTAGGCTTGTGATTACGTCTAGTTCCTGTTCTCTCTGTTGCCTACTACTTATATAAAAAAACATGCAATATATATATACTATCGATCTATAATCACTTAAACCTGCACCACACTAAAATTCAATCTGCTGTTGGATGTACATTTTTATACAACTGAGGTAGCAATCAGGCTTGCGATACGTCTGTTAGTAAACGATCACTGAGACTTTTGGATGTCTGCATCCACCAAGAACCATCGCAGGCTATAACTTAGGTAGAGCACAGCACGAAATATTCTGCTCAAAATATGGAGCAGCCCGACTGGGGTAGTACCTCGACCTTATAGAAAATCACAGTAAAATAATACTGTTTTCAAGCAGTATTGTGTTTCTGTTGTTGAGTAAGGTGACCAGAGCTTCTGGGGGGAATTGGGGGTCGGTTCGTCAACGCGCTTGCAATGCGTCTGGTGTTGCAGGCGTCTAACGGTAATCTCTTACCATCAGATGAGTCGTACGCTTGTTTGCCGACCTAGTTACGAGTAGGTATATAAAAAAAGGCTATTTACGTTTTCCCGCTGTCAACACAGCGACTCTTAAATTTTTTACAGAATAGAAAGCTATATTCGAATTGGGACTCAACATCGTCTAAGGGGTCTGAAAATCGGAATAAAGGATCACATTACACACCCGTTGTATCAAAAAGACCATTCTTTTGATTATGATGTTATGTTACTGGAATTATTCAAATATTTACGATTTGGAGAAACGGTGAATAATATTGCTATCAGTAGCGGAGAACATGAGGAAGATATCACTATCGCTGGTTGGGGATATGCTGTGGAAAAGGTAGCATTATTTATTTTATTAGAATTTAATTCGTAAATGATTTTTTTATGTACCTATTAAATATATTTAAGTAATTGTCATGCTGAAGGATTATTTTTGCTTTTCTTTAAGATATTTATTACTGCCTATATAACATTTTAATAGCTTGTCATAAAAGTTTTGTAATAACTTAAAAAATACTGTATTTTAATGTACGCCCATACGCATTTATAATACTTTGTTACTGACAATACAAGAGGCAGGATTACTGCCCCCCCCCCCCCCCGCCATACATACAAGTATAGTATTAAAAGTACAAAAAAGAGCCGTAAAATATAGGATATAAGGTTCAGTTTCACATGTCGAAAGGCTAGTACTATCAACGGCACAAAAGGACATGAATTATTTATTTAAAATGCATTCGTGAAAATATGAATAATTGCAAGTTTTCACGAAAATTCGGTAAACGTAAAATGATAACCGAATGACAGCTTAACGCGATCTCTGATGCGCAGTGGTCAATAATAAATTATTATTTCATTTCTGTCTGGAATACTTGAAGCCAGGATTATTGTTTGAAAATATAGTTTTATAAAACAAAACTTGTAAGTTACAGCCTAAGGCTTCGCTTCGACTGATAAAAAAATATTATTTTTAATTTATTATAGTATATTAAAAAATATTAATTTATATTTTATTATATATATTAGTATACAGTAGAAAAATTACTAAAGAATTTAATATTATTAAAAAAAGTTAAAGAGAAAGTTAGGAGTTATTTATTTACAAGACATATATCTTTTTTTAATTAGTGTCGGTTTTATTTAGTGCGACTTCTTATCCTTTTTTAGTAATAAGAGTTCGTAGTGCAGTAAAATATTAAGAGGAGATCAAATATTAGGTACAAAAAACTGTTATCCATATAGTAATATTAATTATATAATTAGTAATATTAATCTGCAAACATGTTTAGGAAGTAGGAACATTAAACTAATTAAAAAAACGTTCAGATTTAATATCAAACATTTTTAGGGTGACTACCAAGATATCTTGCAACAGATAAAAATACCGCTAGTCCCCTTCGAAAACTGTCAAAAGGTTGATCAACCCTGGTACAACAACACGCTGACGTCTAGAATGTTCTGCGCAGGAGGTAAAAATGGAGATGCATGTCAGGTGAGATTTACTTTGAAAACTGCATTCGTTTGACTAAATACCAACTATGTTCAGTGATGATGAGTTCAGATCACAAAAAGAGGTAGACTTTAATGTTATTTGATGGTATCAAACGAGCATGACGTCTTTAAGTGTTTGAACAGCGGACCGTCAACAGATTATTATAATTATAAACACATACGTTTATAAGTACCTACATAATGATTCAATGAAAATTTTATTTGAAAATAAATAAAATTCATAGCGTAATTTAAAATGAAATGGCTAACTGAATTTCCCACAAAAATACGCATAATAACAACTGTCTATACTTACAATACACGCTTTCCGCTTTTTTCACATTATTTCCTCCACACTTGTCTCGAAAAGTTCGCTGTTTAGACCGCATAGTACATTTCTATCTGTTTAGTGTTCTATAAATTGCAAACTTATTTTTAGATAAGATAAATATACTTTATTGTGCATACAAGTTTACATACAGGTATACAAAAAATAAAACATACAAAATAATATGTACAAAGGCGGTCTTATCGCTAGGTAAGCGATTTCTACCAGACAACCTTGGTGGACCAACCTTGGTTTTAGGTGTATAATAAAGAGTAAATTGTTATTATTTTTATTATACACGATTTTCATTTGCGTCCAGTTTCGTTAAGTTTTTAACAGGATTATTTTACTGAGATTTTGAGGGTGTTCGCTTTACTATACACGGCATGGAATAGTGCAGATATTTACAATTTAAATGATAGAGGCAAGCCATAGAGCGCAAACAATCGATTTTATCACTCCTCTTGATTGTGAACACTACGTATTGTGCTGTGTCTAGATTTATTAGGTTTCAATAGATCAATGCTCCGGTGAGTATTGTGTTAATTTTCACTGCTAACCGACAAATAATAGTGAGCTCTGTACCACATCAGTTAAATCTATATAGGTTGGTTTATGTATAAGATTATAATTATGTTATAATTTTTGTTGTAAATTTCGGGTTGAATTGTGTATCACGATCACGATTCAGCCTGTAATATCCCACTGCTGGGCATAGGCCTCTTCCCTATGTAGGAGAAGGATCGGAGCTTAATCCACCACGCTGCTCCAATGCGGGTTGGCGGATATATTCCCTAATCCCTACTATGAGTAACGATCGCTATCAGGTGTACATGATAACAACCGGGACCGACGGAGTAACGTTTGTGTATGTTATACTCTAATTTGTAAGGGTTTTGTAGGTATATTTCTTAAGAATTATTATGTTGTTTCAAGAAAAAATAATAGTAAATTAATCAATTGTGAAATTTATATGTTACAGATTTACAGAATTTATTCTCAAAAAGATTTTATACTTATGATATGATATAAACCCAATTGATTTTGCACAAAGTGTTTAATGTTTACTTTGTGTTGGGAAGCTATTTGCTGCATCTAAATTTCAATAGATCAATATTTTAGAGACAATATTGTTTTCAGAAACAAAACAATTGTAACATCTTAAACAACCAACTATAACTTCAACATGTGTAGTGTACATTCTATTAAATTAAATGATGATATCTTTAATAGACTTTAAGAAGTTGAAGTACAATACGCACTAAATGCGGAAATGTTAAAGAAACAGGAGTAAGAGAAAGAACAAGAAAGATAGCAGAAATTGAAATGGAGTAATTAAGACGTTTGCTTCGATTTTCAATAAGATTATAGTACCTATATTTTTTTTGTAAGAACAGCAGCTATAACTTTTAGTCATAACTTCAGCTAGGGCTTTGATATTTTAATATCAAGTAAAACATTAGACATCGAAGTCAAACAGAGAGGGAAACGACAGAAACGTCACAAACGATGTCAAACTATGTAACTGCTTTATGAAGGGCAGAGAAATTAATCGAAATATTTTTGAATACTAATACACACAACTAGATTATATTAAGATTTAATTACTTACTATATAATAAAGATTTTGATTACCGGGCACCACGGTTTTATAAAAAAGAAAAATATTTGAAACCAAAAATTCACCTTAACTTACACGTATTTTACTAAACTTAATTTTTATTTTAATATAATAAATGAACGTATTAGATAACAAAAAAATTGAGAAAAACATTATTAGATACGAAAAAAATAACTATTATTTTTGTAGACATTGCGATGGGAACTAATTTGAAACTGAAATTACGATTAATTTGAACAAAACGGGTACAAGAAGAGTAAGCGATTTCCGTACGTTTCAGTATGTAGTTTTCAACACAATTAATGTACAATAGTTCATTCACCCCTACGTCGAGACAACAGCGTGTAGCTGTTACTAGGTCGTCTAGTTGTATAGCGTACTTGTTAGCACCCCTGGTGTGATCTCGTTACTGCATCCCTTAGATCGAAATTATTTCTTATTATTTAGGAAATTATATGCTTGATAATACATAAATAGATGTCTTATTAATTAAAAAAAAAACTGAATAAGACCCATTGTATATAATTTTGGCGAAATGCTAAAAAAATTATTAAGCATACTTAATAAATATTAAACGACATAAAATTAAATTTTCTTGAGTGTTAAATGTTAATTTTAAATGTTTATTTAAATATGTACTAAATTGAATGCTTCAGATCAAGTAGTATTTCAATTTGGAATTTCTGTTTTTTTTTTGTTTTTTTTTTTAAAGTTACCTCAACGACGTAATGCTATCTCTAAAGTTGCAAATAAGTTTACCCATATTATATAAAAAGTATTCATTTAAAATTTCACTGAAAAATAATTTTAATTTTTTTTAAATGTAATTTACTACGAAAAGTTATATTTTGTAATATATTATGTGCGTATGTATTATATGCAGTTAATTTGTAAATTGTCAGAGAAATTTCGATATTGTGCACACAGTAACACAACATAAGTTGCAGAGTCACATTTCATGATTAATAAAAAGCATTAACCACGCAATTAATAGAAGTAATTGGTCATACTCATAGGTATATCACAATAAATGAATACAAGTTTAGGAAGGGTTTGTATTTATTTATTTTATTGATTTAATTATCAAATAAAGAAACAATATGTACATTGTACAAATTCACAATTATTATAAGTAGCAAAATAAAACCACTAAGGTTTGTACAATGCTACAGTTTACATTTCATGACGGTAAAAAACGTAATAGTTAAAAAACAATCTCAGTTACAGTTTCAGTTGGTACATCAATTTGTATTTTTATCTTCTATTCGTATTTTTTAATCTAAGTATATATACCTAATACGTGAAGCAAAAACTTTGTACCTCTTTTTACGAAAATTGCGCGAATGGAGGAGTATGAAATTTTGCACACTTAGAGAATTTATACAGACGGAGTAATATGTTAAGAATGCAAATTTTTTTTTAATTATGCATAAAATTACATTAAATCAATTAAAAAAAAACACTACACACACTTTTATGTATTTGACACACACACGCATATATACTCTTATCTTTAATGCTCAAACTTATAATTTAACTTAATTATGGTCGAATTTCGATCACTGCACTGGTCGACCACTAATTTAATATCTAATTTTATGTTTTAACAAAAGGTTTTGTCGAATACACATATCTGTTGGAATATACAAAACAGGATGTATTGCTCATATTAAAAGCCTTCGAATAGGCAATATGTTTGGCGTGACGGTCGCCCTAGTGTGACGGTGGTTATCGCGGTCAGTCCGTTGTGGTGGCGAAAGTTCCATTAACGTTTTCAACTTTAATCGCAGCACTGAAACCTATTCGGAGCGGTATTTGTAGGTACATATAAATTTCTAGTCTGGTTATTTGGGATTATGGGTCTTTCTATTATAGCTCGGAAAGCATATGATAGTTTATGTTGCTACTAGCTTCTGCGCGCGACTTCGTCGGCGTGGACCCCGCTCCTATTAGTCTTAGCGTAATGATATATAGCCTATAGCCTTCCTCGATAAACGGGCTATCTAACACTGAAAGAATTTTTCAAATCGGACCAGTAGATCCTGAGATTAGCGCGTTCAAACAAACAAACAAACAAACAATCAAACAAACTCTTCAGCTTTATTATATTAGTATAGATATAAACCATCATATAGCGAGTACTCTTTGCCGGTTTGGATATTTGTGCTTTTGATTTTCCCCATTGTGTCTCGTAGACCACGTAAATAGTATCTGTTACAATATAATAAGCATCTTATAGGGAGTACTCAGTTAGGGTATTTGGGATTTAAAGTTTCCCCATCGTGCCCCGGAGAAGACGAAGATTCCCAGTTGTTACCAAAAATACCTGATAGCCATCATTACTTTTGGTAGGAAAATTGTTTTATAACTCATAGTGGAACAGCGCGTTGATTCAGGCCTTCAGTTTTCTGTTTAGAATAATAAGTTTGTTTGGCTTTAGGACATAAATAGATAAAAGAGAAGGAAATACTACGAGAACTAAATTAAGTTACTTTTTGTTTTTAAGGGTAAACCACTCAAAAACATCTTAAAATTATGTTTCTACTAATACAACGAAATAAAAATCGTCCTATTCATCACGATAAATCGATTTGGAATAATATTCTTTAGAAGTAAAAATATTTACGCAGTACGTTGCTTTAGTTCAGTTGATCTAAAGCCTATGGATGTCTGAAACACCAGAAGCGTCGTAAGCGCATTGCCAATCCTACCCCTAATCCTCCCCAGAAGCCACCTTCCTCACCACAGGAACACAAAACTACTTGAAAGCAGTATTATTTAGTTCTGATCTGAACCTTACAGAGGTTGGAGTACTTCCTCAGATGAGCTGCAACAGAGTTTGGGGAGGATATTCTTTATTCTTTATTTGTACCAAAAATTTTACAATTTCTTAACTTAATTTATCTATGTAGCTTAATACCTTTACATTACATTTCTTTATTTTCATCATGACATCTAAACTAGGCATAGCCTGTATCTTAGATGTCAGTCAGTCACATTCATTACATAGGTATTTAAAGAAGAAAAACAAAAAAATTACATTTCATGCTCATCACAAGTACAATATTTGTTTTTGTAATAACAAGCAAACAAATAACAATAATTAATGCGAGGGTAGGTTAACAAAATAATTACATTGTGTTCAAACGAAATGTATAGTTTGACAACGACAACTATGAACTTAAGCACGTTAGATTAGACGGATAGTTCCTGCTGTAGGTATCCTATTTCAACAATTGTATTTTTGTTCCAGGGTGACAGTGGCGCCGGTGCTGTGTCCAAAGGTCAACTCATAGGCATAATTATCTTCATTTGGTTTTGGATGCGGACGCGTGCCCGGGGTCTACGTCAATGTGTCTAGGCCTTATATAAGAGAGTGGCTGAGGAAATATACTGGTGTATGATAATTAAATTTGTATATTGTATTATTTTATTGTAATATTTCACAAGGAAAATAAAATATTAAAAGCTTTCTAATCTTTTATTTCATACTTTTTATATTTACGTAAAGATCTAGTAAAAAATTATACTTTAAAATTATTTTGAAATATGACTCAAAAACTATAAATTTTATAAAGGATATAGAATCATAATTTATTAGAAATAATTATAATTATTATTTAACAAGCTTTTATACGAAAGAATCTATGTTCTTGGAAAAACTGTGTACTATTTTCCTCGTACTATCAAAAACAGAAACTTTGGTTTGCGATGCTTAGAAGACATTTTAAATCGTTATTCTGTCACATTATAGGTTTTTTTTATATATCTATATCGGCAATCAAGCGTACGGCTTACCTATGGTCAGCGATTACTGTAGCTTATAGATGTCTGCAACACCAGAAGCATCGCAAGCGCCCATCGCCAGAAGCTCTGGTCACCTTACTCACCCACAGGAACACAACACTGCTTGAAAACAGGTACTTTAATTAAGATGTTTTACACAGGTTTTTTATTAATTTAACCTATTTACCTGGCTTTCGAACTAATATTAAGATTTATTTATAAATTGGCTTATTTGATCTTAATATTCATTAATTGTAACTATTCGAATTCTAGACTTCAGAGTAATCTTAACAACTGTTCCAGTTGGGAGATGGGGGGGGGGGATTATGTATAACTTAGGTTACGCCACAAGCGTTTGCTACGAAGCCTGCAACTATTTTGACCGCAGACTGACCCGCGTCCAATTATTTAGTTATATAATTATTATGTAAAATGTATTTCACATTTACATAAGCTATAATTTTAAATAATCCGGGATAGTCTATTTCATAGAAGTTGTAAATCGGTAATAATTAGTTGCAGAGTGAAATTTTGGCTAAAAACTTATTTAATACTTATATATGTTCGCGACTTCGTCCGCGTGAAATAGTGACTACATGTTCAACGTGATTGTTTAAGTTAACATAATTATATAACTTTTTATTTATGAACCGATTGACATGAAACAAACATTAAATTTTAAAATAAGCTTACACCAATATATTAGTAAAAACCACATCTAAATCGGATAAGCTGTTTCTGAGATTAGCGTGCACAAACGCACAGACAAAAAGACAAAAATTCTGACAATTATTGTTTAGGGTTCTATTTGCGTTAATTAAGGTCACAATAATATTTTTTCTCATATTTACCTATATCTTAAATGTACAGACAGCGACCCGTTACATTTTTATTATAGGTATGTATGATGATGACAATTTTATTCTCAGTTGAATGAAATATTTTTACAAAGCCCACTGAGAGACTGAAGGATTGAGTTTCAACTGTCCCCATTTATAAGACATGGTACTTATTCTTTGAAGTCAGATTCTTCCAGCGCTCCAACTTGTATAAGTTTGGAGCGCTATAACTAACAACCTATGCGTTAAACGAAAAAAGTTTCAAATAAAAAAGATGGCAAATATTATTATCTACAATAACAATTTCTATATTTTTTGTCGTACGATGCGCGGTTCGCGAGATATTCGGTAAAACGCGTTTTCCAAGATGGCGGTTGATGCGGGCCCGGCAACGCCGCGCAAACTTGGATTTACATTCATTCCCTGAACATATTCCAAAAAAAAAAATACTAGTTCCCGTACGTTGCAAAACAAAAACTCCCGGCTACTGGGCTATACTTTTCTGTCAAACTTTGTTTTGTCATTCTCAATCGTATATACGGAAATATAACTATTTTATTTTTATACAATGTATAAAAGACCGACAACCTTATCTTATACTATTAAACGAGCAATTCTTGTATATATATATATATATATATATATATATATATATTCTGAATCTCGGAATCGGCTCCAACGATTTTCGTGAAATTTAGTAGGCAGGGGATTTCGGGGGCGAAAAATTGATCTAGCTAGGATTCATTTAAAAGAAATTTCGTTTTATCCCTGTTTTTAGGCAATGAAAAAATAACATTGAAAAGCTTAATTTCACAATTATTAACATAGCTGTAATAGCGTAATTAGGAAATCGGCGGGTGTCAAATCGTGTTGACCCGGTTTCGAATCTCAGTCTCCAGATTAATTTTTATTCTTTTTTTTTTTTAATTTCACTCGTGATTTATTATTTAAATGAAATTAAAATATAAAAATACCGAGAGAAAAAAAAACAAAAAATAAAATGAAAATACCGAGCTAGGCTCGGTCACCCATGTACTATAATTATCTTATATACGTAAAATATAATGACAATACTATAAATATTATTTTATATAGTGAATCTATTATATAATAAAGTTGTCGAGAATGAAAAGATTTCCATAGACACAAAGCTCAACGTTTATTAAATAGGTGCAGCACGAATGCAGTCGGAAGACAAAAGCCAGGAGGGTTTATGGGTTATGAGGGGCGTGCTTACAAAAGACAGACAAGCAATATATAATACCTTATGGTGATTACTATACATTATGTAATTTGTATGTATACTAGGATTACTATTTCCTGATCTATACGTACCTGTTCCTATACATGGACGTACGTTTAGACAAAGTTCAAAGTTGTGTATATAATATGTATAATTGTGTTTACTCGCAAACGAAAAAAAACCGACTTCAATTACGTTGGCCAGTTATACAATGTAGATAGATTAATAAAAAGTAAATACGCATTATTAGAGGTATCTCAAAAAGTGCAGGTCAGATATCGATTAAATTTAAAAAAGACCACATTACAAGCATTTCGATTGAAAAAAGAATCATCGAAATCGGTGCACTCAGAAAAAGTTCTGAGGTTACACACGTAAAAAAAACAACACAGCTAAATTGAAAACCTCCTCTTTTTTTAACTCGATTAAAAACCAGTAACGTATAAATATAACAAGGAAAAAAATTTTAAATAAAAAAATGATTATTTTTAACTATTAAAGCGATCTTATTAATTGAAACACAAGAAAGGCGCACTGTCTATAGAAACACATACCTAAGTATCAAAACTGAAGTCAAGCTTAATCGTAAGGGATGATGAAACGATGTATTTTCTACGTTTATATAAGTATGTATAAAGTTCTTTTGGTACGGATGTATGCTCTTGAGGACATACTATCTGAAGTAGAGCACAGCGGGAGGAGCAGCCCGACTGGGTAGTACTTCGACCTTACAGAAGATCACAGCTAAAAAATATTGCTCTCAAGCAGTGTTGTGTTCCTGTTGGTGAGTAAGGTGACCAGAGCTCCTGGGGGGCATTCGGGGTAGGATTGGCAACGTGCGTACGATGCTTCTGGTACTAAAGGCATCTATAAGCTACGGTAATTGATTACCATCGGGTGAGCCGTACGTTTCTTTGTCGACCTAGTTCTATAAAAATAAAAAATAAAAAAACTGTAAGTTACAGGAAATTTTTGGTACTTTTTAGTTGGGTTCTAAATGGTTTGGATATACCATTGGAAGCAATAGTTGGCGCTAAAACCAAGAATGACAACCTTTGTTTGATGCTTTCATAGAAGTGTATATGCTGAAATAATTGTAAATAGGTACCTATAAAATGACGTGGACAGTAACGTTTAGTTCTAAAAAGAGGTAAAGAAGAAAAAATACATCTCGATCACTAAAACTTTGAATCCTAGTTACTCTTTATTATTCGTATATAATTTCTTATATAATATACAAATCTGGTGCTTTTATTTACTATGCCCATGGTATAAAATTTCGAAACAACTTCGAGAAGGAAGCCGATAGATAGGAGAATTCGGCTGGGCTGAACGGCGTTTCGCAGGCTTCGTCGAGTCTTCACTTTGATTCCGCGATGCTTGTAAAACAAAAATCTTCGAGCAATGCGTTCTGCCTGTTTTAGCATTCGGTACCGAGACGTGGACACTGTTGAGGGGACTGGTCCACAAGTATAAAACGTATATATGTGAAAAAAATCATACGTAGGTAGGAATTTCTAAAGCCTCCTTGACATAATTATTTTGATTAACTTTAATTTACTGTCGTTGATTTTAAGTTTACGTTATAAAGATAGTTATACTTACCTTTTGGAAATCGATTATTGTTTTAGTATACAATATTATATATAGCGTATCTCAAGATATATGAAAAATTACCAGGAGGGTAAGGAAAAACATTTTTTTTTGTATTGGTTTCAATTTCAAAATTGTATTACCCTACGTACGTGAAACGCCTTGATGCCTCTCTCTCAACGACCCCTAGTAGAATGCAATCCGATATAGGGGATACGGATATACGCACAATACAGGCACAAACGCTCAGACTATTATATACATCTATATAGTAGTCTGAGATCTCTGGTACATTTTTGGCACTTGACTACTATCAAGCTAATTTTCCGTGAGTAGCTTCATTTTGATGAGACGTCCGAAAATTTCCTCTACGAAAACTCTCGATTGTGGTAGGTATTAGGGGTAGTAGGGGATAGAGCAGCAGTGAGCGTAGTACCGGGTTAACGTAAGGCGTAACGGCGTCGCATCAAAATGAAGCTACTCATGGAAAATTAGCTTGACAGTAGTCAAGTACAAAATGTACCAGGGATCCCGGACTATAGCTTATACAAAAAATTGTCACTAGAGAGGATCGAACTCGAGACTGCTGACGAAGCAGACAGTCTAAGTGACCACTTCGACAACCCGTCTTCTTAAAATACAAATAAATATAAATAAAATCTTTTCGTTTTGGTAATTAATCCTGTATAGAACAGTGACAGAATTTCTGAATGTTCTTGATGTTCTACATTTCGAACCAATTAAGTCACATAGAACTAACTATACAGCTGAAATGTGACAATTCAAAGTTAAGTAAGTCTACAGGAACAAAGTATATCTATGTATTTTGTTTCTTTTTTGTTTTAAATTTTAAATGTCTTTAGAGTAGTTATAAGTATAGGTAGAATCAGTTGTTAAAAAGCTGTCTAATAATTTATTTCCTTGCAGCCAATGCACGGTAATCACTCCGTCAGCCGCCTTTCAAATAAATTTGACCAGAAACGTTCACCAATTTTTGCACTTTAAAAAAATCGGAAAGCAATAAAATGTTACAGTCGAAAGCTCCGACACCGGCGTTTAAATCGCGTATCGACAGAAAATTTCGTTCGAAAAATCACCCGAAAAACATTTTCCATTTTCCCAAAAACCACCCGCTCGCCATATATATAACATATAGTATATAATGTTAATGTAATTATCTGCCTTCAATTTTGTATAAATATTTACATGTGTGCGTTGATGTTTTATACTTGTGTGAGTGCGCGTGGTCGCATACGTACACGGAAATGCATTCGTATGCGTTTATTTTATCTACGCTGTTTGCTGTATATTGATGTGTGGGGTGCCCCCGACACCCCCTCCTGGGGGGAGTCATGATGACGATGACGAGTCTGCGCAAGTGCTAGAGAGGGACGGAAGCACAAAAACTATCTAGGATACCTATAGCACTGTTGTTTCACCCTGCGCTGTGTATGAGCACGTCGAATACTATCCGTTTTTCCCTGCTATTACGCCTTATTGATAAACGACCGACCGGGTCGGTAAAGTAAATTATTAAAATTTTTATACGCATAGCTTACGGCGACAAAAGCTCAAATGTTTTCATGAAAACGGCGGAACGAGGTCTAATATAAAAAACTGGAGTCTGTGTTCAGCGCATTACGAACGCGACGCTGTATTTCATATCACAATGTTAGCGGGTTGTTAGTTACCACTAAATTTCACTGAGTGCCGTTTTGTAACTACGAAATGGTAAATAGACCACATGAGCATTTAAAAGTGGTTATGGAGATATGCTACTGGCAATATTTAGATGAAATATTCATTAAATGCCTGACAAATAATCTTACATACATAACTCGTCGTTCTAGATTAACGACGAAAAAGATACGACAAGATGCGATACGAAAATTTTGCGTAGCCATTGCACCTATAACACGTTGCTACGTTGTCTCATTAAGTCATGTCGCGTGAAGTATTGGTCGTATTTCGTCTTGTTGTCTCGTTTTCAGAAAGTATGTAAACCTATTTAACCCTATGTACTTATATTAATTGTAAATGGAGCGATGGATTTCTTCATAATAGGGATTCATGCCTTAAGATTGGTATTTTGTGTGTAGTTTACGTTCTAATTCCTAAATTTGCGTTACAAATAATAATTTAATTGTAAGCTTGCTTGGTCTCTTACGGGATAAGTATTTGTGTTTAGAGATAAGCCGGAACAAACAGACAGACAGACAAAAATAGTAAAAAAATGTTATTTTGGTATAATTATGTGTCGTGTATACATCATACGCATTTAGTAAAAAGCGGTTATTTTAATATTAAAAACAAAAACTCCAATTTCTTTTATTTGTATAGATGGGAAGATTACTACGAAGCATATTGTAAGTATTAAATAGAAAGTTCGTTAACTATGTCAAAAATACAGACACTTATTCAGGAACGAGTAAAACCACGGGAGACATCTACTATGTAGAGCAAGGATTTGTACGTACAAGACAATGCAATGTAACGCAGGTTGTAACATAATTGGCTTGCCCTTTGGCGTAATTGGTATAGTGGTTCTGTTTTCCGCTCCAGGATCGTGGGTTCGACTTTCGTCCCCAGTCCGGATGTAAAAAATATGTTATAAATATGTGTATGATTAGGGTGTTGCCTCGAACAGGGCTCAAAGTCAGGTTAGGTCATTTAGGAACAGTGGATGTGTTTGTGTGTAAATAATATATTTAGTTATTTGACTATACAATCTTGGATCAGCGTGGTGGATTAAGCTCTGATCCTTCTCCTACATGGGGAAAGAGGCCTATGCCCAGCAGTGGGATATTATAGGCTGAAGCGACTATACAACACAGACACTAAGTTGCCGACCTTAGTAAGAGTCGTCCTTGTATGTTAAGCATATTTACTCATTTTATTACATAATCGCGCAATGGTTATCTTAAAATTATAATTAAAATAAAGAAAAATTATTGTATATTAAAACGTGAAAAACAATTTAATATAATTATTATTATAAATACGTAGGTATATATAGTATATAAAGGAACGGAACACATAAAAGAAATTATTCGTTATTTCCAACACAGACGCGCCTGTTATTTGCATAATGTATACTTAACGTATATACTTATTTCACATAAAAAGCATAGAACAGTAAATACAATGAAAGTGGTAGCGCTTATTTACTTTATCAAATGAATCTAGACAATCTTAATACAACATTTGAGTAATCTATACAAGCTTATTTAAGTCTTAGAAGATTATATTAGAATACATAATTATACTATAAAAATATTTTCGGTAGAGGTTATAAAAAAAAACTTTAAAATATATTTGGGAAAGTAGCTTGCGTGTTAATATATATAATATATTTATTATTGTCTTCTGCAATAGATTCGATTTTTGCTTGGAGTGGATATTTGTCACTAGATCTGAGTTTTTTTTATGAGTACCCTACCGTGTCCTGGAGAAGACCTCGAACTTTCGATCCTAATCTTATTGTAATATCTAATTGACTATTTACATCTGAGAAATACTTTTAAGATAAAGATCTAGAATTCTAGATTATGAAGATAAGATAGTTAAGGATTACGGAGAGCTGGGATTTGATTTGTCCAGAAGTGGACTGCAATATGCTGAAGTGAGCGAGCGAAGCGATACTTAATTTTTTCGAAACAAAAATAAAAAAAACACACGTATTATGTAACTGAATGTCAATGTAACATAAGTATGCCATTTCCATGATGTTCACTGTTCCGTGGCGGCACATAAGGCTTAATAAGCGCAAATGAAACAGTTTATACTCGAATATTTTCCCGGGGCTCAGCGAAACATCGAGAACAATTGGAAAGATAATCTTCCGACATTGACGCGTAATTATTATCTGATTATTGCTGCTTTTAATATTATATTTTTATTATTTGCACTTTACTTACACACATATACCTACAAACATACACTCACATACATGAAAATGATTGCCGTAATAGGTCAGTGAACTTTACGTGTTTATGGGGGTTCGCTTCAGCCTATCGCAATTTACTGCTAGACGTAGGCCTCCCCATGTTCGCGACAAACTTCCCGGTCCTCTGCAGTCGTCATCTAGCCCATACCGGTAATATAATAATCATAAGTGTCCAACTCGGCTTTGCATAAAATTTGGACATGACACATCTTCATCACTTATGACAAACTTGTAATTAATATTTACATTTATTTAGTAATTATTTAATAAGACTCACCATTACATATTAAAAAAAAACTAAAATGAGGTATATGATTAGGTATTAAGTATATATATAAATCCTCTTAAAGTCAGTTACGGCAAGCGCTTTAGACAAGTACCTAAGTCGTCTGCATATTATAAAAATTTACAAAAATTACAAAATACTACAATTAGAAATTCACACTTTTAATTGAGAAATCGAGAGATTTTAGCACTTTTTTTCCTTAAATGTAGCCAGGTTATCTACAAAGACTTCTTATGACTCGTTTTTAGCTGCAAATTCTCTGTAGTAGGTACTTCTGAGTACTTCTGAGTAGGCACTCAGTACAGATTTTAGGGAATAATAAGTTAGGTTTGTTTTTTCTGGGTTTTTATTTTATTTTTTTATTTTGGTTTTATAACGTTATATTTATTTTTTATTTTTTGGTTTTAAACAATCAATTAATAAGTCAAGTACCTACGACAGACCGCAATAACAAAGAGAGTATTAATAGTGACACATAGAAATTTGTACCACCCTGATCCAGGGATTATGTGTAATATACAAATGGATGAGCGGATATAATTTTAATGGGCGCGTTATTTGCTAATTGAGATTTTTTTAGTGTACTATATTTGTATCAAATCACTATTGATTATTATAAAACAAACAATTAGACGAGTCTGTCTGTCGTTCGATATGATCGATGATGGTGATGATGATGTTAAGTTTACTCAAAAAGTAATGAATGCATTTTTATCGGTTTTCCGTTTTCAACAAAAGATTCCTGAAATAGAATTTGGTAATATATTATGTAGTGATTGGGATAGGACTGTAATTTTTGATAATTTTGTTTTGAATTACATACATAGCGATCGTCACTCATAGTAGGGAACATATCCGTCAACCCGCAGTAGAGCAGTGTCTTAGATTAAGTTCCAATCCTCCTCCTACATGGAGAATGAGGTCTATGCTTAACAGTGGCATATTGTAGGCTGAATGCACGAAATAAAAAATGCGTGAAAGTAACCAATATACATATAACATATGCCTATGCTACATTATTATTCCAATCATTTTTGGCTCGGAATTCGTTTACTGCAAAAAAAATTTTTTATTACAAACCGATGACGTTGAAAATACTGATATGTTAACAAGAAAGTAACTCTTTATAGTAACCTGAAATAAACGACTATAAACAAACAAAGAAAACGCACACTGGAAAATACACAATAAATCAAAATTTACTTATATAATAAAATACTAGCTGACCCCGCAAACGTTGTTTTGCCATTTATGTTATTAACCCCCGCAACCCCCTCTTGTGGGTGGAATTTTGTAAAATCCGTTCTTAGCTGACCTCTACTCGGCAAAAGGAATATTCCTACCAAATTTCAAGTCTCTAGGCCTTATGGTTCCAGAGATATCGTGATGAGTCAATGGGTGGAAATCTCTTTTATATATATATATAGATTATACTGACAAAACTCATTAAAATATTTTACCGATAAATCAATATAATTATGTGTTTAAAATAATTAATACGATAAAATGTTACTAATTTTTCATTAAGGCGACTAGAACAGCTAAGTAACCTTCAAGAACGCACGCACACATTTACAATATCGACGTGAACGCCATTTAACTATGGCGCTTATAAAAATTAACTCGACAGCCGTTTAGCGAGATTATACCCGACCATGCTAATAGATGGCGCGAAAGCATTTTGGAGTTTGACGGACGGCTGTCAGTTCGCATACATTTAGTTTTTTCGATCGCAATTATTATAGTCCGGGATTCCTAGTACATTTTTTTCACTTGATTACTATCAAGCTAATTTTCCGAGAGTAGCTTTATTTTGATGAGACGAACAAAAATTTCCTCTACGAAAACTGTCGATTGTGGTAGGTAATAGAGTTAGCAGGGGATAGAGCAGCAGTGAGCGTAGGACCGGGATTACGTACCACCAGTGGCATAGCGTAGGGGGGGCGGGGGGGGCGGGGCCCGCCCCGGGCGGCACTTTTTAGGGGGCGGCAAAATTTATAACAATAAATAATAACAATATTTTGAAAATATTTGAACCATTTTATATCATTTTTATCGGAACTATACATTCTGACCGATTGAAAGTATCACGGAATTTCTCTTTACTTAGTTTGTGGCGAAGTCGGTGAATCCCTTTTATTTTGTAGCGACTGGCAACGTCTATACTTGTGGGAATTTCCCGTTTGTGACTTACTTAGTCATAAACGGGAGTTAGTCTTACCTATGGATGAACAAGCTTAGCTCGGTTTAAATCGTGTTTATTGGAAATTTTATTTACATCCCAATTACATACTTATGGAATATCAATAATATTTTTCGATCTTACCGACATAATAATAAAAAGAAATGAACTGGTTATTCAGATAAAAAAACACGAGTGCAATTAGAAAAAAAAGGGAAAAAGAAAATCGATCTGGTGACATGTGGATTTGAACCGGGGTCATATAGTTTCATGACCACCCGATTTTCCACCTGATAACTTAATAGATTATGGCAAAATTTACTTTCCTATTCTAATAATGTTGTATTTTTTCATTATCTGAACACACGGGTAAAACGAAATTTTCTAAAAATTAATCCTAGCTAGATCATCATACAGATGTTTGCCGTGGTCTGGATGTTTGTGCAGTCCTTGTGGGTCTCCCCAACGTGCCTCGGAGAGCACGTTAAGCAGTCGCTCCCGTTTGTTATCATGTACGCCTGGTAGCGATCGTTACTCATAGTAGGGGACATATCCGCCAACCCGGATTGGAGCAGTGTGGTGGATTAAGCTTTGATCCTTCTCCTAAATGAGGTAATGGTCTAAGAAACGTGGAAGAGCGACCTTCACCGATCTGATAACTCGATGAGACATATTTTTTATCAAATATAATTTATGAACAAATATGCCTATGATAACTTGCCTATCGAAAAGTGGTCATAGCTACTTTTAATTTAATTAATTTTAATTAATTTTTTTTCATCACCTTCACTCATTATGATAACCGAATGTGTTTTATCCCAATTGATAGTTTTTAACACACAGAATATGTCTAGATAGGCTTGTCTACTTATTTTTGGTCATGGCTACCTGGCAAGTAGATGTGAACAGGTAGGTCAATATATACCTATATTCGATACTACATCTACCTGTAAGATATTGTAATTACAAAACCAATCATATAGGCTTGCCTGCAAAAAAAAAAAAGCATTGACCTCTTTTCGATAGGCAAGTTATCATAGGCATATTGTTGTAAATTAATATTTGATAAAAAATATGCCTCATCGAGAGATCAGATTGGTGAAGGTGGATGTTCCACGTCTCCTCTACTGTAAGAGGCCTATGCCCAGCAGTAGGATATTACAGACTGAAGCGTAATCGTGAGTTTTTTTTCTAAAAAGGGAGGCAAACATCTTAACCTTAATGTATTAATATACCGGGTGAGTAAAAAATATGGAAACCCCGAAAAATTCGGAAAACCGCACAGGTTAGTCGTGAAACAAAGGTCAAACCTAGGTAACTTTTAACGAGGAATCCAACGGTGACCTTTTTGTTTCTGATTTTTATTTCTTTTAGTTAGTTAATATTTATATAATTTAATAGTACTATTGTCCTACAAATTGCGTGGTACGTTATCCCGTTATCCCGTGAGCATAGGCTCACTGCTGCTCTATCTCCTGCTATCTCTGTTAGCTACCACAATTGAGTTTTCGAAGAGGATTTTTTTGTTCGTCTCATCAAAATGAAGCTACTCCCGGAAAATTAGCTTGATACTAATCAGGTGAAAAAAATGTACTAGGGATCCCTACCTATTACTTTTTCCGATCAAAAAAAAACTGAACGTATTCGAACTGACATCCGTCCGTCAAACATCTAAAACGCCAAAATTCATTGTTATCATTGTTATGACAATCAATATTTAGTAATAATAAAATATTCTTACCTTTTAATATCGTTCATATTTTGGGCATTTGTTTTATATGAACGTTTTTTACTTTTCGTGACGGGTTTCGCTTTATTTCCCATATAGAAAATAATTAAAAACAGTAAATAATCTTATGCGAATAATGCGGAAAAACGAGCAACACGTCCGTTTAGCATCAGGCCTTGGCCGAGACTGTCTGTACACGGGTATTACGCACCCATGCGCACGTTTTATGATTATTTATGCTCAAAAATAAGGAAACGTGTATTTATAAAAATCTATTGATCAAACAAAATAATTAAAACACTATCACGATAGTATGTTGCTTAAAGAATAATTTGACAAAATATCAGAATTATAGCCTGTATATTAACATGGTTTTTACCCGTTAAAAGATATGTTTAGAGGTATCTTTGTGATTTTTTTCTATCGTATCAAATTTAAAGAATCATGTTTTCAACACACTATCTATCTAGCATATATCCTGCAGAATATCATATATTTTTCTGTTATTTTTCACTGCAGTGGATCATATACTTTTAGGCGTTATAAAACATCATTTTAGCTCTTCTAGTCGCCTTAAATCATCAACGTTCGATCGGTGATAGAATAGCTCGTGCTCAAAGGAATTTAATAAAAATCAATTTTAAAACGTACAAGCGAATGTCGCCTTTGTCAAACTAAGTCAAACGATGACGTTAAACAATCGAATTTCAAAAATAATATGACAAATAATATGACATGTATGACATGTGATTATGAAATAATATGACATGTATGACATGTGATTATGGTCTAGGATCACTAAGGTCTAAAAAAAAAATTGCAGCAGGCCTATGGCGGCAGAGGTTGTTTTTATAAATTCGCAATATTGAAATCAGCCTATAAAAAATTGTTTCATCTAATTAACAGATGAGGGAATATTTAGCTATCTCGGATCTTAGACCATTACACAAGCCACGACAATCCTCAAAAGATCATATTTTCTTACAAATCACGTGATTCTAATTCCTTATTTTTTGTGATATTTTTGTAAATTGTACGATAGGAATGGATCTGTTATATTTGACAGTATATTTAGATATTTTTATAATTAAATTTTTTGTTATATAAGTTTTTAAATTCATAATAATAGTATAAATTCAATAACAAAAAAAAATTTTTTTTTTTCATGCTACTATAAGAAAAAATATCACAGGAATCGAACGTTAAACTTTCAATCGCCTTGCTACAAGGCACAAGCTCCAACGTTCATCTAACCCAATAAGTATGGAATTGTTAGGGCAGGTTAGTTATGGGCCACAGTACGCGACAAACTAACACGTAGCTTCCGAAATGACTCTTATCGACATAGAAAAAAGAATCACAATCTTTTGCACACAGCTCCTTGAGTTCAATGGTACTAATGAATCTTTGGAGGCGGTTCGATTCGTTATACTTCTCATGTAGATACCACAACAGAGGATATAAACGACGTTAAGTGTTTTAAATCAGGTTAAAATGACTCCCTATTAAGTATATAATTAATATAAAGTTATAGTAATGGCGGCCTGTATGTTATATAATTCGGAAAGTGCCATTTTGTATATAATCTTTCTGTACATGAGTTTCGTGATATTGATTCCCTGATGATAACACCTCAGTTGAAATTAATAACAAGCAAATAGTTTATTCTAAACGACTGTACAAAATGCACTCACACATATAAAGTGTAATTTGTAAATTGAATTCCTCGGTCAGGTTCTACTAGAGGCTGCACGGGTGGAAATATATATGGAGTTTTATAATAAACACAAAATCATTATTTGATGATTCCGAGGTGTACGCGGGTGATTGGGATGGGGCCACCACGGGGAGGAGGGTGCAGCCCATCCCCCCGTTGATGGGGCCGTTGCAGCAGCAATGCAACCTTCCGACATCAGTGTGGCCAGCGAGCCTGATGACGACGCGTGTTTAACACCTACGCAACGCGCGCAAAAACTCACCGCGCAAAAAAAAAAATCAAAAAATATCACAAAAAATTCAAACGGCCTAAAATAAAAATAAAAAATCGAAAATTTAAAAATACCAATCTTTTGGTTTAACAAAAATTTCGAAATTACGCGCATGCGTTAGAGTCATCGCTGCCGCCCGCTGACACATTCAAGAAATAGTTTTATGCAATAGACGATATTCAGTTTTTCCACATAATCATCTTAGATTTTAAGTGATTTATTAACCTATAGTATTCAGCAACACTTGAACTCTTGCAATAGATCGGAAAACCGGTTTAATTTCTGTAAACTATAAACTAGTGTTAAGGCAACTGAGAGGCAGTTCAACTCGGATTTGTTGTAACAGGGCAAAATAACATCTACAACCATCCGGGAGGAGCAGCCAGGAACAATTACACGCAAAAGAAGATCCATGGGAAATCCACGAGGAAGGTCGTGGTGCCATAGATGCAGGAACAACTAAGTTAAATGCGCAAGAAGCTGAAAACAGCCAAGATTTTATAGCTAAAGCAAATTTAGAAATAAACAAATAACAGCCACCGCCATTTGACGATAAAGAAACACGTTTTTTCGCAATAGAACAAGTTTTACGTTTATATCAACCGTTATTATAAGGAAACAATAGAAAAGAGAATTTAAGAATTTGAGTTTTTTAAGTACATTTAAACAACACTGGTTAATTTTGGAACAATTTCGATTGATTTACTTTAAGTTTTATATGCAAACTCTCCATATATATTATAGTGAAAGTAATCTAGTGACTCTGGACCTAAACATAAGGCTAAGTGATATTTGAGACTTTTGGCAAATAAGTTTTGGAAAAGTTTCGACCAATTTCATTGACCGATTCAGATTATACGGAAGATGAAAACAAATTAAGCGAAAACAAAACTCGTGCCTTAAATTGGCCTTAAATTATTAGTAAAAAGGTAAGATAAAATTACGCCAAAAAGTTACAAAAAAAATCTAAATTAACCAAGTTTACCTACCTGTTGAAATGACTTCTAGATTTTTTTAATAGTACAAAATTAAAAGTAAATTAACGTTAAGACTTAGTTAAATGTTTTGTTATTTCTATACCTGTAACGTTTTATATGAGTAAGTATATAAAAAAATATATAAATATATATAAAATTGAACGGGCTTAAAATAAACTAGACATAATAAATAAGGACAATACACCAGAAGATAAATCTGACAAACTAATTTGAAGAAGAAACAGAGAAGAAGACAGAACACAGTTCTAACTAGAAGATATCGAAGACTTTACTAAAAACAAACTACCAGACTGAGGACGACAATTAGAAGACCTCGCGATAGGTAAGTATTAGCATTCCTGACAATATTGACGGTTAACGTCTTTACCTAATTGTTTTACTGATACAACTTTTGTATCGAAATAAATTGTAAGTTCCAAAGTAGCTGGACTATTTCAGTCCTGCTCATAACCTGCACCGAAATAACCGGTATCTCTGTCTCTCTCGCTCTCAGGATTCTCTTATACAGCTTTAGTATTTTATTCCTTAGGTACAGTAAATTTTAAATGTATTTCAGCAAGTTTTTCAGATTCAATTTTTTTGACAAAATGAGATTTATGTATAATATTACTATTCATTTTATATTTTTTATCATCGCCATCTTTTTTTTTGTCATCAACGACGTTTTTAAGGCGTGTCCGAACGTCATCTGATACGTTCAAGTCACGGAAATGTATCAAAATATTGTCTAGCTTACGTTAGGTGGCACCTCATGCGTGCCCAATGCCAAGAATGGCATAGAAACATTCGCCTCTAACTTTCGTTTTCGTCAAGTCAAGTTCAGGTTTTGCCGATGACTCGGGCAGGGTGCAGTGCGCATGCCTAAGTCATCGCAGTCATTGCCCAGCCAAATTATTGATTGCGGGTAGTCGGAAAACTGCGGGAGGAAGGGGGAGCGTCATTTACCAATGTGATAGTTTTCACAACGCTCAATTATGTAGGGTGGGGGGAGGGGTCGTTGGGGGAAAAAATGTATATATCAATATGGCGGATTTCGGCGGATTTTGTATTAAATTCTATCGGCCCCGCCTGCGTGTTCGGAATTTATGGACGGGCTTTAGTGGAACATTGATGGGTTTTTATTAAACGGTTTTAAATTTTATATGTACCTAGATAGATTTTAATTTGATTTCGATTATGAACTTTATTGCTCATACATTATTTAAATTACTCCTTACTGCTTAATACCGTCCTTCGTCGTTTCGCAAAAGGGCTTCGCTTTTTATCTAATGGACTCGTGAAGTCAATGAGGTAGCTTCTTACTGTAATGATATGAACCTACTTAGTACATTGACTTACACCTTACCGAACAAAAACCATATAACAACTTAAGGTATGTACGGTATGCGCAACCCTTTAAACTCTAAGGGATTTTCGAACTTCGACAAACATAAATGGAAATTAATTTTAAACAAAATTAGATCACAAAAGATATCGGAAAAATAACCGTAACAAAACATCGTACTTTACTTGACATTATTTTTGGTCCATAACAACCTGACTCATTAACACCATCAAATTACAAAACTCCATCAATTTAAGGTATTTTACAATATAATGGGAGAGCAATCAACATATCGACTTAGTGATTATTGATCAATTACACATTGCTTAAGAGATCTCACTGACCAGATACCTAAACCCTTAAATATTCAAGCTATTAGGGTGTTAATAATCTATAACCCTGTATTGCTAAATCTAGTTCGGCTTAACCACAAATTGTCTGTGGGCATATATGAAATGTTTTTAGACAATATACCTAAAGTCAGTTGATACAAATACCAATAAATAAATACTTTCACAAACTTGATTCTTTGATAAGCGTTTTTGCTGATCATGCTAATTAAGTCCAAAATTTTCTTTTGGTAGGAGAATAGGACTTTGTCTAACTGTGGGACAAATATACCTAAACCTACCTACTAAAATACCATGACTCATGTATACAAAATTTGACTAAATGTATTTAAAGATGGGAATAAGTATTAATTAAGGAAATAATTCTTTGTGTAAGGAATTAAGCGAGTAATGAAATGAAAAAATACATTGAAAAGAATAAAAATATAAAAATAAATAAATAAATAATAAATATCTATAACACACACACACACACACACACACACACACACACACACACACACACACACACACACACACACACGGTCGTCTATTCCTACAGTAAGCAACTTAATGCTTGTGTTATAGGTAACAGCCGACTGGTATGGCTACATACATATTTTTTTTCGATTAACATACATAATAAATCATCATCATCATCATCACATCAGCCTATCGCAGTCCACTGCTGGACATAGGCCTCCCCAAGTTCGCGCCAGACATCCCGGTTTTCCGCAATCCTCATCCAGCCGACGCCGGCAATCTTACATAAATCGTCGGTCCAACGGGCCGGAGGACGGACGTCCCACACTGCATTTGCCAAGACGCGGTCTCCACTCCAGGACACGTCTGCTCCAGCGGCCATCGGTCCTGCGACACAAGTGACCAGCCCACTGCCACTTCAACTTGCTTATTCTGTGGGCTATGTCGGTTACTTTCGTTCTCTCGCGGATAGCCTCATTTCTTATTCTATCTTTGAGAGAAACCCCAAGCATAGCCCGTTCCATTGCACGTTGAGCGACTTTAAACTTGTGGACCAGTCGCTTCGTCAGTGTCCACGTCTCGGCTCCGTATGTTAACACAGACAGGACGCATTGTTCGAAGACTTTTGTTTTCAAGGATTGCGGAATCTTCGAAGTGAAGACTCGACATAATAAATACTACATATATATATATAAATATATATTACATCCAGACTCGGGGTGGGAATCGAACCCACAACCCCCGGAGCAGAAAGCAGGGTCACTCGCCAACAGGCTAGTCAAAGTCAGTAGAAAATTACACAGTTAACGATTTTCAGTTTTAGAGTTTAATTTTTTTTTGCGCTAGAATGCGACACCGCCATAATTATTGTTAATTTATTTTTATTATTATCTGGTTTAAGTGGATGTGCTTAATCCAATCTAAATTTTCCTGATATTTCTTTAATTTTTATTAATGTAGATGCTCTAAATTTGACCTTAAACCTTTTTTTTTTTGACTGATTGACGATTAGTCAACTACTTACTAGTTGATGACAAAAAGAAAGTCCCTGGTTGTCATAATATAACACTCACTTCAGCCTTTCGCAGTCTACTGCTGGACATAAGCCTCCACAAGTTCGAGCAAAAATGGCGTGAACTCATGTGTGTTGCCCACAACCACCATGCTGGGCAGGCGGGTTGGTGACCGCAGGGCTGGTTTTGTCGTCTTCGGCCTGTGTATTTCAGAGCCA
The DNA here is from genome assembly GCA_905220545.2 of Melitaea athalia. NCBI lineage: Eukaryota > Metazoa > Arthropoda > Insecta > Lepidoptera > Nymphalidae > Melitaea > Melitaea athalia. The sequence continues at coordinate 9,393,925 of HG992203.1, forward strand.
ACAGTTGGATGATTATTCCACTATTGGTCGGCTTTATAAGTTCCAAGATGGTAGTGGAACTATGTTATCCCTTAGTCGCCTCTTACGACACCCACGAGAAGAGAGGGGGTGGCTATATTCTTTAGTACCGTAACCACACAGCATAACATAGTACATATATAAAGAGAATCTACAATACATATCTATTTGAAATATAAAATTTACTTAAAAGAGCGCAAAATCCTTAAACGTCACGTCATTTAAAAATCTCTATACATCTTTTGAGATACAGATCACGCCATCTATATATTATCGAATGAAGTAAATTACACAAAAAGCGCCAATCAAGGGATCAATAAAATTGAACTTGTCTAGCAAGAAAGAAAATGTAAAAAAAAAACAATTATAGGACAAATTCCCTATTAAAACTAATATGCAAAAATACTATAGTTTATATGATGATAGTGAGAGGTTTACGCGTTTGGTTGTTTTGCCTCGCAGGAATGTAATGTTTGCAGCGACGAAGAATGCACAGTAAAAAATATGAGTCTACTAGATGATGCTACCGACTTGAAGTAGGCTTCACTTACTACAACATAATTCTAACATTAGGTATTGTAGAAGAATTTTAATTATTAAATATGTCTCCTTGCAAAGGCATCAGTTCGGTATTTTTTTGATTTAATTATATTTACATCTCTCATGTTCGGTAAGTAGGTTCTTATTACCTCCAAATGGGGCTTGTAGGTGACACATTACCGCTCTAGGGTAATAATGTAGCTAGAAACGCCCTAGGGCGGTAAGTAATTAAAAAAAAAACACTTCTTTCTTTCAATTAGTTCGCGTACATCTAACAATCATACTGGCAATGGACATCATGCATTCATCCCAATGACCAAAGAGGTCGCTTTGCTATTCAGCCTTGTTTTCGTGTGAGTATAATAGTCATCAATTTTAAATATCGAACGGCGAAGCTCAATTTGAAAATTGTTCCCATTTCACTATAAACAACAAATAAAATGATTTTTATTCTTGTAATGCCGGTTTTTTTCTACTTACCTCACAATCGAGATGTAAAGCAGAATAGTTAGCTCGGGTGTAAGCATCAATTGCACCCTCGAACTATAGGCGCCCTCGCTGCGCTCGTGCACCTAAATATCTCGGGCTGCAATTGATGCCTTACAGCCCTCGGCTACTAATCTACTATTAAAGCTACTGCAATAGTATTATAAATCAGTATTAATTTTTATAGATATAATAACTTTTCCTCATAACATAAAAACAGTTTTTTCTAATCAGACAGGTACCGTAGGACCTTCTACTGCAAGTATATGACACACAACCTTTACACCTTTAATGTAGGTACTAGAACAAGTATTGTTTTCATGATTTAGTTTGCTCGGATGTGAGTCTACACGCGTTAAAATATTTTTGAACGCTCTAAATCAGCAGTGAAAGATGGATTAAAATTTCATTTCTGTATTCATTTATGTAAATTAATAAAGTTCACTTCATTCGGTCTCGATATTTTTATTTCTAAACTCAAAGGTGAATGCCGTCGGATATTATTAAAATAAAACAAATAAACAAGGATGCAGTAAAAGTAATATTTTTATATGTATGTGATTACTCAAATTTACTATTACTAAACCACAGCAAACAAACAAATTTAATGTCTTCTTTATTTTAACATTCTCATTTAAAAACTCCTTTTTTAATCCATCTCTTTTGACACCATTGAAAACAATTAAACTGAAAGTAATTAAATTAAATTTTACTGTTAAATACTTAGAAATACTAAAAATTAACGTTTATAGTTATTGTATAAGAAAGTTGAACGATACTACTAAGTTCTTCTGTTTTGCTCTGTTTTTTAATACAAAGGAAAATAGTGGCAAGACAGCACAGTTCTTCAAATATTTCATTTATATTTCAAATAAGAAGGCTGATAATTTAACTTAATTTTTTACACTAAACTTGTGCAACAAAAACGTAGATTTTAAGGGGTTTTTGCACGTATTAAGACACATTTTTAGTAATAATTTGATACTGATCAGTGACACATAAACAAATTTACAGACACAACTCAGACAAAAACATTACTAGTTAATAGTAAACAATTTATAAAGTACAATTCACTATTCATCAACTTGACATTTGTACAGTACATTGCAAAACTTTAGAGTTGTGGGAACTAATTGGTTTCGAATTTTAAACACATAAGCACTATCAAATACACTTTTTAACGTAATTTCATAAAAAATACACTACAATTTTTTTTTTTTTGTTTATTAAAATCTTAATCTAAAAATTGCTTGTAGATTCTTTTCACTAACCTAATTAACATTATAGCATTAAGAAAAAATGCAATATAATTAGACTTTGTACATACGTTGTTACTGTAATTTTATGATATAAAAATAAAGAGCAGCAGTTTATCCATCTTCTAGTTTTTTATTTTTTTGAAGTTAAACTTCTTTCGACGCGTTAGGGAAAAATTGTGAAAGTAATTTTTTACGATGCGCGCGCACCCCGTCTCGAAAACAACTGACACCCTGAAGTTAGGTAGTCAACGAAGAAGAAGTTAGCAACGTGAAGTTAGCTAGCCAATGAAGTATAACTTCTTACATGCGTACATAAGTACACACACATATTCACTATGTTATTGTACCTTGATATGAAATACAAGTACATGTTTAGTTTTAAAATATTACGAGAACAGACACACTATACAATTTTTCTATATGTATCAACATTATAACAATAAAGTCTTATGAAATATGATTGCACTATCAGCTAAAAGCCGATTGACTAGATAATGTTTATTTATTTTCTGCAACGGAATTTAACCTTCACTTAAATCCTTGTAGCGATCGAGAACACTTCATTTTTATCGTATCCTAATCTAACGTTAAATTACTCAAAAGTCAACCAATTACAATATGTATTTTACTGATAACTTTTAAAGTGTTAAGTAATTTTTTTTTGTGATGTAATTTGTATTCAGAACACTGTTGTCTTTATTTTTTAAAATTTCGCTTCGCATCAGCCTATCGCAGATCCATATATCACTATATATCCACTAGTGGGTAAGCTAGTTCGTGACCGCAGTTCTGGCTTTGCCACAGAAGACGTTGCTGCCCATGTCCGATCTGTGTATTTATAAGCCAGCCGGTAGATGGTTATCTCGCCATCCGTCGGCTTCCACTGTCCAAGTTGTTATCCCGTAGTCGCCGCTTACGACACCCACGGGAAGAGAAGGGGTGGCTTTATTCTATTCTACCGTAGCCACGCGCATCTTAAAATTTACCTTCACAAAAAAAAATTAACCCTTTGCACTTTCAATAATAAAATATACTTTTCTTGGTTTTGATACATCCAGTTGCTGTAACGTAGAGCTTACCAATTCAGTTACAATTTTAGATAACACGTTTTTTAAAGAACTTTTTTTCGAGATCAATGACACTCTTGTGATCCTTCTCATAACTACAGACTACAGCAGCCTGTTGAGTGTGAGACACTTTCTTTTGTTAATAATTAAATAATATTTATATTCCTACGCGTATGACGACGCGTTGGCGTAGCGATCACAGTACTGGTTTCTGGCCGTTGCGCTGGCAGTTGCGAATTCGATCTCCGCACATGACAACATTTGTATTGGCCATACAGATGTTTACCGTGGTCTGGGTGTTTGTGCAGTCCTTGTGGGTCTCCCCACCGTGCCCCTGAGACTATGTTAAGCCGTCGGTCCCGTTATAATGTATACCTGATAGCGATTGTTACTCACCCTTCTCCTACATGGAGAAAGAGGCCTATGCCCAACAGTGGAATATTACAGGCTGAAGCGTATATAAAATAAAATGTGTAGCAGAGCATAATTCCCGCGTGCGTCTCGTTGAACTCACATCAATTTTCTAACACCATTAAGAACATATGTTTTTGTTATAGAAAAATGTGTCTTATTACATTACGGCGGTCGTGCGATGTTTTGCATCCATTTGTACTGATCGAGTCGCGACGTGAGGTACGGTTTCACGGTAGCCGGTTCGATTCCGGGTTGGACACTAAAAACTACTTTATCTATAATAAGTTTGAAGTTTATAGCTTTAAAGGCTTTGTAAAGGTTATATGCTATGCATAACATTACTATAAATTATACCAATCGTAACGGGTTTAAGATAATATTTATTTAATTTTATTACAACAGTTGAAGAAATTTGTTGCCTGAAAGGCGAATTTAAAGCCATAGGTTCGGGCTAGTGACGTTCAACAAACGTTTTTGAGGTAGATAAAAGGTATCTATATAAAAAAACCGGCCAAGTGCGAGTCGGACTCACGCACGAAGGGTTCCGTACCATTGACTAGGTAATATATATTTAAATATATGTATTACATAAATATCGAGCAAAAATAGGTAAAAAATTGCGTTTTTTGTATGGGAGCCCCCCTTAAATATTTATTTTATTTTATTTTTAGTATTTGTTGTTATAGCGGCAACAGAAATACATAATCTGTGAAAATTTCAACTGTCTAGCTATAGCCGTTCTCGAGATATAGCCTGGTGACAGACGGACGGACGGACGGACGGACGGACAGCGAAGTCTTAGTAATAGGGTTCCGTTTTTACCCTTTGGGTACGGAACCCTAAAAAATAAACACCTCATACTAGACGGCCCCTACTAGGATTTACTCCTATGGAGAGGGAGAAAAACACAATACACAAGCACAAACGCCCAGGTCACGGTAAACATCTGTATGGCCAATAAAAAATAAAATTTGCCATGTGTAGGGATCGAACCCGCGGCCGCCAGTGCAACAAAAAAGTCATTGAGTCAATAGTAATGATAAAAAATCAATAAATAGATTAATAATATTTTTTTAGCATTATTTTTGATCAGGAAACTACTGCACGTCTACATGACCCCGTCCCTTAGGGGGTATGTCGAGTCGACAGAACCTAGAGTCCTAGTTAACAGAACGAGATATGTACTACGAAAATTATTCCAATCGAAGCAGCTCCTACTGCTAGTGTGTAATACTATGTCTGAAGGACTTTTGACTAAATTGCTGAGCGCAGATAACTTTACTTTTTGCTCCATGGTCATAAGTTTATTTCTCGCCTTGGATGTCAGTGAATGTTTATATATCAAAGTACATATTACATTAATTAAATGAACAGAAAAAAAATCTTATAGATAAATATGCTTCTTGCTCCGAGGGTTGTGGATTAGATTCTTGCCCTGAGTCTGGGTGTAATATCTATATTTCTTTATTCAAGTATTTTTAATCTGCATATTTATCGAAAAAAAAATGTAGCTACCTATATCATATATGTATTTTATTTAAAAAAAATTGACATGCAAATTATACAAGTTAATTTTTCAAATTGAAATGCAATATAATGCAAATACAGGTTATAAATAAATTGTCTGAGAGATTAGTTTTAGGTATTATGTAATTATTTATAATTTACATAATAATAAATAACAATTATAAATAAATAGTAAATTGAAAAATCATATTAATAGCAATTTATTAAATAATTATTTAGGTCCGTTCAAGTCAGTCGGTTTATGCATGCGGCCCGCGGGCAAAGCGGGCTAACTCGTTAATATGAAAATGTGTAGGCGTAAAAAATTTAAAAGTATATTAAACTCTTGACTCTGATGCTTTTCTTACAATTTTTGCAGATGTAATCTCTATAATTATATATAAAAATGAATCGCTGAATGTGTTGCTAAGCGCAAATCTCGAGAGCGGCTGAACCGATTTTGCTAATTCTTTTTGTATAATATTTCTTGAAGTACGAGGATGGTTATTACGGCGAGAAAACTTTAAAAAATTACCTGAAAAAAGTCTTAAAACAACACTTTTCTATATTCCCATACAAAAGATTCGTAAGAATACTTTAAAGTCAATTTGAACTTCAATACCATACCATAAAGTTTAAATGTTAGTGGAGGAGTTTCGTTAAACAAAAAAATTAAAGAATCGACTGTTAGGCGGTACGAAGTTCGCCGGGTCAGCTAGTTATAAATATAAATATTTTATTTATTTGACGTTTACTAGGCACTTTTGAAGTGTCAATTTGCATATTATTAATTTTGGTTTCTGTAAATTTATGCAAATTGGAATGCAGTTTCTGCTGATCTGTCAGTCAGAACCATTTTAAAATCAGTTCACTTCTTAGGTTAAGTTTGCTAAATTCTTTCGGCCTCTTTCATAAATTTATATGATGTAGTAGTGCTTTGAAGTGTTGTATGTTTTACGAATAACTTTTTAATAGAAAATAATCGTTTAAAGGGTCATCTAAACCCATTTGTGCAATTTTATTATAGATTAGCTTCTGCGCGCGACTTCGTCGGACTGGACTCCGCTCCTATTGGTCTTAGCGTGATGACACATAGCCTATAGCCTTCCTCGATAAATGGGCTATCTAACACTGAAATATTTTTTCAAATCGGCCCAGTAGTTCTAGAGATTACCGCGTTCAAACAAACAAAAAAACAAACAAACAAACAAACAAACAACCAAACAAACAAACTCTTCAACTTTATATATTAGTATAGACGAATACTTATGTATTTCACTAAAAGGTCAACTGATTTTCCATAAAAAAAGATGCTGTTACCTGTGTTGTTATTCCTTCTTATACGACAATTATATATACAGCAATTTTGTAATTTTTTAGCTACGCTGATAAGATTTTTTTTAATGTATTAAATACAAATTTGAGCACAAAGGTATATTATGAAGCAACTCTATAAATCTTTTTAGACAAATGTTTTCAAACTTGTTTTTAGTATTAATTAGCGGTAGTTTTATTAATGCCTTAGCATAAATTATTTTAATATCTGTACAATAGTATAATATTATAAGAAGAAAAAATAATAATGTTTAACACTAATATGTTGTTTATTTCTCGGGCAAAAATATCACAATGAGTCATGACATGACAGGGTCAGTTATTCACGTGCGGCCCTCAGGCAAAGTGCGGTAAGACGTTAAAACAAAACGTGGGCGAAGAAAATTCTAAAATATATATTTCTGCAGTCAATACCTCTCTTTGCAACTTTATTGTCTGAAATATAATAATTGTTGCTTTTGACTTACATACATCTAGTCACGATGTTTTATATCGAGCTTGTGACATTTTTAGATATACAAAGAGATACCTACTGCACGTAAATTATTAATATTAAATACTAGCTGTGTCCCACGGTTTCAATCGCGTTAATTTGAAGAAAAAAAAGCGGTACTAAAATATTATATTGCCTATAGCCTTCCTCTAGAATTGGACTATCAAAACAAAAAGAATTATAAAGTTTAAAAAAAAAAGCTTTTCAGCTTTATAATATTAATAAGTATATGTAGATAATGTACCTAAAATTTTGTATTATACCTACTTATTAGGTAGAAAAATAAAATAAAAAATAAAACACGTAAGTATATTTAAAAACATCAAAAATACCTATATTTATTTTGTTATTTGTTGAAATACATATTGTTAAAATATATTTTACATTTATTTATTTTTTTAAATCTCCGTCTAGGCTTTAAATTGTCTTTGCCTTTTGTTAAGCATCACGCATTACGCTTATCCTACAGGTGTAAAGAAATTGTTAAAAGGCGTCAGAAAATTTATTTAATATCAGTCAGTCAGTCCGTTCAGCCTATTGCAGTGTTTGTTTGTTTGTTTTTTTTGTAATGTAACTAGGTTGGCAAACAAGCGTACGGCTCACCTGATGGTAAGACCGTAGCCTATAGACGCCTGCAACACCAGAGCATCGCAAGCGCGTTGCCGACCCTATCCCCAATCCCCCCCAGGAGCTATATTATACATAGGACATATATGTATACATCCCTTATTTAATATGTCCAGGCCTAAATGTATTCATGGTCTACATTTGTCTCCTGTGGCTGACAAAAACACAAACAAGATGATAATGCAGAGGTAACTGTTTAAATAAAATACATCTTCTATGAGTTAAGTGATGCTTAAAACTTATATTTTAACTTTCGTTCCCATATATATATAAAAAAATAGATTCAATGTTGAACTAATTATTGCTCTTGGCTTTGCTTAGATAAAGGAGATTTAACGACATTTCAATTCTAAATACACATGACATTTTTTGGTTTCAATTAATTTGAAAAATAAAGGAACACAAACAATTTCGACAGATCATAATATTTGCTTCCACAAAAAAAAGTTTCTCAAAAGCCAAAAGGCTTGCTCATCAACTTTTCTTTCGATTCCTTCTCATAAATATGTACCTATAGATTTTATATATCAAGAATAGAATTTACAAAATACTTTTTATACCTTTATAATTTCCTTAAAGTAAGGCTTTATGTTGATATTAGGATTTAATGATGTTTTAAAGGTATGAAAAAGATATTTAAATTATTTACAGCTTAATATAACCCTGAGAGAATAACCACCAGTTTCTCTGTACTTCTATTGCCATTGTAAGTCATTAGACTAACCTTAAGATTGCACTATCTCTAATAAAACTTCAGTTGTTATGTTTAACACGTGTCATTATACTTTCTTAGTGACAGTAAAAATGCTCAGGAATTTTATTAGTTACTAGAAATAGTATTTACTGACAATAAGGAAAGGGAATCTAAAGTTCATATCTTTTATTTTTCTTTTATCTTTCAGTAACAGTAACATCTATTTATGAGTAGTGTAAATCAAAGTTTTTTGCCGATTAAGTTCAAAATTCCCCCTCCTAAAAACCCTTCCCCTACACAGAGAATGAGGCCTATGCCCAGCAGTGGGATGTGATGCTCATACTAGTGGGTTTGCTTCAGCATGCCTCGGAGAGCACGTAAATTGTCAGTCTTTGCTATATATACAGATACCTAATGTCTATCCATCAGCCTTTAAAAGTCTACTGCTTGACCTAAGCCTCCCCGAATGTTTGCCATCACGAATGAATAAATAAATCCCATGCCCTTTGAATACAGCGGCTTCCCGCTGGCTTCTTTAGGCCATCTGTCCACCCTGTTGGAGGGCCTGATAACGATATCTATACTTGGCAGGTAAATTATCAGCCAAACTTCAGCTATAAATCAATAGAGTCTGTAAAACTTAAGCCAATCCTATTTAACACAAGACTTTTTTGTCCAGTAGTGGGAAATTCAACAACGTCATATGAATATCTTTAAATAAATGTAACAATCATAAATTCCTGTTTAATGTCAACTTTATGCACTAAAACATCATGACTCATTTTTTTCAGCCTATAATATCCCACTGTTGGGCATAGGCCTCTTCCCCCATGTAGGAGAAGGATCAGAGCCTAATCCGCCACGCTGCTCCAATGCGGATTGGCGGATATATTCCCTACTATGAGTAACGATCGCTATCGGGTGTACATGATAACAACCGGGACCAACGGCTTAACGTGCTCTCCGAGGCACGGTGGGGAGACCCACAAGGAATGCACAAACATCCAGACCACGGCAAACATTTGCATGGCCAATACAAATGTTGTCGTTTGCGGGGATCGAACCCGCAACCGCCAGCGCAACCGGCACAATCCAGTGCTGTGACCGTTGCGCCAACGCGGCGTCATATGACTCATAGGAACAGAAAAAAAAGAGTGTGCTTTAGACCACACGACTGAAGCAAAATTTACGAAACGTAACTCTCTCTCTCTTCCTTTCTTCACTAACTTATACCTCCCTCTCATATCTCAGATCATACTTTTCGTAACGCTCTCTCCGAGTCAAACGTGCGTAAAGAAGTTTTACTTCAAAAATATTATACATGACAAATTCCAAAATCTAAAAAAGTCGACTTATAAATAACTTCATTAAAACAAATCATCATTGATTTGGTTAAGGTAAGCAGAGTGTGTTACCCTTACATTTAACGTCTCTTACGGGCAGTTTCAAATTTCAGTATTCTATCTATCATTTCAAATTTATCATCTATCAATTCAAAATCATCTATCAATCCAAATTTCTCATCTATCAATTCAAATTTCTCATCTCCCAATTCAAATTAAAGTTTCAATATTCTATCTTGACATAAGCTCCATACGAATTGTGTCAAAAACCTTTTAGGCAGTAGGTAAAACCAGAGATTGGTAGATTAGGTATTGAAAACGGGCGCTAATAAATAAAACATTCTTTTATCGAAATCGGATAGGTGGAAAATTGAAAAAAAAAATTCTCGCAATATTTACAGCCGTGTGCGCATAAAACTATATAGATTAGAAAGTTTTTAATTAAACTTTCACCGTTTGGCGGGTTTCGGTCTTGTTAGTGATGTGAAGTGTAATAAAATGTGACAGCGTTTTATTGTTTTCCTTGCTGTAAGACAAGTAATTATACATATTATAAACAAAACTAAACAGATTTTGTAAATTTTATTACAAAATACATTAAAAAGATTAACAAAGAATTTTTATTAATTTCTGATTTGTGAATAACATAATTCAGAAACGTATACTACTCGTAATTCTACTCGTACTATTATATATTTATATTATTATACATTTATATATTATACTAGCTGCCCCACAAACGTTATTTTGCCATATATGTTATTAACCCCCGCAACCCCCTCTTGTGGGTGGAATTTCGTAAAACCCATTCATAGCTGACCCCTACTCGGTGAAGGGAATATTCCTACCAAATTTCAAGTCTCTACGCCTCATGGTTCCAGAGATATCGTGATGAGTCAATGGGTGGAAATCTCTTTTATATATACCTATAGATTTTGTTTTCACACCCCATGTTACCGAAGATCAATGAGAACAATTTGATTGCAATACTATTTTTCTTAAATATGATTAAAACCAGATCTAGAAGCAATATTTATATAGTCTCATTCAACAAAGTACCTACCATACGTAAAGTACATATTCTTGGTTTTAAATTCCTGGAAATAAACAAAATAGTCTATTATATTAAAACATACTCATTTATTTTATTTTTATCTTTATTTAGACAAAAAAATAAAGTACAGTGATACATTAAGAAAATCAATTAAAACTAGATTAATTTATAATCCAATAAAATGTCACTTAAAATGGTAGAAAAGGTAGAACACTGCGCAGGTAATGAAAATAAATGAAGCAAACACAAGCGACAAATCTACAACCTTTTATGAAATCTTTCAAATCGGTGAAGCTTTTGGCGTAGATCACCAATCTCATCTTCTATCTCTTACTATACTCAGTACTCACTTAGTAGCAATTTTTTATTTTCAAATCTTTTTCTCATCTTATACTGCTCTTTCCTTGGCTCTCTTACTATCTCTTGCGATGGTGACCTTGTGGCTCCATACTTAACTTAATTTTTTTCAAGAACAAACTTTCGTTCGTGTGTTTGTTTTTGTTTGCATATGCAGACAAAAACATGTACATATTTTTATTGCTAAAACCATCAACTCGTTTTATTTGATTTAATGTCTTTTATATCACATTTAATAACAGCTTTTCATTGAGCTATTATAAAATTCTTAGCAACCGTAAAATGTAGTAATTGTTGTAAATTAACATTTATTTTAATTCGCTTGTTATGGTTTATACCTCATTTGTAAGTCTATAAAAGAAAATATGTACGAGTTCATGTGAAATTGTGATGGTGTCAACAATTACGTATTAATGTTATATTTATACAAAATCATTTCTTCTAAACTTAGTTATTTCTGCGCAAAAATATTTCCTTCACCAATAAGAGTATGCAAATCTGGTTATTTTTTCTAAAGTCAGTTTGTTCTTGATAAAAACATTTTATAAAAACAGTATCTGAATAAATCATCAAATAAATATCAATTAAAAATACGCCAATTTTTTTAATATGAAATATAAAAATTAGACCAATCAAAAGGACTAGAAAAACTTAGTTCGCTTAGTGCAAAATAATATAGATATTGAAAGTAATAGTTGAAAAATAGACAAATACATCTCAATCAACATTTTCTATTAAATTTAACAAAAAGCATATTCAATATAAAACACTAAACATAGCGTACTCGAAATCATTATAAAACTATTACGAAATCGTAAACCTCATACGACCAACAAAAAAGTAACATTAAAATCAATTTAATTACAAAATCCCTCGTAAAACTGAGCCCATCCTAATTATACCGCTATACCAAAGATTTCTAGCAGCGTCCTAGAAACCTACGCCTACAGACAAGCGATTCTTTCCATACCTAATACTATAGCTAAAATTCATAGTGAAATAAGTATAAGAACTAGCTTCTAAAAAACTTTTTACCAAAAACGAAGTATAAACCCTTGATAGATCATACAAATTTAAACTTTATGCACTTGCTTTTAGAATGGTTTGAAAATGTGCGAAAGTCGTACTTGTGCCACTTTGTCTGTAAGAAGAAATGCGGCAGTACAGGCCAATGCACGATGCATACAACTAATAGTGTTGCGTCTTGCATCGGAATAGCGTAGTGATGTCCGTTAGATTTTAACGTTAGATTTTTTGTATTGTATTGAAAAATAATTGTGATAAAACATTAAGAAAATTAGTACTTTAGTAATTGGGAGTAGGTATATATTTAGTTTTGCTGTGTGGTTACGGCACTAAAGAATGTAGCCATCCCCTCTCTTCCCGTGGGTGTCGTAAGAGGCGACTAAGGGATAACACAGTTCTACTACCACCTTGGAACTTAAAAAGCCGACGGATGGCGGGATAACCATCCATGCTGGCTTTGAAACACACAGGCCAAAGACGGGCAGCAGCGTCTTCGGTGCGACAAAGCCAGCCCTGCGGTCACCAACCCGCCTGCCCAGCGTGGTGACTATGGGCAAAACACATGAGTTCGCGTCATAATGTCGGGCGCGAACTTGTGGAGGCCTATGTCTAACAGTGGACTGTGATAGGCTGAAGTGGATATATTTAGTTACAATATGACAGATTAGATTTTTTTTTCACTTGTATCTTTTTGGAAGTTAAAAATAACAAGTTAAATACCTTTTCGAACATATTTTTCTCTATGTAATTTTTGACAGTTAGATAGAGAGAATACATACATTATTAAATGACATAAAGTCTAAAGTGCATCTATAAAACATTTCTCGGAAACTTTTTCGAGCGCTACAATATCGTTAAAAATAACTTGGAAAGAGCTAAGCCGCTCGCTCCTTCCCCGTTGCCTGTAACTTCGATATAGGCTAAAACATATTATTATATGCAAGACGTTTCTTGTACTACGCCGAAACTAGGGTTGGACATGCACCGTGTTCTATTTTTAAAATATACCTACTTTTTTTTTGTTTTGTAAAACTTTTAAACTTTTGTTTTTATTTTTCTTATAATCTATTATTTTTTATTATTATCTATTAATATGTAATATGTAAATTATAGTAATCTCAATTTGTTGACTTCTTTATGTTTTTTATTAAATAATTATTTTTGTAGAAGAGCAATTGAATACAAATATATTATTTTTATTTTTATTTTACAAACATTAAACAACTGACCTGGTTAAGGACCTATCTATGTTTCTAGTTTAATTACAATCACTTAAAGTACGTGCAATCGGTTCACCTATCTGTAAACTGCAATTAAATTAAAGATATAACAGTGTCAAACAAGTATCGGTTCGATTCTAAAAATACTGTTGCAAATCGAGTGACGTATGCAAAAAGGAAGTGGGGTTAAGTCTATGTCCTAGCACAGCCCTACGCCCCGCAGGCAAATATGAACGAATGTAAGTTGACTTAGAATAAGTATGTTCTGCAATCGAGAGTCGGCCAGTGTTAGATCATAATGTGTTGAAAGTGCCTGCGCGCAGCACTACGCCGCTAAACAATGGAAACGCACCGGCAAATTTCGAAAATTTTGAACTGAAATTCCGTAATTGAGAACGCGCCAATCATACCCGAAATACGACGGTGCGGGATTGTGTTCGATATTCGAAAATGTGACTAAATTTTTTTACATTCAATTTAAAAACTTTCTTCTAATTTTAATTTTTAAATTTTATAGGAATAATAAAAATCGCGTTTCTTTATCGTATAAAACATAAAATTATAATAAAAAAGTGCATTTTTAGTCGAATAGAGATTTTGGCGCGCATTTCTCTAGACACGGCCATATTGACTAGTGACGAAAAATGCGAAAAGCATAGACGTTTGGTTGATAATTATGTGCTTGACGAATTTGGACTTTTAAGTGTTGGACAAGAAAAAGGTTAGTTAAGTGTTTTACAAACTTCTTGGTGGCCTTAGTTTTTTTTTATAATTTAATTTTTACAATTATTATTGCAACAATACGCGCGCCGTAATTGATAGAAACGTGGACTTATAATTATTTTACTTGTGACGTTTTCTTATTAAAAATAGATATTCGTTTCTCAAAATAAAATATTTTTTCGATAGTAAATTTTTCTTTTAACTTTTTAATAAATAACAATTTAATATTTATACTAAGGCAATAAAAGAGCTATTATTTTCTATAATTTTTATATTTTTCTCGAATGGGTATTAGAAGAATTTCCTTACGTTTTAAGTTCTTAAGCTTTTGTATCTTAAAATTTTATACTTGTATTGTATCCTTCAATACCACGTATCACGCATTTTATTTTCATTATTAACAATTATTTTGTTAATCAATTTTAATTATTAGCTTTTGTTCCATTAAAATCAGGATTTAAGTGTTTTCAAGAATGATATACCTACATGATATCTACATATACAGAAATTAGATATTGCGTGCTTAGAAAATAAAACTAATAGTTACTGTAGTGATGATTATTTTCAATAATATTTTAGGTTTATTATAAAAATATACAGGATATAAATAGGCCTACATCTATTCAGACATGATGAATTAAAAAGTAAAAGATCAGATAAAGAGAGACATTTATCGCAAGCTACAATATTATATTTTAATTTAAATAAACATTTAAATTTTTTTTAATAGTTTTAGAGGGTATAATTTTAAGTTTTCTTCAAGTATAAGCAGATCTAAAATCTATTTCTATGTTCAAAACTTAAAAATTATAAAATTGTAAACTGGATCCATACTTTGTATTACTAATGATGCAATTATTTCGGTATTTAACTTCAAAATATATTAAATATTCGTTATTTCTAAAAAACAGTGGCTAACAAAATGTCTTCCAAAAGTTTCTCATCAATTAGCAATGGTTTATAATTTTAAAATGAAGATTTATAAGAGACCTTATCCATGATGCGTAATTACTACGTAATATACACATCCGCCAACCCGCATTGGACCAGCTTGGTGGATTAAGCTCGATCCTTCTCCTACATGGGTAAAGAGCCCAGCAGTGGGATATTACAGGCTGAAGCACATAAATAATTTGAGATTAAAAAGTATTAATAACAATATTACAACGATGCAATTATTTTCTGTAGTTCCTAATATATAGTAGGTAATAGTATTATAAAAAGAATCAATGATTTTTGGTATAAATATTGTATGTAAAAATATGTATTTTTTGGAAATAGAACTTTAGTCTTAGAGGTTTTTAAAAAGTTACCGCAGACGTTCATCGTGGTTTCATTTGAATTTTTGATACTTAATTAAATCTTTACTTCGAAGATTCCGCAATGCTTGAAGACAAAAGTCTACGAGCAATGCATCCTGCCTGTGTTGACATATGGAGCCGAGACGTGGACACTGACGAAGGGACTGGTCCACAAGTTTAAAGTCGCTCAACGTGCAATGGAACGGGCTATGCTTGGGGTTTCTCTCAAGGATAGAATAAGAAATGAGGCTATCAAATATATATAAAACCTCTCTGATTAATCGAAACAAAAACGAATTAACAAACGTTTTTGCTAAACGCAGAACTCCAAAATGGATCAATTTGGCTATTACTTTTTTAAAATTTTGTAATATTTTCTAGAAGATATTTACGAATTAAAAATTGAGATACCTAATTACGCAGAAAATTGGAAAAGTTCGGTAAGCTAAAACGATTATTTCAATTTCACATGTTTGAAAGTAAACAGTACAGCAGTACATGTCTGTTCTAATATTACTTAAAATTGTTTTCGCACAAAAATCCAAATAACAAATACTTAAAATAATTTATGCCCTTATTTTCTTAAGCAAATTTTAAAAATTGTTTCACTAGCAAGCCCTTTAAATGGTCACAGACTGTAGTACCGCAGTCATGACATATGTATTAACTAATTATATATTTACAATTGATGCAAGATCACAGATAAAATAAATAGATTTAAGTGATACAATTCTTGTCCCCTTCGCATTTATTAGGCTGATGATTAAAGACTCGATGTTAAAAAGAACAAAGTTCAATTTCATCTATCGGTGTGTCCTATTTTAATTACGAGTTACTGATGAGCTCGTTTAGTTTTAATATTTCTCGCCGGTTCTCCTATATTAGTTTGTATGTAAGCTTTAACTGAAGTTTTTGGATGTGGTATAAATGTGCTGGTTCGTTAGTAGTAAGATGGAATAGTATATTATTTATATTACCGTAAATACATTATTTTTTCTAATTTATTTACATTCACTTCTTTACAATACAAAACCATATAAGTAGGTACAGAGTAACAATATTTACAAGAAAAATGCAAGGAAGCAATATCTTCAAGTCAACATTTCTACATTAGTTTCGGAATTATTAATAATGCAAAACATTATTTTGGATGATGTTTTTTTTTCTTAAAAAAGTACTTTATTTTCCCATATTGTATGTATATCAAACGCATTTTACATTTGACTAGCTCGCTGGCGCAGTTTGTAGTGGCCCTGCTTTCTGCTCCGCGGGTTGCGGGTGCGATTCCCGCCTGAGTCTGGATGTAATATTTGTATTTTTATATTTACAGTAATATTTCTATGAATATTTATCAAAAAAAGTATTTCGCTATATCAACCGGCTTTTACCACCATAACACCAAGCATTAAGTTGCTTACCATAGGAACAGACGACCGTGTGTGTATATTGTTATATATGATATTTATATTACATTATTTATTATATTATTTACATTTTATGTTATTATTTTTCTAATCTGTCCAAAAATATTTTTCTCTTTTCTCCGTCTGAGGTCCCATCGTTCTGACCGCGTTGGCGTTCGTAGATATTTCTCTCCAATTATTAGAAAATGAACAGATTTTCTAACGCATCATAATATTATAAGTAATCGCTTCAGCCTGTAATATCCCACTGCTGGGCATAGGCCTCTTTCCCCATGTAGGAGAAGGATCAGAGCTTAATCCACCACGCTGCTCCAATGCGGGTTGGCAATTATATTACCTACTATGAGTAACTATCGCTATCAGCTGTACATGATAACAACCAGGACCGACGGCTTAACGTGCTCTCCGAGGCACGGTGGAGTGACCCACAAGGACTACACAAACACCCAGACCACGCCAAACGCCTGTATGGCCAATACAAAATTTTCCCATGTGCCGGAATCGAATCCACAACCACCAGCGCAACAGCCATGAACCAATGCCGTGCACGTTGCGCCAACGCGTAGTCAGTAGGTATAAAATCAAATATGTGTCATCTTTACTAGTTAATTTATAATCTAATTTTTTCGTTAAAAATACTTAAAATACAGATGGCTTTATTGCCATTTAAATATTAAAATAGTTTTGTAATATTAAGTTTTTAAATTTTCATAAAGCATAATTGAAACACAAAGCCATATTTTCGTAAATTTTTGAATCAAAAATCAAAATAGATTTATTCAAATAGGCTTCAAAAGTGCATTCGAATCGTCATTTTAAAAACTAAAATTTTAACTATTTTACAAGCTTTTATTTAACTTGCAATGTATGTATATATGTATGTATGTATGTATGTATGTATGTATGTATGTAACTTTAATGAATGTTAATTTGTTCGGGTGAAATCTTGCAACTCAATTTTGAAGCACATATCTTCAACCAATTGAGCTGAAATTTTGTATACAGGTTTAATTTGGATGACAATGCATGATTTGTATGTATGCATGTATGTATGTATGTTTGTTCGAATGAAATCTTGCAACTCAATTTTGAAGCAACCAATTGAGCTGAAATTTTGTTTACAGGTTCAATTTGGATGACAATGCATGGTTTGTATGTATGCATGTATATATGTATGTTTGTTCGGGTGAAATCTTGCAACTCAATTTTGAAGCAACTAATTGAGCTGAAATTTTGTATGCAGGTTCAATTTGGATGACAATGCATGGTTTGTTCATATGCATGTATGTATGTATGTTTGTTCGGGTGAAATCTTGCAACTCAATTTTGAAGCAACCAATTGAGCTGAAATTTTGTATGCAGGTTCAATTTGGATGACTATGCATGGTTAACTTTGTGACGTCATTCTAAATCCAATATGGCAGCATATCCAAGAGTGCGGACTAGTTATTTTTAGTGCACTTCTACAATATGGGTATCAAATGAAAGGGCTTGCTAAGAATAATTCGAATAAAGTGACGTGATAACCGACTAAAAAGTCAAAAATAAATTAAATGTCAAAAACCTTTTTAAAAAACAAGCTTTTATTTGAATACACTAAAACGAAAAAAATAAATTTTTATTTTAAAACTTTTACTGTCTACTTATAAAGTCATTACACATAATCTATATGATATAAAAGCTTGTCGCGAGATTTGCTTGTAAACAAGTAAATTAAATAAATTGATGTGATTGATTTTAACTATTAAAATTTTCAAACTAAGGAAATACGAGTACTCATATCTCGCGACAAGCTTTTCTATCATATAGATTATGTGTAATGACTTTATAAGTAGATAGTAAAAGTTTTAAAGTAAAAATTTATTTTTTTCGTTTTAGTGCATTCAAATAAAAGCTTGTTTTTTAAAAAGGTTTTTTACATTTAATTTATTTAAAAGTGAAGTTTTGGAATTTAGATTCTCCAGAGAAGAATCGCTAAGAAACTTAGCAGTTTTTTAAAAAATAAGCTGTGCAAAGCAAATTGGTAATATCTTGCATGAAATACAGCGTTACTAAGTCCATACAGTTTTATCATTTATGTAATCTTGCGCCGAATAAATAGCCTTTCCTGTTATTTCCTTTTAAATATAAACTTTAAATTTATTCTCAGATAATTACAAAATTGTTTGTGGGATTTCATTATACATGCGAATACCATAACCCAGAAAGAAGACGTTAACTTTTGACGTGACACCGGGACACGTGACGTGTAGATCTCGTAAATTTTATTTTATTTTGCTTAAAAATAAATATTCCAATCGGTATATTTTTTCTTATAAGATACTACTAGCTGACCCCGCAAACGTTGTTTTGCCATATATATATATATGTTATTAACCCCCGCAACCCCCTCTTGTGGGTGGAATTTCGTAAAATCCATTCTTAGCTGACCTCTACTCGGCGAAAGGAATATTCCTACCAAATTTCAAGTCTCTACGTCTTATGGTTCCAGAGATATCGTGATGAGTCAATATATGGGTGGAAATCTCTTTTATTTTATAAGATAAGGATTTTCTAACATTTTATCACTCAATAATAAAACGTATAACTGAAGTAATTATATTGTTCTATTTCTATTTTATTCTATTCTAATCTAAATTAAATTACCATGTAATTAGTTGATTTGATAATTTTACTAACAGGAAATTCTCTATTTAAAACAAAAATTAAAAAATATAATTATAATGAATAAAAAAAAAACAAAATATATCATTTAGCAAACTTTTTAAAAACATAATTAAACCACAAAATAACTAAGCATTATAATTATACACACATAAGCATTAATAGGTATATAAATAAATAGCTGATAAACATAATTATATATATTTAATATTTTCCTCGTGTTGAAAGATAAAACGCGAATAAATGGAAAAATTTAAAGGCTAATATATTATTGCTTTATGCATATGTGTATTTATATATAAAAGGCTCGGCGCCTACTTACGTAATGTTATTTTAAAGGCAATATGCTGTTTTGTGTACGGACGGAGCATGTATTATCATTGTGTTGTCAGTTTCCATTGTCATCTGTTTTTGTGTGTGTGCATGTGTGTTTGTGTGTAAGGACGCAGCTTATTGAAAAAATATATAAAACGACACACATGTCTAATAATTATGTAAATAAATTATTACGTATTTGTCTAAACGTTTTGTGTCGTTACAACGTTTTTCTCTTGTTTATTTTTATATTAGATTTACGACTTAGATTTGTCTCTGTGTGAAGTTTATTTGATCGTTTTATAGGTATGCAATGCAATATTTATGAAAGTACTTTGAAAGTATGAAATTTAGTTGTTAAGGTTTGAAATAAAAAAGAAGATTTAATTTATAAACGTATAAAACAACTTTGTTTATACACATCATTACATAGTATAAAACAAAGTCGCTTCCCGCTGTCTGTATATTTAGATCTTTAAAACGACGCAACGGATTTTTATACGGTTTTATTTAGTAAATATGTAGAGTGATTAACTGATTACACGGGAAGGTTTATATGTATAATACATGCATAATATAGTAGAGGAATACTGATAGTTTTATAGTTTCTAATGTGATGTCGCAAATAAACACATTTTTTGGCGCTTACTATACTATACAAATATTTATTTTATATTAATATATATATGTATATTTAGTATCAGCACTGCACCCGTGCGAAGCAGGGGCGGGTCGCTAGTTGTTAATATAAATGAATAACGAATCTGTACAATAAAACTGTAAACCTGTGATTTGATATAACTGCAAAATTATTATTTTCTGTGTAATGCTTTGTAAATAAATAAATACAAAAAAAACATCTACCTAATTTATCTAAGTATATTTAATGATATTATAATACGATTTTTTCTTTTCCAATCTATATCGCAAAAGTTTAACTCATAATAATCTGTCATTTATAAAGGAAATTATACAATTTCGTATTTATAGGCTATGTATATTTTTTAATAAATATTTCTAAACTCTAGTTTTTTAGTTTTATGTTTTAAAAATGTACTTAGGTTTTTTAAAATAATCTTAATCAAATTATACGTTTAAACTTAAATCAGGTATAAATACCACTAGTAGTACCTACTATTCACTAACCTTACTATTTATTGAAGTGCACTACTTGATAATAGGAACCTGTCTGCTAAGACTTAGTTAGATTAAAGTGGTGAAAGTGTTATTTAGATTAAAGTGGTAAAGACATTAAAAATCTGAAAAATATGCTGTTGCGCTGGTGGTTGCGTGGGTTCGATCCCCGTTCATAACATACATTTGTATTGGCCATACAGATGTTACGTGATCTGGGCGTGTGTATTATATGTGTTCTGGGCGTTTTTGTGCTTGTGTATTGTGTGTGTTCGTGGACCTCCGACACAGATTTAAATCTTAGTGGGGGCCGTTGAGTTTAAGGCGTTTATTAATTCCTAATGCCGTTTAAATATTACGAAATCGTAGTCGTCTAATACAAATAAATATAAAAATAATGTGCAATGGACACATACATTAGTATCGACAAGCAACTTATACACAAATTTACATACCTACATTTCAATAAAACTAACTAACACTAGAATGGAAAAATGTCGTAATACGAACGATACTAAAATAACAACATAATAATTGTGTTTGATCGCAAATAAATAAAAACGACTTCAATGTACACCAACAAAATATAACATAATTATGTAGTCGAAAAAAGAATTAATTTAATACGGATTATTATGGATAACTTAAAAAGCTCTCGTCAGATCTCTATCAAATTTAAGCGAGACCACAAGACACGTATCGGCTTTTGTTTAAAAAAAGAATTATCAAAATCGGCACACCCAGTAAAAATCTATGAACTAACACATAAAAAGTATGGACAACTAAGAGTCCGTCGATGTTGTGTAACATAATAATAATAAGTAATAAAAACACACACACACAGACACACACACACACATAAAATATACAATCGAATTGAGAGCCTCCTCGTCCTATTTTTAAAGTCGGTAAAAATATTAGAAATATTCTGTTTAATAACTGGATCGGCGACGAGATTAATCTGTATACTGCAACTAGTATTCGTAACGGTAATTTCTTAACGTTCCTGTCTTAACTCAGTAAATATATGAACTCATTTAATTAATGAAGAGTATAGGCGCTAATTTTATAGTTCTTTAATTACAATTTAGAAGTAATTTGTGTTTACGTTTGTATAAAAAATAAAGATACTCAATTTTTGTAAGAAACTTTCTTAACGTTTTAAACTAAATGTTATTTATTGACAATCTATTGAAGTTTTATATAAAAAAGTGTACTTCTAAGACTTTAATTGATTTTTTTAAATGTAATTATCTGTTATATTTTGTAACATATTGTAACATATTGCTTAAGTTTAAATTAATACTTCGCCAAAAAATGCAGGATGTTTTAAAGATCCTTCCTCACCATACAGGCTACTTTGTGTATCACTCAGTACACAACTAATTCTTAAAACATTAGCAATGGATATTCTATGGTGAATAAGGTCGTTGACGATTTATGAATATTATTATTCAAGACTTAAATTAAAAATTCAATAAAATCTATTTGTCTTCTTACGTATTCAAGATGATTAAAAAAAACTCTCAGTGGTAGCTTAATATTATCTACCACTAATTTATTATAAAACAAATGTAATTTTAATTTGTAAAATGACGATTCGAAAGTGCTTGTGAAAACTATTAAATAAAAAAAAAAAACTAAAAAATTTTGTTTTCTTTTGTAAAGAACAATTTCGTACTCAGCTACAAGTAAATGTAGACAAATATATATAAGTACTAGCTTCTGCGCGCGACTTCGTCCCCTGGTCCTCTGGAGAATAAGACCATTGCAATTCTGTCATACATGATTTGTGCGAAACTTTAACCGTTTACGCAGCGGAAGCTCTCAAAAGGAAAAAACCACGATTTTGAAACATTCTTCATTGGTGCTACGCTCCTATTGGTCTTAGCGTGATGATATATAGCCTATAGCCTTTCTCGATTAATGGGCTATCTAACACTGAAATAATTTTTCAAATCGGACCAGTAGATCCTGAGATTAGCGCGTTCAAACAAACAAACAAACAAACAAACAAACTCTTCAGCTTTATTATATTACTATAAGATAAACATAATTATACATTTGCAAGTAATTGTACAAATCAAGACCGCGTGGAATGGTGACAAGAATGTTAGTGGAAATTCCTCGTTACATTATACCCGATTCTACGGACAACAAATGAGCCAGTCTTTGGACTTGAGGAGGCTAATGAGACGAAACGTAAATTTATAATACCTAATATTAAAATGCGGATGTTTGTTTAGTTGTTACGTCGTAATAATCTCAGGATGTACCAATGCGATTTTAAAAATTATTTTACGTTAGACATCCTTTTAGATATATCTATATCTTTATATATAAAAGAGATTTCCACCCATTGACTCATCACGATATCTCTGGAACCATAAGGCGTAGAGATTTGAAATTTGGTAGGAATATTCCTTTCGCCGAGTAGAGGTCAGCTTTTACGAAATTCAACCCACAAGAGGGGGTTACGGGAGTTAATATCATATATGGCAAAACTTTAGAAATGATAAAAAAAAAACGTTAAGTTATAGTACAGTTTTTAAAGTCTAATAATCACATATTTTAATGAAAAAATGACAATTGATATTAATAGAATTGAAATTTAATAAATAATAAGTTAATTTTTAAAAAGCAAAGGTTTAGATTAAAAACGAAAATAAAAAAGACTATTAAAGTATTTAAAAGCACTTTTGAATAGTCATTGCAGAAATTAAAATTATATTTATATTTAATAAATTATAATAGTTAAAATAAAGCTAAAACCGATTCCGAGGTTTGTATTTCGGAAAATTGTATAATGTATGAATTCTGCAGAGAAGAATCGGTAAAAAAAAAATTTAAACTGAGCATCTAGGATTGATTATTAGTATAATCTGAGTTAAGTAATTTAATTTAAGTACTAATTAGACCAGCTTTTAAGGCGCCAACAAACCGCAGACACTGTTTATAAGTGGATGTATTACTTTACTCACGTTGTGCCTTAATTATGATATTAAAGCAACCTGCGTAATTATGGTATTTAAGTAATTACAAAAAGTTTACTTTTAGATTTTTGTTAAGCTAGTTACAACTAATAATCGTCACATGTGTTTTATAATGATTTACAACAAACATTTTTCAGTAAGATTAGTTAATTAAATAAATTTATTAAGTCGGCTATTTTTTAAATATAATTTTAAGCTTTTTAATCTATTTTCAATATTATAGGTACCTACCTACTACACGTCATGGTTATGTTTTTATCCGCATAATATGTAGACTCGGCTACTATGTATCGCTTTAAATTTTGCAGTTTACTAATTTAAAAAAAATGCATCTATGAGTACATCGGTAAAAAATTCTGTTGTATTGTTGGTTATATGCCTATGCCTACGCGTTGGCGCAGATGTTACGAAATTGACTGACGTGCTAGCGGTTAAAGGTTCGAGCCCCGCTAATGATAAACATTATTTTGTATTGGCCATACATGTAGAAATATTTGCCGTAGTCTGGGCATTTGAAATAGGATTTGGCCCATCATTGGAAAAAAATTCCTATTGGAGGCCTTTGAATGTGAAACGCTAATTTATTCTTTTTTTCCTGCTGGGCAAAGGCCTATTTCTCCATGTCTGATAAATAAAATAATGGTATAAAATTATGAAGTAAAACTTCACTCAATAAAGTTTTATAAGTTTCAAATGATAACAGCCTTATTAGTGACTGTACTTCAATATAAGTCTCGCTATTTTAATGGAACAAATTACCTCTTGTCCTAATAGTTAACCTAAATGAAAACTAGGTAATAAAAACGCTATTAACTTTCCGTTTATCTATAAATAAAAATAATATGTGTAATAATAGTTTAAAATGCACTACAAAAAAAAAAACATTTAAAAACAATAATAAGGTATTGAGTTTTAAGACCACAAGACTACCTATAGTAACTAATTCTTTGACGTATTTAAACACAAAATTTAGGTATATGTTTACTTATCATCTCCTCCGTGGAGACAACGTTGGACCGACGATCTACGTAAGATTGCCGGTGTAGGCTGGATGAGGATTGCTTAAAACCGGGATGTCTGGCGTGAGCTTGGGGAGGCCTATGTCCAGCAGTGGACTGCAATAGGCTGAACTGACTGACTGACTGACCGACTTACCTGACAAACATTGTCCTGTCTTGTGAACTGACAAATACATGTATTTGACCTGATTATTTCGTTTCCTGACATTTTCAAATTTTCGTTTCGTGTTCATATTAACAACCAGGACGAGCTCTTCGAGGCACAGAGGAAATAATTTTAAAAAATCTAATATAGCAGATAATATTAAAAAAGCTGTAAATATTTTATGCCTATTTAAAATTTTGATATCTTATGCCATATCTTTTTTTTTTATTTAAAAAAATACAGTCGAATTGAGAGCGTATTTTGAAGTCGTTAAGGACATAAATGTCAAAATACATAGATCTATTGTTTCAATTAACAGTGTAAAATAAGTTTTCATGTCTATCTAGAACAAAGATAGAGTTGAGTAGACACAACCGGTAAATACAATACACTTGAAGCTATTAAGATTCACGGCGAGCGAGCCCGTTAGCTAATAATTGTATATATTGCATATAGCACCCAATTATTTGTTACATTTTAAATTCACTTTTCGTTCCGTTTCCAAGATAGAAATTCCGACGTTTTGTCATAGAATAAAATAATGTTAAAATGGCATGTCGCTACAATAGTTATAACTACGTAGAGTCGTAGACTATATTGAAATGTAGGTAAATTATTATTTATATATATTATATAATAAAATACAGTTTTTTATTTATTTATTTATTTAAGACATATCACTTACATAATTCAATAGTAACAATGCCACTAAACCCTTGTTGGGTTTGACTCGGCATATAAAATGTTAAAGTTATAAAGAGCTTTTGGAAAATTAGAAATTATCAAAACGATTAAGTAGTTTAGGTATAAAGATTAACAACAAAAATATAAAAGTACCTACCTAAGTATATGAGACATAACAAGGAATCAGTTATAATAGTTACAAAAGAGCTTTTGACAGCTAAAATCTGTTAATGAAACACTGGAAAACATTTTAAGACAGACAAAGGTACCATTTCTAAAATTCCCTCGTCTGAGGCGAGAATAGTTAATGAGTTGGACCGATGTTCTATTGTACCCTTTTTCCTGCAATTGGCGTGTTTTAAGTTTACTATCCAAACAAACCATTGTTCTAGAACTAGTGTTTTTCAAATACCTGGACACGTAAAACGTACTAATGTACCTTGCGTACACGTCGAGAAGTTTTGAATTTAAGATCCTGTAACGGCTACTAGTAATGTATTTAAAATAAAAAAATCGGCCAAGTGCGAGTCGGACTCGCGCACGAAGGGTTCCGTACCATTGACTAGGTACATTGATTGTAATAACGGGCAAAAAGCGGCTAAAAATCACTTTTATTGTATGAGAGCAAAAATAGGCAAAAACGACGTTTTTTGTATGGGGAAAATCCCTTAAATATTTATTATATTTTAATTTTATTATTTATTATTAAAGTAAAAATACAACTAAGTATTTTGTAAATATTTCAAGTGCCTACCTGTTGCCATTATTGATATCGAGCAAAAAAGGGCAAGAAAATCGCGTTTGTTGTATGGGAGCCCCCCTTAAATATTTATTTTATTTTGTTTTTAGTATTTGTTGTTATAGCGGCAAAAGAAATACATAATTTGTGAAAATTTCAACTCTCTAGCTATAGCCGTTCTTGAGATACAGCCTGGTGACAGACGGACGGACGGACGGACGGACAGCGAAGTCTTAGTAATAGGGTCCCGTTTTTAACCTTTGGGAACGGAACCCTAAAAAAGACTGAACTGAGTTGAACTGAGAGCACAGTAGGAAATTTCCTGCTCAAAATATGGAGCAGCCTGACTAGCTTAGTACCTCGATCTTACAGAAGATCACAGCTAAATAATACTGTTTTCAAACAGTGTTAAGTTCCTGTTGGTGAGAACGGTGACCAGAGCTCCTGGGGAGAATTGAGGATAGGGTCGGCCACGCGCTTGTGATGCTTCTGGTGTTGCAGACGTCTATAAGCTACTGTAAACGCTTACCATCAGGTGAGCCGTACGCTTATGTATTTGTTAAAATACTGCATAACCTACTAATGATGTATTAATGTAAGTTACCTAGTCTCATTTTATTGTTAATTTGACGAAAAGTTTAGAATTGATATAAGTGTTTTAAGTAATACAGATTTGCTCTGTAAGATCAAATTATGAAATAAAAATTAAAAAAAAAAACTTTCTTTAAAGCAACAATATAGAGCTTTACATTACTCACTTTATTTTTGAGAAGTTTATAATACAAGAACCTCTTATAATTACAGTAGCAAATGTAATTAGAAAATGCATGAATTAGCATTAAGCCCGCCTTTTGTACGCACTTTTTTTTGTACAATAAAGAATTTTAAATAAATAAAATAAAATAAATAAATACTTTTTAAGATTAAAATATGTAAAATACTAGCGGCCCGCCCCGGCTTCGCACGGTTGTAAAATCTATCAGTGTTCCTCTGCTATATTATGCATTTATTATACATATGAACCTTCCCCTGGAATTACTCTATCTACTAAAAAAACCGCATTAAAATTCGTTGCGTAGTTTTAAAGATCTAAGCATACATAGGAACAGACAGACAGCGGGAAGTGACTTTGTTTTATACTATGTAATAATAATATATTTGTGTATAAATAATTTCAGCTCCTAGGAGTAATAGAGTGGAAAAATAAAAAATTTAAAAAAGCTCGTTCGCTTCAAACAAAAATAACTTAAAAAGTTATCTTATTTCATATATTTATCAAAATATTATCTAATTTTTTTTATTTCATTACTATATATAATAGTAATGAAATAAAAAAAATTGTCTTAAAATCTGTACTTCCGTTAATATTAAGATGCGCGTGAATTTAAATTTTAAACAAACATATTATTTCATTAAAACAATAAATATCAATAAATTACATAATTTAAACTTTTATAAATAGATATATTCGCATTAACATCGATTTTGCTCTAAAAGACGGCGAGTTTGTTTTCTCTGCACATACACAGGCACATTTTACGAGTGTGTTCATCTTTCACGACGCGCTGATGCATCACATAAACCAGCGCTTGGCGGCTGTGCCAAAAAACACAAAGGAGTGTGTTGGAATTGAATGATTTTGATACTTCTGTTTTTTAATATGAGTTTTTTCTTCTTATCGTATATTGTATTAATATAATAATTATAAGTATGTATATTTAGAGCAATTAGAAAAGTTACAATAATGAATATTGGGGATGGCATTTAATACATTACGCGGAATTTTTTTCTTCGTCACGCCAAGACACATTTTCAGAGATTCGCTAACAAATATTAACGTCACAAAAAACTATTCTTTATTAACGATTTCGTGATAAAAAATAATTGCATGTAATTACATTACCTTTTTATTCTGAAAATATTAAAAAAAAATACTTCCAAATTAAAAAGAAAAAAAAACATCATAAAAGTAATTGTATTCACGAGTCATACTTGTATTTTAACTTTTCAAATATTTAATTTGTAAGACGAATCAAAAAACTTATTTATTCAGAGGAATGTAACTAAATAAAAAAATCACACAATGACAATTAATTTATACAAATGCAGTGTGAAAGTATTTATAATCTCCTTTGTCTTATTAATAAACCCTGTTAACATTTCCGTTTAAAAATGTGGGAAGTGATGTTCATGACTTAAGACTTAACAGGGCGCAGTTATACATAAAACATGAAACCTTAACAGTATCGACTCCCATTTAAAATACAAAACGGATTTCTCGTATAGTAAGAGTCACGGCTTTTCGTATGATAATATCTTTTTTAGTTACTATTCGGAATTTAACATTCGAGAAAGTTTAAAAAAAAAGTTAAATGTCTCATTATTTATTGAAAAAATGGCCTAGTTTAAAATTATTACAAATATACCTATATAAAAATTAACGTGTTTGAAAATTTTGCGATTTTTTTTTTGGTGTAGCTGTATTTATTTAATAAGATATTAAGATTAATTCCTAGTATCAAGATAGTACAACCGCAGTATGATCGGTATAAAAACTGAGTACCGCAAAAATAGATGTTTGTAAAAATGTGCATAACACATTAAAGAGTACCGCCGTCGAGCCAATCAGGCGTCCGTAATCGTAGTGTTAGTTATATTAGAATATTTGTTTTATATATGTGTGTGTGTTGACTTAGAATGTTCGGTGATGCTATTGGTGGATAGTTTTTATAACGCTTCGAGGAAATTTTCAATAAAAATATGTAATGTTTAAATGTTATGTTAATTTATTTACTTAATTAAATTATTATCCTTAACTTTACGCGAATGCTAGTTAGTGCCAACATACAGGGTGAGTTTGGAAATATTTTAGTACAATGTATTTTAAACAGTACCTATACTTGTAATAAATCGTACATTTTAGTACTGAAAACATTACAAATAAATAATAAATTTTCATGAGGATTGTAAATAATTGAGAACTGTAAATTATTAAATTAATTACTTTTCAATAAATAATTGGTCATTTTAAATTTTGTTATTTTAATTTACTATAATTTGCAAAAACTTTGTTATGAATATAAATATGATAATATAGAAATAGCCTGCTCTATATCCGTTATATTTTTTCTTTTTTGCGTAAGACAGTCTGTTTATAACAGATTATAAATAAACCGATTCATGTTATTCATAATAAATCAAAGTAAATGTTACACATCTTCGCAGATTCATGAGGCAAATTTAAGAAAAATATATACATATAGGTAAAGTGTTGATGGACATTGATGTATAATTACCTATAACAGGGTTTTAATTTTTTACTGTAGCAAATGTTATTTTTTTCATTATAGATAACATACAATATTATTGTTTTAAGGCAATGTCATTACAATATTATTGCGCAAACTTTTAATTTAGGTGCATAATTGTATAACGTGGTATTGTTTAAATGTAGTTTTTTATGTACTTTATTTAAATAAATAAATAACAAAATTGCTTAAAGAAGAAATAGTAACTAAAAACGTAAATAAATGAAACAAGTTTTTAAATTTTAACATTCCATTTTCGAATATTTTTAACCCGCTATAATAATAAGGGGTTCTTAGCATTAGGCTGCTTCTAGACAGGATTTACACGTTCGATTTTAGATTTTTTTTTAAATCGAAGTAATTTTAAGGCATTCACAAAACTTTAAGTTAGGATAATTATTTAGTAAATCTAAATGAAATTAACGAATTTCTGAAAAAGAGAGACTGAAAAATAAAATACAATTTTGACATCAGCATTTAAATAGTACCCGCCAAAAACGATTTAAAAAAACATTATACAGAATTTTTACAGGATACAGTTTCATACAGTCTTAGTCTGTAGCAAAAAGGTATTCGACATATTATTATACATACATACATATACATATAAATCACGCCTCTTTCCCGTAGGGGTAGGCCACCACTAGTAGGAGACCACTTTTTTCCACTTGCTACGATCCTTACATACTCGTTTCGCTTCGTCCACTTTCATTATTCCTTTCATATATGCTCTTCGGTTTAGGGTACTCTTGACCTGGCCTTTTTTCAGGACGTCCCTAATTTGATCTTGAAACGTCCGCCTAGGTGCACCCCTTCCAACACTTCCATTCACACTCGCCTTATACACTTTTTTCGTCAATCGTACTTCACTCATTCTATCGACATGGCCGAACCATCTCAGTATCCCTTTCTCAATCATATTATTATGTATACATAATTGGCTGTGCCTGGTCGTTAGGGACGGCTATCATAACATTTTGGTTTCATTTGTAGGACTAACAAACAAGCGGTCTAGGTATTTCATATTAGGCACGGGTTTTAACCGATTTGCAGTAGAAAGAGGGTTTCCTTAATTATTTATGTAATTTATTTTTATTGAATCGCATTTCATGTCTCGGTTGTCATTCGAAGATTATTATAATAATTAATAATGTATGTAAACTGGATCGTAAAGAAAAGGGTCGCTTAGATAATTTTCAATATCTTCAAAAGTACCTGAACTAGCTTTATGAAATCACATCACATAGGCCTTTACGTCTGTTCCAGGGGATTTAAGCAGTGCCTGAATAGCTTTTTTTGATGGCTGTACAAGCCGATACGGAAGCGGCAGACTCTACCACACACCGAACAGGGAAAAGATGCGCTAGTGTCGTTACTGCCGCTGTTTTGATGTTTTTTGTTTCTCCTGTCCGATAAGAGTCCAAACCAGGCTTCATCATGATGTTTTTGACCATCCTTCACTTTCTTACGCCATTGGTCTCTGCTTTATGAAATGACTAAATAAAAGAATATTGTAATGTAAAATAACTGTGAAATAACTAAAAGTGCGTAGTTTTGGATGACTGCGTTGTTCAATTTTTACAAGACATGAGGGAGAATACCGTTTTTATGCAACACAATGCCCGCCCGCATACAGTTCAGATAGTGTTTGCCTATTTTCAAGAAGTCGGTATCACACTCATTGAGTGATCAGCACCCAGCCCATATATACAAAAATATCAGAACGAAAGCGAGTCAAGCAGAACGGGGCAGCAAGCATATAGTATCGGTATAGACAACTATTTTACGATATGGATTCAAAGCCCGTATAATATCCAGTCAATTCAATTTCAAAGATGCGTTCAAGTGCATGAGCGAGCATCTTGCGTTATTTTTGCCGATCCAACCTTGAATTTTAGTAGATATTTTTGTAATGCACCCACTGCACTTGGCGGCTATGCAGATCTCGGTTTTTAATTATAAAAAGATCGCGATCGGGAAGGTGATGACGCAATCAGAGTTATATAGGTCGGATTTTTGTGACTATTCTCAAGAACAAGAACGAATTATAGAGATGAAATAATGTCTAACTATTACAAGGAGCAGATGTGATGTTTATCTATATATTTTTTTTAGATAAAAACAAAATAAACTTTATAAAAACAATATAAACGACGCGTTGGCGAAACGGTCACAACACTGGTTTGTGGCTGTTGCGCTGGGACTCGATCCCCGCACCTGACAAACATTTGTATTGGCCATACAGATGTTTGTCGTGGTCTGGTTGTTTATGCAGTCCTTGTGAGTATCCCCGCCGTGCCTTGGAGAGCACGTTAAGCCGTCGGTCCCGGTTGTTACGATGTACACCTGATAGCGATCGTTACTCATAGTAGGGAATGTATCCGCCAACTAGCATTGGAGCAGCGTGGTGGATTAAGCTCTGATCCTTTTCCTACATGGGGAAAGAGGCCTATGCGCAGCAGTGGGATATTACAGGCTGAAGCGTAATAAAAACTTACTTTAAGACAGATAGCTCATAAAAGCTTACTGAAACCTAAGACACACTGGGTAGAGACTTCTTCTTCTTTTAAAGAGATGTACCTAGTATACCTTAATCCACTATGTTGGTTTACTGTGGATTAGAGAATTTATTGCGTATGTCTTTGTAATTTTGATAATAAGTTGTCAGAAATTTTCTTTGCCGATGAACAATAAATTATGTAATGTCAAAAAAAGCGAATACGTCACCTCTAATAAAATAGCTACTTTCAAGTAATCACTAAGTCAACCCTTATTAAAATATAATTGGGTGTGTACAGAGTAGGTACACAGTCATGTCAGAAGTGAACCTTCTTTGGCAAACTAATTAAAAAAAATTAATTAAAAAAACTAATTATAAAAACAAATTTAAAATACAAAAAAAAACTAATTGAAAAAAAAAACAAAAAGCCAACGTCACGTGGTGTTCCCAGGCGGTCACCCATCCAAGTACTGACCGTCCCTGACGCTGCCGCGTTACTGGTCGTTCAAATTTTACCCGTTATGCACCTAAAGAAGTTTCACTTCAGTAAGTGTTATAATAAAAAGTATTACTATGTTCAACTATATTTCACCTAACGACACGTGCTACCCACTACTACATCTAAGAATGACACATAAACTATGCCAAAAATACGAATGACAAACTTCCTTGCCTAAGAAATAGGTATAGCATCATATCCTCTTTCCCTGTTTTTATTAAACGCGCTAATTTCAAGAACTATAGGTTCAAATTGTTTTTTTTTTGTGTGTTGAATAGCCCATTTACCAAGGAAGGCTATAGGTTAACGCCTGTGAAACCGCGGGGCACAGCTAGTTAGGTATATTATATACAAATAGAATGGAGATTAAGGATCCCATAATCTGTACACAAACTCATACACTCTAGGTATACATACATACGTACTTGTATGATCCTTCTGTATGCATTTCATTCAACGTCTCCTTCCTCCAGTAGCAATACATAAAAGTTTATGTACGTATCAATATATAGCTTTCTACCTTATTTGGGTTTATTAAAATATGTACTGCTATGATTGGACCGATTAGGTTCCGCTGTAAGTGGCTTCTAAAGTTTTTTTCGAGCAGAATAACGTCTAAAGTCTAAACCATAAGGCTATATTATGTGATACGAATATATTGTCGATATAACTTATTTTGTATAGAAATGCTCCATTTATGTGCTCCTAGTACAACAAAACTGATAGGCATTAAAAAATGGAACTTTTTTTCATTTATTTTTGTTTAATTAAAATACTTTTTTCTAAGAAATATATAACAACGTCATCTTTTTGTAATGATAATGAAACCATAAATCTGTGTTTTTTATCTATATAGATTATTCGTCTTACAATTATTTGTAATAATAAATTATATAGTAACAGCAGTGCTATTTGGTAAGTTACAAGTAGGTTTAATATCCATGAAAAAAATAACAAATTTTATTTAAAATATTCAAAATAACAACGCTAAACGCATATACGGAAACGTTTAGTAATAAAATTTATCTCATTAAATAAAATACGCCATGTTTTTTATCGCATCTAGGAGTGGCCGAAACCCCGCCTAGACGAATAAATAAAATTTGAAAATAGAACGCGCTTCCTGCGATTCGGTTCTATAATTAAATTTAAAAATGGCGGCCGTTTCATCCGGCGGCCGCAAAATTGTGCATAAAACTGCAGCGCGCATTACCGATCTAAACTTCAAAAATAGAACCCGTTAGGGCGTAGTGCACACATGTCGGTTGTAAAAACATTTAATTGCTACTATTTAAAATAATATATGATTTATGTGTTTTACTGTATAAAGAGAAATTAGCCGAATGTAATGTTATTTTAAAAGTCAGTTTCAATGTAACGTTACATTAGTTTTTTTCTTAATATCACGATGAAATACTGAAACTTGAAATTTTGTAGGTTTAGAAATTAATGTCAACAGTAACTCTACATTTGAGTTTTTTTTAATAGATAATAAAAGGCAGTACCTACATTTGCAAAAGGTGATAGAAAATTTTACTTCCTATTACAAAGTATGGACAGAAAAGTTTAAATACAGACGTTCAAGTTGCAAAAGTTACAATTTGTATCAATTGTAAATACTCCGTGTAATCGAAGCGTAATCTTAATGTATCGACCCTTCCGAAGCTAGTTTCATCACTTTCGCTTTATAACACTATTTCTTATCTGTGACATAACATCAAGACAACTATTTTACATCAGCAATTTTTATAATAAATATTTTCCCTAGAATCTAAGTCTACATCAAGCTGTAGATTTTGTATTTATAGTTTAATCTAAGGAATTATGTTATTTTCAGCTTAATAAAATAATGTTTTAGACGTATTAATAAGAGTTAATCTCAAAATTCATACTAAAACTCATCTTTGCACTTTTCTACTCAGTTATTTCTTGCACAGTTCTAGTATTGTTAACTGACCTTAAAAAACGAGGTCTCAAATCGACTGTATTTTTTTTAACCCAATAATATTTTACCTGAGTGTACCGATTTTGATTATTCTTTGTTAATCCAAAGCAAGTCCTCATGTAGTTTCATTTAAATTTGATCGAGATCTGGCGAGTACTTTTTGATTTATTTCTAATAATTATTATTACATTTTAATTCTCAATTTTTGAGTACCTCCGTTGTTGTTTCTATAATACACAATAATTCTCTATCAATATTACATACATATTACATAGAATATCTTCGTTTAGTCAGTACACAGCCTAACAAGACCAGACTCCGTTCTTTCAGCCAGTTCAAATAAACATCGCGATAGTGGCCAGCTCTCTCGTACATCCTATATTTTAAACTATGTTTAACGTTACCTACGGTTTACAATTGGAAATATATTGCCAATACTTTTTTATTATTTTGACAAGGACGCATTTTTTTATTTTTGACATTCACAGCAAACGTCATATTTTTAGATATATTTAACTAAAAAGGTCATAGAATTTTACTGGTACGGGTACAGCTTCCCTAAAATAAATAAACAGACAGATAGAGAATCTACCATTAAAAGAAATTATTATTTTAATTAATCTTTTAGTATGTAATCTATTTGATTTTAATAAGAAAAAGTACCTATATATTTTTAGGTAAAACTATCTCGCACCTACCTATATTGACTTACCTATACTAAAAGTTAGAGTTTTATAGTGGTTATGTTAAAAATGTATTTATTAAATAATGGTTTACCTAATGGCTTCTTAAGGTGCCAATAATACCAAAAAGAATACCGACACAAAAACACACACAAAAGCGTGAAACTTTACAATATTTCTTCTTTTCTTGCATCCTAATTCATCCGAGTATTAGTAATTGTAAAGATTCACATATTCGTAAATACACATAATACCGAATTAAAACAATTAAAAAATAATTACTACATGCAAACTGAACGAAACACTACATAAATAAATACATATATAGTATAGAATCTATTGTAGTTAGCTCGAGATAAAACAATGTATAGATGTGCCTTAAATCTTGACTTATCTAAACAAAATGGCGTCTAACGCCTAATAATGCCATTGTCTCGAACTAGTAGAATTTCGGTTGCAAAATTGCGCCCGCGCAAGTTGACTCACGCGAAGTTATGTGGTGGGGAGGGTGGAGATACATTGTGGGTATATATTATCGAAGATACGTACCTTATGACTATGAAAATAGTGGCGATATTTGCTTATTAATAGATTTGAAGGCTGCTAAGTTAGATTTTACGAAATGTAACATAAGTTACGTTTTAAATCCGAGAATTGGTTTAAGATATTCGATGTGAGAGGAATATTTAAGGATATCTGTGGGACCGTTACAGTAATGGCATCCCATTCTAATTACATTGGTTAAGATTCGAGTTTTAGTCAGATTGAGCGCTCGTTAGTTAGTTATTTTGTAAGCGGATGCGATGTTTTTATCTATTCCCATGAAACCTTGGCAAGTGAATAAAATGTTAGTGAATTTTATAATTACCGTTAGTTAATTTATGTATCGACTTGACACATTTAATAGCGGGACTTTCAAATCCAGGTCGAAAAAACTGCTAAAATATACCGATAAATTCGCATAACAATTTTTTATTTCAATTTAAAAATTAGCTATCTAAGATCTATTTTTCTATATAAACTCTATAATGAATATATTCTTCGCGCTTGCTTTAATTTCCTCTGTTGTCCTTTCTGAAATTAAGAAGAAAATCATATAGGGGGAAGTCCCGTAACGCCGGACGGCACCTACCGCCGGACAGTCGTACTATCCAAGCAAGTATAATCCTGTTCGATTCGAACTACTAGTGAAAGGGACGCAGGGGGTATAGCTACAGGATCACGCGCTGTAGCTCGCCCGTGACGCGCAAGGCCGCAGCAGGAGAGGGTTTGTGTTGTTTTTGGCGGGAATGCGCGGCGTCACGTAAGATCGACGTAAGTAGTTCTGGCACATTTATGCATTTATATTTTAATGGTATTTGATAATTGAAGTAGCATTTGATTGTTATCGGTAAACCGATAGAATTTTGTTTGATTTTTGAAACCATTTCAGTAGGTACTACCTAATGTACGATATTGTCTGTCCCTTAGTACCGGACACTAAGTCGTCCCCTAGCACCGGACAGTAATTTTTATTTTATTTCTTGTAACAGTTTACGTTATTTAATTAATTAATTTAATTTTCTTTTAAGGTATAGACAAAAGAAGAGAAACGAAATGGAAGATAAGAAAAAGAAAGGATCGTGGGAGCCACAGAGCTTGCAAACAGCTATTGATAAGGTTTTGTCCAAGGAAATGAGTGTAATATATCGAAGACTGGATCCAATGCTCATCGTGTCTTGGATGGACACATGAAGCATGTGCAAACTTTCCAGAGTGTGGAGATGGCTACATACGCGATCGATGCAGACTCTTCTGAAATGTCCGGTGCTAGGGGTATGGCAAAAGCACCCGTCCGGTACTAGGTGCCACATTTTAAAATTATATTTTTTGTTACCAAAGTTTGATTAATTGTATTAATTATATTTTGAGCGGAGGTTGTTTTTTTTTAATTTTATTTTATTTCTATCTTTGTTAGCTACTGTAAGTCATAAGTAAATATATATTCCAGAAAATATTTTTTATTTTATTCATAAAAAACCTTAGGTGTCCGCCACTAGGGGACTTCCCCCTACCTATTAATCAAAACAATACGATAACGATTCAGCCTGTAATATCCCACTGTTGGGCATAGGCCTCATCCCCATGTAGGAGAAGGATCGGAGCTTAATCCACCACGCTGCTCCAATGCGGGTTGGCGGATATATATAATTATTCCCTACTATGAGTAACGATCGCTATCAGGTGTACATGATAACAACCGGGACCGACGGCTTAACGTGCTCTCCGAGGCACGGTGGGGAGACCCACAAGGACTGCACAAACACCCAAACCACGGCAAACATCAGTATGGCTGCATAATATAAATGTTGTCGTGTGCGGGGATCGAACCCGCAACCGCCCGCGCAACAGCCTATCGCAATCCAGTGCAGTGACCGCTGCGCCAGCGCGGCGGCATTAATCAAAAGCTTAGCATAAATTAATGTAATTAGTGTTATACTTACATAATATTATAATATAATCTTTTATCTATAAATACAATACAGATAAAAACTGATTTCCAAATTTCCAACAAAAATTTATCAAAGTAAAAAGTTTTTTAAATAACCTTTTTTATTTCGTAACAACGTATTTAAATTATATTAAAAAAGACTAATTGTCATTGCGCATGTTATTCTATTACGTTAGAATAGGTAAGGCGATATGGAGAAAAAACAGGTTAGGCAAGGCTAAGTACTAGGTCCAGCTTATTATATTTCTTTTATAAACACTATTTTTATTCTAGACTTTATTTCCTATGTGTTACGGGCGACGTTATACGCGTGAGTGTGTGCGTGTGCCGTGATTTCGTTCGTACATTTTTTATCTGTTACATTATAAAATGTTTTGTAAGGAGTTTTTAGTCTTGTGATTAAAAAGGTTTTATGCTGTATTGAAAGTTGTTTTTGTATGAAATCAGTTTTAATTATTGTTTGTATGTTATATTAGATTTTTCTTTTCTTTTCTTTTTTATTATAACAAAAAGTTTTTTTTAAATCGTAGTAGGTACCTATCCTTAAAATAAGTAGGTTCCTATACGTACCGTAAATAGGATCAAGATCCCTCTTTTTTCTAGAAAGATTGCTTTACCTCAACAACAAAGCTGTGTGATTACACATGTATGTAAAAATTGATAAAAAGGTAAATGTTTTCATATAATTATAATAATTAGTTAATCCATGTAAATAAAAATGGATTGCTGAAATGTACATATTATGTAGGTTGGTACATGCATAACTTCTTAACGACTGCACCAAATTGAATAACTCTTTTTTTGTGTTCATTATTATAGAGACAGATAGGATTGTAGGTTTATATGAAAGAAAATTAAAAAAGAATCCATACATACGGATAAAAAATATATGACGATACGAAGTTAGCCGGGGCAGCTGGTAAACAATAAATATGTTTGATATAGTCGTCTTTTCCTGAAATATTTATGTATTATATATTTAATATTTATAACATACACACGCAGTCATCTCTTCCTAAGGTAAGCAAGTAAATGCTTGTGTTATAGGTAACAGTCGACTGATGAAGTATTTTTTTGCGATAAATACATATAAATAATACTGTATATTTAAAAAAATAGACAATTTTGTGTGTGTGTGTTATCAGTAACAGCAAGCACACATGAATATATATTTTTGTAATAAATTCTTGTTACATAAATAATAATAATACGTATACAAATACATATCACAGCCAGACTTGGGCCGGGAATCGAATAGAGGTTAGGTAACTCTTGGAGCAGAAAGTAGAGTTACTGCAAACTGCGAATACGGGTTCGTCAAATAAATATAATCATTTATTTTATTATAGGAGTAATAATTATCTAGTGTTTGTCATAAAAATTACTTACTTACTCCAGTGGCGCTACAACCCTTTGTGGGTCTTGGCCTCCTCCACGATTTCCTTCCACTTGTCACGATCTCTGGCGACCCTCCTCCAGTTCGTAAACTTGCCCATCGCCCTCAGATCCTCCTCTATGCAGTCCTTCCATCTTTTCCTGGATTTTTCTCTCGGTCTCTTTTGCTGCGATGTCCACTCAGATATTATTTTGGCTGTCCTGGTTTCCGGCGTTCTTTCTAAGTGGACTGCCC
This sequence comes from Melitaea athalia, assembly GCA_905220545.2. NCBI lineage: Eukaryota > Metazoa > Arthropoda > Insecta > Lepidoptera > Nymphalidae > Melitaea > Melitaea athalia. The sequence goes on from HG992203.1 coordinate 9,433,561, forward strand.
ACCTCACCTGTCATAAAAATTATATCGTATTAATTGATTTGAATACACACACACACACACACACACACACACACACACACATGCACACAAATATATTTAAAATTGGCAATAATTATGCTTAATGTATTAGTACTTATAATGGTTATAGGGCAATAATTGATACGTCGGCCTGTATGAGATAATCTCAAGAAGCTCTTGACCAATTTTAACCGAACGCTTCACAATTACATAATACCGTCTTAGTTTATTAGTTTCAACAATATCAATAGCTTGTTATATTTTATTAATGTTATTTTTATTGGCAACATTTAGGTGTTAATTGGAGTGCTTGATCGTGAATTCGATTTCCGTTTGTGGTATACCTTAATAGAGAGAGTATATATAATAATATTATAGACTACGAGTATAATCTTTAATTAATATCAATATCTATGAATTGACCACGCATTAGCGCAGTGGCCACAGCAACTGATTGAACTGACTAATGTGGGAGTGATCGTAAGTTTAATGCACACGCATGAAATATATTTGTACAAACCATACAGTTGTTGATGCTGTGTGGTTTCGGCATTAACGAATATAGCCACCCCCTCTCGTCCCGTGGGTGTCGTAAGAGGCGACTAAGGGATAACACAGTTCCACTACCACCTTGGAACTTAAAAAGCCGACCGATGGCGGGATAACCATCCATGCGTGCTTTGAAATACACAGGCCGAAGACGGGCAGCAGTGTCTTCGGTGCAACAAAGCCGGCCCTGCGGTCACCAACCCGCCTGCCCAGTGTGGTGACTATGGGCAAAACACATGAGTTCGCGCCAAAAATGGCGCGAACTTGTGGAGGCCCATGTCCAACAGTGGACTGCGATAGGCTGATGTGATGATGATGATACAGCTGTTGGTCGGATTCTGGACGTTGTGTATTGTGCGTGTTTTCGGACCCCCGACACATCCATATTCTAGTGGGTTCCATTTACTTATTTTCCAATAATTAAAATTTCTATTACCATAGAACACTCTTCATGTACCTGGACATATAAAACTTACTTGGTAACATTATCTCTTTATAGGTGCTACTTCGCTTTTACAAGACTTTTCATAGTAGTCACATTGTTGTTTACAACTTTCCAACACGTCGTCAGTTCAACACATTGTCTGTCAAACGTTTAAATAGCGGATCGCCAAAGGTCCAATTTTTTTTTCATTCTTTTTTTTTGCTTTTGACTGCAAAAAAATGCTACATAATACGCACGCTTGATTTGGGGAGTAAGCTAGTGATTGCGTGACGAGAGCGTTACGAAAAGTGTGATTGGGCGAGGCAAACGGAAGTTGACAGGGAGATATAAGAGCAGAAAGAGAGAGAGAGAGTTAAGTTTCGTAAGGTTTACTTCAGTCGTGTGGTCTAGAGCACACTCGTTTTGTTTTGTCATAGTCGGGTTTTAGGTTTACCTTTTTTATCTTATTATGATCAAGTTTAACTTAATATTCATTTAATAATGTTGATTTGTTAAAAATGAACATAAGACTTTTACTTCTCTACTATTTAGTAGGTACGCTATTATCTACTACTACTTATACTCTCTAAACACAAGAGAGAGAGAGAGAGAGCTCTCATTACTATTATATTTTATTTTTAGATTAACTTATTATAACACCCATAAAATATCACTAATAATAATTAGTTAGTCACCATAAAAATTCCACTCTGTCAATGGCACTACATCTTCAACACTTACAACTTTTTAAAACTAAACGCAGATAGTAAAAACGCATGTCAATTAATCTTAGAATAAGGAAGTGTAGAGTATCTGTGGAGTTTTAGTGCGGTCTTAAAAATTTACGCCAATTTAATGCCTCTCGCGATATGCGTTAGTTAGGAAAATATCTTATGATGCAACATTATTTTTACGACAAAATAAACTAGGTAGGTATAGATTACAATTTGTACTCATTTATTTCCTTTATACCGTTTATATTCATAATTTTTTATGCCATAATTAAAGCTTTTGATACTCATATTTACTTCATTTTAACTCATATTAATGACTAAAATATAAACACATTTAATGTTAAATTCGCGTATTAAATTATAAGTCTTCTAAATCCAACTGTAATTCCTGAGCACAACTTTTTAAAATATTATCACTTTATCAATGCAGCTATTAACAGATTATTATTTTTAACCGTTACGTTAACTTTTAAAATTTGGTTTGACCTTAAAAATCCGTTTGATGTAAAATATTAATTTACATCATACGTCTGAAAAATTCATAATGTCTTAATTCCGCTAAAAATAACTGGACCTTAACTACCGAGTTATAAACATGCCGAGAAAAAGGCATCAATTAAAAAGGTCCCTCGAGAACGCTAAATCACCGTCCGACAGATTCATTAGAATACCAAAATTAAACCTAGGCCTTATTTGCAACCTATTATAGGTCAATTTGCCCTGCATCTAGACCTAGAGCGAGCTCGTAACACGCCATGTAGGAAGATACTACAACTGCATTATTTAATTAGTTTTTAATTTATTTTAATACGACTACCCTCCAAATAGACATGTTATAATAATAAAAAGACAATATAAGCGTTATATGTATATAAATGTATATGCGATATAATTTCACAAAATATCACAAAAGCCATTAAAGGAATGGAACCGTAATTAGAGGTATGAACATAACATTCATTTGAATGCTGTTACGGCAATAAACATTCCGTTAATCTAGCGAATAAGTAATATAAGTGCATAATGGTGAACGAACCGAAATGGCAAGGAGTACGACGGTACCGCGGCACTGCGGTACGGCTAAACAGGAAGAAGTTTCCCGGCTCAGCAGCGCGCGCGGCGACGCACGGAACCAAACAACTCTTTCGCGCTTTCTTTTCTCCCTTCTCGCTCGCACGCGCCCGATATGTAACCATTTTTGGCGCTAGAGCGAGACGGCGACGAAAAAATGTCTGAACGCACATGTGCGCGGGCGCACGTATTCGTCTTATTTTTCGCAGTTCATTCCCCTCGGGTGTATTCGCGTTGAATGCTTTTTTTCCTGCTCGGACTTTTTTTGTCCCTTTCACTCTGCGTGTGTCCGTTGGGCTAGGTCGCGCGTGGGCCGATGATTTATTTTTCTCTGTTATATCTAAGTCGATTTTCTAATACCGGCTTTTATTTTATGGCGCATTTGCAAATGATGCAATACTATTCGTAGGCTATATTTTGGATTGTGGCTGTATTTTCGATGCTACGAGCTAATGGGCTGAGAAAGCGTATCTGAAACATGTATAAATTAATTTTCCGTGCCTTGTAAAACTGGTTGTGAATTGATACGACGACTGAGACACGAAGTCGGTATGCGTAGTGTTTATTAGTCACTAATAGTTTATGAAGGTTTTCAGTAAATTTGACTGTTTTTAATTAATTTAATTATTATTAATATGTTCGTTTCAAATTAATTAGGAAACTTGTTCCGTTAAAATGAAGTGTGTGAACGCTTTTTTATTCGTTATTAAAATATATTGGTACTCGTAGTAGATAATACGCTATTGGACTGAAAAAAATAACATTACAGACCGAATTATGTCATACGCAGCCCTTAATCTTTACTCTTCACTGTGATACTTTTGAAGAAGAGTGAATAGGCAGCGATTCGCTACGTTGCGTTGCTCTAACGCGGGTTAGTCAAAAGCACTTAAATGAAAATGCTACGTAACATAAATACCTAAAAAATGTTTAAATAAATGCGCTTATTATACAATGTGACAAATAGTAACGGTACAGAAACTTGCTCAAGGCAAGTGGATACATTGAAAAGGATATTGCACCCATGACTCTTCGGTTTGACCAATACATGGCTTTATGTAACAAGTAGATATTCTAAAGAGTCCGCTTTCGCCGGCGTATAGCATAAACAATATTCTGAATAAAGCTTGAGTATTGGTTTGTTTGAATTGTCTAATCTTAGGTTTGACTGGTACGTTGGCGCATTGGACTGTACCCTGCTTGCCTTTCCAGGGTTATGATTTCGGTTTCCGCCCTGAGCCTCACTGTAATATTACCGCCAGTAGTAAATGTTTATACTGTATGTATGTAAAATGACACTAAGAAAATGCTTTTTCAGATCGTCATTTTACAAAAAATTAAATCGCACTATCGATAAAAAATTATTCGGTAAGCTTCAAAGGAAAAATGTAAAGATGTCTATTACTCGGCAGTTACCTAATGGTCTAAGAGACGTGGAAGAGCGACATTCACCGATCCAATAACTCGATGAGACATATTTTTTATCAAATATAATTTATAAATAAATATGCCTATGATAACTTGTCCATCGAAAAGTGGTCATAGTTACTTTTAATTTAGGTAATTAATTTTAATCAATTTTTTTTTCATCACCTTCATATGATAACCGAATGAGTTTTATCTCAATTTAGAGTTTTTAACACACAGAATATGCCTAGGTAGGCTTGCCTACTTATTTTTGGTCATAGCTACCTGGCAAGTAGATTTGAACAGATAAGTAAATATATACCTATATTCGATACTACATCGATCTGTTCGAATCGAAATTGATATCATAGGTAAGATAATGTAATTACAAAACCAATCATATAGGCTTGCCTGCAAAAACTTAAAAAAAAATAATAATAAATTGCTATAGGAATAGATGACCGTATGTATGTTAACGATGTTGACACTCGTTCGTTTTAGTTCTACTATTTTGTTTTCAAAAATCAGATAGTTTTGGATACTTTTTAATATTATATAATATATCTTAATACATAGACTGGTTTTAAACACAATAACATAGCGAAAATTATCTTCAATTTCGATTACCAAAAATAATCATTATAAATATTAGCAGCAGCGCTCTAAACAAATATTCCTTTCTGACTATTTGTCATTCAAATCCTTCTTTTCAAGCTTCTATTTCAACGAGAGTAAGGTATTATAACTGAATGTACATACGAAATAAGCATTAGGTACTCACAATACAAACTTTTCATAGACTTAAACGAAATAATTTAAACTATTAATTTAAATAACATACACTTTTGTTGGTTGTCAATGTCTGTAGTCAAATTGAAAAATTTAAAATAGGTTCTTTATTTTCAGTATTTTTTTGTTTCTTTTTTAATTTAAATTTATTATTGTGGTCGAATTTCGACCGCTGGGCGACCACTAGTTTTAATAAATACCCAAGAAATAATGTTTTCAAACGACAGTCGAACACATAAATATTATTTATACATTTACATAGATCGCTAACAAAGATTATGACTCAACTTAAAGTCCAAACGTCAATCCTTTATAACCGAGATAGAGAGATGCTGTCAAATCTACCGCGATCTAGTTCGGTCCAGGACACCTGAGAAACTAGGCATACCTTGTTCGTTAATCACAATAAGACCAATTAAATAATATTCTATATAATGCATATTTATAACCATTCTTAACTGTTTAATAAAATATGTGGTATTTTATTAATATATAAAAAAGTTTCAAGACTCAATTAAGCACTAAGCAGCTCTGATCCTTCTCCTACATGGGAAAAGAGGCCTTTACCCAGCAGTGGGATATTACAGGTGTGATCAGAGCTTAATCCACCACGCTACTCCAATGCGGGTTGGTGGATATATTCCCTATGAGTAACGCTATCAGGTGTATATGATAACAACCGGGACTGACAGCTTAACGTGATATCCTAGGCACGGTGGACAGACCCACAAGGACTAACAACCAGACTTTAAATAAATATTTGTATAAGCACAAATATCCACTCCGAGCGAGAACCGAACCCGCGATCATCGGTGTTTAGGCGCCGCCGACATGGACCACGCACCATTACACCAGAGTGGTCGTCATTAAAATAACTAAGTAAGATATATTTCGTACCAATTAATTCATAACAAACAAATTATTCAATACTTTTTAAAAATTATTGTAGTTACCGATTTCCTTTTTATAAATAAAAACATTTTCGACTAGCCCGTTGGCGCAGTTTGTAGTGGCCCTGCTTTCTGCTCCGGGGGTTGTGGGTTCGATTCCCACCCTGAGTCTGGGTGTAATATATATTTATTTATATATGTAGTATTTATATGTATGTTTATCGAAAAAAAATGTATCTATACCAGTCGGCTGTAACCTATAACACAAGCATTATGTTGCTTACTTTAGGAACCGACGACCGTGTGTGTGTTGTAGATTTAAAAAAAAAATGACTAAATAGCAAATAATTTCGGTTTAACTTATAAAAAAAAAGTTCTACCTTTTGTAACATACCTACGCCTTTTTAACCAACTAGAGCTGAAATAACTAAAAAATAATCTAATAAATATAAATAATCTTTTAAATATAGCAGCCCTATAAACCACATCATTTCCTATTATCTAGCAAAAAGCGGCACCCGTTAGGCTATATCTACTCCAATTACCGGCAGAGGTCGCTGGCTGCGCGTACGCAAGATAAATCTTTTTACGGCACAAGCGCGATTAGAAAATTCCTTTATTAATTGACTCCGGTAATTAAGCAGATTTCGTTAAATCTTCCGCGTGATAAGACTTTTGAGCAATTTTGTCGATAATTTATTGATTAATTTGCATGTTGGTACGTTGTTTTGTTATTCGTTTCTACGTGAAATAAATGGTTTATAAATTGATAAAATAGAAAACAGTCTGTGGTCTCATACAAAATATACGTAAGTGTTGTAGGTATATATAGTTTAACGTAAAAATTTATGGAACTACATTTTTGTTCCTATATATACTTACTTAAAAGTAGGAAACTGTTTTTTATTACATTTTGCAGCTGCATTTTAGTAGTTTGAATAAACAAAAACAATAAATATATTAATAAATAAATATCTACAACACACACACACAGTCGTCTGTTCCTAAAGTAGGTAAGCAACTTAAATGCTTGTTTTATAGGTAACAGCCGACTGGTATAGTTACATAATTTTTTTTCTATAAATATACACATAAATAATACATATTTAAATAAGTACCTATATACATTACACCCAGACTCGGGGTGGGAATCGAACCCACAACCCCCGGAGCAGAAAGCAGGATCACTATAAACTGCGTCAGGTCAGTCATAGTCAATGAAGAAATTGTTGTATTATAGGTTTATCTAAAAATGTGGTAAACGACTCTCAAAGGGATGTATATATACTGAACCGGAAACAAGCATAATACACAATTATAAATGTCCAAACCATGAGAAACACCAGGAAGACCTATACAAATATTTGTCACGAGCGGGTATCGAATCCTCACCTGCTAGCTTACATTGCACAGGTGTGCACTTGTGCAGCCATTGGGGCAACGCGATGTAGATATACAGGGTGTCCCGTAAAGAATGGATAATCCTGAACGTGCGTGTGTGGAGGGAAAGGTGGGTAACAAAACCAAAAAAAATTTTTTTTAATCTCAAACAGTTCGCGGTCTACGCCATTTTTTGTAAAATTTAGAAAAATCCCAGTTTTTCTCACATTTGTGGGCACCACGTCCGCTATTTGAGACCTAGATCGGATTTTTTTTCATTAAAGTGTTCCCTAATAATGCTGTTCCTTAATTATGTTTCAAAAAACTCAACCACTATGAATAGTAGTTTACAAGAAGTCGCTAAACTTAAATTTTAATTTTGAAATTTACTTAACTGCAAAGTTTGAGCACCTGTGGTGTAAAAAAAATGTATCGGAGTTGTCGCGGCCAACTACTTAAAAAAATAGCCTACTTCATAAGGATTCTAAAACAGTACCATACTATCTACTTTATATCGTAAAATTATTGAGCTATAGCCATTAATATGTAAAAATAGGCATTTCATCAAAAAATTGCAAAATTATTTGCAGATATTTTTTTGAGTTTTTATTAAGTAAATAGAGCTGTTCACCCTAAAAATTAGATTTTACCACTTACTCGGCTTATTCAGATGAATTCTAAACTATGTGAGAGAGGCAAACAGTGCTTGAGACATTTTTCTGAAAAATGTTTGATCTTCGATTCTTATTAACATTTCTCTGCAGAAAACCATTCGTGCTCGGCAGTTGCGTTGTTGCAGCGTTTGTACACGTGTGAGGTGATACGGATGAAATCCAATTTTTTTTACAATGCGATGCTATTCTCTAATATGATTATATTTTCGTATGTCGTTCGATATTTGGCATCGAAATACTGGAATCTTCGTCCAACATGTCAAGGACGATTTCTTCAAAAACAGGATTTTCGGGTCTTCCTCTGCTACTTGAGCCACCAACGCCAGTACCAAGTTTTCTGCCCTCTGAGTAAGCTTGGTGCACTCTAGTAAATACGTGATAATCGGGATGCCGTGCGTTCAGGTATCTCTCCCGATATCAGCACTTGCATTGCCTTCACATTTTCCGTAAATAAAATGCAAGTTAGCCTACTCTTAGGAAGTATTTAAATTTCTCGTGACATCACACAGTCCCGATGATAAGCACAAGACAAATGTTCAATCGAATGGCAAGTCGTCGCAACTATCACCAAATAAACAAAATTCAATCAAAATGCACAAATCGGGAATCCAGTACAATATCCATATCTACAGCACATCGCATTGTTAAAAAATTTGGACTTCATCCGTATCAAGTTACACATGTACAAACGATGCAACAACGCAACTGCCGAGCACGAATGGTTTTCTGCAGAGAAATGTTAAGAAGAATCGAAGATCAAAAATTATTCAGAAAAATGTCTCAAGCACTGTTTGCCTCTCTCACATAGTTTAGAATTCATCTGAATAAGCCGAGTAAGTGGTAAAATCTAATTTTTAGGGTCAACGGCTCTATTTACTTAATAAAAACTCAAAAAAAATATCTGCAAATAATTTTGCAATTTTTTGATGAAATGCCTATTTTTACATATTAATGGCTATAGCTCAATAATTTTACGATATAAAGTAGATAGTATGGTACTGTTTTAGAATCCTTATGAAGTAGGCTATTTTTTTAAATAGTTGACCGTGACAACTCCGATACATTTTTTTTACACCACAGGTGCTCAAACTTTGCAGTTAAGTAAATTTCAAAATTAAAATTTAAGTTTAGCGACTTCTTGTAAACTACTATTCATAGTAGTTGAGTTTTTTGAAACATAATTAAGGAACAGCATTATTAGGAAACACTTTAATAAAAAAAAATCCGATCTAGGTCTCAAATAGCGGACGTGGTGCCCACAAATGTGAGAAAAACTGGGATTTTTCTAAATTTTACAAAAAATGGCGTAGACCGCGAACTGTATGAGATAAAAAAAAATTTTTTTGGTTTTCTTACCCACCTTTCCCTCCACACACGCACGTTCAGGATTATCCATTCTTTACGGGACACCCTGTATACTTGTATTTTTCTTAAAAATGTGTATTTCGCGACAGTGCTTTCTTCTTATCTTAAAAGAAAATTTGAATAAAGTTTATATTAATACTACTTAGTACAAAAACACAATAGCCCAGTCAAATTAATATTTTAGATTTACGAAAAATCTAAAATTAAATTTCGTAGTAAAATATCAATCCTACAAAAAAATTGATGAGAACCAAAATTGTAGGAAAAAATTTAAACAACTTTTGTAGTAACTATTTTTCGTGTAAAATTGAAAATAAACGAGTTATTCAAGATACAAAAAATAACCCTTTAAATCAAGATGGCGGATAAAGCAACAAGCCTGGATTCCCTACTTTTTGAATTTAAGCTACCAGTGAAGTTCCCTGCTTTTTGAATTTAACCCTCCAACGAATTTCGAAGGAAAATTGCTGCTTCCAATTTTTAAAATCTCAGTCCTTTTTTGGGCTAATTTGACTGGGCTACAAGTGTATTATATATATATGCCATTATATATTAATATATGCCATTGAAATATAGGTATAGGCATTGTCATTTGCGTAAATTGTACGTGGGTGTCATAGCTAAGCATATTGATCACAGCTAACACAAAATGACAATAATTATGATTGGTCAAATCACCGTCACGTAACACACCAGGCGGGTCAAACAATTTGTTGAACCTATTGACAGTTTTATTTGACAACCGGTCAGAATGTATCAAAATGTCAAAAATTATGTTATGAATTGGAGGTGTATGATACATTTAGATGTGTGTGTGTGGGGAGTGGGAGTGTGTATATGTGTGTTATTTAATCTCGATATATTTTACTGTTACCTGATTTCCATGCCACAAAATAATGGTATGATACTTTTCTAACCTTTAACTGACGTGGTATACGTCTCACAGACGTAACTATTTTTATTATAACAATATTTTTCAAAATAAGCGACGCGCGGCGCTACCTCTCCCGCTACCTTCCTACCCCGCTGTCTTTTTGTCATCAGTCACAGCTGCGAGCGCGCCGAGTGTACGGGTGCTCCCTCAGGAGCAATCGACGTCCCACAGACGTAAGTACGGTGTTTATGTACAAAAACTTAGCATGTCTCTTGGTCGTCACATCTGTGTTTACGTAGGTAACCACATAGTGTCTCGTTGACGTGACGTCGGTTTTAAGTTTTATTCAATTTCGCAGAATGCCTAGAAATAGGAAATCTCCACCTACGACAATGCCACAAATGCTTATGGCAGCTAGGAGTATGACAACGAAACGGAAAAAAGCCGCAGTTATCGAAAGTTCCGTTTCTCCACCGCCACGAAGACCTCGTATAAGTAACAGAAAGTGATGATGTGAAAGTGATGACAACTGCAGTAATTTTGACGACGTGAGTGATCATGATTTTGTCCTGGAAAGCACAACACGAAATCTGAACAATCCGAAGACACGACGAGAGTAGCTTGGACCACGAACATGAAGAAAATACAAGTGAAATTGAAATTGAGGGAAGCCATGACAGTAATGGACAGAATGAAGAACAGGATAGCAACAAACAAGTAAGACATGAACAGTTTAATGAGGAGGAAGAAGCTGAATATGAGCAGATTAGATTTTTATAAATCACAGGATCCCCCGTGAACTTCGGCTAACTAGAGAGCGTGTTATTGGACCAACCGACAATCGACATGCCAGAACCTCTGTCTCCAAAAGGGCAAGCTAATCCAGATCCTGAAACACGGAAGACCTGTGCAATTTGTCCAAGTTGCCTAAAAAGATGGACAATTAAGTATTATTGTTATCGATGCAAAAAGTCAATGTGTCTTACTTGCTGTCTTCAAATATGCAATGACTGTATACTACGACGTTGAAAATGTACCATATTTGTGCCTTGTCAATTTTTTTATTATTGAAGGAAGACTAATTATTTTTGTAATTTTTTAATTATAGTACAAAGAAGTAACGATTTTTTAAGTTCATTTTTTGATTTATGAGTAGATTTTTTTCAAAAAGAGTTCCTAATTTTAGCTAAGCAATTATTGTGTATTCATGAATAAATGTTGATTATTCTTAAAATAAGGATGGTAGTTTTATTTTATCTGTAATAAATTCACCTAAAACATGTATCAATTAATTTGCAAAACCCTTACAGTACAGTATTGTTTAATTTATTTAATTTAATTTCAATTTAATTTTTTACGTCTATGAGACGGTACCGCGGCGTTAGAGTTACATTTAGGCCAGGTCGTCAGTTAAAGGCTAATTTACAAGCCGACCCGTGCCCACTTGCAAATATATGGTAAAGTTTCTATCTCGCTCGCACATCTCCGACTTCATTTACATATATTATTATTTTTCACTGATTTTTTTGTTCACTAACAATAAATATAGCTATAATATAGCTTATATCACTCCTGAATAGTGTAGCTTTCTGCTAGTGAAAGAATTTTCATGATCGGATCAGTATTGGCGAGGATTACCCCCTACAAACAAACAAAGTTAAAAACTTTACCTCTTTATAATATTAGTATAAACTAAAACAATGAGATTAACAAAATGTTCCAAACTTTATAGTGTTAGGGCCTATGCAAACCACGTTTTTTAAACGCGCCGTCGACGCGCGTTTTAAAAGCGCGCGTCGACGGCGCGTTTTTATCCTACAGAGCAGTTTGTTGGCGTTTGTATCGATACACACGCGCGTTTGCATCGCGTTTGTATCGCGTTTGCATCGCGTGACACGCGCGTTTGCATCACGTCTGTATCAGTACATACGGCACATACGCGCGTTAACGGCGCGTTTTAAAAACGCGCGTCGACGGCGCGCTTTTATTATACAGGTGTGCAAAGGTCTACAGGCTGCGTCTAACTCGCGTATGTATCGCGTTTGTATCGCTACAAACGCGCGTCGACGGCGCGTTTAAAAAACGTGGTTTGCATAGGCCCTTAGAGCGTTCGACAATTTGTCTATAATTATGACACCATAGTCAGGAGACTATGACTCAGAGCAGTTATTGATATGCCAAACTTTGTCAAGTTGCTGTTTTTAATTTGTTTTTTGTTTTTTTTTATTGTTTTTTTTTTGTAATGTTTTTATTTCATTGTTTTCTCTACTTACGTGTAAAAAATTTCAAAGAGCGTCCACTATCTTCTTCAGTTTTATTCTAAAGAACTTTTATCCATTTGTAGAAATGTTTCAAGGTGTTGCTTTAGCACTTTTTGTTGTAGTCACTGAAAATTAAAAAATTCAATACACAGTAGCAGTAGTAAAGTATTTTTAATAGTACTAGATCGTCAAACAAACGTAAGGCCGATATCCACTATATCTCTTCCTCATAGATAGTTGCGAGTAAGGAATCATTCCACCAATTTGCATTAAAAATTGATTAAATTAAAATTTAAAGGTTATTTTGTGATACTAGGCAATTTGATTTAAAAAAAAATTATAGTGTTTTGACAGCCCAAATTTTAAAAAGGGTGAAGTTTAATACAAAACGTTAAAACAAAATATGATGGGTAAAAGACAACAGCCAAGAGATATTACATATAACTAGGTCGGAAAACAAGCGTACCTGATTGTAAGCGTTTACCGTAACCTATAGACGCTTTCGACACCAGAAGCATCGCAAGAGTGTTGCGACTCTACCCCTAATTCTCCACAGGAGCTCTCTTACTCACCACAGGAACACAACACTACTTTAGAGCAGTGTTACAAGTATAAATATACATTTAGGCAAATTTACACTTAATTAGTTACAATTTTACTAACAAATAAATCAGAGTCAAATAAAAATAACAATAACAACTATGTTTTAATTTATCGATATTAGTTACGTATTTTTAAAATACAATAAAAATATATATCTCTCGAACCGATTAAATGTACTCGTATTATATTAATTGAAATTGAAGTGCTTTAGATGGATATAATAGAGACGCGTACAAAAATATGCCGTGGTACCTAGACTGAGGGAATAGCTTTAATATGTATAAACATAACATTTTAGCTTTAATGTTTTCATTTTATCCTTTTTTAAATCAACACCTAAACTATCTACAGGGTAATACAGGACCTACAGGAAACTAAAAAAATATTTACTATGTAGGTGCAATAAATTAAAAAATAAAATCAATAAAGTATTAACTAAATAATTTAAATCCTATTACAGTTAATGAAATTCAATTAAGTAGATATAAAACTAAAAGATATAAACTAACCAAAAATACTTACAACAATGACATAAAACATAAAACTCACAATATAACCTTATTCTTATAACAAGACAACTAAAATGCCAGAATACCTTAACAATTGCATGTATAATACGAGTCAAAATAAAATCACAAAAACAAAATAATTTTCAACAGCTAAAACGTACTTTCCAATCTAGTCAGGTTATAATCGTCCGAGTGCATCTAGGCAAATATAGTTTTATCTAGACTCTCACAAAGACACCCTGTAACGCATACTATGTCCCGTGATAACGTTATAGCAAATAATAAATACTTGTCGGTCATACCGTTTATTTATAAGATCTGTCGTATCTATAGTCAGTGCTGTGAATTCCAATTATTAATAATGATAAAATTGTTGTATTAAACTTTCCATAGGCATACTTTTATGAAATGTAGAACTTAATCATTGTAAAGTATCTGTTTTTTGTTGACTTATATTTTTTTATGCCACCTGTAGCCTATAGACGTCTGCAACACCAGAAGCATCGCAAGTGCGTTGCCGACCCTATTCCCAATCCCTACTAGGAGCTCTGGTCACCTTACTCACCAACAGGAACACAACACTGCTTGAAAACAGTATTATTTAGCTGTGGTCTTCTGTAAGGTCGAGGTACTACCCCAGTCGGGCTGCTTCATATGCTCAGTAATCTAATGTTCTCAGTTGTATTATGTAGAGTGATTTTTATGATATTCATCATAATTGAAATTGATTGGTGTCATCTGTCCATATATCTGTATAATTATCTATCTCAAAAGAATAACAAGAGCTAACCAAAGTGAATACAATGCTTAAGTTCAAAACAAGATAATTTTAATGAAATTATTAAATTTGTAAATAATTTTATAGTTTTAAGCGTTTTACTGCTCAGTTACTTTATTTTTAGGTATTTTTGTGATAAAATAATCTGATGATTAAAATATGTTTCTCTAACTATTCTTAAGACTTGCCAAAAGTTTACATTAAGACCTAATTCTATTTTATTGTTGTAATAAAACATTAATAATTAGTTTTACAGAAATAAACAAACATTAAGACTATACATGTTGCGAGTTACGCTTTAAATTAGATCTTAAATTGTGAGACCAGATTACTATAACAATTGTAGTGTATGTTTGACATTAGATATATCATAAAAGTACAATAATAATTACTAAATAGTCATAGTAAACTAACTTATATAATATATTTTTTAATTACAATACCTTTTGTTTAATTTTATCTTTGTACTGCTGTTTCTTTTATTTTCTTTTAGTATGTGAAATTTTTGACTATATGCAATAAAGTTATAATAAATAAATAAATAAAATATTTTTAAAATAATAATTCAGTACATTAATAATACGAGTATATAATAATAAGAGAGATTATGATAACCGACTACACATGCGGCCGTAAAGCTTTTTTCTGCGCGTCGGACGGGGTTATCGCGGAAAAGTTGAGAATTTTTCAAAATTTTATCAACGTACGTAGCAGAGCTGATAACGCACACACGCGCACATAGTGATGTACTGCACTGCGAATGTGCAGCGGAGATAATGACTAGGGAATACTTGTAGTCGAGATTAACGAATAGGAAATGGAGATATTCGAGTAGATTTATGAAGTAATAAGAAAATAGACTACGTTTTTAAACAACCTAAAACAGGATGAGATTCTAATTCGATTTTTTTAGTGTGTTACCTCATTACTTATTACTAGATGTACTACTTTTTGAGTTATCCGTAGTAATAATAATAATAATTTTTTTATTGGGCTTTTTTATTGACTTCCTTATACCAGTTGTAAATATAATGTAAAAATATTTAATCTAGTAACTATTTAATTAGTTATTTTAGTATTGCATTAAATAATACGATCTTAAAGATTCTTATAAGAATTATTTCATATCAGAAATGACTCGAGAATTCGACTAGACTTACAAAAGCATCTGTCACAGCACTATTAGCTATAAAGTAGTCCAAGACGCAAGACGCACATCCCTTAAGGACTTATATCGAATATTGTAACAAATTAAATTAATTGTTATTTAAAAGATGTTAGGGTTTAGTTTTTAATGTAAGTGATTTGATTTTAGATGTTTCGTTGTATATATTATTGTATTTTTTCGCTAGAAAAAAGATAATGAGCAGTGTGTTTTAAATGGAAATTTTATGTGTTGCCGCGGCACGGGCCGGTTGCTTTTTCGCGTATAAGGTAATTTTCCATACTTTTGCAATATTTTTTTTTTCACATTTTTTTTTGTTTTGTTTTTCTGTTTCTATATTTTCGGGAGTATGTCTTTTTGTTAGGATTTACGTGACTGTGGTTGTATTTGATAATTTTATTTTTGTGTGCGCTTGGAACAGACAAAAAAAGTTATTTTAGAAAAGTAAATTAAAAATGTGGTGTTAAAAGTAATGAGTTTTTTTTTATGACATTTTTGTGAATGTTGAGTTTTTAAAATTCTTATTGGATTTTAAGCACTCTTTTTATCATTTTAAGTATTTTTCGATAGATGGCGCTATTGTCACTAATATAACTTATTAGAATAACATTTTTCTTATCTCCTCCTTTAATTCGTTATCTCAAGTGTTATCATAGAATAGGAAAATATTCTGTAAATATTAGGTGAGTAGACATAACATTATTACGAAACCATTTATAATTTAAATTACTTTTGCACACAAACGATAGAGCCTTTTTATAATACAAAAAGTAAATTAATCAGAGATGTACTTTAACTATATATTTTTACGCGTACAATAATAAAAATAGCATTTCATATTAAAATTAAAACTTTTTTAAAAGCATTATTAAAATGACACAAAAAATATACCCGCTATTCATAACATAACCAAATTACACAGCAAAATACTAAATTAAACCGACATAAATTACAGCATAAAATTATGCAGCGTTAACAGCTTTTAAAAGGTTATAATCTTAAATAATTTGTCAGCTGAACGCCGGCGTAATTGTCACAAAAAATTCACCCTACGGCTACGGTGAAAAAAAAAGTTACTCAATGGCGGGAAAAAAAGTCATATAAAAAAAAACTAGGGCGGCACGCGTACCACCAATTAAGTCGTTCTTTTTTCAAACGATGTTGAACACGTTTTTTTTTTACTTTTTTATTGGTCAACCTAGTAGCAGGGGGCGGTTTTTTGTGCCAGTTCTTTTTTCAAACTCCAAACAAATGTGTCAAGATTAACTGCTTTTTTTATGTTAACGTTTAGAGCTGTGGACTTTTGACACGTAATATTTAGACAAGGCGGGTTTTTTTACTTTTTTATTTTATTTTTTTAATCTGTTTAAACGTTCGGGAATTGATATTTGGCTTCTGTTTAACGGTCGATCGGGGATAAGAGGGTGCTTTTTATGCTTTGAATTTTCGGTATTTTAGGTGCTATATTATTTATTAAAAATTATAATGTTTTTATTTTATGGCTTCATAATATTATTCATAATTAACAATTCATTGTTATCGATGTTTGAAAAAAAAACATTTCAGGATAACTTTGCTGACATTTAGTAATATTTTTCAATATTTTTTTTATCTTTTTTTTTACACAACATACTAGGTATAGGTAGGGATCCCTAGTACATATTTTTCACCTGAGAGTTTTCGTAGAGGAATTTTTTGTTCGTCTCATCAAAATAAAGCTACTCCTGGAAAATTAGCTTGTTACTAATTAGATGAAAAAAATGTACTAGGGATCCCTACCTAAATATTCCATTTTTCAAAATACTTTTAGATATTCAATTATTTATTTTATTACTCTATTTATATAGCTGAAATTAAACTCGAATTTAATTTTAAAAGTAAGCAACTAAAAGGAAATAATTTCGTGTCTTTTTATAAATTTAAGGATTCGTTTTATTGATAGTATTACAATCGTCTGTTTAAAAATTCTGTCGGATATCGATCCCACGACCTCCGTTACGCGTATCACTTGTCACGGAATTGTACCATCAATAACGTTTCACGTTTACCGGCTTCGATGCATGGAAGAGGACTTTCTATAGAAATTACGGTATTTGATTTTTTATGTTTAGAAATGGTTAAAACCTGTATTTTAATAGTATTTTTAGTTATCGGGATTAATAAACTTTTAGGTATACATATTTTTTATATATTATTATTTTTTATACTTCAAGAAAGGCCAAAAAGCGTAGGGCCCACCGGATGGTAAGCGGTTACTATAGCCCATAGACACCTGAAAGAGCTTAGCACCTACCCTACCCTACCGACCCTACCCCCCACTAGGATCTCCTTAGATACCTATGTACTTAAACAATTTATGTAAAGTGGTCTAGTTAAATACTAGATTGTAAGAATAATGTTTATACATCTGTGATGCAAATATTAATAGTAAAATGAGTATTTTTGAAATTCCTATTACTTGCTTGAATGTAAATTGGTACATGAAAATATTTTATTGGTATCTTTATTTCATAAGTACATGTATTTGAAGTGTTTCCGTATCTGACGTATATTGACAATGAGATAGTTTTATGGCTTTAAAAACTAGTTAAGTATACTGCGGATTCAATCAACTCACGAGAAAAATGTTTTATGCCATACAAATAAATAATTGTCGTTTTCTAGGCGATTGTGATTGCGTGGGTTTCCAGACCTCTGACGTAGGGCTCTTATCCTAATGGGGGCTAGTTTCAATAAAGCGTTAATTTGTTATTTATCTCTTTTCTAATAAATAAAAGCAATTTCTAAAAATTTAATTAATAAACATGTTTTGATACTAAAAACCTTCTCCATACTAACGAGCAGTAACCCTTCTTCCGAAAATGATTAAAAATAGGTTGCGGTGCGTGAGCGCGGCGTCATTAGCCCTCTTCCGAATAACTTGTTTATCGTTCGAACAGTGGCCCCACCGGCTTATTGAAACTATCACTTATTTCCTTTATTTTATTTTATATTACTTATAAAATAATATATATAATAGGTATTTATCTCTTAGGAAAAAAATATTTATTTATTATGAAATATGTCATTTCTCAAGCCCTTTTACTAATTCTGGTATAATTCAGTGTCAAAATTAGTCAGTTGCCGCTTCTATTTTCAGACAGTTACCTGGCATTTAACAGTTTTTAAGAGACAAAAGTTTCTTATATATTTTATCCGCCAACCCGCAGTGGAGCAGCGTGGTGGATTAAGCTCCAATCCTTTTCCTACATGGAGAAAGAGGCCTATGCCCAACAGTGGCATGTTACAGGCTGAATGCATATATTTTTAGCTCACTATCATACGTCACTAGTCTGTTATATATCTCCATACTATTTTGGAACCTATGAAACCATCATTTTTAGTTCAACACATCCAAGAATTGCCCAAGTAGGTATTTAAAGCGTCGTTATTTTCACTCAAAGTCTATTAGACTATCCCCGCTATACTTTCTTGGTATGGAGTAGCCATTTTACTTTTGGATGCCAACAACCATCAGCCCTTTAATTGAACTAGAGTAGCTCTATGTAAAGCACTCTGGTAATTCCATAGATCGAGTTATTTCTAATTCCAGTGTAGAGGTTGGATTTCTGAGAACGGTTTTTACATACTTCATGACTTTAAAGTAAAAAAAGTTTGTTTAGTATTTTAAAGCATTTAGTTTTGTTAAGTTTTGTGCCTCCTTAAATTTAAGAAATTATAATTTTCTTGGTACGTACATTATAAGTTTTTTGAATTTTTTTGAGTTTCTATCTTAATTAATATGTTATATGTACGAGATGATAAATGACTTTCGGTATAAGGCTAACTTAACACTAACATGTCTAGGTAGGTAGGTACCTATTTAATAAATATTTCTAAACAACCTTATTCCAAATCTCGTGATTTCTGAGCTAGACCCTCTTATTTCAGGTAGATGCTTAATTTTATCTGTGCTAATAATATAAAGATGAACGTTTGTTTGTTTGAATGTACTAATATCAGGAATTACCTACTATGACTATACTAGTTTGAATTGCAAAATTCTTTTGTGTGGTATAGTCCATTTACCAAGGAATCAGGAATCCTATAGTATATCACTACTAATATATAATATAAATGTGAATGTAAGTTTGTTTGTTACGCTTTCACTCGAAAACTACTTAACCAATCATCATGAAACTGTTGGTACACATATTTTTGGAGGTATTCGAAGTAATAATTTTTATTTACAAAAAAATCAATGCGAGCGAGGCCGTGGGTAAAAGCTAGTAGATATATAATATATTAGTATCTACATTTCTACTCAAATTAACGCGAATAAAACTATGGGGTACCGCTAATAATTTAATGTAAAATGTTTAGAAACAAAATATTCAGTTGTAATATAAAAACATACTGTTGCCATGAGAAAAGTATCACTCAGGCATACAGACAGATAAAAACTGTAAAACTATTACGTAAAAATACAATTAATACTATTAGTTAAAGAAAACTATTATACAACGTTGTATCTTTATCTATCTGCGGAACGTTCTCACGTTACAAACGGCAAAAACATATCAAAATTCAATCAAACAAAACATCTTTTATCAACAATCTTCGTTCTCATACCCAACAAAAGGACAATCCCATCTAAACAATACCGGTAAGAACTGGTAAGAACCAGTTTGAACCGGTGTTGAGTAGAAACAAAAAAAAAAATTAGCGCCCTTGTAAAGATATTTGAGACTTCATTTGCATACTGTCAAGGGTCAAACGATTAATTTTTTTTTTTCGGAACTGATTCTGTAATGAAAACTCTTTCATGTTTTATTTTTATTGTTTTTTTTTAATCTGTGCTTTAACTCGATGATTGATATATTCTATTATGGCTGCTAGTAAAGGGGCCGCTTGTATGTAAGCTGTTATAAGTCTACATTTAATAAAGCTTGATGTTGTTGTAGAATTTAATATATTTCCAGAAATCTTTTATTTGCTTTTTAAGCTCACATATTTGGCATTTCATAAGGCTGGACGTCTGTAAGCTAACATGTCTAATGTCTATACTAATATTAGGTACAAATCTGAAATTTCGTTTGTTTGTTTAAACGCAAAAATCTCAGGAACTTCTGGTCGAATTGTTGTTTTTTTGTTTTGTTTTTGGATAGTCTATTTACTGAAGGCTACTTTTTTTAACTCAAATTAACTCGTGTGAAACTGTCGGGCGCGGCTAGTTTAGACAAACGAGTAGATCACAATTTATACGACATATAAATATTGTTAAAAAAAAAAGGCAATGAAGATGCGTATATTTTATATTTGCGTTTGAAGTCATAACTTTTCACGATGACTTTATTATAGATATACGAGCGTACAAACAAACATTAAAATATTATCAATGAATATAAAAGTGTAACAATGCTTAACAGCTGTCGGTCCGTTCTACAGTGGTCGCAGTTTTAAGCATCCGTTACTGACCAGGACTTTAGGTACTGTAGTAATATTTATGAAGTACCTAAATCCTCTTTACGCACGCTTGACTCGGGGAAAGATGAGTGACGAGAGCGTTATGAAAAGTGTGATTGGCCGAGGCGAAAGAAAGTTGAGAGGGAGATATAAGTAAGTTAGTAAAGATAGAAAGAGAGAGAGTTACGTTTCGTATATTACTGCAGGAGCAACTAAAGAAGTTTACTTCAATCGTGTGGTCTGAAGCACACTCGTTTTTTTTTCTTTTTTTAACTGAGAATTATTTGTGTACGTATTATTTTCTAAAAAAATAAATAACTAACTACAAGCTAGTATAGGTAATAATATGGAATTAAATTTTTTTATTTTTATTTTTTTATATATAGGTATGTATAAACCCTATCATGTGATCAGTGAAAAATTATACATACTATATTCAATCATAAATTTAGCTCATACATTCATTTCAAAAGCAACCTTAAACACATCGGTACGTGTCGTTAAAAAAAACTGAATCTTATTAACCAGAAGGGTGAATTCTTAGTTGAACTTATTAATATACGTAATTCTATGCGTTAAGGTAAGTTTTGGAATCATTGTAGCACGACCAATGTGTGTAGGGTCAAGTAAGGCGTCCACACTTTATGTAGCCGGATATTCATTTAACATAAGCGTATGTTCCTGTTTTATATTTACGAATAATATCATAAACAATACGCAGATGCAGTTTGACGAAAAACTATTTTTTTCAAACACTAAATTAAACAAAAAATAATTATTAAAATCCACTCACAGTGAAAGATTAAAATAAAAACAGGAAATTTGCTTGTTTCTTAAAATTCACAAATATTTCTACACGAATTTAGTTATACGCTCCTGGGGATTAGGGGTAGGGACAGCAACGCGCTTTCGATGCTTCTGGTGTTGAAGGCGTCCATAGGCTGCGGTAATCGCTTACCATGAGTAAGCCGAACACTTGTTTGCTGACCTTGTTTTATAAAAAATAATGGCATATACATATTACTATAATCTAATAATAGACTAATTGCCATTTTTAACAGTCACGTGTAACTACAACAAATACCTACCTCTAAAAATTTTGAAAGTCCTAAATGTATTGCCATACTAATTTGTTTATAGAATATTAAAATACTAGACCTAATCATGTTTTTTGATAATCTTCAAAACAATTATATTTAATGCTTTATGCTCAATGGTCCCAAGTCGGATGACAAGCCTGTGTCGGGGAGACCAATTCACCAACATAATCACAAGCGCCAAGACAAATATATAACTTTATATGGCCTGTAGGTACTCATTATGATATTGTACCATGTGCAAGAACCAAACCCTAGATCGGTAGTGCATCGTCCACACTCTCGTTTCTATGAAGTTCTTGTTTTCACCTTTAATTCGGTCATTTTCATCTGGTTTAATAAGTTTGTAAGGGTCTTATTTACTTGTAGTAGGTAACCTTATCTGAATTAGTTAAGCTTATAAAAGTTCACAGTCAAACACATTGCAAACTTACGTGTAATATTCAATGAAACAGGAAGAAAACAAATTTTATTCTGTTAGAGCCTAAGTTATTCTAAATAAATTTTTGCCTTTAAATAAAAATACCATTTAAAAGTAAAGATTTTCAAATCTTAATAAAACATATTACATAGTTATGACGACTGGTGTATTGGTGCTTGTGCCGTGTCGGCAGCGCACCTAAACACCGACGTGGTTCGATTCCTGCTCAGAGTGAATATTTGTGTTTAGGTATACAAATATTTATTTCCGGTCACGCTGTTAGTCTTTGTGGGTCTCCGCACCGTGCCTCTGAGAGCACGTTAAGCGCCCAGTTGTTGTCATGTGCACCTGATAGCGATCATTAGTCATAGTAGGGAATATATCCGCCAACCCGCATTGGAGTAGAGTGGTGGATTAAGCTCTGATCCTTCTCCTACATGGAGGAAGAGGCCTATGCCCAGCTGTGGGATATTACAGGCTGAAGCGAAGCGAAATAGAATATATTAAGCATGTACCTACTAACGTTAAACATACTTTATGTTATTAAGTACATTCTTATAATTGTTAATTATTTAATAAATATCACAATAAATTAAATCCAAATCGAACAATTTTAAAACTACAACATTTTACCAGAATAATTTTAACTTGGCATAAAATAATTTACATCAAAATTTGTTTTTGTTCATTGTAGTAGGTACGTTGAGGTAGTAAAAAGTTATAGTAGTAGTGATTAATCTATAAATAAGCATGTGTGACGTAACATATATACATATTATGTTACGTCACACATTCATAATGTCATCGTACGATTCTTTAAAGAAGGTGGTTTAAGGTAGCGAAGGGTTAGGAAGGTCAACA
The DNA here is from genome assembly GCA_905220545.2 of Melitaea athalia. Lineage (NCBI taxonomy): Eukaryota > Metazoa > Arthropoda > Insecta > Lepidoptera > Nymphalidae > Melitaea > Melitaea athalia. Next base: position 9,456,876 of record HG992203.1, read on the forward strand.
TGTCGTTGACAACTTGTCGGCGCCGATATACTGGCTGCAGTGTATTGAAAAAAAATCTAATTAACCATACATCTAGATCGGTCACCAACCCACCTGCCCAGCGTGGTGACTGCGCAAAACACATGAATTCGCGCCATAATGTCGGGCGCGAACTTCTGGAGGCCTATGGCAGTGGACTGCGATAGGCTGAAGTGATGAGTGATGATACATTTAGATATCTAACCATATCGTTGAGACTGCACCGAAGACGATTTATCGTTAATTGAAAACCAAACCTGTATTACAAATGTTTTGTCTTTATCTTTTTCCAAAACTAATTCCTGTTGTTGCTGTGTGGCTACGGCATAGAATATAGCCACCCCCTCTCTTCCCGTGGGTGTCGTAAGAGGCAACTAAGGGATAACATAGTTTCACTACCACCTTGGAACTTAAAAAGCCGACCGATGTCGGGATAACCATCCAACTGCTGGCTTTGAAGTACACAGGCCGAAGACGGGCAGCAGCGTCTTCGGTGCGACAAAGCCAGCCCTGCGGTCACCAACCCGCCTGCCCAGCGTGGTGACTATGGGTAAAACACATGAGTTCACGCCATTATTGGCGCGAACTTGTGGAGGCCTATGTCCAGCAGTGGACTGCGATAGGCTGAAATGATGATAATGATGATGAATGATGAATTCCTGTTGTATCTAGAACAGGAACAAATAATTGACATTCAATTTATATATTTATATGAAAGAAATCATCTGTGTTATGCATTTCATTTTGAATATCTTTTTTAATCAAGTCGACTTAAGAACATGGTTCGTTTCGAAATGGGGTTCGTTTACAAATATAAGGGTTAAATTTTTTGCTTAGATGCAAACCCTTTACGTAGATGGTTCTTTAATGAGTAAGGGTATGTTTATTCGTTACAAAATTAAAAGTATTGAAAGAAAGAAATTTTAAATTACATTATTAATTAAAGTTTTACGTTAAAACTTTATATTTTATATGCTTTTCTTTTATTTAAGTTTGGCGCAACAAAGCTTCATTAGGAAGTTTAGTATAAATGATTGAACTTAGATAAGAACCAGTTCTTTATGGTTCATATAAAACTTCGATATGAACCAGAATTCAGTTTACAAAACCATTCGTTTATTTTTCAAAACTTCGATTCCCGCTTACAAGAAATACTCATTCGATTATTTTTTCCGTCACTATAGCGTGTAGGTAACTACCCACATTTCACATTCTGATAAAGACAAAAAAAAATACAAACAAAAAAATACTTTTTTTAAAATATTTGTAAGGTTAATTGTAAACTGAAGGTGATATCTATACTAATATAATAAAGCTGAAGAGTTTGTTTGTTTGATTGTTTGTTTGTTTGTTTGAACGCGCTAATCTCAGGATCTACTGGTCCGATTTGAAAAATGCTTTCAGTGTTAGATAGCCCATTGATCGAGGAAGGCTATAGGCTATATATCATCACGCTAAGAACAATAGGAGAGGAGTCCACGCCGACGAAGTCGCGCGCAGAAGCTAGTAAAATATAAAATTACCATTATTTTTATGAAATATTAACAAATGAAAATAACTAATTTTCTAACCTATATCTTTAATCATTAAAAATAATAATTTACATAAAGATAATAAATTAGAAAGCACGATAGATTTATAAAAAGAACACGGATGGAGTCACAGTCGTTAGTACATAATTGACGAACCCAGCTCATTACAACATTAATATGCACATACAAACAATAGCTACATAATGATAGGCGTGGTCACAATGTATGGGAGTGACTTTTTTTTCACGGTTCGTAAACACGATTGTTTTAAAACGAGTTTAATGACGTGATTGTAATGATTTTGTAACGTATATTTATTTTTTTGTATTCATAACTTTTAATTAGTTACGTAGTTACTGGTAATAAACTTTTAAAATTAAAGTTTTGAAGGTCTTTTTAATTAGTGCGTCGAGGTTCATTTCTAGCCTTTATATGAACCATTGTCTTAAGAAGTTGTTTACGCGGCTGTATTTATCAGTCATTACCATTCTAAAAAAAATATTAAATATACAAACTTTTTTCTATGTACCTAATTGATTTTAGAAATTTAATTATGCGAATAACATAATAAGCAACAAGTAAAAGGAATGTTATTCTTAAATTGTGTTTGAATCTGTGCGCCGCTGTCTGTGCCCGTTGCTGGTTGCAGAGGGAGTTGATGGTGCAGAAAATAATCAAAACGCCAAATAACTTGGAAAAAACTGTATTTCTTTACGGATCACTTATAGCAGCGTACATGAAATGTAATGGAAGGAACGAAACGGAAATCGGTGTTGTCACACTTAAAGAATTTTTATAAAATATTAATAATGTTGCCTGCAACATGCTGCGGCCTCAAGAAACAAACAATGATCTTAAAACTGATAAGAGATATTTAATTAATTTTACAACAATCTAAATAAAGAACAAAAAGAGAAACACTTTCCCGTTACATGTTATTTTTTATACATTTAAATTAAAAGAAAACTTTACCTCCATTGGTCAATTGCTTATATAATTTTATGTTTAGGGCTAAGTTATGAATTATAATTTAATAAAATATTTATTACAAACAAGTGTTTTTCTTTAATATGATTTTGTAACTTAACTAAACTTATCCTCTTTTAACAAAATAAAACAAATGATAACTTTCTATGTTTAACAAAATAAACAATATTCAGCTAATGCTTAAAAATAATATACTAATACTAATCGCTATTTAACATCAATAGGTAATACACTTAAGCGTGTTACAGACCTTGTATGAGTTTTACCGTTCATTATCTTAACTTCTACAGCACGAACCTTACCATCAGTTCCAGGGAATACCTTGGTAATTCTTGCCATAGGCCAGTACATAGGTTGTGTGTTATTTTCATGTAAGATCACAAGCGTGCCTACTTGAATATTGGGTACAGCGTCTCTCCATTTTGGACGAGACTGTAAGAGGTTCAAATAATGTTTACTCCAGACCTTCCAAAATGCTTGTTGCATACTAGTACATTTTTTCCAAAAATTAAGTCTATTTTCTGGAACTAGTGTTAAATCCTGCTCTGGATAGCTGTTTAAAGCTGTGCCAATCAGAAAATGGCCAGGGGACAAGTAAGAGAAATCATTGACATCACTTGAAAGTGGAATTAGTGGTCTACTGTTTAGCACTGCTTCAATTTTGCATAAAACAGTAGACAACTGCTCATACGTTAATAATGCTCTTTGAACGGTTCGTTTTAGATGAAATTTTACATACTTTACAGAAATTTCCCAAAGACCCCCAAATATCGGCGAGTAACATGGAATAAAGTGAAAATTTATGCCTTTATTGGAAGCAAATGATTGAACTTGTGTTTGGTGCTCTTTGGAAGCCTGCAATTTATATAATTCGCCTAGCTTAGTTTTAGCACACTTGAAAGTGGACGCATTATCACAGTACACCTCTGTGGGCAGGCCACGACGCGAAATAAAGCGACTAAAACAGGCAAGAAAAGTATCTGTTTTGATGTCAGATAGTAATTCAAGATGCAATGCTTTCGTGACAAAACATACAATTACACATATATAACCTGTAGATTGATATGATCTACGTATTGAGGATTGTTTTACAGTGATGGGACCAGCAAAATCTATCCCTATTTTTTGAAATGGTCTACATACATTGACCCTGTCGTGCGGTAAGGAACCCATTAATTGTTGAGATGCATCTTTCTTTAATCTAAAACAAATTGTACACCTATAAATTACCTTTTTAATCTCGCGTAATGCATTTATGATCCAGAATTTCTGATTTAACGCTGAGAGAACAAGCCTTTGTCCTGCATGGAGATTCTTAATATGTTCACTATTTATTATCAACTTTGTGACTACAGAATCTCTAGGCAATACAATTTGGTGTTTTTGTGAATAAGGTAAGTTAGAGTTTTGCAAGCGACCACCAACTCTTATTAAACCGTTCTCATCAATAAAGGGATACAAAGCCTTTAAACTACCTTTAACAGCATCATTGTTTCTTAAACAATTTATATCATCTTTCATGTAAATTTGTTGTTCATGTTTTAATATTAAACTTAAAGAATCATTTAATTCTGAACTTGTGATAAATGGAGAAGTGGTTTTAGATATATTGCGTGTGTTGCGACAAAATCTTAATATATAAGCAAGAACCCTTTGCATTTTATTTATATCAGAGAATTTATATAAAAAATCTAAATTTAACTCAGTAGTTTTTGTGTTTGTGCAAGTCAATACACTTGACAACTCGGGAACGCTAGACTTTACCTCAGGAAGACTGTCAACTACAGGCGCAGTCTTGTCAGGTACCGTATAATACCTGTCAGAAAGAAAATCTGGTCCTGACCACCACAGCTTATGGTGTTCAAGGTCATGTGGCAACACACCCCTGCTCAAGCAATCTGCAGGATTGTTACTGGTGTTGACATATGCCCAATTGTAGCCATCTGTCAGTTGAGATATATTCTTCACCCTATTAGCAACATATGTATTTAATTTAGCAATATTTGTGTATAGCCATGCTAGCACTATTTGTGAATCTGAATATAATATAGTGCTATTTATTGTGCCTTTTATAGACAAGCTTTTGTGCACACAATTCATAAGTTTAGCAAGTAGCAAAGCAGCGTTGAGTTCGAGCCTAGGCACAGTTAATTGTTGATTACGGGGATTGACCCTAGACTTCGAGCAGATCAAAGAAACTTTCACTTGATCGTTACCATCAATAACTCTTAAATAAATACAACACCCATATGCTGAGCTTGAAGCATCAGCAAAGCCAATTAACTGCAAGCATTGTGCGTTTGGTAAATTAACATAGCGTTTTAAATGTATAGGTTTCATAATTGTTAGGCTTTTGTAAAATTCATGCCAAAGCGCTTGTAATTCATCCTTAAGAACAGAATCCCAATCCATGCGAGCGAGCCATAGCCTTTGCATAATAATTTTTGCTTTTAGTGTCAATGGACCTGCTAATCCCAAAGGATCATAGAATTTACTTATGAAGCTAAGTACCTCACGCTTGGTATTTGGGACTCCATCATTTTTAGGTGCATGGAGTGTGAAATTATCAGACTTGATATCAAAGTTAATGCCTAATGTTTTTAAATGAGCATGATCCTTTTGTAACTCAATTTCATCAAAATACTGTTTACTAATAGGAACATCATGTAAAACTTCAGTTCTGTTGAAAGACCACTTATGTAACTGAAAACCGCCTAAGTCTAGGAGCTGGCAGAGCTGCTCTTTAGACTCGACTAGTGACTCCAAAGAACTATCCGTAGCCAGGATGTCATCCACATACGTTTGATTTTTTAAAATAGAGGCTGCTTTAGGAAATTCGTTTGCATAAACTTCGGCTAACATTATCAAACAGCGGGTAGCTAAATATGATGAGCTTTTGAGCCCGTATGTAACTGTATTCAACTGAATGCATTCTACTTCACTCTCGGGAGACTCCCTCCAGAGAATGTTTTGTAGTGAACAGTAATTAGAATTTAATGATATGGCACGAAACATATGTCTAATATCTGTCACAAATATAAACTCTTCAAATCGAAACAACAATAAAATATTAAATAATTCGTTCTGCACTGATGGTCCATTTAAAAGAATGTCATTGAGCGCTATTTTTTTGTTAGTTTTCATAGAGGCATCAAATACTATTCTACATTTGGTGGTCTTCTTATCCGTCCTCACTACAGGATGGTGTGGCAAAAAATAAACTGGATCTTTACTGAGATCATACTGGTTTATATCAATTATGGAAGCATGGCCTAAATGAATGTACTCATTAATGAAATTTTTGTAAAGAGCAAGTAAATTAGGATCTTTTTGTAGCCTAGATTCTAGATTATAAAATCTTTTTAATGCTAGATGGAATGAATCTCCTAGGGTCTCATTGACAGCGTTAAGCGGCAACTTTAGCGGCAAGGCAACTTCAAATTTGTTATTTTTAAGTTGTACATTTTCTTTAAATGTGTTTTCACAAGTATTATGTTCTGATATGTTTTCTTTGAAAACCTGAGGTACTGACTCTGATTGCCAAAATTGAGTTAAGGTTTCATTAAGGTCAGAATCACATTTGGTGCAAAATAAAGATACAACCTGCTCGGGGCCCTGAAGGGATGGTGCCACATTACCAGCAATAACATGTCCAAACTGTGTATTTAGAAGCGCTGTACGATTAATATCCCCTTTGGTGACACTGGCCGATAGCTGCTGTGAAGAAGATGATGTTGCTTCAGGCGCATTAGGCAGCAACACCTGGAAAAAGATATCAGCTCCTAAAAGAATGTGTATATTTGATGGCACATGGAAGTCTTTATCTGCAAGGGCTATCCCGGGGGGTAAATTCAATTTAGACAGATCAATTTTGGTTTGTGGCAATCTACATGTAATTTTGTTCAGTACAAAACAAGATATCTGTAAACTGAAGTCATTTATTAATGATTGAATATGAAATTGTACATATTTATTTAATTTGTTGACGGAGTTGCCAATACCTATCACTCCGGACTCAACTTCTTTTGGCTGTAATTGTAAAATGTTAACAAGTTCTGAAGTTATCAGAGAAACTTGTGCTCCACTGTCTAACAGAGCCTTCACATGTAATTCTGTACCATCTGCTGCAACAAGTTTAACCTTGGCGGTTGGGAGAAGTACCTGTGTGCTTGTAGTATTAGACAGCAACGTCACTGGAGTACGATCTGCGTCTTTATGTAATAAAGAATTGTGCTTCTGCTTGCAGGTATCACATTTGAAGTGATATCTACAAGGTTCTGAATGTGCATTCAAACAAATAGTGCAAAGTTTTTTATTAGAAACTAATGCCGAACGATCGTCAATTGTCATCAGTTTAAACTTTGGACAAGAATAGAGTTTATGTGAACACTTACACAACGGGCATGATGATGGAGTATTGTTGTTGGCTGCTGTAGCTGACATACTTCCCTTCACAGTCGCAGCTCCACAAATGGCCCTAAGAGAACCCTTGTTCTCATTGTTTGGCCGCTCCGAGTTCTCAAGTGCAAGTGCACGTTTTTCTAGGAATTGTATAAGACATTTAACTGTAGGATCATTATTAAAAGTTAGTTGGAACTCTCTGTTACAAATGTAGTCCAATTTGCGCATCAACACACACAATATAATAGTGTCCCACTGCTCAACGTTACAATTTACATTTTTTAAAGCTGACAATTGTTGTTTTACAATTGAGACAAAGTGTCTGATATTGGATGCTGTGGATTTTACAATAGGTGGAATATCTAATAATAAATATATATGTTCACTTTTAATTTTGTAGATATTGTTGTATCTCTCATCTAAAATTTTTAAACTTTCATCATAACTTTCAGCTAACATAGGTAAGTTCCTAATTAATTCTAAAGGTTCACCTTTTAAAAAACCTCTTAAATAATAAAACCTTTGTAATTTATCAAGGTTGGGATTCTTGTCAATAAGGGATTTAAATAATTCGATGAATGGTCTATAATCTGAATATTTACCTGTATAAATCGGTATATTTATGTTAGGCAGTTTTACTGGCATGGGCTGTTTGCTTTCATTGGTGTTATTACTACTGGAAATTGAGTTGAGGAGCTTCATTATAATGGAAAGCGTTTGAGTGTATTTTTCCTCCACGCTTTCGTCCTCGGCCTCATCAGATATGCCCATGATAGCTAAATTACATTCCTCATATTTGCAAAAGAGTGAACGAAGGCGCTCCTCTTTGATGAGCAATGTTTCTTTCGTTAACGAAAGTTGAAATGCTATGTCTGAAAAGTTATTGTACAGTTTTGTTATCGATCCCTTAATGACACTTAGTTGTTTGCGTAATTTAATCAGGTCATCTTTATTGCTAACAACACTTTTAGACGTAGTAGGCTCACCTTTTTTCTCCATTTTAAATATTTTAAATTTTTAATACTATAACTTATTTGTAACAACTAACAAGCACTTAATGTCCAATAAAAATGAAGAGAATAAAAACTATGCCGGCACAACAAAACACTTAACACAATGAAATATGAATGAAACGATAATGGCGTCGCAGTCGCAGCTCGCAGCGCGTCGATCTCGTCGTCGGGGTTCACAATTCACGTACGAAGCGTCTCGTTATCCCAACCAATCACCTCTTGGCGTTTGAATTTTTGAAAGTCTGCTGCGCGCTGATTGGCCGAACGTCACAACCGGAAGATGAATCGCGTCGCGTATTGTACTTGAATCTTGAATTGAATAATCTGTCTTGTCTTTGACTTGAACTTTTAACTTGTTTTAGATAATATGGTATGTAAAAAGTTGGCGTCTTGAATTTGAATGAAATTGAAATTTTGTTACTGACACTGGGTAGGTATAGTATATTGTTGACGAACCCGTGTAATTTTCTTTCCTGTGGCGTGCTACGTAGCTGCAAGCTTCCCCTTCGGCGTAAAAGATGCACTTACTGCACGAAATGTTCTTGGAAATAATGGCTGCCACGATACTGCTCACAGTAAAATAAAAGCTGCACTTCCCTGATTTCTTCCTCGAAGGACCACTCGAAGGACCACTGTGCGCCGCTGTCTGTGCCCGTTGCTGGTTGCAGAGGGAGTTGATGGTGCAGAAAATAATCAAAACGCCAAATAACTTGGAAAAAACTGTATTTCTTTACGGATCACTTATAGCAGCGTACATGAAATGTAATGGAAGGAACGAAACGGAAATCGGTGTTGTCACACTTAAAGAATTTTTATAAAATATTAATAATGTTGCCTGCAACAGAATCCTTGTTTTGTGATAAATAGTTCCTAAACATACTTTAGAAATAAGTATATTTTATATCAAGTTAAATTGTTCACATTTTTATAACAATAAAGAAGATAATTTAAATAGGACTTTAAGTAAATCATAAAATATTTTTAGAATTTTATTTATTTCAACATTTATTAAACTATTATTACATTATAAACAATATGTTAATTAGTTTATACATTACTCATGAATTTATTTACATTGCAATAAGTACTTATATCTGATCCATTCGCTTATAATATGATTATTCATATAAATTATGCATATAAGTTTAAAAATAAATAATTACATAGTATTTTTTTTTTCATTTAAACTATAAAATCATCGTATAAAATAATATCAAACATGAATGAGAGTATAACATTTCTATCAATATCCATATTTAATACAAATTGATAGTTAAAATCAACACGCGTTTGTTTTCGCTATGACTGATGCAAGCCGCTCCGATTCTATGTTACGTCTTACAGCGTAGGCAGTTCGTAGCGAGCTACGCCATCTCGCGAGGGGTAGCGCGGTGAAAAGTTTCCCTTAAGAAAATTCAAGATGGGTTCGTTACATCAGACAACATCTTAGATAGGAACCAGGGGTCATTTACTTAGTTTCTTTAGAAAATACTGTTTGGATATCTCAGAAACTGACATTATCGGCAATATTATACTCGACATTGAGTTTAAGTTATCGCTTGATTCAGTTGATTTAGTCGAGTTCAGTGCCTAATCCTGATTTACTGTACATTAAGAATAAGGGTACGAAGTACAAAAGTTCCGACTTTAGGTAAAATAAGGAAAAAAGTGGCATAATAAAAGGCCGTTGGCTAAAACCCCATAAGCTAAGCTCCGCCTGAATATGAAAAAAAATTCAATAGTAAAGGAGGCGGAACGGAAAGAAATACTTAAAAATTCGACCCGAGACACAGCTACACGATTTGCCCTCGAGCGAGCGAGACAGAGCAATAAGAAAAAAATCACAAAGAACCGATTCTTTTCTATTTCCTCCCTTATCCCTCGCTATTAGTATAGCGGCTTAGAAAAAAAATCGTAAGCGATACCCGTCCCGTTCTAACACAGGGGTGGGAAGCGGTCGGGGTCCTTCGAGCGAGAGGGGCGACCCTCGCTTCGCGCCCTTTTTAATAGTTCTTATTTCGGCCGTGGTCCGAGCGGCGGGTCTCCGTGACCGGCCGGTTCGACGTCGCCGCTCGCCGCGGCTGACCGTCTTTTCCTTGACCGGACACATTTTTCCGCGGAAAAAACGCGGGGCGCGTGCGCCCGGCCTCGGTGGGGATGTTCTTCGCGGCGTCTAAGGCGGCGGGGGCGGCGCCGCGTCTTGCTAGTTGGAGCGGCGTCTTCGGCTGGCGCGCGCGTCCGCCCCACCCCGCAAGAAAGCGTCGCGGCGCTCAAGTTTTCCACCAAGAAGTTAGTCGTCGCCCGCCCGCGCCTCGAGGAGGTCTCGCTTCCGCTTTCCCTCCTATCCCTCCGCGTAAATAGACCGCTCCTCGCGAAGTTAAAGATAACCGCGCGCGAAGACTAAACGCTACGTTCTTTGCAGATCCGTCGTGTAGCGGCGCGCGACATCGCATGAATTCGTTGTGACCATACGCCCGAAACTGGAATTAATGTTGAAGTACTTCAATGAGAACATATCCCTAGCGCTCCAGGAGAGGTACAGGGACCTCCATGAGTATCGGAAGGCGGAAGTAGAGGACTCACCGAGGGAGGCGAAAGTACCGAAAATAGCGGAGGAAGGCGAGGCGGTCGGCGGCGAAGGCGCGTTCGAGCCGGGCGCCGCGCCGCCGTTCCCCCGGCTCCTGGAGGCGCCCAAGGAGGAGGAGAGCTTCGTGGCCAGCTGGCTGCACAACTCCTTCAAGATGACGGCGGCTGAGGGTAACGAGGCAGCCGCTGGGGGTAGTGCACTAGACCTTCGCGCTGCACCTCTCTCACTGCACATACCAGCACTACAGCCCGATGCTCAGCGGTTCAAGATGCAGGACTTCTGGAATAGAAGCCGACCAGGGTCCCCAACTCAGGAGTCCGTGGAACACACCCAGCCCGGACCGGCACCCCCAACACCACAGCCCTCCGCCACACCTGACCACAAGATCATGACGGAGAAGCTCGTTAGTGAAATTCAGGTGAGTGGAGAATATTTTGTCTATGTTAGGTTAAGTTGGTAAATGAAGTTAAGTTGAAGTTAGTTAAAAATTTAGGTAAGATACTTTTGATTACTTATGATTTGGAGAAGATATGCATTCTAAGCCAAAAATGTATATATGCTAGGAAAGTCCAGTTAAAAATTAATTTAAAAATTAAATAATTTGTAGCAAGTTTTTGTAGTTACTAAACATAAAAGTTGTGGCGAATGTTTGCTAAGTTACTGACGCGTGCCGCCGGCAACCTTACACCTGATAGTATAAATAAACAAAAATGATTGTTTTTCTAAACATCAAAAAATGTTTTTGAAAAATAAATTACTTATAATTTTTTAATATAAATAGTTTTCCATTGGTTACCATACCCGAACATTTAAGTTGAATTCCATTTTTCTCACATAGCTTTTGAAACTTAGCAAACAATCACTTTCATTTTAATTTGTTTAGTATTTTGTAATTTCTTAAGAACTTATATATTTCAAAAACTTAAAGTGAACGTCTATCTTCTCCAAAATATATCGATAGACTGACCTCAGTGATCACACGAAACTCGTTCCAAATTTGAATGATCCCTACTTCCTTAAAAAAAGATACAAGACGCAAGGCAACATATTGTAAAGCTTTTGTTAAGAAAGGGTTAAGGGCCGCGCGTCAAACTTATTATTAAATCGTTTTTGTCCTTATGTCGCATCCGGTCTTACAAAGGATATGTAAATTACGATAATCATTGATAATTCTATTATTTCGATATTAGCTTCTGATCGACATGTCGACAACGGAATTCCACCTTTTTTTCTAAAATTTTGCTTTATGCGCCCAAACAAATGTTTGTTTTGAACATATGTCTCATGATTTCATTGGCGTTAAGGCTAACATCATTTCGTTACGTAATATTTGTTGTTGTTTACGGCTCTATAATTTGTGGAAAAAAGGAATCCAAAAAAATGTCAATTTCGAATTTCGAAGCGTAATGAATGCTAACTGCAGTGCATGTGTTTTTAAATTAAAATTTGAAAATGGAAGACAAAAGAATATTACTTTTTAAATTAGTTTCGGATTCGCTTACCTTGCATTTGCTGGGTTCCCACGGCTCGGATTAGGGGCTCATTGTGATTTTATTTTTTTTAATTTTTTCGCGGTGCTTTGTTTCACGGAAGGGGTGTTGACAGTTATTTGTTACTGCGAATCTGTTCCCGTTTCAATTTTTTTTTGTTTTAAACATTGTTTGAATTTGGAACCGGTTTTCGATATTCATATTTCGTATTCATCGTTTTTTTTTTTACGTAAATAGAGATTTAACGGTTCGACGCGGCGGAGTTGCACTTTTGTGGTTAGTTTTTTTTTAATCAACGGTTAATTAAAACTTGTTTTATTAATATTTTACGGCCCTTATTGGCGTTTGAAGTGTTTGTATTAAATATATGAATTATTTATGTGTGAATTTAAAGTAATTTTAAACAGTACCTACAATTGATTTTTTTATGATGTCTTAAATACAAATTTTATGATGTACCTACGATTTTAGACTTTGGTCATTTAGGTTTTTAAAAATTATATTTTTGTCTCTTTCTTGCACGCAATTTTCTACTGGATGGAACAGCAACAACAGCAATCACCATCCGCAGATTCAACGATGAGCGAGCGATCCCTTGTGCCTTTCGCGCTGGTAAATTTACTATCATCACTCAATAATGTCGATGTAAATAATATTTTCTTTATAATAAGTGTGATTTTCGTTTTGAGTTACGTTATCTGTGGCCATTTTGTATTATTCGCTTTTTTCGGTTTATTTTGCATGATTGTACGTGTGTTTGTGTCTCAATTTTAATTTTTTAAGTAGAATTTTTTTTTAATTATTATTAGGCCTCAAAACTTTTTTTCTGCATATATTTAGCATTTTATTAAGAATTACTTTAAAACACTATTTCTCGACGCTTTGTATGCTTTTTTAAATATTTCATTTCTATACTAACAAATTTTTGTTTTGTTTGTTTGAACACAAAATTCGTATAACTACTTAATATAAGTATATATATATGTATGTTAGTTGAGGCTTCAATTTGGGTTTTACATCTAAAGTTAAGGTTATTGTAGCAAGATACAATGCATTTTTTCACAACCGTATAGAATAGGTTATTAGAAGAGTTTTATCAATATCGATAAAGTAGACCAGTATATGTTATATACCTATATGTTTTGTACGGTTTCACCCGCTTTTATGATGACAATTTTAAATAAGTATTAAAAGTAAATGCTAATAAGATAAAACTGTAACGTGTTATGTCTATAGCTACATACTAAGTTTTATCGTAATAAATTCAGTAACTTTTGTTTGATAGCAATAACAAACATCTATACATCCATACTTACATACACATGTATAATAAAACAGAGTAGGTAGAATAAAAGAAAACCGTTTTGTCAACAGGTCTTCTAATACAAGTAGGTATGTACAATGTTTATGTTTAAATTGCATCTATATCCCAAATGCGTTCAAGCAATCAAACAAAATCTCGTTATAAATAATTTGTATATGGATGGATTTAGACCAAACGAACAAAGAGCTAGAGCTAGAACAAGAGCATTCTTTCTTGATCTTCGAATACTCGTATTCATATATATAACAACAAAAAAAATGTTCTACGCCTGTTTACACTAAAATAATTTGATAAAAATTTGATGTAGTGGGGATAGAATGAGCATTCGCTCGTCTGATGTAAATCAACTATAAGGGTGAGGCCAAACGAGCGTAGGTAATTTTGTGAGTCGTGACTCGCGTAATTTCTACTGCATTCGGTTTCATACAAAAGTGTGAGTCTGCACACAACTCATTTTGCGTCGCCGTGTAGCACGAACTGGACTGGAAGGCGATGCAAAACGAGTTGTGTGCCGGTGAAGCAGAATGACCAGAATTAAGCGACTCACAACTCACAAGATTACGCTCGTTTGGCCTCACCCTAAATGTACAAGCAAGCTCGGTAAATGGTAACTGAAAACTATATTCCAATATTCTAGCCAAATCAACCTATATCTGTGGGTCAAATGACATGAAATCAAAATATATACCTACAATTATTTCTTTCTCAACTTTCATGATAACTGTGTATCTACCACGTTTGTCTACCCGCTGTGTTGGTACTTGCAATAGTGCCGAAATATTGGGAATTTAGTCAGTGAGTCAGTTCAGCCTATTGAAGTCCACTGCTGGACATAGGCCTCCCCAAGTTCACTACAGACATCCCGGGAAGTTCAGTACACATCTTGGAAACTCAAAATTACTAAAAACATTTGTAAAATAACGATTTAAAAGTGCTTTGTAGCCTACCTGAATGGTACTGTTGATTCAAATGTAATAGATAACTATAAATTTAGTGACAAAACCTATTTTATATTTTAAGCTGATTAAAGGCTAAACGCTAAGATATATAATTATGCATCTAAGTAGAGTTAAAGAAAATTATTTGTGACGATTTTCTGTCATTTTTGGCTAGTTTTGATTTGGCTAGATTTTTCCAGTTTGCTGGAATATACATACATCGAAATTTGGAATAATTGAATATTGCATGTTAGAATAAGTGTTTTCATCCGTCCGCATGAACAGAATATATTATTTAGGTAGGTACATTTCTTACAATAAAATCTCAAAATACCTAGATACCCTCGAAATATGCAATACAATTGTCACTTGTATACATTTTGTACATCCGTATTTTCATTACATGAGAACTAATAGGTAGTATATATTTATAAAATACATAAATCTTCGTGCCTAGGACAAAACTGTACGTATGTTTGTTTGTAGACTCTCATTTCACATTTCAGTCTGATTAGAATAAATATTATTTCTCATATACTAATCTAAAATATATTGACTAAGCGATCTCATTGACCATTTAACATAACGCTATAACACACTAAATGACTATAAACATTTATTTATTCAAGCGTTAATAATTAAGCGTTAAAAATATTTTTGAGGTATACCTACTTCTTATATTTCGTAGTCCATTTAACATTATATTTGACGCTATTACATACTAAGTAATTATAAAAATTACTCTATTATATTTTTTTGTTAATAAGGGTGCTATAATGTAACCTCCTTGCTTCAGCCGCATCAGTCTCCGTCCGGGGACGCCCCGCTGGGCGACCGCAACGTGCTTCCCTTCGCTTTGGTAAATTTCCTGAATAACCTGAATATTGATGTAATTATTTCTATTTCTTTCTTCCTTCTCAGTGTCTGCTTAGCGGAAGTTCATTCGATTCTCTAATTTTTTTTTTGTTATTTCATGAGGGTAGTCTACAACTTTTCTATAATACCTACATACTTAGCTCAAAGTAAGTCAACTCGATTAAGGGACCTGTTTCACCAGTGGTAGATAACGCTATTTGACGGATAACGTTATCCAACAGATAAAATTTGTAATATATCATTTATAATAAAAACTAGCATTCAGCCCCGGCTTCACACGGTTTTTTTTTAAATGTTACTAAGTCAACAAACAAGCGCACGGTTCACCTGATGGTAAGTGACTACCATAGCCTATAGATTTACAAATCGGTTCAGTAGTTTCGGAGCCTATTCAATGCAAACAAACAATCAAGTCTTTCCTCTTTATAATATTAGTATAGACTTATCACCTCCGAATTCCACTACATTTATTAGACATTTCCATTCGCAATTGTTAATATATTTGTAGTTTATTAATTGAGGAGATACAGGTCCTAATGACCTATTCAGTCTGTCTGTATGTCAACTGTTTATTCGTAAAGTCTATTCATATCTTATGTGCAGGATAGCTTTATTCACAACCCGTGGAACCAATCCTTAAACTATATATTAACTCGTTTATTTGGAAACAAATACTTAGCATCACCAATTGAAGAACGTTTGAATTTTTTATGATAGAAAAAAAATATTTTGACGAATTTAATTTTATAACAATATATTTTGTGGTTCTACTGCCGTAAATTTAGGATGCAATATAGCCTATGTTCCAATGTGTTCAGCCTGTAACATCCCACTGCTTGGCATATGCCTCTTTCTTTATGTAGGAGAAGGATTGGAGCTTAATGCACCACGCTGCTCCACTGCGGTTTGGCGGATAATATAGTAGACAATATAGCCTATGTTGCTTACCGTAGAAACGGACGACCGTGAGAGTATGTTATAGATATTTATTTATTACTAGCTGCCCGGATAGACTTCGTTATGTCAAAAGTTAATAGTAATTTTTTTTAAAAGTATTAAAACCTTCCGTGGGCCTTAAGGAATATATAAAAAATAAATTAGTCGAATTAGTCGAGCCATTCTCGGGTTATGCGTTTAGCAACATTCATTTTTATTTATATAGATACCTATACTTATATTACATACTAGCTTCTGCGCGCGACTTCGTCGGCGTAGACTCCGCTCCTATTGGTCTAAGCGTGATGATACATAGCCTATAAATAGCCTTCCTCGATAAATGGCACTGTAAGAATTTTTAAAATCGGCCCAGTAGTTCCAGAGATTATCGCGTTCAAACAAACAAACAAACAAACAAACAACCAAACAAACAAACTCTTCAGCTTTATATATTAGTATAGATACGTTCATTATTAAATAATATTACACTTATTACTATGTAACGTCAATTTAGCGTTTAAAAAACAATTCATCAAGATTATTGTAATGATAGCTTTGTCCTAGAATGACACATCACGACTTATGTATTATTATTTATGTATTATACACACTTGGTTACATCTCTACTAATAATATAAAGCTGAAGAGGGTGTTTGTTTGTTTGGTTCGAATTGAAAAATTATTTTTGTGTTGGATAGACCGTTTACCGAGGAAATTTATAAGCAACTAGCATCCCGCTCCGACTTTGCACGGGTATTTAACAAAAATTTCAAAAAAATCTTTTTAAATATAATATAGCCTATGTCACCCGCGGATAGTGTAGCTTCCCAAAAGTGAAAGAATTTTTCAAATCGGTTCAGTAGTTTCAGAGCCTATTCAATACAAACAAACAATCATATCTTTCCTCTTTATAATATTAATATAGATGTAACATTTTTATATACGCATTTTTTTCAAATTAACGCGGGCAAAATCGTAGGCACTAGGCAGAGCTAGTACTGCCATATATGTTTTTACACATTAGGTACACTTCAGATTCTAAAAATATAATTCTGAAGGCAAACTCTTTATTACGATGATAAAATGCGGCATATAACATGATGTAGCTTTCTAATGTTGGTAGAGTTGTCAAAATCGATTCTATAATTCCTTAAATTATTATAAAAGCCTCAAATTTTACCTTTTTATTACATTCGTATTCCATTTCCATGTTACTTTCAAATAGAAACAAAGACATTATTCAATCCCTTACTTTTTTTAAGAATCTAATTAGTGATAATAATTATAATCAATAATTTTCTTATTTTAATCTAATTAAAACTAAAACAGTTAATCGTAAAATTAGTTAACTTTACTATTAAGGCAATTACACATCGAATGAATTTCCGTTCCTTCCCTTCGCTCTGTAGCGAGCCTTATCCTATAAAGTATAAAGAGATTACTGTTTTCGATACTTTTATAATTTTTAACTTTTTATAAATTGATATAGCTCACTACTAAAATGGTTTTAATGTTCTTTTCGCTTATAGTATTAACTTGGGATTTGTGTTGTATGAAGCGCTTTTATTGTTATTTTGTATTAATTGTAAGAGGTTAATCTTATTAAAGTATCGAGTTATACGTTTAATAATATTAGCAATACGTAACAGTTGTCACTTTAACACGACCCCTACTACTGTTTCGAAACTCACTCGTTATTTTTGCCTGTTAAATTATTTTATTGTTTGTCGAAGTCAATGTGTTGTGTACGTTTTAAAATGTTTTTCTTTTCTTTATAAACAGCAGCAAGCGAGATCCGGCCAGAGTATAAGCGAGAGAACGCTCGAAGAATGCTGGTCGACACTTCAGCGAGTGAGTTGGCACCTGTTTCAATGCGTATTGTTATCTTCCAAAAGTAGGGGACTTGCGGCGGCGGCTCTGCGCCTGACGTGTTCGATATTTGAATTCATTTAGAATTCGAATAATAAATAAACGTGTTATTTTTTTAATTCCGCCATTACTGTTTATATATTGTCACGTCGACAAATAGCCGCCAAAACACAACTCCCTCTGACATGGGGTATTGGTTTTTTAAACCAATTACTCGTATTAATTAGATTTAAGTAATAATTTTATTGAAATTATCGATCCCTACACACATTGATAGGAAGCATAACTGCGCTTTCGAATAATACAAGCAATTGAAAAGATTTATCGTTAAGATTTTATCCTTGCTAGCAGTGGGTGTCCGGGGAAGGATTTTTTCACAGGAACTATAAAATATCTAGAGCTATCTATCTTGAATATTCATTAGCAACATATTCGCATAGAATCGATCAAGATAAAAAATACTGGCCGCGATAAAACGCCCCGGGCGTGTTTACAATTTATTTAATTTTAAATCGAGATTCGCGCGCGATTTATTTTATTTTTCTTTTTCTTACGTCGGAGGCAGCGCCATCTGCGTAAAAGGTGGTTTGTATCCCAGGAAGTACTTGAACTTACGCAACATCTGTATTATACTGAGTTATTGCGATAAAAAATAAAATTGAACGTTCGCTTCGAAACGGTGTAATAAAACTTGAAATATATCCGCTGTTTCTTACATTATACTTGTCTTGTTACGTATATAGGTACAACACGCGTCTGATTTTAAACGTCATAAAAATAGGTTTTTTTTTTTAAATCAATCACTGATATAGAGTATATCTACTGTTTTACTAGTTTATTAATTACATTCTAGATTTGCAATTAAGTTGTTTAGCCTTTTTTATAGCCACATTGAACAACAACTACAAAAAATAAAAATACTATAAATCGATACAAATAACCGATATCGACTGATTACGAATATTAAAATCTTTTCAATAGTAAGTAAAATCTTATAGTTATCGAGGTAAGTTCGATAGTAATACCTTGTGAGGTAGAAAAAATAAGGTAGACGTAAGCAAAGTCAAAGTACAGTACTTTACATACCAACTACGTTCCGACTTATCAGCGGAATAGATCTTATAGCGACAAAAACTATTCCGGGCCGAAATCTCCGAAATAAAGCACCGAACACACATTTGCATGTAACATGCGAAGAGCAGGAAAAAACGTCAAGAAGTATTTCTTAACTGATTTTTGGTTCCTCCGTGTAGAGTCGTACCTATATTTACTTATTTTTTTAATTGTCACATGCCACTTGTTATGCAGCCTACTTTTTTGCCAGTTTTAATTTATTTAATTATAAAAGTTAAAATTCGTGTTTCTCGTTAAGCTTAATATTACAAGAAAATTATCATAACACATCAAATATTCATCAACGCTACAAATTAAATCTTTTTATAGGATACAATTTATTTTTTTCACTAATCAATACCAAGAGTAATGCAAAATAGCGAATAGTGATTGTTTCAAGTAAAAAGTATCGCCAGTAAATTAGCTATCGGCTCGACGTACCAACAAAAAATACACATGCATTCGCGGAAAAAAGTCCACATTTGCATGTCGATCAATGAATTTATCGTTATTGCTTCGAGATTTATTACCGCTTAAAAAAAATTCTTAAGAAAATGACCGCGTTCCAAATTTGAAATTCAAATCCGCAATTGTTTTTCGTTCGAAATTGAGACGATTTTGACGTCCGTTCAGTCGACGAGTCGACATGTGTTTGTTTCTTTTTATATCTTTTAAACACACGGATAGTTATTCTTTTATTCTTTTTTTAAATACGTTTTTTCGAAACACCATAGTAAATCAATTCGGTTTTATTTATTTTTTTGTCGGCCAGTCTTGTGAATATTGGTTTTAAAAGTTCTTTATTGATTTGTATCGAAAGCGTAGGCTCTTTGATGGTGTGTTCTTAATGTTGCTACAATGTATCTGGTTGTTATCTCTGACCATTTTTATATGAGTAGGTATACCTTCTTTTTATACCTTTTTCTACTCCAAACAGTTGTATATATTTTCTATAATTAAAACTAAAGTGATATTTTTATACGTTGTCAAATTTTAAATTTCATAAATCTTTCAAAACAACGAAATCATCAAAAGTGATGGAACGAAGTCACCATAAACAAACATCTACTTTTTTAATATTTTTTTTAAATTAGCTCTTAAAACGTCAACGATCGTAATTTAAAAAAAGAAGCGAAATTGTATTCTCAAACGGGTTGAGTGTAACATCTTGTAACAAGAAGCGAACCGGGGTGGGTTGGTAATTATGAAAAGTGTCTGAGGGAGGAAAAATTGTCTCCGCGAACGTTTAAAAAAACCAGCTCTAATGACCGAACGGCTTTTAAAGTTAATAGGGTTTGAAAGATTCTCCATGACCGCTTTTTATAACTCGTCGTGTATAATGGCAGTGGGTTCTTTTTTTTTACTTCACACAGATTCTACTTGTGAAAGATAAAAACATATTATATTTCACGAATAGAATCTTTGTGTGAATTCTATTTTTGATAATAGAGTATTAAAATGATCATAATTTGTGCGTAATTAATTTTAAAAAAAAAGCCTAATCACTACATAGTATAAATAAAGTCGCTTTCCGCTGTCTGTATGCTTAGATCTTTAAAACTACGCAACGGATTTTGATGCGGTTTTTTTTTTGGTAAATAGAGTTATTCCAGAAGAAGGTTTATGTGTATATAATACATGCATAATATAGTAGAGGAAAACTGATAATTTTAGAGGTTTCTAATGCGATGTCGTAAATAAACACAATTTTTTGCGCTTACATTTTAAATATTTATTTAATATTTATTATCAGCATTGCACTTGTTCGAAGCCGGGGCGGGTCGCTAGTTAAAATATATAATAAAATATAGATACGAAAATTTTATATTTTTAAAAGAGTAATATCTGTATATTAATCTTTATAATTAAAATAATTCTTAGTCCCGTGAAAAGCGAGCAACTCATTTTCATAGAGTTTATCTTTTTTTTTACGGTGTCATAACTCACGCCAAGGAAAACCGTTTTTTGACCAAACTTGAAAATTTATTTCGCAATTAGCGGTGAGACACTCTTAACTTGTCGAGACATTATTAGAAAACTTTCTTATTGCTCGTAAAAATACGTTTTTTCGGACACCTGCTTAGTAGCGATGAATTTTTAATACATATTAATGACTGTAATTACTCAACAGAACACGCCACTGTACATTAAAAATGTCTATAAAAATAGTGTATTAAAACACATAGTTTTTAATAATAACAATTTATTCTTTTTTTTATTCTAGTTAAATTTCTGGCTGAATATAATGAAAATAAAAATCAAAATAAAAAAGACTATTCAAGTCGGCTTCAAAAGCACTATTGAACCATCATAAATATAGCCAAAGCCATAAACAAAATAACGTAAAAAAAAAGAAAGAAAAACAGCGACAAAATAAATAAAAAGTGATTTGCACTTACAAAACGTTTGACTTGTAAAAATGGCGTCGACATGACCGTTTAACGTGAAAATTTTCACAAACACTACAAATTGGCGGGAAACGTCGCCCCGGGAGCGACGGAGTAAGAGAAAAAGTAGACAAAAATTAGATTTATACTTTGTATGCAGCTGCGATCTTGATACTTGATCTTTACTTATAATATTAGGTATTTACTTTTAATATTTTGTGAGTGGTAGTAGTCTTAATATTTCTCAAATGTTTTGTTTCAACAATATTTTTAAAAATTTATTATATATCTAAATATATTTTGTCAATCGGATCGGTTTAGACAAACGGATAAAAATAAACAGACATAGTTACAATAATCAAACAATTCTGGAAAAAAACATCAACATTATTTATTTAACTAAAAACAAATACAGTTAACAAAATATATATCTAATAAGTAATTGAATATTTTAAAATATCAAATCAAATATCAAAACGAACCGGAGCGAAGTAGTCCGCTGCTAATGGCGCGTACTCAAGAAAAAAGACTGCGAAAGATAAAAATTAGCTGAAATTAAAAGAGGCTAACGAAGGCTATTCTGTTCCTTGCCTCTCCACCTAATTCCTGCCTCGTTTCCACCAAGTACGATGTTTTCTTAGTAAATATTTATGTAATTGGGTTAGTCTTGTTCGACTTCAATATGATTTTCTTTTATATCGAGAGTTTTATGGTAATTTCGAAGAATTACAATTGGAATTTACTTATGGACCTATATACTAATATTATAGTTACAGATTTCTTTGTTTTGTGTAATGGATAAACTAAAGAAATACTGGGCTGATTTTAAAAATCCTTTTACGAGAATAGGTGCTACGTAACGTGTAATAATGCCACTTTATCACTGAAAGATATAGGCTACAGCCTAAATAAAATACATTTTATTGGGATAAAATGGGACAGTAAAAAAGTATATTATACATAAACAAAGCTGCGGCAAAAAGCTAAGCTAAGCTTATCTTTAGCCAGTATTTTTGCATAATAACGTAGAAAAAATCCTTTTAAAGTTATTTTCATAAATATGTCATGTCCACGACGTCGTTACGTGATATTATTTTGTATAAAAATTTGTTATTTTAAACTTGAAAGCTTATAAAAGTAAAGCGTTGAAATTTCAGCGACACGATCCTTTTGTGGCTAATATTTCTGACACAGATCTTTAAAGGTTGAGGTTAAGATAAAAATAATATGTTGGGAAGTCTACATTATATTATTATGTTCATATCATTTTTAAAATTTATCATAAAATATCATTGGAATCAAATTATATACGTATTTAAATCGAAAACAGCTTGAATGATTTTGAAAAGAAACGGGCCAAAAAAATTTATCTCGTATCTCTCTCACATCTGTGACAATTTGTTTTCTTTTTACCCGACTGCCAAGGAAGGGTTATGTTTTTCGCGCGTATCTTGTATGTATGTATGTATGTATGTAATATTCTTAATTACCTCATTTCTCTAGAACCGCTGAACGGATTTGCATAATTGAGATATCGTTAGATTTGTCTTAGCAGCCCAAGTGTTCTTAGATAGGTGACATTAAAAAAAAACAAACATGGTGGCTGTGCGAAGCCATTGTAGTTAATGAAGAAATAATTTTTTTTTTAGAATACTATAGTATGGGTATCAAATTAAAGGGCTCAATACAAGGATTTCAAAAATGTATATTATGATTATTACTACCGTAATAATAATAAAGAAATACAATAAGAAAGTTTAAAAAATGTTGACTTTGCTCGTTCCGTTTTTTACGCAGGCGGGTTTTTTGTTTTCTTTTAATTGTAGTTTATTTAACAGATAAAGAAGCTTTATATAAAGACTAAGATACCTCAACTGTATATAAAGTAACTATGATATTAGTATTTCATTGCAATACGCTTCGCCAGATTTTTTGTCTGTCTATTCATTCAAGAGATTTATTGAAACTTTTACAATAATATAGGTACTGATAATTAAACCTGTTTTGAGATTTATAAATACTACTGCACACTCGATCCTTCTCAATCACTATACTTACACACACACACACACACAGATCAGCCCATCGCAGTCCACTGCTGGACATAGGCCTCCCCAAGTTCGCGCCAGACATCCCGGTTTTCCAGCCTACACTGGCAATCTTACGTAGATCGTCGGTCCAACGGGCCGGAGGACGCCCCCACACTGCGTTTGCCAAGAATATAACTAATAATATACTTAAAAAAATATACAATTACAATCACTATCTATACTTTAAAATTAATTAATTCGGAATCATAAAAAAATATTCAAAGTAATCTCAACAAAAATCTACCCCACAACAAAGCTTGAAAGGATAAAATAATTATTGAAAAATCTGCTAAAACTAACTATGTCGCAAATAGGTCAATTTTCGTCATCATCATCATTACTTCAGCCTATCGCAGTCCACTGCTGGGCATAGGACTCCACAAATTCGCACCAAAAATGGCGCGAACTTATGTGTTTTGCCCATAGTCACCACGCTGGGCAGGCAATTTTCGTAAATTACAACAATCCATACATCGAAGCACATGTCGACAACAAAGTTTAGATTCATCGTACAATCTCGCAAGTTGTCATTACACCTAATTTCAGGCATTTGCCGGTCGGTTGAGTCCTAAGTACTAAGAGTCGAGTACTAAGAACTAGGTAGGTAGGTATGGGACTATTTTTATGGCGATACATCGACGACATCGTTAACTTTTACGGTGTTATTAAATCATTTCATGGTGTATTGTTACTAATTATATGATTGGAAATGTGCTTTATGAAAATATCGTAAAAATGTTAAATGTATAAAATAAATAAACGTTTTTACAAGTAATATTTAATTACTATGGATACCTATCTTATAGATATGGTCACAGGTCGTGTAGGTTTTGAAGTCCAGATTTCATTTTGTATAATTTAGTAAAAATAAAATAAATAAATAAAATAAATTTATTAAAAATCTAGACTGAATTGATTGATACTTTAATAACCTTAAAAATGAATCAATACGGTTTCTTTTTTTATATTAAATAATACATAATATTTTGATCATATTTCTTAAAAACTCCTTATTAACAATATAACAGTAAAAAAAATGGACCAATGCATTCTCTCATACTTATTTGTGTACTTTATGTCTTTGTCATATCGGATAGATCAATTTCCCGTTAATAAGATAATTATTACCTTGTAAAGAAAACAATTTAACGAGAAATATATATGAAAAAAGAGGATTTATATTTTTTCAATCAGACCACCTAGAAGTACCATAAAAAATGTCAAAGAGTTCGAATAAGAAGTTATAAAAACGAAACGCGGGAAAAAACCAGAGGACTGAGAGAGAGCTATGAAAAACTGCATTATCGCTGTCTCGCTCTCGCGCCCCGTCGTGATGGAATCATCTTGATACATTCGTCTTAGTTTTTGTTGCTCCTTATTATCTATTTTCATTACACAATAAGAAATTCTTTGTCGTAATTAGAGCAATTGTTGTTTACGTTCTTTTTAAAATATTAGGCTTATAAGATATAATATTAGACACGCTTATGACACAATCGTTTTAATTAGAGGTTTTAATAATATTTTTTTATAATTTACCTATTATGTGAAAAATTAATAATCTCGATATTGAATACATACATCATACGACGTTTGTACCTATAATTTATAATGCTTATCTATTTTGTTGTTATAGTTTATTACAATGGTATTTCAGTAGGTACCATACCCACTTTAAATTAAAAATATTAAAGGTTTACTAAATTTTTATAAAAGAACATCAATAAACAGCTTTTCAAAGTTACGTAACAAAATGTTCAAGATATATCAATCCAGCAACATCGTGCAAGCCTCAAACTAAGGAATCGCGTGGATATAACTGACTATAATAAAAAACTTAGCGAGTACCTACACATAAGTGCATTACGATGCCATACTACAAGTATAGTACTTATAAACACAACGCCTACGGGCCACGAACGGAGCACAGCGATTTTTTGCCGTATGCTGACATTTGAAAAATACTATTTGACGATAACAGACATATTACTGGCTGGAACGATTAAAAAAAAGTTTTCTTTATAATCTATGATGATTCATTCTCGCGTTTTTAAAGTGTCGTAATAGTTGACTGTTTTTTTTTTCTATGTGCTAGTGTTGTGCTTCGCGGTATTGTGTGCGATGCGTGACTATTGTAGTGTCGATATATTTGTGACAGATAATCGATGCAGGTAAATAGTTATTATCATCGATAATTATTATAAAAAATTTTAATTACAAAGCAAGGCTGGTTAAGTGGGACATGTTTATTTCGATGACATATTTTTCTAAGTTGCAAGTTAAATTTAACCCGTCGTGTGCAAGCCGAGCTTGCGGTTAGGGAAAGTAACCTAACTTGGAAAAGTTCAACGCGGTAAATGTCAATCGACGACATTTTATAAAAAAATATTCAAGGCTGTATAAAGATTAGCTTAGACTTAGATTTTATATTAGTTTTCTTTTTAAATTTGTCGAACGTTTAGAAACTTTTTAATGACAGTAGGTAATTTTGAATAAAATTTATTGTAAAATATTATAATTTCTTAATTGATATATTTTATTTTTAAAGTAACATTATGTTAACATAATAAAAAAGTTATACTAATGAATGCAGTAAACATAAAATGGTTCAAGTTCACTTTCCTAAAAAAACTAAATATTTTTTTGTTTTTTGTTTTTTGTTTTAAGAGCTAATTGTAATTCTATACCAGATAATATTGTAAAATAACAAAGTAAAGAAAGGTATTAAAATTAAAACCTTGATATGCTTGCTTTTTTAAAATAATTTCTTTTAAGATTTAAAAATCAATATTATAAATTACGTGTCACGTTGTTTGTCCGCGGTAAACTCCTAAACTTTAACCGATTTTAATCAAATTTGCACACAAATTTTTGTGTAGTTTGATCCAACTGGAAAGATAGGCTATATTTTATTTTGATATATTTTATTATTATATTTAAGAAAAAAATAAGGCGGTACGAAGTTCGCCATGTCAAGTAATTTACAAAAAAAAAAACATTTATATTTATGAAAAAACTTTAGTGAGTTGTGTGTTCTTTGTGTTGTTGTATGATTTCTTAAATCTAGATTTAATTTTTTTTAATGTTTTAAATCATTATGATATTAATATAATAATGATATATATATTCATAGTTCTTATATTAGCATACCCAATTAATTATAAATTTTAAATATTTACGATATTTGTCAAATAGGTCACCTTAATTGTAGTTAAGCTTACACGCCTTACGGCCTTGCTTAGTTTATTTAACAGGAATCAACTCTTTCTCATCAATTAAATATCTTTAGCAGAATAAAACCCAGTATAATTAATTGGCGGAACTCAGCACTAGTTTATGGCTGTAGCGCTGGCGGTTGCGGGTTCGATCCCAGCACATGACAAACATTTGTATTGGCCATACAGATGCCGTGGTCTGGGTGTTTGTGCAGTCCTTGTGGGTCTCCCCACCCTGCCTCGGAGAGCACGTTAAGCCGTTGGTCCCGGTTGTTATCATGTACACCTGATAGCGATCGTTACTCATACTAGGGAATGTATACGCCAATCCGCATTGGAGCAGCGTGGTGGATTAAGCTCTCATCCTGCTCCTACATGGGGTAAGAGACCTATGCCCAGCAGTGGGATATTACAGGCTGAAGCGTATTTTTAATATACTTCTCAAATGTTACATAGCATTTAGTGATTTATTTCTGTTTGTTATTAATAAATTTAACTGTTTTGTATGATAGTGATTCACTAGTAACACACACAGATGAAAATATTAGTAACCAAGGCAATTAAGTTCTTTTACAGTGAAAATAGGTAAAACGAATTTTACCTAGCCAATTTTTGTTTACCATCGTAAACCCCTCTTAGAAAAACGATATTAATAATGCTCAAAATCGTAAGAGCCATTTTCAACAAACCAGTTACAAATATATGTTGGTATAAGTACCTACATAAACATTGCTATTTTAGTTGTATTTGATGATCTTCATGGGTCAACCATAAAATCCAAGTATTTTCTAACTTAGGATAATTAATAAAAATAGATAAAAAAAGTAATTAAAAGAAGGATATAAGTTATCGTTGCTATGTTGCATAAAAAATAACGGTTAAATATTTTTATTTATCTGTTAGTTCTATATTTGAATTATCAATTTTATTATTTTTTCGTTAATTAAAACCGGCCTGTGGTCGGGTGCGATGTAAAATTACGTTTTCCTGTTTTGATGCTAAATGTAAAAATATAATTGATTTTTTTTATCATAATTGTAAGTAGTACGAGTATACCTACTATTGTCAATAGTATAGGAGAGCGTGGAACTTGTTCACAGAGTACATTGTAATAGTGCTTGTTGTAACAATTTTTTGTGTCTTGGCTATGAATAAGTTTTTGTATTTATCTACTAAAACACATTTATTAAATAATGTCCACATATCTAAAAAGTTAATGGTGCTTCAAATAGAAATAGTTTGCAAAGTTTTAGGTATTATATTTTAAAATGACTAAAAAGTACTTTTTAATTTTTTATTTTAAATTATACTTCGATTGTAAATTACATACTTTGATCTCTTTCAAAACGAAATATCGGCTTAATTTTTTTTTAATAAGTAAAATATACAACAGAGTATACAGACATATTTCGATATTATTATTTTAGCTTTTAGCGTTATAACTTTAAAATAGGTAGATACTATAACTATTCAAACGTTATCTGCTACTTTGCTTGTTAATAACACGTGAAGGATTCTGCCCTACAAATATAGAACACTAGCTTCTGCGCGCGACTTCGTCGGCGTGGACTGCGCTCCTATTGGTCTTAGCGTGACGATACATAGCCTATAGCCTTCCTCGATAAATGGGCTATCTAACAGTGAAAGAATTTTTCAAATCGGCCCAGTAGTTCCAGAGATTACCGCGTTCAAACAAACAAACAAACAAACAAACAAACAAACAAACAAACAAACAAACAAACTCTTCAGCTTTATATATTAGTATAGATAGTATAGATTTAAAACTATAAAAATAAAGTAGTCGTTTAATTCTTTTATTTTAATATTGAAGCTCAAAAAAGCACTTTTTTTGTAATATTGCAACAAATTTAATTGTTACTGTCTTTGTTAAGGATATATTTTCTGGTTTCAAATGTACTTACACCTAAAAACCGATACGGACAGATGCAATCCAGAGTTTTTAATGTAGCTTAGAAATAAGGTTTCATCTGGTAGACCTAAAAAAAAATTACATTAAACGATTACTCACTTTGACTAATTTATTTAAAAACTAATATTCGCGATTATTTAATACTCACAATTTTTACATACACATGGTAGCTATATGCAAAAGTAGGCACGTTATAGGTTATAAAAAAATAGTACGTATCTATATCTCCATAAAATATTAGAACTACGCTTTTCAGGAAGGAAAAGCTGTGTTTTTTCGAATATCAATTACAGTAACAATTATTTTAATTATTAAAAAAAGAGATTATTCAAATTATAGTGCGCCTCGGGGAAGTAAAAGTCAAACTAGCATTGTAGGCACAGAACTTAGCTGTTGCACTAACGTTCGCGGGTTTGATCCTCGCTCATGACTAGTAGGTATTTACCTATAGCTTTACAAACGATTATCGTGTTCTGGGCGTTTCTGATTATATTGTATGTGTTACTAGACACTCAATATATACAGCATAGAGCAGGGCCGGACCGTGAGGTCAGGGGGGCCCTGGGCTAATACTAATTAGGGGCCCACCAAATTTGACCACGATTGAAATGAATGTGTAATGGCAGCCGAAGATTTTAACTGTCAGTTCGAAGTTTCGTAATATAAGAATAAAGAATAGAAAATTTAATAAAATTATTGATTATTTCGCATTGTCCTTTATTTTTGACTTTGAATTGACTTAGCTGGGGGCCCCTTAAATCCACGGGGCCCTGGGCTGAAGCCCAAAAAGCCATATGGTAGATCCGGCCCTGGCATAGAGTATAAACCATGATTGTTAGAATTACAATCCGTTTCAATAATCCATTTCTGGTTTTGTTCACTAGCGATAAGTTTTTGACTCAATTTTTATGGAACCTACACCAAAGTTCTGTCTCTAGTAATCAAATTCAGACATAGAAACAGGTCTTTAGTAACTGAATAACAGCTGTTGGTTCATCCAGACTGGAACATACCACTGTTGGGCATTGGCCTCTTTCTCCATTTTGGAGAAGAGTTACACTCATAAAAGTAGGTATAAGTGAGGTAGGGCACAACAGGAAATTTCTTGCTCAAAAAATGGAGCAGCCCGACTGGGGTAGTAGTAGTAGATAGGGTGGGGAAATAGGGGATAGGGTCAGCAAAGCGTTTTCAATGCTTATATAGTGGTGCAGGCGTCTAAAAGCTACGGTAAACGCTTACAATCAGGTGAGCCGCACCTGTTTGCCGACCTACTTGCATAAAAAGTCTGTTAAAATCAAAGCGAGTGAAACCGGCAGAGTAGACTAGCTATTAAAAAAAAACAATTATAAATTCCTTAATAAAGTCCCTCATTATAAGTACAAGTATTTATATCAAACTAACTGCGCACTTTGCTCTGATAAAAATAAATTTCTTTTGTCTGTCCGTGCGTCAAGGTTCCCTTCGCGATGTTGAGATATTCCCGAGACAGAAATAAAATATAAAAACGCATTGATAATATACTTTTGTATACATGTTTTCATTGCCATGTAATAAATATTTCGATATGCATACAGACATAATAAGACATATTACGATCACGATTCAGCCTGTAACATCCCACTGCTGGGCAAATGCCTCTTTCTTTGTGTAGGAACGAATCATTTGAGCTTAATCAGACATATAGTGAGTTATAATGATCTTTTCTCAGTCTTGTATGTCTTGAAAGTTTTGATATTTAAATAATATCGCTACATAGTACCTATAAAACAAAGTCGCTTCCCGCTGTCCGTATGCTTAGATCTTTAAAATTACGCAACGGATTTTGATGCGGTTTTCTTTAGTAAATAGAGTGATTCCAGAGAAAGGTTTATATGTATAATACATGCATAATATAGTAGAGAAACACTGATAGGTTTAGAAGTTTCTAATGTGATGTCGTAAATAAACAATTTTTTTTGCGCATATAATATTATTATATTTATTTTATATTTAGTATCAGCATTGCACCCGTGCGAAGCCGGAGCGGGTCGCTAGTATAATATAAAAATGTATTCTGCGTATTACGTTGGCTTTCTAATAAATAAAAAAATAGCTACCACATTGGTTGTATTAACAGTTACGCTTCTGTGAGTCATTTCGTAATATTTTATATCCTATATCATTTAGTAAATAGACCTTCGAATAAAAATAAAACTTACGGATAGATTAGATTAGCACAATATAGATAAAGATATAGTTATGGATTTTTTTAAATAAATTTAAACTTTAGTGAATCTGTAAGAATAACTAAAATACTAATTACAGTAATTATGCTGTTATTTAATCAAATAAACACAAAATTTCCAAACATTATTGAAGTTTTATTTAAATTTAAATAAAACTTTAAATCTTATCTAAATTCAAAATCACGTAAGCATTCATGAGCAAAAAAAAAAGTGAAAAAAAAATCTCAAAGCGCAAACGTCAAAGCTTGCAACGACAAAAAAGAAAAAAAAAGAATTACGTAAGCATCACACAGACGTTGTCGTAGGTCAAGACGCACACATACAAAGGCCGGAGCAATGCACGCAAACGGTATCGCATTTTGTAAATATAAAGATTTTTATAACACAACTGGACGCACACTGCTGACTTACTATTAAATAAAGCTACCAAAACATAATAGATAAATTAAATTCAGTTATTTCATATGCGCTGTCTGTAATACGAATCTTGATTTCCTTTCTCCCTCTAAATGGATCATCGTACTGCTTAGTTAACTTACTTGGAATGTTTGTAAAATCGTTGGCTATTTGTTTTAATAACAAATTATTATATGCATACTTTTAATTCCGCCAACCCGCATTGGAGCAGCGTGGTGGATTAAGCTCCGATCCTTCTCCTACATAGAGAAGAGGCCTATGCCCAACAGTGGGATATTACAGGCTGAATCGTGATCGTGATACTTTTAATTGATATTCTACGCTTAATATTCGACTGTAATGTAACACGAATCTGTTTACAACTTAATGGTTATTTTAAAATGTAAAATTTTCTTTTGAAATACTTTAATTATTTGTAAGTTAGAAAACTAAGAATAGAGTTCGCGAAAGCCGTGCCTAAAAAGAGAAATAATATTTCTTCCGTTTGTCTAAACTCGTTCGGCGCACGCGCTGCTTTTGTATGTGTGTGTTTGTGTGTTCCTGAGTGTGTGATACAATGCTGTGTGCGTGTTGCGTAGCTCTTGTCTTAGGTTAGGGAGGTGAGCGACCTCTCTCGTTTCGCAGACTCCCATTTATTTTTATTATGGCAACACGTGGACCACGGTACAGAGCTTTTATTACGTTATCTTCCTCTTAGTGCATTATTTCTTATTTTCCCATTAAAATTCTTTGTATTAAACCAGTATTACTTTCACAAATATATATATATATATATATATATATATATACACTTAATATTATGCATTCATTATCTATAGAAACGAAAGTATATTAAAAGGTTTTAATTAATATATTAACATACAATGAACTTTACGAATACAATATGGTTTTTGAAGGAAATAAGTTTAAAAACGATCGCGTATCGCATTGTGCGGTAATCGATGTAAAAATGCGAGTCTTTGATCGTGACCTGCGCAAGCGCATGAATACTGTATGAACGTTGCCCGTTTTGAAATTGAAATCGACTTCGGGTATTTGGTAAAAGGGATAGCCACGCTGGGTGGCAAAAGAGTTATTACTTATAATATATATTTTTTCACATATATAGGTGTATTTATTTAATTTAAAATACAAGAAAATTAAAATTAGAATAGCTATAATGTATAATTGTAGCTACAGATAAAAAATATTTTTTTTTAAGAATTATGCGTTAAAGAATACATTGTCCAGTAATAAATAGCTTCTTAAAACGCAGGGCTAATGCACCTTCAGGGCTATTGATAAGAATAACAAAGATATCACTAGGTACTGTACTGAGGTCACTGCACCGGCCATTCTTGATTTTTTATGTTTATTTATTCAATATATTTAACTAAAGGGCGTTTTTTATTTTAAAATTATTTGAAAATATTTACAGATTTATGGAATTGTTTTATTTTACTTTTGAAATAGTTTTTTTTAAATCAATCTAGTAGGTAGCTATTTGATACAAAATTTAACATAAAATAGGTTACCTATTTAATTATGTTGTATAAGACTTATTTTTCTATTACTTCTGAAATTATTTCATCTTTCAAATGATGTAATTTCACAATTAATTTAGAATGTTATGGGTAGTTTATTTTCTATAATTAGAAGCATTTCCTCAATCAGATATTAATACTCATACAAACACTGTTCAAATGTTGCATTGTATTACAAGATAAAAATTCTAGACGCATCACATTTCTCCGATAAACACTGTTAGATATTGCATCATCGTTCAATACCCATCGTCGATACCCGTGGGGATAATATCTGCACTCAAATATCGCCCTAATCCCATTAAAATAACGATCAAAATCACATGATATAATAAACGCAAAATGTCACATCTCCGTTGCACAACACGTTCGCGGATATTGCCAATTCTTTCGCTATTCATAAATATTTCATGCAATTATGGCTTCAATCTTACTAGGAATAGACAACACTTTGGCTTAAAATGAATTGGCCAGCTAGTTAGCGGACTGCGACTCGGGTACATTTTTATTGTGTTAGGCTTGTTAGATGGTACGGTGGCCATAAAATTTGAAAGATTTTACTATTTTCGGTTTTAATTTTAGTATCGTTATCAATTTATTACGTTTTAATGGAATGTTTTATGCCGTGGTACAAAGCGCCACAGTATTATACGAGTAATACCTTTTTGTTTGTATTGATAAGTGTTTAAACTTTATATTTAATCTATAAAAATTTTAATAAATAAATTATTTTATCCGTGAAAACATTACTTTTGTGGTGACACGATACTTTCAACAGTGTGTGTATGTCTTTACACGATCGCGTCTGTGTGAGTGCTATCGCGGAAAGAAATGAGGTTATCTGAATGCGTTGTCATTGTTTGTACAAGTGTGATACGTTGAACACAAACAGACACACAGACGAAACGCAGTCTTAAAAATATCTAGACTACACACGGATATCTTGGCCTCTACCGCAACAACAATTTTAAATTTCGTTCATGTCTGTATATTACTGTGTCTGCGTTTGTATGATAAATGCAATTTCGCGGCCTAGATTTACGAGAATCTTATTAATGGACCAATCAATATTCCGTCTAGTATATAATGGACGGTTCCGTGAGAACGCGAAACGTTGTAAACAACTTCAAAATCAATATTACCTACATACACAAACTTTTTTTTGTATTTGTATTTAAAAAACTAACTAATAAGGCAATATACATACAATACTGAATATGTAACTTGTAGATAAATGATGTAAAACTGATCGTAAGCTTCCGATAAATAAAAATAAAAAAGTGTGCAAATCCACGAGAAAAAATAGTCATAAAAATAAAAATCAATAAAATTCGACCTCGTGTTTACTATGAAAATAATTTTTCACTTTCAAAAATAATAAATCCTTACATATTAACATTCACGCACACATACACAGTGTTGACATAGGTCAGTGTGCAGATATACTTTTACTGCTGTCACTGACTGACTATCTATATATAAAAATTGACGTATGTTTGACTTTGTTTATTAATTTATCTTTTTGTTAAAAAAAGCATGAATTTTTTTTCCATTGTGCTATGTTTGATGTTAACATTTCTAAAATAACCTTATAGAAAATCCAATGATTCAGTAAGTCAAGTTCAAGTCACTACGGATTAAATTTAGAACTATACCTATATGTACATTGCACAACATACATAGGTATTTATCATTCATTCATATCATTAAAGTTATGTTCTTATTGATGGAGTATCATTCCTCCCTGTTTGACCCCTATTTTCTAAGATTAGCGTCTTCTTTTCTTCTCTCGTAAACTCTTCTTTAATTACATTCTTAGTACTTTTAAAGGATTTTTTTTAATTGTTTTATAATACTAACATATTACTCTTACTTCCGTTCGAACTAAATTTTTTCAACTTACTTTAGTATCGTATCTTAAATTTCTTAAGCCTATTTCTATCTATTTGTGTTGTAGTCTATTTTCTACCTACATACTCGTATAAGGGAAGCGCTAGATGTAGGTACATTTTAATTGGTTACTTTTTACCGACTTTCAGGAACGGAATGTATGTACTTAGTATCTAGTCGGTTTTATATTCAAGATTACGCCGATATTTAAGATTTTAGATATATCGTGAACACAAATTATTTCTGTAAAAAAAATCCTACATATTTATCTCAATTTAATATTTGGTTCTGTGGTTATTAAAGCAACATGACGAAGGACAGAAACACAAGTTTGTCAGAATTTAAGGTTTCTGATTAAAAAAGTGATTCTATTCTACCTTTACTCTTATTTCTTTTAAATAGATTACTTTTGGGGTTTCTTTGTATTTTTGTCAATAGTTTTCATATTGCATAGATTTATTATATTTCCATGATTCATATCGCGAAGTATTACAGCCATAACCTTCCTACTGTTATCAGAAATTTTGTAATCATGAGTCCTCCGGCCCGTTGGACCGACGATCTACGTAAGATTACCGGTGTAGGCTGGATAAGGATTGCGGAAAACCGGGATGTCTGGTGCGAACTTGGGGAGGCCTATGACTGCAATAGGCTGATATACGTGTGAATGAGTCCTGTGAGAGAGATGTCTTAGCATAAAATTGTACTACTTAGATTTTCTATAAAAATTACAAAAACAACAATTTAAGTATTCGACCTAGCGGAAATGCACAAGAGTACTAGAAACACACTAACGGACACGCTTAATAATACATTAAATAAAAAACATAATCAACAAAGATAGTACGTATACACACATATACAATCCTGTCGGCACGCATACGATTACATTCCATCTGTTGACATAGGTCCATATGTTTTTTTTCTTGTTGTATCGTCATATTACGTTTGTTATTGTTTTATAATGCACTTGAGGTGTAATTCGATCTATTTTCAAGTAATTGTCGTAAAGGATTTTATATTGATGTCTTGTTGTCGCCTTATTTGGGTTACTTGACTATTGATTGTTCTTGGTTTTGCTTAAATTTTTTCCAAATATTATGAAATTAGAGTGTGTAACTATGTATGTATCGAATTTTAGGATATTCTATATATTATTTTGACTAGCCCGTTGGCGCAGTTTGTAGTGACCCTGCTTTCTGCTCCGGGGGTTGTGGGTTCGATTCCCACCCCGAGTCTGGGTGTAATATAGGTACATATTTATTTATATATGTATTATTTATAAGTATGTTTATCGAAAAAAAAATTATATAGACCAGTCCGCTGTTACCTATAACACAAGCATTAAGTTGCTTACTTTAGAAACAGACGACCGTGTGTGTATTGTGTAGATATTTATTATTATTATTATTATTTATGTATAGCTCTGCTAGATATCATTGCTCTTCTTTACGGCATATTTCACAGTACCTAATACACGTGGCCTGCCTAAAGTAGCAGTGTTAAATGAAACTTGAAAAACTATTAAGATTACTACGTAACAATTTAAAAATGTCTCTATTTTCTCATTACAATATACTTTTAAATATACGAAAGTATTAAAAATTATTAAAAAAAATTAAACAAACTTAACTTTTAGGTAGCTTCACAAAATACGAATAATTTTTGAATATTTCTTGTACCTAATCTATACATATAAATAAAATTGGAGTGTCTGTTTTTAATATTAAAATAACCACTTTTTACTAAATGCATATGGATCTATACACGAAACATATACCAAAATAACATTTTTTACAATTTTTGTCTGTCTGTCTGTCTGTCTGTCTGTTTGTTCCGGCTAATTTCTGAAACGGCTGGACCTATTTAGACGGGACTTTCACTGTCAGATAGCTGATGTTTTTGCGCGTAACTTAGGCTACTTTGATATTAGAAATTTATTTATTTTAATTTATAATTATTACGAAATGTCTCGAAAAAATTTACGTTCCGTCACAACTTTACGTTACGTCCGTACACTCCGTTCAATCGTTTGTTTTCTTTTTGACAGTTCCAGACATTTCGAAATTAGTTGCCTCACAGGTTATTAATTCGATTTTAAATAATAATCGATTTTATTTAAGAAGAACTTTCAATCAATTTAATGAAATATTTTTAGTTTAAAAATTATAGTTATTCGTTTATTAGTTTGTTAAATGAATTAGTAGTTAGGTATGTGATTTTTCAAGTACATTAATTTGCTCATAGCTCTTGGTATAAACTTGATTTAGACTTTATTAACCATGCATTTGAAAGTTTAATTTCACTAACGCGTGCATAGTTACATTTTAGGGCAGAAGTCAAAAAATAAATAAATGAATGAACAGAGTTATTGCTTTTTACTCTTGGTTTGAAATTAAACTCCAAGATTTCGACTTAATTCCTTGCAAATAATCAATCTTGGAGTCATAGATACTATATATTTTTATTTCCTTTTTTTTATTAAATTTATAGAAACAATAATTACATGACGTAAAATTATTTTTATCATAATTATGATCGATTTATCGTATTTCAAGAACTGTTTCATAGTCTGTGGTTGTTTGTTATGCACAGGGCACTTCAATCAATCAATCAAATCGTCAATAAAGTATGACATTACTGGAGAATTTTTTAGTACGTTATTCCGAAAAAAAAAAACTGTAATATATAGGCGTGAGCTGTCACAAAGATAATAAACGATTGGACGGAGTATGTCTTTTTTTTTAAATACTAAAGTGTTGTAACTAATTAATTACTTAATTTCACCAGGTTCATTCGATTTAAATAGTAATTAAATATTGTGTAGTGATCTCTACTGAAAAGAAAGATCAATCAATCAATTGATTGAATGATTGATTGACTGATCTATACAGGTTGTATGGCGCTTAAAGGCGTAAATAAAATTTTGAATTGGTGGTCCGTGACTTAACGTCCACGCGCGTACGTAACGCATACGCAGCGGAGGGATGTTAGATGAAAGACGACTGGGCAAAAGTGGTAGAAAAAACTAGAAACTAATAAAGGAAGATTATGACAGAGACGTCAATATTGATACTATAATTGAAAATGAAATAATTATATTTACAGGCTCAACTGAAGATTTTGGCTCATCATCCTATGAAAATGATTGAATGACGATTCAATCGCTTTTGCTTTTTTTTCGTTTTTATCGCGGTTTATTAGGTTTTTTTGCATGCCTGACGTTTCGGACACTTTACAGCAAACATGGTCACGAGAGGACCATTTCCTCATGCCCAGATCCTCATAAACCATGATAAAAGTCGTTCATTTTAATTATTGAAATTCGCGTAAACATTAGAAAACAATATAAAAAATAAAATAAAGAAAATTGATTATTTCAAATTACCTACAATGTTAAAGTTTAAGTTAAATTTTCTAATCAAAATTTTAATCCAATGCACTTTACATTATATAGTCAAATTCATCAAATACTCATACAAACTTGAATCGATTTATCGTAAGTATCGAGTACCAAGTCGCATACGACTAACCGTAACCATAGTTATAATTATAATAAGTAACCATATACTTCACTATTTACATCGCGAGGACAAATGTCAAAAAATGCTTATTAAATTGTTATGACTATAGTTATGCCTAAATAAAGCAGGATGCTAAAATCCTAAGATTGCGACGTGAAAAGGAATCTCAACAGGATACCTATGGAAAGTTTGTACACCAAATACCGCCAAGTCTGAACGTTTATTGACATATTTACAAATGTACTTTATTGACTTAATAGTGTTACAGAGTTCAACGTTGATATGTGCTTTAAAAGTGCGCGACAGTACCGGTGAAAATGGAACAATCCAGCGATTGTCGACATCTATAGCGTTAGGTCGTGATCGGATTGTCGTTCTTAAGGCCTCTACTGACAGCGGCCGATCCGTTCCGACGATACGTTCTAGCCCGGGATCCCATGACAACGAAATGAAACTTCATAACATGAATAAGAGTTTTTTATGAATTTTCGTCTTTGTCAGTTGCCACTCCGTGGGTGGGGTTGGCAGTGGCAGCCTCCCAAACATCGAGAAAAAAAATTTCTTTAGTCATTTCCTCCCACCTTAAAATTTGTTGGATTATAGTTTACCTAATATCTAGAAGAAAAAATAAGGTCAGCTGACCATAACATGGTGGATTAATAGTCAGCTGGCTACTTGAACACGAAAAAAAATTTTTTTCAGTGATTTCCTCTCAACTACAAATTTACCTGGTGATAGTTTACATGCTACTATGAATGAAAATTAACGTTTTTTACCGTTTTTTTTACATCTTTCAAGGTCGTTTCATGTCAATCAATTTTTTTAGCGTAACGCACCGCCGTGCCTCCGGAGACAGATCGCAACTGATCGGCGTGCGATCACTAGAACGCATGCGATAGATCGCAGGCAGTGACATGGCGTACTTGGGCGGCCATAGGTTACAGAGAACGCATGCGTTCAGATCATAGAGCAAAAACAAAGGTTCAGATCGCATCCTTAGATCGTATCGTCGGAACGAATCGGGCGCTGTCAGTAGAGGCCTTTATACCATCATGTTCAGGTAAACAACGTATGTAAAATGGATAACCATCCTCACCTGTAACAGTATCTGTGGTAAAAGTTTTAGGAAATCTTTTACATGATAACTGAAATAAAAATGCAAAAACGAATAAAAAACTAAATAAACTATTATAAATAACTTTTTTGTTAAATTCCACGCGGACGAAGTCGCGGGCACAGCTAGTAATTAATAAATAATTTCTGTTCGTATGTAATTTTGTATAGGTATAGGTATGTATGAACTACACAAATAAAAGAATAAATAAATATATACACAATACACACACGGTCTTCTGTTCCTAAAGTAAGCAACTTAATGCTTGTGTTATATATAGGTAACAGCCGACTGGTCTAGCTACAATTTTTTTTTTTTCGATAAACATACTTATAAATAATACATATATAAATATATAAATAAATATGTATATAACACCGAGACTCGAGGTGGGAATCGAACCCACAACCCCCGGAACAGAAAGCAGGGTCACTACAAACTGCGCCAACGGGCTACACAAACACAACACAATAATTAAATTATTGTTATTTGAAAGCTACAAAATACAAGACATATCAAATTATGCTTAAATTAGTAATAAATTTAGCTCATGATCATGATAAAATTTTGATTAACTCATCCTCGTCGTGCAAGCTAGACACGTGAAATACATAAGTGATAGGACTTTGTAAAAATGTGAGTTCGTATACTAAATTTCGCAAAATTTAAGGTAAAATTGAAGATATAAGATTAATTGAGTTATCTGTGAAGTTAGAAATACAAAATTATATGTTGAAACACCTGAATCCTGCTGAAACTTATCAGTTCTCTTGTTTTTGTGAAAATTTGAATTTTCTACTATTTTTTTACCTTATTCAACATCATCGCAATTAAATACTTAAAAAATAAGTAATTGATTTTAGTTTTATTGTTGTACACAAATCACTTATTTCAATGCAAAAATTTTATACTAATTATCTAAAACGAAAGATCGATTGGACAGAATTGAACGGAAGGTTAAAGAAAGAATCCTAACTTTGTAAACAATACTCATTCATTCAATCCGATTACTGATACAAAACAGCCGCATGTTTCGTAATAATCACAACCATTTAAGACCAATGAACAAAAGCCATAACCATTCAATACTATCGACCAATTAAAAAAGATAATGCGCTCTACAACTAGCGTTATTCTTTTAACCG
Organism: Melitaea athalia; assembly: GCA_905220545.2. Classification (NCBI taxonomy): domain Eukaryota; kingdom Metazoa; phylum Arthropoda; class Insecta; order Lepidoptera; family Nymphalidae; genus Melitaea; species Melitaea athalia. Next base: position 9,497,420 of record HG992203.1, read on the forward strand.
CACACTTTCTATGCTAAAAGGGCGTAACTCAAAAATCATTGCAAGTTAATTTCAAGTCTGTACTATTAACTGTAAGACTTAAATTAGATTGTATAGCATCGTTTAAGTGTGTACAACATGTGCCCGTACCACAGTAGGAAGTACGAAATATCGTGGGCGTTGAATCGAGATTGCGCTATCTTAACAGTCATCTGACCAGACTATGAGTGTCTCTCTCTAACATAGCATAGCCTACATACCAGGAATCGGGACGAATCATTTAGTAATCCGATGTCCATTCGCTTGAAAGTTTTCTACGTCTTAAATCAAATATAGTCTATGTACACAATTATATGTATATATACATATATGTATATGAGACGTTATTATATGTGCAGCAATATTGACTATTTTGTTATGAATTTTTTTTAAGATTTTGTTTTATAATGCAACGATATCAATTTGTGTTACAAAGCAAGGATATCAATTGAAGTATTCTCAATTTTTTTTAATCAAATAGCTTTAAGCTTAAGTTCTAAAAACAATAAAATCTGATAGTCTAGTATAGAATAAAAGATAAAAAGTAGTAGATAGGTATGTCATTAAAAAAATCAAAGTAATAAATATTCAATGTCTACTTATAAACTTTTTATTGCTCTGTTTTTCTTTTCATTTAATATTCATTGTTTACACTTTCTTGAGTCAAGGCCGTGTTTTATATAAAGAAGAGATACGAATGAGTAACGTCGCCTTGAACCGATAAGTGCTTTGTATAAAAATTATTTCTTTTTCTCGATACACCGTGTGTCATCGCGTGACATCATAAATATATTTTTATTACCTGCAATCTTTTATATAAAGATGTTTTAGTAACTGTGCTGTGTGGTTACGGCACTAAAGAATGTAGCCACCCCCTCTCTTCCCGTGGGTGTCGTAACAGGCGACTAAGGGATAACACAGTTCCACTACCACCTTGGAACTTAAAAAGCTGACGGATGGCGGAATAACCATCCATGCTGGCTTTGAAATACACAGGCCAAAGACGGACAGCAGCGTCTTCGGTGCGACAAAACCAGCCCTGCGGTCACCAACCCGCCTGCCCAGCGTGGTGACTATGGGCAAAACACATGAGTTCGCGCCATAATGTCGGGCGCGAACTTGTGGAGGCCTATGTCCAACAGTGGACTGTGATAGGCTGAAGTGGTGGTGGTGGATTTAAGTAACAAATAATTTGATTGATGTAATACAGTACAGTAGGTACAGTAACTCACAGGTTTATTCTTAAGATACCTATACGATCTCGGATAATTTTTAATAAGGTCAATATTTCAACATAAGAACGAAATATACACAGAACAAGACCTTTCGAGATCTAGATTGGATTTTCTGTTTTTTTTTTTAATGAAATACTTCATTAAATTTTTTTTAAATAAATAAAATTTTTCTACAAAAGTTTATTCTTAAAAAATAAGCGCTCCTATTCACCCTAGTCCGTATACAATAATAACATATCTATATACAACCTACAATTTAAATTTCGATCCAATAATTGAACATTAAAAAACAAAACGACTTCAATGGAATATTAAATCAAAAATATCCGAAAAACGTTTAACAACAGCTAATAAAAGCCATTCACCCCTTTTTCTGTATCGGCGGTTTTAGTAACGACAAAATTGTATAGTTTACGGGAAGCGACAACTCGTTAATTGTAACTTTGACACCTGTTCTCTATACGTTGACAAGTGAACCGCATGGGGTTAGCTCCGTTATAAAAATTACTAGCTTTTGACGTTTTTTTGCATGAATTCACTTACCTACGTTTTTTCTATAATTATAGGTACCTACATGTGCGTTTCAAATGCTTAATGTTTATTTAAGATATATGAAAAAATATTATTGGGACCTTTATCAACGCAATAATAGCACCCAAAACAAGGATTTTCAGAATTTTTGTCTGTTTGTCTGTGCGTTTGTGCACGTTAGTCTCAGAAACAGTTTATCCAATTTAGATGTTGTTTTTACTAATATATTGTGGCAAGCTTAGCTTAACATTTAGTGTTTGTTTCATGTCAATCGGTTCATAAATAATAAAGTTATGCAAATTTAAAGAATCACGTTGAACATGTAAAGTCACTATTCCGCGCGGACGAAGTCGCAAGCACAGCTAGTTAATAATATACTCGATATAATAAGATTATACTATACTAGCGACCCGCCCTAGCTTCGCACGGTTGCAAAAATGATCAGTGTTTCTCTACTATATTATGCATGTATTAAGTATACCTACATATAAACCTTCCCCTTGAATCACTCTATCTATTAAAAAAAACTGCATCAAAATCCTTTGCGTAGTTTTTAAGATCTAAGCATAAATCCAGACAGACAGACAGACAGCGGGAAGCGACTTTGTTTTATAATATGTAGTGATGAAGATTTCATTTATTTAAATACATCATATCAGACAATTATTGTAAATACTGAAAATTCGTTCGCTTATTCTTGATTCGAAGAACTTTTTAAATTACAAATCTTGACGCACTTACCAAGTCTTTCATACTATACGTACTGTGTTATACAAAAGCACTGCACTTTTATTTTTTTCACCGCATGCGCAAGCGAGCACACATTTAGATTATATTTAGCCTGACCCGCATGCCTGACACTGAACGAATTTTTCTGAACTTGACTCAATTCTTTTCGACGTTTATTTTTAAACTTGTTTAATCTGATCGCTATCGGGTATGAGGCCTACGAATGCATTTTTCATTTTGAAATTATCTCGCCGTCTTTTTATTTATAACGATGAGATAAAGTGGATGTCTATTTATTTTGTCTTAAGTAAAATAGCGACGTATTTCGAACTTAACATGTTTGAGAATTTATATGTATGCGACTTTGTTAAAAACAAAAAATATTTTTGCTGTTTGAAGCGAATTTATTTGTTACATTTTTACGCCCTTTTACATCAAAGGGTTACTGTTACACTCAAAGCAGCTATAGGATGACATTTTATAGCCTATGTGTGATTTTTTTACATTAATATAAGTTCCCCTATCTGTCATCGCAGGGTCTAAACTATTTGAAGTCTCCATAATATGTAATTCTCCAATAAGAGCTCATACGACATACTTTGAAAGTTAGTATTTGAAAAATCGTACCTTCACTTTCACTAGACTTTATTATATTTATTTATTAGTAGCTGACCTGGCGAACTTCGTATCGCCCTTTTTTTCTTAAATATAATAATTACATATATCAAAATAAAATATATATACATAGCATATCTTTCAAGTTGGATCAAACTGCACACGGTGTGAAAATTTGATTTAAATAGGTTAAATAGTTTAGGAGTCCATCGCGGACAAACAACGTGACGCGTAATTTATATATTATTAATATTATTTAATCAGCTCCGTGTTCAGAGGCATAATTTAGGGAAAATTAAACAATTTGTTCATAATATTACATGATTCACTTTAATGTTTAATTTTAATTTAAAATTGTAAATCGTCTGCTAATAGTCTGGGCACTGAATCATAATCGTGCATAAATAAAAAAATAAGCGTAGGTATTTAATTAATATTAGTTACATCGTTATAAATAAAGTGTGGTATCACTTGCATTGCAAATTGTATACTAATGTAATGTTTTAGGCCTTTCTCAGTTAATAGATTTTTCACGCACACAATTCATCAGATACGTAGGTAGATATTTTAATAATCTCTATATATAAAAAATGAATCGCTGAATCTGTGGCTAAGCGCAAATCTCGAGAGCAGCCGAACCGATTTCGCTAATTCTTTTTTTATAATATTCCTTGAAGTACGAGGATTGTTCTTACGGAGAGAAAAATTTAAAAAAATGTCTGAAAAAGTCTAAAAACAACACTTTTCTATATTTCCATACAAAATATTCGTAATAATACTTAAAAGTCAATTTGAACTTTAATACCACATCATAAAGTTTAAGTGTTAGTGGAGAGATTCTGGGAAGGATAAGTATTAAAAAATAATAATTATAGAATCAACTGTTAGGCGATACGAAGTTCGCCGGGTCAGCTTGTAAGTAATAAATAAATATCTTATAACATTCACACACGGTCGTCTGCTCCTATGGTAAGCAACTTAATGCTTGCGGCTGTTACCTGTATGTAACTTACAGGTAACAGCCGACTGCTATAACTATATTTTTTATAAATATGCTTAGAAATAATACATATAAATAAATATAAAATATTACACCCAGACTCAGGCGGGAATCGAACCCGCAACCAGCGGAACAGAAAGCAGGGCCACTACAAAATGCGCCAACGGGCTAGTAGTTTAATGTTTGAGTAGTTGTTTATTTCAACAATTAAACAACAATTTCGATGTTGTTTTTGTACGGATTATCGAACAACTAATTCCTAATACAAAACACATCCGACATCTCACGGTTGATAGAACATTGTCAATGTCTTAAGCTTAGGAAGTGTAGATAGATGTTGTCAATACGTGTAATTATGTACTGTTATTAAGATATTGTCACAAAATTTAGAAGTATATAACATGGACTATTATTTTGCTGTCAAATATATATGTATATTCTGTAATTATTGATAGACAAAAGTTAATGGACAGTGGAAAAATGCAAGATGAGTTTATTCTATATTTTCAGTTGCACAAATCGAGTGGCGGTGTACCTAACTACTCGTACCTATAGGTTTTACATCTATTGAAAATAAAATTGGTCACCATTAAAAGTCAACACCTACTAATACCTAAGACGAAAATGACGAGACGAACATGAAGACTAAAATTAAGATGTGTATTAAACATTTTAGGTCCTATATTAAGTATAGTCTATTTTGGCAAAAATGCACTTGTAGATCCTTTTGCACTTATTATTATTGACAAATTATTCATTAAATTTAATTCATGGAAACCATGTACTGAAAATAACGATAGGAAAAAAGGCTGTCCAATTTGGTTACAGTTCACAGAAGTTACACCCGTACATACATTTCGGAAAAATCATTATTTATGTTTCTAACTCCAATCTTTTCGTCAACAAAGTAGTAAAAAAATTTAAATAAATTCAGTTATCATGGCTCGAATCTTGTCAAAAATACCATCGGAAGGGGTAGCCCTTAATAGAGACTTAATTCCGCCGCCGGAACGATTTACGGTGAAATTATGAACTTTGCATTTTTCATGGGTTTTTATGTCAATTCTTACGTCGCTAATTACCGCGGGAGACTGGGCACGTCCGATATTACTGTGATAACTTACTTTGATGATATTACAACCGATTGTATAAAAAAAGGGGTGCTATTAAAAATGTAGCTATTATACTTTATTGTATTAAAATGTATGTTAACGTAGTACAACTGGCGATCTTATCGTATTATAGCGAAATAGTTTTTATTTTTTAACCGACTTCAAAAAAGGAGGAGGTTACTCAATTCGACCGTATATATATTTTTTTATGTATGTTCGGGCATAACTTCGTCGTTTGTGCACCGATTTTGATAATTCTTTTTTTGTTGGAAAGGAGATATCCCTAGTTTGGTACCGTGATAAGGAAACCAGGATCTGATGATGGAATCCTAGAGTAATCGACGGGAGCCTTCGAAAATCGTAGTGATGACTAGTGCGTTTGTTAATCTTTTTCGTCTACTTACGTTGTATTACTTGTCGATACAATTGAAGTCGGTTTTTTTAGTTTGCTAGCAAACACAATTATTTTCTATTATACACATACACATACACAGTAACACTACGGCTCTAAATAATTTTGTGCACTACGTACTACTAAATGAGGAGAGAAGCCTTCGCCTAGATGTCACAACATTTAATATTTATCATAGAAAAAGCTGAACAGTAAAACGTATACAAGCTAATATTTAGGTAATCACTCGCTATATTTAGAATGACATTTTTACTTAAAATTCAACGTTTAAAATATATTTATGTTTAGGTAATTAATTATTATTAAACTAAAAATGTGCAATTATCTCATCAAAAAAAAATAAAATTATTATTTTTTATTTATTAATAATTTCCGTCCAATTAAACCACTACAAATGACATAGGCGCTATAAATATTATTGTCTTATTATATGTATATTGAAAAATGTATACCAGGAAATATAGTTCAACAAATAAGTCGAACCCAAATAACAATTACAAACAAACAAAACGCCAACTGTTAATTGATTTAATTATATTTTTATTCTAAACTAGCGACCCACCCCGTTTCGCGGTTGCCAAAACCATCAGTGTTCCTCTACTATATTATGCATGTATTATAAAAATAAACCTTCCTCTGGAATCACTCTATACACTAAAGAAAACCGCATAAAAACCGTTGCATAGTTTTAAAGATCTAAGCATACAGACAGCGGGAAGCAACTTTGTTTTATACTATGTAATGATGAGATAAAGCTATTTTTCTAAAAAGATCAACATTAAGTAACATAAAACGGTTTTATATAAAAGCTATTATCATAAAATAATATAACAGTAAAGTCGATAGTGATATCGTTATAAATCTCAGAGTATATCTCACGTTGCGCCTTCCGGGAATAGAACCTTAGACCCCGGCATCATAGCGTATCAAAAGCATAAATTCTTTGCAATTTCTTCGTTGCGTGATCAAAACCTCTAGTTCCACTTTCTAACACGCGTGAAAGGGCTGCACTGCAGGCCAGTTTTACTAAACACTATATTTTATTATTATTTTTATTTTTATATTTTATAAGACTGAACAAAATAATGTTACATTATTTCCACTTTACGAAAATAGCTCCTAAATTATTATTTTATTTATTTATTAATTTATATCATATGGATTTAAATAAATAAAAAAAATAAAGGTCAAAACCAACTTATGACTTTATATAGGTATATAGGTACACAAACAAATCACTAGTCTTTTCCTGTTGTCTACTGAAAAATAGCCGTTTATTACAGGAAGGAGATAAGAAATTAAAAATATTTCATGTAATATATATTTATTTAAATGTTTATAACATATTTTCCTCAATCTGGGCACGATTGTGGGGAGTGTGTACAATTTTACGCTATTGCAAATGAGTATTCTTTTAGTATGCACGCGTACTATTGTGATGAAATGCCTTGTGACCTGTGGACGAACTATAAATTCGAAAATGCAGCATTTTTATCACAGGTAAAGACTATGATTAATATCGGTTAGCTTACATAATGAAACAAATTTTTCGGATTCTATCGCAGTTTATTAAGTTTCTCAGTCCTCCCGTGACCATTGTTGCTGTAAGTTTTCGAAACGTCGGGCATTTAAAAAACTTAATAAAGCGTGATGAAATCCGAAAAAGTTGTTTCATTATAATGAGGGAAATTCGCGTAAACATTAGAAAAGCTTAACTCTTGTTAACAAAAATGAGCTTTTATTAAAAAAACGTAAACATTACAAAAATATTAATCAAGTAATAAAATTTATAAAAGGCATTCGTACTAATATCAGAAAGCATTTTAATTAATTTTTACAGCATTAATCTTTCAGATCAATTAATAGAGAAAGCTTATTGGACAGTTCATTTGAATTGTATACAGTATGAAGGTATATTATAAATGTATTTCATTTAAAACTTATATCAAAGGATTGAGGTGAAGATAATATATCGTGTTCTAATAGCAATAATGTTTATTCGTGTATACGTTTTCTTGGCCTACATTGTACATTTGCGTGTCTAAAGTAGTTTCTTTGCAATCGCATAGAAGTAAGGCTTCGATAAATATACCTACGTAATATATAACTAAGATTAAGCTGATTGCATTATTTGCAAACGACAATAATTGTTTATTTTAATTAATTAATTTATATTTTTGTATATTTTAGACTTGTACTCAATTTTAGTAAATAAAAAGCTGATATTTTTTTCTAAAATATTTTTTTGTATGATTATATGCTAAATAAAAATTTATACTTATGATTTAAAATACTTAACGATTCAATATTAGGAAAAAATAATAAAAATAGTTTAAGTAAATAAAATACAATTATGTAGTTAATTAAATTGTAAAATTGTGTTTCTATTTATTTCAATTTTATTAAATAATTATTTTTGATAAATAAACATTCAACACGAAATAATCAAGGTAACTTACCCAAATTCTTTAATAAGTCACTTTTAAAAATATAACAAACAAAATTTTTTAATCATACATCCAATTTAAATTCCTAAGATAAAAACCGAATAAATTAAATTAAATAGGTACTTATAATATTAATTCGATTCGAAAAAGTCAGACCATCGCATATCAAAATACTAGCGGTCTATATCGAGGCGATAAATAATTTTAAGTCCCTATAATTCCCTCTTATCTGCCTCAGTGGTAGAAAGCAATTTCTTTACCATGGCAAAATTATAGGAGCCAGCGCGAAACCTAACACCGTGCACGTAATGTGGACTGTACACGAGGATATAATACCCCTTGACTTATAACATAACACGTCATAACTTTGTGATATAGCAAAATATTATAATTTACTTAACTCGTCGTAAATATCGTGGATTTATCTCAGTGTCGGGAGTTTTACGTATTTATTAAAGATTAATACGAGTTTATTAATCTGTTGTGTCGTTTATTTTTTTCGGTAAAGAAAATTGTATAGTTGAAAAAAAATTGCAAATCGCAGTTATAAAACATAAATAATAACAATGTAATGAGTTAGTTATGAATTCTTTCTGATAGAACCTCACAGGAGTTATCTTTTATTGAGTAACGGGTACCTACTAATATAGGAACATGTACATTGAATATGAAAATTATATTAATATTTGATAAATGATCATTTTTTTACCATTTTTTCTTCAACCTTGTACAAGTAGACTTACAGATAAACGAGTTCGACGATCGCTAAGTCATCCTATTTATTTCCTTATAGCGGGTCACTCCTAAATGTATGTGTAAGATGTTTTTATGAAATTGAAAATTTGTATGCTATAATTATTTGCAATTAGCCTATCTCTAATCGTCATAACACAGAAATACAAAATGGCCTGGATTCGGCTTTCCTAGTTGAAGGGTCAAGAGTTAACGGAATTTTGTTTTAAAATCTCTAATATATAAAATTCTCGTGTATTCTTAGCTAGTGATTTGTAAGTTAAGATTTCTATATCTGTTTCTTATTTCTCACAATCAAATATAGGATGTCTTATCTAAACAAGTGTCTAAACACTATGTTTGATATGTCTTCTCAGCATCCTGTCTCGATAGGTACTTATAATAACATTTCCAAGAAATATTTGTTTTTATCAACAACTAGCTGCCCGGACAGACTTAGTTCTGTCTGTTAGGTTTTTTTTTTATTTTGTATAAAAACCTTCCGTGGGATTTAAGGAACATACAAAAAAAATTGCCGAATTGGTCGAGCCATTCTCCGGTTAAATGCGCTTAGTAACATTCACTTTTATTATATAGATTATACAATAAAAATAAACATAGTAAACTATTTATTTTCTATTATTCCGTTTTATTATAATAACATCACGTTGACAACGTCACGTTATAATGGTAAAAGAATTTTTAAAATCGGTTTAGTAATAATTTTTATATCATCCATTACAAAAAAACCAAATCTTTTCTTTATAAAATTATCCATACCTACTAATATTATAAAGAGGAAAGATTTGATTGTTTGATTGCATTGAATAGGCTCCGAAACTACTGAACCAATTTGTCAAATTCTTTCACTGTTGGTAATCAACACTATCCGCAGGTGACGTAGGCTTTATTATACATTATTTTCAAAAAAATTAGGGAAAAAAATTATTTTGAAATTTTTGATAAATACCCGTGCGAAGTCGGGGCGGGATGCTAGTATTAATATATAGGTATAATATATAAGGTATACAAAAAAATATGTAACGAACAGACACAATCAATTAAGTAGATATACGTACATAAGTTCCATCTTAAGAGAAAGCTATACAATTATCTCCGCGCTGTCTCACCTTGTAATATATATCGCTTATCTAGATTAATTTAACAAAGAGAGACTGTTCTTTGCCTTATTTATATTTAATATTGAAACTACTGTACTGGTTTTAAAATTAAATAAACGTAGACTAAAAAGAAAATATTTTGTACTAACTATGTTATCGAAAATTTAACTAATGATTAACTAATTCATGTTTAAATGTGAAAGACTTTTGGTTTCAAAAAAATCAAATAAGTATTAAAAGTATTTTTTTAATAAATAAGCTTAGAACTGTCCCTAATATTAAAACCCAAATTCCTAGACATAAATTGAAATACCTGGCTGTATATTACATTATTATAGCCGACCAGTGCCCACTTCGTTGGGCGTTAATTATTTTTGTGATGCAAATACCTATACAGTAAAATTTTCATCTCGATCGCATTTCTCCGACTTCATTTTTCATTCCGACTAATATTTTTCACAGATTTTTTATTCAATAACAATAAAATATAGCCTAGATCACTCCTGAATAGTGTAGCTTTCTCTTAGTCAACGAATTTTCATGATCGGATCAGTATTTGCGAAGATTACCCCCTACAAACAAACAAAGTTAAAAAGTTTAGCTCTTTACAATATTGCTATAGATATAAAACAAAAATACCATCTATCGAGCCATCAAACCATTTAGTTATAAGACACCCACAAAATGACCTAATAAATCAGCCAACCACCCGTTTCCAGATCTTCATGCACAAGAACGCAATGCAGATGCACGCGAGGGAGCTCCAACGAGGGCTCGGAGGCGAGGTGAAGCCTCACCAATGCCAGCAGTGCTTGAAATCGTTTAGCTCCAATCACCAGCTCGTCCAGCATATCAGGGTCCATACGGGAGAGAAACCTTACAAGTGCTCGTATTGTGATCGACGGTTCAAGCAACTTAGCCACGTCCAACAGCACACCAGGTTACATACAGGTCAGTTTAATTTTTCTAAGAAGACTGAAGACAGTTCAATCTTTCGCTTTAGACTTACGGATAGGATAGGTATTATATTACGTAATATGAGTGAGTACGTATTTTTTTTTTTATTTGAAGATAGTTTGAGTTAAGTTTCATGCCGATTCTTAATAAAAAATAAAAATTTGATTATATTTTCGATATAAAAGGAATAACAGTTAATAGAAAGTTATGGGTCGAATCGGTACAATCATATTAATATTTGTCTATTTATGTTTTAACTAGACGTTGACCTTTACAGCTCTACTCTTGATCCCATTGAGGTTAATTTGTAGACTATAACAAATAAGTAATAATATGCTTTAATTAATGTACATTTATATGAATTACTTTAAAAAGTATAAAAGTGGTACCTATATTTCTAACAGATACATATCATAGCGCATTATACAAAAGACAATTTTCTATTTTACTTTAACATTAATTGACAGCCAAAAGTTTAAAAGAAACCGCTCTATGATTTTAAAAGTATATTATCAAAATACATTTAATATCTGTTTCATTCATTTCCGAATAACAGGATTCAAGAATTCTTAAATTGAAATTAAATGCAAACCATTAAAGGTTTCGTAACAATCTGTCGACGCGACCACATTCAAAACGTGATCTGAAGCTAGTGTAAATAAACAAATTTAATAAAACGCAAGCGCATACATCACGGCATACGGGATGTGTCTACAGAATTCCAAATTTAAACCGGTCCGCCATTATAAAACAGATCTCATCGTGAGCTATTTCGCGCTTAAAAACGTTTTCTGTAACACTAAATTACAGATTAAATAGACATTTTACCGGATATTATTCCAATCGTTAAAGCTTTAGCTAATTAATGAATTGAACGCATCCCTAACAGAAGTAATTACCTACATCGTTTAAAAATAAGTTCTTTAACATGTCGACGTCGAAAGTTAGTAAAAACTAAAATCCGATTTCCGTGGTTAAAACAGCAGTGCCCTTATAAAATACCTATAGCGCTCATGCAACTCGTTATTCTGCTTCCATATACGCGCCGCAAAAACAATCCGAGACTAGAACAACTTTTATAATTAAAACTACGTTCGTTCCATTGGCCGGAGTTTCCGCGAAAAAAATATTACGAGCGCCGTATACGTGAAAAGCGGGAAAAAAATATTGTCCAATGGTCTGCTATGGCTGGACGGCTGGCCAATCAGAAAGCGGCTACGCAACGTACATTCTACGTGGATTAGAAAAAAAAATATTCACGTGTTTTTCCATGTTCGAACTAGCCAATGGCGGCTTTTCGAGCTATGCTATGCGCGATATAATTAAATTAATTATTCGGTGGGATCTTTTTCAATGTCGACTTTTATTGATATGTAGATGTGAACGGTTATTAATCTGTTTTATGATGTCTTGTTAAAAACAATTTATAGTTTATAAATATCTAATAAAAATTTCATTAAGGTTAACTTGTATACTTAGAAACGTTTTATTATTTATTTTTCTTTTATGGTATCAGAACAACATTCTAATATCTTAACATTTAAAATTCATGTTTGTGAATAATATGTTTTAAACCTGTTAAAACTTGGAATAATATTATATTTTTCTATAAATAGAATGAAAAAATAAAGCCATGGTAGCGCAACTACACACTAAACTAAGAAACATTACTGTAGGTAGTGTAGATTAAAAACAAAAACATTTAAAAAAAATAGAACAAAGCATTGTCAAAGTTCCCACACTTTTTCACACAGCAGTCAATAGCAGTGTTGCCAGTAGTAATTAAATATTTATTCACGGTTCACGATGATTGTTGGCTGCCAGTGCGTAATGAGTTTTTTAATTGTCGTAATTACAGCACTGTCCACATATGACGGCCAGTCGAAGTGTGACATCGGAATTTGACATGTTGACTTTGTTCATTTAAAATAAACAAAAAAATGACATTACGATTTCTGATAATTTTGATATTTAAAAAAGTTTTTATTTATTTGAATAAAAATCAATAAAAGTGGGCGGTATAAAATTGCTTTCTTAAATTTTTCCGTTCAATTTATTCGAAGGGGAGATATTTTAAAAGTTTTTCAAGTAAACAGAACGGAACAGTAAAAACTCCTCCTTTCATGTCAATTACTTTGATTTAACATGACAATGGAACCTTGAGTCCATCTTTTTATTTAATACGAAGTTAAACAAGGAAACACAGCATTACGTTTTAAGCAGCAGATAATAAATATAATGCTGTATTGCCTTGTTTTCATAATTAGTGCAAATTAATTTGACTTATTCAAATACAAATTCACAATTACGATATTATTTTTTATCTCGTTAATGTAAGTATAAGAAATGAAAGTAACATTTGTTGTAAAGCTTAGTGCATTCATGTAAAATGTAATTAAAATTGAAGTTGCCATTAAAAATAATTTTACAAAGTCGTGATTATAAAAATACTAGAATAAACCGTAGTATGAAAAAAATTATAATCTAATCAATAATTCTTGGTTTCTTTTGTGTTTCCTGTTTGTAAAATGTATTGGAATAATACACAAATTCAATTACCTAGGTAGGTATATGTGGTGTATAGTCTAGTCAACAAGTTCAAAAACGTGTTAAATAGAGATGAAGTTCTTAAAAGTAGCTCGATAGCTCATTCGATACGAAAAGACGTTTGGAAAAATAGGTCGGAAGGATTTTCTATAATTATTTATCTCTATATATATATAAAAATGAATCGCTGAATGTGTTGCTAACCGCAAATCTCGAGAGCAGCTGAACTGATTTCGCTAATTCTTTTTTTTTAAATAATATTCCTTTAAGTACGAGGATGGTTCTTACGGAGAGAAAAATTTAAAATACTGCCTGAAAAATTCTAAAAACAGCACTTTTCTATATTTTCATACAAAAGATTCGTAATAATACTTAAAAGTCAATTTGAACTTTAATACCATACCATAAAGTTTAAGTGTAAGCGGAGGGGTTCCGGGAAGGATAAGTATTAAAAAAAATATTAGAAAATCGACTGTTAGGCGGTACGAAGTTCGCCGGGTCAGCTAGTTCAATATAAAATAATAGACAACGCATTTTATAATGTTCATTAAAGAATATTTAGAGCATTTTTTATCAGTTGCTGATAAAATACCTAGTACATTAACTACTGATAGACATTACCAGAAGAAAGTAAAACATACTCTTAGACTTGTTTTATCTTGACCAATTTATAGTAATCTGCATTTTTAACTTTCATAATGTGTGAATAGATATCTGATAGAGTTTGATAATGAACATAAGAAATCGGCCAAGTGCGAGTCGGACTCGCGCACGAAAATTAAAAAAAAATTTGTTTGTTTTATGGGAGCCCCCTTAAATATTTATTTTACTTTGTTTTTAGTATTTGATGTAATAGCGGCATCAGCAATATATACTTTGTTAAAATTTCAACCTGTCTAGCCATCGCCGTTTTGAGATACAGCCTGGTGACAGACGGACGGACGGACGGGCAGACAGCGAAGTCTTAGTAATAGGGGCCCGTTTTTACCCTTTGGTTACGGAACCCTAAAAACACATTACACATTTTTATCTTTTGATTATTCAGATAGTTTTATCAGCAATCACCGTGTTACACCATGTTAATTAGTCATGGTGTTTATCCCGGTGTACGTTTAAATAGTTACCAATAAGTATTAACTATGTTTGTGAAACTATTCACACAAAATCAACATGTATTTATCTCCAGGACCAACCATGCTTCTAAAAACAAATTAGAAAATAGAAAAAAAAATCAAATAAAAAAAAGTTATAAATATAAAACCTCATTAAACAGCAACTTCATCATAGGTCCAGATAAAAAAGCGCAGGTGTCCTGACAAGTTACTGAGATCTTACGCTCGAGAGCGCGAAAACTCGATATTAAACTGTAAAGACGAAGCGAGGTGAAATCGTCAAGTGCGAGCCGGTTATATAACACTAAAGTATATTTACTTTACTTTGGATTGTTTATAGACATACTAATGTAATAATTTGTTACTCTAGTTGTTTGTAATGATAATTTGAAGATTATCACTTCAGCCTCAACATAAATTTGTCTCAACTAAACATAAAATTGTCACAATATAAATTTAAAGTTCTTATAAAAACAAGATTAATAGATAAAGCGTATTATTCGGTGCAGGGTTACATAGTTGATAAAGATGTGTGGACTTAGTGACGCTGTATTTCATGCAAGATATTACTATTTTTGTACTAAAACACAGTTTATATATTATTTTCAAAAGAGTAACTGCGGAGTTTCTTGTCGATTCTTCTCTGCAGAATCTACATTCCGAATCGGTGCTAGCTTCACTTTTAAAAGTAATAATAATCCATTTAAAATTTTAATAGGTAAAACGTCTATTTGAATAAAGTTCTTTTTGATTTTGATTTTGCCTATCGCAGTCCACTGCTGGACATATGCGTTTCCAAGTTAAGATAAAGATTAACTTAGGTTATTATAAAGCTGATAATGATACAACAATCCAATGGATATGTTAATGTTAATTTAGTAAACAGGATATTTAATAAAGACTATTTTTAAATCGAACTATTATCTATCAATCAACATACATTTTTTTTAATGCTTTTTATACGTGGCAAGATCAGTTTTTTCTTATTACGTATCTAGTAATATTTTAGCAGATAATTACAGATTTAAAAATGATTTAATTTTTTTAGAAATTGTCATTATATATTTTTTTAACTAAATAAGTTTTAGAGCAGGTATATTATTTTGATGTAAATGATTTCTTTTCGTAAAAGACATCGTATAACAGTAATTGTAAGCTAAGTTTCTTTATGAAAAATTTATTTAAAATGTATATATAAAGAGACATCTCTTAACGCTATATATTATTATATAAAACATATGTATCGATATATTGTCGTTACGTTTCTCTGTTCCGTATATAATAATTTAAATATAGCCAACAAACTAATTAATTATTCATACTTTATGTCATATATTACAGATCAGAATTAGAGTTACCTTAACCAGTATCACGTTGAAGAAAATTTTCTTACGTAACCCTAAAAATTGAACCCATCCAACAAAGACTGTCCGAGTGAAAAGTATTTTACTAATTTAAAGAGTTTTCATCCCTTTTGAAACAGTTGAGAAGTTTTTTTATTAACATTTTCTGATATCACTTTTGATTCTTTGCCAAAAAGGTGATTTTAAATCTCGAGTTTTATCTACAAATTTATGTTATTTTAGAAATTGAATATTGTTAAAAGAAAACCTTAAAAGAAAACCTTTGCTTCAATATTTAAATACACCTTAAGGCTGTCTAAAATGGTCATGATAAATAAATAAGTTTTTCCGTACAAAATATTAATGTACTGGTTTATAGAACATTTTAAGTAGTAAATTTTATATGTAGAGACATTTTGTTTTGTCTCTACGTCAATTCAAATTATCATTTCTTCAATTTATTTCAAATAAATTCTATTTCTATTTGATTTTTATCAAACATTGTGAGAGCTTTGTCTGAATTTCGTAATAGATTGATCTAAATCTGTGACAGACGCGCCGAATTTCGTTTGATATCGTGGTAAGCCTCACAGAATTGATGTCATTGACCTAAAGAATATAAAGTGTATACATATAGTCATATACATGTGTAGACGTACCCACTAGAATACTAGATACAATTTATCATGTCAAAAATAATCTTGTAAGTTAAACTGACTGTTTGACTCCTTACGTCGCAAATATGGAATATACTTGTCTAACCACTGTTCTTATATCAAATAAAAGTTAGATCCAAAGTGATTCAATAGAAAGAACACGTGCATCTCAACTGACGTCGAAGGCTTAATGTTTATGATGTTTTACGATAATTGCCGATTAGAGACATGTAAAGAAAATGTCTGTAGTGTTCATGTTTTCATAATAAATAGATTTGAAAAACATTCGCTGATTTGTGTATCACTAACCCGCAATAGACACGTGTACGTAGCTCCAATCATTTAATTTAAATTGGTATTATGAATTTTAAGCTACCCTCCTATAGGTATGGTAGAAGACTGTTTTATCGAAGTAATCTTTCATACGAATTCTTGCATACCTACATGGCTCTCGCATTTTCATATGTCATACCATTTCTTCTCACATTCATCCCCAGTCTCACACGGGGTTGGGTTCCACTTTACCTCTTGATTCTTAACATAATTATATAAGGAAGAAAGGTCGCTTTATTCTCATAATATGACTACTAATCTCAACACTTTTTAATAGGTACTCATATAAATAATTTACACTACAGGAATTCATTTAAATGTTTATTTTACGTAAAACATTCCAAATGTACAGCGGAAACCGAACTTACGAGATCGCTGTCATATTTAACGGAACCGATACGAAATTGTGCATTTGGGGGGTGTTGTGTCAACTATCACTTATATACGTGTGGGGGGAAAGAGGGGGAAATCAATACAGTCATTGCGTCGCGATGACGGTGACCCCGCGGCACAAAACTTCAAGCTATTTTCGTATTTATATTAAACAAAATACAGTTCACTTTGCCATGAACGTAACTTACAATGATATTCATTAATATGATCGTGTATATCAAATAATCTGACGCTGAAATTCTCTTTTATGTATCACTTCATTACATTAAATATAATATGCATTGTATGTCCTGATTAGGTGAACCTATCGATAAGTACTCGATAAAATTATTATATTGGATTGGTTGAGTTTTAAGTCATTTTGTGCTGATGCAAGTATACCTATACCTCCTTTGATTATGGATTATGTATTTTGATTTTCTGGCTTTCCATTTTCCGATTATGATTATTATTATTATCGGTGATATTAATAATAGAATGCTTTGTTAAAACCACTCAGGGTAACGTGAGGAAATGTTTATATCACAAAGATTCAAATTCAGTAAAATATTTAGAACCTTAAGCGAAATCATACAGTTTATAACGAAATTAACTGAGGTGATTAGAAAACAAACCAAACAAAAAAAATTATTCTTGACACTACAAAGTGGTCTAAACAAAAACGCACGACTTAGTACTTTTATTTTTTTATTTTTTTTTTTATGTAACTAGGTCGGCAAACAAGCATACGGCTTACCTGATGGTAAGACCGTAGCCTATAGACGTCTGCAACACCAGAAGCATCGCAAGCGCGTTGCCGACCCTATCCCCAATCCCCCCCAGGAGCTCTGGTCACCTTACTCACCAACAGGAACACAATACTGATTGAAAACAGTATTATTTAGCTGTGGTCTTCTGTAAGGTCGAGGTACTACTCCAGTCGGGCTGCTCCATATTTTGAGCAGGAAATTTCCTGCTGTGCCCTACCTCAGTTGAATACCTACCTAGTTTTATTATATACAGAATGTTCGACTCCTAACTGCGTTCCTTCAAATGGAGGTTTAATGGGCGTAATAGATAACGTTCCGCGAAAAAAAACTTCTTAGCCCATTTTTTGACTTTGTTTAAAATGACGAGCTACTTTGATAAACTCATTCCACATGATACTTTTCGTTAGCGCGTAAGCACGGCTATAATTTACAATAAAAAACAATCTACGAGAAAAAAAATTGTTTTCATATGCGGTTCTTTAGTCATATGCGGCAGCTAGTATTCATATTTCACTTTATCGACGTTTTTAGTGCTAAGAAAAATAGTATTGGACTGTTATGCCCTATATATTTAACAAATTGGACCACTATGGCTGAATTCTTTAGGTCATCTAAACACAGTTTCAAATATTATAATGAAACAACTTTTTGGTCACGGGAGGATTGTTGATGGTTGCTGATCATGGTTGCTGTAAAGTATCAGAAACGTCGAGCATTTAAAAAACTTAATAAACCGCGATGAAATTCGAAAAAGTTGTTTCATTAAATTCGCGTAAACATTAGAAAATAGTTTCACATTATCATTAAAATGTACAAAAATGTATCGCTACGCTATAGCCACATAAACTCTTCTAACATATCGCTAAATGCTAAAATGATGGTAGGAATACCACAATGCGGTCGCAGCTAATGCATTTCCTTTAAATCAAACTATATTGTATAGCTAAATAATTTATAGGATAATGTTCAGCGTATGTTCGATTTTGTTTTCGTGTAATTAGACAGGATTTAGCGTTTAGTTTTAGGCGTGTTTCATTTATTTTAGATAATATAAACAATTGTATCGGACGCACAAAGGGTTTATGTAAACGAAACGCATTAGAGATTATATAATAGGTGTGGTTTGGTGTATGTATGTAACGTTTGTTATAGTTTTAACGTAATAACTTTCGGATTTATTTAGCACTAGCTGTGCATGCGACTTCGTCCGAGTTTTGGGTATTTATATTGTTCAACGTAATTCTCAATATTGGCATAACTTTTTTATTTATGAACCGATTGACACGAAACAATCACTAAATGTTAAGAGAAACTTACCACAATATATTAATGAAAACCACGACTATATCGGATAAGTTGTTTCGGAGATTAGCGTGCACAAACGCCCAGAGAAACAGATAAATATACAATCATTGTTTCGGGTGCTATTTGCGTTGATAAAGGTCCCAATAATATTTTTTTTCTTATATCTTCCATGTACTGCCAGCGATCCGTTACATTTTTATTATACTGTTACTTTGCATTTTTTGCAGTTTTTTTCCTCCGGCTTTTTTTCTCTCGGCCTACACTAGGGCCATTGTTATTTATTGTAATATTTAATAAAGCCGAGGATAAAGTAGGTAGGTAATGTCTATCGAGACATTATAACTTAAGATTTTGACTAAGTTAAGGCTGCTTATAGCACTGGGTACATTACGTAAGTTTGTAATGTACCTAATGTTAAGATATAAATTTTTATTTTTCTGTTAATATTGTTGTTTTTTTTTTTTGTAAATTTTTTTTAGACTTTCGTTAAGTGTGCAACATACACCTTATGGCACAATAAATGTTTTGATTTGATTTGATTTGATTTATATGTATTGATTTGAGGGCTTTTTTTTCGAATAGATTGACTGATGGTTATTAATACTATACAATATATTATATACATCATATCATAGTAGCGTATATTATAACTAGGCTGTAGAAAGTAAAAACTCCAGAATTAGTAGCTTCAAACGCTAATGAAAATTTACACGATTGCCGATAGTGCAGTAAACTATACGTGTTTCTTGGTGTCTCACGGTAAAATTTAGTTGCCATTTATAGCCACTCGGATTTTATGAGCCGCTTGACATTATATATTATCATAGCACAATATTCCTCATTAAAAATTATTCAAATGTTTTCTTTTGACCTTTAGTTATTTGGTATAATAACACCATTGAATATAGAAGATAGATTGTTTTCTTTTTTTTTCTTCTTTGGGATTGATGACTTTCAAGTTTTTCTTATTTATATTAGATTAACGGTTTCCTTGTTAGATTAGGTAGGCTATAAGACTGCCGTTGTAAACCTATTAGTTTAAATCTTATAAAATATTGTATTTCAATACGATACTCATAAATTAAGTATCAATAATTTTGCTGTACATTATTAACTATTGAATGTACATAAATCTTTACTTGCACGTATTAGAAAAAGTCGGCCATGTTTTTTTTGTCTATCCATTTGCTAGCACCGCAAAAGTAGGGGGACGTTAAACCATTACCGCTGGGAATTGTGGTAACTTGAGCACGTAATCCATCTTATAATTTTCGAAAATTTTTAATGGAAAAATTTGTCTGGTAGAAAGAAATCCGGCCAACAGGGACCGGGGGTTTATGAGTGTGTTCTTGACGGACGGTTAATTTAAATATTAAATATGTTAGTAGGTAAGTAAATAAGTACATAATATAAATAATAATTATGTTTTTTTTTGTTTGAACTTTGAATATGTGCGTTATTTTAGTTTCATTAAACTTTGTTAAATAAAACTGGTCTTATGAGAATTTTAACAAAAAAAAATGAATTAATTAAAATCACACTGATATCTACTATCAACAAATTAGATAATGAATAACTTAAAAATTATGATTTCATAATTAAAACAATTTCTTACCTACTACAAAAAAAAAAACATATTATTTTTTATACAAAAAGTTTAATACGTTTTTCCTAAATATTTGTTATTAAAAAAAAAGTTTTGTAAAGGTAAAATTATGAAAATTTCACAAATCTAAAAGTTTCACAAAAACAAAGTATTTTACAAACTGAGTTCTGTCAGTAGTATACACGTGGGAGAACGTTGTAACAGTTGAAAATTTTAAACTTTCCACGTCGAAAAACCATTTCGAACTTATTTTTAGAGTTTTATTGCGTTCAAAATTATTGTTGACTTTTTAATTTTATTTTAATTGACCGGTAAATTGTATGCAAGCTTAGAAATAAAATAAGTTTGAGCGTCACTTCACTATTGAAGATATTACGATATTTTCGCTTTCTATAAGTGTATTATTAAATAATAGGTACTAGTGCTTTGTATAAATATAATTTTAACAAATGTACCTACTGAGACAAGTATTCCAAATTTTTTTTTTATTTCATTGCAAATAATATTACATTGAAGTAAAATAATCAAAAATTATAATAATACCGTCAATTTAATTGATATAAGATAATTCAAACGAAAAAATTAACATTTCAAAAATATCACAAAACAAACAGAATCCTAAAGAAATATCGTAATTTCCATGATTGGTCGGGAGTCCCTCGCTTATCTTTTTTCTGACATTTTTTTTTTTGTTCATTGCGTCTTTATTCCACCCTCTAGAAAAGAGGGCAGGTTGTTATCCGCATGCCCAGTCTAGATACTTGAACATTTTTATTCCTCTAAAAGTATTGCTTCGTAAATAAATAAACAAATTCAGAAATATCTACTTAGTTGTTTGTCAGATTGGTAAATATTTAAGGCTAAAGCTCCAGTCCTGTGAGCCATATATTTCAAAAATGTGATATAGATTAGAAATGTTTGTAGCCACTAATTTCATATTTTAAAGACAGGATAAGTCATTGTCGTTTGACTTTATTATGGCCTTTTTTAGTTAATTAGTGTAACTAAATACATTTCGGATTATATTTTGACGGTTAAGAATAGTAAAATTAAAGATAATATTTCAAAACTAAAAATATACACCTTCACCTTCATTAATATAAGTTTCATCTTATGTATGTTATGTGTCTGATGATACCTCTGTGACTCAATCAACTTATTTAATAGTAACTTTTCTATTTACGTGTGTGCCATTACAGATTATACACCTATTACGTAACTATAAACAGCGTATAAAATTATTAATATCTGTCATAATTTGGTTTTCCATACACGTATAAGCACTCATTTTTACTTATTTTTTATTTTATTAATTAAATATACTTTATTGTACATCACAAATACATGATTAAACACAGTTTGAAGATAGTTAGATACAGCTAGTGTAGTTGAATGGACGGACATATGGCTAATCAGCCATTTCTACCAGACAACCCAAAATATTTTTTTCAAGTATCGAGACGTCACGATCGTGGTATAAAGGCCTATTTACAGAAGGCGAGATGGAAAAAAGGTTGTTTTCGCGTGATCGGTTTTTATTTGATTTCAGTCTTGTTTGCGTACAAATTAGCGACGCTACCTTAACGTTTTTATCTCTCCGTGCCTTGTCTCTCCTTTATTTTTATATTTTTTGACGTATTTTTACAAATTTAATTGGTATCTAAAAGGCTTTTAAAATATTAGAATTAATAATTTTCAGTTCTTTTTACTCTAAGTCAGTTGTATTCAGAATTTTTAACAAATGCGTATGCTACATCCTAATCATAATATATACGATCAGTAAATAAGAGTTTTTAAATTTTACATACACGCACAGTTATATTATTCAATGTCCAGTTATTGTATTTTACGTAAATTAAAATGTGTAGCTATAAAATCAAGTACATAATAATTATAAATTACATTTTTTTTCTTTACACTAAGCCTATATACCGCTGATTTCTTGTGGCTAAACATCAAACTATGATTCATAAGGTACCATCAATATAGGTACTAGTCAAGGAGTCGTCAGACTCCTCAAATATAAAAAATTCAGTTCTCAATCGAGGTGAAACTGTTACTTCTTCTTTCTTGTTACTTCTATTCTTAACTGGATTCATCTTTTCATAATTTGAAACATAACTAAATTTTAAATTAAAAGTAAACGAAAACTCTTTTAACCCTTGCTTTTTTAGAAAAGTACCGCTTTTCTTTCGAGTTGTCTTTTCATTAAGTCTTAAGTGTTATTCTTGCATATAAAAATTCGCTCGAAATCTCCAATAATGTTCGGATAAAACGGAATGTTATTATATTTTAATTTCATTAAGTTTTTCAAAAAAATTAAGGCTTTATTTTAAGGCTTCGTATCTATGTGATACTCTATCATACTTTCTTTTACCTTCCAATTAATAAATTCTAAAATTACTGAATAAATTCTAATACCAAAAAATTAACTTTTAACATTTTTTAAAGTTCTATAACGGAACCAGCAAGAACCAGTAAACCCCAAACCGCACTCGTACATTAATTATTCATTAATAATAATTATTCCGTATACTAAAGAAGTACGAACCCAAACATTCAATGAACCAATATTCCATTTATCCTTCTGATCCATCAACATCTGAAATTGAAATACACCATCATCTATATAAATAAAACATAGATATATAGATAGAAAAATGTAGGTAAATATTGGCCACGACAGATAGATAGATATAGGACTTACAATTAATATGAAGAACACTCAACACTCGAACTGCAACCCCGTCGCTGCGGGCCGCAGATGTCGAGATTTTGAGACGAAATGAGTTTCGCCTAATTTATTTTTTGTCGCCTTCTTTCACTGAGTAAATATTGACGTGAACCGTTTGAAAGTTGCGGACGTGTCTTTAGTATAATATATTTAAAATGTGTCACTGAAATGTATGTAATATGTATGCGCATAACTTCCCGATAACTGCACCAAATTGAATAATTATTTTGTTTGTTTGTGTTCGTTATTGTTACGGCCAATTAAAAAATCGAAATATTTACGCAAAAATATTGCAGTTACCTTTTTTTTTTAATAGGAATTCTTTATTAATTTATCGCTATGTGCTTGTGTTGTTACACACATTGATAGGTTTAATGTAAGCAAATGTGTTATATACCTACATATGTGTTTGTTTGTCGTATTTAATCAATATTTTGAAGTGATAGTTTTAAGTGATAGGTACTTACTTAAATTAAAATATTTATTGTACATTTATTTTTAAATTGTAATTAGTATATAATCTAAACAATAAGTTTTATTACTAAAGTCTTAAAATGCAAAAGACTTTTAACTTCGAATCGCGGTTTTGACAAAAGATACTTAATTTTTAGTTGAATTTTTTTAGTCTTATCTGCAAGATCTATCTATTTAGATATCTATTTTATTTTTCGCTTTCTGCAGATTTTTGTATACATTTTTCGTTCCATAATAATAAGTTCTCATGTGGTTTGCATCACACATTATTATAAGATAAGTAAATAAAATATTATTACATCAACATAAATTTTATTGCACTGAAAAAAAAAAGATTTTGTATTATATTAAAAAATACTGTCACATCCATCCAAATCGAATCTCGTCAGAAGCGACGAATCTAAGAGATTTTTTCGTCGGAAACGGACGTTCGGCTCGGTGATTAGGAAATTATATTGGGGGGGTGGGAGATTCTTCAGTCTTTTTTCTCAAGGTGTCGGGGCTCGATTGGTTATTAAATCGGACTTACGACTTCGCCCTCCTTTTTAATTGTCGTATCTTTTTTACTTTTAATTTTTACTCGATTTTGTACCTAAACTTTTTTTAAATGTTTCATTTTTATTAAATTTAGTATTCTGTTAAATATACTTGTACTGTTTCAATCATTGTTGCTTTTGATGTAAGTTTTAACAAACTTAAACACAAATAAGTATCTACTTATGCACATATGAAGGAACAAACCTTCTAATTACATACTTACGCTTTCAACTTCTTTCTTTGCGTTATAAAAACAAACTATTACTATACGCTAATTCTTTAATCATTCCATCAACAAAGAATTATTAAAATATACTAAAACAATATAATAATAAAACAATAGCAACAAAAACTTAAAAACGAAATATCAAACGAACCGCGAAGAAAAAGTTGAAACAATTTAATCAAAGACAAAAAAAAAACAAAAGAAAACAAGTAATAAGTAAAAACAGTTGGATCCTAACTTTTATTACAAAGAGTTATTAATTGCTGATATTAATTATATAGTGCTTTGTTTTTATTCCTTCCTCGGGTCCAAAAGACCCTTTTGTTGCCATATGCTCCGTGTTAGGGTTGAGATGGCTTTTTTGTGATTTTTCGTTTGCTGTCATTTCAAAATCATAATTACTGCGTACTATTTTGGATTATTTTAAACTATAGTAAGAAAATATTTAAAAAATTAAGACTAGGAAGATTTTAGAACTAGCTTTTAAATATTTGACTAGCCCGTTGGCGCAGTTCGTAGTGGCCCTGCTTTCTGTTCTGCGGTTTGTGGGTTCGATTCCCCCCCTGAGTCTAGGTGTAATATTTGTAATTCTATATGTATATTTATAAAAAAGTTAGTTATAACAGTCGGCTGTGTACTTTTTTTGTTTTTTTTTTTGTTTGTTACTGTGTTACCTATAACACAAGCATGAATTTGCTTACAATAGGAACAGGTGTGTGTATGTTATAAGATATTTACTTATAAACGCTTCACACTCAATTTATATGTTTATTTATATTTATAATTGTAGACATATTTGCACAATTTTTTTTTATTGCGTTCAATGTGAAGAAATAAAGAAAACTTAAATATATCGAAAACATCGTGATAGTTGTAAAAAGTAAAAACAACAAAATTATTATGAACTAGAAACTAATTCATTTAAATACAGATAAAAACTCTTTTTTAGTCCGTCACAGTGTAACAAATCGTACACATTTCTGTAAAACAAAGATGGCGGATTTTGCATTACAATTAACACGACATACATAATGACGGTAGGAACAATATCGTAACAGAAAAACAGGTTTCCTGCTTTTAAAATACATGTACATTTTCTAGAATGTATTTTTTAGTCATTGTTTAAATTTCCTTCAAGATTTACTATTGTTATAAGAAAACTTGTTTCAACACAATAGTCCATATTTCAAATAAAAAATAACTATTTTATTTTTTGTTAATTGAAAGTAAACGTCAAATGAATTTCCCGTTAAATTTCTTTTTTTATTCAACATACACAGGAACAATGTATTTAGTATTTAAATCCAAAATCGTATTCGATATAAAAATCGGTAACAGATGGTCAAATTCGATCCGCTCAATAAAAATCTTGTTTTAATGAAATCACCAAAAAACCGGAACTGACCCATCAATATCGGCGTAGTGATTTTTTACCGGATTTTGGGAACATCTGAATGTAACAGGTGCGGTGCGTGAGATTTTTAAACTTTACTTACGAAAAAAAAAGTAACTGATACACTTACTTTAAAACCCAAACGTTCGAAATTTAAAAGTTCAATTTACCTTCCAGATTTAAAATTACAAACGAAATTAAAAAATAAATTGTTAACTGATGCGAACATGCAAACTCTTTTGTTTCTTTTGTTTTTTTTTTTTTACTAACTCCTAACTTGCTACTTAAGCGTCTCTCATTCTTCTAAAGCCGTTTCTTTAATTAACAAAGAATGGGATTGCGTGTTGCTTTTACTTTTTTAATTTAATTACCGCTCTTGAAAAGACAATGGGAATAATGTGTTCAGCCATTACAAATTTCTTATGACATGCTAATTCTTTTCCTGTTGCAATTAAAATTAAGATTTTATTCATAATTTAAAAAATATATATTTTTAATTAAAAAAAATTAAATGTAATATGTATGTAATGTATATGGGTATTTTTTTTATTTATTTAAAGTTTTCATGTATCGATTTTCGCCGGTCGGATAAGTGCACTATTATGTTATTATAGGCATCAAAAGTTGCATCACTAGCTAACGGTACTGTGCAATACCGTCTTACCGGTTTTCAGACATGCAGACATAATACGGTCTATGGTCGATGTACAATAGAAACTCTATTTTATTTAACAAATAATACATAATGGTTATCTTATATATTTTGAATAATTATGATTGTCGTAAATATAAATATATAAGATTTGTTTAAAATATAACGCCTAAAATAGGCAGATGAAATATCTGTAATAAAAAAAGTTTATCTTAAATAGTGTAATTTCAACTAACATTAATATTTTTCATATTCATCATATCATATTCATAATTATGTTAAAATAGAACCAAAAATATTTGGTTGATAAAATTCAGAGATAACGTCAATTTTAAAGGAACCTTAAAGAAAAACGATGATTTAAAAAAATAACTAAAAATACTGGTCTCTACTTATTTGAAAATTCAAATAATAATCATTCTGATTGCAATTTAGTTTTTGTTTATAAGAATTTATCTCAAGATTTTAGTTTTCATTGCGTGCGGCCTTTTTGACCTTTCAAGCGAGGAAGGGTTAAGTTGTTTATCGTATACACTGGGACTTAGCCGATAGTTTGGACACACCTTAATTAAAATAGTGATTTGTATCAAATAACTAGTATTACTAAGTTATTGAAGCAATAAAAGGAAATTATAGTCGTTTGAAGCTAGCTAATACATTTATTAAACTTTCTACATAAATATATATTTACCGTTTCATATTGATATTGAAAACCGATCTAAATGTAACCTTCGCCCCGACGATTAAAAAAACTTTGCTAAATTTTTTCACTTAATTTGAACTCAAAAGATGCTCGAGATAATTGCTCTCAGCTTCCCCGATGCCAGATAAAATCGAATCCATTTCTTAAAGGCATTTTCAACAATTTTCTCCATTTTCCCTATTTTTTGGCATTCTTCGCGGGACCATTGTAAGTAAAGAATCGGTGATTAAAATTCAATTTTGGAACAATCGAACGGGATAAGACGCGGTGCATTCTAATTGGATGAATAATTATGGCGGCAATTATTTTCTTTGGAATAATTCGAAATTCAAAATCCTTGACATTGACATAGACGTTTGATTATTTAGTATTTACGTTCTGTAAATGTTTTGATTGGAAGGATTTTTTTTTATAAAAAATTTAAGAGAATTCTAAAACTTAGTGCCTTATTTTATTTTACTTAAAATTTTCCTTTTTTCTGTATGTTTGTTAAAGAAACTTATTTAAAAAAGTCGAAAAATTTATTTAGGACAAAAATTACGCAATCTTCTATACTACACTATTGTAACATTCATCTGTTCTCATTATAAGTAACCCATAATTTAGAAAAAAAATACTATAATTTTACACACATCAATCAAATTACATACCTACACGGTCAAAGCGTAAAACTTAACCCGTCGTCTGCAAACAGAAATTCGGACACAAAAGGGCCAAAGATACCCCTTATACCTGTGAAATAATAGCTTCGCACTATATTAGCATAATAATAGCTTTAAACTATTATTTTCGGCATATTGGCTGGACAGCTGCAGGCCATTTTTTTCCTAAGGTCATTGTCCACCGGAATTCGTCAAAGGTCACCCTTTTTGATATCTTGAACGAAACAATAGATAAATAAACCCTTTTTATTTTTTTAACAACACAACATTGAGTTATTGTTAAATTTATATTTTTATTGTTAATATTAATTATTATATATTGTTAATATAAACCGGCGAATGTAAATAAATAACAATAAGATTTATTTCTTTAATTTTAAAATTTAATTAAAAATTTGCTTTTTTTTTCTTGAAGTCATATTGACTAAAATTTCTTAATTTTTTTATTTTTAATCTATTGAGCAAAATATTACAATATTAAATTCAAATTACAAATCCAATATTAGTAAGTTGTATTCAAATGTAATAAAACTACGGATCAGTCCGACCCCAGCCAGGACGACAGGTAATCAAAGGGTTAACAATAGTTTACGAAGACAAAAAACACAAGGGGTCGATTAGAATGGAAGATTTATAGAAATATTACGTTACGGTTTTTTGGACAGTAACGGTCAATGTTTGGAAATTATTATTATTTTTTACTATGCTAACTTTTTACTACCTAAGATTAAAATTCTACACGTACAGATGCCTATGGATAACATTAACATTTATACTGTTGTTAGATCAAACAATATAGACAGACAAAAATACAAAAAAAAAGTTGCTCTAAGATCGCAAGCGCGTCACCGACTCTACCTCCAATCCCCCCGGAAGCTTTGGTCACCTTACTCACCACAAGACTATCTACTAGAAAACAGTATTACTTTTGCTATATTCGTAGATTATAATTAAAAAGGTATCTTATTAATAAAATACAATATGACGTATTAATTAGGGTGTAATATTCTTACGTAAGTCCGCTTAATGTACGTAAAATTTATTTATATCTGCAAATCTAGTGCCGATAAAATCATGGCGAAACATGTTTCAAAGCGTTTCATCATAATAATCTAGATTATTCTTATTAAATTCGAAATATACTTAAATCGTTTACCATTATACTTTTAATATTTGAATGAATATATTTTTAGTCACGTTCGCGAAAATGACTGTATCGATTTTGGTGAGTACATTTTTATATAAAGTAAATTTATAATATGAATATGATTTTTGAAGTAAAACTTCTTTACGCACGTTTGACTTGGGGAGTAAGCCGGTGAATGCTTTACGAGAGCGTTACGAAAAGTGTGATCGGGCGAACGGAAGTTGAGAGGGAGATATAAGTTAGTGAAGATAGAAAGAGAGAGAGAGTTACGTTTCGTAAGTTTTACTTCAGTCCTGTGGTCTAAAGCACACTCGTTTTTTTATATTTATTTGAGTAGGAATTGATCGGCAAGGTAGTATTTTAATAAATTGTAAAATAAATGATAGGTAATATTTGTTTATTAAATTAAGAAATAAATAAAACCCTTATACAATTAATGTGTCATTAAGATATATTGAAATGAAATGAAATGAAATAAAAACATTTATTTCGTCATAAGGTGAACCTCACACTTAACGGAAGTCAAAAATAAAAAATAAAAATGTCCTTTACCAAAAAAAAAAAAACTAAAGAATAATAAAAAAAGTTAAGGCAGCAAAATATCAATAAAATAAAAATGTATACTTTAACATAACATTGGGTACATTACAAACTTACGTAACGTACCCAGTGTTATAAGCAACCTTAACTTAGTCAATATTTCTAATGTCTCTATTGATTTACATTTAAGCCCTGTCTTACTTAAATACCTACATGTACTTAGGTCATGAAATATTTGAAATATTGGAAAATTAATAGAGCTTTACTAACATCGCAGAGTGACAATATATTTGTAGTTTTTAATTACTAATACGATCATAATGTTTCTTTTAAAGCTTAAAACAGATGGTCAGTTAAAGATAATTTTTATCGCTTTACGGTGAACTCAATCTACTAAACTAGTCAACATTAAACGCATAAAGAAACCCATTTGCAACCAAATTAATGAATGTGACTTTATTTAATAAGTCAATATGATTAAACATCTTGTTTATCTTAGGTTTTACTTGAAATGAGCCTATCCTTATCTTTTACTTGAAATGAGCCTATAACATATATAAAAAAACAAGTTAATACCCCAGCTGCAGCTAAATTAAGTATTAAGTAAGTTTCTAATGCACTATTTGATTAGTTCGGCTTCAAGTGAGATTTTTGTTTATATTTTGTATCATATAATATATCTTATTTAACGAAAGATAATAATTAATGAAAAAAATCTAACATAAAAAATTGTTTTACATGGTCTCCGAAACAGTGTGAAGAAACAAATACGCATTTGTATAAATGCAAAAATCTACCTCAGAACAATAGTCAGAACATAGAAGATGCATCTATTCAAAATAAATATATGTATAAAAGTTAGATCATATCAAAATGAATCTTTCAGAATGAAACAATCCAAGTTGAGTTTAATTTTTAAATTGCTGTAAGATGCAAAAGTCTCTCGAATAAAACTCCGTCCCGTACCATGAATAAAAATAATCGTCGCGAGACTGACGTTCGCCGACTCTATTCTGGCCTGTTCACACGATTTCACGTAGGGCTGACACTTAGAAATAGTTTTAATATATTTATTTAGATACATCATACATGTTTTTAATGATTGATTGATATTTGATGGATACAGCCCGTATTATCTTGTTTTTCTGTATAGGCTTTCTCTGTATTAAGCTACAATCTTTTTTTGTCATATAATTAGGTGGGCAAACAAGCATACGGCTCACCTGATGATAAGCAATTATCGTAGCCTATAGATGTCTGTAACACCAGAAGCATAGCAAGCGCGTTGCCGACCCTACCTCCAATCCCACCAGAAGCTCTGGTCACCTTATATCACCACAAGACTATCTACTAGAGAACAGTATTACTTCTGCTATGTAATTATGTATATTTGTAGATTATAATTAAAAAGAAACTTAAACTTAAACCTTACATAATTATCACAGGAACACAACACTGCTTGAAAGCAGTATAATGTTGTAGCTGTGACCATCAGGTTGCTCCAGATTTTGAGCAGGATATTTCCGGCCGTGCACTACCTTTCTCCTACACGGAGATAGAGTATTATGTTCAGCAGTGGTACAGCCTGAATCAGTCAAAATAATATGTCAAAAAATAACTCAATTTATGAAAATAGAATATACCTAAATGAAATCTAAATTAAAATGTAAAAACATAATTACAGAAAGTTATATATTTACTATAAGCACAAAGAACACACACACAAAACATCGTTAAGATAACACTAATTAGGTAAGTCGTTAGCGGCAGCCCTAGCGTAAACTGAGACGCTTTCCTCGAACTTATGGAAAACTCGCCAACTATAAGTTTTTTGTACTTTTTTCATTTTTCCTCGGAAAAGCGGTTATTTCTTTTTCTTTCATTCTGTCCGCCCGCTTGAATCTTTTTACTTCTCTCGAAACGTGTACCCTTTTCAGGAGTTGGCTATCTTTTCTTAAGTTGACTGTTCGGAACATAGAAATCTTGTAGTAGATATTTCTTGATTTTTTTTTAAATATTGCATTTAATTTTTCTTGGTAATGACGTTGACAGTACCTATGTGTTAGTTATTTCGATTTTACTCGCGTAACTTCTTATTTTTTTTACAATTTTGGGACAAAAGGTAGCCTGTATATTATTATGATTTGGCAGCTATGTAGGTACTTGTAAAATTTCACTCAAATCCGTTTAGCCATTATATGTAACATCTGTCTAACCAAACTTATCCGTTATAATGTTACGTAAGACAGTTATTTTGTGTTATGGCTTTGTTGTAGTTGATACCTAGTGGCCAGTTTGTGAATTCATAATATTTTGATTTTAAACGTCATGTCTAATTAATAAGAAGCATTTTGGTTTTTATTCGCTTCCGATTATTTTATAGACAAATAATGTGACTTTTAAGAGTATTTTGTTACGCTATTATTAAAAACAGAAGCAGGACTGTTCTGTAAATGGAAATGGAATTAATGAAAACTCCATGCATTTTCCTGTTCTTTTAAAACTCCTTAAGTTTTTATTTGACCACTGAAGCATTCGCAAGATAGCGCCGCGGTGAAAATTAAAAAAAAAGTCGAAAAAACGAAGGAATCCAGTAGGATGAAACTTTCAAACGTGGGAAGGGGCTCAAACTTTTATTGCTTTTACAGAATTTAGTAATACTTTAAACAATTCGTAATTTAATATCAACACGAAATGGCGTTTTATTATTAAACAAAATGGCGGCTATGCATACACGAGCCGATAGCGCATTTGCCCGCCCGACGCAGGTGGAATACTATTATATTTTTTTCATGCCCGCTGGCCACCCCAAAATAGTTGGGGGAGATAGTTGGGGTGGTGCGTGACCCCCCGACACCCCCCGCCCACCGGGGGAAGCCGGGGGGTGTCGGGG
Source organism: Melitaea athalia (assembly GCA_905220545.2). Classification (NCBI taxonomy): domain Eukaryota; kingdom Metazoa; phylum Arthropoda; class Insecta; order Lepidoptera; family Nymphalidae; genus Melitaea; species Melitaea athalia. The sequence goes on from HG992203.1 coordinate 9,530,334, forward strand.
GCGACGGGTGGCGGGTGGGGGCGCACTTACCGTGTGTGCACGCAAATTCATGCCCAATAATTTAAATTTCCGATAGGTACCCGTGATTAATACAAAATTAATGTTATGTATTTCGCTTCGACGATGCATTATGTAAGTAGAAATATTTTATCGGAGTCCGATTTATTTGAGGATTAATGGAAAATGTTTTATTGCTCAACGATTAATGATTCGCGATTATCTTTTACGCGTTGCTTTTATATTGAATTTGACGTTCGGTTTTATTGCGTTACCTATGTGTTATGCCTAAGTTACCGAACAAACAATCTACAATAAATTCCTTGAGAAAAAAAAAAAAAAAAACAAAATATTTATATTAAACCTCCTTCACACAGAATCAAAATCATACTTATAACATATTATCTGTGGTATAATCTTTTGCACTAAAAAGTCTCTACGAATATCTAGATGTCTCTAGCACAAAGTCTTCACCAAAACATTACGTATAGATAATATCTGTCCGTCGAAAACTAACTGAAATATTGGATGAGAAAACATTCAAGAATTATTCGTATACAAGTCAAAATGGCGCGTAAGATTGCGTTCCAAATTCAAAAATAAATTCGCTACACACGCGCACCGACGGCCGTGTGTTTTAAAATCGACACGGAGTGTTCTGCGTTTGAATTTCTTCTTTTTTTTTAAATTTTTACTATTTAAGAAAAAAAAAAGTATTTTTACTATCACCGACAAGTGATGTCTTTCATCGCCAGTCCTTTTTTGTATTTAAATATTTTGACATTACTAATAAAATTGACTTCTTGATAGTCTAAAACGAGACTTAAGTAGGTACGTGATTTGTTAGTTTTAAATCAAAATTTATTTTTCCATTACATTTTTAAACTGTCATTTGATTAGATTCTATACTATAACATCTTTGATTAAACTATGTTCTCTAGTATTTTTTTTTTTCTATTTTCTAAAAACAAGATTTATGCATAAGAATGTCAGTCCTACGCGTAGTCAAGAGGTAATGCTTGTATTGCTGGCAAGTACTTTTGTATGTAAATTGAATGCGTAGGCTTAGGCCGCCTAGGTCTCTGAGAGCCTAGATTTCGATATCTACACGATTGTTGCTTGAAAGTAATTACCATTTTGTCTATTTATTTTCTATGTTAAATTTTATCACCAATTAGAGAGAAATTAATTATAATTTATTTTAATATATTTTACTTTAGGGAAACTTTACTTGTTACTTACGTAACTTTATACGTAGAATATTATTTAAAAATAATGTTTTTATTTTTCTTATTATAGAGGTTTCATTATTTTTTTTTTTTTTTGTGAAGTCGATGTTGCCTTTTTGTCTATACCATGAATTCTAAAAAGAGAAAATTATTAGAACTTATCACGGACAAGTAAAAAATTTAGGTACTAAGTCAATGGCTCGACAATTTAATTATCTATAACATTCTTTGTCATTAAAAAAAAAATCGAAAAATAGGAAAACAAACCTAACTAAAAATCCAAACAAAATTATTAGCAATAAATACAATCTAACAAGATACCATCCTTTCCGAACATCGTTCAAACTGTGCTAAGGCGAACGCCTTTCCCTTTGCATTTATTCATAGAGAAATAACAAAAATATACGTATACAATACCGACCGGCGTACAAGAACCTCCCCCCTCTCCCCTGACACTTCACACCAAAGGCAATCGTATATAGGGATGTGAATTTATTGTGATATTTCGTAAAAAATAATTTTTTTTTACAAATAATAATCGACTAATAAAATAATCAATTAAAATACCCGGAATGTTTGAGCATAATTTTTTTAGGTCGCTTTGTTAACTCAGCATATTTATTTATATTTGTATTTTTTGTCTGTTTATCAAAAAAAAAATTATTATTCGCCTGTTTCCTACAATACAAGCACTAAATTCCTTAACATAGAAACATGTGACACAGACGACCGTGTGTGTATTTTAAAGATAAAATTTTTCAAATAAATCGATTATTAATATTTATTTTTAACATCCCTGCTCTTATAAGAAATGAGAGGTCAACTTGTGTTGGCCGCGTTCACGCGTAGGTAGTACAGTTGAAAAACGGGCGACCAGCTACAATAGTACCTATAGGGAACGGCGAACCCGGAAGATTTAGCTTAGACAAGATTTAATCTGTACACAGCTAGTTTTTAGATAATCTGTGCGACTAATGTCCGCGAACTTTTATTGTCTGTGGACAAATATGGCTGTCAAGCTGTCATAAAAATAATTCAATAAAAATCTTAAATAATTTTAATTGCTTTAAAAGTAAATTTATTTTTAACTAGCTGAATTTTCAAAATTCAAACTGTTCGCCAGTTTATTTATTTTTTGTTAACTTTGTTAACACTGTCCTGACGAAAAAAAATCCAATTTTTAGTGCAGTCGATTCGAAGTAATTCGCCTTCCGCAGTTAAATTTTCGTTTCTATAATTATAATCACTATTATTGATCAGTAATATAAAAAATAAGACATGTCCTTCTGGACTCATAAAACCTCCCACAAGCTAAAATAAAGTTTAATTAATATTTTACTTAAAACTAATGATCTAATGAGTCGCCCTTATAAAATTTACTATCAATAAAAGTAGGTACCGTTGTAAAATACAGTATATTATTCATATAATAAATATCTTATGTATTTATGTAGACTATATTAACCATATTATTTACGATGTTGACATGAAAAGAGTTTCAATATATTTTATTTTATTTTTTTATTATAAGGCTGTATCTGGTTGTTCCTTTATGGAAAATGAGAAGTATAAATTTATAATTGTTTATTAAACTTCAACTACTTTTTGCTATAATTTTTTTATTAGATAAATCTAGAAATAGCCTAGGCCATAAAATAGCACTCTATATTTTATAATAACAGAGTAGATAGAAAAAAGATAAATTATAAATGGTTATTTGGACGGAAACACGGAAGTGTAATAACAAGTTATTGTATAAAATTTTACAAATTATAATAGGATTATTAAAAGACTGAACTAATTTGTCGTTTACTAAAACTGCATTTCTTGCATAAGTTTGCTATTTAATTCTTTTGTTTTTTTTTTACTGCCTACTATTTACGAAATAACTTTAGTAGTCACTGTCATGATAATCAGAAAAATCATATCTTTAAGTGTTAAAAAAACTGTCAATTTATATCAGACTAGCTGTGCCCGAGACTTCGGCCGCGTGGAATTTAACAAAAAAGTTATTGTTCAGTTCGCAGTTATAAAATAAATAAATTTCTAAAATAAAAGTAGCCTAAGTTACTCCTTATTACATCAGCTATCTGCCAGTGAAAGTCCCGTCAATATCGGTCCAGCCGTTTCAGAGATTAGCCGAAACAAACAGACAGACAAAAATTGTAAAAAATGATATTTTGGTATATGAACCGTGTGTGTATTCATATCTATTTAGTAAAAAGCGGTTATTTTAATATTACAAACAGACACTCCGATTTTATTTATTTGTATAGATTAACTAATACCCCATACATCAAAAACTGTATGACAATACTGAGAGTATTACAATTCAGTCGCTCATGACCATACATTTCATATCAAAAACCAATACCAAAAATTGTATGACAAATGACAGTACTACACAATTCATACATTCAATATTCAAGCTTTCAAACTGAACCGTTCCGTTAGTAACGAGATTTATAGCAACACGTACGTCATATTATATCGTACCATCTAGGAAATAATTCCACAATATCTTTCTTAAATGCATGTGTGTACGCGCATTCTTCTCAGACATGCAAAAATACGCACACATAAATACAGCTGCGCAGAAAACGTCGTGTATACGAGAGTTGTGTGTGTGCGTGCGTGCATTGACCTATGCATTTGCTTGGAGTACGGCTAAAAGTATGCGCCGGTTTTATTATGGTCTTATTTTAAAAATGAACGCGGTCATCTTGGGTTAGGTCGAGAGAGGTTTTAGGTTGTGGGGGCAATGACCTGTCGTCACTGACACATTTCTTTGACCCAAATTTGGATGAATAACAATCAAATTTGAAATGCTGTGTTACTGTTTGATAGAAATGTTTATTTATTAGGCCATGTACTGCTATGACATATGACCCTAGTTCTTGGCAAAGAAAGTAGAAAAAATTTAAAGTAGGGGTATAATATAGTCACTTACAAATATTAATTACTCTAACACTGTTAGTAATCATCTATATTCCATAAAAAGGAATATTTCACTTGAACAAATAAGTTTTTATTCAAAGTTATTTCCCAAATGTCAGCAATAAAATTAATATTATAATATACATAATACATTATATTACGTTTTTCTTCAACAAGCTTGAACACCTACCAAATTATCATAATTAAATTAATAATAACAATATATTTATAAATCATACATTACATAAAACATACAAAAAATAAACATTAATAAGTTAATAACATAGGAATTTCTTCAAAATAATGAAGTTAATCTATTAAAATATATAGAATGATGCAAAAAATTACAGCATTAACATAATAACTGCAACTTAGTCGCGATAAAACCTTCCCTAGGTTTTATCAGGAAATAGCAAGTTAAAAAAAAAACTTGGAAAACTAGGTGCTTATAACACCATTAGTCAAGTATCATTCGACATAAAACAACCATTGGAGACGAACACGAACGACTGATTCACGGGTTATTTAATATGTATTTTTTGCTGACAGTACCTAATACTAGTTAGTTTAAACGAGTGAATAGTTATTCATATCTCTTAAGCATGTACATGTCTCAAAGACATGTAAGTACATGGCTACATGTTATGTTGAAGAGTTAGTGTTTTAGAACTTTTATAATGACCTTATTATTTCTAGATTTTATTATTTTTATTAAAAATTTAGAGATATAATAATTATGTATATGTACTCGACTGTACTCTAAGCATTTTTTGTTCTATGTATTACTTTATAAGATTTTCATTCGTTTGTTTATTAATATTTTATTTTCTGCTATAAAGCACATTTATTGAGGAAGGTTATAGGCTATAAAACCTTTCGATATGACTTATAAAAGTGCCACACAAGCTATAACCCTAAATATGTAAAAATGCGAATCGTTTGCTTACTGACATAATACATTAGTTGATTATAAAATTTAACATACCTGTTTGGAAAAACGGTATACCTAAACGTATTACAAAATATTCGAAGTTTTTTATAAATAGAAACTACTTTTATCAAAATCACAAAATCAAATTTCCTATTTTTTTTACTTTATTATTGAATTTCAAATAAAAGTCAAGAATTAAAATTTTACAACATAAGCCAATGTTAGTTGCAGCTAACGCCATCTAACAATTAAATAGAGAAGCTTAAAAGAAAATTCAAAACCACTCTAAAATGGTCTATGTTTCCAGGTGAACGACCTTACAAATGCCACCTACCAGACTGTGGTAGAGCCTTCATCCAGCTGTCCAACCTCCAGCAGCATCTGAGGAACCATGATGCTCAAGTGGAAAGGGCTAAAAACAGACCCTTTCATTGCAATATATGTGGCAAGGGCTTTGCTACTGAGAGCAGTCTTAGAACACATACCGCAAAGGTCTGTATCGATGTGAGTTGTAACTTTTGAAAAATATTATTAGTAATGATATCCTCGTAATTATTTTTAAAGTTTGGATATATAATTTTCAATATCTAATTTTAAACTTAATATTAATAAAAGAGTAAACTTTTGTATTTTAATATTTGTTTCAATATATTTAAAAATTCTCTACATAAAATACTTTGCATGTTTATTACTTAACAATTTTTTTATACGTGATTTGGTCATTAAAACAATACCAAATATTTTCATCAATGTTGTACAAAACTTTTCAATTTTCTTTTTCTATTTACATAAAATAAAGTATAACTTACTTTTATTTCTTTTATTTTAATTTAAAAAAAAATCAAAATTCTCTTTCGGCCGTTATTATTAATTTCAAACGTTATATTAATTTCAAAATTCCCTTTAACGTGTGTGTTTTATTTATTCGACGATGCTAATATTTGCACTATGCCCTCATCGCCACCGTGGGGTGGATAGGAGCTTCAGCTGCACCTTGGTGTTTTGCAGCAACACGCGGCACTAATGATAGGTGGCGCCACCGCTACACCATGCCCAATATGCCACAAAGTCGTTTTCGGGGGCGAAGCCCTAGTCGAACATATGAAGAACACACATAAGGACCCGAACGCGTCCGGCGTTGCGAGTAAGTTTCCGGCTCGGTTTTACTTCGACGTCTAAAGGAATTCCATCTATTTTTATAGATATGGTTTCTTTATTAGGTGACGGCGATGGTCCTAGCTCTAAGTATAGATTAAGTAATCTCATTTGTCGAGTGTCTTATCTCGTTATATTATTTACATGGAAATTTTAAGCTGTAATCAAAAATGGCAGTTAGCCATATTTTCAATACACTTGAGACAGAAGAGATTTTAGATGTAAGTTGCGTTACTGGAAGCTTATAAAGATCATTGATATATTTCTAAAATGGTTATAAATATTTTTGTGATTTTTGAGTTGAAAAGCTTCCAGCTGGCGCGAAGCCATGAGGGGTGTTGGTTTTAAAAATCAACGGTATAACATAAAAAACGTATCGTTTCCATAATCTTAGTCGTAACTATAGTTGAAGGCGCACCATCTGAGGTATCGTCTGTTATTGTTTCTGCTTTATTGGAAGGGTAGACTGTTTTGCAAACATTTCTTGCATCAAACGATTCTTCGGATGGTTTGCGAACTTTATTATCATAACATGTTTTGTTTATATATCTTATAGCTTTGTTTTCTGCATTACCAACAGGCACCGCTTCGATGCCAACAATTGAGTTTATTGTATTTAATTTTCCGTCATTCCGAAATTGTTTATTTATTATTTTAAGTAACGACGACTTTTCTTAAAAGCCTACTCGAATTACTTCTATACCAACCACTAATTGGACACGCACATTCTTGAAGTCTACAACAGTAATTTAAAAAATAGTAGAAAGAAGTACAACAACCAGCGATTAGAAAAAGTTGTCGTTTGTCGATTACGACTAACATGGAACTAACCGGGTTTTTTTTTCTTTCCCTCCTCTAACCCACTAACCTACCCAATCCTGGTGGTGATGGTAGGTCCGCCCGCCACATCACCGTACCCGGCGCAAGCTAAACCTGTTGATCCTTATGTAGCGAAGCGGCGAACTGCGAACCATCCGTGTCCAGTTTGTGGGAAGCATTATGTTAACGAGGGTTCCCTGAGGAAGCACCTCGCCTGCCATCCAGAGACTCAACTGACCAGCGGTTTGAGAATGTGGCCCTGTTCCGTCTGCCAGGCCGTGTTCACACATGAAAGCGGTAGGTTTTATGTAGTTTTAGATGTGGAACTGGGAATCAAAGCCACGACTGTAGGTCGTAATAAATTGATTTTCTTTCTTAATTTATGTTTGTCATAATCTTATGAACTTCCATATAAAAAATTAATGTTAGATGATTTTTTTTTCAAACATGCACATTACAAACACAATACATCGCTTAGTTATTTGTTTTTCAATTATTTTATCTAAAATGAATTCTTGTAATAATGAATTGCAGGTCTTCTATCCCACATGGAGCATATGAGAATGGAACCTAAACATCAGTTCGCTGCTCAATATGTCCTATCACGAGCAGCGGCAGAGAGACGAGAGAGAGACATCATTGCAGCCGTCTCAGCCTCCGCAGGAGGATCCGGTCTTCTAAACTTGGCTCCCCCGTCACCAGCGCACTCCGACTCATCATCAAACGGCCGTCTATCATCATCAGCGGGATCCGAAGCTGGAGCTGCGGTAAATAAACTTTCTGATTTACTACGTTCAGCAAATAACGGTCACCAGGCGTACGGTGATGAGAGAGTAGCGGCAATCGCTGCCGCTGCCGCTAATATGATGGCACAACCCGGCGAAGGAGCGAATGCGGTACAAGTGGCCGCCGCTAATTTAGTTACAGCGATGCGTCAACAGCTAGCCAGAGAACCAGTACCACCCCCAGAAACACCGCCAGCACCTACAGAAGCAGCCCTTAGAATCCAACAAGCTGAAGCATTGTTACGAAGTCAGGCTGAAGCGTTAAGACTAGCGGTGTCCCAAGCCGCGGCCGCACATAACAATGAAAGTCCGAGCCCTCTAAGACACAACGGCGGTTTCCCTCCTACGAACGACGCGAGTGGACAATTATCTCCTGAACTAGTCGAAGCTTTTCGAATCGCTCAAGAGGAGAGATTGCAACAAGCTCTACGGTTACACGATCCGAGGATGTTGGGCTTTAATCTACCATCTCCGGTGCAAGCGGCTCAGCAGGCGGCTCAGCAGGCTGTCGCAGCTCAGCAAGTGGCTCAGGCTCAGGCACAAGCTCAAGCTCAGGCTCAGGCGGCGCAAGCGGCTCAGGCAGCGCAAGCAGCTCAAGCCGCCCAGCAAGTTGTACAACAACAGCAGCAAATGCAGCAAGCGGCTCAGGCGGCTCAAGCGGCTCAAGCGGCTCAAGCAGCTCAGGCGGCTCAAGCGGCTCAGCAAGCGGCTCAACAAGCCGCCCAGCAAGCTGTCCACCTCCAACAAAATCCTCAGCCATGAAAATTCAGCTATTACTAATCCGACGCGATTTCGGTCAGACACACCTTATCGCAATTTATTTATACGAAATAAAACAATTAAGTTTTCACGTTATTAGGAATACGGAAAGAGAAATTTATTTTGAACGGAGCGTGAAATGAAATCGCCTCTGATTAGTAATTGTGTTCGTTTTTATTACAACAGTGACGTTTCTCTTCGAACTGAACTGACTCGTTTTCTATACCGAATGAAATTATATAATGAATGATAATACTAAAAACTTAGATAGAACTAACTGTTGTAAATATGAGCGTTTAGCGGAAACAAATATTTGTGTAAATATAAAAATTACGTAATAAAATAGTCGAATGAACAAAGTGGAACGGAAACTCGCCCGAACAAATAATTAGGTGTAGAATAACGGATAATCAGTGCAATCTTCAGTAAATATTTGTTTGGTTGTTTGAGTGATTTTATTATATTTATTTTTTAATAGCTTTATAACAGAACGATGTATTTTTTAGCTTAGTACAAACTTTTGGATGTGCCAAACTGTTTTAAGCACGTTTTTTATCGCATTTAGCGAGTCTCTGCAATATTTAGTTGCGTTAAGTTCTCCAAATAATATTTTTTATTCAATAATGTTTATACTTTTTCACGCAATAACACGTCTCATGCTAGTCAAGTTTTGAACGCACAAAATGTTCTATTTTCAAATTATTTTCGAAATTTGTAACTTTTTATTTTTCATATATCTGTTTTTTTTTTCTTGTTTCTTGGCTTATAATTTTATTTAAATGCCATATTAGTGATAATTGTAAATACGTAGACAATGTTGAAGCTTCTTTTTTTTATAAAATTAAAAATAACAATTTATTTTATTATATTATACGGTTATTATTTTTGAGGTAAAAAAATAACGAATATCAATAATTATTTACAAATTTATTATTTTTATTTTGTATAGTTGTAAATAAATATATTGAATATTATGTTCTTTTTAATAAGACTGCCGTTATATTTTTCATTTCTTTATGTAAATACGATTGTTCATGAAATAATAATAAAAAAATAGCGATTATTCACTGAACTGACGAACTCGTCGCCCGACGATAGCCGAATTGGACTTCGTCGAAAACGAAAACCAATTCCGACGAAATACAGTCTTGCATGGACTTACAAACACGAGACATTCTTCACGGACTCAGACACAGCCCAATAGATATATTTATTTTAATTTCTACACTAAACAAATAAATAAAATAAAAAAAAACGCAATAGCCCGAAACATTTTTAAATGTTAACGAAGCGAACGCTTCAAACAATACAAATGGTATACAGTTGCCCGAACAGTAGTTTAATAGACCACGAAAGGTCGCGGGGTCGTCCTATATCGGAATCTCGAATGATCCAGAATGTTCTAGAATGTCCTAGAACGGTCTAGAACGACCGCGCAATCGTATAAGAATGTCAAGTGTTGCCGAATATTCTTTTAATATTATCATCGTGTATTATAATTAAGTGTCGGCGCATGCGCATATCCGCGTTGCGACGTGTCTGTGCGTACGCGTCGAGTATACTATAATCGTAACATAGGTAAAGTTATATAAGCTGATTTAACGTATATAATTATTTCATTCTTGAATTGATATTGGAACCCCGTGAAACAGTAACGTGGACATTTTATGTAACATGTGACGTCACTGCTCTGGGGTCTCAATGTATGTAATAAATCAAACCATATGCAATAGCCCGAGAACTCGTTTTTTCTTTCAAGTGACGTTTTGGTTATGAGAATGATATTTTCGATAATTGTTTTCGATTTAGAGTATTTTTGTTCGTTGAATACAAAACTTTTAGGCCGATTTTTCTATTTGATTTGGTTTGGAAGGGATGGTTGACGCGATGGGTTACCCAATGATGATTAATGATTATGTTTTCGAGGAAACGATATAAAACTCACGTTTGGACTCAAAACTGAAATATTTCGACTGTTATACAAAATGAAGCACAAAACATATTTACGGATAAAATTCCTACAATCGCAATAAAAATAAAAAAAAAATTAAGTGAACGGATCGCTATTTATGTAAAAATTTTCACATAAATTTAATATATAAATAAATTTAATATAACAACAGAAAAAAAGTTCCTATGAATATTGTATAAATGGTATTGTTTTAAATTTAGGACGTAGTAGATGGAAATAAAAAAAATAAATAAAAAATAAAAATTTATGGAAGTTTGGTATTTTTAAAGTTATAAAATAATCCATCGTTTTAAGGAACTGACTCGATGTCGAGTTGTACAAAAGTAAATAAAAAAAGCACGGATCATGTATCCTAAATTTAGATATTTAGAGAAAAAGTTACGTTTCCAAGAAAGTGTTCAAGTCCCACCCGCCTGCACTCGAGAGGGCGCGAGATATTTGTAAAAAAAAAAACTGTATTTTCGAGATAATAAAATTTTAAATATTAGATAAGTACTTTTTGAGTAAATAAAAAAAGTTATTAGGTACCCGCGACGCGCCCTCGCGCGTGCACGGCGGAACGTATTTTCTGTGATCATCGTAATGGAATTGTAATTATCGAACAGATCGTGTCCGCGAGTTGTCAGAGATTACGTTTAAGTTTTTGAAGGTTACATTTTTTAATGTTACAAAAAAGTAAGGGAGGTGACAAAAAAGTATATTATAATAAAACAATTTTTTCTACATTTTATTTTACGATGACAAATTCCATAGTTAAGCTGTGTACATTTAATGATAAAATAAAGCCTAATTAACGGTAAAGGGCCTCCGGGCCGCTTCCGACGGACGAGAGAAAGCAACTGAGTATCATGTGACAGTTGTATTTTTCTCATCCGTTACTTAGTATCAATAGTACTGGTTTCTGTTCGTGTCACTGTATGAGATCACTGGGTCTCCGTTGTGCTGTTGGTTGCAATCGATGGATATGACACGGTCTAATTGTTGTACTTTAATTGGCATTTAATGTGTTTAAGATGATTGTTTTACGGTTTTTGTTACTAGGAAAATAAGTTGATTTATTAAAACTAACACCATGTCATACTGACGAGATGACAGCGAGAGATACGTTCGCCGCAAACTAAATTTTTTAAAATGATATTGAAATTAAAAAAATATTGCACAGAATTTTTAATAACTGTTACATTTTGAAGAAAGAGTTTATTGACTTTTTAAATATAATTAAATGAGGTCTCTCTTGCTGTTGTCTAGAAAAACTGTATGACGAAAATCGAAAGACCACGATATTGTTCAAAAACAGAATGAAACAAAAAACAACTCCGTGGTAAAACAACGCTTACGATCTCGCGGTAATTATTGCTGAAAACACCCGTTAAAAACAAAAACAAAAATACCTGAAAATAATTTGACAATAAAAAGTTTCAGCTATCATTACCGCAACGATCAAAAAATTTCGCGTTATCAACTTGCGATTACATTACATTTTTTATTTCAAGTTAAAATTACATTCCGCATCGTTCACGGTCTTTCACGATCGTGCACGACCGTGAAAGATGCGAAACGTATGAAAATTGTTAAGTTTTTAAATATAAATTGCTGTTGATTTGACTTAATCATCCTTATTACATGTTAAAGTTTTTTATTTGACGCTTAATAGTTTTCTGTTGTTTAACGCTTGTTTTATAATAATGTTTAGTCAAATATACACAATTATTAATCGTAATTTAAGCTTATAATTAGACAGGATAGCCAGGTTTTCAATTCATAACTCACCTAGTAGTAACTTCATGTATTTTATATTGTAAGTTAGTAATTAATGTAATGTAATACAGGACTCATTTATAAAACCGTGTATTGTGGGGTATTTATGAATGGGTCCAAAGATGGCACGTACTGAGCATCTAAGTTGCTTATTCCGTGTTGTCTCTGTAGTAACAACGAATAAAAAAAATGAAATAAATACAAAAAAAAAAATATCCGTGTACTTTAAAGTACTTATAATAGTTAATGAATCTCCGTATTGATGTTTAAAGGATAATAATTATTCAACATGGTAGGTGTCATATCCATTGAAAATTTTTCGCAATCTTAAATGACTATTAACCTCGATTTCCTTGTATTTTTATATTGAGTATTGATATTTTAAGAGTTGTATAATACTTTTTGCTATTTGTAACAACACTGTTGAGTAAAATTATCAAATATTTTCTTATTATGAAACTAATATTATTCTAAGTTTTTCTAAAAACAAAATATGAATGAACTTCGAAATTTATATTAATTTTTTATTTATTACTCATTGTGTTGATAAGTAATGTACTTAAAAATTCGTTCTAAAATATTTGTTTCAAATGAAATTCAGAAAACCTTTTAAAATTTAATATGTATGTTTTTAAGTCATCAAAATTAAGCCAACAGCACACTAAAAACATTTAACGCATAGCCTCATAATGTCACGTGGGCATTGACGTTGTTCTTATCGCACAGATAAAATAAATTAAAACATTTTTTTTTACAATCTGTGCTCGCTTTTCATAAAAAAGATTTTTTTTACAATTGGTGTATTTCTAGTCTTATTTTTATACAATTTCTACCCTTTTACTGTCGTGTATTTGAAAATACGAAAATTGGAACACTTTTGGATGTTTAAAATTATGATAAAATTAATAATGTAAATTGAAAAAAATTCAAAATTAAGTAATATATTCGGCGTAAACTGTAAAATTGTTTAGACGTTAGAAATTTAAAATTAAAATTTAGGTAGAAGTCGAAATTCGTGTTTGGCGTTTATGTATTGGTGAAAAAAATTGTAAATAAATTTTAAGCTTGTGGCGCGACCCACAATGTACCTACGTCGAGGCGAATATTAAGAAAAAAAGTTACTCCTTAATCACGACAAGAAACAATTCTTAATCGTATGTTTATTTGTATAGTTAACGTATAATTATTTCTTAGTTACGTTAATCATTTTCGATGCCATGTTTTTTTTTAGAATAAGCCGCAATGTGTTTATTGATTATTATATTTTTATAGAGGTTATTTTTTTTGTACTGTAATCGTAATTACGAAATGCTATGTATTTAATAGTTAAGTTTTAGTGTTGAATTATGTTACGCAATATTTTTAATTCACTTATATAATTGAACAAAAACGATTTAACACATTATTTTTTATGTTAAAATGTATTTTTTAACAACGGAAAATGCTTACTGTGTCATTAAAATGAGAATAGTAACTATTATTGCCGGAACGGTTAGCTATAATTATTTTAAAAAATAAAAAGGATGATTCATATGTGTGTTTTTCTTTTAATCCCGATACTTGAAAAGCTTTAATTTTTCTTCCTACGCGCTTGCGATGCTTCTGGTATTGCAGACGTCTATAAGCTACGGTAATCGCTTACCATTAGGAGAGACGTACGCTTGTTTGCCGACCGACTTATATAAAAAAACACCCAAGAAATCTTTTAAATAGGTTTATCTATCAGTTAAAATACCACTTCCTTGTTTACCTCCTCTACATAATAAATTAATAATACACGTTTTAATTCGTATATGTATCATACAGGAAACATTAGTTAATTTGAGGTCACAAAAATAAAAACTTGGTTGTCTGCTTTGTAACAAAAAGAATATTGTCCATTTCAAACTCCGCTTAGTCTTAAAATAGAGTTTTATTTTTTTACGTAAAGTACCTTTTAATGTACCGAAAAAAAATTAAACAGTTTTTTTTTCGCTTTGGATACATCGCATGAACAGTGAGTCATTTTAGCAATTGATGTATTCATATTGTTAAAGCCATCTATCGGTGAATAGTCAAACTACATTATAACTAACATTTTCTTTTTGTAGGTGCCAAATAAGATAGGTAGGTACCAACAATAATTTATTTTAAACAGTGTAAGATTAATGATGATGAATGATATTTAATGTTAAAAGAATTAATATTATTTTTAGATAGATATTTTGAATTCTACACTAGTTTAAAAAGGTAAAAGTGCGATAGCATTTTTAAAAATGTGTTTCGTAATCTATAATAACAGTAAGCAGTTCAGATAGCTGTATTTCAACCGAGTTTTTTTTTAATATAATTAAGAAGTTTTTATTTTTATATTTAATTTGTAGTTAAGTTTTTAATGACAGTTACTTTTTACCGACATCTAGTAGACGTAACTAACATTATTTCGCACTTGCTACTGTTTGAAACACAAGAACTACGCAAGAGGTGGCAGCACTAGTATTGCATGTATTGAATAGAACTACAGATGGCGTTAATACTTTTTTATTTAGGTTGTTATCAAAAATGTGCTGTAGCAACTTAGCAAGGAACTTTACTTTTTACTTCATTATAGATAAATTTACTAGATGGCGCAATAAAGCAAGTTTCCTGTTTTAATTATTAGGTACCTACCTTTGTTAGGTTATTCATTTGTATCTTACTGATTATTATTTATTTTTCCATTATAAATTCTAAGCACAAGGTTAAAGTACGTACAATAACAAAGATCCTATTTGGAAGTTGGATTAGTAAATAAGAATACGTGGATACCAGGTTTTAGGCTTTATGTCATTCATCTTTCAAGTGAAAATGTTTAAAATCTATTTAGTATTCGATGTCAAAATAATCATTTAGACAAAAATATCAAGTTTCGAAATCAAAGATGGGTTTAAAGATTCAGATATTTTTGGTATGGTCTAAGATCCGGGTTATAACAAAATATTCCCTCATCTGTTAATTAGGTTTTAGCTTACTACTTACTACATGTAATTAATATGAGAGGGAAAAGATAAAAAAAAAAATTGCAGCAGGCTTATGGTGGCAGAGGTTGTTTTTATAAATTCACAATATTGAAATCAGCCTATAAAAAATTGTTTCATCTAAGATGAGGGAAGATTTAGCTTCTCGGATCTTAGACCAGTAGGTATTGCTAGGGTGGCAAACAATCGCGACGATTTTACCGTAGCCTATGGACGCTCGCTACACTAGAAGCATCACAAAACAAATAGCCTAAAAAGTGCTAATCCTACCCCCGCTGTCAATACAACTCATTCTCAGAAGCTCTGGCTCCCTTACTTACCACTTACCACAGCAAACAATGCTACTAGAGAATATATAGTACTATTTAATTCATGTAAACTTCTCCACTCGATGTACCTACTCGCAAAATGCTTTGCTTCCACCACCACCACCACTTCAGCCTATCATAGTCCACTGTTGGACATAGGCCTCCACAAGTTCGCGCCCGACATTATGACGCGAACTCATGTGTTTTGCCCATAGTCACCACGCTGGGCAGGCGGGTTGGTGACCGCAGGGCTGGCGCCGTCGCACCGAAGACGCTAGCTGCCCGTCATCGGCCTGTGTGCTTATTTATTATATTTTATTATAATATGTACTGCCAGACTTTATTTTTGTATGATTGTCAAATAGATATACATATTTAAAAATCCGTTATAATATAAATAAAAGGAATTTTGTATACAAATCTACACATATTACCAATGCTCCTTTTTAACGCACGCAGCACAATGATACAAACAATAAATGAAAATAAATAATTGTAAAATAAAATCGAGTTAACTGATTCCAAGTAGCGATCATAGATGCCGGGTATCTCCCTCTCGAGTGTTCCCAGCGGAGCGTAATAATTAATATTATATTAAAATAAATCGGCGTTGAAAAAACGCTGATACGGACGTCGAACGGGCGACCGGCGCTGCTCGTAGACGCGAGGCTACGGTGGAGAAGGCTTTTTTACTTTTATATACTTAATTTTTATTTCTAAATTTTACAATATTACTCATTTATTTATTTACATACATAATTACAATTCACAACTAAAGAGCTTAATATTTATAGATACTTGAGGTATTACTTACGTCCTTCTCCTACATGGAGAAGAGGCCTATGCCCAACAGTGGGATATTACAGGCTGAATCGTGAAGGTATAAATAATGTCCACGTGGAATGGTGCCTAGGATGCTGGCAGCGTTTCCCCGTTGAATCCTTATGCTGATTTTCTGTGAAAAAAATTCATCAGCCCTCTTGTTACCAGTCGAGGCAGTAAGGCGAGGAGCTATCGATTACAGACATCTGTGTTCAAAGCACAGTGGAGCTCCCAACCGGAGACCGAAAGCAATTCCAAAACTTTCATTGTCTAAAAATGTCCCAAGTTTTTTTTGTAAATGCTTGTAATACAATATTATAAACTTTTATCTGCTATTCGAATTCACTTTTTCGGGATTTACACCATGTACCTGTTTATATTTGAGGCTCCGATATTTCGGCGCAGTTGTTAATACATACAACAGTTATTAATAACGTTAATAACCTCGAAAATTTAAAACAATATATTGTATCTGCTATGTTTTTATAGTAAGAGAGCCTGGGGAGAATGTAAAATTTACTTATTAGTATTTTTCCGAAGATAAATTACACAAGGAAGAATGTACTCGAAACTAGTCTATAGTTTTTTATCACTGAACTTGTTAAACATGTCTTTCCTTGCATTTGACTAGCTGGTTGGCGTAGTTTGTGGGTTCGACTGCCATCCCGAGTGAGAGACTGGTTTTACTGCAATTTTTTTAATATTTTCTCATCTTTTAAACCTAGCACTGCTTATATGTATATATTTTAAATATTATAAAATCAAAATTAGCCAAATCGGTCGAGCAGTTCTCAAATTTTAGTACGACTAACAAACGAAATTTTTTGTACATAAATAGAACGAGCGCAGTAAACAAGGAAAGTTTATATAGCTATTTTATATTTTATATTAATAATAATAATAACTACAGTTATAGGAATCCGTCTCCATAAAAATGCAGCAGCGTGATCGCGTGCAACGCTTATCACTAAGAATACGTTAACTGAGTTTTTTCTTAACTTTTTCACATCGGCGATGTGTAATTTTCATTCCAAGTAACTTTTTCACGACGCAGGGGCGCTACACGTTGACTTTTTTGTATTATTTTTTTTACTTTTTGTTTTCGTACGTATCGCTCGAAACGCAGTTTTTGTGTTTTTTTGTCAATGTTTACATTTCTTTTTGATTATACACGCATTGATTCGAGGACTAACTGTTCCGTTTGTACGTTGCGTACTTTACAGTTTGACTAAAGTTGTGAATTAAATAGTAGTAGTGTAGTAGGTAGGAAATGAATGTTACTAATTTTTTTTTAATTATATGAAGAATAATGATACTAAAAATAAATACTTATTTTATACTTAGAAGTGTTATATTAGATAATTAAGAAATACATTTCCTTAGAGGTATCAAACAGTCATTTAATTTTAATACATTTTGCTTTTACTCACCAAATTTAAAATATTTAATAAATCAAGAAGAAGAAGAATCATCACAAGAAGATAAATACAGAAAATAATACAGAAAATAATACGAGTAGAAAAAAATTAAACAACATAAAAAATAAAAACAGTTTACAACCCCTGTAAATTTCCCGCGTCCAAAGAGATACGGTCGATGATTTCCTAACAAATATGTCTATGGCCATATAAATTGCCATAGAATATTAAACCTTCCTAGTTAATTATAAACGTTGAAAAAAAGCGTGCACACACACACATACACACACACAAATACATAAAGAATAAAGTATATTTTTAAAAATCGTGTGAAATTAACTGTCATTTCAAAATGTTACTAAAGAAGTTAACATGGTATGTTATTAAGCCTAATAATAATAACGACGATGACGATTCAGCCTGTATCTAAAATCCCACTGTTGGGCATAGGCCTCTTCCCCATGTAGGAGAAGGATCGGAGCTTAATCCACCACGCTGCTCCAATGCGGGTTGGCGGATATATTCCCTACTATGAGTAACGATCGCTATCAGGTGTACATGATAACAACCGGGACCGACGGCTTAACGTGCTCTCCGAGGCACGGTGGGGAGACCCACAAGGACTGCACAAACACCCAGACCACGGCAAACATCTGTATGGCCAATACAAATGTTGTCGTGTGCGGGGATCGAACCCGCAACCGCCCGCGCACAGCCAATCGCAATCCAGTGCTGTGACCACTGCGCCAACGCGGCGTCAATAATAATAAATCCGAAAATATTATTTGTATGTTGTTTAAAAAGTCTAAAATCGGTTATCTATCTATTTGTCTGCATTTTCATAAATTAAATTCACATTGAATACTTCACATTGAAGGAACTACGTAGGGAGGAGATTGAAAATGCGTCCATTATCACAAACACATAAAAATGACAAAGTAATTTTGCTTCAATATCGTAAATGGTCTTCAAAACCGATCTTTAAATTATCTGAATTAGACATGTCACAGTTTTAATATTAGAAGTGTTGATAGCAAACTTTAAAAAATTTTTTTAAAGGTTTACAGAAATGACAAGCAAATACACAGCTGTAACAATTACAAATAAACAATTACTTTCAAACTAAGAATATTTATTTGAGACCATTGTAACATTTGCAATGAAATATAATAACAACTTTTAATTAAAGGAAAAAAAAACTAGTATGACCCGACATAACCCATTGTTTATCAGCGGAGCAAGCAAGCGTATCCAGGGGTAACATCTAGTGCATAGATTATCAATAATTCATCCTATATCCTTCTGATAGTGGAAAACACGCAAACGTTGTTATAACATACATATTAATGTTTAATTAAACTTTGTTTTATTTTTAATGAGTAAAGAACTACATATGTATATTTTTTTATTACTTGTCATAAATTTATTTTGCTCTTTCAATATCTTTATTTCCTTTTTCTAATACCTATAACTCTTTTGAGAAGAACCGATGAAAACCTCAAGAATTAGTAATTTTTAATACATTTTTTTTTACAACTACGAGTAGGTCGACAAACAAGTGTACGACTCACCTAATGGTAAGCGAAAACTGTAGCTTATAGAGTATAG
This sequence comes from Melitaea athalia, assembly GCA_905220545.2. Taxonomy (NCBI): domain Eukaryota; kingdom Metazoa; phylum Arthropoda; class Insecta; order Lepidoptera; family Nymphalidae; genus Melitaea; species Melitaea athalia. The sequence goes on from HG992203.1 coordinate 9,549,828, forward strand.
ACGCCTGCAACACTACAAGCACCGCCGACCCTACCCCCGATCCCCCCCAAGAGCTCTGGTCACCTTACTCACCAACAGGAACACAACTATGCTTAAAGACAGTATTATTTATTACCCCAGTCGGGCTGCTCCAGATTTTGAGCAGAATATGTCCTGCTATGCCCTACCTCAGTTAAAGTTGTTGAGTCCAAACAACAATAACAAAAAACAAACGAATACGCTGCGTATAAAAATAAATTGAGCAGTAAAAAGTAATTAGCGTAAGTGAAGTCAACAATGTATATAATAATCACAATCTGAGTGTCCGTCGTGTCGTTGTATCGAATAATTGTAGCTAATTGTGATGCGCCCGCGTCCGTTACGCTATTTACCATACGCTGGCATTTATTGCAATCCTTCTACTCGTATAAATAAATTCATATTTTCTTCTATATAAATAGCGCTTCGCTGTGGGGTTACGACATTAAAGAATACCTATAGTCACCCCCTCTCTTCCCTTGGGTGTTGTAAGAGGCGACTAACAAAGTTCTACTATACCACCTTGGAACTTATAAACCGACCGATGATGGCGGGATAACCATCCAACTACTGTCTTTGAAATAAGTACACAGGCCGGCAGTAGCATCTTCGGTGCGACAAAGCCAGCCCTGCGGTCACCAACCCGCCTGCCCAGCGTGGTGACTATGGGTAAAACAAATGAGTTCGTGCCAAGAACTGCTGGACTATATCGATTTTTTTTAACTAACTTTTCTAATATTTTGAAGTAAAACTTCTTTACGCACGCTTGACTTTTGGAGTAAGCCGGTGATTGCGTGACGAGAGCGTTACGAAAAGTGTGATCGAGTAAGGCGAACGGAGGTTGAGAGGGAAATGTAAGTTAGTGAAGATAGAAAGAGAGAGTTACGTTTCGTAAGTTTTACTTCAGTCGTGTGGTCTAAAGCACATTCGTTTTTTGCAGGATGTTGTTTGAAACAGTCTGGTTGTATTATTATGTACTGTATTACGAATCTTCAAGGTCGTAAGTTCAATAATCCCAGGGGGAATCAGGGTACATACACAATAAAAATATGTATATGTATATTTGTCAAAAAATATGGTTATATATAACCATATTTTTTGATATATCAGGATATATCAAAAATATATACGCCTGATATATCAGGCGTTGTTACCTGAAACACAGGCATCAAGTTATACGCCTTAGGAACAGTCAATCGTGTGGATTCTTCTAAAATGAGGGGGAAGCATCTATATTTGATTTGTCACACTTCTACCACATGCCACTTCTGACATGTGTACTTTTGTACGCACGCAATTGTTTTTGAAGTGAAACTTCTTTAGAATCGTTGTGATTTCAAACCGGATGCAACGGAAAAACGACAGGGAAGAGCGCGCCGCGCTGCGGCCGCAAAGGGGCCGCAGTTCGGTCGGGCCGCGCTGCAAGCCGCTAATTTTAAATTATTTTTTTTTTTTAATTAGTTTTCCAAAGAAGTTTCACTTCTATCGTGTGTGAATCGCACACACACTTTTTTATATCAATGAAAGAACTTTTCGATATTTTTATCTATATCTATATTATTTTTGTGTGGGATAGATTATTTACCAGGGAATATAATTTTTTATTACGTTTTTTCCTCAATTGACACTTGCGAAACCATGGAGCACAGTTAGTAACAAAATTATATTTTTTATAGCAAATTTTAATTTCACTATCGTACACGTAATAATATGAAACGCAACAGGTGAAGCTAGATCGTTAGACACTAGAAATAGATTCTCATAATTCAATTCAGCGCGTCCACTGGCCTTTGAAGCTAAATGGAGTATAGACAATGGTTTTTTTACTATAGCCTTGTTTAACTAACAATGCATACGTTCCGCTAGCTTGGAACTGACGGATTAGAGCGATAGTTTTATAGATATACTAGGTTTTACCCGCAGCTTCGCTCACAAATAAAAAGTATCCTATATTACTTCTAATATGTCCAAAAATATGTGTGTATGGTACAAAGTTTCATGATGATCGGTTAAGTAGTTTTCGCGTTAAAGCGTAACAAACAAACTTACATTCACATTTATAATATATTAGTGATTTGCTACTAGCTGTGACTAAAGGTTTCACCCACGTTAATTCGAGCCACAAAGGCACTAAAATATTATATAGCCTATAGTCTTCTTCGGTAAATGGCCTACCCAATACCTACAAGAATAATTTTTTGAACCAGTAGTTCCTGAGATTACCGCGTTTAAACAAAGAACTGAGGTAGGGCAGCAGGAAATTTTCTGCTCAAAATATGTGTACCTCGACTTTACAGAGGACCACAGCTAAATAATACTGTTTTCAAGCAGTATTGTGTTCCTGTTAGTGGGTAAGGTGACCAGAGCTTCTGGGGGGGATAGGGTTGGCAACGCGCTTGCGAAGTTTATGGTGTTGCAGACGTCTATAAGCTACGCGGTAATCGCTTACCATCAGGTGAGCCGTACGCTTGCCGACCTAGTTCTACAAAAAAAAAGAAAAAAATCTTTTTCTTTGTTTCGTCGTCAACCGTTCTATAAAGTATTACGATTCAGCCTGCGTATCCCACTGCTGGACAGAGGCGTCTTTCTCCATGTCTGAGAAAGATCGGATCCTAAATCTATCTGTATTTGATTACACAATGGAGCCTTAGCGTTATTAAAACTCAATATTTAAGTTGTAGAATTATAATATATTTTCGCTGTTATAGTTTACAATGGTCGCTGTTATCGTAATTGATGCTAGTTGTAGAAAAGAAGGAAATGAAGTGACAAAGTCTATAGACATTGAATATGCAGTAGACAAAAAGTATAGACAAAAGCATAGACAAGACAATAGACAATTTTTACGTTTTTTAATGAATATAAAATTAAGTAATTTAAGTTAAAGTGCAATTAAATGTTAATTTTTATCAAAGTCTAATTTTACTAAGTTATATTTAATTTAATTTAAGTGTTTTGATAATTTGACAAATATTTAATTCAAGGTTGCCTTAAGCGGCAACACTATCAAATATAATATATGTTATACGTACAAAGTATACATTATTATTAATTGCACCTGTTTTCAGCGCATAAGTAATAACACATGCGAGTAAATAACAATTTGAATGCGCAGGAGTCGAATTAGCATAACGATGTTACGTGCTATCAATGTTATCATTTAACTGATATTTTACGCAGTTTTATGAATGTTGCGTTTATATCACGTTCTTCCCATAAGATTACTGTTCGTGATTGTTTTGTTGACTAATTGCGAATAAAAGTAGCGTTTTAGGTTTGGAAATTAGGTGTTTCTTAAAGTGTACATTTTTTGATAAATATTGTTTTGTAAAGTGATGTTACAAATTGAGTTTTTAAACTTGTTTGGACAAATTTAATTTAAGATTTAATTTTGAATTGACTTACTTAAGTTAATCGATTTGTTTCTTAGATTTTTTTTGTTTGTTAAACTTTTTGTGATGTAGGTACATATTTCCTTTGTTGTTTTGCTTGGGAAACTTCTCGAGATTTAATGTTAGTGGTGCGTTATTATAAATCTTAATGTGATGTTACTGTATAGCTTACATCATTGTTGATTTTTGAAATTTGCTCAATAATTTTCGATATTATAACGATAAAATGAACAAACCTTCTCGATTAATTATAGTAATACAAATAATAAGCTTTTCCCTTTGAAAGTATGTATGAAGCAACTACGAGTATATCTCTGTTAATTCGCCCGTGTGTTGCAAGTAACAATAGACACGTAGAAATTAAAGTATGGGAAAATCGACTTTCCAAGAATTATAACTGCACATCGAGACGCGGATTAATTAGTGCTATTAGAAGTGATTGATTGCTGTTTCTCAATTTCATTGACTAATCATCACATGCGTGGGTTATGGTGTGTTAAATATTTTATAATTTATTTGTCAATTATAATTAAAAACGCTATTAAATAATTTTTATAATTAAAAATATTATTAATGAAATAATTTTAAGTAAAATGTAATACCTTTAAACTAGAAATTCTTGTACCTACATAATATATATAATCTGAATCTCGGAAACGGCTGCAACGATTTTCATGAAATTTAATATGCAGGGGGTTTCGCGGGCGAGAAATCTATCTAGCTACGATTCATTTTTAGAAAATGTCGTTTTATCCGTGTTTTTAGGCAATGAAAAACTGTTACAAAATAATTAGAATACGAAGGTAAGATTCGCCATCATCTATAAGGTTATAATAGCTCAGGTGGGAAATCGGACTTTGAAGACCTTGGTTCAAATCCAGATGTCTCCAGTACCAACGATTATTATTTTTTTCCTTTTTTTTTCAAATTCCTTCTTTTGTCAGAAAAACAAAATTATTGGGAGCCCTTTATTAACGCATCTAATTCGTATAATGTACTTAACATTTAAAAAAAAAGTTTTTTATATTTTTAAAGCTCATAAACATATTACTATACTAATAAATTGAGAGCCGATTTATTTTTGTTCGGTTATACTGCGAAAACTACTGAACCGATTGAATAATACAATATACCATAAGATGCAGTCTTTCGAAGAGGGTTTTAGTGTCTGATATTTTGGTGAAAACTTATCGTGTAAAAAATATGGACGGACAGAGTCCCCTAGTAGGTACAATATAAATAAAATCGATAAAAATATACTTAATTATTTAAATACCAGTAGGTACATGTACTAAAATTGATTTTTTAAAATAATTCTTCCCTTGAATTATTAAATAATAAATTTAATTAATAACAAATAAATAAAAAATACATTATTTATATATTTTACATGCTAACACACAATAAAAACCAAACATAAAAATTACCTAAAACAATGAATTTGCGTCAGATGCATCGGGCAGCCTTATCGCTATAAATATACTGTCCAACATAAAAAAGAATTTTTCAAATCGAACTATAATATCATTACAGATATATACTGCTTAAAACTACCGACTTACACTTTTATTTAAAATACTTAAATATTTACACGGTATTTAAGTATTGAATGGCCGTTTTAGCTTTATCTCGAATCGGAAATTAAAATAACAACGTATACTTCGATCATTTAAAGCGCTAGATAATATCTTAACTACTAATAAAACTGTCCGTCTATTCGTTCAGGAGAGAATGGGTGTTTCTTGTTAAGTTTTAGTGCTTGTTATAATTTTTTATCGTAACTGTAATCAAGGTAAATAAAAAATTAAATTAATTTATTTAATAAGCGTTAAAGACGTAAGTTTATTTGTGATATTAATTAAACACAATGTAGCAATGTCCGAAAAGTTGTCAACCATTTTTCACCCCTTGATAATGATCGTTTCTCTTACTCTAAGGTGCTTTTTCAGAACCTACTACCGATGGCGCTGAAACAATACGTAGTATGATGTCTTTTAATTAATTATTTTCAATAGTTTTGATGTTTATTATGTGAGATAGCTTAGGATACCATGAGTTTATAATGCTAGACTTTTAAAAACTATAAAAAACCGGCCAAGTGCGAGTCGGACTCGCGCACCGAGGGTTCCGTACAAAAATTATTAAAAATATTTTTATTATATGATGTAACTAAAAATTTATGCTTTTCGCAATTTCTCCTTTATCTGTGGTATAAGACGTTGCTTCGTACCAAAGTTCCCGAGAAGTACCCCGTAGGTTTGGATTCCCTTGCGTCTTGACAGACAGACGGACAACATAGTGATCCTATAAGGGTTTCCGTTTTTTCCTTTTGAGGTACGGAACCCTAATAATATAAAATAAAAAATATCGTTTTTTTGGTTGAGAATTCATACACCAAACCGTCGTGGCGCACCATAGCGGATAAGGTTCCCCTGTTTTCCCTACTTTTTCAATTTGGAGAGGTCGCTTACATATTCTTCAATTCAATTTCCGTTTTCGAGTTAGGTATGACAAAATACTAATAATAATAGATAAAAACAGAATATATATACCCATAAACAATTTTTATCTTAATATGTTTTTAGCAAATTGAAAGGTCAAATTTCAATTTTCTAAAAAACTAATAATACTGAATGTATCACAGGCATAGCTATAGGGGCGTTAAAGGCACATTGTTTTTAAGTAATAATATACAAGTATAGGCAATGAAACGTTTTGCCATAGCTCATAACTGAACAAATTCCTTCAATGTAAAAGTTGATGAAAATCCGAAGAAAATCTAGTTATGTATATTTGTATGCTTATAGAATTTTTTTTTTCGCAAATTCGAATGTGCGACACTATATCAATTACCACTTAGCTACCCGGTATGTAAGTACCTAATAATTATTTATTTACCTATACGTATATCAATTATGTATATTTATTAAGTAAATTGCTAGGTAATCAATTCAGTATTGTCATTATTATTAAATTTGTTTTGCATTATTGTGTCAATCAATCAAATCTTTAAAAACAAACATGTAATGGTGTAATTTGACAAGAAAACCTGCGACTTGCGACGTAGGACATTTAAATATATTGTTATGTTTCATGTTTTACAAACTATATTTTTTTTTAAGAGGCTTGAAGTTATGAAAGTAAAGGAGTAAAAAGGAGTGTCTTTAAAAGAATAAAGTCTTTAGCTTAAGTAGATATGTACTAAGAATAAATTTTGCTTTTATTCAGTACATTTTACATACGTGTAACCTTAATATATTATATACAAAAACAAAGTACTCCATAGGTACCTATAGTTTAAAAATCACGTTACTATTATACAAGTAACTCTATAGGGAATATTCGTGAATGTAAACCTGTTTGGGTTGTTACAAGAAATGGCTAATTAGCCATAAGTCATGCCATTGTACTACACAATCTGTAACTATCTTAAAACTATGTTTAATAATGTATCTGTTGTATACCTACAACAACGTATAAATAAATAAAGCGAATAAATCATACATGTTTAAAATTAAATAATAATTAATAATATTACAAAAGTTTTATGAATTTAATTTTCGTAAGTCTGTATATGCAACTACAGAGACAAAAAAATACTAGAATTCTTTCTCAGAAGGAAGTTCACTACAGACTACATTTTCCATAGAAGAGAATTACACTGTGTCTCAGGCTTAGAGTCAAAATCAAAAAATCAAAATCAAAAATCATGTCAGTCATGTCACGATATGCTAACATTGCTGCTTCCATAGGCTAAGCGTAAGCCTAAAGTGCTAAGACTAAAGTTACTCCCTTTAAATTAAATAGAAAAAAAAAAATACGGAATTCTATTTTGCTAAAATACTTTCTTCACTGACATCTCGTACTCATAATCGACCTCTTTGCCTTTAACTTCATTGAGTTCTACTAGTTTAGTACTTGTTTCATCACTTAGTAAAAGTTCTCTTTCGCTTTTTTTTTAAGTGACTTTAAAAAAGGAGAAGGTTTTCTAAGTTGGGCTGTATTTTTATCTGCATTACCTCAGAACTTACCTATTTTTGATGATTATTTTTTTAATTGAATGCTGGTGTTTATCGTGTCATCTCATTTATTGATCAAATTTTCATCGAGATTTTATTATTTTTTGAGTTATCCCTATTAATATGTGTTGTAAGTACTTGTCAATGTAAAATGAAGTAGTTTCTTATTTTGGCAAAACATAATTATTCTACTACATTGAATTATTAAAAAGTTAAAACAAATTAAAATTAAAATAATTGTGTAAAGTTCTTTTTAATAACACTTATTTAGTTTAGAAGTCTAGAATAAAAGTGATTACACAATAAGAGAATACAGTGGCGTGTACTTATAACGTGCAGAGCGGGCGGGGTCCGGTGTGTATGTATGTATATGTATGAGTCGCCAGTAATCTTCGAATAGCGTGCTGTAACGTAATGTTATATGATGCGTGAAAGAACAGTGTATGAAGTAGCTTTTATTTTGATATACAAGCGTTTCGATTAAAATCCCAGAACTTGAATTATAATATTTGATTGAAATAGATGAATAAATAAATGGAAAATATATTTATCATACGTATAATTTCGAACTAAGCGTGATGTTTAATAATTATGTTAATTATATTTCTGGAAAACTAATGTATGAAAAAATTAATGAAATAAAATTGATCATAATTAAGTAGTTAAAAAATTTATGTGTGTCTAAGAATCTCCACGCAGTTCTTATCAGACTAAAAATACGAACGGAAATGTTGACATTTTGTAGTTGTGTATAAGTTATTCAGTTTTATTCCGTTTATTGAACGAATGGGTAAAAAACAGGTGTCCGGTAAAGGTCAGATGTGGTCGACCGGCGCGCGCGCACGCCACTACTCCTACTTTAACGGATAAAATAGAACATTTACTTAATAGTTAATTACATAATCAACTTTGAATTGAGTTAACACTTTAATTTAAACGGAACATTTTGTAAGGACAATCTGTCGCGTTTTTGAACTTTTTGTTTCTATTATATTTTTAGAATTAAAAGATTGATTGACAAATTGTTGCTCATTTAATATGATTTGTTGTTTTCACCACTGGAAAGGGTTTTGTTCTTAGATTTACAGCTAACACATAAATTAAGAAAGTAACTACGAAAAGCATCAATTATACCTACTGATATTACTTGACTACTCATATTTAAAAGGTTTAATCTTAGGGAAAATCTCTAAAATTGATGGTCGGTTTTCAATATTGATGCTGTTTCACACGATAAAATTTAAGTTGCAATTCTTGTTGTCGTTTAATTAACAATAAATACTAACAATATTAATATGTATATTGAACTTATTCGTAAAAAATTCCATTGCCTTGGTAATTACTAATTACATATTTTTTCTTCTGTTTAATTTTACTTTTCACATTTTCTCACATTTTTGAATCCTTAAGTTTTCCAAATTGACATCTCCAGGGACTCACTAAATATGTGTTTTCTGTTTTTAAGTTAAAACAACCCGTACGTGACTTAATGTTTTCTTTCTACAACTACTATAATTTGACTAAACTTACAATTTGTACTAAAAATTTTCAGTAATGTAGGAACTATCGAAATTTTTTCTTTAGATATATAATTGATTTCGCATAGTATTGCATAGAGATGTCAAAATAATAATGAATGTAGGATTACTAATCTACGTGAGACCCTATTCTCCAAATTTATTAAAACGAAATCATATATAATAAACCTAAAAACCGTTACATAGTATGAAAGATACTTTTTTAAACTAAATTATTTGCCTTACCATGCTCTAAACTGGATATTACCAAACTTGTCTGTCGTTTCGTTTCCGCCATCATTACCTTAGACGAACAAATTATGTTTACGATTTACGCATTAAAATATTAGGCAAAACCGCATTTCACGCGTTATTTTATTACATAAGAAATTAAGCTCAGATAACAGTTTGTAACAACCTAATAACTGTTCTGACATAGTGGGACATGTTATCGTTTAAAAGCCAGTTGCGGGTTCAATTCTCGCTCGCGGCAGATATTTGTATTTGTAAAAATATTGGTTTCTGGTCTGGGTGGAAGTACATGTAGTTGTTCCACCAATCCTTAGAGCAGGGATGTCAAAGATACGGCCCGCGATCGCAATGTGTCACAGAATCAAGAATCATGACTTCACTTGATTCCTCTACGGAAGTTTTAAAATGCGCACACTACATTTTTTTTTATTTGAATCTGGCCCGTTCATCACATTCTAAATCTATACTAATATAATAAAGCTGAAGAGTTTGTTTGTTTGATTGTTTGTTTGTTTGAACGCGCTAATCTCAGGATCTACTGGTCCGATTTGAAAAATTATTTCAGTGTTAGATAGCCCATTTATCGAGGAAGGCTATAGGCTGTATATCATCGCGCTAAGACCAATAGGAGCGTAGCACCAATGAAGAATGTTTTAAAATCGGGTTTTTTTTCCTTTTGAGAGCTTCCGCTGCGTAAACGATTAAAGTTTCGCACAAATCATGTATGATAGAATTGGTCCTATTCCACGCGGACGAAGTCGCGCGCAGAAGCTAGTTTAATATAAGGCCCAATAAAAATTTTGCTAGAAGCATCTTTATAAGTCCACCATACAAATCGTCTATACTAATTGACGTTGTCATGGAAACCATTAACCATTCCTCGCATTAGTCGACATCGATGGTAACTAAATTATTTTCCCCTGTCATAATTACGCTAGTTAACTCCTTACTTTTTTTCTTTAATTATAGTTTAGCATTTAATCTTTGTGGATATTCATTAGCAATTACTTTTTTCTTTATCATTACTAACTTTACTAACTTTACAAATAGAGATATTTACCTATTAGATGATATATTTTAGTACAAGAAGTAAACGCAGTAGTTTTGCAAAGTAATAACTACTATCAAGAAATTTTTATTGATTTAATTTATAACATCCCACTGCTGGGCATAGGCCTCTTTCCCCATGTAGGAGAAGGATCAGAGCTTAATCCACCACGCTACTCCGATGCGGGTTGGCGGCTATATTCTCTACTATGAGTCACGATCACTATCAGGTGTCTATGATATTAACATTATGTAGGTTCTCTCTAAGGCAAGGGTATATACCTTTTTTTGCTTATGTAAAAACAGTGAAGTATAAATCTAGAAATCTAAGAAAAGTAAGGTTAAAATTTTTGATTCATTCGATCTAAATGGTATGGTGTTCCAAATTAAATATAGGTTTTTTTTTTAATATGTTGATTGATACATAATACAATTTTTGAAGTAAACTTCTTTAGGCACATGGGGGTCATGGGTTTTCAATTAGTTTTTTTTCTATTAGTTTGCCAAAGAAGTTTCACTTCTGACATATTGTGTACTATGTACGCATGCAATTTTTATTATAAAAGAAATGAAATAACGACGTAAGTAAGGCAGGACACGTATTACGACAAAAGGTAAATGTAACATTATATACCAGAAAATTATATATTAAAAAAATAACTATCGTCTAGCTAGAGAATAACATATAACACTACATAACTAATAACTGTAGGATTTTCTCCTGTCTCGGGGGTTCAGAAACACACACAATACTGATATTACTGTCATCATAAAACTGTCACATCCTGATATGATTAAACGTATAAAATACTATTCAGCCATCGCACTGTATCTAGGTAACACACATTATAGAAAGAAAAAAAATTATCACATGAATTATATAAATTATTATATTAAGATTCATATAAATATAACAGAGCGAGAGAAAACGTAAGATGCGATAATTACAAAGCATCATATTCCCACGCGACCACAATGATACAAAAACCATCGATTCCCATACACCGACTTTCACCGATACAATCGTAGCACGTTTATATAACTACATCATGCGTTTTCCTATTGTTTTTGTTAAAAAGAGCGCGTATTGATTGCTTAATTGCAAAATAAGCTTTTGACATGACAACGTCTAATAAATCGATGAACGCCGGCGGCAGTCACGAAAAAGGATGACTCATTGTCACGTTACGCTCATTGTCCTGTTACAGTCATTGTACGCTTGCGCTGCATCTATCTCTCTTCCACTCGATTGGCCTATGCGTTCGAGGAGATGTTTTGTTATGATGTTGTCACGTTAAACTATCGTCCATAAACCAACTTTACAGACAACCAATTTTATATAGAAATAAAACATTTTTGAAGATTTAGAGATGATTTTGTGTGCTTAACTAGAAAAACAAGTTGAAATTCCGTTTCTTAATTTCAACAAATAACAAATAATACATTTAAAACTGTGGCAGGGCACAGGAAATTGCCTGCTCAAAATATGGAGCTGCCCTACTGGGGTAGTACCTCGACCTTACAGAAGATCACAGCTAAATAATATTGTTTTCAAGCAGTGTTATGTTTCTATTGGTGACTAAGGTAACCAGCTCTCGTTACCTTACTGGTTACTTACTGGAATCAAAAAGCTTGACGAGTGCTTATTAGTCGAATCAAGTCACCCTTTTATCGATTGTCTATTAGAATCAAATTTATAATATAAATCAAAACTGCAATAAGTAATTAATTTAATATAATAGTGTTTCCTAGCGAACGAAACGAAAAAAACCGACTTCAATTACATCGACAAGTAATACGATGTAAGTACCTAGACGAAAAAAATTAACAATCGCACTAGTTTACTAGTTACCACTACGATTTTTGAAAATTCCCCTCGATTTATCTGGGATGCCATCATCAGATCCTCGTTTCCTTATCATGGTACAACCCTTGGGATATTTCCTTTCTAGTAAGAAAAGAATCAGCGAAATTGGTTCGCAAAGACGAAGTTATCCGAGAACATACATAAAAAAATATATACGGTCGAATTGAGAAACCTCCTCCTTTTTTAAGTAAGTTAATTACATCACATCACATCACATCACATCACATCACATCATCATCATCACAAAAGAGCATTAATTTAGTTTCGTTTTGAGCTATACCTAATGGCGAATCATGGAAGATTATTTTACCATAACGCTTCTGTTGTGAGAATTAAGCTAAGGTAAGCAATGAAACTTTTACAGACTGTGTTATAGTAGGAATATTACAGTTGATGGTTCTTCTAATTTCTGTAAAACTAATTTAGACCTTATTTGTATCTATCTGAAAGTTATATAGTTAACAATGTTTGAAATGAGCTGAGAGACGTTTTATGGAGATTAAATAAAATAAGTTCTACAGAATTTTTTTAATAATTTAATTTATAAAGAAATAAACTTTGTTGCTGAATTGTACATAAAAAGATAAATGATTTCCTCTATTATATTCTTTTGCTTGCCTAGCCTTACCTTATGCTATACGTTTTTCTAACGTCAAATAGAACCAGTAGTCGATTACATTATTAAGATATTTATTATTTATACACAAAATCATAATTTTAAAGTGAGACATTCTGAAATTTAAATTACATAATCTAATTTAGTAGCTAATTCTATGGAAACACATTTTAAAATTCCAGCGTGCAATTACCTAACTAACTAACTAACTAACCTAACTAGCAATAGCAAAAGTTGCAACGTATAGCTTAAATTGCTGCTGTCAAATTGCAACTTGGTGATCTAAAATATAAATATTGACTGATTAAGAATTTATCTTGTAACACTAGTACGAGTATATAGGTACGTAAGAAAATTATGTGACAATTAGCAATCGACAAGCAATTACTTTTGTTATTTTTATTAGGATTACTGATAGTTTAAATGTAGATGTGAGTTATTTTATTAAAATTATAAATATGAGCTACAACAAGCTATGATTGAAAAAAAAAAAACATTCGTTTAAATATTACCAAGTACCTATAAATAAAAATAATAATAATAGTAACTAAAATAGTATATACCTAATAACAAACTACCGTTCGGATTTATTACGTAAACTAGTGGAAATAAACGACAGAAAAGCAATAAGCAATATTTCAAAAATTAATTTGCTACAATTACAAATTTAAAAAAAACAGCTACATTTGGTAACATAATATGGTTCCCAGGTAATAACGATTATGAAGAAAGCCAATACTTAAAGGTTTTCGACAAAAAATACAATTTAAGTCCGTCCGTGTCAGTATTTAAGATATTTCTCACATCGGCACTAACCTTATTAACTAAGTAATTGTTTTGCATCTGCGAAATATATGTATCCCATTTTTGTCTTTACATCATTGTATTAGGATATCTTTTTGTTTGTATAAATTATCATTCCTAGTTTGTAAATTATGGGAAGTTAATAAGGTATTGAAATTATAAAAAAGCTAAATAGCTAATGATGTTGTTTGTTTGTTTATGTGTAGTAATGGGGTTAGTGGAAAGAAATAAATTTCTTATAATATAATAATTATTTTTAAACTGTAAAATGGCAAATTTTTTGACATTATTTTTTACACAAGTAAAGTAATGTCGAAATATTTGTTATTTTTAGGTACATACACTGTGTCTGCATTGTATAATTGTCGATCTACATTTTAATTATTTTTTTATTACTCTAATTGCAAACAAGCGTAATGGCCTACCCGATGGTAAGCGGTCACCTCAGCCTATGCAATACCAGAAGCACCGCCAGCGCGATGTTGACTCTACGCCCGTAGTCAGCACAGAACATCCATAGGATTTGTACCCACTTCACATTTGAGTTTAGTGTTATGTAGCTGTGATCTTCTATAAGGCTGTGGTCCTGCTCCTTTTCATCAAGATATTTACTATTCCCTACATCAATAAATTATTATCGAAAATAATTTTAAGTAAGATAAAATTAAATCTTTAAACTCAACTTAATAAACAGTCTTTTCTTTGGCCATTTTAATTTTCTGCGTCTGTCACGTGAATAAATAGGTAGGTACAATTATTAAACATCAAAAGTACAAAACGAAATGTAAAAACAAATAAAACATTAGGTACTATAATAAATAATTACTCATATTAAACTTTCGTCGCCCAATACAAATAATCTGCTGTACATGAAATAAAAAAGGTTCTATAACTGTTTATAATTGAGTAGGTAACAGAAATCAAACCAATATTTTTCAAATGTTCATACTTTAATATTTTTGAAGTGAAACTTTTTTAGGCACATGAGGGGTAAAATTTGAGCGACCGGTAACGCGGCAGCGTCAGGTACGGTCAGTAGTTGGATAGGTGACCGCCTGGGAACACCGCGTGACGTTGGCTTTTTGTTTTTTTCTTCAATTAGTTTTTTTTTTTTGTATTTTAAATTCGTTGCCAAAGAATTCTGACATGACGTGTACTTTGTACGCATGCAATTTTTTTATTATCTATAGAACTTTAAGATGCTATAATTATGCTAGTTTTATAATTTTTGTCAGATCTGTCTGTATTTTATTCGGGCAAAAAGTTCAATTTGCGGTATTTGGAATTGGATGAGGTTTTTATTATTGTTCTTGGGGGTCTAAACATAAAATCTGGTAGTTTCATGCTAAGGCGCCATCTAGAAGTGTAAGTTATTGCTTTACAAACAATTGTAGTGTGATTGATTGTAGCAAAGTAAATTCCACGCGTGCGTTGTCGGGGCAAAAAACTAGTCAAAAATAAATAATATATTAAATGATTTTGCGTAAATATACATTATTTATATGATTATATGATGTGTATAATAATAGTTCTCGTCTTATATACCGTACTATTATTTCCAAACATTATTAATTGCACTTAACAGCCATTATTAGCAATTCTCGATCAATTTGATAGATAGCGCGGGAAAAATTGTTCTCACAGCCAACCGTAACGATATCCGTTTAAATTAAAAACGCGAAAATTATTTTTTTTTCAAAAGATCGCACATAAAAAATAAGAAAAAACATCGATGAAAATATAGTTATTTATTTCGTACAGATAATATATCAACAATCACGTTTGTCCAGAAATTATTCGAGTCTGTGCATAAATATACTGTCATTAGCCGGATATCGCTGTCTCGTTCGCACGCGATAATAATAAACAAAGACGGATTGCTTTTTGTAATCCTTTCTTAAATCTTGACCAGGTTAATTTGAGCTCTGAAGGTGGTTAGGATGGGTGTCAGTTCATCGATTTTTCCGAAGCGCGCGGGTGTCGAGGGGTCTTCGTTGGCTGTTCGTTGTCTTGCGTCTCTTTCACTCTCGGAACGTATGTGATAAAACGGTGAAGACCTTTTTGCGCATAGTCTGCTCGGCTAGGCGGCATATTTACGAAGAATATGGAGTTAAATGGATTCGCCTGACTTTATTTTTATTTTATTTTTTTGTAAATAAAAATAATTCGAAAAAAGTGTAAACAAATTTGAAACTTTTATTAATTTTAAATAAAATTTATAAATTAAGAATATATTTAATAGTTTTACTATCTAATAATATACGTAGGTACATTAATTAGGGCCTGTTTCACAATGTCCAAGTAAAGTACCATAAAGCTATTTGACAAATTAATTATGTGACACATAAAACTTCTAGTTAGTCCTCATTGCGTTTCACCATCATATTGCGTATGACCACGACCGCTCTGACAAGAGCGTAACGAATGAGATGATGATACTAATATTATAAAGCTGAAGAGTTTGTTTGTTTGTTTGTTTGAACGCGCTAATCTCAGAAAGTACTGGTCCGATTTGAAAAATTATTTCAGTGCTAGATAGCCCATTTATCGAGGAAGGCTATTTTTTTCAAATTAACGCGTGAGAAACCGCGGGGAGCAGCTAGTTACTAGATATATTCAAAGATTTTTTTACAAAATATTATCTACTACATACTTCTATTATAAATGCGAGATTTCAGATGGATATTTTTAATTTAAGTAGACTAGAAAAGCTTAAAGGGTTTACATGAAACATGGCGTTAAGTGTAAATAGATTATAGTCTATAATAGCATAAGGCTAGTTTTATTCTAGAAGAAAAGTACGTTTCCCATGGGATAGAAGTTGTAGGAAAATCGCTAGTTTTTGTTTAATGATAGAGATGTTTTATGTATTCATTTGTTAGTTTCATTTCTTAATCTCTTAATAGTCTCTATCTCTACGAAATCAGTGTTGCTTGTAATTAGAGCATCAATTTAGTGATAAAACTGTGTTAACAAACAATATTTTATTAAATAAATAATAATTATTTTAACCGACTTCGAAAAAAGAGTATGTTCTCAATTCAATTGTATTTTTTTAATGTTTGTTACCTCATTCATGTTTACTTTTTTTTCGAAAGCTATGCAAGTATATGAGATATGGAGAGTGGTTTTGAGATATCCCTTATAAGGAGTATCTATATAAAAAATAATTAAAAAATATATATTAAATAGTATGTAAACAAATCGATCTGCAGGGAGCGGGCCCTTAGCTTCTTCGGGCACATTATGCGGTCTCCCAAGCATAGTCTCGAGAAGCTGATACTACTGGGTCAAGTCGAAGGGAAACGCGCCAAAGGGAGGACGCCAGCAAGATGGTCCGATGTCATCAGGAATGCAGTGGGAGGCAGCTTGCACCGTGCAACACATGCTGCTTACGATCACATTCAATGGAGACAAGTCATTGATGGTCGCGATCCTCATCATTGAGGGAACGAGGAAGAAGAAGAAACAAATAATAATATAAAAAACAGTTATCTACTCAATGACAGTCACTGTTCCGCGCAGATGACGGGCGGCATTGCGTGGTCAGTTTTTGTCCGTCATCCGAACTGGACGTTCCAAGTTCAAATTTGAAAATTGGAACCCGAAACGTTCGATATTTGAAATTTCAAATTTAGCATAAAATTCCTGCGCTCGAAAATTCCAAGACGTTTTGATTGTTTGTTAATTTAATTTAGAAAAAAGGCAATAGTTTTTTATTGTATTTAATTATAGTTGCATAGTAATAAAATAACTTTTTTAAGGGATAAAATAATTAGATTTAAATATTTTAAGAATTTTTTTTTATTACACGTTCCAAGCTACAGTTCGAATTTTCTAGTGTTCCATTTTTGAAAATTTTAATTTAGCGCGAAATTTCATTCAACTAAAAGTTACATCTATGGTCAACCTCAACTTCACGATTTCAGCCTGTATTCCACTGTTGGGCAGGCCTTTTCCTAATGTAGAAGAAGGATCGGAGCTTAATCCACCACGCTGCTCCAATGCGGGCTGGCGGATATATATAATTACTAGCTTCTGCGCGCGACTTCGTCGGCGTGGACTCCGCTCCTATTGGTCTTAGCGTGATGATACATAGCCTATAGCCTTCCTCGATAAATGGGCTATCTAACACTGAAAGAATTTTTCAAATCGGCCCAGTAGAACCAGAGATTACCGCGTTCAAACAAACAAACAAACAAACAATCAAACAAACAAACTCTTCAGCTTTATATATTAAGTATAGATTCCCTACTATGAGTAACGATCGCTATCAGGTGTACATGATAACAACCGGGACCGACGGCTTAACGTGCTCTCCGAGGCACGGTGGGGAGACCCAGAAGGACTGCACAAACACCCAGACCACGGCAAACATCTGTATGGCCAATACAAATGTTATCGTGTGCGGGGATCGAACCCGCAACCGGTAGCGCAGAAGCCAATTGCAATCCAGTGCTGTGACCGCTGTGCCAACGCGGCGTCCTCAACTTAGTCAACTATACTAAAAAAAAAACTTTAGTTTTTTTAAGTAAAACTTCTATACGCACGCTTGACTTGGGGAGTAAGCTCGTGAATGCGTGACGAGAGCGTTACGAAAAGTGTGATCGAGCGAGGCGGACGGTAGTTGAGAGGGAGATATAAGTTAGATAGAGCTAAAGAAGTTTTACTTCGGTCGTGTGGTATAAAGCACATTAGTTTTTTTTTTCATGTAGGCATTTAGATGATAATTATGTTATATAATAAACCTTTTTTCTTTTTTCCGAGAAAAGTAATTTAATAACGTCATGTGGTGCTCATACTTTTTCTGCATATTGGACGACGCAACGCAGTGGCGCAGAGGTTACAGCACTGACTGTTACGCTGGTGGTTGCGGGTTCGATCCCCGCTCACGACAGATGTATTGAACATTTAGATGTTTGTCGTGGTCTGGGTGCTTGTGCTTGTGTATTGTGTTTTTTTTTATGTTACTAAGTCGACAAACAAGCGTATGGCTCACCTGATGGTAAGTGACTACCGTAGCCTATAGACGCCTACAACACCAGAAGCGTCGCAAGCGCGTTGCCGACCCTATCCCCAATCCCCTCAAGAGCTCTGGTCACCTTACTCACCAACAAGAACGCTATACTGCTTGAAAACAGTATTATTTAAAGGTTTACCAGAGGCACTTGTAATCCTAGTATGTGAATTCTGTATAAGGAGTCCGGAAAACACGCTCCTCAAAACAAGCACACACACTCAAACTATGATAAACACATCTACGACTTAAATAATTAATATTTGACAGAATTTCTTTTTAGTTGCAGAGGTCTGGTCACGTATGTTGTAGGACTGATGGCCGCTGGAGCAGACGCGTCAATGGAACGGAGACCGCTTCTTGACAATCGCAATGTTAGACCACTCCGCTGCTCCAACGATCTACAAGATAATATTAAGATAAGATTAACACGAAGGCTGGATGAGGATTGCAGAAAACCGGGATGTGTAGCGAGAACTTGCTGAGGCCTATATCCAGCAGTAGATGATAATATTTGGCTAAGTGCCATCGATTTAATCCTGTTACATAACGTATTGATAGGGCTATACGGTATATTTTCAAATTGTTTCTTGAACTTTAATCAGCTTAGGGTTAATAATTGCTCGCTACTAGCTATTGTTCGCTTAACAGTCGCTTGTAAATTGCAATTACACAGCAAAAAATGTACGAGTACAACGCTCATTTATCTTAGTAGCGTCAAAAGGTGATTCAAATTAGATCCATTATAGATAAGTATATAGGACGCCGCGTTGGCGCAGCGGTTACAGCGCTGGATTGCGATTGGCTGTTGCGCGGGCGGTTGCGGGTTCGATTCCCGCACACGACAGCATTTGTATTGGCCATACAGATGTTT
Organism: Melitaea athalia; assembly: GCA_905220545.2. Taxonomy (NCBI): domain Eukaryota; kingdom Metazoa; phylum Arthropoda; class Insecta; order Lepidoptera; family Nymphalidae; genus Melitaea; species Melitaea athalia. Next base: position 9,569,251 of record HG992203.1, read on the forward strand.
GCCGTGGTCTGGATGTTTGTGCAGTCCTTGTGGGTTACCCCACCGTGCCTCGGAGAGCACGTTAAGCCGTCGGTCTCGGTTGTTATCGGTATGTATATATTTTGAAATAAAACTAAATATTTAGCATTTACCAGTAAACGTCTCCTTCCTGGATAATGGTATTCACATCTATACTAATATTATAAAGAGGTAAAGTTTATAACTTTGTTTGTATATACGGGGTAATCTTCGCAAATACTGATCCGATCATGAAAATTCTTTCGCTAACAGAAAGCTACACTATTCAGGAGTGACAAGATAAAAGGAAAAAGATAAAAATATATAAAGATTTTAAATCAGCAGGATTTGAACCTGCGCCCTCTGACGTGCCGTGTCAACAATTCAATCTAATCAAGCATTATTATTTGCCTTAGAAATTAATTGGTGATTTTAAAACATTTATATTTATCTGATTTGCTGAAAATAGTGAGAGTGTATTGGAACATATCAAATTTCACCGTACCCTTCTTATGTGAAATGGATTATAACGCCCAACGAAGTGGGCATGGGTCGGCTAGTGTATAATAAAATTCTACAAACGATTTTAGCAATTGTATGAGAATAAGTTTAAATTTTGTATTAAAAAGTAAATTGTATTTCATGCAAGATATTACCAACTGTATATTAAAATAATTTATGTTCATTGTTTTAAACGAGTACCTAACTGCGGAGTTTCTTGCCGATTCTTCTCTGCAAAATTTACATTCTGAATCGGTGGCAGCTTCACTTTTAAGGATAATTAAAATTTTAATTTGTAAAATGACGATTCGAAGGTGCTTTTAAAAGCCTATTTGAATAAAGTTATTTTTGATTTTGACTTTGAACCTTGACGATAACAGTTTATAGTCCAATCTAGATGTGCTATCAGTTAACTTCGTTTGTTAAATTTTTATAAAAGTTAGTTAACATATAATGCGATTAATAATTAATGCGATTTTGCACAGATATGTTACTTTGCCCAGCTTAAAATATAGGCTGTATTACAATATTTCAATTAATGAACGCGATATTTTAATTACAAATCTTAAGAAATATGGTGGTACGAAGTTCGCCGAGTCAACTAGTATAATATAATATTGACCAAATTGTAAAGTAGGTTAATGTAATACTGACGTTCCTCAATAGGACACAACTGATTACTGTCTAGACGAAATTAGATGTAAACTTACATCATTCAATTTATCACCTTTCTAATATTATATCAGGTACTATAAATCAGATACCCTGTGGAACGCATGTTTTGTACATTGTAGTTACGGATTCGTATCTAAATTAAAGTACTTAGCTATCTTTTTAAGATTGGTAAAGGTAACCAATTACGAAAATTTTAAAAATAGCTACCTATTTAAATAGAAATTAAACTATATCTGGCCGGTTAATACATGTTTATTATTTTATTTCACTAAGCTATATTTGATTCAGAGCCCGCAAGCCTGTTAGCACGATGCTTTAAACAGATGAAACAATTGAATACCTATATAATTGAAAATTTCATAAGAACAAACACAAATTCACTATTTGTATGATATTTACAATTAAATTAAACTTTTGAAGCATTTGTAAATGTTTTGAAAAATTAAATAAATAATTCGAAGCATTATATTTTATAAAATCATCAAAATTTTCTGCATACAAAACCATTATAAATAAGTTTTATTCTTGTATGCGCATGTTGTGTAGTTGCAAAATATTAAAAAATTGAAAACTCAAATCATAATTATATGGTTTTACTCATTTTATACATAGGTATGGTACAGCAAATACCTCAACCTAACAGAAGATCACAGCTATAAACAGTAAGAACCTATGATAAATAAAATAGCTTTAATGTATTATTATTACAAAAAGTATTTTTTTCTTTTTGAGAGCTTCCGCTGCGTGAACGGTTAAAGTTTCGCACAAGTCATGAATTATGACAGAATTGATCCTATTCCACGCGCGCGAAGTCGCGCGCAAAAGCTAGTAAATAATAATTAGCAAGTGAAAAATAATATGAATAAGTACCAGATGTCTTGACCTTTAGCTGATAATTAAACGTAGGCTTCATTTAGAAATGTAATTTAATATTTATTAAATTTCAAAAATTGAGGAAGGCTTTTTATCATTATACTGACACCTTTCGTGGACAACTCCACATTTTTTTAATTGTAGTCCTAATTAAGTGTTGCATTTGTTTTCAATTGGTTAAATAGTTTATTAAAATATTTTTAATTATCACTCGATGATCTGTTATCTATCTTGCTCAAACTTGGGAGCAGCCCACTTTAACCTAACAGAAAATCGAATTTAAGTAATTGTAAGTAATGTTCTTAAGTAATTAATTCTGTTCTAAAGTGGTGTTGTGTTCCTGTGGTGAGTAAGAAAGCTAGAGCTCCTGTTACGGCTTGGCAACTCGCTTGCCCTGGTATTGCAGGCTTTCATAGACTATCACTATAGTAACCAATTGCCATCAGACGTCGAAATGTCACTAAAAAGCCGTTAGCAAAAAAAAAAACGCAACATTTTTTATATTTATTATTGTATTGGAATATAGGTTAAAACATCGTGCTGCGATAGTGCAAAACATGCCAATTGGCCAAATTATTCTAATAAGTACCTAGAATTTAAAAGACTTTTTGAATTATAATAATGTACGGACTTAAAACTACGGAATATAAATTTTTATGAGTAGAGTAGTAATTGGTTGAAAATATAACATTTATCATTTGTTAAAATTATCAATCAAATCTACACTGATGAAAATAGAAGCGTCAACTATATTAATAGCTTCACACAGTACCATCACATTCTGTTTTACCTACTGAGTAGGTATACAAAGCTACTTAGTAAACTTAATAAGGTATTAATTTGTTTATAAATGGAAAAAAATATTGAGAACTATTTACTTATATACGAGAAAAAAAATTATTAAGAACTATTTACTTATATACCTATTTATTTATTATGTTTCAAAAAACAAATAAATAGATAAATCGTTTTATTTGGTGCAGGATTACATAGTTGATAAAGATGTGTGGACTTAGTGACGCTGTATTTCATGCCAGATATTTCTAACTAGCGGCCGCCCGCGGCTTCGTACGCGTGGAGTTAGTTATTTCCAAATTTTTTTTTATTTTTTTATTTAACTAAGTCGACAAACAAGCGTACGGCTTACCTGATGGTAAGTGCCCCCCCCCCCCCCCCAAGAGCTCTGGTCACCTTATTCACCAACAAGAACACAATACTGCTTGAAAACAGTATTATTTAGCTGTGGTCTTCTGTAAGGTCGAGGTACTACCTCAGTCGGGCTGCTCTATATTTTGAGCATGAAATTTCCTGCTGTGCGCTACCTCAGTTAAATGTTAATTATATTCGATTACCTACTAGACGAATTTTCAGAATCAATGAAAACGATGGATATTATTTTTCATTGGACTTTCATACAAACTACCATCCCCTGTTTTAACTCCAAAAGGGGGCTGATTTCTAAAGACACATTATTAGCAGATACACCTCAACATCACCTATAGAGATGAATTACAAGTATCTTACTTCATAAACATAGGACTTTCATACAAACTTCCAGCCCCCGTTTTACTCCTTCAATCTTCGTCTGTAAATATTAACTTTCAGCCTCCTTATGTACCTACCTATCTATATTATCAATGCGCTGTAAAATTTTGTAGCTTTAATCAATTTATTAATTTGTTAAGCTAATAAATATTTTTTTCTGACTGTAGATAATATTTTAACGTTGGAACTTGTTATGTTATAGATCTAAAAAAATATTTTTTCTCGAAATTAATCATTAATATTAATTGGTTTTTTATTGCATACATATTTATAGTTTTTTGTTTCGTTATTTATAAATAACACGTTACAAATTTTCAAAGCTTTAAGGAATATTTAATTCATTGAATTAAACGGAAAAATTCTTAAATTAAGAAAAAAATGCTACACATACATAAATTTGAACAATACAATTTTAACACATAAAATTCAAACGAAATTGATACATTTCGTTCTAAATTCAAACAGTACAGATCACACAAACGTGTAGACGCGACGAAAAAACTAAAGACAATGCACCCAACAAAAAACCTACCGCATAAAATATCGCCTCGTACGACGCAACGAATAAAGCCTTATGCAAACTTAGGCCACTCCCCCAAGGCCACGCCCACACCACCATAGCCTATCCCACTCCCACACCACCATCCCCATATCTCTCTCTCACACAAATGCATAACGCCTACGCGTTTTCAGCGCACAGTTTTTAGTTGTCGTAAAGACATCGCGCAGATCCGTCGCCTCCAGAAAACGTCGACAAAAAAACGTCGCAAAAAAAAGCCCGGCACTTTTTTTTCGTGTTTTTTTTATCGATAACGCTATCAATGATAACACGTTACAGTGACGTGGGAGCTGTCTCGCTCCCTCAAAGCTTTTTTTGACCGGTGTGTTTTTTAGTGATGTGCGTGCAGTGATCGTGTTTGTTTTATATAGTGAAGGTAATTATCGATAATCGATACGGTAATGAATCGTAAGTCTGTAGGTGTATCTTGTGCGTGTGATTTAGATTACGATCTTAGGGTATTTTAGAATGGTATTGTGCTAGTGTTGGAAACCTTGGACATTCGTTATGCCTATTTTAACGGTAGAATGAATATTTATTGATCTTTCAAATACAATTGAATCGGTTTTATTTTATTTGTAACGCTTTAATTGTGTTACAGTACAATGCCAACAACAGTGAGGTGCAGTATTAGATAACTATAGTAGAGTCAAACTACCTACTGTTCTTAAATACTATATTCAGTGGGTACTTGTAGGTATATCTTCTTTGTAAAAGTTGTTGAACATATTCAACACGCTTAATGAAACATGTCATTCTATATACATTACATACATTTTACATTAGGAGAGTAGTATCCATTAATGGATAGGTTTGAAATTAGCTCTAACAAGAACTCTACTTCTCTCTCTCTTTCTCTTTTTATATTCTAGACTAGATAGAAGTAGAAAAACATATAGGAGCACTGTAAATAATATTTGGAACTCTGAAATGCATTCACTGTCTACCAGTCAAATTTAGTAACTAAACAGAAGCTTCTTAAACTTAAAATCAAAATTTATCAAACAAAATATGAATAATACAATCGTCGTGTTTTAGTACAAAATTATTAATATATTGCATGAAATACGACCAAGAACCCTTATAGGAATTGAACTGGAAATTTTACTGGCCTCACTTGCCTATTTCTTCTTTTCATTCTTCTCATTATTTTCCTTCTAAAATAACTTAACTATACGTACCCTAATATTAAATTACAATTAGTAACGCTTACTGTAAAATATTTCTTGCGCATGGGTATAGTTTTAAATTTTCAAAATCACAAACGTTATTTTGTTCGTCGTTTTAATTTCTCGATGATAATTTGTATACGTACATATAAGGCAAAGACTGTAGTTTTACTAGAACCATCGGAAAATAAATAAATGTCTTATAACATCGCACGGTTGTCTGTTCCTAAAGTAAGCAACTTAATGCTTGTGTATAGGTAACAGCCGGCTGATATATCTACATTTATTTTTGATTAATTTACATGGAAATAATACATATAAATACAAATATTACACTCAGACTCAGGCGTGAATCGAACCCAAAACCCGCGGAGCAAAAAGTAGGGCCGCTACAAACTACTCCAACGGGCTAGTCAAAATATTTCCTTCTAAGCACCTCGATACATTCAAAGTATATAACATCAATTACCTTATATATAATTGTAACATTACTAAAGCGATTTTAAAAAAAAATTCCTGGGTTTGATAGCTCATAGTAGAAGTAGCAACATAACCACACAATTCATAAATACATTTGTGAGAGCTTTTCCATTAAAAACGAAAAGTACCTTATATTCAGTTGGCGTAATATTTATTGAGGATATTAACATGGATAATACAATAAAAGTATCCTAACTAACATTTAAAGTATTTTAAAATTTCCTATTAAATTCAAATAAAGAGTCATATGAATAGAAATAGACGTACAAAAGTGATAAGATATAACCCTTTTGTCATTTTACCCACATTTATGTATTGTTTAAAGTTTAATGAACTTCAACATTACAAAAAAACATGTATTTTCCCCTCTCAAAAGAGTTCTAAAGAAAATGAAATAGACATTTATGTCTATTTAATTTTCTTTCTTTTTCTTTACAACTTTTCATACTAATACACACTACATTGTTTATAATGTAGATAATTTAACGATCGTGTAATGAAATGAATTCCTAAAAGCAGTAATTACTAGGTACTATTAATTACTAGATAAGGAACAAGAAATACATTGTATGTGATATTCTTGGATTTAGTTTCATTAATTTAATTAATACTCTATAATGTTCTTTCATAGCAATGGCGGTCATTTTGATGTAGGCACAGATAAATTAATATTTTCAAATTTTAGTCTAGTGAGTGTAGTTTATTTTATCTTATTGTTAGTCTGATTATTATTGAAGACATTACATATAGATTAAAACTATAGAGATTAAAGCGACTGAAGTGCAAAATATATTTATATACTATATTGTATACTTAAGTGACAAGTTTTACTTAACTAGTTTTTTTGTTTTTTTGTTTTTGTAATAGCTAATAAAAAAAAATTATTATCCTTGTGAGTCTCCCCACTGTGACTCGGAGTATACGTTAAGCTGTCGGTCCCATTGGTTATCACACCATTAAATGTTGCCAGTAGGTTTATAAATTAAAAATTTGAACTGAAATTATTGACCAGATATTGTTGTTTGACTTAAGATTGTATGACGTTATGATAATAAATGAAAATCAGAAAATCAGTGCTTTGTAGAGTTATATTATGCGAAAGTTCAAAAGGGTTCTCGCAGGTTCGATCTCCGCACACGGCAAATATTTGTATTGGCCATACAGATATTTGCCGTGGTCTATGCGTTTGTGCTTGTGTATCATGTGCGTTTTCCGGACCCTCACACAGGAAGCTATTATACAGGGCGTTGAATGTTATTAATTATTTGAAAACCCTTCTTGAATAAAGCCCATTCCGATTTTGTTTTTGAGTAACAAATTACGTACCTACTTATATTACTATGTGTCTATAGGTAGGTACTTGAGTCATTTCCTATTGTTTTGACCTTGTAGATATAGAACGGTAATACTAAGAACGCTAAAATACTCTATTTGTATATATTTCACAAATATTGTTGTTAATCATGTTTTATTCAAAATTCTTAAAAACCCTATTTGTTGCATTTGAGTTTTTATGATATTATGTTGAAATTATGATTTTAGGAGTTTATCTCTGGGATTACTGAACCGATTTTTAAGTTTCTTTCGCGATATAATGACGAAAAATCTGAATTTATGGTAAAAATGCTTAACACCTAGCAAAGTGGGCGCAGAATATTATCACGAATAAAAGCTACTGCTAACTAAATTAATTTAGTTTTGTTCAGTTAAAAAAATTTAAACATAAAAATATACCTTGTGGGTCTCTCCATTATGCCTCGGATAGCACGTTAAGCTGTCGATCCCGTAACATATCATATACACCTGATAGCGATCGTTACTCATAGTAGTTAATATATACGTCGACCCATCGTGGAGCAGCGTGGTGGCAGCTCCAACCATTCACCTACATGGAGAAAAAGGCCAATACCCAGCAGATATTACAGGCTGAATGAAACATAAAAATATTATAGCTTTATACTATGCTCTCACAAAAAATTTGTTAAATTAAATCTATATCGTGTAGTTTTAAAGTATTTTTATGACTTTGTTACGTTACGCGTAATCGGTATTACCTACATAAAATATAATAAATATAATTCCAAACAACATAGCATTAAACTCGAACTATTGACGACTTCTTAAAACTTTTTTTAACGAATTTTTAATAAATGTTGGTCTGAAAGTTATATTTTACACTAGCTTCTGCGCGCGACTTCGTCGGCGTGGACTCCGCTCCTATTGGTCTTAGCGTGATGATACATAGCCTATAGCCTTCCTCGATAAATGGGCTATCTAACACTAAAAGAATTTTTCAAATCGACCCAGTAGTTCTAGAGACTATCGCGTTCAAACAAACAAACAAACAAACTCTTCAGCTTTATATATTAAGTATAGATTTGTGTTATAATGTATGTTTAATTATCATTTACATTGTGAAATTTACTTCAGACTAAGTTGATCTACACTTAACTACATCAAAATTGTAACAAGTCTGATTCTTCTCTATCTCTATATATATAAAAATGAATCGCTGAATTTGTTGCTAAGCGCAAATCTCGAGATCAGCTGAACCGATTTCACTAATTCTTTTTTTACAATATTCTTGAAGTACGAGGATGGTTGTTACGGTGAGAAAAATTTAAAAAAATTGCCTGAAAAGTCTAAAAACAACACTTTTCTATATTCCCATACAAAAGATTCGTAATAATACTTAAAAATCAATTTGAACTTTAATACCATACAATAAAGTTTAAGAGTTAGTGGAGGGGTTCCGGGAAGGATAAGTATTTTAAAGAATCGACTGTTAGGCGGTACGAAGTTCGCCGGGTCAGCTAGTTATCTATAAAAAAGAGCGTCGTTCTGTAATTATATAAATAGGTTCTGTACAGAAATAAATTTCTATTATCTTCTTCCAAAATAAAAAATATATATTTGTTTGTTTCTATAATCGTTACTGAAGCTAAAATGAAAGCAATGCACTTAATTTTGCAATGCATTTAGTTTTGTAAGTTTTTGTTTGTGTGTCTGTAAATTGGTCGTGCGTTAGATTAAATTACCGAATAGATCTCTGGTGCTCTTTTTACCCCAAACTTGATTCCAATTCTCTTAAAAGGCTGGATACAATTCAAAACGCATAATTAGGAATTAAGTCAGCTGTTATACTTAAATTATTCATTTCTTTGTTTATTTTAAAAGTTATTAGAACTATTTGGAGAATTATATTTAGCCGATAAGTCATTTTCCAAGGCTGTATATCAAATTATGAACTACATGTACGGTCATTTTATAATTTATAATAATTCGCACTCAAATCTATACTAATATATAAAGCTGAATAGTTTGTTTGTTTGTTTGAACGCGGTAATCTCTGGAACTGCTGGGCCGATTTGAAAAATTCTTTCAGTGTTAGATGGCCCATTTATCGAGGAAGGCTATAGGCTATGTATCATCACGCTAAGACCAATAGGAGCGGAGTCCACGCCGACGAAGTCGCGCGCAGAAGCTAGTCAAATTATAAAGGTTAGGTAAAATACATACGTCGGCTATCTATACAAATAAATAAAATTGGAGTGTCTGTTTGTAATATTAAAATAACCGCATTTTACTAAATGCATATTATGGATCTATAAACGGTATATATACCAAAATAACATTTCTTACAATTTTTGTCGTCTGAATTTCTGTCTGTATGTCTGTCTGTCTGTCTGTATGTTCCGGCTAAACTCTGAAACGGCTAGACCGATCACTGGCAGTTAGGGGTCGTTCAAGTATTACGTAACGCAAATTTTGAAGATTTTTGACCCTCCCCTCCCCCCCATGTAACGCGCCGTAACGTTTTCCTGTACCCCCCCCCCCCCCCAGCCCATAATCGTTACGTAACACCCCAACTGACCATTTTTACCCAAATGTCACAACTTTGTTGCGAAAACTACAGAAAAGTCGCTTAAAAAAATCGCGTTTGCGGTAAGTATAAATATTTTATATATACAAAAAGGGATATAAACGAAAAGGGTTGCCAATTTGGGAGATTTTAGTACACTAGTTTTTTTATTTAAAGAAAAAACAACGTTACGTAACGCGTTGTTCGAGACCCCCCCCCCCTCCCCGGCTGTAACGCATCGTAACGTTTTACAAGACCCCCCCTCCCCCCCTAATTGCGTTACGTAATACTTGAACGGCCCCTTAGCTGATGTAATAAGGTGTAACTTAGGCTACTTTTATTTTAGAATTTTTTTTATAGCTCTGCGAACTGAACAATAACTTTTTTGTTAAATTGACGAAGTCGCGGGCACAGCAGCTAGTTTTAAATAAATTTAATGAAGAATTTATAACTATTCATGCCTTGTGTTCACCAGTTGAAAACGATCAACTATTTGACGGTTCGTAATCGATAGATTCTAAATTAGCGATGTTCACAGTCTACGGTAGCATCTTCCACGCTATTGTTGGCCATGGCGTTTGACATTTATTCGAAAGACAAAAACTTCTTTGGAAGATAATATTCAACTCGATAACCTGAAATATGGTGTTAGTAAGAGAAGTTTTAATGTTATCAGGTTCTGAGAATAAATCTATATATATAAAAGAGATTTCCACCCTTAGATTGACTCATCACGATATCTCTGGAACCATAAGGCGTAGAGTCTTGAAATTTGGTAGGAATATTACTTTCGCTAAGTAGAGGTCAGCTAAGAAACAATTTTACGAAATTACACCCACAAGAGGGGGTTACGGGGGTTAATAACATATATGGCAAAACAATGTTTGCGGGGTCAGCTAGTTAAATAATATAGACATAACGGCAAAACGTTGGCGGAATAGTTACAACAACTGGTAATGTATTAGTGATCGTGGGTTCGACCCCTTCACATGACAACTGTCTGTATATGCCATACAGGTCTTGATCTGGGTTTTTAATTAAATTATTTTTTTAAAGAGTAACTGCAGAGTTTTTTGCTTATTCTTCTCTGCGGAATTCGCTCGATTTACAAGTGCTTTGGAAACTTATTTGAGAGTTATTTTTTATTTTGATAGACTACACTGTTGATAGTGAAGCGCTTTTTAATATTACTTTAATATCGAAGATGGTAGTCCTCGCCATTTGATGTTTTCGCGTCGTTTTGCGTCTAGTCACTTCACATAGGGTTACCATACTTATCACCACAAGCTTATCACTCATTTCGCCCATGAGTCATTGTATAAGCATGGCGTTCTATATCATCGTGTGCAGTAGCTTTTAAATGAATGAACAATTTAACCAGAACCTTGGCATTCATCCCTACAGCCTGGCAAAAGCTAGCCCAATTTTACTCCATATAGGAGAAGGCTTTAAAATTAAACCCACGCTGCTCTACAATTAGCCGATAGTTTTTTTTAACGTAAATTACAATAGATTTTATGTACCTATGGTGTGGTTATTACCATTACCCGGTTATTACCGGGACCGACGGCTTTACATGCACTTTCATGTGCTTCGTTGATATTCTCGAAGCTATACACTCAGACCAGAAATAATAATACAAATAATTGCTTCATTCGGGGTTCGAAATCGCGATTGGAGCAAATATCGTTGCTACAGCACTATTCTCACCACAACATCAAAACCGTAGTCAGCATTACATGTCACAATTTAGTTAAGCTTATGAGTTTTAAATTTTTACATAATCTATTGTACAAATAAAATCTTAATACAAATAATAAATAATAAAACATAAATTTCATTACATATCTCTATCTGTATATATATAAAAATGAATCGCTGAATGTGTTGCTAGGCGCAAATCTCGAGAGTGGCTGTACCGATTTCGCTAATTATTTTTTTATAATATTCCTTGAAGTATAAGAATGGTTATTACGGAGAGAAAAATTTAAAAAATTAACTGGAAAAGTATTAAAAAAATTCTATATTCGAATACAAAAGATTCGTAATAATGCTTAAAAGTCAATTTGAACTTCAATACCGTACCATAAATGGAAGGGTTACGGCAAAGATAAGTATTTAAAAAAATAAAAAATTAAGGAATCGACTGTTAGGCGGTACAAAGTTCGCCGGGTCAGCTAGTATACTATAAAGGTAGGTTTCCATCTTATATCATCGGCCTAGCCTTTGGACGCTTGCAACACCGGCAATATTAAGGGCAGTCGAAAAATGACTGCCCCAAACATGGGAGCTCAGAAAGATAAAGTACCTACTAAGGACGATCAAAGAGAGAAATCCAGTGCATCTAAGGTCCAGAGTAATACCAAGGACAGTTCCGATATGCCGAATCATGAGACTCTCCATAATCCACAAATAATAGTCGAGGACCCCGGTCATCTGGAGGACGAAGAGGCGGGATCACAAGGTGCACGGGAACTAATTCTGGCGTCGACCCCGGAGACGGCAAAGATAAACAAGCCAAAATCCGACTCATCCCTACTTCGTATACGAACTCAAATAAAAGCTGCTTCACAAGCCAAGTTGGACAGCAGCGTAAGGGCGGCCTCCGAGCCACAGGATGTGGATGACCACTCCTCTTCATTCGTCTCGGAGGCATCTGTATGCGGAGGAGGCGCATTTCACGACATGCCTCGTCTTGCCAATGAATTACTGCAACGCACTAAATCGCGGCTGGATGAATCGAAAAACTTGAATCGAGATATCCGCGAGGCTGTATCTGACGGTCTTCATGGTCTTTACCAAATGATTCTCCGCTTGGCAGACTCACGAAACAGGCATATAGCGGAGAAGGAACGTACAAAGGCTCATTATGAGCATGTTCTGGCGCGTCAGGAAGCGCAATATAGCAAGGCTCTATTAGACCTTCAACAGAATCAAACCAAAGAATTTGAGGCCCTGAAGGAGATAAACAATAAGACCTTTAAGGAGGCAGAGGCTGCGCGCTGGTTAGTTTATGAAACGAACACCAAAATCAAGGAGCAGGCATGCAAGATGGGCACTATTGAGAATAAGCTTAACAGCAGCGTCCCCAGCGGGAAGGAACCCCCTACCATTTTATCTGAAAGGTTCAGTAACGTTGAGAAGGCGCTATCATCCCTAGCTAATGAACTAAGGAAATCATCACCTCCAGGAAAACAACCACTGGCATCAACCACACTTTTGACGGGCAGTCATACCGTAGGCGGTGTCGTCAAGTCCTACGCTGAGGCCCTCATGAAACCGCGACACGCTGTGGTCGTTGAATCGGTGGATCCTAGACTCTGCGGCGCTGATATTGAACGCCAAATAAAAGATAGTGTTGACGTGGTAGAATTAGGAGTGGGAATTAATAGCGTCAAGAAGTTAAAAAATCAGAGGGTTTTGTTCAGCTGCGAAACTGAGCAGGGCAGCACTGTGTTGTCGAAGGCAATAACCGAATCAGACAGCAGATTTACTGTGTCGCGCCCGGTAGCCAAGAAACCCCAATTGAGACTCATCGGAGTCATAAAAGATATGAGCACAGAAAAAATCGAAGAAGGTCTAATTAAACAGAACGAAGACCTGGTGAAATCACTGGAGCCAGATGACAGAAAAATAAAACTGCTGCGGAGAACGAAGAGTCGAAATAATGAGCTGTGTAACTGTGTGCTCGAAGTTAGTCCTGGGCTTTGGAACGCCATAAGAGATAGACGGATCCGCTTGGGCTATCAGATGGTTCTCGCAGTAGACCAATCCCCTGTGCGTCAGTGTTTCCGCTGCATGGGGTTCGGCCACACGGCCAACGTTTGCAAAGGTGAGGAAGTCTGTGGATACTGTGCGCAAAGTCATGATACTAGAACCTGTACGCACAGACAGGGACCCCCGCAATGTAACAATTGTAAAACCGCGTTAGGTGATGAAGCCCCACACCCAGCCTACTCAACAGAATGTCCCATCTGACGCAAGTGGGATAAGATTGCAAGAACCCAAATTAGCTATCTGTAAAAATGGTCCAACCAAAGATCAACCAAGAATCCTCCAGCGAAAAGCTTTGCGCAGTGTAACCTAGGTAGAGGCTTCGCTGCTACCCAAGAATTCCTCAAAGAGTGCAGTGAGAGGCGAGTCTCGGTAGCTCTGTTGCAAGAACCCTATGTTGGTGCATCCGGTACATTCACAACTTCGTATAATAGTTATTGTATGCAATCACATAGAACGAAACCGGTCAAATCAGCCATTGTGGTGCTAGACCCGAACCTCAGCGTAGTAGCAAAAACTAGTCTCATATCGGAAAATCTCGTATGCATATTACTCTGTATGAATAATTTTAATTTGGGTAGCGAGTTAAGTTAATTTTAATTGGTTAGCGAGTGTGTATTGGGAGGGCACAGAAGAACTCAAACCTTACTTGAAACATCTGGAGCGCATGATAACAGGCTTGGGGGCCGACCACATTATTATCGGTGGTGACTGCAATGCAAAGAGCCCCTGGTGGGGCTGCAGGTTGGAGGACGACAGGGGCATGTTGCTATCGACATTCCTCGCACAGTATAATTTGGAGGTCGCGAACAGCGGATCTGTAGCCACCTTTTCAACCGCTCACGGAGAGATTACTTGCGAAAGTATCGTCGACGTAACCATTCACTCTGCAAACTTGCTTGGTAAAGTCATAGACTGGAAGGTGGATATTGATATGGTGACTTTGTCGGACCATAGAGCAATAACCTTCACTCTGGCCGCAACAAATCAGCTGTCGCATCAGAGAAAGCCCAGTACCAGAATATATAATACGAAAAAAGCAGACTGGGTTAAATTTAGACGGACGTTAAATCATCAGCTAATAGAGAATGACATCAATGAATTGATCTTCGAACGGATACACTCAAAAGACGACCTTGATCTGTCATTGGAAAAATATATGGAATGCATAAAGATCGCCTGCAATGAATCTATCCCCAGAATTAATCAAAAGAAGGCTAATAGAATATACTGGTGGAATCCTCAGCTCTCAACTCTAAAAGCACAAATATTAAGACTCAGAAATAAGATCAGGAAAGCCAATCCTCGAAGGAAACCCTTCATAATAAAGGAATATAACGATACTCGCGAGGAATACAAAACAGCTATCGTATCGGCAAAAAGAGATAGCTGGAAGAGCTTCTGTGCCAAGCAGAACAAGGAGTCTCTCTGGGATAGAATGTACAGAGTGCTTAAATTCTCGGGCAATCACAGTGCAGAAGTTCTACTTAAAAACAATAACGATGAGGAATTATCTGGTTTGCAATCAGCAGAATTACTTGCCACAACGTTCTATCCATTGGACGATATCAGCAGTGAGGAGACAAAACACAAAAAAATTAGAGAACGCGTAGATGCCTACCTAAAAAAGATCGAACGGGACGTGACCATAGATGAACAGTTACTGTTTACCATTGAGGAAATTTCACAGGTACTGAACAATATGAACCCATCCAAGGCGCCAGGATATGACGGTTTCACCTCAGACGTATGCACAGAAGTCCATAGCACAAACCCGATGACGCTACGTGCTTTATACAACAGCTGCATGAGATTGGGCTACTTCCCTAGAGCGTGGAAGAGAGCCACAGTTATCACCTTACGGAAGCCAGGCAAGGAAGACTATTCTAGACCTAACGCATACCGTCCCATTGGACTTCTTCCCGTTCTCGGGAAGGTTCTCGAAAAAATTCTTTGCTCGAGGCTGCTTTGGAATCTGGGTAGAGAAAACAAATTAAGCCCGAGGCAATACGGATTTTTCCCACAACGAGGCACCGAGGACGCTCTGTATGACGCCATAAGCATGATCCGCGATGAGTTAAATAAAAAGAGAATAGTCGCCCTGGTGTCACTTGACATCGAAGGTGCATTCGACAATGCGTGGTGGCCTAAAATACTTGACTGCATGATTAGAATGGACTGTGATCAGGCTACCATTAAAATCTTGTCTAGCTACCTCAGCGATAGACGTGTTACTTTGTCGTACGCGGGTCACAGTGTGACCCGAGATACAAATAAAGGATGCATACAGGGTTCCACGGGAGGGCCTCTTATGTGGAACCTGCTTATGAACCCACTGCTCCATAGGGCGGAAAATTTTCAAGCACACGTTCAGGCATTTGCGGATGATATTTTGGTAATCGCTAGTGCGAAGGATACAGACGATCTTAACAACAAAGTGAACACTACGCTCGCGAGGATATCTGAATGGGGCTCAGAAAACAAATTACGCTTTGCCACCCACAAGACTCAGGGTACTTATTGTAACGAAGAAGTATAAGCTCGTTGCCCCTATTTTTCGATTTAACGGCTGTGATTTGTCTGTGTCTGATCACTTAACAATTCTGGGCGTTACTCTGGACTCGTCTTTAAATTTCAGAAAACACCTTGACAACGTATACGCCAAGACAATAAAACGCTATCAGATGGTTGCAAGGGCGGCAAAGGCGACATGGGGCCTGTGCCCAGAAATCCTCTACACGCTATACCAGGCGATTGTTGAGCCCACTGTCCTCTACGCTGCAAGTGTCTGGAGTCCAATTCTCGAAAAGAAATACGCGATAAAAACATTAAATAAAATTGCCCGCCTCTTTGCCATCAAAATCAGTAAAAGTCATAGAACAGTATCACTGAATGCAAGTACACTCCTGGCTAGAATATTAACATTGGACTTGAGGGCAAAGGAAGCCGCAGAAGCTTACCTAATGAAGAGAGGGAAACCAATAATCGGCAGCTCGGGAGGATGGGTGGAGAAACAAATAAGCCCTTTTCAACTTCCGCACCCTGCTAAAAGGCGATCTGTGAGGCATAATTGTATCGAGACACAGATAAATTTAAATGAAATAGAGTTCAAGGAACTTAGTATCTACACTGACGGTAGCAAGATAAAGGGCAAAGTGGGGGGGTGCAACATCGGTCTGGATTAATGGAGTAGAAACACATAACCACACTTTTAGACTTGGTGACAAATGTTCCGTCTTTCAAGCGGAACTGGTGGCATTGCTTAGGGCTTGTAGACTTCTCACTAGACGACCATACTCTATGAAAAGTGCTGACATCTTTTCAGACTCTCGTTCGGCACTCCAAGCGATTGAAGATCCGATCAGCCTTCACCCGATAGTGGTCGAAATCAAAAATGCGATACACAACTTGGAGAGCTTAGGTGGTCAGGTGAAGTTTTACTGGGTGAGAGCTCACACAGGCATTAAAGGTAATGAGAGAGCGGACGAGTTGGCAAAGTTCGCGGCCTTGCAGGATAAAACGGCTCCTATTTATGATGCAATCCCAGCTCAAACCGCAAAGTGGTTGCTACGCCAGCGGTCCATTGAGCTCTGGCAAGAAAGATACAGCGGAGAGAAAACGGGTGCAATTACTAAGCTTTTCTTCCCGGATGTTCGCCTGGCCCATCACACACTAAAAAAACTAAAAAATGATAACATTATGGCACAAATTTTCACAGGCCACGGAGGTTTCGGAGAATATTTACACAAATATGGGTACAGGGATGATCCTGCGTGCGATTGCGATGATAATACTAACGAGAATATAATACACATTTTATGCGAATGTCCTAAATTTATAATATCAAGATTTGATCTGGAGATGAGCATCGGTATAAACATAACTTCCGGTAATATTAAATTCATTATGAGAGAAGATGGTGCAAGGGGCGAGTTCCTTAAGTATGCTAGAAAGATCACCATGTTAAACAATAGGAAAAACAATTCAAAAGTCCTCACTACATAAATAAACGTGCTGTTACAATACTATTCTATGTATACTTACAATGAAATTATATATATAAAAAAAAAAAAATAAAAAAAAATAAAAAAAATAAAAAAAAAATTAATAAACAAAAAAAAAGAAAAGAAAAGTGAATAAAAAATAATGACAGAATAAGTATATCATAAAGACCTAAAATTGTCGCAATATAAATAGCGGCAGTGCGAATTTATATAAAAAAAAAAAAAAAAAACACCGGCAATATTGATACAGAACGATGCCAGCCCCAATCCTATCGAGGAACTCTGACAACCTTACACGCCACAGGAAGACAAGACTCTTGGTGAACAGCATTACTAAGTTGTGATGTTGTGCAACGTTGAGGTACTTCTTTAGTCGGACCGTTTAAATTATGAACAAGATATTTACTCCTGTGCCTTACCTCAAATTATTTATTAATTATTAGATTACCTTTGACTGATGACCTGTACAGGTACAATACAGATATTTTTATGCCTAGCATAGGCATCAACTCACAGTCATCAACATTGACGATGTTCAATTTTAGGTAAACGATAGTTATTCTTGACGAACGTATTGAGTGTCTAATTACTTTAATCGCTAATGTAAATGAATAAAGCACCTGTACAATAAAAATGTACCTGTGATTTGATATAACTGTAAAACTGTTATTTTCTGTGTAATGCTTTGCTTTGTAAACCTTTGCTATGCCTTATTCCAAATGCACTGGATAATATATTATGATACTGCAAAATTATTATTAAATCAGTCTACTATTTTTTTATACAACTTGGTCAGCAAACAAGCGTACGGCTCACATGATGGTGGGCGAGTACTGTACCATAGCTTATAGACGCCCCCAATCTCCCCAGGAGCTCTAGAGACCTTACTCACCAACAGGAACACAACACTGCTTGAAAGCAGTATTATTTGCCTGTGGTCTTCTGTAAGGTCGAGGTACTTCCCCAGTCGGGCTGCTCCAGATTTTGAGCAAACATTTCCAGCTATACCTCAGTTACTCAATTACTCTTTCACTGTCCTCTCTAATATTATTTTAAGATCCACATTAAGCTTGCAATAACATATTAGAAGAAAATCGCTAATTTCGCGTGCAGTTTACATACTCGTAAATTACCGTAAAATTTTCTTGTCAAAATCAATGATTACGCGTTACATATGCAAACGATTTCGAACGCAAGAAAAAAACTTTGACACTAACATGTAAACACGATTGTGCTATTTTTAGCTTGTGTAGTCGTAGACGCTAAAACGAATCTATTAAGACAAGAGGAACACGCTACTTTATATCAATTTATCGATATGGCTTGTAGAATTTGGTAATGAATTTCATGGATAGTTTTTTTCTTCAGTGTAATTAAATTAATATAGTATCTTAATTTGTGAAGCACAATTTATAAATGTTACAATTAAGTTTTATTATATTTTTAACAAATATCCATAGATGACACAAGATTTAATTATTATCGAAAAGGTTTACCTTACAAATATTATGTCTAACGATTTGTTAAATGCGTAAAGATACAATTGTCGTAAACTTTCCAATTTTCATAGCATTTTTTTTTTAATTTTCGTTTAACGAAAACTTTCTTTCCATGAGATCTTATACTAGCGAAAATTAAAAAAAAAAACAATTAGATGATCGCCGGCACGCTGGACCGACGATCTACGTAAGATTGCCGGTGCTAGCTGGATGAGGATTGCGGAAAACTGGGAAGTTTGGCGCGAACTTGGGGAGGCCTATATCCGGTAGTAGACTGCGATAGGCTGAAGTGATTAGGCGAATTTATCCAGCATTTCTCGAGTTTTGAATTTAGCAACTAACGTATTTAGCGATTCATTTTTTTTTTAAAGGACAAGTTGGTGTTGTTCTATTGATAAGTAGAACGCGCGAAGCGTTTAGGTTACCTACGTTTTGTTCCAGACATCACTTTATAAAAATTTACAATCTTTCTAGCAGAATTTTAATCGTCGTGTAAGCTTATCTAGTTTAAGTATAATAATTAAGTGAATATTATGACTTTAGTATAAATATTTTAATTTTTTTCTTTAATCCTATTCTAAGTTTAATAATATTGCTCCTTTTTATACAAAAAGGAGCAGAGAACCTTTAAAAGTTAATATATATTGAGGCAAGTTAATATCAAGGTACATTTACGTTTAGTAGTTAATAAGATTTTAGGGAATTTTTTAGTAACAGGAATAGGAGATTTAGAGTTGAACTACGACTTTTTCAGAACAACCTAAAATAATACTGATGTTCAAAAATATATCAAATTAGTTTAAATCTCCATCGAAATTAATCGTAAATATTACATCGATAATGGTAATGACCATTACTCATCGCTAATTACATCTTCAATAATCTAAAATAAATTAATAATTTAACATTAATTTTATAACAGAATAATACCAAAAATAACAAATCATTATTTATCAATTATAACGGACAATAGCGCGAATATTCTTATTAACCGCCATTTAACTTCTTCGCAATAATTAATATTGTTTAACGTAACCCATTATTCAAGTTACAATACAAAAAACTGCAATCGTTAGCGAAATTATAAGTCTACGTTTCAATTGATGATTTTATAATTTAGAAGCACATGTTTTTAAACGATATATCTTTTGGAGATTTCATTGTCAGCGCGTTTTTACTCACGTACAAGCACAATATTTAAGAGTGTTATAATTAATTGAAATAGGTATTATAAATCTTCTATATATATAAAAGAGATTTCCACTCATTGACTCATCACGATATCTCTGGAACGATAAGGCCTTGAGACTTGAAATTTGGTAGGAATATTCCTTTCGCCGAGTAGAGGTCAGCTAAGAACGGATTTTACAAAATTAGACCCACAAGAGGGGGTTGCGGGGTTAATAACATAAATAGCAAAACAACGTTTGCAGGGTCAGCTAGTAATTATATATAATATTATAAATACAGTGTGTCGTATTAGTTTCTAAGTTATCATATGTTACGAGTACTAACAATTTAATGGATTTAAAATCTGAAATAAATAAATATTATTATTATTATATTATAAATAGTGTTCTTCCTTAACTAGTTAATTTATATGGTGCAGTAAATTTAAATTTTTTTAGAAATTTCTGTTTGAACATGTTTTCTTTTTTCTTTTAAGTAATATTTTTTATCGAATTTGATCACCGGATGATAATATATTATTAGTAAATACATTTTCTTTTATGGTGTTTTCTTTATTTGTAAAATATAATAACTACATAGAAATACATTACACCTAAATATTACCTACGCTTACTAGTAGACATCGCCACTTATTATTCGGCTTTTTAAATATTATAAATTTTATATATGTACAATGTAACTATATTTCAATGTGTTACTAACTTTAATCTTTAATCTCTAGTATCACGTTGTAAAGTTATTTTCAAAATTCATTCTTGCGTGGTGGCAGATGAAAATGTCGTGAGAAAATCTGTATCTTTTGGAACGAATGTCTTAGATTTGTAGGTATATACAGTAACAAAGTGAATTACAAACACACACATCAGCCTATCGCATTCCACTGCTGGACATAGGCCTCCCAAACTTCGCGCCAAACATCCCGGTTTTCTGCAATCTCGTCCAGCTTTCACTGGCAATAGTGGGGCTTCCGGCAACTGAGGTCCGACATTTCTGGCGCGCACTCATGGGTTTTACCCACTGTCACTACGCAGAGAAGGCGGGTTAGTGACCACCGTGCTGACTTTGCACCGACGACGCTGCTGCCTGTCTTCGGTCTTTCAGTTCTTTCGGTCCGCCATCGGTCGGCTTCAACAGTTGCAAAGTGGTAGTGGAACTTTGTTATACTTGAGTCGCCTCTTACGACAACCACGGTAAGAGAGGGGGTGGCTATATTCTATAATGCCGTAGCCACATAAAAAGCAAGTGAATTAAGTTTTTCTTATCTGATAAGTCGTGTCGCATTTAACGATTCACACTCGGCTGTAAAACATCATTTTATAACTCAAAGAAATAGAACAGAATAAATAAACATAAAATGACGACGTGAAATTTAACTGATGTAGGCCACAGCAGGAAATTTCCTGCTCAAAATATGGAGCAATCCGACTGGGGTAGTACCTCGACCTTACAGGAGACCACAGCTAAATAATACTGTATCCAAGCAGTATTGTGTTCCTGTTGGTGAGTAAGGTGACCAGAGCTCCTGGGGGAATAGATGTCGGCAAAGCGCTTGCGATGCTTCAAGTGTTGCAGACGTCTAAAGCTTCGGTAACTTACCATTAGGTGAGCCGTTTTGAGATATTAAAACACAAAAAAATTAGTAAGTACTCCTAGGAGTGCATTTATAAGGAACACTTATATTTTATAACTGTTACTTAATGCCTGTAGTTAGGTGTCTAACATTCGTTAAAGTTATATGATATATAAATCCTATATATTTCAACAGATATTATAAATTGAGTAATTATAAGCACACGCGCCCACTCTATCTTATATCTATAAGCCAATATATTAAGCCGGAGATTACCATTAAAATCATATAAAATGTGATATATTAGACCTGATGCAAGCACACGTGTTAAACGTGTTATGTTATCTATCATTACCTACATAGTATAAAACAAAGTCGCTTCCCGCTGTCTGTTTGCTTAGATCTTTAAAACTACGCTACGGATTTTGATGCGTTTTTCTTTAGTAAATAGTGATCCCAGAGGAAGGTTTATATGTATAATACATGCATAATATAGTAGTAACATTAAACTGTGCACCTACACCTTCAATGTATCATCTCCTTTACCCTAAGGTTGCCTGGAAGAGATTGCTTTCAAGCAATAAGGCCGCCTTTTGTACATTTTTTTTAATAATCGCTGTTAATGTTGCTTATTTATTTTGTTTCTTGTTTGGTGTACAATAAAGTGTAAAATAAATAAATAATAATATAGTAGAAGAACACTGATGGTTTGTGCAACCGTGTGAAGCCGGGGCGTGTCGCTAGCCTATACATATATAAAAGCGAAACACCACTCACAGATTAATCACGAATTCTCAAAAACTATAACACCTACAAAGTAGAAATTTGGTAAGTAGGTTTCTTAAAGAGTGTAGACATCTACTAAAAACGGGTTTTACGAAACTCTACCCCTAAATGGGTAAAACGGGGGTTGGAAGTTTGTATGAATGTACGAGTATGAGATTAGAGTTAGAGAGAGACCTATGTTTTTGAAGTATGAGACTTGAAATTTAAAATGTTTGTTCTATAGATGGAGTGGACTAATAATGTATATTAAGAAATTTCTTTCTTTTTGGGTATAAAATAGGGGATGGTAGTTTGTATGAAAGTCCAATGAAAAATAATATCCGTCGACTTCATTGATTCCAAGAATTCGTTTAGATATTAATTGTTTATATCTTTTTTTTTTCCTTTCATTAGTTATTTAGCTTTTTCGAATATAATTAAAAATTATATGCAAATAACTAACTTCACGCGTACGAAATTGCGGGCTAGATATTATTTTAATATACAAAAACAAATAACAACAAGAAACATTTATTGATGTAGAGCACATATCTTGCTTAAAATGTATTTCATTATCTAGGTACCCTACACAATGTTTTTTTTTAAATCTAAAATGCATTTGCGTAGATACTTCAGTATTTTTAAAGTAATTATATCAGTATAATCAATTAACAAACCTTACTATAAAGTGCAACACACCATGGACAAGCTTACGTAATTTTTTTTTAAATATTAAGTAAAAAAAATACATTTTTAATATTTAGTCAAAAATAATAATTAAAAAACAATAATACCATATAAATCTTTAAATTTAATGGTAATATAAATTTAACCATCACAAAGACACGTTAGGAGTAATATCATCTCTACTTCAAACAAAAAAAAAAAACAACAGAATCCCATATAAAACGTGTTTCATTAAAAATATTAATTAGACTAACAGCAATAGGCATTTAGGAATATGAAGGTATTTTGCATAAGCACCAAATTAGCCAAAATATGACTGGGCGGGGCTAGTGGGCGTGTCCGGGGGCGTGGTATACCGGTCGTTGAACCCAAGAGGATGCGATAACAAGACTCTATATGGTATGGTTTAGTAAGACCATTTGCAATTCTATGACCGCTAACTACGGAAATTCTTATTAAAAACGCAATTAGCGCTTTAATACAGTTAATAATAAGGCCTATTATGGCTCATCGATGGTACGTTTCGCTCGACTATGGACTCAAAGACGTACAGCAAAAATCTGGTTAATTTATATAGATAGCCTTAAAATTGTCTTTAATTCAATTCACGACATAACAATTCGTTTTATTAGTTCGCTATTTAAAGTGCTACGGCTATACATTTATATCTCTTAAATCTTTTTAAGAGTAGGTACATCGATCGATTCAGCCTGTAATACCCAACTGCTTGGTATAGGTCTCTGTCGCCATGTAGAAGGATTGGAGCTTAATCCACCGCGGCGCTCACCTGTGAATTGGTGCACTGAAACAGCAGAACTGAGGTAGGGCACAGCAGGAAATTTCCTGCTCAAAATATGGAGCAGCCCGACTGGGGTAGTACCTCGACCTTACAGAAGACCACAGCTAAATAATACTGTTTTCAAGCAGTATTGTGCTCCTGTTGGTGAGTAAGGTGACCAGAGCTCTTGGGGGGGATTGGGGATAGAGTCGGCAACGCGCTTGCGATGCTTCTAGTGTTACAGGCGTCTATAGACTACGGTCTTACCATCAGGTGAGCCGTACGCTTGTTTGCCGACCTAGTTACATAAAAAAAAAGAATTCGACCAACACCTTAAGAAACTCGCTTGACTGTTGGATCAAGGGTTGGATACAAAGGCAGGGTTGCTTGAGACGGTCCGCATTGTGAGGAGGTTCCTCAGCCGTGGAGCCTTAGATACCGGCGGCCTGGGCCTCAACCTGCCAACGAAAAAGGATTATTTTTATATTTTTGTATATTTTCATTTATTTTTAACAGTACATAAGATAAGATAAATATATAAATAAAAGAAATATTTTTAATTCACTTTGTTTTGATGGTAAAAATCTAATCTTATGTACTTATATAAAATTCTCGTGTCACAATGTTAGTTACAATACTCCTCTGAAACGGCTGGACCGATTTTTATGAAATTTTGTGTGCATATAGGCAAGGTAGGTTTGAGAATCGGCCAACATCTATTTTTCATACCCCTAAGTTTAGGGGGGGGAGAATAAGGACGTTAATAACATATAAGGCAAAACAACGTTTGCGGGGTCAACTAGTTTACAATATCTAAAGACACAAGCGTAAAATAAAGTAATTTCTGTTTCTATTGTGTTCATCTTAATTTGTAATCTTTATATCCACTGGAAAAAATTATGGTATATTTCTTTATAATAGAGTTTGTCTGTTTACAATTAAGTTACGTGCTAATAATTTGGCACGTCAAGAAAAAGTATGTCATACTCTTATTTCTATCGTACGTTGTACTTTTTAATTTATATTACGACGATTCAGCCTGTAATAATCCCACTGTTAGGCATAGGTCTCTTCCCCATCTACGAGAACGATCAGAGCTTAACCCACCACGCTGCTCCAATGCGGGTTGGTGGATATATTCCCTACTATGAGTAACGATCGCTATCAGGTGTATATGATAACAACCGGGACCGACGACTTAACGTGCTCTCCAAGGCACGGTGGGGAGACCCAGAAGGACTGCACAAACACCCAGACCACGGCAAACATCTGTATGGCCAATACAAATGTTCTCGTGTGCGGGGATCGAACCCGCAACCGCTCGCGCAACAGCCAATCGCAATCGAGTGCTGTGACCGCTGCGCCAACGTGGCGTCATTAATTTATATATTATACTATATACGGCGTCGTTAATTTATATTACACTTAGTCCTATTTTACTATTAGTTTATTACGATTTTTTTTACTGATTTTTTATTTATTCATCACAATAAATTCGATTATGTACATGTATTTATTTCTACAGTAATAATTTATTTTCACAATTCAGGTTTCTTTTTTTTTTTTGGAAACAAGAAGGAAAAAAGAGGAAGGAAGTTTAGTAACAAAATAAATTAAAACATGATAGGTACCTACAATAAATACATAAACCAATAAAGTTTCCAATCACGAACAATTCAAACATTTTTGTATTAATAAAAAAATCCTAATACTAAATAAATGTCTCTATTGTTACAGATGCTGGGAAATAAAACCGCTGACATAACAGTATGGGACTACAAATTAATAAATAATATTATTATATTAAATCTCAGATGTACTTAGTGCAATATACTTAATTTTATTAATTATTTAGTAATAACACTTAAAACAAAAAACTTAATATAATATTTTTTTAATAATTGTAAAAGTGTAAATCAAATTATAAATGTAATTAGAAAAGTGACTGTGCAAAGTGTGACAACAATGACTTGAACTGTGTCATGAATTGACAAGTGTGACAGTAAACGCAGAAGTGTTGTTGTAATTGTAGTGTTTTCAAGTGTTTGTGACAAAATGCGGTATTTATGAGTGACTGTTGCGAACAGAGCTGCGGGATGTACACCACGTGGTACAGCCGGGGGGAGGGTATGCACCATCATCAGATGGGGCAGCTGTACCATGGGGCCCCCATGATAAAGACTGAAGCGGGGCTGAACAGTGATTGTATGATGGCGGTGGACTACGCTCCACCTATTAAGGTGAGTACAATTCTGAGGAATAATATAATATTTAAATAACTATGTCATTTAGGGAATTAAATAAATAAAAAACAGGGACTCTAAAAGTCCTACTAATTAATTGTACCTATACTTTAAAAATCTTCACAAAATCTAGGAACTAAGTTACAAGAGATAATAGGAAGTAGCGAATGCTCTAACTTTTTTACAAATCAATAATCATAATAGTATGAGGAAAATTATGCTGTTTTTATCAAGTAGATCTTCGCTTTGTGGTTTGTTAATCCAATCAATTTGTGTTAATAAATTCTTTTGTTACATAATTTGCATGGATTTCATTAAAGACAACTAGAAATCACATTAACACAAATTGTATTATAGTTGATGTTCAAAAAATATTGTTCCAGTACTGTTTTAAAAATATTCCATATTTGAATTTAATGAATTTCTTTAAAAAATAATTACTACTAGCCGACCCGTGCCCACTTCGTTGGGCGTTATAATCCATTTCACATAAGAAGGGTACGGTGAAATTTGATATGTTCCAATACACTCTCACTATTTTCAGCAAATCAGATAAATATAAATGTTTTAAAATCACCAATTAATTTCTAAGGCAAATAATAATGCTTGGTTAGATTGAATTGTTGACACGGCACGTCAGAGGGCGCAGGTTCAAATCCTGCTGATTTAAAATATTTATATATTTTTATTTTTTTCCTTTTATCTTGTCACTCCTGAATAGTGTAGCTTTCTGTTACGCTCTTTATAATATTAGTATAGATACGTGTATTTACCTATAAGTGATGAACCACTAAATGTTGGAAGCTAGCAGGTACAATCGTTATTCAGTTATTGTGACTAAATTGAAAAGGTCAAGTTTACCTTTACACATAAACATAACAGTATCTTATTTTTAAAGTTCTATAAAAATGTTCTTATAATCAATATTATCAAAATAACACTGATTTTCTTATAAAGCAAAGTTCAAGACAACTAGCAACTATATAATATACACATAATTACGTTTATGTATTTTTAAAAGATTACTAAATAAACTACAGTTACGCTAGTTTAGATTTATTGAATACAATAGTAAATTTATAATTACCAAAATAAAAATATAAAAAAGTTACTCGAAAACATTTTTCCAGCGCAGATGTACAGTTCAATAACAAAGTTATATAACAAGTACAGATTTAAACCCAATACATATAAAATAACCAACCGGTATTACATATCTACATATACACTTTTTATGTATAGGTACTTTTTCTTGTATATAAGACTATTCCGCGAAAAACTAGTAAAGAAATCTAAAAACTGAGTTATGTTTGGTACGCATTCTCTTCAACAAGCATCGATGAGCGTTAAGATAATCGTCCACTATACATGTGCCATGAGATGCTATACGGTGCTATAATATAACAATTATATGTACTTAAGGATTTGTGTGTTATATTAAAACAGTTCAATATTGTTGTAAAAACATATAAATGTACGTGATTACGTTGTGATACGTTTGTGATATTATAAACATAAGCTTGTGGGGTCATTATTGCGTTAACAGAGTAAATAAATAGACTGTAGGTAGGGCACACCAGGGTATATTCTGTTCAAAAACAGGAGCAGCCCGACTGGGGAAGTACCTCGACCTTACATCTAAATAATATGTACTGCTTTTAAGCAGTTTTGTGTGGTGAGTGAGGTAATCACAGCTCCTGGGGGGGATTGGGGATAGAATCGGCAACATCCTTGCTATGCTTCTAGTATTGCAGGCGTCTATAAGCTAAGATCTCTTACCACCAGGTGAGCCGTACGTTGGCCGATCTAGTTTTATAAAAAAATAAATATTAATTTGTCCTGTTATAATGTATTGTGTTTATGCTGTTTCCATCTAATAATTATGTAGAAAAACGTATAAGTTATTTTACAAAAGAGTGCTAAGACACATACAAATATAGGTATAAACAACAAATAATATAATTGAAAAAAATTAACAAAATAAGTATTTCGTCCCACTCTTCTCTATTTTACAAAAATAAACATAATTATATTTTCGCTTCGCATCCATTAATTACATCACAGACCTTATCGCACAATTCACCTTACATATCTAATCATGTGGTGGTTAACATGCTTTAAGCACGTTTAATGAGACAGTTCCTTTCCTATTAGGATCGGCGGGCTCTGCTCTTATCGATGTAGCTCTATAAAGGTGGTTAAAGCTTTTAATAGTACATTTTACATTCCAATATGTGACTATGGTTGTAAGTTCAATAACCTTTGAGGTATTTTATTATATACTAGATTCTGCGCGCGACTTCGTCGGCGCAGACTCCGCTCCTTTTGGTCTTAGCGTGATGATATATAGCCTATAGCCTTCCTCGATAAATGGGCTATCTAACACTGAAAGAATTTTTCAAATCGGACCAGTAGATCCTGAGATTAGCGCGTTCAAACAAACAAACAAACAATCAAACAAACAAACTCTTCAGCTTTATTATATTAGTATAGATTTTTTATTTGTTGCATCTTAATATCTAGTCTAGTACCTACTCCCATTGCGTCATTTATTTATTCAAAATCCGCTTACGATATATTTTATTGAAGGAGAGTACAGGATATATCCTCTTCATAATCTAAAGCTGCCTCTCTAAGGAAGTACCTTAACCTTACAGAAGATCACAGTTAAGTAACCTTGCTCTCAAGTAATGTTTCATTCCTGTGGTAAGTAAGGTGGCCTAAATATAAAAAAAAAATAATCAAAAAATTTATCTTACTGGGGTCCTTTGAGTGTAAAGTGTTTATTTAACCTACATATAACCTTTAGAAGTAAACATACTACACTTCAGCCTATCACAGTCCACTGCTGGACATAGGCCTCCCCAAGTTCGCACTAGACAATATGGCGCGAACTCATGTGTTTTGTCCCCATAGTCACCACGCTGGGCAGGCGGATTGGTGACCGCAGGGCTGGCTTTGTCGCACCGGAGACGCTGCTGCCCGTCTTCGGCCTGTGTATTTCAAAAGCCAGCAGTTAGATGGTTTTATTAGTTCCAAGGTGGTAGTGAAACTTTGTTATACCTTAGTCGCCTCTTACGACATCCACGGGAACAGAGGGGGTGACTATATTCTTTACTGCCGTAACCACACAGCATATATAATAAACAGACTAGACCTACTAGACTACTAGTAGACTACTCGTAGTACTATTACTAGACTACTAGACGAAAAATAATGTTGTTACGTTAAATTATGTAGATTATATTCAATGCTCATTGACTTCTAAGGTATGTTTATTACTTAATCCTACCAAATCTAGCTGATAGGACGTCTAAGTAAACTTGTTATACTTCGATAAACAGCTGACCTCTGCTATATGGTAATTATGTTGATAGTTCTTATATTGAACTAGCTTTCTGCCGCGGCCTCGCCCGCGTTGACTATACGATTTTGGCTGTTCTGTTTTTTCTCTTTAAAATATTGCCTCAGTGATACGTATACCTAATTCTGTTCTGACTGATTTTATTTTAAATTGATTCTCTACTTTTTGAGTTCAATTTGTCTAGAGCATATTTTTCTTTAACTGCACAGTACAGTGTGTAGTAACTCAATATTTTTTACAGTTTCATATTACGTTAACGTTTTTCTAAATAAATATTTTTTTTTATTGTGCTGGCGATCGCGGATTGGAGTCTGATTATAAATATTTTACTCTACTGATGTTTATTAGGCAGACTTAGGCTTAGACTAAATGTTTGTGTTTGAGCTGTGTTTTACCGCTTCCGACACAGGACACCATATTACAAGTGACTTTTTCGCGGTAATAACATATTTTTTTGAAGGAAAGTAACCGCTCATTGTGCTAAAAGTCCTAAATGGTGTATTTTTTATTTAGATTTACCAGAATAATCACACAGGCAAAGAGAGAGAAATGAACAAATAAAGAGATTTTTTGTGATCAGTAGGAACAAACAATTTAACAAAATTTTCGTATAATTATATTAAGGAGAAAAACTGTATATTGAAACTACAAGAACTATAGTTATACTTACTTTTGTTTATTTGAAGTAACTGAGATAAGAACTTCGATAAATAATATTAAATATTTCAGTATACAAGAAGACTATGAAATCACTTTTGAATTTATCATATTTTGCCTTGAATAAAGTATAATAAAAAATATATATTGAAATACATAAGCATACGTGTAAAAGTAAATACGCATTTAAAATAAAGACACGTTAAATAAAACTAAAACAATTATTCCTTTAAAAGAACATCGGCTGTAATTGCAGCGGCGCGCGGCGTCCATCCGCCGCACCAGCGCGCCATCACGCCCTGTCTTAAACTTTAATTACACATTTAACTCACCGCGCAAATATCTCAACTTGAAATAAATCTTATCGTTCGAACCATCACTTATCTATATTAATATTATAAAGCTGAGAAGTTTGTTTGTTTAAAACGCGCTAATCACAGGAACTGTTGTTTCGAAATGAAAAAAAGTGTGTGTGTACTTATGTACGCACGTAAGAAGTTAAACTTCAAGCTAGAGTATTAAAATACTTCCAAAATAATTCCACAACGCCATCTCTCAGAAATGCTAAAGACTACTTTAGCATGCTTGAACTTCGTTCCGTTTTTTCACGCTTCACACGCGCGTAGTTAAAATTTACTCTCATAATTCCACAACGCCATCTCTCAGAAATGCTAAAGACTAGTTACTTTAGTGGCGCCATAGCCTACTCCAGTAGGTATGGCCCTGGCCCACCGGGCCAAAA
Source organism: Melitaea athalia (assembly GCA_905220545.2). NCBI lineage: Eukaryota > Metazoa > Arthropoda > Insecta > Lepidoptera > Nymphalidae > Melitaea > Melitaea athalia. The sequence continues at coordinate 9,600,186 of HG992203.1, forward strand.
CGCAATATCCAGAGGGCGAAGTCCCTCTGTGAGGAATAGCTCGGGCAGAGAGGCGTGAGCCTATAGACCCGTACCCGGACTGACCCAGGTCAGCCTGGATGAGCCCACGAATGAACGCATCTATTCATGCATGCTTGAACTATGTAGTTCCTTTCGCGCATAGTAAAAATTTACTCTCATCATTTTTCTCTAACGCCCCAAAAGAAGTATAACTTCAAAAAAATAATTATGTTTGACCAAGGAAGGCTATTTCAAAAAAATAATTATGTTTGACTAAGGAAGGCTATTTTTTCCCCTTCAAATACCGCGTGTCATAGTTATATAGTGTATGTATACATATAACTAGCTTTCCGCTCGCGACTTCGACCGCCTGAACTACGCTATTTTTGCTGTTTCATTTCTCCCATTGAAATATAGCCTACAAGCAGAGCATCGCGATTTTACCCACTTAATTTTTGTTTTCCTGAGCGCTTACGCAGAGAATTTAACTGAAAATGTATATTTCTTATGATTTCCTTCAAGTCAACCGTTGCTATAATGAGTTAAAAGTAACGTATGGATATTAATTTTTATGTAATTTTATACTTAATATTTCCATAACAAATTCTATTAATTTATATGAACAAAATATGTAAAAATTAAAGTATTGTATGGTTATCACAAAAATTTTACTGTTTCATATACATCTAAAAACAAAAGCATCATCATACTATATTCGTTAAGACATTACAATTTTTTTCACACGAATACATTACGTACCTCAACACGACATAAATAAAATTAAAAAACAAAAATAATTGCTGTACTTTACGGAATACTAGACAGAAAAATTCTAGATCATTTTAAGTGGTTCGATTGCCTTAATTAATATTCTTTTAAAACAAATTAATCGTAATAAACAAATCTTGAAACGGCAGAACGAGATGTTTACAAGTCGATACCGTTATGTCGAGTTGTAATTATACGTAAATTGCTATCATCTGTTGACATTTTGAAAAATAGTATTGTAGTTTATATTCAATAATTTATATTTTTATTTTGTCGTTTTTTTAAAAAATGTATTGAAATCGATACTAGATGACATCGTCATGTCCTAGTATAGCTGTGTTGTTCGAAAGTCAGTCTTTAAAATTTATTTCAAATTCGGAGAAAAGGGTACTGTAAGGAAACTTGGATCAGTTAACGCAACATTAAAAAATATTATAAAAATTATTAAGCGAAAAGAGATATTGTCGTGGATTGGGATGTTTATAGGGTATTACAATACAGTTACATTTGGCTACTGACATGTTGTATAAATTCCGATACCAAAAATCATGAAGTTAATAAAACACAAAATAACAAAGCTAAACCCGTTGCCGTTACAGCAATAAGTATAAAAAAGATTAACTGACATTTTTTTTCGTCAATTTCAATTAAAATTACCAACATAATTTACCACTCGGTGTTACCGTTAAATGACAATTATTGTAATCCGAGAGATGTTTTTAACGATCACCGAGTAAAGACACGCATCGGTACCCAGCTCCACCCGTGCCTGGGTGAAAAAATACTAACCTGTTCAGTAGCTTTCACGCACGGATGGTTAGATTATCAACGGTTTTGGCGTCGGGCGATATCTATAAAATCATATTTTTCTTTTTGTACCGTCTCTGGTATTTTCTGGTTGTTTTTTTTTTCATTCGTTCCTATTCGAACGGAGATGCAAGAAGCTGTCACGTCGCGGTTACGTGAACAATCATCTAGTTATCTGTTGATTTAGCCACTCTGGTGAATGACCAGGTCCATTCATACCGAATGGGTGTTCTGTTATATCGTAGTTTTTGCGGTTTTCAATATCTGCTCTATTATATTATGGATTTACCTGTTAACTGTTTTACTACGATTATAAGTAATGTGGTCTTATATTTACTATGCTGTGGAGAAATATGGCAAATTTTAAAAATTACAAATTGAATGCAAACCTTAGCTTCGTTCATTGCAAACACTCGTTGATTGATATTCTTAACTGGCTGTAATCGCAAACTAGTATTTTAATATTAGCAAACAAGCAAGCTATCCGCCAACCCGCAGTGTAGCAGAGCGTGGTGTATCAAGCTCCAATCCTTCTCCTATGTGGAGAAAGAGGCCTATGCCGAGCAGTGGGATGGTACAGGCTGAATTCAAACAAGCTAACGGATTATTTACCATTTATACAAGTTATTAATATTAGTATACTAGCTTCTGCGCGCGACTTCGTCGGTGTGGACTCCGCTCCTATTGGTCTTAGCGTGATGACATGATGATAGCCTATAGCCTTCCTCGATAAATGGGCTATCTAACACTGAAATAATTTTTCCAATCGGCCCAGTAGTTCCAGAGATTACCACGTTCAAACAAACAAACAACCAAACAAACAAACTCTTCAGCTTTATATATTAGTGTAGATTTTATTGAGTAATTACATTCTCACACAATTTTTTTACTTCAATTTTTTGTATTCGCTTCCCTAGAAATAATTACCTACTATTAGATTATTCCATTAATAATTTAAAAAATAATTTGTACTAGTAATTAATGTACAAAAAGTTTTAAGTGTTTCAAGCTTAAAAGCTACATTTTATTACGTGCTTTGTGAGAAATTTTAAGAATTTACATATTTTTTTATAAATATTGTTATAAAAATATTTGTATATGAATAATAATGAGTTTAAAAATACATAAAATATGTAAAATTAACTGAATAAGGTCGTAAAACAAGAAAACTTTTTGTTTGGATAAATGAACATGGTGTGCGTTATTAATTTACATAAGAGTTATGTATTTGCATAGGTATTTCTGGTGGACATCAACATAACTTTTGATATTATTTTTAGAGATACATCTGCATAAATTCCATTAAACTACAACAAGTCAGATCATTAGCTGTTTAAACATCAATTCCAGTAACATATAAGCTTAAGTCAAGGCACTAGAAATACTCGTTATACATATAAAAATACTTAGACATAAATAGGACATACAATCCTGTTGGCTGCAGATCCGGGACCCTCCAATTAAAGCGGCTGAAGGCTCCCGCAGGGGGTTTAGTGCGGTAGTGGCACCGCCAAGTGCTGAGTCCGACATGCGGTCTAGGACTGCCTACCCGGGCGTCCTGGATATCACCCGTAAATGGGTTACCCTGCGATATCAAAAAAAAAAAATATATACATACAAGTATGATATCGCCTATACAGTTTTTTTCAATAAGCGAAGTCGAACCAGCGTCAGCTGGATCAACAGATAGTTGTTCTGAACACTGCGCCAATACGGCTATCTAAGTAGGACCTAAGCAGGATTAAGATTTCATGATTAGGTACGATTTTCTCGAGTAAGTCCGAACGAGGCAAAAGGTATTCCTAAAATATTCGCTTACGTACAATATTAGGATACATCAAACTCTAAATTTACTAATTGTAATGAAACAACTTTTTCGGATTTTATAGCAGTTTATTAATTTTTTTACATGCCCGAAGACATCTCAGTCCTCCCGTGACAATGGTTGCTGTAAAGTATCCAAAACGTCGGGTCTTTATAAAACTTAATAAACCATGATAAAATTCGAAAAAGTTTTATTATAATGAGTGAAATAATGTCTAAATTTACCGTTTGCAATATATGATATTTATCTCAAATAACTTGCAAAATAAATGATGTGACTCCAAATCACATACAACAAAAAACAAAATATTTGTTATTATAGTCCTACACTCCTACGTAACCTGCTAAGAGCATTACTAAGATAAGCCTATTAGGTTTATTTTTTTATTTATTTTATTATGTGATACTCCCGGTGTTTCAGGCGGCCATAGGCTATGGAACACGCTTACCGGCAGGCGGACGTTTACCACTCTAGTAATATAGAAATACATTTTATTGCCGGTTACACATAAATATCTATAACATACACACACGGTCGTCTGTTTCAAAATTAAGCAAATTAATGGTTGTGTTATAAGTAACAGCCTGCTGATAATGCCTGCTACTATTATTATTTTTTTTTCGATAAACGCGTATAAACAAATCTAATGTCAATAATTACATATTATATAATATCCAGACTCGAGGTGGGAATCGAACCCATAACCCCCGGAGCAGAAAGCAGGGACACTGCAAACGGCACCAACGTGCTAGTCAAGTCAACATAAGACAGAAACTATTGTTTCTTGCACAAAATTTCTTTTCTTATTTTATAATTACCTACATCTATTATTACTAGCTATGCCCGCGGTTACATCCGCGTTAATGAAGGACAAAATAGCCTATGGCTTTCCTCGGTAAATGGGCTATCCAACACAAAAATAATTTTTCAATACGAACTAGTATTTCCTGAGATTGGCGCGTTTAAACAAACAAACTTTTCAATTTTATAATATTAGTATAGATAATAATCAATTATGCAAAACGAAATCGTAGCAATTAAAATACTTATTACTTATGTCATTTTTTCTGTGAATCGTTTACTTAACACAATTATGTTGAATACATTATTAGAATCATTTTGTTCCATACAAAGTAATTGAAATTAAAATTTTATTTCTATGTATGTTTTTAATACTGTTACAGAAATAACATTAAATAACAACAAGTTATACCCGTTTATACCCGTGACTTCATTCGCGTTTTCACATTTTGAAATTAACACCCTCTCTCAAGGAAACTGTACCGAATTCCGGGATAAAAAAAAATTTAGCTCCCCAGCATTTACTAATATGTGCCCCAGCTCGTACTCTGGCCTCGATTCTACTGTCTTTAGTTCTATTCCTTGAGAAGTTTTGGCGTGACGTGCATCCAAGGGACAGATAGCTTACAAAAAAAATTTGAATATTTTCGATGCACAGAATTGATTCTATTGTAGTTTGATTATAAATTTGTGTGGAGGAGGATACTACTTGTAGTAAAAAAACTTATACAATTTTTTGACCAGCGTTGCACGTTGGTGCAGTTTGCAGTCATCCTGCTTTCTATCTCGGTGGTTGTGGGTACGATTTCCACCCCGAGTCTGGATATAATATATGTATTTACTTATAAATGTTCAATTTATATGTAGGTAAAGGTATCAAATAGCAAAATCAATCGGTTGTTACTTTAATACAACCATTATGTTGCTTATCTTAGGAACAGACGACTGTGTTCTTTTACCTTTTGGTCGGCAACACCAGAAGCATCGCAAGTGCCTTACTGACAATCCCCCCCCCCTCTCCATGAACTTTGACATCCTTACTCACCAAAGAAACATAACACAACTTGAGACAGCAGTGTCATTTAGCTCTGGTCATCTGTAAGGTTGAGGTACTTCTTCAAATGGGTTGCTCCAGATTTTCAGGATTTATGCTTCTGGCATTCTGTGCTATATCTCGATAATAATACTTATACCAAGAAACCTATTAGATTTATAACAGTAAGTAGGATAGGATACCATCGTCAACACAGCTAGCTATCCCAGACACAAGCTCCACTGACCGCAGTCGTATATCTTCTACAAACAAAAATTGTAACAAAAATAGCAGGAAGTTAAACAAGCGTGGATAAATTCATCTCATCCTATGGGATCGGGGAAGCGATCGGGGCTAACGACATCGTGACGTCATTAATCAAGTGCACACGAGGGTGGACGCTTATCACGAGAACTCTGTATGTGGCAAAATTGATAAAATATACGCATATCAGTAATCTACACTATAAATAAGAATGAGTTCTATTTTTGTATATTTGAGTCTTTGTAATGGCTTAACTATCTATACGAATATTATAAAGAGGTAAAGTTAATAACTTTGTTTGTATATACGGGGTAATCTTCGCAAATACTGATCTGATCATGAAAATTCTTTCGCTAAAAGAAAGCCAAAGAATTTATATAATAATAATGAAGCTATTTAGGAGTGACAAGATAAAAGGAAAAAGATAAAAATATATAAAGATTTTAAATCAGCAGGATTTGAACCTGCGCCCTCTGACGTGCCGTGTCAACAATTCAATCTAATCAAGCATTATTATTTGCCTTAGAAATTAATTGGTGATTTTAAAACATTTATATTTATCTGATTTGCTGAAAATAGTGAGAGTGTATTGGAACATATCAAATTTCATCGTACCCTTCTTATGTGAAATGGATTATAACGCCCAACGAAGTGGGCACGGGTCGGCTAGTATTAAATAAAAATAAATAAACGCTTCACGAACACTTCAACACTTCACGAGGTTCGGAAACACACAAAACACACAAGCACACACAACACACAACCATAAACGACCAGACCACGAAAAACATCTATAATTATGGCCAATACAAATGTCTATCGTGAGCAGGGATCGAACCCGCGACCGCTGCGTGTCGTCACTTCAATCTAAACGCTTGTTTGTATCTACATTCTATATTATAAGCGCTATACACAATTATATTCTCTTTTATATGCTATTTTTTAGGAGCGCTTACGAAAATGTCTAAGTAATACAATTACCTCCATGTTGACCGTTACTAAAATGTTTAAGGTAAATTTAAGGTTCGTAAAAAGGCCTAATCTACAAGTCAAGCGTTTTAGTAATAGCAGAAACACTAAGCTTACCTCAGTTTTAATGTATGTAATAAGACGATGATTAGATGTTAAAATAAAATAGCCTATTAGGTGTTTTAATGGCCTGTATAAAAATTTCAAATACTTCAGTATGCTATAGCATATTTATGTATTTGCTGATTTTACAGAAAAAAAATGATACAGAAACTCGACCCAAACTCAGAACAAAACTCTTAAAGTATCTACCTATAAACCAGATTAAAAAATCTATATAAAGTTCGGTATAAATATATGATAATTTACCGACTCGTAGTACATAGGTACCCAGTCACATATCTCTACCATATAATTAATGTTTATGTATAGGTATATATAATATAATCCGAAGTTATTTGTTAATGTTTAACAATTAAGTTAATATTTATTATCTCAGTGAAACACATTAAAAACTTGTTAAGTCTGTTTTTGTACCAATAAAGTGTAAAACAACGCAAGTTTGAAACATAATGATTTATTTGCAATTTGGTTTAACTTAGAATATTATAGTTTAAGTAAATAAAAGATTTTTCATTTGATTATACGTAATTTAAATTTGAAAGATGTACCTTTTGTAAACTTTATTCCGCATTTCTTTGTCAGTTCATTAAATTTTAATATTAAAACTGTCGATACAAATCACTTATTAAATTATAGTACCTACATACAAATAAATTTTCCTTACGCTCATACTTATTAGTATCATAACCAAATTTATGTTTAATTTAAATAAATTTAAGTATGATAAATATGGCAATTAGGAAGTTTCCCTTGACAACAGAACAGAGACATCAAGTTGAATGTTCTGTGATGATTCGTCTCCAGAATTTTGAGGAAAAACGTTTGTGGACTTTGCGAGTAACTAATTATCTGTGACATATTATAAGAAGGAAAAATTGTGGAATTTGGTTAATGAGAAGATATTGTGAATAAGGAAGGATTTTTTTTGGAACTGTGTATAATGTATAATTATGCTTTTGCTGTATAATAAAATGCCAGAAACAATTTTATACTTGTTTCAACATAAATTTAAAGTTTTTATAAAACAAAAATAATTAATAGATAAAGCGTATTATTCGGTGCAGGATTATATAGATGACAAAAATGTGTGGATTTTGTACTAAAACTCAGTTTATATAATTATTATTTTCAAAAGACTAACTGTTTTTCTTGCCGATTCTTCTCTGCAAAATCTACATTCCGAATCGGTGGTAGCTTCACTTTTACAAAAATAATATTTAAATTAAAATTAAAATTTATAAAATGACGATTTGAAAGTGCTCATGGGGCCTATTTAAATAAAGTTCTTCTTGATTTTGATTTTGGCTCCAGCGGCCTTCACAGAGTCACCTGTTTGGGAAGTCGGGTACTGAGACCCAGGTAAGAAAATAATATGATATATCATCACGATCACGATTCAGCCTGTAATATACCACTGTTGGGCATAGGCCTCTTTCCCATGTAGGAGTAGGATCGGAGCTTAATCCCACTACGCTGCTCCAACTGCGGGTTGGCGGATATATTCCCTACTATGAGTAACGATCGCTATCAGGTGTAGGTACGAGGTGTAGGACGCCGACGGCTTAACGTGCTCTCCAAGGCACGGTGATATATCATATCATAATTTAATACCGATACCTAAATTAAATAGCAAAATAGTTATAGATAAATGCATTTTAAGAGGACTCAGATAAATGAAGGTTCATCCAGGATGTCTTCCAACGAGATCAAGTCACGGCTTAGAACAAAGTCGGAAGTACTGTAGGATGTGACTATCATCAGAACGACTGTACCTATGCTCATCGCTCACAGTGCGGGTTCGCGGGTTCGTTTTATATTTGTTTGTTTTTGTGCAAATATTTCCTTTTCGAGTACGTGTATGTCCTTGCGGGTATCCCCTCCTTTCCTCAGAGATCACGTAAAACCGTCGTTAAGTTTTCATCACAAATACCTGATAGTGATCGTTTTTCCTGGGATATATCTACCAACCCGATATTAAGCAGCGTGGTGGATTAAGCTATAGTCTATCTAAAAAAAAGTCTTCAAAGAAGACGCTTCTCCTAGTAGTGTACGAGTATGTACCTACACTTTTGTCACTTCTTTATATTTAGCTCTTAAATCTTCGTTGCTATCATCTGTATTTGAACCTCAGATTCATAGCTTACGATCCAGTCGTTTTACACTCTGAAACTTCTTTCTTTTATACTTATTTACAACTTTAATGTAATTGTTTTTAATCATTTTCAGTTATTACACTTAAGCACTAGCTTAGAAATACCAAATACATCTAAATCTTTTCAGGTACTACTACTTTTCAGGTATTATGAATCTAAGTTCAACCAATTAAATTAAGTTAAACTCTCTCAAACTTGTAATACGAAGACATAAGCGTCACGCGACGTCGCCTGCAATCCAAAACAATTAATTTAAAAGACTAACCCTGTTCTTTCAACCGCAGACATCATTAATATATGAGACTTACAGCCTCCGCTCCTGAGTGATAAATGATATATGGGTTGCTTGTGACAACTTGAATCAACTTTGAGATAAAATTTTCTGCAATTTTATCGATATTTCTATAAAGATGTTTTATAGGTGAAATGTATTTTTTTTTTTTTGTACGAAATTAGATGTAAAATTTGGTTTTTTTCAGATTGGCTGATAATGTTGGTTACTCATGACACGTAATTCATAGCACGATGTTTTATAGCCTATAGTTAATCTTCCTAAATGTAAAACTACTTGAAACAAAAATAATTTCAACTCTACCCCGTAGATTAGACAGCGGAAAAGTAGTAGAAATTTGTAAAACTTAATTTTTACATACAATACAATACAATACAAACGAATACAAGTATGCTTTATTATACACTAAAAGAGGAGACATTTTTACATCGAAAAGAAAAAAAAAGGTATGTTTGAAGCAAAAATATAAATATATGCAAAGTGTTCGATAACACTTTCCGCTAAAGGAGCGATCTCAAACATGAAAATACCATGACAATATTTATACCTATTTGTAAACTTCTTTAATTGTTAAAAGACGTTTCCACTAATACTAGGCTATAAAATCACTCTTTGTCTCAAATTGAACGATTGACGAAAAAAGTGTATAAGGCGAGTGTGAATGGAAGTGTTGGAAGGGGTTAGACCTAGGCGGACTTTTCAAGACCAGATCAGAGACGTCTTGAAAAAAGGCCAGGTCAAGAGTACCCTAAACCGAAGAGCATGTATGAAAGAAATAATGAAAGTAGACGAAGCGAAACAAGTATGTAAGGATCGTAGCAAGTGGAAAGAAGTGGTCTCTGCCTACCCCTACGGGAAAGAGGCGTGATTATATGTATGTGTGTATATATGTCTCAAAAAGCATAGACAACAATTATTAATTTATCTATCAAAACAAAGTAGACCAGAGTACGTCAAAACCAGGGACCGGACAACACCGCTTAAGAGTTAAGCCTTTTCGCAGGGTAACCCCTACATGGTGTAGCCCTTATCGCAGAGTATCCTTTTATTCGAGTTACACCTCAAAACCCAGCGAAACGGGTAACTCCTTTAATATAGTAACCACGTGAAGGGGTTAACCCCTTCAGTGGCTTAAGCCTATGAGGAGGTTACCTACACGAAAAGGTTTTATTCGGGTTACCCTGAATTAACTAATAAAAAAATGAAGTATGCACTACAAAACACACTTAAACAAAATCACTGCTAAATAGTTTTTAATTCCTTCCGTAGTTTCGTCCGAGTTACGACTTCCAATTTTCTAATTGAAATGATAATACATATTATAATAATAACTCTGAGAATGAACAAGTTCAGACACGAAAAAACCGGCGCGAGCGTCGGCGCGGCGGGAAAATGCCACGTGTGGTAGTGGTTAAGCAATTCTCAATCTAATGTCGACTACGAAGAGTACATATTTAATGTACTTTGTTGGATTGGCTTACCATGTTACAGTGTTACAGGGTTTTGAAAGGGTATCCCTTATCGGAAAAGGGTTGGTTTAAGCCGTTCGCAGGTGTTACATGCATCAAAGGCTTTATTTTTTTAGCGCTTCAAAATACCCCTTCAAAAACCCTTTCAACGAGTACCCGGCCGGTCCCTGGCTCAAAACGCAAGAAATATTCATATATATAATATGTATAATGTATATAGGATATAATATCAACAGTGACAACATAGTATATTTTTTACAAATAAATACTTTTTAGAAGGAACATAAGAACTCGTATAACCATATATATTATTAAGAACCTTGCTTATAATATTCTTGCCATAGATATCTTCAGGAATCGCGGTACATTTGACTAATCCATACAAAAAGTGTTTTCCATATAAGTAAAGTTATAATTTTAATGAAAATGTCGGTAAATTCCATAATATGTTTATTAACTAATATTGCGATCCTAGCCCCATTTCGTATTGTGTTTACATCTAAATACTAGACTAACTATCTAATACTAGAATTTGAAATGTTTTAAAAGTGGTTTAAAAAAGTAACTCCCGAGTCATAAAAGTCTTATTTATTACTAGCTTCTGCGCGCGACTTCGTCGGCGTGGACTCCGCTCCTATTGGTCTTAGCATGATGATACATAGCCTATAGCCTTCCTCGATAAATAGGCTATCTAACACTGGAAGAATTTTTCAAATCGGCCCAGTAGAACCAGAGATTACCGCGTTCAAACAAACAAACAAACAAACAAACAATCAAAAAAAATCTCCAGCTTTATATATTAGTATAGATAAGATTATGTTTTATTATAATACTAGCTTCTGCGCGCGACTTCGTCGGCGTGGAATAAGACCAATTCTGTCATACATGATTTGTGCGAAACTTTAACCGTTTACGCAGCAGAAGCTCTCAAAAGGAAACAAAACTCCGATTTTGAAACATCTTTTATTGGTGCTACGCTTCTATTGGTCTTAGCGTGATGATATATAGCCTATAGCCTTCCTCGATAAATGGGCTATCTAACACTGGAAGAATTTTTCAAATCGGACCAGTAGATCCTGAGATTAACGCGTTCAAACAAACAAACAAACAGACAAACAAACAAACAATCAAACAAACAAACTCTTCAGCTTTATTATATTAGTGTAGATTAGATTAGTATTGTAGGTTAAAAATGTAATATTTGATTAACATTTCTTTAACAAAAATTACACTTTTATCTTTCACTAGCTTCTGCGCGCGACTTCGTCGGCGTGGACTCCGCTCCTGTTGGTCTTAGCGTGATGATATATAGCCTATAGCCTTCCTCGATAAATGGGCTATCTAACATTGAAACAATTTTTCAAATCGGATCAGTAGATCCTGAGATTAGCGCGTTCAAACAAACAAACAAACAAACAATCAAACAAACAAACTCTTCAGCTTTATAATATTAGTATAGATAAGCTAAACATTTATGTTTACATACATAAATACATACTAAGATTTATGGACATAGAACAATATTAAAAAAAAAAACCTTTAATTTTAAATTCTTTTAGTAAAGTAACTTTGTTGGAATAAGGCATATTAAAAGTCAGATTGATTTCGAAATCAAACACCACTTTATCAGAAATGGCTTTAAAAGGACCTTTGAATCATAATTTAACAATAAGATATTATGGTAATAAGATATAATATTTTGAGCACAGAAATGTTTCCAATAGCACACAGATCAGAGACAATTTTCTTATTAAATACACAAACATCTATCTAAACACTTTTATTCTATTGGACTCAAACTCTTAATACCATTTCTAAAACTCTCAACTCCGAGGCACATGAATGAGATTTGAAATATTTTTTAATATTTTTCCATAATTTATCGACCTATTAACCAAATATGAAAATAATTTCTTAAGAATGCATTCCTTTCATATCTTACCATACAAAACTACCATAACATAATTATACCTACCAGCGTACGATTGCGTTTCTTCGATATCATTCTGGATTCCTGAGCTTAGTAATACCAGTTAGGATTCTTACACAGATATTATAAAAATATTATAAATATACTAGCTGACCCCAAAAACGTTGTTTTGCCGTATATTTTATTAACCCCCTTAATCACCCCCCCTTATAACTCAGGGAAATGAAAAATAGATGTTGGCCGATTCTCAGACCTACCCGATATGCACACAAAATTTCATAACAATCGGTCCAGCCGTTTCGGAGGAGTATTTTAACTAACATTGTGACACGAGAATTTTATATATAAGATTGAACCTTCAATTATGATATTGAAACTTTTTTGATCGTAAAGTAATTTATAACTAGCTTATACGCACGACTTCGTCTCCTTTGCTATGATATTTGTGTAGGCGCCTACATACGCCACTACATCAGAGTGGTAGTCAATGCTCTATATTTTAATAATTTATATATTATATATGTTGATATTTGTAACTCCATTTACGTTGATATCAAGTAATCAAATCTTTTTTTTTATATAACTAAGTCGGTAAACAAGCGTACGGCTCATCTGATGGTAAGCAAATACTTACTGTAGCCTATAGATGTCTGCAACACCAGACACATCGCAAGCGCGTTGCTGACCCTATCCCCAATCCCCCCCCCCTAAAATTACTAATTTCAAGTCGGTAGACCTTAAAAGCAGTCTTGAATCGTCATCATAGAAAACATAATTATATTTGTTTTAATTAATTTGATATAGATAAAAACTTTGCACTTACTATTTAACACAAACTGTGTTTTATTATAAAATTAGTAATATCTTGCATGATACCTACCTATCAGCGCCACTAAATCCACACATCCTTATTACATATAATTATCTCGTAATATCTTTAAATATTCATTCATTGAATTTATTACAAATCCTAAGATAAAAGCGTACAAACGGACAAAAATCCTATAGTTTTCTGTATGTAACTAAACAAATGTGTATAGATAAGTCAAAACGTGTGAAAATGAGTTGAGCCTTCGATTCGTCACGCGATAAAACTGAAATCATTATCACGGATAATGTGACAAAAGTACAAGAAAAACACGTCTTTAAATTTTTTAGTATTTTTATTTTTATTTTTTCATAATAATTGTAGTCCTCGGTAAATAACTGATTATTTTTTAAAATACATATGTATATAAGTTAAGGAAAAATAAATTTAATTTTAAACTATATTACTGTGTATTTATTTATAAATATTTCGTAACTTTTGTAGGATAGTAAACGTAGAATTCAATTCCATTTCATATTAATGAAATTATCAAATTTTTAAACTGAATCTGTTTATTAAATAATAATATATTAACTAAAATATTCGCCTTTACCTAATTTTAATAATTATCACGACATATTGCAAAAAATTTATTACTCCGAAAATTTGTCTAATAAACAGTTATTTATGGTACCGACACTTTTAAAATTTTATCTAAGCACGTACACTGAGCCATTCAACTTTGACAGAAAAAAACCAGCTTTATCTAATCTTTGGTGATAAAAAATTTAATTGAATATGTTAACTTCTTAAGCCTAATTTGCTTCGGTCAAATGAAAAAAAAATAGCTGTCAGTTATAACAATGTAGTTACATTTTTTATCTGCGCTCAGTTATACTTTTAAGCAAATATTTTGGTAATCTGCATTTAAAAATGTAAGTAATGTACAAAATCAGTCAAATGGAAGCAAAAATTTAAGCATTAAATAAATTTTTATTGGAAAGTCTTCCTATCATATCATTGTATAACATTGGTAACATTTCGTCTACTGAACTCATATTAGAACTTTCAGATTATTTTACAGATAAATTATTATTTTTTTCTGGTTTCCTACAAAAAGGAGCAATTAGTGTTAGTTTTCTATAATTACTATTGATATAGATTTTTAATAATTAAAGTAAAAAAGTATTGTATAAAAATAATTATTAGATTCAATTGACACCTTGTTAATTCATTCTTGACTTATTTCTTCATCTAATTTCATAGTAATATGGAAGTCTGCAGCATATTTCAATTAAAACCTCTTTTTAAGGAATCAAACCTTAGAAGGGTAAGCATTAAATGACATAGAAGACAGGAATCTAGCGTTTTGTGTCTGTTTAATATTAAAATACGGTATTAGCTTTGTAAATAACTGTAAATTATCTTAATATGATTAAATATTTAATATTTTGTGACATATTAGCTATTTAAGGATTGGTAAATTAACACTAAGGAATAAAACCTTCTTTTTTACGCCTGTGTCACTTGCGCTAAATTGTGATGTTTGTCAGATCGTTCGACGTTTTTGGTCAATGCATTACTGTCATGGGTCATTGCGTGACATTTTATAGCCTGACACTACTAAATCAAATATAATAAAGATATAGAAATCTGTCGTAGATTTCGCTATTAGTGGATTAAAATAAATTGTCTTGAAGTAAAACCACATGACAAGCATTAGATTACGCATAAAAAAAGAATCCAATGTAATATATTTTACCTTAAATTTTGTTCGCGTTAATCCCCGTGTGAACATTAAAATATAAAAAAAGAATCATCAAAATCGGTGCACCCATTAAAAAGTTGTGATATAACACACATGAAAATACAGTCAAATTGAGAACCTCCACCTTTTTTTGAAATAGGTAGGTACTTAACAAAAGAAAGTATTTATTTCCCTCCTATATAGATTCTCATCCTACTAAGTGCCGCTGTGTGTAAAGCTTTAAAAAAAACTTAGACCAATAGATAGTAGGTTTTATATTTATTCTAATAAGAATCTAATTCTAATACATACATACATATAATCACGCCTCTTTCCCGTAGGGGTAGGCAGAGACCACTTCTTTCCACTTGCTACGATCCTTACATACTTGTTTCGCTTCGTCCACTTTCATTATTCCTTTCATACATGCTCTTCGGTTTAGGGTACTCTTGACCTGGCCTTTTTTCAAGACGTCACCGATTTGGTCTTGAAATGTCCGCCTAGGTCCCTTCCAACACTCCCATTCACACTTGCCTTATACACTTTTTTCGTCAATCGTTCTTCATTCATTCTCTCAACATGGCCAAACCATCTCAGCATACCCTTAATTCTAATTCATAATTCTAATAAGAATAAATATAAAACCTACATTTTACATTAAAAAAAACTAAGTTATTATTTAACAAAGAAACAGTAAATCAAAACCTACGTCCATGCTACATGTCGACGTAATATACGGTTTAAGTGATCTTTATACCGAGATAAGTTTAATGAATAAATTATTTTTTTTAAAGAAGAAAACGTACAAGTCACAATTTATAAAGCTTACTCTAAAGACTTGTTTCATTTTATTAATTAACATATCACGTTAACATATCAGATAACTAAGATTTTTTTATAAACAAACTTGCTGACCCGGCAAACCTTCTGCCATACGAACAGGGACTCCATTGTCACCAAGGGCTATAAGAAATAATAGCCTATGACCTATTCTCAGACCTACCAAATATATACAAAATATTTCATAAAATTCGGTAAAGCGGTTTCAGAGGAGTTTTTTAACAAAAACTGTGGCACGAGATTTCTATACATTAAAATTTAAGTATGCAACATATTATAGAAATTAAAAATGTCAAGCATACAAAACTGATTTTCGAAATAAAAAAATAAAAATAAACTTATACTTACGAATACAAACAAAGTCACAGATAAATACATGTATTAAATTATATTTATATATTATAGCTAATGACCAGGTGTCGCGTATATTATTTGTAATATTTAATACTAGACAGCTATGTAGCGCGCACGTGCCCCATACATATGTTACACATACATACATACATACATAAAACTACACACATTAATAGAATTATTTATTATAAATAACATTTATATAAAAGCTTATCGTTTATGTTATGAATTACAAACGTTTATTGAATTTACTACGAGTTATGTTTTTATAGTTTTCTGTTATTTATTACTAGCTTCTGCGCGCGACTTCGTCGGCGTGGACTCCGCTCCTTTATATGCTCTTTGCTCCGCTCCTATTGGTCTTAGCGTGATGACACATAGCCTATAGCCTTCCTCGATAAATGGGCTATCTAACACTGAAAGAATTTTTCAAATCGGCCCAGTAGTTCCAGAGATTACCGCGTTCAAATAAACAAACAAACAAACAAACAAACAACCAAACAAACAAACTCTTCAGCTTTATATATTAGTATAGATCAGTTTGTTATTTATACTTACTATTATAAAGAGGAAATCTTTGTTTTATTGTTTGTTTATAGTAGAAAAATACTCAGATACTGGATCGATTTAAAATGTCTTTCACTTATGTATAGCTTTGATATCACTGAGTGTCATAGACTCTATTAATGGGAGTATTCCATTACAAGTATTACGTCTCCATATTATGAAAAATTAGAGTCTAATCCGTCTCGCTGCTCCACTATGGGTTGCCGGATAATTTACCTAACAACATCCCATTATAGTAATGTAGACTCATTGAAGAACAGTGCGGCTTCCCTCAAAAATAAATTACCACCAACATTATTAGTTATATAAAGATACTAGCGACCCACTCCAGATTCACACGGTTGCTAAAACTATCAGTGTTCCTTTGCTATATTATGCATGTATTATACATATAAACCTTCCCCTGGAATCACACTATTTACTAAAGAAAACCGCGTCAAAATCCGTTGCCTAGTTTTAAAGATCTAAGCATACAGACAGCGGGAAGCGACTTTGTATCATACCATGTAATGATAATTACCTGTATTAAAAATCAAAACCATAATTGTCGGCGTTAATAGAGATTTTTGCCGCTAAACTAGAACGTTAATTTATCAACAGAATAAACACAAAGCAAGTTAGAGACATACCGCGAATGTAAGACCAAGGGATGTAGGGCAGGGGTCGGAGTGATCATGAAAAATCGTCCATCCCTTACGATGGCGTGACGTCTTGGATTTATTGTCTTTGATGCGTTTTATTTTACGTTGAGGAAATTTAATCGTCGTAGAGATAAAGATTAAATACTTTGTAGTTTTTTTTATACGTACTTATATATTTTTAGTATCGGTTAAGTCTTAAACATTTTGGTCTTAATTGAAAAGGTGCTTAGTGTTTGTAACCAAGTTTGTGTTTATTAAAATATATATGTCATATTCTAATTGTCGGAGGGAATTAAAACTGCGACACATTTTTAACTAAAACTAAGTAATTTCAGTTTTACACTTTACAAAGATAACAGATTCCTGGATTATGTTTGTTATAATCTAAATCTAATTACACATTCACAAAAAAATAATGACACAGGCACAGTCTCAATTTATGTAGAATAATTTACACACACACAAACACAAAATAATGATATTATAATTTTTAAACTTTTTAATTTTTTTAAAGTAAAACTTCTTTACCCACGTTGACTTGGGGAGTAAGCTGGTGAATGCGTAACGAGAGCGTTACGAAAAGCGTGATCGGGCGAGGCGAACGGAGCAAGAGAGAGAGAGGTGCCAGCACACATTTCTCCCTTTCTCTCATAGCCGGGCCACAGCCAGGTACAGGCCTATTGCTTAAGAAGCTTTACTTCAGTCGTGTGGTCTAAAGCAGTGTTCCGCAAAGGGTGTACCGCGGCACAGTGGTGTGCCGTGGTCGTTAATAATGGTGTGCCTTGAAAAAATAAACTTTACGTTTGTTGATTAATAATAAATATTGTTTCGATGTTAAATAAATGTTGATTAATCTTACTTAAAAAATTATTTTTTATTTGTGGTGTACCTCCAAAATATTTTCCTTTTCCTAGGTGTACCTTGAACACAAAAAGTTTGCGGAACACTGGTCTAAAGCGCACTCGCTTTTTATTGTATTGTACACCACAAACATTTAATATTCATACAGTTTTTGTACAATGAACAGATTTAGAGTTCATTAGCCAGTACTTCCAGACAACTAATATGCTATGCATATTCAAACTAAATAAAAAATGAACTTAAAATTGCCTTACTAATCAATTATTATAAAATGCTTAACTTCCCGCTTTCTTAAATATTTACCTAAGACGTAAAATACAGGTTTATCATTATATATAAAAACATTTAATTTAATACAAAAAGACCTGAAAAAACAAACTCGAAATCATGTCGCTCCGTTACTTGTATTAAAATAAACGTAATTGTGCTTAAAAAACGTAAAAAAAAAAGTAAATAGTAAGCTTGTCTCTATTGTCTAAAATACAATTCGTTTGCTTTGTTAAATAAATGGAAAATTCAGTTTAAAAGCGCCCTCTCACTGTCTTTTATAAAGTTGCTTTCCGCTGAAAAAAATGCCTGAAAAACAGTTTCTTAAATGTTCGCACAGATGGCGTTAGCGTCGTTAAAATTTTAAATTTTTTTTCCAAGATTTTATTCAATAAATTTGTTTGATTTAAATTAAAGATTAAGATTTATTTGTTTTATTTATTAACTAAGTAAAATTTTATAGATGTAAAAAAACTTGATCGTCGAATACGACTTAAACTGCTTTTAATTTGGGTCAATTTTATTCGTTATTTTTTCACTATTTTCACGCATCGTTTAACATTCCCAATGCAATTGTCTTTAAAATCGTTTATTTTGTAATATTTAAACTAGCAATATGACTCTTTATTTTATTTTTTTTATTGATATTCAAAAGGATTTAAAGTTCGATTGGCGATTTAAAGATAGTTACGCTTTACTTTCATGTCTACTATTAAGCATAAAATTAAAGTAGTTTAATTTAGGAGAGAAATATAACAACAACAAATAAACTACCTCTCTGATCATTCAGTTTATCGGAGATCAGAAGTGAGGAGAGGACGACGGAGGGTCGAACTCGTTAATTAACAATGTAATTTAACTAAGACTAACTACTTAGTATTCAATGGACTCACCGAGCGGGCGCCGGGTCTATAGCAGATGATGGTCGTGGCAGAGGGACAAAGTCAGAGCAGTGCCCGGGACTTGCGACCCCGGGTGTAGGTTTAAGGAGGGCCCTCCTAACGATGCGCATCGGCGCTCACCGTTCACTGCTCGAGTTGCTCACGCTGTCTAACTAAATAAGCAACAATTAATTCGTGTACACAGACTAACTATTAGAAGATTCGAGGTTAAGCTACTAGCAGGATACACAAGTGCACCGTGTCACGCCAGAGCCAAGACTGAAGCGCTGAAGACTTAGCCGACGACAGAATGACTCGAATAATAGAATGAGTGAAGGTAGATGAATATCGACAACATCGCAGGTACCTACCGACATTAATAACTATCTGCATTGATTCCCCGACACGGCCATTCTGACGTGCGCGCGTCCTCGCGCGCTATCTATTTCAATCTTAGGTATTTGTAAGCAAAAACAAAATATCGCTCGACTATCCTGACAAAAACCTATCCAACATCTTAATATCTGATCCAGTCCACGCTTGACCTTCCGACTAGAAATAATTGGTTTCAGTTAGCAAGTCGCTCAGTCACACCAGTTTTTTTTTTAATATGGTTATCATCATCATGATTACAGTCATATCAATATGGTAAGTATCACTGGTCTAGGTTTACAATAGGAAAACCCCTACAGTTCAAACATGCTGGTCTAAATCGTCACCCACTAAAGCAGGTGAGATTCCTGCAGTGCTTCACAGATCATTATAAAAAGGCTGGTCAGAATCGTCGCCCACCAAAGCAGGCGAGACTCCTACAGCGTATCATGGATCATCTCCCACAACAGCAGAAGACCATACTAATGTTAAACAGGCTGGTCGGAACCGTCACCCGCTAAAGCAGGCGAGACTCCGACATTGTACCACAGTTGTAACAAATAGTATCAGATGTAGCAGTCGTAGTATCAGAGTTGGCAATCATAGTATCAGAGTGAGTCGGTTCGCTCATCCTAACTTAACGATTATCATCAGCTCAACACTAAGACCGTTTTGATGACATGGACTAACCCGGTAAGTGAACCACTTCAGTCAACCTCACGAGGTATGACTCGGAACTACACTTCAGCTAGACCAGTCAACCCAAAATTTGACAATGACAGCATACTTCACACGCTTAAACATCTAGACAAGTCTATCTCGATCAAGATGTAGCCTGGCTTTGCAAACAGCCCGACAAGCCAATCCTAGACGACATATTTCGTCTGTTACCACTTGACAAGTCAATGACTCGGACGACCCATTTCGTCTGTTAGCGCTCGACAAGCCAATCCTCAACAGGATATGACCAGACGACACATTTCTGTTGCTAGACAAGCCAATGACCCGGACGACGCATTTCGTCTGTTACCACTAGACAAGCCAATGACCTGGACGACACATTTCGTCTGTTAGCGCTCGACAAGCCAATCCTTTGCAGGATGACTTGGACGACACATTTCGTCTGCCGCTAGACAGGCCAAAGACCCGGACGACACATTTCGTCTGCTACCACTAGACAAGCCAATGACCTGGACGACACATTTCGTCTGTTAGCGCTCGACAAGCCAAACCTTCGCAGGATGACTCGGACGACACATTTCGTCTGCTGCTAGACAGGCCAAAGACCCGGACGACACATTTCGTCTGTTACCACTAGACAAGCCAATGACCTGGACGACACATTTCGTCTGTTAGCGCTCGACAAGTCAATCCTTCGCAGGATGACTCGGACGACACATTTCGTCTGCTGCTAGACAGGCCAATGACCCGGACGACACATTTCGTCTGTTACCACTAGACAAGCCAATGACCTGGACGACACATTTCGTCTGTTAGCGCTCGACAAGTCAATCCTTCGCAGGATGACTCGGACGACACATTTCGTCTGCTGCGCGACAGGCCAATGACTCGGACGACACAATTCGTCTCACTCATAACCAGCAATCATCCAGGACAAGTCAGCCGACTGAACGGACCTGACTTGGACGACGATTTTCGTCAGATGATGCTAAATACATGACAATGACAAGCTGGCCCATTGCATGAGTGTTGCTCGGACGACAAATTTCGTCTACCTTCTGGGAAAAAGACGTGTGCCTACCATCTAATCGCCCTGGATTAGTTATGACGACACTTTTCGCCCAGCGTCAACCATTAGCAACAAATTTCAAACCACATTCGTCACACACTAAACACCTAAGCAGTAAGTACAATAAGTAGGCAGTACCTATATAGGAATAAGAAGAAAAAGCCACAACAGTACCTTGTACTCAGTCAAACTCTACGTAAAAAGGGGAAAGTAGACAAACTCTGCGCTCTAAACTGATATAGATTGTTTCAAGAATTTTACAATAATCTGAGCCATAATTGTCAATAAACCAATTATAACTTATTACTTCACACAAATACCACAGCCATGTGCCATCGACGTCATCACAACCAAAACTATACTTCGACAACAAGTTACAACCAAGCTTGAAAAACCCACGATTAAATACCTCTAACACCATAGCTCTCTAGCCGAAGAGCAGTCATATTGCTCTCTCACATCTCAGTACGCATATCCCATGAATGGATAGCCCGTGTCAGTCACCCCTGTGACTACACGCTACGGTCTCAACAGACCACGACCTCCGTCAGTAAGTTAAACTTTGCACACCGCTCACCCACGGACTACTTGGGTTGCCCCAAGAGACACCTTCTACAGCTGGCTACGACTACAAAATAACTACACTGGTACGGTTGAACACATTACAGTCGATAGAGTCATTCACTCGAGTCTCTCAGTCTGCTTAAACTTGAACATCATCATTATCAACAAGATCATAAATTACATCAATATCGTCTGGTACATGACATGCTGGCATTTTCCTTAACTTTTCGTGAACTTTGTAGGCACGTTGACAATTTAAGCTTTAAGGGTATACCGATTACCTTCGAGAACTTTTATTACGCAAAAAGGGCCTCGATATTTCGGATCAAGTTTAGTTTGATTACGCTCCTCATTTTGTAACAAAACAAAATCGCTGATAGGATATTAAAAAGCCTAGCTGTCTCTATGAAGGAACTATCGAAATCATATACTTCCATTTAAAACCCTTGCTTCCCATAGTTACTCAATTATCTTAGCATAGATGGAAACATACTCGTATAATAGTTTTAACAGTTACCTACAACGTCTGCCTTAAAATGTAACTACTCACGTATTAGTGTCATTCAACTTTAAACCGCGTAGTTGATAAAGTCTAAATCAAATTTGCATCAAGAGGTATGAGCAAATAGACTTAGAAAATCACATACCTGTCTACTTATTTATTTAACAAACTAGCCACGTAATTAACTCAAATAACTAGTATCTAAAGGAATAATTAATATTTTTAAACTAAAAATATTTCATTGAATCGATTGAAAATTCTTCTTAAATAAAAATCGATTATTATTTTAAATCAAATTGGCAATGTGTGAGGAAGTCACTAATTTCAAATTTTCTTGAACTGTTAAAAGAAAACGAATGGACAGACTATAGTAAGAATTTTCAATAGTTACCTACTCATAAACAAAATTATTAATCTTAGGTTACCTACCTATAACTATTGTTGTAATAGGTTTATGATTGTACCAAGGTGTTATCAATTAACTCTCTGTAATTTAAACGTTCACAGAATAACTAAAACAACTTTTAAACAGTTTAAATAAATCAATCAAAGGTAGAAGAAAGACTAAAACCCTCAATGAGACACTAATTATCTACACGTTCATGATACACACTTTTAACTATAGCGAATTAATTATTATCACAGTAATCACTTATACGCCACGTAATAATTAAAACTACCTGCTTATTCACTTGCAAATTACAACAATCGCACCAATAGATGATAAAAATGGCGACTGACTAATCAGAAAATTAGTATTAAATATTCGGAAGATGGCGTCTTTAATTTTACGCTCTTTCGGTACTTCGACAAATAATATTAGTTAAAATATCGTGCAAGATAGTAGAAACAAACTCAAAAATATCCGTTACAGAGGGTAATCGAAAATACTCAAGCTAAAACGATTTTACACTTTATCACAAACAAGTGGGTAACCACAAAAACTTAACAAACAACCTAAGTACCACGAGTACTCTCGCAACATTGAATATTGTAACTTTGAACTTAGTTTATTCCTCAGTCATACCAAGTAAAAGTTTATGAAGAGACAGGTTACTACTACTGTTAAATCAGTTTAAATGATGACGACTCGACTTGCGCTTCGATCGCACGATAATTCAACTACGGGACTACGCGAACGCGATTCTCGTGGCATCGTGAAATAGATTACTCACTGTAGTAAGATTCTTAGTGGGCACGATAACAGCATCCCACCCACAAAAACTTAACTTAAAGCAACTACCCAGAGTCATGTACCAACGTCAATCAAAACTTTCAATAACCAAACTTATTTTCTACCACGACACTAACAACTATGTAAGCCACCTTTTCCAAGGCTTCACAAGCCAACCAGCAATTACAATTGCTCCACAATCCACGTGTATCCCTCTTGGATCACGTCACAGTGTATCCCTCTTGGATCACACATTCATCACAGTGTATCATCCTCTTGATGACTACACACTACACATCACTAAGATGTTCACCATTATGATCGTCATCTACATTAAACTCAATTGGTACATTATCTTCTGGCATCTTCCTTAAACGACTGTCGCTGCGACTACCGCGACGGCTCGCACTACAATTACGCTCACGATCTGACATTGTGACTGAATCGAAACAAAAACTGAATCGCAAAATCTATTAACAAAATTAATCACTACACAACTACCTTTGTATCACAATAAAACTAAATTCAACAAATAACCGGTAAATCGAATTACGTAATCGAACACTGAACAAAAACCACTTGTACACCGATAAGAATAAAACAGAACGACCGAAAAGAACTAAAATATCGACGTACCTACTAATCACCACGAAATATTGTAACTTACTATCGGCGCACGACTTTCGCGATGTGGGTCGTTAAGGTTGCATCCCACTTCTGATATCGGAGATCAGAAGTGAGGAGAGGACGACGGAGGGTCGAACTCGTTAATTAACAATGTAATTTAACTAAGACTAACTACTTAGTATTCAATGGACTCACCGAGCGGGCGCCGGGTCTATAGCAGATGATGGTCGTGGCAGAGGGACAAAGTCAGAGCAGTGCCCGGGACTTGCGACCCCGGGTGTAGGTTTAAGGAGGGCCCTCCTAACGATGCGCATCGGCGCTCACCGTTCACTGCTCGAGTTGCTCACGCTGTCTAACTAAATAAGCAACAATTAATTCGTGTACACAGACTAACTATTAGAAGATTCGAGGTTAAGCTACTAGCAGGATACACAAGTGCACCGTGTCACGCCAGAGCCAAGACTGAAGCGCTGAAGACTTAGCCGACGACAGAATGACTCGAATAATAGAATGAGTGAAGGTAGATGAATATCGACAACATCGCAGGTACCTACCGACATTAATAACTATCTGCATTGATTCCCCGACAAGTTTTTAACACAAGCTCAAAAACAAAAACAAAAACACCTGTACTTTTTTTATTGAGGTTAGCACTGTTTTATTGACGAGACACCTAGCGCCACCTCCAAAATGAGCAAAACATAGGACTAATTACGACATACAAACCAACGAAATGAAAACATCGTCGTTACCTAAAAAATCTTGTCAAAGACAGACACTTTTTAATTCGGTCGCGTAATACCAACTTAACCCTTTACTGCGCATGTCCGTATACATAAGTAGGTGAGGGAAAAAAACACAAATTTATACCGGGCAAATTTTAAACCTATACTTTTTTTTTCCTCTCCCGCATTTTTATGTCGATCCTTTGTATGTGTGCGTTGTGCCAGTTTTAATTACGTATTGACTTAATTTGCCTGCGAGCCTGGCTGTTTCTGAGCACCTTTGAAACGTTTATCGGTGAAATAATGGTGTTTAAGCAGTTTTATCTGTCGACGACGTGTTTCTGACTGCTCTAACGAGTGTAGGTTATGTTTTGATGACCGTTGGAGGGTTAAGTTGTTAGTTTTGGAGGGAAATGGTGATGCAGTTTGATATACTCGAACGGGAATCGTGATTTTTGGATTGTTTCGCTAACTACGTCGATTTTAGCCGGGAAGATGTGATATATGTAAGTTTATTTGTTAATTAGTGCATGTTTTAATGATTGTTGTGTTGATGAATGTTAGAAGTGATGACGCATGATGCCACCTGTTGATGATTAAAATCATGACGCGTGTAAGTTATAGCTTAGTTTCTTACAATTAATTAAAATTTATTGTCTTAGAATTTATTGAGAATACGTCTTCAATCTATAAACTAATTCAAATATTTAATATAGCGCTAAAATTTTAATTTGAAAGTGTTATTCATTTTTTTCTAAGAAGACAGGAGAACTTATTATTAGACATTTTGTTCGTTTGTTTATCGTAAATTAAATAAAACGATAAAAAATCCTGTGTATATAATTATAATTATAAATAGACATATATGAAAATCAGTAATATAGCTATTTAAGTTTTTTTTCTTTCTTACAATGTTCTAAGAACCAGGTAGATGGCGTTTCACTTAAAAAAATACATCGACGGTAATAGAAGTCTTATATTACTTTAAATACTTGAATTAACGCTTAGATAACCCATGACTAATTTATTACATCTTACACTAATTTATTTATGTTAAATCGCCAAAATAAATGGAGGTATACGCATAACCTTCGAACGACTGCACCAAAAGTGGAAAATTCATATATTGTGTTCATTATTTTCGGGACAAGGTCTTGTTAAAGAAATTAAAAAAGATTCTATACCTATAATTATATAAGACACTTGTTGAATACTCAGAATTAGAACCAGAAAATTAAACTATGTGTTGCTTTGAAAAAACAAAGGCTTTATGTTACAATTTTTCTTTATACATTTTGATACAAAGAATAAAATATAAAAACCTTTAACCTACCTGAAAAAAAACAAAGAAACGACATTCAAAATTATTTAACCGATTCCTTTAAATAAAATTAAAATACCTGATAGCGATCGTTACTCATAGTTGGGAATATATCCGCCAACCCGCATTGGAGCAGCGTGGTGGATTAAGGCCTGATCCTTCTCTTACATGGGGAAGAGGCCAGTGGGATATTACAGGCTGAACCGTGAAAATTAAAATAAAATATTTCTTTTATAATTGACTACAATCGAGTGTCAATTTTTTTTAAAAACAATAAATATCACTACTGCTATAAAAGAGGTATACCATGCTTTATATAAAAACTCAAAGGAATTTTATTCCTTTAGATATATTCACGAGAAAAAATGTGGTGTTACGAAGTACGCCAGGTCATCCTGTTTACATTCCTGTGCCACGTCTTTGAACTCATAAATGAATAAATTATCGAATCTGTAGTGAGTAACCATTTATCGAGGTTGTGCACAGCAGGAAATATTCCGCTCAAAATCTGTAGTAGTCCGTCTGGGAAAGTAACTCAACCTTACAAAAGATCACAGCTACATGACACTATTCAAGTAGTGTTGCATTCCTGTGGTGAGTAAGATGGCCAGAGCTCCTGGGGAGGGGAGGGAATAGGGTTGATGATACGCTTGCGATGTTCTATTATGCTGCAGGCGTCCATAGGGTATGGTGACCACTTACCATCAGACGAAGCGTAGGTAGTATGCCACAATTTTCAGCACGTGTGAAGGAATCCTGTGTCGTGTCCTACCGAAACTCCGCATTTACATTAAGTCAAAAAGTCCTAAGCTACAAGCTTTTGCTCATAACCTCAGTGTTTTGCTTGAAACTTTACACTTTTACGTTCTTCTGAATGTTTAAAATATGCGCTGTTTATCGACCATCTTTAATTTTTATTTGTTAGCATTTCATAGCAGATCTGGCAAAGTTTAGATTTTTTAAATGTTATATTCAACTTACACTACTACAACTAAAAATTTGTTAATGATCTCTATATCTGTAGTAAAAAAGTTGGTGAAAAATCTTTGAATTATACAAAAAATTTTGAAATTCGCAACAAAACATATCATACAAACACAAACACATACATAAGAACAACCATACAATGATACTTTAATAGCTGCATTTGTTTTACCTGAATCAGTATCCCACGTTACAAATGCTCCCTTTATTTACGACCAATAATGAACTGACAACTTTAGAAGTCATAAAGGCCAACCAGATATATTTTACGCGGTAACGCCTTAAGATTGTTAAAATCAAGGCTTTTGAGGTGCTTTTTTGACCTGTTTGTTTGAATTTTGTGCACTGGGTGAAGCAATGAACTCCAGCAGAAAGTGTAAAAATATTATAATTAATAAATTAATATGTGACCTTTTTTATAATAAACTAGCTTCTGCACGCGACTTCGTCCACGTGAACTCCGCTCCTATTGGTCTTAGCGTGATGATATATAGCCTTTCTCGATAAATGGGCTGAATATAACAATGAAATAATTTTTCAAATCGGAGCAGTAGTTCCCGAGATTAGCGCTTTCAAACAAACAAACAAACTCTTCAGCTTTATAATTATACATAGTATAGATGTAGAGCAAAAATATCCGGCTAAAAATCTGGAACAGCCTTACTGAAGAAGTACCTCAACCTGACAGAAGATCGTGGCTAAAGAATTTTCTCAGGTAGTGTTGTGTTCCTGTGGGGAGTAATGTAGCCAGAGCTTCTGGGGAAGATTGGGAGTAGGGTCGGCGACGCGCTTGCAATACTTCTGCTTTTGTGGGCATCTATAGGCCACAGTAACTGCTTACCATCAGGTGAGCTATGCCCTGTTATACCACCCCAAACGTATTAAAAAAATAAACAAATTACGACTTGTTTTTTAAAGTAATTATATAGTAATATGTATCTATCTACACTAATATATAAAGCTGAAGAGTTTGTTTGTTTGTTTGTTTAAACGCGGTAATCTCTGGAACTACATGGCCGATTTGAAAAATTCTTTCACTGTTAGATAGCCCATTTATCGAGGAAGGCTATAGGCTATGTATCATGTATCATCACGCTAAGACCAATAGGAGCGGAGTCCACGCTGACGAAGTCGCGCGCAGAAGCTAGTCGTAATATTAAATCCGATATCCTAATACATCATCTAGAATTTTTAAAGTTTTGTATACACATATAAAAAAACGCAGAATAAGTCGCGGTTATCAGCTAGTATAACATAAGGGATAAACATTTGAGGAATGAAATAAAAAAGAAAGTTGTCCATGCAAAAGGTTTATACTTATTTGTTTAAGCTGTTCAAGTTGAAATGAAAGAGCAACCTGCCCAGCTGTCAATATGTTGTATGTTTACGACGCGATGGAATGGTGCTAATTTCGCTCTACACTTGAATGACTGTTGGTTCGATTCTTTTTTTAAAAATGTTTTACCTTTTTGTTGTTTGATGATTGTAATATTGGGTGATTTTTACGGTTTTGCCAATGCTCATTAAATTATGACCAATATGTTTTGAGATACAATTTACAAAAATAGCAAATTCGCTTTTTTATTTTATTAAATCTATACTAATATTATAAAGCTGAAGAGTTTATTTGTTTGGTTGATTGTTTGTTTGAACGCGGTAATCTCTGGAACTACTGGGCCGATTTGAAACATTCTTTCAGTAATAGATAGCCCATTTATCGAGGAAGGCTATAGGCTATGTATCATCACGCTAAGACCAATAGGAGCGGAGTCCACGCCGACGACGTCGCGCGCAGAAGTTAGTTAAATGATAAGAATGAAGATGAAAGTTTTTAATATCTATCGTAGAACAGAATCTTATTTTTTTTTTCATTAGACATTAATACAAACATTATATATTCACATCAGGCATTGCCTGTGTATAACTAAGAATTTCCCTTATAATTTTTTTGTGTAGGTATCCCTTTCAACGTGAGAATTCGAATGTGTGAAAATTCCTTTAGGACCTCATTAGATCAACGAGATAGATTCCCCGATTTTGAAAATTTGTTATTCTGTGAATCACTACTTAATTTAACCCTCTCTCCCAATGACGCTCGTGCTTCACTCGTCATTTTTTCAATATTATCTGTGCTCCACAAAAGCACTATTGAAAGTCATTAAAATCAAAAGAAATTGAAGTTTGTACCTATTATCATTGTACCATATCCATTACCAGCTGTTATCCATTACCATGTTGAAAGTAAATAAAAATTATTTATTATTAATTTTATTGTTTTAAATAATTATAACTTTTTTTTTTCATAACTATTTTACTGTTCTTAGGGGATTTCGAAAGCTTTACGTCGTATATTAAAAATAGTTGTTACGTTATTTAAAAACTAAACAATAAAAATTAAATAGCTGGTGTAATACCCCTGAAAAGGAATGTCACTCAGTTGTATACGAAGTCATACTTTGGTTTAAATTGTAAAAGGTTCTATGCTATAGTTGTTTACAAGCCTACATCTTGATTACAACAAAGCTCAATAACAACATAATCAAACAATAAAACAAATACTTCTAATAAAGATTCGACCGCCAAATGAGTGGACAGATAAAAAAGCTAATGATATCGAAATTCGTTCCGCGCCGCGCGGCTTCCGTTCGAATTTTGAATTTAGAACTTTTTCCTTTTTCCCGCCCGTCCGCCATGTTTTTTATACCTTTTCCCCCGTTAATGGTTTGAGTTTTTTTTTTGTTTTTGTTATTTTTTTTTCTTTTTTTGTTATTATTGTTTACGGCTTATGACGACTAATGATGATTGTTCGGCGTAATACGGTGGGTGTAATGAATTGATTCGGGCTCGTTGGATTGCCGATTTTTTGTTCGGCAAATTGAATGGATCATAATGAAATTTTCTAAGAAATTGTTTTTTTAATATTCGATTGTAATTTGATGTTCTGCCTTAGTTTTGTAATTTAAGTCCCTTTTTTATACTATAATTTCAATAATTAATAATAATTCTAGTGGCTTATCTGTGATATAGGATATGGGATTAAATAGTAGTACATTCATCGGATATTCCGTTGATCACTATGGTTACGAGTTCACTTCTCGCTTGGGACGAATATTTGGATTTACTCATTTGTACAAATCATAATTTCCCGCCCTGGAAACCAAAAAAAGCCGTCGGTCACGGTTTTAATAACAAACAACTGAAAAGATCGAACCAGTATGGCGGAATAAGCTCCCAATCCCTTACATATGTAGAAGAGGCATGCCCAATAGTGGGAATTTTACAGAAAATTGTAGTTCAGAACAATTTGGCATCTACTCTACGTCTGTATATCTATACTTCTATACTAATATATAAAGCTGAAGAGTTTGTTTGTTTGTTTGTTTGAACGCGGTAATCTCTGGAACTAATGGGCCGGTTTGAAAAATTCTTTCAGTGTTAGATAGCCCATTTATCGAGGAAGGCTATAGGCTATGTTTCATCACGCTAAGACCAATAGGAGCCGAGTCCACGCCGACGAAGTTGCGCGCAGAAGCTAGTGTAAATATATTTGGCCGTGATGATTCCTAAACCACTGTAATTATTATTACCGGCGGTAATCTCGATCGTGATCGTAATGGCCATCCGGTTGCGGTGCACCGCTAACAATATCGCCTGTACACAATTTGATGCAACAATCAACTTCAATCATCTTAACTCTGAGTAAACATCCGACTCGTAAAGATTTACTACTTACGTAATCCATACGGGTATTAGAGATTTTTTACTTATATGATAGTAGGTACATATGAAATGAGGTAGCTAGATTTTTTATCCATCTCCACCTATCTACGTACCTAGTTTCATTAAAATCGGTCAAGTAGTTTTTGCGTAAAAAGGTAGCAAACATACAAACATACATACATCCTCACAAACTATTGCATTTATAATATTAGTAGCGTCATTTTATGATTTACAAAAGCTAACGAGCAACTTATTTAATAAATGTTACAACAGTTGCAACTTACTAACGTGTATTGAAATTTACCGCATCTTTTGTTTTTACTCTAGGTTTTTTAGAGTATAAACATTTTTTTATACTATCTATACTATTTACTTTTAATATTATAAAGCTGAAAAGTTTATTTGTTTAAACGTGCTTATCTCAGGAACTTACTGGTTCGAATTGAAATATATATATATATATATATATATATATATATATATATATATATATATATATATATATATTTTTTTTTTGATAACCCATTTACCAAGGAAGGCTATAGGCTGTTTTTTCCCTCAAATTAACGCGTGTGAAACCGCTGAGCGTAGCTAGTGTATTATATTAAATTTTAAAATTGTATAATTTTATATTCACTAGAATTTTTAAAGCACAATACTTAGACAGTTGTATTCTTTTTTGTTAGTTTTTTTTTTCGAAAAATACGCAAGTATTTTCTCACACAGCCAATTCTTTTCAGCGAACATTAATAATTTTAAAGTCGTTTAGTTTTTTTAAAGAACCATAAAACTAGACACTCGTACTATAATGGACGATACACGATAAAATACCTTCCGTACATAGATATAAGAATTTTCTATTCCATAAAGAACTTCTCTAATGCATTATCCGAAACTATAAGTTATAGCAAGAAAGATAGCGAGCACCGTCCACAGAAAAATAACTAAACATATGTAAAAACAAACTAAACATTACAAACCAAATAAAAAACGGCGTGAAGGGTCAATGGACCCCCCGTCGGAACGGAAAAATTTCCAGTAAAATTCCTTCAGCCTGTAATATCCCACCGCTGGGCATATGCCTCTATCCCCATGTAGGAGAAGGATCAGATCTTAATCCACCACACTGCTCCAATGAGGGTTGGCGGATATATTCCCTACTATGAGTAACGATCGCTATCAGATGTACACGATAACAACCGGGACTGACGGCTTAACGTGCTGTCCGAGGCACGGTGGGGAGACCCACAAGGACTGCACAAACACCCAGACCACGGCAAACATCTCTATGACCAATACAAATGTTTATCATGTGCGGGGATCGAACCCGCAACCGCCAGCGCAACAGCTACAAACCAGTGCTGTAACCGCTGCGCCAACGCGGCGTCCAGTGTAGCTTGCTACTCGTAAATAAATATTGTGGCACGCGATGTTAAATTACTCCAAATAATAGAGTGACAAAATGAAGCTGCATTCGGTAATTCATTTTTAAATTGTCACTATTTTTTAAGTAGGTATGGGAGACATTTTTGTCTTCGTTTATGAAAACGCCCGTCTATTGAATTACCCAGTAAAAGTCTGGCTTAATACACAATAACAAAATAATCTGTTTATATTATATACTAGAAGTCGCGCAGTGGTCAAAATTCGACCATAATTAATTAATTTAAATTATAAGTTTGAACATTAAACAAAAGAAATATATGCGTGTGTGTGTCAAATACATGGTAGTGTGTAATGTTTTTTTTTTTTTTAATATTAACCTTCTGCACTCCTTCTCTATATAAACGGTAAGTGTGCGAAATTTCATTCTCCTCCGTCCGCGCAATTTTCGTAAAAAGAGGTACAAAGCTTTTGCTTCATGTATTAATATATAGATACTTTGAGATAAAAAAAATACATTTTAAATAGGTAGTGCTCGAATGTTTTCATGTTTCGCTCCGGAAGAAATGAAAACTAGTAAAAAATACACGCGATAAGATTCGTACAATATTTGCAGCAATGTTTGAAATCCTCTGAAATAAATTCATAGAATATTTTATGCATTTTCTGACCGTACGAGGCTCTAGGCTACACTTAGTGGCAGAAATACTGCTTAGCATGAAACGCGATGACACAGTGGATAGAAATTAAAATATATGGTTATTGTTGTAGGTTCGAATTTAGTGATTAATTATTGATTAATTTTTTTTTATTCTTCTTATAAAGTTCATTTCTCATTCATTATATTGTTTGAAATAACATCAAATTTGGCATGGTTGTTTTGTAGTGTTTTTTTTTTTTTTGTATTATTTTTCCTGCCGAGGTAAAGAAAATCCATCCATACATTAAAAACATATGTAGGTACCTATCTGTGCCTTAATGCTATGGTGTATCACCTGTGATTTTTTCTTTAAAAAAATAGAAAAACTTTAGAGCTTATTCTTTTATTTTGCTCTTCTGACTGGATTTTTTCCCATACAAGATTAAAAATACACTTGACTTACACAAAAATATAGCCCTACTACTTCAGACGAGTAGTCATATCATATTGAGACTATCAATTTGACACGTCATACTATGGTGACAAACAAGAGCGGTCTGCTTGATGGTAAGCAGTACTCCGTAGCCTATGAAGTCCTGCAAAATTATGAGTATTACAATTGCGTTGTTGACTCTACCCCGCTGTCAACATTATAACTCTGGATACCTTATTCACAACAGGAACACAAAACTCCTTGAAAAGTATAATGTTACTGTAATCATAGTAAGGTACTTCCCCAGTTGGTCTGATCCAGATTTTGAGCCACACAATTCCTGCTGTAGACTAAAACTAGTTCATGAATCCTATCTTGATTTCATTTAGTTAGAACCTTATGTCAGATTAGTGGTTTTCTATAGTTACTAATTTATCAAAACAAATTTATGAATTTATAATATAATTAAAATACATGCCCTAATTTTGCAATGCGGTGTATTCTTGGTTGTTAAGAAAGAAGGTCGTAAGTACGATATGAGGTCTTACATAGGTATATGTACGCGAGACTTGACTCTGTGTGCGTAACGTGGATGTTGGGGTAAAATGTTTATTTACTAGATGTAACCTTTTGAAAACGTGTAAAAAATAGATTCGTTATTTTACTTTATTTTTTTCTACGAAAATAATTTTTGTAAGAAGAAGATATTCTAAATTATAACCCTGTTTTTCAATTTCCATACAGTCATCAGCTATGAAGATTTACGCAATGAGACAGTAAATAAGATAAATTGAAGTTTAATAGTAAATTATATGTGCCTAGCCTACCTTGTCAAACATTATTTTAATTACAGCCTTTTAAATTGACAAGTACCATGATTTAGAGTGGTTGTTACACCAGAGCGGCTGGTAAACTTACTTAGACTTACTTAAACTAAATTAAATTTAATACAGGTGAAATCACAAGACCTGCATAGCATAAAATAGAAAATATCAGTTATCATAAAGCTTCAGTTTACCATTTAAAAATACGCCGAAGAAAAGTAGCAGTTTTAATCTAGCGTAAATACCAAGCCTCATCCAGTTAGTATTCGTTTCTGACATCCATGTCAATACTTCATACGAGAAGGTGCACGCACGCACACAAACACATCATCGTCTATTCGGTCTAGGAATAGCTCTTTTAGAAATACATCGAGACGATTTAAAAAAAAAAATTAAAAGTTTTTTAGTACTTCAATCTTTAAATTTATTTATTGTGGACCTTTACGTATGTATTGCATGGTATTATTATAAAAAAAATCCGCGTAGCCATTAAATTAAGAAATCTTACCTACTTCTAAATGAAACTGTTAATTAGGACTAGAACTTAGACTAAAAAGTGTATGTACAACTGATCTTTTTTTAATTAATTCTCAATATCAAGTACCACCAGTACTACTCCTGGGCAAAGACTTCTTTATCGATATAGGAGATGGGTGGACTATATTTCGAATTTTTGAACTTTAGAATCACGTATCTAAATTTTGGTTAATTTATAATATTTTCATGTTTTTAACAAATTATGTACTACGTGTAACAGTAAAGTTAGTTGTAGTAGTAAGTAGTGTTAAGAAGGAAATATTTATATTTAAAAAATTCTCCATACCTTTTGATATCATCAAACCCACACAAGCACACAACACGCACACATCCTCAACACACCTGTGTGCCAACTCGTCTTGAGAATAATATATTTTTGTTGCTCTTATGTATTTTTTAGTCGTATTTTATATTTTTCCTATGTATATATAGGTTTGGGTTATTTTTTTTTATTATTTGCTTTCTCCTTGCAGCTTTCATACAACGGTTTTCATGATCAATATATATGATGTGTCGGTTGTGGCTTTTTAGCTTTGAAATATCTTGTAGTTAGAATGTTTAAGGGAATCTAATTTTATTATAAGCCCACGTCTATAACCGGATAATAGGGACGGGTTCCACGACGCTATTTCTTTTATTATCACTTCTCCAATATTGTGTCTTCTTAATTTCACTCTCTCCTCTCTCTTACTTCCGATATCTTCGACTCTTGGTATTTCTTCTTTATGTATCTTTTTACTTTAACTTTCTTTAGTGTTGTCTGTTTTGTCTAAAGAGATTGAAACATCGTTTCAATTGAAAACATTCTTCATTGTTTAAGATATTTTGACATATTAAGTGTACAATAAGAGACGTTTTTATGTACTCGTAATTAAAAATAACAAGAACATAGTATTTTACATAAGGTTTAAGAAGTTACAATCTAGATTTACTTGTCATTAATATATAAAAGTATATAATTTCTTAAGTATGTAGTAATTATTTAAAAAATAATAATAAATGTGATAACAACTCACACTCAAGGACTACTAGTATGAATCCTGGCTAGGGGTCCGGAAATACACAACACAAGGACAAGCATACATACATACATATAGGAGAGGTTCGAACGATTATGAGACTTACGCGCTGCTTACTGTGCCACTGAAGCTGCTGAGCGTATAATAAAGTTCATGAAAAGCAAATGATGACTTAGGCTAAGCGCGGACTAGTGACTTTTGTCACCGTGACTGTTGCGTCACTATCACCACGTCCATCATCACTAATGAAGGTGCGCGCATTTGCATACGTGAGTCACGTAATAAAATCTATGGACGCGGTGACAGTCACGCTTAGCCTTACACTTTGCGCACACTAGTGACTTTTGTCACCGTGACTGTTGCATCACTGTCACCGCTTCCATCATCCCTAATGAAGGTGCGCGCATTTGGATACGTGACAATTCGGTGACTTTTTGTCCGCGGAGGACGGCATATGCCCGTGACGCAACTGTCGCCACGTCCATAGATTAATTTGTATTACCGTGCGCCGTGCGCGCAGTAGCAACAAAATGTCACGTGTCATATGTACGTAGTTTGGCAAACATGGTGTAGAACTTTTCACTTATCAGCCTATCACTCCAAAGCGGGTGAACCCAATACTTTTTATCATTGTATTTTTGAAGTGAAACTTCTTTAGAATCGTTGTGATTTCAAACCGGATGCAACGGAAAAATGACAGGGAAGGGCGCGCCGCGCTGCACGCCGCTAATTTCAAATT
This sequence comes from Melitaea athalia, assembly GCA_905220545.2. Taxonomy (NCBI): domain Eukaryota; kingdom Metazoa; phylum Arthropoda; class Insecta; order Lepidoptera; family Nymphalidae; genus Melitaea; species Melitaea athalia. The sequence goes on from HG992203.1 coordinate 9,636,900, forward strand.
AGTTTTTTTTTAATTATTTTGTTAAAGAAGTTTCACTTTTATCGTGTGTGAATCGCACACACACCTTTTTTTATTTTCTATTTCTAAAAACGAGTACACAGACAACCGTCTCTTCGAGATCCATCTTATCGAATGCAAGAAACTGTCACTGCAAGTGCGCGCAGTCACGAAAGTTTGGTGACGTGAATTGTTGAATGACAAAGAATTTATTGTCAGGGTGACAAAAGTCACTAGTGCGCGCTTTGCCTTAATCTATATATATAAAAGAGTTACCCACTCATTGACTCATCACGATATCTCTGGAACCTTTAACCTGGAATTTTGGTAGGAATATTCCTTTCGCCGAGTAGAGGTCAGCTAAGAACGGGTTTCACAAAATTCCACCCACAAGAGGGGGTTGCGAGGGTTAATAACATAAATGAAAAAACAACAATTGCGGGGTCAGCTAGTCTTCTATATATATATAAAAGAGATATCCACCCATTGACTCATCACGATATCTCTGGAACCATAAGGCCTAGAGACTTGAAATTTGGTATGAATATTCCTTTTGCCAAGAAGAGGTCGGCTAAGAACGGATTTTATGAAATTCCACCCACAAGAGGGGGTTGCGGGGGTTAATAATATATATGGCAAAACAACGTTTGCTGAGACAGCTAGTACTTTATAAAACAACTATGATTTTTAAACACTCTATTTGTGAAGCTCGTATTAATGTGAATACGATCATTTGGTAATTTGTGTATTGGAACGCGCTTAATTGTAAACTGGGGTTTAAAATTTGTCAATAACATAGTCTCATCTAGTTTCTTTTTTGTATGGAGGATATGTTGCAAAACCTGTAGATTTATGTAAGAGCCACAGTGGCGCAGTAGGCAGCGCGTAAGTCTCATAATCTTAAGGTCGTGAGTTCGATCCTCACCTGGGACATACTTTTTCATAATATAAGAAACAGTGTCTTTTTTTATTAATATGAAGAAATGTTCGGTCGAAAATATTTAAAAAAAGTGCAACTAGGAAACATACAGAGCAAATACAGAACCTATATTTTATTGTAGTTGGTTACTAGAAATTTAAAATTATAACGAACGTTTAATGATATCATACTATATTTTAAAAAGACCATTATATTTCTAAAGTCGACATGAGATTCGCATTTCTAAGGAATTTTTCATCTCACATAAAATCTCATATAAGAAATTTATTTTTCTCTACCAAGAGGTCGTTACTCACGTATCTCATTATAAATAAAATATATATTATGAAAAATTTTACTACAAATCATAAGTGATTATTCTATTAAATTTTATAACCTATACCTAAATTATTCTGTAGAGACCGAAACAGATTGATATCTGTGGAAACAAGATTGGGGCTATATTTTGGTGGAATAAGACTTCCCAGTCAAACTCTCTCAATTTTTGTTAAGTGTCTAAAGACGTATGTGGTCGGCCGTTGTCGTGATGAAAGACCGTACCTTTTCTGTTAATGCTGGACGGTTAATCTCAATTTCTTGCTTAAGTCTCATCAGCTGTTGACAGAAGAAATCCACTGATGGGTAAAATTTACCCAGCTTTAAAAACTCAAAAAGATTTTATTGAAACTTTTTACTAGAAAATACGAAAAGACTTTTTCCACGACCTATTATATCATACTAGTGGTCGCACAGTGGTTAAGATTCGTCGATAATAATTAATTTAAATTATAAATTTGAACATTATTAAAGTTCTGTTGTCAAAGACTATAGTTCTATAATAATAAATAAAAAAATATATTAAATGCGTGTGTGTGTCAAATCAATGATAGTGGTGTAATGTTTTCTTTTTTGATTTAACGTAATTTTTTTTCATAATTAAAAATAAATATTAGCATTCTGCACTCCTTCTCTATAATAACTAGCTAGTTAATATAGAGACGTAGCCTATAGACGCCTGCAACACCAGAAGCATCGCAAGCGCGTTGCCGACCCTATCTTAGGATTCTTAGGTCTCCCCAGGAGCTCTGGTCAATTTACTCACCAACAGTGTTCCTGTTGCTTGCATTTGAATGCAGTTTTATTGCTATGATCTTCACAGACATGTAACTTTGTCCAGCTTAAATTATAAGATATATTTTATTTCGGTTTATATATAATAATTGTATTCACAAAAGAATACAGCTTAGTTAAAGCATAAAATCTTCTTAAATATGAAAAAAAGACTTATTTTACTTGGTTACCAATTTACTAGAGAATGAATATAGGCTATTAAATATCACGCTGTAGCTAACTGAAACGGAGCAGCTGCTGTAACAATCAAATAAACAGGTGTCGAAAGAAAATACAGGTCAAATCGCGAGAGTAAGATAAAATAATATGTAAAACTCTTATATAATTCTTTAAAACATTGAAACATTTTCTCGACATGTTACGACACACGGACGGACAAATCGAAGCGTCAGAGCTGTTCCCCTGCCAAACACTAAAGCCGACCTAAAATGAGTTTTGCCGTGTCAACATGTCTCGGAGACGCGGCATGTCTTATACAGACAGGCAGTTTTTTATTTACTATAGTAATATTAAAATATCCGTTCGAGAATTTTTTGTTCCATGCTTCTGGTGTTGCAGGCGTCCTTAGGCTACGGTAATCGCTTACCATCAGGTGAGCCGTACGCTTGTTTGCCGACCTAGTTGTATAAAAAAATTACTTTGAACATACTAAAGACTCATCTTAAGCTTACTTTCTTACTTTATCTATATTATTTATAGGCAAATTAGGATGACAGCCGAGAATTAAATAGTGGGTATAGCTAGCTCGTTGAAATAAAGCTGAAAACAAGGGTTTTTAAAAAGTTATAATTATATTTTTTTTTAATCTGTTTATGTAACATTAAGATAATATCTGTTTTAAAAAATTAAATTCGATATTATACACGTCACACCGGACACATAATACAACTTTATTCCTGAAAAAATAACTTGAAATCTATTGTTGGTTTCATCTTGATACACCATCCAGAAAATAAGTAATTACTCTATAAACGACTAGCTGTGCCCTGCGGTTTCACACGCGTTAATTTGGCGGGGAAAAAATAGCCTATAGCCTTCCTCGATAAATGGGCTATCCAACAAAGGATTTTTTCAATTCGAACCAGTAGTTTCTGAGATTAGCACCTTTAAACAAACAAACCAACTTTTCAGCTTTATAGTAGGTATAGATTGTATCGAAATCGTAACGAAGTTGTTTTGTTAACAGCAAAGCTAGCTCACAACAGATAAAAAATAAAAAACCAAATATTTAATGGCTATACGTATAGTTAATACACTTTAACTTTCTTAAAGAAAAACTTTAATAAACTAAAACCAAGTCTGAAATATATGTAGCGTATTTCAATTTACATTACAAATTTAGTTTTTATTAAAATTACACAGATAAAAAAGACATAGATAGAAAAAAAGTATATCTAAGTTTCAATATTATTTTAAAGTAAGGTATTTTCTTTTAAATATAAAATTCTGGTAGCGAACCCGTCGTACTGAGCTTAATGTTTTAACGATCTTAAAGAAGAAAAAGTTGACTTTATTTTAAACTTGTATTTTAAATAGAATTTTATTTTATTTACCGATCAGAGTACATTTTCCATCAGACATATTACTCTTTACTTCAATAATAAAAACCTTTAAAAAATAAAGAAAAACCATAAAAGCAGCCGTCTTGCGATGCGTTATCATTTTTATATGTTCACCTCCCTCAACCCTTTTAAACCACCCACCCCCCTCAGATGCAAGCTCACACACACATGGAAAAACATCTATAAATGGGTTAAAGAAAAATGTGTCTACCTGAAAACGTACGATGCATGCATTTTTTTTATTCCTCTTACATTTTCTTTTCCATCCGCGATTCTCATATCGCCGATATAAAACTGAAAAATACATTAAAATCTTTTTAACGAAAATCAACCATATCACTACGTAATAACGTACGAAATACTTCGGCAATCCACAAAAAAACAGAACACTCATACACGAAAATTTCACCCGCGTACACACGTAACCGCGCCGTTTAGAAAAAAAATAAAGCGCACACATATAAATCGCATGCAGTTCGAAAGGGATGCACTCAGAGTCATAAAATACACACACAAACCTGAAACACACCCACACACGCGTAACGCGGCGCGAGTCTGGATACACAGACACGTGTGATACTATCCGAAAGTCCACACACGCGCGCGATCCAAGAAAACCTTCAATGTGTTGTGGAAATGCTTTTCCTTGCAGCAAGCTCTCGGGAAGAGTTTCATAGCGAATACCTCGCGGTAAAGACATCTAGACGTTCTCTAAAAATTTTTTAAGAATTTAAAAATAAATTTAAATCAAAACGGCGTTTTCGAGATCGTTTAAAAAATTGTCGCTTTAAAATAGTCGAGTAATCGATCGGCCATGCCGTTCAGCGTTCAAAACTTCACCCGTTTCGCGGCGCAAAAAAACGCGTTCGAAAATTAAATATGTAGAAAAAAAATTGTTTTCGGAAATAAATCGGTGATCGCGATTCGCGCCAAAAGAAACGCAGTGATTGACCGTGAATATTAAAATATTAAATGATGATTGAAAGTTTTGATTGCATCGTAAGCGATGGTCGAAGAGACACGTGTCCCGATTAGTGATGTAAATGTGTACGTTAATGAGTGTGTAGGTGTGTGCGTCCTTGTAGTCGTCGCTGTAAGATTGTCGGCGATAATCGCCCTTTTGCGTGTTGTTCTCTTTTTAAATTTCGCGGTATTTGAATTGTCATATTTGATTTACATTTTTTTTTTAATTATGTTGTTAGTTTACATTTTACCCTTAGTAATTAAAACGCTAATGTGATATTCTTAACGTATTTAATAACATTTATTAACATAAATATAACATTGTAACAGTGTTTTGACTATTCCTTGAATGGAATAATTAAAATATTTCATATTATGCGATTATTGAATTACAGATTTAAAAACTAAGTATTCTTATAAGACTGGGGATACGATTGGATGTTGTTTCTATATTTTATTATTTATTTATTTAAATCTATTAAACTACTATTATTATTATCTTATTATAATTCTAAAAACACTCTGTCTGAACCATTTTAAAATAAATAGTAGGTTAACCTTTATCTTACTTTTATCTTGTATTTCCAGTTAGAACTATACTTATTGGTACGAACGTTCCAACTAGATGATAATAAGAATTACAGTATGGAGTCTTATAAGATTTTAAGTACTTAACACTAAATATTATATATATATAATGTTTATTATATAATTAAATAGATAACTATTCAATAATATTGTTAATATTACAACATTGTAACTATTCGTAAGTACTGGCCGTAAATTTCGCACATTTTGTTTTTTTTTTTTTAATTTTTTTTTTTTTTTGCTTATGCAATATGGGAAGCCTTTTATTTTCTTATATCAATCTGAGTCTCCTTTTGGCTGTCACGCTTTATTAACTGGAGATCTCTACCAACTCTACTACATATTGTAAACTTCCTTACCAGAGTTGAACTTGCTTTACTTTGTAAATTAGTTGACATCAACTGCCACTGATCTACTGACCTTTGAGACCTTCCTTGCAGACTATTTAGAGCATTTATATTATAATACAATATTTTTATAGTACCTATTTGGAAATTGGAAAACAAATATGAGTAGCATTTTACATAACTGTGATTATTGCGCACGATTTTTGTGACATAACGTAATCTTTTATAGCCTATTAGCTCAATTGCTTTTATTTTATTTTTTCTTTAACTGACCATATTATTGTAACATTAACGGCCGTTTTCAATAAACTATCTGTCTTTGTCTACTAGCACCGTTTTGACACAATTTGTATAAAGCTTACGTCAAAATTCTATCTCTAGTAAGAAAATTCAGAGGTAGATAGAGTATTAAATCTGGCCGCAAGCTAATCCCATTTGTCATTCTTATAAGATTTTTTTTTCTAATTATAACCACCGCGTCAAAATTAGTTGACAAACATTAAAAATAAATTAAATTTAAACCTTCTTTACATAGGTATTTTCTCCAATTTTTGTTTTTCAAAATATTTAAAGGAAAAATTTTAATCTTATATAGGAACACTTGAATAAACTGTATAATAGACTAGCTATGCCCGCAGTTTCATAAAAATAGTCTATACTTCTATAGCCTTAGTAGCGCCCCTGAGATTAGCGCGTTTAAACAAACAATCAAACTTGTTAGCTTTATAAGTATATATAGATACATATATTTTAATAGAGACACTTAAAAACTATTACTTCATTAAACTATTTACACTTTTGCTTTAAACGTATACAATACATTTAGAATTAAATAACATGTTTTTATAATACACTAGCTGACCCGGCGAACTTCGTACCGCCTAACAGTCGATTATTTTTTTAATATTTATCCATCCCGGAACCTCTCCACTAACTCTTAAACTTTATGGTATGGAATTAAAGTTCAAATTGACTTTTAAGTATTAGTACGATTTTTTTGTATGGGAATATAGAAAAGTGTTGTTTTTAGACTTTTTAGGGCAATTTTTAAAAAATTTCTCTCCGTAACAACCATCCTCGTACTTCAAGGAACATTATAAAAAAAGAATTAGCGAAATCGGTTCAGCTGATCTCGAGATTTGCGCTTAGCAACACATTCGGCGATTCATTTTTATATATATAGAGATATAGAGATATAGTAGAGAACATTTATTACAAAAAGAAGATTTAAAAATATCATGAAAAAAGTTAAGTCTATTTTGTATGACCAAGCCTTATGATCAGACAACCACTTCTTTGTATTAGAAAAACTATTTAGTATTTATAGGCTATTAAACATCACGGTATGACTAGTAAAGCTGGAACTACAAAACTTAAACAGAAAAACGTAGCCTTCACATGGGTTAAAACTCCTACTAAAAAGTAAGTAATTCACGTTTATTTTACAATATTTTATTAAATAATCTTCAAGAAAAATCAGATACATCGAATAGATACATAAAAATAAAACTATTCTGAAGATTCGATTTCAGTTCATCCCTTTAAAGCTTCAACGTATATTAAACCTAATACCTTAAACAATAAAGTTAAAGTTTCCGTAATCATATCTTACACACAGAAGCTTTTAAAACACTGTTACAAACAACTTAATCCTGAAAATAAAGCTAGTGATATTTTAGTTATTCATAATAATCTATTTCGGAATTATATTTTAGGTACTTATCTTTTTTTTATTGTTTTTAAAAATGGAATTACGGTTTTACTTAATCTGTTTATAGTGTACAAGCTCTTGCCCGTGACTTCGTTCATTTGAGTTTTTTTATTTATTTAAAAATTAGCTTTTGTCTGTTACAGATTATATAACCTATTTTTGTGCTAAATTCGGCCAGATCTGTATAGTGATCCTGGTAGAATTGAGCTATATATAATGCCACACATCTACACTTTTGATTGATGTTTTTGCTACTATAACTTTTTATTTTTATTTTTGTGAACATAAATTTTAATTTAATTTAAATTTGATGTTCGTTAGTCTATACCTTACGGCGAAACAAAATATTTTCATTTCATTTCGTTTCATAATCTATGAAAGAATACAAAGAAAATTGATGAAAATGATGAACGAAAGAATTTCTTTTTTCTATTTTTGATTTTGGTGTTTTTACAGTAAGGCTGAAAATATCAGTTCCATAATGCCCTGATCACTATCGATAACTTAACAAACGAAAGCATTTAGAGAAATAACATTGCTCACGGTCAATTCGCTAGCTCATCACTCACGATCAATCGCTAGCTCGTCGCGATGTCATCAAAATTGACAAGTATTGAACTGCCCAATCAGACAAAAATAATGAATCAGAACAGATAGGTAGGGATCCCTAGTACATATTTTTCACCTGATTAGTATCAAGCTAATTTTTTGGGAGTAGCTTCATTTTGTTAAGGTGAACAAAAAATTCCTCTTCGAAAACTCTCTATTGTGGTATATAATAGAGTTAGCAGGAGATAGAGCAGCAGTGAGCGTAGGACCGGGATAACGTACCACGCAATTTGTAGGGCAATATTACCATCAAATTATATAAATATTAACTAACTAAAAGAAAAAAAAATCAGCTGGTTAGTAATAATTTTGATGACCTTACGAGGTCATCAACTTGATATACGATATATTTTTAGAGATTTTTTTTTCAATTCACTCTAAATTTAGAGGCCTGACGAGCCAAACCAACTTCGGGTTTTGGTTCAGTACATTGAAATAGTTAGCAGTATTATTTTCAAGTCTCAGTATTATGTCGAGGTACTTCCCCAGTCGGGCTGCTCCAGGTTTTGAGCAGGATATTTCCAGCTGTGTTATAATAGTAGGCCACAGTATATATATTAACTTTATAAATTATCATTGTAAAATGTCTTTTTACAGTAAATAAGTATAGGTAATATTAATCATTTAATTACAATTACAGTTTTCCAATTGGATTTGATTCATTAGTTTATTCGTACATACAAAGATTTAGGTGAACCATTTTTATTTACATAATATTATTTTCTTGTACAAAATAAATTTATTTGATAAACTAGATGTGTCCCGCGGTTTCACCCATGTTACTTTAAGAAAAAAGAGGTAATAAAATAATATATAGCCTATAGCCTACCTCGATAAATGGGCTATCTAAAACTGAAAGATTTTTTCAAATCGGACCAGTGGTTTCTGAGATTAGCACGTTCAAGCAAACAAACAAACAAACTCTTCAGCTTTATAATATTAGTATAGATTATGCGAAACGCGTATTCAAGCATCTATATCTTTTTGGAACTTGGGACCAATCCAAAAACTTAATAATTATCATAATCTTAGTAAACAATAAAAACGGAACAGTCAGATATTGTTATGTATATTTATTTTATTTTATAACCCAAAACGTGTATGTATTTATTAGTAAAAGCAATTTAAACAATACCTAGTTACACTTGCCGATCCGCGCAGTCTTGCTTGAATTAATATTATAAATTATATTCCGCTTATATGATTTGTAGATCGTCGACTAATCTATAAATTGTAGTTGTACTAAGGTTCAACATTTGCAAACCCGTTTGGTTTCTTACTATTTTCGTCAAACAGATTCTAGAACATTCTCAAAATATTACGAAATTAATTACACACGCCAACCCTTACCCAACAGTGGAGAGGGTGGATTAAGCTGAAATCCTTTCCTACAATGAGAAAGAGGCCTATGCCCAGCAGTGGAATGTTACAGGCTGAATCGTGATTGTAAGTCGATATCAAAGGTATATCAATAGCTAGAACTTTGGTAAACGCTTTCACGATAATTATAATAATTCAATTTTGCTATTCGTGTCGTACGATTATTATAGTCTGTAATATCTGTTAATAAAGACCTTTTAAATTTTTCAGTACCAAAAACTTATAAATGTATAACTATTACACACTCATTAACAAAAAATAATCCTAATTTGCTTAATAGAAGAGTACTTAGTTCTATAGTGGGATACAAAAGGCTATCAAGGCCAGGGGTTCAGTACGGTATTAGCACCCCAAGTGCTGAGTCCAACATACGGTTTAGGACTGCCTACCCGGTCCTGGATATCAACTGTTTTGGGTCCCCCTGCGATATATAAAAAAAGGCTATCAAAATATTACAAAACAACTCGACATCCACAGAAATAACTATTTTCAAACGATACATTTATTTGTTTATTAAAAGAACTAGCCTTTTAAGTCTAAAATTGAATTTAGGTAAATGTATTCCTTTTCAAAGTATCAAATATAACACTCAATGTAAGATAAAAATATGAGAGGTCACAAAAATATTTTAAACTCCGACCTAGATACGAAAATGTCGTGCTATAGCGATCGATTTTAATTTTAGTGCTTTTATTTTAAGACTTCCTCATATAAGTTTTGTATGAAATAACATTTTCTGTATAATAAAATACGTCGAAAATGTTTTAGATCCTTCGATAAAGTTTAACATTCTTGGGAATACATCCAAGTCATTGTATTACGTATTCAAATGCGAGTACAATGTACGATTTCAAGTTTGAACCAGTGAAAATATTATCGCGTTGTATAATAATAATGTCTTCTACCATACCTACAAAATAACCATTAGTAGCATTAATTATGATGTAAAGACATACATTTTTTATTTAACTGAGGTAGGGCACAACAGGAAATATCTTGCGCAAAATCTGGAGCAGCCCGACCACTCTGTGGTCTGTGAGCCCGACTACTGAAGTACTTCGACCTTACAGAAGATCGCAGCTAAATAAAACAGCCGCTGGGCGGTGAGCCGTACGCGTTTGCCGACCGAGTTGCATTAAAAAAAACAAATACATAAAGATAATTTTAACTAAATTTACAATAAATAAACCAGCTAATATAATGAAAATAGTTCATGTGTCAATAACGAGTCATGTTTTAGCAATATAGTACGCGACTCTTGTTTAAACATGTAAAAGAGATAAAAACTTACAGTCTTACAAAATTAAAGCGACGAAACGGGTGAAGTTACAAATACGCATAAAACGATTAAAGTAATTTCAATTTAGTTCAGTCAAAAACTCGTCTTGATTTCATTACAGCTACGGTCCAGCCACCTCCTAACCTAACGATAGTTCCTAAAAATACCTAAATAACTTTAATTACGAAGAAATATTTATTTTTATTTTAAATATAAAATAGACAATATAGTAAATTGTGATTAGATAAACTATATTTGTAAGTAAAGTGACAAATATATAGTGCCAATAATATGTCGGTAACACTTTCAAATTCAAACGTGTTCATGAAGAAAATGAATTTTCCGATGAAGAGAGAATTCGAAGAGTTCAACTCTGATGATAACAAGGATCAGAACGAGACGTTCAGCGATGCTAATTCAGAAACCAGTGACCTTGAAAACAATCCAACTGATGAGGGTTCGAGCACCGCCTTAGATTACACAGAAAACGCTCTATCTCTACACCCAATGGCAGATTTTATAAAGAAAGAGTTCTTACCTGAGTTCGATTTTACAAATCCATTTAGAAATCAAAATCTCGCGTTTAAAGATGGTTTTCAAAATTCAAGGTCTCCATTCCTCCTGCCGACTCAACTTTATAAAAGTTTTTTAGCCACTCTCGGTAAGAGGAGAAGAAATGTAGCTGATTGCTATTCGCTTTATTCAAGAAATATGCTCTTTTCAAACGGTTTCGGTTTGGAGACGTCGGACGATGAGAACAATGCGGATAGAATAACTAATTCACCTGATGAGGTAATTTTTTTGTTAGAAAATGTTTTAGTGTTGTTTTTGTAAGAAGGGCACTACTTAAATCTAGATAAGCTAAAACTGATGATTACGATATAAAAAATAATACTACCTTTATTGCCATTAACAATTCTTCAGTTAAGACCAACTTTAGATATTCATAGTAATTTTTTGTTAGAAAATACTTTACTGTTGTTTTTGTAAGAAGGGTACTACTTAAACCTAGATAAGCTAAAACTCATGACTACGATATAAAAAATAATACCACCTTTATTGCCATTAACAATTCTTCAGATAAGACCAATTCTAGATATCTATAGTAAGTGGTGGCAATTTTAATTTAAAAAAATAAAAACTATTAGAATTCTTGCCAATTTCAAAACCTGTTGATCCTGCAGTAATAAATATTGCTATATTTTTAATAAACCTGTATTAGTAGAAATCACCACGTCTAAGTATAAAGTTGAATTGAAGAAGACTTAAAAATGTAGCAAATCTTAATCTGAACGGACATAATCTTCTAAATATCGGGTGCGGTTTGGCCAGCTGATATAATATTATAGAAGTAGTCATATGGAATTATTCTAACACATAGTACGGAATTTAATGGAAATTAAATATTAACAGAGTTTTTGAGAATGGAGTGCCTAGTTATTGAATCAATTACACATACGTTATATTTTGAAGAAATGTGATATATCAAGAAGCAATTTATTTGGGTTAGAATAAAAGTTTGGTAATGTTTTTAGTAATAATTAGTAGTTTGCATCCCTCTGGATTACCAAGATTCATACTGTATTTTGTTCCAGAAGGCGGGTGCGTCATCAGCGTTCGTGTGGAGCGGCGGGGGGGTAACCGGGGGAGGAGGGCAGGAGCAAGCGGCCGCGCAGCCCGCCGCCGTGCCTACTGGTACGATATTTCATATTTTAAAAATGTTTCTTTATGATAAGTTTATTCGAATTTCAAATAGGTATTAATTTAAATTTAGTTGTCGTCAACACATTGATTCGTCTAGGTTTTAAATAGTTAATACGAAGCGGAAACAGATAAAAAATTGTTTTCGTTTTTAATTTTGTCTTTTAGTATAAAATCCTCTTTTTTAACCGACTTCCAAAAAAGGAGGAGGTTCTCAATTCGACTGTATTTTTTTTTTTATGTATGTTAGCTCAGAACTTTTGACTGGGTGGACTGATTTCGATCAATTTTGTTTTAATTGAAAGGTGTTGCGTGTCATGTGGTCCCATTTTTTTAAATTAAGATCTGACAAGTACTTTTAGAGTTATATCTAATAATGCGTATTTACGTGACTACTTTTTCGTCGACCTACGTTGTTTTATACCGCATAACTTTTTACTCGGTGTACCGATTTTGATGATCCTTACTTTAATCGAAAGCAAATACTTGTCATGTAGTCTTCGTGAAATTAGATCGAGATCTGATTACAACTTTTTGAGTAATCTTTAATAGCGCGTATTTACTTGACTATTTTTTTGTCTTATTACGTTGTATTACTTGTTGATGTAATTGAAGTCGGTTTTTTTTCGTTTGCGAGCAAACACAATTATTGCTTTCCATTTTATATTTTAGTTGTGTACTGAAAATATATCTATATACAAGTAAGGTATTTTATACCTATGTCTATGTTATTCTTATTAACGATTTTCTTACCAAATAGCATTAAAATTTATTTAGTTGGAAGAGCAAATCATAAAAATGAAGTAATATATATTTCATGACCAGACTTTTGACGACATTCCTTTGTCAATATATTTAGTAAGGTCAATGTAGGGAACTCCGGCATACTTTTCTAAAATTTAGGTTTAACTAAACTTTTTAAATCGAGATACGCTTTCTAAAGTAACTTGTGTCATCGGAAATTATAGGTAATATATTAATTTGCTTATATTGGTCTAAAAATAATATTATTTGCAATAATCTTTAGATTTATATGATATTTTTTAAAACTCGGCGTGTAGGCGGACTTCCCGTGCAGTTTGAGGTAAGTCCGTCTAGTAGCAATATAACTATAACTTGTGCGGTAATATGTATAAAAACAGTTTCTAGCAGTGATGCAAAACTGGCATTGTAATATGGGTTTTATGTGTTTATAAATAAGGTTTACATTTCAAAGATAATTCATTTTATTTTATTTTAAGGCAAGTCCGGCATATCTCCAGTGACAGTGGTTGTAAACATTCGACCACTGTAACCGAAGATATGCCGGACTTGCCTTAAAATAAAATTATAGCGATTTGTTTTGGAAAATAAAATACTAAGTAAAAAAATAAATCTTTATTTCTTATATATAACAAATAGCAACAATGAGCTTTAGGACATTGGCTTAATCTAATTATATAATCATTTAAACTTACTATTACTATTTTATACTTATGCATTTTTTTATACTTAGACATTAGCTTAATCTTATGATATTATCATTTGTGCATTTATGCATTTTTTAAATAAGAAGTGTTCAGTGACAAAATCAAAAATAAAGTTTAAGACATTGGCTTAATCTAACATCGCATGAAAAAAAAATGCTTAATCACTACCGAGATCTGTTTCTCTTTAGCTTTGTATATATCACATGAACGTCGTAAGTCCCCACAAAGTCTTATAATAATATCAGTCGTAAGTACTTGCTAAAATCACGAATTTATAAAAAATAGACAGTGTCATCATCGTTAGACAATAAAAATTCTTAATCTTAATCTAATGATATTATCATTTGTGCATATATGCATTTTCTAAATAAGAAGTGTTCTGTGACAAAATCAAAAATAAAGTATGCCTTAATCTAACATCGCATGAAAAAAATTGCTTAATCACTACCGAGATCTGTTTCTCTTTAGCTTTGTATATATCACCCGAACGTCGTAAGTCCCCACAAAGTCTTACAATAACATCAGTCGTAAGTACTTGCTAAAATCACGAATTTATAAAAAATAGACAGTGTCATGATCGTTAGACAATAAAAATTCTTTGGGATTATCTGAATTTTGACAAAGACTAATTTTTTTGACAATAGATAGGCTCGGTACATCATCATGGTCCTTCTTTTTTGTTAATATAAACTTTAATGGTTTTTTAACAGTCTTATAAAATGTTATCGAGTAATATATTTCGTCGTCACCAGGTTTTAGTTCTTCTACATAGCCTACGTAGTATGTCCATTTTTTCCGAATTAAGTATCGTACGAGTACAAAATCATTAATGCTATATTCTTGTATTAGTTTATCATTTTCTGAAATCACGTTATTTGAATGACCATCATTCTCATAGTTTTCTGTTTTGAACTTACTATTTTCTTCAACTTCTTTACTTTCTGTAACTAGTTTGCTGCAGGCTTTCTCAGGTATCTCTTTTACTATATGAGATTTACTTTTGTCATTTTGCAATATTACCATCTCTTCTGTTGTTGACGCATCTTCTTCAAAACTATGTTCACTGTCGCAAATGTCGGAATCACGGTACTCACTTATGCAATCCGAAACACTTGTCGAGTCGTCTGAAGCTACTTCAGATCGCTTTTTCTTTTTAGTTTTTAAAGCTTTTTTTCGATATTTGTCATCGACACAACTCTTTTTACCAACGCCTTTCCCTTTTTTCGATTTAATTGTTTGTTGTTTTTGTTCGTTACTAGCAGGCTTCTTCATCGAACCTGATGGACTGGAATTCATTATCTTTGTACTTTTTTGTTTTTTTGTCTCAATTTCCTTTGGTTCTTTCTTTATACTTTTTATTTTTTCTTCCATTTTACGCCTTAAAACATCGTCATGAGTTATAACTTCTGCTCCTGGTCCCATTCTTTGTCGCTTAAATTTTGTGTTGTTTCCAGGTTGAACTTTCATCAAAAGCAGTTCTTCAAAAGTGACAATTTTATCCTCTAATACTTGGATCCGCTTACCACTACTTTTGTAATTTGAAAAGTCTTTATCGTTGGATTCGGATGCCTCACGTACTTGATTTTTTACAAGTTTTCTATTTTCCAGTTCAATTTTATCATGTTTGTTTAGGTCATGAGCATTAATCATAGGAGAACTATTTGAATCTGAATGCTGCTGGAAGTCAAGCTCTCCACAAGTTGTTGTGTGCGCCACTTTTGAAATGCAATTAAATGCTAATGAAAAAAGAGTTTTTGGGTCGCCTTTGGTAGAAGAGTTCTCAACTTCGTCATCAAAATTAGGACATTCTTTTTGAGAACTGTCCGAAACCTGTTCAAGCTTCTTTTGAGACTCAAGTTGTTGGAGATTTTTCCATTGGTCTAATTTCAACGAGTCGAACTGCTTTTCTTCAACCGCTTTAGGATTGAAAGGATAAATTCCTGTCTTACGGAAACCATTTTTTAAAACTTGACTGTCGATCTGTGTCCAAACTTCTCCAATAAGCCTTGCAAACTCTTTTTTCGGCAATGTGGCTCCAACATTCAAACGCTGCCATTTCACAAGAAGTTGATCCCAACGGTCTTTAAATGATTTCATAACTGCCACGTCAAGCGGTTGCAAAACATGACTGGTGTGCGCTGGTAATTTCAATATTGTTATTTTAGCTTTGCGAGCTTCTTCGATTATATTTAATCCCACATGGGTCGCGTGTCCATCATATGTGAGCAGGACTGGACGTTCATCCCCAATATTTGGGATAAAAACTTTTTTGAAGTACGTCTCGAATATGTCGCTTTCCATCCACCCATTCTTAGTTGCGGCATAAGTTGTGCCGGGGTAAGCTTCTGCAGACACCCATTCGTCCCACATGTGCTTGCCTTTAAAAATTATCAGTGGCGGCATTTTTTCTCCAAGCGCGTTGATTCCAAGCAAAACAGTTGTGTTATCCTTTCCAGGTGATGAAATTACTCTAGTAGCCGCGTATCCTTTAAGTCCAACGATTTTGGTTTTTTCTGGGTCTTTTGAGAAACTTGTCTCGTCTAAATTCCAAATTGCAGACGGTTTTTCTAAAAGATTCAAGTCATGTAATGTTTTGTTAAGTAAATCGTAGTACGGGTAAACAATAAATGGGTTTATGGCTTTCTTTCGAGCGTATTCAACTGCTTGAGGTTTTTTAACAGCTAAACGATGTCGCTTTTTAAATGCAGTGAACCACGAATTACCAGGTGTTCCGTTTTTAAATGGCGTCGATATTTTGTTTTTATTTATAAATTCGGCCACCATTTCTAGCATTTCTGTTTTAGTTAATCCAAAGCCATGCTTTTCCATTAGATGAAGACAGAAAGCTAACTTTTCTTCTACAGGCAATGGCAATGCCGTGTTTCTTCCTAAAGAATTTGATTTTGTCCTCCTATTGTTTACATGATCCATTATGGTCATTCTAGGAATATTATATTTTTGTGAAGCCTTGTAGCCACTTAGCTCCCCATTTTTTACCGCAAGAACAGCTGCTTGTAGCTTCTCTTTAGAGTAGGAGGCTTTGTCCGTTTTTCTTTTATAGTTACTAACCATTATTGCAAAATTGGCACTCGTCGCTGGGATAATGGTCGTAAATAGCAAATTTGAAACAGCCTTGACACCAGAAGAATTTAAATTCTAATAAAACTTGTATATCCGATGCTTGAATATCGAAATGGTGTGGCAAGCTACTATCGGATCTGTTGCTACAATTAAAACAACTTTTTGCGAGTATGAAGTGGGTTATTAACCAAGGCCACTTTTGTTGGTATAACTTTTCGAAATCGGTTCTTTGCAGAAAACGATCGATATCTAGAAAATCAGGCATCTTACTTCATGATGTAGGTGATATATCTGAAACAAAAAAGTTATAGGTTCGATGGTTTGGTGCTTTTCCCAAATGGAGTATTTTTTTCAAATATGTGTGTGCGGCCGTCTTAGAAAGGGACAAAATTTCGAAGTGCTAAGAACAATGCGCAAAACCAAAATTCAGAGATATGCAAAACCCGGAAAAAGCTTTGCTAACAACTCGATTCATAATTCGTATGACAATTAAAGTTATGAATTTCTATCTTAGTCTATTTATTTTTGTTTGTTTTTTATTTTTATTTTGCGGTGCTAGTCCCACCGCTGAGCCTTCCTCATCTTCTGCCAATATTATTTTCTTATAACCATTTAGACAATAAAGCTTCAATATAAATAGGTGACCTAATGATAGTTTTCAGTAGACGACTACTTTTAAGTAGTAGCTATAGCAAATACAAATAATCATATAGTAATATAATTTATCAAAATCGGGTCATAACTGTGGATCTGATTCGATGTACAAAAATCGACCTCGCGTAATATAGCTAAAACGGTTGACAATCACTGCAATCGGGGCAAGACCGGCATATGACGGACTTTCCTTAAGCACACTAGACGGACTTCCCAACTATTACATGTTGAGGTTAGAAATTTGTTGCAAGTAATAATCACGAAATCCAAGCGATATTAATGAATTCATTACCAGAAATATGTATATGGATCACCGAATGACTTACCATATCACAGAAACTGTTACAACTCCTTTGTTTTTCCACTTTTTTTTAATTTTTTTGAAGACACGTCACACTTTTGCTTCGATTACAAAACGGCAAAAAAAATGGCCGACCGATTTCTTTCAACGTATTGATGTTAGCGACATCTATGATTCTCAGTTCGAACTAGCTTCGTAACACTGTTTTACCGACCAGGCCATAAGAAGCTAATCGTTCAAAAATAGAAGTTATTGCCGCTAGATGGACTTGCCTTCCAGACGGACTTCCCTACATTGACCTTACTAAAATTTATACTTTAGTAGTAAAACTTATGTTTATACCTAACAGCAAGCGAAATGATACAACTTATTCTGCACAGAAATCGGCATTAATAATCGTTATTTTTGGGTGCATTCTACATGGCTTCTTGAAAACTATTATAATCGTTTTTAATTTTTAATGTAAATTACAGTCTCTATTAAAGAAGCTAACAATTGTCCAAAAGCCAACCAATTTTCATACCAGGCATTTGCAAGGACAAATATAACAGTCAGTGTTTACTTTCAGTCGTTGATCACAGTTTCTTGAAGCATAAAATTTACGTTTGGATAAAATGGTTTAATGATATAAAAAAAAAAACATAAATTGATACCATCAATACAGCACGTTAAAGTTCAAATTTCTGAACGATAAGGGAAAATTTTCCTAAATCAAGAAAGATTTCCGAGTTAAGCTATTTTAACAGATTCCATACATAGATATTTAAATCTATACTAATATATAAAGCTGAAGAGTTAGTTTGATTGTTTGTTTGTTTGTTTGTTTGTTTGAACGCGCTAATCTCAGGATCTACTGGTCCGATTTGAAAAATTCTTTCAGTGTTAGATAGCCTATTTATCGAGGAAGGCTATAGGCTATATATCATCGCGCTAAGACCAATAGGAGCGGAGTCCACGCCGACGAAGTCGCGCGCAGAAGCTAGTAATTATATATGTTTGCGTTTTTGTACTGTGAAGCGATTTAACAGATACATTTCACAGTTCACAGTTGACATATTAAGTTAATTGCTTTGAAATGTTATTGATAACATTTTGGATTAGATCGGGAGTCTCATTAGACCAGTGCTTTAAGCCTTTGAAAATGGTAAAAAAGTGAATAAGATTATAATAGGATGAAACCCTTTTTTTCACATAAATTTTGAGGTTATGTGAAAAAAGTGTAAATACAAAAGTTGTAGATATTTTTATTACCTACACCTTTATTATTTAACTTTTTTGCATATAACCTATAGTTTAGCCTGAAATCGAGATAAACCGTTTTTTACCCTTAAACACCCCCTCCCTACCACTTCCCTACCTCAGATCACCCGTAATTTATTTTTCCTTTCATTTTCACTGTATTTCCTTCTTTTTACAATGGTTTTCATCCTACTATATTATTTTTGGGGAAGAGGCCTATGCCCAACAGTGGGATATTACAGGCTGAATCGTGATCGAATCGTTATTTTTTGTTTTAGTTTCAAAAATTATCGGCACTGTAGACCACATTACACAAATCTGATATTAACATTGATTCAAAAATCTATAAGGAAATAGAATTCAATTTTTTAATTCATACTCACCACGTGCGAGCTCCATTACATACGTAATTAATATGTTTAATGTATGACAAGCGAAAGCTTTTTGTATATCTTTTAAATCTTTTCAATTCTGGGATCATTTCTCGTTTATACACTAATTAAACATTTATTATATTAGGTAATTGAAAGTTAAAAAGTAATAATTGAATTTGATCTTCTTTGTAAATACTTTAACATTAAAACTTTCAAGTAATTATACATATAAAAAATATATATTTTTGTTAAAATAAATGTACATTTTAAATTAATTAATTTATTATATTTAATGCGAGAAATTTCGAATTTAAAGACTGGCCATAAATCCGTGCACTTGCACTTAGTGTAACAAGCATTAAAATCGTGTTTACATTTCGTCTCGTACTCGCTGAAGGGAAACATGTGAAACTTGCGAACTTTGTAGGAATCTCTGAAAGATTTTTATACGTCAATCCTCAACGGGGCAACGTTGAGTTCTGAGTCTTTCTCGAAGGGAGGTTTTTGGTACACCCGTGATATTTTAGATGTTGTTAATTATATTTCTAGGTAAAGTTAGTTCTCACTTCGATAACATTTTATATATTAGATAGATTGGCACGCTGTTTTGAAGTGTTCAATATGAAGCGCTATATTTGTTTAATCGTTTGGCTCTATTAAAAGGAATCTATTTAGCACTTTAAACATAGGTAATTATCTTAAATAAAACATATACTTATTAAATTAAACTAGTCTAGTGCCTGCGACTTTAACGAGACGCAACATTACAATAGAATAGTATGAATAATCTTGTAATCCCATCTGATGGTCTTTAATAAGCCTTAAAAAGATTTTTTTATATTTCAAGCCAAACAATTTCTCCTATTCTCCCCCAAGTTCCATTAGTAATACAAATTCTCATTCGCGGTTGACGGTGGTACAGATTATCCTTTTACTAAATATTTTTTTATTTTATTTTATTGTCATCTACACTCCTAATATGTTTGTTGTTTATCATATAAATGAATTTTCTCAGTAAGCGAGTCTGTTGTGATTCTTTTGATGAACCGTACTACGTTATTTTATTTACCAGGTACCTCAGGCGGCGGCGGGGCGCAAGGCCTAGTCCACTGGATGTCTGTGATGGCGGAGCACATGGGAGGGGGCCACCACGACCCTTCCCACTACGCGCTGCCGCCATGGAACAATGGTGGTGTTGATGTGAGTACTAATCCCAATATTCTAGAAACATCTAGACCTTTCCACTCTTGATTACAGAAGATTACACAGTCTTGGTGATTCCGATTTGTCTTATTAAAATATAGCCTATGTCACCCAATGATAACATAGTATTTTTTTTAAACTGTACAGTAGTTTTTTTAGAAAGTTCTAGAACTAACTCATTTATTACTTATCTTTCTATTCGTAACTTTGTTCACGTAGTGTACATGATTTTTATAGTCCCGTTTTCTCCCCTGAAAATATAGCCTATGTGACTCAATGATAGCATAGCTTTTCCATAGTGATAAATTTTTAAAATCGGTTCAGTAGTTGTTTTAAAGCCCTCAAACTGCATCATCTATTACTAGCTTTTCTCTCGCGATTCCGCCTGCGTGGGTTAAATGATTTTGTTCCGTTTTCACCCGTAAAAACATACCCTATATCATTCAGTTATAATGAACATTACCAGTAAAATAATTTTTAAAATCTTACCAGTACTTTTTCAGCATATCCAATACAAACAAAAGATCAAAGTCTAATTTTACTCTTATTAATATTAGTGTAGACTTGTAGAGAATGTTTGGTTGAAAGAGGATATTCTTAATATACCTTCTTACTTAGTGTTTGTGATATAAAAACATATTAAGGTCTGAAAGATCGCGCGCTATTTCTGATATGGGTAGGTGTACCTATATTTCTACGAAAATATTATTGTATAGGTACCTATAGTTAGTGGTAGAATTATATAAATAATTACATATTTATCTTCTATTAAACAACCGAGATAGAGATTCGAATTCCTTTTAGCAAACGAAAAAGTAAAGTGTACATGTAAATTAATGTATTTTTATATTAATTAAAAAAATCTACAGTCGACTCTCGTTAATTCGAAACTCGGGGGACTCGAAAAATATTACGAATTATCGAGTGTTTGAAATATCAAATGGTTCGAAAGTTTTGAGAGAAAATAAATAAAACTTCGAATTATTAAGTGTTGATCAATTATGACATACAAATTTATTAACTGCTATTCTTTACCAATGACAAAAGTTTAGAGGTACATTCGTGTACATATTCATAATGTGAATTAATTAATCTTTCGAAAGAACTCTGTTATACTGGTTTGCATCAAGGCACATTGCTGCCTTAGACTGCTCAATAACTTTTTTTAAGAGAAAAGGAGCCTGACATGCTTTTTCATCACTTTCGTTTTGTAGACAGAAGCTTTGTAAGGTATCGAATGAGGCTCTTGCTTCCTTAACAGACACATCTACCAAAGGTTCTGATGTATCGTCCTCATCTTCATCGTTACTTTTTTCATTCGTATCTGTCGCAGATAAAAAACTACTACTTGGCACTGTGCCTCAAGGTGAATCAATGAACAGAATATCTTATTTGTAATACACTTTCGTGTTCACTTTTATCTTCATAACCTTTAACAAGAAACACCATATTTATACAAATATATTTACTAACATCCATTTAATCCAGAAACTGATCATTTATAACATTTCGTCAATGTAACTAAATCATAATTTACGAATACATTTTACAATAAAAATTTAAAACACAATTTTTTTTTTACTACGGAATTTCTTCCCGACTCTTCTCTGCAGAATCTAGGTACATTCCGAATCGGTGGTAGCTTCAATTTTAACCAAAATTAAATTTTTATTTGTAAAATAACGATTCGAAGGTGCTTTTCAAGCCTATTTGAATTTTTTTTTTTACATATTTACTCATTTATTTTTAGTAATATTTGTCATAAATACGTCAGATATGTATATTTAATGCATATTTTATAAACTATTTACAACTTAATTAGTTATTTAGTTTGTAACGCAAGAAGACAAATTCCATTTTTCAAAATGAACTACAACAACTAAAAATAACTAAAATAACACTAATACTCGTAACATCTGTATTCGCAAATAAATTGTGTAGTATAAGTAATATTAGGCCCAATCCATTATCACACAATCCCCGCGTCACAGAACCGAAACCCTATAATTAATAAAGATTTGTTCCGGAAAAAACCGAAAAAAAAATTGTCCTTACCGATTTTTTTTCTCACGAAATATTTGCATACCCTCACCGAGATCATTAGAAAAAATGTGTATCGTATACCAAGTAGACAAAACCTGTTTAGCGATTCGGAACGCATCATTACCGCGTCTTATTATTATTTTATAGATAAGGGTTGAAATCGGCCGTCTATACAATTGAAAGCTCTAAGCTAGATACAATGTACGACGCCCGCGGCGCTTGCAAATGCATGCAAATTTTTTTAGGACAACCCTATTTCAGATCGATTGAAAAATAAACTCAAATGATATTACATTAGGGTGCAATTTAGCTTTTTTTTAATTCGACATGTCTATTCTAACGTATCCAAGCAATAGTGAGATATTATAATTATACCAATAAAGTTTAAATTGGTTAAATTTTTATTTCAAGAATATTTTAAGAATGACGGATTAGGCTAATATGAAACAGAGTTCGGGATTTTGATTAATCATCGTCGATATATTTTAAAGTCGGTTAAATTTCTTAATATTGTTCTCATGTGCAATATCTTTGCATAATATGGGAATCTTTTGAATTAAATATCTCTGAAGAATATTTTATATTGACTAATGACGTAATTTTTTACATACCAAATCACACGGCTTCAAATATGCTAGATAATATTATTATTTTTAATACTTTTCTATAGTATTTTATAAAGATAATACGCAGAAAGAGCTATGTTAATTTAAAACGTACTAATTCTAGAACTTTAAATCAAATTAAGTAATTTTAAGTAGTATTTTTTCAGAGGCAGGTATTGTTTATGAATTTAAAACTTTGTTCGTTCGATGTTGGGGCGGTGCAAAGCATTCTATCGGATCCATTATCTGAGTCTGCTAGAATGATATTTGATTTCTATAGATTATCCCTTGTTGGTGCAGTTAATTAGACCTTAGTAATTGAGGTATTTTTGTATGTTTTTGTGCGTGTTGTGATCAATTTTTAAAAGTTACAATGGGACTGGCGTGTCCATGTAGGACAAAAGTCCCAAAATAAAAAAAAAAAGAATAAAAAAGTAGTATTTTTAAAATTACAAAGAGAGGGTAATAAGCGATAAATTATCAAATTAATATCCTTGACGCAGTATAATTGTAGCACAATAATGTATGAAGTAGAATAGTAGAGGAGACGTGGAAGAGTGACCTTCACCGATCTGATAATTGAGATAAAACTCATTCGGTTATCATATGAGTGAAGGTGATGAAAAAAAATTGATTAAAATTTATTAAATTAAAATTAGCTATGAACACTTTTCGATAGGCAAGTTATCATAGGCATAGATGTTTATAAATTATATTTAATAAAACATAATTATGTCTCAAGTTATCAAGTTACCAGATCGGTGAAGATCGCTCTTCCACGTCTCTTAGACCAGAATAATATTGTTATCAGTTGAAAGTAATATCACAAAATTGAAAATTCATTACGAATACATGAAAAACTTTAAAACTTTTCAAGCTAGAATTCATTCGAAGTTTCAGCTTTTCATTCAGCTTTGAAGTAATTTTGATGTCATTTTTTATGTTTTCCTAAGCTTTGGTCATAATGACATTGGTTTGTTCAGGGGTTCCCAATCTTTTTAAGCCCGCGGCGCACTCACAAATTTAGAATTTTGTCACGGCGCCCTACCCTATTAAGCTATTTGAAAAATATAGGTACAGTAGAAAGAAATAGGCACCTATAAAGATAATAATTAGGTTGAGAGGAGCAAAAATGAAAATGTCTGCTTACAATATGAAATCGATTTTTTTAATCTATATATATAAAAGAGTTACCCACCCATTGACTCATCACGATATCTCTGGAACCATAAGACGTAGAGACTTGAATTTTGGTAGGAATATTCCTTTTGCCGAGTAGAGGTCAGTTAAGAACGGATTTTACGAAATTCCACCCCTAAGGAGGTTAAACGGGGGTTGGAAGTTTGTATGAAAGTCCTATGTTTTTGAAGTAAGAGACTTGAAATTCAAAATGTATGCTCTATAGATCCTGTTGAGGTGTACTAATAATGTATTTTGAGAAATAAACCCCCTTTTGGGGTTAAAACAGGGGATGATAGTTTGTATGAAAGTCGAATGAAAAATACACCTACAAACTTGAAATTAGGCAGGTAGGTCCCTTATAGGGAGTAAATATCCGCTAAGAACGGGTTTTACGAAATTCCATACCTAAGGGGGTTAAACGGGGGTTGGAAGTTTGCATGAAAGTCCTATGTTTTTGAATTAAGAGACTTGAAATTTAAAGTGTGTAGTATATTTAGTATCGGCATTTCACCCGTGCGAAGCCGGGGCGGGTCGCTAGTAGGTATATAAGAATTGAAACAGACAATAACAATAAAGACTTAAGTCTTAAGAAAAGCAAAGATAAAATACGATATTCACTCAATCAAATCAATGTGACGGGTGAGCTTGGTGAATATTTGTAGTTTCGGATAATACCTAATAGAGAATCGACTCACGGCGGCGCCCCTCTTTAGTTTCTACGGCGCACCAGGGCGCCGCGGCGCACAGTTTGGGAACCCCTGGGTTTGTTAATTAGAACAACAGAAACAGAAACTACTCCAAAAATATTTTTAATTAATATTTAATGACAAATAAATAACTTGTAGGTACTTTAAGGTAAACAACTTGATGGACAACACTGTTCCTTTTTTGAACAATAATAAAAAACCTTCTTTTTAATTTAATAAATTATGCGATTAAAACCCCAAAATTAACTGACAAAGTTGCTTTTTTAAGAACAACAACAAACATTTTAAATACAACAATTAACCACAACAGTTTAGAAAAAATATAACGCAATTAAAACCCGTTCGTTATTAATCTAATTATATCTTACCCTACAATCAAATAAGTGTGAAAATAATTCCAGAACACTGTTTTCCATTACAGTGATTCTTAGTTTTTATATAAGCTGGCCTTTAATCAATCGTTTATCACGTTATCAGTGGTTTTTTTTTTTTATAATCATCGAATTTTCGCATCGATACACGCGAGCGAGCCACGAGATTGGAAAGTATTGTGCATATCTTCACGCTATCTACGACGTTATCAGTGAGAATAGTTCGTTACTTTCTTCAGTGCCTGTTACACCGGTCTTGGATAAAATTTACCCAGCACGTAATCTGATATTCGAATCTGTTTCACTTCAATCATGAAAATAAAATTTTTAGATTTATATTTGCGACTAGAAATTTCTCATAAATATAGTCAAATTTGACGGTAAAAAATGTTATCTATTGGTTATCGTTATATAGCGTTATCCACAACCTGTAACACAGACCTTAAGATGTTATTTGTAATACTTTTGTTAAATAAATGGCTAATTAGCCAGTACTTTATAATCTGAAACTATTTTCAATCTTAGTTTGTAATGTTTAAAATGAAGAATAAAAATGAAATAAATATTTTACCCCTTCCTTCTATTCAACTAGTCCTTTGGCGCGATTTGTAGTGGTTAAACAAATACTATATTTAATGTGTTTATCACTTACTTATTTAGAATTATAAGTTCAATTTTGTGTTCTTTAAGATTATTATAATACACTTAATGCTACTAACTTTACTGCGTGAAATAGAAATACCGAATAAGTATATTTATCAAGACGATGAGCGTAATTGTAATCATTTTACTTATTTGTATAAAAAAAAAGATTCATAAAAGATTTTAATATATTCGTATGCGATATTTTGGTAAAATATTTGAACAATAATATAAAATATTTTTTTAGAAATCATGACCATTCAATTTAACAAATGATCAAAATTTAACATTTTTTCCACCCTAATCTGACTCTATTTAGAAAATATTCAATCTATACGTAGTCGCTAGAGTTGACTCCGAAACGATTTCTTCATGTGAATAGAATTTATGACACATCAATTAAACAATAGAAAAACTTGTTACAATCTTAAATACGATATAAATATAGCCATCATTCTTACGAAGTCACCGAGAAAAAAAAAACAACAAAGAATACATCTGCAATGTTCCTCGACAAAAGAGAAATATTTCACACTACATAAAAATATTTAAAAAAAAACCAATAGTAACTTTACAATACCACATTGATACATCAAATCACAATAAAAATAGTCAGTTGACTTTTTGAGTTACGGTAAAAATAATTGCAATATATACTTTGTTCTGGACCCCGCTAACGATATTTTGATGACTGCCAGCATCCAACTATAATGAAATAATAAAAAGATAAAGTTTGATGAAAAAAAATCGTATCCAAGAACTCTGCGAGGATACAGTGGGGTGATAACGCTGCTTGATCGACAAAAAAATATCTAATAACACAACGGTGTTAAGAAATAATTTAATACTCTGATTCGTTTTCTAAATTAAAAAAATAATCACTGATTTAAATCTGTATCGATTTTTTTTGCGCTTATATTTCGTTAGTATTTTAAAATTAATATTATCTCGAGATAAAAGAGAAACCGACATTGCGTTGCTAATTCAGAGATTGATCTTGATACAAATACTATTAAGAAATTTATTTAAAAAATATAAATTGAAATAAAAAATATGCTTTTAGACTTTAGTCCATTAGAAACAAAAAAAAAACATTCTATGTAAATAAAAAAATAATCTCTGAAATGTATTTACACCAATTACTTCCGGAACCGCAACAAATTTAATTATTATTATTATTTTTATATATATAACTAAAACTTACTCTTCTTTGTAAGAATAAGTTGTGCATATGAATAAAATTGTATTCTCAAAAAGACATGTACGAGTATAATATAGCAGTACGAATTGGGCCAAGTCAGCTAGTTTATAAGGATTAGGTAATACTTTTCAACGATGATAAATTCGATGACATAAATCAATTTCAAAATCAAAATGAATGCATCATCATTTTTAACTATGAGCATTTAATCATTATACTATAGTAAAATATAGATATCACAATTCATAATACATTCTCATAGGAACTCACTCCCAATCAGTCAAGCGTCGAAAATCGATTAAAAAATCGCACAATGCAATTTAACCGACTGATAAAAAGATGACGACTTAATTACTCTACGTCAAAAACGATTATATACGAATATTTGAATAAGACGTATTGCTTAATCATTTATCTAGGAGATTAATTGTCTCCCTTCGAACTTTTATACGACTAGGTTCTACCTGCGGCTTCGTGCGCGTGGAATTTACTTTGATATAATATTGTAATACTATTGTTGAACATGAAATAATAACTTCACTTCTTGAAGTTACTTCAATTAATTGTATACCAAATGTTCAGTTTAGAATTCCAATTTCAAATAATGACCAATTTCATTTGATATCAATCATACATATAAGTAGATAGATAGACATACGGGCAGGCGTACAGACAGACAATTAAACAGATAAAAGTTCTTGAAATAATCAATTCAGTATTGTTATACGTATATATTCTCACATTATTCTAATATCAATGTTATATTGAGTAAAAGGGTTGGATTTCACGGTTGATTACATTTGGGTATTTAATATTAATTGTTTCTTACCCAGGTGTTCTTTTGAACTTTGAATATTACGCCTCCGTGACTTGATATCGGCCTGGAGCGATGCGTTGTTACATCTTGTAGTCGTTAATACGATTCAATATATTATACACTACCATTTATAAATATATCTTTATATACTTTGTGTATTACGAAGATTATTTCCATTAATGGTTTTTTATAAAGTGACCTTTTGAATTTACATTTCTGTTGTACTTTCATATTAACTACAATTAATTTATTACATTAATATAATTTTACTCTGCAAAATGACAATAAAAGTGTTTTAAAAGGCTACTTTTAATAAAGAAATTTTTAAATTGGATTATACTTTATAATATTGCATGTTGAATAATTTTTTATTCAATGTGCAGTTAATTCGTCTATTACCGTAACGTAGTAACGTTAATTGCGTTTACAAAATACACAAATTTTTCAAAGATTTATTCTTAATTTTTGTTACAAAATTACAACAATCGGCTATAGTCAAAACAAAACAGCAAACAATTTAAATGGTTAACTACAATTTATAACTCGATATTCAAAACAACTTGGCACAGAACAAAATCAACAGAACGGAAGATCTAACTATTATAATAATCATTATTATATTAATAATATTCAATTGTTAGTTGTGAAACGGAACAATACTATCACGTACGTATCTATGGACGGTGGCCACAATTTTGACAGCTGAGAGACCGGTCCGGGAAGATTAATGGTAGTCTACTCATCGTCGTAATGACGCGCCCTCGCCTCGGTCTAATGACATCGAGAGCACGGTGACCAGGGACTCGGGGAAATGTTGGACTGTTTTATCATGATGACGCGTTGGCGCAGCGGTCACGGCACTGGCTATTGTCGCGGGTTCGATCCCCGCACATGACAAACATTTGTATTGGTCATATCGATGTTTGTCGTTGTCTGGGCGTTTTTGCTTGTGTATTGTGAGTGTTTTCGAGCTCCCGATACAAGAGAAAATCCGTTGAATGTGACGAGTTTATTATTATTATTTATTACTAGCTGACCCGGCGAACTTCGTACCGCCTAACAGTCGATTCCTTAATTTTTTTATCCTTGCCGTAACCCCTCCACTAACACTTAAACTTTATGGTATGGTATTAAAGTTCAAATTGACTTTTAAGTATTATTACGAATCTTTTGTATGGGAATATAGAAAAGTGTTGTTTTTAAACTCTTTTAGGGATTTTTTTAATTTTCCTCTCCGTAAGAACCATTTTCGTACTTCAAGGAATATTATAAGAAAAGAATTAGCGAAATCAGTTCAGCCGCTCTCGAGATTTGCGCTTAGCAACACATTCAGCGATTCATTTTTATATATATAGAGATTAACTTGCTATACAATTCAACTTCGATATAATATGCTGATAACTACACGCATATTGTTCTGATGCGTTACCTATTATTTAGTTTCGTGAACATTTAAATTTATATAATTAAATGATAGTTAAGTGTAATCGAATGTAAATCATAAATATGACGAAAAAGCTAGCTACATCATTTACATTTTATGTCAGTAATATTTTTATTAGAATGTACGTTAAATATCAAATTAAAATCAAGATTATCTAAGTATTAAATCAAAAATCTTCTCCTTCATGGAGAAAGAGACGTACGTATGCCCAACAGTGGGATGTTGCAGGCTGAATGCAATCAAAAGTAATAAATTGAAGTAAAATTTAGTATGATTCGGCTCCCATTCTTCATATTATATTCAATTACTAATTTATGATTTATTTTAATAATAATAAAAAAACATGTTTAACAATTTGATCACCGCTATCTAAACTGGCAATATCAGAAGAGTTACTACACACATGTTACTACGTAAAGTTATGCAAGGGAGTATAACAGAGCTATGGGGTTGAGGTCTATTTTCAACTATGTCCGTTAAAGTAAAAAAAAAAAAATTACTACACGTAATATTTCTTTGAGAGTGTGGTCCTATCTCAGTCGGACGAGCAAGTGTAAATTTGGACTTAATTAAATATTTAAATTTTCATCAAACAACCTTGGTATTACTGTAAAACTTTAAAAAATATTATATATAAAATTTTAATCATATCTTCCATCTATTAATGGTTCCGCGTGTCATTGATCTCAAAGGAGCCGACAAAGATGTTAGTAGATAATCTTTTAAAATGAAAAAAAATCAGTAGTACTAAGAGTAAATTATAGTAATTCTAGGTAAGACATAATTACATAAAAAATCACTAAAATCTTTACCGTCAATCTATAATTATCGATAGTTTTTAAGAGATAAAACTAGATAAAGTGTACACGTTTAAGATTTTAATTAAATAAAAAATTAAACAAACTTGTATAATTTTAATTGCACTATTGATCGAATAACAAGCTTCAAGTGACAACAATTCTACTTATTAATTACTACAAAATCATTGATATTCATTTTAGAATTCTAGTATTAAATTTTTAAATACTATTACGTCTTAAAGCAATTTTTCTCATTATTATTAAGATTGTGTACAGGCTTTTCGTAGGAAGAGAATGAAATATAAAAATCTATAGAAATATCTACTAAAACATTTATATTTGAAATATAAGTGAGGCTTATAAATCCGCGGTAATATTAAAAGAACTTCAATAATATTATATATTTAATCTTAACAAGCCACTATTGTTAAACTATAATAATATGTAATTAATCTAAATTTGTTTTATTCAAAAACAATTTTAAATTGTTCCTTTTTCGTTTTTAAAATAAGTATTTTACTATTATACTAGAAGATTAATAATCTATTTAAAATATACAAACAAACTTTAACGCATATAAAATTGATTATTACCGCATTAATCTCACACCAAAATTTTCAAACATAAAAAAAATATCCGACAACTACAAAAAATCATAGTCACACTAAACGCATCCTTGGTTAATGTCTTTGCCGTAACGAAAAAAAAAGGCAGGCATGTTTATCTTGGCCGAGACGCGGAGTCGTTGCGAATTGCCACAGTTTCGGCCCCTAATCGATTTTACCCGGGACACGTCTAATTTGGCGGATTAATCGTGAACACCCTAACTTTCCTTGTTTATTGTGAGTGATACCATTTCTATTGTTTCTTTATCCGTGTGTAATTAGCTCGTGTCGTTAGTTCTGGGGATGTTTTCTTTCTTTATATTATAATAAATGGGTGTATCTTGATTGTTATGTATATTCTTGTCTATTTATTAATTAATGTAAGTAATAGTGATTGATAGATGACGAAAATCATCTATGGATATATAATATACAATAATATACATAAATAAAAATAAAACGTTTAATGTATTGTTAAGGACCAGGGCATTTTTTATTATTATTTGTAGAAAGGTCTTGTAAAATGAAACATTAAGAAAAGTAAGTAGAAAATTTAAACATTACCTTACCCACTTTACACACTTCACTTAATACGTCGGTATTAATAACAACTCCATTTATATGTCAAATGTATTACTATCTTTGTTGTTCGCCCGAAATATAGCAAAAAAAATATTTAAATATGGCGTTTTACATAAATCACAGTGATTATTATCAGAGTTTCAGAACTTGTAATTACTCCATTGCTCTGAGACTCGTCTCGCTTAGGGAAAATAAATGCTTTTTAAATACATTTAAATACAAAAGAAAAAAGAAAAACGAGTTTGCTTACCACACGACTAAAGTAAGACTTATTTAGCAATAGGCCGTCACAATAAGCCTGCACTGTGTCTTAGATATACGAAACGTAACTGGCTATGAGAGAAAGAGAGAAAAAATGTGTGCTCGTACCTTTCTCTTTTGCTCCGTTCGCTTCGCCCGATCACACTTTTCGTAACGCTCTCGTCAAACATTTACTAGCTTATTCCCCAAATCAAACGTGCGTAAAGAAGTTTAACTTCAACATTACTAACATTAATAATTAATTGGCAAATAAAAAAACAGTGTTATTTTAAAAATATAAATACAAAGTATAGTATAGTAAACATTGTTTCTCTTGTAAGAAGTTTTTACCCAAGAGGGTGCTCCGAAGATTGTCGGACTGAAACACACTGGTCGACTCGGTGGCAAACTTTTATATGGTACTTGCGTTTGTATCAGCAAGCTACCCACTTAATTACTCATGTGCAACTATTATAACTGCCTATCGCTAAATTCGCTAAATCTACTCAAAAATACGACGAAATAATAATTATTACCTACTTAATTTTTAAGTTCTTACTTTGATTATTCATTTTAACCGACTTCGAGAAAAAGGAGCCTCTTCCTCAATTTCAGTGTTTTTTTTTTTTATTTGTGTTACCTCAGGACTTTTCACTGAATGGATCGATTTTGATGATTTTTTTTAATCAAAAGCTTGTCATGTGGTCTCCTTTAAATTTGGTTGAGATTATCTTTCATAATAAGTATTTACTTGACTATATTTTCGTCTACCTAGTTTGTATTACTGGTAAATGTAATTTTATTGAAGTCGTTTTTTTTTTCGTTTGCGAGCAAACACAATTATTCTGAATGATGAAGAAAATCTTCATGATGCAACTGTCTTGATAAAAGACGTGAGGTAGTAGAGGATCTTACTTCTAAGAGCGGAAATACTTCTTTGCCCGGTAGTACATTCAGCAGTAAATTTTATATTATTTTCAATTATTAATTATTCATTATAGCTTTACTACTGCGCTCGTCTTTTTTTTTATTTCTCATTTAGTTCTTTGTCTCGATTATTAAATTTTTAATTATCTTTTGACGTAAGGTTTTTTTTTAACGGTCTTATATTATAAAAAGACTTCAGAATTAGTTTATTAACTTACGTTGGTTTTATTTTTCAATTTTTTAGAGTGTAAAATACGTTTTCGTAGTTATTGTTTACTCTATCACACCAAATCACAGTTCTGATGAGCGAAGCTAACCCATGAGACTGTTAAAATAAATAATAAATAAATATGCAAACGCCCAGACCACGGCAAATATCTATATGTACATATCTATCTATCTATATCAGTCATCATCATCATCAGTTCAGCCTATTGCAGTCCACTGCTGGACATAGGCCTCCCCAAGCTCGCGCCAGACATCCCAGTTTTCCGCAATCCTCATCCAGCCTACACCGGCAATTTTACGAAGATCGTCGGTCCAACGGGCCGGAGGACGTCCCACACTGCGTTTGCGAAGACGCGGTCTCCACTCCAGAACACGTCTGCTCCAACGGCCATCGGTCCTGCGACACAGATGATCAGCCCTCTGCCACTTCAACTTGCTAATTCTGTGGGCTATGTCGGTTACTTTCGTTCTCTCGCGGATAGTCTCGTTTCTAACTCTATCTTTGAGAGAAACCCCAAGCATAGCCCGTTCCATTGCGCTATATGCTATATATATATATCTATCTATATGGCCAATACAACAGCCATCCAGACAGTCTGACAGACATCCAGCGTTTTGACCGTTGCGTTAATATGATATGTTACTCTCATTCGAATACATTATTCCTGTATGAGAAATCGATTATCGAAAACATAAACTTAATGAATTAATAGGAACTATTTTCAATCTAAAAACGTTATAATCATATTAGATATATTTTTACTTTTAATAAAAGAACATCTTGTAATATTTTTTTAAGGTAACCTTTTTTTAAGCTGCCAGCCACCTATAATTATAAAAGGTGACATCGAACTTTTATCACATAAAAACTATGGGCCAATAAATAATCTGTCTATAAAATATTATGATGTCAGAATAATGGCGTAGTTCATGACGCCATATTATTGGGGGTATAAATCCTCACCTTCTTAGACTATTCGCAAAGGGGTGAGTTGAGGATAAAAAACTGTAGAGTGTTGATTCAATCTTGATACTATTCATAGTATTTCGTAGTGTATTTTTAATTGATATTTTGTTTATGAAATTGTGATTAGTAAGTAATAATTTCTATATTTTTAAAATGTTGATAATATATTCGATGATTTCAAATTTTTTTAACACTTATGGTTGCGGGTTCAATTCCCGCTTAGATCGGATATTTGTGCATATATTTGTGTCCTGATAATTATTCATATATTTGATTACACGTAACAGTAGTTTTCTATTATAAATACCTGTTGGCAATCATTACTTTTAGTTGGTAAATTACCCTCCAATTGAGATCCAATGCTTCTCTTATCCAAGACAATAAAAAATTCTGCAATTTGCTAAATATCAAATCTATGCTAATTGTATAAAAAAGTTCAAAGCTCAACTCTATCTAATCCAAGTACAATTATTAACCCATTTGATTCTCATACTTTAACTAAAGACATCCTAACCGCTACATTTTTTTTTATTTGTCATCATATTGTAAAGAGACAAGTCTTACATACCGACTATAAGATTTACTAGCTAATGCTTTTGTTATTTTTTTTTTCTTTTTCTACTCGAACTGTCAATAGCTCTTTAGTTTTCAGTAAGCTTAAGCGAATGATGTTAGAGATAGAAGAATGCTTAGAAAATATACCCCTAGCTTAGTTCATAAATAAAATCTTTAATGAAATGTTTATTTAAAATATGATTATTTAATTATCTTAACCCCAATAATATAGTATAAGTAAATATTAAATTTAAAATATTGCACTTTCTTCTTTAATTAATTAATTTATCGCATAATAATTCGCATTTTTTTTTCCTAAAATTATCATCCATTGGATCTCCATATTGGCAATGCCTTTTGTTAATTAAATAATTTAAATTTATTAAGAAGCTTCATCTTATCTTATAAACAAGGCTGGAAAAGCCACACTGGCTATAAAAATAAAAATAGTCTAAGAAGGATTTATCGCATTACGTATAGATTTTTGTTATAAACTTGATACAAATCAAAATTCAAAATTATATAAATAAATGATAATGTTAACATACATACTTAAACGGTCATCTGTTCCTAAAGCAGGGAACTTAATTTATTTATTTATTTATTGCTATTTTATTGCACAACTAGCTTCTGCGCGCGACTTCGTCGGCGTGGACTCCGCTCCAATTGGTCTTAGCGTGATGATACATAGCCTATAGCCTTCCTCGATAAATGGGCTATCTAACACTGAAAGAATTTTTCAAATCGGCCGAGTAGTTCCAGAGATTACCGCGTTCAAACAAATAAACAAACAAACAAACAAACAAACAAACTCTTCAGCTTTATATATTAGTATAGATACGTTAAAGAATTGTACAAAAGGTGGGCTTAATGCTAAAAGCATTCTCTACCAGCCAACCTTAGGACGTAACTAAATGCCTGTGTTTTAGATACTAGTCAGAAGATAGTACGGTATATTATATGTTGTGATTATTTATTGTAAAAGTTACAATGGGACTGGCGTGTCTGTGTAGGACAAAAGTTCCTAAAAATAAAAGACTTAAAAAAGATGACTTACGTAATATATAAAGACGTACTACATCAAAATTCAGAGCTGGAATCAAAACCACAACCCTGGAGCAAAAAGATCATTTATATTTTATAGGAATGAGTTGTTACTCAAAATCAAACATTAATGTATTTAAGTAACCTTCAATAAAACTGTTAAATCATCATTTAACAAATAAAATGTTTATATAGTTTTTATTGTATAAAACAACTACGTCGATAGTGGCTTGTCATTGTGACACAAGTATAATGATAACTAATCATTAGCAAGTGGGTAGGAACAATGAGGAAATGGCGCAGAAACGTTACCCAATGATTACCCACGCGCCGGCTCGCTACGGCGATTTAATTGTTAAAAATACAATTAAATAAATACGCCGATCCTAGCGTAATGTATAACAATCAAGGTAATAGGCTATTTTATATCATGTCTATATTATATCATGAATAATAGCAACAGCAATTCGATGTATATAGTAATTTTTTATTAATTACCAAACTATGTTTTAGATAAAAAGATTAAGATCATAGAATTAATATAAAAAGAAAGCCGATAACGTGCAAAGGTAGTCTTATTATGAACTACTACAAGTAGCAGTGATACGCGGAAAAAATAGCCCATAGCCTTCCTCGGTAAATGAGCTATCCAGCACAAAAAAATTTTTTCAATTAGAACCAGTAGCTCTTGAAACTTTTCAGCTTTATAATATTAAGTAAGTATCGATCAATTACAGACAAACTGAGTAATTAAATTCAGTAGTTAAGTTTCAGTCTAAAGACGGATAATTAACACTAAAGCACCATTTTTTTAATTTAATTTAAAAAAAATCATAGCACATTTCAAGGAATAGCATAAACAAAGACGAACACATTCGTTGTAGCAACTCGTCAGAGACACGCCTACCCATCCATCTTAGCGGACAGACTCAGCGACGACTCATCACGTTAATTTGTTTCTGTGTTCGCCTTAGCTCTGATCGAATTCGAACATATATATGTATCTACATACAAATATATAACTTATTTTATTTTTTAAAGATAAATGCGAAATTTTGTCAGATTGGACGGATGATTGTTACTCTTACGCTAAAACTTCTGTAAACAGTTTGTAATGAAAATAGGTACGTACCTTTAATTTATCCAGACTTCCAGCTATCTGCGTAGATAGCTGGAAGTCCGGATAATATACAGAGTAATTTTTATTTGAATATTACAAAGAGGAGTGTATTGTACGTACATACAAATGTATTTACCATTGTAAATTATTGTATGAATATACTTTTAAAAAATTTCCTCACCAGTAGAACTAAACATAGGCTATAATTTGACAGGATAAAACTGAACAGTTAAAATCGTATAATGCTTGCGGGCGAAGCAGTGGGATGCAAGCTATATAGGTGTCCATAAGCCTGTGAAAAAAGGCGTAATTTTATTTCGTATTCTTACGTTTTGTATAGGTTAGATAATAAATATTATTTCATATTAAAATTATTATTAGTTTAATATTCTAATTTTTTTGCCTCAACGACAAACGGCCACATTATAACTTTGTGCTTACTCTACAATCAATGTAGTTACTATAGGAACCAAATTGAAGAAATTCTGTTCGAAAACATCGCTGTTTCGATATGAGATTAAATAAAAAAAAAGGTGTGTGTGCGATTTACACACGATAGAAGTGAAACTTCTATGGCAAACTAATTAAAAAAACGAATTTAAAATTAGCGGCTTGCAGCGCGGCTCGTCCTTCCCTGTCTTTTTGCCGTTGCATCCGGTTTGAAATCACAACGATTCTAAAGAAGTTTCACTTCAAAAGAAAACAATGTACCAAAGCTATTACGCTAACTTGTTTAGTTTGTCAAACTCTAGTCAAGTTTCAGAATATTAAAATTTAACTTGGGTTTGTATGAGATGTTAAATATGTAAAAAAATCTCGGTGTCTTTTGAGAGTATATTCAACTCGCAGTATTGTAGCGATTTGGTCTCTGGTCCATTTTTTCAGGTATTCTTTCTAATAGATATTTTTTCCATTGACTCAATATTTATAGGCTGTTTATTTTATTGATAAGATTATTATAAAAAGTGATTACACATTTATAGGCTGTAAATTTCATCGTTAAAATTATTATAATTTTAGCATTTATAATTGTAATAATATCACGACAAACTATCATACTTTTCTCTTTACATATAATAAACAGTTAGGTATTATTTTTTTCTATCTTACACGTAATGTTGATATAACTCAAGTTTTTTAAGCTTCTTTATTAGATACATCACGACATAATAAGCGAAAGAAGTTAAAAGTTCACCCTCAAAGCCGCATCAATAGCGGCACATCCATCTCCGTCACTAGCAGGGACTTCACACCCTCTGTCATTAGAGGGTAGTTCGAGAAATGAACTTATCATTTGTTACGTTATAAAATTGGATGTGAAATAAGGCAATTTTCTACTCACTAAAATTAGTAATAATTAATTGTAATTGGCTAATTACGGCTGTAAAACATGCCACTTTATTTATCATACTAAAATTCTTTAAAATTATGATATTAATATACATAAAATAAATAATAATTAATAATATTGTACACCATTATAAGATACAAAAAAAAGTACAATTGGAGGAAAATGTACTAAGGTGGTGGAAAATGTACTTGTCGCTAAAAGAACGGTTTCTTTCAGACAACCTTTGAGTACAACAACAAGGCATAGAAAATGATATTTAACAAATAAAAAATAATAATATTAATGTTTTTTTTTAAGACATTCCCATTGTGATTTCTTATCAATATGTGTAAATAAACGGATTTCGTTTCTATATGAATAAAATATTTATAATATTAAAATTGAAATAAATATAAGAAATATAGGAAATATAGGAAAAACAACAATAACACTACCTATTGTGTCTAAAAATATAATAGTAAAGTATTATTTATTTAATTAAACAACACACGTCTTGCCAGCTTTAAAAAAAAACTATCATTCAAGTTTTTATTGACTTTGAAAGTTTGATAAAATTATTTTACGAAAATTATTACTTATTCAGATTACTATTTGTCATAATTTTTATACGGAACGTAATTAGTGTGGTGTCATGAAATAATAAAATTTGCTATTTTGTAGTGTAATTGCAATAATATGTTATCAATTTGAAATTTTAAAAGAATTTCTAAAATCTATAATAACCTAATAAGTTTAATATGTTTGTCAAAAAACATACAGTTTCGACATACATATTCAAATATTGTTTTAAATGACATGCATTGGACATACGTAAACAAATCAAGTTTTCACACAAAACCAATTACTTCTACGTGACGTGAGCAACTACGTATAATAAGTGCATATATTAGCAATTTTAAAGTTAGCAATCCACGACCATAACACGAAAAAACAAGACGAAAACATAACGCCCTTTCAGACATCAAGCGACATATAAAGCTTCAAAACAGAATCGCCATCAAAACTGTCGCGGTAATCACATAAAAGTCCCACTAGCGATAGCGATCGTGCGGTTGACAGTGACGGATTTACGCGCCGATTATAGCCACGTAATCCGCGCGTCGCTAATATCCGTCTGAAGATTTGATTGGCGCTTTGCTTTGCTTTGTTTACTTGTAGTCTTAAAAATATTTTATTTTTGTTTATTTTTTTAACTGGGATATTTATATAGAGGTATATGCTCAGCAGTGGGATATTACAAGCTGAAGAGATCGTTAGCATAGAAGGGAATATATCCGCCAACTTGCAGTGGAACAGCGTGGTGAATTAAGCTCCAACCAATCCTTTTCTTTCTCCTACGTGGATAAAGAGGCCGAGCATAGGCTGAGAGGGCTGGGCATACCCAGAAGTAGGATGTTTAGGGTTGAATCGTCTAGCGTAGTATTCTTCAATTAGAAGTTCGACTCTTGTGTGGAACTAATCCACCAGGGTCTCCCCGTTGAGCTTAAGATAGCACACTAGATCGATTCCTGTTGTAACAGACTATAAACACTTGATAAAGATCGTTACCCTCAGTAGGGAACTTATCCATCAACTAGTAATAAATAATAATAAAAAAGTACCTTTAACACACACGGTCATCTATTAACGTAACGTAACGTAACGTGTGTGAACAGAATGTAACAGTCGACTAATATAGCAACTTTTTTTTTATAAATGTGGAAATAAAAAGGTTATATATTCGAGCATCGACTCCACAACTCCGAAGCAGAAAGCAGGGACACCGTTAACTGAACCAACGGTCTAATGATCTAGTCAGAGGAAGTATTGGCTGATATAACTCAAATTAATCTCTTAGTAGAGACTCCTAGGAGAAAAAGTATATAAACCTTTCTTATAGATAATTGCATCTTTAATTTTTAATGAAAAACACAATTTGTGTGCCCTTTGACCTTAAATTACTTTTTTTTAATGTGGGATTGATAGGGACTTTCACATATCATTTATAATGGTGAGCCAAACATTCATAATAATTTTCAACTATCTGCGAATTATTGTAACCTATTTTTGAGCTAACTTGATCGGGCTAATAATATATAACAATAAATTTGACCAAGAAAATAAACACAATTTTAATGAACTCACTCAAGTTTCCTTAAGATTATTCTTGGACGGAGAGCTAAAGACCATGAAAAAGTCTGTCTCTCTAGCCTGAATTTTATCAAAACTTTCGCATGTTTTATCCTTTCAAACATCTCGCTAGGCACGTTAATTATATCATGAAAATAAAAATTGTGTTTGTCCAAAACACACCGTTACACACACACATACACATATATACAAACACACACATAACAAGATTTGGCTTACTTCGTGATAAAAGATACGCTTTTTTAATTTAAACCATGCAACTTTGTATTATAACGACAGACAACAAAGGTACTGGTTTAAAGGTACTTTTTCTTTCACTATTTTTAAAATTAAATCTATTCACAACTCAGATTTAATATGAACAATAATACACAAAGAAAAACTTTTTTTTCTAAAACGTTCTTTAGGTTCTAAATTTAAAATTTCATAATTGGAATTCAACAAGAAGGTCATATATAGCATCGTATTAAACTTTTTAAACTGCCATCACAAAGAGTTTTTAATAGGAATTACTTAACCTGCCCCAAACGATAACGTCGTGAATTCAGGATCGACATAAAAATGGTCTGTTATTGATTATCTATACAATGTTATTTCTAGACCCGACAGCATAATATTTTACTACCCTACACACACACATACATGCAGTGAGTCGTGTGTGTACGTCGCACACGTGAACAGAGATGCACACATGCAAGGCTTAAGAAAAATACTCGTGTCGCGGGTTTTTCTTGGGAACTGCGGTGTTGTGGAGTTGATATTTGAGTTTTATTCGTTTTTGTAATTTTTTTTTTTTTTTGTAGTTAGCTAATCTTTCTTTATCATAGATATATTTTGTTTTAGCAATTCGAGAGTTATTTAATAGATTTAAATAATGTCTTTTAATTTTAAATAATTTGAGACGTAATATTTTTGTAACAAACATTATTGGGTTTTTATTTACCTAATGATTAAAGACAGGAAAAATCATATTGGTAGAGTGTAACGTTGTACTTATAAACAATTCCGCTTGTAGCATCCTACTGTTGGGCATATGCCTCTTTAAAAGGATTGGAACCACCACGCTGCTCCACTGCAGGTTGGCGGATATATTTCCTACTATGACTGAGGATCGCTATCAGATCTATGTGATAACATCCGGGACCTACAGCTTAACGTGCTCTTCGAGGCATGGTGGAGAGACGCACAAGGACAGACATCCAAACCGGAAAATACATATTTGTACAAATAAAAACAGTACAGCCACCACTACACCAAAGCGGTTGTATGACACGTCGTTTTCGTTCTCAATGTTAATATGTATTAAAGGTAAAATATACTAATCATGTAAAAATATATATAAAAATTGTCAAAATATGAAATAATAATCGTCTCCACACCTGCCCCATGTTACTACACGTTCCACATACATGCACGTCTTCGCCTGCGTCACACGTGATTATCTAACTCCCTCCCACCTATAAAACCAGAAAGGGACAGAGAACGAGTTTAGGACTAACATTTTATATGTTAGCCGGGTCATGGATATAAAATCGCTTATATATAATAGTATATAAGATATAACATCGTATAAGCATTAGAAATCTTTAATAATGGAGAGTTATTGCTATTGTAGTTTTAAGATTATATTCCTGGGAAAATTTTATTCTAAGTCTATCTTAACTTGTGTAAAATGTTCTACTGTCAAGGTTATAAGCCGTGTAGTTCTTAGGTTTGACTCAGTGTGTCGAAGATTCAAGTCCTGAAAAAGTCTTGTCTTATAGGTATTACTTTGTGAAATTTTAAATATGTAAAACTCAACTACGCTATTAATCTTTGGGTAAAAAAATAATTTGGTAGGTAAATTGGAACAAAACACAATAGCATAAATAAATTAAATAATTGGTGTTATTGTTTTTTATCAGGTACATACACGTATACACAAAGCACACTACGAAATTTAAATATCATAATATATATGTATATAAAATAATAATGTGTGTATGTATGTTGTCCGACAGCATTGCCAACAAAAGGATAGTCTGGATTACGCCGCGTGGTCGCGACCACGAGGCGCGATGACCATCAAACAAGGCTACGAGGTGAGAATCGTGGTCGTTGTAGATGTATCGTGATCGCTTTATAGACTTTTATTTCTCTATTTTATGATGCTAGAGGCTTAGCTTAGATAAACAAAGTAAGAATCGTGGCCAATGATTATAATTATGTGTTATGATTGCTGTACCTATAAGCTATTCTTTTTTATGATTTGTTGTTTAGCGCTTTATTTTTTGTTTAAATAAAATTAAATTAATGTAGACGTTTATGATTTTAACTTACAATAATTAAAGAAGGTTATTGCGCAGCTTACGTACTAGTTAAAGGTTTTAAAAAATAGATTAATTTCTTGTCAGTAAATATCTACAAAATTCTATTATATGGAAATGAATTGTTCTGAATTAGACTCCATATAAAAAAAAATAATAATAAATAATTTTCAACTATTGGGTTAAGACCTCAAATGACTCCTTTCCTATGCCTATATTGATAAGGAATGACAGATCAACTTCTAACCCAAAGTAACAACCCTTATTACGTGCTTATAATAACTACCGGGATCTACTACTTCATAATCTTTGTAGT
Organism: Melitaea athalia; assembly: GCA_905220545.2. Classification (NCBI taxonomy): domain Eukaryota; kingdom Metazoa; phylum Arthropoda; class Insecta; order Lepidoptera; family Nymphalidae; genus Melitaea; species Melitaea athalia. Next base: position 9,679,591 of record HG992203.1, read on the forward strand.
GATGTTACTAACTAATAAACGTTTTATTATATACATTAGATATGATAATGATAATCATTAGATATTATATACATTAGATGATATACATTTATTTTCATTTCATAATCATGTAATCAATATTTTGATATACCTACAAAAAAAAGAATAAGGAAATCTTTCCCTTAATAAGCTAAGAATTAGCAGATACTTCTAATATAGGTGATATCGGTTTTGTCAGGTTCTCACAAACACATATACAGACAATAGTATAATACACTGTAAGTACTTACCTTTTCAAATCGAATAACTTATGTATGATAAGTATATAATAAAACTGTAACATCAGTGTTGTTATGGTGTTACATATAAGTAATAACATACTCTAAATATAGTTTCAATATAAAATGAACGAAATTGGACGCATCATAGCTAGCTAGCTCGTAACAACTTTTGTAAAATATATTGAACCAACAATGATAGATTTAATAATAACAAACCCCAAATTGTTTTGTATTTTTGCTGAGTTAGTAAAAAATATATTTGCGAACTTAAAAATATGTTTATTTATAACTCATAATATATAGAATTACTAGCTGACCCGGCGAACTTCGTACCGCTAACAGTCGATTCCTTAATTTTATACTTATCCTTTCCGTAACCCCTCCACTAACACTTAAACTTTATGGCATGGTATTAAAGTTCAAATTGACTTTTAAGTATTATTACGAATCTTTTGTATGGGAATATAGATAATTGTTGTTTTTAGACTTTTTCAGGGAATTTTTTAAATTTTTCTCTCCGTAATAACCATCCTCGTACTTCAAGAAATATTATAAAAAAAGAATTAGCGAAATCGGTTCAGCTGCTCTCGAGATTTGCGCTTAGCAACACATTTAGCGATTCATTTTTATATATATAGAGATACAGATGTAGGTATTAATTAATTTATAAAACAATCACACTTTTAATTTTAGAATATAAAAAAAATCTGCTAACTTTTTTTTTAATTTATTGGAACCACAAATAAGTTTACAATAACTTGACACTTTAATCACTGCCTCAATAAGCTACCGCTGGTTTCATACTGTTTTACTTAAGCTTGTTACGAATCGTTTCATGACTCTATCAACAGTAAACTAAATCAGAGATGGATTACCGTAGCCGACGGTTAATGTACTAAGTGTTGAACATTTAGTCAAAAGGGTGACTTGTTTTGTCTCGACGTCAAGAGCAGTATTATCTCTAATTTTAACATATCCGTCATATAGAATATTCCTCCTCACCTCAGGGGCTCATAACAGGGGCTAGGAATGACAAAGAACTCTCATTTGCAACTGTCCCCCACAGGGGTTACGCCTCCATCTGGACTTAGACTGTAGAGATTTTTGAGATGTTTTAGTCGTTCTGACCTTGTTTATATAGGTATGCGATTTTTCGCATTTTTTTTTGTAATTAACTATAATAGTTATTAATTACTTCATTACTATATATAATAATTATAATTGTTTGTGATTTGTAGCCGACGGTATTTTTGCTTTATAATTTGGTAACAAAAACTGAATAAGAGTTGATGTTTAATTTCTTAATTAGGTATTACCTATACATTTATTTTTATTACATTCGAAATATTATTACAATTCAATTAATTTGTACTTTATATAATATCAACGAAATCAAAATTAAAATTTAATATTAAAAAATAAATCAACGAAATGTTAAGAAAGTTCGTTATAATTATATTTGATACATTTTTAATATCTCTAAGTTGCTGCGTAAAGATGGTATTACTTTATAATAAACGTGTGCTTCGTTCGTATCTCAATAAAATATAAATCTTATCACCCATTACATAAAACCTCAAAACTTAGCTATATAACCCTAAAATTGCTATGTGGGTCGGAAAAACACGACTGTTTGTTACCGACGGAGCAGTTTACGTCAAAACTCGCTATTAACAACGATAGATGGCGCTGTTCTTAAGAATTTCCACCGAGTCCGGACGTTGACGCAAGTTATTTTTCTTTTACGACATTCTGTAAAAGTATTTTTCGTTGAATATCGCGATCTTTACCCCGTAGTTGGATGTAATTTAAACTTTAAACCGGAATGGTTTGAGCGTTCGATATAGTTATTGAATATGATATGAAGGAAGTAAAATGTAAGATCGTTTTAAACTCTATTCCAGAGTAACAAGACTGAATTGTAAAATGTTTCTAAAGTGCGAAACTGCAGCACATTATAAAACGAATAAGAAATTGTTACGAATACCGTAGTCTTCTTAGTATTACAGAAATTAAATTGACTTAAATAAGACGTTTAAGTAACAGCAGAGCAAAATTATCAATCATTATTATTTTTATTTGTGATTTTTTTTTTAATTTTCTTAGAACTACCTAGTCATATATCAAAATTATTTAAGAGTACTTATGAAAAAAAAATTTAACAAGAACGCTCCAGGTGGTCGATGTTTTCTAATTTTCAGAATTCTACCAAAATTATAACAATACAGCTCTACGTAAGTCGTAAGATATAACCTATCTTATAAGTTAAGTAGGCTTTCTTACATATTTTCCAATAAAAACTTAATACTAATAATCAAACTCCACCAATTTAATACCATCCACACCAGTACAATTAAAAAGTAAATTTCGTAAACTTGTACAGCTGGACATTTTTGACTTTAAAAAATTCACTTCAATTTTCTTAACGATACCGCTTTAATATTTTTAAGTAAAGCCTTTATACCTTTGGCTCCGTTTTAAAGTAATGACTACATGTAACACTTTAACCCTAAACTGCGGATGTGATCACTTAAATTAAATTTCTCGTCCCGTTTTCGGGCGTTATCTTGAAATTAATTTAGAACGAATAACCCATTGGTTTTGGGACCGGAATAGTTTGTGATTTATTGTTTGTTTGCCAAACGCTTATATAAATTAATGTTACTTACATGTCTGACATAATTTATACAAAATATGTACGTTTAAATACTTTTAGTTGGTGTTTGTGTAATGCGTTCTTTGTACTTTATTTATTTTTATTTATTTTATTTATTTATGTTTATTAGGAAGACATACAGTTTGATATACATTAAAAATAAAATTTAAGTGACATACATGTACCAGTTAAGTCTTCACATAATAATAAACTTTAATAATTGTTTAGTTAATCTATTTTTTTGTTATCATTTGCAATTTTTTTGCTTAAAAACTATTTATAACTAGCTGCCCGGACAGACTTCGTTCTGTTAATAGTAAAAATTTTAAATGATTTTTTTTTTTCTTTTTTAGTATTAAAACCTATCGTAGGCCTTAAGGACCATACAAAAAAATAAATTAGTCAAATTGTTCGAGCCATTCTCAAGTTATGCCCTTAGCAACATTCATTTTTATTTATATAGATAGATATAAAAAATATGCTTTAAATCATTCTAATGTTTAAAACAAAACTAAAGCGGAAACCATGACGTCGCAAGTGAAACCACATTTACCATCAATTATACCACATCTTAAAGGAAATATTCCATCTTAATAATTTCATTCCGCTAATAGATAAACACGCTTTTAATGTGTACTTGTTAGTCAAATTGTAGCAATTGAATCAAGTTATCAATTTAAAAATTTTATTTAAAAGAAACCTGTTCATATCGATATCCTGTCATTGAATGTGCATATTATACATAACATAAAAATATTAAGTTGACAAAATGAGTAATATATTTGTTTGTTTGAATCTCTATTCTCGAGAACTTTGAATTTTAGAGAAAATTGTGTTATGTTAGAAAGGCTGTAAATCGGGAATTAGTTAGGAAACTACTAAACAATAAAAATAATATATTAAAAATTTAATAATTTATTAGAAATTTAATAAATTAAACGAATTATGATCTTAAAATTTTATTTTTATATAAACGAAGTCACAATGTACTTATTTGTATGTCATACGATCAAGATAAATGATATTGCAACAAGACTTTATATTATTATTAAAGAGGTAATTGGATTTATAATGTAAATAAAATGGATCGCATAAAAATTAATAATTCCGGTAAGATAACAGAATAATTATTGACTTTTAATACTGACATTCATTTACACAAATTACATATATCTAATACAAATTTTTATATTTTTCATTATGTTTAGAGAAGAAATATTTTAATTTCATTCGTTATTAAAGATTATAAATAAATAAATTGAATTAAACGAATTAGCATTAGTTGCATTATTTTTATACCATGCTTTATAAGAGCCTTAGGGTTCCTAGAAATAAGATGAGATATTGAATCCAAAGATAACTATTATGAGGTATCGTTAGTAGTGATATCCTAATGTGGTCGACAACCAACCTACTCGGAGAATTTTTAATCACGTTTTTTAGTACGAAAATCGGTAATAACCACAAGGTAGTAGACCTCATTGTAAGAAAAAATATTATTCATTGCAAGGAAATTTTGTAAATGTCTTAAAATAAGTACCTAAAAGTACTTGTAAGAAAATATTTAAATGTAGCATATCTATTTACATAACACTGGCAACAATTGCTGCGTTACCCTATCATAACACCCATCGTACTTAGGGGGGTAAGAATTCAATTCAATTCATATAAATTATTTGGTCCGACCGTATATTAGTTACACACGATTTGGCGCGTGGTCACTTGATTACGAGTTCCTTTAGATGTTAAAATATTAGTTTTAGACTGCCCACTAGGCGCGCTTATCTAAATTAACGTACATACGAATGGAGTTTATAGGGTTGTGTTCCTGTATCATTATGACAATGATGATTAATTTTCTGAATATTTATGATTTAAATAATGATTGTAAAGTTATATTGTATTATTAAAAGTAACAATATATGAAATAAAAATAACATAACATAACAATACACTTTATTGTACACTAACACAGAAATAATACATAATTATTATATAGATCGATTTCAACAAAGCATCATAAGGTAGAAAGGGCGGCCTTATCGCTGAAAAGCGATCTCTTCCAGGCAACCTAGGGGCAAAGGATGTGGTATTGTGTCGGTGTAGGTGAACAAATTGTGATATACCATTTAAAGTTAGGCTTATACGTGTGAATATACTTACGTAAACACATATACACATAAAATGTTTTTTAAGTTTTCCTAAAACCAAAAAAGAGAAATGGAACAACTTAAATCGTTACCAATCCCAGGAGTAAGGTACAGTAAATATAACAAAATCATTACAAATACAATCCCGTAAATACAAATACATCTATACTAATATTATAATAAAGCTGAAGAGTTTGTTTGTTTGTTTGTTTATTTGTTTGTTTGTTTGTTTGAACGCGCTAATCTCAGGATCTACTGATCCGATTTGAAAAATTCTTTCAGTGTTAGATAGCCCATTTATCGAGGAAGGCTATAGGCTATATATCATCACGCTAAGACTAACAGGAGCGGAGTCCACGCCGACGAAGTCGCGCGCAGAAGCTAGTTTTAAAAATAAAACTGAGAAAAAAATATAATTACAAATGTAAACGACTATAACATTACTTAACATCTCAAAACTAGTCGAAGTGAAATTAACATTTAGATTATTACCAATTTATCATAGAACTTTAAACTAAAATATGAAATTAACAAAAACGGTATACCTACCTCCATTGATTTATCTGACCACTACCTATAACTCAGGCGCGTGCAGTGTTTGACAAAGTGGCCACCGTCTGAGGGACACTATTGCCTTATTTATTGCACTGAAGTTATAACCCGACGGCGACGTTTAAGGGTTAAATTCCATTTATTATACAGCTTTATCAATGGAAAGCTTCTTAAATGTAAATGTATGAATAAACGGATTTTGTAAATTTGATATAAATAGGAAATACTTTATATCGACGTCAAATAATGTGATTTGCTTAACTTTTATAGGTAAAAACTAAATTCACCATTCGGTAGTATGTACCTAATGATCACAGAATTTGGGCAACGCACAATTTTAGGGTTAAATAGTATTAGCCATTTAGGATTTACAATGTTAGTCTTATCAAACCATATAAAAACAAAATACGACAAATAAACCGCATCTTTTGTATTTTATTTAGGTGATATAAATTGGACTATTATTATAGTTTAAGAGCCTATTTAGAAAACCTCGACTTTAACTAAAAACTAAATATTTTAAGGTTACCCTTTTTATCTGTCAGCTCCATAATAGTCAAAAATACTATATTAATATTGTTTTAATTCTGTTTCAGGCCAAGATGAACACAGGAGACGGTACTGTCGGTGGTCATCAGAAAGCTGACGACAGACTAGGCCATCATCAGTCGATGAGCCAGATGCTGTACGGAGCGGGTCTTGGACCAGGTCGGTCGGGTCAGTATCTATAGTAGATAGTTGTCTGAGCCAAGCAATTGTTTGTCAGAACTGCAGTGGTTCAGTAGATAGAATATAGCCCGGTTACTATTTAAAAAAATGGAACATTTTGATCACGAACTGTTTGATTTTGCTCTTATCTTTTTTATACAACTAGGTCGGCAAACTATCGTACGGCTCACCTGATGGTAAGCGATTACCGTAGCTTATAGACGCTTACAACAACAGAAGCTTCGCAAGCGCGTTGCCGACCTTACCCCCATGAGCTCTGGTCACTTTAATCACCGCAAGAATACAACACTGCTTGAAAAGAGTATTATTTAGCTGTGATCTTCTGTAAGGTCGAGATACTTCCCCTGTCGGGCTGCTCCAAATTTTAAGCAGGATATTTCCCGCTGTGCCCTACCTCAGTTGTATCTCCTTCGAAATAAAAAATAAAAGGATTACTTTTTAAACATAAAAACCGGACTTCAGTATATACAATTCAGTATACGCGCGTCAGCCTGTAATATCCCACAGTTTGGCATAGGCCTCTTTCTCCATGTAGGAGAAGGATCGGAGCTTAATTTACCACACTGCTCCAATGCGGGGTGGTGGATATATTCCCTACTATGAGTAGGTAACGATCGCTATCAGGCGTATATGATAACAACAGGGACCGACGGCTTAACGTGCTCTCCGAGGCACGGGAGGAGACACATAAGGACTGCACAAACACCCATTCATTCAGTATACATAATGTTGTAATTTACAATTGAGTATAATAGAAATATAACAGAAAAAGTGATCTTAGTCCAGCAGTAAGTGTAAATAAGTGCTGTGAAGTGGTGGACTTGGTAGAGCCTGTCAACTTTGATTTCATTAATAGGAGTATCTTTTCCAAACTGTCATTTTGAAACCCTTAGTTTTCAAATAACAAACTTAATCATTGCTATATACCTATATATGACAATGATAATAATATTATTTTCATTATTAAGAAATGTTAAATTAGAAAATTAAATGGTATATATAAAAACCTGTGTGGTTTTATGAAACCACGGTAAAAGTGAAACTTTTTTTCACATTATAGACATTTAACAAAAAAAAATTGGAATAATATTCCATTAAGGGTATAAAAATCGCTTTATCAATCTTACCGCGCGGCCGACCGTCACGCGACATGCAACACACAGACGAAAAAGTTTGAAATGATGTAATAAAAGTTTCACTTTAAAAAAGTTTCACTTTAATAAATATATACAAAAATATAACATTAAAAGTATATGTTTTACAAATAAGAATCCCCTTTACGAACATCACGAGTTTTTCTCTCCAGGGTCATCATCCTCGTCACCAGTGGGGGGTACGAACACAGGCAGTGGTCTTTTGGTGGTACCACAGCCACTGGGTAAAGGACCCACCAAACTACAGCCTCTACACGCCCACGCGAGGAAGTACCACTGCAAGATGTGTCCACAGGTACATTTACCGATTTTATTTTGATATTTCTTGAACTCTTATAGTACCTAACTTCATCAGTATGTGTATATTAACTGTTAACTGTGCCTGCGACTTCTTTGCCGTTTTGGATATTTACTTGTTCAACGTGATTCTTTAAATTGGTGTAACTTTTTTTTTTGAACCGATTGACATGAAACAAACACTAAATGTTGAGTTAAGCTTACCATAATATATTAGTGAAAACCACATCTAAATCAGATAAGCCGTTTCTGAGATTAGCGTGTACAAATTCACAGACAAACAGAAAAAAATTGTAACAATCATTGTTTTGGGTGTTATTTACATTGATAAAGGTCCCAATAATATTTGTTCTCATATATCTTCCATGTACAGATAGCGATCCGTTACATTTTTATTACATTTACATTTAGTTACATTTTTATTACATCTATACTAATATATAAAGCTGAAGAGTTTGTTTGTTTGATTGTTTGTTTGTTTGTTTGTTTGTTTGTTTGTTTGTTTGTTTGAACGCGGTAATCTCTGGTTCTACTGGGCCGATTTGAAAAATTCTTTCAGTGTTAGATAGCCCATTTATCGAGGAAGGCTATAGGCTATGTATCATCACGCTAAGACCAATAGGAGCGGAGTCCACGCCAACGAAGTCGCGCGCAGAAGCTAGTGTATTGATAATTGTGTTTGCTCGCAAACAAAATAATAATAATTTACATCTATAAGTAATACAATGCAGGTTGTCGAAAAAATAAACAATGAAATGCGGATTGTTTGGGATATCACGAAAAGTAATGGTCAGATCTCGATTGAATTTAATTGAATTAAATGGAACCACACGGAAAGCATCAACTTTCTATTAAAAAGAGAAAAATTAAAATCACTACACCCAGTTAAAAATTAAGAGATGACACATTTGAAAAAAAAAATACAATCGAACTGAGAAACTCCTCCTTTTTAATAATTAAAATATATTTTTTGCGTCTAAATGTTATTAACACTACATAATTATCATTTTGGTGCTTAACTTTCAAGCTGTTTTTTTTTTTAAATCAAGATGCAATGCACTTTTTCATTCAATACTTACTACTAAGTACCTATATTAATTGATACAATTAATACTTTTACAATTTTTTTTTTTTTATAAATTTTGTTAATAACACATCACAATGACCTCTGCAATGTCGCCGTAATATCGACAATCCCAAAATACCAGTTTAACTGAAAGTTACTATATTTTTTTACAACTTAGAACAACTAGAATTGATAATTATATTAAAAAATTACACACCTTGCTAAATTAGCATTACTTGACTCACGTCATTTTTGACATGTCATCTAGAATCATTATAGATTTCATATTCCTATTTTTAATAGTAATTCTACACTAGCTGGCGCAACAGACGTTGTCCAGTCAAACTCAAGAACTGTCATCATACGCGCGAAGTTTAAATAGTAGTTAACTTCTTTTGTAGTTTTCCAATTTTTGCAATATTTTTAAATTCTTATTTCGTAAAAACCTTAAAACAAAACCTCATAAGTATTAGAAAACCTTTAAAAAAATTAATGAAATCAGTAAAGTCCACCAAAGGGAATAGGGAATGATTAAAATATATATGTATAGGCTATTGAAATCAAGGAATGTTAATATAATTATAAAGTATATAATAATAGCATTTCTCAACAAATAAGGAATTGCCCGAATCGCTCGCAAAGATGGCGCTTTTTCGACGCGAAATGTTAATGAGCCGGCAGTCACTCATCAAAATTCAATTCGTCAAACGAGTAGCGTCAGAGGAAACGTTCGAAACGACTTTTTTATTTTATTTTAATTTTTAACTAATATTTTATTGTGTTTAATAATTTATTACAATTTAAATGTTGTTTTAGTATTAACACGCGTTTGTTTTTATGGGTACAATAAATATTGTAGCTTATTTTTATTCTAGATATTAGTTTATTTTTATTCTAGATCTAGATAGTAGTTTATTGAGAATATTAATAAAATCAGTAGAATTAAAAAGTTTAATTTTTAAATGTAAGTTAGCATTTCCTTGTTATATTAAAAAAATATAGAGATTATCGTTTACAACGAAGTAAATATTTGGTTTCGTTACAAAGTCATATATTTTTTTAAATTATCAGCTTTTCGTTTTAAATTAAAGAAAACACGGCAATAACTTTCGGAAAATGACATAAATGTACGAATGTTTCTGCTGTCGCTACCGCAGCTTCATACACAAATTGCAATCAATAAGACTATCTTGTTTTTGCTCGTCTACATACTAACTTGTACGCAATCATACAAATTATGCATTGCTTTCGTAATTATTGAATTTTTTTTTTTTTTTAATTATAATATCCTCCTGAATTATTTTCACATACTATTAATACTTCTGTTTCATTCATTTACATTTTATCATGTGATATGTAGGTAATAATGTAATTACATATGTAAAATTAAAAAGGTGATTTCTTCTTACTAGTTCTTACTCGTTTAATCTAGTTTTAACTGGCTTTAGACATTTTTAACTAAATTAAGTTTACGATATGTGACTTTGTGAAGTTTACGTACATATACGTCATAGTAGTATACGATGAAAAGTAATTTTAAAACTTATAAATATTTTCTATTGATACTTCAGATTAGCCTATAAAAGCTTTTCTAGAAGTAATTTTTATATTGCTTTATTTTTATGATACGGGTGTCCCTAGTTCATTTTTTTGTACCTACCTACTGCTCAAATTATTTAATTATTTTTCCCTTACGGCTTACAATATTAGTAAAGCTTTGAGCTTATTTCTTTTGTTTTTAATTTTTTTAATAAGTATAAAATAGTGAAATCGAATGCAAGGCACATGCATTTTTTAAATTTTTGTGTGTATTGTTCAAGTATATTGTGCATTTAAAGGGATGAAAGAGTTTCAAACTTCGTATACCTTAATTTTTTTTTAATTCTAGACATGTCACTTGCTTTAACAATTTTGACTTGTCTTAAACCTTTAAATTATTACGTTACGTATTATAGCCTGTTTCTCCAGTTGTAGAACCTAATAATGTGCAAAAAAAATAGGTTTATAGTTTAAGTACCTACTAAACTGCAAGTGTTTGTAAATATCCGATTGTTTAAATAAATAAATAATTCTTTATTTCAGGTAACAAATGACCCGTAGAAACAATTCTTTTTACAATTCATAAAAACAAATTAAATAGGTAGGGATCCCTAATACATTTTTTTCACCTGATCAGTATCAAGCTAATTTTTTGGGAGTAGCTACATTTTGATGAGGCGAACAAAAAATTCCTCTTCGAAAACTCTCGATTGTGGTAGCTAACAGAGATAGCAGGAGGTAGAGCAGCAGTGAGCGTAGGACCGGGATAACGTACCACGCATCAACTTGATGACCTCGTAAGGTCATCAAAAATTAATGTTTTTCTGATTTTTTTTTCTTTTAGTTAGTGATTATCTATATAATTTAATAGTAATAATGTCCTACAAATCTTCTACCTTGCAGTTCCCCAAAGAGTAAACTATAATTCTTTTTTCCTAATATAATTATGTAAAAATTAGGACCAACGGCTTCACGAGCTCTTCAAAGACTTGTAAGGAAACCCACAAAACAAATAACAAGACCAAAACTGTTTATTAAAAAAATATTCGGTGTAATTATTATTTATAGTGTAGACGATCGTCGCATTAAACTATTATCAAGACATTTAGAATATTTAGGGAAGCTAGGATTCAAACAAAAACCAATTATACCTTCGTCATCGCAAAACCCGCGCAAAGCTACGAGTTTTTACAAAAAAAGTCATCGGCACAAAATATCAAAACTATCTTAAAGACTTACAAAATTAAAAACAAACAATAGGGTAAAAGTTTGAAGAAATTTCACAACTGCCGATCCAAATTGCAGGAAAAAAAGTTTTAAAACAAAAGGATTCTTTCTCGTTTATTTTCGCTAATTAAAAAAACAATTTATAACACAATTGAAAACTATTCTTATTTCTATAGGTATAACGTTAAAAGTAGGCTGTATTATTGAGAAACCACGTGGTCCTAATCAAAATCGAGAGTTGGAGAATGTCATCGCAAAAATGCAGGATGCCGGTCAAGACAGACGGACTGACAAAAAGTTGAATCGCCCAATACTTATTGCGTTTGTGTAAATTTTCAAATTCCACCGACTGAGGTACGGACAATCGTTGGTCGACGGTTTCGATTAACCGACTTTGTTGATATGGGTATAGGAAATTATTAATTTTATTTTTTACGTTTTATTACTCAATAGACATCATATATTTTACGATAAGATAGTAAGCACGATAGAATTGTACGCGATATATAATTTTATCACATAAAAGACATGTTTAATGATAAAAGTAAGCTCACCAACCAATTTTAGGGAATACAAAAAGCTCAAAAATGAGGATTTTATTGTTAATCCTTTTCAGCAGAATCTACATTCCGAATCAGTGATAATCCTCACATTAACAATTATTTATTTATTAAAAACTACTATAATTTACATTTGTAAAACGACGATACGAACGTACTTTTCCCTGCTTTGAATTAAATAATTTTTTGTTTAAAATGTCATAGACCTTCATTAAAATCGACTATTTAAGTAATATTCTTTTTAAAAATGCTTTGATTCGACTCATAATAAGTTCAACATACGCAGATGACTATTTTGAAATTATTGTTGTACAATACGCTGATATAATCATTATGTTGTTAATATTATATTATTATAATATCCGACTGACCCGTCGGCGCAGCTTGCAATGATTCTGCTTTTTTCTCCGAGGCTTATTGGTTCGATTCTCTACCTCATTGTCATTACATTTCTGCCATAAGAAAAGGCGACTTTAATAAAAATAATTTAATAATTTTACTACAAAAATTCTATCAGACAATACATTGTTCTTTGACCGATAAATTATAAAATAATCGATATCTTAAAAAGTAAATTACTGATGATTACAAAACTTTTTTAAAGCAAGAAAGTGTATTTAATATATAACTAAAAAAAATATTCAGATACAATGCTATTTTGGTTTATTAAATATATTTTGAAATTGCCATAAAAATAAAACATGGTATATAGTTTTATTTTAACAAACAATTCTAACGGGATCTCTCTTTCAACACGCCGCCAGTTACTATGTGAAGCTCTTTTAATTGCCTAATTTTACAAAAATGTATCTTCTCTTAATTTGTATACAGATAATACAATACTGGATGAGAACAAATAAAGAAAAACTGTTAATGTGTTACTGAATGTGTTAAATTCTGATAAGTTTGCTTTATTGGTACCTACAATGAACTAACCACCTATGTGCACATATATTCCACATTTTATACGAACGATTTAGCCTGCAATATCCCACTGCTGGGTATAGGCCTCTTTATCCATGTTGGAGAAGGATTGGAGCTTAATCCACCACGCTGCTCCACTGCGGAATGGCAAATGTGTTCCCTACTATGAGTAACGATCGCTATCAGATAAATTGTGATAACAACCGGTACCGATGGCTTAACGTGCTCTCCAAGGCACGATGGGGAGACCCAAAAGAACAGACATCCAAACCGGAAAGAAATATTTGTACAAATACAAATATCCATCCCGAGCGGGAATCGAACCCGCAAACCGCCGCTGTTTAGACGCGTACATGTCATGCATACCACTACACCAGAGCGGTGGTTTACCCTATTTTTTTGTTTTATATAAGTACTAGCCGACCCGTGCCCACTTCGTTGCGCATTAATTATTTTTAATAATTACTTCTAACGACGATATCTCAAAAACTATTCATCTGATTGATATAGTGTAAAGGGCAATTTTAATCTACATTAAATTCTTAAGCTAACCAACATATTTATTTCGATAAGGATTAATACTGAACTAAAGAAAATAGCTTTGAAAATAACGTAATGTTTTTAATTACAAATTTGAACATAAAAGTGGTTATCGTAAGTCAACCGTAAGAGATAGAGATATGCTGTCACGGACTTTTTTGTAGCATTTTTATAGATTTTGAATTCGCTAGTACATTATTTAACTATATCTTTGCTAGTTTACGCGGCGTTCGCGAGGAAAGGTCCCCCGTTGGCGAGATTTTTTGCGACCTCTTCAACATTTATCGCCGTATTTCTGCTAATTTACATAAAATCATAATAAATTATATACCTAAACCTTCCTCAAAAATCACTCTTTCTATTGTTGAAAACCGTGTAAAAATCTGTTCAGTAGTTTTCGAGTTTATCGCGTTCAGACAGACAGACAGGAGGACAGAAAGACGCGGCCGGGGGACTTCTTTTTATAATAAGTATAAGTATGTTATTTCAATTAGAAATCGTAACGAACAGGGAAACAGTGTTACTTTCGTATTTTAATACTAGCTGCTGCCCGCGACGTCGTCTGTGTGCGTTCACTGCTCGTTCCCCGTAGGTGATAGCGTGATAATATGTAGCCATGTTCTGTCCCGACTTCTTAATAATATTTGTGCCAAATTTGAAGTCAATCCATGCAGTACTTTTTGAGTTTATCCCGGACATAGATTGACTTTCCTATCATTTTATTATATGTATAGATGTATCTATATAAATCATATTAATGTACACAAAATTAGTTGCAATGACAACATGTCCTAATCCCAGGAACAAGGTAAGACAGTTGTACAGTCTCTGAAGACGAATGTCGACCATTTCACCAAAATGAAGAATACGCAATAACTTCTAACACACCGCAAACGATCATACAAATTCTCGTCATTTTGTCAAGCAGTCGAGCCCTTTGGGATTTTTTTTTCTCAGCAAGCTTCCCAAACAAAATTGAACCCTATTCCAGGGACTAAAGGTATATAACAAAAATATTTTCTATTCTGATAATGCTGTTTGAAAATCCGTAATGTCTTCGTAGGACCAAAATATGTTTTAGGCAATTTCGACTTTATACTCATAACTGCAGTATTGAGTGTAGTTTGACACGACAAAATAGTTCCAGCCTCGCAATGGACAGGCACTTATAGGCGTATATTTATCACAAAATGAAAATCGCATCCCAGTTCCGGTCATCTGTCGGTTTCCTGAGGTGCCAAACGACGTTTTTTATTACTGCCCATTTAGTCCGCCCTCGAGTATCAAATCAGTAGAAGTATGTTCTGTTTATGCGTGAATATTATCCGATTGTCTTTTATTCTTGTCTTTTTTAATAATACTAGAAGAACGAAAAGGCTAAATAGCCATAAGTTCGCCCATTGTACTTCACAGTCTGTGAAATGTGTGTAAAATGTCTTTAATTGTGTTTAATGTTTAAAATGTAGTTGTGGTGTACAATAAAGTGTAAATAAATAAATAAATAAATACCTACTAGGAGTAGAGGGACAGGCAAGCGAACCGTCCGTTGATGATAATTGAGAAAACGTTAACCGTAGCCTATAAAGGCCTGCAAAACCAGGACCACCAAACGTAGTCAAGCGTAGTAGCATGTTTCATATTCGATAAATGCTTAATCTGTAAACCAGGGGTGTCAAACTCAATTTTGCAGAGGGCCATATATTAAATTTAGAATGTGTAGGCGGGCCAGATTCAAATAAAAAAAAGTGCTGAATTATTATAACATTTTATTTAGAGGAATCGAGTGAAGTCATTATTCTTTTTCGTCTTCTATTATGAAGAAGAAAGCCACAAAGATCTACTACAGTTTGGTAAATAAGTTTTGAAATTAGGATAGCGCAAAATGTACTTTCTTTGACTTTAGGATTGTCGTCGGTCTGGTGTAGTGGTGTGTGCGCCTCACACCGGCGATTGCAGGTTCGGTTCCCGCTCCGAATGGATATTTGTATATGTACAAATATTTCTTTACGGTCCGCTTTTGTATCGTGGGATATTACAGACTGAATCGATATGCCCAAAAATATTTATTTATTTATTTATTAGATCACCAACAAAATACACACTAAAAACATTGCAGTTACATAAATAATACAATAAAAAAAGCAAGTTGTATCTTAATTATAGGTGATAGCAGCATGTACAAAATTTGGTAACAAACAACAAAAAAAAAATTACGTTGAATTCCAAATGAAAAAAAAAATAACAATTGCAAACACAAAATTACAATATTAAAATCTAAAAAAAAATTACATATAGTTTACCCAAAATAACAAAAAAATAAGAAAAATTAAACTAAAACTAAAACTAAACAATAATCAAGCAAGAAATAAAACAAAAATTAAACAAATACTTAAAAAGAAAATAAGCAAAAATTAAACGAAATCTAGGTTAATAAAAATTATCATTAACATTTAAGACTGCCCAAAATACGCATGATTTCTCTCTTGAATTTAAAGTACCTGGGTGACCGAGCCTTGCTCGGTATTTTCATTTTATTTTTTGTTTTTTTTTCTCGGTATTTTTATATTTTAATTTTATTTAAATAATAAATCACGAGTGAAATTAAAAAAAAAAAAGAAAAAAAATATATCTGGAGACTGAGATTCGAACCCGGGTCAACACGATTTGACACCCGCCGATTTCCTAATTACGCCATTAAAGCTATGTTGACGCGTAGTGAAATTAAGCTTCGTATTCTAATGATATTTTTTCATTGCTTAAAAACAGGGATAAAACGACATTTTTTTTAAATGAATCCTAGCTAGATCAATTTTTCGCCTCCGAAATCCCCTGCATACTAAATTTCACGAAAATCGTTGGAGCCGATTCCGAGATTCAGAAAATATATATATATATATATACAAGAATTGCTCGTTTAATAGTATAAGATACATTGGAATTAAATGTGTCAATTTCATTACTCCTACTTATAATACCACTAGCAGACCCGGCAGACGTTGTCCTGCCCGGAAAACAGCTACCAAATTTGATTACTTACATACCGATAGCAGCGCCACCTACCGGATCCAACTGGGATAAAAACTACCCTATCTCCTAAGTTGGACCAAATTACAGATGCTAACAAATTTTTATAAAAATTGGTTCAGTGGTTTAGGAGTCCATTGAGGACAAACATTGTGACACGAGATTTATATATATTAAGATAGGACCTCATTATCCTGTTTAGGGAATTATGGCCCAGGTTGGTCTTAGAAGAATTCACTGAGAAAATCATGCGTTTACTCATTCGCAAAGACTTGGATGGTGCTACTTAGATGGTACATTAAAAACACCTCAATTTAAAACAATCAACAATAAAAATACTATCAAACCGATATAACTCTACAGCATTTCCGCATAGAATCTCCTTTTACCTCAAAGTCGGTTAAAACTCAATTACGCTCGTTAAATACAACGGTAAAATTAATATAGCTTGACAATATACCAGTTTCGTAATAGACACAACCACCTGTCCTAAGGAACCAATTAATATCGAACTGGGTAAAAGGCTGTACTAATTATTCAGATAAGTAACGAGATACGATATACAATAATATATAACATGGTCTTTGAAACGCGGACGTAAAAGAAAACGTCAACATTGGTAACCAAAAACATTAGTATAATTAAATAACTTTTTCGGATTTTTTCGCGGTTAGGTTTTTTACATGCCGATTATAATTTTTTTCTAGTGTACAATAAAGAACACATTATTATTATTATTTACAAGCCTTCACTTATATACATATGTATAATTATGATCATCAATACATTTGATTCGTTATTACGTTAAGCTGTAGTCAAAGCGTTCCTACAATTAAAAATAAATCAAATGAATCCTGGCGTGCAGTGTTAACTGACCATTACTTTTCAAACAATTAAAGGAGGTTTTATATAGAAGGCACGTTGCGCGGGCAGGTGAGCTGCGCATGCGTCGCAATTAAAACTTGTCACGGGAACCGCTCGCGATTGCATGTGGAGCCATTGAAGTTGAGGTTTAGATAACTACAACAGAAATAAAGTATCCTATGTCATCCCGCCTTGGAACTTAAAAAGGCGGATAACCATCCAACTGTTGGCTTTCAAATACACAACTAGGGGAGGCCTATGTCCAGCAGTGGACTGTAATAGGCTGAGGTGTATGATGCCCTACTAATATTATAAATGACCTATAGACGCCTGCACCAGGAGCATTGGCTACCGTACTCGCAACAGGAATACAACACTTGAGAGCAGTAATATTTAGCTGTGATTTTCTGTAAGGTTGATATACTTCCCCAGCTGGGCTTCTCCGAATTTCGGGCAAGATAATGGATGAAGATTTTCTGCTGTGCCCTACCTCAATGATAATGTTACTCTGTCACGCAAAAGCTACTGATTTAATTCTAACAACGTAGATACCTGGAGATCCAGAATAATATATGGGCTATTTTTTATCCCGATGTTCCCATGGTATCGAAAATGACACGGATGAAACTGTGAGACGCAGCAAGTTCAGTCATACATGTTAAGTCTTTACATTAATTTCAATAGTTTTTGTCGATTCACTTAGCTTAGCTAGGTCAAAGCGCGTCCCCTTAACCAATTAAGTCATACTAAATTTAATATAAAAAGAAGATTTGTCTGAACTTCTTGAGCAGTCTTTGTGGGTCTCCCCACCGTGCCTCGGAAAGCACGTTAAGCCATCGGTCCCGGTTGTTATCTTGTACACCTGATAGCGATCGTTACTCAAAGTAGCGAATATATCCGCCAACCCGCATAGGAGCAGCGTGGTAGATTAAGCTCTGATCCTTCTCCTACATGGAAAAGAGGCCTATGCCCAGCAGTGGAATAATACAGGCTGAAGTGTTACTTCGACTGGTCAATTTAATCACGACGTTTTAGCGAATAGACTATAGAACACAATAATATTGAATGTTTTAAGCGCCCTTTCCCTGGCCCTTGCGTTCAAGCAAGCGTTAGACATGCAATTTAAAATTTTCATATTTAATCGGCATTAACAACCGTTAAACAGTTGACTTATCATTTTGTTGTTAATTTACGACGCCATATTAACTTGACAGGTTAAAATATTTGCAAAACGTGGTCGGGTTACAGCGGAAACATGTAATTGTCTCCTCGAGATAGGCGGTTATAGATCGTAATGTAGATAGTTCGACACGCTCGGGTATTAATAACCAGTGCACTTTCTGAAGACTTTGTAATTATCACTCGTGTAAAGTGTAGGTGAAATGCTATGCGTTTAAGAAATTCGTTCGATTATTATTTTATCTTTATGCATTTTATTGTCTTTTTAAATATGTCTGTCGTTATATTCATAAATAAATAAAAATATAATTTTTCAGTGTAAATAACTATTAAAATTTAAATTTATTTCTGTCATATTGTTAAACGTTTGTAACAACACACCAATCTAGTAGAATGTAGGAGACTAGTTTAAAATTTTTGTTGATTTGACAAATATAGGTTGTACAAGATCACGATATCACATGTACATAAAAAAATTCTCAAGTGTTAAATATCTGCAAGAGTTAAATATATTAGAGAATACGGAACGTGTCTTGCAAATGATAAACTTGAAAAAATATAATTTTACTTAACTATCCCTCAAAGTTTCGTCTTTGTTTGATGCTTTTACATATACTTAAATAGCATATACGCCTGGAATTCGTAAAATGTAATATTTATACGGTAAACCCCTTAAATAAGAACAATATACTAGTAGTTCATCCTTTACAAAAAATAACATAATTCACTTACTATACAATTAGCCGAATTAAGAAGTAGGTAATTTTTTTTTTTTTTTAATGTTACTAAGTCGACAAACAAGCGTACGGCTCACCTGATGGTAAGTGACTACCGTAGCCTATAGACGCCTGCAACACCAGAAGCGGCGCAAGCGCGTTGCCGACCCTATCCCCAATCCCCCCCAGGAGCTCTGGTCACCTTACTCACCAACAGGAACACAATACTGCTTGAATACAGTATTATTTAGCCGTTATATAATAATATTAAGTGCCTGCTTTACCAGTTGTGGATAACACTATTTGATGGATAACGATATCTAACAGATAAAAGTTTTTGATATATTATTCTTTCTTACCATGTAACCACTATATTTATGATATACTAGCTTCTGAGCGCGACTTCGTCCGCGTGGAAAAGTTACTTGAAAAAAAAAACCGATTTTGAAACATTATTCATTGATGCTCTGCTCCTATTGGTCTTAGCGTGATGATATATAGCCTATAGCCTTCCTCGATAAATGGTCTATCTAACACTAAAAGAATAGCGCGTTCAAACAAACAAATAAGCTCTTCAGCTTTATAATATTAGTATAGATTTCCATTCAAAAATCTATACTAATATAATAAAGCTGAAGAGTTTGATTGTTTGTTTGTTTGTTTGAACGCGCTAATCTCAGGATCTACTGGACCGATTTGAAAAATTCTTTTAGTGTTAGATAGCCCATTTATCGAGGAAGGCTATAGGCTATATATCATCACGCTAAGACCAATAGGAGCGTAGCACCAATGAAGAATGTTTCAAAATCGGGGTTTTTTTTTTCTTTTGAGAGCTTCCGCTGTGTAAACGGTTAAAGTTTCGCGCAAATCATGTACGACAGAATTGATCCTATTCCGCGGGGACGAAGTCGCGCGCACAAGCTAGTATTAATATAAAAGTTGTATCATGTTAATTGAGGAAAAAGAGGACCTAATGGTCTATTCTACCTCCCGCTGTTAAAGTCTATACATAACTTATTTTAAGAATTAATTTTATCTAACTTATGCAACAGCCCTTAACTTGTAATCTTTGGACGATAAATTCTCTACGTACTGTAATTTGTACAAATTTCATAAGGGCTTACATCTCTACGTGGTCGACTCAGCCACCGCAACCGCATCTTGGGTTGCATCTCCCTTTGAATTAAGATGGGATGGATTGTTATAATACTTTTGTATTGTTATTAAACATCTTTGTACGGTTCGAAATTGTGTCAGAAGTTGAAATTTTTATTCAACAAGTACATAGCTAAAAATTACAATTGTTGTACCTACTTCATAAAAGTATATTGATACTTTTGACAAGTATTATAGTATAAGTATTGAAAATTGTGTCACAAAATGGATTTTGTGACACTGCTTCTGGTGTTGCAGACGTTTATAGGCTACAGTAATCGCTTACCATCAAGGTGAGCCTTACGCTTGTATGCCAACCTAGATGTATAAAAAAAATTAACCTATATTCATAAAATTGTATAATTTAAAGTTTGATTTGCTTTTTGCCAAATTTACATCTGGTGATATATTAAAACCTACGAGATACACAAAAATACATACACAAATAATAATAATAAATAGTTTTCTTCTTTCTTATATATGTAGGCTACCTACGCTGTTGTTGATATTCACCTACCCTCAATCATTCTATTATTCGAGTCGTTCTGACGTGTATGTCAGTACCTGTGATTATTCGAGTCATTCTGTCGTCGGCTAAGGCATTCTTGGCTCTGGCGTGGTGCGGTGCACTTGTGTATCCTGCTAGTAGCTTAACCTCGACTCTTCTAATAGTTAGTTTGTGTACACGAATTAATTGTTACTGATTGGGCAACTCGACCGGTGGTGGTGAGTGCCAATGCGCATTGTTAGGCGGCGCCGCCGTAAACCAACACTCGGGTCACAAGTCCCGGGCACTGCGTCGAGTTGTCTCTCTGCCACGCGATAGACGGTACCCGCTCGGTGAGTCCATTGAATACTAAGTAGTGTAATTATCTTGTTTTAAATTACATTGTGAATTAACCAGGCCATCCGTCCTACTCCTCACTTCTGATTCCTACATCAGAAGTGGGATGCAACCTTAACGACCCACATCGCGAAAGCCGTGCACCGAACAATAAGCAGTGTGCAATTAAGTTGCAATATTCCGTAGTGATCGTAGGTACATCGATATTTTAGTTCTTTTCGGTCGTTCTGTTGTGTTCTTATCGGTGTACAAGGGTTTTATTCAGTGTTATTTGTTGAATTTAATTTTATAGTTAATGATTTTTGCTAATAGATTTTGCGATTCTGTTTTTATTTCGATTCAGTTACAATATTAGATTGTGAGTGTGATTGTAGTGCAAGCTTGCAGCGCGTTCTAGGTCCAGATCTAGCGAAAGGCAAAGCGTATCGAACGGATTCGTTGCGTACTATCCGAGTTTTTAAGAGTGAATACTCATTTTTCATATTTCGCGACAAGGTCCACCCTCACTTTAATGACTCTCTTCGCTTACGGTATCGAAGCTATTTTTCGGAAACTAGAACATATCTGTTTCCATAGGGTAGTTTTAAATAATTGTAATTTGTAGTATTCTGAACTCAGTTCAAAGTTAAAATATTAAATGATGCAAGCGTAGTTGTAGTATTTAGGTTGTTAAAGTTTTTATGGTTACCCACTTGTTTGTGATAAAGTGGTAATATCGTCTTAGCTTGAGTATTTCCGATTACCCGAATATTTTTTTGTGTTTGTTACACGATATATCTTACACGATATTTTAACTAATATTATTTGTCGAAGTACCGAAAGAGCGTAAAATTAAAGACTCCATCTTCCGAATAGTTAATACTAATTTTCTGATTTAGTCAGTCACCATTTTTATCATCTACTGGCGGGATTGTTATAATTTGCAAGTGAATAAGCAGTTATTGTTTAATTACGTAGTTTTAATTATTACGTGGCGTATAAGTGATTACTGTGATAATAATAATTAATTCGATATAGTTAAAAGTGTGTATCGTGAACTACAGATTTGAAGTGAGAAATGAGTGTTTCTTTGAGTTTTAGTCTTTTTCTACCTTTGATTGATTTATTTAAACTGTTTAAAAGTTGTTTTAGTTGTTCTGTTTAAGAACGTTTAAATTACAGAGAGTTAATTGATAACACCTTGGTATAATCGTAAACCTATTACAACAATAGTTATAGGTAGGTCACCTAAGATTAATAATTTTGTTTATGAGTAGGTAACTATTGAAAATTCTTACTATATTCGTTTGTTTTCTTTTAACAGTTCAAGAAAATTTGAAATTAGTGACTCCCTCACACGTTACCAATTTGATTTGAAATCGATTTTAGTTAAGAAGAAATTTCAATCGATTTAATGAAATATTTTTAGTTAAAAAAAAAATTAATTGTTCCTTTATTAGTTATTTTAGTTCATTACGTAGCTAGTTTGTTAAATAAATGAGTAGACAGGTGTATGATTTTCCAACTTGATTTCGACTTTATTAACCACGCGTTTTAAAGTTAAATGACACTAACGCGTGAGTAGTACATTTTAAGGCAGTCGTTGTAGGTAACTGTTGAAATTCTTATGTTTCCATCTGTGCTAAAAATTGTTGAGTAACTTTGCGAAGCAAGGGTTGTAAATGGAACTGTATGATTTCGATAATTCCTTCATAGAGACAGCTAGGCTTTTTTAATATCCTATTGGCGATTTTGTTCTGTTACAAAATGAGGAGCGTAATCAAACGAAACTTGATCCGAAATATTGAGGCCCTTTTCACGTAATAAAAGTTCTCGAAGGTAATCGGTATACCCTTAAAGCTTAAATTGTCAACGTACCTACAAATTTGCTCACGAAAGGTTAAGAAAAATGCCAGCACGTCATGTACCAGACGATATTGATGTAATTTATGATCTTGTTGATAATGATGATGTTCAAGTTTAAGTAGAGGGAGAAACTCGATTGATCAATTCTATCGACTGTATAATGTGTTCAACCGTACCAGTCTAGTTATTTAGTAGTCGTAGCCCTGTAGAAGGTGTCTCTTGGGGCAACCCAAGAGTTCATGGGTGTGCGTTGTGCGTTTAACTCTGGCGGAGGTAGTGGTGTTTGATACCGTAGCGTGTAGTCACAAGAGGTGACTGACACGGGTGATCCATTCGATTGATATGCGTACTGAGATGTATGTGACTGACACATGTACTGTGATTATTCTTCGCCTAGAGAGCCGTGGTGTTAGAAGTCTTTACTCGAGGTTTTCGCAAGCTTGTTGTCGAAGTAGAGTACGTCTATAGTTTTGGCTGTGATGATTTCGATGGTACATGGCTGTGGTATTTGAGTGAAGTGATTAGTTATAATTGGTTTAATGACAATATTATGATTCAGATTATTGTAAAGTTCTTGAAACAAACTAAGTTTTGAGCGTAGAGTTTGTCTACTTTCCCCTTTTACGTAGAGTTTGACTGAGTATAAAGTACTGTTGCGGCCTTACTTCTACTCCAGGTTGACCATGACACAAGGGCGTGTGCTAGCAGGATGGTCGTGACTTGTCCTTTGTTACTTATATAGTTTATTAATTGAGGTGAAAACGGTCCACACTGACCTATACTGGCCTATTCTGGTAATAATTAGTTAATTCTTGGGTTTAATGGCTTTCAGTTATGCCAAAGAGCACTGTCGATTTTGGATAATTAGCAATCCCAGAATAATTCAGATACTATGACTGCCAACTCTGATACTATGACTGCTACATCTGATACTATTTGTAACAACTATGATACTATGATATTTTGTGCGATCTGAACCTGTCAACATTATGATACAAGCTGATGTTTACAGAACTAACTACAGTACTTAAGAGATGAATGGTAAAATGAAAAAAAAAAGAGACAATTAATTTCAGTAAATGAGATAAGTTTAAGAAACAAAGGTGGCAAATTAACTACGAGTATATAATAAGTACTAAGTGATTAGTAGAACCGATTTAGTAGTAGTAGTAGTACTAACTTGTGTAACTTTTGCCTGGTAAGACTGAGGAAGAGACTAAGTTCTATAATGTTTTCGACCTCATTGACTTGATCTCATGACTCTTACACGATGTAGAAATTCACGCTGAACTAGACAGAGCTGATTAGTAGGTGAGAACGCTTTTTGGTTTGCATTGGTCGAAAGGACAGTGCCATCCGGGCCATACCGTGCGCGGTTGGTTGAAGGGATGCACCCGTCCGGGCCATACTGTTGGTTTGCGCTGGTCGAAAGGACAGTGCCATCCGAGCCATACCGTGCGCGGTTGGTTGAAGGGATGCACCCGTCCGGGCCATACTGTTGGTTTGCGCTGGTCGAGGGGACAGTGTCATCCGGGCCATACCGTGCGCGGTTGGTTGAAGGGATACACTCGTCCGGGCCATGCTGTTGGTTTGAGTTGGTCGAAGGGACAGTGTCATCCGGGCCATACCGTGCGCGGTTGGTTGAAGGGATACACCCGTCCGGGCCATACTGTTGGTTTGTGCTGGTCGAAGGGACAGTGTCATCCGGGCTATACCGTGCGCGGTTAGTTGAAGGGATACACCCGTCCGGGCCATACTGTTGGTTTGTGCTGGTCGAAGGGACAGTGCCATCCGGGCTATACCGTGCGCGGTTAGTTGAAGGGATGCACCCGTCCGGGCCATACTGTTGGTTTGTGCTGGTCGAAGGGACAGTGCCATCCGGGCTATACCGTGCGCGGTTAGTTGAAGGGATGCACCCGTCCGGGCCATACTGTTGGTTTAGGTTGGTCGAAAGGACAGTGTCGTCCGGGTCATACCGTCCGCGATTGGCTGTGAGGACACACCCGTCCGGTCCAACTTGCTTGTTTGTTGTTGAGAGAACTAACTGAAGACCAGACTGTTTGTAATGATGAGTGATGCGCTGCTGGAATCTCACCTGCTATAGTGGGTGACGATTTAGACCAGCAGGTTTGAATTGTAGGGGTTTTCCTATTGTAAAACTAGACTAGTGTTACTTACCATATTGATATGACTGTAATGATGATGATGTTAACCATATTCAGACTGGTGTGACTGAGTGACTTACTAACTGAAACCAATTATTTCTAGGCGGAATGTCCAGCTTGGACGGAATCAGATATTAATATGTTGGATAGATTTTTGTCAGGATAGTCGAGCGATATTTTGTTTTTGCTTACAAATACCTAAGATTGTAATAAATAGCGCGCGAGGACGCGCGCAAATCAGGACGGCCGTGTAGGCTACCTACGCTGTTGTTGATATTCACCTACCCTCAATCATTCTATTATTCGAGTCGTTCTGACGTGTATGTCAGTACCTGTGATTATTCGAGTCATTCTGTCGTCGGCTAAGGCATTCTTGGCTCTGGCGTGGTGCGGTGCACTTGTGTATCCTGCTAGTAGCTTAACCTCGACTCTTCTAATAGTTAGTTTGTGTACACGAATTAATTGTTACTGATTGGGCAACTCGACCGGTGGTGGTGAGTGCCAATGCGCATTGTTAGGCGGCGCCGCCGTAAACCAACACTCGGGTCACAAGTCCCGGGCACTGCGTCGAGTTGTCTCTCTGCCACGCGATAGACGGTACCCGCTCGGTGAGTCCATTGAATACTAAGTAGTGTAATTATCTTGTTTTAAATTACATTGTGAATTAACCAGGCCATCCGTCCTACTCCTCACTTCTGATTCCTACATATAATATCTTATCTAATAACAAATCTTACATTTATAAACATAATTCAAAACGCTGAAACATAAACGAATTTAAGTATAATTTTCTTGAAACAACGAAAGCTTACCGCAAGAAGCTTTGCGGTGACTAAGAAAAGCTTAAGACATTTTAATACTATGTTACTCAGGCTTTTGGCGATTGTATCATCTTTGCTTAACTTGTACGATGTAATATTTAAAATAATTATGCATTAATTATATACCTTTGTAAATTTTATGTTAAATGTCTACATGTCAATAAAAATATTTAAACATTATTTAGAATTTAATGATAGCAAACATTTGATGATAAATAAAAAACAGATTTCTCTCGACTTGACTTCTGTGACACATGATTTCATCAACAAAACTTCCATGATCCCAACGACATTTTATTTCCATTTCAAAATTTATTAACAATTTTATATTGTAATCGTAAATTTACTTACACATAAATTTCACTTCTAAAAAAACTACCCCGCCAATACATTTACTATGCAATTGCTATTAAACTACATTTTATTAATTACTAGCTGCCCGGACAGACTTCGTTCTGTCAATAGTTAATAGAAACTTTTTGTATTAAAGCCTTTCGTGGGCCTTAAGGAACATACAAAACAATGAAGTAGCCGAATCGGTCGAGCTATTCTCGAGTTACGCGCTTAGCAACATTCATTTTTTTTATCGATAATAATTAATTATATTAAATTACACTTCTCAATGTTTTTATCTATATTCGTCTAATTGCTTTCATTTCTAGATACCACAACTCTTCACATCTATATACTTATAAAAAGTTATTTCAATTTTAAAATTTCATCTCCACAATTAGGAAGTAGGTACCCTTAAACCCCACATTACATTCTGCGCATGCACAGAAAGGTTGCTGGTTAATCACGACATCAGAATAAGAATGCATTTGTTCGCTAATAGGCGTTGCGGTGCGAAGACGCTTTGTGAGCGCGTAAGAAGAGATAATCCATCATTATAATATAAGTAAACTAGAGTTGGAGATATATCGATAAAATAGATATCGATAAAAGCTAGACCAAAATAGTCATGTTTTGGTGTGTTTGGTTACATGTTTATTGCAACTTACAATTTGGTTCGACGTAAAGCGAAGGATGAATTCAAGTCAATTCAAGAAAACTTCTAGATGAGCGCACTCCAAGTTGTCGTTAAATCTAGTTTAGGCAATTTTATCGACGTAAGTCTACTAAGTTTTTATAGGTACTTAAACTATAGTGTTGGATTCACGGGTTTGTATGCACGTTTCAAATATTTTTAATTTACTAATTTCCCGCTTTCACTATACAATTATGTAATCTACAACCTTCAGTCAAGAGTTTTTTTTTATTCGAAGACACATTATACTAGAAATCGAATACCGTAATATTTTATTTTAATTGTGATTTAAAATAAATTGTAATCACGAATATACTGTAGAACAACTGTAGGGAATTTATTTAATTTATTTATTTATTTATTTATTTATTTGGGAAACAAACAATGTAGTCATCACATATAATTAAAATTATTACATAACACATTTATCAGTAAAGTTTCCACTAACAATAATGACAGACATGTGACAGAATACAAATCGAATTAACCATCAAAAGTAAAAAATCAGGAGAATACAAAATTTAAATAACTTAATACTAACATAAAACTTAGTACATGAGAAATATATTAATTATAATATCACTGATATGACTATCGTTATTAGATTGTCGATAACAACTTCCGCCCGACCATCCCTACCGTGGTATAAATCAAACAGCAGATTGATCGTATTATGTCAACATGCACAATAACAAAGTGCATTACTTTGCATAATAATCGTGAACCTTGAAAATTATTGAATAAAACATTCCTAGTTCAAGGGATGATTCCGTATGTGAGAAATACAGCAGAGCACTTCAAGTAATTTGTCATTGCTAAAATTTTACGCAGAAGATTTTATGTAGATTCCTAGGATTATCGTGATTTGCATTCCGAAGTATCTGTTTAGCGTCGATGTGGGAACGAAAAACGGTAACATTAAAAGTAATACTAATGATGAAATTATTCATGTCACATAATATATTTTTATCACAAATGATAAGTATGACATATTTATAATTAAGGAGATCATAAACGTTTCCTTCATTACATATAACGTTATTATCGAAAACATGTTTGAATGGAATCATTGAAGTAGGTATTGCAAATAAATAAAATATGTAAGTGAAATCAAATGACTTCTGAATGTAATGTTATTTTATCTTTAAAATTATTTAGTGATCAGAAATAAAGTCAAATATGTAGAGACAGTATGTTATGAGACAATTTTTTGTTTAAAGTATGCGTTACTAGCGATACACCCCGGTAAGCACGGTTGTAAAAACTATCAGTGTTCCTCTACTATATTATGCATGTATTATAAATATAAACGTTTCTCTGGAATCACTCTATTTACTAAAGAACACATCAAAATCCGTTGCGTAGTTTTAAAGATCTAAGCATACAGACACCGGGAAGCGACTTTATTTTACGAGTATACTATGTAATGATTATTTACTAAAACTATGAATTAGATTCTTGATGAATCGATAAAATAAATGTGGTGAAATGAAACACCTTCAGAGAAAGACGGCTATGCCCAGCCAAGGTGCATACAGAAAAATATTTATTAAATCTATTTTACACTATTGATTATGTTAGAGAAAATTCACACCTTATTCGTGTTTTATTTTAATCTTCTTAAGACTAGAAAATTTTTATGCTAATAAAAAATAATTTATTTTGCAGATTTCATTAAAAACTGTATGATAATTTTTACAGACTAATCCCTGATTAGCAAAATCGACACTTCATGTTTACAATCGTCAATGGAATCACTAATCCAAATATTCCTTTCAAATCACAAAAGATAGTAAAGGTGAAAGGACTTAAACGACAACATGAAGTACTTAAACCCTTTCGCGCCCTCCACAATAGATCAATACCCAATAATCTTATAATATATTGAGGGTTAAGATGGCAGGGATTCTATTGGGAGCAATCAAAGGGTTAAGACTTTTTTATAGATTAACCCAAAGCCGATTTCGCGTGACAGCTGTTTATAATTTGCAAAACTAGACATTCGTATTGGATACACAAAAAATAGATATTTAAGATTAGAAAGTCGTCACAGATTTAAAGCTCCGTTCTGCTAGGTTTTTGAAAGTAAAATATACTATTCATGAATTTTATAAGAAATTTAAAGTGAAATATTATTAAGATTACGGAAATAACGTAAACGTTACACTGGCTTGTTCGGTCGCTACAGATAACAATTGGATCCAACCGCAAATAGCAATTGGTGTTTTTGCTCTAAGTAAAAAATATCCAATTTCATAGCAGATCGTCTATCCATAGAAAGATCGCACGCGCCGATATCAATTTGTGTCATCAATACAATCATCAATAGAATTATAATTTCAGCTAACCCTTTATCGATAATACAGCCGTCAGAATTTAAAACGTCTTACAGTGGTGTCGCCTTCATTGTAAATAAAATAAAAACTGTTTTTGCTTGCACATTCCGAAATAGTTAAGGGTGCTATTGATGAAATACAGTATTTATTGTGAGGGTTATATTTATATCATAACACGATTGCTAAATTATTAGTTCTTATTATGTGCCAATCAAATCAAATTGGTCATAAAGTTTACATTGGAGCGGACAAAAGATTTTGTAGCATATTTTTAAATTGTTCAATTACTAAATTGCCAATAGATGCAACTGAGAATAATTAAAATATAATTATTATTGTTTTACATAATTAGTTACAGTCTCTTTATTGTTAATAGAAGTGATAATTATTTAAGTTTAAATTGCAAAAGCATATTAATTATGCAGTTTTCGCAGCATTAATTAAAATGCTTGCGTGTTAATTTCACCTGCCCTTAATGTTTCCTTGTTTTAGAAATGTATATTATTCATACGTTTTATATTAATATATTTATTGTTTATACGTACACCTTTGACTTTAATGCGAATAACGCAGTAATTATGTCGTCTCTTGCAATATCATACAATAATTATTATTCAACTTGAAGCGTTATCTACGTATATTTTATTCCTTAACATATATGTATATCATTTTATTGGATTATTAATAGGTTTGTTAAGAAAAAAAAACAGATTATTCATTTATAACGGTTCCTTACGTAACATTCTATATACGAATTTATCATCTCAGTATCTAATTAATTCAAACGGACATCCCTGACGTTCTCACGATTTTTTTTTAATTACGACCAAGCAGATGTTTTGTTCCGCAATAAAAAATAATGCACCCGAAGGCAGTGAAAAAAAATCGCCTCCTAAATATTCATCAAACAAAGAATAATCAGCGATGACGAGCAACAAAACCGGAATTCAATTAGATGTACAATAGAAATTGTTTGTGGGGACCGACTCTATGTTCCAAATTTTAATTATTCACCTTAAGATACACCAGAAATGTCTCACACGATAGCAATAGCATCACTAATGACACTCACAATACTCACAATGACTAAAGAAAAATAAACCTGACCCTAAAGAATTTATGAATAAAATTAAAAAAATCGCTATCCTTAAAATAAAGCTGAAAGTAAACACACATACTCGAAGAGACAGTCTTAGACATTAATATGCAAAAGAGTATGCAAAAACGTTAGGGTGACCAAAACAGGCTATGCAAATCACCGTGCGAAGTTAGAATAAAAAACAAATAGTGAAAAAACCGCTTCTATCGTTGAATGATAAATATAAAAACAATTTTGTATTGTCTAGTCACTTGTGCATATTATAAAGAATTTGGAGCCCACTATCATCCCTTGTGGAACTCCTTTCTCACATTTTAAGATCAGTATGCAAATTACGGATCCTCCTTAATCTTTTATTTTAATGGCATTATATTGTGTTAAATCTATTCACGTTTTGTGGGGTAAGTAGGATGAGAAAAAGAGTTGAGTAAAAAATTAATGATTCACCGTATGCAAATGTCTTGCTCTGTCTTGGTCTGTGGGAACACAGTGTTCTGGGGTGAGTTTCTAAAATACGTTAATTTTTTCTGTTCATAGAATGGCACCCTGACATTTTTTGTCTTTTAATTGTTGCAGAGTTGTAATCAAATTCGGTAAAGGTTAGATTTTAAATTTAAGGTTCAGAAGATTCGACTTTGTTTAAGCGGATAAAATATATTAAATATTTTAACTTGTTCAAAAAAAAAACTTGTATCTAACCTGCTCTAGTTTTGCACTGAAAATTTTAAGAGAAAATTAAGAAGAAGTTGTCAAGCCAAACATGTTTTGCTTTAATTCTCGTGTAAAATTTTGTAAATAAAATTAAATAAAAAAATATTAAATAAAATACCAATTCAATTTGCTGTTTTTTAATCGTGGATCGGCAGTTTGTTCACCCATAATTTCTCCTGAAAATTAAACAAAAATTTAAAAAAAATCGGTCAATTGATTCTGAAGTTTGTTTATCGACTTTTATGCACGCGATAATAGATTTTTGTAATGACTGAATAAATAAATTAATGGTTTTTTTTATAGTAACACGATAATTCTCGTGACTTTAAAAAATATGAAACTAACACTATAACTAACAATTTTAATTTATATGTTTCGGAGTGTTAATTGCTGGTTGTCCTAGTAGGTACCCTTTTTAGCAAAAAGATGGGTGTTAAAGAGGAGTTTTTGTTTGTTAGAACTCGAAATGTACCTACATTCGTCCTGTAGATATCTTCTAGTGAGAATAAAGCTCAGCTTCGAAGGAAGTAATTGTATTTAGACTTTGATCATGTTGATATTTATCTTAATATACTTTTTTTAGACACATTCGTTTTGGGTAATTCTGCCCTTCTTGCACTGCAGTGACAAGTCCCTCCATTTACATTAAGGTCGTAAAAATAGTCGATCTATCATTACAAACAGTACATTTATACATACTGAAGTATTTTTTCTTGATTTTTAACTTTGTTTTTAAACTGATATTAAATTTTGAAGTGCAAAACAGTCACATATTAAGAATAAAATAATATCAAGATTTATTTCATCATATTAAATCCTTAAATATTACAAGAAAATTCATAAATGGAATTTATATCACAAAATGAACTCAAATTCAAATTAAACCAAACTAGGCTTAGACAACATTGAGTTAATTAGTAAAACTTTATAATAACCAATCTACAAACTAATCCAATAAGTAAAAAAAACAATAATAAAACCCTAGGCATAACTACTAATATACAACGTAACAACCTTTGTAGAAAAAAAGAGTGTGCTTTAAGCCACACGAGTCACGACTGAAGAAAAATTTCTGCACAATAGGGCTGCGTAGGTATACGAAACTTAACTGGCTATGAGAGAAAGAGAGAAAGAAAATGTGTGCTCGCACCTTTCTCTCTTGCTCCGTTCGCTTCGCCCAATCACCCTTTTCGTAATGCTCTCGTCACGCATTCACCAGCCTATTCCCCAAGTCAACCGTGCGTAAAGAAGTTTTACTTCAAAAACAGTGTAATACATTTTATTATAGATTGCAATTATAGGCTAACTCTACATGTCTATGGAAATATATATGTACATACTTAGTTTAGCCCAATTATTTTATTTTATTTAACTGAGGTAGAGCACAGCATGAAATTTCCTGCTCAAAAAATGGAGCAGCCCGTCTGGGGTAGTACCTACCTCGACCTTACAGAAGACCACAGCTAAATAGTACCTACTGTTTTCAAGCAGTATTGTGTTACTGTTGGTGAGTAAGATGACCAGAGCTCCTGGGGGGAATTGGGGGTAGGGTCGGCAACGCGCTTGCGATACTTCTGGTGTTGCAGGCGTCTATAGGCTACGGATATTGCTTACCATCAGGTGAGCCGTACCTACGCTTGTTTGCCAACTTATTAAAATAAAATAAAAATTACAAATATAATAAGAAGTATAGAAGATGCTCTTATGTTTTACAAGAAACCTATACTCAAGTTTACTAATTGTAAGTAAAAAAATCAGTACAATTAACAAACAACTTATAATACTTTTCCGAACCCCCACCGTGTATGCAAATAAAGATGTCTCAAATAAACTTAAGAAACAGGGAATTTATTTTTATGACGGCTATTATTCTAATGATAATTTTTTTGGCTCTTAAATATTCATTGATATGATATTAACATATTAGAATAACTTTATTACTGGAAATATGTAACATAATAATAAACTTAAATATATATAACAATTATAACTATAAAAAAATAAATATATATAGATATATATACCTACTACAAACTACAACAATGGAACTAAAACTAAAAACATAATTCTTAACATAATATGTTATTTGTTACAGGTATGTTATAACTTCAAGTCAGTAAGTCTTTGTCTTCAAAACAGTAAGTATTTATGAACTTAGATTAAACTACCATTTTAAACTATAAAATAACTTAATATAAATTTAATTTGTCGACAAAGTCCAGTTACTGACACCTGTCGGCTGGTGCATAAATTAACAAATTAGTTCAATTAATCACTCATAGATGGCGTTAGATGGATCTATACAATGTTCCTATTTCTGTTTGGTATTTCGGGTTATCATAGATATTATTTTTACTTACATTTTAAATTTAGATCTAGAAATTAAAATATAATTAAATGATTTTTTCTTACAAAGTAATTTGATTATTAATTTATGTTCTTGTCTTAAAAAAATATGATGCACGCTTATATAAATAAAAATACGGTTACATTATAGGTATCTAATATTACGATTGATTTCGTGTTCCGTTAAAAATTACAAAAATCAAATAAGATAATTATTTATTAAACGTTTAGAAATTAAAAAAAAATTAAGTTTAATAATATTTAATTCGGAATCAAAGCCGTTATTCGTATCTTGTTTTATTTTATTATTTGTTTAAAATAATAGGTAGGGATCCCTAGTACATTTTTTTAACCTGATCAGTATCAAGCTAATTTTCCGTGAGTAGCTTCATTTTGATGAGACGAACAAAAAGTTCCTCTTCGAAAACTCTCGATTGTGGTAGATAATAGAGTTAGCAGGAGGTAGAGCAGCAGTGAGCGTAGGACCGGGATAACTTACCACGCAATTTGGAGGACAATATTACCATACCAATATACCAAAAAAAATCAGAAAAAAATCTATTTTTGATGACCTTACGAGGTCATTAAGTTGATGACCTCGTAAGGTCATCAAAAATTATTACTAACCAGCTGATTTTTTTTCTTTTAGTTACTTAATATTTATATAATTTGATGGTAATATTGTCCTCCAAATTGCGTGGTAAGTTATCCCGGTCCTACGCTCACTGCTGCTCTACCTCCTGCTAACTCTATTATCTACCACAATCGAGAGTTTTCGAAGAGGAACTTTTTGTTCGTCTCATCAAAATGAAGCTACTCACGGAAAATTAGCTTGATACTGATCAGGTTAAAAAAATGTACTAGGGATCCCTACCTATAATTATTATTCAAACTAAAAACTAATTCTAACGTTTAACTTTGTAAAACGGCAGCGCAAGCGCAACTTCGCATTCGTGTATGTGATCACAAAGCACACAAACACAGTAGACACACACACGCTTACGTGTATGAAGAATGAGTCGCAAGCCATGTGGTAGTCGTCGGAGTATTTTGACGAATTCCGAATAGACTACATGTGCGTTACGATGGATAGAGCTCTACATTTATTATTATTTTACTTTTTATTAAAAATATTTAAAAATTATTTTTTACTTGAATTTTGCTAATGTTAGCATTTTTAATACGCTTTTTAAATTATCTGTATGCTCACTCTGTTGTGTGTCACTTTTAATAATTTTTAAATATTTTCAAATATGTACCTACCTATATTTTTCACAAAAATCATTATACATATTTCTATTTTCATTATTATGTACTAACTGACAAGAAAAATGGTGTGCTCCAAATTCCTTCGTCCTAATCGTCAAATGCGTAAAACTTAAATAATCATTAGGATTTTATAGTTACAAATTTTTCTTCGCAATTTTATTAATCGTAAGCAACATCCATAAATTTCAAGGTATTAGAAAACTTAAAAAAAAAAGAAATTGCTGAATCGTTCCAGTCGTTCTCAAATTTTACGCTCAGCGAGACATTTCGCGATTCAGTTTTTAATTATACAGATTAGAAAATAAATACGTAGGTATTAAAAGAGATATAAGATATTCAATTTTATCATCTTCTTATAATCCAATCATTCTGACAGTTTATTTTTTTCCGCTGTGTACCTATAATATCTTATACCTATACATAATATATATACAAAAATAACTTACAATAAATTAAGTATTTCAGTACAAAGTATTTAGTACTTGTCGTGTCACAAACTACAATATAAATTGCTAATACAATAACAATTTGCTGCAATTACAACACGAAAATTTATCCAATAAATCATTCATTATTTAAGATTATATTGATTTGAGAACGTCTTGCCGTGATTGCAATATCTATTTCAACTTTTTCAGACATCGTTTTTACAGAAATTAGGATTTTTCTACTTAAATCATATCAAAATAAATCTTAATAAAGGACTTATTTTCTATTTAATTTTATATTTTACATGATATCATAGTATGTATACCTACTTCTGTATTATGTGTAGGTATAATTACTATGGGCACTTATATTGAGCGCTGTCCTTCAACTTTACTTCAATATTTTATGGATGCAGATATTGAGTGAGTGCTAAATGATTTTTTTATATTTTATTTATTTTTATTTTAGTGTGCGTGAGTTGTCTTAGTTCCGGAATCAAATTTTACTACTATATTTATTTATCATAAGATTAAAAAAATATTATTAATAATGTAACCTAAATATTAGATACCACATGTATTAAATACTGACACTAACT
This sequence comes from Melitaea athalia, assembly GCA_905220545.2. Lineage (NCBI taxonomy): Eukaryota > Metazoa > Arthropoda > Insecta > Lepidoptera > Nymphalidae > Melitaea > Melitaea athalia. The sequence goes on from HG992203.1 coordinate 9,715,673, forward strand.
GTTAAAAAAATGTTTTTTTTTTCAAATCTTTTTTATATCAAAGTCTGTTTATATCTGAATAAATTGTACTTAAATTACATTTTTACGCCATCCATTTTCTGGTTTAATTTATTTTGTTTATTATTTTATTACCTAATAAATAAAATATCTCTATTAAAGTCCAACCGCAACAGCGCACACGGCGCCTCCCATGACGCGGTGTAGCGCTGCGGGGGGAGAGGAACAAACCTGATTTTCGGTCTATGCTGACCTTGTGGCGGACATATTACATCACAGCGACTTATAATGCCTTATTTCTAACACCTTTCAAGCTAATTTCAACCGTATTTCGTTTAAATAAAGTTTGTTTTGGTTAGTTAAATTATGGTTGTAATTGCAATATTTCGTATGGTACTTGTGACGAGTACTATTCGGCGGTTACCAAGTAAGGTTTTTCCGGCTAAGTCTTTCCGCATTTGATTTGTTGGATTGTTTAAATTTTCTTCATTGTGTTTATCGCACTTTGATCGGTCGTTTTTTTTTTTTTTTTTTTTTTTTTTATGTTACTAAGTCGACAAACAAGCGTACGGCTCACCTGATGGTAAGTGACTACCATAGCCTATAGACGCCTGCAACACCTGAAGCATCGCAAGCGCGTTGCCGACCCTATCCCCAATCCCCCCCAGGAGCTCTGGTCACCTTACTCACCGACAGGAACACAATACTGCTTGAAAACAGTATTATTTAGCTGTGGTCTTCTGTAAGGTCGAGGTACTACCCCAGTCGGGCTGCTCCATATTTTGAGCAGGAAATTTCCTGTTGTGCCCTACCTCAGTTCAATTCGTTTTACTATCCATCCTAGATTTATTTTATAATTTACTGTACATTATGGTTTTTTTTTTTATACGAAACTCCGTTTATCTTAATCATAGCCTATATGTTGTGAAAAAAAACACATATTATATTTATGGACTATTGTAATATGCTATGTTACACTGCATTGACGTGTTTATAAACAATCTTATCAATACATATAATAAAAACGTAACGAGTCGCTGTCTGTACATGGTAGATATATGAGAAAAAATATTATTGGGACCTTTATCAACGCAAATAGCACCCAAAACAATGATTGTTAGAATTTTTGTATGTTTGTCTGTACGTTTGTGCACGGTAATCTCAGAAACGGCTTATCCGATTTAGATGTAGTTTTCACTAGTAGGTATATTGTGCCAAGCTTAACATTAAGTGTTTGTTTCGTGTCAATCGGTTCATAAATATAAAAGTTATGCCAATTTAAGTAATCACGTTGAACAATATGTAAATACCCGCGGACGAAGTCGCAGGCACAGCTAGTATATATTATAACTAGCTTCTGCGCGCGACTTCGTCGGCGTGGACTCCGCTCCTATTGGTCTTAGCGTGACGATACATAGCCTATAGCCTTCCTCGATAAATGGGCTATCTAACAGTGAAAGAATTTTTCAAATCGGCCCAGTAGTTCCAGAGATTACCGCGTTCAAACAAACAAACAAATCAAACAAACATACAAACAACCAAACAAACAAACTCTTCAGTTTTATATATTAGTATAGATAGTCAAGATTTCAGACTACTTTGTTTTGAAGTAGCTTTTGGGTAATTAATTAGGTACTTAAAAATTATGTTGACGCTTTTCTTAATTAACATGATTTTTTTTTGATTTTTTTCTTTAAAAATGAAATATGATTATTAGTATTTATTTTGACACAATAACCATTATATAAAATTAATGTGGATAGGTATTAAAAAAATATACACAAAAAGTTATAATTATTATTTTATCAAAAATAATTCAATAATATATCTCCCATATATAGTTTTTTAACAGAAGTAGAAACAGCCTGCGGGTTCAAATTAAATTGAGCACTAATAAATTCTCTAGACCTAAATTGTTTAGAAACTTTAGTGTTTGTTTGAGAGAAATATCGAAATAATTAGTGTATTTAATTTAAATATATCTACTTATTAGATATTAGCGATATACGTGATTTAATATAAATATTCCTATAAAAAAATTAATCATGATACGGAGAATAAAGAACTACTCTACTTCTACCGTCACACTTTTTACCGCTACTATCCCGTTCTCATGAGTTATAGCAAAATATTTTATAGTCTATTAATAAATAACGTCAATTTTCAAATAGGGTTTCCTACGTTCAAACAAAAAAAAAATTAAAAATAATGAACTTTTTTACAGTATTACAGTTCCTGAGATTAGCGCGTTTAAACAAGCAAACAAACTTTTCAGCTTTATAATATTAGTACATATAGATTGTAGTCTATAAAACATTACCTACATAGACGATACAACAGTGCAACTGACAGTTGCTACTTTGCTAGCATTCGCGGCCGAACAGAATTCTGTCCTCGTCTGAGCGTTTGTTGTATTATGTTTTTGAACCCTCGACACATCAATTTACAAATAGGATTTCATTTATAAAATTTGTAATGAAATTCTACATTCAAAAAAAAATTAAATGAAAAACAATAAACTATTTCACAATATCACACTCACACTCCACCAAGCTACAGAACGGGATCGATGGAGACAGCTGGTTGACGGAATCAAACGGAGTCACGATCCTCAGCAATGAGGGACCGATTGAAGAGAGAGATTTCACAATATGAGTAGGTATATAGATACAGTTAGAAAAAAATCATTTAATAGCTGTTTTGTTGTTTTTGTAGTAGTGTTTCAATAGCGTTTGTTGTATTATGTTTTTGAACCCTCGACACATTCTTACTAGCCCAGTCGAATTAGTAGTTTAGATTTACAAAAATTGGAAGCAGCAATTTTCCTTCGGAATTCGTTGGGGGAGGTCACTGGTAGTCTAAATTCAAAAAGTAGGGGTACCAGACTTGTTGCTTCATCCGCCATCTTGATTTAAATGGTTATTTTTTGGCTCTTGAATAACTCGTTTATTTTCAATTTTACAGGAAATATAGATATTACCAAAGTTGTTTAAAATTAAATTTCCTACAATTTTGGTCTCCATTGGCCCCCTCGAACGAATTCCGAAGGAAAATTGCTGCTTCCAATTTTTGTAAATCTAAGCCCGTTTTTGAGCTAATTTGACTGGGCTATACTGAGAGTCTTATGGTCGATTTACATCAGACGAGCGAATGCTCATTCTATCCCCACTACATCAAATTCTTATCAAATTCTTTTAGTGTAAACAGGCGTAGAGCATTCTTTCGTTGTTATATATATGAATACGAGTGTTCGAAGATCAAGAAAGAATGCTCTTGTTCTGGCTCTAGCTCTAGCTCTTTGTTCGTTTGGTCTAAATCCACCCTTACAGTGTTACACATTACTAGTCTAAGATCCGAATTAGACGTGATCTTCACACGTCTTCTTACTTGATAAAAATTAAATAATTAATATCTTCTTCAGTGTGTTAAAGATAAATCGTCAAAAGGTTTGCCGAAAAATTTATCCCCAGGCTATATTATATTCGGCAAACGACATTCAAACCAGACTTTTACCAAGCAACAAAACAGTGCTTATTTTGATGTAACATTTATTTATCAAACTTGTGGGTGAAAGTAACTAGTAGCAATATATATATTAATATACCTGTTTCTACCAGCCACTCAGTAGTTATGCCAGGAAAACAATAGACAACCCAACGTTTGCATTTTCTACAGGCTTCTTAGTGTCGGTGGGTTATGGGTATAAAGTTCTTTAAACCCGTAAGAGTATTTTTAAATAAAAATATTTTTTTCAATATTAAATTAAATATATTAAATATGTGTATAGCCTGGTCAGAAATTTTTAGTCAACCCTATTGCGATTATTTTTCTAATGTGCTAAAATTAATATAAAATAATTTTCATCCATCAATCAAATTGGTGAAGTTCGTCGCTAGTTCGGATCTCCTACTACAGGGATTCATGAATACAAATTAATATTTTAAGTATTGTTTAGTCGTTTATTTTTTATACTTCATTGTAGGTACACAACAAATTAGTAAGTATTTTTCGTATGTCGTTATCTCCAAACTTCAATTTTTGGAACGATTTTTTTCAGTTGCTTTTATTTACGACAGGAACTGTAATAGAATAGGCAATATAAGAGGATAAGATCTTAATGTGATTCCACAGATCATGTGTCAATTTTAGTAATTTATATTTTATTATCGACATTAAATATAATAATTAATAATCATTTTAATAAAAATATCAAGATTATACAATTATTAAGTATAATTTGTTTAATTGTTTTTCGTGAGGTTGTTCTGACAAACTACCAGTTTTTATCACAATTGAGATCTGTTTCTCAAAGCGTGAAGGGCGATAACTATACTTCGTAAAAATTATAAACACACATATATATAATATAATATATACTTTATATTATGTGCATAATACGTTTTATATATAAATGTTTCTAACACATGACATCGATCTGGTGTAGCGGTGCGTGCACTACATCGGTGATTGCGGGTTCGATTACCGCTCGATATGGATATTTGTATTTTTACTAATATTTCTTTCCTTCCCTAGTCTGGTTGTCCGTCCTTGGGGTTCTCCCCAACATGTCTCGGAGAGCACGTTAAGCAGTCAGTCTAGGTTATTATAATAGTGATCGTAATTCATAGTAGGGATTTTTTTTTTTATGTAACTAGGTTGGCAAACAAGCGTACGGCTCACCTGATGGCAAGACCGTAGCCTATAGACGCCTGCAACACCAGAAGCATCGCAAGCACGTTGCCGACCCTATCCCCCAATCCCCCCCAGGAGCTCTGGTCACCTTACTCACCAACAGGAACACAATACTGATTGAAAACAGTATTATTTAGCTGTGGTCTTCTGTAAGGTCGAGGCACTACCCCAGTCGGGCTGCTCCATATATATCCGCCAAACCGCAGTGGATTAAGCCCTAGCCCCGAGCCTTCTCATAGGTAAATGGAGAAAGAGGCTTATGCCCAGCAGTGGAATGTTAAAGATGAATTAAGTCTTTTATTGGAGGCATATTATAGATCAGTAACGCATTTTAGGCTCTGACCCTTGGAGTTGTGATGTCTGTGGTACGAGTATTTTCGGTTATTGACAATTACAAGTTTAGATATGGTTTTAGAATGGTTGGTAGACTGAATCCTGACATATATAAATTTTGTGTCACGTTATTTGCGATCGCACTTCTCCAATACTGCTTGACTGATTTTTATTTAAAATAATCTTTATATTTAGTAGGTGAGAGAATATGTCGTAAAGTACCTACGTATAGGTATATATTTCATACCGCTTGGTGACTATGGGTGTCCTCTAATATATTTCCACAAACTTCAAGAATTTGACATTCCGCAACACAGACCACCTATGTCGGGTTAGCTGGTATACTAATCCATACTAGTAATATAAAGCTGAAAAGTTTGTTTGTTTGTACGTTTAAACGCGCTAATCTCAGGAACTGGTTCGAATTTAAAAATTATTTTTGTCCTAAATAGCCCATTTACCGAGGAAGATACGCCTTACGCATGTGAAACCGCGGGGCACAGCTATTATAATTACATCCTAAAATAAGAAAGTGAATAGCAAGCTTAGACTTTATCTTATTACACTCAAGTTTAAATGTAGTGAGGCAGTCAAGCGTTAACCTTTTTTTATTTGTAAAAAAAGAAGCTGTCACACCCATAATGAAATTTGATTCTTCGAATTCTGTATTATCTCTATGATTGCTACTCCACGTACCTATATAAATTAAATAATATTTTTAAATGCTAATAATCCTTTAAAGACTACGGCATTTTTTGGCGCGTTAGGGAAAAATGACAAGTGGTCCCACCACATGACACATATTATCACCTTTCGATTAAAACAAAAATCATTGATATCGGTCCACCCACTCAAAAGTTCTGAGGCAACATACATTAAAAATACAATCCAATTGAGAACCTCCTCCTTTTTTGGAACTCAGTTAAAAACTACATTGGCGCGAAATTATCAGCTGTCATATAAAAAAAAATTAAAACAACGGATACAGATCTAACAATGTACAGCCAACGCAACTTTAAAAATAATTTTATACCCAAAAACCTGCCAAGGCCGTAGTTATATTTATCAAGAAAAGATTTTCGTTAACCGAAATATAATTACATTAAACCGGTTTTTATGTGGTTTTATGCAAATTTAGTTTATTGCAATTAATGCTAATACCAAACTCGGTAACTCGTTTCAGATATTTATTTATTATTATTTTTACGTTCAAGATACTTTTTAAATTGATTTATGGCCAGTATTCCGTTTGGCAGCCATAGATTAAACGATTTTCTTGTAATTAATTAACTTATTTAGTTTTTTTTTTTTTTTGTCTTAGTCTTGTATAATTTTGTGACGTTATCGTGAGTACGGATATGATTTTACACTTGTGTGTATGTGGTAAGGGATTCCCCAGATAATACTCAAATACATCTAAGATTTTTTTGTAATAAAATTATAATTATATAATTATCTATTACTTGTAACACGTGGACGTTTGACACTGGCACAAAATATCTAATTATAAAAAAATGATTATAATGAATAGCTGAAAATACACGTGTCAAGACACGTGTATTTTCAGCAGTTTAGCTTAGTCTTTAAAAATACGTTATAATGTTCTATATTTTATGTAAGAACTAAAAACCCTTCGTCTGCGAGTCACTCGACCGTTTGATTAAATATTAATTTTCGAAGAAAACTTTATTAAAGTTATTATTAAATTTATAAAAAATAAATAACTGTAGCTGACACATTACAAATCTGATTTCAGTTTTTTTTTTCTAAAATGCGCAACATTATAGAAGCAAGCCTTAACTTAAATTTTATTAACATATCGTTTTTTATATGTATGAAAATTAAATTTATACTGACATAACACAATCGAGATATTAAGGGCCTCTTTCACCGGTTGTGGATACAGTTTATCCTGCATATAAGTTTTTTTTTAAAGTCGGTAAACGTACGTAAGCGTACGGCTCACCTGATGGTAAGCAATTACCGTATCATATAGACGCCTGCAACACTAGAACTTAGAAGTATCGAAAGCGCGTTGCCGAAAGCCGACCCTATATATAGGACAGGATCGAAAAGGAACAAAGCTTATCATCTCCCGCCTATATTTAAAAAAGAAACACTGCGATATCGTGGGACACCAGATAGGAACAAAGTTCCTTATATTAAAATATTAATTTTAAGTTCTATTCGAGGTATAAAAAATATTCGTATACATTTTTTAATATGATTTTTTTAGCGATAAAAAAAAACGACTACAAAATTAACATAAGACCTTTATTTCATTTACAATGATTTATACAAATCTATACTAATATATAAAGCTGAAGAGTTTGTTTGTTTGATTGTTTGTTTGTTTGTTTGTTTGTTTGAACGCGGTAATCTCTGGAACTACTGGGCCGATTTGAAAAATTCTTTCAGTGTTAGATAGCCCATTTATCGAGGAAGGCTATATATAGGCTATGTATCATCACGCTAAGACCAATAGGAGCGGAGTCCACGCCGACGAAGTCGCGCGCAGAAGCTAGTATGTAATAATCTATACTAATATATAAAGCTGAAGAGTTTGTTTGTTTGATTGTTTGTTTGTTTGTTTGTTTGTTTGAACGCGGTAATCTCTGGAACTACTGGGCCGATTTGAAAAATTCTTTCAGTGTTAGATAGCCCATTTATCGAGGAAGGCTATATATAGGCTATGTGTCATCACGCTAAGACCAATAGGAGCGGAGTCCACGCCGACGAAGTCGCGCGCAGAAGCTAGTATGTAATAATTATCGAATGATATAATAATAGTAAATTGCGATAATAATATCAGTCATCACATCACCGTAGACTATACATTAGACATTGTATAAGTGTATAGCCATCATACATAAACTATTACATAAAAACGCTTACGCTTACTTAATGCTTTTGTTAACGTACGTTTTTTGCCGGCTAGGGTACGCCTCATAAGGAACTAAGTTCCAAAAAATATAAAAAAATACTGTTAAATTTGTATAACAAATAAGCAATAAAAGACTATCATTTAGAAATTAAAATACCTGCTCAAACTACTCGATTACACAAAACGACCTTTTTGTTTATAAAATATATAAAAAAAGCATCATTACCGTCACACAGACCGACAGTCGTAAAAACGACGATTGTTCAAATACCGCCATGTTTTTATTGCTACAAAAAAGTTTCTTTTAAAATTCGATCGAATACTGGGTCACTGTGTCTCCATTTGTCCTTTGATATCTTAACTAGTTATTTCTTTTGCTTAATCTGTATTAATAAAAATGTAAAGGTTTTTTAAGGCCTCTTTCCCCATGTAGGAGAAGGATCATAGCTGCTCAATCAAACATCATCAAACCATCACGCTGCTCCACTGCGGGTTGGCGGATATATTCCCTACTATGAGTAACAATCGCTATCAGGTGTACATGATAACAATCGGGACCGACAGCTTAACGTGCTCTCCGAGGTACGGTGGGGACTAACAACCAGACCGGAAATAAATATTCGTGTAAACACAAATATCCACTCCGAGCGGGAATCGAACCCGCGACCGTTGGTGTTTATACGCCGCCGACACGGCACACGCACCATTTCACCAGAGCGATCGTGTGTATAAGAGCCTATTAAAAAAACTAAAACATTTTTAAGGATGACATCCCTAATCGTTTTATTAAAAAAAAAACTTTTATTTGAAACATTTGTTATTGAATAACATAAATATAAAATACAAAAATAAAATCCGTCAAACGTTTTTATTATTAGATATTTAAATTTTGTACATCTGAGTCACGGTTACCACGAGATCGTTTTCAGTCTATTTATAAATTCAATTTGTCCCTTTTTAGTTTTATTGTTTGTTTATATTTTTTATCGATCGTTTTTATTTAAATCGCCTCATTATGAATGTTTTATTGCTTATTACTTATAATGTCAACGATTTTGAATTAATAACAATATTAATGTAATTTAATGTAGATAAAGTTTAAAAATAAGTCTTGTATCGGAATATAGATTGATTCTTTTTTATATGCTTAGCTTTGTTCCAATTCAACTAAAAAATTAACACAGATTTTCATATTTTTAGGGTTCCGTACCGAAAGACTAAAAACGGAACCCTATTACTAAGACTTCGCTGTCCGTCCGTCCGTCCGTCTGTCACCAGGCTGTACCTATCTCAAGAACGGCGATGGCTAGAGAGTTGAAATTTTCACAAATTATGTATTTCTGTTACCGCTATAACAACAAATACTAAAAACAAAATAAAATAAATATTTAAGGGGGGCTCCCATACAACAGACGTGATTTATTGCCTATTTTTGCTCGATATCAATAAATGGTAAGAGGTAGGCACTTGAAATATTTACAAAATACTTAATTGTGTATTTACTTTAATAATAAATAATAAAATTAAAATTAAAAAAATTTGGGGGCTCATACAACGAAAATGACTTTTTTGCCGATTTTTGCCCGATATTAAAATCAATGTACCTACTGGTGTTTACCTAGCCAATGGTACGGAACCCTTCGTGCGCGAGTCCGACTCGCACTTGGCCGATTTTTTTTATATTTCTAGGTCGGCAAACAAGCGTACGGCTAACCTAATGGTTAGCGATTACCGTAGCTTATAGACGTCTGCAATACCAGAACTATTGCAAGCGCGTTGCCGACTCTATCCCCAATTTCACCCAGGAGCTCTAGTCACCATACTCACCAACAGGAACACAACACTGCATGAAAGCAGTATTATTTAGCTGTGATCTTATGTAAGGTCGGGGTACTACCCCAGTCGGGCTACTCTATATATTGAGCAGGGAATTTCCTGTCGTGCCCTACCTCAGTTAACTTAGCCAACAATAATATCAATTTCAAAAATTACTTTATTCGAGCGGGCTTCAAAAACAGTTTTGAATCGTCATATTACAAATTAAGATTTGTTTTAATTCATTATAAAGTAAAGCTACCTTCGATTCGGAACTGTTTAGGAACGTAGACTCTACAGAGAAGAATCGGTAAGTAAGTCAAGATGAGTTTTATTATAATACTAGCTTCTGCGCGCGACTTCGTCGGCGTGGACTCCGCTCCTATTGCGTATATCTTAGCGTGATGATACATAGCCTTCCTCGATAAATGGGCTATCTAACACTGAAAGAATTTTTCAAATCGGCCCAGTAGTTCCAGAGATTACCGCGTTCAAACAAACAAACAAACAAACAAACAAACAAACAAACAACCAAACAAACTCTTCAGCTTTATATATTAGTATAGATTAATAAAATATTATATAAAATACAACGCCACTAAATGCAAAAATTATTGTCATTGATATAATCTTAAACCGAATAATATGGCTTAGCTATTAAATTATTTATAATAAGAGTAAAACCATTTTCTTCAAGTTGTCTCCTCCTATCCGCAATCTCATTCCTTTCTTATTACTTCTCAAAATGAAGCTAACCTATTTCCTGTTCGTCATTTCTTCCAACAAACAATAATATGTATATTTTATATTACATAATATAATGTAATAAATAAATACACATTATGTAAATACATAGTTGGAGACACAATCGAATCCACAACCTCTTTAGCAGAATGCACGTTTACTGCAAACTGCGCCTACGGGCTAGTCAATACCATTTATTTTTATACTTTGGGCCGCATTCACCAGTTGTGCGAAAATTTTATCCAGCAAATAAGAAACGAATATATTTTAACGGTTTGAGCTAGAATAAGATATTAAGACCTGTTTTTCCACTATTAATATACTAAAACTATTATTTTTGTAATTGCGAATAAAAATATCTCATAAATATAATAAAATTCGAGGGTTAAAAAGAATAATATATATATTTATTACATGATAATAGTATTTATATTAACTATTTTTTAGGAGTTGGTTATGACGTCAGATTATCTCAACATTTACATTGACGTACACTCTTGAGATTTCATAGAATATAGAACAATACCTCAAATGCTATTTATAAAGTATGTTATTCTGAGCAGTATTTTTAATAATTGATAATAAAAATAATACGCACAATCGATACAAGCGAGAAGCAACAAATAAAACATCTTAAACCATTATTATATAATTGTACTACTAGCCGACCTGGCGAAATTCGTACCGCCTTATTTTTTTTTCTTGAATATAATAATTACATATATCAAAATAAAATATAGCCTATGTTTCAAGTTGCTGTGTAGCTACGGCAAAGAATTTAGCCTCCCCCTCTCTTCCCGTGGGTGTCGTAAGAGGCGACTAAGGGATAACATAGTTTCACTACCACCTTGGAACTTAAAAAGCCGACCGATCGATGGCGGGATAACCATCCAACTGCTGGCTTTGAAGTACACAGGCCGAAGACGGGCAGCAGCGTCTTCGGTGCAACAAAGCCAGCCCTGCGGTCACCAACCCGCCTGTCCAGCGTGGTGAACTGGTGACTATGGGTAAAACACATGAGTTCACGCCATTATTGGCGCGAACTTGTGGAGGCCTATGTCCAGCAGTGGACTGCGATAGGCATATGAAATGATGATGATGATGATGATGATATCTTTCAAGTTAGATCAAACTGCACACGGTGTGCAAATTTGATCAAGTACTTTAGGAGTCCATCGCGGACAATCAACGTGACGCGTAATCTTATATCTTTTATATAAAATTCTCTTGTCACAATGTTACTCGTAGTTAAAATAGGTACCTACTCCTCCGAAACGGCTGGTCTAATTTTTATGAAATTAGTCCAAGCCATTGTGTGCATATCAGGTAGGTCTGAGAATCGGCCAACATCTATTTTTCATACCCCTAAGTTATAAGGGGGGAGGGAATTAAGGGGGTTAATAACTTATATGGCAAAACAACGTTTGCGGGGTCATCTAGTTTATATATAATTAAGAAGAAGAAGTTTTCTACATTAGGTATATACATACATACAATCAGTAGAATAGTACCTATCAGTAGGCACAATAGATCAACAGAGAAACTTAAACTCAGGCCTAGTCGGGAGCTCTACATTTTAAGCAAAATATTCCTTGTTCTGCTCATTACCTTAATAAAAGTAGGTATGTATGTATATCAAAATTTAACTTTATTCTTTTAGAGAACTTCTAGATAATTCAAATTACTCTTTTTACATATTTAATAATAAGAAAATATTTTAAAATTATTTAACAAAAATAAAATAATTCAGTAAAAAAAATTAAACTATAATTAGAAAAACAATAATAAATATTTTAAGGTGATTTAATCATAATCACGCATTAAATTCGTATAATACATCCAAATTATACATTAATTTGAATACTTTGATGATTTATTATAAAATTAATACTTTAAAAAAAATTGAAGACATAATATTAAGTTAGCATTTGTTGGACTTGTTCGACCTTGACTCGGTCTGACGTAATCTCATCATTATGGCAGTTCTAAAGAAATCTGATTGATTTCATGTATCAAGTTTTATTTTGGCAAACAGTTTTTTTTTTCGAATCATACGATGTACATCTTCAATGTATAATAATTACTGTAAGCTTATAAACTTTTATGGTATATTTGTGTTTCCTCGCAAGCAAAAAAACCCACTTCAATTACATCGACAAGTAATACAAAGTAGGTAGACGAAAACATTGTCAAATAAATAAATTTTTGTAGATTATGGTTCATACTTAACGTGACCAGACGTCCCGTTTTGAACGGGACCGTCCCGTTTTTCGGTCGTGTGTCCCGGTGTCCCCGAAAATAGCCCCGGGACGCAAAAATGTCCCGTTTTATGAAATGGAATATAAATTGTGTCTATTTAGTCAGATAAATTTTAGTGTACAGTGCAATAAACATTACTAAAGATAACTTTAAAACTATTCGACTTGACAGGCAACAGCTTTCGATTAAAAAACAACCGTCAATTTGGTAAACCTAGTAAAAATAAAGCGATAACAAACACAAAAACGTCGAAATTTCGATCCAGCGGGATTCGAACCCGCACCCCCGACATACCATGTCGGTGCTCTAGCCAACTAAGCTATGGAACGATGTACCAGCCAAATCGAAATCATTACATAGTATAAAACAAAGTCGCTTTCCGCTGTCTGTCTGTCCCTATATATGCTTAGATCTTCAAAACTACGCAACGGATTTTGATGCGGTTTTCTTTAGTAAATAGAGTGATTCCAGAGGAAGGTTTATATGTATAATACATGCATAATATAGTAGAGGAACACTGATAGTTTTTGCAACCGTGCGAAGCCGGGGCGGGTCGCTAGTTTTTGATATGATTTTATTCGGTTTTAAGCAACCGTGGAGCCGTCTATAAGCGAGTCCTTTACAGCACCCAACTATTCAGTTTCATATTACAATGAATTCTTTGACGAGAGATGACACCATGCTATTTTTAATTCGTATTATTTTTATATTTGTGTTTCCCACACATGAGGAAAATCGAAAATGTTTTTATTAAAAATGTTTTATATTACCGATGTCGGTATGTCGGGGGTGCGGGTTCAAATCCCGCTGGATCGTAATTTTGATATGATAATAAATAATATTTTATAAAAAAAGTCGAATTGAGAACCTCCTCCTTTTTTTGAAGTCGGTTGATAAATAAATAAATCTGCTGAATTAAAAAAGTCGATGTCCCGTTTTGAGCCGAAATAAAAATGGTCACGTTATTCATACTACACATTCTATGTGAAATAGGATATTTACAACTTTTTTGGGACATTTTGAGTTCGCCATGTTCATGGGAGGTAAAAGGGGGAAGTTCTCAATTCGACTATATTTTTGTATGTGTGTACCGATTTCGATAATTCTTTTTTAAGCACGAGTTACTTGTTACGTAAGTATATAAAATAGTATAAATAAATAAAAAGCCTTTATTTGGACATTAGATTTACAATTATGTATACATATATAACATAGTAAAATTATTTACGCATATGGTGTTTCCTAACTTTCTGTAAGTCCGTTTGCCAATTGACAAAGGCCTCCTTGATCTGGTACTGGATGGGGACTTGGGATCTTAGTCTATTATATCTGTCACTCGAACTCCCCGGGTACTGTATAATTGTTTCATACGATTGTCATTTCGTAACTCGGGATAATTTGGCGACGTTCCAGACACCATAATTATGCACCTCAGGTAGAGGTTTTTTTTAGAAAAAATAAAAATAAAAAAGTTCCGTTTTAGATAACATTGATATTATGTACTTACCGTTATTCCGTTTTTTTATACGTCAAAATAACTCGGAAATACCGTCTCTTCGCTTTTTTGTCAGTTAAAAAAAAACATAAAAAATTTGTACTTAGTCATACGACTACTTTTATTACCTTACCAATTTGTCGGCGTGTCGGTAAAATTAAAAAAAAAACAGTGAATCACTCTTTAACTTTCTTTTAAATTCGCTATTATGTAAATAATACCAAACAAATTAATGCTTCACACAACTCCTCTAGGATGGCAACCCTGCGCAATAAATAACACGAACGCTTCAAACGATCAAAATCAAAATAACTTTATTCAAAAGGCTTCAAAAGCACCTTCGAATCGTCATTTTACAAATAAAAAAATGAATCTACTTAAAACCTTTAAACGAGCAATTTTTGTGTAAATTTCGCCATTATTAATAAGATGACAAATATAATAGCTCAGGTGTCAGTCATAGTCAGTTGAGAAATCGAACGGTCCCGAAGCGAGAAGACCCCGGTTCGAATCCAGATATTTCAAGTCCTATTTTTTCTCTTTTTTTTCAAGTTCCTTCTTTTGCGAGAAAAATTATCATCGGGAGTCCTTTATCAACACATCTAATTCGTATCTAAGTATATATATTTTTTAAAAGCAGTTCATATTTTTTATTATTATGTCGTTAAGATCGAAAAATATTATTCATATTTCATCAGTAATTACTCGTATTTAAATATGATTTCCAAAAAACACGATTTACTAAAAAAAAATAGCGAGCTAAGCTCAGTCACCCAGGCGTTTATCATTAAAAGTGAAGCTACCACCAATTAGGAATGTAGATTATGCAGAGAAGAACCGCCAAAAAACCCCGCAGTTACTCTTTAAAAAAATCGTGTTTTAATACATAATAATTGGTAATATCTTACATGAAATATATCACATCTTTGTCATTTTTGTAATCCCGCACCGTTTAAAGTTTATCGTCAAAATAATAACACGTGGGTGGTCTAGATACACTACTAAATATTACAGACTAGCTTCTACGCGCGACTTCGTCCCCGAGGAATAAGACCAATTCTGTCATACATGATTTTTGCGAAACTTTAGCCGTTTACGCAGCGGAAGCTCTCAAAATGAAAAAAAAACCTGTTTTTGAAACATTCTTCCTTGGTGCAACGCTCCTATTGGTCTTAGCGTGATGATATATAGCCTATAGCCTTCCTCGATAAATGGGCTATCTAACACTGAAAGAATTTTTCAAATCGGACCAGTAGATCCTGAGATTAGCGCGTTCAAACAAACAAACAAACAAACAAACAAACAAACAAACAAACAAACAAACTCTTTAGCTTTAATATATTAGTATAGATAACTACAACTACCCTCTGTATCGTCTATAAAACTTAAGTCGTAGACGACGGTCTAACCCGCAACTGTTGAACAGTTAACCAGAACAACGCTGGGGGTTACTAAAGTCTCATTATCACCAGAGAATTTGTAGACATTATTAAGATTTTTTATTATTTTTTTGCTAATCGTTTAACATATATGTTACATGTACGGGTTACTGTAGATTCATTTTTATTTTGTTGCTAATCGTTTAGCATATAATATATTACATGTACGGGTTACTGTAGATTCAGCAATATTTTGTCTTTCAAACTAATAACCTCCTTTAATTTAGTTTATTTATTACGAAATTGTTATTTGCCTGATGCGGATGACGACTGTACTTCTGCCTATATATAGGTACTCAAAATATTCTTAATCAACTTAGTGTTAGATCGACTTTCATTTGGTTTGGTTTCCCTCATAACATTCCCTCACGTGTCATCTCTCACTCAACCATAGACTGTACCATAAATTACATGTAAACATGAATTGTCACAACCTTGTATTTTCCGCGTGTGCAAAAAAAATCACTCTATATTTCTCGTTGTATTATCTATCATTTTTTTATTTGAAATCTCATCAGATTTCTTTGTTCACTTCTACCACACACCACATTTACTGTGTCACCTACATCAAAAGGTTGACTAAAAGAGATCAATATTTACTTAATAATGGAAACATTCATAAACAGATGAAATCGTTCAATAATGACCTACTTGATATGTGATGATTATATGTTAAACGTATACAAATTTTCGGTAGTATTTAGTCAGTAGTGTTTATCATAAAGAATTTCTGTCATACATTTTGATTTTACTCCAATTATATCAAAAATGAACATAACACCACTATGTATATGTTAATACTAGCTTCTGCGCGCGACTTCGTCGGCGTGGACTCCGCTCCTATTTGTCTTAGCGTGATGATACATAGCCTATAGCCTTCCTCGATAAATGGGCTATCGAACACTGAAAGAATTTTTCAAATCGGCCCAGTAGTTCCAGAGATTACCGCGTTCAAACAAACAAACAACCAAACAAACAAACTCTTCAGCTTTATATATTAGTACTAGCTGACCTGGCGTACTTCGTACCGCCTTTTTTTTCTTAAATATAATAATTACATATACCAAAATAAAATATAGCCTATCTTTCAAGTTGTATCAAACTGCACACGGTGTGCAAATTTGATTGAAATCGGTTAAGTGGTTTAGGAGTCCATTGAGGACAAACATTGTGACACGAGATTTATATATATTAAGATAGATTATTGTTGTGTATGCGCTTACCGCGCACTATATGTAACAATGTCAACGGTTAATAAATCAGTGTGCAACTAACTAGCTCGTTTGATTGACGTGTACCGCTCTGCATAAGTATCTAACACGTGGCGACGAACGAACTCACGTAGGCATTGAAAATGGCCGCTGGAGGAGTATTTGGTGTTCTTTCCACCTTCGACCACCTGGCACAAGAGTGGAGAAGCTACAAATGCCGCATAAACCAATGGTTTATAGCGAACGAGATAAATAACGAAAATGACAAATTAACTGTCAAGAGACGGGCCATTTTGTTAAGCGCGTTAAGTGAAGCGAGTTTTAACCTAGTTAGTGACCTGGCGCTACCTCGTAAGGTGGAAGAATTGCGTTACGATGAAATAACTACACTCCTCGACGAGCATTTTACACCGAAAAGGTTCGGGTTTGCGGAGAAATCCATTTTCTACTCCGCAACGCAGCGCACAGGTGAAAGCCACACTCAGTGGGCGGCACGGTTAAGGGGATTAGCAGCACACTGTGCTTTCAAGAATTTGGAGGAGGCCTTGCTGGATAGGTTTATCATGGGCATGGCAGCGGGACACGAGCGGGACAAGTTGTTTGCCCAGGATCAGCGGGAACTGACCTTGGCGAAAGCCATAGATTTGGCAGAAAGCGTGTGTTGTGCGCGCCGGGCGTCTTCAATGGCAGCGCCGGGGGCGAGCGGCAGCGCCGTGATGGTTCCGGATGGCGTGTTCAACATCTCCAAGAAGGAAAAGTGTAGTGTGTGCGGGTTTACTAATCATAAATCTAACCAGTGTCGCTATAAAAGTTATAAGTGTAAAAAGTGTAACAACAAAGGTCATTTGTATAAAATGTGTCCCAACGACGCCAAGGTCAAGTACGTCGGGGAAGGTACTGTGGATGACGGAGACGACGGTGAGTGTTTATACAACATTCGATGTGTGACGGGCAGACCGATGACCGAGAGCGTTCGGATCGGTGGGCTGGTTTTAGAGTTTGAAATAGATAGTGGATCAGCTGTAAGCGTTATTTCTTACAAAACATATGTGTTGTATTTCAAGCGATTGCCATTGTCAGTCACCAATAAAAAATTATATAATTATAACGGCGGTAATATTGATACCGTGGGCGTGGTTTTGTTGCCAATATCGTATAAGGGGCGCACGCGAGAGTTATCTGTGTTTGTCGTACGATATAACGGCCCATCGCTGCTTGGGCGCGATTTCATACGGGAATTCGATCTCGAGTTAGTGATGACGCATTCGAGCGCACCTGTGCACGCTGTTTACACGAATAAAGGAAGTGATTTAAATGTCGCGGAAGATTTATTTAAAATGTTTCCTAAGGTTTTCTCTAATAGTCTCGGGTCTTTTAATAAATATACAATTAAATTGCACTTGAAGCCAGATGTAAAGCCAATTTTTCGTAAAGCTAGACCGGTGCCTTATGCACTTAAAGAAAAAATAGATAAGGAACTAGATCGATTATTAGGGTTAGGTATTTTAAAACCGGTGGAACACTCGGAGTACGCATCGCCTGTGGTACCGGTGTTGAAAAAAGACGGTAGTATCCGCTTATGCGCCGATTACTCGGTTACAATTAACAAACAGTTAATAATAGATCAATACCCCTTGCCTAGTGTAAATGACTTATTATCTAAGTTGTATGGGGGTGTTAAGTTTAGTAAAATTGACTTGTCTATGGCATACAATCAGCTTAGGCTATGCGAGGAGTCGCAAAACCTCACATGTATAAATACACATCGCGGTCTTTTTAATTTCACTCGTTTGGTTTTTGGGCTGGCAAGCGCACCAGCCATTTTTCAAAGAGCAATGGAGTGTTTGCTCGCTGGTATAGATGGCATCATTTTCCTATTAGATGACATATTAATAACTGCCGATAGTGACGACCAGCACCGACAACGTTTAATCACCGTGCTTCAGCGTTTAGATGACGCGGGGCTGACAGTGCAAAAAAGTAAATGCGATTTTTTTAAAGATGAAATTTCATATCTCGGCCATATAGTAGACAAAAACGGGATTAGGACATCACCTGAAAAAGTAAATGCTATATTACAAGCTACTAAACCAGAGAGCGTGTCACAATTACAGTCGTTTTTGGGACTTACGAATTATTATAGGAATTTTATACCCGACGCATCGTCTGTGCTGAGTCCATTATATAATTTATTAAATAAAAACGCGAAGTGGGAATGGACTATAGCTCACGATAACGCATTTATAAAAGTAAAAAATATTTTATCGTCTGATAGGACTTTGGCGCACTTTAACCCGAACGCGAGGATTATTTTGACCGTTGATGCGTCGCCGACGGGGCTAGGAGCTGTATTATCTCAAATCGATAAGGATATGATAGAAAGGCCGATATCTTACGCTTCTCGAACGCTTACACCGGCGGAAAAGAATTACGCGCAGATCCAAAAGGAAGCGACAGCTATTATTTTTGGCGTAAGACGGTTCCACCAGTATTTATACGGTAGATCGCAACCATTCGTGTTAAGGACAGACCATAAACCCCTGCTGGCCATATTCGGACTTCACAAAGGAATCCCCGAAGTATCCGCCAACCGTCTCCAACGATACGCTATGTTTCTGGCCGCTTATAATTATAATATCGAGTATATAAGTAGCAAGCAGAACATAGCGGATTATTTATCTAGGGCTTGTGAGGTTACCAATACGTGTATGCCACCACGGGGAGGTGTATCAGATGAGCTCGTAAATTGTGAAGAGAGAGCGGCCTATGTCAATTTTGTTATCGACGGTGATCTACCGGTGACGCTTAGCGACCTGAGGCGTGAAACCGCTACAGACGATTGCTTATCGCGAGTCAAGCGTTATGTATTAAACGGGTGGCCACGGAAAATTGTTGATGTTAATTTAAAACCTTACTTTAATTGCCGTAATCAACTATCGTACGAAAACGGATGTCTGATGCGGGGACATAAAGTAGTTATTCCGTTTAGTTTGCGAGAGACAGTGTGTAAGGAAATGCACAGCTCACATTTTGGGGTCGTGAAAATGAAAGCGGAGGCGCGCAAGCGGCTATGGTTCCCGGGTGTGGACAGAGCGCTGGAGCAGCTGGCGGCAGCGTGCGGCGTGTGCGCACAGCTGCGGCCCGCGCCGAAACACGCGCCACTGGCACCCTGGCCGCTGCCGCCGCTTCCATTTTATAGAATTCATTTAGATTTTCTGGGACCGGTTAACAATTATATGTTTTTAGTTATTGTAGACGCCCACAGTAAATGGGTCGAGTGTTATGATATGACTTCGTCTTACAATTCAAAAGCTGTGATTTCTAAATTATACGATTTCATGTCGCGGTTCGGAGTTCCACATACATTGGTGAGTGACAATGGTACGTCGTTTACCTCTCATGAATTTAAGCACTTTTGTCTGGTTAATGGTATAAAACATATGTTATCACCTGCATATCATCCCGCTAGCAATGGGCAAGCTGAGAGCTTTGTGAAAATTATTAAAAGGGGGCTTAAAAGTATAGTTTTACAGGATTGTAATAAAAAAAATATTGCAGAGAAGCTAGCTAAATTTCTATTCGACTATAGAAACTCTAAAAACAGTACCACCGAAAAGTCACCCGCGGAATTAGTGTATGGTCGTACGTTGCGTTCACGGCTAGACCTCTTAAACTCGACACCATTTGCTTCGTCATCGTCTCCCTCACCCACAGCACTCACTCGAACCGTCGAACACAACCAGTCCTTGCAGGCTAAAAATTATAAAGGTACAAAGAGAGAGGGCTTCAAAGAGAACGCAACAGTTTGGGTTACTAAAAATATAAATAATAATAAAAAATATTGGATTGAAGGAATAGTTAAGGAAAAAGTCGGACAAGTATTATACAAAATATATATACCACATTTAGACTGTGTGATAACAAGACACATCGATCAAATCAGATTACGATTATGCAACTCGCAGTCAGATAACAGACGTTGGGACCCAGACGTGGTGCCAGACCTAATGCCACCGGACGGTTCATACTCCGAAGCTATCGCTCATCCAGAAGGTGGAGGAGAGCCTCCGATGAAATCATGTCAAGGGTCGTCTGCATCGGAGGAAGCAACTAATGAGCCGGTAACACCTCTCTGTACCACCCGTTCCAGGCGTCGGGCAATAAGTCCGGTTTATTCAACACCGACTTAATAGTTTAGGTTAGTTTTAAGTAAACAATGTTTTTATTTATGTTATCCTTGCTATAAGAGGGAGAGATGTTGTGTATGCGCTTACCGCGCACTATATGTAACAATGTCAACGGTTAATAAATCAGTGTGCAACTAACTAGCTCGTTTGATTGACGTGTACCGCTCTGCATAAGTATCTAACAATTATAAAGAAGAACAATTTGAATTTTTATTTATTTGTAATTAATAAACTCAAAGTATTGAAGAAGAAGAAGAAATATACTTTATTGTTCATACAACTTAACATAGTTAGGTATCTTAAAAATAAAACTTACAAAATACGAGGGCGGGATGATAAGTAACTAGCCTATTAAGAAAATACTTAACTTTCCGTGATAAAATTAATTTTATTTTTCGACATAGTCTCCGTGAACCTCTACGCACTTATTCCATCTTCGTTCTAAAGCAGTAATGCCTTCGATAAAATGATTTCTTTCGAGGACTGCAAAATGCTCCTCTACTGCGGCTATGACTTCATCATTTGTGTCAAATTTCTGTCCGCCCAAAAAAGTTTTGAGCTTAGGGAATAAGTGGAAGTCTGATGGCACTAGATCAGGCGAATAAGGTGGGTGGGGCAGCAAATCATACTTCAATTCGTTGATTTTTGCCATAGCTTTAACACATGTGTGAACCCTAGCGTTGTCTTGGTGGAAGATGATTCTTTTTTCGCCAAACCTTGTCGCTTTTGCTGAATACATTGGTGAAGCTTATCTAGAAGATTAGCGTAGTATTCTCCATTTCATTATTTGACCTTTAGGAAGGTAATCTACCATCAAGATCCTATCTGCATCCCAAAAGACGGAAGCCATCACTTTTCCAGCCGACTTTACAGCCAGATTTTTTTGGAGCCAAGCATCCCGATTGAGTCCACTGTTTTGATTGAATTTTTCATTCTGGTGTGTAACGATGAACCCATGTTTCATCTGTTGTTACAAATCGACGTAAAAAATCGGCTTTATAACTCTGAAAACGGTCCAGACATTCTTTTGAGTTTTGCACCCGAATCCTTTTTTGACCGTGCGTAAGCAATCGCGGCACCCAACGGGCCGATGACTTTTTAATATTTAATTCCTTCCTTAAGATATGATGTATCCATTCTTTTGAGATACCTGTAGTGTCAGCTATTTCAGATAACTTCAATCTTTGATCTGCTAAAACCATATCATGTACTTTCACGACCATTTCTGGAGTCGTGACGCTTTTTGGACGTCCGGGGTGGGCTTCATCTTAGACACATGTACGACCGCGTTTAAACTCAGCCACCCAGTTTTTTACTGTCTCATAAGAAAGGGCACATTCACCCAAAACATTCTTTAATTCGTCATAGATATATTTCCCCTTCATGCCCTTTATATGAAGAAACTTTATCACCACTCTTTGTTCAATTTTATCCATTTTGAAAACATTTGACGAAATGTATTTTCAAATGACAAAAAATTATTAAAATTTTCACGCCATCAAATTCAAATTTAGAACACAGTTGTCCAGAGATACAAATTTAAAAATGACATATATATTTTTTTAATTGTAACTTTTTAAATAGCAGAGGCTAGTTACTTATCATCCCGCCTACGTAATATACACAAAGGCGGTCTTATCGCTATGTTAGCGATTTCTCCCAAACGACCTTGGGGTAGAGGAGATTAAACCAATTTTAAAAACTTTTCATTAGTGCTATGTTATCACCGAATTAAATATTAACAGGAATTATAACAACAATATTATTTATATTTTAACAGGTGAAATTTGAACAGACCCGAGCGACCAAAGCCGGGGACTAAACATTAATTACATACATGTACCTACTGTTATGAAAGGATTGAGTGATTAGTTTGACAAATAGTTGACGCAGCGCTCGTGACAAATATTTGTGTAGGTCATACAGATGTTTGTCGTGATCAGTATATTTATATTTTTTGTTTGTTTCCGGATCTTAGACACAAGATGCTCATCGTACTAATCGTTGAGTAAGAGATGTTCCTTTATTAAGGAAATAAATAAATATCTATTACATACATACACTGTCGCCCGTTCTTGAAGCAAGCAACTTAATGCTCGTATTATAGGTAACAGCCGACTCCTATAGCTAAATATATTTTTTCCATAAATGCATATAATATACCAGACTTATATAAATAAATAATAATATCACACCCAGTCTCGAGGCGGGAATTAAACCCTCACTGGTAAAGCACTGCAGGAAATACCTGAACTTTACAGAAGATCACAGCTAAATAATAATGTTTTCAAGTAGTATTGAGTTCCTGTGTTGAGTAAAGTAGGGAGTGAAAGAAAGAAACAGATTTATTTAGAGCTCCTGAGAAGAGTCTGGGATAGGGTCGGTAACGTCGTTGCAATATTTTTTCTTGTAAGCCATTGGTCAAAGCGACCCGTATGTTTGTTTGTCGCCTTTATATATAAAACACTGATCTATCATTAGAACACAATTACATATATTCATTTGCTGGCCATTTAAAAAAAACAACTTAAATAATATTATTCAAGAAGTAAAAAAAAATAATTGGTTAACATCGTTGAATACCTCAACTGTACGCGTACTTTGAATATGAAATGTTTTTATCGTTTCAATCAAAATGATTGACGTGTAAGCATTAGTCGTAATACGCTAAACCAGAGGTGACCATGATTTAGTTTTAGTTAGGACTGGTTATAACTAACTAAAACAGTGGCGTAGCGTGGTTTTTTTCCACCTGGGAATTCGTTTAATTTATTTAACCTAATTAATTTAACAAACTCAATGCAAGCATAATTTTGATTATGTTCATTAACTAACTTAGAAAAAGGAGATTCGCAATTCTTATGTATTTTTATGTTTATTACATTACGGACGCAATTTGGATATATATTTTTTTTGTCAATTGAAAAAATAGTGGTGATTTTGCTGCCTCCCTTTCGTGTTCCTTAGCACGTCTCCTTGACGGATATACACACACACGTCCAAAAACGTGCTAATATTATGTATTAACGACATTTAGAAAATTAGTAACTAGTTAAGACACTTTATTAGTATTAGCAATTAATACAATAGATGTATAGTTTATCCACTTAATTAATTTCATAGACTCAAGCATGCTGTTTAACACCTTTATAATAATCTGTACCGGTACTTTGTTTCATACTAGCTGGTATTACAACGTTGGCTGAATTTCATTAGTACTCAGTAGCTCCTTTCAAGTATTTTTTGCGGTAAAAATAGCCCATTCCCTTTTCTGAGGTCAACTCTATATTTGTACTATATCATCAAAATCCGTGCAGAGGTTACAGCCAAATTACTTTCGCATTTAATAATGTAGCCATACTAATATTTATGAGTATTTATCAGTAATAAGCTTTCCTGTAATAGATACTGGCTGTCCATAAATGTCCATGGCATGACTCATTTTTGGTCACCCTATCAACAGGTTTTTGGCTAAACGCAGATAGTTCCTGACATCACGATGTTTGATTCGTTCGTATGTAACTAATAAATAACTGTTTACATCAAGTATCTGTCATCACAGAAGTTAACCAGCATCCACAAATCTCACATAATTTTAAGAAAAATAAAAATGAACTAAAAAACAACTTAGACATCTATTCTTAAGATCCCAGCTTACCTATAACCTTAATAAATAATAAATTTATTGTTCTATAGTCTTAGACATATATCTCAGGATGTGACTATAATGTTTCCCTTTATCAGCGAAAACGTAACAAACTAAAAACAAATTTAAACTTTTTAAATTGTTCCAGTCCTTTAGTCAAGTATAAAGAAAATATTTTTATTAAAAGTTAGGTACACTTTGCGTGTTATAAAGTCATTCCGAAGACATCAGATAACAATAAATTCCCTTATCACTCTCGCTGCAAACAAACGTTATGTGCGTAATTACATTTTTATGCAGAATTTTTAATTTTATGATAAGATGTTCTTGCGTGAAAGTTCAAAACACTTACAGCACACACTTACAGTACTTGTAAGTGTTTATTTAAGTACTCATAACGGAAAACAATAATTTTATAAGCTAATATATAATTTTATAAGTTAATAATTTTGAACCCATAAATTTCAAGATGGAGTCTTGGTTAGAAGATCGAAATCAACGAATATCGGTTCAAATTTGAGTTGTAACGGGTCAAAGGTCTTTCTTTATTCTAATAAGAATTTTCACATTTCACTTAAATTAAATATATGATTACATTGTTTCTAACCGAGCGTGTCGGGTATCCTACCATAAAATACTTTATTTTTTTAAACTAAAACTATTTGAAACGGATAGTTTTGAAAAATAATTTTCAGCTATAAAAATTTCGACAAGTCTATTTGTAGCCTTAACTAAGCACTACCAATTAATAATCAAATTAGTTTCCAAATTCGATTTTTATCAATGTAAAAAGGTGACCCATTTCAATATGTTAAAACGGTCGTTCCAAATAAAGTTTTATAAATAATTTATGAAGTTTAGGCACCTAAATATTTTTACAAGTACAAGTAAATTGTAGTTCTAACATTTTTACGTTAAGTCCTATTAACTAATTTTATACTTTTTAATTGAGAAACGAGCACCGTAAAATATTATAATCATTTCAAAAAACTATACTATTACACAAGTAAACAAAATTACCACTTATTCCCATAAATAAAACATAAACTTAATAAAAGATAACTACTAACTACTCCAGTAGTTATAGTATGCATATTATTAGGTGTAGTTTGATTAGCCTCTTGGAGCCGTTTATAAACACTGCTTTACCTAAACCACTCTTGAGATTGCGATGGCGGAGTGTCCTCTCCACAGATGTTATCTGCTTTGCCTGGGTTTGAATTTAGGAAGTGCAGGTTTTCCCACTGCCTACACCACCCTCTCGACCTTGCCAGCGGGACCCACAGGAACGACAAGTCGCTACGTGTGGAGCTGGTTCGGTTGCAGGACCTGACTCATGTCTTACGGGGATCCACTCCGAGTACCTTAGTCGCCTCTTACGACACCTGGTACTTGAGGGGGGCACTATTCTATTCTGCCGATGCCCCACGGCGTAACCTAAACTGTTACCTAAAACACAGACATTACCTTAGGAAAAGACATCAGAACGTGTATGGAAATTTTATCTTATGATGAATATAATTATTTAATATTATAATATTAATTTATGTGTTTTGCGTCCATAGTTAATAAACTGCGTTTATAATAAAAAAAAATCTAATTTCACATTACTCTAACATATCAATAGTTAGTTATACATAGTCTTAACATAACAAAGAAATTTCAATATTTCGTCAATAATTCCAGCCTAAACTTTGATGTTTTAAAATCTTTCCATAGATTCTGTCAAACCTTATTTTCAAATGTAATATTGATGACGTAAATCTATATATATAAAAGAGATTTCCACCCATTGACTCATCACGATATCTCTGGAACCATAAGGCGTAGGACTTGAAGTTTGGTAGGAATATTCCTTTCGCTGAGTAGAGATCAGCTAAGAACGGATTTTTCGAAATTCCACCCACAAGAGGGGGTTGCGGGGGTTAATAACATATAATATGGCAAAACAACGTTTGCGGGGTCAGCTAGTCTATTATAAATTAACTTTTAGCTACATAAAAGCTATCTGATGAAGATAAATTAATATTATATAATAATAACATAACACACTGTGCTTACTCGTACTACGAATGTGTACCGCTTTATCATTATGTAAAACAAATAACCAGACAATTCGTGATGAAATATCTATTTAATATCTCGAAATCTTCATTCAATCATGAAAAAGGTATTTCAATATTTTCGTTATATGAAATTAATATACCTACTTAAATTGATTCAGAAATTTAAAACCGTACAGTGGTTTAAATAACTTCTACCACTACAGCCTATCACAGTCCACTGTTGGACACAGGCCTCCACAAGTTCGCGCCCGACATTACGACGCGAACTCATGTGTTTTGCCCATAGTCACCACGCTGGGCAGGCGGGTCGGTGACCGCAGGGCTGGCTTTGTCGCACCGAAGACGCTGCTGCCCGTCTTTGGCCTGTGCATTTCAAAGCCAGCATGGATGGTTATCCCGCCATCTGTCGGCTTTTTAAGTTCCAAGGTGGTAGTGGAACTGTGTTATCCCTTAGTCGCCTCTTACGACACCCACGGGAAGAGAGGGGGTGGTTACATTCTTTAGTGCCGTAACCACACACCACCCGTAACCACACAGCACAATATGCAACTTTAAATATTCCTAAACATTGTTTACAAATGAACAAACAAAATCAACTTTAATTTGTATAAAAAAGATGGTAATGTTTTAAACATCAAATTATCCACTAATAGGTCACTTTAAATCAACGAGGTTAAATCGTTAACAATTAACTCGATTACAATTCACTTGAAAATGAAAATTCAATTGAAATTTTAAAATAATTGAAATACAAACGAATATACATGTTAGGTTAAAAATAATTTCAATTTGAATGAACAATACGTATATACATATGTATAATTAATATAACTTCAGTTTTTTAACAAGTGTAGGGATCCGTAGGTTCTGCCCCTTTTGGGTACAGATCTCTAACCCGTTACAATAGGCATGAATCCCTATTGCTTATTGGTACGAACTGTCTGTCTACCTGTTACGAATATCTTTAGAATTATTGTAATAGTTAATAGTTTTTTCTAGATCTATTTCGCTACTGTTTATTATTATATCCTCAATTTATTGTATACCTATGTATTTATGTACGAGTAGGTATATAAAATTTATTGTTAATGTGAAATAATTTCTAATGTCGCTCAAAATCTCGAGTGGCCCGACTGGGGTAGTACCTCGATCTTACAGAAGATCTAAGCTAAATAATACTGCTCTCAAGCAGTGTTGTGTTCCTGTGGTGAGTAAGGTGACCAGAACTCCGGAAGGGGGGGGGGGTTGATGGTAGGATCGACAACGCGCTTGCAATGCTTCTGCTGTTGCAGGCGTATAAGCTACGGTAATCGCTTATTTCAGGTGAGCCGTACGCCGTACCTAGTTGTAAAAAAGTGCAATCAAAGGGTATTATTTATTTATTCATACATTATTTACAAACGATTTTTTTTGTCGCATTATAGCCCAGTTAACCTTTACACCAAACAGAAAAAAAAACTAATTTAAGAATAATAATATAATATAATAAAACAATGAAACTTTAGTTTCCTTATATCGTTTCCCTTTACCCCGACAATAACATTAATTACCGTACATAATAATTCGACACGTAATTAAATATAATTATGTAAAAATTATTTAAATAATATTAACGTGTCGATATTTTAACTAGAAAATGCTTTACGATTCCTGTAACCTTGTTTAATTTAAATAAGTTAATTATAATTTATATATTCGTTTAGTAGTAGATTTAGAAACAAAATCTAAATTATACAAACCTGAAACAGACACTTCAACACAAAGTTTCACTTCGCTAAGTAATGTATGTATTTTGTTACTTCGTACTTATGATGACTTTGATACGACGTTGATTAAGTCAATTTTTATATACTTACATAACTAGGTCAGCAAACAAGCGTACTACGGCTCACCTGATGGTAAGCGATTACCGTAGCTCATAGACGTCTGCAACACCAGAAGCATCGCAAGCGCGTTGCCGACTCTATCTCCAATTCCCTCCTGGAGCTCTGGTCACTACTCACTAAACAGGAACACAACACTCCTTGAAAACAGTATTATTTAGCTGTGGTCTTCTGTAAAGGTCGCCCTTGACGCAGTTGGCAGTGACCCTTTTTTCCGCTCTAGGATCGTTAATTCGTTTCCTATACTGAGTCTGGGAGTAATAATTACATATGTATTATGTAAACCTGTATACATTTTTAAATATATTTAGAGTAATTCCTATAGAATCTCTTTAGTTAAATTATGCTACGCCTGGCTGGCGTTTTATAAGATTATGTCAAATCTTGTTCAAATTTAAATGAGATCACATGACAAGTACCAACTTTAAATTTTAAAAAAATCATTGAAGTCGCTACACTCAGTAAAAAATAGTGAAATAACACACATAAAAATACAGTCGAATCAAGAAGCTCCTTTGTTTTTTTGAAATCGGTAAAAATACCATCGAATTGCTTCCTTTTTTATGAAATTATAACTTTTATTTGAATTCATTTAGAAATGAAATTACGTTGTTTGCGTTAAGACTTCCTACCGACCGTGACCGTGTGTGTATTTTACTCAAATTAGTAAGAAAAGGTTAGGAAATAAAAATTTTCATCGCTGCACAAATATTAACAGTTACCATATCAGAATCTTTAAGTGTCTAAGATATCAGCTAGGACCTTTAAATATATTAAAAACAGTTGATGTTAAACAGTGTCTGTGGAGTTTCTTGCAAATACTTATTCGCAGACTCTATAATCTATACTAATATATAAAGCTAAAGAGTTTGTTTGTTTGTTTGTTTGTTTGAACGCGGTATCTCTGGAACTACTGGGCCGATTTGAAAAATTCTTTCAGTGTTAGATAGCCCATTTATCAAGGAAGGCTATGTATCATCACGCTAAGACAAATAGGAGCGGAGTCCACGCCGACGAAGTCGCGCGCAGAAGCTAGTATATATATACATTCCGAATCGGTGGTATTTAACTTCAACTTAACTAAGTATAATTTATTCACCAAAACAAACATGATTTTAATATGTAAAATGACGATTCAAAAGTGGTTTTAAAGCTTACATGAGTGAAGTGATATTTCATTTGATTTGACTTCTTTGAACCTATCTGGAACCTTAACTTGCTCTATGATATAGAAATACAAAGCGATTATCAAGAACAAACACCTAGACTAGAAAGAATCCGACACCTACATGAAATTATTGACTATGGTAACTGAAATATATCAAATCATGTTAGCGTATTACGTATATTGTTAATTTACAGGCCTATGCCCAGTTGTGGACTGCAATAGGCTGAACTGACTGACTGACTGACTGACTAACGATTTACATAATGCCAAGTAAAAGTATATGCCATCAACTAAGGCTACACTTCTAAGAGCTTACTTCACCGACTTTCGATAAAGATTATCCTTCACATAATTTACCCATATAAATATTTACTCTTAGGAAGAAAAATAGGCAAAGAGGGCCTGTATCACGTTAATTAATAAACCATTCACCACAACTTTTAGAATCACAACTGCGAATGGAAATATCCGAAAATGAAAAAAAAATATCACAAATGTTTATCTGTTAGGGTGGATTTAGACCAAACGAACAAAGAGCTAGAGCTAGAACAAGAGCATTCTTTCTTGATCTTCGAACACTCGTATTCATACATATAACGACGAAAGAATGCTCTACGCCTGTTTACACTAAAAGAATTTGATAAGAATTTGATATAATGGGGATAGAATGAGCATTCGCTCGTCTGATGTAAATCGACCTTTAGATAACGTCGGATAGCTTATAACGGCCGGTAAAACAGTTCCTAAATCTACAATTACACCTTTCAACATCACCGGTACAATCACCCATTCAAGTTTATGGTCATCGATAACATTATACAACTAAATAGTTTGTTACATTATAGACCCTTATCTTCGGAATCATGTGTTCGATTGTAAAAAATGTTTTTATGTTAAAAACACATTTATTCGAGAGACTAGCGACCCGCCCCGGCTTCGCACGGTTGCTTAACCTATCAATGTTCCTCTACTCTATTATTCATGTATTATACATATAAACCTTGCTTGTGAATCACTCCATCTATTAAAAAAACCGCATCAAAATCCGTTGCGTAGTTTTAAAGATCTAAGCATACATAGGGACAGACAGACAGCGGGAAGCGACTTTGTTTTATAATATGTATTGATAAGTCAACTATCACAATGTTATCTGTCTAACTTTATATTAATACGTGAAGCAAAAACTTTTACCCCTTTTTACGAAAATGGCGCGGACGGAGGGATATGAAATTTCGTACACTCATAGTTTATATAGAGAAGGAGTGCAGAATGCTAATATTTTTTGTAAATTATGCATAATGAAATCAATATAAAAACATTACACACACTACTTTTTTTTTTGAAGTTTTTTAGTTCAAATATACTTGCTAAAGTAGTGAAATTTGACACAAATGTGATACGGCAGACCCTAGACTAGACTCATATTTTGATTTAGTAATTTTTTTTCAATTTCCTTTTGAACTTTCAAGTCAAAAACACGTCGAAATTTTAAACTTTTGACGGCAATTCCGAGCGTTGATTTAAAAGGGACACATTTTTTGAAACAATACCATAGAGTGGATAAGAATTTTAAATAATGTTTTAAAATTGATACAAATTAAAAATATTGCCATGACTACAATGTTATACTGTTTTTTAAACGGAATTATTATATTAAATTTAATTATATTACCATAAAACTACATTAACATCAAATCCCATCTTTATCATCGAGTAGATGAATACATTGGATTAATATCTAATGTAAATAGTTCTTCAGAACAAAATGTTTACTTACTATAGTTATACACTTATAAACAACAATACCGATATTTATATGTTTATTTTTTTACTATAAACCTCATTGAAATGAAATAATAACGACAAAATTCGCACTAGAACTAAACTTAATACTTACGCATATGTAATACAATAATTAAAGACATAAACGTCAAAACAGTTATTTCAAAAAACAACAACTATTTCAAAATTGATTTATTAATTATGAAAAATAAATGTATAACATTTAAAAAAAAACTAAGATGAAATACAAAAGAGAAATTTTACTGGAACAGATAAAATTAACAACTTCGATAGAAAATTTAATACCGTATGGTACTTTATGTTCAACCCTCGAAAAACAGAAACCTTTGAAATCCAATAAAAGTAACGAACAATTGTTTAGGTACCTACCTAAAGTTTTAATTTTATCATTAAAAACTTACTTAAAGTATCATCATCATAATTTTAAAATTAGAAATAAAAAACCAAAAAGGTATTAATTCAAGTAGGTTTCAAAAGCACTTTAATCGACATTTATTTGGATAAACTTATATCTGTAGACTGTATATATATATCTCATTCGTTATGTTGTCGTATCCACAACAATATATCGTCATGATGTCAGTCGCTCATAGGCAAGTGTGCCGCACATGTTCACAATTATTGGCTACGGTTTGTACTATGAACTCATGTTTATGCTATAATTTAAAAATATACTTCACTATCAATCACAATTTTATTCTATTTTTAAAATTTGTTATTTGTTTTTTTTTTATTGTAATTTTAGCAGGTACTTATTTTAGAAAAAAAAATTCTTTACACACGATTGACTTGGGGTAGTAAGCTCTTGAATGCGTGACGAGGGCGTTACGAAAAGTGTGGTCGGGTAAAGTGAACGGAAGTTGAGAGGGAGGTATAAGAAAGAGATAGAGTTACGTTTCATAAGTTTTACTTCTGTCGTGTGGTCTAAAGCACCGAGTGTACTTTTAGTACTTGTATGTAACCTTATTTATGTAGTATTTCTGTGGTCTGTGTGTCTTACTCTCACACACTCTTACAGGCCGCAGTTTGCAATGACTCTGCTTTCTACTCCAACAGTTGAGGTTTCGATTCTCACCCCAAGTCTGGAAGTAATACTCGTATATGCATTTGCTTATAACCTTATAATTATTAATAATACATAAGATGTGAAAATATATATCAGTGATTAAAACCCAAAGGCATTAAGCTGTCTATCTCAGTAATAGACGACCGTGAGTGAGTGTTAAGGATATTATTTATTTATTATTCAATAATTTATTATTATTCATTCTTAGCTATATTTATTTATAAGTATATACAATTTTTAATCTACAACGTAAGTTAAAACCTGTTATTTCATCAACTAAGTCGCGCATTACGTGCACTTGCATAAAAATCTCAAAAAAAGGCAATCTTTAAAATCTTCCCACCGACTCTCAAATAGCATATCGCCGGATCACAGAAAAAAAAATACTTTAAAAAAATCCCAACACCTGTTGCGCCCACGCATCCGCCAAACAACTGCGCCATCTTACTTCCAACATGGCGGACCATCTGTCAAATTTACATTTCATATAACGAACGTCATTATAATTATCATAGGACTCGTGGTTAAAAAAAAAAAATACTAATTAAAATACACGATGGATGTCATATTTTTTTTTATTAAATTTCACGCCCGACCGCTCGCAGATTCGATTCCGGATCACGATTAATTCAATTATGTGTATTAAGAAAATGGCGACGATATTACATAATATTAATAAGAATAATCATCGCGATATGATGTCAATGTACATAATATGTAATTCTTATTCTTTGGGCCAGTTTTACCAGCAGCTGATTATATCTATCTTGTAAATAAGTTACTGACACTTAAAGCCATTAATTTTCTACTATGGTAGGTAAAATAAATTATTAAATAAATATCTATAAAAACAGATAAAAGATTAATTTCAATAATGAATAATTAATAAAAATTTAACAAAACATTACAAACTACTAAAGAGATTTTAAAAATACTTTCACCGTTGTCAAGATAAAATGGGGTTTTCAAACATAACTATGACTCATAGTACGATAACAGTCAGTCGTTGTGACAAACACCAACAATTCAATGGTAAAAATGGCTGCCAATTTCCAAGGTTCGAGTTTCATTTTTGATTCCTTGAACTTATTATAAAATATACAAACTTTTCTTATAGAGCCACAGACTACAGTAAAAAGGCACTGTAGTCTGTGTATAGGGCAAATAACTTAAATATAATTATATCTAATTGTACTTCATCTAAAATGATAATTTCATTTCATTGCGCTTAGATTGCAAATAAATATTTGCAATCTAAGCGCAAAAAATGTGTTTATTTACGACATCACATTAGAAATTTTTAAAATTATCAGTGTACTATATTGTGCATGTATTATACATATAAACCTTCCTCTGGAATCACTCTATTTACTAAAGAAACCCGCATCAAAATCCGTTGCGTAGTTTTAAAGATCTAAGCATATATACAGACAGACAGACAGCGGGAAGAGACTTTGTTACTAACTTAAGTATGTAGTTATAATATGTAGTGATAACTTATTATCATTAATACGTACCTCATGTACAAAAAGAATCTTAGTATTCTTTACATCTTCATTGTAAAAAAAGATTTCAACGTATTGAAAGAATATTAATCTGTTAAATTCATAATCTGTCACAAACACGAATGTTTTAAAAAAAATCCATAATCATATAAGTTTTCGTTTAACACAAATCTATACTTTTTAACAATTAATTGTTATAAATAAAATATAAGGTCACATTTCACAATTTCCGAAACTGACCTCAGTCTAATTTCGTAGTTCATAATTCTTGGTGATCTGTGCCACAACCTGACCCGCGTTATGCAACGTATCGATGGGAACAAAAAAGTCACAATGACTCCACATTCCGAAGGGCAAAAACGTCATAACGGGTTCTATAGTAAGAACGGATTCATCCAAATTCTTTTTCTTCTCGAAACAGAAGCAAAAAGATAACAACAAAAAAGTCTACAATGACTTTTTGCAAATATACACTTCGGGGCTTTTCCTTCGCACGCGTTTGAATTTTAAAAGTGTTTTTGCTTTCGTTGTTTTTGTGTTAATATGATATTGAGTCAGGTCGCGGTGTGAACGCCGTTTGATTGTCTCATTTTAGTTTTTTACCGAATACAGTAAATCTCAAAGGCTTAACGTTGATACGATTTCGTTTTTTCCTTCTAACGTTTTGTTGTTTCAAAGTCTCGTCTTTTTTATGTTACTATGTCAACAAACAAGCGTACGGCTCACCTGATGGTAAGTGACTACCGTAGCCTACAGACGCCTGCAACACCAGAAGCGTAGCAAGCGCGTTGCCGACCCTGTCCCCAATCCCCCCAGGAGCTTTGGTCACCTTACTCACCAACAGGAACACAATACTGCTTGAAAACTGTATTATTTAGCTGTGGTCTTCTGTAAGGTCGAGGTACTACCTCAGTCGGGCTGCTCCATATTTTGAGCAGGAAATTTCGTGCTGTGCCCTACCTCAGTATAAGTGTCTTAATATTGTTTGTCCACAACGTAGTTTTTCTTTATAATATAAACATATATGTATAATATTAACACGAATACTGGAATGACCACCAACATATTAGACGGAAATAAAATAATTTACGATGTATTTTATGATAATAAGGTACTTAAAAAGAAAAATATGATCTCTAACTGGGTAGTCATAATTATGTATTATTTTAAATAAATATACATATTTATACGAAAACTTTAAAAGTAGTAGGTAATATAAATATAATAATTGTAATTATAATTGTTTCAACATTATAACAAAGTTTCTAGCAACATAACCTCGATGAATCCCAAAAGCTAAACATGAAAAGTTTGTCTTTTCCATCATAATCCGACCCTTTTTACCCACTGGATGCTATGAGCAAGTACCTGAGACCCATATTCGACTGTTACAGTCATGTCACAAAAGCAGATCATCTTATCTTCCTAATTCATAAGGCTATTGTATCTTCGTCCCAGTTTCCTTTCCCCTCGAACTCCTGGAGCATGATAAATAGGGCAAGCCCTGAGGCAGCAGTTAATACTTGTGGAGACTTACACATCTATTTTTATGCGGCACTAAATAGGATAGTACCTGAAATGGCCTTGCACTAAAGTGTGCACCAAAAAGAAGTTCGAAAAAGGAATATACACTTACCCCCAAAATTCCCAATGTAGGAGAAAGATCGGAACTTAACATTTTGAGTTGGCTGATGTTGTATTGCATTGTAATGTAAATAAAAGTCTACTTAATGTATTCCTAAATGTACAATTCTATCGAGAAATTATTTTTGTAACTTCTCATCGCATTCTTTATTTTATTTTTATTTTTATTTTTATTTATTCGGAAAACAAACAGTGTTTTATTACAAAAGAACATAACTAAATTAAAACTAAACACCAATTACATGTTTTCACAATTAAATTACAAAAGAATAGCTTGTTCACTTGATACAGTTGTATTAACCTTTAAGTATGGACGTGGAGTCTCACAGGCTACTCGATGTTTTCGTTTTCTTAGTTTCACCTAATTTAATAACTCCTCGAGGTTGAGCGGCTCAGTAGCTTTTGTTTTAGTTGTAAAACTACCAACGAGGGAGGAGGTTGCATATTCCAATGATTATCACGTAAGTAATGACCATCCAAATATTGACCGGAGCCTGTCAGGCTCCACGTCCATTTTTGCCCTATGATATATTTTATAAGAGCGATTATGTTTGTATCAGATTTTGTAGGACAAAATGTCAAAATAAAGCCGGTAGTTCTAAATCAAAACGACCATCTACGAATTCTGTTCAGGGCCCTGCGAGAAGAACTTTTTAACCGACTTCAAAAATGGAAGTACTCAATTCGACCGTATATATTTTTTTATGTATGCTCGGGGATAACTTCGTCGTTTATGAACCGATTTTGATAATTCTTTTTTTGTTGGAAAGGAAATATCCCTAGTTTGGTACCATGATAAGGAAACCAGGATCTGATGATGGAATCCCAGAGAAATCGATGTCAGATGACAACTCATCAGTCAGTGCGACTGTCAATAAATTTACGTTATTAGACTGTTGTCAAAATTTTTTATATTTGTTACATGAAGTAGGTGTTTTGTGTTTTTGGCTTCTTATATATTATATTTTAAGAAAAAAGACTCATTTTGTTATAGGGATAAGGTTGGCTGTTTTTATTATCTAAAAATGTAACCTAAGTAGATTTAGACTGAAAAGAGCCATAATTTTTGATTTTTAAAATTTCTATAATTTTTGAAATAAAAGTTGATGATATAAACACTTTATTTTATTGCTAAATCATATAACTTTAATATTAAATCAGTTTTAAAGCGATCTTATATCAAATTCTCCAAAAATATGTGTTTGTATATAGGAGCCTGTGAGACTACACGTCCACAGTAGTGTTAAGAAAAAATGACGTCCATACTTAAAGGTTAAAATTACAAATGCCACCTACGGATCAGTTCGAGAGCCGTCAAACCAAGCGTTTGCTAAAGTAGTTTTGAAATGAAGTGTTGAAGAAGTAAAGAGATCAAGCTGAGTGGACGCCACAACACTGTTTAAACTTCTATGGACGTTAATTTCATATTGTAATATTAAATCGGTCAAAACACATCAAGACAACCATTGCTAAATCAATGAATGAAGTGCAGATTTGTTCTATAAACAATAAGGCCTCCCATTTCCTGTCACATGTACATCCGGTTAATAGTACTGCCGAAATACATGTCTATTTAACAAATACCAACTACCACTACCCCATTCCCCACCTCTAATACATTCAAAAAGCCTTAATCCTGAGAACATGAACGAAAAGAAATGCAGTAAGTTCAGTACTTACTGGATTATTGCATACCTAGTATTTCATTTTAACAAACTCTTACTTGTAGATATTAAAGCCTATTTAACGGCGTTACCTTTAAGTCCTTCTTTTCTCCATAATAGTGTAAGATAAAGAATTTGACTTAATGAAAAATGAAGCTACCCTTACGGAACGTAATTCGTCTTGATAGTGCAAGCCCGTGATGCAAGCATTGTGTTAGTCCAAAGAGATAAAATACCAACCAAGGGGTGACGCCAGTTCTACAGTTCAATAATTGTAATTGTGTTTGAAGATATACTTCTTTTGGCGCGTTAGGGAAAAATTATGAGGTAAATTTTTTTGATGCGCGCGTACAAAACACCGACACTCTGAAGTTAACTAGTTAACGAAGAAGTTAGCGACGCGAAGTTAGCTAGCCAATGAAGTATAATTTCTTATGTCTGTATATAAGTACATGCACACAATTTTATATCTTTTTAATTTTTATAATTATTTATTTTTAATTTTTTTTTAATCTAGGGGTTAATAGAAAATTGTATATTTTTGTAAAATATTTATTTACTATTTTTTTACTTCGAATTATAAAATTAAAAATAAAATATTTTAAAACTTTAAACAGAGAACTTATGGACCATGCAATTACAAAATCTCGCAAGTCGTCTCGTCCGAAGCTATAAATCTTTACCTCTGTGTGTGTGTCGTTCGCTTGTGCGTGTTAATGCGCGTACGCAGCTATGCGGTTCCAATGTTGCATACAATTCTCACCCCCGCTATTATAGATAACGCAAATGATTTTGATATTTGTGAGACGAAAATATAATTATGTTTCTTTACTAAAGTATTAACTTCAATTATATTAAGTAATTAGTTGATTATTATGTCAATAAACAAGTCTCATATTTTAGTATGAAAAGAACATTATTATTTTTATGATGAAACAAAATAGTAAGATACTCTTACATTCATCAAGATTTAGTGCCTGACTTATGATAAGTAATAGCATATTAGGCTAACTGTCAGCGTAAGGCTCAAAATGTGTACAAAATAATAATACTTTTTAGAACGTTTTAAATACCTATATTTTTTTATGTTGACAGTAAAAATAATATTTTTATTTATTTATTTTATAAATATATCGTTAGATATGTACTATCGAGAAGCTTCTTAAAAAACTATAATTTTCTTTAAGTATTTTATATAGTTAAACTTCTAGTACCAAAATTGTTCAGTGCCAGTATTATAGTAACAAATCGTAGGCGTACACAGAGGGTGGGTCGCATAAAAGAACCTTTTTTTTCACATCGACGAAAAGATTTTTTTCTACCTGCGAACCCGAGTTTCTACCTGACTCCGTGCTCGCGCGCAGATTCTAACATATTTTAGACGAGGGAAAAAATTGATTCTACAAGAAATAGTATTGTTAGGGGGCTTTTTGCTAGATTTTTTACTATATTTCAGTTGCCTAAAAGTAAGGTGCTTATGTTTACTTTTCACCGCTTATTATGATCTCTGAAGGGGTGTTAATTATCTGTTATATTGCTATTTATACCGTTTTTATACGGATTTTTTCTATTTATTTTTTGTTATTTACCTTACTAATCAGGTCATTTCACAATAGAATTAGTTAAATATGTAATGAGTATAATAAATATTGTTTTATTGTAAAATAGGTGCCTATATCTTATACTTTCAGTGATGCTACGTTCCACGTGTTAACTTCTTCATACATACCCTAACTGTTATAACGACTGAAATGTCACTTGTAACCGTAGGTAATAAATAAAATAGTCGAAGCAAGACAACGCGTAAACATATTTAATTATAAAATTTGATCTATCGCAAGTAGTATCTAGTTAAAGAAGTTCGTAAGCAGTCAGGCAGTCTTATGTCAATTAGGTTCTCAAAAAAAAAAAACAATCTAATACTTAATTATAATAAATAGACATAAATCTTATAGACAGTACTAAGATTTTACTGAATGCGTCATACTGCATACACCAAGGGTTACGATTAAACTTTAACAACAGGAGGTACAATAGTTCATTAGGAACTGTTTCACCTCAATAAGCAACAAGTTGTAGGTTCATATTTGCGAATAGAATATCTCATAAATACAGTGAAATTCGATGGCGAAAAAAATACATCAAAAACTTTTCAAACGGTTGGATATCGCGTATCCGCGTATGCGTCATCCGTCAAATCCTCATCATCATCATCGCTATCCACAACTGGTAAAACAGGGCCTATATGTTATAAGTAAAACCAATGCTTTCTTACTTGTAGGTAACCATTAATCAAAGTAAGACAACGCGCAGTATTATATTCAATTATAAAATTATTAAAACACAAATCTTAATAATACATTACTTAAGATCATACATAAATCGTTATATAATTAACTTCTGAAATAAATAAAACGAAATCTTGACGACCTTGAAACAACCCGCTCTTTGAATCACTTGTTAGTTTAAATACAGTCATTACATGTACCGAAATTAACTTAAATTTAAACACCTAATACATATTGAAGTATCGTTATATCGTAACTTATGAAATAAATAGTAAATAAATAAATAAATATCTACAGTTCTACACAATACACACGGTCGTCTGCTCCTAAAGTAAGCAACTTAATGCTTGTGTTATAGGTAACAGCCGACTGGTCTAGCTACATTTTTTTTTTCGACAAACATACTTATAAATAATACATATATAAATATATAAATAAATATGTATATAACACCCAGACTCGGGGTGGGAATCGAACCCACAACTCCCGGAGCAGAAAGCAGGGTCACTACAAACTGCGCCAACGGGCTAGTCAGGAAATAAAGTTATTGGTAGAATGAAAAACATGTAGCATGATTTAAAATATTTTTTTACATAAAAGCATGTACAAACAACTGTATATCCCATTTATAAAGAAGAGATTTAGGCCATTAAAATCACATAACGATTAACACGTCTGCAACAAAGTCTAACTCCTGATTTAGAACGCAGTACAATAAATAATATAGAATTAAATGTTTTTAAAAGCAATAGGTAATTACATTTAGCTTTACTTTCAAAACTGAGTTAGATTTATAGGTAGTGACTACAGCTGCGGTCATCATCAAATTCTAAAACTGAACGTTTGCATACTTGTAATAGTTCACTCGTATTAAATAACATTGTATTCAAGCAGTGTTGTGTTCCTGTTGGTGAGTAGAGCTCCTGGGGGAACTGGGGATGGGCTCGGCAACGCGCTTGCGATGCTTCTAGTGTTGAAGACGTCTATAAGCTACGGCAATCGCTTATCATCAGGTGAGCCGTACGCTTGTTTGCCGATCTAGTAACATAAAAAAAAAAAACATTTTTAAAATCATCGCCATAATACACGACAATGAAACTTGTGTGAAATCACCAAAGGATGTCTAGTTGAAAATATAAGGCTCTTATAAAATTTGCAGTAAATGTTATCGTGTTCTGTAACCAATTACCATCCGTTGTTTTACCTTTAAAACTTTATAAAGTATATACCCCAGCGTTTATAAATGACACACATCGCATGCTATTTCATCATTTACCCGTCAACTGAAGCTGAGGAACTTTTTGTCTAAAGATACCCCATAAATAGACTATCGACAGGTTAATATTTATACATCGATGACGCATTACCTACGTGTCAATTTAAGCACAAAATATATGGTTTAAAAATGGCACATAGACTTGAAATAAAAATGTATTAATATAGTTTTAAATTTTGTACATTTTATTTATTATTTAAACTCATATTTTTATTATTATACTAGCCGAGCCGACCCGTGCCCACTTCGTTGGGCGTTAATTATTTTAAAACACTTTCTGAACGCAACTATAAATATTTGACAACCAATTGACGTTTTTGACAAAAGACATCAAATTTCCCATTGACAACGTTTTTGACAAAAGACATCAAATTTCCCCGCTCCTACATTTTGTATTGGAAAATCAAATCGTAGTTTTTAGTATTTTCCGTTACATATTATTTATGTTTCTCACCGTTTAAACCTTCCCTGAACTTCCACAAACACTTCAAAATCAAAATTAGCCAAATCGGCCCAGCCATTCTTGAGTTTTAGCGAGATTAGTCTCGAACAGCATTTGATTTTTATATAATATATAGATTCATTTATCATATATAAATATAATTAATCACACATAATGATTTTTTGTGATTTTTAATAAATGTATATTTTTATATTTTTAATAGTAATTATTTTTTTTTATAATTACAAACTCAACTAAGCGTAAAATATTATTTACGATATCAGTCGAACAAACTGTGTTTAGCTTACGAGCGCGTTTTACGAGAACGCTCGCACAACGCGTTTTTCTATAATTCTGACTAATCTACAACTGCTTTGGTGTAGAGATGCGTGTAGGCGTCTAAAACACCAACAGTTTGCGGGTTTGATTCCCGATCGAAATGGATATTTGTATTTGTACAAATATTTCTTTTCGGTTTGGATGTCTGTCCTTGTGGGACTCCCCCCGAGCCTCGGAGAGCACGTTAAGCTTTCGGTCTCGGTGTTATCAACTTTCTCCTGCATGGAGAAAGACATATGTATAAGGGATGATACAGTCTGACTAATCTATTGTGTGGTAGGGGATATGTATAAGTGTACCTACGTACTTTTCTATAATCTATTCTATTTTATTAAAATGAAACTTTTATAACATCGTCTCAAACTTTTTCGTCTGTGTGTTGCATGTCGCGTGACGGTCGGCCGCGCGGTAAGATTGATAAAGCGATTTTTATACCCTTAATGGAATATTATTCTAAAAAATTTTTAGTAAAATGTCTATAATGTGAAAAAAAGTTTCACTTTTACCGTTGTTTCATAAAACCACACAGGTTTTATTTGTTAATATAGAATATTGCAGACCAAATATGCTAAAAATTACAATAATGCACTTTTGTATGATTTATACCATTTCTGTCCAATAATCAGAACTGAGTAGCGTAACTCTACTCTGTAACAATATACAGTAGGTACCTATGTATTAGGCATTGGCCATGACTTTCATAACAAAAACTAGTTCGCTACGAGCTCCACGAAAGATGTGTTCGTTGCCGCTGTATTGTGACGTGTATCGACTCTATCGACGTCCAGCTTACTAACAATTGAAACTAATTATATTTTTATCGTTAAAATTGTATTATATATTATGAGTAATTAAAACTCTGTTAATATATAAACAGATATTTTTTACATATAATTATAAATTATTTAATCAAATTATCATATCTTAGTTAAGTACCGGTAGACTAGCGTTCTTTTAAACGTTCTCATCAAAATCAAAATAAAAAAAAATTGGTTGTCTGTAAAGTTGGTATACGGACGATAGATTAACGTGACAAGTGACAACGTCATAAAAAAAACGTCTAACTGAGGTAGGGCACAGCAGGACATATCCTACTCAAAATATGGAGCAGCCCGACTGGGGTAGTACCTCGAACTTACAGAAGATCTTAGCTAAATAATACTGTTTTCAAGCAGTGTAGTGTTCCTGTTGGTGAGTAAGATGGCCAGAGCTCCTGGGGGGCCTCCTCTCGGATAGGGTCGGCAACGCGCTTGCGATGCTTCTGGAGTTGCAGGCGTCTATAAGCTACAGTAATCGCTTACCATCAGGCAAGCCGTATGCTTGTTGCCGAGTGGAAGATAGATAGATGCGGCGCAAGCGTCCAATGGGCGTAACGCGACAGTGAGCGTAACGCTGCAATGAGTCACCCTTTTCCGTGCATGCCTCCGGCGTTCATCGATTTATTAGACGTTGTCAGGTCAAAAATTATTTTATACAAGTACGATTCAAAAGCATTTTCGAACCATCTTTTGATAAATTAATTTTATTACATTCGTTTTAATAAAATAATAATCATAGTTAATATGAAGTTACCACCGATTCGGAATGTAGATTATCCAGTGAAGAATCGGCAAGAAACTTTGCAGTTCTTTGAAATACTGCTGCAATAGTAATAATTACTAATTTAGACATGAATGAAAAACAGCATCACTAGTTCCCATTGAAGTAATATGTACCAACGTAAGTTCCAGTGGCATGATGAGGTGAACCTGCAAATATTTAGCGCCAGCTTCACTACTTATGGATAGAGTTAAGAAATATATAATATATATCCTTCTCCTACATGGAGAAAGAGCAACAACTTTTACATTCACATTAGCGAATAGAATTATCTCCTAAATATATTGAAATCGATGATAAGAATGCGTAATATATCAGTACGTCTACCATGAGTTTCCATCATCTGTGGTCTGTGGTTTCCATAGACGATACACGTTAGCGAGTGTAGTTTTCTATACGGAAGAAAGATAAAGATATTAGTAACTAATACGCAATATAACGCATTTAAAACTATAAGTCTTATCGAGTGCTCGATAGACTCTATAGTAAAATTTAGAAATACTCATAATAGGTATGGTATAGATAAATATTCCAGTTGCGTTTCTACGTTTACTACTGTACTCGTAGTTACGTCATGTGTGCTTGTAACAAAACTCATGGTAGACCTACAGAACTGTTATCTATTGGGTACCTACCGTTATCCTTCAAATATCCACAATAAAACAGACCTTAGTTTATTTTTACACGTATTAGACAAAAGGCGTTTTCTCCGGCTATCGAAAAGACTATTGATAAGATTTTCGAACAATACATTTATACTACATGGCAATGTATTCACTGTAACGTCATTTTACACTAGCATTCACACTATAGCTGCAGTAGTAATAAAAAAAGTTTAACACACACACTGTAGTCTGTTCTACGGTAAGCAACTTAATATTTATTTTATAGGTAAGGCTAACTGATATAGCTAAATATTTCTTTTAATAGATATACCTATATATATATACATAAATGATTCATATATATGTTACAGTCAAAGCTCTTAATCAGTCAAAAGTACTATTGACTAGCGAAATCAGTCAAAAGTACTTTTGACTAGACGAGTTGGTCAAAAGTGGTTTTGACGGAAAATTATTGGTTATTAGTACTTTTGACTGCGCGGTTAAAAGTACTTTTGACAAACGCTCTCCGTCAAAAGTAGTTTTAACTGCAAAAAAGCGTCAGTCAAAAGCACTATTAATATAAAAGTTTAGGCTAGTCTTTAGATTAAGAACGGCGTCGGTCGGTCGGTCGGAAATTAGATAGGTTAGGGTTATC
This sequence comes from Melitaea athalia, assembly GCA_905220545.2. Taxonomy (NCBI): domain Eukaryota; kingdom Metazoa; phylum Arthropoda; class Insecta; order Lepidoptera; family Nymphalidae; genus Melitaea; species Melitaea athalia. Next base: position 9,760,378 of record HG992203.1, read on the forward strand.
TTTTTTTTGTTTCTGTGACAAAAATATGCCGATAAACAGTCTAATATTGAAATTAGGTAGGTTAGGGTTATTTGTTTTTTGTTTCTGTGACAAAAATATGCCGATAAACAGTCAACCGTTCTTAATCTAAAGACTTACCAAATATCGGCCACCTTACTTTTTAAGAGTTTTTACTGATACAACCAGTCAAAACCACTTTTGACGGAATCATTTAGTCAAAAGTACTTTTAACCAGCTCCATTGGGCAAAAGTACTTTTAACTGTTATTTTAGTTAAAAGTATTATTGACTAAAGCAAACAGGCAAAACTACTTTTGACTGATTTTGCTAGTCAATAGTGCTTTTGACTGGTTAAGAGTTTTGACTGTAACATATATACTACATCCAGAACGGAATAGAACCCACAACTCCCGGAGCAGAAAGCAAGGCCTCTTCAAACACAAGTCGCACATTCCCATTTAAAATTTACAAAGTTTTGACGACCTACTACATTTTGAGTTATCCCCACAGACCACAGAAATCCGTGGTTATCCCTAATAGTACGGGATCCCTAGTACATATTTTTCACCTGATTAGTATCAAGCTAATTTTCCGGGAGTAACTTCATTTTGATGAGACGAACAAAAAGTTCTTCTTCGAAAACTCTCGATTGTGGTACATAATAGAGTTAGCAGGAGATAGAGCAGCAGTGAGCGTAGGACCGAGATAACGTACCATGCAATTTGTACGACAATATTACCATCAAATTATATACATAAATATTAACTAACTAAAAGGAAAAAAAAATCAGAAAAAAATCAATTTTTGATGACCTTACGAGGTCATCAAAAATTATTACTAGCCAGCTGATAATTTATATTGATGTAGTTTGTTTTTCGTTTACGATCAAACACAAATATTAAACTTTGAACTGAGGTTTTATACATATCCTGCATAAAAATGTCTGTACGTGTAATTATTTATTTTCACAATTCGCTGTAATCAAATAAGAGGGCATGTAGGTTTGTTACGAAATTGATGATATTTATTATATTACATATCTACCGTTCACTCATCCTCTTAATGACTTTTTGTTAAACATAACCTACTACAAAGGTCTTAAGTTCATATCTGAGTAAGAACATAAGACAGTGATTAATGTGAATATTTCGTCTGTTACCTAAAACACATGCATAAAGTTGTCTACTTTAGGAATAGATTATCAGGAGTATATGGCCAAAATATTTTACTAAAAAATAATCACTAAAATTTTTGTAATGATACATTATTTTGAAGGTATATACTTATGTATAATATTATATTACAATGTTTGTAAAATAGAAAAAAATGAATTAATAATTATTTTAATCATCTGCACCTCCGATACTTCACTGGTTTACTTCTATACTCTTGGTGAAGATTGTCACAGAGTGACTAATGAATGATTTCGTTTCGTTCCCTATTGTCCATTCTTGCACAGGTAAAATCTTTAACTGAAAGAAAATTAGGTACCTGCGTAACAAAACAAAATGACGCGAACAAACACGCAACTATGAGTAATCTTAGTCGGAAGTTTAATTACCAGATTTAGTTAAAAGTTGAGGCCATTTTAATCTCTCAGTACATTATTGTGTCCTTAGCAAACTTTTTGGTTTCTTTCTTTTCTTGGAAGCTTTGTTTTGAATTTACAAGAAGTGCCATAAAACATACTAAAATTGCAATGTTGCTCTTTTGTTTACTATCAGTCTATTGTCAAACACTGCTTTGTCTTAATATCATTATCTTTGGTCCTACGTAAAATTTTCGCCTACGTAAAAGTTTCGCTTTATTGAACGTCATTAAACCTCATGGAGAAGAAGAAGTCATTCCATTGTATTACCCTTTCTTTGACAAATGTTTAGTCAAAAATCAAACAATACTGGAATTACGAAAAATCATTTCATCCTTTCTCGAATATTCGTATTATTCCCCTGAGCTATCATAGTCACATCATCTCGCAGATGAAATGTAATGATATATAACTGTAGCTTGGTATTAAAAGTAGCTACAGGCAAAAAGTTTAGGGGCTTAGTTATAACAATTATCTTTAGCGTTAGCGTTATGCTGTGTTGCAACACTTATTAATCTTATTATTGTTTCTTAACCTTGTGTGTATGTGTGTGGATACAAGCGTGAGGCAATCATATATATACCACATATATTTTTAGAATTATACCATTTTGCTACGTATTTTCATATCAGTCAAATAAAGGCGACAAGTTTACGACACTTTACGAGCAAACACAATTATGTGACAACAATAAAATTATTCGATCTCTAAATTTAGGATCTTCTTTCATAAGGCTTTTGAATATATTTTACGTTATAGTATCTTCTTGTTTCCATGTTTATGACACCAAGAAAATAAAAAACCCAGCAGATTTTTACAATGTCGGATGCATAAACTAAATTTCGCAAGTCGAATTATACCATTGTTGTTTTAAAACCGCCTTTATGTTTGTCGATTGTTTTACTTCTATGAAAGACACAACTTACTATATTGAAAATCTTTATATTTCTTTTGTGCCTGCGTTTGTCACTGAACTCCTCCTAAACGGTTAAACCGATTTGGTTAAAATTTTGTACGTATATTTTTATGAGTTTATGGATGGTTTGAAAACACAATTGTAGCCGGTAGGTGGCGCTGCTATCGGTATGTCAGCAATCAAATTTGGTAGCTGTATTCCGGGCAGGACAACGTCTGTCAGGTCCACAAATGTGTATTCAAGTTTTCAAAAATGTTTTTTTATTTTGAAATCTGAAAAATCGCATGTCAAGTAAGCAAAGTTATGAGGTAACATACATAAAAATACAGTGAAATTGAGAAGCTCCTCCCTTTTTTGAAGTCGGTTAAAACATTCAAAAAAGAGCGTCCCAGTATTTGTCTCTGACTTACCCTATAAAACAGAAACTACTGACCCAATAAAATGTATCGAATAAAGTAACAATAAAATAATCTAAAGAAATAAATTTAAACATATACAATAGATTAACAATATTTAATCAAAGGCCATATAATCTGTGACAGGATTTAAAAAAAAACTGCAGAGCACGTCGTGGGAGACTTTTTTTTTTTTTGTTAAAAACTTCTTTTTAACTAAAAAGGGGATGTCTTTGTGATAGCTCAGGTGAATGCAATGAATAGAGCGAATTCTGTACTTGATATGTTAGTGTGTGTAAGTAGTTAAGTATTGTTTATGTAGACTACGAGAATAAATAGGAAGTGTGTATGTGTGTAGTAGTGGCGTGTAGTACCTACTTATAACTATCAAGTAAATTAATAATTTTAATCAAATATGAAGCTATAATTAGAAATATTTTGTTGAATTTTATTACAATTTGTTTACTTCTGATAATTTATAATCTAATCACTATGAAATAATAAAGTTTATTAAACATTATACATATTTACATCTAATCTAAGTTAATACACTTTTTGAAATGAGCTATTCATTATGGCTGTGTTCTTTCCACGAAATTTCCTGTATATAGCGTCAAGAAAAAAGTTTTAACATTAATTTTAAAATGTTAAGGATTAGTCATAAATTAATGGTTGACCATCATACATAGAGACATCTGTTTGTCCACTGCCAAAGCTGACCCTTTGTTGGCTCGAAATATTCTAAAACTGCATTAAAACTCTGCACCATGCTTAGTCACCGATGCTAATAAATTCCAAACTACGGGAAACGTACATTTTCATACGCGCCATAGCAAAATTCTATTAGTACAGCTCAAATTCCACCAATTCATTTAGGACATAAGTACATTAAAATGTAGACAAAAAATAACTCTTATAGCCTTTAAAAATAGGTGACAATATCCTTTGCAATTAACATAAAATGAGACATTAAGAATTAGGGGATGCTGTTCAAGATGTTGGTGGCGATGGAGCGACGTTAAAAGTTTTAAGTGATTTTACTAGTAATGCAAAAGCAACCTTATATCATATACATAAAGTTGAATTTACAGTATTCAATATGGTATATGTGACAAACAGTACTAGAGCGATGAGCAGGTAAAGAAATTCGAACATTTGAGGGATGATCAAAAAAACAAGGGTCGATTTTAAGATACAAAAGCTGGTGTCGGCGTCAAGCTGTGCGATGGATGGACTACGGATGCCGTTTGAGATTTTTCTGTCGATTTCGAAAATTACGTCGAGACAGTTAATTGAATACGACCACTTCAGATTTCTACTAAGATTAACAAATCTTCAAAAACGTTTCAACACATCTATAAGTACGCTCTAACTATTACTAATAATTTTAAAAAGTTCAATTTACATACTGTACCATGATCTTACTTAAAGTGAAAATTAAAGAATTTACATAATTAGTTGAGATAAAACTTTCGTCTAATTACACGAATTAATAAAACGACATCTGCACGAAAAGATTAAACAAAATTGGTCCTAAAATTTTATAGAACACATTGCGTCTATAAACTCACATTCGAAAAGCTCGAATTTACATTAAGATTTGATGTCCCCTAAAACTCACATGTTAAGGTAGGGTATAGAACCTCTGACCCGTGGGTTTTTATGGCATTTATTACAAAAAACACGGCGCCCATCTTCCGACAGGAAGAGGAACTTATTTGATTATAATAAACATTTAAGATATCAATAAAAACACTCAACCAGGTGTATAAGTATTGTTTTTTCAAACTGTGGTAAAAATTTTCTTTGTTTGTTTTGTTATATCCGATCTATAAAACACCCTTTCGTTTCATGTAAAAAATGTATTCTAAAAAAACAATAGGGATGTGTTTTTTTAATATCAGTAGCTGAAATGATTTTTACGGTCAACAGAAAAAGTTACTTTATGAAAGAGAAAGTAATTTTTTTTCTATTCCAATATCACGCAATAGAAATAAAGTTTTGTCACGGACCTTACTCTCTTTTCAATATTTTTCTATCTTTAAGTGCAACAATGAAAACGGTAGCTCTACGTAGTTTCTATTAATAATGCGTTCGTTATCTTAAAAGATGATTTTAAACTTATATTTCGACTTGAATCTTGATCCGAACAATCCGGTTCTAAACATTTGCGTGATGGATGATCGGGGACTTGCACGCTTATTTTATTACCAAGAAAGCCTATTACATCATCCAATGCCGAGTTTATATCATCTGTTTCAATAACCACTGCTGCTTTTATTCATCAACTTTCAAATATTTCAAAATAAACTTCTCAATGTATTAACTCAAGAGAGAATGGACGATTTTTTTGTTGGATACATTACAGTGAGCTAATGTGGTGTAGATCAAAATGGCGGACTCCCAAAATACAGGTTCTGTGATTGCTTGTGTAGGAAATCATATGTAATACTAGATGAACAGATAGAAAGCAACTATTTGACGGTCAAATTTAAGTACCTTCTTCCTGTCTTACAGATAAGTAATAAAAATCAATTGACATTAGACCATATTTAGTTAGGTACAGATGAAGACTAAAACGAACTAATCGAAAAATATATTTTTTAAAAGTACTTTAAAAGTAAAATTATAAGTGATAAACGTTTCAAGTAGCACTTGTTAGTGTTGTGACAGTTCAAATGGAAATTTGTAATAGGAATTCTTATCAACATCCGACTTCCGCACCCTTAACAGGTGATTTTTTTGATACCTCAAAAAAATCTATTCAAGCAATTGTTGTCAAACCCTTGCATTACGTCCGACGACAGATGAAAAAAAATCAATGAATTATGAATAAGGTATAAATAAGAAAAAAGTTCAAGGTTGTACAAAATTAAAATGTAATCTGTGAGTACCCTTAAAATATGTTTTATTAATGATGGCATTATTTAAAAAAAGCAGCACTGGAAAAAAGAACAATACATAAAATAATATATTATTCTTAATTTGAATCGACGGCAAAAAAGTATTTGTTCTAATTTTGTTTATTTTTTTTTTCTATTATACATTAATAGCCTTAGATTATATTGTGGGCGATTGTATAATTAAATGTAGATATTTTTTAGCTTCTTGAATAACTATGAATCATGGAACGTATATTATATTTTTAAAAATATGTAGTGTACCTACTAGACAATCCACGCTTTGCTGATATTAGGTATAGCATGGGCATTTAAGTTTACTCTACTCCTACGAATCGCAAAAAGGTTTGTTAAGTCATAGGTACTCATAGTTCTTAATTTTTTCGGCAAAGGATTACCACTACAGAAAATCCTATTCACACAATAGAATTGGCAAATTTTTAGTGTAACTTTTATTTTTACTAAAACTGTGTATTTAGATGTCGATCGATTCAGCCTGTAACATACTGCTGGGCATAGGCCTCTTTCTTCATGTAAGAGAAGGATCAGAGCTTAATCCACCACGCCGCTTCACTGCGGGTTGGCGGATTTATATATAAAACTGGTTATCAACAAGTTTGCTGTTCGTAATTTTGAGTATCTGATATTTAGACGACGACGCTTTAGCGCAACTGTCACAGTACTAGATTGAGGCTGTTGCGCTGGCGGTTGCAGGTTTCATCCTCGCACATAGCATACATTTGTATTGGCCATACTGATGTTTGTTGAGGTCTGGACGCTTGTTCTTGTGTATTGTGTATGTTTTCGGAAACCTGTCACATGAGTAAATCCTAATGTTGTTTTTCGGCACTGTTGCAAGCGTCAAATTTGAAAAGTTACGTTAGCTACCTACGTGTACCTATGGCAAATGTATTTTATGTAAGTAGGTACATATATATAGAGCCTTAGTCAAGCTTGTAGTATAAAAAAATATTTATGAAGAAAAAAAATTAAATAATTTAGTATAATTCGTTATCGTCATATTTCATGAAAATGTTTAAATTAGGAGTTATTTTTAATAATAGATAGTAACATAGAAAACCTTAAAAAATAAATGTTTTAAACATGTTTGTAACCAGCCTACATTAAGGACGTCACAGTTTTTTATGTGTTACATAGTGGTTACATATTTTTTATCTGTGCGTGCGCACGCGTTAAAGTCGTTTGTCTTATTATTATAATACCTCGTGCTATCTAGTTTATTTATGTCTATTAAATAACGCCTATATTCTGTAATATACAACCTATGTGAACATTATGTAACGTAGTTAATTAAATTAAAAATTATTATGGTAAGTATAGGAAAACTTTAAACTTACTACAATAAGAAAAATCAATGAATCTAAATAATTAAAGTAAGAATATAGGATTTATTATAAGATGAAAAATGATAAATAAAAATCGTTACCATGACAGTTGTAAAGGTTTTTTTTTATAGAATAAAACAATAAAATGTTGCTATAGTAGGTAAATATTAAAAAAAAGAACATCAACTAAGAGCTTCAAAGACAATACGACAGTCGATCCTTTACAAAAAACCTAAATGTAAACATTATTGTCATTTTTTAGTAGTCAAGTAAAATTAACTTTTGATTTCAAAAGACTATTTTTTAACTCTTTTGTTGCTTTTAAAAATCGAAAGTTACGCAACCCTTATGGGTGCATTTGTAAAAAGCTGCCGAAAGGATGGTGTTTACTCCTGTTTTTTTAAAAAAAATAAGAACAAAAGATATGGTCCTAGTAAACAATATTATTTAATTACTTATATTGTTCTTAACATTGTTTCTTGTTTTATATTGTTACAACTTCTCAAAAGATTTTATTTTTATTTTTCGAATCTGAATGAATTTATATTTTTCCTTGACAGCTTTAAAGCTTCTTACAAAACTACTAATGTTTAAATGATATGTATTGCATAAAAAATGTAGGTATTTTTCAAAAAGTTTAGTAAAAACATTTATATTTGAGTAAATCGATCATATGATTTGCCAATTTTTCTATAAGGAATTGAACTCATAATCAATTTAAATATAATATAATTATTAATTATGTACTTTTCATTAGTAAAAGATTTGACTTGAAAGCCCTTTTTAATTATTATCAATATTGTAACAGAAAATATTATACGTAAGAAATAATAATGTAATAAAAAGCATGCTTATTATTTGGCATATAACTAGAATTCCTATTGTATTGAAGATTATTGCAAGAAGATTAATATATGAATCGCCCCAACACAGTCGGTAATGGCGTCTACATGATATAAAAGGGATTGTCTTATCCGCCGTTGCATACTATTAACCACCCTCATTTACGTCTGGTCAATGACAGCCCTGTTTTAATCAATAAGTTCTTTTTCGCGCCGCGTCCTTGGTTTTTTTTCCCCGGCGCGACATTCTGCGCGCATTACACTCCAAATTATGTGTCAATCAACACGCATTTTTTAGACGTGTTACGTTATTACGCGCTACCTCGTTTCACGTATATTCCGCAAAAAGCTCGGCAAAAAGGAAAAAGCTCGGTCAAAAAATCGTCTACCGAACAGTATCTCGTGACGCCGGTCTTGGAGCCATTTTAATTATTATTTAATATCGGGGGACTAGCACGTGGCGCGGACGCCGTCTCGCTCGCGAGCACGGGCCTGGAGCGCCCGGCGCAGCCGTCTCGCTTGCACGGAGCCCACTTACACACATAAAAATCGTGAATAATAAAAAAATGTGTACACATTTTTTTCGCTCAACCACGGCATGTCTGTGTGCGTGCGGCCTCACGCCGCTAGAGCGGGAAGCCGCTATTCGAGGGAGCGGTGCGGATCGCTCCCCACTCCGATTTTTTAAGCTCGCTCGTCGATGTTGGCGTCCGTGTGATTTTTTTCATTTTATGTGTTGGTGTACCCCTCGCTCGGTGTAGTTCACTTTTTCTACTATAGATCTGAATTTCAGTCTCGTTTTTACCGCGTCGGTCTAAAGGCGGGCGAGCGGGTGTTTTATATTGCATTTTTGTAGCCGTCGAGAGTTGCCGGTACTTCGGCGCTCGTCCGAAGAGTTTCGGCTTTTTGTCGAAGCACATGCTCTAGTACGATCGTACTGCAATCGGTGCACGCGCAAATCACCTAGTGCGAAAAGGACGGCGCGCTACATCACGTGTGGCTTACCCACAAATATATCAAAATACAGCACACAAAAATATTGAGTACAAAAAATCTGGCAATTCGGATCCTAGTAACGACGCTCGGCATTCATAATTTTACCTCAGGGTCAACAGTACGGACTCACTGATTTTTTCTCAGACTTTTTTAAATGTTTATTTGCCGGGAGCACGTGGATTTTTTGAGATATTTTGGCTTTTGGGCCAGGGATTGTTGCCTTTTGGACGTGTTGTGACATTAGTGTTATTATGTGATATTTTTTAAGTGACAATTTACATAGGAACTAACTGTGATTTATTGTGGTGATATTGGTGAATTGAAGATTTAAAGGATAGTGAGAGGTACGTAAATTTTATTTAATTAATCCGGAGGTAAGAACCCCTCGCTCGATGAGATTTCCCCCTAAAGAGGGAGAGGATTTTTACGTAATAACTCCTCCGAGTAAGATGGATGCTAAAACTGTAGGACGACTCAGTCTGCGTCTGTCAAACTCGGCCTTGAACCATGCCCGAATTATGATCTAGGTATACGGAAATATTTTTGTATATCTACTACATACACCAATACTTTACTTTTTTAACTTTATGCTTGTTTTTTTTTTGTTTATACACAAAATAATATGCCTAAAACCATTCAACAGAGAGCTGTGGGGTTTCCCTCCGAATATATTTTTTTAGTAATTAAATACGAAATGTTGTCCGAAGTTTATAAAAATGAGTTTATGAATTGACGTTTCCGTAAATTTTTTTTGTTTACATTTAAATGATAACTTGTCAACTCTTCACCTTTAAGTAGTTTGGATATGAGAATATTATTTTAGTTGTTTGTTTAAAAGTAGGTCGATCATTTTTATTATAATTAAATATTTTCGTTACCTACATTTTTTCATATTTTATAAAAAATTAGATTTTTTTTGTATTTATAAAATTATTTATACCAATACAAATATAAAAAATACCTAATATATTTTAATATAAATTTAGTAATTTTACAGTTAAATAAATTAAAAAAAAAAAACTTAAAACACCTGTAAAAACGTAAATGCCTATAAAAAGTAAACTTTGCCCTCAAAAAACTATTGTACAATTGAATCGCTTCAATTGTCATGAAAGAATTTGCCAACACGAAATTTACAAATAATTAAAAAAATGACTGCCTAAGATCAATGTTGCTAAAGAAATAGAATTAAAAATCAACGGAGAAATCTTTTGAATATAGATTATTGGGAATAACGAAATAAATTACAGAAACGATACCAAAATAAAAAATATAAAAAAAAAGAAGCTAGAAATATCTAGCTAATAAATCATAAATGTAACATACATATCATATTAAATATTATAATATTAAACAAAAACATAATTAAATAGTTCAATTCACTTCCCTATTTTAAAACGAGTAATGATTACAAATCTTGAACTTGATCGACCGTGGGGCCCAAGTACTAAACATTGCAACCAAAACCGACGCAATCATGTAACAAGTAAATACCATATGATGATCTTTATTGTGAGCTCCGTAAGGACCAAGGTTCAGCGAACCGTTTCAAAGTCTCCGCAATGTTAGTTTTGTCGAGTATTCGGTACGAGCAATTATTATCTTTGACAGCTGTGTATGGCCAGCTCCACAGGTACTGTCGGGTAGCAAACTTACTTACGTAACTAGATTATAATGTACACTTGATATGTACAAGCGAAATCGACTACTTGATACAGAAAAATATATAAAAAATACATCTACCTTCGATCGTATCGTGTTTTGATAATTAAATCAAATTGTCTGCCACAAACAAGTCATTAGGATTACAAATATATTTCTTTGTTGTTTTAAGTTTTGATTTATAAAAATAGATCGTAGCAAATCGTGATTAATACACAATGTAGGCATGGTTGTACACCGTGTGATTATAGAAGCCTTATTCGCTGCGGCATGTGGGCTAGAGGCTAGATCATTGACACAACCTACGCGGCTGCTCACTCGTCACCTGCTTGAAAAAAAGTTAGGTTTTTTACTCTGAATCTAGTTTCAGATATACGTACGCTAGTATCGAAGCCTGCTTAGCGACTCGTCAAAACAGACTAAATTTTATGACTGACTAATTCAATTTTAATGCATAATTATTGTACTTCATAATTAATATACTTCATAATTAATATACTTCATAAACGTTCGGACAACATCTCGAGATATCTCACACGGATCTCGAAACTAACGTAACAATTTTTTTCCAGAGAGACAGAACGAAAGATCTCGAAATATTCCATGACAGCAACAGCATCAACAAAGGAGACTTTAAGACAGATACCATATATTTTTATACGATAGTGCCAAATACAATATAGACAAATTATATTAAGATTATTTTCAAACTTAGATAGACATTAAATTAATAAAACGTTCAAGATGATGGAAGGTAGGACTATCGATTACAGGCCCGACGGTGGTGGTCTAGATTACCATAACTCGCCTCTGATGGCGGAGATACCAGTAGATAATTTTTCGCATATCCATAGAAGTATAGAGCACCTTCGGTCGATGGGAGTGGCTCCCCCTCTTGACCCACATAGACACCTAGCAGCTAATTTAACAGACTTGAGAAGGTATGAACACCCAGACGATATCCCGGAAATGAAGCCGTCCGTTCTAAGACTATCTGAATTCAAGAGCGGTCTACAAGAGCTCAGGGTTCACAACGACCAAGAAAACGACGTGCAACGGCAAATGACTCCTCACGATGACGGGAAAGGCTACAGCGCTCCATCGACACCCCTATCTGAGAACGGAGGTCATAACGGCCAGGAAGAAAAGGTTAGATGATTTTTTTTTGTTAGTGGTTATAATTAATAAATTGTATTTATCATTACGCTTTATCCTTGAAGTCTTCGGAAGTTTTCGTGTGTTGACGTCATCACTGGTAATATTCGGTTTAACACAATGTTCGTTATAATAATCGTTTTAAAGATTCACGATGCAAGTTTGTTCCGCGTATGGGCCATTAATCTTTTGATTATCTCTTATATTTTTCGTTAAGGAATTTCCTAATATGCCTAAAGTACCTTTAAGTTCCTAGTTATATGTACATGTAACACTCCAATTGGTGTGTACGACAAGAATATTTCTTATTTGATTCTTTGCCTTACAACTATGAATTTTACCATGTCTAGTTCTTTGACTGGTCATAGATCATCGTTATGACGCAGATGTGATGGAAATTGATTGTCAAAAAAATCCTTTTTGGGACAATCAACTTCTAAATTTTCCCTTAAAATTACATAAAACGTCTGAATAGAATTTCCAATTGGAATAATATTTTTACGCAGTTGTAATTGATGTGTAAAAAATAATAGTTTTTCAAGACTTTCATTTATGAGCATTATAAATCACATCTTACAAGAGTACTTGAAGATTCCAAGTGTTGTTAGAGCCATCAAGAATCGAACACGTTAAATTGATATTTATTTAGTAAATGTTTTTTTACTTTAATAAATTTAATGTCAAAAGTAATATTTTATTTGAGACTATTTGATGCCTATGACTTCGCCTGCGTCAATTACTTAACACTAAAAAATATCCTAAAATTCTAAGTCTAGATTTTTTAAATCATAAAGCTGTTTTTTGTGATACCGCAAAGTTTTGATGATTTTACTTTAATATACTAGTCGTCCTTCGCGATTTCATCCGTTTCAAGCAATGACACTTAATAGACTATGACTGTTAATCACTTTTTCAACCCCTCTGCATTTATTTAATTAAACGGTTTTATTTAGCTTGACCAGTTTGTTTATTTATTTGTTTGGGTCAAATTTAGTAATTGGAATTTTACCCCCTTCCTGATGACAGATTGATCTGATATTTGGCATGGCAATAAATATATTGTAAAAGTATGATATATAAATAAAAATTAAAAAAAAAACTAACATCAAAACTTCAGAATAATCACCCGATCGTGTATTATTCATTAAAATATTACATTTAAACATTTACATACAAAATCCAACTGTGAAAACATTAATTTTATTTTTGAATTTTTAATTAGGAAACGTTTTCTCTCGTTCTTGTATATAAAAATAATCTTTATTATATAAAGAAATAAGTTCGAAAATCGTGAAGCTGTCAAACGAAAGCCTCTATTACGCCTGATGAGTCCGGATGCGCCTTGAGCGTACAAGGTCAAACGTACTCAGGTCGATTAGAGGTTGAAAAAGGACAATAAGTACAGTCTCATGCAATAGATAAGAACTTTTTCAGAGTTCCCTCCTTAGACGATTTTAAAAACCATTTAAAAATAGAACTCGATTCGGTAACCGCATTCTTATTTTCAAATTGATTATTGAAATATGGTAATTTTTATGTAAAAACTGCTTCGCGGCGTTGTCTATCTGAAAATAGCCCAGTCGAATTAGCTATAAAATGGGCTGAGATTTACAAAAATTAGAAGCAGCAATTTTTCTTCGGAATTCGTTGGGAGCTGAGATCTGAGATGCTTGAGATCGATTGGGCTAAAATGACTAGAGAAATATTACGTTTAACCTAAAATACTTTTATCTTTAAGCTTTCGATAATTCTAAACGCTTCACACTTACACAAGAACAAACACCCGGACAACGAAAACCAACTGTATCCACCACCACTACAGCCTATCACAGTCCACTGTTGGACATAGGCCTCCACAAGTTCGCGCCCGACATTACGACGCGAACTCATGTGTTTTGCCCATAGTCACCACGCTGGGCAGGCGGGTTGGTGACCGCAGGGCTGGCTTTGTCGCACCGAAGACGCTGCTGCCCATCTTTGGCCTGTGTATTTCAAAACCAGCATGGATGGTTATCCCGCCATCCGTCGGCTTTTTAAGTTCCAAGGTGGTAGTGGAACTGTGTTATCCCTTAGTCGCCTCTTACGACACCCACGGGAAGATAGGGGGTGGCTACATTCTTTAGTGCCGTAACCACACAGCACAAACTGTATGGCCAATACAAATTATTCCATGTACGGGAATCGAACCTGTGACCGCCAGCGCAACAGCCATAAGCAGTGCTATGACAGTTGCGCTAACGCGTCGTCATTAAAAATATTATTGTCGCTCTTTCTAATTTGTTATATTACGAATTATTTGGAAGATGTAGACACACTATTCGAAATAGTATAATCGTATAGAATCATAACTATAAAAATAATATAATTATGGAAAACCAGCGTTACGATTTATTTATGTATTTAAATGTCTCTGTACACAAACCGACTTAGCGGAATAGGGTAATGATTTAGGTGTTTTCATGTATCTAGTTAGGCGAGTGTGTGTACAGTGCAATTAATTTTAATATATTTAAAATTGAATCGATTCTTAGAAATATTCTGGGTGACTGTTTTTTTACCGGAAATGGTACGAACAGTAGCTGCGAAACCAGTTAACAAACACATATTAGCTATGTTCTATGTACGTAAATAAGTTTTTAATTATTATTCGAAATAATTACGTGCACAGCGGTCGAGATTCAGTTTTGTGTATCTTTAATTTTATAAAATTAAAGCCTTTATTTTCCCATATTTTCAAATTACTAGAAATTCTTAATCAAAATTTGATAAAGTAAAACAATGTATAGAAAAAATTTAAAAAGAAAAACTAAATAACTACACTTATAAAATGTCTCGTATTTCGGTATGCCTTACGGCAAAGGCCTTTTTTTTACGTGGGGAAAATCCATCATGGATACCCTCCGGCGCGGATACTGCTGCCCGTCCCGTTGCCCAGGGTGCACCACGAGGAGGTGACCGACATGCACCCCTACGGCAAAGGCCTCCTCCAACTCTTTCTAATGTTTTCTGTCTGCCGCTACTCTTATCAAATAGGTCATTTTCAGGTCATCCTCTCATTTAACCCTACTAATGCAATTAAAATCATACATTTATTGGCTACTATTTTGAGGTAATTTAGTACCCAGTTTGGCACTGAGGTGCAGCAGCAGTCTTCTAAGAGCAGACCAGCTGTAGCTACGATTATTGTCCGTCTACTTTGACTCGGTCCTAGCCAGAAGTTATCTTGCACAGACATAGACAAACGCGGAAAAAACGCCAGCCAACGACTTGGAACATGAACGTCTGGATTCTGGTGCAACAATCCTGAAAACCATTGTGGAGCAGAATATCATGCTTTCATAATGGAAGTGAAACTCCATATCACATATAAATAATATTCATTATTTCTTTCTTTCTATCCTACAATTAAGAGGAATTGGTTTTGTATCATTCTTGCTTGCATTCGTTATGGTCAGGACAATCTATACTAATATTAAAAAGCTGAAAAGTTTGGTTCGAATTAAAATATTCTCTGTGTTGGGTAGCCCATTTACCGAGGCTATTATCTTCAAATTGATGTATTTTGCATTGCACAGCTAGTGTTCATATAAAAGGTAAAAAAATCACCTATTGATGAAAAAAATGTAGCAGTTTAAAGTTCGCTAGATCAGCTAGTATCTAACAAATCACATAAATTATAGTGTAAGTAACTATAATAAAAATCTACTTGCTTATTCATTCACGAACCTTCCTCAATATCCTGAACTAAACAGACTCAATATACGGATATATTTACTTACGGAACCAACTAATAAAAGTTTTCAACGCGAGTTATCTTCAGCGGTCTTCCGGGACGATTAGTAATTAATTAATTTTTCGGTAATTTTAAGTCGGATTTATTGCAATTAACATAAATTATACATAAGATTCATTCTCGCTTATCATACGTATTGTTAGCCGTCGGTTACTTTTGAGTAAATGATTTTTAATACAATCTTCTGTGCGCTACATTGCCTACATTACATGTAGATATTATATACTTGGGTTATATAGTAGGTGATATAAATATTACTGATCGCTGTGTATTCCCGTGCTGTGTGGTTACGGCACTAAAGAATGTAGCCACCCCCTCTCTTCCCGTGGGTGTCGTAAGAGGCGACTAAGGGATAACACAGTTCCACTACCACCTTGGAACTTAAAAAGCCGACGGATGGCGGGATACCCATCCATGCTGGCTTTGAAGTACACAGGCCAAAGACGGGCAGCAGCGTCTTCGGTGCGACAAAGCCAGCCCTGCGGTCACCAACCCGCCTGCCCAGCGTGGTGACTATGGGCAAAACACATGAGTTCGCGTCATAATGTCGGGCGCTAACTTGTGGAGGCCTATGTCCAACAGTGGACTGTGATAGGCTGTAGTGGTAGTGGTAGTGGTGTATTCCCGACCTCCCGTGACCATGGTTGCTGTAAACTGTAAAAAGTATCCGAAATGTCGGACATGTAAAAAAACATAATAATCCGCGATAAAATCCGAAAACGTTGTTTCAATATAATGAGTGAAATTCGCGTAAACATTAGAAAACAATATCTAAAGCACACCCGTTTTTTATTAATATAGATTTATATAATTAGTTATTAAATTTACACATAAAAATATATTCATTAGTACAAAATATTTTGCACAAAAATCAAGTCATGCTTTTTTTCTTACAATTATAATAATTAATTAACTACTTATATGAAACAATTAGCTTAATTATACAATACTACAAAAATTTATACTAAGATGTATTTTCTAATGGTCTAAGAGACGTGGAAAAGCGACCTTCACCGATCTGATAACTCGATGAGATATATTTTTTTATCAAATATCTTCTTCTTCTTCTTCTTGTATAATGGCTCCCGTGAGGATTTGCCAATGTCAAAGTGAGTAATAAACAACACAAACAGATATATAAATAAATAAATTGAAAAAAAATTTCTACTTAGATATATAGATAATTCAATTATTGAAAAAATGGCGGGAAAATACAAGGCGCGCGACCATCCCAAAAAAAAGACGACCGCGCGCCCCGAAATCTCCCGCCCAATTATCAAATATAATTTATGAACAAATATGCCTATGATAACTTGCCTATCGAAAAGTGGTCATAGCTACTTTTAATTTAATTAATTTTAATTAATTTTTTTTTCATCACCCGCACTCATAATAATTATGATACCCGAATGAGTTTTATCTCAATTGATAGTTTTTAACACACAGAATATGCCTAGGTAGGTGTGCCTACTTATTTTTGGTCATGGCTACCTGGTAAGTAGATGTGAACAGGTAGGTCAATATATACCTATATTCGATAATACATCGATCTGTTCGAATCGAAATTGATATCACAGGTAAGATATTGTAATTACAAAACCAATCATACATGCTTGTTTGCAAAAAGTAAAAAAAAGAAAATAAAAAAAATAGCCTTGACCACTTTTCGATAGGCAATTTATCATAGGCATACCTATTTGTTTATAAATTATATTTGATAAAAAATATGTCTCAACGAGTTATCAGATCGGTGAAGGTCGATGTTCCACGTCTCCTCTACTATAAATGATATCTACTGTTCGACATTCAGAGTAATTTACGAAAATCTTAGGTTTTGCACCAGTATTTTATATTTTGGGTGTTATACATTTTAATGCTTAAATTTTTTCGTACAGTTATAATTACTCAATAAAATAATAGTTAACGTAGGAGCAAAATAATGAAAACAAGAAACGAGTGTGCTGTAGTGTAGACCACACGACTGAAGTAAAACTTACAAAACATAACTCTCTTTCTATTTTCACTAACTTATATCTACCTCTCAACTTCCGTTCGCCTCGCCCGATCACACTTTTCGTAACGCTCTCGTCACGTACTCACCAGCTTACACCCCAAGTCAAGCGTGTGTAAAGAAGTTTTACTTAAAAAAAGAAAAAATACATACTGACCAAAAACTTAAAAAGAACGCTTATAAAATAAATCGGCAACTGTCCTATCTCCTAGTCCTACCTTCTCCTATATTTCGTTAAAAAAAAAAACATTCTTATCTGGAATCAGAAAAATAGTCGGCTTATTAAACCAGCTTTTAAAAAGACAGCTTAAATTACTAAATAGAACAGAGAATATCATAAAAAATTATGTTTACACACGTGGTTGTCAATTCCAAAGTTAGGCAATTTAATGCCTTTGTTTTAAGCATCAACTGGCTGATATAGCTACATTTTTTTTTCCAAAAAACTAATCAAATATATAAAATCTATACAGGTATAAAATAAAAACGGAGTCAAAGGTTATAAATAAATTAAATTTCGTAACATAGCTGTATCTCCTAAACTCCACGTTTTCGTACATACGTCGATAACAGGGCTAAGATACGGTGACCCGGTAGACGAATCGTTACAAGGCCCCTGATAAGTAAGGCGTTATGTAAACTTGGACAGATCACGTCGATTTTTATTTGCACATAGTGTAAAAAATATCATTATAAGTTTGATAAAAAAATCGAGAAAATAACAATATCATTTTTAAATTTTCATATCTTTGATAAAGTATTCTTTCTTATCTCTTTACGTATCAAGTGGCATTACGAAAAAAAAAACAAGAAAAAAAGTAAATAAAAAGCTCTACATAGGTATTTATTTAAGCAACATATACAATTCTTAAATAAAAAAATTGAAATAAAAAACACTAAATCATGTATAAAAACCTCCTTTTCTCAAATCTTTTTGAAAATTTCTTATAAGATTAAAATAAATGAACTCAAACTTTTAATTCTTATCAGAAAACAGTTCACGTTATAGAATCACACAAGTATCGATGCACTTACAAATATTATGTTATCTATATTTTGACACTTTAATAATATCTAATAAAATATTATATCAATGGGCATTTTTATAAATTGTTTTGTACAAAGCATTTATAAATGGTTTTAAAAGTTCTAATAAAAGCTTCTGATTACACATTTATAGCTTTATGAATTTAATACACTTACAATTTTTATTATTTGAAAGAAATATCTTTATAGATATTTCTTTTTTTTGTCTATTTGTATGTAGCAACACCGAGATATTTTTTAATAGTCTTTATTGAAATGTATGTTGGTAGATGTTTGATATTTTTCCCGCGAAAACTGCTAAATTAATTTTAACGAAACCAAAATAAACCTTACTAGACCATAGATAAAGGATTGGATTATATTTCCGTCAAATATAAAATAATACGGTCAACTTAACAATTAAGGTTTGAGTTCGATGCATACATTTTAATACTAGTTGTATCAGTTATACCATCTATGGTTTACGGAAGCAGGTTATCTTAATAGAAGTTTATGTATATTTAATTTAGGGCCCATTTCACCAGTTATGGATAACGGCTATTTGACGGATGACAGTAACTGGCAGTAATTTTTTTTTTTTGATTCATTATTCTTTTTCACCGTCGAATTCTACTACATGTATGATAATTAGTTTTCTATTTTTTTTTTCGCATATTAATCTTAAAGTTGTAGTTTATTAATTGTGGAGTAACAGATACCTACTACTGGCCTATTCTACCTCCCGCTGTCAAAGTCTGTTCGTATCGTCATCCGTCAAATAGCGTTATCCACAAATGGTGAAACTGGCCCTTACAATTTTATAGTTTACTCCGGACCTACTGTTGCATTCAAGGTCAGACGCATTCCATAAATTTTAATTGTTGTTTTTACCCAAAGCGGTGATTCATTAATTCGTCCATCAAAGGCAATAAAAACGGATATGTTAATCGTTTATGTTATAGAAACTACTTATTCTTACGTTTGTAACTTTGTAACATTTTTTAATTTGACATTTTACTTTTTTTTTTTTTTTTAATAAATGCAACACAGCGTTACATCATACAGCTGTAATCTAAAAAGTTTTTAAATTCATATCAGTAACCTTATACATATTGTATGTATGTCTTATCTTGACCCAAACACTTCCCATCAGAATTTCAATTACCAGGAATAACCTTCAATTTTTTTGTATTATATTATCACAAATTTAAATCCTTTTTGAGTTCCGTTGTGTAAGGTTGAATTTAAATCTTTTTTTTTTTGCGAATACATATTATAATATAGTGTATCAAATTTACTCTAACAATTCTTTTACTCAAAATTTACATCCAAAAACTAAGTTTATGGAGTCTGATTTTTTTAATTTAATATGGATATCACGATCGATCACGATTCAGCCTCTAATATCCCACTGTTGGGCATAGGCCTCTTCTCCATGTAGGAGAAGGATCGGAGCTTAATCCACCACGCTGCTCCAATGCGGGTTGGCGGATATATACAAAAATATAATATGGATATAATTATAATAAGCTTATTCTTAGAACTGTGTGTCTACGGCAAATAATATAGCCTCCCCCTCTCTTCCTGTGGGTGTCGTAAGAGGCGACTATGGGATAACATAGTTTCACTACCACCTTGGAACTTATAAAAGCCGACCAATAGCGGGATAACCATTCAACTGCTGGCTTTGAAATACACAGGCCGAAGACGGACAGCAGCGTCTTCGGTGCGACAAAGCCATCTCCAACCCGCCTGCCCAGCGTGGTGACTATGGGTAAAAGTAAAACACATTAGTTCACGCCATTTTTGGCGCGAACTTGTGGAGGCCTATATCCAGCACTGGACTGCGATAGGCTGAAATGATGATGATGATGATGATGATGATGACGATTCTTAGTCGATATTAAAACTTACAAGAACACATATCTTTTTAAAGCAGCTGAATAAATAAATAAGCTAATATAGTCTCGTATTCAACATCTCTGCATGTCCGATACGTATAATCTATTCTGCACGTCTAATCTATCGATTATAAAAAAAAACCTGATCTGTTTCCCGCGCAATTCGCTCACCGTCGAGAAACCGAATGGGCATGACGAAAGATTTTGAAAACTTGTTCCGTAATGTGGGTACACATTTACTATTTACGAAAATACCTATATTTCGGTAATAAACTTAAGTTTAAGGAAGATTACAACTATTTTTCTAATATGTTTTCAATGTGCACGTCAAAACGGCAGCAGATGTCATGGCGTCGGCTCTGACGTCATGGCATGACACACTTCGGACGCATTCAACCTAAGACCAGCATGAAATTAAAATTATAAATAATGGAGATAGAGTTCCAGGAGCTGCAAGTTTTTTTATTGGAAATTTCCTCCTCTTTCAGAATCTAATTTTGAAATTTCTTTAATATTAATAGTTTATGAAATATTTGCAATAAACGGAAGGCCATTTTTTCCTTTTTTTAATTGTTTAAAACTTTTGCAATTTTTGATGTGCAAAACACACTTATAGAACATTTTTCTAGGCGATTCCGAATCCAATGAGCTATTACACATAATTTTAAGAGCAGTATCTCTATTTTCGACCTTTTTCAACTTGTCGACTAGAGTGAGTTGTAGGTGAACGCGCCTGACGTATTATATTGATGGTATAGCGTGACGTCATGCGCTGTAATTTGTGTTTCGATCAAAATGGCCGATTGCAGTATTTTAATGTTTTATTTTATTGAAAATCACAATAATCTTATTATTTTACATAAAACTAAACCAGTATTTTGAATTTTTTTAATATGAGTGTTCCCCTGAAATCATTAAATTAACGATTTTTTGATACTGTCGTCATGCCCATTCGTTTCAAGGCCACATTCCAATTTCAAACCATTGTCAATGTCGCCGGCCAGTATGACTGATGTTTTCTTTGGCGATACTATATTATGGCACTTTAAAAAAAAATGAGAACATCAATGACGCGACTGAATTATAAATAAATAAAATAAAATAAAAAAAAATTTTTTTTTCACGAGTCAGGTGTGATATGTATATATGGATAATTTTAAATGTTTACTATTTTTTAATTTACTTTCTAAATGTTATTGATGGTAATAAAACGATATAATAAGAGAACACAATTTTGATATATTTGACTAACCGTTTTTTACTTGATTTACCCGATTTTTTTATTTCCCGCATCGATGTCTCTATGATCTATTTATTAATAAATAAAATTCAAGTTTGTAATATTTTATCTATGACCGCCTAAGATGACCGCGCTTAAAACGGTCAATGTCAATAAAGCCTGCACCAGACTTGTCATTTAAATATTTTTTGCATATGTATTAGTTATTTTAATCTAATTACCAAACAACTTTTTATTTGAGTTCATTGACTCTATGTAGATATAAAAACTTTTTAGCAATCATTTTATATTATATTTAAAAAAAGTTACATACGCGTTTGAATATTAATATATTTATTATACTACACATTTAGGTTTACAAATCGATTTAATTTAACTAGAATAATATTTTAGAGACAATATCTTTTAAAAAATAAAAATAGCAAACAAAATAATAATTTGTAGTCAAACCGCCATGTCTTGATCCAAGCGGTTTCTCAGAACTTATTAACGAATTTAAAATTTGTTGTGAAATAAAAATTTTCTTTTACCCACACCTCTATGTCCTGAGGCGCAGAGATTATAATGACCTGGCAAATTATTAACACGGACGCATATCAACAAATTTACACTGTAATTTTGATTGACAACGACCATTACGGCCGGGTTAGGCGTTGCGTCATCGAGTAACTACGGACATACGTTATTTTTCGACTGTACAATTTTGATACTTGCCGTTGATTTAGTATTTTGCGCTTGATATTGAACTTTAAGTGTATGATGTCAAGGTGAATCATTATTTTACAACATTTGTTCTACAGCTATTAGTGATCTCGTGTCTTGTATATCATTATGTATTATTTTTGTGTATTGTATTTTTTTTATATAAAATCCTTATTTTTCTAATTACCTTACTTACTTTATTTATAAATATATTGGAGATTGGTTATTTTGTGTAATGTAAATTCGGGTTTAAATGACTTATCTTAGGTACTTATGCTGAAGGTTATGTAGAATAAATAGTACCTATATAGCGAGAAATAATAATCCATTTAGTAACGAAATTACACTAATCGCGGTACCGTCACGCGATTTGACTATCTTTATCTTGAGTATGATATAATTATTTCGTCGGCTCCGCCCGGGGCGAACCCGGCATTCTTTGTTCGTTGTTCACAATTTTCGACCATTTGTTATGGATAATACTATTAAACAATTTCTTGATATTTAAGATGTATACTTTGTTTAAAATATAGGACTTTATTAAGTATTTTTTAAATTGTAAACAGATTTCAATTGAAGAATTTAGTGGATGAATTCTTCTTACTGAAGTTTTACTAAAATTACGTACGAATTGTTTCAAGAAATAAGTAGTGAGTAAAAGAACTAAGTAAAGACTGCCCGTCAATCGATTATGAGTTTTGATAACATTACCATAAGTTTGCTTCTAGCAAAAAGATTTTAGTCTGAAGCATTTTATTTAGTGGTGGTTAATATAGCATATAGCATAAAAGTATAGCATGCTAAATGTTTATAGCAGATAGCATTTGCTATACTGACTATGACTTCGTGCTAAATCTATAACGTCTCAAACGCTAAACGTACACAGTGCGCTGCAGCGAGGCTAGAGCGGGATAACATTACTTTTTAGCGTTTTATCGTCTCATCTCTGCGAACTTTTGCGTATGTCCACTCACGAAAAAAAACTGTCATTCTCATTACCCATTTTTATTTTTATTATAAATCAATGTACGAATAAAATTTTCCTAATACAGTGACCAATAAAATAAACATCATAACACTTTAAGATGCTACAAAAATAACTTATAAATTAAAAATTCAATTTCAATACCTCACCTTTCGATAGTGGCAGATTTTTATCACAAACAACACAATAATATTTACACTTAATACTTTTTATACACATTACCACTTATTATTATTTAACACATATTTACAATTATTATTAATTATTATTTAATCACTGTCGCTGAATGAGGGGGGAAATGCCAAAATCAAATCACACTTAATACTAACACTAAATAAAACAAAATTAATACTAACACTAGATAAAACAATTAAAACTAAATAAAACAAACTGAATACTATAACACTAATAAACTAATTACTAATAATAAAAATTAACAACAATAAAAACGAAAACTTTTGTAGCCGATAGAGCTCAAGACAGAGATAGTGGCACGAATACTAACGTGTGACTGAGACAGATTACCGTATATCGAGTATCGAGCAGCGCGGCCAAGTTTTGTAACAATGTGCTAAAATTATAGCATATAAAATAGCATGCTAAAAAAATTTAGCATTTAGTCTATAGCATGTTTATAGTTTATAGCAGATTTGACCATCATAGATTTTATTAATCGAAAAGAATTTTTTTTTTATCACAGAGTTATATGAAAAGATATCAACAAAGTGTAACTAATAATATATAGTCACCATAAAATTCAAATTAAACAGGATACATACATCAATGTCTTAAGTAAAAATATCCACAGATATAGTTAGCTTATGGTCGCCCTATTCCCACAGATCTCTCGTTAAGTTAGTAATAAGTACTTGTCCGAGAATATTACTTCCTTCACGTCGACTCATTAAATAAAACTATTTTTACATTTAAATTTTCGATACTTCGTTTCAACTCAAATGTAATGAACATACTTCTATGTCATTTAGTAAGTTACTTACCAGTTGCTCAGCAGAATCTGTAGATACGGAGGTATTTCCGATCTCGTGAAAATGTTGGGATAAAAGTTTTATTACAATCAGTTCAGTGGTTTTTGCGTAAAAGAGTAACAAACATCCATTCACCCTTACAAACTTTCACAGTAATTATAATCAATAGTAGGATAGGGCAATACAACTTGTAAAATATATATTGAGAAGGTCTTTTGACACTTACTTCAATAAGTATGTTTTTTGTTTTTAGATTACATCGATTCTGCTTTAGAAATTTTTCCCGTAAATTTATCAGTCCTCTTTTACTATTTAAAAGGTCATTTTAATAAAAAAAGGCAAAGTTCTTAGAAGAACATATTTGAATTTGTTAATTTGAATTCAATGCAACTAAAAAAATTACTTTAGTTAAATACGACATATCATATTTATTTCAATTTTTTTCTTGAAAGTAAGACCTTTGATCCCAGTAATATTTGTAACAATATATATTTTTTTTATCTGGTGAAGACTCCTATCCATGAGATAACTTTATCAGGAAGCGGTTAAACAGGCTTATACTTGGAAATTCCTCGGTAACTATAATGTCATAAGTTGGTTATATTAAGTTACAATTTTGCGGTTAGCTTACATTGTTTGAATTTCTTGTATGGAGGACCGAATGTTGAACAAATATTAATACATACCTATTTAAAATAAACACATTGAAACAATTAATAGGTATTATGTTTAAAAGGTAGATATGTTACGAAATAAGACCCTTAACTACTTTTGAAATACTTTATCGTTTTTTTTTTTTTTGCAACAACGCAGGGGAACAATGTTGATTTTCATACAAAAACACTATGTCCCCAATTACAGATATCAACAAACATTCGTCATTTTTTGTATTATTTGCATGTACACATAACAATAAATTGCACAGAAAATTCGAAATTTGTAAAAAAATAGCAACTGTTTCAACTTCACGCGTTTAACAGTCAAGACAGAACAACCTCTGTCAGGTCAAAACAATATACATTTGTATGTATTATAAAAAAAATATTTTCGTGCGAAAGTAACTAATAGAAGGCACACCCACTTCATGGTTTGGCTGCGCGGACGCACGCGTGACGTCACCGGGCGTATTTAGCGTCACCTTGGACCAGCTCAATGCCAACAAGGGCTGATACAGACAATGATTATAAAAAATTTATATTTTATGTACTTTTTTGTAATTAGTTTTTGTTTACGATGCATTAGTTAAAATGCTCTAATTTACTGGTACTGCTTTTGAGACACCGATTTGTTGTTAAACTAATTATCACTACTATATGTATTTACTATATTACTGATTTTAATGACGTTATTAGTACTTTCTAGTACTCTGGTTTCAGCATTAGTGTTGCGAATAGGCGCCTAAAGGTTATAATAATAAATAATAATTCATATTTATTACTGGTATGAGTATGGCCTCAAGAATCTCCCCACTGTGTCTTGGAGAGCACGTAAAATCCTATACCGGTTACTTATGATGGGCTAATCACAAACCCAAATTGCAGCAGCTACATGCCTTGAATGTGGAGAAGAAGCATGTGTTTATAGTGTCGCTTACAAGCTGATACATTTAGATTACTTTAAGGCTATTCCAAGAAGTACTTTCTACCAGTATTAAAAAAAAAACTATGCTAAATTGAAAGTGACAACCCTAAAGCCAAAGAAAAATTAGGCACTCTGTACAGAACGCATCTTACGTCAATAGAAATAATATAATACTTTATACTTTACATAACGTAAACATAGCGTGCGTCTCATTCTCGGTCGTGAAGGTTGACGGATGGCGTCCCATGTTTTTGGATTCGATTCCGGGTTTAAATATTTTGAATTAAAATTTAATTTTCTAAGTTATTAGATTTGATTTTTTGCCTTCGAGTAAAAGCAATTTTTGCTATGGTTAATAATATTGTTAGTCATTCATATTACAATAATATTATTCAATAAAAATATGTAAATTATATGTAAATAGCATACAGCAACAATTTTTTAATTGCCAAGTACTTATTATTCTGCTGTTTTAAATAACAAGTAAATTTGTCAAATTTTAGCCTTTAACAGTAGGTACAGGTCTTGTGGGTCAATTATTTTTGGTGTGGACGTTGTAACGTTTGTACTATTTTTGTAGATTTCGAACCTACTTGTACCTACTTTTTATCTGTATTTTAAAATGAAATTATTGTATTTTAAAATTTTACTAACAAAAAGTAACCCAAAAAAATTGTTATAAACTCGAAAAAAGGTTTTACATTTTAACGTTTAAGAAAAAAAATATACATGATTTTAAAAAAGGCAATTAGACCCTTTATATGTTGTGTACTAGAAACATTAAGGACTTCGCAATCACCAATTTGTGTCTATGATGAAATTAGTATAGATTTATTTAGACTATCTATTTTTAGTAATTTAATACTATAAAATTTTAATTTTTCCGCATTTTAAGCTTAATAGTTTCTACATAATAATCTACGTTGATGGCCATTTAAATAGCATAGACAAAGACTCCCCCTGTTTTACTTTAGAAACACGTGCAGTGTAGTTTGCTTTGAAAATATTCTCACCGCGTCTTTATCCTATACATTTTAAACATACATTTAAATATTGTATAAACTTTAATATTTTTTTATAAAAACGTTAAAGCTTTAATGTTTAATATAAAAGTATCAAAGGTAGTCATTCACCCTACATTTCTAGATACCCTCAAGAATATATCAATAAGAATATAACAAAATAAATAAAATTAAAAGTTAAAACAGTTATGATGAAATGAAAGGCTAAGTTGAAAATTTTAAACAAATTACTATAAATTATCTCAATGGCCGCAATCGATCCGAATAGTTATCCGCCCTTTATAATAATTTATAGTTTGTAACCCTTCGTACAATTAATTTAACCCTAGCAAGTGCAGGTCGAATTTTAACCGTGTTCAAAACCGCCAGTCATCACTCAGGGGTACAAGTAACCCCATCTAAACTTTGATTTTAGCAAATTAACACTTTCCGGAAAATAACTTTTAACAATATCAAGATTGGCTGAGATTACTATTTTTATTGATCATCGCTATCAAAATGTTACCATATCAAATTTAAGGTATGCGTGCGTTTATTTTAATGTTTTCCTCATAGTTCTAATATTGGTTTCACTTGTAAACAAAGTTTGCATCGATCATTTTTAACACACAAAAGAAACCACTTTATTCAACTGCGGGCATTGCTCGCCTAAACCATTTTTTATTTATTATGAACTAGTAGAGAAGTGTGGTGGTATAAAATCCAGTACCTATTTGAATATTGTCAGTTTATTCCAAAAATAAAAATAACAAAACAAAGAAATAAATTTAAGTTTTATAGACATAACAATTAATTGTTATTGCTAGTTTAGTACTTATTCAAAAAAGCAAAAAATTAAGGTTATGAGTAAGATTTGTAGGTACTTCGTAATGATAATTTCATAGATTACTTTAACCCGTACGCCTATTTAAGCTTTTTTAGATAGAAAAATAATTTAAGTAAAATAACATTTAGAACAATAAATAATTTTTAACAAATACAAAATAGCTTATTAAGACAGTTTTGATATTTGAATACGAGGCTAAGGGTAATGTCACACGGATAGATAAATTGTGAACCCTTCCACTATCCCGCAATTAGCATAGATAAGCATTCGGCCACATCCTGAGACGATATCTGGCTATTTTAGCTAATTTATTATTGTCTACGATAAACGTTAGTGCACTCCACCTTGCCTTATCTTTTAAGGAAATACTGTCTTGTCGATTTGTATACTTTAGACCATTTTCCTGACATAATTTTCTGGTAATTTTGTCATAAACATCAATAACTATTTTATTCCATAACTAGCTGTGCCCCGCAGTTTCACCTGCGTAAAATTTGAGGAAAAAACGTACTAAAATATTATATAGCCTATAGCCTTTCTTCGGTAGATAGACTATTTAACACAATAATAATTTTTCAATTCGAACCAGTAGTTCCTTAAATTACTGCGTTCAACAAATAAACTCATCAGCTTTGTAATAATAGTATAGATTTAACAAAAAAGTTTACATACCTTAATGTTATCTATTTTTTGTATTAATTAAGCCGTTCGTTAAGAGTAAATCGCAAATGACATCTAGAACATCTGGTGTTTGAAGTCTAGTGATTTAGCTACAGAAGCCATAAATGGTGGACGTTCTAAACGCCGTATTAACTGCGCAGATATTGTCCACTCTCCCATGTAATTGGCCAAGCAGGGTGGTCCACTGACCATATGACCGGGATTTCGCATTTGTCTACCAGGTGTCAAGGAAACCCTATGATACGTGCCACTTTTTTAACACGCTTTTATTAGCTTGACCTGTACGTAAACAGTATGTTTACAGAAGAATATTATTAGGAATTTATAAATTCTTATTAACGTTTTAGATTTTTTTTTAAATATTATGTGTATAAAAATACATGGGCTTAGTACTAGTAGCTCTAGTTTATATAGTATTTGAATAATTTTGTAACATGTACTTAAAAAGACTTGTTAACAGAATTTAAAGTAAGTTGCTGTGCTTGGCGATTTTATTATTAAAACCTGTGCGTTCTGATATGGGTACTTAGCTACTTATTCTAAACTCAAATTCATTATTTTAAAAGTAGTTCAAAAGACTTATCTAATGTTAGTCACTTATTTTATTATCTTCTTTACCCTTTTTATATGAATTTAGTCAGTTTCCAATTTAACACATACGAAAACGTTCACTGTCTTAAAGTTGGCTGGTATAAATGCTTTAGCTAAATAAAACGTTAGTAAATAATAAATAAATAAAAGATATTTTAAACTAGTATTCATTATTTACCTAAATACTGGGAAATAGTTTAATTAATAAAATAATAGAACCTATAGGTATAGCAAGACTGCTTCTTATGTTTTTGATGTTGCTTAGGTTTGTGTTTCTACTTAAACAACAGGAAAATTTGTTGAATATTATTTTGCGTAGCGAATGATAGTTTATAAACAAATCTCACAGATAATATATGATATTTTGTTATGTATTAAGTTTTTTTATGACTTTCTTATTTCGTAATTCCAAAATTATATGATCGGTCAACAAAATATGACTTACTCTAATCAGAATTAAAAGTAACAATTAAAAGAAAGCCGCACAGCAATTACAATTACAACTGAATCAAATCAAGCGATTTATAAAGACAATAACCTAAAACTCCCCATTCCATTCCATCCAAAGAACGCCATAAAACCCGCAAATATCTGAAATCTAACAGGATGTAACTTAAGAGGGATGCAGCGACCTGTCCCACGACCCTGCAGGTGACGGCCCACATGTCTTCAACAATCTCATTCCAAAAACACCCCAAACATCATACCAATTAGGGTGAAATCTGCATACCCTAAAAATGTTAGTATATCCACGTGGGAACAGTTTTAAAGTATGAGGATTTCTTACTTTGTGACTTCCTTTGTGCAATGTTCTATGATGAAATGATTTATCGATATCCTGTATTTACGCGATTCTTCGATTTTTATTATAAAACTGCATCTGTTTAGATTCTTAGCGATCTGTTTCAGGGGTAGTATTCTCCGTTTGGTCAGGGGTGCGTTGTATCTATACAATGCATTGAATGCAATATTAATAATGGATTTATGTGTGACGTTACTCGGACAATACTGCTAATAGTGTATCATTTGAGGGCTTTTTATTACATTTGTTAAATAAATTCTTGTATTAAATTTCAAAACTTAGTTTTACGAAGTCGAAATTTGATATCCTCTAAAATGTTCTTATTTCGGACACCTATTGTCACAATCGTTTATTCAATTGCACACATCCTTCTCTTCTAAAACTAAAGTTGTTTTTTACTTTATTTGACTAAAACTACAACAACTACTAATAACATATATACAAATAATATAATCACTAAAACAATATTATTATCGTCAAAGTATCAAAACTAATGAACCTGAGTATTTATTATGTGGTGCAATATTTTTTACGTACGTAAACAGAATCTTTTATAACTTGTGATAAAAACGCATGGCGTTTGTATATTAACATAACAATGGTATAACGGTCATCCCTGCAACCCTCTGAGTGACCCACTGATTTAAGGGTGAATACCTAGTCACAGCCGTCGATTCGTTTTAGTAGCCGCTAGACGTAACACGCGTTTCGGTCCGTGTAATTATCTTCAGATTTAATTATGTCTGTTTTTTTACTCTCGTATTTTTCGAAATTTATTTTTATCGAAATAATACATAGGTACTCGTATTATTAGACATATAGCTAGCTAGAAAAAAAAGAAATAAACATTTATTTTTCAATTCGAATTCGTTTTTTTTTTAGTTTTGAATATTTGTTATTGATGGTCTAATTAAACTTTTTAATTATCGAATTTTATCAATCATGACGAACGGAATATATTGCAAATGGTGCGATGGCGTTCCGATGGTAGAAAGGTGAAGGTGGAACCAAGTTGTACAGTTCTTGAGCGCACTCTCCGAAATACATCCTGTAAAATACGGACAGACAGGTAACCTTGCGCCGATGTTCTAGACTTTGAGTCCAGAGTTAACTAGCGATTCGTCACCGATGAGTCTTCTGGCGCGTCGATCCACAGAATCCAAAGCAGCAAGCTGGTACTTGGCAGAGCCATCCCATAAGTGGCAGCAGTACTCCATGCATGACTACATACTTAACACAACTTGTGCTTGGTACAAAGGAAGGAGTTGTTCCGGTGTGAAGTACCGCCTAACTTTATTGAGGATACCAAGCTTCTTACCCGCGGTTTTTGCCTTGGATTCTATGCACTGTCCGAAGTTGAGACTAGACGAGATATTTATGCCTAGAAGATTAATATTATCGGTGATCCGTACAGATACACCTCGGAAAGTCGGAGCTAAGGGAAATTGACTTCGTTTAGCGCTAAAAAGACACGCTTGCGTTTTAGAAGCATTAAATTTGACTAGGTTGGCATCACCCCAATCGGATACCTCTTTCAGAGCCAAATTTGTGCGTTCGACCAGAGCCTCTCTATGCTCGAAAGTTTCAGCCCCACCAGCACGGGGACTGGATATATATCTTGAGAAAATAGAATTCCTGAGGATAGTCGAGAGTAGGCGATAAATTAATCTTATCCTCCTAATACCTCTTATATATACCTCCTTCATGTCAAAGTTTCATGCCAATCTAGATTATGCTGATCTAGATATAATATTGAACGCAATTTCTGCTGGTCATGTAAAATAAATAAATTTCTTTTAGTAAATATTCCCTGGTATCGTAGGAACCGAACTATCAGGCCATGCCAAAAGTTCATATGCTAATACATCAGAATTCTGTATTGGAAGTTAATACAACACAAATACAAAGTTATGACCAGTCAAAACACTAGTTATGAGTGGGAATCGAACCTACTATCGTAATAACTGATAGCTGTGACCATTACGACAGTCGGTAGTAAAGTTCCTAATCGGATGTTACCGAGACGTGGATTTAAAGCAATATGAATGCTGTCATTGTTATTTAATTGATACTTTTTATAGACCAAGACCAGGCTGTTATTGTTATATTCTGCGCTCTTTTAGTAAATAATAAATTGAAAAGAATTGAATAAATGTTAAGCAAAAATAAACAACAGTAATCAAACATACTTTCTTAGAATGGTCAGAAATTCTATCATTTACATGTAGGTAAAATGGGATTTTAGTGTATCTGTCACTGTTCATTTTTATTTTCATAGCGCTTGCAAAAGTATCGAAATATCAACATATGGATATAGATATATTATATTTAACTAGCTGTGCCTCGTGGTTCCGCGAGTGTTAATTTGAGGAAAAACTGCCTAAAATAGATAGCCTTCTTCGGTAAATGGAACATCTAACACAAACAATTTTTCAATTCCAACCAGTAATAGGTAACTAAGATTAGCGCGTTCAAAAACAAATTCTTCAACTTAATAATATTAGTATAGACAGGAAAAACCGAACAGTCAAATTGTATAATCCGGGAAAAGCCGAGAGTGGAAGGCTAGTTTTAAAATATGTACAGATATCAATTACGTTTGCTGTAGGAATATAGCCTTTATACGATAAGGCTGTAATAAATACTCCTTTTGATCACCTGCTACCTTACATCACGTGATCGTTGTAGACGTATTAACAAACAGACAGGGCACAATTATTTATAAATTAATATTTTAACTCTGACCTTTTTAATCAGTCGTTTTAGTTAATGTTTTTTTTTTATTAGTGACTAGCTGATAACCGCAGTTGCATCTGCTTTACTAATTGTACGAACGATGTATTTTATATACAGATAAATTAATCTCAATAATATCAAAAGCATAAATTGAAGTTTTTGTAGTGTTTATTAAGATTATTGTTTTTGCTAACATAGAGAACTGTATATTGAATGAAGGTGTATACAGCCATATTTTAACTTCAGGACGAAGTGTTTTAGAAATTTCATTGAAAACTATTGAGCTGTATTTTGTTTTTCTTCGTGCGTACAGCGGCACATTTAACTACCACACACTATTTACCCAGATAAAAATGTGTTATTAGCGTTTCGTAATTTTGTTACTAGTGAGTAATTATATTTATATTAGTAAGCTTAAAAACTAAACGTTATTTGATATGAGAGTAACTAAAGAAACTTATATTAGGTATAGCTGACCATCGTAGGAAATTTCATTATACTTATTGTTTAAACATCAATTATTCAAAAAAGAATTCCAAATTCGAATTTTTGTAATACGATTTAAAAAAAATACCGTCTTCGTAAATATTTAAAAAAATAAAACTCATGAAAGATCTATAAAATCAGCAATACTTCTCGAGAACGCCAAAACTGGTATGAGTGAAAGAGACGGGTAGAGTAATTACTATAGAGAGCGAAAGAGACACACCCACTTCCTGTGTCAGGATCACGTATGATATTTTTTCATACATTTTGTCACGTCTATTGAATTACATTTAATTACAGATAATATTGTATTTGTATATTTTAATTGTTTCAGAATTTCTTTCAAGTCAATAAATATATGAACTTTTTGTCATGTCAGATTTAAGAACAGATTATTTAATATCCTCATGTAAGTTTTTTTTTATATCGACAAAATAAGCTATACAATATAAATTTTCTGGGTTTTTCGAGTATAGAAGAACAGGTCATCAATTAGATTTTACACGTATCTACTTGTAGGCTTTCTTCATGTCAATCTTAAGAGTTCTAAGAATCTCATTATTTTAGGTTTATTAATTAGTGTGTGTTGCTCGATCCCCGCACATGACATTTGTATTGGCCATAAAGATGTTTGCCGTGGTCTGGGTGTTTGTGCAGTCCTTGTGGGTCTCCCCACCGTGCCTCGGAGAGCCCGATAAGCGGTCGATCCCGGTTGTTATTATGTACGCCTGATAGGGATCGTTACTCATAGTAGGGAATATATCCGCCAACACGGATTGTAGCAGTGTGCTGGATTAAGCTCTGATCCTTCTCCTACATGGGGAAAGAGGCTTATGCCCAGTAGTGGGATAATACAGGCTGAAGCGAGCGAACACAAGAATATATTCAAAATTAAATATATGAAACACCATACCCCTGGGACTGAAATAATTTATACAAAATATAACAGATTTCTAAAGATACCGTGTACAGTGGTAAATCAATACCATTATCTCAAAACCACTATAAAAATGAGTGATAGCAAGCAACGAGCAGATTTCTGCGAAGGACTCCCCAATATCATCCAAATTAAAACCATAAAACGACACAAATAAAGTTCAAAATGGTATACACAAAAATCGACTCCTTTCGAAGCACAATTATCTGCATAACACCAAACGAGATTGAACTATAAAGTGCTGGACATTAAATCAACATTGTAATAATGTAGGCGCAATTCAATTTCGGTTCTAAAACACACTAAAATGCACCTTAGATCTTTAAATTACGGTTTAAATTGGTATATGCGATGTGTGGATATAAGTCGTTTCGGTGTTGCGATCGTTTTCTGCTCCCGCGCATCTCACGGCGACGGGCGGAAATCTTAATGGATCCAGAGCCGACTAACGATGGGTTCCATCGATCCTATATCGCTTGGTACTAGTAATGGTTTTTATTTCACATTACTTTTGTTAATATAACGTAAATTACATTTTTTTAATAATGTAAATATGGTTTCAGATTCTGTGTATCATTTTATTTTTATTGTATCTTTTAGTATGTTCAAAAGAGTATCCCGATTTATCAGTATGTATCATAAGTATGTATGTATAACAATAAGTAAATGAAAGTTTCTTATTAAACCTTTATTTAATATGATTTATAATAGATGGTAATTATTCGTGTTCTACATAATTAAAAAACAATATCATATATGGAGAACTAGCGACCCGCCCCGGCTTCGCACGGTTGCAAAAACTATCAGTGTTTCTCTACTATATTATGCATGTATCATACATATAAACCTTCCTCTGGAATCACTCTATTTACTAAAGAAAACCACATCAAAATCCGTTGCGTAGTTTTGAAAATGTAAGCATATATACGGACAGACAGACAGCGGGAAGCGACTTTGTTTTATACTACGTAGTGAAGAGGCCTTTGCCCAGCTGTAGGAAAATAGGCTGAAATCATTGTTTGAAATATCATTATTTCCTTTACCTACATTGCAGAGGAAGATAATCTAGCCTTTTTTAGACAACTAGGTCGGTGAACGAGCGTACTGCCCACCTGATGGTAAACGATTAACGTAGCCTATATACAACCTCAACACCAGAAGCATAGCAAACGCGTTGCCGACCTATTTGAGAGTAGTAATAAGTATTTAGCTGTGATCTTCGTGCTCATGAGCCTTATCAAATATTAAGATTATCACCATTTTATCCAAGCTTTAGTCCAATTAATTATTTAACGATTCTTAATTATGTTAAATTAATAATGAAAAGTCGATTTTATGAACAATCAATTAAAATTAAGCAAATTATTATAGCGTTCGAATGAACATAAAATTTTTATTGGTACTCCGACTTCCGCTGATCTAGAGAAGTGTCGATATATTATATAGATTCGTTAATAAATTTAATTAATATATTAATTTTGTCGTTAGTTGTAGTTTTGTATCTAAACTGCTATTCGTTAATGTAACGTATTTAAAATTTTATATCATTTACCTATGTATAAAAGAATATACCGCCAAAATAAGTATATTTACGCGCCGTGATATCCGAACCATTGTACCAAATTGGAAAATTCTTTTTTTGTCGTTTACGTTATTGTTAGGACAAGCTTTGCATAGAAGAACATTTAAAACAATCTATATATTCACGAAAAATTTTGCAGTACGTAATTTGCCAGATCTGCTAGTCTTGTATAAAATCGGTAAAGTGTCATCAATCAGTGTGGAGGATTCCGTATCACTGAGGTTTAATGAAAATAATCTATACTAATATATAAAGCTGAAGAGTTTGTTTGTTTGTTTGTTTGAACGCGGTAATCTCTGGAACTACTGGGCCGATTTAAAAAATTCTTTCAGTGTTAGATAGCCCATTTATCGAGGAAGGCTATAGGCTATGTGTCATCACGCTAAGACCAATAGGAGCGGAGTCCACGCCGACGAAGTCGCGCGCAGAAGCTAGTAATATAATATAACTATACTTCGTCCAACCGTTTATTATCCTTTTGACAGCTCACGCCTATAAATTATAGTTTTTTTTTCGAAATAACATACAAAAAAAATCTACAGTAATGTCATACTTTATTGACGATTTGATTGATTGAGTGAAGTGCCCTGTGCATAACAAACAACCACAGACTATGAAACAGTTCTTGAAATAATAAACCGATGATAAATCGATCATATGATAAAAACAATTTTACGTCATGTAATTATGGAGCAGCCCGACTGGGTTAGTACATTGACCGTACAGATAATCACACCTAAGTAATACTGCTTCCCAGCAGTGTTGTGTTCCTGTTGGTGAGTAAGGTGACCAGAGCTCCTGGGGGGAATTGGGGATAGGGTCGGCAACGTGCTTGCGATGCTTCTGGTGTCGCAGATGTCTATAAGCTACGGTAATCCCTTACCATCAGATGAGCCGTACGCTTGTTAGCCGACCTAATAAAATAACAAAATAAATACATTTTTTTTTATTTTATACTTATCCTGGGACATGACAACAAGCGTAATACATAATTATTTTCTAAAAGTTTTATGACAAGTAAGTTGTTAATATTGTCTATCACACTTCCTTTTGTAACAAAAAATCAAATCTTAACATAGAAGTTTTAGTAAGACGGCTACTGTGGCACCTCTTAGCCACTGAACCCTAAAAACTATGAGTTAATAAAAAAGTATGGCACTGAAATATGAATGAAGTATTTCAATTGACATATAAGATGCTTCAGTTGTAATATCCCACTGCTGGCCTCTTTCACCGCGTAGAAGGATCAGAGCTTCATCCACTATGCTGCTACAATGCGGGTTGGCGAATATAATATTCTCTACCATGAGTAAAGATCGCTATCAGGTGTACATGATAACAACCGGGACCGACAGCGGCACGGTGGGGAGACCCACAAGGACTAACAACCAGACCGGAAATAAATATTTCTATAAAATAAGATATAACATGTGAGCTTCTAATAAAATATTATTATTATTATTATTATATACTTTATTGCACTAGAAAAAAAGAATATACAGAAAATTACAGTTATATCCATTATAGTTGATGTTATGTTTATGTTGATGGCAAATGTGGCCAAATATATATACATGGATAGCCAATGGAATAGTATTTAATATTAGTTCTTCATTAAATATATACCTTTTAACTCTGTCAATTTCATCAGACGTATCAAAGCAGCTTATTTTTTTTTTTTTTCGTAAACTTGCCATTTATAAAATTAATCAACAGATATAATAAACTGTTATAAGTATTTAGTATAACCTTCAATGATCCACTCCATTGGTTAAGATAAACGCAGAATTATCCGAAAGATATTTATTATATCATAGAGAAATAACAATCGTTCGCGACCTCTTTTGGCGGCAAAAAAAGCCAATGTCAACTTCGGCCATGCGTGAAACATTGGCGCAACTTCTGTTAAAAAAAAGCGGGTAATTTAGGTAAATAGCAAGAAATCAAGTGTTACTAAACAAAACGAATCGATCTCTGCTATAATATTTTTTGTACAAATATTAATAATTTAAACAAGTCATTCGCCATTATCTTGTGACGAAAGTATTGGTTTAAAACCGCGTTTCGACATTCGCGATCAATATTTAATCTACGATTCAGCCTGTAAAATCCCACTGTTGGACATAGGCCTCTTCCTCATGTAAGAGAAGGATCGGAGCTTAATCCACCACGCTGCTCCAAAGGCTCCAATGCGGGTTGGCGGATATATTCCCTCCTATGAGTAACGATCGCTATCAGGTGTACATGATAACAACAGGGACCGACGGCTTAACGTGCTCTCCGAGGCACGGTGGGGAGACCCACAAGGACTGTACAAACACCCAGACCACGGCAAACATCTGTATAGCCAATACAAATGTTGTCGTGTGCGGGGATCGAACCCGCAACCGCCCGCGCAACAGCCAGTCGCAATCCAGTGCTGTGACCACTGCGCCAACGCGGTGTCTCTATTGCGGTGTCAATATTTAATCTAAACTACGAATATTTTTCGTGTAGTAAAATAAAAAAGTATTATTCTAAAAATAAAATACAAAAATGTAAACAACAAACAGACAACACAAATTGAGCCATTTATCAAATTCACACATACCAGCTACTTATTTGCATATTTATTTTACACAAATACAAAATTATCTTTTTATAGTTGGTAATCATAATAATATATGGACACTTACAAGGATCTATCTGTCTACTGGATTTAAGTTATTTCTAAGTCAAAATAACTTAAAAATTTGTGTTTTTTGAAAATTGCTTTAGTTTTTTATCATTTCTAAAGCATTTTTTTATTTCGAAGTTCCTCTGTATGCCTACGACAAACTGAGTGACAAAGTATTATTTGGAGGTGTCGATATGTCAGAAGATATTTTGAAATTATAAGTCAAAACCACTTTTAGATAATATGTGTTTTTTGGAAATTGCCTTAGTTTTTT
Organism: Melitaea athalia; assembly: GCA_905220545.2. Lineage (NCBI taxonomy): Eukaryota > Metazoa > Arthropoda > Insecta > Lepidoptera > Nymphalidae > Melitaea > Melitaea athalia. Next base: position 9,798,995 of record HG992203.1, read on the forward strand.
ATCATTTCTAAAGCATTTTTTTCTTTCGAAGTTCCTCTGTATGCCTACGACAAACTGAGTGACAAAGTATTATTTGGAGGTGTCGATATGTCAGAAGATATTTTGAAATTATAATATCATGATTTGAAGGACAAGATACTTACCATTTTTGTCGTTAATCAAACTGCTACCGATATGCTACCGATATTTCGACTTAGTTGCAAGCACCATGATCACCATCATGACGGTAATTTATAAAGATTTACGATAGAGATGTAATACATTCCACTTTTATAACTTTTTAAACTACATCAAAAAGGAGGAGGTTCTAAATTCGAATGTTCGTTCTTTTTTGTATGTATGTTACGCGATTACTCCGCCAATTATGAATAGATTTTAATGATTTTTTTGTAAGGCAGGTCTTGTTATAGAGTTGGTTCTATTTAAATTTTATAATAATTAATTCGTTATTAGAAAAAAATCAACAAATACAAAAACAAAAATTAAGGCGATAGTGACCATAAAAGTTTAAAAAGTTCTACCGTAGTACAATTGAAAAAGTAACTAAGAAGTTAGCGCGAAATATTTAAATATCGTTCACAGCGGGAAGAACACGTGCCTTAGAAAACTACAGGGTTACTTGTAATTCGATACATTCCTTTAAGGGCATGATAGTACATACCATAAGCTATGAATTTAACCCTATATTGCCTTATACAAATGTTGACGGTTACTGAGAAATTTTGAAATTTTGTAATTTTCAAAAAAATCCAGAATTTCGACTTTAAAGTCAGTTTTGAAAAAATTTCGTGAAATTTTATTCTTTTTTTTGCTTTTAGTACTGAGGCCACATGCCAATTCATTTTTAAAACAAATAAAACGGTGAAATTTTGCAATGGTTTCGCCACAATATCTTAAAACTCGCGACACTTTGAATTATTTCTTAATTTTCTTGTTTTTTAGAAAGCCAATTAAAAAAAAGTAATACATTAATAAGTGTACAAAATCTAACAAAAATTCCTCATCTATCTAGCTATCTAATGAGGTAAAAACGTCACAAAAAAATCTCAACACATGTGGAGAATAAGTCTTAGAAACGGGACAAGTCGCAATTTGTTAAAATAACATTTAAAATTATTTTTTACAAAAACACGTATAAGCTTAAAATAAAAATTGGAATCGTTTTTAAAAACACATTTATTATTTATACACATGTTGTTCAAATTGTGCCCCTCTATTTCTTATGCATTTTCTACATCTACGCCGGATTTCAGTTTATGTGACTCTTGGTGTAAGATTATTCCTCATAACGCTTGTTGCATCGATTATTCGCTGCCTTAAATCTTCTTGCGAGGATACAGGGCCTGTCAGATTATCGTATACCAAGGCCTTTATGTATGTGCCCCAAGACGTAAAAGTCCACGGGTGTAATATCTGGGCTTCTTGCCGGTAACGGGATCGGATCACCTCTGCCAATCCATCTGTTTGGAAAAGACTCGTCTTGCCACTGTCCCACAGATTCCTTCCATCCTTCGTGCAAAACTTGGACAGGCGTAAAATGGTAGGGGTACCCTCCATTAGAGTGCACCGGAAACCACACTTTCCATTGAATGATACCTAACCGATTAGCTACAGTGTTTGTGGATATCGTAGGATCTTCAAAAAAATGTGAAAGACTTTCTTCCTCGTCTTCTGGAGCGTAACGCCGAGGTCGACCAGCATCATGTTGGCGTCGCTGAACGGTACCCCACTCATGCATTCGTCTGTACGCATTACTAAATACTCTCAAGTTTGGTGGTCGCCGATTCGGGAATCGATGTTTGTATTCGCACGGGCTTTTGAAGAATCTCCGTCACAAAATCCATACACAAACAAGATGTTGGTATACTCAGCGTTCGTAAATGATTGCTGGGAACTACCGCGTCCCCTTGGAGGAACCGCCACCATTTTGTAAATTTATACTCGCGAAAATTTGCGTAGCTCGGATAACAATACTTTAACGCACGCGCAGTCAGTAAACGAACTGACGTGAGACGCCAGCGAACCCGAAATTTAGCAGCGAAGTTGGTCACGATCATTCCCGAGCCCTACCGCAACTTGCCGACCTCTCATTATACGCATTATCGGTGCATAGGCACGTTTTGTGTAAAAATAATTTTAAATGTTATTTCAACAAATTGCGACTTGTCCCGTTTCTAAGACTTATTCTCCACATGTGTTGAGATTTTTTTGTGACGTTTTTACCTCATTAGATAGCTAGATAGATGAGGAATTTTTGTTAGATTTTGTACACTTATTAATGTATTACTTTTTTTTAAATTGGCTTTCTAAAAAACAAGAAAATTAAGAAATAATTCAAAGTGTCGCGAGTTTTAAGATATTGTGGCGAAACCATTGCAAAATTTCACCGTTTTATTTGTTTTAAAAATGAATTGGCATGTGGCCTCAGTACCAAAAGCAAAAAAAAGAATAAAATTTCACGAAATTTTTTCAAAAATGACTTTAAAGTCGAAATTCTGGATTTTTTTGAAAATTACAAAATTTCAAAATTTCTCAGTAACCGTCAACATTTGTATAAGGCAATATAGGGTTAAATTCATAGCTTATGGTATGTACTATCATGCCCTTAAAGGAATGTATCGAATTACAAGTAACCCTGTATATTTCCAAACAACCGTTTTTCGCATTGGCGTAAAGAAGCGAAAGACCGAGACCCAATTCTGACTACGAAATCTTATTCCTATCATACAATTCCGATCTTTATTTCATACTAATAGAATTCAAATTAGTTTGTATGTTCGGGTAGTTTTTTATCCGCTTTTGTCACCCAAGCGGCGAGTAAAAAGTTGGAAATCGTGCTCCCATATAAAAAACCGTTTAATATTGGCATTCAAGGTGTCGGATTTGAGCGTGGAAATTCGTTTTAAAACGTTTAATTTGGCGCGAGTCGGTCGCTATCGTGTCCCTTGCCATTGTCGAACGAAATATTTCCTTAACAAGAAAGTTTGTTATTATTGTAACGTAACGGTCATTTTTAAGTTTAAATTTCGTAAGATACTAACTTAACCCTGATTAGATTGTAGCGACATCTATCTCGCCACATACAAACTAAAAACTGACGTATCCTACATCGCGATATTAAAGTTATCCGAGCTATCAAACATATATACAAGAAGGATTTGAGCGTGGAAATTCGTTTTAAAACGTTTAATTTGGCGCGAGTCGATCGCTATCGTGTCCCTTGCCATTGTCGAACGAAATATTTCCTTAATAAGAAAGTTTGTTATTATTGTAATGTAACGGTCATTTTTAAGTTTAAATTTCGTAAGATACTAACTTAACCCTGATTTGATTGTAGCGACATCTATCTCGCCACATACGAACTAAAAACTGACGTATCCTACATCGCGATATTAAAGTTATCCGAGCTATCAAACATAGGTATATACAAGAAAGATTTGAGCGTGGAAATTCGTTTTAAAACGTTTAATTTGGCGCGAGTCGGTCGCTATCGTGTCCCTTGCCATTGTCGAACGAAATATTTCCTTAATAAGAAAGTTTAAGTATTATTATTGTAACGTAACGGTCATTTTTAATTTTAAATTTCGTAAGATACTAACTAAACCCTGATTAGATTGTAGCGATATCTATCTCGCCACATACGAATTAAAAACTGACGTATCCTGCATCGCGATATTAAAGTTATCCGAGCGATTGAACATGATCTATATAAAAGAGATTTCCACCCATTGACTCATCACGATATCTCTGGAACCATAACTCCTAGAGACTTAAAATTTGGTAGGAATATTCCTTTCGCCAAGTAGAGGTCAGCTAAGAAAGGATTTTACAAAATTCCACCCACAAGAGGGGGTTGCGGGGGTTGATAACATAAATGGCAAAACAACGTTTGCGGGGTCAGCTAGTTATGGTATATACAAGAAATCGACTCAACACCCGTCTGCTCGGAGAATCCTCTCTTTTCAATGGTGGAAAAGGAACTTTACACTCTGTTCCTCGCATCTCCAAAAGGCACTGCTCTAAGGATCACTGACGCAGTTTAACATTGACTGCGTTTCATTCCGAGATTGGTGGGTTCGATCCCATCCTCGAGTGTGGGTGTAATATTTATATATGTACATATTATGTATATTAAAGAGTATGTATATCAATGTCTGTTACCTATAACAAAGGTATTAAGTTGCCTCATCATTTCAGCCTATCACAGACCACAGTCCACGGCCGGACATAGGCCTCCACATGTTTGCGCCAAAAATGGCGTGAACCTCATGTATTTTGCCTATAGTCACCACGCTGGGCAGGCGGGTTGGTGACCGCAGGGCTGGCTTTGTCGCACCGAAGACGCTGCTGCCCGTCTTCGGCCTGTGTTTTCAAAGCTAGCAGTTAGATGGTTATCCTGCCATCGGTCGGCTTTTTAGTTCCAAGGTGATAGTGGAACTATATTATCCCTTAGTCGCCTCTTACGAAACCCACGGAAAGAGAGGGGGAGGCTATATTATTTGCCGTAGCCACAACATTTAAGTTGCCTGCCTTAGAAATAAACGCGTGTGTATATTACACATATATATTTAACGTTTTTAAAGTTGTTTTATATTAATATGGCCGCTTTATATACCTATATAAATAAAATGAACTTTAGCTAATTGTCAATTGTATAATTAACGTTACCGAGTTAAACGTAATACCGTGCAAACACACCTGTTTCCGTCACGCGTGTTGCATACTATGAAGACAAACACACACACCGATGTCACGCGAACGATGTTTTATTCATTTTGTAAATTTATTGCAACTTTATTTATATGCAACTAGTGGACCCGGCAGACGTTGTCCTGCACGGAAAACAGCTACCTTTGATTGCTTACATACCGATAGCAGCGCCACTTACCGGGTCCAATTGAGATAAAAACTACCCTGTCTCCCAAGTTGGACCAAATTACAGATGCTTACAAAATTTGATACAAATTGGTTCAGTAGTTTCGGAGTTACATACCGATAGCAGCGCCACCTACCGAGTCCTATTGAGATAAAAAGTATCCTATGTCCGTTTCCTGGTTCTAAGCTACCACCCTACCAATTTTCAGCCGTTCTTGAGTTATAAATAGTGTAACTAACACGATTACACGACATTCTTTTATATATATAGATTTAACAAAATTATAGAAAATGAGCTGACCCGACGAACTTCGTACCGTCATACTTATTTTTTAATGAATTCATCGATTTTTCTATTTTAGTTTCATGTAGGTATTAACCTCGTCCTTGCAATAACGAAAGAGATTTATTCAATTTGGTGCAGTCGTACTTCCAAAAGTTATTTAGTACATATCGGTGATCCATTTTTTTACCCATTTTGCAAAAATGTTATTACCATGATAGTACATAGTATAGGTGTAGCCTTCCTCAATAACCTATATATCGTGAACCTTTTTATCTAACACTAAAACTTTTTTTTAAATTCGAATCAGTAGTTCCTAAGATTAGCGCGTTGAACCAAACAAACTTTTTAGCTTTATAAATATTAGTATTGATTTGACTATGCAGTAAAATTTTGCTATACCTCATATTCTCTTTTCCAATCCATATCTGTACTTAACCATTAAACGAAACAAAAATAAAATAAAAAAGTAAAACCCGCCAGATACTGAAAACTTTGTATTCACTGTCACAATTAAAAAAATGAAAAAATAAAAATATACAAGTTAGCTGTGATGCTGGTGTACCAATATCACAAACATTTTAACTTTTTTATGAACACCTGTACCTACAGAGCATTGAAAGAAGTATGACTAGCAAAATTTTATTCTAAATTTGAATGAATTTGTCTGTTGGCGCAGTTAAATTCGCAAATCGAGTTTGGGTTATAAATTTATAATATAGTTAAATAATATAAGTAACACGTGGTTCAATAAGTCCCGAGACTAAGTACTAAAAAAGGTCTTTTTTATAAAATTAATTTTTATTCATCAACATAGTCTCCTCCAAGAGCGATACAGTCCCTCCAACGCTTTTCTAACTTTTCTATCCCATGTGTGTAGAACGATTTGTCTTTGGCTTCAAAATAAGCCTCCGTTGCTGCGATAACTTCACTATTTGAGTCAAATTTCTTACCCTGAAGCATTTTTTTGACGTCTGCAAACAGCCAGCAATCGCTGGGGGCCAAGTCTGGCGAATAAGGGGGATGAGGAAGCAATTCGAAGCCCAATTCGTTAATTTTGGCCATCGTTCTCACGGACTTGTGACTTTGTGGGACTTCAATCGCTCCAATAAGCACATGTAATAGTCACTATTTATATTTTGCCCCTTTTCAAGGTAGTCGATGAAAAGTATTCCATGCGCATCCCAAAATATAGACGCCATAACCTTACCGGCCGATTTCTGAGTCTTTGGACGCTTCGGGCGGCTTTCACCAGCCGCTCTCCACTCCGCTGCCTGCCGATTGGATTCCGGAGTGAAATGGTATATCCAGGTTTCATCCATTGTTACATACCGACGCAAAAAATCCTTTTTATTATGATTCATCAGCGCCAAACATCGCTCTGAATCATTGATACGTTTTTCCTTTTGATTAGTTGTAAGCAAACGCGGCACCCACTTAGAAAAAAGCTTTTTCGTGGCCAAATTTTTATGTAAAATAGTGAAAACACTACCAGCTGAAATCTTCACTATCTCGGCTATCTCTCGCACTTTTACCTTCCGATCTTCCAATACGATTTTGAGGACTTGGTTAATATTTTGTTGAGTCACTGCTTCATTTGGACGACCTGAGCGTTCCCCATCATTGGTGTCCATGCGACCGCGTTTGAAGTCGGCATACCACCGACAAATGGTTGCTTTAGAGGGAGCTGATCCTGCATAACATTTTATAAGCCATTGCTGTGCTTCAACGGTATTTTTTTCCATTAAAAAACAATGTTTTATCAACACGCGAAACTCGTTTTTTTCCATTGTATCGAAATTACAACCGTAGCGTCACTTAAATGTTTCAAAATCAATAATTTTATTGTTCCATTTTTAAAAATTTGACACATATTCTTGTATTGATAGCCAGTACTTTTTAAAAATCAAAAGAGTTTTTAATATATGCGCCATTTCCAGGTTAGTCTCGGGACTTATTGAACGATCTAGTAATTATGTGTTATTCTCGATCTCCAGGTATCTACGTACCAAGTTTTATTAAAATCGGTCCAGTAGCTTTTGCATTAAAGAGTAACAAACATACATCGATCGTCATAAACTTTCGCATTTTATTATACTAGAATTTACCCGCGGCTTCGCTCGCATTGAATTATTTTTTAAATAAAAAGTATCCTATATTACTTTTGATACCTCCAAGAATATGTGTACAAAGTTTCATGATGACCGGTTAAGTAGTTTTCGCGTGAAAGCGTAACAAACAAACTTACATTCACATTTGTAATATTAATTAGGGATAATTAGGGATTTGTAATATTTGTAGAATATATCTTTCAACATACAGAAATTTCTTCCTAAGGTAGGCGTCTTAATGCCTATGTAAATAGGTAACAGCCGACTAACTAATATAATCCAAATTTTAATTTATCTTTTCATTCGTAAGCTCCGATGGATCCTTCTCAAACCAGGCCTTCATCCACCAGAATACTTACAGGCCGTTTTAGCTACACCTGTGACCAAGCTTTATATTTTAACGAGGGTAGTTTTAATAATCCTTAGAGCTTAACTTTAAAAATATATCCAACGCGTCCATCACACGTCCAGTTTTGGGTAAGACTTTCGTACCGACCTAATCTTTACAATCCTTATGCGTCTATTTGTTTGGGTCTTGAGTTCTTGACGGATTTTATTTACACTTGAAACTAATTTATATAAAAACTGTATCAGAAACATTATTAAATTAAAAAAGAAAACTAAATGTATTTTATTAAAAACTAGCTGCTGCCCGCGACGTCGTCTGCGTGAGTTCACTGCTCGTTCCTCGTAGGCGATAGCGTGATAATATGTAGCCTATGTTCTGACCAGACTTCCTAATAATATTCGTGCCAAATTTGAAGTAAATCCATGCAGTACTTTTTGAGTTTATCCCGGACATACATTGACTTTCCTATCATTTTATTATAATTACTAGCTGCTGCCCGCGACGTCGTCTGCGTGCGTTCACTGCTCGTTCCCCGTAGGTGATAGCGTGATAATATGTAGCCTATGTTCTAACCCGACTTCTTAATAATATTCGTGACAAATTTGAAGTAAATCCACGCAGTACTTTTTGAGTTTATCCCGGACATACATTTGAAGAAATAAAGGTTCACTGCTCGTTACCCGTAGGTGATAGCGTGATAATATGTAGCCTATGTTCTGACCCGACTTCTTAGTAATATTCTTGCCAAATTTGAAGTAAATCCATGCAGTACTTTCTGAGTTTATCCCGGACATACATACAGACAAACAGACAAAAATTCTAAAAACTATATTTTTGGCTTTGGTATCGATTGTAGATCACACCCCAAGTATTCTTTTAAAAAAATATTCAATGTACAGTTTTGACTTTCCTACCATTTTATTATATGTATAGATTATGACAGATTGTTATTACATCAAATCTTAAACCGGTACTAACTTTTTTAAACAATCTAAAGTAATTTTACTCAAAAATTACTTAAAAATTATTTAATACAAAATAATGAAAAAATATAAACGGAAGTTCTGTTACATATTTATAGTTTATCGAGAAAAACAAACAAGTGTAACTTCTTGTTTTAACTTGCTCTTAAAGCCATTGAAGCGATTTTAATGATAATATCATCGTTAGAAGAAAGCGCTGCGAATCATAGCAACGGCCATTAATATCAATACTATACGAATCGCAGGACGACTCATTTATCGTACACAAGACAAACGTACACAGAAATACATTTACATAAACACACACACATGCATATGCCATTAAATTCGAAACACAAATTTTATGTAAAAAGTACAATGAAAGAAATGTTAGAATCATCCTTGAAACCATTTAAAATGAAAACTGAATGTATTTGAAAAAATAATAAGTTATTTGAAAGAGACAAGTTGTTAATAAAATGTTTTAAAAAACATAAGTAATTTAAACAATTAAAATAAAACTTTTACCTTTTTTTTTGTATTTGACAAAAAATACGTCATAAAAGCCTTAAGTATTTTTTTAATTTAAAAATACTAAGCGTATTTATTATGATGTAGTAATGTAGACATGTCTTTTTGTAAAAGTACTTTGTATATTCACAATTCTCGCATCGCTTTTTAATCTAAAACGTTACAAAATACTTAACGAAAAACTATTCAGTACCTCAAAAGGTAGACTGCTCACTTGGTTTTACCTGTTTAACAACGCTTTTTTATCAGACAGCGTCTTTTGTAAGTTTTAAATAAGCTTTTTACAATATTATATTTAAAGTCGGATATAATATTCCTAAATTAGTGCATCGAACAAACAAACTTTTCAACTTTTTCAAGTATAAATGTGCCTATTTCAATGCTATCGAACTATTGCTATCTTTTAATTAAAAATTAACATAATAATACAAAAAGGTAAAGAAATTATTCATAGCCGTGTATATTTAAAGAGAATCGTTTTAAATTTTAAAAAGCATCGAACATTTATCATTAACACAATAGAAATGAAAATTAAACGCTTAACGATGTTTACGTATAAAGTAAGCGAAGTTCGATTAAAATATCATTCAGTCATTTTTAAAAGCAAAACTTAAATGTACGAACATCGCAAAGGTCGTAATGACAAGTGAAATTTTCAGAAACGGTTTTTCGACGGTGAGTAAATAAAATAAATTAACATATTTATATCATAATTATATATTTTTATTCGTTTTGTCTATGAGACCCGACTTTGAGATAATTTGTAATTAATTCTATTGTTAATTATTCTAAAAATGCTTGAAAAATATTAAATCTTATATGTAGGTATATAACTAGATTTTGATTAAATATATAAACAATTAAATAAAAAATCATATCTATACTTAGTTAACACTTTAAAAGTAAAATTACTTTTAATGAATTAAATGTATCTAATTTGTATGAATTTGGCGGCAAATTGACCTTTGAACATTTCCTATGTTAACAAGTAACTGATTTAAATTTAAACATTAATTAAACTGCGTCGTAAAAATAATTATAGCATTTTATATATTAAACTAAAAATATGTACATTTTTATTTCAAGATAAATTTGAACAAAAAAAAAACCGTATTAGAACCAGACGTCCTTCCCAACACGTAAACGCAAGTAAACAGTTGGAATGTATGTCTACGATTAATAATAATTTTAGGACGCCGAAAACTGTCCGCGTACCCCGTTTTTGTCAAACTTTTTGCTAAAAGAAGGGGTATTAAGGAAATTAGAACGGAAAATCTTGCTGTTTTCGGGTCGAAATATTTATGGTATTTCGCTGGGTTAAGCACTTTAACAGATTAACAAAAATATTTATATTTATTCTTTTGATGATAAACTTTTTTATTTTTTAGTTTGTAAAGAAGGATTTAGTCTCATTTTTTCTTCTCTCGTAAATAGATCTGTTATGGGAAAGATGACAATTATTTGTCTTTTGTCTCAAAACGGGTTAATTAATATATTTTTTATTTACCTATTGTATTACGACTTGCAAGTATAGCGCCTATTGCTATTGTGATAAAGATGAGTTTAATGTCAATATTAGGTATGTATCATCTGATGTGACTATATGTACGTCAGTAGAAAAACAGAGAAATGAAGAAAACACATTTTTATTACCCTACACTTTACACTTTTATTGTTATTTCATTTAGAAAAGACAATTCTAAGTTTCTAACTGAGGTAGGGCGCAGCAGGAAATTTCCTGCTCAAAAAACGGAGCAGCCCGACTGGGTATTACCTCGATCTTACAGAAGATCACAGCTAAACAATACTGCTTTCAAGCATGCAGTGTTGTGTTCCTGTTGGTGAGTAGGATGACCAGAGCTCTTGGGGGAATTGGGGCTATCCCCGATGGGATGGGACCCTATGGTCGGCAACGCGCTTGCGATGCTTCTGGTGTTGCAGACGTCAATAAGCTACGGTAATCGCTTACCATCAGGTGAGCTGTATCCTTTTTTGCCGACTTAGTTACATAAATAAATAAAATATAAATAAAAAGCTTATGGATACCTGCAACACCAGGAGACCAGTTGACCCTATTACCCCCCCCCCCTCCCTTCCTAGAACCTCTGGCTACCTTACTCACCACTGGAACATAATATTATTTAAGAGCAGTCTTATTTGTCTGTAATCTTCTGTAAGTTTGAGGTACTGGGGAAGTGGGGGGTAGTGGGGAAGTATCCCCAGTCGGTCTGATCCAGATTTTGAGCAACATACCTATCCTACTGTGGACTTATGCGCGATTCCGTTGACAACATTTTTAAACGGGACGTCTGGTCACGTTAGTTATATTAGTAGGTTACACCAAAGTATAACCTGCAAGTATCAGCCATCTTTAGGTATCAACAACAATGATTAGACAATTACAATTAGGTGTAACTATACATCATATCTTCGACGTAACCTAAAAACAATTGATATTCTTACCTATATATTATATAATTAGTGAAATAAACAAGCCAAATTAAATAATTATCTTCACATTGTTAAAAACAACCATTGGATCAAACGAATTAAAATGGAAATTCCAACTTCATAATCGTAAAATTATTTTAAAGTATAATTTTAAAATTCTGCGAAACACATTTTAATTCAGTTTTTATAAACTAAATTATTACATCTTATTTTAAACTGTGAGATAATCTTGTCAAAATTCGCCTGGAGTGTAGTCATTTTTCTGCTAGGGTCAGTTCCAAAATATGTCGTAATGAATGTCCCGCCCTTTATAAGCATTAATCCTTTGACCCTCTCATCTTTAGGGGAAGCAATCTCGCCTTCAAATCAAAGCACTTTATACCTCCCTAGATTACAACGTCATGCTGGATGTAATTAATCCTCAAAACACATACATAATTGTATTCTCCTAATTTTAGTATCTTAATTTTTTTTTCCTACATCAAGAGACGGTCAACAATTAATGTAAATTGGCTCACACCAGTTTTTGAATGAACAACTTTTGTCGAAACTATTCAGTATTTATCACTCAGCAGATATTGTTATACCATACAATTACTTAAAATAAACATTTTTTTTCGCTATTTTTTGTTTAAAATAAATCGTAAGTGAACGATAGTTTAATTAAAATAAGATAAATAATTGATTTATTAATCACAGTGTGAAACTAAAACTGATAACAAATTGTTATTCCATGTTGATTCGCTCATCATTTAGTTTGACAATTCATTTAACTATAAACAATTTTTGTTTCTATTTTTTTTCTGAACCACGTTCTTTGATGGTTTTTTACGTATTTTTTGTGTTAGTTCCAATTAACCGCTTCAATGTATACCCATAAATCATTTATGTCATTAGTTATACAATTTGTACGATTTGCTTTGACTTGCTTGTTTGTACTGGCGTTCATTTTTTGCTTCTTAATAATTTCATAAATCTTTACTTGTCAACGATTTTAAAATTAAATCATTATAATCAAATGAGAAGTCTAAGTAGTCGGAGTAATTTTCGATAGTGCGGAAGGTGTAACTACAATACATTAATTTAACACAGATTCCTTTGCGGTGAATCAATCCTTCACGAAGTCCTATTAAAAGTCAGCCACCACCTCGAATTTCCAGCCTCATGCCATTAAGTAGTGCTCCAAACTTTAATTATGTTCAGGCTGTGACCAATCGCGTTCGTGTTTGCCTATTCTTACAAGTCATGCGACGTGCTACCGAATCCTATAACTCTACTAAAGGTGAGGTACTAACATTAGCCTCTATGAACGTCTAGAAATCATCTCTATTATTATAAGATATAAGTCCCAATTTGTTTTAAACTCAAATCTATATTGACAGCATTTTAAATTTTACACATTGATAAGCAGTTTTCGACAATATAAATCAACAGATGATGACGTAATTTCAACTTTATTAACCACTGCACCGAGATCAAAATCGCGTTGGTGCGTTACAAAAATTTGATAGAAGAGTTAAAATTGAGTCGTGTTTCTTCAATAGATTTCGGTGCCCGAAGGAACGTGGCCCACAGTTTCATTGTTGGACAGTGAATAAACCGTCTCGGTAGGATGACGTATCGGTTTTAGCTCAGAAACTAATTTGGAATATCACAATGAGTATCGATGCCGAACCTAAACAGCTTTTGAATGTGCGAAGATTGCCGACGACGTTCCATCATGTACGTACTCGGCGCGCGAGGATCACGCGGTTCCTAGGTATTTGAAACTAGTTTAGCAACATCATTCTAGACCGCTTCAGGTTAAATAAGATAGACTGAATTTATAAATACCACCATCAATCATTTTATTAACTGCATTAGTCGTTTCAATTACACGGTTAATAGAAATGAGCTAAAATAATTTACCTACTACTTATTATAATTATTCGTATTCTTTAGTAGATTAAGTTTGAGGAAGTTAGTTACCCAAGATGCGTGAAAAACGCCGTGAAGGTGGCATCCTGTCTTTATTACCGTGTTCGTCTCTTGAGCAAATAAAAAATACGATGAAACTAAGCTCAATTTGTTCCGGCTACCTGCGGATGTCGTTCAAGGGCAAAATTCGCTTTCCGATGATGAATTATATAGCATTTAGATAAATTTTTTTATTTATAAATAAATGTGTAATATTAATAAAATATGTTTTTTATTCGTGTTCAATTGCGTACCCAAATTATTTTGCACGTTAAAAATAAATACGATACAAATAAATTGTTCACAAAGAGTAAAAAAACACGCTACTAATTGTTTGCCACACCACAAGGTTATTAACTTATTATTTTTTTCTTCTTTTCAGGTCTTTGGCTCAAAAGCAGATCTCCAGCTGCATACGCAGATTCATCTCCGCGAAGCGAAGCCCTACCGATGCACCCAGTGTCCAAAAGCCTTCGCAAACTCGTCGTATTTAGCTCAGCATTCCCGTATCCACTTAGGAATCAAACCATACCGCTGTGAGATTTGCCAGCGCAAGTTCACGCAGCTATCTCACCTGCAGCAGCACATTCGTACGCATACAGGTGATAAACCTTACCGCTGTACTCAAATCGGATGCACCAAAGCTTTTTCTCAGTTGTCAAACTTGCAAAGTCACAGTCGCTGTCACCAAACCGACAAGCCTTTCAAATGTAATTCATGCTACAAGTGTTTCGCCCAAGAGAAAGATCTTCTTGAACACATTCCGAAACATAAAGAATCGAAACATCTAAAAACGCACATTTGCCAGTACTGCGGCAAGAGCTATACCCAGGAAACTTACTTAAGTAAGCACATGAACAAGCACGCCGAAAGAGCCGATAAGCGGCCGCCGATATCTGCCTTGGGGCTGAGCGGGCTCAATAGGTCTTTAGCAGCGGCCGCTCCGACGGCAGCGCCTTTCGCGGACCATCCTTACTGGCCAAAAGTAAGCCCAGATTCTGCGGCTCACATGTCTGATGATGGTGGCTATCACCAGCAACGAGAAAGCGACGATCACCACGAGCATCAACTCCAGCAGCAGCGAGCGCTGTTCGCACAGCACGAAGCTCAAGAAGATCGCATACAACCCCCAGTGTCGTCAGCTGCAAATTCTGCTTTTACTCCTATCAACTCAATGGCCCCACATCTCAATGGACTATCGCACCACAGCGCGCTCCAGACGAGACCATATTTATACGACCCGCTGCACTTCCAACAAGGAAAGCAGCAGCCGAACTCGTTTCCTAACCAGCTGATATCTCTTCACCAGATTCGAAACTACGCTCACCAGCCCTCGTCACTCTTGCCCGCAGAACACATTCTGCCTCATTCTTTATCCCACAAAGAAAAACAGTAACCTTTCCTTGCCGTATCTGTAGGTGCACTTACTTTAGAACTTATGATGGTATTATTAGTATATAAAGATAAACGAAAATTATTAAAATGTTTAGAATCTCGTTCTCCAAGACAGTGGTATTATGTATGAAATACGAATTTTTTTTCTCATTAGTGATGCGAATTTCGTGTTTTTAGACTTATATCGATATTGTGTATAAATATTCTGAATCTGATATATTATGAAAAATATTGTATGAAATGTGATTTAAAATTTTATGTGGATCAAACTCGACTTTATTATTGAATATTTTTTTTCATTAAAGCACAGTTTTCCTTAAAGCGGCTGGACAGAAAGATATTTCAAATCCTAATAACTGATATACAAATGCAAAGAATATCTCATCAACTGCTGCCTTTTCGAAAACTAATCTTTATATTGTATCTACTTTAAAAGCAATAATATTGTCGAAGAACTTCTTGTAAAAGTTATAGAAATAATATTATTACAATCGCATAATAAAATGGCTTTACAAAAATAATAAATACACTTTGATGTTTTAATTATTCTGTGAATTTATTCACATTTTAACTTGTAAATTAGAAAATATGATATAGAAAACAGATATTATTTTGAATAAAATAGCTATAATTTTTAACAAAATGTATTACGATGAATTCTATAAAGCACCAACAATAGTAAATAATTTTATCGTTTTAAAACCCGTAATAAGCGACATAGTATTTAAATAAAATGTGTTGATTGATAGTTAATAAAAAACAGAGTTCCTGAACGATACATTAATAGTGAAGTTACAATATCGATAAAATACAAATTCCACTTTAATTTTTTTTTAAAATAATAAATGTTCTAAACGAGACAGATCTCTTTAAACCATCAACCATTTGCACTCAGTTCCTACTTAGGTCGAATAAAAACTTAATTAGCTTTATTCTTTCTTTCGTTTACTGATATGTATACGGCGTTAATTAGTTTATTCTGATTACTATTTTAGAAAATGTGATCTTCCTTCAGATTTGCGCATTTTTTTATACTGGGAGTAGATATGGAGAGTTGTTGTATAATTTTATGTTGATAAGAATAAATGGGCGTAGAGATTTCCTTAATGAAATCAAGGTTGTGATAGTATGTTCTTGTTTCGTATTAAACTTGTATTACTCGATCATATTAAATATCGATAATGTTATTTTGTAATCGTTGAAGAAACTTCAAGAGTGACATACGAAGGTGAAAAATAATAATTATTGCTATATTTTATAGTAGGATACATTTTTTATTTATATCCTACTATCGACTGTAATATTGTAATTTTCAATCTTGAAGGCTGAATACATTTTCTATTAGCATTTGTAATTTACTTGTGTGTCTAATATCGACGGGTGGCCAAAATTGTTTTTTCTCATCTATCGATATCGATAAAACCGCACTTTTGTAAATATTTTGTAAATAATGAAACATGATTTTTTAAAAACTTAAAATTTATTGAGATATTTTTTTTTTCATTTTAAGTCTATAATGCTTATGCTCAATTATATTAAACATTAAGATGTCGTTTGATATGTGGTAGATAAAACTGTAAAGATAAATAGTACAGTGACAAAAAGATTTAGTCACAGAAAGTGTCAAGTGTATACATTTATTTTGGTGATAGACGATTATTAAGTTTCTTTCGTACTTAACAGTTGACATTTTTACGTTGACAAGTTTTTATCGATATTGACAATTTTACAATTGATTTCACAGCACTAAGCATAGCCTGTTGATCAAATTATGTTGCAATTAAATTGCTCTTAAAAGTTATCGTTTTTATAATATATCGTTGAATGTTACTGGTGGAATTACAAAGAGCATACGGAAATCAATTGTCTAACTGCTTTATCGATTGAAATTAGAATAATTTCGAAGTATACGAAACACAAATTGATTTTAAAAGCAGAAAAAATGAAATGTGATAGGAATCTGAGCGAGGAAAAATATACGTTGTATTTTTCGAAGATCTTTCATCTAAATTGTGCAATTGGTCTTGTGTATTAGTTTACAAGTTGTTAGGTTGTGGTTGCTTGTGATTCGGACCGTTCTGTAAGAGCTCGGCCGGCCGTCTGTCCATACGTCACAAAGTTAGCCAAATGATAATATTAAGTTCTTGTACAAATTTAAAAACATTGTTTTTTTATTATAATCAACGGCGGGCAATACTGTATCTCTTCCAGTTTGTTGTTAGTGCTTACGCAAAATGTAGATAGACAAGTTTATTCAATTTTTTTTTATTCGGTTGTAAGGGATGAAAGGTCTCCAATATCTCTCTATTGTAAGTAGAAATGTGATATTGTAATGATTTCTTTTTTTTTTTAAGCGTAGTTTAATTAAATACATATTTTTGTAAGTAATTTCGTTTTACGATAGTTTTCGCTTTGTCTAGCGTTCCAATTTATGATTTTAGATTAAAGTGGTCTTTTTTGTTACTTAAAATTGATTAAAAATAATTACAAATACGCCAATGAACATTTTATTTTATTTATACACTCCTATATCCTCGGTTATTTTAAAAAAAATGTACATACAATTTTAATATAAAACTAGCCAACCCGTGCCCACTCGTTGCGCATTAATAATTATTTTTATTAAATTCTTCTAACGACGATATCTCAAAAATTATTCATCTGATTGATATAGTCTAAAGCGCAATTTTAATCAGCATTAAATGCATAACATATTTATTTGGATAAGGATTAATACTGAACTAAAGAAAATAGCTTTAAAAATGACGTAGGGTTTTTAATTAAAAATTTGAACATAAAAGTGGTTATTGTAAGTCAACCGTTATAGATAGAGGTATACCATCGCGGACTTTTTGTAGCATTTTAATAGATTTTGAATTATCTACATTACTTAACTATATCTTTGCTAGTTTACGCGGCGTTCGCGTGGGAAGCTCCCCGTTGGGAATATTTTTTGCGACCTCTTCAACATTTATCACCGTATTTCTGCTAATTTACATAAAAGCATAATAAATTATACACCTAAACCTTCCTCAAGAATCACTCTTTCTATTGTTGAAAAATGTATAAAAATCCGTTTGGTAGTTTTCGAGTATATTTCGTTCAGACAGACAGGAGGACAGAAAGACGCGGCCGGGGGACTTCCTTTTATAATAAGTCTAGATAAAAGATATATCTACATATACACAACAGAGAGACATACATTTATGACAAATATGTGTAGGTTTAATTGCACTATATTTTATGCAGGAAATGACAAAATTTAAAATGATAAACAGTCTTTTCAAAGAGTAACTGCTGTGTTTCTTTTCGATTCTTTTCAACAGAATCTACATTCTGTATGGCACTTAGTCAGTCAGTCAATCTACTTCACATTCTTTATTTATCTTTATATTATAAATGTGGTTAACGAGCCTACGGTACTGATGGAAAGTGGGTACCGTAGCTAATGGACTCCGACTTCGGGAACACCAGGAACGTAACTGAGGTAGGGCACAGCAGGAAATTTCCGGCTCAAAATGTGGAGCAGCCCGACTGGGGTAGTACCTCGACCTTACAGAAGACCACAGCTAAATTATACTGTTTTCAAGCAGTATTGTGTTCCTGTTGGTGAGTAAGGTGACCAGAGCTCCTGGGGGGGATTGGGGATAGGGTCGGCAACGCGATTGCGATGCTTCTGGTGTTGCAGGCGTCTATAGGCTACGGTCTTACCATCAGGTGAGCCGTACGCAGTGTTGCCAGATGCACTGTAATTACAGTAGATCTACCGTATTTTCAAGCCATCTACTGTACACTGTATTGTTATAAATACAGTGTATGGAGAACACTGTATTTTTTAGGAAACAAGTTTCATTAATTTTGTTATAATGAGTGCCACTGTAATTGAAATTTTTAAAATCATGAACGCGACTTATCGCAAAAGTACGAGTAGGTATGTAATGTAGGGGAATCCCTATTCAGTTTTTCATTAGCAAAACAGTTAAACAGTATCACCCGGCTAGAAGGAAAGAACAACTTAACAACTACAGTTTGATGTAAATAGTGTGTCTTTCAAATTAGTTAAGTTTTAGAGGATCGGCGAGGGAAGTATTATTTTTATTAGTTTCAGTTGTTATACGTACGTGCAAGCGTGTAAAAAAAAAAGATTTAATTTGTTTATCTAATTAAAATTTCTAAATTAATCATTACTTCTTCGGAAGACAATAATAGTGTACCGTCAACTCCCAAAAAAGCTAAGAAACGGCACTATAAACAAAAATTCCGAAATGAGTGGCTCAGTGACATTAACCGTAAAAATTAGCTTCAGCGTGATCCAAACGACCCCTATCGTGCAATTTTTGTGTTATGTGATACAAAAATATTAGCTGACAGAATTGCTATAAAAAGGCATGGTGAAGGAAATAAACATTTAAAAAATCTAAACCATTGTCATCTCACCCATCAATTACCACAGTGTTTGAAAAGACGACTTTAAAATCGGAAGATAAACGAAAAATGGCTGAAATCAAATTGGCGGCATTCAAGGCGGAACATTAAATCGCGATTTTTTTTTGTGTTATTTGCACTGTAAAATACACTGCATTTTGTTTTTGTTTTTACTGTATTTATGACAAAAACACTGTAATTTTTAGTAGGTTACACCGTATTATCAGATTGTCCATCTGGCAACACTGGCCGTACGCTTGTTTGCCAACCTACTTACATAAAAAAAAGAACATTACAAGCGCAGTGCCGACCATTCTCGACCCACTTCGGAGCTCTGGCCACCATATTCACCACAGAAATACAACACTACTTGAAAGCAGTTTTATTTAGCTGTGTTATCTTCTGGAAGGTTTTCACTTTCTCAGTGGGTCTGCTCCAAATTTTGAGCAAGATATTTCCTGCTGTGATCTAGCTCAAAAAAATAAAAAAAACAATATAATTTCGTTTGTAAAACGACGATTCAATGTGCCTTTGAAGCTCAATAGAATAAAAAAAATATTAATGATTTATATTAGTTCTTTCACTAACAGAAAGCTACACTATTCAGGAGTGATCTACATCTACTGTAATATTTTATTGTTATTGAACAAAAAAATCAGTGAAAAATAAATAATATGTAAATCAAGCCGGAAATGTGCGAACGAAATGAAAATTTTACTATACATTTGCATCACAAAAATAAATAATTAACTCCCAACGATGTGGACACAGGTCGGCTAGTTCATTATAAATAAGAATATTAATAGAAATAAAAATGAAAAACTATAAAACTTTCCTTGTTTTTATTTAGTAAACAGTCGCAAATACATTATTGAATAGGTACTTAAAATAGGTATTTACAATATAAGGGGTCATTCTACCTACGTAGGTAAAATTCATACAGCACAAACCATTCAAAATTAGAAAGCAAAATATCATTTACTTTAAGAAATATAAAATAAGATGCAATTTATATAACAAAGGCGGATGATGGAAAAGATTTTTCGATAAAGTTAGTAATATTAAAAACGGACAAGAAAAATCTTATATCCATGATCAGCCTTAATCCAAAGAATAAAAGCGAATTATTAACCCTCCAACACACTTTTTAAAAGAAAAAGTTCGAGAGAAGGTATATAAGAGAAAGACAGTAGAAACGACTAATTCGCTTAAATCTTACGGTCTATAAATTACATCTTTCGTCTTAAAATATAAAAGGGAATATTTTTAAATAATACTTTATATGTATTGTCATTTAGTCGCCCTAAAAACTAAACGAGAATCATATAAATTTAAAAGAAACATTGACACGAGTCGACTAGAACTTTGATATCGAAATAAATATACAAATATGCTAATTAAGAAAAAAATATATTTGTATAAAATACAATATAACGATGTAGGAATAGAAAAACATGAACAACACAAATCTGTAGTTGGTAGTATTTCAGATCGAGCAGAGATCAATTCCGAAATCAGACAATACAACAAACAAAATGGAAATCTTAATAAAATTATAAATCAGAAAGCAGTGTATGTAGATCACGATAGTCTAAATTTGGATAATATACTTAAAACAAATACAAATAAAGATAATTTTGAAAATACACACGATATAGTTACTGTAATAAACGATGATGCAGATGTTGTTATATACGCAAATACACTAAATACAGTTGTTTTAGACTTCGACCTTGTAGGGTGATCCGGGGATGTGGTCGTCTCCCCACTTGACGATGACGATATACTCTCCCCTGTCCCTGACGACGTACCAGCACTCATAGTTATTCTTGCCCTTGTGCTTCAGCTGGACTTCATCGCAAGGTCCTTTGGGTCCGTAAATGCCGACGTATAAGATGTTGTTACCTGATTGAAATGATTTGAAAGTAAACTTTAAGACACATTCGACTACATAATTATGCATTTATTTAAAACTGTACATTTTGGTGTTTTTAGAGTAATTCTAGGTCTCTTTAAGTTCATAAAGACTTGAAACAATAGACAGATTTATACCTAATTGGTGGTAAAAAGTGTAAGATGTGAGAACTAGACTAGGATCTGAAAAGATAGGTCTTATAGGCTTACAACTAATACTTTGTTACAGACATTAAAAATGCATAGAAATGCTAAAAATTTTTGAAAGATTTTTGTTGCACCTAAAATGTATACATTTTAAGAAAATTATTTTATATTATATTAATTTTAATAATTCTTATAGACTTCATGATAAAAAAATAAAGGTCATCTTTTCCTACCACGAAAAATTATGTGTGAAAAAAATTATTCAATAATTAATTATTTACTAACACACCTTTGTATCTTAACACATCACATACGATAGCTCAGAACTTTTATCTTTAAAATGGATATGAAAAGTAAGACCTCGTAGGAATTTCGCTTAAAAAAGATAGCAACACAGATCTCTTCTATAGGATCTAAGAAACCATATCCTGAAGAGGTCTCTTACCAGCATCGCCAGCGTGCACCGTGAATTGGTTGTGCTTGTTCAAATACGCCTTCTTCAGACCCATGCCCTTGCTGGTGACCTTCGTGGCGTCAGACTTGAAGTGCGGCAGTACGGGACCTTGCTTCTGAGCACTCTTCGCTACCTTCTGAACCGTTTCCACTGTTACTGATGAGGTCTCCTGGGCACCGATCTCAGCCAAGTTTTCGCCTACGATTACAAGATGTGTATTTATTATGAAAAAGCATTTAATTTTACATTAAGTGTTGACTGTATAACCAATATATATAATTATATTAAATTCTTACTGAGCAACTTAAATTTTGAAATCATCATAAAACTTATTTAACTAAATGTTAGATATTAATCAAATGTTTTAACTAATATTTTTTCTTTAAATCTATTTGGTACCTACTTCTAATGCAATGGTATCATCAACTTTTATTTTACTTCTTACTGGTGGTTGAAAACATTCCCAATAATCTTTTTTTTTACAATTGAAATATACATAAACAATTACCCGTCGCTTCAATTTTGAAAGGTGAGCCGACGATGTGATGTCCGTTGTACTTAATGCTCATGTAATAGAAGCCGGGGGCCAGAGGCGTGTATCGTACCTGGACAAATGCATTTTATAAATTTATCATAGTAGTCATAGTAGTGTGTCACAAACAGACATCAAAAATAAAAAATGTATAAAATTATGTAAAAGTTTTGTTTATTTTATTAAACTATTTTCGCCAAATTTTACTGCAAATTTTTTTAAACTATATTCGCCAAATTAAGGTTGATAATAATTTAAAGACTTCTTATATTCTGTAATAAATTTAAATTTACGATTAGTAGCTAAAGTTATTATCTTAATAATTGTTTGTTAAGTCATCATTCCTTATGTGTGTATTTGTTAATTATTCTATAAAATAAAAATTAAAATGAACTTTAATATTTACACTGTACTTTTTAATTTTCCTAAATACACAGTATGTAACTTACGTTTCTGTTCCTTAAGCAGCGAATGACAAGAAAAAATATTTTATTTTATTTTTAAAACGTTTATATTTACAATAACTAATTTATCATTATGTAAAAGTCTTCTTGAGAAGTTACTTCATTAGAAATATTATAAAAATCGAACGAAACTAACAGAAGAAAAACTTAAAAGCTTATCTTTTAGGATTAAAGTTTAATAGGCTTGTCGGTAAAGTTCAAAGTTGAAAAAATAATAATAAGGAAAGCTATTTAATGGTCAATCGGGCTTCAATTTGTATACCTGGAAGCTTTATAATCTTAACGGCTTGCGAACGTCATACAATAAGCCTATATCTATTGCTACTTTTGACAGATTCTTTAGAAATATTATTCACAACGCCGTGGCGCAGCGGTCACTGTACTGGCCGCTGTGCTGGAGGTCACGGGTTTGATCTTTAATAGCTAACATTGGTTATAGATCCCACAGATGTTTGCCGTACTCTAGACGTTTGTGTGTTTCCAGAAACCCAACACAGGAAAGATCCTAGTGGGGGCCGTTGAAAACGAGGCGTTTCACTTCAGCCTGTAATATCCCACTGCTGGGCATAGGCCTCTTTACCTATGTAGGAGAAAGACTGATCTTTCTCCTACAGCTTAATCCACCACGCAGCTCCAATTGCGGGTTGGCGGATATATTCCCTACTATGAGTAGCGATCACTATCAGGTGTAGGTACATGACAACAACCGGGACCGACAGCTTAACGTGCTCTCCGAGGCACGGTGGGGAGACCCACAAGGACTAACATCCAGACCGGAAATAAATATTTGTATAAACACAAATATTCGACGAGGCATTTATTTATTTACCTTGTAGCCTTCTTCAACTTCAGTGCAGTCCATGGCTACTCTGGAGGGTCCGTCCATGGTGACCGCCAGGATACCAGCTCCAGCATTGCAAGTATCAATTATCAGGTCAGTTTTAGCGCCTGTAACATTTTATAAGTGTTTAGTGAAAAAAAAAATACAAAAAAAATGTAGTAAAATACCCACAGAAAAGTTATCAAAGCTTAGTCTTACGGAATTATTTACAATCTTAAATAGTTATCCTGAATTCTATACTGACTACTGAGAAAATAAGGAATCCTGGTTACATAAAAGTTGTTGCAAAATGTTGTAAAGACTTTATATTTTTGTATTTATTTAATTTATTTAAATTTGAAAAAGCTGTTTTTTAATCAACGGATGGAAGCCTGAAAGACTTAGATGACTTTAGTTTATTTCACTCACAAAGTTTACGATAAAATTACATAAAGCTGTTAAAGTCAGCGACGATTTAGCAGTGCTTCTGAAACTTACTCGAATAGAGAGATTTTTAATTTTTTGATATTTAAACATAGTAAGTAATAAGTATTACTAACACTACTATTACAAATGAAAAAGAATTTTTTTATATCTGATACTCTTTTCTCGCAAAAACAACAACATCGATTTTAATAAAACTTGATACATAAATTGCCGAAGATGCAGATTAACACATAGGCTATTTTTCATCCTGACATTTCCACAAAACCAAAAGATATCCAGATACGACCACGAGGTGCTAATTACAAAATAATATTCGTCGATAAAGAATCAATCTCTATAATTACAGTAACAGAAAATTCTAGATTGACTTAAAATTTTCTTTCTTCTAAATTAAATGATTTTCGCTTATCATGTTCTAAGAAACGGATAAACATTTAAAGTTTTTATGAGACCGCATAAGTGTATAATTATATCCACACCTTCATAGATAAGGAAATAGGTATAGTTATTATGTTTACTACTAGTTTTCGTTATCTGCAATCGATATCCTAAATATCGTTCGAATTATTTTTAAAAGTAATCTATTAATTACGCGTAATGGTATCGAGAATGTTAATTGCAGCTATGTTTATTCAATTATCCAAAAAATATGCTCAGTATTCGTCAAATTTTAACACTATTAAATGATATTTTATGTACGTTGATACGTTGATATACCAATATAAGGATAACAATAATTTTTGAACTTTAATGCTCATTTAAAATCTATCGCATATTACTTTAAAAAGTCTAGTAATGTTCATTTTACGATAACAAGAAACTATTAGGTACTATTGGTTAACAAATTATTAACAATTTTGCAATCGGCAGCACAAACTGTTAAAAAGGCGAAGAATGTAAAAGATAAGTTGTCTTAATCCATTTTACATCATCGTACCTATATCGTTTATCTATTACAATTTTACTAAATACATGATATGGATTAATTGAATCATTATCATCATAGCATTTTCAACTGATTTCACTCAATTCTTTAGAGAGTTTTATATTCAGTAACCAAGTCAAAACTTTACAAAAAGGCTCACTCAAAAACATATTTTCGAGAAACTATTCTTTAATAACAAGTAATAATCAAAGTACTAAGTACATTAATCTATGTACTTATAACAACAACAAAATTGTATGAGTAAAACTGAGGTATGCAAGTAGCTATACTGTAGAAGTCCTTCAACATACATTGACCGCTGTGTATCTCTAGATAGAGATAGATAGATACAGGAAGATAGAGATCTTTTTGACTTATTAAGATCATGAACTCAATTATGTTAGTTTTATCAAATTTATGCTGTGTATCATGTATGTTTAAATTTAATAATTAATTTGAAGTCACGTACTCTGTCAACTGGTGTATGTAACTTGTCTTTGGTGGCCTAGCAAGGACGAATTCATAAAAATTAATACTTAGTACAAAAGTTTATGTAATTTGTAATCGGTATCATATTTTCAATATTAATTTTATTATAATATATGAAAACCAATATATTTTTTAATACGCACTATTTTGTGTGTTTTGTTTTCGTTGTTTATTTTTTCACATAATGTGTCATTTAAAAAAAAATGTGAAAGAACGTTTGTGTAAAGGATATTATTCGATTAACGATTTTATAGAAGACAGTACGCCTTGGGAATGATGTGATCGCCGCCAGGCTATTTCAACCTATAAAATTATTGTAAATTTCAATCTGCTGTGGAAAACATTACGATAAAAAAAATGACATTAGTCCCGCTGAGTTTCTTTCGCCAGTTCTTCTCAGGTCAGAGGCTTTTTCTTTCCGAACTGGTAGTAGACTCATGACGTTCAGTAAGAAATTGTAATAATTTTATGCTGAATAAAATATTTTGATTTTTGATTTTGAAATTTTTTTTATCTAGACTAATTGTAAGACATACTAAAAAACGTAGTATAAATTGTTTATTTAACTTTCAAACTTATAAATAAGATCGACATATTGAAACTAACACTTCAGTTTTATTTAATCTAATTTAGTATCAACGAAGGCTTAAATAAAACTTTTAATAATCATCGTACAAAATAATATATTATATCAGACGGGAAGCTACCATCATTTCGGAATGCAGACTCCGCTGACAAGAGTCGGCAGGAAGTCCAACAGTTATTTGTATTTAAAAATTGTTGTCATTACTTTTTATTAGTAACTAGCTTCTGCGCGCGACTTCGTCGGCGTGGACTCCGCTCCTATTGGTCTTAGCGTAATGATATATAGCCTATAGCCTTCCTCGATAAATGAGCTATCTAACACTGAAATAATTTTTCAAATCGGACCAGTAGATCCTGAGATTAGCGCGTTCAAACAAACAAACAAACAAACAAACAAACAATCAAACAAACAAACTCTTCAGCTTTATTATATTAGTATAGATAAACATATATAAATATTACTAAAATTAAATAAAAATAGATTATATACATATTTAAATGAATACTTTGATCTAGGAAGAAAATAATGACCTTTAAAAGTCAAAAATATGGTGATCACGACTATCCTTCCTTCTCGTGGGTGAAACATAAAATAATTATGCATGTGCAACTAGTATTTTGTTATTTGTAGGAAATACTGACGTCATCACTTCAGCCTATTGCAGTCCACCTCCCCAAGTTCTACATCCCGGTTTTCCGCAATCCTCATCATACTGACTTAAATGTATACGAGTATATTATAGAGATGACAAAATTGATAAATATAAAACTTCAAAAGAATTTCATCTTAATATATTATTGGATTCTTATTTGTTTTTTTATAAAGGTGTAACCAACAAGCGTACGGTACGCCCGATAGTTAGCGAATACTATCGCGTATAAATGCCTGCATCTACAAGTACCTAGTTGTAAGTGTAGGATACTTCTAGGAGCATTACAAGCGCGTTCGACTCTACTCCAGACCTTCCCAGGGAACCTTTTTTGCTACTTACTTACCACAGCAACACAACACCATTTGAGAGTTTGGCTGCTCCGAAATACCGAGCAAAATATATCTGCTGTTCTCTACCTAAGTATCTTATAGAATAATAAGCAAAACGTACCTGTCTTAACACTTCCTAGACCTGGTCCATGCGCGTGAACTGCGGCGGGATCGGCATCATCTTTACCGACCTGTACAACAAATATATTTGTAAGAATTGTATTAAAAATTATCACGTGTTATTGTGATGATGGTGGCCTCCCAAACGTGCTGGTGCTAGTCCCCTAAAATGTGAATGGAAGTTACTTAAATAATTTATTTATTTATTTATTTTTATTTATTTAATTATTCCCTTTGACTTTTCTACTATACAGGAAATGGGTACTTTCTGCAACACTCTTTGATTTGATGGATAATATAACTATCCCAGCAAAAGTCTCACATCTCTCATCTCAGCAAAGGTCTTCACAAAATATAAGATAATACCCCATACCCATATCAATGGCTTACATGCTCTCTGTGACAATTGGGGAGAGATACAAAACGACTATTTGAACAAATATTTGATTTTTTTGCATAATTTGAAAGTAATAAAAAGGACTTAAAATGACAAATGATTTACATAAACACGATATAACTAAGTGATTATAAAAACTAACTTGACGAAAGAACAACTCAATTCAGATTTCAGATTATACCTTGATCCTAAGAGGAGACGACGGAATGTGAACTCCGTTGAACTTGACGTTGATATTGTGGACGCCGTTCTCCCTAGGCATAAACCTGATGCTGTACTGGTCCCCATCGATGTTCTGGATGAAGCAGTCATCGGTCTTGCCCGATGGGGAGTTGACCTGCATAAAGAAAATACATTTATTAACGTGTAAAGATGTGGGCTATTAAGTTTATTTTTTAATCTATTCTAACGAGGTTTTAATGGTTGTACTAATTTCAAGATTTAATAGACTATTGAGTAAGTCTTATTTTTTTTAATTATTAGAGATAGTTTTGATACAAATCATGTCCGCGTGGAATTGTGCCAACAATGCTGGCAGCATTTCCCCGTTGAATCGCTATGCCGATTCTCTGGGCAAAAAATGCACCAGCCCTCTTGTCACCAGTGGAGGCAATAAGGCGAGGAGTTATCTCATAGTCTTATTTAGATAACCTGTTCATTGTAAAATACAAGACTATAGTAGTGTATAGTTTCCATTTGATATACAAACGATTAGCTAAATTCGACATGTACTTTTTTCCCATTCAACATTTCACAAATATAAACCTCAGCTAGGTTACCCATGTTCTCGTATAAATCTTTCTAGTTCGTGAAACAATACTGTAGCCATATTAATTTTTATAACGCATCGTGAAACTTCGACATCCATCTTGCGAGTTATAAAATATGAAGCGATATGATTTATGTTGAGGGCGGTCACGTGCGGTCAGTCTGTTTTATTACATTTTTTTTTACTAAGAATACATGTAACACCAGTGCGTGTTAAAACAAATATTATGGGAAATTTGTAAGGAAGTTTTTATATGTTTTTTTTTTAAGTGAAACTTCTTTAAGCGCATGAGGGGTAAAATTTGAACGACTACTAATGCAGCAACGCGTCTCGCGATCAGTACTTGGATGGGTGACCGCCTAGGAACACACACTAGTTTTTTTTTTTGTATTTTCAATTCGTTTTTTTTTTAAATTAGTTTTTTTGAATTAGTTTGCCAAAGAAGTTTCACTTCTGACATGTGTACTCTTAAGCACGTAATTTTTTTTTAAATATTATTATTTGTTATATTTTGTGTAGTGTATTATGTAAAGATGTAAGACTAAGGAAGTTTATGTGTAACATTTTTAAATTATTTGAAAAAATACATAATATACATAATATTAAAAAGTTGGACTTCGCATTTTAAAGTAGATAGATAGATAGATAAAGTAGGCACAGAAATCAGTCTATATTTCAGCTTTCAGGTTTTATTCCCATTTGTAAAGAGTTTAGATTTTCTGAGTAACTTTTATGAAAATAATCAGCAGTGACAAAATATATATAGATAATACCTAAGGTACCTACAGATTTGTCAGTGATATTTAAAAAAAAAATCTTAGTTGAAGCAATTATTGAGACGTGAAATGGGCGACATAAGCTCATGCCTCATGGTCAAGTGACAACACGGTTTTATTATTATTAATCTTTTCTAGCAATTGTAAAAAGTTTGCGAACATTATGCCTACAAAAGTCGAAAGTCGAGGATGACAATCAGTAGTAATTTTAATTTATAAAAGACTAATAATATCTTATACTATGATATTAATAAGTATATAAATACACAAAGCCTTGTGTTGTAGGTATGTTTATAAATAAATACAAAAATCCGAATCATTAAAAAAAATCAAAATAAATCATCGGTCAATCAATCTTCAAATAAAGAATCTTTACGTATCAACTTACTATCAAACACTGGACAATGTTACGCCTAGCAGTGGGTCCATCTATCATAAATCTTTAATAACAACTCCTCGTTGGATCTCATGTTCTCACGATAAATCAAATGACCCTCTTATTGGCGAACATATTGCCATGGATTCGCGGACTCCACACGGATTACTGACCGTAAATTTTAAATGAGCATTTGTATTATTATGAATAGCTTTTCGCATTTAAAGTTAAGAAAAACGTATGTATGTATTATTGATTTATCATTTTATCGCTGGCCCCTAAGTCACAGGATTTTTAATAATGCAAGCTACTAGGTACTGCTTGACGATTTGAATCATGCTTTACTAACTCACGATCACGATTCAGCCTGTAATATCACACTCCTGGGCATAGGCCTCTTCCCCGTGTAGGAGAAGAAATAACTTAATCCACCACGCTGCTCCAATGCGGGTTGGCGGATATATTCCCTACTATGAGTAACGATCGCTATCAGGTGTACATGATAACAACCGGGACCGACGGCTTAACGTGCTCTCTGAGGCACGATGGGGAGAACCACAAGGACTACACAAACACCCAGATGACAAACACCCAGTTTTACTAATTAATTAATCAAAATCAAAATCAAAAATAAATTTATTCAAATGAGCCCAATTATTCAATGAGGACTTACGAATCGTCATTTTACAAATTAAAAATTTAACGTGTTTATTGATTTTGTAAAAATATGTATTAGGTCCGCCCATTGTACTTCACAGTCTGTAAATGATATTTGTGGTTGTGATGTACAATAAAGTATAAATAAATAATAAATAAATAAATAAAATGTATCTAATAATGATTATTCAAACAATTGAAGCACTTGAAAGTCCAACGATGCTAGTCTTAAGCCCATTTATTATATTCAGAAAACGATTAGTTTTACAAACCACTAAATTCGGGACATGTGTGGTTCGAAATTAAACTGTTCGTGAGCAAAACGGGACGTTCTCTTAATATAAAAACCGGGAATTAGGCGTTCGTTTAAAAATCTAGCTATGTTGAAGTCCGATGCTATTTTCATTATTCCTTAGATATCCTTAGGGTACAAAATTATTAGTCCGTTGGTGCATTTTGCACCCTGTTTTTTATATTATATTATTTACTAGCTTCTGCGCGCGACTTCGTCGGCGTGGACTCCGCTCCTATTGGTCTTAGCGTGATGAAACATAGCCTATAGCCTTCCTCGATAAATGGGCTATCTAACACTGAAAGAATTTTTCAAATCGGCCCAGTAGAACCAGAGATTACCGCGTTCAAACAAACAAACAAACAAACAATCAAACAAACTCTTCAGCTTTATATATTAGTATAGATTATATGTATGATTGATACTAACCGTGCCGTTTAAGCTGCCCTTAGCACCATTCAGCCTGATGTAGAACTGCGTGGGTTTGTCAACTTGAGCGGAGTCTGGGAATTGTGCGACTTCAAGGAGATGGGCGTCGCCCACCGCTGGGGAAATGTACACCTTGAAGGGGGAGTCCGGGATGTGCTGCTCGTTGAACTTGAGACCGATGCGGTATTCACCTGTTTCAAGATATAGACACTTTTTAATTAACTGTTTCTGTTAAATGCGTCACACCTAACTTTCTTTGAGTACTTGTTCTACTTATTGAGTATTCATATCATTAATACTTGTGGATGTTTTATAATCAGATTAATAAAAGATTTCATTTTTATTATTTTTTTATTATGAACCGCCCAGTAGGATAAATAGTTGTATAATACCTTTGTCTGGGCTCTGAAAATAGAAACTACTCCTAGCCCTAAAATACCTGACAATATGGTATGTCATAATCGGAGATCAAACCCGCGACCTACGTCGTCGAAACTATTTTACATTACTTCTTTTAATAATTAATATTTTTATTAATTTTATTTTAAAACTAAAATTAATACAGTTTCTACCGCGTTCGGGTTTGTCGTTTTGCTGTTACAACGTTTTAATTTTTGAGTGTTTTTTTTTTAATTGAACATGGTACACAATAAAGTATTACTATTTTATTCGTTAATTATGGCAGTTTAATATGTACATGTATGCAATAAATATAGAAATAAATCTTTTATAAAGTACAATTAAAATAAATGTATTAATATAAATCTAATAGTGTTACATAAAAATAAGTGACCCTATACTCAGTCAAATTTGTAATTTTTATAAGTACAAAATAAACGTTAACACTTGTTAGAAGGAGAAAATAGGAAAAAAACATATATTAATTTAAAACGAAATATATATATTAATTTAAAAGTAAAATAAAATAATTTTAATTTAATAAGTTAAATTTAATAAGTTAAAAAAATGATAATTGTCGCTTGAAGTTGTTAAAAAGTACGGTAAAGTTGTACCAAGTAATTTTTGTAAATTACATATCAAAAATAATTAGAAAATGACTAAAAGAGGTAATTTGTATGTATTTCAAGTTTCGGCCATAATTAAACAGGCTATCAACGTTGATTAATTCACTTATATCGTTCAATTAAATCGGTGTTTCGTTTGATTTCATAAAATTAATCAACATTTGATTGACACGAATAAGCTTTGATAAAAAAAAAACCGCAAAACTACATAAAAGATTGTAACAAATTAATTTGTATTTTATTACAAGAAAAAATCGTAACATGCTATTTCTAACGATCCTCCCGAAATGTCCTATAAATTTTCTGTCCTATCGAAAAAACCGACAAAATTGAAAAAAAAACCGATACAAAAACGCAATTTGAATTTCAAGAAAGACGGTTTTTACGGAGGAGACGTCACTCAATCTGAATAACCGACTAACGATGGCGGCCATATTTCTTCTGGGCCTCTGGTGGAAATTTAAATTTTTCTCAAAATGTTTTTTCTGTATGAACATTCCAACTTCGTGGTGGGCATATTGTTACAGATTTATTTACATGTGTTTTTTTAAAAATGTTTTTCATTGATTGGACAAAAAATAGTCTTGCGTTTTTTTCGGGTATGTCGTGTTTTGTACTTTCAACTAGTGTTGGGACCGGTGACATCGTATTCGTATCGTGAGTTTAAGATAAAGTAAAATCTTTTATCAGTGGTATATTCTATTCTTTTAGTTACACACTTATAATTTGAATTTATTAACATGTTTAACAAATTAAGCCGATTTATACAAATTTTTTTATTTTACTTTTATTAATACAGCTATACATAACAAATTAGAAGTAACAATAAACACTAAAATCCATTTACAAGTTTTTACAAATAACAACTAAAGAGTGCAGATTTAACAGATTTTATTATTATTATAATTTTTTTCAGTTCATTGCATCATTTTATGAACTGTTACTACCCTAAAAAGAAATGAGTCTAATAAGAAATAATAGCATTAGGTTTATGACAGCTTATAATAACAATTTCTCAAAAAAAAAACTAGCAAATTCTATAACTATAACCACACACACGCATATATTATTATACATTTTATTTGGTTGACTACTACATAATATTAATACTGCTTTAACTATCGCAGTCCACTGCTGGACATAGGCCTCCAAAATTTTGTGTCAAACATCCCGTCTCTACACCATCCTCAACCAAAAACAGAAAACTTTTCACAATTTGAATTTAAACTAAATTCAACAAAACTCGGTGGCACCGGCCCCGATTCCCAAATAATGACGTAGGCCTCATGCAAAGCGGTGGTATTGACATGTTACGGGGTTCGATATCCCGGCTACTTCCTCTTGTTTCTTATACTTTAAAAAAACTTCGCATTCGTTTTTTGCTACTATCGCAGGTGAACCGAATATCTTACTGAATGAAGTAGTTATTTATGTTATTTTTAATGTTTTGTTACCCTAAACAATGATATAATTTAATACTCAAGGTTTTACATTCTAATTATTGATTTTTTATTATTGAGAATAGTAATACGTACAATTTGTATTGACGGGTTCGATTCTCGCTAATCTATCTCTATATACATAAAAGAGATTTCCACCCATTGACTCATCCCGATATCTCTGGAACCATAAGGCGTAGAGACTTGAAATTTGGTAGAGATATTCCTTTCTCCAAGTAGAGGTCAGCTAAGAACGGATTTTACAAAATTCCATCCACAAGAGGGGGTTGCGGGTGTTAATAGCATTATGGCAAAACAACGTTTGCGGGGTCAGCTAGTTTTTTTTTTTTTTTTTTATGTTACTAAGTCGACAAACAAGCGTACGGCTCACCATGGTAAGTGACTACCGTAGCCTATAGACGCCTGCAACACCAGAAGCGTCGCAAGCGCGTTGCCGACCCTATCCCCAATCCCCCCCAGGAGCTCTGGTCACCTTACTCACCAACAGGAACACAATACTGCTTGAACACAGTATTATTTAGCTGTGGTCTTCTGTAAGGTCGAGGTACTACCCCAGTCGGGCTGCTCCATATTTTGAGCAGGAAATTTCCTGCTGTGCCCTACCTCAGTTAAAAAGTTACGAATATTTATATTAATTAATGTTTGGATGTGTGTGCTTGCGTATTGTTTGCTTGTGTATTGTGTGCTTCTGGATCCCCGATACAGAAGTAAATGCAAATATGTGCTGTTGTGTGTGTGGTTATTATAAACATTACCATGTTACAGGTAAAAGAAGAACTCGCGTGCCGAAATAGCCCATTGGAGAGAACTAGATCAAACCGGATGAAACCTAGTGTTGGCTATTACATGAAGGGTAATGTCTTAAAACTAATCCACCACCACCACCACTTCAGCCTTTCACAGTCCACTGTTGAACATAGGCCTCCACAAGTTCGCGCCCGACATTATGACGCGAACTCATATGTTTTATGTGTGGTTACGGCACTAAAGAATGTAGCCACGCCCTCTCTTCCCGTGGGTGTCGTAAGAGGCGACTAAGGGATAACACAGTTCTACTACCACCTTGGAACTTAAAAAGCCGACGGATGGCGGGATAACCATCCATGCTGGCTTTGAAATACACAGGCCAAAGACGGGCAGCAGCGTCTTCGGTGCGACAAAGCCAGCCCTGCGGTCACCAACCCGCCTGCCCAGCGTGGTGACTATGGGCAAAACACATGAGTTCGCGTCATAATGTGTGAGAAAAACACTGCCAAGAAGCCTGGATACCTCTTAATTAATTTTAAGGTATTTTCAAACACAAATTATTCATTTTTTTTTCATTCGAATTTCTTCTATTTTTGAGAATTATTAGAGAGTTTTTTCTCATTAGTGAGAAATTAAGTATCACAAAATAGGAGGCACTCTTCTAATATTATATTAAACTAACAAGTTTAACACTGATTAATGTACTACAGCTGTGTTTCGATTTCTAAACAATCGAAACGAAGACTTAAGACGGCACCTTGTGTGCTGAACATAATTATTATATATTCTTTATTGCACTTTAAAAGTGGCAAGGGCGAACTGATCTCTATAAGAGATCTCTACCAGTCTACCCATGGTGGTGAGAAACGACGTTACCGCGGGACACTGTAGCGCAAGAATGATAAAGTAACAAAATGTTCTTAATAATAATAAAGCTTAACTTATTCTGTAATATTTCCCGCATATAAGATTTCAAAAGGATATCAAATTTTCATTAAAAAAATATAAAACTGAAATTAAAATTTCACACGAGTAAATTTAAAAAGCTTATGTACGTAATTAATTTCGCGTTAAAAAGCGCTCATTACTATAATTTAGCTATCACTCAATATAGTCTTTGTTTATGTATGTAGAACAATTGTCTATGATTGCTAAAAGTGTTAAACTAATATATAAAGTAATTATTATATATGTAGCGCAATAAAATAAGCGCTGAATGATATTAAAATTAAAAGCAATTGGAACTTTGGCTCAAAGATTTAACTTCATTTTTTTTAGATTTTAAAATGTTGCTCATTTAAGTAATGTAAATGTTTTTATTTAGAAAAAGTGAACAAATATAAATTTGATTTGTAAACTAGTGGAATAAATGTCAACATTAATAATAACGTTGACATTTATTACGCTAGTTGTACCTTATTTGTATTCAAATTCGAATGTCATTGTTTATTTTGTCATAAAATAAGCGGTCAAGAAATGAACATTTATATATTAATGTTAATAGTAAATTACATAGGTTATGTTAAAATTACATCCTGTAATAATAATTATAGGTTATTGAAAGAACAAGAAATATTGTTAAATGTCAGATTTGCAAGGGATAACATTTTAAGATGTCAAATGCAATCGTATAATATACCTAATGTAAACGTAATTTAGATCAATATTTATGAAGATTTTTATTTACTTGGATATTATTTTGTGATAAGTGTAACAAAATATAAATCTGTAATGATTAAGTATAGTATAAAAATAACTATAATTTGGTTATATTTATGATAAGATACTTTGTTTTAAATAATTAAATCTAATGAATTCATTAAAATATATTTTTAATATTACACATAAAACAAGAGGTATTTTATTGCCTTCATATCCTTAAAATTCCCTTTGGTTTACTGTTGACTAATAAAACTATTTAAATTAGTTGAAAATAGATTGTACACCTTCATAATTGTAAATAATAGAACAACTATAATAATACGAATTAGAAGAGCGTTAAAAGGAAATAAATCAACTTTATTTGATTTCAATACTTTCAGTAGTTAATGTAATCCTTGAAAGATCGGTATTTTAGTGTAAGTATGACATAAATCCTGATTGTGATCGTTACTCATAGTAATATATTCGCCAACCCGCATTGGAGCAGCGTAGTGGCTCTTAATCTTCAAGTATTAAGCTCTGATTCTTCTCCTACACGGAGAAAGAGGCCTATGCCCAGCAGTGAGATATTACAGGCTAAAGCGAATGATATAAATCAAATGTTTTATTTTTTCTAAAAAACTTTAAAAACTTGTCTCGCCAAAGTTAATATTTTAATTATGGACATTTTGGAGATATAATTTTATACATACCGACGGCTACAAAGTTTTCGACATAGTTCAAAATTAAACCATAGCTAAAATGCTTGTTTTAGAAATAACTTAAACAGACCCAACTGTTTATGAGACTTTTTTAAAATTATCATAGAACGAAATATACCCAGCTATGAAGTTCTCTATTACATAATTACAAATCTAATTAATTTTAATTGAAGCGAAGCGAGCGAGTACTGAGAATATATATATAAAACGATGACTATAATATAATGTTAATGCAATAAAATCACTTATCATTATTAGTAATGATAATATACGAATTACGAGTATAATATCAAAGAAAATAGCGCTACAACAAAAAATTACATACATCTATACTAATATATAAAGCTGAAGAGTTTGTTTGATTGTTTGTTTGTTTGTTTGTTTGTTTGAACGCGGTAATCTCTGGTTCTACTGGGCCGATTTGGAAAATTCTTTCAGTGTTAGATAGCCCATTTATCGAGGAAGGCTATAGGCTATGTATCATCACGCTAAGACCAATAGGAGCGGAGTCCACGCCGACGAAGTCACGCGCAGAAGCTAGTATATTATAAATCAGATTTAACATTTGTTTGCTTCAAGCCCTGATATTTAGGACTGCTGGCTACAACTAGAAAGTTACAACAAGTAAAATAGGCTATAAAACATCACGATGGGACTGAGGGTAACAGAATTATATCTAAACATCGTAAATCGGGTAAAATCACAATGACAGTTCGTTGTAAATAACGCAGCGAAGACAAATTTTTCGTAGTTATTCATATGGAGAATGACTAAAATGAAGTATCCTAAGTTAAAATTAGTACCATATAGTGTAGTATAGTAGTAACCATACAGATGTTTGCCGTGGTCTGGGTGTTTGTGCATTCCTTGTGGGTCTCCCCACCGTGCCTCGGAGAGCACGTTAAGCCGTCGGTCCCGGTTGTTATCATGTACTGTACCTGATAGCGATCGTTACTCATAGTAGGGAATATATCCGCCAACCCGCATTGGAGCAGCGTGGTGGATTAAGCTCCGATCCTTCTCCTACATGGGGAAGAGGCCTATGCCCAACAGTGGGATATTACAGGCTGAATCGTAAGGTAAAATTAGTAGAACATCGCACACGTAATGACTATTGAAGTACCGAATGTATGTTGTCAAATTGAAAAGGTAAATTGATTTTAGGCTTTTTACTTCTATTTAGTTACGATTTTTTATTTTATTATTTCCTGCATTAATGAACATGAGTAAAAATTACAAATAATTAAAATCAAGTTAATAGTGTAAGATAACATGAAGAAAGCCTTAATAGTTATTCTAATTACTTAAATAGAATTTGAGAGTCTATTTGTACAAATGCTTTTGTAGCGAGATTTAAGTCTAATGTTTATTTTTTTTTTTTTTATACAACTGGGTCGGAAAAAAGCACTTTATGGTAAGCGATTACCGTAACCTATAGACGCCTGCGACACCAGAAGCATCGCAAGTACTTTGCCGACCATACCCTCGATCCCCCCAGGAGCTCTGGTCACTTTGCTCACCAACAGGAATACAAAACTGCTTGAAAGCAGTATTATCTAGCTGTGATCTTCTATAAGGTCGAGGTACTTCCCCGTAGGGCTGCTCCAGACTTTGAGCAAAATATTTCCTGCTGTATCCTACCTCAGTTAAGTAATAATTATGAGTTTTTATCGAATTTAGTTATTAATAAACGACGCGTCAACCTGTAATATCCCACTGCTCAGAATAGGTCTCTTTCTCCATGTAGGAGAATTTAACATCCAACAGCTGGGCATAGGGTTACCTCTTTCCATGTAGGAGAAGGATTGGAAGCTTAATCCACCACGCTGCTCCACTGCGGAATATATTCCTCACTATGAGTTACGACCGTTATTAGATATTTATGATGACAACTAGCGACCCGCCCCGGCTTCGCACGGTTGCAAAAACTATCAGTGTTCTTCTACTATATTATGCATGTATTATACATATAAACCTTCCTCTGGAATCACTCTATTTACTAAAGAAAACCGCATCAAAATCCGTTGCATAGTTTTGAAGATCTAAGCATATAGGGACAGACAGACAGCGGGAAGCGACTTTGTTTTATAATATGTAGTGATAAGACATATGGATTCAAAAGTTTTTATCTTATTTGTGAACATTGTAAGCTTTAAAATACCGCATGTAGTAAGATGAGTGCAGCAGTACCCACAAATATTGTAGCAGGTGAAACCGCGCGTCTACTAATAGTGCAAATCAAAATGATAATATTTATCAATAATTACAGAGGCAGCTTATAATCATTTGAGATTATCGGCGTCCATTGGTTGTTTATAAGGAATTCGTCCGCAGAAATCTCTGTATAAATGAATGAGTAAGATGAATTCGAGCTCTTTGATGCCCGATGCGCCCGCGCCGCGGTGCCCGAATTTTAAGGACTTTCTTTTTTATTCTTTTTCATAGAAATGTTAATAGTAGGAGATACGCACTAGAGGTGAACTTCACTCATTCGGTTAGTGGATGAAAATTATTTGAAATTTATTTTAGTATATTAGAAAAATATTCGCAAATTTAATTCTAAATTGAAAAACATGTTTTTATTTAAAAATATTAGTTAAAAGAATAAATTTAATACCGACCGACAGTATGAAGCCTGTAGAAAATACAAACGGATTCGATTTTCTATTAATTTTCCTGATATAACTAGTAGATGGCAAATACAAACAGGTATATATACCTATTATATATATTGTTTTAGTTGCTTTCACCCACATGTTTAATAAATAAATATTATATCAAAATAAGCGCAAATCTGGTTGTTGCCGAATATAATATAGCTTTGCCAGGAATTTTCTAGCCAACTTTTTCGTGATTTATCTTTGACTTACTAAAAAAGATAATTTTTTAATTTGTATCCAGTAAGCAGTATCTAGTTCGTATCTTCGACTATAAAAGAAAGTTTTCTTTTTTACACTCGTTTTATTTTCAATCGAGGAGTGAAAGAGTTAAGAATTTTTGACGTTACTTTGATTTTTTTTGTGCGAAAGTTTGTTATACTTTTCATTTTCCTTATGATTCAAATTAGCATTCTAATAAATGTCTGAAATGTAATAAAAATTATTATTTTATTTTATTATTTACATTTTTTCTTATTGGTTATTTTAATTGAAGTTTTAGTTGATAGGAAGCGGTGGTGCTGACTTTTAAAACTAAATGTTATCTTTTAAGCTGACAAATACCTTCTTCCTGTATTTTTTATTTCGCAATAGTTACTTCGCTCGCATTTGTTTTTAATTAAAAATAATTATTAATTCTACATGCATAAATGTTTTTTTTTTACTTGTTTCATTTGAGCACAGGGTAGTTATTTTCCAAATCTAAATAAAGTGTATTAAAAGATCAAGCATGACGGCTTATTTTGCCCAGCCATTATCGAAAGTTTTACTGAATTTTTATTTTTGCAAAGCATATTTTATCTAATGTTTTTATTATACAAAAAAGATTTTCTTTTACTTAAGTAGTTAATCATACTTCATACACGGTAAGCTTTACGTTTTTAAGTTAACACACATTACACATAATTATTAAATTACTATAAATAATGCTACATATTATTCATAAATTGTTAGTAATATTAATATAACAATCAGATTACGATGGAAAAAAACATACCCTATACAACTAAACAACATAACATTGAAAACATTACCAGTACAAAACGCCCAACTTAAGTCATTACAAACAAAATATTTTTATAAATTTCTATTCGCTGTACTTATGAAGGATCCGCTGACAAAAAGGCACCGCTTCTTTGTCGGATGCGTTCGTTTTTTTTTTTTTTTTTTGTCGAAACAAACACAATGGAAGCGGACAAATTTAGTTCAGAAGCGGAATTCCTTGCCACTGGTGTTTAAGAGTCATTTTAATTGACCGCGGGTCGGATGTTACGGCGGAAAAAAGTCACGAAATCCTTGGAGAGGAGACATCGCACTATGATGGAATGTCACGTCCGAACGGTTTCGGAATTCGATCCTGCTTTCGGAATATTTTAACTGGCTTGTGTTAGACGAAATTTTACGTTTTTTTTTTCGAATTATTATTACGAATAAATATCAATTTCGTTTGGCATAGATACATTTAATTTGATTGCATAAATTTTCATAAAGTAAAATGTTCTGTTTTTAATAAGTCCTTTAAATCATTTAAATTATAAATATACTTACCTTGAACTTACGTGTAATACAATATACATTTAGTTTTAACAATTTATTATTAAACATTTTAGTAACTTTTTAGGGCTTACTGCTTTTAATTGTCACTTGGAATTTTAGTGTATTTAGTTGATTCTATCGAATTATTTATTACAATTTACTTTTTAGCTCGTAATTATGAACAGACCAGATATACGTTGGTAAAATAATTTGAATTATAATTTTATCTTTTGATAATTACCTATTTTTATAGAAGAAAGTTGGAACGCGTCCTAAAATAAATTATATCTTTTTTTCGATTTTGAGCTTTGCATGCATTGA
The DNA here is from genome assembly GCA_905220545.2 of Melitaea athalia. Lineage (NCBI taxonomy): Eukaryota > Metazoa > Arthropoda > Insecta > Lepidoptera > Nymphalidae > Melitaea > Melitaea athalia. The sequence goes on from HG992203.1 coordinate 9,840,017, forward strand.
CGCGTCAACTTCTAATAACCGGTAATAATAGTTTTTTTTTTTTTTGCGGCAAAACTGATGAGAATAACTATTAAGTGTTATCTAAAACTATTTAAAAAAGGAAAGAAAAATAATTTTCACAAATTTATATCTACATAATAATATAGGCACATAAGCTTAACTTCCAAAAAATAAGTTTAAGATTTAAATATTAAATACGCAAAATTTTTTATAGCTGTCTGTTTTAATAGATAGATATGTAAATAAAATACATAAAATTGTTAATTATTGTAATTAATGTAAACTTCAAAACGCGATTTAAAAAATGAAGTATTTTAATGTCATTTACTTTATACGACATTTGCTTTTTTATTTTATAGTAATTTCACGTATATTAGGTATCTATATTATAAATTGTAATGTCAATTTAATACAAAAGCGATGTATCAAAAATAATATTTAAAGAATCTTAATTTTTTATTCAAAAATAAATTAGCCTCGTTAATTTTGTTTACGAGTAAGAAAAATTAAGGAATTTTGTGATTTAATTGCATTAAGATAATATGCAAGAGACGCCATTTGCGTGTGCATTAAACGCTCCTTAGTTCTTAATGTATAGTAATATGCAAACGAGAAAATTAGCAATCCTAATATTATCATTCCCTCTCGAATTAAACTGTGATTATTTGCAGCTGACGCCGTAATTGTTTCAAACTGTATTTAAAATGCATAATTCATTAATTACCAAGCAACACTGGACATAGACAAACAATTATAAACAATTCTATTGTCTTTAATCATTGACGTCAACATCCAAAAAAGTACATAATTCAATGCACCCGAAGATTGGTGCAATTATAAGTGGATTAACATTTAAAAATGTCTTCATAAAATTACCGCGCAAAACCCGACGACTGAAGAGTTATGACGGACATTAGCAAAAACTTATATCGTAAATTCGCGTAATCACTGGCCGAAAACGCGACAGCTATTATCACTTAAAAAAAAGAAAAGAGCCGTTTAATAAAAAAAAAAATTAAAAACAATTTAAAAAATCGATCTGTCAAAATGGTTCGCAGTAAATTTCGCCTTGGCCGCGGTCAAGCAGGCCGGCATTGGTCGCGCGACGGAGGGGCGTGGCCGGTTCGGATAAGGAGCAAGTCCGGCGATTTATTTATGAAGTGCATTTCAGTGTTTATGTGGTTTTTTATGGTGTACAGTTCAACGTGGCTCCGCGGGGGCGGCGGGTCATTTGACTTGCTGATCCGGGGACGATAAAGCCTCGCAATGAATTATACTAACTCCGCGGTACATTGGAAACTTGTTGACAATGGTCAGTGGTGTTCCGACATACCATTTTTGACATTGTCTAAGTTGTTGTTCTTTGTCACTATCCATATTTGAAAAGACGTTTTTGTTGGATATCGAATCCCGAATTCGAGATCTTAAAAGTTATTGAACTTAATATTTTACAAACTTGTTGTTTTTTTTTTAAACTACATGCAGTGAGATAAAGATATATAAGCAGAAATATCTTCTAAAAGATATATATTTGCCGAAAAAATACTGTACACATTTTACGTGTTACTTCTTAATATTTTAATTAATGTCCAAATCTTTCTATAAATACTTTAGAACATGTCTAATTATGGTCGATGAAAGTCTTTAGACATGTTCTTGAAATTCCAATCACATAATCTATACTTGACAAGAACTTAAATTTTAAATTACATGAACGAAAATACAAACTAACCTGGCTCATCAACCTTGTAAGACACGTCGCACGATCCATCTCTCCTGTCCTTGAAGTCGATCTCGGCTTTGCTGGGACCTTCCAGAGAAATGGCGAGTTGTCCAGCTCCAGCCTCCCTGGTCCATACATTGAACTCGTTGAATCTGCCAGCTTCTCCTCTCTCGAGGCCACCACCACCTGCCTTCACCAAATGGGCCCCGGAATCCCTGAGCGGACCGACTGTGAACTGGAAAGGAGATCCTAGAAGAAACCAATATTGTTATTACATTTCTAGTTCTATCAAGTTGTAGGTCTGTAAAGATGAATGAGAATGAAGCGTGAAATGTAAAAGATACGTCAGTTAATAAATAAATTTAAAGTTAGGTAAGTTCGTAAAATTTATGATTACGCATTACATAGTACACTGATATTATCGCCATATTTCTTTTAATAATTCCGTAATTAAACACTTTTTAATTTACACGATTTGTTGATATCAGGTGATCATAGCTTCAAATTTGGGCTAAAACCTTGAAATCTTTTATATTTAACTCAAAAAAAAGATCTAGAAGTAACATAGGTACTTGTTTTAGATGGTACTTTGACAGCTGGCCTAATTGATAATCTGAGGTAGGGCACAGCAGAACCTGCTCAAAATATGGAGCAGCCCGACTGGGGTAGTCCCTCGACCTTACAGAAGATCACAGCTAAATAATACTGCTTTCAAACAGTGTTATGTTCCTATTGGTGAGTGAGGTGACCAGAGCTCCTGGGGAGAATTTGGGGACAGGATCCGCAACGCGTTTGCGATGCTTCTGGTGTTGCAGACGTCTATAAGCTACGGTAATCCCTTACCATCAGGTGAGCCGTGAACTTGTTTGCTGACATACTTATATAAAAAAAATATTTACCTGGAAGACGTGCAGATGATGTTAAGACTATTACAATACTCAGTTGCAGGAGTTCAAAACTTACCAGGAATGTGGATCTCCCTGTACTTGACGGAGACGGTGTGAACACCCAGCTCCTTGGGGACGAAGTGGACGGAGTATAGGCCGTCTTCTACCTCCTGGATTTCAGCGTCTTCGGACACGCCTCCAGGACTGGTGACGGTCGCCGCCAGGTCGAAGGATGTAATACCTGGACAAAAACGTTTATTAATAAAGATTCAATTGTTTTCAATAATATAGCTAAATACGTTTTTAATAATATGTATGTGTAAGTATAATATACTTATATATGTATTTATTTATATCGTAGGTTACTGCTGACTGAGGTTACTGACCTGGCTGCAGGTAAGTGTAGCAATCATAGAGATGGGTGCCTACTACAGTCAGGTATATAATGTAAAATATTAACAGTTTTAGCTTACTACATGTAATTAACATGAGAGCGAAAAGATATTTTTTTAAGGTATTATTATTTGCAGCAGGCTTATGGTGGCAGAGGTTGTTTTTATAAATTCACAATATTGAAATCAGCCTATAAAAAATTGTTTCATCTAATTAACAGATGAGGGAAGATTTAGCTATCTCGGATCTTAGACCACTGTTATTAATCTTAAATGTAATATAAATAAGCACTAAAATGTATGCGGCCACTCCACATAATTATGAGCGCGTCTCGAACTTGCTAGCGCATCAGCTATCAGTTTCTGATCTAACGTATAATAGTATCGAATAGATTAAAGTTTATGTTCGTATTTTTAGATTAAAAATAATTATTAAAAATCTACTTTATACTTATGTTTCTATTCTTATTGTAGCTCATTAGTTGCAAGCTCTATACTCTAAAGGCTTGTTTACCTCCTAATGATGGAACATATTAATAACTTATGTACGAGATTTTTACCAGCAAATTACTCAAGTGTTACTTAAGTGATGTTTAAAGGAAACACATATCTTATACTATTAAACGAGCAATTCTTGTATATATATATATATATATATATATATATATATATATATATATATATATATATATAGAATCTGAATCTCGGAATCGGCTCCAACGATTTTCGTGAAATTCAGTATACAGAGGATTTCGGGGGCGAAAAATTGATCTAGCTAGGATTCATTTTTAGAAAATTTAGTTTTATCCCTGTTTTTAGGCAATGAAAAAATTGCTAAAATATCGTTAGAATAGGAAGATAATTTTCGCAATTGTCTTTAAAGTTATAATGGCTCAGGTGGGAAATCGGACGGGTTCAACCAAGAAGACCAAGGTTCAAATCCACGTCTGCAAGCGATATTTTTTCCTTTTTTTTTTTTTAATGCACTCATTATTTTTATTTAAATAAAAATAAAATATAAAAATACCGAAAAAAAAAACAAAACAAAAAAATTACTAAAAATACCGACTACCGAGCTAGGCTCGGTCACCCAGGTACTACATAATAAAATCTTCAAAGAAGTGTGAAAGCTAAAAGTATATTTATATTTCTTATTTTTATTACCATATATTAGTTACATCCTAGCCTACTAAGTAATATAACGGATGATTTTTAAATTCTATTATAACTTAAGTCACTATTTCCAATTTAACCTGAACCATCCTTTTGTGCCTTGAGATTCATTTTAAATGAAAAATAATTTATTGCTATAGTACAAAAAACCCTTAATTAACTAAACTACTTCGCCAACTTATCTTCTGTAATCTTAGGATGTGACACACTAAAAATATTTGTTATAAAATTATACTATCGACACGGTGCAAAAACTATCAGTGCTCCTCTACTATGTTATGCATGTATTATACATATAAACCTTCCTCGGGAATCACTCTATGTATTTACTAAAGAAAACCGCATCAAAATCCGTTGTGTACTTTATAGATCTAAGCATACAGACAGCGGGAAGCGACTTTGTTTTATATACTATGTAATGATGTTACAAGAGTGACGGCTAAATTTCAAACAAACACTGGCACTACATTTTTGTTCTTTCGCTTTTAAGGTTCATTTTAACTGTCGTGAAAAGGAATGAAATGAGAATTTTTATAACGAATTTTAATATTGTACCCAGCAGTGCTAATTGTATGTGTCGAACTAAAAACAATCAAGAGTTTTCTGAAGAACTTTGCGCGTCTTCAAGAATTTAAAATACTATAGTTGACTGCCACACGGATTCCTCTGAAAATGGTGCAAATGGACGCAAAACACTCAAGCACTCAATATCTTAAGAAGACGCAATCGTGGAAATAAAAAAAAAACTTTCTCATGAATTTGTTTTCCTTTCCAATTCCTTGGAAAACTTTCGTTCCATTATGTTCTTCAGCATGTGATAACAAAAAAAGCAATTGATGACAGATTTGCGTTAAGTAAGGTAGGTACTTATAAAAATCGCATAGTAGGTATATAAGAAAAGCCAAAAAAATACAGTTGACTTGACTGAGAATCTCCTTTTTCTTTCATTAAGTCTTGAGTCTTTTAAAAACAGATTCATCGTAATCTCACCGTTGCGTTGGCGTTTGTATTATTCCAGACACTACGAAAATATATTTATAATTATTTATATATTTACTATTTGTATGTATGTTTATCGAAAAAAAAATGTAGCTATACCAGTCGGCTTTTACCTATAACACAAGCATTAAGTTGCTTAATTTAGGAACAGACTACCGTGTGTATATATTGTAGATATTTATTTATTTGTTACATATAAAATTTATAAACAAAAAAAAACCTGTGTGGTTTTATGAAACCACGTTAAAAGTGAAACTTTTTTTCACATTATAGACATTTAACTAAACATTTTTGAAATAATATTACATTAAGGGTATAAAAATCGCTTTATCAATCTTACCGCACGGCCGACCGTCACGCGACATGCAACACACAGACGAAAAAGTTTGAGACGATGTAATAAAAGTTTCACTTTAAAAAAAAATTTAAGTTGTGCAAGAATATTAAAATATAAAAAAATATATATATTGTCTATGGAACAGACCAGGCATCTTGAAGGTGAGCTTGCAGTTGGTGCCGACCTCGGTGAGCGGCGCGGGGTCGCGCCGGCGCTGGATCTTCTCGCGCTGCCGGTTGCTGCCCTCGCCCACCACCTGCACACCACGTGTCGTCCGGTCACATTTTTTTTATGTTACTAAGTCGACAAACAAGCGTACGGCTCAACTGATGGTAAGTGACTACCGTAGCCTATAGACGCCTGCAACTCCAGAGCACCGCAAGCGCGTTGCCGACCCTATCCCCAATCCCCCCCAGGAGTTCTGGTCACCTTACTCACCAACAGGAACACAATACTGCTTGAAAACAGTATTACATATTTAGCTGTGGTCTTCTGTAAGGTCGAGGTACTGTAACCCTAGTCGGGCTGCTCCATATTTTGAGCAGGAAATTTCCTGCTGTCCCTACCTCAATGAACACACAGTACATAGGTCAGGGGTGAAGAGGAACGAATGGGGGAGTGACATTAACCATATTACGATAGACGATTCCAAAACGCTATTATAAGTAAAATTTAATTTAATTTTGTACAAATTCTTTAGCAATATTATAAAAGTATAAGGAATGAGAACGTTATAATAAGATAGACTTCTCATGTGGATTATTTAGACATGAACATCTAATCAAGTGGAGAATTCTGGCTTCTGCAACACATTACTGCTAGTGCAGGAGTCAGGGTAATCTATTTATTGTTTTGTATGAATTATGATTGTGTCAAATAAAGATGGTTATTATTATTATTTAGATAAAGTTTTTTAAAACTCAATAGATGATAGTACCCTTTTGACAAAACTATGTAGCAATTGACAATCCTTAAAATTTTGAGTTTTCATCATAGTGAATAAAGCGCTCTTTGCTCTCGAATTTATAGTAGCGACCCTCTTAGGCCAAAAGTAAAGTTCAGTTCACCTTAGAGATATTAAACAATTATTTTAAATATATTACCTTAACCGTAAATGGGGATCCTTCAACATGGTGGTCAGCAAACTTAAGGTTCACGATGTAGTAGCCGGGTTCCGTTGGTTTATAGCTGATCGCCAGAACGCCGTCTTTGCTGTCAGCGCATTGAATCTCAGCCTTGCTGGGACCTAATAAAATAAAAGTGTTATTTATTTTTGCTTCATTGCACAACATGCTCTTGAATAAAAAGGTGGGAATAATGCTAAAAGCATTATGTACCAGTTAATCTTAGACCATACGAGAGCAGACTTTTGGGCATTTGTATTTTGTAACATCTCAGGAAAAAATTTGACATCATTTATATTTATAATAAGAAATAAGATAAGACATAGTTACAAACCTTCAATGGAAAGTGAAAGACCACCGTAACCAGCATTCCTTGTGTCGACAGTAAAGGTGTTCTCGCCTTGAGTTTTGCCTTCTTTCAAGGCTGTTCCGGAAACCTAGAAATACATCGTCCTCAAAGATTACTCCGGTAAAAACAATATATATGAGATTGTAAAAAGATATTAGAGTTATGAAAGAAAAATAAAATAATTTATACACTAGGAATAAAAGAAACAACACTAACGACAACGACAATGTCAATGGAAAAAACGAATCATTATGAATTCATAGTTGTTGAAAATACAAGTGGACTATCCTGCTAGTGCCAAAATTTATTTTGAATTGTGTACATGTCATCATTAAATCATGAAATTCTATTTTTTTAGGCAAAACCAATAGTCTTACTATAAAATCAATTCCGCTTACCTTGACCTTCTTAGCGTCTCCGACCTCCTGTTCTTGGACGGTAATATTAAAGGGAGAATTTTGGATGTGGACGCCCATCTTCTTGACGGAAACAATGTGCTGACCAGCCTCACGAGGGGTGAAGCTGATGCCAATGTTACCAGAAGGTAGACGTTTTAAGAAGCAAGGTTCTTCAAGACCAGAGGGAGCCTGTGTAATATCAAAAAACATTGAAGGTGATATATTTAGTTTATTAGAAGTTAGTTAGAATTTTAGATAGTTTTATATTAATCTAAAATGGTTTGATATAGTAACTATACTACTTTCTATTTTAAAATAAATTACTTCATCTAATACCGCCAAACTGGTGAGGCTAAGTTATACCAATGACCAATACTCATAATAATAAATACTGTAAAATATGGGTTATAATATCATTGTACAATATTGGTGAGATGTAAACACACAAAAGTATTATCAAATCTATGAAGTTGATCATAACCTGGATTGAAGCATTGAGGCTGCGAAGATCACTATCGTTGACCTTGCCGGGAAGAGTGACTTCACTACAGCTACCGACGGATATTTGATTTCTTTTGCGACCTTCACCCGTAACCTAAAAAAATGTAAAATATTGGTAACTGTTTAGTGACCTACTTAAAAAAAGTTATATCGAAGAAGATAACGAGATAATGAGAGATGCTGGTCTTACTCATAAAATTGAAAACAAATAAATAATTGAAATTAAATACAATGAGTATAACAGACGCCAAAGAGTAGAAATAAACAGAGCTTGATGAAATGATTGATGAGATGAAGAGATAGATTAGATTACCTTAGCGATGAATGGAGAACCTTTAATGTGTTTGTCTCCGAACCTCACAGAGATTTTGTACTCGCCAGGAGCAGTTGGTAGATAAGATACTGCGACTGTACCGTCCTTGTTGTCATGGCATGTGATCTGAAATATGTACACACTTAATATTAGGAATTGATGTTTACAATAACCACTAAAATGTTTCCTATACTAAATTCTTTCAAGGGTTACATTCTTCTTTTGAAGTTCTAATACATATTTTTTAGATTAACATGGTTACTTCTACTACGAAAATTATTCGAAAACGGGATATTTACCATGTTTATTATTTTTGCTTTGAGGAGCTCGATATTTCGACATTGCCTGCGAATGTCTTGATCACGAGACTCAATGTTGAAATATCGAGCTCCGCAAAGCAAAATAATAAACATGGTAAATATCCCGTTGTCGAATAGTTCTAATACATGTTCTTTAATTTACAAGAAAAAAATTCGTAAAGCATGTTCTACTAAAAAGTAGTAGCTAACCTCAGCTTTGCTGGGACCTTCGACAGCCATAGACAGCCCACCAGCACCAGCGCCCTTGGTGCTGATGGTGAACTGACTGGGTTCCCCACTGACTCCATTGACCAGTCCAGGGCCATACGCCGTCACGTAACCCGAGGAAATGGAATCAACGTGAAACTTATACGGTGACCCTGAAAGATTATTTAAAAAAAGTGATAAATACATACAATGTTCTTAACTAATTACATTTTGTATATTAGATCTCCTTAGAAGAAATTCAGCCTATGATCATAATTTGACGTTTAAGATACAAGAACTACTCCTTGACCCACTTAAATATTACTATTTGGCTGCAATTTGAAGCATCTTACAAAATTACACTTTCGTGCAGCTGTTATGATTCTGATTTAATAGTTTCGATGGCAAAAATATCTCATACTATATTATTCTTAGCGTTTCCTCGATATTGTATCAAAGGCAACATGTAACCTATTTATTTAAAGTAATTTTTGATGTGTTATATTACAGCAGAGTTATTGCTTTCAAATGTTATTTATTGGTATAGGTTATAGTAAGACCAATTTTTTCAGAATCATTTCTTTTTTCTTTAACTCAAATTTTTCCAGATAGTTGGTAATGATTTTTAGAGCAAACAAAAAAATAATGCAAACATTTATTTTTAATATGCTGTCAAGTCAACGATTTTTTACAATTTCACATATATGTTTTATTTAATCTGAAGTGCCGAATGACTATCACTTGAACTTTTAATTTAATTAGTCGCATTTTTTATCAGTTAGACACAATTTAGAGATAATGTTACCAAATCTAATAAAATTTAGGCAAGACCAAAATCACTAAATACTATGGCTTATTAGTTAAAATTACGATTTTTATAATATTTAGGTTTTCTGCTCTCATTTTAGAACCAAAATTTTCTAATATACACTAAGTTAGCCCAAATAATTTAGCAGATGATTACCTTGAACATGTTCTCCATTGTATTTCACAAAAAGTTCGTGAACACCTTCTTCTCTAGGATCGTATTTGATACTGACTGTTCCATCTCTGTTGTCTTCGATGACTGGTTGGTCGATGTGGCCGCTTGGCATCTTTACTTCAGCTAGAATATCATACAAACAATTTAGTCTTAATTCTCAATCATGTCATATTTTAGAGAGAGTTATTGAAATTTCGGAAAAAACAAACACAACACGGGACACACAAAAGTGTAAAAATAAAACATTGATGGTGAAACATAATTTCAGGTCCTGGATTGTGCAAAAGAGTAATTTATGTGAGTGAAAACTAATTCCATTACTTAAAATGTTTGCAATAAGGTAAGTAATAGTGTGAAATAGTATTGGGAATTGAAAAAAAGTCAAAAATTCTCAATCAAGAACAAACCTTGTCTAGTATCGATATGGTAGATTGTCAGAAAATTAATAGGTGTGTACGAAAGTCCTAGACCGGTTTTGTTGAAACCAATCTTATGAGATTCAGAGAACACGATCGGTATTACTTCTTTATCAATCTCAGACACTGAGAAATATTTCTTTTTTTTATCAAAATAGAAAACGGACACGTCGTTCCAGTTGTCTTCCTTTTCGTTGTACCCGACGATTGAATTCCAGAGACCAGACATAAACGCCATTTAGGAATTAAAATCCTCGCAACTCTTCAAATCGAAAACTTATTTTGTATTGTGTTGTGTGGTGTATGTTTTTTTTTTATATTTTTGACATGTTTAATTTTGTGTGTGTTCTGTTGTTAGTGCTCTGTAACACTTCATTTTTTTAGTAAACGTTTTTTATTATTTGAATGTTTGTCTTTTTTTTTGTGTTTGCGTTTATAAAACTAAACTACAAATTAGATTCACATTAATCTTATTTATTTACTTATACGGATAAAATATTTTTATGTAGTTTGGTAAAATTAAAGTACGGAGACGCAAAATTTTGTTAAAAATGTAAAATTTATGTGTTTCTTTTATACAAAACAGTCAAAAAATATATTCTAAATTTAAACAGCATTGTTAACAGCACCACAAATAAACATAGCAGAATTCTCGAAATAATATTATATAAAATAATTGTGAAGCTAAAACGAAGTTCAGCGGTAAATTATTTTAGTCACATGTATTTTAGTTGAAGTTTAATTAATTTATGTTCGCTTTGAACAATTTTAACATTACGATTTTCGATGTTTTCACTAGAATGTGAAATGGAGTCGATGAAAACCTTCAACATCACGCACTTGAATGTAGCTACCATTTATTTGAATCCTGAACATTTCGACAAGATAATTATCAATTAGGAACATACAATGGAGATACATTATTTTAAAGTGACATCGAATATCACCCAATCACATTGCAATATATAACTTTTATTTATAAAATATATAAAATGCGATGTTTATGTGTTAGTTTTGACATTAAAAATCGTAAAAATAGTTGGCAGCCTAGTGGACGCGCCTCCAGTATTATGATAAGGCGGCGTTACATAGCGCGGGTATATTTAAAATATTTTGGAGTTTTTTTAAGTATTATAACCTAAATACCAAATGGAATTCCTTTATTTAGACCAATATTGAAGATTAAGGGCTAGGTGTGTAAGCAATTTAGATAATTTTTGTATTATACTGTGAAGAGGGTCGTATGATATTTCACAAATAAAGGGTTTTATTTTATTTGTATTTTTTTGTATTTATAAAGTTTATTATATAGATGTGTGGGTCAAATGTGGGAGTACTATGTATGTATTTGGTAATACTTTGACATGTCGATTTTATAATGATATAATTAAATAAAAAATAAAGTAAATAAGTTATATAGTAGAGTTAAAAGAGTAACTATTGAGAACAGTTTGCAGTTATTTATTTATTTATTGTAAATTAAGAATCTTATTTAGGTCAAAAACGTATATTATTTCTTTACGAATAAAATCATTTTTAACAGACGATATCGTGTTTAAGTGACTTAAAAATCATAAAATTATCCAAGAAACACGTTGCAATTAATTTTCAACACAAAATTATAATGAATGAAATATAACCTAATTTAGATTCACGAGAATAAAAAATAACACGAAAAAGCGACTTTTTTATGAATCAAGAAAGCTATATAAATTAGTGTTGATAGGATTAAGACGTTGATATCTATCTATATATATAAAAGAAAGTCGTGTAATCGTGTTAGTTACACTATTTATAACTCAAGAACGGCTGAAGCGATTTGGCTGAAAATTGGTGGGGAGGTAGCTTAGAACCAGGAAACGGACATAGGATAATTTTTATCTCAATTGTACCCGGTAGGTGGCGCTGCTATAGGTATCTAACTCCGAAACTACTGAACCAATTTGTATCAAATTCTGTAAGCATCTGTAGTTTGGTCCAACTTGGGAGATAGGGTACTTTTTTTCTCAATTAGACCCGGTAGGTGGCGCTGCTATAGGTATGTAACTCCGAAACTAATGAACCAATTTGTATCAAATTTTGTAAGCTTCTGTAATTTGGTCCAACTTGAGAGATAGGGTAGTTTTTATCTCAATTGGACCCGGTAGGTAGCGCTGCTATCGGTATGTAACTCCGAAAGTACTGAACCAATTTTTATCACATTTCGTAAGCATCTGTAATTTGGTCCAACTCGAGAGAGGGAATTTTTTATCTCAATTTGACCCGATAGGTGGCGCTGCTATCGGTATGTAAGCAATCAAATTTGGTAGCTGTTTTCCAGGCAGGACAACGTCTGCCGGGTCCGCTAGTAATATTATAAAAGAAAGTCGTGTAATCGTGTTAGGGGTCGTTCAAGTATTACGTAACGCAAATTTTGAAGATTTTTGACCCCCCCTCCCCCCCATGTAACGCGCCGTAACGTTTTCCTGTACCCCCCCCCCCAGCCCATAAACGTTACGTAACACCCCAACTGACCATTTTTACCCAAATGTCACAACTTTGTTGCGAAAACTACCGTAAAGTCGCTTAAAAAAATCGCGTTTGCGTTAAGTATAAATATACATATACAAAAAGGGATATAAACGAAAAGGGTTGCCAATTTGGGAGATTTTAGTACACTAGTTTTTTTTATTTAAATAAAAAACAACGTTACGTAACGCGTTGTTCGAGACCCCCCCCTCCCCCCCCTGTAACGCATCGTAACGTTTTACAAGACCCCCCCCTCCCCCCTAATTGCGTTACGTAATACTTGAACGGCCCCTTAGTTACACTATTTAAAACTCAAGAACGGCTGAACCGATTTGGCTGAAAATTGGTGGAGAGTTAGCTTAGAACCAGGAAACGGACATAGGATACTTTTTATCTCAATTGGACCCGGTATGATAGATATGTAACAGATATGTAACTCCGAAACTACTGAACCAATTTGTATCAAATTTTGTAAGCTAGGGAGATAAGGTAGTTTTTATCTCGATTGGACCCGGTAGGTGGCGCTGCTATCAGTATGTAACTCCGAAACTACTGAACCAATTTGTATCAAATTTTGTAAGAATCTGTAATTTGGTTCAACTTGGGATATAGGGTAGTTTTTATCTCAATTGAACCCGGTAGGTGGCGCTGCTATCGGTATGTAAGTAATCAAATTTGGTAGCTGTTTTCCAGGCAGGACAGCGTCTGCCGGGTCCGCTAGTTAGTAATAAATAGATTGTTTTAGAGATTAATTGTATAGAAGCTCCTATAGGGTTGACATGATCACTTCGTGATCAATCCTTTGATTAAATAAAGGTTAAAAATAAACTTTTTTATGAATTGGGTTAATATCATATCATTGGATAATTGGAAATTATTGAACCATTTTATATTAAAGACTACCTAAAAACTGCACTAAAGACTGCACTAAAACTCACGAACAGCGGAACGTCACACAGGTGGAACCACGTGAGTTATATTGTTATACATATTTTAACGTTACATAAACCTGACCTTACAGATATCTGTCACATAATGCACGCGATATTACGGTTATTTCAGTCGAGGTTTCCGCTCTTTGACAGTCCGACGATCGCGCCGTGTCAACGAATCTAGGAAACTATGTATCGCCAATTTATAGCGTGTAAAATTATTTAACGATTGAAATATGATTTTGTCGTCATTAAAATTGAAAATGTGTGAATAAAATTTATGTTGCTTGTAGATTTTTTTTAAAATTAAAATAACTTAAAATACACTATTAACTGTACCTACTTTATAAGAAGTTAACTAAAATATGGTAAAACTAGCCGACCTGTGCCCACTTCGTTGGGCGTTTATTATTTTTGTGATGCAAATACATAGTGGTTTTCATCTCGCTTGCATTTCTACGACTTGATTTACATATACTATTATTTTTCACTGAATTTTTTGTTCAATAACAATAAAATATAGCCTATATCACTCCTGAATAGGGCAGCTTTCTGTTGGTGAAAGAATGTTCATGATCGGATCAGTATTTGCGAAGATTACCCCCTACAGACAAAAAAGTTATAAACTTTACCTCTTTATAATATTAGTATAGATATACTCGTATGTAGCAAGAAAAATCTTACTCAAAATTGTGAGTGGACCGACTGGGCGAGTACATAAACCTTACAAAATATCACAGTCAAGTAATACTGCTTTCAAATAGTATTAAGATCCTGTGGTGAGTTAGGAAGCCAAAGCTCCTGGCAATGCTCTGAGCTTACAGAGAGGTATAGTGTAGATCAGCCCCTGTAGACAAGTGGCATAACAGCTAAACGAATAGAATTCTCAATGTATTAATAATCTATTCTATTCGTTTGGCTTGTATGCCACTTGTCTACAGGGGCTGGGATGTCACAGATACAGCCCGCGATAGCAATGTGTCACAGAAAGAGGAATCATGACTTCACTCGATTCCTCTACGGAAGTTTTGAAATGCGCACACTACATTTTTTATTTGAATCTGGACCACCTACACGTTCTAAATTTAATATATAAGCCCTCTGCATAATTGAGTTTGACACCCCAGCCGGGCTAGCATGCGCGCCACGACAAAAGTTTGTCTACCCCTTTTCTCGTATTATCTCTTTATGTCTACAGTAGCTAGCATGCGTGCACGTAATACTCTTCTCGTCACGACAATTGAAGAGATAACAAGAATATTTTGGTAATCGTAGTTTTGTCGAACTTTGACGTGATTTTGACGTTTTAAGAAGATAAACTACTCGTTGTCAATAGTAGAAAGACTACGATAAACGAAATATATTAAAATTATAAATATTATTATAATATCTTTTGTATACCATGGCGTTTCCGTTCCGTTTTGTCTTCGGAAGAGAATTATGTCTCTCGTATTGCGCATGTTAGGGTAATTGAGAAAATACTCGATGTAGACATTATCTATCTCTCTCGTCAAGAGGTTATCTCGTTGTACGCATGCTAGCCCGGCTGGTATAGATAATACGCTTGTGATACTCCTATCATTGCAGGGGTTCATAGGTAAAGTAACCGCTTATCATCAGGCGTAACCTACGCTTGTTTACAACCATCTAGACAAGGTTCAGACTGTAATATCCTACTGCTGGGCATATTCCTCTTTCTCAATTTAAGAGAAGGATCAGAGCTTAATCCACCACGCTGTTCTACTGCGGATTAGCGAATATATTCTCTACTATGAGTAACAATCGCTATATGAGGTGTATATGATAACAACCGTTACCGAAAGCTTATCTTGCTCTCTGAGGCACTGTGGGGAGACCCACAAGGACAGACATTCAAACCGGAAAAAATACAAATATCCATTCCGAGCGGAATCGAACCCGCTACCCATCGATGTTTAGGCGTATACATGGCGCACGTACACCATAGTGGTCGTTACCAATCCGATGAAAATTAATCACCGAAATGTATCTGCGCAAATAACTTCCAGACTACTGTACCAACTTAGATAGTTATTTATTATTAGGATAAGGTTTTTATGAAAGAAAATTAAAAAAAAAGTGTGTGTGTACTTATGTACACGCACGTAAGAAGTTATACTTCAAGCTAGAGTATTAAAATACTTCCGAAATAACATACCACTTAATAATTAGACAATAACTCCACAACGCCATCTCTTAGAAATGATAAAGACTACTTTCTTGTTTTAGTCCACAACGCCATCTTTTAGAAATGATAAAGATTACTTTCTTGTCTGCAAAACTAGCGGCATCTATTCATGCATGCTTGAACTACTTCGTACACGCGAATTCTAAAAATTTACTCTCATCATTTTTCTCTAACGCGCCAAAAGAAGTATAACTTCAAAAAAAACACTATATTATAAAAATACGACTATACTAAGTCCGCTGGTACAGCTAGTAGTGGCATAAAATAAATATGCAATTTAAAACAATAATATATGTATGTGTCATTAAAATAATAACACTAAATCATATCAGGATCAATTCATTCGCTTTGGTAGGCAGCCTTCCAAATAGTAAATTACCGTCAGCGTCAATCAACGCCGCACACTCGACTGCTTAATTATATCGCTTAATCTATACTAATATAATAAAGCTGAAGAGTTTGTTTGTTTGCTTGTTTGTTTGTTTGAACGCGCTAATCTCAGGATCTACTGGTCCGATTTGAAAAATTCTTTCAGTGTTAGATAGTCCATTTATCGAGGAAGGCTATAGGCTATATATCATCACGCTAAGACCAATAGGAGCGTAGCACCAATGAAGAATGTTTCAAAATCGTTTTTTTTTTTCCTATTGAGAGCTTCCGCTGCGTAAACGGTTAAAGTTTCGCACAAATCATGTATGACAGAATTGGTCATATTCCACACGGACGAAGTCGCACGCAGAAGCTAGTATTTAATATTTCTGACTATACTAAGGACCTTCGCCGGTCCCTAGTAAATTTATCTAATGAATAAAGGTTAAAAGTTGAATGTTTTTTCGCCAACAATGTCTACTTTTTCTCAGATATTTCTATTCGCAAACTTCGGATACAAAACTTACAGTTTATTAACTGAGGTGAAACTTTCCCTACAGATATTTTCCTGTCGGTAAAACCTATCCGTAGCTTAAGTACCAGGTAAACATTTTCAATAAGCATTGAAACATTTTTATTTATACTAAAATGGTGGCAATCAAACGTAGAATCAGGTGGATGGTAAACGGATATCGTTGCCTATGGACGCCTACAGCACCAGTAGCAGTGCAAGCGTTTTGCCGACCCTAACCCCTTCCCCTCCCACGGAACTCTAGCTGCCTTACTCACCACAGGAGTACAACATTACTTGACAGCAATATTGCTTCAGCCCATAATATCCCGCCGCTGGGCATAGGCCTCTTTTCTCATGTAGAAGAAGGATCAGAGCTTAACCCACCACGCTGCTCCAATGCGGATTCTCAGATATATTCCCTACTATGAGTAACGATCGTTATCAGGTGTACATGATAACATCCGGGGCCGACGGCTTAACGTGGTCTCCGAGGCACGGTGGGAAGTCCCACAAGGACTGCACAAACACCCATACCACGGCAAACATCTGCATGGCCAATACAAATGTTTGTCACAAAAGCACAACAGCCACAAAACCAGTGCCGTTTTAAGCGTTGCGCCAACGCGTCGTCAAACAGTATTATTTTGCTGTAAACCTCTGTAAGGTTGAAATACTTTCCCAGTCGAGCTGCTCCAAAATGTGAACAAATTTTTCCCTGTTGTGCCATATCTCAATAAAAAATTCCCCATTTCCTAAATATGTTATGACCCAGATATGTATTAATCTAATTTATATACTAATATTATAAATTGATTTGTTTATGAAGAAAAATTGATTTGTCGGGTGTAATGACGAAACATCCATTAAACCGATAGTCACGCGTTCGATATCCGGCCAAACAGGATATTTATATTAATTCAAATACTAGCTGCCCGGACAGACTTCGTTCTATCTGTTATGTTTTTTTTTTAAGTAGAAAAACCTTCTGTGGGATTTGAGGAACATACAAAAAAAAATTGCCGAATTGGTCGAGCCATTCTCCAGTTATGCGCTTAGCAACATTCGTTTTTATTATATAGAAGAAGAAGATTTGATTCTGGTCTCGGTGTTTATCCTTGTCTGCGTGGGTGTTTTCTCCGTGCAACGAATTATGCTCGTTACTCTTGTTGGGAATTACCCACAAAACCACAGTGAAGCAAAGTGGTGCAGTAAGCCTCAATTCTACTTGTGATAGTAGAGATATGGTCGCTCATCAGTGTGACATTAACAATGAATTTTAGTACAGTTCAGTTAGTTGTAACAAACGCTTTGGAGTAGTGGTGCAAGTAGGTGCCTAAAACATCGACGGTTTGCAGTTTTTATACCCGCTCGCGATGGATATTTGTATTTGGACACATATATTTCTTTCCAGTTTAGATATAATTATGTCCTTGTGGGTCTCCCCACCGTGCCCAGCCGGGCTAGCATGCGTACAACGAGATAATCTTTTGACGAGAGAGATAGATAATGTCTACATCGAGTATTTTCTCGATTACCCTAACATGCGCAATACGAGAGACATAATTCTCTTCCGAAGACAAAACGGAACGGAAACGCCATGGTATACCAAAGATATTATAATAATATTTATATTTTTAATATATTTTGTTTATCGTAGTCTTTTTCGTCGATAATATTGACAACGAGTAGTTTATCTTCTTAAAACGTCAAAATCACGTCAAAATGCGATGTGCATACAAAACTACGATAACTAAAATTTCTTGTTATCTCTTCAATTGTCGTGACGAGAAGAGTATCACGTGCACGCATGCTAGCTACTGTAGACATAAAGAGATAATACGAGAAAAGGCGTAAACAAACTTTTGTCGTGGCGCGCCTGCTAGCCCGACTGGAGAGTCGTTATTGTTACTCATAGTAGAGAACATATTCGCTAACCCGCAGTGGATCAGCGTGGTGGATTAAGCTCCAATCCTTCTCATATATAGAGAAAGAGGCCTATGCCCAGCAGTGGGATTTTTTATACTACTAGGTCCGCAAACAAGCGTACGGCACACCTGATTAGGGATTGCAATCCGGAAAACCGGATCCGGTAATCCGGCGGATCCGGCATCATTTTACAGTTACCGGATCCGGTGACAAATGCCGGATCCGGTGAACGGATCCGGTGTTGGGGGTTTTTTAAGAAAATTACCTCTTTTTAAAAGATAGAGCGTGGTTCTTAAAGATACGAGTCCTTTGACGCTAAGACTAAAGACTTGATTGATAGATTTTTGCCATTTGAATTAGTTATAGATGCGTTATGGTGAAGGTATTCAACTTTATTTATAGCTAAAAAAAACACTGAATTTGCTTGACTTATTTTGCGAGTATTAAATAACTTCACATTGCAGTTACTTGCAGAATACCTAGAAATATTAAGATTCAAACTAGGGATGTTATTTTATCGTAACCAAACTATTGGATATACATAATTATACGAAATAAAAATTTATCCGTAACCGTTTCATTAACCCATATAAAAGTTTCGGATGATTTCGCAGGGATCTATCGCAGAGGGAATTTCAATACTAAATTTTTTGCTGTTTTTACATTTTCCCGCTCAAATAACATTAGCCGAGCGCGTTTTTCATTATCATAAAGTCAGTAAATTTTGCAACTAAATCATCGTAGGAGTCATCGCCGTTTAACATAGAGTACCTACTCAGAATTTGTAACAGTAACTAATACAATAAAATATGTTAATTATTAACTTATCATTGGATGTAAAAAAAGTACTAAATTATAGTACCTACGTAAGTAGTAAGTATTTTGGCATTTCCTCTAAAATAGAATATCTGTAACCGAAACTAAAAGATAATCCGAAACAATTTAATATCTGTAACCATATCATAAAATCGACGGTTTGCTGGTTGGAGTCTCGCTCGGGTGGATATTCGCATTTGTACAAATATTTCTTTCCAAGGTGGATGTCTGTTCTTGTGGGTCGATTGTTATCATAAATACCTATTAATCCTGATACATATTGTTACTCATAGTAGGGAACATATGCGCTGATTAAGCTCCATTCCTTCTCCTACGTGGAGAAAGAGGCCTATGCCCAGGAGTGAGATGTTACAGGCTAAATCTTATATTTGGAACCATATCATAATTATCTATAAATATTCGTAACTGAAGCTTTAACCAAGTAATAACTTGACAGATAGCGTGAAACTTGTGAACAACGGTCAACATACGTTTGAATTAAAAAGAAAAGTTAGGTTATTATGGTTTGATAAATCCGGCTCGGATCCGGCCCGGATCCGGCCGGATTGATAAAAATCCGACCGGATCCGGCCGGATTGAAAACGACACCGGATTGCAATCCCTACACCTGATGGAAAGCGATTACCATAGGCTATAGACGTCTGCAACACCAGAAGCGTCGCAAAGGCGTTGCCGACCCTACTCCCAATCCCTCCAAAAAACTTTAGTCACCTCATTCACCATAGGAACACAACACTGCTTGAAAGCAGTATTATTTAGCTGTGATCTTCTGTAAGGTTGAGGTAACTGTTCCAGTCGGGCTGCTCCATATTTTGAACGAGAACTAATTTTTAATGTTACCTTGTCTTTTTTCAGCTTACTTTTGTGATAGAAATAAAGATTAAAAGGCGCTACAGAGACTTACCAGAAGCATTAAATATTTATATATTTACAAAGGTATGTAGTTCGGTTCATATATATTTTTCAGAAAACATAAAGAATGTAAAAACGCCACATTATAATAATAAATCAATGTTACACTCTAAACGAACTAGAATGATTTGTAGTAAACACAAGTGTTTCAGTAACGACGCGTGACGGCCAGATACACTTAATATCGTCTACGAATATCAAAAGAAATCAATTTATTCGTTTTTTTACGATCCTTACTGTACAAATTCTTTGATATTTCCGACTTGAAACTTCTGTCTTAAATTTTTACGCTGTCAACAATGTACGTATATAATTTTTTATTAAAGAAAATTTAAACAAACGGAAAATTGTTGTATTATTTGTGTGTCTAGACATAATTTTCGAATTGTTCATTAATCATTTAGTACAAGAAACACGCGCCTACGCATAATACGAGCCCTTTATTCATTAATAGTGTATATTGAATAATGTTATATTAATGTAACGAAAAATTCTGTAATGTATTGAAAAGAAAATAAGATATGAAAAGACGCTGGAATTTTCAATGTCAATAAAAATAATAAGAAATAATTATAAATATATATTTTAAACATCTCAGAGTACAACATAATGTTATTTGACTACCTGACCCGGCGAAGAGCCTCCATATTTTTTTTTTCCTAAACATATCATTTTTTTACAAATAATATAATATAATGAACCCATAAAAAAGAATTATCCCAATTGGTACAGTCGCTCGGAACTTATGCTCGCGTACATTAATTTCAGGAATTCATTGTATTTTTATCAATTGATTTAAATTTTAAAATATTAATTTATTGAAAATATAAATCAAAATTTTTAAAGTTTATTAACAAAGCATGACATCAACATTTCATATTTGTAATAATGATTTAAACTTTTAAAGAATCAAAAACAACAGAATCATTTGTCGAGACAAATTACGCCAAGAACGAATCTAGACACAACAATGTTGGGAATGACAGAATTATTAAAATAGCAAATAAATCTTACAGCTTGACCTATCTATACTAATATTATAAAGAGGTAAAGTTTATAACTTTGTTTGTATATACGGGGTAATCTTCGCAAATACTGATCCGATCATGAAAATTCTTTCGCTAACAGAAAGCTACACTATTCAGGAGTGACAAGATAAAAGGAAAAAGATAAAAATATATAAAGATTTTAAATCAGCAGGATTTGAACCTGCGCCCTCTGACGTGCCGTGTCAACAATTCAATCTAATCAAGCATTATTATTTGCCTTAGAAATTAATTGGTGATTTTAAAACATTTATATTTATCTGTTTTGCTGAAAATAGTGAGAGTGTATTGGAACATATCAAATTTCACCGTACCCTTCTTATGTGAAATGGATTATAACGCCCAACGAAGTGGGCACGGGTCGGCTAGTATTTAATAAAATTTTCACATCAATCTCACAAAATCTTGCTCATTTGTCAAAATATGCTTTAAAATTAGAACATTATAACATAACGAAAACATACTTTCCTAACGAAGAGTTTTAAGCCTAGAAATTGTATTACATTCTGACGCACACAGGATAAAACATTTTCACTATCACAATAAAACTGTTTGTAGTCGTAACACCGTCGTACACTGTTGGTCCCGTTTGTAGTTATAGAATCTTGATTTATCATTACTCATGGTAGGAAAAAAGTTATCCATATCGCAGTGCTATATTGCGCAGTGGATTAAGCTTACATGCTTTTCATACACGGAGACGAGGGATTCCCAGCTGTGGGATTCAGTCCAAGCCTACATACGTACGTTGTTGTCTCACCCAGATATCCTAACTTTTAGTATATATGCCAACTCACGCACGTCATTTTGATTTGTTTGTATAACGTTTATAAAAATACTACCGAGGATCCGACATATTAATTAGGCCACAAAAATAAGAAGATTGACTAAATGTTTAGCTGGTCATGTTTTGCACGTAAAGGAACTACTACACATTGAACTTATTTCTCTAAGCTTTCATCATTGTAAAGTTGTTTTTTTTTTGTACTGACAATTTTTTTATCCTGACTAAAAACTCTCGTTAGTTAGTTAAGATTTTTTTCATCAATATCGAGAAAATATTCATTAAATTACACTATACATTACAGTGACGTACAGTTCTCCTGATGGTACAAAGTTACTGTATCATATAAGCGATTACACCACTAAAAGCATCGCAATCGTCCCCAGAGCTCTAGCTCCTCCAGAGCTAGAGCTCTGGAGAGTAGTATTATTTAGCTGTGATCTTCTGTAAGTTGAGTTATTTTCCCAGTCGGGCTGCTCCAGATTTTGATAAGGATATCCTGATTTGCCACATCTCAATAAAAAATCGAGTTAGATTTGTATCAAAAATAATTACTATAAGAGACGTTAATGCTAATGGACCTGCTGTCCTTAAAAAATCGCATACTATTAATACGCGTTTAAAAAAAGCGCTTCAAGCGCTACACGTGTTCATTAAAATTTCTGTCATTTTTGCGAGTAAACATGTCACTCTCGCTATGTGAAGTTATTTGACAAAAAAAAAGTGACAATTTTCAAATATTTCATGTCAGTGTAATATAGTCGAATTTTTTCACAGCTATTTCGATAACATTCAAGCTTCGTCACGGCAATTTGTTACACGCGATTGGACACTTAAAATAAAATCTATGTTTACATTGTTCATAAATTTTATATTCTTTTAAATCACGCGAATAATTTTCTTTTATTACGATTTTCGAAGTAACTTCTTTGTTTAAAAGTACCGAAAATAGAAAAAATAGATAGTTCGTAAACGTTTTTTGTTATTTTTATTTTTTTACTTAAAAAATTTTTTTTAACTATTGGTAAGTATAGATAGATAATTCCTATAATGCTAGCTTAAGTTTTACATGCTCAAAAAAACTGCCATGAATTATGCGTATCTAATCTTTCGTAAGCTAAGTAAGAAAGCCAGAAGTCACTGCAACCGCTCTTTTTGACCCCTATTCACTTCCTTTCATTTTCTGAAGAAGCAACGCATTTCTATTTCTTATGTTAAAATGTTTAAAGATGATCACTCGAAAACGTTTAGTCGCTATCACGCATTCTTACATACTTTTATTTAAAAAAAATGTATGATTAGCTTAACTACAAACAGTTAAATTGTGTGAAACAGCTAGTATTTTTGAATAATATAGGTTAATAGTTTTCACAAATGTCAACGTTTAAAATTTACAAAGGCGAGTGGCCCTACGATTAGTTCGTCATAAAACTTCACGACGTGTCACGGTTGGGTGACATGTGTATTACGACATCTATAAATACAAAAATTAAGTATATATTTATATTTTTAGTACAAAAAAGACGACCTTGATCTGATATGAAAGCTTTTAACTGTCAGCAAATAAAACAAAAGTTAAAATGTCGAAAAAGAAATAAAAATATTAAAAATATGCTTATTACTTGTATGTTTCTTAATACATAAATAAACGCTTCATACTCAACGGCCCCCAGTAGGAATTTCCAGTAGAATCTCCGGGGGTCCGGATACACGCACGATACCCATAGGTACATAAACGCCAAGACTACGACAAACATCCATTGACCAATACAAATGTTTGTCATGAAAAATATATCTAATAATACGTAGGAATATGAAAAAACAGATAAATACATGAGTAATTGAGTACAAAGTACATAGCTTGAGGAACATTCCAAATAAAGTTTAGAATACTATTATAGATATTTTAATAGATATTTTATTCTGATGCATTGTATTCCATAATTATCACTACATAGTATAAAACAAAGTCGCTTCCCGCTATCCGTCTGCCCTTATGTATGCTTAGATCTTTAAGACTACGCAATGGATTTTGATGCAGTTTTCTTTAGTAAATAGAGTGTTTCCAGAGGAAGGTTTATATGTTATAGTAGAGGAACACTGATAGTTTTTTCAACCGTGCGAAGCCGGAGCGGGTCGCTAGTAGTAGGTACATATAGTTGCATGAAATGAACAGAAATAACCGATAAATGTCACACGACTGGGCAAATGACTCTTCTCGATGTAAGAGAAAACTTAGAGCTTAATTCAATAAGATTCAGGGAGATTGTTTCCCTACCAAGAGTAACGATGGTTATCCATGAATTTACGAATTGAATCTCCTAACCCTTCCTTAGAAGCACAAATATCCGCAATCAGCAATAATAATATAAGCCTTATTATTAATTTGAATAAATAAATAAACGTTTGGACCACTACACAAGTAGTTTTTAGAATAGACAAAATATATATTAAAAAAAAAAAAACAATAAATCCTAGTGATGTTCTCCGAAATGGTACACTTACATTTTAATTACGACTTTAATGCAAGTCTGTTTATTTATAAAAGTATATTATTCTAAACATTTCCGAATATATGTAACTGGTACGCGTAAGATTTAAATTTTCAATAACTCTTCGGTAAATACGCACTGTACGAATTTCAACAGCTAAGATCTATTAGTATTTTTCACCAATTACTAATTTAGCTCACGTTGGTAAACAGCATGTTTTTGATACTGGATTATCTAGGATATAATATTTTCGTAGGATGTTTTTGTTTTTATCTCTTATTTAAGACATTAAGTTATTTATCTCATAAAGATATAAAAAGACTTCTACCAAAGTACGTTGCGAATTAGTCTTGGTATTTTTATTTATATTTTTTTTAGAAATAAAGTACTATTAATAATAACCAGTAAATATAATACGGTCATACAGATGTTTGCCGTGGTCTGGGTGTTTGTGGGTCTCCACAAGGACTCCACAAACACCCAGACCACGGCAAAAATCTGTATGGCCAATACAAATGTTTTTATGTGCGGGGATCGAACCCGCAACCGCCAGCGTAACAGCCACAGACCAGTGCTGTGACCGTTGTGTCAACATTACAGTAACTGTTTAATATTATTATTAAGCAGTAAGTGTACTGTTTATGAGATAATTTTGCTACTTATGTAGCAAAATCTTCTCATAAACACAAACGTAAGCCATCAATATTACAATATGTTATATTATAGCAGTAAGATTATTGCAACTTCACTGGAACATCTGTCAAAGTAATGTCTCATAATTGGTCATAGTAATAAATTAACAAGTGACGTTAATAAACAGTCCCTATATTTAAGTAATATTTACTAGTGTAAACAGTTATTTGTTTACAGTTTAAAAATATAAATACAAAGTTGTTCCACTATTTTTATGCATTGTAATTTTGAGAATAAATTCGATTTAAAATTTAAACTGTGACAATTGTCTGTAAATATTCGATTTTCGAATTTCGAAAGTTTGTGAAAAACAAGTTTTGTTGTTTAGTATTTTCAAGCAAAAATTACTGAAAAGATTACGATGACATTTGACATGTCATTTCGAAAGTTTGTGAAAAACAAGTCTTTTTTATACAAGGCCCTTGTAATATTTCTGGTGTTGCAGGCATCCATAGACTAAGGTGAAAACATAACATTATCGTATGCTTTTTTACTATCATAGTGGTATGAAAAAAACAACTACTTCGTACGGAATAACTCTTTGGAAGTTCGTTGTTGTGTGATTAATAAACAAAATTAGTTTGTTAAGGAAATTTATCGAGAACAAACTAACAGAAATTAGCAAATAACATGAAAAACTAAACAAATTAAATGAGATCATACAAATTAAACTACGCAGATAATAATAAACGTTATAAATTTCACAATATTTTGCGCAAGCGCAGAGATCGTTTTAAATGTGGAAACTGGAACGGATTCGTGATACTAATCGTGAACTTATATATCACTGGAAATCATTAAAACATAGACTAAAATTTTGTACTCTGCTTTAGACAGCAAAATTAACTTAAGGTCAATAACCTTTAAATCATTCTAGACAGAAATTAAATTTAGAATTGTGGTTTAAAAAAAAAGTATACATTTCACTTTAAATACTTTAGAAAACAACATTAACATAAAACAGAATACAGATGATAACAGAATTATTTCAAAAGTAGAAAATCCGTGCGGTTTTCCATATAATTTTTTTTGGTTACTGCCTGCCATAAAAGTTTTATCCTATATTGTTCTTTTTTTTAATTTTTAACGCTTCGTAGATGTTCTTATGAAATGAGAAATTAAGGAAAATGCGTAAACAATTTGAGAATTTCAGAAAACTTAAAGATTATTACTACTTTACACTTTTAAAAATTCGCAAGGCAGAACAACTTCTGTTGGGGTTAACAATTATAAAAATCTCGTATCATGTTGTTTATTTGACATAACTCGACTCATTATTTTTATATCTCACATAACATATATACCTATATGGTAAGTATGAGAATAGGTCGTAAAGTATATTTTGTACGCCTAAGATTAGTGTTTGTATCCAATTTTTTTTTCTCTTTAAACTTTACACGTTTGACTTTTACAAGACGGGACAAAATCGGGTCAACTATATGATTGATTTTTTTTAATGATTCAGCCTGTAACATCCCATTGCTGGGCCTTCTTTTTCATATAGGGGAATGGTCGGAGCTTAATCTACCACGCTGCTCCAATGCGGGTTGGCGGATATATTCCCTACTATGAGTAGCGATCGCTGTCAGGTGTGTATGTTAACAACCGGGACCGACAACTTAACGTGCTCTCCGAGGAACGGTGGTGAGACTCACAAAGACAGACACCCAATTCGGAAACAATTATTTAATATTTTTTAACGATCCTTAAACTCAATGAGTCTTTAGACATTAAAAGTGTAAGAAAAGACACTTCATTTAAATGTCAACTTTATATCTGTTATGAAATCATTACACATACCTACTGAGTAGGTCATGAACATTATACTATCTCAAACACAGGAATAGCAACATTTTAATTACTAATTCATGATTAAAAACATATATCATATTGCGGAAACATATTCTGATATTAATCAAAAATAAAAATAAAATAAAAATAAAAATAAAAATAAAAATAAAAATAAAAATAAAAATAAAAATAAAAATCTATGATACTTTCAATTACTATAAATCTGTAGGTTAGTTGGAAGTGACCTTTTCTATAAAAACTTTTCTTAATTGAAATTGCCCACGAATCACTGTATAAAACTTTTCAGTAGGTTTAATGAAAAACTATGTAGGTATAAACTTCCCACTTTAATAAATCGGTAAAGTAGTTAGAACCAAGGTAGCTAAAGTTTATAATTAAACACTTATTGTTATAATATAGCAAATAAAGTTTGCTAAATTACTCAATTTTTATTTTACATATTCATTTCAATTGTTATTTTTACACTTTATAAATATTTTTGAAATAATACTAGTGACGTAGAAGTTGTGAACTTATTCTTTTGCGGTTCCACATAATTATAATAACGTAGTTACTCTTTAAAAGAAACTGTTATGGATAAATTGCTTTTTAAGAAACATAAGCGAAATTTGATATCTTAAGAGAACAGTGACTTACTAAAATTCCAGCACGTTCGTCATATTCGTCAACTTTCCACTTCCTACCGCACATTTACTTGACCCACTTGGCTCCAACACCTCTCAACGTATCTATTACTCATCCAGGAGTTCCGTACTGCGTCCTAAGTGATTAATGCTGTTGACTGAAAGTGTCCAGGTAACCTTGATTTTGTCATCAAGGTACTGTAAACATTGGAACATGTGACTCATGATGGTCACTGTTTTGACATTTATGAAAATTGATTATTTTAAACTAGTTGGCCCGGCAAACTTCGTACCGCCTAACAGTCGATTCTTTAATTAATACTTATCCTTGCCGTAACACCTCCACTAACACTTAAACTTTATGGTATGGTATTAAAGTTCAAATTGACTTTTAAGTATTATTACGAAGAATGTGCGAAGAATCTTTTGTATGGGAATATAGAAAATTGTTGTTTTTAGACTTTTTCAGGAAATTTTTTAAATTTTTCTCTCTGTAAGAACCATCCTCGTACTTCAAGGAATATTATAAAAAAAGAATTAGCGAAATCCGTTCAGCTGCTCTCGAGATTTGCGCTTAGCAACACATTCAGCGATTCATTTATATATATATATAGAGATTAGTTATATGTTTAGCTGGAAAGTAAAAAAGGACATATGGACAGCCTACAGTAGGGTAACAGTCTGCAGTAGGGTAACGTGGCGAATTAAACTCCAATTCGTCATTTAAGCTTTCATCAAGCTTTTACAGTTCACAACACTACACAATTCACTTTAAGAAATTTAATGAAATTTTTAAAGGTTTTCGAATAATAATACAGGAATTCTTATTAGACTTGAACGATTCCTATCCTTAAATATTTGCAATTAAGATCATACAAAAAAAAATTATAGCAAAAAGTAAAAAAGGTAAAAATATTCAGTAATTTTTTTTTTAATTTTTTCAACTTTTTCATTGTTTCGCAAAAACTTAACGATTAACGCTTACCGAAGCTTATGTGCTACACAACAATCATCAAATGCGCGTTTCTGAACCTAACTATCAATTAAATTACATTTTTACTATGTTTTACTTAAATTGTCTTTTAACATCGTAACGTAACTAATTTCGTTACGCAATATATATCGCTATTGTTATATGAATTTATTAATATTATACGTCCCGCTTGTTATAAACTACAGACGTAATCAATAGAGTTGCATTATAATATTTTAATGTTCACATGGGGATTAACGTGAACAAAATTTTTAAGGTAAAATAAGTCTGAAAGAAGTCTGCCTGTGACCACAGCTAGTGTAACCTAGCCGAAACGTCAGGCCCTAATATTTTACCTTAAAAATTTTGTTCGCGTTAACATTAAAAAAAAAGTAATCAATAGACATAAAAGTAACAATAAATTGTTGAAAAGACAGTTTTAACAGAAACTCTTCAATTTCTTTTAATTTTCATTATTTAGTAAAACAGAGGTTTTTAAAAATTAAAAGTCAACGCTCCGATAATCCTACGGCCCGAGTGTATGACTAAATTAAATATATTGTATTTTTCCCCCACTCTTTTGACAACAAATTATAGAAGGTATGACTGCATATTGCGTCGAATCTACATTTTATTTGAATACGCATATACTATCTCATTTATTCTTATATAGAAAAATCAAAAAGACGGGAGCGATACTGTCTTTTAGACTGCGTCATTTTTTTAAAGTCATTTAAATTTATAAAACATCAATGATTATGTCGGCGGAAACGACACGAATCGGACTCGACTAATTTCAATCATAAATATAATCAGACTAGCTTCTGCGCGCGACTTCGTCGGCGTGGACTCAGCTCCTATTGGTCTTAGCGTGATGATACATAGCCTATAGCCTTCCTCGATAAATGGGCTATCTAACACGGAAAGAATTTTTCAAATCGGCCCAGTAGTTCCAGAGATTACCGCGTTCAAACAAACAAACAAACAAACAAACAAACAAACAAACAAACTCTTCAGCTTTATATATTAGTATAGATTACAATTTCTACATTTCTAACTAAAAGCGCCGCACACATTTACATATTATTTTATATGAGAACTTTTACAGAGCTTTTAGCTGAAAACGTAGAAAAAAAATTATCTACAGATCTCTACTTCACTTTTCATTTCGTTATAAACATTTCATAATAAAAATACCCTCGCTTCTAAATTCTATCATATGTTAAAATAGTGAAAACATACAAAAGTGACACAAGTATGAAAATAATTCGATGCGATCACAGAAATAATCGGGTCGCAGTCCAGTACATCGTCGACTAGCGTGTGCCGCCAAGAATGTCGCGCAGAAATTTATACATCCTGCCTGGGAGCAGCTGGCCCCGCAAACCTACTCAAATTATAATCTATACTAATATTACAAGGAGAGGTATCAATTTTAGCGTTTCGTTTTTGGTTAAAACCAGTAAATAGTTATTTTATTTTATTTTTATTTTATTTATTCAAGGCTCATCAACGCAGGGTACACAGCAAACTATCTAGCGTACATACATTTAGTTAAGATGTTCGTGTACCCGCAATTACAGATGGGCACAGCATTTACAATACAAACGCTCGGATAATTAACTAAATAGTAATAGATACATTTTTTTACAATCGTTAGTCGCATTTAAATATTATTTTACAGTAATATTAACAAAATTTTAAAACGTCGTATTTTTTAAATAGAAAAAGTTATTAAGAAGAATTTACAGTTGCGCTAACTTAATAATTTAACAATTTCTTGGGTTTTTAAGACAATGATTAAAAAATAATAATAACAATAAAAAATATACCAAATAGGGAATACAGAAAACATCAATAGTGTAACAAGATTAATTAATTACAATTGCAGTTGATTAGATTAAAAATAATAAAAAACAATTAACAACAAGAACAAATATCTAAAATCTCAGAATCAACTATATATATATAAATATAATAATACATTACAAAATCAAGAGAAATCTTCTATATTTAAATGGAGTCACACAATTGTTCTAAATTTCGTAAAATAGTCAATAAAACAATAATAAAAACATTCAATTCACAATCATAGTATTTTCAAAATGTCACAACCTGTTCACAACTAATGACCAAAAATAGAAGTAGAAAGAGGAATACAAAAAAAATATTGTTTACAGTCGATTTTCGATGATATCGTCAATAGTAATAAAAAACAATAATTACAATTTACAATTAAAGTGTTAAAATGGTTAATATTCATCCAAAAAAGAAACCAAGAAAAAGAAAACCATCTACACCTATTCTGTATTAAGTTATATAAGAAAAAAAAAAAAAATTAAATAAAGTATCTACAAGTCAATTGAAATGTTGGCCTTTATGCCAATATTAAGTTACAATGTCATTTTTACCATTAATTAATATATTACGAGTATATTGTCATTCTTTAAATTAATTAAAATTAAATAATAATTGATAACGTCACACTATTTTGTCCATTTTAATATATTATCATTTAAATTAATACAAATAGAAAAAATAAATAAATAAATTAGGGTACGGTTGATTTAATTAAGGTTAGGATCTAATATTAACTGTTCCGATTTATAATATCTCCATAATTATTACAATGTCACTTTTCATTAATAAAAAAATAATAATAATAAAAACACTTAAAAATCGACAATAAATGTAACTTACTAGTATTAAGCAAGATTTAATATAATTATACTGTATTATTTGAGTCACTAATTTTAATTACTTTTTTGAATTCTGTCAAATTGTCACTAAATATGTCAATTTCTAGAGTGGATGTAGCTAGTTTATTATATTCTCGTACAAGTCTATTTATGGGAGAATTTGAACCTAGGTTAGTATAGCTGCGTCTCAATGCAAAAGGCCTGTATTTACCATGTCTCGGCATTCGAGTGGGTACATTAATAGCCAATTTATTTAGAAGTTGAGGGCAATCAAGTAAACCGTTTATTAGTTTGTATAAAAATACTAAATCGTGCATGTGTCTGCGCTCCTCCAGCGAAGTCATTTTGAAATGCTCTAGCCTACTATGGTAATCTCGCAGGTATCTAACATTCTGGCGATACGCTAGAATCCGTAAAAACTTTCTCTGGATTCGTTCGATTCGGTCTATGTAAACCCTGTAGCCTGGATTCCATACAACAGAGCAATACTCCAGGGAACTTCGGACTAATGCGTTATAGAGTAAAATAATAGTCTCACTCTGTTTAAATTCTCTTGTATTTCTAAGTATGAATCCAAGCATTCTAAGAGCCTTTGCAGAAATGGCATTAACATGTGTGTCAAAGCGCAAACATCTATCCAGAGTGATTCCCAAATCACGTATAGTTTCAACTCTTTTAAGTGGGCTGTTGTTAATTCTATATTCATAATCATCGCAGTCTCTCATCAATCTATGCCTAGAGAACCTTATAACGCTACACTTGTTCACGTTTAATGTCATCTGATTTTTGCTGCACCAACTCGCTAAGCCATCCAAATCCTCTTGAAGAAACGATGAGTCGCGCCGACTTTTAACACATCTGGAAATTTTGAGGTCATCCGCGAATAGGTGGCAGTGTGAGTGACGGATGTTGTTGGGGATGTCGTTTATGAAGATGTTAAATAGTATAGGACCAAGATGCGATCCCTGTGGTACGCCCGTCGGAGTCAAATATGGATTGGAGGTGAAGCCATTTAAAACAACATTTGCCGATCTACCTTCTAGATATGAGCTGAACCATTTAAGAATATTGTTGCCAATTCCTATTCGTGAGAGTTTGTTTAATAGAATTGGGTGACTTACTAGGTCGAACGCTTTACTGAAGTCCGTGTAAACAACGTCAACAGGCGACCCAGAATCAACAGACACCGTCAGCTCGTCAGCAAACGAGACAAGGTTCGTACAAGTTGACCTATTAGATAGAAAGCCGTGCTGTTCTACGGACATGTGGTGTTTCAGATGCCAAGTAAGCGGTCCACACAGAAGCTTTTCCAACACTTTCCCCAAAGTGGGCAATATAGAAATCGGCCTGTAGTTTGAAACCAACATTTTATCTCCAGACTTATATATTGGGACGATTCGAGCATTTTTCCACCTAGATGGGAATACACCGCTACGAAGAGACGCGTTGTAAATTATTTCAAGAGGACAAGAAAGAGGTCCAGCACATTTTGAGATAAATATTGGTGGTAGGTTGTCAGACCCTACACCTTTAAAAGGATTCAGGTGTTCCAGTGCCCTCAAAATTTCCTTTTGCGAGAACGCACAGGTTACAAAACCATTTGTGCTAACTCCGCCATCAGAAACGTGATGTAAAGAGGAAGTCACATTGACAGAAGGATAGACGGAGGCAAAGTTCGTAGCGAAAAGATTACAAATATCCATCCCTTCGGTGGCAGTGTTATTGTTGAGGGTCATACAGCTAGGGTACGAATGAATGTCGAGTCTTTTTGATTTCACGTATGACCATAAAAGCTTTGGATTTTGCTTTAAACTGCTCTCTAGTTTTGCAATGTAGTCTTTATAGCAGTAGGCTTGGAGCCTCAAGCATCTATCGCGAAGTAACTGAAAACTCAAGATGTCGCGTGGGTTCCCGAATTTCTTAACTTTTACATGGTACCTGTATTTTTCTCTTTGCAACGTTATTAGGTCTTTGGTGAACCAAGCCGGATACCTTCTGCTTGAAACTTTTCGCAAGGGGACGAATTGACGAATTAGTTCGTGTATTTTACCGTAGAAAATGTCCAACATTGCGTCCACCGTAATGTCACCCCCAAGCTCACTGCACCAATCCACTCTCGCAAGCTCTTCATTAATTTTGTCGTAGTCAGCTTTAAAAAAGTAATGCCGCACTTGATTTTTTATTACAGCTCTGCTATATCCGACGGATACTACAAATTCCAGTGGGGGATGCAAAGAGTCCACCACGCTAAGAACATTGTCCCCACTAGAGAGACCGACAACAGACGCATTGCTGAGAACAAGATCCAAAATCTTTGATTTGTGATTATGAATGTTATTGAATTGTCTGAGGCTATGTAAATTAATGAAATCGAGCAACATGTCACAGAGAATCGATCCAGGCTGGTGAGCCACCAATGCACTATCATTCCAAACTATATTACTTTGATTAAAGTCACCCAAGATTAGTTTGAACTTTATATTGTCTAGGGCTTGATTTGAATTACTTATGAAATGGTCCAGTATTTCTGTTTTCACCGGTGGAGGAAGGTAAACAGCGCAGATCAGAAGCCTGTCCCTCTTCTTATCGCCGCCGACTATGTCAATGCTAACCCAAAGATCTTCACACTTACTTTCAAAATTTTTATGTCGTCGAGAAGTTAATCCTTTATCGACCGCCACCAAGACTCCGCCCCCGATTTTATCACTATGAAATCCTGAAGTTGAGCGATCTCTCCTATAAACAATGTATCGGTCGTCAAATAATTCTGAGCTTGAGACTCCCTCGTGTAACCACGTCTCCGTAAGAACTATAATTTCGTGGTTATTGGTACATACATTTTGGTAAAAGTTCACTGTTTTGGTGTTTAAGCCTCTGACATTCTGGTAATATATATTAATAGCAGAGAATTTATCCGTTGTTGTCCTATAACGTGCTCTTTTCCTAATATACTAAGGCAAGTTCTTTAATTTGTCCATATTATTAATTAGTATACGCTCAGAAAATTCTGTTTTGCGGAGGAAAACGTGGCCGTTACGTACCCACACGTATTTATAATCTAGTTCCTTGGCTTTCTTTCTTGTCGCTGCGTGCAAGCTCTTGTTAACAGGTGACAAGTGCTCTGTAATGAAGATAGGAACTATGTTTTCGCATGATATTCCAAGGTGAGCTGCATGTAATTTGTCCCTTGGATTCGCTCTATTGTACTTTGTACATGCCGCCAGAACTGTGTCCCTTATTTTTTGAGAACTAAGCTTCACAACAATCGTTCTTGGCCGCTGCGACTTATGATCCAGTTTTGCAATGCGCGAACAGTGCAGAATGTCTTTCTCCGACACATCACATTTCACCTTTGAGACGAGTTGTTTAACCATTGTGTACAAGTTTTCAGATCTATGTTCAGGAACACATTGTATCTCTATGTTATTCGATCGTGATTGTTGCTGTATATGGTTCATCTCCTGCCTTAGGTTGTCTACAGTTTGACGAAGTTCTTTATTTTCCTTGTCCAGTCGCTCGATCGTACTATTTGTTTCCTTGGTCTTTAACTTTATCTCTTCAAACTGCGAGTTCAAGAAAGAAAGAGATTCTCTGAATTCCTTGATCTCACTACACATTTTTCCGATACTGTTTTCCAAGGAGTCTCTGAGCGCAATCTGCATTTCCTCGCGTACAATTTTTCTTATAAGCTCGGGTGTCATGTGCGTGTCTAGCTCGTATGAGGACGCCCTCTCAAGTCTCTCCTTTGTGCGCATAGTGACGTTTACCGTGGGAGAAATTTCATTAGGTGAGAAGTTCCTGGATTCCAAAGTAGGCGCCTGTCGTACTGGGGTATTAGTGTTATCACTCTTTGGAATTCTACTCCGGCAGTTTATACACATCCAAGAATTTTTTTGAGATTTCGGTAGTTTTTTATAACTTGATTCGGTAAACCCGGCGCATAATATATCAAATTTTAGGTTACATGAAGTGCATTTCATGCATGACTCACTGATCGAAGACTTACAGCCAGCGCATAAACTACCCTTATCCATTATTAATGAAAGTTACTTAAAAATTATGATTAAAAATAAAATAAAAATGTTAAGTTGAAAATGTTCTTATGTCTAATAGCACTTCACTTAGTTTATATTAAAACATTAAAACATCAATGTTATAAAAACACAAAAAAGACGAAGCGAAAATCAAACTTCGACAGGAATCGAACTTGGAGTTGACCCTCAATGCAAAAGATTGTATGTGGACGTATTCGCCCTGCGTCGATGATATTCTGTAATAATCGGCGAAAAACTGATTCACGTTTGTAGGGCGATGAATATAATAAATAACAGCACACGGTCAATGAGTCACCGGTAATTAGAGAGCAGTCACAATTCAAAATTCACTGGTTACCGTTTATAATCACCGTCGGACATCACAAGTTTGTAACGTTTTTATGATCGTAACACCACACTTTAGAATAAATAGTTATCACTAATTCATTAAAACACACTTTGAGTTTATGTACAACTAAGACTTTACATGTAATTCGCGTTTGTAGCAATTTAAAGATTTTTTATTTACGACAGCATAGGACGAGCGTTTTAACGTTACCGCGGGTAGCGGGTAAATTTGGGTTATGATAATTATATACAATTAATATAATATATACCGATGCTATTGATACACTTTTTGTCTATTTGAAAAGGTAGGTATTATTTCAGACGACAAAGGCCAAAAAAACTTTGACTTATTCTTTAAAACAGATATTGAAATTAAAAGTTGGTAAAATCACGAAGGATTCTATACTCTACAATAAAGATATATTTAAATCTAAGCTTTTTATATTTTGTAAATAATAATATCAATTATGTAATATCGAATAACAAAACTAGATTCAATCAAAGTCAAATAAAGATTTGAATACGAAAATGTCCAGACTAAAATGTAATGATCAATTCGGTTTGCTAATAAGCTTACAAAAAAATATTGAGTGACGCAGCAGTAACTATGATAATCAATTAATGCTGCAATAATTGACATAAAAGCACTAACTCAGAATTTCATAGACGGTGACTGAACTAATCCCAAGGTTTGTCTTTATGAGAAACTAGCTTCTGCGCGCGACTTCGTCCGCGTTGAATTGGATCAATCCTGTCATACATGATTTGTGCGAAACTTTAACCGTTTACGCAGCGGAAGCTCTCAAAAGAAAAAACCCCGATTTTGAAACATTCTTCATTGGTGCTACGTTCCTATTGGTCTTAGCATGATGATATATACCCTATAGCCTTCCTCGATAAATAGGCTATCTAACACTGAAAGAATTTTTCAAATCGGACCAGTAGATCATGAGATTAGCGCGTTCAAACAAACAAATAACCAAACAAACAAACAAACTCTTCAGCTTTATAATATTACTAGCTTCTGCGCGCGACTTCGTCGGCGTGGACTCCGCTCCTATTGGTCTTAGCGTGATGATACATAGCCTATAGCCTTCCTCGATAAATGGGCTATCTAACACCGAAAGAATTTTTCAAATCGGACCAGTAGATCCTGAGATTAGCGCGTTCAAACAAACAAACAAACAATCAAACAAACTCTTCAGCTTTATTATATTAGTATAGATAGTATGAAAAATATACAGGAAAAGCTTGGTACATTAAGGATATACGCATTTGTGATAGCCGTCAACAAAGCTATAACAATAATTAGTCATAGTAGTGTGCAAATTGATTTCGTAAGACATTACTTGTCTGTAATATATTGTTGAATGTTCGTTACGTAAGATATTCGTGAAGTGCAATGGATATATCGTACTTTACGATATTAGAAATTGATAAAGAATGCTAATTTCTTAAGGTCTAAAATTGATTCAGAGAAATTTGAATTATAAATAAATTTGATTAGTAGTCAATTAACTGAAATAAAATATAAATAAAGCGAAGATATTCACAGCAGTTCTCGAAAATATATTCCGAAATATTGATTGGGAGCACTTTGGCATAAATGTAAATGAAACAAACCTAAACAATCTAAAATTTGCTGCCGATATAGTACTATTTGATGATACACCACAAATGCTTAAAACTATGATACATCAACTGCACCAAGAAAGCAAGATGGCAGTGTAATGACGAAAACAACAAATGCTATGAAGCTTAATATAAAATAAAGGCAAGAAGCTATTGAATATGTCGACGAATGCGTATATCTAGGACAAATCATATCCACAAGAGACCAATATTCAAAAGAAATCGACAGTAGGATAAGCAACACTTTGAAGCGCTATTGGTCTTTGAAATAAATATTTAAAAACGAAATCAATCCCCATGTCAGTTAAAAGTAAATTATACAACACCTGCATTCTTCCATGCCTTACCTACACATGTCAAACTTGGCCTGCTACGAATAAAAACAACGCAAAACTTGTAAGTTGCCAATGTCACATGGAACGAAGTACGCTTAACATAAGGCTACGAGACTGGTGGACCATCGTTAAAATAAGTAACAGGTCAAAAGATATTTAGCAAAAATATAAAAAAAAAACTGAAATGGAACTGGAACGGACATATTATGAGAACAGACAGAGGACAATGGACCAAAAATATTATGGAGTGGTACCCTAGGAATGTTAAGAGGCAAAGAGGGCGTCCAATAAAAAGATGGGAAGACGATCTACCAAAAGGATGGAGAAGATTAGCTCGTGAAAGAAAAGTGTGGGTGCAACCTATGTCGAAGGACAACCTGACAAATAAACCTGTTACTAAAATAGTTAAAAACTGTAATTGTGTAGTGCTACTTGTGATTGTATTTACTTTATATTTATTTTAGTATTGTAATAACTAAGTTAAAACAAAATGGTCAGTGAATAAATAAATATTTATTATTTATTTATTATGGCTGTCAATAACGTAACTTTTTGGAAAGCTATTATCGGCTAAACACGACGCACGGCAAGGTAGTTTATATACTAATAATATAAATAAAAATAAATTATTATTTCATAAATCGAATCTAATGAAAACTTAGACGTCACGGAAGTGAGAGTTAGAAGATTAGAAGTTTTATTGACAAAAATGTCAAGTAATAAGTTTATTCAATGATGTACATTTTAACTTGTAATTTTGTGTAGGTATGTTACGTACTGATGCGTAAAGGATAAACCAAAGTTTAGAGGAATAGAGTTTAGTGTAAATAGGCACTTAAATAGTGTAAAGAACTAAATGTGTACAATTATTTTTTTAAATAAAGAATTAAATAAATAAATAATATTGTAAAATACAGCAATATAATTTAAGCCCGATATCTATGAATTTTTAAAATATGTATTTATAGTACCTATCTATCTATTATGTATTTCCTTTCCCATTTATCTTTTTTTCGTAGTACATATACGATGAAGTGTTACATTATTTTCATTACTAACCATTACGATGGCATGTACCGTTGACAAATTTATTGTTTCCATTTTTTTGCATATCGCTATATTTCTTCATAAGAAACATAGACAACGTGTCAAAGATGTTTTGTCTTTGCCTTTTTATATAAACTAAAATGTTTTTAAAGTTTATCTTCTGTTTTTTAATATTATCTATAAGTGTATTTTTTATTTAGTTAAATAATAATTACGTAATATAATTGTGTTTGTTCTAAAAAAAGACTGTAGTATTTGACTTGAATTTAAATCGATGAGTAGAGTAAATTAAAAATTATTAAGAATAACTCAAAACATGCTCGTCAGATCTAGCACAAAATGGGACCACATGACAAGAACCACCTTTCAAATAAAAATTAGATAAAGAATCATAAAAATCATTACATTCATCAAAACATGATGTAACGCATGTGTGTTCTGAACTGCGGTCGAATTGAAAACCTCCTTCTTTTGGAGTCGTTTTAAAAGAAGCGAAC
This sequence comes from Melitaea athalia, assembly GCA_905220545.2. Taxonomy (NCBI): domain Eukaryota; kingdom Metazoa; phylum Arthropoda; class Insecta; order Lepidoptera; family Nymphalidae; genus Melitaea; species Melitaea athalia. The sequence goes on from HG992203.1 coordinate 9,879,336, forward strand.
CTTGGCTGGATATTATGATGATCATTTCTGATAAATCTGCAGTTTTGTGCATAATTGTTGGAAATTTTCATACTCTTTTTAATTAGTAGGTACTTTGCTTTTTTTGCGTAAGCTTCTAATATATTGCATTTACAATTTTTACGATTTAAATTCATTTAACGCTCATTTTTATACAGTTTTTAAATGAATGTTCATTTACATTTAAAATTTTTACATTCAAAAATACTATTTATTATTTTAATACATATAAATTAATTTGATTTACGTTTTTAAGAAGATCGCTATTAAAATAATTTGTAATCTAATATTATGCTAAGAAATTTGGCTCGAAAGTCTAAAATAGTTCCTATGATTTTAATAACGAGCACAACCGCTCACTTGTAGCACGTAATAAATATAACGGACGAACAAACTTGAGACTCGCTAAAAATAATTTTTATTAATATTATACATTCCGACATATTTGAAATCAAGCTTTAAACATCGCATATTTTATATTAAATAAAAAAAATTAGCAACTTTTTTGCCACAGATAGTTTTTTAATAGGTTACGAAAACTTTTTTTAACAATTAGGTACTATTTTTTAATATTGTCTGTGTATTTAGTGCATTTTTATAATTTTTATTGTAAGCAGTTGTGTAATTTTAAATGTTAGTGTCTCGTTGATATTTTATAACTAATTAACCCACATGTGTATTAAAAAATCACATTGTTTTACAAATTTCTAATTGATCTAGAAACAATCGACAATAACGA